>CM040120.1:56320434-59144054 GCA_022559845.1 Amorphophallus konjac
TGAAAACAAAAACACGGCAGCGTGGCTGTCGTAAATTCTGTGAGGGGCTCACAGACCGTAGGAAACAAAACGCCTTAGGATGAGGCGTTATAAATAAAGGACGCCTGCAACTGAGGGCGTCAAAACTCAGAGACACGCCCTGATGGAAGGCGCTGATAATAAATGAAACGCCTCTGAGAGGGGCGTTAATTCACAGGCAATATGATAAGTATGCAGCGAACAGCAGTTATGATAAAGAGAAACGCCTTAATGACAGCCGTTGATAAGAAATGAAACGCCTTGAAGAGGGGCGTTATTCCACAGACAGTATAATCAGCATGCAACACACCGCAGTTATAGAAACATACGCCCTGGAGATGGGCGTTAATCAATGAAACACGTCCCTGTAAGGGGCGCTAAATATCAGACGAGAAAATAGTGAAGATCAGGCAAGCAGATGCAATAAAGACACGCCCTTGAGGGTGGCGTTAATTAATAAAAACACGGCCCTGTGAGGGGCGTTAAATCAAAAGACGCCCTCGTCGAAGGTGTTAATAAGCAACAATTGACTGATCCGGGGAGTGTGCAGGGTGCACAATGGAAGGTGACCGAGGGGCACAAAGGAAAGGGTACCGAGGGTACCGAGGGGAAAGGGCACGCGAGGGTGCCTAAGGGGAAAGGACACACGAGGGTGTCAATGGGAAAGGACACACGAGGGTGCCAATGGAGATGGTAATCAACAAAGAAAACAGTGAAAGTCCCACCGTGATCGCCAATTTGTGGATTCCTTTAAAATCCACGCTTTGTGGGTGAGGTTAAAAAGGAAGGGAAAAGGGAAACATTAAATAATGGTGGAGATGAAACAATGCACGAGGTGCACAAGGGGAGTGTGTGATCGTCAGAGGGTTTACCTCAATAAAAAAAAGAATAAGATCGCATGTACCTGGTGAAAGATGGGATGCGGGATGAATGTGGATCTCCTCCTCCAACTCCAATCGGCCGGCCGACGAAGTGGTTTTTCTTGATTGATTACCTTGTAAGAAAGACAATGAAAGACAAGCAAAAGAAAGGGGATCAGCCAAAGTGCCGTAGTATCAGTCAAGAACCAACATAAAAATGATGAAAAGACATCAACATGCACACCTTCTTTTTTGTTTTCTTTTTAAAACCCCTAGCAGAGAACTAGGGAAGGAGCTAATATGCTAGATGCAGTAAAAGAAATGACGACAGGAGATAGTGATGATGACAAGAATATGATGAACAACAAACAAGCTATATAATGTATCGCCCTGCTCTCCCTGACGAGAGTAAAGGGAACCAGAGAGACGCTGGACGGATGCAGAGGGATGAAGAAAATCAATGCTCGAAGGAGGAAGCTCTGCGCGCTTGAATACTTAAAAAGATCTTCAACCTTATGAGTTGTTGTTGTTGTTAACCTCTTAAACGATCAAGCCAGATTTTCCTTTATAGTGTCCATCGGATGTGATCAAACAAGGGAATTGATAAGAACGGGTAATGAGGCATCCAAGGAAGGATTAAGATCGAGCAAGAGTCCAAAGACAGCAGGGAACTGTGAGGGAAAGATGGAAAAAGGAAGGACTCTGGAGTGAAACACGCCTTAATATAGGGCGTCTTTTATGAATTGACGACCTTCACAGAGACGTTTCTTGAAACACGACCTAGGAAAGGGCGTTTCTTCCTGGATTTAATTTTGGAAATAAAACCTTGCCTTGTTTGAAAACTGAGATAACACGCCTGAGATAACGGCGTTAATTAAAATCACGCCCTGCGAAATGGCGTTACTCACAAAATGCCTTTTATTTTGAAAATAGATAATTCCAGAAATTAAGGGATAACACCATGAATTGACGCCCTCATATACGGTCGTCCTTTCTTTGAAAACGCCCTACAACAGGTCGTTATTTTTGAAATTAACGCCCTTAATCAAGTCGTGACTCACAAAAATACAGGAAAAATGCAGAAAAACTCACAAAAATAGAAAAACTTCATGTTATAGGAATATTGAAGTCCACTTGGGGTATTTATATAATAACATGAGATTTGATCAACAAAACGTCAATTTTGGCGTGTCTACACATGCGAGGCGGTATTCCTACTACCCTGTGTTCCTCTTTCTGTTTCCACGCTCTGCCGTCGCTCTGAGGGGGCAGCAAAGAAACTACTGACATGAAAGCCGCGCTCACGTGCTGTTCGGTAGCGCACCTCACCATCCCTCAGCCATTGTTCAGAGATGCCGAGGCTGGTTAGGAGCTCAAACAATTGGACCTCTAAGGCCCTCTTCTCATCTCTCTCTACCAACCTCTCGGCTCTCTCCCTTTCTCTATCCCTCTCTTTCTCTGCTCGCTCTCTTTCTCGGTCTTCCCTCTCTAGTCGGAGGGTGATCCTCAGCTCCATGGCATCCCGAGAGAGGTCCTCCCCTTGTGCATCTAAATGGTGCCGCAAGTCCTCCTCTAACTCTGCTATCCTGGCCTCCCCTTGTGCAACACGAGCAAGCGTCTCTTGCATCTCCCCTGTTTGCCATACCCACCATTGTTAGAGAAGTGGCATAACATGAGCAATGGGAGTCGAGTGGTAAAACGTTCACCTGTGCAGAGAGCATCCCCTCTGCCTCCGCGGCATGCTGCATGGCACGAGCAAGTTGCTCGTGAAGCAAATTGATTTCTGAGGATGGGATCCACAAGTTAGAGGAGGCACCATCTGCCCCTACTACTGAGGAGGTTACATCGAGCTGGGCGAGCTATAACGACATGAGGTGATAATTAGTGGCTTAACATCGGGAATCTAGGGTCATAATTAGGAGCATGCATTACATACACACTCACCGAGGAATTCAAAGCTACACGGGTGTCACCCAACTACTGCTCCGTATCTGCCAAGCAAGCTCGCAAGTTCGCTATCATGGTATCATAGGCATCCTGCAGCCATGGCATATGAGTTAACATTCCAAATAATAATAATAATAATAATAAAGGGGCATTCACCTCCATAAGCCCCCCAGGATGAAGTCGCTCCGCATACATCACCCTATAGAGGCGCAAGTAATCATCACTATCTTGCATGTGCGACTCCACGAGCGTGCCACCCCGTTGTCAGTCTTCATATTATTCGGGGAAGTGCACCCGCCAATTGACGCAGGTTGCCCTCCCGCGTGTCTTCCTCCCAACGCGAGGTGGCATAGTAGTATCTACCCATTCCTGGGCAAATCCTAAGGTCCTCATAGCCAATCATAGCCGAAGTGGCTCGATTTCATTCAGACAATGAATCCAAAGCTCTCGTCCAAACTGAGCATGATTTGTTATAACCCACGGCTGGTCGACGTCGACCATGTCCGAATAAGGTCTCCAAATCACCTATGTTAGGATGTACATATCTTCTTAGTCATTAAAAAAACATAAAAAAACAAAATAAACAACAAACCAAAAACATAAAATAAAATAAAATCCTACCATCATTGCAGGGAACTCTTGCAGCTCTCGTCTTAACGACATCAGTTGGTAGGATAGAGGGGTTGTGCTCATGATAGGCTGCCACCGTCGAGCCAGTGGCATCACCGCTGAATGCCAATGTCGAGCCCTCCCCATCGGGATATAGTAGTAGCTCCATAGCTTCATCATCATATACCATTAGCATTCCATGAAGTAGATTAATTGCTTCAAAAACAAAAAAACGAAAAAAAAAACTCTACCTGGAGAAAATGTGTGAAGCCACTCATAGTCATCTCTCGGTCTGGCCCTTGGGACAAACTCGCAAATAAATGTGCCAGCATGGTAGCTCCCCAGGAGTACTACCTTACTCTTTCAAGGTCTACTAGGAGCTCTAGGAAACGACAATAGACGTCGCCTCCCTTTGAACACAGTAGCAACCTCCCTAGCAGGAAAAGGATAAATCTCCTCAAGTCCATATTTGACCTCTCCCAGTTTCTGGCATCCACGCAGTACATGGTGTAGACACGCCAAAATTGATACTATGTTGAGCAAATCTCATGTCATAATGTAATGCCCCAAAGTGGACTTCATTACTGGCTCAATACGAGGTTTTTTTTAATTTCTTGAATTTATCTGATATATTTGTAATTAACGACCGCCTTTTGGGCGTCATTTAAATGGCAACTCTACATATGTCGTTATTTCAATTAAGAGGCGACCGTTTGCGTGGGTGCCATTTCCTGATTTTACGTTTCCTAATAGAAATTAAACTCACAGAAGTAACGCCCTGTCGAGCAGGCGTGTATTAATTGACGCCATTTCAAGAAGGTGTTATTTCCCTTTTTTAAAATATAGAAGGTCAGTTATTTTTATAAATTATCCAAGAAATAGTGACCGACTGCGCGGTCGCCCTTTTGGAATTAATGACGATCTTTGGGTCGTCATTTCAGTTCTGTGTCCTGTGCGCCTGCGTCTTTCTTTCTACTGTGTTCCTTCTCCTTTTTGACTCCAAATTCTTCTGTGGAAGGATATCCTCGCCTTGATATCTATCGTTGTTTTAATCCTTTTAGAACAAGGTTTTAAGCCCTATAAATACATTCTCTTTTGGCCTGCCGCGGGGATCTTTTTTTGGTGAGAGAGCTTACAAAGCCTTTAGAGAGTTTGCGTTCTTCTAACTTTGCAAGTGTGCACCGGAGGGGAGCTTGGGTTGCTGCTCTTCATCCTTGGCCGATCTCCCTCTCAGCTGATCTCTCATCTCTCTTGTTCTCTCTTACAACCGTGCAAGCAATAAAAGGGGCTATCATATATTCTCCTTCTTCTCTTTACTGTTTCTTTAGCCTGCACATACATATCTCTGGCACCTTGTTGGAGTCCCCTCTTACATATCATCATATTGCTATTTGCATTCATACATATCTCCCACCTTTTACTCCGTCTTAAGGGGTTTTAAAACAACACACAAGGTGTGTGCATGCCCATATTGCATATTGTGATTTTCATTGAGTATTGATACTACACACCTTTTGGCTAATCCAGATTTCTTGTCTTTGTTTTTTTTTTCATCTCAAGGGTAATCAAGAATAAAAGCCTTCTTCATCGGCCGGCCGGTAGAAGGAAGAAGTTGGATCCACGTCTCACCCGCTTCACAAGGTATTCTACGCGATCACACTTTTCTTTTGTGGTAACCCCTCTGGCGATCACACTCCTAAGTAGCATCTCATGCTCCCTTCCCCACCTTTCTTTTCTTATTTATCATCTCCCTTTAGTTATTTTAGTTATCTCCATGTTTAGTCTCAATTAATTAATCTAATTAACTTAGTCTTCTCTTTTGAAAAGTCTATGCGACACGTTCATAAATTGGCGATCACGGTGGGACACTTTATGTTTTTATTTTGATTACCCCTCCTTCGGCACCCACGTGTGCCCCTCCCTTTGGCGCCCTCACGTGCCCCTCCTCTTGGCACCCACGTGTGCCCCTCTTTTGTGCTCCACATAGCACCCTCCTTTTGTGCACCATGTGCACACTCCCCACTTGATTAGCCAATTTTTGAACTGTTCATAGCATTTTTCTAAGAAGAAATTTCATCTCTGTTTTGCTAAAAGAAATCAGCGACCGCTCAGGCAACCGCTATTTTAAGAGTCAACAACCTCTCACAGAGGCGCTCATTTCATTTTTATTATTATTTGCTGATTATTGTGATCTGCGCCCCTCCACAGAGGCGTCATATTTAGATTTAGCGCCTAACGCTAAGGCGTCAATTCCTGAAATCATTTATCATTTGCTGAATTCCCCTTCACAGAGGCGTCTTTTACATAATCAATGCCTAACCCGAAGGTGCCATTTCCTCCTGTAACTGTTGATCACATTTTTACGGATATTATTCATTTACTGATTCAGTAGATTCAGCGCCTTTGCACAGAGGCGCCTGTTATTGAGCAGCGGCTATCACGCAGTCGCTATTTACTGATATAACGACCACTGCGCGGTCGTCATTAGCTTCTGCCTCACAGAACCACCTATTTTGTTGTTGTTTGCATGATCTATTACTGTTGATATTCATCATTGCGGGTTGATCTTACTTGCATTAGCTTGCATTTTTAGGGCATTTGGTTGAGAGACCTCCTCTCTCTACACTCTCAAGATCCTCACACTTTCTTGGAATTGGAAGGACCCTCCATTGAGCATTCTGTCTCTTTGGATTGGAAATTCTTTTTCCAAGGCCTCCGTAAGTCCCCGCACCCGTGGATTTTTTCACGGACGCCGGGCCGGTTGTACCATTTGAAGCACCCAGAGTTTAGTTAACCCATTCGTTGGTAAAGAGAGAGAAGGAACATAGTTGACCCGGAGATTACACTTAAATTGAAACTAGGGTCCACATTGAAGAGAGGGAATTGATCATCCCTTTAAAATCCATTTTAATCTCACCAAACCTTAAAATCTTGCGTTCATTACAACTTGTGTGAACAATTTGCTTGTTTGTGTGGTTGCTTGCTCTCCATATTTGTTGGCTTGAAGTAATCTTCTATCTTAAGTTATGCAACTTCATTCAGGTAGAATTGTCAAGATGGCCGACTATGAGTGCTCATATGATGGATGTGAGGAGGGTCAATTTGACCCATACTATAAGGTTCCTCCTCAAGATTTCATTCACCATGAGGGAAATTATGTTCCCTCTCATTCATATCACCCCCAAGTTTATGTGGTAGACACTACCACTCCAGCGGTTGAGTCTCCTACCCAAACTCAACTCGTCACTCAAAACACATCTGGGGACACTTCCCCATCTTTCAATATAAATGATCTTATCCATGCTTTGCCTCAATTGGATGATTCTCAACGTCAAGCGGTTCAAGCCAGTCTTAAGGGCAAGTCTGTCCCTTCTTCTTCAAACCCCCTTCAGGCTGTGGGTGGCCCTCAAGTTAGTATAACTCATGACCAGGCGGTCTCACAAAAGGTTCCTTCACGTCCACCAACCCCTGTGCTGGTTACACCAGCTCAACCAGCAAGCCATTCTGTGGTTAGGCCTCAATATCCTCCACCTCCCCAATTCCTAAGGAGACCTATACCAAACCCCTTCCCTTCCAATCCGGTCCCAGTCGAGTCCGATACCAATACTCTCCTCCTCCAAAAGATTTCCAGTATGGAGGAACAGCTTAGAAAGGTTTCGACTCTTAAAGATACTCCACATGTTGCTCTTCCCACTCTGCCAGTTTTCCATTTGCCTCCTTCTGAGATGCCAAATTTTTGGTGTTATAATGGAACGGGTAATCCGTTCATCGATCTAAAAGATTTCATGTATGAGGCATCCTTCTGGCAGAATAACAAAACATCTCTGGCTTATCTCTTTAGAAGATCTCTCGATGGTCCGACCCTTGAATGGTTTTATTCTCTCGAGCCAGCGGAGGCAGGAGATTTTGATGTTGTTCAAAGGAAGTTTCTTCAGAAATATAGAGACCGTGTGGGCCCTTCCTTGTCTATGACGGATCTAGTTGCCGAGAAGATGAAGCCCGAAGAGGACTTCGTTCTAGTCGTTGATAGATGGAGATCCATGGCCGAAAAGTTAAAGGACACACTTTCGGAAACGGAGCAAGTCAAGATGATTATATCAAATTCTACTTCACAATTCCGTCATATTCTGGCTATGAACAAATTAAGCACTATGGAAGAGCTCTATGAGAGAGCCAGATATATACAGACTCAAATGAAAGATTCGCCCATCATGGGCATGTTCGAGCAGAAACCAAGAATGGTAAGGAAGAACACCAACATTGGCAATAGTGGTGGAACAACCGAGGGCACCGTTAGCAACGAGCAGGTAGGCATGGTTGGTAATCCCGCACCCTTCCGTAATCCTTCCAACCCGAGACCATCACAACCACCACAACCTCCCTTCTTCAATCCCCCTCCCTAAGCAAATATTCCTCCTCGACCTTTCCATCCTCCTCCACAAAACCAAGCCATCCACCCAAACCCTCCAGTTCCCCAACAATACCACCAAGTGCCACCACCCGCCAACTATGGTCCCCAGCAACCAAGAAGGCCACCGGGACCTAAAAGGGCCCAATATCCACCACTACCCGAAAGCCTCCCTGACATTTTTAACGCACTCATGGCCGTCAACGTGCTTACCTTGCCTAAGGAACGGTCGATCTGGCCTCAAAATGTGGATACGTCCCGCTATTGTGTTTTTCACCGCCAGCCTGGTCATAATATAGATCACTGTTTCCACTTCAAGGATTATATATATGATATGAATGATTAGGTCAGTATTGATTGGGACGAGATGAGATAGTTTATTGCAACCTTGAAAGCACAAAGGCCTCCTCGGTAGCAACAGGCTCAGCAGCCACCTCAGCAGTAAGTTCCTCCGCCTCCTCAGCAACAACAAGCTCCTGCACCACAACCTGACATGGGGATCGTCCACAATCCGTTACCGGAGCACCCGGCACCAAGTCAACAACTAAACCTTGTTACCTCCTTCCATGAAGTGGAGAGAGGGCAAGGGTGGCATGAATAGAACGCCTCTGTCGGGGCTATTAACCAAAATTCCAATCAACCTCCACGTTTATTAAGAGTAGTTTCTCAACCTTTACCTCTTCCTCAACCTTCACGGCCCTTATTACGCCTCGCCAACCAAATCCATGCCATCGTCACTAACCCTCCACCATCTAGGCCACTCATCATCCGCCCTTCTCCTACACCTCTTCCTCCTTCTATTCCTACCAATCCTTCACTCTCTTTACCCCAACCATCCGCAACACCTGCCGCACCCCCAGTTCATGTTGCCACCAATCCACTGCCCCGAAGGCCCCTTCTTATCTGCACCTTATCCTCTACTCCTTCACCATTACCAACCGCCCAAGGGCCGATTAATCCCTCTCCAAATAACCCCCCATCACCATCAACTCCTGCCATGGCCAATCCTCAACCGACAAGGCCCCTTATAAGGGTTTCCCCTCTGGTTGCTCCTCCTCAAACACTTGTTAAACCCGATGTCCCCTCTTCTTCCACCAACCCACCACCTGTCACTCGCCCAACGGAGGCGCAAACTTCTCAAACTATGGTGCTCCGCAGTGGACGGATGTTTCACCGTATGTTTCCTCAACGAGAGTAGGAGCCCGCACAGGGGCAAGATGAGCAAGAACATCAACAAGAGTCTCAGCCAGGCACTCAGTATGATTTGTTGAAACATTTGGATCGAACCCCAGCCCGATTTCTATTTTGGAATTAATCAAGAGATCTGTCACCCATCAGAAGGCTTTAATGCAATATTTACAAAAAGTGATGGTTAATGAAGACATCCCTGTTGAATAGATTGCTTCAGTGTTAGCTCCGATAGGGGATCAACCGGCCATTATCTTTTATGAGCATGAATTAGCACCATAGCCTGCCAGAAAATATGCTTTATTCATTACAGTTAAAATTAATCAAGTTGATGTCAACAAATGCTTGGTAGATACCAGGGCCTCCATCAATGTGTTGCCACCAAGTACTTTGAAATATGTGGCATACCGGAAAGTGAAATTCGGCCGTCCCCTATCACTGTTACTGCCCATGACAATACCAAGAAGCCACCTTTAGGAATGATCACTTTGAAAGTCGGGTTCGGGCCAATTTTTGTCACTGCAAATTTTCATGTATTAGATATGGACCCCACTTTTAATGGCATTTTGGGCCGACCTTACATACAAGCACTTGACGCCGTCCCGTCAACCAATCACCAATGTTTGAAGTTCCCTCACAAGGGGTGGGTCGTCAATGTTACTAGCATGCCCATTCTGCCATCTGGGGATATTCATTCGGCCACATCATTGCCTTCTATTTGGCCGGCCAACAGGCCTCTTTTGTCAGTATTGGATCTTGCCGACCCGTGGCATGATGCATTACGGCCCCAGGTGCCTGATTCCTTGTCAACTTTAGTATCACTTCTACCTCAAAATGAGAAAAAGAAAAAGCAAATGACAAATACACAAGGCTGGAATATCATGATGAAAATGGGCTATATGCCCGGCAAAGGATTGGGGATCAGACTACAGGGCAGATTAAGGCCCATTAGAGATAAGAAGCTTATTCCTCGAGACGGCTTGGGATATGAAGGACCATATAAAGAAAAAACTGTGACATATGAAGAAAAACCTTGGGCTATGATGACATCCACTATGAAGACAAACAGGCGGCCCCTCACATGGACTATGTATACACAATTTGTGAAAGGGCCCACTGAACAAGTTGCGGAACAAACTACAAACATCACTTTTGTTCTGGATAGCCAAGATGTACATGCACGCCAGTTTGCTTGCCACATAGTCCCGCTGGTCACTTACAAAGCTCTTGAGTCCTTGAGGCCGGATAAGAGAAGAAAGATGGATGACCCAGAATGTGATTGGTATAGATGGTTTGACATGAATGACATCACAATTGCTCTAAGTCGACTATTCATGCCGACTGATCCTAAATGGCCGCCACTTATTCTTGATTTGATAGAGAAGCCGACTGTCATCACTGACAAAAGGCAGTTGTTAAGCAACTATACCGACATTGGAGAACCAGATGTACCATTTGAAGAGGGTTTTATTGTGGACAGGTTGTGGACCGACCTTTGTGCTGTTGATGATGAGCGCACTGCTTTGTTAATCTATTGTTGTCCCAATTGTTATACCCCTCCCAGCATTCCGAGACCACCCGCGGTCTTGATTTTCTTCCCTCCGGATTTCTTCCGAGATTACTCAGTTCCTTACCAGCTCTTTGAGCAATTTTCACAACTATTCATCTTGCCTCCCCGTAGGCAATCTCTCACTCAGCAGTCTTCACAATTTCTTAGCTCGCCTCCTCGTAGGCAGTCTTCCCGACTTCCCATCTTGCCTCCCCATAGGCAATATCTCATTCAACAATTCTCCCATCTTTCCATCTCTGAATCATCTCCCTCTCTTTCTTCATCTCATTGCTTCGCCATTGGTGGGGACGAAAAAAATGCCAATTTTCAAACTCCACAGTCTACCATCACTTTTGAGGAGACCTCCTATCTTGTTCTGGAGTCTGCCCCAGCCCAAGGGCCGCTCCTCCACGGTCCATTAGCGGACTTTCTTTCTTCTTCCGATCAGGGGTCACCCTCCTCATCTGTATCTCCGTCTGTACCCTATTCTTCTTCCCCTTCTTTAGGTCAGGGTAGTTCATCTAGCTCTCCATCTTGTTCCTTCTTCTTCTTCTTCTTCTTCTAATAAGAGTCTTGGGGTAGTTACAGCTAAGAAAGCCAAGGGTAAGTAGGTTCCCTGTAGGTTCTTGCTAGATTTAGCTAGGTGATGTCGGGCATGTTTGGCCCTCCCTGAATTCTTGGAAGATCCGCTTCCACTGTCGGATATAGAATGTGAGGGTGCTTGTTCTCTTGATGAAGGGTTTGGAGTCTACGAGATTATGAATGATGAAGACCCTATTGAAGAGACAGACGAAGAGTGTGAAGAATATGAGGACGAGGCTGATGCTTTTGCCAGTAGCATGAGGAGATTTGATGAACCATCAGCCTTAGTAGAAGAGCCTACCAAATAAATCAACTTGGGTACCGAGGAGAGCCCTTGGATTGTCCTCATAAGCAGAAATTTGCCTCCATCTAAAGAAGAGGCACTTATTCAGGTTTTAAAACAATGTAAGGACACGTTTGCATGGAGTTATGAAGATATGCCGGGTCTAGATCCTGCACTAGTTGAACACCGTCTAACACTTAAGATAGGATCCGTACCGGTCAAGTAGCGATTAAGACGTTTCCACCCTCATATGGCTTTAAAGATGAAAGAAGAGGTCGATAAGCTCCATAGGGCTAGATTTATTAGAGTCGTCCTCTATCCCAATTGGGTGGCAAATATTGTCCTGGTTATGAAGAAAGATGGAAGTGTCAGAATATGCATAGACTTCCGAGACTTTAACCGTGCGTGTCCTAAAGATGATTTCCCCCTCCCTCACATAGATATTTTAATTGATAATACGGCAGGGTGTGAGACCCTCTCTTTCAAGGATGGCTTCTCTGGATATAATCAGATTCGCCTGGCTGAAGAGGATCAAGAGAAGACTTCATTCACTACACCTTGGGGGACTTACTGTTATGTGGTCATGCCATTTGGGCTCAAGAATGCCGGAGCCACCTATCAAAGGGCCATGATGGTTATTTTTCATGATATGATCCACATTTATATTGAGGTGTATGTGGATGACCTGGTAGTGAAATCGAGAATAAGGATTGAGCATCCTGAAGTTCTAACCAAAGAGCCAGGGAATATCAGTTAAAAATGAACCCTAAGAAGTGTGTGTTTGGTGTGTCATCCGATAAGTTGTTGGGGTTCATTGTCAGCAAGAGAGGTATTGAGATTGATCCCAACAAGGCGAGGGCAATAAGAGATATGCCTCCTCCCAAGAATCTGAAAGAAGTTCGAGGTTTGATCGGGAGATTGCAATTTATTCGCCGATTTGTCTCCCAGCACTCACAAATGTGTAGGTCGTTCTACGAGCTTACCAAACCGGGAGTCAAATTTAATTGGGATGACAAGTGTCAGGCAGCCTTTGACGGATTGAAGGATTATCTATCAAATCCTCCTGTCCCGAGGCCACCGGTTCCAGGCAAACCACTCGTTCTTTATATTTCTGTCATGGATGACTCAGTAGGTGCTGTCCTCGCGTAAGTTGATGAAGAAGGTAAGGAGAGGGCAGCATATTACTTGTCTAAACTTCTCAACCCCTGTGAGTAGAGGTACACAGTTATGGAAAAGACATGTGGAGCTCTAGTCTGGGTAGTGCAAAAATTGAAGCATTATTTCTTAGCTCATGAGGTTCATCTCATTTCTCGCATGAATCCCATCAAATTTCTTCTCGAAAAATCTGTTCTGACCGACCGCTTAACACGATGGCAGAGCTTCCTTTCCCAGTTCGACATCATTTACCATTCAGCAAAAGGTAATTAAAGGATATGCCATCGCAGAACATCTCGCTCATCACCCTCTTCCTCGATTTGACCCTGTTAGCTCAGAGTTTCCAGATGAGGAACTAATGTCCGTTAACCAACCTTCGGATCCCATGTGGACATTACATTTTGATGGAGCTCTAAATTCTCATGGTAGGAGAATCGGCATAGTTCTGTTAACACCCAAGGGCATCACCATTCCACTCGCCTCTCAGCTCACCTTCCCTATTACCAACAATATAGCTGAGTACGAGGCTCTTCTGGCCGGACTTGAGGCCGCTCATCGATTTGGTGTTACTCAATTGTGGATTATAGGTGATAGTCAGCTTATTCTTCGCCAAGTGCTCACCAAATGCCGTATGCTCGATCCCAAACTTAAGCCCTACCAGGAACTTGCATCTACTTATGCCAAGCTCTTTACTAAATTGATCTTTGTCCATGTTCCTCGCAATCAAAATATTTTAGCTGATACTCTCGCTTCACTTGCTTCCTCCTTAGTTTTCCTTCTCGAAAGAGATTTCCATTCGATTATCATTCAGAAGCGTCTTACTCCTACTATTAAGGATCCATCATTTCTTAGCATTAAGGAGGAGGTGCTCAAGAAGGTTCAAGACGGTGAAATCATTGAAAACAAGGAAGTCAAGCTATTAGATTTAGAAGAAGAAATTATCGATGAGGAAAAACCATGGTATTACGAGATTGCTAAATACTGTCAAGATCAGTCTTATCCTAAGGAGGCCATGGCAGAAGAGAAGAAGGCCATCAGGAGAGTTGGCCAGCGATACACTCTTGTTGGAGGTGTGCTCTATAGAAGAGGTCTTACCGGTGTCTTACTTAGGTGCCTCGACGATGATGAATCATGGAAGGTTGTGGAAGAGGCGCACTCAGGAGTTTGTGGGGGTCACGTCAATAGTTAGATGTTAGCTAAGAAGATTCTTAGACTAGGCTTTTATTGGCCCACTCTAGAAGAGGATTGCTCCATCTATGTTCGAAGGTGTGCTAAGTGCCAACTGCACACCGATAAAATTCATTCTCCTGCTTCTTCACTCCATCCTATGTCCTCCCCATGGCATTTCTCCATGTGGGCTTTCGATATTGTTGGACCTCTTGGTGATTCAAACCTCCTCACAAAATCGAAATCATTTATACTCACGGCCACGGAGTACTTCACCAAGTGGGCGGAAGCAGAAGCATATGCGAAAATTAAAGCGTCAACCATCTGCAAGTTTGTTATGAAGAATATCATCGCAAGATTCGGCATTCCAAATACCATCGTCACTGATAATGGGCCGTAATTTATCTCTCAAGAGCGTCAGGACCTCTGCAACAGGTATAACATTGTATTGCATCATTCGTCTCCTTATTATCCGCAGGGCAATGGCCAGGCAGAGACAACAAATAAAACTTTGATTAAAATGATCATGAAGACATCTGAAGCCAACAAATTAACGAATTGGCCAGAAAAGCTCGTAGACGCTCTGTGGGCCTACCGTACTTCCATTCGTACACCTACTAGGCAAACCCCATTCGCCCTTACCTATGGAATGGAGGCGGTAGTTCCTTATTACATTCTCATACCTTCTCGTAGAGTACAATTGGACAAGGAGTTCTCTATTGATCAACGCCGTGAATCTCTCCTTGCACAGTTGGAACTCTTAGACGAGAGACGTTTGGCTGCCGCTGAACATGCGCATGTCTATCAAAATAGGCTTTCACGTTTTTATCAAACGAAAGTGATTGAATGGAAATTCAAAGTCAGTGAAATGGTAATCAAATGAATTTTTGGGAAACCTGGTGGACTTCGTTTAAAACTCCAACCAAATTAGGAAGGGCCTTATGTAATTAAAGAAGTCTATCCTGGCAACGCATATAAACTGATTAATGCTGAAAGGGAAGAATTGGCTCACCCTTGGAATGGACTGTATCTTAAGAAATACTACCCTTAAGTCAAAAAAAAAGAAAAAATGGTAAAAATGATGATGGCATGGTACGTGGGTCACAAAGCCCGAAAGATCAAAATCTCTAATTCATTATTCAGTCTTGATGATTTAATTCTGGGTCAATACACACACAACACACTTCGCTCATGAACTCTAGCGGAGCAGAATCTGAGGAAAGTTAAAGCCAAACTAAGAGTGTAAAGACTTTACCCGTTCTCTTCTCTTCGGTCCACAAGAGGGGAAGTTAGACCATGCGTAGACCACCAAAACCTACCTGCCGCCCTAGTAGGTGGAAGTCAGGGCCCAAAAAGGGAACAATATGTCACAAAAGCCCAAGAACAATTAGATTTTTATTTTTGAAAAGAAAAGTAAAAAAAAGAAAAAAATCAAATACAAAGAAAAACATGACAAGAGGGCAAAGTCCTCGCAGGAAAAACCCTGGTCGTAACAACAAAAAATTTTCTAAGCCAAAGATCGAACCCCAACCGACAATAGGGCAGGGGAGGAAAGTCTTCCTCGGTCTTCCAGAACCCCTCGTGGACTTCCCCAATATTTCCTTTCATTCCCCCTTCGTGGTATGTCATAAGCTTGAAGAATGGTAGAGACGGACTTAGGAGGAAGCGCCGTAAAAGGTCAGGAGTGAAAGTAAAGCTCGAAGCACTTTGACCCTTTGTTAAATTATTTAAGAATGGTTAATGAATTTAAATTGGTGAATGTGTAAGATTTTGGAGCCTATGTACTATGCTACCTCATTTTCAAAAAAAAATATGTTTTCAATTAACGCCTAGGCATAGGGGCGTTATTTTATTAATCAGTGACGTCTTCTTGGTCGTTATTTTCAAAAAAAACAAAAAAATATTTTCAATTAACGCCTAGGCATAGGGGTGTTATTTTATCAATCGGCGACGTCTTCCTGATCATTATTTAAAAATAAATAAAAATAAAAAAATATTTTCAATTAACGCCTAGGCATAGGGCCGTTATTTTATTAATCAGTGACGTCTTCCTGGTCGTTATTTTCAAGAAAAAGAAAAAAATAAAAAAAATAAAAAAAATAAAAAAATGTGTTTTCAATTAACGCCTAGTCATAGGGGCGTTATTTTCTTAATCAGCGACGTCTTCTTGGTCGTCATTATTTTTTTTTTTTCAATTAGCGACCATTCAGCAGTCACCTTTCACTTAATTGGTGATGACTGTCTGGTCGCCAATTCTCACACAGAGCCCCTTGCCCCTCCTATTTCCGTATCACTTGCTTGTTTGCATTTATGTGTGGGCATTTTTTAATTGTAGTTTGCATCTGCCTGCCTGCATGTCGCATTTCCCTATGTTCTTTGCTAATTTACCTTAGTTGATTAAAGGCTTGGCCCCTTGACCCTTCATCAAGGTCAAAAAGGACATCCCCTTGCCTATTTGAGCAAGGGGCCAAGCCGGACAGATTAATTAACTTGTTTGTTTAAGTGTGGCACACAGGGATAAGAAGAAGGAAAAGACAAAGGAGCACAAGTACTCAAAACGACAACTCAGGTAACAAAAACATGTTTTTTATATATATGTAATCATGATCTATGGTGTACAAAATGTAGGAGGTGGTACATATACTCTCTCTCTCTAGCTCTCACCTCCACCCTCCTCTCTCCTACTCTCCACCTCACCCTCATCCTGGTGACGAGACCGTGGTGGGAGCATGGACCCCCGGGAAGCAACTGAGCCTCCGACTCGAGCCTGCTCCTCTGCCTCGTTCCTCTGCCGAGTCGAGGAACCTGATAGATAAGTGGTACTGGCGAAAGCGCTAGAGTGACCCGCGGCCCGCGCTCGCTCTCGGCCTCTCTGGAGGCGCTCCTCTGTAGCCCGCAGCCGCTCCTGTACGACGGCTAGCTGCGCCCTCGAATCTACGAGCTCACGCTCACGCCCCATCCGCTCCTCCCTCTCACGGGTGCGCTCCCTCCTCTCCACCTCGAGGAGGATCCTAAGCTCTGTCGCATCGCTGGGCAGCTCCTCTCACCGCCTCAGCATCTCCTCTAGCTCTGCGACCCGCTGGTCGCGGATCGTCAGCTCAGTATCGGCCAAGGCCGTCTGAGTGAGCGCATCCTATAGCTCGGAAGCCTGCATCATTTAGCATCTTTTATAAGCGTCATGACATAAAATTTTGGGAAAAGAAAAGCATGCATACAAGGTTTTGTTACTTACCCCTGCCTCGTGGCGCCCTGCCTCCTCCTCAACTCTACAATCCGTCGGTCGCGGATCGTGAGCTCAATCTGGGCATGAGCAGCTCGAGCGAGTGCCTCATGTAGCTCTGCAACCTGAAAGATCACCATTCACATAAGCCTTTTTGAATAGTCATTCTTGAAAGAAATTTGTGCATCAATCCTTGAACTTACCCATTCAGCTAGGTCGCGCTCTGCTGCCTCGGCTCGTGCCATCGCCCCGGTGAGTAATCCCTGTAAGGAATCCACCACGATGCTCTGATCTCTCGTACTCGAGGAGCTACCGCCAGCCCTTCCTGTTGCCGCTCCCTGCTGGGCACGCTGCATTTATTAAGACGGTCAGTGGCTAAAAGAATTAAAGAATTATTAATTACATTAAGCATATAGTTAAGTGCACTCACCAGGGTCTCCAAGTCCGCTCGTGTAGCTGCGAGCTGGGCCTCCAAACTATGGAGATGGACTTGCATGTTCATCACCGCCGCATCCCGTGCATCTTCCATTTGTCACATATTAGTTGCATATTTCAAATAAACATATAATTTCAACATTAGAAAGAAAGCATGCATTCATACGTACCCCTATGACCCTCATCTGGGGTCGGCCGGCGTAGGTCTCCCAGTAGCGTCGCAGGTACGCCAAGCTGTCCCCCGCATGGGAGACGACTGGAGTCCTGCCTCGTTGCCAGTCCGCATACTGCTCCGGGAATTGCAGCCTCTAGTCCGTCACCATTGTCCGTCCTCGGGTCTTCCTCCCGATCCCACACAGCTCCCCACACTCGACCCACTCCTGGTGTAGGCCAAGTGTCCTCATCACCAGCCTTAGCCTTAGCGGCTCGATCTCGTTCAAGCAATGAACCCAGAGGTCATGCTCAAATCGAGGTCGACCCGCTACGACCCAAGGCTGGCCCTCATCGGGCATCCCCAGGCAGGGTCTCCACACAACCTGCAGACACACTGTTATATCTCAATTTTAAAGCAGGAAATAATAAGGTAAAAGCAAATGCATCATAAACACATACCAGTGAAGAGGGGAAGTCTCGGAACTCCCGCTTGAGGACCCTCAGCTCGTAGGCATGCGGCGCTCCTGACAGACACGGTAGCCACCGCCGCGCCAGTGGGAAGGAGTCTGGATCTCCAGGTCGGGAGCTAACTTGGTCCATCGACATGTACAAGTGACTCCACACCTGCATTCATCAATTGCTTTAGCATTCATCATAAGCATTCATAAACATGCATAATCATTCATCATAATCACAAAAAAAGAAAAGAAAAAGAATGCGTACCTGAAGAAAAGGTGAGAAGCCACTGACTGTCGTCTCGCGACCCGTCCCCGTGGATAGGTCGGCTATCAAATGTGCCAACAGGGCAGCCCCCCAGGCATACCTCCCCACTCCCTCCAAGTCCTCCAGGATGCCCAAGAATCTGCAGTTGATATCATCTCCGTTCGTCCCCAGCAATAGTCTCTCGAGCATCGGAAATAAAAATCTCCTCAAATCCATATACGCCCTCTCCCTCTGAGCCGGGTCCTGACAACAAGTCAGTCTCTCTGCCCATTCTCACAAAGACTCTCTCGATCTCTATCGAGAGTCTCCTAACCCCATGATCCCCGTCAGCTCTGTGCAATACACTGTCCTGCACGCCCTCAGAGTGTCAGCCACTGTCTCCAGACCTAAAAATCTATGTGCTAGCTCCTCGTAGTCCGAGAGGGTCACCCCACTAACTGTCTCTCCGTCTATCCTCAACCCCGTGATCCTCGCTATGTCCTCTAAACTCGGCACCATGTGCCCCCAGAACATTAAAAATACCTGACTAGCCCTGTCCCATCTCTCTCTCAGCACCTGAATCAAAATTAAGTCGGGACATACTAGCTCGATACTAAGGAAAGGGCCGAACCCCATCGTCTCCACTCTTGCCCTCTGGAAGTCGGGCAGGCCATAGTATGGGGCTCGCACTCGGACCCAGGAAATTCGAGTTCGCATCAGCCCCTGCCAACCAAAAAGATAAATACAACACAAAAAAATCACTATTGCTAAATTAAGCCATAACAAAAATAACAACAACAAAAATAAAAAAGGGGTTTTGTTCACCTTTTAAATGGCGGCCACCCCAGCGGCCGTTATATCCCGGAGAAGGCGCCCAAGGCTTGGGCGCTAATTGTCTGCGTTATCTAATTAACGCCCTATGACATGACGCTATTTCTGGGGGCATTTTTTGTCTCCTTCCTACATTATAAAAATAATAAAAAATGTTTTTCTGACGTGTATAAAAAAGTAAAAATAAAAAATAAAAAAAGCAAGCTTTTCTGATAAAAAAAGAGGGGGATTTTTCAAAATAACGACAGGTTTCTGGGCACTATTCTTTACGTTTATTCAATTTTCAAAAAATAAAAATAAAAAAAATGGATTAGCGACCTTCTCCCTGTCACCATTTGAATTGACGCCGCCCCTGCGGTCGTCAATTACTATGTTTTTTAGTTCTTCCGCTCCCCGTTGGCAATGGATAACAAGAAAAATAATAATAATAATAATAATAATAAATAAAAAAATGGCAAGGGGCTGGGCCTAACCTTGCTTGCCTCAGGCTCCATCAACCCTCCCCACAGTGGCCGGTGGGGAGGAGGTGGTGTGTAATGCCCCGGGTTTTTCGGATCTGGATCCGTGGGTTTCGGATCACTTTTCGCGGGTTGCAGATCCTGTCCGATTGAGCTTCAGACTATTTTTATCGGATTGTCGAACCCATTGGTGGTGTGCTCGTGAGTTTCCTTGGGTCCGTGGTGTTGTGAGGAGCACGCCGGCGTTTTTATGGATTTTTTGGAGTGCCTGTGTGGGTCCCGGGTTGCGTTGTGGGTTTTACGCGTGTTTTCGTCTGTCGGACCTTCGGAACCCCGTGTAGGGTGGACCGTTGTGTTCTCTGACTCCGGGACGTTACCACTGCGTTGTGCATCTTCCGAGGATCACAGAGGTGATTTTTCCCTATTTTTCGTATTTTTGGTAATTTCTGAATTTTCCTATATATATAACCCCCTTTTTCACTCTCTCCCCATCTCTCATTTCTCAGTCTCTCCCTCTCTCTTCTCACGCTCTCTCCTCTCTCCCCCTCCCTCTGACCGAGCGGAGCGCGGGCGAGGCAGGGACGGCACGGGCGAGGCACGGGCGAGGATGGGTGAGGATTGACGCGGCGGAGGCGCGGTGAAGCTCGGCCGCGGGTTCGTGGAACGGCGAGGGTTTCGTGGCCATTTCTTCGTGGATCGACGAGCTCGGGGCGCGAAATCTTCGATGGAGGTAGGGAGATGGACCCCCAGGTGCTCTTCCTTTCCCGCGAGTTTTGTAGGCCGTGGTGAGCTGTTGGCACTCAAAATATGATCCTTCGGCGACCAAGCCGCAAAGACGAATGATACGGCCCACTGAAGCACAGAAGCTGATGAAGATCAACTGACGGAAGGCTTCTCAAGTTGCCAGAGCCTCGAGTCACCTGGAAGTGAACACCGGGGACTTCGCCTCAGGAAAGTCGAGATAAATCCACAACTAACTGGCAGTGCAACCAAGCCTGCCCAATGATCCGGCATCGACCTCGTCATGCCGCAACCCTACACCCGTTGCCCGACCAAGGACGACGGTCTACCTGGTGGCTCGCCACCTGAATGAAGACTCTCCCGAGGAAGAACGTCCTCGGCCATTCACAACAAGGAGCCGAAGTTTCTGTCAGCAGAAGGTCCCGATCACCCGATACGGGTTCGGCTTCTCGCCATAGTGGGCCCGTTAGTGGCCGATTGATCGCCAGCCAAGGCGTAACTATCCCGGATGTTGTACCATCCCGCAAGGAAGCTTCGAGCACGAGTCCGTCTGAGCTGGAAGCACAAAGCATAGTGCCGAAGGCCGTACCGGCAGAAGACCCGTATGCTCGAGCCAGATACACGCGAAGTTCTGATTAAGGCCACTCACAACGCGGAGAGCTTCGTCAACACCCACCAAGGTTTTCCAAGGACCAAGGCGAGAGGAACAGTCAACGGGAGCCTTCGGAACCATCCCCGGGCCCATCAGCCAGCCCGCGTCGAGCGAACAAGCTAAATCAGCGCACAAAAGGACTTCAGTGCCCATTAATCCGGCGCCGCCAAATCCGGCGCGCCAATATCAACTGGGGACATATCCCCCGACGCCATTGAATCCGGCGCGCCCCTTTCCATGGCGCCGGATTAACTATGGCTACATATACGACGTGGCTTCAAAAAAGGAGGAAGAGAGGAATCAAAGGGAGAAGAAAAAAAAAAGGATAGAAGAGTCGGAGAGCACCAATCAGAGAGGCCTCGAGGAAAAGGGTTCTGGCGAGAGGAGCTCTGGGGTTTTTTTTCTTTGGCCGCCACCGCCGTCCTCTGCTCCGCCCTACCCCCGGTGTCGGAGAAGAAAGAAGAGTGGTCTGCTCCTTTCTCTTGTTTTAGGTGGGTCGATGTGATTCTCCCGGTGTGATTCTCCCGGTTAATCCCCCTCTTCTGCCGTCTGTTTCCTTCTGCTGTCGCAATGTAAATGAGAAGGGGGGAGGGGCGATGATATGAGCCAAACCTTCCCCCTTTCTCTCATCATTTTCGTTTATTATCTCTGCATCTGTTCTTCGTTTGTTTCAATGGCAATCGCGCGACAACGCCGATGCCAGAATAAACCCTGTATGCTTTCCCCCGTGGAATGAATAGATATATGCGTATATATATGTCAATAATGAATGAGTGAATGTTGCCTTCTTCTTCTTCTGCATTCCATCCCCCCGTCTCTGCAAGCCCCTCTTTCGGCCAGTGGGACGACGCCGTTCAACAAGGACGGCACCGTGATAGGGACGTCGACATATGCGTGCCCTCATCCACTGCGCCGACGGGGGTGAATGTAAAGTGTTCAAACGCATTCGTGTGTTTCTCTGCGTGGATGGCTTTTTCCGTTCCGTCTCCCTCGGCACTTATATGCCCTACTACGTTAGGGGCTACATTAATCCCCCTCTCCCCGGGGTTTTTCTCCCTCTCGAGCATCGAAGGTTTCATCACCAGATACATACGAGCAAATCTATTCTTCTGGTTAATCCTGGGTCCATTCTCTTATTTTCCTCTGTTCTTAACTGTGAACGAGAGGAGTTGAGTTTGTCCCTATATCCCATCTCATTGTCTTCTAAATATCGATATGATAGCTGTTCTGTCAACCCGTTAACATATACACGCATATATGCGCATCTATAGCTACTATAATTAGCCCACGGACCGAACATATTTTGTGACTATTCTGTACTGTCACCTCTTCGAGGAGATTGGGTGACCGGGGAGAGGGGAACATTCCCCAGTTTCACTGCTCTTCCGCTCTGACTACAGAGGACCGTCTCTCAGTGGCGAGCTCTCTTGTGGATCAATGAGTGGACATTAAATGGGTTAATCCCAATATGCCCAAACCCACAGTCCTTGATGGACATTGTGGTGGCCGTGAGATGCGTGCCCCTCGTAGGCTGGCCCTCGGGGTTTCCTTCTCTAACCGGTCGTCCCGACTTGAGCATTGAGTCGACTCGGGTCGCGTGCCCCTCGTAGGCCAGTCCTCGTGATCTTCGCTCCCCTAATGAGTTGTCTCATCCGCCCACTCTCATCCACAGACTTGGTACCCCTAGCAGGCTGGACCTCGGGGTTTTCCTTTCCGTTCGGGTTTTACCGGCCACCGTTGCGCCACCCGGCCCTCAGGGGTTGCTCCGCTACGTGAGTATTCCCTGCTTCTCCCCGACAATCCTCCGGGACGAGGAGATGCTACCGAAATTCTGGCTCGAACGAGTCTGACTCGAAACAATCGCCGCGCTCGAGTGTGAACCTCGCGTGAGCCTGTGACTCAGCTCCTGGATGTCCCGGGGCGATCCTTTGAATAAATGACTTAAATAAACTTTCAAAGTTTCCCAAAGTGTTTTAATAAATCCAAGAACTAACAAATAAAACCTCGGTTTCCACGAAATTGGGCTAAACCGGCGCCGTTTGCGTCCGGCGCGCCTTAAAACGGCGCGCACCATCCCGGCGCGCCCCAAAAGGGATCACACCGTTTTAACCCCCCTTCTACACCTACGATTCCCACGCCGTTTTAAGCCCTTTACCTACGTTTTCTGGCACCGTTTCAAGTATTTTAAGCCTTTTCTCTGCGCGTACCACGCCGATTTCATTCCGAATCGTGCCGTTGTGCCGTTTCGGTCCCCTCCCCGTCTCTGGGGTGATTCCCAATGTTAATAACAGAATGAAGTAAACCTTTTGATCAATAAATTGAATAAATTAGCTTGTCTAAGCTTGAATTGATCTGCTTCGTATCGTTGTCGTCATGCCTTTAGTCTGAATATTCATGTCACGTCAATGCATGCCTGAGTGTGCGCACCCTTGGTATATCAAATGGCATTAACGGAAAGTTGGGTTACGCCCGATCGGAAGTTTGTCACGTGTGATGGTGGTCTTCGGACCTAAGTCCTCCGCCATGTACCGAGGGTCCGCCTTAATAAATTGTGTGTAGTCGATCGTAGCATCTTGCATGAGCACTCGCATGCTCTGCATCTCTTATTCCGGCCTCGACAGCCCACTATCTCGGAAATTAATCAAAGGTTTTCCCTCCGCGTGGGGGATGTAATTAACGTCATGACCTTTATGATATGACAGACTGCTGGTCCCGACCGAACCTCACTCTCGCCCGACACGGGTCAGAACGAGCGCACAATAAACTTCTCACGTACGTGAATGGCACGCCCACGCAGTCAATCAGTCAGTTAATTGATTGATCGACACGTGAAATAAACCAACAAACAGAATAGAAATCCCATCCCAAACAGTCAGGGACCTACTTAACAAAATACCCCTGGTAAAATAAACGATCGCAAACAATCTGGCACGCCCGGTGGGACTTGTGTCACCTTTCATCTCTTTGTCGAGATACTTGGGTTTCGAGGCCCTCCCAAAGGTTGCTGATCGTTGGTTTGTGTGTCTTTGCAGGCGAACGATGACGACAACTGGATTGACTGGCGTCGGCTTCGGTCCTTCGATTATTGCCGGTCATGCGCAAGGGTACTGTGGACACCAAAAATTGCACACCCAGATATCTCGCTCGACCCAGCATCAACAACGGAACCAAGGGAAGAAGCCCCGGAGATGCTAGTCGTCCGAATTCCCCGAACATGCTCACACTGCTGTGAGGCTATCTCCAGAGTCACGACAGTGAAGAGAAATCAACCACCAAGGGCCTCACAAACCACGGGCCACGGAGAAAATTAAACGGGCCATGACTCGTGCTCACAACGGGCTCAGAACGGGCTCGGAAATACGCCCGTTTGGGCCTTCAACGGCACACCCCCAGGGGGGGCCTTCAACGGCACACCCCCCGGGGGCCTTCAACGGCACACCCCCCCCCCCCCCCGGGGGGGGCTTCAACGGCACACCCCCCCCAGGGGTCTTCAACGGCACACCCCCAGGGGCCTTCAACGGCACACCCCCTGGGGGGTCTTCAGCGGCACGCTGTTTGCCCCCTTCAGCGGCACGCTTGGGCAACCTTCAGCGGCACGCCCTTTGCCCTCTTCAGCGGCACGCCCTCAGGCTTTCAGCGGCACGCCCACAAGCCACTTCAGCGACACGCCCTTGCTGCGCTTAGCCGGCACACCCTTGTAGTGCCTCAGCGGCACGCCCCCTGGCCTGCCTCACACTCTCCTAGCCGTTCAACGGCACGCCCTGGCAGCCCCTCAGCGGCACGCCCTGGCAGCCCTTCAGCGGCACGCCCTGGCAGCCCCACAGCGGCACGCTTGGTAGCCCTTCAGCGGCACACCCTTTGCCCTCTTCAGCGGCATGCCCTGGTAGCCCCACAGCGGCATGCTTGGCAGCCCTTCAGCGGCACACCCTTTGCCCTCTTCAGCGGCACGCCCTCAGGCTTTCAGCGGCACGCCCACAAGCCACTTTAGCGGCACGCACTTGTTGCGCTTAGCCGGCACTCCCTTGTGGTGCCTCAGCGGCACGCCCCCTGGCCTGCCTCACACTCTCCTGGCCGTTCAATGGCACGCCTTTTGGGCCCTCCAGCGGCACGCCCTTGAGCCCTTCAACGACACGCCTGATGCCCCCTTTAGCGGCACGCCCCTAGTGGTCTTCAACGGCACACCGTCCTGGCCGTTCAACGGCACGCCCTTTGGGCTCTTCAGCGGCACACCTGCCGTGTCTTCTAGCAGCACTCCCTTTTGGCCTTCTCAACGATACACCTGTTTGGCCCACCAGCGGCACGCCATTCAGGCTCTTCAACGGCACGTTCCGGCAGACGAGATCTTGCGCCCATGCCCTATGGATCCTTGGCGCGCAGTGAGCTGTCCGAGGTGTCGCCCAGGGAGAGGGCCACGCTGCCTACTCCTCCTGCCACCCAGGACAAGGGAGTCAACTCCCATTAAATGCCCCCCCGGACGCTTCCCGCCTTCGGACGCTACCGCCACCGGGGGTATAAGATCCCTCCTCTTCGCTGCGAACAAAAAAAAAGCATAGGCAGACAGGGACAAGGCAGACACTAAAGAGAAGAAGAGAAGAAGAAGGAGAAGAGAAGAAGGGGGAAGAGAGGAAGAGAGGGGAGAGGGCTCCCGCTCCACCCGCCGCCACCGTCTGTGCCAAGAGGGAAGAGAAGAAGAGAAAGAAAAAGAGGAGGGGAGGCTCTGCCTCCCCCTCCCGCTACTCCGTCCGCCGCCGTCCGGGCGAAGGGCAGAAGAAGAAGAAGAAGAAGAGAAGAAGAGAAGAAGGAGAGGGGAGGCTCCGGCTCCCCCGTTGCTATCCCGTCCACCACCGTCGGTGTGAAGAGAGGAAGAGAAGGAGAGTGAGTGAAGAGAGAGAGTGAGGTCCGGGAGGGGAGGAGTCCATGCTCCCCCCATTGTATCTTCTTTCTTTCTTTCTTTGTCCCCATGTTTTCTTTCCCGTCGCCATGTATTAGCTCCCTTGGGGCACTCCTTTTGTGAGAATAAAAGTAGAAGGCTTGCAAGGTTTGCTTCCTCCCGGGCATTGTTGCCTTCGCTCACCCTTGGGCGCCCTCAGCGGTACGCCCTTCGTATGCCTTCAACGGCACGCCTCTGGCGGCCTTCAGCGGCACGCCCTAGCCAAGCCCTTCAACGGCACGGTCCTGATGGCCATTACCGGCACACCCTTGGTCTCCCTTGCCCGGCGCGCCCCTGACCAGTTCTAGAGAGGCTTTTCCCCCTTTTTCCACCGTTGCCTCCGAGTTTTCCGAGGTTTATTAAGGTGTTGCCGCCCTCGGGCGCCCACCTCCAGTTGTCGGGTTCCGCCACTCCATGTGGGCGCGTTCCCTGTATCTCCCTTACGCTTGGGTCAAGGGGAGATGCTGCCGAATTTTTGTTTAAAACGATAACATATTAAAAGATAAAAGGAAGCAACAAACAAATGGAACAACTACACGTTAAAAAGGACTAAAAGAAAGCAACAAACAAACGAAAAGAACAACAACAAAATGCTTTAACCGAGGCAAGGGAATCGTAATTAACATAAAGAGAGCCGAATCAAACGACAACTAAACAACTTGAACATTCGTCCTCATGGGAGAAAGAATGGAAATTGATCAAGAGAAGAAAAGGAGAAACCCAGGCAAACAAAATAAAAATTGGAAAAGAAGAAAAGAAAAGCCTTAAAAGAACTAGAGGGAGAGTGGGCCCTCATCGGTATTTCCAACCTAGTCCTTCAGCGGTACACCCTTTTAGCCCTTCAGCGGCACACTCCCTCAGCCCTTCAGCGGTACACCCTTTTAGCCCTTCAGCGGCACACTCCTAGCCCTTCAGCGGTACACCCTTTTAGCCCTTCAGCGGCACACTCCCTCAGCCCTTCAGCGGTACACCCTTTTAGCCCTTCAGCGGCACACTTCCTCAGCCCTTCAGCGGTACACCCTTTTTAGCCCTCTAGCGGCCCACTCTCTCCAAAAATATATATAAGGATAATAATAATGATAATAATAATATTAAATTAATAAAAATTATAATAAATAAATAAATTTGAACATACATAGGAAATAAACAAAAAATGTGAAATGGTAATAATAATAGTAGAAAAGAAGAACATAATAATAAAAAAATAAAATAAATTAAAACAAAAATCATCCAGAACAAATACATAAAGGGGAATAAACAGCACCAAATCTTATGATTAAAAATCCCAGATAAAAAAAATGGTAAAATCTACATTGCAGCCCCGTCTCTCCCGTGACCCGGTGTTGAAGGAACAACAATGCCACCCTTCTAGGTTGGGTCTGAATCTCAGGAATTATCCCGAAGTGGCCATGACCCGACCTCGCCTCGGGTCGACATTCCGATGAAACCGGACTCGTTTCTCAGGCCGGATCCCTTCCGAGCCACCACTAAAATTGCCGCGCGTTCGGCAGACATTTGAACGGGTTCACCTCGATTTCCGCCGTGTTTCTATTACGGATCTGCGTCTGAACATGAAAAGACCCGTGAGTGACCAACATGACCGACGGCTCCCACCCCGACGTGGTCATGACTCGGCATTGCTCTGGGCCGATAGCTCGTCAAATCAGATTCATCCTAATGGGATTTGTTCCCGCTCTTTCATTGAAGTTGCCGTGAACTCGGCGTACGTTTGTACGGGGTTGTTTCTGTCTACGCCGTACCTTCAATATGGACACTTGTCCGAATATCAAGTGGTCCGCAAGTGACCGAAAGAAATCGGAATAGAACGAGATGGCTCCCGTCATCCCTGGACCCTTCGCATGGGAATATCAATAAGGCCTCCATGGGCCACGCTTAGACCCTGGGCTTGTCCCGATTATGGTCACTGTATGACTCATATCCTCGGCCTATAGCTCACTCCCTTCGAACACGTTTTCGATTTTGGAATCTAGTCCCGGGACTCTTCCCCGTTGCCCTCCGGCACCGGGAACATTAATGATGCCCACGCAAGCCCTGTTTGGACCGCGGGAGGCGCCCCCGGTATGGTCCCGACTCGATCTTGCATCGAGCCAACAAATTCGCTAGTTTTCTGCTACACTAACCGAGATTTAACCGAATGTTTTCAGTGTCTCGGAATGATATATTTGCCGTATCCCGGCATACATATGTTCCAGGTCCTCCCGCGACGATTATGATGTCCTCAAGACGGACACCCGTCCGAATATTAAACGGTCTCCCGAATGACCGACATGTTTCGAACGTCCGCTTCCCTAGACATAGGACTTTTCAGCCGATTCAAGGGATATTTCCCCGTTGCCCCTTGGCATCGGAAATATTAAAGATGCTCATGCAAGTCTTGTTTCCACCGCCAGGGGGGGGCACCGCAGTATGGTCACAGCTTGCTCTTGCACCGGGCTAACAGATTTACTGATTTCTGACCGCTCCAACCGAGGCTCAGCCGAACGTTTCCGCTCTTCCGAACAATAAAATTTGTCGTACCTCGGCATACATGCGTTTCGGTTTTCCCGCGACAACCGTGATTTTCTTGAGCTGGACATTCGTCCGAACATTAAATGGTCAGTACACGACCGACATGACCGCGAATGATTTTCTTCTCGCCCTCGCGTGAGGATTTCAATACCTCGTAATAGACCTTTCATGCAATTAATTTCTTGGCCATGAGGCCCTGAATCCCGGTGATTAATCAAGGGTGTTCCCTCGTATGGGGGATGTAAATGACGCCGTGACCTTTATGGCGCGGCGGGTTTTGGTCCCGACACGAACCACACAATCATCTGACCGAGTCAGATTGAGCGCACCATGGGCTCTTCGGAGCCCGAATAAATTGTCACTTTGTGACTGGCACGCCCACGCACTCAATAGACGACCCACCTGAATAAGCGAATTTTAGTGCATCCACAGGTACCTGGCGGTGCCTATGGAGTTCGGTAGCTTCCCTGCCGCTGTTGGCTTCCCCAACTTCTTGGGGTTAGCCTTTGTGGATATGCTAGAAGTGGAACCCTCGGAGCCTGTCGAGGGAACTACAAAGAACGTGGAGCCTCTGAAGGCTCGATGCTGCCACGACTCGCTCAAGAGTCCAACCTCGGTCGCCAACTGCTTGGTGCACCATGCTATCCGTGGGGCCCGCCCCAATGCTGTCAACAGGAACCCCGGAGGACGTCAGCACAGGCAGATCCGGAGAAGTACTGCTGTGGTTACCGGAACCCTCTCCCAATCCGGAAAGTCTATGATGGTCGGTGGCACGTGCGTCTTCCTCAACGGATGCAGCACGCGGATAGTTCCAGATCGGGTAGTCCCTTCCATCCCCATCCGCAACTCATATCAAGCCCTCGCTGGAAGGAGGGCGGAAAGAGAAGAAGCCGGCCATTACGGTCGAGAGAAGTTGGCCCCCAGGCCAAGGAAATTGAAGCAGGTGTGGATCCTCAAGAGGGTCCAACCTATTCACCAAGCTGCACCCGTCCCCTGCCGTCTTGCTCACGACGGAGGGGAAGGAAAGAGAGGAAGGGGCCTGGCCCCGAAAGAAGAAGAAGTGGTTGCGGATCATCCGCGCCGTGAAAGTTTTTGGGCCTGCGCTCGTCAAGCCAACGTCCCAGCTGTGGGATGAAGATTCTAACAACCTGCCGACAGAGCTCGGCTAGCTTATACCCCTCCTGTGGGAGGTCGGCAACTGTCCCCCTTGTTACATCAAGAGCGGGGTCAAGAAGAGATGACATGTCTGGTCAGGAACTATTTTCGAGAGTTAGGCAACCCCTCGCTTGGGCAACAGCGACTGATGCAAGCAGCCGCCGCCAATGAAGACTACTGCCTGTCAATGGCAGATGAAGAAGATGTAGGAGAAAGAATGATGGTGTCTTCAGTCAACGACAATGGATATGATAACGGCTTCGAGATCGAAGCCGATGAAGCCGTCCCCAAACGGGAAGAAACAAGAAGAACTTCTGTGTTCGAGAGGCTGACCTTCCCACATGAGGCTAAGAGAAGGACCCACCGACAAAGAAGAGAAATATGGGTTTTTACCTGCAACATGGCTGGTATACCCAACCGATATGGGGGGCTTCCCGAAGACCCCCGCGAGTTGGCTAAATTGGCCACACGGCCGGGGCCGAATACTCGCAGAACAGAAGCAGCAAGGGAGCTCCTGATGATGACTAAGGGAAAACAACCCTGGGTCTACCACCAGTGGGATGATAAGGCCCCCGTCCTGACCGCCAATGTGGTGACTGCGGAAGAAGAAGACGACGTCCCCCTCAACATCCTGCCCGAGGGCACGTCCAGGGAGACAGCAGAAGTTATCCCCACTATAGCCACTATAGACCCATCAGTCTTGATACTACTTCAGAAATATCGGCAAGAGATAGACTTGCTAAAGAAGCAGCTGATGGAGAAAACTGAACAGTCCTTAGCTTCCAAACCACTCGAAGTCCAGGGTGAATCATCCCGGGGAGCGGTTCGTCATGACGGCCCTCCGCCGCTCTACACACTGCCTCAGTCGTCGGAACCAAGCATGGCGACAATGCAATAGCGGCCACCACAGCTCCAGCCGCTGCTACCACCGGTGCTCCCTCAAGTGCACCAGACACCCCCGCTGCCACGTCCTCCACAGGCGACCTCCCTGGTCACCCCGTACCAGTAGCCGGCACACTTCTACCCAGAGCCAGTTGACCCTGCAGTCATGAACCAGATGATGGTGGAAAGAATGACCGAGCTGAAGCTCGCAGAAAGGGGTGAACGCGATGCCTACCGGGTGCCATACCCGCAACACCATGCTGCTAAGCGGCTTCCCCCGGGAATCAACAAGCCGCCCAAGTTTGACAAATTCAATGGGAAGGGGTACCCGAGAGAGCACATAGCCTATTATATGACTGTCATGGGCGACTTGGCCACCGACGAGTCATACCTGCTAAAGTTTTTTGGGTCCTCGCTGACGGGGCTCGCATTTGAATGGTATTCCAGCCTCTCTGCCGGGTCGATCAACGACTGGCCAGACATGCAGAAGAAGTTCAGAGAAAGATTCCATATTACAGAGAGAGAGGTCACAGTGGCCGAACTCTACTCAACAAAGCAGAGGACCGATGAGATAGCCCTCGATTATATCAAGAGGTGGAGGAACCTCGGAATGAGGTGTAAGCGGCCCCCGCATCAGGAGGACGCTGTGCAAATATGCAAACAGAATCTCAGAAGGGAGGTTCTGAAAAAGATGATCGGAATGGAAATACGATCGTTCGATCGGTTGAACAATGTCGTGGCCAAGGTGGAAGATTTCCTGGCCAGACCTACCCCTACATCAGCTGTCGGCACGACCCAGAAGGGCAAGGCGGTGGAGCGGCGCCCGTCGCCTAAAGAAGCGAACGCTCTTGACATAAAGGCGTTCGAACAACAGAAAAGTGAAGGCAAGAAGGGAGTCACCCCACAACCTGCAGAAGTCCAAGGCGGCAAAGAAGGTCCTTCGCTGAGGGACCAGATGAAGAAGGCCTATTCATTTCCAAAGGACAAGACCCGGGTTCTGTTCGACTGGGTAACGGAATATAGCATGGTCACCCTGCCAGAGACAAGGAGGCCGGAGGACCTAAAGAGAAAAGATAGCCCAAGATTCTGCCCCTACCACCAGATGTTAGGGCATCCAATCGACGACTGCTATGTTTTCAAGGACATCATTGAAGGGATGGTGAAGAAAAATGAGATTGAGCTGGGAGAGTACAAAGTGGACCTTCCTCAGCCACATGAAGCCCCTCGGAGGAGGGCAGGAGTCAACATGATCTCCCTATACCTAGCACTGCCCGAGGAGATCTCTGAAATAAGTACGCGGAGCACCTATGAATCTCATTTCTTGGAGCCCGTGAAAGAACAGCAGGGATGGCAGCAGGTCCCTGTGAAGCATAAGAAAAAGAGGGCACCCCGCCCGAAAGAGGGGGCACATATCCGTGGTGTCACACCCCGGCCTGCTCCGCCGGTGGTAGCACCCGTATGGATCACTCCACCTACAACTGTCAGGATACCTACACATAATCGGAGGAGACAAACTCCGCTGCCAGTGGTTAAGGAGACCAATCCTGGGGTCCTTCGACTGCAAAACCTCATTGAGGGGCTGGACGAATACGTGCAGCCCGAATTGAAGCCCTTGCTGGTGCGGGACCACGTCCCGTGGCAAGAACTAGAGCAGCTCTCACTAGAACAAAAGGAGGAGGCTGAAGCGGCACCCGATAGAGAGGGCAGTCTGTTCTGGGGGCACCCGCCCGTAGAAGCAAAAAAGAAGAAGAAACAAAAGAAGAAGAAAAGGAAGGCTGCTGAGGCCGATGAAGTGCAGGTTGTCTCCTGTAATACTCTATCAGCACTATTCAACCTATCCGGAGAGGAGGAAGAAGAGGAAATTTGCTTCACACCCCATGCTGAGGGAGGCAAGGCCGAGGCCGCAACTGCTGCACATGCCACTCGGTCAGGCCGAAAATGGGGGCGCCAGCCGCCACCCAACCACAACATCATGTTCAGGGGGGAGCAACCCTACAAAACACCTCCGTCGGAGGTCAAGGGAGTCCAAATCCCTCCTCCGCCAGGCCTATATAACAAGAGTGGGGGCAAGGGGGTCCCTTCATTTCTTGAATTCATGAAGATGTCCAAGGGGAAGCAGCCTTGTCAGGAGGCTAACCCTACACTCGGGGACATTCACCCGCAGCTAGCACAATCTGCCGAAGATCCAAATGCAGATGGAGCTTGCCCCACAGCAGCTAACAAAGAACATCCAAGAGTCGGTACCAGCCAGAAAGGCGCCGAATCTGAGGAAGATGAAGCAGGTCCGTCAGGGCCCGCAAACCAAGACTTCCCCAAGCCCAGATAGGCTGAAGAGATGAAGCTCTCCAATGTCTGAGCTGGGAGCTGAATAATGAAGCTACTCAAGAAGCTCCCTGCTCGATTTACAATCTGGGAGATCCTTTCTTTGAGTGAAGAGACTCGACAGGCGATTATTACAGCTCTCCAGATGCCTGCTCATTTTGAGACATGTCTGGCTGAAGCAATCCTGGAGGCTAGCATGACCTTCACTCCAGACGATATGCTGCTGCCCACCATCAGCCACAACAGGTCGCTGTATATGAAGGGGCACCTGAATGGAAGGGAGCTGAACAGGATTCTGGTTGATCCCGGTGCAGCGGTCAACATCCTGCCTTATAGAGTATACGAGAGGCATCACTTTAACGGGCATCTCGAGAAAGTCAGAGATATGCATATTGCCGGCTTCAATCAAAAATGTGAAGTGTCAATGGGGGTGGCAGAGTTCACCCTCACCTTAGCAGATTTCACTACGACGGTGTAGTTCCATGTCATTGACTCCCGCACCTCGTACAAGGCACTGCTCGGCCGCCCATGGCTGCATGAAAATATGGTGGTGCCCTCCACACTCCACCAATGCATCAAGTATAGTCTCCATGGGAAGGAGGAGATGATATTTGCAGACCCCCACCCGTTCGAGGTGTTTGAATGTCATTTGGCGGATGCCAACCTATATACGGGGCCTTCTCAGAAGACCTCGAAAGCTAAGACCCCTGCGGGGGCATCGAGAAGCACATCCGACAGCAGTTGGTATCCACCACCGCCGCGCGGATATGTCAAGCCTAAGGTGGTCTCCCATATCACAGCATCCGGAGACGTGGGCAGAACAGCACCCCCAACATTATACCCTGAAGCTAATGAAGTGCGGGTCGCTCGGCGGCACAATCATATTGAAATCCCGGATGGCCTCACCAAGCCAACTCCCGACCTTGACAACCCTACTGTCGAGCCTTTCAGAACTTGGGAGGTGACACAGGAAGATGGACCTAGCAGCCTATTCTATACGGCTGAAGAGCACCCTACTCGGGAAGACACAGACTGCAGCCTCCCCGAAGATATAAGCAACCCGTTGGTTCCCGTCAAGGGTCTGGCATTCACAACTGATCGGATGGTCAGGATGTTTCAGAAGCAACACATTCCCCCCGATCAGTCTCAAAAGTGCAAGGAAGCTTTCCAGGAGATGTGGTATCCCGCAAATCTGGATAAGGAAATGAGACGTGTCTTTCAACATCCGGGGTTGGGCTTCACCCTAGAAGAATATTATTACAGTGGGTGATACGAGGTGGACACCATCTCCGCCTTCTATCCTGCTGAAGATGGCCCGCTGGGGACAACTTTTGATGAATACCCGGCGGAAGCTGACCATGTTGAACTGGCTCAACCCGGAAATCAAGAAATAGAGACCGCGGTCCCCTGCCGATGCTGGGAGCAGGTCTACCCTGAAGAGGCGACCCTTCAAGCCAAATTTGATACGGCTAGCAGCAGTGAAACCGAAGATACTGAAGAAGCAGGAATTTCTCCCTCCAGTAAAGTCCCACTGATGATAACTTCAGCACCCCTTCTGCCAATCGGGGGAGCCTCGGTCGACTCCGATCAAGAGGAACACGCTGCCAAGAAAGAAAAGGCCACTTCTACGAAAGATACAACAGCCCCAGAAGGCGAGACCTCCTCAACTTCTGCTACAAAATCGGGATGCTGTCCAGGCCCGGCAATAAACAACTACCAGCCTGTCGCGGCTGCAACCTCATCTACAAAGACTGAAGCTGCTCTCTCGCCCTTGGGAGCTGCAACGGCAGTGGATTTGCTAATAGAACAATCCGCGCAGCCGCTAGCATAAGAAACAGAGAATCCTCAAGAAGCTATGGTGGTGTCTGACGAGGAAGTCGAAGTACTCAACCCTCAAGATGGTATTCCAGAATTCGTTGACCTCCAACCGGCACCTCCGGAGATAGAAGACGGAGGCCAAGCCACAGTCGATGAACTGATAGAAGTCAACTTGGGAAATGAGGAGGACCCTAGGCCTACCTTCCTCAGTGCCCAACTGTCCCCAGAAGAATGGGAGCTGTACACCTAGCTGCTGCTAGAGTACCGGGATTGCTTCACCTAGACTTACAAAGAAATACCCGGTCTAAATCCCGCTGTCTCACAACATGAGCTGGCAATCAGCCCTGAGGCCGAGCCGGTGAAGCAACCACCGCGACGCATGAGGCCAGAACTCATTACTCAAATTTGTGCTGAAGTCGACAAGCTTATTGACGTGGGATTTGTTGAAGAAAACCAGTACACCACATGGCTGGCGAATATCATCCCCGTAAAAAAGAAGAATGGACAGATTCGGATATGTGTCGACTTCCGAGATCTAAATAAAGCCTGCCCCAAAGATGACTTTCCGGTGCCAATAACGGAAGTCATGATCGATGCTACAACCGGTCATGAGGCCCTGTCATTCATGGACGGGTCATCCGGTTACAACCAGATTTGGATCGCGGAGCATGACGGGGTCCATACTGCTTTCCAAACCCCTAAAGGCATTTATCACTATAAGAGGATGCCGTTCGGACTGAAGAATGCTGGCGCAACTTATCAGCGCGCAATGACCAAAATCTTTGATGAGTTGCTCTACCACAAGGTCGAGTGCTACATAGATGATCTGGTGGTCAAAACCAGAAGAAAAGAAGATCATATGCAAGACCTCCGTATTGTCTTTCAGAGGCTGAGGCAGCATGAGCTGAAGATGAACCCCATGAAGTGTGCATTCGGGGTATCGAGCGGAAAATTCTTGGGCTTCATTGTCCGATATCAGGGGATCGAGATAGACCCCGCAAAAATCAAAGCAATTCAGGAGTTACCTCCACCAAGGAACCTCTCCGAGTTGAGATAACTACAGGGCCGCTTGGCTTATATCTGGCGTTTCATTTCCAATTTGTCAGGGCGATGCCAGCCTTTCCACAAACTGATGATGAAAGATGTTCCCTTTTATTGGGATGAAGATTGCCAGATAGCCTTCGACAAGCTGAAAGACTATCTGAAGACTCCTCCAGTGCTGGGCGCACCGGTGAAAGGATGGCCATTGATACTATACATAGCAGCTACACATAACTCCCTGGGGGCAATGCTGGCCCAAAATAATGAAGAAGGAAAAGAGCAAGCCCTCTATTACCTCAGTCGGAGACTGGTCAGAACTGAGGAGAAATATACTTATATTGAGAAGGTTTGTCTGGCGCTGGTCTTCGCAGTTAAGAAGCTGTGACACTACATGTTGTCGCACGAAATCAGCCTGGTATCCAAAGAGGACCCCCTGAAATATATTATGTCCCAGCCGGCACTCAAAGGTCGCCTGGGCAAATGGGCAGTAATCCTTATGGAGTTTGACATCTCCTATGTGCCGCGCAAGGCCATCAAGGGCCAAGCTATTGCAGACTTCTTCGCTGAGCACCCAGTACCCGGGGACTGCCCGCTGGAACCGGAGCTTCCTGAAGATGAAACCCTGGAAGCCGTTCAGGTGCAGCCCTCTTTATGGCAGCTATATTTCGATGGCGCTTCCAGAATTGACATCTCTGCCACTAGATCAGCCAGGGTCAGGGCAGGAGCAGGCATAGTCCGGAAATCCCCAGAGGGGGAAGTGGTGCACACATCTTGCTCGATAAATAAGCATTGCACGAACAACGAAGCAGAGTATGAAGCCCTGATAATCAGGCTACAAATCACTCTATCCATGGGAATTCAGATGCTGGAAGCATTTGGAGATTCCATGCTAGTTATAAAATAACTGGAAGGAGAATTCGATGTGCGAAAGTAAGAACTTCTCCCCTACCATCAGCTGGCAACCCGCCCGATGTCGAGATTCTACTTCATCAGCATCAAGCATATCAACCGAGGCCGGAATGCTCAGGCAGACGCCCTCACTAAGCTGGCAAGTTCGTTGGCGGTCCCGCCAGACACAAGCCTGAACATAACAGTGATCAACCGTCGGCAAGTCCCCAGTGTAACAGAAGTCTTAGCCGACGAATAAGAAATTGAGGTGGCAGTCGTCGAGGAGGTTCAGCAGCCCGATTGGCGAGAACATCTCCTGCGGTGGTTTCAACACCAACAGCTCCCAAGAGAGAAAGAACAAAGAATGAAGCTCCTGAGGGTCAAAGACTCTTACGAGATGAGAAGCGAAACCTTGTTCCAAATAATGGCAGATGCCCGAAGGAAAGTCCTACTTCGTTGCTTGTCTTCAACAGAGGCGGGACAGGTGATGCAAGAAGTCCATGCGGGATCAGCTGGAGCACACCAGGCTGGCCCAAAGATGAAAATTGAGATAAAGAAATTGGGTTACTATTGGCCCACTATGTTTAATGATTGCTGCAAGTTCACCAAGACTTGTCAGAAATGTCAAGAACACGCTAACGTGGTAAGGAGACCTCCAGTGCCATTACATCCGACCCTATCAAGCTGGCCGTTTGCTCAGTGGGGCACGGACGTGGTAGGGCCGCTACCAGCATCTTCATCAGGGTGCAGATATATCTTAGCAGCTACAGACTACTTCTCCAGATGGGCAGAGGCGGTCGCATTGAGAGATGTAACGGGGGAATTGGTCGCAAGATTCTTCCGGCAGAATATAATATTCCGGTTCGGGATCCCCAGCCGAATCATCTCTGATAATGGCAGCCATTTCAGAAACCAGAAGGTTTATCGGCTAGCCGACAAATACAAGATTGACTGGAGGACATCGTCCCCCTACAACCCTCAAGCCAATGGACTTGCAGAAGCCTTCAACAAGACACTATGCACGTTGCTGGCAAAGACTGTCAAGTCTAATAAAAAAGATTGGTAAGAAAGGATGTACGAAGCGCTCTGGGCCTATCGTACTGTCTACAAAACCCCAACCGGCTGTTAACCTTTCTCTCTCGTCTATGGGTCAGAGGCTGTGGTGCCGATCGAATTAGAAGTTCCATCGATGCGAGTCACCATCCAGCATGGACTAGCCAGTGGTGAACAGACAATGCAGAAAGAAGATTGGAAGAGCTCGCCGAGCTCGAAGGAAAACGCCTCCGGGCACAACAAAACATCCAACTCTACCAAGCTCGCATGGCCCGTGCTTTCGATAAGCTGGTCAAAGGTAGAGAATTCAAGAAAGGAGACCTGGTGATGGTTAAAAGAAGAGAAGTAATGGCCTCCAACCCCAAGGAGAAGTTGGTCAAAAACTGGATTGGACCATATATCGTCCGCCGAGTATATGAAGGGGGTGCCTACGTCCTGGTAGACCATAAAGGAGTCATCCAATTCTCTCCCCTTAATGGGAAGCACCTAAAACTGTATCACACGGTTCAACCGGCGCTCCCTGAATGATCTACCTTATCTTGGTCTAGTGGCATTCTGCCCTAGCCGAGCTACCCTTATCTTGGTCTAGTGGCACTCCGTCCTAGCCGAGCTATCCTTCCTTGGTCTAGTGGCATTCCGCCCTAGCCGAGCACCCTTATCTTGGTTTAGTGACATTCCGCCCTAGTGGAGCAACCTTATCTTGGTCCAGTGGCACTCCGCCCTGATCGAGCTACCCTTATCTTGGTCTAGTGGCATTCCGCCCTAGCCGAGCAACCTTATCTTGGTCTAGTGGCACTCCGCCCTGATCGAGCTACCCTTATCTTGGTCTAGTGGCATTCCGCCCTAGCCGAGCTACCCTTATCTTGGTCGAGTGGCACTCCGCCCTAGCCGAGCTACCCTTATCTTGGTCTAGTGGCACTCCATCCTAGCCGAGCTATCCTTCCTTGGTTTAGTGGCACTCCGCCCTGATCGAGCTACCCTTATCTTATTCTAGTGGCACTCCGCCCTGATCGAGCTACCCTTGTCTTGGTCTAGTGGCACTCCGCCCTAGCCGAACTACCCTTATCTTGGTCTAGTGGCACCCCGCCCTAGTCGAGCTACCTTTCCTTGATTTAGTGGCACTCCGCCCTAGCCGAGCTACCCTTATCTTGGTCTAGTGGCACTCCGCCCAGATCGAGCTACCTTTCCTTGGTCTAGTGGCACTCTGCCCTAATCAAGCTACCTCATTTTGGTCTAGTGGCACTCCGCCCTAGCCGAGCTACCCTTATCTTGGTCTAGTGGCACTCCGTCCTAGCCGAGCTATCCTTCCTTGGTCTAGTGGCACTCCGCCCTGATCGAGCTACCCTTATCTTGGTCTAGTGTCACTCCGCCCTGATCGAGCTACCCTTATCTTGGTCTAGTGGCATTCCACCCTAGCCGAGCTACCCTTATCTTGGTCTAGTGGCACCCCGCCCTAGCCGAGCTACCTTTCCTTGGTTTAGTGGCACTCCGCCCTAGCCGAGCTACCCTTATCTTGGTCTAGTGGCACTCCGCCCTGATCGAGCTACCTTTCCTTGGTCTAGTGGCACTCCGCCCTAATCAAGCTACCTCATCTTGGTCTAGTGGCACTCCGCCCTAGCCGAGCTACCCTTATCTTGGTCTAGTGGCACTCCGTCCTAGCCGAGCTATCCTTCCTTGGTCTAGTGGCACTCCGCCCTGATCGAGCTACCCTTATCTTGGTCTAGTGGCACTCTGCCCTGATCGAGCTACCCTTATCTTGGTCTAGTGGCATTCCGCCCTAGCCGAGCTACCTTTCCTTGGTCGAGTGGCACTCCGCCCTAATCAAGCTACCTCATCTTGGTCTAGTGGCACTCCGCCCTAGCCGAGCTACCCTTATCTTGGTCTAGTGGCACTCCGTCCCAGCCGAGCGATCCTTCCTTGGTCTAGTGGCACTCCGCCCTGATCGAGCTACCCTTATCTTGGTCTAGTGGCACTCCGCCCTGATCGAGCTACCCTTGTCTTGGTCTAGTGGCATTTTGCCCTAGTCGAGCTACCCTTATCTTGGTCTAGTGGCACTCCGCCCTAGCCGAGCTACCCTTATCTTGGTATAGTGGCACTCCGTCCTAGCCGAGCTATCCTTCCTTGGTTTAGTGGCACTCCGCCCTGATCGAGCCACCCTTATCAAGGTCTAGTCGCACTCCGCCCTGATCAAGCTACCCTTATCTTGGTCTAGTGGCACTCCGCCCTGATCGAGCTACCCTTATCTTGGTCAAGTGGCATTCCGCCCTAGCCGAGCTACCCTTATCTTGGTCTAGTGGCACTCCGCCCTGATCGAGCCATCTTTCCTTAGTTTAGTGGCATTCCGCCCTAGCCGAGCTACCCTTATCTTGGTCTAGTGGCATTCCGCCCTAGCCAAGCTGCCCTTATCTTGGTCCAATGGCACTCCACCCTGATCGAGCTACCCTTATCTTGGTCTAGTGGCATTCTGCCCTAGCCGAGCTACCCTTATCTTGGTCTAGTGGCACTCCGCCCTGATCGAGCCTTCTTTCCTTGGTCTAGTGGCATTCCGCCCTAGCCGAGCAACCTTATCTTGGTTTAGTGGCATTCCACCCTAGCCGAGCAACCTTATCTTGGTCTAGTGGCACTCCGCCCTGATCGAGCTACTCTTCCTTGGTTTAGTGGCATTCCGCCCTAGCCGAGCTACCCTTATCTTGGTCTAGTGGCATTCCTCCTTAGCCGAGCTACCCTTATCTTGGTCTAGTGGCATTCCACCCTAGCCGAGCTACCCTTATCTTGGTCTAGTGGCACTCCGCCCTGATCGAGCCATCTTTCCTTGGTCTAGTGGCATTCCGCCCTAGCCGAGCAACCTTATCTTGGTCCAGTGGCACTCCGCCCTGATCGAGCTACCCTTATCTTGGTCTAGTGGCACTCTGCCCTGAGTGGCATTCCGCCCTAGCCGAGCTACCCTTATCTTGGTCTAGTGGCATTCCGCCCTAGCCGAGCTGCCCTTATCTTGGTCTAGTGGCATCCCTCCCTAGCCGAGCTACCCTTATCTTGGTCTAGTGGCACTTCGCCCTGATCGAGCCATCTTTCCTTGGTCTAGTGGCATTCCGCCCGAGCCGAGCAACCTTATCTTGGTCCAGTGGCACTCCGCCCTGATCGAGCTATCCTTATCTTGGTCTAGTAGCATTCCGCCCTAGCCGAGCTACCCTTATCTTGGTCTAGTGGCACTCCGCCCTAGCCGAGCTGCCCTTATCTTGGTCTAGTGGCATTCTTCCTTAGCCGAGCTACCCTTCCTTAGTTTAGTGGCACTCTGCCCTGATCGAGCTATCATTCCTTGGTCTAGTGGCATTCCGCCCTAGCCAAGCTACCCTTATCTTAGTCTAGCGGCATTCCGCCCAGATCGAGCTACCTTCCCTTGGTCTAGTGGCACTCCGCCCTGGCCGAGCTCTCAAAAGAATACACCGTATTGCCATTACGGGCCTTACGCCCGAATCGGCGAAGAGATCATTCCTTTGCATTAGCATCCAGCCCTTGCTAACGAATGAACCGCTCTGCTCGGCACAAGGCCCGGTGCTCCGGCCAACAGCCGTCTACTATCAACCAAGGGTTAGACATCATACTTCGACCTACCACCCTTTATATCCAAAAAAAAAGAAGAAGAAAAGAAAAGAAAAATGGGGTTAAAAATAGAGATACCCCGCCAGACTTGCTCCTATATTAGGACAAGTGCAAAAATGGCTATAACCCAGCTGTGGCGAAAACCCGAAAGGGCACTACAGGCAAAATCGGGTACCCCGCCACGCGAAAACCCGAGAGGGCGCGTGGGCAAAAGCAAGAGGGGGCTGGCTTCGGTGAAAACCTGAAAGGGCGCTTAAGTCAGTAAAGTGGTAATTTAAAAAAATTTCCTCTTTTGTTCTTCCCCGACGAAGCTCCAAAAGGGACAATCATCAAAAGTCCCACCGGAGATCTTCTAACAAACCCATGTTCGACCCTCGTCATCATCGGCGAATCGGTCAATCTCTACCCCTAACTTGGACCTTCCGTCCCTGTTAATAATCCTACCTTTGCTTCGGCATGTGACCCATGCTGATGAATAAGCCCATGTTCGACCCTCGTCATCATTGGCGAGATCGGTCAATCTCTACCCCTAACTTGGACCTTCCGTCCCTGTTAATAATCCTACCTTTGCTTCGGCATGTGACCCATGCTGATGAATAAGCCCATGTTCGACCCTCGTCATCATCGGCGAGATCGATCAATCTCTACCCCTAACTTGGACCTTCCGTCCCTGTTAATAATCCTACCTTTACTTCGGCATGTGACCCATGCTGATGAATAAGCCCATGTTCGACCCTCGTCATCATCGGCGAGATCGGTCGATCTCTACCCCTAACTTGGACCTTCCGTCCCTGTTAATAATCCTACCTTTGCTTCGGCATGTGACCCGTGCTGATGAATAAACCTGTGTTCGACCCTCGCCATCATCGGCGAGATCGGTCGACCTCTACCCTTAAACTCGGATCTTACGTCCTTGTTAATGAACCATGTCCTTTGCTTCGACATTTAACCAGTGTCGACGAACTAAACCAGGGACCAATCCTTGTCATCATCGGCAAGGCCAGTCAGCGTTCTAGTAGTTAAGTTCTTCTGTACTCTAAATTCAAAAAAAAAGAGAAAAAATGGGGTTAAAAATAGAGATACCCCGCCAGACTTGCTCCTATATTAGGACAAGTGCAAAAATGGCTATAACCCAGCGGTGGCGAAAACCCGAAAGGGCGTCGCGGGCAAAATCGGGTACCCCGCCACGTGAAAACTCGAGAGGGCGCGTGGGCAAAAGTAAGAGGGGGTTGGCTTCGGTGAAAACCCGAAAGGGCGCTTAGGTCAGTAATGTGAATATAAAAAAAAAGAAATTATAAGTGAATGATGAATAGTGATGATCCATCCTCCGTCCTGAAGACCCTTTACAGGGTCGAAGCGGAGTTTTCATCCAATGTCCCACCTATATATATATATTTTCTACCCTTTTTGACCCTTGTCACCATCGACAAGATCGGTCGCTACCCTTTCCAGTTCTTGTCATCATCGGCAAGACCGTCTACCCTTTTCGACCCTTGTCACCATCGGCAAGATCGGTCGCTACCCTTTCCGGTTCTTGTCATCATCGGCAAGACCATCTACCCTTTACGACCCTTGTCGCCATCGACAAGATCGGTCGCTACCCTTTCCGGTTCTTGTCATCATCGGCAAGACCGTCTACCCTTTTTGACCCTTGTCACCATCGGCAAGATCGGTCGCTACCCTTTCTGGTTCTTGTCATCATCGGCAAGACCATCTACCCTTTTCGACCCTTGTCACCATCGGTAAGATCGGTCGCTACCCTTTCCGGTTCTTGTCATCATTGGCAAGACCATCTACCCTTTTCGACCATTGTCACCATCGGCAAGATCGGTCGCTACCCTTTCCGGTTCTTGTCATCATCGGCAAGACCATCTAGCTAAGGGCACGCCGAAGTAACCCCGCGTCATCTTAACATCAAACGGTGCCGGATTAACTTCTGTGCCGAATTAAAGGCCATCCCAGGCCTCCGTCAACTGAAGAGAAGATCATTCGGGGTGAAATTCATCTGTCGACCTTGCTGCACTCGTGCCTTGCTCGCAACACCCACGTCTGGGGGGCATTTGTTGGCACCCAAAATGTGATCGTCGATGATCAAGCCATAAAGACGAATGATGCGGCCCGCTGAAGCACGGAAGCCGATAAAGATCAACTGACGGAAGGCTTCTCAAGTTGCTAGAGCCTCGAGTCACCTGGAAGTGAACACCGGGGACTTCGCCTCAGGAAAGTCGAGATAAATCCACAACTAACCGTCAGTGCGACCAAGCCTGCCCAATGATCCGGCATCGACCTCGTCATGCCGCAACCCTACACCCGTTGCCCGACCAAGGACGATGGTCTACCTGGTGGCTTGCCACCTGAATGAAGACTCTCCTAAGGAAGAACGTCCTCGGCCATTCACAACAAGGAGCCGAAGTTTCTATCAGTAGAAGGTCCCGATCACCCGACACGGGTTCGGCTTCTCGCCATAGTGGGCCCGTTAGTGGCCGATTGGTCGCCAGCCAAGGCGGAACTATCCCGGATGTTGTACCATCCTGCAAGGAAGCTTCGAGTACGAGTCTGTCTGAGCTGGAAGCATAAATCATAGTGCCGAAGGCCGTACCGACAGAAGACCCGTATGCTCGAGCCAGATACACGCGATGTTCTGATTAAGGCCATTCACAGTGCGGAGAGCTTCGTCAACACCCGCCAAGGTTTTCCAAGGACCAAGGTGAGAGGAACAGTCAACGGGAGCCTCCGGAACCATCCCTGGACCCATCGGCCAGCCCGCGTCGAGCGAACAAGCTAAATCGGTGCACAAAAGGACTTCGGCGCCCCTTAATCCAACGCTGCCAAATCCGGCGCGCCAGAATCAAGTGGGGACATGCCTCCCGGCGCCACTGAATCCGGCGCGCCCCTTTCCATGGTGCCGGATTAACTATGTCTACATATACGCCGTGGCTTCAAAAAAGGAAGAGGAGAGGAATCAAAGGGAGAAGAAAAAAAAAGGATAGAAGAGTCGGAGAGCACCAATCAGAGAGGCCTCGAGGAAAAGGGTTCTGGAGAGAGGAGCTCTGGGGTTTTTTTTCTTTGGCAGCCACTGCCGTCCTCTGCTCCGCCCTACCCCGGGTGTCGGAGAAGAAAGAAGAGTCGTCTACTCCTTTCTCTTGTTTTAGGTGGGTCGGTGTGATTCTCCCGGTGTGATTCTCCCGGTTAATCCCCCTCTTCTGCCGTCTGTTTCCTTCTGCTGTCGCAATGTAAATGAGAAGGGGGGAGGGGCGATGATATGAGCCAAACCTTCCCCCTCTCTCTCATCATTTCGTTTATTATCTCTGCATCTGTTCTTCGTTTGTTTCAATGGCAATCGCGCGACAACGCCGATGCCAGAATAAACCCTGTATGCTTTCCCCCGTGGAATGAATAGATATATGCGTATATATATGTCAATGATGAATGAGTGAATGTTGCCTTCTTCTTCTTCTGCATCCCATCCCCCCGTCTCTGCAAGCCCCTCTTTTGGCCAGTGGGACGACGCCGTTCAACAAGGACGGCGCCATGATAGGGACGTCGACATATGCGTGCCCTCATCCACTGCGCCGATGGGGGTGAATGTAAAGTGTTCGAACGCATTCGTGTATTTCTCTGCGTGGATGGCTTTTTCCGTTCTGTCTCCCTCGGCGCTTATACGCCCTACTACGTTAGGGGCTACATTAATCCCCGTCTCCCCAGGGTTTTTCTCCCTCTCGAGCATCTAAGGTTTCATCGCCAGATACATACGAGCAAATGTATTCTTCTGGCTAATCCTGGGTCCATTCTCTTATTTTCCTCTATTCTTAACTGTGAACGAGAGGAGTTGAGTTTGTCCCTATATCCCATCTCATTGTCTTCTAAATATCGATATGATAGCCGTTCTGTCAACCTGTTAACATATACACGCATATATGCGCATCTATAGCTACTATAATTAGCCCACGGACCGAACGGATTTTGTGACTATTCTGTACTGTCACCTCTTCGAGGAGATTGGGTGACCGGGGAGAGGGGAACATTCCCCAGTTTCACTGCTCTTCTGCTCTGACTACAGAGGACCGTCTCTCAGTGGCGAGCTCTCTTATGGATCAATGAGTGGACATTAAATGGGTTAATTCCAATATGCCCAAACCCACAGTCCTTGATGGACATTGTGGTGGCCGTGAGATGCGTGCCCCTCGTAGGCTGGCCCTCGGGGTTTCCTTCTCTAACCGGTCATCCCGACTTGAGCGTTGAGTCGACTCGGGTCGCGTGCCCCTCGTAGGCCAGTCCTCGGGGTCTTTGCTCCCCTAATGAGTTGTCTCATCCGCCCATTCTCACCCACGGACTTGGTGCCCCTAGCAGGCTGGACCTCGGGGTTTTCCTTTCCGTTCGGCTTTTGCCGGCCGCCGTTGCGCCACCCGGCCCTCAGGGGTTGCTCCGCTACGTGAGTATTCCCCGCTTCTCCCCGACAATCCTCCGGGACGGGGAGATGCTGCCGAAATTCCGACTCGAACGAGTCTGACTCGGAACAATCGCCGCGCTCGAGTGTGAACCTCGTGCGAGCCTGTGACTCGGCCCCTGGATGTCCCGGGGTGATCCTTTGAATAAATGACTTAAATAAACTTTCAAAGTTTCCCAAAGTGTTTTAATAAACCCAAGAAATAACAAATAAAACCTCGATTTCCATGAAATTGGGCTAAACCGGCGCCGTTTGCGTCCGACGCGCCTTAAAACGGCGCGCCCCATCCCGGCGCGCCCCAAAAGGGGTCACGCCGTTTTAACCCCCCTTCTACACCTACGGTTCCCACGCCGTTTTAAGCCCTTTACCTACGTTTTCTGGCACCGTTTCAAGTATTTTAAGCCCTTTCTCTGCGCGTACCACGCCGATTTCATTTCGAATCGTGCCATTGTGCCGTTCCGGTCCCCTCCCCGTCTCTGGGGTGATTCTCAATGTTAATAACATAATGAAGTAAACCTTTTGATCAATAAATTGAATAAATTAGCTTGTCTAAGCTTGAATTGATCTGCTTCGTATCATTGCCGTCATGCCTTTAGTCTGAATATTCATGTCACGTCAATGCATGCCTGAGTGTGCGCACGCTTGGTATATCAAATGGCATTAACGGAAAGTCGAGTTACGCCCGATCGGAAGTTTGTCACGCGTGATGGTGGTCTTCGGGCCTAAGTCCTCCGCCATGTACCGAGGGTCCGCCTTAATAAATTGTGTGTAGTCGATCGTAGCATCTTGCCTGACCACTCGCATGCTCTGCATCTCTTATTCCGGCCTCGACAGCCCACTATCTCGGCAATTAATCAAAGGTTTTCCCTCCTCGTGGAGGATGTAATTAACATCATGACCTTTATGGTATGACGGACTGCTGGTCCCGACCGAATCTCACTCTCGCCCGACACGAGTCAGAACGAGCGCACAATAAACTTGTCACGTACGTGACTGGCACGCCCGCGCAGTCAATCAGTCAGTTAATTGCCAGTCAGTTAATTGATTGATCGACACGTGAAATAAACCAACAAACAGAATAGAAATCCCGTCCCAAACAGTCAGGGACCTACTTAACAAAATACCCCTGGTAAAATAAACGATCGCAAACACCTCTCCACGGAACTACCCAACAGATCTACCTACAAAGACGTTAATAAACTATTTGATGAACATGTTTTATACATAGTCTTTCCCCCTTAAAGGAGCCGAGATAAAAAATGGAGCAAGATTTAATAATGTATTAAGATGAAAATCATGAGGAAGAACTGTCGGAAGGAAATATTGAGAGGGGTTAGAATCTCAAGCAGCATTTCGTTGGCTGGAGCATTTCGTTGACAGCTTGATCATCAACACAACACTTTCATCTTCCTTACCACCTTCGATAGATGGGTTTGCCCCAAAAGACACATCTACTGCTCCTTTCACCACCCACTGTGAGCAAATCCTGGTAAACCAACATCTTGCACTTCTTGCAGAGGGAAGCGAGGAGATCCGAGGTCGACAAGAGACAAGGCGTAACCGGCACGGAAGGGCGAGAGTCGAGAGAGGGGGGAGGGGTCGGTTTGGTTTTCGGGTCGCAGGGCCGGCCGGGGCGCGGTGCTCCTGCTGGAGTGCAGGGCCTGCAGGCCGCAGGGTGAGGGAGGGGTTGGCAGGGTCTTGCGGGGTCAGCAGGAGAGGGTTCACCACTCACCAGGGAGGGGTCCGGGGCGGACTGCGAAGGCCACCGCCGGCGGGTTCACCACTTCACCGTCACGGCGTCACCGATCACTAGGGGTAGGCGGCAGGCTCGGCAGGGAGGGCCGGAGGGCTCAACCCGCCGTCAGTGGGTAGCACAGGCACATGGCCACAGGGGCAGAGCGGGAGGCTGGAGCAGCCGAGCAGGGTGACTGGCCGACTGGGTAAGGCCGTGAGGGAGGCAGAAGCCTGGGAGCTTGGGAGGGAACCGAGGGGTCGCGGGGGCAGAGGGTTAAGGGCTTTTAAGCGGCACCGGTCCTCGTGCCCGATGGATTATGAAATTGGGTATTTGGGTGTTTTTGTTTTAAGTTTGTATAAATAGATGAAATTGCCCATGTCAAATCAATTTATCCGGTTTGGTTTGGTTTGTAGTGACCAAAAACCAAACCAAACCGAATTTTTAAATACGGTTCGATTTTAAACCAAACCAATTTTTTTAAAATTTCAATCCGAACCAAACCAAACCAAACCTGTCGGTTCGGTTTGGTTTTCGGGTTGAACCCAAATTATGCCCACCCCTAAGTAGCGGTCTGGCGATAGACCGCTAACGCCTGAGGGATTTCAAAATTGCAGAAACGCCCGTTCGAACCCTCATACGCTCATTCAATCAACCTAACCAACCACCGTACCCCCCTTTCCTGTGAGCACCGGCGACCACCGCGCCCGAACCTCCATCACCCACAATGGTGAAGAAGAGGGCGGTGAAACGCCTTCAACGGCGGATAGAGGCGGAGGAACCATCGCCGGCGGCGGTGGTGAACCCACCGGCGGCGGAGGAGGCACCGGCGGCCCAACCGGAGGGAAAACAAGTTCCCACAGCAGAGGAGGACCCTACGGAGGCACAGGAGGAAGAGGAAAAGGCCACGGCAACCAGGGAGACGCCAGCGGCGGCGGCAGCCGGACGGTCAACGGAGGTAGGATGTGAGACCAAAAAAACCCATTTTTTATATTTTTTCAATTTTTCAATGGACGCATGTGTGTAAAATGACAAGGGAATGGGTCTGGGGACCCATTAAAATGTTTTATAGGCCATATTGGCCATTTCCACAAACTGGGGAAACATGGCAAACATTGCCCATTCCCAGGGTTCCTATCGGTCGTTACAGCGACCGCTAGGGAAGATGGCGGTCCAGGGAGGACCGCTAATGAATAAGAAACGGTCAAAGCACGACGTCTAGGGAAATAGAGGAATATCTGATTTTTGATTTTAAAATGTAATGCTATGATTTTATGGATGGATTTGATGGATGACTGACTCCAATTTTGTTTGAATGAATGCAAGGGAAGAGGAAGACCCGCATCTCATGGCTGCAAGTCCGGGCAGTTTATTTGGCCTTACCGGACTACCAGAGGGACAGGTTGGCTGCTATGGGGTTTGAGGAACTCCTCAGCATAGAGGTAATGCGGATTGATACAGCCCTATTATACGCACTGCTTGACAGATGGGATCCGGTCAGCAGGGCTTTCTTATTCCCATGGGGTCATATGATCCCGACTCTCGAGGATGTCGCCCGGATCATGGGTTTGAGGGTGCATGGAGCTCCAGTGACCGGATGGACATATGCAGACTACCAGGTATAGGCCGAGGAGCTTCTAGGATTAGAGCTGATGAGGCCGGGTTGACACCCCTCAATGCTAGCATGAGCGACTCTCCAGGAGAGTCTAGGACTGAGAGGAGCAGGGATCACGGTTGGCGAGCTGCCAGAGGAGCATTTGGGCAGACTGACTGATCGGGCCCGAGAGAGAGTGTCCGCGGGACCAGGGCCAGAGGGGGACATGACCCTCCGTCGCTTCCTAATACTGCTGTTCGACAAGTTACTTTTCACGACGAGGGCCGATGGAGTGAGCATCAGACTCCTCCCACTTTTGAGAGATCTGGACAGAGTTGGCGGATATGCCTGGGGAGCTGCAGTGTTGGCCTTCTTGTTTGACTCCCTCAGCACAACGGACCGACAGACCATGCTCGGCGGGTTCACACCTCTTCTTCAGGTAAATGCTTTGACTCTAAATGCTTATGCTTATGAATATGCTTATGGTTATGATTATGATATGCTGACATCTAACTCATGCAGGTTTGGCGCTGTCACGCCCCGAGCGCGGAAGGAACCCGGGAGAACGCGACGAGTTTATATCAATCATGTCAATCAGAGCAAGTAGAATTTCGACATCAAAATAGAGTGCGCAATAAGATGAGCTTTTGAAACATAATCAAACACTGATACCAGTGATAATAACAAACCCATAAATAAAGTCACATACTCCAAGACTTAATAATTTGAACTAGGCCCATAAGCCTTAATTATTACAACACATGGACATAACACCATATCCAACGACAAAACTCCAAGAATAAACTAAGGACGACAAGACACGATAAATGGTAGTAGCCGCATGACGCTTGCAGGTTCTACTCTCGTCACTCTTGCTCCTGCCCATCTGAGTCCGAATCAGGGTACGTATTACCTGAAAGGTTGGGGAAAGGAACTAGATGAGCGAACGATCAGTAGGAATTATATCTCAAGAACTAGCAATTGGTTTAAGTGATTAACTTTTTCAAATGAAAATGCAAGTCTATATGTAAAACATGTAAAATAAAATGTTATGGAATTGAACAGGATAACGAGAGGAAATAACATATGCTGTTGATCCGAGATAGGGAATTTCAAGTATTCAAGTATTTGAATGAGTACCAAGTATATCAACAAAGTCTTTCATGTCGTGAAATAATGGCTATTAACAAGCAAGTACTTTGCCCATTCCGGGCCACGCAAGTTATGTCAAGTCAATCAAGTCAAGCACGCGAGAGAGAGATAGAGATATAGTGGAGATGTCGTAGATTCAAGCAAGTACTTTGGTGTAATGTCACACCGTGATCAATATAACTCCCATGGGCACAAGTACTTTCGGGTGCTCCTCCCAGGACCAGATCGGGCCCTATATGCGCTGACATTGTTACATGTAATATCTAGATAACCACTTTGTGTATAGCCATGGAATTCCGAGAACAAACTCATGTAAGATATCAAGATAGATTTGTGGATAGGTTCCACGGAATTCAAGGAAATAGCTTTTAGAGTTCAAAAACCGATAATGACGGTATAATCATGAGTGTCGATAAAACTAGGTAGATTTAGTTCCCCAATTGGGTACCATAACAAATAGGTATCCATATACATGGATGGTCACCCATTTGATATAGAATTGAGGTCCACAAGAACAGCATATCAATGATATGATGTCCACATTCCATTAAGAATATACTCATGATATCCACATAGCATATCATGAGGGCCGGTAAACCATGTTTCTAAAGAGTGACATGGCAAAATAGTGTAAAGGGTTTTTATGGTACAACCTGCTCAGTCGGCCTTGAGGGAATCCAAGGCTCGAGGAGTCTTACGGAGGTCTCTATGACTAACTTGCTAGTCCAAAGGAACGGAATGTCCAATGGAGAGCTTGTAGGTCACTGAGAATTCAGGGGTAATGCGATAACCATCGTGAAACATGGGACTATATTCACGGAATGGAACATAGTGCCGATATATATATATATATATATATATATATATATATATATATATATATATATATATATATATATATATATGTATGTATGTATGTATGTATATATATAGATATAGAAACCCTCGTTTCACAGAAAGCAGTATGAAATAATTACACAGGAAATTAGTGACTTAATCTAAGTCATTACTTATCAAATTAACGCCTTTTACAGGGGCGTTTATTTATAATTTGACGACTTATACAAGGGTCGTCCCTTATATAATTATATTTTTCAGGAATTTCTATATTCTGGAATTTTAACAAAAACGTGCCTTGGACAGGGGCGTTACTTTTAAATTAGCGCCCTTTGGTGGGGCGTCAGTTCTATAAGAGACGGCCTGTATCAGGTCGTTAATTCAAGTTCATCCAAGATTTAACATGAACAGTGAAAATCTCCAGATAATATAATTTTGGGACAACAAGTTACATGGTCAGGACAAGAAAAATAGCAGGATTCAAGGGGTATAATCATGCATTAGATTGGATTCATGGTTTCATAGATATAAAATTTTAAACATGAGTATTTAATAATTTCAAAGAATTGACGACTCCTGGGCAGGGCGTCAGATCTTGAATTAGCGCCCTGGGCTGGGTCGCTTCTTTTAAATTAGCGCCCTTGGCAGGGTCGCTTATTTTAAAATCTTACAGAACCTTTGAAAACGCAATAAGACTATATGCATGAGATCATGGATGATATTATTACATAATCTATGCTAGTTTGGGCTACGTTTCTTGAGAAAACCTACAATATGATCATGATTTATGCTTGTTTGGGCTACGAGACTTGAGATAACCTACCTCTGTGGATGATCTGGTGAATAGGATGAAGGTCTGAAGCTTTTACGATGGTCTGTCTCAAACAACAGCAGGATGAAGAATGCACTTCGTGGTTCATAGGAGGAAGAAAATGATGACGATGAATGCCCGTGGTCTAGTGCAGGCCTCAGCAGGATGACGGGGGAAGCAGAGGAACGCCTTCACACGTCCGTCAGTAGGAAGAAGAATGAAGAAGAGGGAGAAGCCTTCCTCACTTGCATTCGCAGCAGTAGGATGTCGTCGATGCAGCAGTAACGTTGCTACGATCGATGGAGACGTAGTTTTATAGGGTTGTGTGGGTTCTGGGGGATTCAAATGCTCAGATACGGAAGGGATTTTTGATCAAAATTGGTAAGGTTTTAAACCTTCTATGCATGGACCTCACCCCTTCCAAGATAGCAGCCGCCTGCTCCCATTTGCATCAGAGAACCCTAACACAGGCCATGCAGTGAACGAGCATGCCTTAATTTAACTCTCGGGGAAAGAGACGTATGAGACAAGAGCGTCTTTTTATTAAGTAGCGCCCTCACCAGAGGGCGTGTTTTTATAAAATGACGCCTTAACTAGGGTCGTCTTTTACATTTTCCATATTTTGGCGCTAAATTTCTATTTTTTTCTTGGTATGAATTAGCGCCCATGATCAGGGCGTTATTTATACAACTAACGCCTTAAGAGAGGGCGTTATTTAATTAGCGCCTTAAGGAAGGGTGTTATTTCTTTTTGGCCCAATTTCTTGTATTTCTCTTGGATGGTTTTACGTTTATTAAGTACCTCTAATCATATATATCAATTATTTTTATTCGTTTGGAATATTTTATTCCTTACTAATTATCTGGGGTCTTACACCCTCCCCCACTTAAAAGAATTTGGTCCCCAAATTCAATTGCGTGAAATGGAGACATGGAGGGTATCGAGTACTTACGATTTAGAACAATTCTGGATATCTTCTTTGCATAGATTCCTCAGTTTCCCATGTAGCTTCTTGTTCTGAGCATTTGTTCCACTGTACTTTTACCACGGGAATGGTCTTGTTTCTTAAGACTCGGACCTCTTGATCAAGAATCTTCATTGGCTTCTGTTCGTATGTGAAGTCCCTCTGAATTACCAAATTACTATGATCAATGACGTGGAAAGGGTCGTGTACATACTTCTTCAGCATGAAAATGTGGAACACATTGTGCACTTCCGACAATTGAGGAGGCAAAGCAAGACAATAGGCTACCTCGCCCACTCTTGCCAATATTTCGAATGGACCAATGAATCTTGGTGTGAGCTTGCCTTTAACTCCGAACCTCCTTATTCCTCGACCGGGTGAGACCTTGAGGTAAACATGGTCTCCGACTTGGAACTCTAATTCCCTTCTTCTATTATCTGCATAAGATTTCTGTCGGGATTGTGCTACTTTGAGTCTTTCTCGGATAAGTTCAACCTTCTCTGTTGTATTTCTTACCATATCAGGCCCTAGTAGTTGCTTCTCGCCAACCTCATCCTAGCATATAGGAGATCGGCAACTCCTGCCGTACAAGGCTTCAAATGGAGCCATCTGTATACTGGCTTGGTAACTATTATTGTATGCAAACTCGGCTAGGGGCAAATGATCATGCCAGCCTCCGCCAAAGTCAATAATACAAGCCCGTAGCATGTCTTCAACTATTTGGTTTGTTCTCTCGGTCTGACCGTCGGTCTGGGGATGGAAAGCAGTACTGAAGTTGAGCTTCGTCCCCAAAGAGTGTTGTAGACCCTTCCAGAAATGAGAAGTGAAGCGAGGGTCTCGGTCAGACACGATTGATGTTGGGACTCCATGCAATCTCACGATCTCCTTAATATATAATGCGGCCAAAACATCAACCGACCATCGACTTTTAATTGGCAAGAAATGCGCCGACTTGGTCAGTCGATCGATGATTACCCAAATACCATCATGTCCGCCTCTAGACTTAGGCAATCCCATGATGAAATCCATACCAATTCCTTCCCATTTCCATTTAGGAATATCAAGGGGGTGTAACTTTCCGGTGGGTCTTTGGTGTTCCGCTTTTACTTGTTGGCACGTGAGACAGCAGGATGCAAAGTCCGCTACCTCCCTCTTCATGTTCGGCCACCAGAAAGTTCTCTTTAAATCTTTGTACATCTTTGTTGCTCCAGGATGAATGGTATACCTAGAGCGGTGTGCCTCATCTAGAATTTTCCTTTTCAACTCCGGACAGTCCGGGACACATGTCCTATCCTGAAACATTAGACTTCCATCAACTGCCAGCTTGAATTCGGCTCTTTGATCCAGTTTCTCTCTGATTTCAATCATTCCAGGATCTTCATCTTGTAACTTCCTGATTTCGGATAGCAAGTCCGGATGCACACTCATGTGGGAGAGAGTAATACACCCGCCTTTCTGGTCCGTGCTTATATTTAATCTAGAGAATTCCTCTAATCGTTTCCATTCCCGTATCATACAGCTGGCTATAAGGGTTCTCGACTTTCGACTCAAGGCGTCGGCTACCGAATTCCCTTTACCGGGGTGATAATGAATAGTGAAATCAAAGTCCTTTAAATATTCCAGCCATCGACGTTGCCTCATATTAAGCTCCTTCTGAGAGAATAGATATTTGAGGCTCTTATGATCGGAGAATACTGTGAATTGTTCTCCGTAGAGATAGTGTCTCCAGATTTTTAGTGCAAATACTACCGCGGCCAACTCCAAGTCATGCACCTGGTAGTTTTCCTCATGCTTCTTCAACTGCCTAGAAGAGTACGCAATAACTCTTCCCAGTTGCATTAACACACAACCGAGACCAATACCGGAAGCATCGGTATATACCTCATACTTCTCTCCTTCAATAGGAAGGGCCAAGACTGGAGCAGTGGTCAAATGGTCCTTCAACGTTTGGAAACTTTGTTCACATTCCTCATTCCACTCATATGGCACTTCCTTGCGAGTCAGCCTGGTGAGTGGTACTGCAATCTTCGAGAAGTTTTTAATAAAACACCGATAATAACCAGCAAGACCAAGGAAACTCCTAATTTCTGTTGCATTTGTTGGTTGTTCCCAATTCTTTACCGCTTCAACCTTTGCGGGGTCCACTGAGATTCCACCTTCTGAAATTACATGTCCTACGAAGGACACTTCTTCCAGCCAAAACTCGCATTTGCTAAATTTGGCATATAATTGATTATCCCTCAATATCTGCAATGCTATTCTTAAATGCACTCCATGCTCCTCTTCAGACTTTGAATATATCAAGATATCATCGATAAAAACCACAATAAATTTATCCAGATGTGGTCTAAAGATGTTATTCATAAGCTGCATAAAAGCTGCAGGGGCATTTGTTAGTCCAAAAGGCATAACAGTAAATTCATAATGCCAGTACCTGCTTCGGAATGCAGTTTTGTGAATATCCTCGTCCTTGATCCTCAATTGGTGATAACCTGATCGAAGATCAATTTTTGAGAAATACTTTACTCCAGAAATCTGATCAAAGAGTTCATCAATCCTCGGCAGTGGATATTTATTCTTGATAGTGAGGTGGTTCAGCTGCCGATAATCGATGCACAGCCTCATCGATCCATCCTTCTTCTTGACGAACAACACTGGTGCTCCCCATGGGGAAGTACTTGGTCTAATAAATCCTTTCTTCAATAGCTCCATAAGCTGCTCCTTCAATTCTTTTAATTTTGCGGGGGACATTCTGTAGGGTGCCTTGGAAACAGGTCCGACACCCGGAACAAGGTCTATAGTGAAAGAGACTTCTCTCTCTGGTGGCAAGCCAGGCAAGTCTTCAGGAAAAACATCGGGAAACTCCCGAACCACTTGAATGTCTTCTAGTCCAGCTACCTTAGCCTCCGTGGCAGTTACAAATGCTAGGAATGCCTCGCATCCTTTGTTGATAAGTTTATGGGCTCGAAGAGCAGGGATGACTGGTGATCTCTTTCGGGGAGTAATGTAAGTTAACTCCGGGAAATCCACAAAAGTTACCTTTCCATTTCGGCAATCTACTGTTGCCCTATGGGTGGATAGCCAATCGGCCCCTAAAATTACATCATACTCCTTCAAGTCTAAACATATTAGATCTGCAGGTAAGTTGTGACCTTTAACTATAACCTTGCAGTTTGGGTAATGGAAAGTGACATCAGACTCATTCCCTAACGGGGTAGAAATTACCAAGTCTATCCATTCAGGTTCCATAGAGAATGAAGCAGCAAATTTCTTTGAAACAAAAGAATGTGTGGCGCCAGTATCAAACAGTACTTGAGCAGATTTAGAGTAGACAGTCAAAATACCTTCCACCAACCCACCCTAAGTTGGTTCCGTCTCTTGGAGAGCTTGTAAACGTCCTTGCTTCTTTGCCGGACGCTTCTCTTCCTTTGTCTCCGGCTCACTTTGCTCGTTCATCATCGGACAATCGGGAATACGGTGTTCTTTACTCCCACAACGAAGGCATGCTCCAAGCCTTCTCCAGCATTCCGCAGCCTGATGACCCGGCTTGTCGCAATATTTACAATTCTCCTTTGGCGGTGTCGTGATGGAGAAAGGTTTGTTGTTGCCCTTCTTGAATTTCTTCACCTTTGAGGGTTCTCCTCCATTATTGGTCCACTTTTTAAAGGATGGTTTAAAAGTGTTGGGACTTGTGACAATCTCCCTTTTATCCTTACCACGGATTTTGTCAGACAGTTCCGTGGCGTCTTCTAGCAACTGGGTACGACGCACCATCTCTGAGTACACTTGAATATCCAAGGGAGCGAGCTGGGTGATATACTGGGGTCGTAACCCATTCAAGAACCTCCTTGCTTTCATCTTTTCAGTGCACACTAAATGTGGTGCATATCTAGATAATCGGGAGAACTGGGCTTCATAGTCAGCTACCGACAGGGATCGTTGCTTCAAGGCAGCAAATTCCGCGGCCTTTTTCTCCTGAACACGGTCGGAGAAGTACTTGCTATTGAAGTGCTCAACAAATTCGACCCAAGTAACATGATTTTCGGGTAAGGTGGCCTCAACAGACTCCCACCAAGCACGAGCGTCCCGTTCTAGTTGGAACGTGGCCAGAAGCACCTTCTCATCATCCGCGCATTGCATGACGCGGAAGATCCATTCGATCTCTTTTATCCAATTCTCCGCATCCTCGGGGTTTGATGATCCCGCAAACCTCGGAGGGTTGAGGTTTCTAAAACTCCGGTGGAGGTCGCCAGCTCCATGTTGTGCCCCACCTTGAGCCACCTGTTGCAAGGCCTGGGTCAAGCCTTGAACAGTTCGTTGCATCTCACGCCATTGTGTGCGTTCAGCAGCCATAGTCCTACAAGGAGTGAACATTAATTAGTTTCATGTTGAAATTTGTAGTCGGATGCCCTACAAGGACTTATACCCACGGCACTACCCATCTTCACAGTTTAGGGATAAACCTATCCTTGGACTTGGGTTTCCTAGGACTTGAAATCCTAGGCTCTGATACCACAAAAATCGTCACGCCTCGAGCGCGGAAGGAACCCGGGAGAACGCGACGAGTTTATATCAATCATGTCAATCAGAGCAAGTAGAATTTCAACATTAAAATAGAGTGCGCAATAAGATGAGCTTTTGAAACATAATCAAACACTGATACCAGTGATAATAACAAACCCATAAATAAAGTCACATACTCCAAGACTTAATAATTCGAACCAGGCCCATAAGCCTTAATTATTACAACACATGGACATAACACCATATCCAACGACAAAACTCCAAGAATAAACTAAGGACGACAAGACACGATAAATGGTAGTAGACGCATGACGCTTGCAGGTTCTACTCTCGTCACTCTTGCTCCTGCCCATCTGAGTCTGAATCAGGGTCCGTATTACCTGAAAGGTTGGGGAAAGGAACTAGATGAGTGAACGCTCAGTAGGAATTATATCTCAAGAACTAGCAATTGGTTTAAGTGATTAACTTTTTCAAATGAAAATGCAAGTCTATATGTAAAACATGTAAAATAAAATGTTATGGAATTGAACAAGATAACGAGAGGAAATAACATATGCTGTTGATCCGAGATAGGGAATTTCAAGTATTCAAGTATTTGAATGAGTACCAAGTATATCAACAAAGTCTTTCATGTCGTGAAATAATGGCTATTAACAAGCAAGTACTTTGCCCATTCCGGGCCACGCAAGTCATGTCAAGTCAATCAAGTCAAGCACGCGAGAGAGAGATAGAGATATAGTGGAGATGTCGTAGATTCAAGCAAGTACTTCGGTGCAATGTCACACCGTGATCAATATAACTCCCATGGGCACAAGTACTTTCGGGTGCTCCTCCCAGGACCAGATCGGGCCCTATATGCGCTGACATTGTTACATGTAATATCTAGACAACCACTTTGTGTATAGCCATGGAATTCCGAGAACAAACTCATGTAAGATATCAAGATAGATTTGTGGATAGGTTCCACGGAATTCAAGGAAATAGCTTTTAGAGTTCAAAAACCGATAATGACGGTATAATCATGAGTGTCGATAAAACTGGGTAGATTTAGTTCCCCAATTGGGTACCATAACAAATAGGTATCCATATATATGGATGGTCACCCATTTGATATAGAATTGAGGTCCACAAGAACAGCATATCAATGATATGATGTCCACATTTCATTAAGAATATACTCATGATATCCACATAGCATATCATGAGGGCCGGTAAACCATGTTTCTAAAGAGTGACATGGCAAAATAGTGTAAAGGGTTTTTATGGTACAACCTGCTCAGTCGGCCTTGAGGGAATCCAAGGCTCGAGGAGTCTTACGGAGGTCTCTATGACTAACTTGCTAGTCCAAAGGAATGGAATGTCCAATGGAGAGCTTGTAGGTCACCGAGAATTGAGGGGTAATGCGATAACTATCGTGAAACATGGGACTATATTCACGGAATGGAACATAGTGCCGATATATATATATATATATGTATATATATATATATATGTATATATATGTATATATATAGATATAGAAACCCTCGGTTCACAGAAAGCAGTATGAAATAATTACACAGGAAATTAGTGACTTAATGTAAGTCATTACTTATCAAATTAACGCCTTTTACAGGGGCGTTTATTTATAATTTGACGACTTATACAGGGGTCGTCCCTTATATAATTATATTTTTTAGGAATTTCTATATTCTGGAATTTTAACAAAAACGCGCCTTGGACAGGGGCGTTACTTTTAAATTAGTGCCCTTTGGTGGGGCGTCAGTTCTATAAGAGAAGGCCTGTATCAGGTCGTTAATTCAAGTCCATCCAAGATTTAACATGAACAGTGAAAATCTCCAGATAATGCAATTTTGGGACAACAAGTTACATGGTCAGGACAAGAAAAATAGCAGGATTCAAGGGGTATAATCATGCATTAGATTGGATTCATGGTTTCATAGATATAAAATTTTTAAACATGAGTATTTAATAATTTCAAAGAATTGACGACTCCTGGGTAGGGCATCAGATCTTGAATTAGCGCCCTGCGCTGGGTCGCTTCTTTTAAATTAGCGCCCTTGGCAGGGTCGCTTATTTTAAAATCTTACAGAACCTTTGAAAACGCAATAAGACTATATGCATGAGATCATGGATGATATTATTACATAATCTATGCTAGTTTGGGCTACGTTTCTTGAGAAAACCTACAATATGATCATGATTTATGCTTGTTTGGGCTACGAGACTTGAGATAACCTACCTCTGTGGATGATCTGGTGAACAGGATGAAGGTCTGAAGCTTTTACGATGGTCTGTCTCAAACAACAGTAGGATGAAGAATGCACTTCGTGGTTCACAGTAGGAAGAAAATGATGACGATGAATGCCCGTGGTCTAGTGCAGGCCTCAGCAGGATGACAGGGGAAGCAGAGGAACGCCTTCACACGTCCGTCAGCAGGAAGAAGAATGAAGAAGAGGGAGAAGCCTTCCTCACTTGCATTCGCAGCAGCAGGATGTCGTCGATGTAGCAGTAACGTTGCTACGATCGACGGAGACGTAGTTTTATAGGGTTGTGTGGGTTCTGGGGGATTCAAATGCTCAGATACGGAAGGGATTTTTGATCAAGATTGGTAAGGTTTTAAACCTTCTATGCATGGACCTCACCCCTTCCAAGATAGCAGCCGCCTGCTCCCATTTGCATCGGAGAACCCTAACACAGGCCATGCAGCGAACGAGCATGCCTTAATTTAACTCTCGGGGAAAGATACGTCTGAGACAAGAGCGTCTTTTTATTAAGTAGCGCCCTCACCAGAGGGCGTGTTTTTATAAAATGACGCCTTAACTAGGGTCATCTTTTACATTTTCCATATTTTGGCGCTAAATTTCTATTTTTTTCTTGGTATGAATTAGCGCCCATGATCAGGGCATTATTTATACAACTAACGCCTTAAGAGAGGGCGTTATTTAATTAGCGCCTTAAGGAAGGGCGTTATTTCTTTTTGGCCCAATTTCTTGTATTTCTCTTGGATGGCTTTACGTTTATTAAGTACCTCTAATCATATATATCAATTATTTTTATTCATTTGGAATATTTTATTCCTTACTAATTATCTGGGGTCTTACAGGCGCTACCGGTACCTTCCGAGCCTCGGGCGGGGCAAGGAGGTACATCCGGACCAGGTACCCATCGCGAGGCGGTGGATGACGGAATGGGACACGGGATCGCTGCGGCGCCTAGTGCGAGCGATCCAGGATGACATGGACACTTTTCCATATGCATCGGTAAATTCTCAAACTTAAACCCTCTTAAATGTAATTAAATTCTCTTTAATGCTTTTAAATGCTTATGAATGCTGACATGTTGACTCTTTAGGTGCGTTGGACACCATATCGAGACGAGGACCACGAGGGACAGCCTTGGGTAGAGGTGGCCTTGGTATATGGAGGACGAGAGATCTGCCTGCACTACTTCAACATAGTCGAGCCTCTGCACTTCCGACTGATCATGAGGACGCGCGGGGTGCATCAACCTGAGGTAGAGTTCCCAGCTAGAGACGATGAGCGGATCGGGTGATCCTCTCGAGGCATGAGCAGCGATATTGACTGGGTGACACGGGCATTGGACCAGGTTAGAGATTGGACCCGCCGAGGCAGAGTATTTCGAGCCCAGGCGACGAGTAACGAGGCATACCTGAGGGCCTATGCCCGAAGGTATGGCAACCAGGTGTTCCGCGGTACTCAGCGACCGGTAAGACTCCCTAAACCATGCTTCTTTAATTAATTCTAAATGCACTGACTTATGGGCTTTCTATATGCAGCTAGACCCACAGGGGCGCATACTCGAGCTCCAGGGTCTCCTCCACTCTACTGTCCAGCAGAGGGACGAGTTCCAGTGCACGCTGGAGCTACTGGTGAGTTCTAAACTTTAGACTTAATTTCACACATGATTATGCATGTGACTGACTATGACTTCTAAAATGCAGAGGGCTGAGGGAATGCAGCGGGCAGGTCCTAATGCTCCATCATCATCCTCGCAGCCAGCGGTAGACCGGGCCGAGAGGGACGCCGACTTTGCTCGGGCGATTGCTCGGGCCGAGGAGGCTGAGGCCATACTCACAGAAAGGGTAAGAAAAACTGACTGACTCCTTCCATTAAATGCTTATGATGTGCAAAATGACTAACTATGGATGAATGAATGCTTATGCAGACTAGGGAGCTGACCACGGCGCTGGTCGAGGCAGAGCGGGCCCGAGCCGAGGTGACTGAGGTGGCTACTCTCCGAGCAGAGGTGGAGAGATTGCGAGCGGAGGAGGCCAAGGCAGCTCCTCTTCGTGCGGAGGTGGAGAGGTTGCGGGCAGAGATGGCCGAGGTGGCTCCTCTTCGTGCCGAGGTGGAGCGACTTAGAGTCGAATCAACCGACGTTGAGCGGTACCGGACCGAGGCGAGAGAGCTGAGAGTGGAGGTCCGAGCACTGGAGAGGGCACTCCGGCTAGTGAGTGGACGGTCGTCCCACAGTGTGTCACAGAGCTTCGCGCGTAGTGGACACCGGGACTACCTTACGGGTTCCTCCGGCCAGCGGAGGAATGAGGAGGAGGAGCAGCGACGACGTCACCGGGAAGAGGGGAGTACCTCCATGGCTCCGCCGGTGAAGAGGTATGAGGGGACCGGGCACAGCGGCGGTCCAAGAGAGGGACCCACTGGGGCATGAGTTGTATTCTTTTTTGTTCTTTTTTTGTTTTCTTTATGCACACATGTACATGACTCTTATGTTAATATGATATATGATATATTTTTTTGTCTTTTCTGAGTGCAAAAAAGTGAATGATGACTTACTGGCAATGACTCCTAGGACTGAAATAGGAATCTGGAGAGATAGAAAGAAAGTTTTTGGTCAAAATAGGGGACAAGTCAGAAAACGGTCATAGAGACGACCGCTAGAACTAAGAAACGGTCAAGACAGGACCATTTTTGGATCAGAGAATAAAGGGGTGGAAGGAGATGCAAAATGGTCATCTGATGACCGCTTACGGTCCTTTAGCGGTCGTGCGATAGACCGCTAAGGAGAAAACTCAGTGAAGTCCGAACGGGACTCTCCGTAAGAGTCCAAACTCGGGGTAAAAGACACCTAATCTGCTCTAAGACTTATCCTAACTTGATCTGAAGCTAACTAGCCTCAATCCTAATGTGTTAAGACTAAAACAAAAACCCTATAACTAGGAATACACCCAGAATTCACAGCTCACATATTTCTGCTTAAGAAAAGCTTAAAAACTCCCTTAAGGTCATTTAAGTCATCATGAAGAGAAGCTTCGAAGCTAGCACCATGGGGGACGTGGCCTACATCGGGCCAAAACCAGCTAGGAAGGAATATGGGGAGCTGTAAATACTAACCTCCATCCCCAAGCATTTGAGCACAAGCTCCTCAAGAGAGGTAAGTTCAACTCAATCTCATGAATTTCTGAATTTTTTGAACTTTTCTTCTTCTCATGGCCTCCTTCTTTTCCTCTTTTTTCTTCTTTTTCTTAGCTCCTTCCTGGCCCAAGGTGTTACTCCAACTTGAAGTGAGTGGTTCCCTTGCTAAAAGAGCTTCCTTTAGAAGTTACCTCCATCCTAAGGACATGGCACCTATAACCCTTGTTAGTCTTGGCCATGAATTTTTAAAAACTTTCATATGATTGGCCTAGCATTTCAACCCTTGTGGAGTTGTGGCACCCATAAACACACACATTCATTTTCCCATCCTTTGAAGCCACCATCCTTTTAGAAGAGGTAGAGACCTACCTATCCCTTCCTAAGACTAAGGTGGGGGATGAAGACTTAGTGTGTCATACGATTGAGCCAATAGACCCTTCTCTAATTCTAGGGGATTTCATTCAAAACCCAAAGGATGTTAGGACAATGATCAGCCCACGCCATATCCATTTGATACACATGGCTCAGTGGATCACCGCTTATTGTAAGAACAAGAGCGGAAGATTTGAAGCCATAGCAAAGGCTACCTCGGTTTGCTTATGTGGGGTTTTCCTCTTTTCTACCACGGATCACCTTTTGGATATCCAAAACCTTAGCATTATTAGTGGCTTGTGACGGGGTTTGACCATTTCTCAGGCCACTCTTTCATGCCTTTATGAAGGCCTTAGCTCAGCTTGCTTAGGAGGGCCACTCTTCGGGTCAATGGTTGTCCTTGAGTGTTGGTTGGGAGTTAGGCTCAAATTCTTACCCAAGGAGGACTTGCCTTCAGCTAGCCGTATATTTGGGAGCCACCCACTCTTCTATATAGGAGGCACTTTTGGGTTCTCTTCACAGGTTGATGTTGTGTAGTGGACAGCGGATCTAGAGGGGAGGGGTGAATAGATCTGCCCCTCTTTTCGCAATGCAACCCTCTATATAGCTAGATAATGATAATAGCAGCGGAATATAACTAGCTAAACGAAGAACACAGTGATTTGCTTAACAAGATGATTATGCAATATAGATATTGAACCTAAGCATGCATCTAACACAAAGTAATCACACAAGCAAACCACAGAACACGAGATTTTAAGGTGGTTCGGACTGAATCTCCAGTCCTACGTCCACCCCTCACCAAATCCGGTGAGGCTCCACTAGTGCCACGCACTGAACCGCAAATCGGAAAGACCACCGATTGCCTTCCTACTAACCGCCGGTAGGGACGTCAACACCGCAGATCGGACAGCTTCCGATTGCCTTCCTACTAACCACCGGTAGGGACGATCTTCAGTTCCAAATGTTTGAATGAAATGGAAAAGAATAAGATATGAAAACACTCAAACAAGATATGAAATATGTTCAAAGAGAAAAGATCTTGTCTGAGTTTGCTGGAGCTTGAATATGATGATTCACTTGGCTTGGAGTTGATCTCCTCTTGAAGTAGCTTGAATCACTTGGAGATATGATGAAGAGCTTCTTCCTGGAGTACTGTTTACAGCTACAGTAATTCGAACTCCTTTCCCTTGAACACACCCTTGCAGCTTCTATGGATCACCTTGAGATGAGGAAGAGGAAGATGATTGCAGCTTTTACTTCACTTGGCTTGAAGTTGATTTCCTCTTGAAGTAGCTTCAATCACTTGAAGATTTGATGAAGAACTTCTTCCCGGAGTAGCTTGATTTCTTTCTTGAAACACCCTGCTTGTGGCTTCCTTTGATCACCCTTCTTATCCTTGAGTGCTTCTAGCTTTGGCGCAGGTCGATCCGCGTGCGAGGGCGCAACATTGAGCCTTCATTTGCATATCTGTCATGAACACAACAGCACATATGTCAGTCATATAGGAGTGAAAAACAACAATGACTAATAGTGTTTAGCCATTATCAAAACCAAGAATACCACAGAATGCATATGACCATAGAATGATGTCGAATGACCCAAGTGACCACAGAATGACTCAAATGACTTCAGGGACACAACATTCTCCCCCTTTTTGATGATGGCAACACTGTGAGTCATTATGTGATAAGAATATTTAAAATGGCACAAGTTATAACAAATGCAAGATATGCAGCTCAAGATTCATGATAGTAATAGCATGGGAATGCAATTATGAATGCAGATATGAATGCTAGCAGTTATGCAAGCCCCAAGCCCCATCACATACACATATGAGATGCAAAGTGAGCAATGGATTCTCTCCCCTTGGACTCTCCCCGTACACCATTCACACAACTCCCAAAGACAACGCGATAATGCATAGCTAACGTGACAAAGGACTCACACAAAGAAGTCTCCCCCTTTGCCAACAGCAAAAAGGAGTAATAAAGTGAAATATCTGTGAGACTAGAGCTGAAAGGAGTGAAGAGCAAGCCATTATATGCAAACCTGAAACAGACCGTGAGCAACATATATGGTTCAAATCTAATGAAATCTGAATTCATCAACAGAGTTCGAAAAGCAGCTACATCCAAGATTTAATAGAAATGAACCAAAGGTGCAAATCATGGCAGTGTGTAACCTTCCCTTGTCTTATATATCCATATTCAATAACGACAAAGGCAATAACACAAAAGCATGTATTGAGGCTAAACAATCATGACTAAAGCATGGAATTGTTAGGAATTCAACAAGTTTGATTATCAATATCATTTGCATTTGAAGGCACAAGACTCATATTTTACGAGCAATCAAGTCTAGTACATGCCTCCAAGCCGTAAGAATACACGTTGTGTAGACGCCAGTATTCCTAAGAATTTGGTAAGACTGACTGTCATACTTCAAGATTAACAGAGATAGCAAAGTCACGTCATGACATATCCTGTCTCAATTCTTTGATGAGGGGATATATTTCTCAGCAATTATGCCATTGCTCTGCCTAGAGTCCAAAACTTTTAAGACAGAGATAACAGGGGCACATCATGACATATGCATTTGTCACTTGATTTGATGACATGACATGTTTCTCCGTGCAACAATATCATTGCTCTGTCAAATTGATTTTCAAGAATTCCAGCTCATCAAGATGTTTAAAAATAATACTAAGCTTGAGTGTATCACCAAGATGGTCATGAACTTTAAATTTTCAGATATCAGGATAGTCATTCAAAGCACAATATGCAATCTCTAGTTAAGGTCTATTAAAATCACAGAACATAGATGATTTCATAACTGATATTTCAGAACGTCAAGGAAATCATTAAATCTGAACCATTTTCATTGGATGGACAATCATTAGGGCATATAATAGAAAGCTCTTACACGATATGTTCGTCAGTCTCATGATCTCAAATTCAGACTGTAAGCCAAGAAGTGCAGATTGCAAGAGGTTAAGAGAATCAACAAAACTCCCCCTAAGGATATGCAATGAATTCACTGAAGGAGTTATGTTTGCAAGCAAGTTGAAACGTTTTCCTTATGAAGGTGGCAGAAATGAAATGTATGACCCAACCTGTAGTTGTACACTTATTAAATGCCACAGAATGAATATGAAATATATGCATGAATGTTGCACAAGGACAACTCCCCCTTACTATATGGCCTATATGCGACATTGACACATGGTACTTGGCGGAGGTGAAACCTCACGCATATTGAGTGCTTCTAGACAAGCATAACATGCCTTTCCATACATCAACATTTGATATACCATGGCCATGCAGGAAGGATGCTACACAGACCATGCAATGCATTATGAATCATGAACTCATTTCATTATTATGCATCTACATGCAATGCGACACATATACAAAATGACATATTGACATATAAACAATGCATGAATGCCAACGTGCAAGACACACAACTAATTGAGCATGATCATCATTTCAAATTCATATTGGCCTGAGGTCGGCAAAGACCAAGCTCCCTTCTGAGTGTTGAAAACCTATCATTACACAAGGGCTTGGTGAAAATATCAGCAATTTGATTTAGAGTATCAACAAAATGAAGTTCAAAATTTTTCTTACTGACCTCGTCTCTCATGAAGTGATGTCTAATCTTAATATGCTTAGTCCTAGAGTGCTGGACTGGATTTTTTGCAAGGTTGATAGCACTAGTGTTATCACACAGAATCGGGACACAACCGAGATCCACCAAGTAGTCTTGGAGTTGGTGTTTAATCCACAACACTTGGGTGCCACAGCTCCCCGCAGCAACATATTCTGCCTCCGCAGTTGAGAGGGCAACTGAGTGTTGTTTCTTGGAGGCCCAAGAAACTAAACACCCGCCTAGAAACTGGCAATAGCCACTAGTACTCTTGCGATCCAGCTTGCATCCAGCGTAGTCCGCATCAGAATAAGATATAAGAGATAAATCACATTATGACAGATACCACAATCCCAAATCTTGAGTGCCGGCAAGATATCGAAGGATACGTTTGACGGTAGTCAAATGGGATTCTTTAGGACTAGCTTGAAATCTAGCACAAAGACATACACTAAACTGGATATCTGGTCGGGATGCAGTTAAATAAAGCAAAGAGCCAATCATACCTCTATAGATCTTTACATCCACTAATTTACCATTTTCATCCGAATCCAGTGATGTTGTGGTTCTCATAGGAGTTGCAATGATTTTGCTGTTAGCCATGTCAAATCTTTTCAGCAGCTCTTTGATGTATTTGGCTTGACTTATGAAGCAACCATCTTCTCCTTGGTTGACCTGCAAACCGAGAAAGAATTGAAGTTCTCCCATTAGGCTCATCTCAAATTCGCTAGTCATGAGATTAGCAAATTCCTCACATATTTCAGATTTTGTATAACCAAACACAATGTCATCAACATAAATTTGAACAATCAAGATGTTCTTACCTTGCTTCTTGGTGAAAAGTGTTTGATCTACCTTACCTCGTGTGTACCCTTTTTCAATGAGGAACGAGCTTAGTCTCTCATACCAAGCTCTTGGTGCTTGCTTAAGTCCATAAAGTGCCATGTCTAGCTTGTATACAAAATCTGCATTGTTAGAATTCTCAAAGCCAGGGGGCTGCTCAACATAGACTTCTTCTTTGATCAAGCCATTCAAGAAAGTACTTTTGACATCCATTTGATACAGCTTTATTCTAAGGGAGCATGCAAAGGCAAGTAAAATTCTGATGGCTTCGAGTCTAGCAACTGGGGCATAAGATTCATCAAAGTCTACCCCAAACTCTTGATTATACCCTTGAGCCACCAATCTAGCCTTATTTCTTATTATCTTGCCATCCTCACTTAGTTTGTTCCTAAAGACCCATTTAGTGCCTATAACAGATTATGATGAAGGTTTAGGAACTAGATGCCAAACTTTGTTTCTCTCAAACTGGTTTAGCTCTTCTTGCATGGAATTTATCCAGTTTTCATCTTTTAAAGCATCATCAATATTTTTAGGTTCATGCTGCGAGACAAGAGCAAGTTGATCTAATTCTTCCACAATCTTAAAATGTGACCTTGTTCTGGGTGGGTCATTCAAGCTACCAATGACATTTTCTAAAGGATGATCCTTAAGAATTCTAATGTTTGTAGCATCATTACCTTCTATTGGAGCTTGATTCCTTGCATTGCTTGATTCAGCTCGGTCAACATCTTCTTTTATATCTTCTTGTGGAGGATCACTCTTGTCCTTCATGCTTAGGAATTCCACATCTTCATCATTTTTCCTGCAAGAGTTATCATTGTTAGAATCATGATATTCATCAAAGGAAACATGGGGTGATTCTTCCACAGTTTGAATTTTAATGTTATAAATTCTATAAGCCCTAGATCTATCAGAATATCCAAGGAATATACTTTCATCGCTCTTGGGCTCGAATTTATCTAAGTCTCTTTTGTCATTGTTGTGGATGAAGCATTTTGACCCAAATACTTTCATATGTGAGAGAGAAGGCTTTTTACCTTTCAGCAACTCATAAGGAGTCTTTTTGGTGTGTGGCCTTACCATAGAGCGGTTGATAATATAACATGCCGAGTTTACTGCTTCAGCCCAAAATCTCCTTGGAAGTTGCCGTTCAGCAAGCATGGTTCTTGCCATCTCTACAAGTGTTCGGTTTCTTCTTTCAACTACACAATTTTGCTCCGGCGTTCTTGGTGAAGAAAATCGGTGTGAAATCCCTTCGGCCCTGCAAAGGTTATAGAAGTTAGCATTTTCAAATTCACCACCGTGATCAGATTGAATCTTGGAAATTTTAAACTCACCGTCCTGCTTTATCTTCATGTATAGTGCTTGAAACTCATCAAAAGCATCATTTTTATGTGTGAGATAGAAAACCCATGTGAACCTAGAAAAGTCATCCACCAAGACATATCCCTATTTTCTACCACTTAAACTAGCAGTTCTGGTTGGACCAAACAAGTCCATATGAATTAGCTCGAGTGGTTTGGATGATGTATTTTCAGATCTTCCCTTGAATGATTTTCTAGTTTGTTTACCTAGGGCACATGCATCACACAATTTATTTTCTTGTTTAAAGGATAGTTCAGGCAAACCTTTCACCATTGAATGCTTTAAGAGTTTATGCAAGACATTGTAGCTAGCATGTCCTAGTCTACGATGCCATAACCATGCAATTTCAGATTTTAGTGCAGCAAGACAAAGGTTTGAATAAGCAGGATCATCTAAGTCAATCATGTAAACATTGTTGACTCTCTTACCAGAAAATTTTACCTTGTCAGATTTTGGTTCAAGGATTTTACATTCATGAGAATCAAACAACACTTTGTGACCTTTATCACACAATTGACTTATACTTAGTAAGTTATATTTCAAACCTTCAACTAGCAACACATTTCCAATGGAGTTGAAGAGGTTCTTACCTACATTACCTGTTCCAATGATTTTTCCTTTGTTGTTCCCTCCAAATGTGACATGTCCTCCTTCCTTTTCCTCCAAGAGACAAAATTTTGATTTATCTCCGGTCATGTGTCTTGAACAGCCGCTATCAAGGTACCACCTGTTATGTATAGCTGCAAGACACTCCTGCACAAGCAATTAAGCAAATGTGTTTGGAACCCAACCAAATTTGGGTCCCATCATATTCTTCAAATTTCCAAAGCATGAAACCATTTCTTTTGTAATCCAGACTTTTCTAACATTCATGTTTTGTTTGCTTAGAGCAAGGATTTGGTTTTTCTTTTCAACTTTGACATTCATTTTCTGTTTGGAGGTTCTTGGTTGGAATTTGTGAAAGTTTGATGAAGTTGGCTTCTTAACCCATTGTGGCCATTGGTTATTTTTGGGTTGATTGTTCTGCCACTTAGGAGATTGAAAGTTATAGGATTGATAAACACATGAATCATAATTTCTCCAAAAGTATGGTGGTGTTTGCCTATATGAATGTGCAATCCAGTTTTGGTGATATCTGGAAGATTGAGCATGCAATGGCCAAGAATGTGTTGACCTATGCTGCGGGGAAGGTCGACCTTTCTTAGGTCTTTGGACAGGCTTTTTGGGAATGTTGGTGACTCCCCCTTCAATCTTTTCTTTTCCTTTCTCCTTTTATTTTTGCTGGTTTTGTGTGGGAGTTATGTTTGAGGTGGAGGCTTCGGAAGATGAGACAAATGTGACTGTTTTTAGCCCAATTGGCCTTTTGTTTGTTGGTTCAAAACCCAACCCTTCCTTGTTGAAATTCATCCTAGTACCTAGCAAAGCATCTAGGTTTTCTTTTCCATCCACAAAATTTTCCAAGGATTGTTGTTTATCCTTCAATTCTTTTTGTAAGTTTTCAATATTTTACAAGAGTTGAGTGTTGACATGTTTTACAGCTTCATATTTTTCATTACTCAGTTTGCTGTTCTTTTCATAGGTTTGCATTTTTAGCTTAATGCTATCAATCTCATTTCTCAAGTTTTCATTTTCAGTTTCCAAGTCAGCCATTTCTTTTCTTCCTTCTTCCAAATCCTCAATCATTTTCTTAAGATCTTCAATTTCAGTTTCAAGTAGAGCATTCTTATCATTCATATCATGATCATGCACAAATGAGTTAATTTTCTTTTTCAATGATTTATTCTCCTTTTTGTACATTTCATATTTTTCCATGAGTTGTATATATGCATCCTCCCAATCATCAATTGTATAATCTTCAAATGGAGAATTTACATCAGTTTCTTCATCACCTTTGGCCATAAGGTAGAAATCTTCTTTTTCTTTGTCCGAGGAGCTGGTTCCGTCATCACTTTCCTCTTCATCGCTCCATGTGGACACCATGGCCTTGTTCTTCTTCTTGCCCTTCCATTTGTCAGCTTTTCTGAATCTGTCGGGACAGTCATTCTTGAAATGCCCTGGTTTGTTGTAAGAATAACAAATGATTTTGTCAGATTTCTTAGAGTTTTCAAAATTAGATTTGAAACCATTTCTTACCCTTGACCTTCCTCTCATGAAGCTCTTACCTTCCTTTCTCAAGAATTTCTTGAACTTACGTGTGAGCATGGCTACGTCATCCTCATCTCGCTCACTTCCCGAATCCTCACCTTCATCAGAAGTATCTTGACGGCTGGGTCCAGCTTTAAGAGCTAGGGACTTCTTTTTAGGTGCCTCAGCCTCTTTGTTCTTGAGGTTGATATCATAGGTCATTAATGACCCAATGAGTTCATCTACCTTGGTGGTTGCGAGATTTCTTGATTCTTCAACAACGGTTGCCTTCGTGTGCCATGCTGGAGTTAATGATATGAGAATTTTTCTTACAAGTTCTTGCTCTATATATTTCTTTCCCAAATCAGTTAAACTATTAGTAAGCACAGTTAAGGGAGCATACATATCTCGAATTGATTCATCAGGTTTCATGCGGAACATTTCATATTCAGAAACTAAAATATTGACTTTTATTTCTCGTACCTGAGAGGTTCCTTCGTAGATTACCTCTAGCTTATCCCACATCAATTTCGCAGTTGCGCAGGTGGCTACTCTTGAGAATTCAACTGGATGGAGTGAGCATTGCATGATATGTTTAGCACTCCAGTTGACGGTGGATTGCCGTATTTGTTCTTTGGCCCACAAGTCCTCATTATCTGTAAGCTCATACGGACCTTTGCTGATCACACGCCAAAGTTCGTAGTCTTGGGCGCGAATGAACACCTGCATGCGATGTTTCCAATAAGGATAGTTAGATCCAGTGAAATAAGGAGGTCTGTTCACAGAGTGTCCTTCAGGTAAATAACCCTTAGATGCTGATCCACCATTTCCCTCAAGGTCGTTGGACCCCATAATGAGAGATTAGGCTCTGATACCACTTGTTGTGTAGTGGACAGCGGATCTAGAGGGGAGGGGTGAATAGATCTGCCCCTCTTTTCACAATGCAACCCTCTATATAGCTAGATAATGATAATAGCAGCGGAATATAACTAGCTAAACGAAGAACACAGTGATTTGCTTAGCAAGATGATTATACAATATAGATATTGAACCTAAGCATGCAACTAACACAAAGCAATCGCACAAGAACACGAGATTTTAAGGTGGTTCGGACTGAATCTCCAGTCCTACGTCCACCCCTCACCAAATCCGGTGAGGCTCCACTAGTGCCACGCACTGAACCGCAAATCGGAAAGACCACCAATTGCCTTCCTACTAACCGCCGGTAGGGACGTCAACACCGCAAATCGGACAGCTTCCGATTGCCTTCCTACTAACCACCGGTAGGGACGATCTTCAGTTCCAAATGTTTGAATGAAATGGAAAAGAACAAGATATGAAAACACTCAAACAAGATATGAAATATGTTCAAAGAGAAAAGATCTTGTCTGAGTTTGCTGGAGCTTGAATATGATGATTCACTTGGCTTGGAGTTGATCTCTTCTTGAAGTAGCTTGAATCACTTGGAGATATGATGAAGAGCTTCTTCCCGGAGTACTGTTCACAGCTACAGTAACTTGAACTCCTTTCCCTTGAACACACCCTTGCAGCTTCTATGGATCACCTTGAGATGAGGAAGAGGAAGATGATTACAGCTTTTTCTTCACTTGGCTTGAAGTTGATTTCCTCTTGAAGTAGCTTCAATCACTTGAAGATTTGATGAAGAACTTCTTCCCGGAGTAGCTTGATTTCCTTCTTGAAACACCCTGCTTGTGGCTTCCTTTGATCACCCTTCTTATCCTTGAGTGCTTCTAGCTTTGGTGGAGGATGCTTGCTTCAGATCTCACCTTGAAACACCTTGGATGGATGAAGAACTCCAGCCTGAAGTACTGTTCACGGAGGTGCTACAGTACCTTGAAAATGGCCTCCCTTGATCTCTCTTGAAGCCTTGAAGCATTAGGGTTTCTAACCCCTCAAGTGTTGGTTTTATAGACCTTGAATGGTCTATAGACAAGCCTCAGACCAGATCCACAATTTGTGGGTGATTAGGTGACTTTTGGATTAAAGAAATCCATGTTGAATGGCCCTTTTCGAAGTTGGAAACAAAGTCAACATTGAAGGGTCGGGGCTGGCGGTCGACCTGTAGCTCCTAGCGGTCGACCGCTACTGTAAAACTTGCATTCGGGTGATCCCTGGGAATTTCGGTCGACCGCCACTGGCTGGCGGTCGACCGCCAGCTAAAAGACTGCAGACTGGCGAATGCTGGCTGGGGCGATCGACCGCCCCTGTGCTGGCGGTCGACCGCCAGCTGGGCAGAACCCAGATTTTCCCGGGTTGGTCCGTTATCTATTTTAGCTCCGCCGCTTAAGTCCTTTAGCAGCCCGTGCATGTTTGTGGCATCGCCCTTGACAGTCTTGAAGATTTTATTATTGAGTCTTCAATCAAATTTTTGTTCCGGGGGCTCCGCCCCCGGAAACCCCCGCAAGGGACGCTGCCCCCTTAACCCCCGCGACCTTACCGGGCAGGTCGATCCCAGCGACCTGGCCGCGCAGGTCGATCCGCGTGCGAGGGCGCAGCATTGAGCCTTCATTTGCATATCTGTCATGAACACAACAGCACATATGTCAGTCATATAGGAGTGAAAAATAACAATGACTAATAGTGTTTAGCCATTATCAAAATCAAGAATACCACAGAATGCATATGACCATAGAATGATGTCGAATGACCCAAGTGACCACAGAATGACTCAAATGACTTCAGGGACACAACAGTTGAGTGTCGTACGGCGGACAAGAAAACAAGAGATGAATGGCGTCTCTACCTGAACACATTGCCAATTGATAAGTTCATGATGTGACCGCGGCTTCTTCAAAGCACTACTCTAAGATTACCCCGGCGATTGGGCCTAGACCTACAGCTAGTAGGGAACACCACCATGGGGATCTATAACCCACACCGATGCTATCTTCAAGTTGGGCTACCCCGTACTACAGTTCCTACACTATCACACTTCCCTCCTCTTCTAGCTAGGAAGATGGGGACCGAGGAGGACGAGCGAGCTATCCGGAACGCACTAATCATGTGGGAAATCAGCCTCGTCCGTACCTTGCAAGCGAAGGTGACAGAAAATGAAGAAGAATATCGAGCTTATGTGAAGGAGTTACGCAAGGTCCGTCCTTGCGCAGACAAGAAATTGAATGTATTTTAATTTTCATGATGTGAACTTTGGATTTTTATTTGATGGAATGATGTATCATGAATCTTGGATGAATAAATGAGAATATTGTCTGAAATGATGTGCAATGGACTTATGATTTGGCATGATTGATTGAATGAAGCAGAGTTTTCCGTTTGGTATGCGGTCCAGCGAACGACCGCTATATGAAGAAAACGGTCTAGCGATGGACCGCTAAGGACAAGGCTCAGAAAAACTCAGTGTTTCTGGTCCCCGGGAGTGGCTAGCGGTCGCCATTAGACCGCTAGGAGAGATAAATAGTCCCTCGAAGGACCGCTAAGGAGGAGACACAGGGAAAATTAAATTTTGGTCCTCGAGTGAGAATAGCGGTCTCCTCTCGACCGCGAGTGGATGGTTAGCGGTCAACTAAAGGACCGCTAGGGACAGGAGATGGAGAAACTTGAGAGCTTCGAATCTGGGGACTTGAACCTGTATCTGCACATACTTAAAATAAGAAACAAGTTAGATCTGTTCTTAGACTCAACCCCTTGCCTGCAACAAGTTAAAGAATGACCAGTTCTTGATATTTGGTTAAGGGGTGGAGCCTTATTAAATAGGCGGAAAGTGCAATGAATAAAATACAAATGCATGCTATGCAATGATGATGGAATTTTTTTGGAATTTTGAAAATATTTAACTTTTGTGGGTTTTGAAATATCTGACTTTTTCCTTTTGGGATTTTGAAATATATTATTTTTTTATTTTGAAACGATGATTTTTTGGGATTTTGAAACATATGATTTTTTTGGATTTTGAGATATCTCATTTTTTGGATTTTGAAAGATATACTTTTTTTGGATTTTGAAGGCAAATTGCGTCCCGACAACAAGAGCCCTACATGTCTCATTAGGACTCTCCTGAGGTCGGCGTGCTTTTGAGGTGACAACCCCTAGCTAGGGCCAATCTGTATGACGGTGTTTCTACCAAAGCCATACCCAGGGTACCGTCTAGTCCTAAAAGTGAAATGGAATTCGGGGGGGGGGGGGGGGGGGTAAGCTTAAGCCAGGTATAGAGGTTCTAGGGTTTGATTCCTTCTCATGACAACCCATTTAGAGATTCGGTCTGTTGCGTCGAGGCTTTGTGTCCGTCATCAAACCTTTATCCACCCTAGGCACGCGTACGTCCGGGCTCATAATGTCCCGTGGGAAAACTGTACTGCCATTCTTGCCATGCCTAGTTCCATATTTTTAAGCTTTGTCTTTTGAACTTCAAGATTTTGAGATGAGCTTTTAATTTGGCTTTAACTTGCCCCTTTTCTTTTGATGTTTTTCTCTTCCTGTGGAATCAGGTCATAACGGACTGCCCCTATTTAAGACCTCCTCTCATCAGGGTGTCTAGATCAGTCATCGCCTCCTTATACGCCTCTTGCCCCTAGATTCAACCGAGGAGAGAAATGGATAGGGACCTTGACTTCCCCTGGGCATGACCAAGGAGAAACTGTGTTTACATAATTGGGGAACCCGACCAGGGACGCCATGAAGTGTGTGATTTGCCAAACTTGGGATCCTCCTTCGTGATCGAGGAAAGGGACAGCTTGCTACCGGGCTTCATTTAGCCTGACTCTAAGGATAAAAGCGCTTAAGATACAACCCATTCCAAGTGTGAGACAGCTCCTTACCTTCTGCGTTGACTAAGCGATATGCGTTCCCTGGATAAGCCTCTCTCACGACGAACGGCCCTTCCCAGTTAGGTTATAATTTGGACCTAGGACCTCCAGACCTAATGAATTTTCATTTCAAAATCATATCTCCTACTTGAAATTTACGTTCGATTACCTTCTTTTGAAAATAACGCGAAACTCTTTTTTGATAAATAGACACGTGGTTGGCCGCATTCATCCTCTTCTCATCTAGGAGTTCCAACTGGACGAGCAACGCCTCTCGACGTTCATCAAGATTAAGTTCCTTATCGAGCTGCACCCTTAGGGAAGGGACTAAAATCTCATATGGGAGCACTGCCTCCATCCCGTAGGTGAGAGCATAAGGGGTTTGCCCCTTAGGAGTATGGACGGAGGTGCGGTAAGCCCATAGAGCTTCCACTAATCGATCAGGCCAATCAGAAAATTTGTGAGACTCGCATGTTTTCTTTATGATTTTAAGAAGGGTTTTATTAGTGGCCTCGGCTTGGCCGTTGCCTTGAGGATAATATGGAGATGAATGATGCAATGTAATATTGAACTTCTTACACATGTCCTTAAGCTCTTGAGATATGAACTAGGGTCCGTTGTCGGTGGCGATGCTGCTTGGCACTCCGAACTGTGAGATGATATTCCTCATGATGAAGCGACACACCGTGGTTGCTTTGATCTCCGCGTACGCTTCCGCTTTGGCCCACTTGGTGAAGTACTCCGTGGCGGTAAGAATGAAGGATTTTTACTTGGTTTCAGATTTAGGATCACCGAGCGGGCCAACAATGTCGAAAGCCCACATGGAAAATGGCTAAGGAGCAGAGAGATGATGAAGGGATGAAGCTGGAGCATGGATTTTATCAACGTGGAGTTGGCATTTGAGACACCTCCGGACATAGAGGGAGCAATCTTCCTCTAGAGTGGGCCAATAGTAGCCCTGCCTAAGGATCTTCTTTACTAGAACCTGGCTATTGACATGACCTCCACACTCACTAGAATGGGCATCTTCGGCCACCTTCCAAGCTTCATCGTCATCTAGGCACCTCATGAGCACTCCATTGAGAGCGCGTCTGTATAATTTTCCAGCAATGATAGTGTACCTCGAGGCGGCTCTTCTAATAGCCTTGCGTTGCTCGGCATTTGCCCCTTCAGGGAACGACCCATCTTTACAATACATCTCGATTTCATGGTACCATGGCAACTCTTCTTCCTCTAAAATCTCTTCTAATTCTGTTAAAGACACTTCCTTTAGATCTTCCTTCTCAACCCTAGTCTCTACAGTCTTCCTAAGGTTGTGATACCAAGGATCCTGCAGAGAGGGAGCATCTAACCTCTGAATGACAATAGTGTCAGTGCTCCAACTGAGAGGGAAAGATAAAGAGGAAGCAAGTGATGCTAGTGCATCAGCAAGAATGCTCTAAGATCGAGGGGTATGGACGTAGATCAATCTGTGAAATTACCGAGCCAAAAGAGTGACCAAGTCCTAATATGGCTTGAGCTTCGGGTCACGAGTGCGATAAGTGGACAAAACTTTCCGCAGAACGAGCTGAGAATCTTCTATGATGTTTAAGTAGCGCGCGCCCAAGAGGTAGGCGTGCTTCAATCCGACCAGGAGAGCCTCATACTCGTCGATGTTGTTGGTAGCAGGAAAGCAGAGCTGGTAAGCAAAGGGAATAGTCACCCCTTCCGGAGTGAGCAGAATAGCACCTATCCCTCGGCCTTGGGAATTGAGTGCACCATCGAAGTGCAGAGACCAGAAGGGATGATGGGTAAGAACAGGGAGATGCTCATCAGGGAAATCATCCTGAATAGAGTCTGTACAAGGGATGGGAAGATGGGCAAGATGCTCAGCGATGGCATATCCTTTGATTACCTTCTGAACAATTAATGTGATATCAAACTAAGAGAGGAAGCTCTGCCAGTGAGCTAACCTACTAGAAAGGACGGGCTTTTCTAAGAGATAGTAGATCGGGTCCATTCTAGAGATTAACCTAACTGGGTGGGCTAGAAAATAATGCTTTAGCTTCTGAGCTACCCACACTAAGATGGCACAAGTCTTTTCCATAGCGGTGTATTTGGTCTCCGCCGGGTTAAATAACCTGGAGAGGTAATAAGATGCCCGCTCTTTGCCTTCGTCATCTACTTATGCTAAGACCGCCCCTACGGAGTCCTCAATGATAGAAATGTATAGGATTAAGGGTTTTCAAGGGACAAGAGGTTGCAAAATAAGGGGATTGGTCAAATATTCCTTTAAGTCCTCATAAGCCTTTTGATAATCTTGATTCCACTCAAATTTGACCCCCGCCTTTAGCAATTCATAAAATGGGCGGCACCTCTGAGAATGTTGAGATATGAATCTTCTAATGAATTGCAATCGACCAATCAGTCCTCGGAGTTCCATGATATTCTTAGGTGGAGGCATTTTCATGACGGCCTTTGCTTTATTAGGATCAATCTGGATCCCTCGTTTGCTAACTATGAAGCCTAGCAACTTCCCTGAAGAAACTCCAAAAACACATTTCTTTGGGTTCATTTTTAACTGGTACTCCCTAGCTCTCTGGAGCACCTTAACCAGAATAGCGGGGTGTTCTTATTTAGTTCTCAACTTCACCAAGATGTCATCCATGTAAGCTTCCATATAGACATGCATCATGTCGTGGAATATAGCCATCATCGCCCTTTGATAAGTGGCACCCGCGTTCTTCAAACCGAACGGCATGACCACATAGCAATATGTACCCCAGGGCGTGGTGAAGGAGATTTTCTCTTGATCTTTGAGAGCGAGACGGATTTGGTTGTATCCTGAATAACCATCCATGAATGACAATGCTTCATACCCGACGGTGTTATCCACCAAGACATCTATGTGAGGCAGCGGAAAATCATCTTTGGGACATGCTTTGTTAAGATCCTTGAAATCAATGCAAATGTGCACCTTTCCATCCTTCTTGATGGCAGGGACTATGTTCGTCACCCACTGAGGATATAAGACAACTCTAATAAACTTGGCCTTGTACAATTTATCAACCTCTTCCTTAATCTTTAAGGCCATGTGGGGGTGAAATCTTCTTGACCTTTGTTTCACGGGTGTCGCCCCTGGTTTAAGCACGAGTCGGTGTTCCACTAAAGAGGGGTCAAGACCCGACAAAAGAATCACTATACTCCCTTAGAACTTTGATTAGATCTTCTTCTACTTCTGGAGGGAGATTAGCGGAAATAATAATGGGCCTGGGGTCCTCATTAGTTCCCAGATTTATTTCCTTTGTAGGTTCATCCACCGCTGATGATGGCTCGTCGAATCTCTTTAATCCTTGCGCATATAGATCGACGGTGTCGTCTACATTGCTGTCCTTGTCATCAACCGGGTCTTTTTCATCCATGATTTCATACACACCTAGTCCATCGTCGCTCCATACCCCTTCTTGCTCCTCATCTTCTTCTATCGCAATCGCCGTAGCGATAAACTCCGGACACTTCAGAAGAGCATGACATCGCTGGGCTAGATCCTGCAAGAACCTATCAGGAACAGATTTGGAATGATGCGCAAGCGGGCGCGGCTCAGGTGAGGAATGGTTGGACAACCTAGAACAAGACCCTACTTCTCTAGACCTAACAGACTCTTCTTTCCAAGACTCGACGGACCCTACGTCTAACCTAGGAGAAAGAAAATCTAATGGGAAGGAGGCAGCAGGAGCCTCATGCCCCTGGGAGGAGGATGGAGACAAGATAGTGTAATCTTCCACCGAAATCTCCGTTTCAAATTTGACGTTTTTTTTTTTGGAGAGAGTCAGTGGAGATCATGTAGTAGGAGGAAGAGGAAGGTGGAGGAGGGAGTGTAGTGGGGAAGAGAGACGGGAACAAGACATCGAAGAAAGGATCGGAAGATGAAAACCACCTGTCTGAGAAATCAGATGAGGGGGAGCACATAGTGGAGAAATCAATAGGTGGGCAGCGCCCACATGCACACAGTATAATCAACACCTCAGTCGGCAGTTCCGTCAAGAACGGATCAATCATGATCGGAGGCGAACGGGCTATAGATTCCAGAGACATAAGACGGGAGGGAGACCAAGTAAAGAGAATGGGCGAGCTCCCTTTTTCCCGTAGACAGTAAACTGGCTTCTTTGGCTCAAACCACACAAGCCGTACCTCTTGACTTTCTTCTTCATAAAATAGCATTTCAGAAGCCTAGCTATAATCGACCATGTCATCAACTGGCCCCTTTGGAAGCAATGGTGGGCTGGCAAATACCTGAGCTATATCTTCTTCTTTCTTGGGCTGTCTCGGCTGTGGCTTCAATGTGCCGGGCTGGAGGGGGCCTTTAATAAAATGTTGGCGGTAATCCCAGGTCAAGGGCCCAGAATCCCCCAAAACTGATAATGCGGACTCTCGGTAACCGAGACCCCTTCGGCTCATTTTTCTTCCTTTAGGCACTGGTTTGGTTCGCCCCTGTAGTTATGCGCCGAGGCCTCTCCCCGACTGATAGCCCAATTTCAATATGATATCCCAACCCTTGGAATCTCGAATTTGGGGCTTCATTTTAATATCCACTACTGCAGAGACGGGCTTACGTGGTGTGTAAGCCCATGGAAAATCCAGATCTAACAAAGAGATAATAGGCCGATTACTGGGCCACAAAGTTGGCAGCACTTTCTCTGAGATAGTCTTGACTGACTGAACTATGGACAAACTTTTCACCTTAACCACCCTCCCTTGAAAAGGGAATTTGAGGCATTGATGGGCGGTGAGGGTACGGCACTGAGATTGTCTATCCACGGACGACCCAATATGGCCTTGAACATAGGGTCGATGTCTAGTACATAAAATTCTATGGGCATGGTAAGAGGCCCAAGCTCAGCTTGAATGGTGACAACCCCATGACACGCTCTTCTTGAATTATCATATGCTGCTATGGTGGTCGGGGTTGGCCATAATAGTTCCTCTAATAAATTGCAGGCGCGGAGAGTACTGAGCGGGCAAACATTAATAGACACCCCTGTATCAACTAAAGTTGCATCAATACTCACTTTATTTAAGATTATTGAAATACATAGCAACATTTGTCGAGCTTCGGGAGGTGCTAGCTCGATCTCAGAGAATATAATTGCTGGCCCTTTTGAGATAGCTGCCAAGGCCGCCGGTAGACTATCAACTGCCACATCTTCGCTAACCATCACCTTCTGAAGAAAATTTCTTAATGCATCTTGGTGCAGTGTAGACCTTTTTATCAACTCTAGCACGGATATTTTAGCGGGCACTCTGTCTAAGTGATGCAATAGATCATATTGGGTACCCGGCAGTGGCTCGGCCTCTTCCTGATCAGCAACCGGTTGTGAAGACTGAGTATTGGGTGCAAGTGCACCAGTGGAAGTGTAATTCCTGTGGAACAAACGCCCGCTCCGCAGGGCAAGGTTTTGTGCCGACACGGGATCGGTTGACAGCTTGATGGGCCCGATGGGGTGAATGAGTGGTGTGGAAGAGGGTGTGGTGGAGATGACGGGAGTTGTAGGGATGATGGGTTACGGGGGAGGGATGACAGGCAGAGGGTTAGGTGCGGACGCAGTGATGATGGGTGCGGGTACTGATGTGGAGAGCGGCGTGGGTGGAGGCATAGTGATGATGGTAGGAGTGACGAGCAATGGACGAGATGGAAGCGCGGGTGGGGGTGCAGGTAGTGGAGTGGAGGTACATGGAGTAACGGTCGTAATTGGTGGAAGGACAAGTGGTCTGGCGGGCAGAGGAAGGGTTTGATGGTTGGGCGTAAGGATGGCGAGGGTAGAAGATGAAGCAGGGCGGCGGTGGTTATGGTGGAGGGCCATTATTTGCTGAGTAGAACCGTCATCATCATATGACCACTCGGCGTCGGGAGTCGGGGGCTGAACTAAATTAACTTGAGCCGATGCCGGCGGCTGAGGCTGCGGAGCGGGGGGGTGGCTTGGCATGGGGTTTTGATGGATCCCCAAGTCTTGAACCAGCTGCAGCTGCTGCGATGGCTGCCGCTGTGGCGGCGGTGCTTGTTGTTGCTGCACTTGCTGCCTCTGCGGCTGCCTTCTCTTCTCTTTAATTTCAACGATGGCCTTGTGCATCTCGGCCCAATATATCATGTGTCCCTCATGTAAGTCATAAACCAAGTCCCTGAACTGAAAACATCCTTCAATCGTATGCCCCGGTTGTCTGTGGAATATACAATACTTTGTCTGATCAACGGCCGGATTCTAGTTGGGCCGTTCCGGAGGAAGCTGGATTGCACTAACTGACATAAGAGCGGAAAAGATATCCGCAAGAGAATCTGGCAGGGGAGGGTATTGAGCTCTCTTCGGTCCCGGGCGCTTGTTGTTGTTGGTGTAGCCGTTGGGTGGAGGGACGTTATGGTATTGCGGAGGTTGTGAAGGCTGTTGCGGAGCGGGGAAGGTGTTTTGTGGAGTGGTGAAAGTAGGTGGAGGGTTTTGTGGAGCAAAGAAAGCGGGTTGGGTGTTTTGTGGAGTGGAGAATTAGGGATTGCGGGTGTTTTGCGGAAAGCAGAATGGCGCAGATTGGAAGGGGAATGCAACAGCTTGCACCTGCTCATTCATTTGGACCCCCTCAGTGACAGGCCCCTGAGATTTCTTGTGATATTTGGGCTTTTGGGCTTTGAAGAGTGAATGGATTGGGGAGTCCTTGAATTGAGTTTGAATAAAATGCGCCCGGCTATATAGTTGGTGCATATTAGCTATATCATTCATAGCAAGAATATTTTGGAATGTAGGAGTAGCATTTGAAATCAGCAGCTTGACCTTCTCTTCCTCCGGAATGTGGCCTGGCACTCAGGCGGCCATCTGTCTCCACCTATAGACATAGATGGCAAAATCTTCATCTGTTTTCATTTTCTCGGCCACTAGATCCGTAAAGGAATATTCCGGGCCAACCCGGTCTTAGAACCACTGAATGAACTTTTCTTTCACCACCTTAAAACTCTCAACATCCTCGAGTGGTAAAGCATAGAACCACTCCAAAGCAACTCCCTCTAGAGATCGGCAGAATAAATATGCCATAAGGTGATCATCATACTGGAACTGTGCCGATTCATACATAAAGTCCCTCACATGAATAAAGGGATTACTATTCCCGTCATATTTGCGGTATGTAGGGAGCTCGAATTAGGGAGGGAATCGGATGTTATGAAAGCTAGGTGTTGTGCCCATGTGGTTTTGGTTTTGATGATGGTTTTAATGATGGTTTTGATTATTGGTTTTTGATGTGAGTTAATCACTGTGAGTCATCCTACTGTGTGAGTCATCATGCTGTTATTCAGTCTATCAAATGTTCAGTCATCTTGCTGCTCAGTTTAGTTTAACATTTTTGATGTTCAGTCGTGTTAACTGATGCATAAAGCATTCATTGCTACACTCTGCTTAGTTAGTATGAACAATAGTGGGTCGACCCACTCTTGCTGATGCGTCGACTCATCAGAACACTGATTGTCTGGTTTGTCTAACTTCAGGTCTACACATCATCAGTTGAACGTAAAGTGTATACGTTGCAGCGTCAACTCATTGGGCTGCAGCGTCAACTCAGCAAGTATGCACATCGCCTTCAGGCCTTCAAGTCTATACACTCTATACTCATTCAAGTCTGTACACTGGTTTTCATGCATGTTAAACTCCAAGTCTATAAAGCCTGCCTCTTCTACTCAGTGTACATACTTATTCATTTGCTGTTTCATAGTCCATACAATGGCTGTTGAACTGAGAAGTCTATACATTAGACTGTGGCCTGCTTAGCTGAAGTCTGTACATCGCCTTCAGACTTTCAATTGTTGAGTCTTTACATGTTTTGACGTTGACAACACTATGAGCCTTAGTGTCGTTATTTGTTCCATCGCATGCTGAACACTGCAACACCTCGTGCTGCTTTCTGTGCCACCTCGTGTCGCTCCATCTGTGTCACCCCTATGTCTTCGAGTCTTCTGTATTCGTGTTGTTTCTTCCAAGACCCCGTGTCTTTCTTGCTTTGTGACCACACTTCGTGTCGGTTTCTGTTTTCATCTTCGTGTTATCTTTTGTGCTTGTGTCTTCGTGTTATTTTTATGTTTGAGTCTTCATATTATTTCTGTATTTGTGTCTTCGTGTTGTTTTTACGTCTTCGTGTTATTTCTGTGTTTGTGTCTTCGTGTTATTTTTACGTCTTCGTGTTATTTCTGTGTTTGAGTCTTCATGTTATTTCTGTGTTTGTGTCTTCGTGTTGTTTTTATGTCTTCGTGTTGCTTCTTTTTATCTTCATCCAGATTTCCTCTGATCGCGTGTTTTACTACTGTTTTACTCCGTGTTATTTCCTTCTCACCTCGTGCTGTTCTCATCTGACTTCGTGTCGTTCCCTTTGTAGTGTTAGCTTTGTTACTGTGGTACCTCGTGTCGTTCTCTATTTACCTCGTGCTATTCTCATCTGACTTCATGTCGTTCTCTTTGTAGTGTTAGCTTTGTTACTGTGGTACCTCGTGTCGTTCTCTCTTTATCTCGTGATGTAGTCATCTTATGTACCTCGTGTCGTTCTCAGTATAGTGCACCTATTGTTGTTCCTACACACCTCGTGCAGCTTTAGCTTGAGTGTCAACCGGCTTATTTCAGGTATATATATATATAGAGAACCCTGAGTATTAATGGTGTTAATCTCTTTGCAGGAGAAGAAGAAAAACAAAAAGAAGAAGGTGGTCCGAGGAAGAATATTCCCCAGTGACTGGGCGGCACGTGATCCGAGGCTGGAAGGGCAGACAGGATTGTGACACGTGTGCTGAAGTTGGCTGAGAGACTGACACGTGGCCACAAGTTCTGGGCGGGAAATGTGGAAGCCACACACGCCCAGTGCTGCCCTCCTGCTGGCTGCTACTTATAAAAGGAAGCCTTCATCCAACGGATGAAGACTGATCTAAGAAGAAGCCTGGAGAGCAGAAAGCCCTTCGATCCAGAAAAAGAAAAGAAGAAGAAAAAGAGAAGAAGAAGAAAGAGAGCAACGATCAAAAGAGCAGAAGAAGAAGAGAAAAGAAGAGATAGGGAGAGCCTGCGAAAAAGAAGAAAATAGAGAGTGAGGGCAGTAGAAGAAAGAGAGAAAGATTGCGTGAGCTGAGAAGAAGAAAGAAGAGGAAGAAAAGAAGAGAGGAGAGTTCTATTGAAGACCTGTTCAGTCTGTTCGTGGATCAAATCCAGAACGACTATTGTGTTTCATTTCCAGCCTTTGTCGCTGTTCCTTTTATGTTTTCTTATTTTTCATTTTGTTTCTCTGGTTAGCTTTGTTCTTCCGATTGCCCTGTTGGGGATCGGGCTCCTCCTGGTGAGTCAGGAGAAGGGAGATCTGATCTCCGGTCGCAAGTAGCTGAGTGCTACTTGTGGGTTCCTCCTGTGGATTCAGGAGAAGGGAGACTTGTCTCCGGTTCTGGGTTTGTGGCTTGCAAGTCCAGGGGTCCCTCCGGTTGGAGGAAGAGAGGTCTTCGACCTCTGGTTTGCTGGTGACTGGAAGTCACTGGTTGGGTCCCTCCTGGTCTGGAGGAAGAGAGGTCTTCGACCGCTGGTTTCCAAGTGACTGGGAGTCACTTGGGGTGTCCCTCCGGTTGGGAGGAAGAGGGGAGTGTGTTCCCCTGGTCAAGCTGTGTGTCAGCACCTGTTGCAGACTGAGTCTGCTTGGTTCTAGCATTGGCTAGTGAAGCCTCACTCCGGTTGGGAGTGAGGGGTGGATGTAGGTCTGGAGGACCGAACCACCTTAAAACTATTTGTGCAGTGGTTTGCCTTGCGTTAGCTCCATATCTTCTACCTCCCATTCACAGGTTGTGCATGCTTGGCTAGTTGCTTTATCTAGAGAGTTAATTTTTTAGCATTATATTCTGCTAAGTGTGTTTGGGTTGTTAAGCTCTGCCTTCGTTTCTGATTGATCAGGTGGCTGCATTGTTGCAGTCCAACTGTTTGTTCATTCGTTGCCTTATCATTTCATCTTGGAAAGCTCATTAGTCTTTATTCCGCATATCTGAGCTTTAATGTTTTAATTTGGGCTATATTTTCTAGAGGGATACATTCACCCCCCCCCCTCTGTATCCGGGCCTAGCACCCTAACAGTTGGTATCAGAGCCGGTGTCTGCATACAAGGTCCAGCGACCTGCAGATTCGATCTTGCAGTCTTAGGTGCTAATTTGTTTTTAGTGCATCAATATTCCTGTTGCATTAATCTGTTGTGTTCTCATGGCTCATCCACCGATTTTTAGTGGTACGCATTTTAATGCATGGTTCGCTAGTCTGAAGAATTATATCAAATCTGTGAATCCAGACCTGTGGAAAGTAATTTCACATGGTCCTCATGAACTACCAAAGAAAAAGTCCAAATGGACTGACAGTCACAAGTCTATGCATGAAGAGAATCAGATAGCTATAAATCTAATGAAGGCAGCTACTGATAGAGCCTTTCACTCATGCTTCATTGATTACAGTTCTGCTAAAGACATTTTGGATACACTGAAGCGAACTCAGGAGATAGATGTGGACAGCTGCATGATGGCCAACAGAAGAAATCAAAGTGGCAGCGATCAAGGCAGCAATCAAAATGAAGAAGATGATGATGATGAGGTAAATGTCTTCGAGAATTTTTCTCTAGAAGATTGGGAGAATGCATATGCTGAATTATTTGAATCTCATGAACTGTTAAGAAAACAATACAAAAAATTGAAGAAAAGTAGTAGGTCAGACAATTTAAATGTTGATTGTAGAAATTGTGTTGAATTGAAAAATGCTCTTGATGCTAATATGTCTGATACTCAAATGCTGAAAGAATTTGAATGCGTTAAGTCTGAATTAAACAAACTGAAATCAGAAAATGATTCTCTTAGAGGGTTCTCCAAAGAAGATGAAGAAAAATCAGAGAAACTTAAACAGGAGAACAAATTGCTGATTGAAAAACTTAATGCCATAAAGTCTGTAAACATAGAATTACAGAAAGATCTTGAAAAATAGCAAAAAGATATGAAGGAAATTGAAAATGGAAGAAAGTATGAAGTCAATTCAGAAGATCAGCTTCTAATAAATGAATTGGTTCAGAATGACAAACTTAAGGAAGAAAATGAGAAATTGAAAATGCTGAACTCCACTATGTCTGAGAGACTTCTAGCTTTATAAAGAGGTAAAAGCGTTTGCGTTGAAAATTCTGATAAACTGAGCAATCTGAAAATGAAATTGAGAAATATAAAACTGCTAACAAAGTTTTGAATGAAGCTATGATTTGCAGTGAGCAAGAGATTGCCAGTTATGAGTTACAAATCACCTCTTTAGAAAATGAAATCCAAGACCTAAAGAACTCTCTGTCAAAGTTTGTTAGTGGGCAAGATAATCTGAATAAACTGCTGGGAGTAAAAGTAAATTTTCAGAAGGAGGGGTTAGGTTATAATCCTGTAAATAAAAAGAATTTTGAAAATAAAATTCGTACATCTTTTGATGCTAGCTCTACTTCTCACACTTCTCAGAAGTCACCTGTTTCTCAGTCTACTGGTCAGAGAACCCAAAAACAAACTGAAAAGTTGAAAAAGGTTGATGGATCCAAGCTGAAAATTGTTTTCATTAAAACTTCTGAACAGGAAAAGCATTCTACCTTATCTCCACCTCAGTACAAGGCTAAGAAAATAGGAAAATAGGATAATAATCAGAAAATGACTGTGAATCAGAAAATAAATGAAAAGGGTTCATCAGTGCACATTGATCACATTCCTCACACACACTCACATGCATCTAAAAAGAAGATTATCTGTCATTACTGTCATAAAGTTGGACATCTGATGCATGAGTGTAAGTTGATGGAGAAGGATGATGAGAATGTGGATGGGCATAAATCCCACACAATCAAAAGAGAATAATTATGTGAAAACAGGGAGAATAATGATGATTAATGCATAAATAGGGGGAAGAAAAGCTTGCACGTGGTGCAAATATGGAGATGTGATCGCCAGAGGGGTTACCTCAATAATAATAAAAAAGGAGATCGTGAATACCTGGTGAAGATTGGAACGCGGGATGATGTGAAGTTCCTTCCTCCTTCTTCAATCGGCCGGCCGATGAGAAGGGTTATCCTTTTGATTACCTTGCAAAAAAAAGACAATGAAACAAAGCAAAAGATGGGATCAGCCAACGTGCAGTAGTATCAATCCAAATAAGACATATGATGATGAAAAGAAATCAACATGCGCACCTTTTATTTTTTTTATTTTTTTTAAAACCCCTAGAGAGACTAAGAGAGGAGATATGATGAAAAGTATGCAACTGATGCAAACGGGATGGAAATAATAGTAGACGGGATGGAGATGCGATGAAAAGATGCAAAGCGATAGAAACAGAATAAAAACAACACCAAAGCCCCGCTGTCCCTTGATGACAGTAAAAGGGGAACCGAGATAGGAAGAAGAGGAAGCAGCAGGATGCAATAGGAAGTTTGAACTTGATAATCTCGGCCTCGGTACCTTCGTAACCTTTCAAAGGGTCGATCAGGACTCCCTTAAATAAGGTTCAGATCAAAGGATAAATATAGACAGGAGATAGCAATGGTAATGTTTATCAAAAGCAAGAGCCCAATCGAGCAAGAACGTCAAACAAGGCAGGACTCTGTGAGGGAAAGATGGAAGAAGGTAGGACACCGGAGGTGAAACACGCCCTTCAACAGGGCGTCAATTCTTGATTTGACGACCTACCCATACGGCGCTTCATAAAACACGACCCAAGCCAGGGCGTTTCTTCCTGGATTCAATTTTGGCAATAAAACCTTCCTTTATTTGAAAAAGATTAAAAGACGCCTGAAAAAGAGGCGTTTCTTAAAAACACGCCCTGAGGAAGGACGCTATTCATAAAATGCATTTTATTTCATTTTATTTTGAAAAAGGATAATACCAGGAATTGACGCCCTAATCATTGGTCGTCCTTTCTTTAAAAACGCCCTAGGTAAGGTCGTTATTTAAAACGCGCCCTACTTCAGGTCGTGAATCACAAAAATACAACAAAATGCAACGGAAAACCCACAAAAATAGAAAAACTTTATATTATGGGAATATTGAAGTTCTCTTTGGGGCGTCAACATAGTGACATGAGATTTAATCAACAAAGTGTCAATTTTGGCGTGTCTACAGCTGCCCCGCCTTGGCGTCTGCTTTGCAAGGGAGTGAGACGGAGATGAAGTGAGATGGAGATGAAGTGGAACGAACTGATAAGTAGATGCCAAGGTGTGATGTGACACGCCTCAGACACTAAGCATTAGAAATCTTTCCAAGATTCTAAACGAAACAACTCTGAATGATTCTAAGGAAGCATCGATTTGCTGGATAAAGGAGACTAAACTAAGCAAGTAAAAATGTAAGGCAAAAGGGTGTGCGCGCGGGCACGATAGGGAAAGACCATTGGAGAGCGGTTACCAGCCAACGTGGACGTGCTACAACCAAGGCAGATTTGCAGAAGAATAAAGAGAATTAAGATGGAGATCCAATAAAGGGACATTTTCAAGGAATCAGCCTGAGCGGCTTCAGATAGAACAAAGTACTTGATTTGGAATGGAATATCTCATGTCAACTTAATAAAGAGCGAGTGACCTTCATTATTGCCATGATATAAAGATTTTCATCATGAAGCTCAAAGTCCTATATGATGCATGCTGGGCTAAAAGAAAAGATTAAACCAAACTAAGAATATAGAAGATAATCAAGGATAATATTGCTAAGCCATCTAGATTTGATCAAGAATCCAAGTTTCTGAGCTAACACTAAGCCGAAGCCCGTTTTTCCACGCATCAACTCAGAAAGTGGAACCATCGTCCCAGACCTTGAACGACTTAACGGCCTATGTGTGATCAAGACTCTCCTGGAACTATCACTGTTTTTGATGAAGGGGAACTCAAATTCCAGGTTCATCAGAACCACAAGGTCCTTGATATGCTATAATAATGTAGATATCATATAGTAACAATGCTTACAAGAAAACAAATACAAGAACAGCATGATGTTACTCCCACAAATGATCCAAGCGTCTTGAAACCTGCAAAACTTATGCATTTCAATACTCATTAGTCCTTTCCAATCATGATAATCATAAATATCCTCAACATGATCATAAGTGCTAAATAAAAAATCAATTCCAGCAAAATAAGTACTTAAGTTCATTAAAGCATCAAAGCATTAAGGCATAGAGAGGGCCAAATCCATAAGCTCAAAAGAACACGCCTGCGAGTTATGGCGTCAAAACATTTAAAGGCGCCTGACATCAGGGCGTCGACTCATAAAAACACGCCTCTCATCAAGGCGTTAAAAGCAACGGGCTCTCAAAAGGAAGGCGCCCCACGCATGGGCGTGAAATAAAACACGACCTTCGTCAGGTCGTCAAATTAGGAATAGACGCCCTAACAAGAGGCGTTAATTAAGCACAAGCATCCGTTTCCAGTTCGTAACCCACACACAGTCCTAATGATAATCAAACTTCTAACCTTGAACAACCTCCTAATCTTCAGATCTCTATAAAGGGAAGGCTACTCCCTCAAATCAATCAAAACAATCCACCAAATTCTTTACTTCCGTTCTTTTCTGCAGGTTTTTCTGTTCTTCTTCTGTAGCAATCGTCCGAGCCCCTTCCTGCGAGCTGAAGATGGACCGGGCAATGAAGAAATCCAAGACCTCGACTCCCAGGTTGACTGAAATTAATGGGCATATTAGCAGCAGAATTGCATCTAACCAGGTAAGTTGCTTTCATATCTTCAATCTTCTCTACACATATAGCTTCCTCTGTACCGAACCACTGCTTCTTCATATATCTTAACTGTTCTGCCTGTTTTAACTTCCTCCCGTTTCTTTCTTCTTCTTCACAGGAATACCCAATTATTCCAGGAGCTAGGAGATATATAAAAATCAAGTGGTTGCCCCTCATCCTTTCCAAATTTTCTTCTGATATGAGGGTATACGTATCTAGATGGCATCTTCTTGGCCTCATAACCCATGCCAAACACTATGACCAAATTCACTTAGATTGGGCTGCCATAGGAGCATTGATTGAACTTTGGCACCCTTCCACTCATACCTTTCTCTTCTCAACATTTGAAGCCACCATCCTATTGGAAGAATTAGAACTGATCTTGGGTTTAAAGCGGATGAAACAAGGGGATGAACAAAAGATGGCCATCATGCCAAGGCCAATCTCCTCTCATGAATTGCTAACCTCATTGATATCTAGCCCAAACATAGTGAACCAAATCAAGATCACTAAAGGAATCAACCTCTTGAAGCTCGCCTCATGGGTGTACAAGAGAGCGGATCAAGCTAAGGAAGAGGAGGAGATAAAAAGAGTGACCAAAGCCTTCGTGGTGTGTTTAGCAGGAGCACTCTTGTTTCCATCCACGGAGGACTTTTTAGAAGAGGCCCAATTAAGCGCCGTGGTGAGCTTATGGGAAGAGGGAAGAGTCGGACCGGCGATCCTAGCCTATCTCTATAGCGGGCTTACTTCGGCGGCCATGGGAAGACCCATATATGGATGCATGCTAGCATTTTCTAGTTGGATAGATCTCCATTTCAAATTCGATCCATGTAATGAGACCCAACAACCCTCAAGAATTTTCTCAAAAAGCCCCCTCTCTTATATAACCGGTTCGTTAGGAATAAGCAATAGGGTGATGAACCGCATCCCTCAAATCAAGAAGAGAGTGGAATGGAGAGAGCACCTAAAGGTAATGCCAAAGAACCTTTTTACATGTGCCCCGGGTGTACTCAAGATGCAGGAACTTCGTGCACGATTCTCTACCGGGATGGATCTTCGTCTCATCGGTGCTTCGGACTTCATACTATACAACTCTCACAGATGCCTTCCTCAAATTGGACTTCCAAGGCAACACCTAGAAGACGTCTCTCATCTTCCTCCAATCAAATCATGGGACCTAGGCAGCAATGAAGATGGGGAGGAGGCTATCACAATCCAAGCTCTGTGAAAAGATTAACAAACTTCATCAACCTGTAGAAAGCTTGGAGGAAGACAGAGATCAGTGGAAAAATTATGTAACAGCTTTGAGAAAGCTAAGACCCAAGACGGCTCATTAAGCATTGTAATCTCTCTCTTCAAAGTAATAAAAATGATTGTTTTCTGATTGAGCCTTAGTACTGTGCTTCAGATCAAATCCTCAAATAATCTGTCGTTCTGTTGCAAATAACGCCTCTGGAAAAGCCATGATTTTTCAAAAGGACGCCTCAGACAATGTTGCCTTCAACATTCCCCGTTCACACATTTGACGCCTTCACCAATAGGCGTTACTTAACTAACGACTTAGAACAAGGCGTTAATTGATTCAAATTCCCAAAATATATTCGTTGAAATTCCAAAAGTAACGCCCTCAGGAAAGCCACGTTTCAACCAGGTAACGCCTCTAGCTCAGGCGTGAGTAAAAACCGTAATAATTACTTCTCTCAAATAAATCAACGCCCATTGAATGCGTCTGACGACGGTTATCATTCCCCATGCAAATAAAATTGACGCCTCGAGCAACGTCGTCTACTTCCTAAACATGCCCATGTCATAGTCGTGACTTCCACAAAAAACGCCTCTTCTCAGGGCGTCGCTTATTTTCGAATGCTAAAAAGGGCTTTTCCCCTTTCTTCTTCCTCCCTCGTCCCATTCTCTCTTCTCCCTTTCTCTGCAACCCTAACCGAAGCTCTCCCCCCTTCTCTTCCTCTATCTCTCTCCCTCCATAACCCTAGCCCTAGCCATGGCCGGAGGAGGATTAAAACGGCAACGTGTGGCCGCCCCCGAGGTGGTGGATTTGGGGGACGATGCCCACGGCGAGGAAGAGGCCCTCGTGGCGGTTGAAGATGCCCTGGCGACGGCGGCCGGCGGCGACGATGAATACGGCGACGTGGCCGTGGGGGAAGAAGACGAAGGCGGAGACGACGCTGGTGAGGCAGCAGGAGAAGAAGAGTCAGGAGAGGGTGAAGGCGGAGAGGAACATGGTGGTGAAGAAGAAGAAAGGGGCGACGACGAGCCACCGTCTATGGTGGCGATCGCTCCCCGTGGCCAACTCCGGCGGCCCAGGCAGCCCAGACCCCGGCCACAAGTCCAAAAGCACAAAAAGGTAGGCCCCCTCCCCAAATTTCCATTTTTATTTATTTTAATTTTATTTTTACTGATTTTCCATGGCCCTCGGGGTATAAACCCTGTAACCCAGAAAGAAGGCGCCCTCATGGGCGTCGCGATTTCAAAATACACGCCCAACCCAAGGGCGTTAATCACATTATTTTCCTGAAAAACTAAATAATTCTATGAGAACACGCCCTAAAGCATGTCGCCCATTTAAATTCATATCATGCTTGTTAATTTATATCAATTCCATGCTTTAATTATTTCAAATATTCTTCCATGAATTTGTTTCGCATGCCATTTTTTTTATTTTATTTTCTGAAAAACTTGAAAACAACGCCTCCCATCGGGGCGTTAATTCAACAAAAGACGACCAAACCAGAGGTCGTCCATTCATTAATTCCTGATTAATTAACGGACCCATTTTGGAAAACGCCCCACCCAAGGGCGTGACTTGAAATATTCTTTAGGAATTCAGAAATTAAACATAGAATCACGCCCAACCTAGAGGCGTTGCTTAGATGAACAGCGACCTAGGATAGGTCGCAAATTCAAAGCACACTGAGAACCACGCCCTCCTCAGGGGCGCTAATTCAACAAACCACGACCTGAGGATGGTCGTTAATTAAATCAAACACCAATATAATCCAAGGCACTCAAAATGAGATTCAGCATGAATAATCAACATAATTAAGTGAAAATTCTTTTCTTTATATGCAGGGATTGATGAGGACACGGATCTCCTGGGTTATGGTCCGGGTAGCATACTACGGCCTCCCCGAGTTTCAGAGAGCGAGGGTAGATGCTATGGGGTTTGGGGCCTTTCTTAGCATAGAGCCAGTTAGGCCAGACCTACCACTTATCCAGGTTCTACGGGAGAGATGGGACAGGACTAGCCGGGCATTCTTGATGCCATGGGGGCACATGATTCCTACCCTGGAGGATGTGGCTAGGATCACCGGGTTGAGGGTAGACGGTGAGGCTGTGAGTGGGATCACCTACCCATACTACACCGAGTTCGCCGAGAGGTTGCTAGGATTGGAGATGGTTTATGAGACGCCTAGCGAGTGTAGGACGATCTTCCGCACCGACCTCACTACAGTGATGGGCTTAGGGAATGCTAGGCACAGGTCAGGGGAGACCCTAGAGCAGTTCTCGCAGAGGTTGATAGACGGGGCTAGGCCATTGTACTGCCAGGACCCAGCTGACAGGGAGAGAGCTGACCTAGACTTGAGGAGGTTCTTGCTACTGCTACTCGGGAGGCTATTGCTCGGGACAAAGGGCGACGTCATCAACTGCCGATTCCTGGGGATACTCGAGGACCTGGAGGCAGTTGGCAGCTACGCCTGGGGAGCGGCGCTGCTGGCGCACATGATGGCCGACTTGTCCACGGGGACAGGTCGAGAGACGACCGTCAGTGGCTTCTCACCTTTTCTTCAGGTATGCATTTTTCATCTTTTCTTTTCTTTTATTTTATTATGCATGTGAATGCCTTCCTAGTGCAACGCATGGATGCAGGTTTGGAGCCATCTCTACATGCCGATGGGGCGCGTTGACCCACGGCCTGGGAATGAGGGAGCTTTCCCTCTAGCACGGCGCTGGGTGCCGATCGTCTTTAGCGCCCCACTCGGCTACGAGTTGTGGGTTCTACGGAGAGAGTTCCGCGACTTCCCTCCCTCGCTGGTATGTATGAATGCATGATATGCATTTCATTTTTTTTTATTTATTTGAATTGATTATGATGAAATGATGATGATATGTATGTATGTTTATGAATGCAGGTGCAGTGGAGGCCATACGAGGGGATGACAGATGAGGGCCAGCCTTGGGTCGTATCGGGGCGACCTCGCTTCGAGCGTGAGCTATGGCTACATTGTTTGAGCGAGATCGAGCCATTACGGCTTAGGTTGGTGATGAGGATGCTAGGCCTGCACCAGGAGTGGATAGAGGTAGGCGAGCCACGCGGCATCGGGAAGAAGACGCGCGGTCGTACAAAGGCGACTGACTGGAGGGTTTTGGTTCGAGGAGCAGCATGCCGACTGGCAGCGAGGCGGGACCAGAGTCACCTCTCGCGCGACTGACAGCTCCGAGTACCTCCGGCGCTACTGGGAGGTATACGCCGGCCGACCCCAGATGAGGGTCTTAGGGGTATGTATGAATGCACTTATTCCTAAATTGAATGCAAATGCTTATGTGACTATCATGTGACTAATATGTAATGGATGCAGGATGCGCGGGACATAGCGGCGATGGATGCCCAGGCCCACCTACACAGCCTGGAGGACCAGCTGGCCGCCACACGGGCAGACCTAGAGACCCTGGTGAGTGTTTAAATTATTTCTATATGCAGATGAATTTTTTTGTTGAATTACTGATGATTAGCCACTGACGATCTCAATGAATGCAGCGTGCCCAGCAGGGAGCAGTGAGGAGAGACCCAGGGGAGGCCTCCAGCTCGAGAGGAACTAGTGCAGAGGTGACTGCACTGGCAGAGCAGCTAGCGGGAGCGGTCGCACGAGCCGAGGCAGCAGAGCGCGACCTCGCTTCACGGGTAAATTCCAAAACACAAGTCCATTCAAACATGATTATATGTAATTGTGCACTGATAAAAATTCATTTTTACAGACTGAGGAGCTTCGAGCCGCTCTTACCTGCGTAGATGAGGGCTTCCGCACGACGAGCGCACAGGTGAGTAGTTCAATCATGTATTGCTTGAATTGCTAGATTACTGAATTATTGCATTAATTGTGGAATTGATGATTTGTTTACCTGCTTGCAGGCGACTCAGCTTCAGGCGGTACGTACCGAGTTGGCGATCCATGATCAATGGATCTCAGAGCTTGAGAGGTCCCTGAGGCGACGAGAGGAGCTTCCTCAGGACGTGGCCGAGCTGCGGGTGGCTCTTGAGCTGGAGCGACGGGAGCGTGCCCGGGAGCGCGAGGAGTGTGCTCGTGAGCGGGAGGAGTACCAGGCGGAGCGTGCTCGGTACCAGGAGCAGGTAGCAGCACGCGAGCGAGAGCTGGCAGACTCGAGGACCCAGTTGATCCTTTCCCAGGAGCGGCTACGAGTGTCCGAGGAGCGTCTTCAGCGGGGACGTGAGCGAGCACGGGCTGCGGGGTACTCCTTCACCAGCTCCACCTTCGTGGCGGGCTCTTCCCTCCGAGAGAGGAGCGAGGCAGGGGGACACGCTTGGGTTCCTGCTTCTTCACGGGGGCCCATGCCTCCTCCACCAGTTCCAGCTCGGGACGGCGAGGAGGAGGTTGAGAGTAGGAGAGAGGAGGGTGGAGGCGAGAGCTGAGGGATTTACTTGTACTCCTCCACCCTCACACTTGTACATGATAGACATTCATGATGTATATATATATATATGATTGAGATTTCTTTGTTACCTGAGCACTTTGTGTAATCGTGGTCTTGTGTTTGTGTACTTTCCTTCTTTCCACGTTCTTCGTTTTGCTTCGCTTTGCCCCGTTTCTGCAACTGCAATCCACACTTTGAACAAACAAGTTAATTTATCTGTTCGACTTGGCCCCTTGCCCAATAAGCAAGGGGTGGCAATATTCTGACCTTGATGACGGGTCAAGGGGCCAAGCCTTTAATCAAGATAAGGCAGAATGAAATAGTTGATAGCGGGAGATGAGTTATATGCAAACCATAAATAAAAGATACCCATGCAAAAGAATGCAAGCATACATCGTGAAGAAATGCATTTTTCTTCTTTTTTCCACTTATATGTATTTTTTTTGTGATTTTTCTTGAAAAACGCGCCTTAGAGTGGGTCATGATTCTTATAAAGACGCCCTACAAGACGGCGTGAATTCGAAAAAGAATTTGATTTTTGAAAAAGAAACGACCTACTCAAAGACGTTATTCTGAAGAAGACGACCTAATCTAGGACGTTAATTCCATAAAAAGCGCCTTAGCCGAAGGCGTTAATTGAATTATTCTGCAAAAAGGGCTTCAAGGCTATCAAGACCATGAGTCTTACATAGTCACCATCTAAAATTCATTAACCTTTCTTGAGTAGTTAAAAGGGGGTTGACGTGACCATAATTGACTTGTATTCGAGATTTCGCACAGTGCAATTTCTTTAGTCCGTCTTGACCATCCTGCCAGTTCGTGACTTACCACATAGAAAGGATGGAAGAAAATATAAGGGAAGCCCATAAGGGATTCTGAGATGCTCAAGGCAAAGTTACCTCCCCTACCCTATGCCTGTTGGGGTTCGGTCTTTGGCGTAGGGAAATTTGTTGCCTTTTGCCCATTTATATTGCACGCATACGCCCAAGGTTTTTCTTGCGGGGACTTTGCCCTCTTGACATGCTTTTCTTTTCATAACTTGACTTTCACTTTGGAATCGATTTGCATTGATGAATAAAAACCTAATTGTACTTGGGCTTTTGTGGCATTTGCTCCCTTTTGGGCCCTGACTTCCACCTACTAGGGCGGCGGATAGGCTTGGTGTGTCTACTTCGAGGTCTCCCTTCCTCCCTTATGGGCCGAAGAAGAAAAGAACGGGTATTGCTTTTCACTTTTAGTCAGGTTTTTGACTTTCCATCGGATTTTGCACTGCTTGAGCTCAAGAATAAAGCGTGTAGTGTGTGCGTGAATCAACCCCCTTTTAAATTAACAAGACTGATGAATGAATTCTGAATTTTGACCTTTCGGACCTTGATCCTTCGTTTGCCATGGCACCAATTTTGAAGAATCTCTTTTTGTTTTAAAGAATTTCTATTTTTTTTGAATCAATTTTCAACATTTTTTTGGATTTTGAGTATATATATATTTTTTTGGATTTTTGTTGAATCAAGGGTAGTATTTCTTAAGATACAAACCATTCCAAGGGTGAGTTAACTCTTCCCCTTCAGCGTTAACCAGTTTATAAGCATTGCCAGGATAAACTTCTTTTATGATAAATGGTCCTTCCCAATTGGGTTGGAGTTTTGAGCGGGGGCCACCCGGTTTTACAAAAATTCTCTTGATTACAATCTCACAGATTTTAAATTTTCTCTCAATTACTTTCTTTTGATAAAAACGTGAGAGCCTGTTTTGATAAACGTGCGCATGCTCAGCGGCGACCAGACGCTTCTCATCTAGGAGTTCCAATTGGGCCAGGAGTGAATCACGACGTTCATCAATAGAAAATTCCTTATCCAATTGTACTCGCAGAGAGGGAATGAGAATCTCATAAGGGACTACCGCCTCCATTCCATAAGTAAGGGCGAAAGGGGTTTGCCCAGTGGGGGTGCGAATGGAGGTGCGATAGGCCCAGAGAGCTTCAACTAATTTGTCTGGCCAATCCGAAAATTTATTAGCCTCACACGTCTTTTTGACAATTTTTATCAAAGTTTTATTAGTTGCCTCTGCTTGGCCATTGCCTTGCGGATAATAGGGAGAAGAATGATGCAATACAATGTTATACCTGTTGCAGAGATCCTTGATTTCTTGAGAGATAAATTGAGGTCCATTGTCGGTGACGATGGTGCTTGGGATGCCGAACCTCGTGATGATGTTCTTCATTATAAACTTGCAGACGGTTGACGCTTTGATCTCCACGTAAGCTTCTACTTCCGCCCACTTGGTGAAGTACTCCGTTGCCGTGAGGATGAATGATTTTTGCTTGGTCAGGAGGTTTGAATCACCAAGAGGTCCAATGATATCAAAAGCCCACATGGAGAAAGGCCATGGGGAGGACGTAGGATGGAGTGAAGAAGCAGGATAATGAATCTTGTCGGCGTGCAGTTGGCACTTAACACACCTTCGAACATAGATGGAACAATCATCTTCTAGAGTTGGCCAATAGAAACCTAGTCTAAGGATCTTCTTAGCTAGCATCTGGCTATTCACATGACCACCACACACTCCAGAATGCGCCTCTTCCATAACTTTCCATGATTCATCATCATCGAGGCATCTTAATAAAACACCGGTGAGCCCTCTTCTGTAGAGCACACCTCCAACCAAAACATAACGTTGAGCCACCCTTCTAATTGCTTTCTTTTCTTCAGCAGTGGCTTCCTCAGGATAAGACTGATCATTATAGTATCTGGCAATCTCATAATACCAAGGCTTCTCTTCGTCAGCCAAATCTTCTTCCCAGTCTAAAAGCATGACCTCTTTGCCTTTAAGAGATTCCTTCTGCTTAACCTTCTCAAGCACTCGATCCCTAATATCGAGGAATGCGCGATCCTTAATAGCTGGCGTGTCGCGCTGATGAATCAGAGGAACATGGAAATCACGCTCAGGAGGGAAGACTAGAGCAGAGGCCAAAGAGGCAAGGGCGTCGGCCAAGATATTCTGGCTACGAGGCACATGGACGAAAATCAACTTGGTGAAGAGCTTGGCATAAGCTGAAGCAAGTTCCTGGTAGGGTTTGAGCTTGGGATTGATAGTGCGGCACTTGACCAACACCTGGCGCAGAATAAGCTGACTATCACCCACAATCCTCAAATGGGTGACGCCATATCGATGAGCGGTTTGAAGACCGGCCAAAAGAGCTTCATACTTGGCTATGTTGTTGGTGACAGGGAAAGTGAGCCGAGCAGCAAATGGGATGGTGACCCCTTCTGGTGTTAAAAGAACCATGCCGATCCCTCTTCCTTGGGAATTTAGAGCTCCATCAAAATGTAATGTCCACATAGGATCGTGAGGTTGATTAATGGACATTAGTTCTTCATCTGGAAACTCCGAACTGACAGGATCAAAACGGGGGAGAGGGTGATGAGCAAGATGTTCGGCAATGGCGTAGCCTTTGATAGCTTTCTGTTAAATGTAAGTGATATCAAACTGAGAGAGGAAGCTTAGCCAGCGTGCTAATCGATCAGTGAGGACAGATTTTTCAAGGAGGAATTTAATCGGATTCATGCGAGCAATGAGGTGAACTTCGTGAGCTAGGCAATAATATTTTAATTTCTGAACTACCCAGACTAAAGCAGCACAAGTCTTCTCCATGGCTGAGTACCTCTGCTCACAGAGGTTAAGAAGTTTAGACAAATAGTATGCTGCCCTCTCCTTACCTTCTTCGTCCACTTGAGCCAAGATAGCACCTACAGAGTCATCCAGGACAGAAACATAGAGAATAAGTGGTTTGCCTGGAATTGGCGGCCTCAGGACAGGAGGATTGGCCAAATAATCCTTCAATCCGTCAAAGGCTGCCTGACACTTGTCATCCCAATTAAACTTGACTCCCGGCTTAGTAAGCTCGTAGAACGGCCTACACCTCTGTGAGTGCTGAGAGACGAAGCGGCGAATGAATTGCAACCTCCCGATTAATCCTCGAACTTCCTTCAAATTCTTGGGAGGAGGCATATCTCTGATGGCCTTTGCCTTGTTGGGATCAACTTCAATTCCCCTCTTGCTGACAATAAATCCAAGTAATTTCCCTGAAGAGACGCCAAATACGCACTTCTTGGGGTTCATCTTCAACTGATACTCCCGTGATCTTTGCAAGACCTTAGCTAGAACCCCAGGATGCTCAATCCTCGTCCTTGATTTCACTACCAGGTCATCCACATACACCTCAATATAAATATGAATCATGTCATGAAAAATCGCCATCATAGCCCTCTGATAGGTGGCTCCAGCATTCTTAAGTCCGAAAGGCATGACCACATAGCAATAAGTACCCCATGGCATAGTGAACGAGGTCTTCTCTTGATCTTCCTCAGCCAGACGAATTTGATTGTAACCTGAGAAGCCATCCATAAAAGAGAGAGTCTCAAATCCTGCCATGTTATCAATTAGAACATCAATATGAGGGAGGGGGAAGTCATCTTTAGGACACGCTCGGTTGAGGTCCCAGAAGTCTATACAAATCCAAACTTTTCCATCTTTCTTCATAACCGGGATGATGTTAGCCACCCAATTGGGGTAGAGGACAACTCTAACAAATCTAGCCTTATGGAGCTTGTCGACCTCTTCTTTCATCTTTAAAGCCATATTAGGGTGGAAACGCCTCAACCGTTGTTTGACCGGGACAGACCCTGGCTTAAGTGTAAGGCGGTGTTCAACGAGCGCAGGGTCTAATCCAGGCATATCTTTATAACTCCATGCAAACGTGTCCTTGTATTCTTGAAGAACCAAAATGAGCGCCTCTTCTTCAGAGGGCGGTAAATTCTTGCTTATGAGGACAATCCTAGGGTCTTCCTCGGTACCCAAATTAATTTCTTTGGTAGGCTCTTCTACAGAGGCTGATGGTTCGTCAAATCGTCTTATGCCACTAGCAAAAGCATCAGCCTCGTCCTCATATTCTTCATAACTTTCTTCCCCCTCTTCAATAGGGTCTTCATCGTTCATGATTTCATAGACACCCAAATCCTCATAAGAAACAACAGCATCCTCATATTCTAACTCTGGCAGGATGATTGGGTCCTCCACAAATTCGGGGATTGCTAAACAAGCTTGGCATCTGATAGCCAATTCCAACAAAAATCTGCGAGGAATCTCCTTACCCTTGGATTTCTTATGTGAATCTACCCCATGAATTTTATTAGAAGAAGAGGAGGAGCAACTAGCTTGATTAGAAAGAAAAGAAGGTGGTGAAAAAGCGGGTACAGGGGGTGGTACAGAGGAAGACCCCTCGCCGGAGGGGGAAAAGAGATCTATCAAGGAATCTTGAAAGAGCGGCCCCTGGGTCGGGACGCAATAGGAGGTTTCCTCAACAGAGATGGAGGATTGGAAAGTTGGAAAATCGGCATTTTTTTTCATTTTTATCTTTTCCTTCATTTTTATTTTCTTTTTCAAGAAGGAAGCAGTGTGAAGGGAGAGTAGCAAGAGGAGTGGAAATTGCAAGGTTGGAGAAGGATTGAATCAATGATGGCCCTCTCGGGGGCGTGATGGAGATTTCAGAAAATCGCTCGAGGAGCGAAGGAGGTATCGGAAGAGAGACTTGGATTGAATTTTGGAGATAAATTGATCGTGATCGGAGGTGGCCGTGGCACGCGACCAAACCGATGAGAGTATAAAGAAGCAAGCACAGATGGATGTATGGAAGTGAGAGAAAAGAGGCCAGCCCACAGCCTGTCCACAGTAAAACCTTCTTCAAACGGAACATCCGGCTCTCCAGTATCAGTGTAGTCACTCAGCAGCTGCCTCTTGTCTGTAATTGCCGCTGGCATTTCAATCAATTGGTGTATTAATGGCGGCCATTCTGGATCAGTCGGCATGAAAAGGCGGCTCAAGGAAATAGTGATATCCTGCTTATCGAACCACCTGTACCAGTCACATTCTATGTCACCCATTTTTCTTCTCTTGTCAGGCCTTAAAGACTCCAAGGCTTTATATGTGGCCAACGGGGCAATATGACGAGCAAATTGTCTAGCGTGAACATCTTGACAGTCTAATATGGAAGTAATTATGGTAGTTTGCTCTTCATTCTGAAAGCCACCTGGGACAAAATGTGTCTTCAGTGTCCAGGAGAGTGGCTGGCGATCAGTCTTCAAAGTAGAAGTCATAAATGCCCATGGCTCTTCTTCATTTTTGCTCGGCCCTTTATAGCCTAAACCGCCTCGTACAAGCAATTTTTGCGGCTTAATGGGCCTAATCCTGCCCTGACAGTTGGCACCCAGGCCTTTGCCATCTTGATACCCCATTTTTAACAGAATGTTCCAGCCAGGGGTGTTAATCATGTTCTTTTTCTTCTTCCCCTTAGAAGGCAGGGGTGTCATAGCAACCGTGGTAACGGTCTCAGACGGCATCGGCTGCGGACGAGGGACGTCCAGCACAGATAAAAGTGGCTTGTTAGCTGGCAAAATAGAAGGAACTGATGATGCTGCATGAATATCTTCCTCTGGCAAAATTGGCATACTGGTGACTTTAATAATGCGGCCCTTGTGTGGAAATTTAAGGCATTGGTGATTTGTAGAGGGCACCACATCAAGCTGCTGGATGTACGGGCGGCCAAGAATGCCATTAAATGTTGGATCCATGTCCAAGATGTGAAAATCCGCTGTGATGGTGGCAGGACCCAAGCTAACTTTCAATGTGATCATGCCTAGAGGAGGCTTCTTTGTGTTGTCATATGCAGTGACCGTTATGGTGGACGGCCGAATCTGGCTTTCTAGTATGCCACATAACTTCAAGGTGCTCGGTGGCAAAACATTGATGGATGCCCCAGTATCCACCAGACATTGCTTAACAGCCACCTTATTGATGTCGACTGTGATGCATAAGGCATATTTTCTTGCTGAGATTGGTGCCAGTTCGTGCTCATGAAAAGTAATTGCCGGCTGACTGCTAGCAGGTGTTAACACTATGACTATCTGCTCAACTGGAATGTCTTCATTAACCACTACCTTCTGCAGATATTCCTTTAGAGCCAGCTGATGAGTGGTGGACCGTTTGATCAATTCCAGGATCGAAATTCTTGCCGGAGTCTGGTCCAAATGTTTTAACAAATCATATTCAGTGCCCGGTACAGACCCTTGTTCTTGTTCTTGCTCTTGCGGCCCCTACACGGGCTCTAGCTCTCTTTGTGGAAAAATACGGTTGAACATCCGTCCACTACGGAGCGGCGCCACGCCTTGACGTGCCTCTGTCGGGGCCAGTATGGTAGAAGAATTGGAAGAAGAAGAAGAAGAGGGAATGCCGGTGGCAGTGTTCAACAATAGGGGTGCCCCCGTAGGAGGCGTGGGAGTAATGTTTAGCAAAGATGCCCCGGTGGGAGGCGTAGGAGAGTGATTTGACGAAGATGCCCCCTCAGGGGGCGTGGAAGTAGAAAGGGATACCCGAATGTGAGGAGCATTGGCGGGTGGTCTAACAAGAAGAGATCTGGATATGAGAGGTGGGGAAACTGATGGCGGAGGAACCCTTGCCGATGTAGGAGTGGTAGAGGGTGTAGCGGGTGCTAGCAGTGAGCGAAGTAGGAGTGGCCTGGACGGCGGAGGTATAGAGTTGGTGGTGGAAGGTGGGGTTTGTCGTGCGGTAGGTTGTGGAGGTGGCAAATGGGTAAGAAGCGTGCGGGCCGGCAAGGCCGTAGAACTGGTGGAGGTAGATGGGTTGACGGGGCGTAGAAGAGGACGTCCCGATTGGAGAGTAGAAGAAGAAGGAAGGGTGCGCAACAGGCGCGGAGGTTGATTTTGATTCGGATCATGATGAAATGCCCCGACAGAGGCGTTTTCTTCGTGCCATCCCTGTCCTCTCTGCACTTCGTAGAGGGACGTGACAGGGTTCACATGCTGATTAGGGGCGTGCTCCGGCAATGGATTACGGACAATTCCCATATCCTGCTGGGGTGCTGGAGCTTGCTGTGGTTGAACTTGTTGTGGAGCGGGTTGCTGAGGTTGTTGATTTTGCTGTTGCCGAGAAGCCCTTCTTTCTTTCATAGCGGCTATGAATTGTCTCATCTCATCCCAATTGATGTCACCCTGGTCATTTAGATCGTAGATGTAATCTCTGCAGTGGAAGCAACGATCGAGGTTGTGACCAGGGCAGCGATGAAAAGCACAATAACGGGATGTGTCAACATTAGCGGGCCACACGGTTCTTTCCCTTGGCAAGGCGAGCAAGTTGGCGGCCATCAGGGCATTAAAAATATCGGGGAGACTTTCGGGAAGTGGAGGATAGTGGTCCCTTTTGGGGCCAAGTGGTGGTCTCCGTTGTTGTTGTTGGCCGTAGTTGGCAGGTGGGGGCATTTGATGGTATTGTGGTGGAGCTGGAGGGTCTACGCGGGGGGCTTGGTTTTGCGGTGGAGCGAAAGAGTGTTGAGGTGCGAATTGGGGTTGTGGAGTAGGGTTAAAATGAGAGTTCTGTCGTGGAGGCGGTGGTGGACGTGGGTTAGCTTGATGGTGGGGGTTGCCAACTACGCCGACTTGCTCATTTGTGACGGTGCCCTCAGTTGTGGGCCCGCTATTGACGGAATATGACGGAATTGAGGAGTGGCATTAGAAATAATCATCTTTACTTGCTCCTGTTCCGACAAGGTGTCTTTCAGCTTCTCGGCCATCGACCGCCATCTGTCAGCAAATATGATGAAGTCCTCCTCAGACTTCATTTTCTCCGCAACTAAATCTGTAACAGACGGAGAGGGTCCAACACGGTCTCTATACTTTTGCAAGAATTTCCTTTGGACAACATCAAAGTCACTGGCATCAGCTGACTCCAAGGAATAAAACCATTCGAGGGCTGGCCCCTCCAGAGATCTTCTGAATAAATAGGCCAGAGAAGCCTTGTTGCCTTGCCAGAAGGAGGTCTCGTACATAAAATCCTTCAAATGAATGAACTGATTGCCAGTTCCATTGTACCGCCGAAAGTTCGGCATCTCAGACGGAGGGAGGTGGAAAACTGGCAGAGTGGGGAGCGAGATTTCTGGTGCATTCTTGGCCGCAGTGACTTTCTTAAGCTGTTCTTCCATGTGGGCCATCTTCTGAAGTAGCAGAGCATTAGAGTCAGACTCGACTGGGGCCTGAACAAAAGAATGTGGTATAGGCGACCGTAAAATCTGAGGAGGTTGGGGGAATTGGTGCCTAACTATGGAATAACTCGCCTGCTGGGCCGGTATGGCCGTGACAGGCGTTGGTGGACGAGAGGGGGGTTTATGCAAGACCGCCTGGTCATTGATAATCTGATGGCCACTCGCGGCCGGAGGGGGGGTGGAAGAAGAAGAGGGAACTGACTTCCCCTTCAAAGCGGCCTGAATAGCTTGCCGCTGGGAGTCATCCAATTGAGAGAGAGCTTGGATTAAATCTGTAACGTTGATGGATGGGGAAGAGTTCCCTGAAGTATTGGAAGGTAGAGCCTGAGAGGAAGGCTCAACCCCTTGAGAGGTGGTATCGACCACATGAACTTGTGAATAATGAGGGTGAAGAGGGGGATAGTTTCCCTCATAATAGATGGAGTCTTGGTGGTGGTCCTCATAAGATTGACTAAAAACATTTTCATCCACATCATCATAAGTGTACCCATAGTTTGCCATGTTGATGATCGTACCTGAACGGAGTTTCATGCTTAAGGGAGAGAGAGCTTAATGAAGGAATTATCACACAAAGCACTTAATCCAAACAACACAATTAAATCGACCCAACTAAGTTTATGCAAACAATGTTGGAAAGCACCGCAGAATTTTAATGTTTGATGTTTGAGATTAGAGTGGATTATTTGTGAATAGTTCACTCCTTTTGCCAAACGAAACCTAGTTTGATCTGAGTGTGACCTCCGGGTCAACTAGGTTTTTCTCTCTCTTCACCAACGAATAGGTTCTCTAGAACTCCGGTACTTCGAGGGTACAACCAGCCCGGCGTCCGTGAGGGAATCCACGGGTGCGGAGACTTATGGAGGTCTTGAAAAAGGGATTTCCGGTCCAAAGAGACGGAATGCTCAATGGAGGGTCGTCCCGATTCCAAGAAGGGTGTGTGGAATCCTAATGTAGAGAGAGGAGGTCTCTCAACCAAAAGCCACCAAGTGCAAAGCAGATATGAACAAACCACAGTAATATATCCAAATAATCAATATGCCAACCAATGAATCAGAAATGAGCACAGAGAGAGTGTCTGTGAAAAAGCAGGAAAGACACGACCTGGGAAAGGTCGCTACCAAATTAGGAGACGGCAGCGTGGCTGTCGTGAATCTCTGTGAGGGGCTCACAGGCAGTGAAACAACACGCCTTAGTGTAAGGCGCTATAAGGAAAGGACGCCTCCACTGGAGGGCGTCAAATCAAATAGACACGCCCTGATTAAAGGCGCTAAAAATAAATAACACGCCCTGGAGGGGGGCGTTAATTCTCAGACAATATAATGAGCAAAAAACAAAGCAGCAGATATGCTAGAAGACGCCCCGGAAAGAGGCGTTAATAAAATACAACACGCCCCTGTGAAGGGCGTTAAATCGAAAAGCGCCCTCGTGGAAGGCGTTAATTCAGGGAAATACGCAAACGCAAGCTGGCTGATCCCGGAGTGTGCAGTGTGCACAGTGGAGGGTGCCCGAGGGACACAAAGGAAAGGGTACCGAGGGTACCAAGGGGAAAGGGCACGCGTGGGTGCCAAAGGGGAAAGGGCACGCGAAGGTGCCAATGGAGATGGTAATCAAAAAGAAAACAGTGGAAGTCCCACCGTGATCGCCAATTTGTGGATGGGCATAAATCCCACATAATCACAAGAGAATAATTATGTGAAAACAGGAAGAATAATGATGATTAATGCATAAATAGGGGGAAGAAAAGCTTGCACGTGGTGCAAATATGGAGATGTGATCGCCAGAGGGGTTACCTCAATAATAATAAAAAAGGAGATCGCGAATACCTGGTGAAGATTGGAACGCGGGATGATGTGAAGTTCCTTCCTCCTTCTTCAATTGGCCGGCCGATGAGAAGGGTTATCCTTTTGATTACCTTGCAAAAAAAAGACAATGAAACAAAGCAAAAGATGGGATCAGCCAACGTGCAGTAGTATCAATCCAAATAAGACATATGATGATGAAAAGAAATCAACATGCGCACCTTTTATTTTTTTTATTTTTTTTAAAACCCCTAGAGAGACTAAGAGAGGAGATATGATGAAAAGTATGCAACTGATGCAAATAGGATGGAAAATAATAGCGGACGGGACGGAGATGCGATGAAAAGATGCAAAGCGATAAAAATAGAATAAAAACAACACCAAAGCCCCGCTGTCCCTTGATGACAGTAAAAGGGGAACCGAGATAGGAAGAAGAGGAAGCAGCAGGATGCAATAGGAAGTTTGAACTTGATAATCTCGGCCTCAGTACCTTCGTAACCTTTCAAAGGGTCGATCAGGACTCCCTTAAATAAGGTTCAGATCAAAGGATAAATATAGACAGGAGATAGCAATGGTAATGTTTATCAAAAGCAAGAGCCCAATCGAGCAAGAATGTCAAACAAGGCAGGACTCTGTGAGGGAAAGATGGAAGAAGGTAGGACACCAGAGGTGAAACACGCCCTTCAACAGGGCGTCAATTCTTGATTTGACGACCTACCCATACGGCGTTTCATAAAACACGACCCAAGCCAGGGCGTTTCTTCCTTGATTCAATTTTGGCAATAAAACCTTCCTTTATTTGAAAAAGATTAAAAGACGCCTGAAAAAGAGGCGTTTCTTAAAAACACGCCCTGAGGAAGGACGTTATTCATAAAATATATTTTATTTCATTTTATTTTGAAAAAGGATAATACCAGGAATTGACGCCCTAATCATTGGTCGTCCTTTCTTTAAAAACGCCCTAGGTAAGGTCGTTATTTAAAACGCGCCCTACTTCAGGTCGTGAATCACAAAAATGCAACAAAATGCAACGGAAAACCCACAAAAATAGAAAAACTTTATATTATGGGAATATTGAAGTTCTCTTTGGGGCGTCAACATAGTGACATGAGATTTAATCAACAAAGTGTCAATTTTGGCGTGTCTACAGAGAATGCTAGGAGATCTCATGATAAAAATCCTTCACCTCAGAAAAGGAGTGTCACATGTTCTAATTGTGGCAAATTAGGACACTCAATTGCTCATTGCTGGTTTGCAAGTAATAAGGAAAATTCATGTTCATATCATACAAAACACTTTGCAAATCATCATGTCTTTAGTAAAAATAAATCTGTTTTTATGAACCACCACATCATCTGTTTTAATTGCAACAAAAGGGGTTACAGAGCCTTTGAATGCTGGTCAGGTTCTTTTAGAAGAAATTCTCTCAATTGCTCTCACTGTAGAAAGCATGGCCATACAGTCAAGGACTGTTGGCATATTCAGGGTAGAAATGTGAATCTCAAACATGTTAAATTCCCTGCCATTAACAGAAAGTCTCCTGCATGCTATCACTGTGGGAAGCCAGGCCATAGAGCTGCTGAATGTTGGCTGGCCGGTCTTGGTAAACAGAATTTTAATTCTGTCAACAACAAAAAGTTTCATGCATATGCACATGGATTTCATGCTAACAATTTGTATTATGTTAATAAGAATGTGCATAAATCCAATCTGAAAACTGCTGCTCCTTGCTATCAAGTTAAAAATGTGCTGAGAAAACCTGCTAAAAGTAATAATGTCATGTCAGGACCCAAGACTTCTTGGGTACCTATTTGTGTAAAATAACTTTGCTATGCAGGTGTGCCTTGAGACTGGAATAAAAGGGGTAATGATCCAAGGCACTCAAGAATGAAAAACCCCATTCTCACACTTTTCAGGTAATCTCTCTGCATTTCCATTTTGAAACTCATTACATATCTGATTTGATGTATTCCTGCATATCTGCCATTTATAGTTGTTTGACAATTGTTGAAATGCATAAATTCTGAAAACAAATTGCATTCTAAATAATCTGAACTGCTTATGTATGTGGCTTGAAATTTGTCTATTGCACAGTTCATTGAAAATCTGTCCATTACATCCTGAAAAATCTGATAAGCTGAAATTGATCCATGCATGCTGCCCATATTGAAAAATCAGATAGGACAGTCTGATTGTGCACAAGTCACAATATCATTTGGTTTCATATGTTCAGTTTTCAGTGCAAACATTGCATGTTTTCAGGGGGAGTTAATTGCATATCCTTGCATAGCGTTCAGTGTTAAGTTTTTGCATACATATAGTGCATTGCATTTCCTTAAACTGAAAATGCCAAAAAGATTGTATGAATGCATGTTGTGAGGGGGAGTCAATACATTGCATGAAGGTAGTCATGTGCATACATTTATGTCAGAGTTCATTGCATGTTAACTTTGAACATCCTGGAACTTGCCTGACCTCCTGATATCTTACCTTGTGTGCATATCCCTTTCATTGATTCTATTTGACCAAACCTTGAGCATATTTTTGAAATCATTGAGCTTCAAAATCTCTCCTATCAATTGGTAACAATTGGTATCATTTGGTATCAGAATTATTTCAGTCCTTCATGAAGATTTCAATGGACTATCTCGATCATAAATCTGAAAAATCTTGAACTAGAAATCTTCTATTATACGCTTTTATGAATGTCTGAAATAACTCATGTGGTTTAAGCTTAATGTATTCATGGAGTTTAACTTTAAAATCTCTTAACATATCTGAATCATGTTTAATAAATCTTAACCAACTGGTTCATGCTGTGTCTTGCAAAAACTTCTGAAATCTACACTTTTGAATACATGACTTTATTTGGTTAAGTACATGAGATTAATATTATTTTGAAGTAAATGAATGTTTCTGAATTGTCTAAAGGGTAAAGTAATTGTCAGAGCAATGACCTTGGTCACTGAGAAACACATGTCCAAAGGACTGTGTCATGAGGTGCCTTAGTTAACTCTGCATAAAATTCATTAAAAATCAGGCAGAGCAATGGCATGCATACTGAGAAATACAACTCACTCATCAAGAAATGATTTGCAGTGTGTCATGATGTGTAAATGCTATCTCTGTTCATATAAAGCATGACAGTTAGTCACACTAAGTGCTTAGGGACATTGGCCTCTGATCAAGGTATATCCTCTAGCTACAAGGTGTGCACTGAACTAGAATGCTCATAAAACTTGTAGCATGAAAAATTGTTGATCAAATTGAAATATTTGAATATTGATGCTAAAAATAAATTGCTTCAACCCTAGACAAAATCGTATGACTTCATAACTGCTTGATTTCAATACTGATGCATGTAATTCCGAAAGAAGTCAATAATTTTGATTGTGTAAGAGAAAAGGAAGATTTATCAAGATAAATATGAGGGCTTGGTTCATTTTTATTAAACCATGGTGTTAGATATCAATACAGAATTTTATTGAAAAACTCTGCATACATCATGTTTAAACCATGCTGATCAATAAAATTCATTCATAAGCCCTTATAATGGAAGACTTTGAAATATTCTGATTTGGATTTATGAGAATGACAATTCCTTGAAAATCTGACTGAAATTCTTGTAGTTGAAGCTTCTTTAAAAATCTGCTAATTGAACCTCTTCTGCTAATTGACCTGAACTTCTCCTTCTTTGCCCATGTGGTCTCCTTCTCATTCATTTCATAAGGTTCCATTTATTGAGGGGGAGTCTCCTTGTCATATACATCATGCTGCATCGAAGGAGAAGAATTGTGCCCTTGCATTCATATTTCTGGTATCTGCATCCACATTCATACCCCTTCCCATGGTTTAATTTGATTATACCAAAGGGGGAGATTGTTTGCCTAAGAGGGAGAATATCATTCAACCAGTGCATGCAGGTTCCTTTTGACCATCTCTAACTCATGCTTTTGCTGACACTCTTAAAGGGGGAGAATCATGTTCTTGCAAGGGGGAGAAATTGACTGAATTTTTATACATGCTTTAATTTCTCAAACTATTTTCTTTTTGATGAAGTCAAAGGGGGAGAATAGTTTGAGTCATCAGACTGACTCACTGTGTAGTGTTGCCATCATCAAAAACGGGGAGATTGTTGTGCCCATGTGGTTTTAGTTTTGATGATGGTTTTAATGATGGTTTTGATGATTGGTTTTTGATGTGAGTTAATCACTGTGAGTCATCCTGCTGTGTGAGTCATCATGCTGTTATTCAGTCTATCAAATGTTCAGTCATCTTGCTGCTCAGTTTAGTTTAACATTTTTGATGTTCAGTCGTGTTAACTGATGCATAAAGCATTCATTGCTACACTCTGCTTAGTTAGTATGAATAGTAGTGGGTCGACCCACTCTTGCTGATGTGTCGACTCATCAGAACACTGATTGTCTGGTTTGTCTAACTTCAAGTCTACACATCATCAGTTGAACGTAAAGTGTATACGTTGCAGCGTCAACTCATTGGGCTGCAGCGTCAACTCAGCAAGTATGCACATCGCCTTCAGGCCTTCAAGTCTATACACTCTATACTCATTCAAGTCTGTACACTGGTTTTCATGCATGTTAAACTCCAAGTCTATAAAGCCTGCCTCTTCTACTCAGTGTACATACTTATTCATTTGCTGTTTCATAGTCCATACAATGGCTGTTGAACTGAGAAGTCTATACATTAGACTATGGCCTGCTTAGCTGAAGTCTGTACATCGCCTTCAGACTTTCAATTGTTGAGTCTTTACATATTTTGAGGTTGACAACACTATGAGCCTTAGTGTCGTTATTTGTTCCATCGCGTGCTGAACACTGCAGCACCTCGTGCTGCTTTCTGTGCCACCTCGTGTCGCTCCATCTGTGCCACCCCTATGTCTTCGAGTCTTCTGTATTCGTGTTGTTTCTTCCAAGACCCCGTGTCTTTCTTGCTTTGTGACCACACTTCGTGTCGGTTTCTGTTTTTGTCTTCGTGTTATCTTTTGTGCTTGTGTCTTCGTGTTATTTTTGTGTTTGAGTCTTCATATTATTTTTGTATTTGTGTCTTCGTGTTGTTTTTACGTCTTCGTGTTATTTCTGTGTTTGTGTCTTCGTGTTGTTTTTACGTCTTCGTGTTATTTCTATGTTTGAGTCTTCATGTTATTTCTGTGTTTGTGTCTTCGTGTTGTTTTTATGTCTTCGTGTTGCTTCTTTCTATCTTCATCCAGGTTTCCTCTGATCGCGTGTTTTACTACCGTTTTACTCCATGTTATTTCCTTCTCACATCGTGCTGTTCTCATCTGACTTCGTGTCGTTCCCTTTGTAGTGTTAGCTTTGTTACTGTGGTACCTCGTGTCGTTCTCTATTTACCTCGTGCTGTTCTCATCTGACTTCATGTCGTTCTCTTTGTAGTGTTAGCTTTGTTACTGTGGTACCTCGTGTCGTTCTCTCTTTATCTCGTGCTGTAGTCATCTTATGTACCTCCTGTCGTTCTCAGTATAGTGCACCTATTGTTGTTCCTACACACCTCATGCAGCTTTAGCTTGAGTGTCAACCGACTTATTTCAGGTATATATATATATAGAGAACCCTGAGTATTAATGGTGTTGATCTCTTTGCAGGAGAAGAAGAAAAACAAAAAGAAGAAGGTGGTCCGAGGAAGAATATTCCCCAGTGACTGGGCGGCACGTGATCCGAGGCTGGAAGGGCAGACAGGATTGTGACACGTGTGTTGAAGTTGGCTGAGAGACTGACACGTGGCCACAAGTTCTGGGCGGGAAATGTGGAAGCCACACGCGCCTAGTGCTGCCCTCCTGCTGGCTGCTGCTTATAAAAGGAAGCCTTCATCCAACAGATGAAGACTGATCTAAGAAGAAGCCTGGAGAGCAGAAAGCCCTTCGATCCAGAAAAAGAAAAGAAGAAGAAAAAGAGAAGAAGAAGAAAGAGAGCAACGATCAAAAGAGCAGAAGAAGAAGAGAAAAGAAGAGATAGGGAGAGCCTGCAAAAAAGAAGAAAATAGAGAGTGAGGGCAGTAGAAGAAAGAGACCGTATTTCTTATGGCAGCGCAGAGCCCCACGTCTATAACGTGCTGTGGGCGGGCATGAGGGGCTTCGCACATGGACCCCATAATCCATGCGGCGGGTTGGGCTGCCAAGCACCGATGGTCCCACGTGGGTCCCATACCCCACGTGGTACACACCAAATCCAAGGAGACGCTGGCATAAACCAACACTAGGGACTGGAACATCTGCTAGCGATTGTGGGTCAACCCGCTTCTGAAGGAAGTCAAGTTGTTGTTGCATGGAGGCCCATTTATCAAGTAGTTCATGTTCCCTGGATGGAGCAGGGGTAGTGAAAGGAGTAGGCTCAAGACGGGGAGCTGAAGGGTAGACAGATGAAAGAGGAGGCCCATAAGAAGAATATTGGGCCGAAGAGTGACCCATATTGGCATGGACTTAGGCCGCCCCTTGCTGAGGGCGCATGAAATCAGATGGGCCAACAAGAACTTGCGGCACTGATGGAATAGTCTGATAAGAATCCGCCTGGATAGAAGAAGGGAGTATGGTCTTCCCGTTGTCAAGAGCTTGCTGGGCCGAACTAGAAGAGTGGCCCGTTTCCAGACTAGAGAATTGAATGGTCCTAGGCCAGACTGGAGTGAGATCAATCGGAATGGACTGAACAGCGGGCCCATCAATTCTAGGCTGAGCAATGGAAGCATTGGACAGACCTTGAGCAATGGTGGGAGATGGGGCATTGGACCCCTGCAAGGCCTGATAGACAGTCTGAAGTTGGGCCGGATCCAACTGGGCCATCATTTGGAGGACGTGATTAGCAGAATTGGTGGAAGAGAGGGGGTTGGTGGGCTGTGCGCCCCCCATAGAGAGGGAAGACGGGGGAGGGGCGGACCCTTCTCTGGATTGGAAAGAGATGACCCGAGAGGAGTCTTCTAGAAGTCCCTGAGGAAGAGACTCCTCCTGGGAAAGGGGAAGATCAAAAGAAGACATGTTTGACTCAAACAAGGGATTGAAATACAAGGTAGAAAAGGAATTGCCCCTAGGTGATGATTCTAGAGATCGGAAGCAACTCCACATGCCACGTAAGACCTTGACAAAAATGCAAACAACACAAACATCACACAATGAGTGACTAAAACAAAGACTCCAAACTTTATAAAGATAAAGAAAGGGATGAGAGGCACTCAAAATCAACCAAGTTATGATGGTGCACCAATTTGTATTGTTTTATCCTTTAGAACCTTAATGATTTGAATTTAGATATTCTCTCCAATAAGGTTCCTAATAGGAAGGGTATTTGGGACTTGGTTAACTCTAAGTGTAAACTCTCCCTCACTTATGCAACCTAGACACGGTATGGTAAAGGTACAACCGGCCTGGCATCCGTGTGGGAATCCACGGCTCGCGGGGACTTATGGAGGTCCTTAATGTGATCTCCTAGTCGGCCCCAAGGAATATGGAGACGAGAGGTTCACACACCAAGGTAAGAAAATGCAACTAAAGTATGAATATGAATGATCCTATGTGCACCGGGGTGCATGCAAGTTCTAGCCTAGAGAACTAACAATTAAGATGCAAACAATAATGTATAAGGGAATAACAACAAGGGAGGAGACCAGATAGCACCCAAGAATAAAAATTACAGTCAAAAATTGTAGAAATATAATCAACCTCGGTGTGCGTACCTATACCGGAGAAACGATCATCCAGGAGAACGCTAATATGAAAAGACGGTCTATCGCAAGATCGCTTTTAACCCGAAAACGGCCAAACAGAAGACCGCCAAGGACCAGGGAGCAGAAATAACAAGAAATAAAATGGGAAAATCGAGGGAAACACAAGGGCTGCTAAGATAAACTAAAGGAAGCAGGTGAAACCAGAACTCAACACGATTGGCACTAGATGTCCCACCGTGATCGCCAAAAAATGGGGTTGTTGATAGTTTTTTCCTCTTTGATGGTGATGTGATGAGTATGAATATGAAGTATGTGAAAGTGTGTATGAGCAAGTGACAACCTTAACTCAAACAATCACCAAAATCAGAGCATGGGCATGTCATCAATGTCATGAAGAAGAAAATAAAAACACACGCCGGAGTGTGGAGCAAAGGAGTAAATCAAAAACACACACCGTAGGTGTGGAGCAAATAAAGTAAAGAAAGAGCGAGCAAAGATGATGACAAAGATGGACAATACCCAAAGTAAGGATGTGTGATCGCCACCAAAGTAATTAAAGCAGTAAAACCACTATAAATACCTTGGAAAGAGCCGGTTGAAGACACCCGCCCGCGGGAGAGACAAAACCAGGCGCACAGTCAAATAGCGGTCCTTCAGACGATCGCGAACCAGACGAAAATGGTCTTCAAGATGACCGCTAGCACACCCAGAACAGCAATTTGGAACTTAATCTCAACCCCTCCTGGTCGGCCAAAAAGGTTGGGCCTCGTGCAATGAGTCCTGAAAATCTGCGAAAGAGTGTAGACAGCAAGAAAAATAACCCAATGAGCCCTTGGGCAAGTGTAGCATCTATAACTCAATTAAGCTAGTATGCATGAAGGAAAGGTGAATACCTGGGAGGTTTGGTTTTTTTTTAACCCCTGTGGGGCGTGAAAAAGATGGGAGAATGTTTTAAAAGATGATTGAATGCAGAGAACATGGAGAAGAGAAGAGGGAATATGCTATGGATGCAAAGGAACAATAGACAACACTTAAGAAGAAAAACCACAAAACCAACTATTAGAACTCAATACTCCCTGGACTAGAAGCTTGGTGCACGTGGAAGAAGCTTCTCCTTGGTTGAAAATGACTCCAGAACGTAGCAGCACTTCGGCGTAATCTCCAAAAATCTCCCCTTCAAGCCATGAACTTAAGGGTCCTATTTATAGGCCCTCAAACCCTAAGTTCGAGTTGGAGGGATAATGACTCAAAATCAGGCCTGAAACTAGATAATCATTGAAGATAATACTCCCAAGAGTCCACAGAATCAAACAGAAGGTTCTAGGGGTCTCTAGTGAGAGAGAAATCAAAGATTGAAGGACTCTAGTTCATCCACGGCCGAACAGAGGAAGAACAACAGAGCATGACTCCCTGTTCCCACTAGCAGTCTTGCGATAGACCGCTAGCAAGAATAAACAGTCATATGTTTGACCGCTAAGGACATACGTTCAGAAGAAGATAAGACCAAAGAGACCCAGAAGGACTCTCTGCCCATTAGCGGTCCCGCGATTGGCCGCCAACGCCCACCTAGCGGTCGTGCGATAGACAGCTATGGGAAAGGACATGGCAATCGAGATAAAGGCTAATAAATCCACAAAATAATCCTCATTAGCCCTTATCTAGGCCTAATAAGGTGAAGTGACGACAAATCAATGGAGCTAGGCCCAACCAAGGAGAATGACCCATAAAATGAAGCCCAAAAATTGACCAAAAAAATGGCCCAATAAGCGGTGAATAACTTGGGACATCATAGAAATAAATAAGAAGATGACCCAACTCATTGGTCATAAAACGGGTGTCAACAGCTAGGAGGCGAAGTGTGTAGAAGGTGGGTAAACGGTCCATGTTAGACCGCTTCCATGCACGCGCGGTCGATCGATAGACCGCGTAAGGGGAAACTATGATAGGTTCGAACGGGACTCTCTTGAAGAGTCCCAACCCCAGGGTAAAGGGGCCTAACCCGTGCTAAGACCTATCCTATCCCGAGTTAGAGCTTTCCTACCTCAATCCTAGGGGTATTTGGCCACAAACTAGGTCCTATAAGTAGAGGGGCACTCCAATCTCGTTCTTCACACAACACCTCTCTATCAAGCCTTGAAAACCTTGCTAATCCTCCCCAAAACACCATGAAGAGGGCCCTTGAAGGAAGCTCTATGGAGGGGGCTACTTATAGTGGGCCAAAGCCGGCTAGGAAGGAGCATGGGGTGCTACAATGGCTGACCACCATCCTGAGGCACTTGAGCTCCAGCCCCATGAGAGAGGTAAGTCGATGAAATTCTTTTATTTCATTCAATTCCTTCAAAAATGCTTATCTTCTTCCTCTCTTCTTCTCTTTTTCCTTCCTTTACCTCAGCTCCTCCCCGATCCTAGGCGTTATTCCACCTTGAAGTGGAAGGCTCCCATGATCCGTGAGCTCCCTATAACAGTGATATCCATCCTAAAGGCCTGGCACTTGCACCCTCTCTTAATCCTAGCCAAAAATTACCCCAAGCTCTCCTTAGATTGGCATAGTATCACAGCCTTGATAGAAGTGTGGCATCCACAGACACATACTTTCATCTTCCCTTCCTTTGAAGCCACCATCTTGTTAGAGGAGGGAGAGAGCTACCTATCCCTTCCTAGGTCCAAAATTTGGGAAGAGGACTTAATCTGCCATACGGTTGCCCCTGTAGATCCTGCCCTCATCCTAGGGGAGTTCCTACCTAGCACTAAGGACATCCGCACTATGATTGGTCCACACCATATCCATCTGTTACCCTTAAGACAGTGGGTCATAGCTCATTGTAAGAATAAGTGCGGGTGGGATGAAGCCATAGCCAAGGCTGTTTCTATCTGCTTATGTGGTGCCATACTCTTTCCCTCTGCCGACCATGTCCTAGATATCCCCATCCTTAGCACCCATGGTGGGGTCTTTCCATTTCTCAGGCCATTCTTGCTTATCTGTACGAGGGGCTTAGCTCAGTAGCGTTAGGGGGGCCACTCTTTGGCTCTATGCTTCTTCTTGAGTGCTGGATGGGTGTCAGGTTGAAATTCATGCCTAGGGAGGATATTACTTCTGTTAGCCGGATCTTTGGGAGCCATCCACTATTCTTCATTGGCGGTTCTTTCAGGTTCTCTCAGCAGGTGGAGTGTCAGACCGCGGACAAGAAGTCTAGGGATGAATGGCGGCTCTACATCAACACTCTGTCCCTAGACCGTTTCGTAATGCGCCCGTTCTTCCTCCACGGCACCACCCTCAAGCTTCCTAGGAGGCTTGGGCTCGACTTGAGGCTTGTGGGAGACACCAGCTTGGCAATGTACAGCCCACACAGGTGTTTTCTACAGGTCGGGCTCCCCCGTATGGCAGTTCCAGCGCTACCCCACCTTCCCGCACTACAGGCGAGGAGGCTTGGGACAGAGGAGGATGAGCAGGCGGTCAGGAGTGCGCTGATCATGTGGGAGATCAACATGGCACGCGTCCTACCTGCGGAGGTGACAGAGCTTCAGGAGGAGTACCAGGCTTATGTGAGCGAGCTGCGTGAGATCAGGCCTCGTGGGGATGCCCGACTGAGGATTGAGTGATTTTTGGCACTTATGATGTATGGAGACCATGGATTTGATATTGATTCATTTGATTTTGAAATAAAGGAATTGAATGTTTGACTGAAATAAACTTGGCCTTTTCTCGTGTGAATTTGTGCATTGAGGTGGTTTTCTGGAAAGTAAGCGGTCCACCATAGACCGCTAGATGAGTTAAACGGTTCTAGATAGACCGCTCCATAGACGGATGGCAAGAATTTGGAATGAGGGTCCACACGGTCTATCGATAGGCCGTTTAAGACATGGAATGGTTAATGAAAGATCGCATACATGATAAGCGGTCATATTCAAACCGCAGAGCTCTGGGCGCAAAGAAGGGTCGCTGGGTTTGTGAGATATAATGAAGGCGGCCTCATGAATGCCGTCTAGAAAACTGAAATGGTCACATTATGACCGCTTAAAGGATTGAAACGGTCTTAGAGAGACCGCGTACCTGTAGCTGCCAGCATCATTTGTAAAACCTGCCCCTGTACACACACTCAGACAAAAAAATAGGTTAAATCTATTTTAGGCTTAACCCCTTGCCTATAGCAAGTTAGGGAATGACTAGTCTTTGATTTTTGGTCTAGGGGATAAGCCTTATTAAATAGGTAAAAAATGACAAAAGAAAAAGATGCAATGCATGCCATGAAATGCAAGTGATGATTTTAAAAATATTTTTATAGTTTTGGAGATATTTGATTTTGGGGGGGGATTTTGAAATATTTGATTTTTTTTTGGATTTTAAAATATTTGATTTTTTGGATTTTGAAATATTTGATTTTTTGGGTGTTGAAATATTTGATTTTTTGGGTTTTGAAATATTTAATTTTTTTTGGAGATTTTGAAATATTTGATTTTTTTTTTGGATTTTGAAATAGCTCAAGCCCGGCGACGGGATACCTTCATATCTTATTAGGGGTTTCCCAAGCACAACATGCGTTATGGGTGACCGTCCATGGCCAGGGTCTAATTCTACTTAACGATGCCTCTGCCGAGGCCATACTCAGGGTACGATCCAGTCCTTGGGAAATAAAAGAGAGAATTTGATAGGAAAGCTGATAATAGGTATAGAGGTTTTTAGGGCTTGAGTTCTTCTCACGACAGCCTCTCTTCAAGAGATTTGGTCTGTTGCACCGGGGCTTTGTGTCCGTCATCGAACCTTCATCCGCTCTAGGCACGCATACGACCAGGCTCATAACGTCCCGCAGGGAAATTGTACTATCACTCTTGCCATGCCTAGTTTCATTCTTTGGGAGCAGTTAGACTTTTGAGCATTTGAATGAGCTTTTAGCTTTTGCCTTGATTTTGCCCCTTTTTTTCTTTTTCTTTTTCTTTCTTTTCTCTTATTTTTACGGAATTAGGTCATAACGGACTGCCCCTATTTGAGACCTCTCTTTTTATCGGGGTGCCTAGATCAGTTCTCGCCCCCTTATTCACCACTTGCCCCTACATTCGACCGAAGAGAGAGAAAAAAATAAGGATTTTCACTTTTCCCTAAGTATGGCCAAAGGAGAAACGGTGTTACGTAGAAAAGGAAACTCAACCACGGAGGTTGTGTAGTGTGTGAGTGTTGAACTGGGGACCTCCCTTCATGATCAAGGAGAGGGACACCCCGCCACCGAGCCATTGCTAGCTCGACTCTAAGGTTAAAAATGTTTAAAATACAACTCATTCCACGGATTAGGCAATTCTTCGCCCTCTGCATTGACTAGACGGTACGCGTTCCCAGGATAAATTTCCTTGACTACGAACGGACCCTCCCAATTAGGTTGCAGCTTAGACCTAGAACATGCTGATCTAATAAATTTACGTTTCAAAATCATATTATCTACTTGAAATTTTCTTTCGATGACCTTCTTTTGAAAATGACGCGAGACACGCTTTTGATAAATGGAGACGTGATTGGCCGTATTAATCCTCTTCTCGTCCAAGAGTTCCAGCTAGACTAGTAACGCCTCTCGACGTTCATCGAGATTAAGTTCTTTGTCGAGCTGCACTCTTAAGGAAGGGATCAAAATCTTATACGGGAGTACCGCCTCCATCCCATAAGTGAGAGCAAAAGGAGTTTGCCATGTGGGAGTAAGGACGGAGGTGCGATAAGCCCATAGAGCTTCTACTAACTTATCGGCCCAATCAGCAAATTTATGCGACTCGCATGTTTTCTTGATGATTTAAAGAAGAGTCTTATTGGTGGCCTCAGCTTGGCCGTTGCCTTGGGGATATAGTATGGTGATGAATGATGCAATGAAATGTTGAATTTCTTACAGAGGTCTTGGAGTTATTGTGACACGAACTGGGGTCCGTTGTCGGTGACGATGTCGCTTGGCACTCCAAACCGCGAGATGATGTTCTTGAGGATGAAGCGGCAAACTATGGTACCTTTGATCTCTGCATATGCTTCAGCTTTCGGCCACTTGGTGAAATACTCCGTAGCAGTGAGGATGAAAGATTTCTGTTTGACCTGGGAGTTTAGATCACCTAGCGGGCCTACAATATCAAAAGCCCACATGGAGAATGGCCAAGGAGCAGAAAAAGGATAGAGAGATGAAGCATGAGCATGAATTTTGTCAGCATGGAGTTGGCACTGAAGACACCTACAGACATAGGTGGAGCAATCTTCTTCTAGGGTCGGCCAGTAATAGCCCTGCTTAAGAATCTTCTTTGCCAAGGCCTGACCATTGACATGCCCTCCACACTCACTCGAGTGAGCTGCTTCCACAACTTTTCAGGCCTCATCATCGTCTAAGCATCTCATGAGAACTCCGTGTTGTGCCCCGGCACAAGCATGTGCTATGTTGCTTTGATGATAGCAATGCTATTTGGTTTTGATGATAGCAAGACAGTGAGTGCATTTGAGTGCATTTGAGATTGTGTTTTGATGATAGCAACATAACTTGTTTTGTGGAGAAAGTATGTGTATGACTGATATAGTGCTTGATTTCTGATCTGTGCGTTGCTTTTCTATCTGCATGTAGTTTGATGACTAGCAAGTCTATACACTGTAGAGTAAAGCATTTCATTAGTCTATACACTCTTCATGCATGTGCATAGTCTATACATTGTGCATTTTGTTGACAAGTTTGCACATTCATGAAGTCTGCACACTGGCATGTTCATGCATCACTATTCATAAAGTATGTACATTTGCACTGTAGATGCACGAACTCAAAGTCCATTAGTCTATACAATGGCTTTGGGTCTCCAAGTCTATACAGCCTTTTGCTTCGCCAAAGTCTGTACATTGGTCTGCATTGCCCTTGGACATCATAGTCTGTACAGCGCACTTCATATGCAAAGTCCAAGTCTGTACAGCCTGAAGTCTAAACATTATTTTCAGGGCTTGTCTTCGCGTCGTTTTTTTCCATTGTGTGCAGAACGTTGCAGCACCTCGTGTTGCTTTCAGTGCCACTTGAGCCACACTTCGTGTTGTTTCCCCTCACTAACACGAAAAGATTTCGTGTCGTCTGAGCTTACAACACTTCGTGTTGATTTCCATGCTTGACAGGAAAACTTGTATGAGGTAATACTTCGTGTTGTTCTATCCTTGTCATCTATGTCTTCGAGTCCTAGTCATGGTTGTTTAACTCCGTGTCGTGTCTCCATCTGTCTTCGTGTCGTGTTACTGAAGCAGCTCGAATAGTTCTAACGAACTCCGAGTCGTTTCTCTGTGAACCTCGAGCCGTTTCCTTTTTCTCTGGTTTCACTGCTTCACCACGTGTCGTGATAGCCGTGTCTGTGCTGTCTCCGTGTCATCCTTAGTTCGAGTCGGTTCTTTGTTATTTCCGTCTTCGTGTTGTTCTTCCTAGACCTCGTGTCATTCTTGTATTGAAACCACACTTCGTGTTGGTTTTTGTTCTCGTCCTCGTGTCGTTGTCAGTCCTTGTCATCTTTAGACTTCGTGTCCTTCTCGCCTTGACCACACTCCGTGTCAATTCCTGTGTTTCATCTTCGTGTTGTTTTCAACTCGTGTCGGTTTCTGTTTTCATCTTCGTGTTGTCTTCAACTCATGACGGTTTCTGTTATTTGTCTTCGTATCATGGTCAGCCCGTGTCGCCTCATCTTCGAGTCGTTCATTCGAGCTATTTTGTGCTCGAGTTGTTTTTCTTGAGTCTTCAAGTGTTGTTTGACTTCGTGTCATTTTTTCTTTGTGGTGTTAGCTTTATTATTATGTATCTCGTGTCGTTCTCTTCGTAGTGTTTGTTTTGGTACAGTGATACTTCGTGTCGTTGTCTTTTTCCCTCGTGCTGTTTTAATCTGACCTCGTGTCATTCTCTCTTTAGTTCGTACTGTAGTAATCTTGTGTATCTCGTGTCATTCTCAGTAAAGTGAACGTCGTGTTGTTATCATATACCTCATGCAGTTTTAGTTCTTGTGGCCCTCAGTTTTAATGGTTTTTATCTCCTTGCAGGTCCGAGGAAGAACATTCCCCAGTGACTGGCAGCACGTGATCCGAGGCTGGAATGAAGCCTGCTGAGAGACTGCCACGTGGTCCGAATACTTAGGGCTGGAAATGTGGAGGTCACACGTTGGGGCTGATGCTGCTGCTGCTGCTATATATATGAGCCTTCTTCCACAGAAGAAGGGCGATCGAGTTGGCGAGAGGTAAAGTCCATACAGATAGCCACGATCCAGAAGAAGAAGAGGAAGAGAAGTGCAGCAGAGAAGAAAGAGAAAGAGAGAGAGTGAAGAAAGAGAGTGAGATCGAGGGAGATCTGTTCTTGATGGACCGTGGATCAAATCCAGGCCATTCAGCTCTTTAAGAGCCACATTGTGCTTCATTGCTTACAGCTTTTCGATTGCTGTTTATTTCCATTTTCTGTTTTCTATTTTACATCTTTGTTCAAGCTGTTAGTCAGCGGATTGCAGAGGTGCTGCCTCTGGACGGCTAAGCTATATTGCCCAGCGGTTTGCAGTGGAGGATTCCACTGGACAGCAAGCTGTGTTACTCAGCGGAGCGAGGAGGATTCCTCGGACGGCAAGCTGTGTTGCCCAGCGGTTGTAGGCAAGCTGTGAGGCCCAGCGGTTTCAAGCTGTGAGTCAGCAGGAAGCCACACTCGGATTGAGTGTGGGGTGGATGTAGGTCTGGAGGACCGAACCACCTAAAAATCCCGTGTGCATTGTGGTTTGATTGTTTATGGTTTGCTTCCGCTAGATGAATGCATAGGGGCGCTCCATGTATTTGGCTTCCGGTTGAGAAGAAGAGTTAATTAGTCTTCTTAGAATGTTTTAATTTATCAGCAGAGCGAAATCTTAGTTGAGCGATTCTTTGTCTAAATCAGCCTAGTTAGCATTCCAGTGGTCTCACTGTATGCGTGTTTTGTTCTGCAACTGATTATTAGCCTTTAAGCTTGTCTAGTTAGCGAACTAGTAATTCTAGTAAGCATCATATTTTAACTGGGCGAAAGAGTTTAAAAAGGGTTATATTCATTCACCCCCCCTCTGAATACTGCACCGAACACAACAATTGGTATCAGAGCGGGTCTCTGATCTATCAGATCTAACAATCTGTAGAGGATCCTGCTAGTTCTTGGTGCATTTCAGAGTGGGTCTCTTGAAATCGTGTCTTGCTTCATTGACTTGTGTCTTATTTTGATTATCTGGTTTCAGTGCAGTTCGTGTCATTTGTTTTACTTCGCTGAAATTGTTTGCCATATGTTCTAATGGCTCGACCTCCGATTTATGATGGTTCTAATTTTAAAAGTTGGCTAGGAGGCCTAGTTGTGTACATAGACTCAATTGGTCCACATTTGTGGAGTCTTATATCTAAAGGCCCACACCGTTTACCTAAAGATCAGACCAATTGGTCTAGTGAGGACAGCTCTAAGAATTGCGATAATACCATAGTTCTTAATATCTTGAGAGCCGTAGTTAATACTGATATGTATCCTTTTGTTCTCAGGTGCACATCTGGAAAGGAAATATATGACAGAGTCGTCTCTGCGCATAATCAGCAAGGTGATAGCTGCTTGATGGCCAACCGGGATGATGAAGATGAGATCTCATCTCAGGTAAGCTCTGAATCAGAAGGATACTCTTTCGATGAATTGATAGAGATGTATGAAAACTTGTTAGAAGTTTCCAAGAAATTGAAATCTGAAAATAAAAAATTGAAAAAGAAATGTGATAGAATAAATCTGAAATATTCATGTGAAAACTGTCCAAATATGAAGAAGTCCTATGATGTTTGCATGCTAGATGTTCAGAATCTTAAGAAACAAAATTATTCTCTAAAAATTGAAAAACAAACATGGTTGGATAAAGTGTCAGAAATAGAGAATCAGTTGAATGATAAGAAAAAGGAGCATCTAAAAGGCATGCAGGAACTCACTGAAGTTAATTCTGAATTGGACAAAATGAAATTTGAGAATGAGGATCTTCAAAAGAAGAATAAAACCCTTATTGTCAGAATAAATGAAATCAATGGGGAGGCTTCACATTCTTCTTCTGCTCAATTAACTTGCCATATGTGCTCAGCTCTAAGAGAACGGAATGAAGATCTTTATAGTGAGAATGAATGGCTGAGTAAACAAATTATCTCACTTAAAGAGGATCACAAAAACTTGGTGGCTGAGAAAATTAGAGTGGAGGAAGGAGAAGAGGAATTAATTGAAAAACTGGAACAAATGTCTGGAAGAGAAAGACGTGCTAATAATGAAATTCATGATAAAAATCTTGAGGAAGACAACACTGAATTAAAAGCTGAAGTTGAAAAACTGAAGTGGTTGAATACTGACATGTCTGAAAGACTTCTCACTACAGAAAAAGGGAAAGCTGTCTATGATGGAAATTCAAAAATTTTGAACAGTCTAGAACAAGAAATTGAGAAGTATAAAACTGCAAACCAAGTTCTAAGTGAATGTGTTAATTGCAGTGAACAAGAAATAGCCAGTTATGAACTTCACATTGCTAGCTTGGAAGATAAAATTCATAATCTGGAAAATTCAACTATTGAGTCTGCCAAGATTAAAGGAAAAATGAAAACTGTTGAGAAGAGGAAGGATGATAACTCTGAAGGGGGAACAAATTACTGTTCTGATGTTAAGAAAATCACTAAAGACCAGCTATATACCACTTTTGTTTAAAGCACTGATGTAGCTGGTACTTCAAGGCAATCCCCAAAACAAAATGAAAATGAGAAATCATCTTCAAAATCTGTCTTTCAGTTCAAAGCCCAGAAAATTGAAAAGCAAACAAAATCTGTTGAGAATAATCAGAAATTGAAAAGAAAGAGTCAAACAAAGAAGGCTAAGAATATTTCTGGTTGTACTCTGAAATTTGTTAGCTCTGCTGAATGTAATGGGTCAATGCAAAATGCTCATGCTTCATGTACTCATTCACATGCATCTAGTCAATCTGTTAGTAATCATGTCATCAGGAAATCACAAGTGTCATGTTACTATTGTGGCAAGATAGGACATGTAATGGATGACTGCAGATTGTTGATTGAAGATGAGCATGCTAGTGAAGCAATGCATTCTAGAAATTCATCCGACAGAAACCATGCTATTAAGAAATCTGTTGCTTATTGTTACTACTGTGGTAGGGGTGGTCATCTAATGAATGCATGCTTTAAAATGAAAGAAGACAATAATTTGAACTCTAGATTTTTCACACATGCTCATGGCCCACATAGATATGAATCTACTTCAGGTCAGCATATCATCTGTTTCAATTGCAACAAGCCTGGACACAAGGCAAATGAATGCTGGTCAGGAAATCACAGGGGCAAAAATGAATCAAACAACAAACATCTTAGATGCTTTGAATGTGGTAAGTATGGGCATGTAGTCAAGGACTGCTGATTTGTTCAGGGAAATCATTTTAATTCCAAATTTGTAAGATTCCCTCTAAACAAAAATTTCTTGGGCAGAAATAAAGCTGGTCTTAAAGAAAAGACTCTTGTTTGTTATGAATGTGGAAAACCTGGCCACCGAGCTTCTGAATGCTGGTGGGCAGGTAATGGTAAATCAAAAATTCATGCCTACAACAGAAAAATTCATGCTGAGTTTCGTAGGTCTCATGTTGCTGTAGATTTGCATCATAGGACCAGAAAATCTGTTGGTTCATGTCATTATTGTGGAAATTTTGGACACTCTATGTCTGATTGCTCTCTAATGGAATTTGATGACAATATTGTTAAGAGATTATCTAGAACACCTGATAGGGGTAATTCAAGACTCAAGACTTCTTGGGTTCCTGTAAAATCACATTGAATGACATGCTGCAGGTGTGCCTTGGAAATGAATAGAAGGGGTTAACCAAGGCACTCAAGAAAGAAAACCCCAGGACTCAATTCAGGTCAGTTCTGAAATCTGTTTTTAAATTCCATTATCTGAAATTGTGAGCATGAAAATTGTGAGATTCATGTTGATTTGCCTGATTGATCGTTGATGATCTCTTCATGTACTGAGTTTTACTGTGCATATATCTGATGCTTTTCTCTCACTGATTATTGCACTGAATAAATGGACTGCATGCTTGTGGTTGAATGCATAACTTGCTGATTGTGAATAATTCTTCAGTGTATAGAGTCATTGCATGTGTCTAATGTTTGCACACACTATTTGCATGACTGACTTTGAAGTTGTTCAATGCATGTAGGACTACTTTATGTTGCATTGTCTTGCATAAACCTGGTATATCAAATGGTAAGCTACTAAAAGGCAGGGAAATCTGCCTGGAGGTTCTTACTATGTGTGAGATGGTCCTTGAGACCAGGTTCTCTGCCAAATACCAAGGGTCTAGTCCTCATGTAGAACAGTGTCCTGCATCATATTTTTGAAAAAAAAATCTGAAAAAGGATAAAAATGTGCATATGACTTGGATGCATAAACTTGAATTGATTGCATACTTGTTTCATATATCATTGTTGCATAGTCTATAGAACAGCCTAGTGCATAGCATAATCCTTGCATCATGGTGTCAGGGAGAGTTGTGAGTTTAGTTCAATTCTTGAATCCTATTTACTTCTCATTGTCCCCTTTCAACTCATTCATATTCACTGTCATCAGATGCTATTGAACCATATTGCCAATGGCTATCTTTTTCCTATCATTTTCACTGAGCAACAGTTCTGTATCTGGTTTAGTACATTGAGTTGTGATTATTACAATTGTTCCTTTATAAGAATTTCTCTTACAAACTGAAAGGAATTAAAGGTTTAACCTTTATAAATTGGAGAGTTAAGTGTCTGCACTTCAGAATTTGAGATAAAAGAAAACTTTTATAGCTCTTAATCATTGTCTCATGGCTAAAATAGAAAAAGTTTTTTTTTAATGCCTAAATGTGTTAATCTGGAAATGTCTAGAACAGGTGAACAAGAGTTTGTAATGTTTTTCAAACAATCACTCTAAAAGAATTAAGGGCAGCTGTAAGTAAGATCATAAATGTAAAGAACTGAACATTGTGACAGAGCAATGGTTAATTGCACTGAGAAACTGTGAACTCCTCCAATGAAGCAGAAAAAAATTCACATGTCATGAAGTGCCTCAAGCTAACTCTGTTCATAGGGTCAACTCTATAGGGGGAGTCCTCACCAAGTAACTGAGGGTACTGGCCTCTAATCAAGGTATACCCTTAATGTCAAAAGTGAAGACTATTCCTTGTAGGTCTTGATCTGAAATAGATCTAGTAGTTTATGCCTAGTAACTGGGGGTACTTGCCTCTGATCAAGGTGTACACCTAATGTCAACAGCATAAATGTCACAAGTCTATTCACTTAGTTCAGGTTCTGAAAATTAAAAAGTGAAAATCAAACTGCTGTAACCCTTCGAAAATCAAAAGTCATTGAGTGAAAATTATTTTTCTCAATACATGTTCAAGTTGCCTCTCTTGAATTTCCTTATTTAATCACAAAAGGGTATTATTTCTGACTTATCTATTAATACCATGTGCCCTAGATTCATTGCTATAAATGGAATCAATAAACTCTTGTTCAGGGGTCAAATGTTTTACTCTAGATTTATCACTGTTAAACCTGAATTTTTCTCAAAAGTGTATGTTGCTGATTCTTATACTTTAACATTTGTTTATAATCATGCTTCCCTTCTGAACCTATGATTCAGCTGTTGTCTAGTGACCCTCCTACCTTCACTACCATTGCTTATCTGTTCATATTCCTTCTCAAAGGGGGAGCAATTATTTAGGGGGAGAATGTTCTAGAGGAATTTGCATGCATATTACACTTTGCACTCATGTTTTTACTGTTTTTCTCTTTTTGATCATGTCAAAGGGGGAGAAAATCTTGTGTGTGACTCACTGTCACATTGTGTTGCCATCATCAAAAAGGGGGAGAATGTTGTGCCCCTTAGGCACAAGCATGTGCTATGTTGCTTTGATGATAGCAATGCTATTTGGTTTTGATGATAGCAAGACAGTGAGTGCATTTGAGTGCATTTGAGATTGTGTTTTGATGATAGCAACATAACTTGTTTTGTGGAGAAAGCATGTGTATGACTGATATAGTGCTTGATTTCTGATCTGTGCGTTGCTTTTCTATCTGCATGTAGTTTGATGACTAGCAAGTCTATACACTGTAGAGTAAAGCATTTCATTAGTCTATACACTCTTCATGCATGTGCATAGTCTATACATTGTGCATTTCGTTGACAAGTTTGCACATTCATGAAGTCTGCACACTGGCCTGTTCATGCATCACTATTCATAAAGTATGTACATTTGCACTGTAGATGCACGAACTCAAAGTCCATTAGTCTATACAATGGCTTTGGGTCTCCAAGTCTATATAGCCTTTTGCTTCGCCAAAGTCTGTACATTGGTCTGCATTGCCCTTGGACATCATAGTCTGTACAGCGCACTTCATATGCAAAGTCCAAGTCTATACAGCGTGAAGTCTAAACATTATTTTCAGGGCTTGTCTTCGCGTCGTTTTGTTCCATTGTGTGCAGAACGTTGCAGCACCTCGTGTTGCTTTCAGTGCCACTTGAGCCACACTTCGTGTTGTTTCCCCTCACTAACACGAAAAGATTTCGTGTCGTCTGAGCTTACAACACTTCGTGTTGATTTCCATGCTTGACAGAAAAATTTGTATGAGGTAATACTTCGTGTTGTTCTATCCTTGTCATCTATGTCTTCGAGTCCTAGTCATGGTTGTTTAACTCCGTGTCGTGTCTCCATCTGTCTTCGTGCCGTGTTACTGAAGCAGCTCCAATAGTTCTAACGAACTCCGAGTCGTTTCTCTGTGAACCTCGAGCCGTTTCCTTTTTCTCTGGTTTCACTGCTTCACCACGTGTCGTGATAGCCGTGTCTGTGCTGTCTCCGTGTCGTCCTTAGTTCGAGTCGGTTCTTTGTTATTTCCGTCTTCGTGTTGTTCTTCCTAGACCTCGTGTCATTCTTGTGTTGAAACCACACTTCGTGTTGGTTTTTGTTCTCGTCCTCGTGTCGTTGTCAGTCCTTGTCATCTTTAGACTTCGTGTCCTTCTCGCCTTGACCACACTCCGTGTCAATTCCTGTGTTTCGTCTACATGTTATTTTCAACTCGTGTCGGTTTCTGTTTTCATCTTCGTGTTGTCTTCAACTCGTGACGGTTTCTGTTATTTGTCTTCGTATCGTGGTCAGCCCGTGTCGCCTCGTCTTCGAGTCGTTCATTCGAGCTATTTTGTGCTCGAGTTGTTTTTCTTGAGTCTTCAAGTGTTGTTTGACTTCGTGTCGTTTTTTCTTTATGGTGTTAGCTTTATTATTATGTATCTCGTGTCGTTCTCTTCGTAGTGTTTGTTTTGGTACAGTGATACTTCGTGTCATTGTCTTTTTACCTCGTGCTGTTTTAATCTGACCTCGTGTCATTCTCTCTTTAGTTCGTACTATAGTAATCTTGTGTATCTCGTGTCATTCTCAGTAAAGTGAACGTCGTGTTGTTATCATATACCTCATGCAGTTTTAGTTCTTGTGGCCCTCAGTTTTTAATGGTTTTTATCTCCTTGCAGGTCCGAGGAAGAACATTCCCCAGTGACTGGCAGCACGTGATCTGAGGCTGGAATGAAGCCTGCTGAGAGACTGCCACGTGGTCCGAATACTTAGGGCTGGAAATGTGGAGGTCACACGTTGGGGCTGATGCTGCTGCTGCTGCTATATATATGAGCCTTCTTCCACAGAAGAAGGGCGATCGAGTTGGCGAGAGGTAAAGTCCATACAGATAGCCACGATCCAGAAGAAGAAGAGGAAGAGAAGTGCAGCAGAGAAGAAAGAGAAAGAGAGAGAGTGAAGAAAGAGAGTGAGATCGAGGGAGATCTGTTCTTGATGGACCGTGGATCAAATCCAGGCCATTCAACTCTTTAAGAGCCACATTGTGCTTCATTGCTTACAGCTTTCCGATTGCTATTTATTTCCATTTTCTATTTTCTATTTTACATCTTTGTTCAAGCTGTTAGTCAGCGGATTGCAGAGGTGCTGCCTCTGGACGGCTAAGCTGTATTGCCCAGCGGTTTGCAGTGGAGGATTCCACTGGACAGCAAGCTGTGTTGCTCAGCGGAGCGAGGAGGATTCCTCGGACGGCAAGCTGTGTTGCCCAGCGGTTGTAGGCAAGCTGTGAGGCCCAGCGGTTTCAAACTGTGAGTCAGCAGGAAGCCACACTCGGATTGAGTGTGGGGTGGATGTAGGTCTGGAGGACCGAACCACCTAAAAATCCCGTGTGCATTATGGTTTGATTGTTTATGGTTTGCTTCCGCTAGATGAATGCATAGGGGCGCTCCATGTATTTGGCTTCCGGTTGAGAAGAAGAGTTAATTAGTCTTCTTAGAATGTTTTAATTTGTCAGCAGAGCGAAATCTTAGTTGAGCGATTCTTTGTCTAAATCAGCCTAGTTAGCATTCCAGTGGTCTCACTGTATGCGTGTTTGTTCTGCAACTGATTATTAGCCTTTAAGCTTGTCTAGTTAGCGAACTAGTAATTCTAGTAAGCATCATATTTTAACTGGGCGAAAGAGTTTAAAAAGGGTTATATTCATTCACCCCCCCTCTGAATACTGCACCGAACACAACACTCCGTTAAGAGCGCGCCTATACAATTCTCCTGCAATAATAGTGTATCTAGAGGCGACTCTTCTTATGGCCTTGCGCTGCGCAGCGTTGGCTGATTCTGGGAATGACCCATCCCTGCAATACTGCTCGATTTCGTGATACCAAGGTAATTCCTCCTCTTCTAAGATTTCTTCGAGTTCAGTTAAAGACACTTCTTTCAAATTCTCCTTCTCAGCTTTCTTCTCCACAGACCTCCTAAGGTTGTCAAACCACGGATCCTGAAGGGAAGGGGCGTCTAACCGCTGGACCACAATGGTCTCAGTGGAGCGATTGAGAGGGAAAGAGAGGGAAGAAGCAAGCGATGCAAGTGCATCAGTGAGGATATTCTGAGATCGAGAGGTATGAATGTAAATCAACTTACATAATTGCTTAGCCAAGAGCGTGACCAAATCTTGATAAGGTTTGAGCTTTGGGTCACTGGTGCGATAAGTGGAAAGAACTTGACGCAGCACCAACTGAGAATCTCCTATGATATTCAAGTATCACGCGCCCCTGATGTAGGCGTGCTTCAATCCAGCCAGGAGAGCCTCATACTCGGCTATGTTATTGGTAGCAGGAAAGGATAGTTGATATGCAATGGGGATGGTCACTCCCTCTGGAGTGAGGAGAACAGCGCCGATCCCTCGGCCCTGAGAATTGAGTGCACCATCGAATTGCAAGGACCAGAAGGGGAGATGAGTAAGCACGGCAAGGTGTTCATCGGGAAACTCATCCTGGATCGCATCTGTACAAGGGATAGGTGAATGAGCCAGATGTTCAGTAATAGCATATCCCTTGATAGCTTTCTGAACGACGAAGGTAATATCAAATTGGGAGAGACAGCTCTGTCAGCGAGCTAATCTGCCAGAAATGATGGGTTTCTCTAAAAGATAGCGAATTGGGTTCATTCTAGATATCAACTTAACCTCATGGGCAAGGAAATAATGTTTCAATTTCTGGGCTATCCATACTAGGGCTGCTCAGGCCTTCTCCATGGCAGTATATTTCGCTTCAGCAGGATTAAACACCTAGAAAGATAGTGTGCTGCCATTTCCTTACCTTCATCATCCACTTGAGCCAGGACAGCTCCTAGGGAGTCCTCAATAACAGAAATGTATAATATCAAGGGTTTCCTAGGGATAGGGGGTTGCAAAATCGGGGGATTGGACAAATAAACCTTAAGATCCTCATAGGCCTTCTGACATTGTTCGTTCCATTCAAACTTAGCCCCCGCCTTCAACAGTTCATAAAATGGGCGGCATCTCTGCGAATGTTGAGATATAAACCTTCGGATAAACTGTAAATGCCCAATCAATCCTCTAAGCTCAGTGATGTTCTTAGGTGGTGGCATCTCTATAACGGCCTTTGCTTTGTTTGGATCAATTTGAATCCCCCTCTTGCTAACTATAAAACCTATCAACTTCCCTGATGCTACCCCAAACACACATTTCTTTGGATTCATTTTCAGCTTATACTCCCCAGCCCTTTGCAACACTTTGGCTAAGATAGCAGGGTGCTCTTCCTTTGACCTTGACTTCACCAGAATGTCATCCACGTAGGCTTCCATATAAACATGCATCATATCGTGAAAGATGGCCATCATCGCCCGTTGGTATGTGGCACCCACATTCTTCAATCCAAACGGCATGACCACGTAACAATAGGTGCCCCAGGGCATGGCGAATGAGGTCTTTTCTTGGTCTTCGGGAGCTAGATGGATTTGGTTATACCCTGAATATCCATCCATAAATGAGAGGGCTTCGTACCCAGCCGTGTTGTCCACTAACACGTCGATGTGAGGAAGCGGGAAATCATCTTTCGGACATGCCTTATTTAAATCCCTGAAATCAATGCAAATTCTAATCTTTTCGTCCTTTTTCATCATAGGGATAATATTCACCACCCGTTGTGGATATAACACAACTCTAATAAACTTGGCCTTATGCAACTTATCCACTTCTTCTTTTATCCTTAAGACCATTTGGGGGTGGAATCTTCTTGATTTTTACTTAACGGGCGTTGCCCCTGGTTTTAGTACCAATCTATGTTCCACCAGGGCGGGGCCAAGGCCCGGCATGTCCTCGTGGGACCAGGCAAATGAATCGTTATACTTTCTCAAGACCATGACTAGCTCCTCTTCAACCTGAGGAGGGAGATTAGTAGAAATAATTACGAGCCTGGGATCCTCTTCAGTTCCAAGATTAATTTCTTTCGTGGGTTCATCCACTGCCGACGACGGTTCATCAAATCTCTTCAAACCCTGTGCGTACAAATCGACAGTGTCATCCACGTCGCTATCCTCATAATCGATTGGGTCCTTCTTATCTATGATTTCATAAACACCTAATCCATCATCGCTCCAAACCCCGTCTAGCTCTTCATCATCCTCCAAGACGATGGTTGTCTCTACAAACTCAGGCCATTTAAGGAGGGAGTGGCAACGTTGAACGAGATCTTGAAGGAATCTATCAGGAACGGCTTTAGAATGACGCGTCATCCGGCACGTAGCAAGCGTGGAAGGGTTGGAGACATTGGATAAAGACCCAATCGACTCTGTTACTCTAAGCTCAACAAGTCCTACATCTAACCTAGGGGATAGAAAATCTACGGGAAGGGAAACAGGGGCCTCGTGCCCGTAGGAAGCAGACTGACAAAACATAGCATAATCCTCCATTGAAATCTCTGTTTTAAAATTCACATTTTTTTGGAGATCGGAGGAAATCATGCAACAAGAGGGGTTAGAGGGGGAAGGAGGAGGAGGAAGTTGAAGGGGGAAGAGAGAGGGGAACAGAACATTGAAGAATGGATCGGATGAAAAAAATCACATAGCAGAGAGATCGGATGTGGGGGCCCACATGGTAGAGAGATCAATAGGTGGGCATTGCCCACATGCACACGGCACAAACAATACCTCGAATGGCATTTCCGTAAAGAACGGATCAATCATGATTGGAGGTGAACGAGGAATGGACTCAAGTTCTTGAAAAAGGGAGGCAAGGCGGGATAGTGACCAAGAAAAAGAAATGAGGGAGCTCCCCTCTTCCCGCGGCCTCTGGTAAACTGGCTCTGCCGGAGAGCACTTCACAAGCTGCATCTCTGATTTCCTCGAACAAACTTCTTCTTCATGAAACAATTTTTCAAAACTATTGCAAAAATCATCCATATCACCCACCAGCCCCTTCAGCGGCGGCAGCGGGTCAAGAATGGCACAAGTGGCATCATTTTTCCTATCAGAACAAGGTGGTGTCTTCAGAGTACCTAGCTGCAATGGGCCCTTCACAAAGTGCTGACGGTAGTCCCACGTCAGTGGCCCGAAATCTCCCAAGATTGACAATGCTGACTCTCGGTAGCCGAGACCTCTTCTGCTCATTTTCCTGCCCCTTGGGATGGGCGTAGTCCACCCCTGTAACTGGGCTCTGAGACCCATGCCTGGTTGGTAACCTAACTTCAGAATCATGTTCCAGCCCTTGGAGTCTCATATCTTGGACTTGGCTTTGACATTAATAGGTATAGTGGCGGGCTTGCGTGACGCATATGCCCAAGGAATCCAAGTCCACCATAGAAAGGACCGGCTTATTGCTCGGCCAGAGAGTTGGCAAAATCTTATCAGAAATAGCTTCAACGGTTTACACCGTGGAAATACTCTTAACCTTGACCACCCGCCCCTGAAATGGAATTTGAGGCATTGGTGGGTGGTAGAAGGTACAGCATGAAGACTGTCAATCCACGGTCGACCCAAGATGGCTTTAAACATTGGATCTATGTCCAACACATAAAGCTCCACACCCATCGTGAGAGGCCCAAGCTCGGCCTGAACAGTCACGACCCCGTGGCATGCTCTCCTGGAGTTGTCATAAGCAGCAATAGTCATCGGAGTTGGCCTTAGCATATCTTCAGGAATATTGCAGGCACGCAGAATGCTCAAGGGATAGACATTTATCGACGCTCCCGTGTCCACTAGAGCCGCGTCGACCGCCACTTTATTTAATGTGATTGAAATGCAAAGTGGCATCTGGCGTGCCTCAAGGGGTGCTAATTCTGACTCTGAAAAAGAAATGGATGGCCCTTTTGTAATTATGGCCAATGCCAACGGTAAACTCTCTACTGCCATATCCTCACTGACCATAACTTTTTGAAGAAATGTTTTTAGAGCATCCTGGTGCAGTGTGGACCTCTTGATCAACTCTAATATTGAAATATTGGCCGGCGTCCGGTCCAAGTGCTGTAGTAGATCATATCTTGTGCCTGGTAGGGGGTCGGCTTCTTCTTGCTCAATTGTGGGTAAGGAAACTTGAGGGTTGGGTGCAGGTGCACCAGTAGAGGGATAGCTTCTTTGAAATAAACGTCCGCGCCGGAGGGCTAGGTTCTGTGCCAGCACGGCATTAGATGGACTCCCGACTGGCCCAGCGGGGTAAGTGGAAGGAACAACAGTGGGAAAAATGACGGTGGAGGCGGGTCTGACAGGCCCTGGCGGAAGAGTGACAGGTAAAGGGTTAGGTGAGGGGGTGACAACGGAGGGGATGACGGGTAAGGGTGCAAGGATGGGTGAAATGGTGGGCAAGGTGGTAGGTGCAATGGGGGATCTGGAGGGAATGGTGGGTGCTGCGGGGGTCAAAATGGTGGACGGGATGATGGAGGGGACAGAAGGCGAAGGGGAGTTGGTGTATGTATAGTGGAGGGCCAAAAGATGAGTAGGAGTCTCATCATCATAGGACCACCCAACGTTGGGGGCTAGGCGGTGAATAATATTTACCTGAGTCGGTGCCGGTGGTTGTTGTTGAGGAGCGGGTGGGTGGTTCGGCATTAGATCTTGATGAATCCCTAACTCTGGTGTAGGCTGCTGCTGCTGAGGTTGCTGCTGCTACGACGCCGGCTGCTGCGGCCTCGACGCCTGTCTTCTTCTCTCTTTCATGTCTTTAATCAACTTATGCATCTGTGCCCAATCAATTCTCTGTCCCTCATGCAAATCATAGACAAGGTCACGGAACTGATAGCACCTTTCTATAGTGTGCCCGTGCTGCCAATGATATATGAAATATCTGGACTGGTCGGCGGCCGGATTCTAATTCGGGCGTTCCGGAGGGAGCTGAAGATCACCAGTGTACATCAGAGCCGAGAAAATGTCTAGGAGAGTTTCAGGAAGTGGAGGGTAGTGGGATCTTTTGGGACCCGGTCGAGTAGGTGCGTAGCCATTTGGTGGCGGGACATTATGGTACTGTGGCGGCTGTTGTGGCTGTTGTGGTGGAGGTGGTTGTTGTGGTGGACGAGGAGCAGGAAATGATGGTTGGTAGCTAGTGGAGCGGTGAACTAGGGGTTACGAGGAGGTTGCTGGAAGCATGGTGGAGCGGATTGGTTGGAAAAGTGGACAGCCTACACCTGCTCGTTTGTCTAGACTCCTTCAGTGACTGGGCCCTGAGGTTTTCTAGTGGTTTTGAGCTTCTGGGCCTCAAATAAAGAATGAATAGGGGAGTCCTTGAACTGGGTCTGGATAAACCGGGCCCTACTGTATAACTAGTGCATGTTGGAAATATCATTCATTGTTAAGATATTCCAGAACGTGAGTGTGGCATTGGAAATCAATAGTTTCACTTTCTCTTCTTTCGGAATCTGCCTGGTCACACGGGAGGCCATCTGCCTCCATCTGTCAGCATAAGTAGCGAAATCTTCATCGGCCTTCATTTTCTCGGCCACTAAATCAGTAAAAGAGTATTATGGGCCCACCCGATCTTGGAACCTCTGTACAAACTTTTCTTTGACCACTTTAAAACTCTCTGCCTCCTCCAACGGTAGAGTGTAGAACCATTCCAATGCTACCCCGTCCAATGAGCGGCGGAAAAGATACGCCATGAGGCGGTCGTCATGCTGAAACTGCACCGACTCGTACAAGAACTCCCTTATATGAATGAAGGGGTTGCCATTCCCATCGTACTTGTGGTACGTGGGGAGCTCCGACTGGGGAGGAAAATGGATATCACGGAAATTTGGAATGGGGATGTCAGCAAGGGATTGTGGACCGCCCGTTTGTGAAGGAGGTCAATTTGCTGATGCATGGAAGCCCACTTATCAAGAAGTTCTCATTCCTAGGATGAAGGAGACAAAGCTGGAAGGGTGGACCCGGTGTAAGGGGCCGAAAGATAAGCGGACGGAGGGGGTAGCCCGTAAGAGGGATAATGGGCCAAGGATGGGCTCATATCAACGTGAGCCAATTGGGCGGCCCCTGCTTGAGTGTGTAAAAAATCAGTCGGGCCTACAAGAGCCTGCGGCACTGGAGGGATGGTTCCATAGGGATCAACATAAGAAGACGAAAAGAGCGGGGTCTTCCCCTTATCAGACATTTGATGGGCCGAGCTAGAAGCTTGGCCCACCTCCGGATTGGTAAAGCGGAGAACCCTGGGCTAGACAGGGGTAAGATCGATGGGAGCAGCAGATGACCCCTAGTCCAGTAACCAAAGATGAAGAAGTGGCGGCAGCAAGCCTACCCTGAGGAGGAACTGAAGACGGGGCATCCAGCCCCTGCAAAGTCTGACGAAGAAGGTGGAGCTGGGTGAGATCCAACTGAGCCATCATGTGAAGAACATGATTGGCCGAATTATGAGAAGCAGAACCAGAATGAGAGGGTTGACTACCCTCAACAACAATAGTCGGAAGAGAAGGGGCGGACCCCTCTCTCCCCTGCACAGCGGTGACCCTAGGTAGGTCCTCCAAAAGTCCCTGAGGAAGAGAGTCCTCTTGGGAGTGAGAGAAATCAGGGAAAGACATGTTGGAAGGAGAATCGAACAACGGATTGAGATAAGAAATGAATAAAGAATTGCCCCTAGGAGAAGATCTTGAGGGTGTGAAGCAACTCCACATACAACGGACACCTTGAAAATAAGAGAAGACAATACCTAGTAATCACCTAAATGGAGATGACTAACAAACATGCATAATCAAAGAGGAGATGAGAGGCAACCAATTATCAACCAAGTTATGATGATGTGTGAAAGTTTCTTTATATTCCCCTTTTAGGACCTTAATGAATTGAATTAAATGAGGTTCTCTCAACAATAAGGTTCCGAGTAGGAGTGGAATGGGGACTTGGTTGACTCTAAGTGTACTCTCTCTCTCACGGATGCAACCTAGACTGGGGGTAGTAAGGTACAACCTGCCCGACATCCGTATGAGAATCCACGGCTCACGGGGGCTTATGGAGGTCCCGGGTAAGGTCACCTAGTCGGCTCCAAGGAATATGGAGACGAGAGGATCTCCTACCAAGGTAGGAATGCAACTAGTATGATAAAAATGTATGAACCTTTGCGCACCGGAGTGCATGCAAAGTCTAGCCTAAAACTAACAAGCAATGATCACACAATATGGCAATATATGGCAATAACCATGCAAAAATAAATGACAACCAGGGGAGATGAAAAGCACCAAAACAATCATGAAATGATATGAAATAATGTAGGAAATATCAATCTCGGGTGCACTGTAGCAAAATAAATGGTCTGATGGGACACCGCGTAGGAGTATAGACAGCCCTGGGAAGGATCGCTAAAAGACAGGGAGCAGTAAAATAATAAAAAACCAAAATTGAAATGAACAGAGACGATCAAAGAAGTGGCGTACCTGAACGATATGGGTGGTCTGGCAGACGACCGCTCAACCTGTGAAACGGCCCTGACAGGACCGTGTGACAATAGCAAATCCACAAAAATGTGAATGACAGGGACGTACCTGAGGCAGACGTGGACGGTCTATCGACCGACCGCGTGAAACTGTAAACGGCCTTTTAAAAGACCGTGCACAACCTCGAGGACAGAGAACAGCAACGATGGAAGCGGCAAACCCAAATGGACGAATCAACGTATCCAACCACACAAAAGAGCAGATAAGCAAAAATAAAAGCACGATGGGCAATAGGCATCCCACCGTGATCACCAAAAAAGGGGTGTTGACAAGTTTTTCTTTCCCTCCTCTTTCTTCTAACTCAAAAGTAAATATGCCAAAATAAAGGAATGAACTAAAAGGGGGAAAGGGCAACCGATGAACTACTCACGCACGAAAGAATGTTGTGATCGCCACCAAGGTACATAGCACAATAAGAAAGTACCACATACTTTGGAAAGGGGAAAAAAAGAGTGAAGACACTCGCCAATGGATGCAACGCTGGCACAGGAAATGGTCCTGTGAAGACCGCTTCGGGATGTAGACGGCCGCTCGACTGGCCGCGCACAGCGCTGAAAAGGAACGCGGGAAGAATGGTTGTTTGGAGCCTAGATGGTCCAAACTCGGCCGCAAACAGGAGATGGACGGTCCACGGAAGATCGCTCACAATTGAAGACGGACGAAGACAAACCGCGTAAGGGCGCCAGACCCCGAACCAAGGGACTTGATCCTCCACCCCTTCCGACCGGCCAGAGGGTATGGGTCTCGTGCTGAAGCTTCTGTTGACCTGCAAAACACGGTAAACAACCAAAAACACAACCCAAATTAGCTTTGTTAAGTGTAGTATCTATAAGAATGAATGAAAAAACTAAGCGCATAACGGAATGGGGGATACCTGGGGGTTGGGTTTCCAACCCCTATGGGCGTGAAAAATAATAGGAGGGGTGAGAAAATGAGAATGCCAATGAAAAACGTGGTTGAAAAGTGGTATAATGATGATGGAATGACAACCAAATGACTAAACAACTAAACTAAAAATGATAGAAGAAAGACTACTCCCTGCACCGAAGGCTTAAACGGACGTAGAAAGCCTTCCTCCCTGATTGTGGTTCACTCAAGAATTCGACAGCACTTCGTCGCGAACGCCAAAATCTCCCCCTTTTCAAGCTTGGACTAAGGGTTCTATTTATAGACCCCTGAAAGTCCAGCCCCGAATTAGGATTTTCCACCGCAAATTAAGCCACAATTATTTAGGATAATCTGTAGATAATACTTCCATCTCCCGCCAAGATCAAACAGGGTCTCATTTGGTTGAGAATCCGCGGAGAAAATGGCGGAGCAAGTGAGAGGTTTAACCACGGGTGGAGAGAGAAAACTCAAACAATCCAAGGATCTCGGCCTGGTACACGGTCGAACGATGGGCCGCTCAACCTGGTACATGGTCCAATTCTAGACAGCCTATAGGTGTCGATGATAAATAAATAAAAAGATAAATTATCCATTTATCCTCCAGAATAGACCGGCTGACACGGCGCAGAACCCTCATAATAAACACGGTCTACTGTGCACCGTCCAATGATATACACGGCACATTTCTAGACCGTGTATCATGTGTCGGTGATAAATCAATAAAATTTGGATAAACAGATAATTATCTGAAAAATCAATCGATTTAGGACTCTGGGAGATACACGGTCTAATAGTGCACCGTTCAATTTAAGTAAACGGCCCAACGACAGACCGTGTATACGGTTGTCGGTGGAAATTCAGAAAAATCCAACTAATCCAGAGATAAATCACCGTAAGTCTCACGCAGTCTCCAAAACAACCGTCCAAGAGATACACGGTCCGTCTCTAGACCATGTATTTGCTGGGTGGTGGAAATTAACAAATTAGAATAAATAAGCCCATTTACCCCAAAGACCAAGTGGTATCAAGGCCCATTAAGCCCAAATTCAAAAGCAAACTTAGCCAGGGAGGAAGATACCCATAAAACAAGCCCAAAGATATGCCTAGATATGGCCCAATGAGTAATGGACAACTCAAGGCATCAAAAATGATGGTAAGAAAACAACTCATGTGTTCTCAAGGTATCACCAACCAAAGGAGTTAAGAGGTTCGGTATTAAGGAAAACTCAGTCCAAGATATATTGGTCCTTTCGAGATTCTGGATCGAGTAGGAGAGGTGGCTTACAAGATTACTTTACCACCACAGCTGGCAGGAGTGCACGATGTGTTCCACGTATCGATGTTAAGAAAATATGTATATGATGCTTCACATGTAATTCAACATGATAATCTAGAGCTGTAGAAAGACTTGTCTTACAAAGAGAAGCCTACGAAGATCTCAGACCACAAGCTACATCGACTGAGGAATAGGGTAATACCTATGGTGAAGGTTTAGTAGAGTAGGTGAGGTCAGGACGAAGCTACTTGGGAGCTAGAGGAAGCCGTTAAGAAGAAGTATCCGTAATTGTTTTCTGGTTCGTGCTTAACCCTCTCTTAGAACTTATGTGTGAATTTGGGGACCAAATTCTTTTTAGTGGGAGAGGGTGTAGCAATCTGATAAAACATAATAATAAGCATTAATGATTAAAAATTATTAAATGTAGCCTACTTAACTAATAGGATTTTGAAAAATAATAAAACTCGCTAATGGGCTCCAATATAAAACCTTTTAAGTGGGCTTGTTCGAATTGGCTTAGGTCGACAGAGGGTTGTCGGTTAGTAGTGTCTTATCATGTTAAAACCCTAAGAAGAGGTCGATCAAAGGATTTGCTACTAGAGGCTTCAATTAAAGTAGGGTTTGGATTAACACGGAAGGGGTTGGGTTCTAATAGAAATAGGATTCGTGAAACCCTAGTAGGACTCGTAAGGAGTTAAACCTTATATATAGGACCCTTGTGAGAACGATAGAAGCTATTGTTGCTGTTGCTGATCGATAGGCTTAGGAGAAGGCGAGCGTGGTCGTGAGCGTGCTGTGCTGTTGCAGAGAACTGTTGGAGTCTTAGCATCGTTCTTCTTCCCTTCCTTCTTCCTTCTTCGATTAAGGTAGGTGTTCTCTCGGGCACAAATTTAATAAGTAACTACTTGATTAATGTAACGGCATGAAATGCTTCTATCTAGATCCCCATCATCTTTTTCCATCATGATTAGTTAATAAAGATCTGATTTTTATCATGTTTTGGAACGTTTTTATTCTAAAAAGAATTCACGACCGGAACAGTGGACGCGTATTATTCTGCGCCTTTGCAGGTAGACGCGAACTCTTGAATTCGTGGCATGCCTAAAGACGCGTATTAATATACGTCTCTGTGAAAGACGCAAACTTAATTATTTCATGAAATAGCATTAAAACTTGGAAAAATCTATAACTTATGATCCATGATAATAAATGTCACGCCCCGAGCCTTTATGACAGCGGAAGACTAGCTCGAGGAACATGAACAGCCGGCATGGTAAGCCTCTTGCGAGCAAGAACGATCAGAACGCAAGGCAATCACACATAAGAATGCAATCGCATAATAATTACTCAAACTCTAATTTTATTTCATTAATAATCGAGTATTCAAGTACAATAATATTTTCATACTTTTTCCATTCCACTAGACTCAAGAAATAAGAAATTACAAAGACTCGATCTAAACATTGTAGACTTCTTAAGTCTTCACTCTCAATTTGATATGACTTTCATTCGCTCTCGGACCCGCTACTTGTATAACCTGAATCCGAATTCGTATCACTTCCACTTCTTGAAAAAGATTGGAAATAGGTAATGAGTACACTTGCCCAGTAGATATCTTCACACCAACATGATTAGAAATGTTTAAGTAATTAGTATTTTAGCTCTAAAGAATTTAGGCAAAATCATGCGAATGCGATCAATCATGCGAATAATCAAAGTAACAAAGATGATCGTTAAGATAGAATGAGATCAAGTATGAACTAGTAAGAATGTAACAAGAACATGATATGGCCTTTCATGAACAAGAATGTAACGAGAATGCACTTTCACTTTTCACTTTCATAACCATAAAGGTTACGCACTAGAACGTCAATCGTGTAACAATTCACTAGATTTTCACGAGTGCTCATGGATTTCACTTATTTATAAAGAAAGTACTCCCAGCGCAATGCGACGCCAGTAGCATCATACCCCATGGTTTATAATAGTATGTTTCTTGCAATCAGCCGAGGGGACTAGCATAGAGCCCTTGGATACAATCAACGCCCGAACTGCATCTTCACGTATAAATCAAGCTACTTCCATGAGTGTATCAATAAAGTATGGCCAAGAATGTAATAAGTTCAATCAATAAGCTCATGACAATAATTATCAAAGAACGAATGCTTCAATTAAGAATATGAGAGATCAAGAATGATTTAAGACAAGGTTATGCTTATGGAAACAATTCGACAGCATAACAGTACATTTCTTAACTTTCACAATTTAAATTAAGTTTCTTTGGACAATATGACAAGTCCTAGACCATCAATAATCCATATAGTAACTTTAGAATAAGCCCTTTAGTCAAACCTCGGGTTAATGTACTCAAGAACTGTGACGGTCTAATACTGGGCCGTTACATGAACATAACGCTCTAGTATTGGGCCGTTACAATGATCTGAATCCGGAAGCAATAAAGATGAACTCAGTACATGTGACGGTCATTTATTGGGCCGTTAGAGGAGCCTGACGGTCCAACATTGATCCGTTACATATCCGAAAACCAGAAACCATCGATAGCGTTGTCTAATGATTGGGCTTTCATGGTATAACCAACTCGGCGTCCTAGTGGGAATTCCAGGCTCGCAGAGAATTACGGAGGTCTTGAAACAAGATTTCCTAGTCCATTGGAAAGAATATCCAATAGAGAGGTCCTCATGTTCAAGATAATGTTCCTATAGTGCAAAGTGTGAACTAATGGCCATATACCGGAATATATGCCATGTACTTAAAGAATTGACTCTATAGATGGAGAGAGAATGTGTACCAGTGTGAAATCATGATAAAACTCCGTCACTACATCATTTGAAATCATGGAGTTAATACAAACTATAGTGCTTTGGCATGAAATTAACATATACTGAAAAATAACTCTAAATACTTAAAACATGCAATTTCCTATCATAAATCGTTCAATAAACTCAAAGTCATGAAATAAGGTCAAAACTTAGATAACTAGTCATACATATATATATATATATATATCAATTAGACCAATCTTGATTCTGTCCTAAGTTGACAGAACGCAGTGTTGTGTAACGGACTAGTCTGGGCACGTCACATGAAGGTAACGGGCTAGATTAGGTCCGTCAAGTTTCCCAGAACCCTTCAGTCGTTTACAGAGAGTGTGACGGATCAAGGTAGGTCCGTTACATGCCCCTGGCGGTCTTACGATAGACCGTTAGGTCCTCTGCTGACAGAAAAAATAGAACTGAAGAAATCTATGATTAAATCATGGCATACTAACTACTCTAATCTTGTCAAAATGAGGAAAAAGGCTATCTAGATGCATAGGCAGTAATGAAATAACAAGATAGTACCTTTTTATTTTCTATTAAGGCTAAAGATATGCATGTATACATGTCCCTACTTAAGCATGAAATTCATGATCTATAGTGCAAATAATCAAGCAAAATCAGAGGGCTTTTATCCCCAACATGTTATTTTTGCCGTTCATGAGATGACCTACTTCTTAACTGGGCTTTAAACTTCTAATTTGAGTATTCAAGGATCGTCCTAGTTCTTCTCTTCCTGTGATTTTTCAACAACTTCACGTCGCTCTAACTCCCCAACCTCTTAACCTAAGGACGTGAAATTTGGAAGTTAGGAAGATGATTCTAAGGGGAACAAAAAGTTCTAAAGCATCTAACTCTAATTACCTCGTTTAGCTTCTCTAATTTCCTGGTCTTCAGCACCTCGTTGCACAATTTCCTGGGTTGGCATGATGAAACCAGCAACTTTAGAAGATCCTAACTCCTTGGATACTCGACCTCCTAACATGAAATTTTGAGGGTAGTTAGTCTAAAGTATTAGGAACAAAATACTCTAAAGAACTTACCCGAGATTCTATCTCCTTACCTTGATTTTACGCGAGCCAAAAGTAAGGGTCGCTCAGTTCAGAACTGGGTTCTATTTATTGGGATTTGACTAGGGTTTGAGGATTACATCGATTCTAGAGTCTTTTGTTCGCCAAAATCTGATCCCTAAGAGTCCCTAGTAACCTTACACATCCTTCTAATTAGGTCTCTTACAGATAGGATCTCAAAGTTCCAATCTTTTTACAAGTTCTTCAACTTACGGAATCAGCAGGGTGTGACGGTCCAGTCTAGCTGCGTTACACCATTGTAGCGGTCGCCCGATAGACCGTTACATCCAACGTGTATAGAGTTTCAATTTAATAAAACTCTTTTATTTGTTATATATATATATAATTATCTACAAAAATAGTATTTATCCTTAAAATTCGTGAATATGCTAAATAACCTCCTAGAATATGGGCCAAACTTAATGGGCTAGGTCCTTGAACCTATTGGGCTTTATTTATTAAGGCTGGATTAATTGTTTACCATGTTTGGGCCTTAATAATGATTTATTTAAGGCAATATTCATTAATTAATTCATTTAGAGCCTTAATAATTTCAAAAAATTCTTAATTATATCAAAAATAATTTTATAAAAATTCTGGGGCACTACAATAAAAATTACACCATGCATGTTTTCATGATCCCTGAAAAATACCTGTATTTATCGTGTCCTTAGTTTTCGAAAATCCCCTTTATTTGGCTAAGTGCTACTGTTCATCCCAACTTATAGGAAATGAACTGTGTTGATGGGTCTGTAATTATATCTACCGGATGCGGTTTGAGATGTATTTGAGAATCTGCGTCTCCTTATAAGACGCGTATTTCATGATTAAATTAGCATCTTTGTAGTAGACGCATATTCCTTAATATGCGCCTTTCCAGAGAGACGTATTAATTTGTGTTTGCTACCTTAACGCCGATTCATAATGAAATATTTAATTAGTCTTGGAAAATCATAGGAATTGACGTCCATGAGCCAGACACGTATTAAAGATTCTGCGCCTCTCCAAAGACACGCATATTAATAAGTGTCTGCCTCTTTGACGTTAATTACTATTTAATTTTTATAATTTTATAAATTTAATGGAATTAACGTCCTATGCAGTGGATGCTATTTTAAAGAAATAACTACAACTGGTTCTAACGCAAATTTATCCACTACAGTTTTATCATGAGTTTTGATCCAATACCGTGGATCATTGGCATCGTTGTCTCACTGTCGAGACACATCCCTGTTTTCTGTGTTTTCACGGTACACCTTATTTCTTGGGGAAAGAAGGACCCTCCATCGGGAATCCCTCTCATCGGATTGGAAATTCTTTCTCTAAAGCCTCCGTAAGTCCCTGATATCGAAGAATTCCCTCTTCGATCACTAGACTGGTTGTACCCTAAAAACCCTAAAACCTATTTTGGTCATGTCACTCTGAAGAAACATGACACCTAGCCTTCATGGAGCGCCAAGACTTGGGTGTTCCGTGAGAGTCCTGACACTGTCCAGACGCTATGAAATTGGCGACTGGGACAGTCGACATAAATTCTTGAATTAGCGTCCATGAGAGTGACACGAATTCTTCGTGCCTGCACTGTTTACAGGAATTAGCGACTTGAGCAGAAGACGCGAATTCCTGAATTGACGGCGACATGAGTGGACGTCAATTTTCCCAGATTCTCGCATCTCGTAGTTTTAAATGATATATTTCTTGGGATTCTTCCCTATCTTTTATGGCTCTATCCTTGAACTCAATTGTCTTCGTGGATATTTCCAAGTATTCCTACAAAGCTTAATCCTTGGAATTCTATTGGCTATTAAATAAAGTGGATGTCTAGATATTTACATGGGATCTTTGATCCATAACCTCAATGTCTGGAGTTAATGGGGCCCGGTCTTGTCCTAGGAGGAGCACCCGAAAGTACTTGTGCCCATGGAAGCTATTATTGACTATGGTGTGACATTGCACTGAAGTGCTTGACTTGCTACATTGATCTAAGGCATTCCACTTTTGACGTGATATTATGTCTTGATGTGCTTGACCCGAAAGGGTACTTACTTGAACTCGAATAGCCAATATCCTATTTATACTATACTGGTGAACTTGTTAGTTTCCTGCTATCTACTTCCTATTTCGCATTCACATCTTATTCTATTTTGAGCTCATTCATGCATGGTTATAACTGCATTCATGCAACATGTTAATTACTTAAAGCAATCCTGATTAATAGAGATGTAATTCCTACTGGGCTTTTGCTCATCTAGTGCTTTTTCCATGTTCTTCAGGTAATTCTGATGAGGATACCCAATCCGACGGGGATGATCAAGAGTGAAGAGCGTAGAGCTAAACCCGAAGTCTTGTGCTACCGTAGAATTGCGTCTTGTCATAGTCGATTTTGTAATTTTTCATTTTGTTGAGTCTAGTGAAGTGGAGTTATTAAAGTTGGAATTGTTGATTGTAAACTTAAGTATTGTGGAATGAAGTATGTTGTGATTTATTGTCTCTTTTAGTGTATTCTGTTCTTATGGTTGTATGAGAATGCCTCGAGCTCTCATTGACATGATCAATATAACCGTCGCGTTTCGGGTCCCGAGCGCGATATAACCGTCGCATTCCGGGTTCCTTCCGCGCTCGGGACCTGACAATTGGTTATTTCTAGAAACACTCATGAAACATGATAAGGCGCATGGCCACAAAGGCGCCAAGCATGGAGATCACGGCCAAGTTCTTATTGTGTCGTAGCCAATGAAAACTTTCGCACTAACGATTCAAATTCAAGACATAGTTCACTTCGTTTCTATGAGAATAAAAGTTGGCTAACCTAAGTAAGAGTCCAAACCCGAAAGATACGTATGCCGAAAGCGCAATACAAATTTTCTTTTCCATGTTTCCTCGACATTTTGAATTGAATTCGTGGAGGAATATTAGAATTGGAAGAGAGATTGTAGAGAGTTCAATATCTTCGTAGTTACGTGAACTCCTTCCTTAATGGGGAGGGGTGAATAGATCAGCCCCACTTTTCGCAATGCGGCCCTCTAAACAGCTAGTTAAAATGAATTGCAGCGGAATAGAAACTAGCTTCCAAGAATGCTATGATTCACTTAGCAAGATAAGCAAGATATATAATAATTCGATCCTAAGCATGCATCTAGAACGAATCAATCACACAAGCAAACCACACTAGACAGGATTTTTAAGGTGGTTCGGACTGAATCTTTAGCCCTACGTCCACCCCTCACCAAAACCCGGTGAGGCTTCACTTGTGCAGCGCACAGAACCGCAAATCGGAAACCACCGATTGCCTTCCTACTCACCACCTGGTAGGGACGTCAACCGCAAATTGGAACACCCTCCAATTGCCTTCCTACTAACCACCGGTAGGGATGAATCACACTTTCAATGTTTAAACAATAATGAAAATGAAACAAATGTGAATGAACTAAAACAAGAGATTGAGTTATGAGTGAAAATGAATTGGCCCTTGTATGGAATGTTGATCAGCAACAAGGCTCCTCTTGGCTTCAACTCAATCTTCTTGATTCACCCTTGATTGGATGAATGTTCTTCACGGAGTACTGTTCACGTGAACAGTACCTCTTCCTTCAATTCTTCTCTCTTGATCTTCTCTTTGAATTTCTTTGAATGAATGAAGGAGATGATGAAGCTACCTTGAACCTTGATTGCTTCTTTAGCTTCTAGGAGTTTGAATGCTTGAAATATCACCTTGGATGAGCTTGAAAGAGCTTGAATGGATGAAGATGATTTCCTTTGAAGAACTTGAATCAAACTGGCTTCCTTTGATCACCCTTCATGCCCTTGATTGCTTCTTACTTTGTAGGAGGTTGCTTGGCTTCAGATCTGAGCTTGAATCACCTTGGATGGATGTAGAACTTCCTCCCGAAACACTGTTCACGGAGGTGCTACAGTAGCTCGAAAATGGGCTCCCTTGAAGGCTTGAAGTATTAGGGTTTTCATCCCCTCATGTGTTGGTTTTATAGACCTTGAATGGTCTATAGACAAGTCTCAGACCAGATCCACAATTTGTGGGTGATTAGGTGACATTTGGATTAAAGAAATCAAGGTTGAATGGCCCTTTTCGAAGTTGGAAACAAAGTCAAAAATGAAGGCTCGGGGCTGGCGGTCGACCGGAATTCATGGGCCGGTCGACCGGAACCTGCTGCAGCCAGAACGTTTCGGCTCTGGCAAAACCGGTCGACCGGACGCCTGGGGGCGGTCGACCGAAACCTGTAACAATGTCAACATTTCAGTTCTGGGAAAACCGGTCGACCGGAAAAGTAGGGGCGGTCGACCGAAATCTGTAATTCCTGGAGTGTTTCGTTTCTGGAAGAACCGGTCGACCGGAAAGGCAGGGGCGGTCGACCGAAACCTGTAAAACGTGGAATTCTTAGGCTCTGGCAAATCTGGTCGACCGGCCAAGGTGTGTAGGTCGACCGGAAACACCTATACCTGTAAAAATGAAGTGTTAGACCAATGAAACATGTTCATAAGTCAAGATATTCATGTCCTCATCAATGTCATGTATTTTGGGATTGAAATCAACATAGAATATGCTTTGAGCATTTCTAAATTTTGTTCCGGGGGCTCCGCCCCCGGAAACCCCCGCAAGGGGCGCTGCCCCCTTGACCCCTGCGACCTGACCGGCGACCTGACCGCGCAGGTCGATCCGCGTGCGAGGGCGCAACATTGAGCTTTCATGTGCATATCTGTCATAAACACAACAGAACATATGTCAGTCATATAAAAGTGAAAAGCAACAATGACGAATAGTGTTTAGCCATTATCAAAACCAAGAATATCACAGAACACATATGACCATAGAATGATGTCGAATGACCCAAGTGACCATATGAAACTCAAATAACCACAGGGGCACAACAATCTCCCCCTTTTTGATGATGGCAACACTGTGAGTCATTATATGGCAAGGTGTATGACATATGCAACCTGTGCAGCTCAAGATCCATGATATTGAAATATGTGAATGCGGATATGTATACATGGAGGATCAAAGCATGTGAATAATGCATGTGAATGCTATGCACAATGCTATGCACAAACCCACTACATGTGAATGTAATGCACAAACCCTTATGATAGATGAAGGTTCTCTCCCCTTCTCTCCCTCTTTGACAACATACAAGCACACAGCTCCTATAAAGGACGCCCACAAAGAATTTATGATACCACTTACAAAGGACTCACACAAAGTGATACCACTTACAAAGGACTCACACAAAGAATTCTCCCCCTTTGCCAACAGCAAAAAGGAGTGAGAAAGTGAAATGTATGTGAGACCAGAACTGAAAGAAATGAAGAGCAAGCCATTATATGCAAACCTGAAACATGCCGTGAGCAACATATATGGTTCAAAGCTAATGAGATCCGAATTCATCAATAGAGTTCGAAAAGCAGCTACATTCAAGATGTAATAGAAATGAACCAAAAGATGCATGTCATGGCAGTGCTTAACCTTCCCTTGTCTTATATATCCATATTCCATAACCACAAAGGGAATAACACAAAAACTAGTATTGAGGCTAAACAATCATGACTAGAGCATGGAGTTGGATGATTGAAGCAAGAGGTTTCATATTTTGATTTCCAATATCTTTTGAATTTGAAGGCACATGACTCATATTGTACGAGCAATCAAGTCTAGTACACGCCTCCTAGCCGTAAGAATACACGTTGTTTAGACGCCAGTATTCCTAGGTATTAGGCAAGACTGACTGTAATGCTTCAGAATAAACAGAGATAGCAAACTCACGTCATGACATATCCAAACTCATTTCATTGATGAGAAGATATGTTTCTCAGCAATTATGTCATTGCTCTGCCTAGAGTCCAAAAGTTTTATGACAGAGATAACAGGGGCACATCATGACATATGCATTTGTCACTTGATTTGATGACATGACATATTTCTCCGTGCAACAATATCATTGCTCTGTCAGAATGATTTTCAGGAATTCCAGCTCATCAAGATGTTTAGAAACAATACTAAACTCTAGAGTTTCACCAAGATTGCCATAAAATCTGGATTTTCAGATTTCAGGATAGTCATGCAAAGCACAATATGCAATCGTTAGTTAAGGTCTATTAAATCCACATAACATAGATGATTTCAAAAGAAATATCAGAACTTCAAGGAAATCATTAAATCTGAACCATTGTCATTGAATGAACAATCATCAAGGCACATAATAGAAAGCTCTTACACCATATGTTCGTCAGGCTCATGAACTCAAATTCAGACTGTAAGCGAAGAAGTGTAGATTGCAAGAGGTTAAGAGATTCAACAAAACTCCCCCGAAGGATGTGCAATGGATGCGCGAAGGAGTTATGTTTACAAGCAAGTGGAATGATAATTAACAAGAGGAGAATGACCTGAAACATGCATGGGTTGACATGAATTTGACAGACATGAGATGCATGACCCAACACATGGTTATACACTTATTAAATGCAACATAGTGAAGATTAAATATATGCATGAATGTTGCACAAGGACAACTCCCCCTTACTATATGGCCTATATGCGACATTGACGCATGGTACTTGGCGGAGGTGAAACCTCACGCATATTGAGTGCTTCGTGACAAGCATAACTTGCCCTTCCATACACCAACATTTGATATACCATGGCCATGCGAGAATGATGCAACACAAACCATACAATGCATTATGAACATGAACTCAATTCATTATTATGCAACTACATGCAATGCGACACCATATGCAAAAAGACATATTGACATATAAACAATGCATGAATGCAAGACACACGACTAATTGAACATGATCATCAATTCAAATTCTTATTGTCCTGAGGTCGGCAAAGACCAAGCTCCCTTCTGAGTGTTGAAAACCTATCATTACACAAGGGTTTGGTAAAGATATCAGCAATCTGATTCAATGTATCAACAAAATGCAGTTCAAAGTTTTTCTGACCGACCTCATCTCTAATGAAGTGATGCCTAATCTCAATATGCTTAGTCCTAGAGTGCTGGACCGGATTTTTGGCAAGGTTGATAGCACTAGTGTTATCACACAGAATCGGGACACAACCAAGATCCACCAAGTAGTCTTGGAGTTGGTGTTTAATCCACAACACTTGGGTGCCACAGCTCCCCGCAGCAACATATTCTGCCTCCGCGGTTGAGAGGGCAACCGAGTGTTGTTTCTTGGAGGCCCAAGAAACTAAACACCCGCCTAGAAACTGACAATAGCCACTAGTACTCTTGCGATCCAGCTTGCATCCGGCGTAGTCCGCATCAGACTAAGATATAAGAGATAAATCACATGATGACGGATATCACAATCCCAAATCTTGAGTGCCGGCAAGATATCGAAGGATACGTTTGACGGCAGTCAAATGGGATTCTCTAGGACTAGCTTGAAATCTAGCACAAAGGTAAACACTAAACTGGATATCTGGTCGGGATGCAGTCAAGTAAAGCAAGGAACCAATCATACCTCTATAGACCTTTGCATCCACCAATTTACCATTTTCATCCGAATCCAGTGAAGTTGAGGTGCTCATAGGAGTTGCAATGATTTTGCTATTTACCATGTCAAATCTTTTCAACAGCTCCTTAATGTATTTGGCTTGATTTATGAAGCATCCGTCTTCTCCTTGGTTGACCTGCAAACCGAGAAAGAATTGAAGTTCTCCCATTAGGCTCATCTCAAATTCGCTAGTCATGAGGTTAGCAAATTCCTCACACATTTCAGATTTTGTAGAACCAAACACAATATCATCAACATAAATTTGAACAATCAAGATGTTCTTACCTTGCTTCTTGGTGAAGAGTGTTTGATCTACCTTACCTCGTGTGTACCCTTTTTCAATGAGGAATGAGCTTAGCCTTTCATACCAAACTCTTGGTGCTTGCTTAAGTCCATAAAGCGCCCTGTCTAGCTTGTATACAAAATCTGCATTGTTAGAGTTCTCAAAGCCAGGGGGCTGCTCAGCATAAACTATTGAAGCATTCAATGGTAAAAGGTTTGCCTGAACTATCCTTTAAACAAGAAAACAAATTGTGTGATGCATGTGCCCTAGGTAAACAAACTAGAAAATCATTCAAGGGAAAATCTGAAAATACATCATCCAAACCACTCGAGCTAATTCATATGGACCTATTTGGCCCAACCAGAACTGCTAGCTTAAGTGGTAGAAAATATGGATATGTCTTGGTGGATGATTTTTCTAGGTTCACATGGGTTTTCTTTCTCACACATAAAAATGATACTTTTGATGAGTTTCAGGCATTCTACATGAAGATAAAGCAGGATGGTGAGTTTAAACTTTCCAAGATTCAATCTGATCACGGTGGTGAATTTGAAAATGCTAACTTCTATAACCTTTGCAGGGCTGAAGGCATTTCACACCGATTCTCTTCACCAAGAACGCCGGAGTAAAACGGTGTAGTTGAAAGGAGAAACCGAACACTTGTAGAGATGGCAAGAACTATGCTTGCTGAACGGCAACTTCCAAGGAGATTTTGGGCTGAAGCGGTAAACTCGGCATGTTACATTATCAACCGCTCTATGGTAAGGTCACACACCAAAAAGACTCCTTATGAGTTGCTAAAAGGTAAAAAGCCCTCTCTCTCACATATGAAACTGTTTGGATCAAAATGCTTCATTCACAATAATGACAAAAGAGATTTAGATAAATTCGAGCACAAGAGCGATGAAGGTATATTTCTTGGATATTCTGATAGATCTAGGGCTTATAGAATTTATAACATTAAAAATCAAACTGTGGAAGAATCACCCCATGTTTCCTTTGATGAATATCATGATTCTAACAATGATAATTCTTGCAGAAAAAATGATGAAGATGGGGAATTCCTAAGCATGAAGGACAAGAGTGATTCTCCACAAGAAGAAATAAAAGAAGACGGTGACCTAGCTGAATCAAGCAGTGCAAGGAATCAAGCTCCAGGAGAAGGTAACGATTCTACAAACATTAGAATCCTTAAGGATCATCCCTTGGAGAATGTCCTTGGCAGCTTGAATGACCCACCTAGAACAAGGTCACATTTTAAGATTGTGGAAGAATTAGATCAACTTGCTCTTGTCTCGCAGCATGAACCCAAAAATATTGATGAAGCCTTAAAAGATGAAAACTGGATAAATTCCATGCAAGAAGAGTTAAACCAGTTACGTGAACTCCTTCCTTAATGGGTACGTGGAATAAATTTGTCTGACATTAGACACTAACAAAAGGTGCGAGTGCTTATAGCTCCAAGGCTACCTGGTAACTTGTTCCAAGGAACAAGAAAAGGCCATGGTGAACCATACACGCAGGCGCACACACCTAGACAGACCGGGCCACTGTCGCACACGCGTGAGATTTCTTTTTTGCTGAAGGTTGTTTAGGAATGAGGCGGACGACCACCTGAACAGGGACCGTCGACCGTGTTTTCCCAAGAAGCGTAAGACTATTCTTCTCAGAGGATGCAGGCGATCGACCGCTTCCATCGGGGCGGTCGACCGCTTTCGGAAGAGATATTTTGAGCAGACCTAGCTACAATGTGGCATCAACTTCATGACAAGGTCCAAATTCAGGTGGTGCCCACCTACGAGAGATGGTGTTATTACGTAGATATAGGGAAGGGTGCGTCCATCTAAAGGTGACATAAAATTTAGGTGGCTCATTCTGTTTGTGCTATTTGGGTTGACCGGTGATTGAGAAATTACAACCAGTTGAACAGGGGGAGTACATATCCCTCGCCCCTAGAGAACGCTCTTTAGCTTCACGTGTGATAGGCTGGTGGAGAATAATCGACCACGCTTCTATGTGCTGTTGATGATCGTGGTTCTCACATGGTACCTACCACCTATAGTTAAAGCATGTGGGAAGGCTACACCTTCGCGATGTGGTTTTCGTACAGAAGGATTTTTCGGTGGGCACACTTGGATGCCATAATACTCATTATTTAACACCCCCACCATACAGAAACGTGGACGGGTATGGTAAAGGAGTCCAATAATGGGCAAAAAAAAAAAAAAGAACTCCTCTGAATCACAGAAGATAAAGAGTTCCACATGTTGAGAGGATGTTAAACGCCTGTCAAACAACTTATGCCTTCAACACCTAATACGATGACTGCTATTGACACGTCGCTCAATTAGTGAAGCAAGTAAATTATGAAAAACATGAAAGCTCAATGGTCATCTCTCGTTGGGTATTTTCTTTAGATGATGACTCATCCCCAAAACTAATTTTTATCACATCATGATCACCCTTCAGTGAAGAAACCGATCAACCAACATCGCCGCAAGACAACATCCCTACACAGGGTCAAAGGCGAACAAGGGTATAATACTCAGTCACAAAGGGGGTTGCAAGTGGCGTGTGGGGGGGGGGGGGATATCTGTTGGGAGAGGGAGAGAGAGAGAGAGAGAGCTCCGACTTTGATGAAGTCATGGTAAAATAGCCGACAAGGATTAAAAGTTAAATACGATATTTTTGAGGGACTACAAATTTAAACCTTCCCAAAATAGCTTATTTAACTCTAATCAATCTTTAACTAAATTTAAAAATCTAAAATACCCTTAATAAATACCCTTAATATCTACTAAACTCTCTCTCTCTCTCCCTCTTCACATATCTATTACTTTTAACTCTCCTCTTTAACACAACACACTAGTAAAAATAACACTTCCTATAAGAATACTTCCGTCTTAAAATTTTGATTTCATTAATGGAAATGGAGGCACGAAATGACAACTAACTTTGGGGGCACTTCTACACCTATTTTCATGCAAGAGGTATATGAATAACAATAGGTATGCCGGGATAATAATTCATTTCTGCAATTGTTATAATTACAAATCTTCTAATTTAATATAGAGAAATTATCTATTTGGCCCTAAAAATTTTAATATTACCCTTACACCTCTACTCTAATGGAATTTATCTTAATACCCATCAAATCTCCTAATCCGAGTTGCCATATCCCTAAAATTTCATCATAAGTTGTATGTTTAATAGTGGCAACTCAATCATATGAGATGTCATTTTTACCCCTTACCTTGATGGGGAGAGAGAGAGAGAGAGAGAGAGAGAGAGAGAGAGAGAGAGAGAGAGGGAGGAATCTCTCACCCTCACCCTCACCCTCTCCCTTCCTCGCTGGTAGAGGCACCTGGAGTGGACTTGGCGGTGATGACGAGAGCAGCGGCAATGAAGAGGGTCCCCCCACAGTTGGGGGAACTTGGAAATGAAACCTTCTTAGAGGGTCAACTGGATAACAACTCTCAATTTAACCAGAGAGATCTTCCATTACAAGCTAAGAACAGCGTCTGATTGAAAGATGCACCAAAACATGCCCCGAGAGCAGCATACACTTGGTACACAAACCTTGATCTAGGGTAACTTGACGAAGGGAACTACTTCTACACCTGTGACAACGTGCACGTCCTTTGCCACTGACGAATGGGACTTCTGGTGGCCTCCAAACAAAGACGCTTCATTGGATTGTATGAGCAAAAAACTGCTTCTAAAGGACCAAGTCCTCTCATCTTCCTTTAAGCTTTGCATAAATGGTGGAGCTTTAGTCTCCCTCCCTAGCCCTGAAAATAGCACACGCAGAGACAGTGAGATAGTGGCACTACCCATACTTCGACGAAAGATAGCATTTTTGTATCATAACAACTTTCTCACCGCCCAAAAGAAAAAGAAAGGAAGCACTCACCATGTTTACAGAGGCAACACTATATTTTACTGTGACCTCGACGCCCAATCTCATATTGACATGTGACAAAAAAAAAAAGAATGGATTTCATTTTTCATGTTTAACTCGTACAAGATTTGCCATGGCTCTTTAATTTCTTGTCCGATAATCACAGTGATTCTCAAACTGAATAGGATCAAGAGCTGCTCATTTGATGCTATGGCACAAGCCATATCTTGAAAATTTCAAACCCCTGGCAAGGTGAAGCGAGAAAATTACCCCACTATGAACTTTCTCTGTCTCACAATTTGCACTTACAAATGCCATAGTTTAGCCAAGTGTGCACAACATGAAAAAAGATTCAATCTTTGTCTTTTAAGGAGTTCTTTAGAAAATAAAAGCTCATTGAGAAGGCCATCTCTATTTTGTTTATTGCATGGCATGGGATTTGAGTGTGAGTGAATTCCATGATAGTAGTTCACTTAGTAGATGGCTTAGGAGTAGCATGAGATGGCAGACACAACAATGGCGAAACTGAATACTGTGCCCGGAAGCTGCGGGTAGCAGTAGTCATGGGATGGCGGAGGAAGTTTTAGTGATTGCAGCTGTTCTGAGGGCCACTATGGGCGGTTACCTATTAAGTTAATAGGTTGTTCAAGAATTAAATGCTCCAAGAACCTTAATTCGATGATCTAACTCATTACACCATTTAACTTTCTCCATGACTAGAGGCTAATGCATTTACGGTCACGTGAACTCTCCAATGTACAATTTCCACTGAAAAGAATATAGGATACATAGATGGGGGAAACTAAAAGAAAAGATGAAGTGCAAACATCTAGGGTAAGGGAACCACAAGCAAAATGAACCTGCATCGGGAGGCAGAGAATGCAGAACTAAAAAAAAGAATCAATTGAACACAGGTTGTAGTAACCCGAATTAAAAAATAAACACAATAAAATGAATATAATTTCTTGAGCAAAATGAGGGTAACTTTGTTATACTTGTTGTGGACTGAATAAAATTTGGCAATTGTTATAATTATAAAATGGGCTAGTAATTAAAAAGTTTATTGGACTTAAAAAGAAGGATTCAATCTCTTAATATTCAAATTCCGAAAATCCCTAAATCAAATCGGGCTAAATATACTAAAGCACAAATAATTAGATTTCCTTGATCTAACAATGGAGTTAATTTATTTAGTATTGATATATTAAATAATTTAAATTCTTGATTTAGTGATGAAATTAAATTTTAAAAATATAAAATAGATTTAATACTTGAATTCCCACGAATTAAATTAAAATTAAACATTTAAAATTTCAAAAAAAAATAATCCCTAGAAATAGTTGTGATCAAAATTTGGGCTAAAAGATAACCCTTATTAGACTGAATTAAAAATTTATGGGCTTAATTCGGAGTAAACCCTAAACCCAAAATTTTAATGGGTTAATTGGCCCAAATTCTAAAAGCTTTGCCCTAAATTCAAACCCTAGGTCGTAGCCCACCTTGCAAGGTTTTCATCCGCTCAATCCTAAGCCTAATTAGGGCTATACTAGGTGTAGGCGTTTAAATTTTTGGGTTTGAATGTGGAAAATGGGAGATCTCGAACCTTAACTTTCTACCCTCGAATGTGGACTTTTAGGGTGGAATCTGGACTCTTAGGGAGGTTTTGATCTATACATAGATCCCTAATCCCTTCTTCTCGGCCTTTGACGTGCTGAAGGAAGTTTTTCTGGAGGCTTGGAGGCATAATCCGAGGACGAGAGGAGGATTCTTGGGAGTTCTACGAGTTCTTCATCCCTTGTCTTAGATCCGTTTAAAAGTAGGTGTTCTCTCAGGTTAAAACCAAAATGATCAAATAGGTTTAGATGAATGTCTAGTTTGTTTCTATACCGTTTTCCCCAATTGTTATTGACTTAGGAAGCATGTTAGATAAGTTTTATTGAGGAGGTATCGTCGATTCCGCCGGAAAGAAATCGGGTTCTTGATCGCGGTGGTCACAGTGACCGCATCCTTATCACAGTGCCCCGATAGACTGCGACCATATAAGACCATTTAACGAAATTGTTTTAAATTTAGAAAACATGATATTAACGTGTCGTTCATAGGGGACATATTCTTGTTAACGTCCCACGTCCATGCGACGCGAGCATTCATGACTCAGATTTTTTTTTATTAATTGTGAGAAGATCTAAGATCGCGGTCGTCAAACAGGCTACGCAGAGTCGCGGTGCCCTTGGAGACTGTGTTCATGTTTTTCATCCGATTTATTTTTAAATATCGTATAATTTGTTTTGAGGCATCCTGTATAAGCGACGCGTTTAATGAAGACGTCCAAACAACTGGACGCGGGTTTTAAGTTGACAGCCTTACACATCGGAAGCTCCGTTTCAGATCACGGTGTCCTAGACAGTGTTTTGAATCGCGACCTCTGTGCCGACCGCGTTCTTCTCAGGTTCTCCTGAATCAATAGTTCGTCCAGCATGTTAGATATGTTAATCTTGAGGTCCAAAAATCATGTTTTTGTTTAAACGTGTCATTTAATAACCACATGATTAGGTAAAGTATATGGAAGATAATTAATTTTTATTCCTTTGAGCTTATATTCCTTCCATGATTCTTGTTGTCTTCATGTCATCATTTGATCTCCATGATTCCATTATCTCTTCCAACATGTTAAAATGAGTAGATATAAATCTTGTTAATCCTGAAGTACTTAATTTCCATAGCCTTCTATCATGATTGGATACATGCTTAGCTTATATGTTATTGATCAACGATTCAAACATTTAGATTATTCTTTCTATAGTTGTAAATCGTGTCACTCCGTGATTCTGTTTCTTGCAAAGTCCTTGGTGAAGTTAGAACCCTCTGTCGGATATCCCTTCCGCCAAACTAGAACTTCTTCATCCAAGACCTCCGTAAGACTCCGCAAGCCATAGATTCCCTCATGGCCGCCGAGGTGGTTGTACCCTAAAAATCCTGAAAATCCGTCAAAACCATGCCTTACTGGCCAAGATACGATTCGACCGGCCTTTGGAACCACGGGACGAGATTCTTTTCTATCGACCTATTTCTGAACGCGATACACCCAGAAACTGCGTTCAGGCTTCCGTTTTCTGAACGCGGTGCACCCAGAGACCGCGTTCAAGTTCTGTCCCCCTGAAAGTGGTGTACATAGAGACTGCGTTCAAGAAGTCTGTGTAACCTGCTATGAACGCGTCGTGGCTAGGGGACACATCATTTTAAACGCATGACCCATCCAGGCCGCGTTCTTGTAGCGGTGTGTGTACTGACCATGTTCATCCTGAACGCGCCTGTGTCCCAGACCGCGTTCTTCAGTGTTCTTCGGGTCATAATCCCTTGTCTGATCATATTTTCTTCACGATTGTTAGTTCAGGTTTGATGGTTTAAAATGAAGGTTTAGATAAAGTTGCATATCGTTAGATTCATTCTCCTTATTGTCTTAATGTCGTTGAACATGATCCCTTAAATCATCCTTGAACTCCTCTTGTAAACTTCCATTTTACCTATTATTATGACATGTCCTTGAATGTATCATTTTGTTAGATCTGTACTTTAACCATAGCTAAATGTTAGTTATGTACTACATTACGCTAATAAGCTTATACCTTGAAATTCATTTGGCCATTATTATTTTAATGTGGGTGTCTAGATATTTACATTTGGATCGACGATCCATAACTTCAATGCATGGCGTTAATGGGGCCCGGTCTGGTCCTAAGAAGAGCACCCGAAAATACTTGTGTTCATGGGAGCTATTATTAACCTAGTATGACATTGCACCAAAGTACTATATTGCAAGATTGATCTATGGCATGCCACTTATTCACAATTTACTTGAAGTGTTTGAAATACTTGAATTACTTGACTTGTACATGCTTACGTTATATGGCCAATCCATTGATAATGTTCTTGATATACCTTCTTGGCAAATTGAATGGCTATTTCTAGTACTTGACACTTTCATCTTGATCATTATTATTCCTACTTGTCTCCATCTGCTTATGCTGCAATTTGCCTTGCTTGTATAGGACATTCTGCTTTACTCGACATTAATACATTTAACTTGTTAAAAGATTAATTACTTAAAGATTGCTTGGATCAAAAGATGTAATTCTTAGCTTCTCATTCACCTAGTGTTTTTTCAACATTTTTCAGGTAATCAAGAGGTTGGCGCTTTTATTCACTCAAATGGGGCAGGTAAAGTGTGATCTGAGTGCTCTTCGAACGACTAGATACCCGATGTTCTTTTTCTGTTCAAGTCTAGATTAGAAGTTAATGTCTTGATTTTGTGTGTCTTTCTTTAAGTTGGAATTTGTAAGTTAAGAGGCTTTAAGTCTCGGAGTCTGATGTATTCAGAATTATTGGACTAATTAATAAAATTATTATTGTCCTTAGCCCTATGTTATTGTTTATGATTGCATGCTCTGATTGACACGAATATTCGCTGTCACGTTCCGAGCAGTTTCCACTGCTACTGGTTTGGGACGTGACACAGGTTTTCTCAAGGAACATTGAGAGAAAAGAGATTTATTTCTTATAATCCATACGTGATTATTCCTTACAGGGGCCTTTTTGCAGGATAGCAATGTCCTTCCCTGAGCACTTTACAGTACATTGAGAGAGGTTAACTAGCAGCAGTGAGGACCTCTCCCTCCTGCCAGAACAGAACCAGAGCAGCTCCCAAGCAAGGCAGTGAGAGAGGTGCTGAAGGGGATGCTGATGGATATGAACCAGTTGAGAGCAAAGGAGACGCAGCTATGGATTGGACCAAGTGAATGCTCGGTCAGGAAGGCCATGCTGCAGGAGCACCAAGACAGGGTTTTGTTGCCCCAGCTGAACCCTCACAGCTGCTAGGAGGGGAGATGTTCTATTCCCCTTGTTCCACCACAAACTTAGCCATGTCATTAAGCAGGCATAAGAGAGCTTGCTACGCCATTTCATCAAAACAAATTTCTTATCCCAGTCCCTTGAAACATGCAAAAGTACCAAAATATCCTATTGACTTGGAACACTCAATATCAACCCAAAACATCTAAAAATCATTCCCAATGTTCCAAAACCTATCAGGACAATGGTAGAGCCTTTGGGCTCAGCACAGATTGTCTTTTCAATCGGTACTTGATCCCATGAATGGTATCACCACCGGCAGTTAATCAAGGGTTCCCGCTTATCACAGCAATGTGATAAACATTGGCTGAGGTTGGTGGGAAGCCCCAATTTTCAAAACCTAGTTTGTCAATTTCTTTTAGCAAAACTAGAATTGAATCTTCTAAAACAAATGTTCAAAAGAAAAAATCAAAACAAATCCAATGGAATGCCATAAACTCTCAATGAGTCTTCAAATGACAAATAAATTATACTAATGTATCTTCAAACGAGGACGTAAATTGCACTAATATGATCAACACACTAACAAACCCCTAAAAGGTGATGTGTATCCCAGCACATGGAAAAGGGAGGCCGACAGCAAAACAGCCTCCAAAAATCACTCAAACAAACTGTGAATGGAGAACTGAGCGTGCTGGAAGTTCAGAACATCAAAGAATTCTGGGATGTGTGCTTGGTATGATGTTGACATTACGTGCATTGATGCTCCTTTATTTTTTAAGGAGTAAGCCACTTGCAACAGTTCTTGGCTGACGTAATTAAACAAAAGTGAACCAGTTTGGTTTTGATGCAGTAAGTACCTAGAATAAAAGGTGAAACAGCAAGTGAGCATGGGTGAGCTGTTTAAGCAAAGGTTTAATCACTGTTTAAGTCAACTGGATCCAGGTTTCGATCTACTAACTTAATCTCACTAAGGTACAAGGATCCAAACAAACTGTGAATGGAGAACTGAGTGTGCTGGAGTGTTCAGAACATCAAAGAATTCTGGGATGTGTGCTTGGTATGACGTTGACATTACGTGCATTGATGCTCCTTTATTTTTTAAGAAGTAAGCCACTTGCAACAGTTCTTGGCTGACGTAATTAAACAAAAGTAAACCAGTGTGGTTTTGAAGCAGTAACTACCTAGAATAAAAGGTGAAACAGCAAGTGAGCATGGGTGAGCTGTTTAAGCAAAGGATGAATCACTGTTTAAGTCAACTGGATCCAGGTTTCGATCGCTCACGAAGGTACAAAAATCCAAGGGATTTGGTTGTGTCATGTTCTCCACCTGATTGGATTTTGAACCACACAACAGGTGGCAGGGACAAGGACTCCTACAGCTGTAAGCATCCACACATGGTGACAGCAATGACAGGGACAACAAATGGTGGTCAATGAGGGGACAGAAATGATGATGAATAACATGGTTGAAAGAACAAAACCGTTTTTATGTTTACATAACAATCTTTAGGAAGTCTATGGCATTCCAGAAATGTTGATGAAGTCACACAGAGGGGCAACATCAACAAGGAGTGTCTACAAAAACATTTGAAACTTGTGCGCGGTTATGATGTAAACGGCCCTACCTAGTGATATATGAGTCATCTGTAGTATTTATGACAACTTCATCACCGGTTGTAATGTCTGATGGTGCCCGAAAACGAGAGAGTAAATAGCCAAACTACAGAAAATATTAGCCAAAATTGACAGCATTACAACCATAAGAGCACTCAGTCCACAAAGTGGGATCAAAGTATGTTATCAATAAATCAACAAATGTTGATGATGATGGTAATTATGATGATATTATAAGCAAGGGACATGTGAAAAGGAGATGAAGCAAAATCAATAGAAATGGGAACTTCAGTGGGAGTGCAATGTACACCGTAGAAACTCCATTTGAAAGAAGCAAGTCAGCTCAAAGCCATGAACAAGCATTTGTACATGTTGTCTTTTTGTGATTTGATAGACTTGTAACTTGATTTCTCAGAACACTTTTAGCTAGCATTTCTAACACAATTTAATCAGTTTGAGGTATTATATCTGGTTTATCATTTATCTCATGCACAACAAGGAAATAGTAATTGACAAGATTGTTGCATTATGGCATGGAGGTCACAAGTTCAAAACTGGAAATAGTCTCTTTAAAAAAAGGAGAAAAGTCTGCACACAATTGACCCTCCCAGACCATACGGTGGCACAAACCTTGTGGCACTATGCTGCCCCTTTTTCCATGACAAGAAACTGAATGACACTCACTTGTAACACTTGTTTTTGATGGAATAGTGCCTGTATACAGATTTCACCAGATGTAGTATTTATTCTGCCCTGTTCAATCAAAGGAAGATAAGCAGAGCAGTTCCCAATGAGATGAATGTTTAACACGGATAAATTCAAGGGTGCTCATTAGCTGAACATAAATGCAAATTTCTTAACTATTTAAATAGCATATGCATTATCAATTCCGCAATTTTGGGTTTATCAGACGACTTGAGTTCAAACATTGGACATTTCTCCACCGATCGCACTCGGTGCTTATTTACATCTACATAAAGTCCGAATACCCTGGATTATCTGTCAAAGAAGCCTTTAACCTCTACCCGTTTTGATATTAATGATCTTGACGATCACTCATTCGGAGTACATTTGCAAGAAAATTTGAAGACTGTCATTCCTTGAACATATGTAATTTGGATTACTATCGGTCTTTCAAAACCTTTACATTTAGTCCTGAGCATGTAATCGGGACATCGGGTTTACATTCGGTCACAACCAGACCATTGAATGTGCTTCCGTCTGCAACTGGACCTTTGAATTTACTTTTGTCCACATTCGGATGGTTGAATTTGAATTCCGTCGCGATTGAACCGTTGGATCACTAAGATGATCACTATCGGTTCGTCGGATTTGCTTCCAGTCATGCTCTACCCATCTGATTTGTTCCAAGTTGAGATATGACTGTTGAATCTGTTTTGGATCAAGATGTGATCGTTGGATTGGTTCCTAGTCTCGATCCGGCCATTGAATTTTAATATAGTCAAGATCCGACCATTGGATTTGCCCCAGATCAACATCTGATTATTGATTTCAAATTTCATCACAATCGATCTGTTGGATCGCCAACATCATCAGTAATGAACCGTCGAAATTGCTTCTTGGTCATGATCACTCTAGAGTATGTTTATAATTTTTCCTCTATGAGGGTATCTTTGCAATTTTCCCAACAGCAGGGCATTCTTGTAATTTTAGAAGTGATTTGAACATTTTTGCCCTTTTTAACCCTTGTTGGGCATTTTGGGAATTTTGGACCCCTTCTGCGTATATTTGCAATTTCAAACCCTTTCTGAGTATTTTTGCAATTTTTTATCAAGCAGGGATATATTTGCAATTTTTGGACAATCCCGAGCATTTCTGTCATTTTTTGACAACCTCGAGCATGAAACTCATGCACGAGTCTTCATGCTTGAATCTCCTTGGCCACCCTTTGATGTTGGACCTATGCTCATTCTCTTGAATTTATTTCCTAAAGTGTCCACTAGGACTGAGGAATAATGCCCACAGGGGCGTATATGCAACATACCCCTTTCTTATATTTTGTGAATGCATAAGTACACTTCATAAGGGAAGAGAACACTTAGGTGACCCCTCCATAGTCCTTGGTTCCTTCATGCTCGATCCTTGGTGGACGCCTTTCCTTAGGTTTTTCTGCAACTTCCCTGTCAGTGGGGACATTTCTGTAATTTTTTCACTATCGTGGGTATTTTGCAATTTTCTCATATCGGGGGAGGGGGGGGGAGGGAGATATTTATGTACTTTTCTGGTAGATCTGGGCATTTCTATAATTTCTGATCTTTTCAGGGTTTTCCAGCAAATTCTGGACAGCAAAAGATTTTTTGCAATTTCTGCCCTTACCAGGGTTTTTTCTGCAAATTCTAGACAGCAGAAGGATTTTTCTGCAATTTCTGAACATGATAAGATTTTCCATGATTCTCAAGATTTTTTTATGGACTTGGTTATTTCTGAAGTTTATGTGGTTCCTCCACCATTTTTGCACAACCATAGGGGCATGTCCCCAATGCTAGGGGCACAGCATACCGTTTGTGGGTTTTTGTGCAAAACACCAAAAATCCTCAAGTCCTCAAGCATTCAAGCCTTCAAGAAAACCCTAAAACCCCTGCTCCTTCCGCCTTCTTGGTGGGTGCTCGATGAAGTCCTCCTCTCTCATGGGCAAGGCCTCCTATTTATAGCAGTTGGGAGAAGATGTCTGGAGGAGGTGAAAGGGCTTTTCTCTTTTGGACATTTTAGCCCCTCCAGGCTTGAAAGGAGGAGGGGCATAAGAGGAAAAGAGAAAAGAAAGAAGTCCCTCTAAGCATTGGGTGAATATTTGAGATCCCTCGGGCATTGGTTGAAAGTTAAAATCTCCCCCAGGCATTGGGTGAAGATTGAAGTGCCTCCGGGCATTGGAACAGAGATTGAAGTCCCTCCGGGAATTGGAGCCCAAACCTCAGCCCATTCGGGCATCACACAAGGCAGGAACCTCCTCTGAAGGTCGATCCGGGCACGGCAAGGGATCCTTAGGTCCCTCCGGGCATCAAGGAACTGCCTGGCCCCCTCCGGGCATGCAGGGACCAGTCTGGGCCCCTCCGGACATGCAGGTACCAGCCTGGGGTTCATCCGAGCATGCAAGGGATTCTTGGGGCTCTCCGGACATTGGAAAGGAGAGGGTTGACTCCTTAGAGTCCCTCCGGGCATTGGAGCCCATACCCCAGCCCATCCAGGCATGGCAAAGAGGACAGCACTGCCCCCTTAGTCCATCCGGGCATGGCCCCTATTTCTTTTTGTTAGATAGAAAAAAGAGGAAAAAAGAGGAAATAGGAGGGTGTGGGTCCCACAGGAACTGGGACCCCCCTTTTGGGATCTCTTCGGGCATCAAGGACCCAGGAGAGTCCCCCCCGGGCATCGGGGAGTCCCCCTGCTCTCTTTCTCTTCCCCCCCTCTTTTTTTCTTCGGGAAATTTCAGAGTCCAACAATGAATTATGTCTGTAACAAGTGCAGCCCCTTGCCATTTATCTGAATGTGAGAGAGAGTTTGTGTTTAATATTTTCTATTTATGGAATTTTTGGAGATTATGCTATCGGTAACAAGATATTTGACTATCAGAATAGGCACGCATCAGGAGTTAAAAGTGCGGGAGAATATGTTGGAGACAATGCTCCACACTCTCTCTTCTGCATCCACTTGCCACTCCCTTCACCACTGTTGCTACCCCCGCGTTGTTACTTCCCCACCAAGACATTTCACCACTACCAGGAAGGTTCTTCTTCGTGATTCACAAGGATAACCCAAGCAACACCTTGCATTCCAGAGACTAACACGTTCACCCTGATCAACATTAGTATGGAGGTAGGATTTGGCCCCCAGACTTCCTCATCTTGGCTGCAGATGCAGCTACTAAGCACTCAATTTCCTCCCCTCCACTCAACAGCAGAGTGAGGCTGATCAGAATCAGTAGATCTTCCCATCTGAGGGGTAAACTCCCTCTGACAGAGACTAGAGAGTGATGCAGAAAAATTACAGAATAAGCTAGGTCCTTCAAGTTACAAGAGGGGCTGATCACCACCGTTCCCTTATCTCTTCATACATGCAGCAATCTAAAAAACAAAAGAAATATACTCCATACACAAGCCGCTAGACTGAACTTTATTAGATTAAACATAGCTAGGTCTTTCAAATTTCACCGCTATAAAGAACAGAAAAGCAAAAAGGAGAACAGAGATGAGGAAAATTATATTCTGAATAATCACGGAAGTTAGAGAGAACTTGTCAGTTGATATCTTACAAGTACACTAAGCCCATTGTCTAGTGAAAGTCTTTTATACCTGTAAAAAGATTCATTATTCCATAACTCTCAATTATTTGAACAAAAAAAGCTCTCAATTAAATACAAGCAACTTCAGATGAATATCTCAAAGTAAGAGGAAATATAGGCAGAAGAGAAATAGTGGATCAACAAATACAAACCTCAAAGTCTAACATTGTTTACTGATAATTGACACACCTTTTTTTAAAAGTGGGTGATACAATAATCGACAGATACTTGATGACCAATTCTTAACAAGGAAAGAAACTACTTCGGGAACATATTTGCTTGTAACATATCCCTCCCAACAGAGGGGAGAAATGAAGTAAATGTTATCTTGAGCACAATGGCTTCTATGAAACTCCTATTGAACAACCAGGATTAGAGAAATATACAGTTGCAGTAAAAGTTTGTCAGAAAGATGAGTAATGCTTATGACATTGGGCCACAAGGTTCCACAAAGACAGTGGTAGTGGTACTGATTACAAATCTAGTAGTAGGGTGAGCAAGGAAATCCAGAGAAGCAAATACAGTTGCAGTAAAGGTTTGTCAGAAAGATGAGTAATGCTTATGACATTTGGCCACAAGATTCCACAAAGACAGTGGTAGTGGCACTGATTACAAATCTAGTAGTGGGGCGAAAAAGGAAATCTAGAGGAGCAACCCTAACATAACAATATCAAGTATTGCTGAACAACCAGACTCGAAGAATATGTACATGCAGTAGAGTTTGCCAGAAAGACTATGCCATGAGGGGAGAGAGAAGCTCTGCCTTTTGGTGAGAGAGGCCCGACGATGTGGAGGGGCTCGGGCCGGTCTGGAGATAGCGGAGGACCCCGGAGACCTCCTCAGAGGTGCTTCCGTTGTGGCTCTCTTGGCCATCTCCGTCGGTTCTGCTCCGTCCAGGGTGGGATTCGTGGTGTGTCCAGAAGGGGCAGGGGCCTGCACAGATCCTATGTGGAGGTTCTCCGGGGCGGCCAGTGGGCGGCCTCGTTGCCTGCCTCCCACGAGCCTTTGAATCTTGTTGGGGGGAAGGGGGTTATCACCGGAGAGCATCTCCCCCCGCCTAGACTGGCTGTCCCGACGCATCTGTTTGTCTCCGCTTCGTGGTGGTCTGGACGCCGATATGGCCAGGTGTTTCTTGGACGACCGGTGGAGGGTGGGAGCTCTGTGGGACATCAGGAAGGTGTTGAAGAACTCCTTCCTGGCGATTGCGTCGTTGACGACAGCAGCAAGGGGTGTTACGGAGGTTGGTGCTTTGGTGATCGAGGGGGCCTATATTAGTGTCCATCCTTGGAATCTGAGAGAGGAACCTTCGCCGTCCCCCAGCGGAGGTCCTGGGGAATCAGGCTTGCAGGGGTTCCACTTTGGCTATGTGACGAGGCGGGTATTGCATTCTTGGTTAGCCCCTTCGCTCATTTGGTCCCAGGCTCTCTCCACGTGTCTGTGGAGGCCTCTGTCTTCATCGTGGAGGCCCTCGTGTCCACTCTGGCTGTTGGAGGGGTGCCGCTGGCGATCTGCTTCTCTACTGAGGGGGAGGAATCGTCGTCCGTGTGCCCTGCCAACCGGCGTGCAAGGGGTGGCGGCGGTTGGCTCACGAGGGGTTAGGGTTTCCTTCTTCCCACTCGGAGGTCGGGGATGACATGTTGACGAGCAGTTTGAATTCGTTCGTCCCTCCCACTCGTTAACCCGGCTCAACCCTCCCTTCCCTCCTCCAGTGTCCTGTGGGTCGGCGCCCCCATCTCCTCAGGGAGATCTGCTTCAAATCTTCGGTGGGGTCATTTGCCAACAGGATCTCACTCCGATGCTCCTCCGTGAAGCAGACCAAACTGGGGCCAGGTCTATGGTGAGACTTGCTAGCAGCCAACACGTCATCTGTCAGCCAGCCCAGTGAGCTCAGAGTGGCCTGTCTGCAGCTCTCCCGACAAGGGAGGCGACTAACGGTCACAAGTAGGTGCCCTTCCTAGCCCTTCCGTGGTGGGGGAGGCCGCATCTCCCGTGGGGTGTTCTCAACGGCAAGGTGCAAAGAAGCGACTAGCGATCACCGGCTCCAACTCTCTGCAACAATTGAGGAGTGATGTCCGAGGGGAGGGCCAGACCTGTCTTTTGATGGCAAGATTGGCAAAACGGGAGAGGAAGTTAGAGGCGCTTGATCCTCTGCCCACCCAGGTACATAGCCGCCTGCAGTCGCCGGTGACGCCTACTCTGGATCTAGGCCCAATCGAAGAGGAGGATGCTCAGAGATTGGATGCAGCCCTCTTAGACGTCGAAATTGTGGCTGACGATCAGTTCATGCCAGAGGCGACTGAGCAGACTATTGAGACCGAGCCCCCGACCACTCCTATTTCTGGGGTGGCCAGTCTAGAGGATGGGGTCATGGAGGTTCGTGAGATTCTTGAGGAGGTGGGGAAGGAGTTGTTTGGGGTGATGGAGAGGCTAACGGAAGAACATTTGAGGGGGTTGACTGAGAAGCCGGGTGTCTCATATGAGGGTGTGGAGAGGGTATTAGAAGATCCTTATTCTTTATCCAAAATAGGTGGTTAGTGGCATTAGCAAGGGAGGCGAAAAAAGAAAAATCTCAAAAAAGGGTGAGTACAGACGGTGAGGGGGTGGAAGTGGAAGAGGAAGGGGGAGAGGGTGACTCTTTTTAGTCCCCATGAAGATCATCTCTTGGAATGCGAGAGGTTTGGGGGGTGGGGAGAAGAGGAGGATAGTGAGGGAGATGGTGCAAAGCTATAAGGCTGATATCCTTTGTATTCAAGAGTAAATGTGAGAGAGATGGAGATGAGTTGTTGAGGGAGATTAGGGGAGGTAAACTTCTTAGGGGTGTGGCCTCCCCAACTGTGGGAAGAGCAGGGAGTATCTTGGTGCTGTGGAACCCCTTTGAGGTGGAAGACGTGGAATAGGACAGGCAAGTTGGCCGGTGGGCTATTTCTCTTCATTTCTGATGTTTGAGAGACAATTTCTCCTGAGATTTTTCAAAGATCTATGGACCTCAAACCAGGGAAGGGAAGAGTGTTCTGTGGCCGGAGTTGTTGGCATTTCATCTCGCCTTGGCCCGTCCCTGGTGTGTGGGTGGCGACTTCAATGCAATGACATCAAGCTCCGAGAGGTCGGGTGGCCACCCTCATACGGGGGAGACAGAGGATTTCTATTACTTCATCCTTCATCCAACAGGCTGCCCTCATAGACCTTGGCTTGGTGAATGCCCAATTCACCTGGTCAAATATGAGGGCATCCCATGTGTGCTCCAGACTAGATAGGTTCCGGGTGTATGTGGAATGGGAAGATCATTTCCCGTCTGCTCAAGTTTATTGTTTGGCTAGATCGTCCTCAGATCACAAGCTTACCTCTTGAAAATCACCCATGGTCGAGAGAGGAGACAAGCTTTCATATTTAAGAGATTCTGACTCTGGAAGACAGATTTCTCAAACAGAGTCAAAGGGACATGGAATGCTTGCAGACAGCAAGGGTCTTTTATGGCTACTGTTGTTGGGAAAGCTGCATCAGGCGGCCCAGGTGCTCAGAAGATGGGGTGCAGGGAAGCACCTTCCTAGCAAGCAAGATATGGACAAGATCCTTCGGCGGTTAGAGGTGTTGGATACTTTGGAGGAATGTCTTTTTGCTCACGTCCTCCTCTTCCAAGATAAGCACCTTCCATTAGATCTCACGCCAACAAGTTCTTTGCTAGGCTTTTCACAAAAGATCAAAGGTGAAGACCTATTTTGCTCACGACCTCCTTCCTCATCTTTCTTCAGTAGATAGTGAGACTCTTGTGAGTCTCTTCCTGGAAAAGGAGGTCAAGCAGGCGGTGTTCTCCCTTGCAGGTGACAAAGCTCCAGGGCCGAATGATTTTCCTATGATTTTCTTTCAACAGTGTTAGGACATTATTAAGGAGGACTTTCTTGGTGCTGTTAAGGAATTTCGTAAGGGCAAAAGCCCATTTGAGGGATGTTAACAAAACAATTCTGGTCTTGATCCCTAAGAAGATGTCTGCGGAGGAGTGGGTTGATTTTAGACCCATTAGTTTGTTGAATAGCACCTACCAAATTGTCTCTGGGGTGCTGGCCAGTAGGTTAGAGAAGGTTGTGGATGATATTGTAAGTGAGCAACAGGGTCCTTTATTAGGGAGAAGCACATCTAGGAGAATTTTCTTGTCGCTCATGAGTGCTTATATGCTATGAAGCATCAGAGTAAGACAGAAGTGCTCCTCGAGTTAGATTTTGAGAGGACATATGACAGAGTTAACTGGGACTGTCTTTTACAAGTGCTTACTAAGATGGGTTTTCATCAATCCTAAGTTTCCGGGATTAGAGAGTGTATCTCTTCTGCTTCTTTCGTCGTTCTCATTAATGGGAAGCCTTCTTCCTACTTTCTAGTGGGAGAGGGCTTCGGCAGGGAGATCCTTTTTTATTTGTTCTAGTGGCTCAGATTTTGCGTAGGCTTTGGATGAGAGCTGAAGCGGCAGGTGTGGTTCGAGGTTTCCAGGTGGGTCACTCTAGTAGTAATATCACTCACCTTCAGTATGTCGATGACACTATTCTTTTCCTAGCAGATAAGGAGCACTAGTTGATTGATGCCATAATAATTTTAGAGGTGGTTAAAGATATCAGTGGGCTGAAGATGATCTATGGCAAAAGTCACATTGCAGAGATCAATTTGGAGGAGTCAGCCCTAGGCATGCAACTTCTATTTTTGGGTGTCAGATTGGAGCTTTTCCCTTCACCTACACAGGTCTTCCTTTATCTCCAGGATCTCTTCATTATAGGAATTGGCAGGCGGTGGTGCAGAGATTTGAGTCCAGGTTGACAGAATGGAAGGCTAGGCTTTCCTCTTATAGAGGACGTTTGGTATTATGCAGGTCCGTGTTGGACAATTTGCCCATCTATTTACTTTCCATATTCAGAATTCTGAAGATGGTGGCCAAAAAAATTGGAATCTATTCAGGCGAGATTTTTCTAGCATGGCAGTGTTATTATGGTAAGGGATGGCACGACATTGCTTGGGACAGAGTTTGTAAGAGCAAAGAGGCAGGAGGCGCGGGTATCAAGAACTTTAGAGATTTCAACTTGGTGCTTTTATGTAAATGGTTGTGGAGGCTCGAGACAGAAGATGGAGGTCTTTGGATTCAACTGATCAGACACAGGTATTATACTTCAACCAAGGTGTGGGATTTATGCCCGCCTCATTTATACAATGTCTCCCCTATTTGGAGAGGCAGCCTTCAGGGTGTTGACTTCATCAGAGTTAGTGTTCGAGCCAGCATGGGCAATGGAGAAAGATGTTCTTTCTGGCATGACAAAAGATCTCACACTCGTGGAGGTCTTCCCTTTGTTATATGATGTTGCGGCTGCACCTGAAGCTTCTGTGACTCAAGTCTTTCGATGCGTAGCTAGCGGGGGGCATTTGGTCACCTACCTTTAGAAGGAACCTCACCCTTGTGGAGATGGACCGGCTAAGACATCTCCTAGATTTCCTTCCTTAGTTCAGATTGGACGCCACTGCAGGAGACAATTGGATATAGAGATGGGACAGAAAGGGTTGTTTCTCTGTGAGATCGGCCTACTCCCTCATTTCAGATGGAGGTCTGCATCATACTTTTGCACCTCAGGTATGGAGCATTAACAGCCCACTCAAGGTCAAGTTGTTGATTTGGAGGATTTCCCATGATCGGCTGCCCACGTGTGTTAGATTGCCCCCTTTCCTTCCAAGTATATCTATTGTTTGTTGCTTATGCAGCGAAGCGGAGGAGGACTTCCATTTATTTGTACGCTGCCCTTTTGTTCAATAAATTTGGGCAAGGATCGGCCATCTATTCCACCAGCCAGTCGGTCAATGTGAGGGGGTCCAACAACTCCTCATGTGAAATAGGAGGTGGACTCTAAAAGGCGACTCGCTTTTGTGGTGGCTTGTTCTTCATGCCACTCTGTGGGCCATTAGGAGCAAGAGAAATAGAAGAATCTTCAAAAGGGAGTCCAGGTTCGACGATAGGATTTTTTTCCTTTGTTTGCGAAACAATGTGGTGGCTTGTTCATCATGCCACTCTGTGGGCCATTAAGAGCAAGAGAAATAGAAGAATTTTCAAAAGGGAGTCCAAGTCCGAAGAGCGAAACAGTGGCATTTTGGGCGAGATATCTTTGTAAAGTGGGGGAACGTTATTCCTCCCTTTTTCTTTCTTTGAGGTGTTAGTAGGGGTAAACCCTTTTGAAGGGGGTATCCTTTTGTATAGAGAATTTTTTTGTAAACTGAGTGCTTATACATGTACATTCATGTATTTTATTAATACAACAGTGGTACTACTCACTTTTCAAAAAAAAATTATGCCATGAGGCAATGCAGATTGCACAGTAGTGACATTGGACAAATACATATTAATGTAGAAGAAAGAGTTGATTAAATTAAAGGATTTTTTAATTCTGTAAGAGATAGATCTTTTTTAATCAACATTACATCTAGACGCATCTCTCCTCGTTGAATTGAGGATATAGCAATTTTCCTTATATTTATAAGTCTAAGTAGTAAACAATATACCTTGATATTATTGATCATTCCTTGATTCAAAGAATCATGCCATCTTAATTGAAATTTTAAATATTTGTTTAGGAATAAATCTAGTTTTGCTTCCTTCTTACTCTTGATTTGTTTTTTCTTTCACCATTTTTTAATGGTTGATTCTATGTCATTTTTAGCGGTCCTTATATCTCATTTTAACAATCGAAAGATGGTCGAAAGAAAAAATCTCTATTTGATGGGACTTCTCTCTATACCTATTCTTCCTATACCTATGAATTCATTGGACCCAGAAATGAGACATTGGAAGAATTTTTTTTGTCTTCCAATATCAATAGGTTGATTGTTTCCCTCCTGTATCTTCTAAAAGGGAAAAAGATTTCTGAGAGTTGTTTCATGGATCCGCACGAGAGTACTTGACTTCTCCCAATAAATCAAAAGTGTATCATGCCCGAATCTAACCGAGGTTCGCGGTGGTGGAATAACCGGATCGAAAAAAGAGGGATTCTAGTTGTAAGATATCTAATGAAACCGTAGCTGGAATTGAGATCTCATTCAAAGCGAAGGATAGCAAATATCTGGAGTTTCTTTTTTTTATCCTATACGGATGATCCGATCCGCAAAGACCCTGATTTAGAATTGTTTGATCGTCTTTAACATTTAATTGGTGTCTCCCAAACTTTATGGTAATTCCTGGCAGATGTCTTGATTGTTGTGTATTCAGTTGATGAGGCAGAATGTCATTTACAAAATGGGACATTAAATAACAATGCAGTATTAGCACTTGATGGTAATCAACACCGGGCACTGACATTTTTATTTTGCATTTGTGTCCTTTCGTTTGTATTTATACCCTTGGCTAATTGGGTTTACAATTGTAAGGCATTGTAAGTCAAAAAGGATAGTCTTTAAAATCTTTGGGTTTCTTTGTAAATTGCAAGTGGGTCCAGCAGGGTCCCCCACCCTCTTCCCGATTGGTCCACCTAGGTTCTAGGGCCCATGTGGGGTTGGTTCAAAGTCCAACATTGGACTTGGACCAAGGGGGGACAAGAATGGAAAAAGTCCAAGTTGGACTCCCATTTAGTCAAGGGGGCGCCCCCCATTTAGTGTTGTTTAATGTGTGTTGTATTTGTATTTAATGTGACAATTTGACCACATGAGGGAAGAAAATCCTATCCCTAGTTTACCCCTCCCCTAACTTAGATCTGAGGGTAGTTTAGGACATTTTTACATTTCTATATAACCCATGTAATTAGCTATTTTCATAGATTAATGTGAGAAAATTTCAGAAATTGTCCAAGGAAGCCCAAGGGCGCCCCTCTCTCTCTCCCACCCCCCTTGCAGATGGAGTTCTGCGAATTTCTTGAGGTGTGAAGCCTCCTCCCCTCCCCCTCTCTGAGTGAGAAGCTCAACCCTGCCGCCGCCGCCATCGAGCCGCCATCGTGCCGCCACCGCCACCGCGTCGGAGTTCTGTCCAGATCAGGACAGAAGGTTGAAGCCCGAATTTTATCTCCACATCAGGAGATCTGATCGAGCTATAACTTTGAGTGTTTGTTCTTCTTGTTATCTCCGGTCTCCATTTTAAATTTCGTGTCAATCAGAGGTCATTTGATATTTTTCCCGTAATTTTCATTCCACCCCCGACAGTCTGCCAATCAACAGATCTGCAGGATAGGAGTCGGTTCTTCTATTTTTCCCACCACCTTATACATCTCCAAAAAATCCCCAAAAATTCATGCGTGTTCCTCACTTTCCTACCTTCCACCCATAATTTTTCTAGGGTCTAGATTTATCGTCTTCTTGTCGGTCAAAATAAGTTTTCAGGGAAAACTCAGTCTGTCCTGTGTGTCTGTCAGTCCGAGCCAGCAGAAACCTTTGAGGGACAGTCGTTTTCATTTTCAATTCATTCACTTGATGGATCTGAAAAAATTATATGTTGTATCCCTCTGAGTCCTCTATCTATCGGTACCAAGTTTGCGTCGATCCGACACCAGATCTGACCGCAAGAAATCTTTTCGTGAAGGCGCGCAGAGCAAATCCGAGCCCAGCCAGCACAATCAGTCCGGGAATTAATTCCTCAGAAAATACGCCGGCACACACTCGGCCGCCGCCGCTCCCGGGGATCGACCGGCAACCTTCCAACAGCGCCCCAGCAAGCCGCAGCAGCAAGGAGACGCCCGGGCACCGCCGTCCCAGCAGTCGGGCCCACCTACCATCCCGCGGGCCCCACAGAACCGTGCCGACCAGCAACCCGTCTCCGGCCCAAAGTGCTGCCCGTCAACCCAAGATCGGTCCTCCCGGGCCCCACTTGTAGCCTTTTACCTCCCTGCGTGGAGTGGGCAATAGAATTCATTTCTGTAATTATTGTAATTGTTTGTAACAGGAGTTACAGTCTTTGCCGGGATCGTCTTCCCCGCGCCCGGTAGCGTGGAGGTAAACTCGCCACTCTCTCTATCGCATTTGCTTATTTCGTATTTATTTGTATATGCCGCTGCGAGTGATAGGTTACTAGCTCGATTCAATTTAATCACCGCTGCGAGAATGAGTGAGTGAACCCGTCCCGTGACTCAATCCGAGTACACGCGGAAAAGTCGATACCCGAGACTCATTACCGGTTTCTCAACCGCGCACGGTCCCACGTTTCCCTCGCATAGGAACGTCCGCGAGCTAGAGTCTCAGGTTCGCGTCTCGTCCCGCATCAAATTGGTATCAGAGCGGAAGGTTGAGTCTAGGGTAGTCGTTGTTTAACAAAGAGGGAAAAAAAAGGTGTCTAAGTGTAGGTGTCGCATTTGCATTCCTTTACCCGGTATATCAAAAGGTGTTCCCGAAATGATAGGTTAAGCCTATCGGGAAGGTTGCACACTTGCGTGAGTTCGGTCTTCGGATCATACCTCCGCCACGTACCGGATATGGGTTGAGTCTAGATTTGTAGTCGAGTCCGCATTTTATCCTTTTCACCATTTCGAGTCAGGTCTAGATATTTTTTTGCATAAACTTTTGCATATAACAACAAAAACAAAAACAAAAGAAAGAAAAGAAAAAACAAATGCCATTGCATGCCCATTCCTAGGGGATCCAACCCCATCTTTTGCCACTATGGCCAACCCATGCCGACCCGTCCAAGGCAACAAGTCCGTGTTGGAGTACATTAAGGACTACGATAAGTACCGGTTGGAATATGGAGTTGGAGAGGAGAGCACCACGACCGCATTTCAGTTCCGGAGAGGTTTGCGGCTTCACTTCAAGTTTGAATGTCTTTGCCGCGACGCGACCACTCTGGCGCAGTCTTATCTGGTCGCTCTAGAGGTTGAGCCTTTCGAGACAAGGTTTGATGCCGCCCTTCGGCGAGCATCTACCTCTCAACCGAGTCCCGAGCCGGTCGGACAGCCTACCCCACGGCCTCCCCCACCCCAGTCGGGGAACCCCTCCCCTAGAGCTCCATTGCCATCTACGTCCGATCTTTATTCGGAGTCATCTCATTTGGAGCCACCTCAGCCCGAGCCACCCGTGTTTCTAACGGGAAAGCTATTCATCACCGAGCCACTACTTAGTTGGTTCAAGATAGGCTTGGTCCCTGGACCGCCTTGCTACCCACCCATGGACCCAACACTTCCCAGTAGTCCCCAGTAACTCCTTTCACACCACTTTCCGGTCCTTTTGCTTCGTAGAAAGTGTGAAGGATCTAATAAGGAGTTTAGAGTGTCAATGGGAGCTGACCTATATGTTGGCCTTAGGGTCTGACCAACCCTATAGGCATAGCTTCATGCTCCCGGCTTTGGGGTCTATTACCTCGATGTACACTTTGGGTCATATCACCACCAAGGTCCTTTTGTTCTTCCCCGTTCCCGATGAGCTTGACTTTGCTCCCTCTTACGGTATTGCCGTCCCGAGGGAAGACCCATATCTACTCTATGAGATCACTGTCCCTCTTACCATAATGGATGAAGGTGATCACCTACACCTTCAAGAACTCCAAACATGGGACCGTGACATGTGGGAACCCATATCGAGGGGTCACACATTCTTTGATCCCTTCGATCCCTTCCCTAGGGAACCTTATGACCCACCATATCTACTCCCCTTCTTCCCGGGAGTCCACTACCACACCCCTTCCCCACGGGCCAGTCCACCTACACTCAGTCAGGGGATCGTTCCACGGTCATCATATAGGGGTGACGAAGAAGGAGCATTCGGCTCTCCTAGCCCTCCCAAGTCTCCCAAATCCAACATGCAGCCGCATACTAGGGACATATTAGGATGTCTAGAAGTCCCCCATTCCGTCAACCATCGATTGCATCTAGTGTATGCATGGCACACATTCGGATGTCCTGGTCCACCATTGCATATGTATGAGTCGGACTAACAGTAGGTTTGTTTAGGGTCATGTGTGAGTCTTTGTTTCGTACAGTTTGTCTGTCGAGTGCATATGCATACATCGAGTTGAGTCGATCTTTTGTACGCTCGCGTTGTCAGTCCCTTTCGAGTGCAAGGCAAGTCGGATCTAATGCGTACGTTGTAGACTTGTCGGAATTTGGGATCGGCTCTACCTCAACATATCGGATCTAGTCACATAAAGGGACCCAGCGGTGATTCCTAGTGAGTCTTCGAGCCGCCTCCTCCCCTTTGAGAGTGAACCCACCCCGGAGTGTCCACCATTAGCCGCATTCCCACAGCAGCGTGAGCATATCGAATCTATACGGGATGAGCAGGTGACGATTACTTAGAGTGGAGCGTAGTCCACGCTTCCAGGTTCAGTGACGGATTCGCAGGAGCCACACGAGCAGCCGCATCCCTTACTCGACGGGGTCGAGTTCTTCCCACCCGGGGAGAATTGATGGGAATCAACACCGGACACTAATATTTTTATTTTGCATTTGTGTCCTTTTGTTTGTATTTATACCCTTGACTAATTGGGTTTGCAATTGTAAGGCATTATAAGCCAAAAAGGGTAGTCTTTAAAGTCTTTGGGTTTCTTTGTAAATTGCCAGTGAGTCCAACAGGGTCCCCCACCCTCTTCCCCATTGGTCCACCTAAGTTCTAGGGCCCATGTGGGGCTGGTTCAAAGTCCAACATTGGACTTGGACCAAGGGGGGACAAGAATGGAAAAAGTCCAAGTTGGACTCCCATTTAATCAAAGGGGCGCCCCCCATTTAGTATTGTTTAATGTGTGTTGTATTTTTACTTAATGTGGCCATTTGACCACATAGGGGAAGAAAATCCTATCCCTAGTTTACGCCTCCCCTAACCTAGATCTGAGGGTAGTTTAGGACATTTTTACATTTCTATATAACCCATGTAATTAGCTATTTTCATAGATTAATGTGAGAAATTTCATAAATTGTGCAAGAAAGCCCAAGGGCGCCCCTCTCTCTCTCCCACCCCCCTTGCAGATGGAGTTCTGCAAATTTCTTGAGGTGTGAAGCCTCCTCCCCTCCCCCTCTCTGAGTGAGAAGCTCAACCCCGCAGCCGTCGCTGCCATCGAGCCGCCGTCGCGCCGCCGCCGCCACCGCCACCGCGTCGGAGTTCTGTCCAGATCAGGGCAGAAGGTTGAAGCCCGAATTTTATCTCCACATCAGGAGATCTGATCGAGCTGTAACTTTGAGTGTTTGTTCTTCTTGTTATCCCCAGTCTCCATTTTTAATTTCGTGTCAATCAGAGGTCATTTGATATTTTTCCCGTAATTTTCATTCCACCCCTGACAGTCTGCCAATCAACAGATCTGCAGAATAGGAGTCTGTTCTTCTATTTTTCCCGCCACCTTATACATCTCCAAAAAATCCCCAAAAATTCATGTGTGTTCCTCACTTTCCTACCTTCCACCCATAATTTTTCTAGGGTCTAGATCTATCGTCTTCCTATCGGTCAATTCATTTTCAAGGAAAACTCAGTCTGTCTTGTGTGTCTGTCAGTCCGAGCCAGCAGAAACCTTTGAGGGACAGTCGTTTTCATTTTCAATCCATTCACTTGATGGATCTGAAAAAATTATATGTTGTATCCCTCTGAGTCCTCTATCCATCGGTACCAAGTTTGCGTCGATCCGACACCGGATCTGGCCGAAAGAAATCTTTTCGTGAAGGCGCGCAGAGCAGATCCGAGCCCAACCAGCACAATCAGTCCGGGAATTAAATCCTCAGAAAATACGTCAGCACACACACGGCCGCCGCCGCTCCCGGGGATCGACCGGCAACCTTCCAGCAGCGCCCCAGCAAGCCGCAGCAGCAAAGAGACGCCCGGGCACCGCCGTCCCAGCAGTCGGGCCCACCTGCCATCCCGCGGGCCCCACAGAACCGTGCCGACCAGCAGCCCGTCTCCGGCCCAAAGTGCTGCCCGTCAACCCAAGATCGGTCCTCCCGGACCCCACTTGTAGCCCTTTACCTCCCTGCGTGGAGTGGGCAGTAGAATTCATTTCTGTAATTATTGTAATTGTTTGTACCGGGAGTTATGGTCTTGGCCGGGATCGTCTTCCCCGCGTCCGGTGGCATGGAGGTAAATGTGGGGCAACCAACATTAAATATTTGAAAATATGCAAAGTCGTCAATATTTAAGATATCTCTTACTACTCATGAAACCAGTGAGCATTACAGAAAGGACTGAAACTACAAATACTTTAGAGTATGGAAGTCATACTGAGGAGTGGCAGTCATTCCCTTGGAAGAAGGTGGTCCTTCAACAACTTTATATGTCACTCGTTGTGGAACAGAAGCAGACATGGGTTTCCCATCATAATATTGCACTGTCAACTGTCAAACTATCTGTTTTACCATGAGATAGAAGGTTTTAGCACAACAATGCAGTATTTTCCTCACCATTATTGATAAACAGCAACATGATTGACAGCAATGCACAACTAATAGTTAAATATCATAAGCTTAATTTGTCAATCTGAAATCACTTACAATACCCCATGCAATTTGTGCACGTCCTGGCATTTAATCAATTCCTCCCATAAAAGCTGTCTATCTTCATGATTTGTACAGTTCCTGGCATTTGCTCAATTCCTCCCATAAAACATGTCTATCTTGATGACTACTAGGGCGGCAAACTCCTGATAGCATACAAGAGATATTACTCCAATTGAATCGAGAGAACGCCCACTATATCCAGCTATGTGATCAAAGGCACCTGAGGCGAGGCGAGGTGGCCATAACTCACCTTGCTTCGACCCAGCTCGCCTAGGCAACTTTGTTGTGGCCACGGGCAATGCAAGGCAAGGTCTATGTGAATTTGATATGTTCTTAATTTATTTCTCACATCTAAATGGTTGAATTTACTAATCTTATTGGTTTGACATGGTTAATGAAGGTTAATGATATTTACATATCCGGTTTTTTAAACATATTTAAAAAGTGTAGCCTCTCATGTCAACAATATTTACATATCTCACTTTTTTAAAATATTTAAAAAAGGGGGTTTTGCAGGAAAACCATTGTTAAATGGGAATTTACAATAACACCATTCCTGCAAATATATTAGCAGACATATCATTGTGTAAATCTGAATTGTGCAAAAATGTCATATTTATTTGCAGATATATCACTTCTTTTTACCAAAAACTTACAAAAAAATCACGTTTAAATGACATTTATGCACTATTTGAATTAAGTCAATGATATGTCTGATAATGCATTTCTAGAAATGATTTTTTTACAAATTCAATTCTAACAATGGTATTCATGCAAAAATCCCGTTAAAAAATGTCGCCTCAAGTGCCTAGGCGATCCCTTGATTGCCTCAAGTGCCTCTCACCTCTGACTACATAAATATCCAGAAATGTACTGTTCCATACTACAGAATTCCAAGCTAAAAGAATGCCTCGTGAGAACAACCCCTTGATCTCCAAAATGCAAAATCCACACTAGAAAAAGCAGTAAGTATTCTAAAAAATATATAATTCCAATGCCTCCATTTTTCTTTCTTGTAAACAAACAATTGAAACCTTGTTTCTGCTCATTAGGTCTTTAATTGAAATGTGCTTGGACTTATCCAGTAATCCTCCGATGTTCCATGACAGAATAGACATACTGCACTCAATCACCTCCAAAGTCCATGATCCCATTCAATCTTTGAGAAGATCCTGTAGTTCTCTTTCCCCTCTTCTCTTCATGAAATGTAAACCCGGATTAGAAGTTGCAAAGTTAGGAAAGGAGTTATCAAGCAATATTCATAATTTATCTTACTATTTGTGTATGGTGTGCATGGGTAGTGTAATTTTTGTAAGTGGTTATTGTCGTTTTCCTTATTTCAAGAGTAATACATTTTCACTTTTGTTTTCTTTTCTTGAGTACAAAATTCTAGTATTCTTCAGCGGTAACCAGACAAAAATCACCTTATGTAAGTATTCTTCTTATTCTAAGCAGCAAATAATTCTGAATAAGCTGGACAGATGAATTCTAACACTTGCCATTGTCTATTTGTAGAGTTTTTTTGTTTGAAAGCTAAAGAGTATCTACTTCAAAGAGTCTAGAGAGGAGCATCAATACACACATTTATACTGAATTATCAAGTTGCAAAAATCAACTTGAGCTTCATACGTGTATGTCATATTATGCTATGGTACAGATGTACCTGCCACAATATCACAAATAACTAATTGATAGTTTGTTCAAATAGATATAAAATGCATATGTCATGTATATGGATAGTGTTATAAATCAATACATAGATTACATAAATTTGCTCGATGAGTATACACTCAGCTTGCTAGGAAAGAGAGATGTGGAGACAAGAAAAATATATCATTCCAGTTTTGAGCCACTGGAAGTCTTCATGAAGCAGCAGCTCAATTTCAGATAATATGGCATAAATAGCAACAGCGATACCAAAATAAAACAAGGTAGCAAATACAGAAGTTGACTTTTACAGATGGTCAGTATAGTGAAAAGGAAGAAGTAGAGTGAAATGCAGGACTAAAATACTTCAAATGAAAGAACAATGAAAACTAAATTTTATCCACACCCATAATGATAATAGGAATATCAAAAGTATTCAGCATGCCAGCATAATAAATAAATAAGTTGACCTACAAACCTTGAGCGGCCAATAACCAGTTGTTTACCTTACTATTTTTCCTGCTAATGTTCAATAAAGTGGATGCCCTATGAATATGAAAAGGTAAAGCAGAAAATAAAAATTAATAGAACAAGAAAAACGGTCAAAATCAGAATAGAGGTACCACTTTAAACATACCTGGTCCCTCTCATCCAGTAAACCTTGCAACCTGCAGAAAACAGAACCTTTTTTCTGAAAGAATGTGGACTGTACCACCAATTTTATTAGAAATAGACAGAGGAGGTACAATCAATAGAGAGGAGGAAAGATACATCCTTGTCTAAGAGAAAAATACAGGCACATTATAAAGGAATGAAACAACTCGTCTGTCCGTAGCAGCCTGCCACGACGTCCGCCACCTTAGGAAGCAAAGGAGTCACCGCTGAAGTCGATGATGCTATCAGCCCACTGCAGAGCCGCCTCGAACTTTGCTCTCTTATCATCCAGAATGGTCTGAAATGGCTCGTCATCGAGAGGAGAGGAAGAGGAGGAAAGGCCACTGACATGGTGACGGGCTCCGTCATCCTTCACCATCACCTCCGTAGGACCCTCCACATCTACCACCTCGGACAACAGCCTGCGAAACATGTCAGCAGGGGAGGACGAAGAGAACGGGACGCCGAAGCTGAAAGGGGTGCCAACGTCGGGGGAGAAGGCGACAGCGGAGATCTGGTAGCCGGGGAAGAGTCTGCATAGAGCCGTACATCTGCGAAAGAACCCTTGCCGACGCTTGGCGAAGCAAACCCGGCGACCTTGAAGGCTGGCGATCTTCACCATGGGGATCCGCCGTCTACCACCACCTCTCACTGTCCCAATCCGCCTGCCACCGCATGTTGCTGGGTCTGCAACATGGGTAGCTGATCCCTCGCCCAACTGGATCTTCACCTGAAAAACAAACAGATACACATCAAATGTCACTTCCAGTTCCTCAAAATAATACATGAAAGGATCGATCAAAGATAACAAACACAACATCCCAAAGGGGGGAGACACACCGGAACTCTTTCGTGGAAGCAAGTTTTCCACGAGATCCAAACAACATCCTCTTTTCATAGCACACCGGAAGGTCATAAAATTACTATGGCCTCTTTCCACCTTGAGGGCGATGCCTCGTGTTGGTTTTGGCATTTTTCTGCAATGAAAGGATATATTACTTGGTCTGAATTAGCAGAGGGTCTGATAGCACGATTTGGACCGGTAGCCATCTTAAATTCTCATGGTGCACTCAGTAAATTGCGGCAAGTGGGCACAATTCTTGACAACCAGCGGGAATTCAAGAAATTATGTAATAGAGTCAAAGGAGTTCCCGAGGAACACCTCCTTGGTACATTTATCAGTGGGTTGAAAGAAGATTTGGCTTGTGAGGTTAGGTCCTTCAAACCTCAGACCCTTTTACAGGCCATGGAATTGGCTACGCTGCAGGAGACTAAACTATTAGCAAGAAGAAAACCTCTGCATCCTTCCTATGCTCACCCTCCCTTGTCTTCTGCTTCACCTCCTCTTCCACATCCTCCACATCCTCCTATTCGGAAGTTGTCTTCACAACAACTACAAGATCGGAAAACCCAGGGGTTGTGTTATAATTGTGATGAGAAATGGGTGAGAGGACATGCTTGTAAACCTCATAAGTTGTTTTTTATTCACCTTCTTCCGGAGGATGATTTGTTGCTAAATGATGATCTGCTTGTTAGTGAGCCAGTCACTGCAGAATTGAATATGATTAGCCCAGTCATTCTGTCTCAGGTCACATTGCAGCAGCATATTCCTGGGACAATGCGAGTCTTAGGACACCTTGGGGGTCAGGAGTAGGTAGTCTTAGTTGACAGTGGCAGCACACACAATTTTATTGATCCATCTGTGGTCAGCAAGTTACATTTGAATTATTTCACAGTTTCAAATGTACCTGCCCGATTGGCCTCTGGCATAGAGTTACAGTGCAGTGGCATTTGTAAACAAGCTACTATAGATTTAAATGGTCTTCCTATTATTGTGGATTTGTTCATCCTTCCTCTTCAAGATTTTGACATTGTCCTGGGTGCTAGTTGGTTGAAAACCTTGGGTGATATTATTTGGAATTTAGAGTCCATGACAATGAAATTTACTATGGGCACTCAGCAGCATTGCCTTACTGCACTCACTGAACCACAAGTGCAGTTGATTTTTGGACAGAAATTCCATAAAGCACTATGGGGAGCCACCACCTTATATGCCATCACATTATGCTCAATCGACAGAGTTTCCACTGAACTAAATTCCGCTGACCTAAATTCAGTCGACAGAGTCTCCAATGCATTAAATTCAGTTGACAGGATTTCCACTGACTCTGTTCACAAATCTCATTGCCCACAAGACTTGGCAGCCCTACTTACTAGATTTGCCTGTCTTTTCTGAGCCACATGGTCTACCACCATACAGGGACTGTGATCATCGTATTCAATTAGTCAATGATTCTACCCCAGTGCATGTACGGCCTTATCGACATTCTCCTCACCACAGGAATGTCATTGAATCCCAGGTTAAGGACCTGATGAGCAGTCAATTATTAAGATACAGTAATAGCCCCTTCTCTGCCCCTATGCTTTTGGTTCAGAAAAAAGATGGCACATGGCATATGTGTATTGATTATAGAGCACTGAATGATCAAACCATCAAGAACAAATATCTAATTCCCTTAGTGGATGACTTGTTAAATGAATAACATGGCTCTCAATATTTTTCGAAATTGGATTTAAAGTCGGGTTACCATCAAATCCGAATGCATGAAGATGAAATTGGCAAAACTGCATTTTCAACTCATGAAGGCCATTACGAATTTTTAGTCATGCCATTTGGCTTCGCTAATGCCCCATCTACATTTCAAAGTCTTATGAATACTATTTTCCATCCTTATCTTCGACACTTTGTCTTGGTGTTTTTTGATGACATACTGGTGTACAGTCGTACATGGACAAATCATTTAGTCCACTTGGAGACAATCTTGACAGTACTTCAGTCCAATCAATTAATTGCTAAGCTGTCCAAATGCAAATTCGGGGTGCAACACATTGATTACTTGGGTCATATTATCTCTAGTGATGGTGTATCCATGGAACCCAATAAAGTGCAGGCAATTCTAGACTGGCCAGTTCCTCACACTCTCAAAGCTCTTCGAGGCTTTCTAGGGTTGACTGGCTACTATAGGAAATTTATTAAAAATTATGGTCTGATTGCTGCACCCTTGATCAAGTTATTGAAGAAGGATGCTTTTTCTTGGAATGCTACAGCTGAAGAGGCCTTCCGACATTTAAAATCTTGCATGGTTTCAGCACCGGTATTAGCTTTGCCAAATTTTGATGACACATTTGTAGTGGAATGTGACGCTAGTAGCATCGGCATGGGTGTTGTCCTTATGCAGTCCAGGAGACCCATAGCTTTCCTCAGCAAGCAATTCAGTGGGAGACAACTAGGCCTTTCTACTTATGAAAGGGAAATGGAGGCTATACTTTTTACAGTCCATAAATGGAAAAATTACCTAACTGGCCAGAAATTTATCATCCGCACAGATCATCAGAGTCTAAGATACCCGCTACAGCAGAAGCTTCACACCCCAGCCCAACAGCGATGGTTAGTCAAGCTTTTGGGTTATGATTTCAAAGTAGCATATAAAGTTGGTCACTATAATCAAGCAGCTGATGCATTGTCCATAGTTTATGAAGATATTCACTTGCATGCTCTCTCTACCTTATCACCAACCTGGTTTATTGACTTATAACAAGACTACAAGGATGATGTCTCCCTATTAGGTTTAGTTTCCCCCTGGACTGCTGGCAAGTTAGACACCCATTCTTACTGTTACAAGGCAGGTGTCTTATTTTATAAAAACGGAATTGTTTTACATTCCCCCTACATAAAGTTGCAGCACATCATGGCAGCCCATCATGATACACCTGAGGGTGGTCACCTTGGGTATCATAAAACCTTACACAGGATCAGGGCAAGTTTTTATTGGAAAGGAATGGCCAAGAATTTAAAGCAGTATATCCAGAACTGTTCCATCTGTCAGCAATGTAAAACTTTAAGTCAATCTCCTACTGACCTTTTACAGCCTCTTCCTATACCTGATCACATTTGGACAGATATATCCATGAACTTTATAGAAGGCTTACCACATTCTGGTTCTAAGTCTGTCATTTTGGTAGTTGTGGATCGCTTATCTAAGTATGCTCATTTTATTGCCTTGCATCATCCGTCTACTGCATCTCAGGTGGCTGAAGAATTTATTGCTCATGTGGTCAAACTCCATGGGATTCCTCAACCCATAGTTTCAGACCGGGATGCTATTTTCACTAGTAATTTTTGGAAGGAATTATTCAAGCTTCAAAGGTTCAATTGAGATTCAGTTCTGCTTATCATCCACAATCAGATAGCCAAACCGAAGTTATGAACAAGTGCCTTGAAACATACTTACGATGCTTCTGCAATGAGCAGCAAAAACAGTGGCTTAAGTGGCTTCCATGGGAAAAATTTTGTTATAATACTTCTCTCCATTCTGGTACTGGGTTTTCTCCTTATCAAGTAGTATATGGTGTTCCACCTCCCTCGCTTTTATCTTATGTCCCAGGTACTGCCAAAGTTCAAGAGGTGGCTACCAATTTACTCAGCCGGGACCAAATTCTTATACAATTAAAGCAACATCTTATTAAAGCTCGGGAGCGGATGAAAAAGTACGCAGATTTGCATAGAAAGGATGTCACTTATGCGATAGGTGACTGGGTGTATTTGAAGCTGCAGCCTTACAGGCAGAATTCGCAGGTCCATAGATTCGATTACAAGCTTAGCGCCAGGTATTTTGGACCTTATCAGATTCTTGAACGGATTGGACAAGTGACTTATCGCCTTGCTCTTCCTACTCCTAGCAAATTACATCTTGTCTTCCATGTCTCTCAACTAAAGAAACATCATGGCTCCCACCCTGTCAGTTCGCAGTTACCTCCAGATTTTTTCACTGCTCCTTCGAAGGAGCCATATCAGTTACTGGGCAGGCATTTGTTCAAGCGAGATAACAAGCCTATTACACAGCTCCTCATCCAGTGGATGCATGAAGGGGTCGAAGATGCTACTTGGATTGATTATCAGGACTTCAATCCTACCTTCGACCTTGAGGACAAGGTCCATTCTTAAGAGGGGGGGGGGGGTATTTGTTAAGAGCACAAGCATTGCATTGGGGGAATTACTGTAATTTGCTTTAATCAATTTCGTTCGTTGTTGAGGTACGGCAGTATTTTTTACAACGGCCAATTGAAATGTTGTTATGGCTGTTATTCTATTAGAGCTGCGGGTAATGAGTGGATTAGCCGGCTTAATGTGGCTTAACCACTCCTGTTAACTCATATAAATAGGTAATGGAAGGCCCAACTGGCTAGAGAACATTCGATGCAACCTCCTCTTTTTCCCTCCTCGCACGGGGACCCCTCTCTTTCCCGCTCTCCCTTCCCACCTCTCCTCCCCGATCCCGAGAAACTTAACTCCCCTGCTCGATCTCATTTCTCCAGATTCATCAAGGACATCTCCCCGGAGTTGGAAGCTAAGCCTTCAGAACTGGTGTTATTTCCCTCCGCACCGGCAACCAGAGCTCGGAGTTCTTCCTCCGGAGCCCTCCTTCAAGGCTTGGATCGCGAACCTAGAAGGAGTCGCTCCAGTTACCTCGCCGCCGAGAGAGAGAGACGGGGGCGGGGGAGAGAGAACAGAGAGATATACAGAGAGGGGGCAGGAGAGAGACAAAGAGAAGGAAGGAGGGACGGCCCGACAACGGCAATGATGGCTGCAGATGGCGGCCATACCCAAACCCATGGAGAAAAGAAAAAAAACAAAACAAAACAAACACGAAACCCACCATCAAAACCTCAAATTCCAAAGATCATGTCAAAAAGCACAGATCACGCAGTGGGAACTCCCGGAAACACTCACCTTGCCCTTGCTCCTCATGTCCAAGCCGCGGTGGGGCTGCATGACGTGCTGGTGTTACAGAGGAGGGCGGGGGAGAGAGTTAGGAGGCCGACGGCGATCGTTGGCGACGGCGGACAACCACGAGGAAGGCTACGGACGGCCGGACAAACGCCGCGGACAGCGGCGACGGTAGCGAAGGCGGCGTGGCCGACGGCGAACCTCCTCGGAGTGTCAGAGAGTTGTCGGGGGTGGGGGGGATCGAGTGGGGGCGGGCCGTGGGCGGGGGGGGGGGGGGGGGGGGCGCTTATAATGGGGATCCGGTTCTGTTTTCGGTCGGGTAACCGAAACAAGGCGCCGCTTTGGGCCGCCAAAGCCACGTCTTGGCCCGCTTTACGCCTTGGAGGCAGAAAAACGCCAATCCGCCTTAACGGCGGACGCCTGGGCGAACGAATCCGAGTTAAAATTGGATATTGCAGAGAAAAAGCGATGCGATTGAAGAGACAAATCATACGCAATGGTTGCCCCCTTTACAAATTACAATTAAGAAGGGCGAGAGAGGGACCGCGACAAATCAACCATCTGGAACGTCTTGCACGATGCGGCTACAGTTGTCAAGGCTACTGAAGGTGTTAAACGTGATCTGTGTTCACGTGATACTTGAGCGACAAGTCATCCAGGTGACATTTTGGTCGTAAATTAAAAAAATAAAATATATATTTTAATATATAAAATTAATAATTAAAAAATTAAATTGTATTAAATTTTATAAAAATAAATTACATTAAAATAGTTTATATTAAAATAAATTACATTAAAATAATTATAAAAATTCAAAAATAAAATAACAGATTTTAAAAATTACAACAAATAATAGCATCAAAAAAAAGAGTTAAATGGATTAACCTGGGGGCTAAAGTTAACATTGGAGACTTACCAAAAGTCAAAAATTAATTTTGTGTGACTCTATCTACAAGATCGAGACACCGGGAGGGGGGGAGAGAGAGAGAGAGAGAGATATATGGTAGAGCCTATGTCTCAAAATTCACACACACACACACACACACACAGAGAGAGAGAGAGAGAGAGAGAGAGAGTTTTTATGGCTTAGCTAGGGGTGGGGTGCCCTACACGAAAAAGGGTTAATTGGAACAAACAAAATCCGTCGAAAATATGTCGCTAACGGGTGTTGTGATGGATTTATGACAAATTAGGAACAAATATCGGGCGTCGGGTTTTTCTCGTCGCACACTTTCGACACATAAATTTCATCCAAAATCTACCTAAAATTTGCAACAAAAATTTTCTCGTTTGAATTTTGTCAGAAATAAAAAAGACATTTTCATCGACGACGGAAAAATTAGTTGTTGAAAATCCGTCTGAATTTTTTACGACAGAAATAAAAAACCATATGAGAAATCTGAAAAATCCGTCAGAATATCTACGATGGAAATAAAAATCCGTCGGAAAAAAGTGTGACTAAAGAAAAAATTGTCATAATTTTCATCAAAAAAATTGCGACAGAATACAAAATCCGTCAAAGATTCTATCAGAATCTACCTGCGATGGACTATTACATCCATTCCAATGTTGTGATTTTTTATAATAAATCTAAAAAAAAATATTTAAATAAAATATGCACAACATCTACACATCACAATGACAAATAGAACAATAAGTATATTTTATTATAAAACCATTTAAATATAATATTTTAAAAATATCAATTTTTTACAATATGATAAAAAATCAAGAAATGTCCTCCATGTTCTCATCCTTTGTTGCCGTCCGCGGGAAGACCCTATATTAGAAAAAATAACATTAGATGTATATGAATAAAAAAATATAATTAAAAGTAAATTAAATAAATTGTTTGATTTTATAAATTCAAAACAAGATGGTGTGTACATGAATTCTTTAAGTTATTTCAGAGAATGTTATTTTGAGCTCCAAGTCCAAACCGGATATCCGATTTGGATTCTGTCAACTTTCCTAGGTCATTCTCACCACCTAGGTCGTGTATGAACAATCGGCATGCCGATCAAATCAGTATTTCAGATTTTGGACTCCCTATTGTATATTTCTTGTTTTGATGACGACTACATATAATTCATTGAGTTCACTTCTGATTGGAAAACATAGATTACAATGCAAAATTTTGATTCTTCTAAGTTCACAGGTCAAAAAGAATAAGTTGATTCAAGGACAGAGAAAGTCGACTTGGATCCTAACTGAAAAACATATCAGAACAAGAAAGAAGAGAGTCGACTTGTTCCCCAAAGCTGCTTCCAGAAACCACTCAACTAGTCAGGCCATCACCAAGTCGACTCGGAAGCCTTACAAGTCGACTTGGTCCAGGCAGACAGAACTGACTGTTCTGTTCAGAACCTGAGCAAGTCGACTCGAAGACTGGGACAAGTCGACTTGCGTAGTTAACCAGATTTGTTGTCTGTCCAAGCCATGTTGCAAGTCGACCCAAACGCCTGAGCAAGTCGACTTGTGCCGGACCCGATCTTGAGCGAACCACAAAATGGATCCGTCTTGGTACGAGATCCGATGTCCAATCATTTGAATTGTTAGGGTACGAGATAGAAAGTTTCAAAAGGCGGGACAGTTCATATTATCCTAACAGATTTCAGTTCGTGTAAGGATTAGTGGATTCTATCTCAAACAGAATTTTTGAAAGGGCAGTTTTGAATGTTTGTTGCATAACAACTCAGTGAGAAAAAATAGTAACAACCAAGAGAAAAAAATAAGTGTATGCATTAAAGGAGAACAATGTGCAGCCAAGAAGACGGAAAAAAAGTTTAAAGAATGTTGTATATGACTTGCATATGTTTTTGATGATAACTAAACTTTCTAGTTTAATGAGAACTAAACCTTATGGTATGAGGATTCATGATGTTACTTGACTGTGTGATATTTCAAGAGTCACTGTGCTCTTGTTGTTTATGAATGATTGAGATGACAAATGACAACGTTTACATGGTCTTGATGGTATGTTGATTGAGTTGGTTTTACAAGAAGCAAGAGGTTTCATAATCTCTTTTACAAGAGACAAGAGGTTTCATAATCTCTTTAATGTGAACAAGAACAAGAAGCAAGAGATTTCATAGTTTCTTTAATGTTAACAAGCATGGTATTAAACCTTCTCTGTCTTGATTGTAGGATCAAACATCATGACGACTTCTTGGAAGGTAAAACAAACGTGTGGATAAGCACATTGCTATCTACAATCTAACACAAGTGGTAAACCATGTCCACACTCGTCAAGAACCCTTGGTAAGGCTATGGTATCCTCAATTCTGGCAAAGCAATCAAAGTTGGCTTGCCTCCATGAGAAATTGATTTGGTCTGATGTGCAAAGGCTACCTACGCCTTAACATGTGGATTTGTTTGTTGATGGAATTATTGACTTAACCGTGATCAATAAACTAAAAGACTCTCAAACGATTTTCATACTCAACTCTTACTTCTTCTTAACGGTATGCATGAAGTTCATGCATTCATTATATGGATGTTTTGAGCTATGGTTCTAATCAACTATCTATGTTCTTGCAGGTCAAAGCATTCAGTATAAATCCACAAGGTTAAAGGAATTTGAATCCACGGACTGCAAATGGGTTTAAGAGGTTCGATGTTCGAAATCTAGAAAATTCCAGATTTCGATCAACCGCCAGCCTAGGGGCGGTCGACCGGTTTTCCCAGCACCCAAAACTGCAATTCGTGACGAATTCCAGTCGACCGACCCAAGTGTTCCGGTCGACCGACAGTCCCGATGTAGTGCCCCATAATTTTTATAAATTATTTCTGATATAATTAAGAATTTTCTGGAATTATTAAGGGTCTAAATGAATTAATTAATGAATATTGGGTTAAATAAATCATTATTAAGGCCCAAATATGGTAAACAATTAACCCAGCCTTAATAAATAAAGCCCAATAGATTCAAGGACCAAGCCCATTAAATTTGGCCTATATTCTAGAAGGTTATTTAGCATATTCACAAATTTTAAGGATAAATACTATTTTTATAGATAATTATATAGATAAAACGAATAAAAGAGTTTTTTTGAAACTCTGCACACGTTGGATGTAACGGTCTATCGGGCGACCGCTACAGTGGTGTAACGCACCTGGACACGACCGTCACACCCTGTTGATTCCGTAAGTTGAAGAACTTGAAAAAAGATTGAAACTTTGGGGATCCTATCTGCAAGAGACCTAATTAGGAGAACATGTAAGGTTACTAGGGACTCTTAGGGATCAGGTTTTGGCCAACTAAGGACTCTAGAATCGATCTAATCCTCAAATCCTAGCCAAATCTCTATAAATAGGACCAGTTCTGAACTGAGCGACCCTTACTTTTGGCTCGTGAAGAAACAAGGTAAAGAGATAGAATCTCGGGTAAGTTCTTTAGAATATTTTGTTCCTAATACTTTAGACTAACTACCCTCAAAATTTCATGTTAGGAGATCAAGTAACCAAGGAGATAAGGGCTTCTAAAGTCGTTGATTTGGTCATAGCAACCCAGGATTCAGAGTAAAGGACCGCTGAAGATCAGGAAAATAGAGAGCCTAAACGAGGTAATTAGAGTTAGATGCTTTAGAACTTTTTGTTCCCCTTAGTATCATCTTCTTAACCTCCAAAGTTCACGTCCTTAGGTCAAGAGGTTGAGGAGTTAGAGCGACGTGAAGTTGCTGAAAAACTACAGGAAGAAGGGAACTAGGGCGTGCCTTGAAGACCCAAATTAGAAGTTTAAAGCCCAATTAAGAGGTAGGTCATCTCATGGACAGCAAAAACAACATGTTAGGGATAAAAGTCCTCTGATTTTGATTGATTACATGCATTATAGATTATGAATTTCATGTTTTAGTAAGTTCATGCATACATACATACCTTTAGCCTAACCAAAGATAAAAGATATCATCTTGATCATTCACTGCGACCTATGCATATATCTGGCATTTACTTCGTTTATCATGGCTAGACTAGTTAGTGATTATTCTTCTTGCATGGACATGGTTCCTTATCTTTACCCCCAGCAGAAGCTCTGACGGATTAGGGTAGGATCATTACATGACTGTAACAGCCTTACGATAAGCCGTCACACTCTCTGTGGTGTTTAAATTGTTCTGTTGTCTCTGACGCACCATAGAAGGAGCGTTACAATACTATAACGGCCCCTCGATAAACTGTCACACGGACTGTAACGCGCCTAGGCTAGACCGTTAGAACACTATTTTCTGTCAATTCGAGATGGAATGGAAATTAGTCAAGTCTACTTATAAATAAGCATAGTTATCTAAGTTTTGACATGATATCATGACTTTGAGTTTATTTATTGCTTCATGATAAGAATTGCATGATTACAAGCATTTTAAGTTATTTTGAGTTATGTAAATTTCATTGGCTAAACTCTAATAGTTTGTATTTAAATTATGATTTCAAATGATGCATTGACGGAGTTTTATCATGGTTTCACATCGTTTCACAATCTTTTCTATCTATAGAGTCATTTTCTTTAAGTACATGGCATATATTCCGGTATATGGCCATTAGTTTACACTTTGCACGATAAGAACATATTCTTGAACATGAGGACCTCTCTATTGGATATTCCTTCCAATGGACTAGGAAATCTTATTTCAAGGCCTCCGTAATTCTCTACGAGCCTGGGATTCCCACCAGGACGCCGAGTTGGTTGTACCATGAAAGCCCAATCATTAGAAAACATTATCGATGGGTTCTGATTTTCGGAGATGTAACGGATCAATGTTGGACCGTCAGGCTCCTCTAACGGCCCAATAAATGACCGTCACATGTACTGAGTCCATCTTTATTGCTTCCGGATTCAGATCATTGTAACGGCCCAACACTGGAGCGTCACGTGAATGTAACGGCCCAGTATTAGACTGTCACAGTTCTTGAGTACATTAACCCGAGGTTTGACCAAAGGGTTAATATTCTAAAGTTCTTAGATGGATTATTGATGGTCTAGGACTTATCATATTGTCCAAAGAAACTTAATTTAAATTGTGAAAGTTAAGGAATGTACTGTTATGCTGTCGAATTGTTTCCATAAGCATAACCTTGTCTTAAATCATTCTTGATCTCTCATATTCTTAATTAAAGCATTCGTTCTTTGATAATTGTTGTCATGAGCTTATTGATTGAATTTGTTATATTACTGGCCACGCTTTATTATTACACTCATGGAAGTAGCTTGATTTATACGTGAAGATGCAGTTCGGGCGCTGATTGTGTCCAAGGGCTCTATGCTAGTCCCATCGACTGATTGCTGGAAACATACTATTATAAACCATGGGGTATGATGCTACTGGCGTCGCATTGCGCTGGGAGTACTTTCTTTATAAATAAGTGAAATCCATGGGCACTCGTGAAAATCTAGTGAATTGTTACACGATTGACGTTCTAGTGCGTAACCTTTATGGTTATGAAAGTGAAAAGTGAAAGTGCATTCTCGTTACATTCTTGTTCGTGAAAGGCCATACCATGTTCTTGTTATATTCTTGCTAGTTCATACTTGCTCTCATTCTATCTTAACGATCATCTTCGTAACTTTGGTTATTCGCATGATTGATCGCATTCGCATGATTTTGCCTAAATTCTTTAGAGCTAAAATACTAATTACTTAAACATTGCTAATCATGTTGATGCGAAGATACCTATTGGGCAAGTGTGCTCATTACCTATTTTCAATCTTTTTCAGGAGATGGAAGTGAGTCAGGATCGGATTCGGAATATTTAAGTAGCAGATCCGAGAGTGAATGACAAATGAGTGAAGACTTAGGGAGTCTATATTGTTTATATTGAGTCTATGTAATTTTCTTATTCTTTGAGTCCAGTATGATGAAGATAGTTGAATTAGTAATTGTACTTGAATATTTGATTATTAATGAAATGAGTTGGAGTTTGAATTAATCATTGTGCAATTGCATTATGTGTGATTGTATCGTGCTCTGATCATTCTTGCTTGAAAGAGGCTTACCATGCCGGCTGTTCACGTTCCTCGAGCTAGTCTTCCGCTGTCATAAAGGCTCGGGACGTGACACCCGAGACACCTTTTGTTGACTTCCGATTTCAAGCTCGTGGAGAGGAATCTTCACCCATTTGTTTAATCCCAATGACCCCAATTAAGCCATGATTTGTGGATCTGGTCTGGGGCTTGTCTATGGACCATTCGAGGGCTATAAAACATGTCTTTTGGAGTCATAAATCCTAACTTTCCAAGAGATTCAAAGGGAGATCAAGAGGGTGCTGTCCAAGGAGGAAGAAGAAGGGTACTGTAGCTGTAACGACCCGAGAATCCGATTACCGGGAAGGCCCGATAACCCGAGACTCGCACCGCCACCTACGAGTCTGAAGACTCGGAAGGGTTAAAAGGATGGTGTGGAGACTACACAAGTATCACAAATAATTACAGAAATTAAACATTTTATATAATTAAGCAGGAAATAAATTAACATTTTAATTAATACATGGTCCATAGGATATAACAAAATAAACAACAGTTGTCCACGACTAGTACAGAGACAAGAAAGAAAAGTACATCTACACGGGGCATACCTCGGCTCTGACCTCTAGCACTAACGCCGGGCACCTGAACCACGCTGAGCCTCAGTCGCGCTCCTCTGAGACCGCACCTCGCCTGAAACACGGTGAAAACACGCAGGGAATGAGTCTCAGAACAAGTCTCAGTAGGGATCACTCGAACCCTACCTCGCGAAACGGGAAACCACTACGCTAGCGGCTAAGCGAGTACCTCAGAAGTAACAACCCTGCAACTACAACACCGGTCTCGTGGCATGAAAATCGACACACGCGCTACGGCGAAACAACCGGAGCTCAACGGTCAACCCGACCAAAACCTGAAGGTCGAAGTCACAAGACTGACAGTCTGTCACTCCCGACTCGACAGGAGTACCTCCCACTAGAAGCACAGTCGGTAGCGTCCCCTGATGACTTACACCGCACCGCAGGTGAACTGCCTGACGTGGTAGCGCCTACCAGAGGCACGGACACCGAACAAGTAACCACAAAGCAAGTGACTAGCTGGGGTCACGCTCGTCAGCGTGGGTCAAACCGCCCCCAACCACATGTGCACACACAGACCATGCGTCCTAGGTCTGGCCTCTAACTGGTTTTCCCCTTAGCCGGACTCTGGCTACAGACGTGGGGCCCGATGGAAATTAGTCTAAAAACTGTCCTCAGGATAAGCCCGTCCACCTACTCCCAAGTGGGACCAACACACGCGTACTGGTAGGCTACGACTAGTGGAGGGTCACTGAAGGAGTAGACTCTCGAGTCAACGGAAAATAACGTCCACATCAGACGACATACGGGGACCATCCCACGTACCAGCACCGTCACACGGCGACCACTGTCGGAAAAGAAACGGGACTGCAAACCATTCGGTGCAACCCTGAGCCTGGCGGTCTACTCTAGACGCGCCACAGACTCTGACGGTCTATCACTGGGCCGTCACAGCTGTCTGACGGTCCAACGCAGGAGCGTCACACGTTCGGTGCAAAAACGACTGTGGCGCGCCTACCCTGGTGCGTCACAGGCCCTGATGCACTTGGCCTAGTGCGTCACAAGGCGCGAGGAAACTAACTGTGACGCGTGCCACTCGATGCGTCACAGCCTGTAACGGACCATCTCTGGTGTGTTACAGGGTGGGAACGCGTCAGCTCTAACGCACCCACACAGGGGCGTTACAAGGCTATGACGTGCCACCCTGGGTGCGTCACAGGCCTTGACCCCCCCAACGGTCAAAAACCAACGGTCGGATGCCAACGGTCGGATTGTCACCTGACGGTCCTACCCAGACGCGTCACAGCGCCCTGGCGGTCTATCGTGGGACCGTCAGGCCCACGAACGCCACGCCCAAAAACCAACGAAGTGTAACGAACCTCCTTGGGCGCGTTACACCCTGTGGCGGTCACTGGAACGACCGCCACAGCGCTCCGACGGCGAAAACGGCGAATAAGCACAAAAATGGCAACCACGCCCCCATACCTCCATGGGAGAGGGGGAAATCAAGGGGGAAGACCCCTAGGGACCCCTAACATGCTTCTAAGCCATCAAAATGCCGAATCATAGCCTGAAAACATAGATCGGGCGAGCTCTCCCCAAATCATGGAAAACCCCAACCCGGCATGAAAACCTGTCCCTCGGCCTCCCCTCGGCCTACAAATCACGGGAAAGGAACGCAAGAGGCTAGGGAACGTCACCCTACCTCGATCTCGCCTCGAGACGTGCCAGATCGTCCACGAATCACAAAGAAAGCTTTTAGAACCCTCGTTCCTTCACGATTCCCCACAAGCTTTACGCCGCCACGATCGCTTTGCTGTCGCCCCACGCCGTCTGCAGCCGGAGGGGACGCCGCCGCGGTCGAATGGGAGAGAGAAGGGGGCGGTTCTCACGGTGGGGGAGGAAGAAGAAAGAGGAATAAGAAGAAGAGAAAAAGAAAAAGGGAAAATAGGGGGGGTATTTATAGAAAATCCAAAAATTCTGGAAAATACCAAAAAATTAAAAATTACAGTTCCGCGATCCTTGGAACGCACCGATCGCAACGGTACCACTCTCGCCCAGGTGAACAACCCGGTTCACCCGCAACGAGAGTCCGAAGGATTTGTCGGAACCCGTACCAGAAATCGGAAAACACGCGCGGAAAAGCCGTGAACGCACTCCGGGCCTCCGAAACAACTCCAGATCGCACCGATCCGAACACGAAAGATGTCCGAAATAAAATTTTGGACACAACGGAGCCGGACACTCCGAGAAAATAAATTCGGGACCCAGAAAGGAAGGATCCGAAAGGTCTGGGACATTACATCCCTCCCCCCTTAAAGAAATTTCATCCTCGAAATTTAAGAACAAAGCTCAGAGGAAGAAGAGAAAACTCATTCGAATAAGTAAGGGAACTGCTGACGCATCTCGTCCTCACGCTCCCAAGAAGCCTCACCACTAGAGTGCCGCTGCCACACCACCTTAACCAAGGGGATAACCTTGTTCCGCAGGCGTTGCTCTCGCCTGTCCTCAATGCGGACGGGAAACTCTGGGAGAGAAAGATTTGGAGTCACCTCGGGCCAAATAGAATCTTCAAGCACATGAGAGTCATCAGGCATATACTTCCGCAACATCGAGACGTGGAACACGTCATGCACCGACGCCAACTCAGGAGGTAACTGCAGTCGATAGGCTACCTCAGCAATGCGCTCCACAATAAGGAAAGGACCGACATAGCGGGGACTCAGCTTCCCACGCCGTCCAAAGCGCATCATCCCCTTCATCGGAGAAACTCTCAAGAACACACGATCGCCCACGGCGAAAGCGAGAGGCTGCCTCCTCCGGTTAGCATAGCTCTTCTGCCGACTTTGGACCGCCAACATATTCTGATGAACCAGGTGCACGACATTCACACACTGCTGCACCAACTCCGGTCCCGTCAAAATATGCTCACCAACCTCAAACCAATCAAGTGGAGTCCGACATGGACGCCTATACAACGCCCCATAAGGAGCCATGCCGATGTTCGAATGATAGATGTTGTTGTAGGCAAACTCCACCAACGGTAGGTGGTGCAACCAACTCCCTTGCCATTCTAGACAACAGGATCTTAGCATATCCTCCAAAGTCTGGATGGTCCTATCTGACTGACCATCTGACTGAGGATGGTACGTCGAGCTAAATGCTAACTCCGTGCCAAGAACTCGCTATAAACTCCTCCAGAATTCAGAAGTGAAACGAGGATCTCGATCCGACACAATGGAAATGAGAATTCCATGCAACGGAACGATCCGCTCCACATAAAGATGAGCCAACTTAGTCACGCTCCAGCTGACTTTGACTGGTAACAACCGAGCCACTTTCGTCAGCCTATCCACTAGCAACCAAATACTGTCATGTCCACTCGGAGTCCTCGGTAATCCCACCACGAAATCTGTGGTCACGTGGTCCCATTTCCACGCGGGAACATCCAAGGGTTGGAGAGTACCTTCCGATCGCTGATGCTCCGCCTTCACCTGCTGACAGGTCAGGCACCTGGTCACGAACTCAGCCACATCTCTCTTCATGCCAGGCCACCAGAACTGCCTCCGAAAGTTCCGATACATCTTCGTCGCACCCGGGTGCACGGTGTACTGATGGGGACATCACCTCCCATGCCCACGTTCACAGCTCGTCTCCTCGCCCCGGTTGCATCCGGCATGGTCTAGTCATTTAATTTTGAGTCCTATGTAATTTTTATTTGAGTCATTTGATGTATTTTCCCTTTTATTTGAGTCATGTTCCTAGGTCTTGTGTTCATTTCCCTAAGTTTGAGTGTCATTAGGTTGTCTAGTTAGCTATTGGGCCCAATTCATTGGGCTTGGCCCAAGGGCTCTCCCCTACCCCCTCGGTTATTTGTCATTGAGTCAATTGTCAGGGACTTTTGTAGAAATGTGGGTTTCCTATATATAGGACCCCATTCCCCCCCATTTCAACTTAATAAATCAATGAATGAAAAAAACTGCCATTTTGAGAGTTTACACTTCTTATCTAGTGGAGAGATTCCATTTTTTGGGTGAGAAACCCTAGGGGAGAGATTCCCCACCCTTCCCTCTCTTAATATCTCTTTTTCACTCTACTTTCTCTCTCCTCAACACCCAAATTTAAATTTTCTTCTCTCTCCTCCCTTCCCAACCACCTCCACTCCCCACCTACCCCATTTAAGCCTCTTCCCATTTCCCACAACCCTCATCAATACTCCATCCCTTCCCAAGACCCCCTCCACCAATCCTCTCCTCACCATCCAACCCCCAACTACCCCTCCCACTTTCCCAAGCACCCTTCCCACTACCCCAAGCACCCATTCCATTCCCCAACACAACCCCCCCATTCCCAAGACAAACAAATTAACCCCACCCTTAAACCCATTTTCAAATACCCTTTCCCTCTCACCCACCTTCCCAAATTCGCAGCCCCCACTACCACCATCTGTTGGACCCTCTTCCAGACCTTATTCTCCACCTCCCACACCTTAGAACACCCCCTCCAAGACCCCCTTACAACCAGGGGTCACTCCCACACTCATCTACCCCCTTCCCCTTCTTCTTTCTTGGTCATTGGAAGCTACTTCGAAGCTGTAGTTTGCTGTCCAGAGGTTACAGATGAACCAACAACTTGCAGCGGCCACCACGACTTCCTCCGGACGAGTTTGAAGGTACAAGAGGCATCCCTAGAAGCGTCTCCCTGTCTTCTTCACAACAGAAGTGGTTTCGTCTTCATCCGAGCTGTGTACTGCCCAGGAGCTTCGTTCTTCCACAACGGCGCAGAGCTGTCCCTGCTGAGTACCAGAACCGGATTAGAAGCACTGCCACGATGAACCTCGGAGGAATCAGCCCCCAAGCTATTCTACAAAGTTCTTCACCGCTCTGTCTACTTTCAGAATCAAGAAGCGGAACTCCGTTCGGCATCCAGTAGCAGACGTTATCAATTTTCTCCCTCTGCTGCACGGATCTGCTTCCCCACAGTCTACCCCGAACAGTCATCCTTGTTCATAGCCTCCAGGTCTTCTCCGGCATCTTTTAGCATCCCCGTTAGTTTTGCTGTGAAGAAGACTCGTCCATGATTCCAACAACTCTTGTGGTTCTTGATTCGGAGTCCGGGAGCCATCGGAGCATTCTCTGCAACCTGCGGTTGGAAATCTGAAGCTGCCAGTCCCAGAACTTGCCACTCTGTTCGAAGCTCCACCCCGGTCCGCAGTGGTACCAGAAGAAATTTAAAACATTCTGAGGTGTTCCAGTACCAGTCACGAAGAGTTACCCACTGGTCTCGCCATCAGCAAAATTCTGTATCAACTTCTGCAGACCTAACTTCGACTGTCAGTCCTCCCTCCCAGACAGCAGGCAGATTCGGCTTCCCAACTTCTTATCGCTTTTGGTCCTAGTTTCCCCCTCCCCGCTTGGCCGGCTGAAGGCCCCTCCTTGTGTGGAGGTAGTATTGATTGTAATATCATTAACCCCCACCCCAAGGTCCCCCTCCTGTGAGAGGTGTAGTGTTGTAACTTCTTTGGGCAGGTCAAGCGACACCGCCGCGGCGTGTGGGGATCCACTCGCCTCCCCGCTCGCCCTCGTCTCCGAGCGGGATCGGTTTCTTCAAACCGGTCGAGTAAGTGCTCACACCTCACTCCATTAGTGCTTGTCTTTCAATATAAGTTCTAGTTCCGCTGGTTATGCGAGTGAGAGCTCGATCCTCAAGCCCCATTGCCTTGAGTGATCACCGTGGGAAAAGTGCAACCGGTGCCTTCGGCACTTCGTCGGCCCCATTGAATTGGGCTTCCACACCCATTGGAAATCCCATCTTGGCCTTGCTGGCCCTCTACCAGCAAGGGCCCAACCCCTCAACCTCACCTTGGCATTGCCAAGTTACCCCGGGCTTGGGTGAGTGTCGATAGAGCGGTGGCCCAATTCGGCCCATTTGAATGCGATTGTGCTTGCTTGCATTAGGTCCGAGGTTGTGTCACATCAATTGGTATCAGAGCAAGTTTTAGACTTGTCTCTACTAAGTCTAGTCCTAGGGCCATTGCATTATTCACTTGTGCATCACCCTTGTCCACCATCATGACTACCTCATACTTGGCATACTCACCACTCTTAGGCCCATTAGAAGCTTTTGTGTTTGATGGATCCCGCCCTAGCATATATCAAGAATGGGAAAATTCCATAGACCGACACTTTGGGAGGTTCACCTTATCGGGGCCTATCCAAGTCAACTATGCCAAGAGTTTGCTCTGGCGCCAAGCTAGGAAAGAATGGGAGTGCATTGTAGGTTTGAGAGAAGCCAAAGGGGAAGCACCCATTGAATCTTGGGTTGAAATGAGGGATGATCTTAGAAAGATCTATGCACCCCAATCCGGACCTTCTCAACCAACCACTCTTCCACCCCCAACCCCAACTCCAACCCAAGTACTTCCCCTATTAAGCTCAACCCAAGCCCGTCCATGTTCACCACCCCGGGAGTACCATGAGCCGACTATCTCCACTCCACCACCAAAAGACCCATTCCTCCCCTTGGAGGAGGAGCCTATGATCCAAACACCCGATCCCTTGGAAGTAAAGACTGACCGACCTACTCCGACCTACCCCCCACCCATTGAGATCCTAAATGCCTTAAACGGTCAACTCACTAGAGACCTTGGCCCAATTTTCTTGGAAGAGGTTGACTCACCATTTGGGAACCTTGAAGACATAGAGTCCCTCCCTCTAAGTATCCCTTTCCATGACCCCTTTGACCCTTTCTTATGGGAGCCTAGATCCCCATGTGACCCACCGACATCACCCACCACCCACCCATTCCTACCCATACCCACCATGTTGAGCCAAGCCCACCTCAACCATGACCCATGCTATACGATGAGAACCTTGACCTTAGGTAACATACACCTAGGGATTGATGAATTACCCCACCCCATGATGACAACCTTCTTAGATCCATTCGATCCTTTCCAATGGGAGTTCAAAGGTTGTCCCACACCTATACACATGGAAGTCACCTTTGGGAAAAGCATGCATGTGTCTAGGCTTACCATACCCCTTGGCATGAACACTATGTTAGGTCCATTCATTCATATCACCCACATGTCAAGTAGAAAGTATGAGTGGTCCATATTCGGATGTCATGGTCCACCTTCATTCATCATGGGTCTTAAGCATGTCAAAGCCATCTACGGATGTCCGGGTCCCCCAATATTTATCACCAATTTGCATGATAGGGCCACCTACGGGTGCCCCGGCCCACCTAGGCTAACCAAAGTCTACACTGCATCATTACACGATAGGTCTACTTTTGGTTACCCAGGTCCACCCATCACCCCTAGAATGTCTGCATTCACAACATTGCATAAAGAGATCCGCAAGCACATTAGCAAGAAGAATGTGACTTATAAAAGGTGAGCCGACTCTCATCGACGTCACCAAGAATTCCATGAGGGTGACTTTGTGATGGTAAGGACGGAGAGGCTCTCCCCGGGAGCCATCTCCAAATTGAGGCCACGTGGGGCTGGTCCCTTCCAGGTCCTGAGGCGCAGTGGTGCAAATGCCTATGAGTTAGATCTCCCCGAGGAATATGGGGTAAGTCCCACATTCAGTGTCGTCGACCTAGTGCCATACAAGGGACCCACGGTGGTACCTAGTGAGGATATTGAGCCTATTCCCTCCGTTGAGAGAGCACCCACCCGTGAGGAGAGTCCACCAGCCAAGAGAGCCCAGCGTGAGCGCATTGAACGAATATTGGATGAACAGGTCACTACCACCAGGAGCAAGGTATACGAGCGCTATCTCGGCAGGTGGATGGATCGGTCTCGTTCGGAAGACTTGAGGGCAGTACCACTTCTACACCCTCCAAGGAGGGAAGGACACTTACTCGACGGAGTCGAGTTCTCCGCACCCCGGGAGTATGATGGGGACATCACCTCCCATGCCCACGTTCACAGCTCGTCTCCTCGCCCCGGTTGCATCCGGCATGGTCTAGTCATTTAATTTTGAGTCCTATGTAATTTTTATTTGAGTCATTTGATGTATTTTCCCTTTTATTTGAGTCATGTTCCTAGGTCTTGTGTTCATTTCCCTAAGTTTGAGTGTCATTAGGTTGTCTAGTTAGCTATTGGGCCCAATTCATTGGGCTTGGCCCAAGGGCTCTCCCCTACCCCCTCGGTTATTTGTCATTGAGTCAATTGTCAGGGACTTTTGTAGAAATGTGGGTTTCCTATATATAGGACCCCATTCCCCCCCATTTCAACTTAATGAATCAATGAATGAAAAAAACTGCCATTTTGAGAGTTTACACTTCTTATCTAGTGGAGAGATTCCATTTTTTGGGTGAGAAACCCTAGGGGAGAGATTCCCCACCCTTCCCTCTCTTAATATCTCTTTTTCACTCTACTTTCTCTCTCCTCAACACCCAAATTCAAATTTTCTTCTCTCTCCTCCCTTCCCAACCACCTCCACTCCCCACCTACCCCATTTAAGCCTCTTCCCATTCCCCACAACCCTCATCAATACTCCATCCCTTCCCAAGACCCCCTCCACCAATCCTCTCCTCACCATCCAACCCCCAACTACCCCTCCCACTTTCCCAAGCACCCTTCCCACTACCCCAAGCACCCATTCCCTTCCCCAACACAACCCCCCCATTCCCAAGACAAACAAATTAACCCCACCCTTAAACCCATTTTCAAATACCCTTTCCCTCTCACCCACCTTCCCAAATTCGCAGCCCCCACTACCACCATCTGTTGGACCCTCTTCCAGACCTTATTCTCCACCTCCCATACCTTAGAACACCCCCTCCAAGACCCCCTTACAACCAGGGGTCACTCCCACACTCATCTACCCCCTTCCCCTTCTTCTTTCTTGGTCATTGGAAGCTACTTCGAAGTTGCAGTTTGCTGTCCAGAGGTTACAGATGAACCAGTAACTTGCAGCGGCCACCACGACTTCCTCCAGACGAGTTTGAAGGCACAAGAGGCATCCACAGAAGCGTCTCCCTATCTTCTTCGCAACAGAAGTGGTTTCGTTTTCATCCGAGCTGTGTGCTGCCCAGGAGCTTCGTTCTTCCACAATAGCGCAGAGCTGTCCCTGCTGAGTACCAGAACCGGATTAGAAGCACTGCCACGACGAACCTCGGAGGAATCAGCCCCCAAGATCTTCTACAAAGTTCTTCACCGCTCTGTCTACTTTCATAATCAAGAAGCGGAACTCCGTTCGGCATCCAGTAGCAGATGTTATCAATTTTCTCCCTCTGCTGCATGGATCTGCTTCCCCACAGTCTACCCCGACCAGTCATCCTTGTTCATAGCCTCCAGGTCTTCTCCGGCATCTTTTAGCATCCCCGTCAGTTTTACTGTGAAGAAGACTCGTCCATGATTCCAACAACTCTTGCGGTTCTCGATTCGGAGTCCGGGAGCCATCGAAGCATTCTCTGCAACCTGCGGTTGGAAATCTGAAGCTGCCAGTCCCAGAACTTGCCACTCTGTTCGAAGCTCCACCCCGATCAGCAGTGGTACCAGAAGAAATTTAAAAAATTCTGAGGTGTTTCAGTACCAGTCACGAAGAGTTCCCCTCTGGTCTCGCCATCAGAAAAATTCTGTATCAACTTCTGCAGACCTAACTTCGACTGTCAGTCCTCCCTCCCAGACAGCAGGCAGATTCGGCTTCCCAACTTCTTATCGCTTTTGGTCCTAGTTTCCCCCTCCCCGCTTGGCCGGCTGAAGGCCCCTCCCTGTGTGGAGGTAGTATTGATTTTAATATCATTAACCCCCATCCCAAGGTCCCCCTCCTGCGAGAGGTGTAGTGTTGTAACTTCTTTGGGCAGGTCAAGCGACACTGCCGCGGCGTGTGGGGATTCACTCGCCTCCCCGCTCGCCCTCGTCTCCGAGCGGGATCGGTTTCTTCAAACCGGTCGAGTAAGTGCTCACACCTCACTCCATTAGTGCTTGTCTTTCAATATAAGTTCTAGTTCCGCTAGTTATGCGAGTGAGAGCTCGATCCTCAAGCCCCATTGCCTTGAGTGATCACCGTGAGAAAAGTGCAACCGGTGCCTTCGGCACTTCGTCGGCCCCATTGAATTGGGCTTCCACACCCATTGGGAATCCCATCTTGGCCTTGCTGGCCCTCTACCAGCAAGGGCCCAACCCCTCAACCTCACCTTGGCATTGCCAAGTTACCCCGGGCTTGGGTGAGTGTCGATAGAGCGGTGGCCCAATTCGGCCCATTTGAATGCGATTGTGCTTACTTGCATTAGGTCCGAGGTTGTGTCACATCATGTACCTACTCCCATGAGCCTCACGCAACACCATATGATGAACCTGATCCCCGGCGGGGACGTACAGCCTACCATGGAATCTCACAGCACCGTCCTCGCCGAGCTCCACATCAGCCATAGCCAAAATCCGGGATAACTCAGGGTCTGCATGCTGAGCCTCTGTCACCTGACGGCGGATAGCATGCATGATAGTCAAACTCGAAAGCACCGCTAACCCTGGCTCTCGGGGAATCTTGAGCCTGAATGACACTTCGGGCACTTGTTCCCAGACCCTCCACTTCCTCAACATCAAGGCACTGACCACGACCTTCCGACTCAAAGCATCGACGATGACACTCATCCTGCCCCACTGATAAGACAGGGTAAAGTCATAATCTTTCATATACTCCATCCAACGCCTCTGCCTGAGGTTAAGGTCCCTCTGCGTGAACACATACCTCAAACTCTGATGGTCAGTGAACACCTCGAACTTCTCACCGTACAGATAATACCTCCATATCTTCAACGCGAAGATCACAGCCGCCAACTCAAGGTCATGGGTAGGGTAGTTCTCCTCATGGGGCTTCAGCTGTCGAGATGCATACGCCACCACTCTACCATGCTGCATTAACACAGCACCCAATCTGACCCCGGAAGCATCTGTACAGACCACAAAACCACCCGATCCAGAAGGTAAAACCAACACCGGAGCCGAGGTGAGCAATCTCTTCAGCTCCCTGAAACTTTGCTCACACTCATCAGTCCGGACGAAAGGTACATCCTTCCGCGTGAGTCTAGTCATCGGGGCCGCAATGCGAGAAAAATCTTGGATAAACCTTCGATAATAGCCCGCAAGCCCCAAGAAACTCTGGATCTCCGTCACAGACCTCTGTCTCGGCCACTGCATCACAGCCTCGACCTTGGCGAGATCCACGGAAATACCATCACCAGAAATCACGTGTCCCAAAAAGTGCACCTCACGAAGCCAGAACTCGCACTTACTGAGCTTCACATACAACTGGTGATCTCGCAACGTCTACAGCACCACACCCAAATGGTAAGCGTGCTCCTCCGCAGACCGTGAATAAATAAGAATGTCATCTACAAACACGACCATAAACTGGTCCAGATAGGGACGAAACACCTCTGCATCAAGTCCATGAAGGCTGCAGGGGCGTTGGTGAGCCCGAATGGCATCACCAAGAACTCATAATGCCCGTACCTCGTACTTAACGCAGTCTTCTCCACATCGGACTCGCGAATCCTCAGCTGATAGTAACCGGACCGCAAATCAATCCGCGAGAACACTCGAGCAGACTGAAGCTGGTCGAACAAGTCATCAATCCGCGACAACAGATACTTGTTCTTGATGGTCACTTCATTCAGCTGCCGGTAGTCAATGCACAACCTCAGACTACCATCCTTCTTCTTCACGAACAACACGGGCGCACCCCAAAGGGAAAAGCTAGGATGAATGTACCCTTTGGCCAGCAACTCCTGCAACTGCGCCCTCAACTCCCTCAACGCAGCGGGGGCCATACGGTAGGGAGCCTTCGCCAAGGGTCTCGTACCAGGCACAACCTCGATGACGAAATCGATCTCCCGCTGGGGAGGCAATCCAGGCAAATCCTCAGGAAAAACATCGGGAAACTCGCACACCACCAGGATGTCCTCGACATCCGAACACGGCTGGTCTACCAAGACCACAGAGGCGAGAAAATCCTGACAACCAGAATTAAGCAAACGACGGGCTCGAATCGTAGAAATGAGGAAACGAGGAGAGGTGGAACGGATACCTTGGAAGTAGAAGGTCCGCCTGCTAGAATGCTGAAAGTAAACCCTCTTCATTCCACAATCAACCACCGCTCCATGAGCCTCGAGCCAATCCATGCCTAAAATCACATCATAATCCCGAAGCTGTAAAGCATACAACCTGCCTGGCATACTTTGCCCCTCGATCCAAACCGAAACCTTCTCGAAACAATACGGAGTGATCATGAAGTCACCAGACGCCAACTCCACCATCAGATCACAAGACATATGGGTTACCGGTCCTCAACACTCAGAGCAAAATCCTCCGAAATAAACAAATGGGACGCGCCAGAATCAAACAAAACTCACGCCGCACAACTCAGAATCATAATAGTACCTTCCACAAGTTGCGACGACTCTGCCTCTGCCCTGGTCATGTGAGTAATCTGGCCTCGAGCTCTCTGCCTGCCCACACTCGCTGACTGTGGTAGTGGCGGAAACTGGCCCTGCTGCTGAAACTGCTACTGTGGGTACTGCTGCTGCTGCTGCTGCTGAGGAAACTGGGGTGGCTGACGCGACCGCTGCGGACAGTCACGTGCCATGTGTCCTGGCTGATCATACCAAAAGCAGATCACCGGCACCATACACTGCCTGCCTGGATGCAACTCGCCACACCGGGAACACCCCGTACGAGATCCACCGACTGACCCCTGCCGCTGCAAAGGTGCCGGCTACTGAACACTGCCCGAAGAAGCCTGCTGCTCACGGCCCTCCTTCTTTTTCTTGGAAAAACCCTTCTTGAAGAACCTCTTCATCTTGGCGCCGAAAGATGCAGATCCTACCACTGCTGTCGCTGGAGTCGAGGCTCCCGAACTACCAGTAGGAAGCTGGAACGTGCTATGTTGCTGGGTAGTCATCTGCTGGCTGCGGCCTGACAAGGACTGCCCCTGGATAATCGGTCCCTGAGTCCTCTGCATATCCATCTCCAAGGACGCCGCTACACGAGAAGCCATCTCCAAATCAGTGGCAGCGTTCGCAATCAAATGGTGCCTCAGCTCCTGTCTCAAACCCTGTACGAACTGTGCGGTCTTCACCCTCTCATGCTCCATGATATGAGGTGCATAACGACCCAGCTCAACAAATCGGGCTTTGTAGTACAACACGAACATGTCGCCCTGGACCAGCACCAAAAACTCACGCATCCTCTGCGTAGCAATATACTCTGGACAGTAAGCATGATCGAAAGCGCTGACGAAGTCGCCCCACTCGATCTACTCAAGCAGACGAGATTGAAAGGATGTCTTCCACTCGGAAGACCACCATGCCCGAGCCGTACCCTGCAACTAGTTGTAGGCCAACATCACTCTGTCCTCTGCAGCACATCGCACGGAATTGAACACTCGCTCCATCTCGTTGAGCCAACTCCAAGCCAAGTCAGGGTCTGGCTGACCACCGTAGTAAGGTGGATGGAACTGCATGAAATCCCTCACTGCTCGGCCTGGCCCACCCTTGGTCGACGAGCCCTCACCAGCCTCTCCACCGAACTGCTGCGACATAAGCTGGTACATGCCACGGAAGAAATCCTCGGCCCCCGGAAGCCTCGCAGCATCCGCTGTCTCGGTGGCCGCTGGTGGCACTCTACTATGCTCCTCCTGCTCCTGCTGGAACTCCTGAACCTCAGCCGACTGCCCCTGCTGAGAGCGAGTCCCCCGCCTCGGCGCCATGCTCGCTCCTGAAGCAAAAGACATAAAACACGGAAATGACAAGGTCAAAAAAAAACACACGATGCCCGATGCCAGCGTCAACTGTACATCATCATTGTGGACTAGTGGACCACTACAATTACTTATGATTCTCGTATAATTCTACAACCGCGCTCTAATACCAGTTATAACGACCCGAGAATCGGGTTATCGGGCCTTCCCGATAATCGAATTCTCGGGTCGTTACAGTAGCCGTGAACAGTACTCCGTGCAGCAAGTGTTCTTCATCCATTCTCAACCCATTGAAGGCATATATGAAGCCAACCTCCTCCAAGGAAGAGAAGAGTCAAGCAAGCAAGCAAGGATTCCAAGAAGAGTGCCTAAGGGAGAAAGAAGAGAAGCCAAGCAAGCAAGGATTCCAAGAAGAGTGCCTAAGAGTGCCTAAGGGAGAAAGAAGAGAAGCCAAGCAAGTAAGGATTCCAAGAAGAGTGCCTAAGGGAGAAAGAAGAGAAGCCAAGCAAGCAAGAAAGGAGAAAAGCTAAGCAAGCACGGATTGAAGCTCCGGTCAAGTGAAGATTGAAGATACGTTCAAAATCTGCAACATGCATTCAAGGGGAACCCAAAATAGGAGTTTTTTAAACTAAGCCTCATCATCTTTATGATTTGGGTGTTGTATTTGTGATCGTCATGAACTGAAGAACTTGTGTGTGTGTGGATCATTGTTGGATCCGTGGTCGTGTGTGTGTGTGTGTGTGTGTGTGTGTGTGTGTGTGTGTGTGTCGTATTTGATTAGTGTGTGTGCGTGGATCTTCCTAGATCTGCGTTTGTGTGTGTGTGGGTCCTTTTAGATCCGTTCTGTCTCGTGTGTGTGGTTTGCTGCACTTGTGGCATCGGGTGTTTGTGTTGGTGATCCGGTTGTTGGATCGTGTTGGAGACCTCATCTCCGTGTGTGTGTGTGTGTGTGTGTGTGTGTGTGTGTGTGTGTGTGTGTGTGTGTGTGTGTGTGTGTGTGTGTGTGTGTGTGTGTGTGTGTGTGTGTGTGTGTGTTGGGGTGCGTCCCCGTGTGTGTGGGCAGGCGTTGTCCTGCATGTGTGTTTGGAGCGTCGTCTCCGTTTGGGGATTTATCCCCGAGTGAAGCCTCAACGGGTTTGGTGAGGGGTGGAAGTAGGATTGCCGTCATTGCATCCGAACCACATTAAAAACCGCTGTGCACTATGGTTTGAATTGTGTGGTTTGTTCCTTTTCTTCTACCTCCATTCTACGTGAGTGTTAGTGTGCTTTGTTATTCAGGTTTTATTCTTGTTCATCTTGCATAATCTATCTCATCACTAATTAGATTTTGATAAATCCAACTTGTGAACAAACGGTTTTGAATCTCTTAAGTAGTGTTTTATCACATTCTTCAAAAAGACCAAAAGTTTTCTTAAAATTTGTAAACACTCAATTCACCTCCCTCTTGGGTGTCATTGATCGCGGGACTTCAATTGGTATCAGAGCTAAGGCTCGATTGTTTATAGATCTAACGATCTAGAGTGATCCAGATCAATGACTACCTATATGTACACCTTGAATTCTCCACCGGTGTTTGATGGTTCCAAGTTTGATTTGTGGTTAGGAAGAATGTGCAGTCTTGTCAACTCATATGACCCAAAGCTATGGAAGCTTATTTCACATGATCCTTATGAGTTGCCTAAAGATAAATCTGTCTGGACCGCAGATTATAAGTTTAAACATGATCAAAATTGTTTGGTTTTAAAGTTGCTTCCTGCCACAGTTGAATCTAATCACTTTCCCTTTGTCTCCCATTGCAGATCCGCGAAGGAAGTATTGGATGGATTAGCAGACTTCAAGGAAGAGCATGAAGACGAATGTCTTGTGGCATGCATGAGTGATCAAGGAAGTGATCAGCAAAGTGGATCAAGCTCAAAGGTAAATTCTGACTCTGATAATGAAAATGAATTTAGCTATGAAGATTTGTTGATTGCATATGATGATCTTGCTGATAAATATAAGAAGGTAAAATCTGAAAATAAAAAACTGAAAAAGAATGATGAACAAAATAACTGTAATTCCTCATGTAAAGAATGCCCACACTTGAAGGAATTGATTGATGCTCATATGTTCGATCTTGAAATTCACAAAGATCAAATTTGCTCCTTGAGAAATGAAAACAAAGAGTTGAGAGAGAGAATAAGTCTAATAGACAATGGTCAAAATGAATTTGATTAAAAGCTTGCAAGAGAAAATAAGAAACTGAAGGAATTGAACAATGCTATTTCTGAAAAATTGCTTGTCTTTGAAAAAGAAAAATCTGTGAATGTTGATGAATCTGAAAAAGTGCATGCGTTGTTACAAGAAATCGAAAGTTATAAAACTATCAATGCCACTCTACATGAACAAGTCAATTCTTGTGAAAATAAGATGGTTTCCTATGAATTACACATTGCATCTCTTGAATCTGAAATTCTTGATCTGAATGCTTCATTGTCTAAGATTGTGAAAGGAAAAGAAAAATTGGATAAAATTTTGGGGACTAAGGTGAACTTTCAAAGAGAAGGGCTGGGGTTTAATCCTGTGAACAAGAAAAAATTTGAAAGCAAGTTATATACTTTATTTGTTCATAGCATATGTACACCCAGCACCTCTAAATCTTACTCCCAACAACCCATTGTGCCAAGAACTCAAGCAAATCTGAAAAACAGTGTGAATGTTCAAAATGTGCATGCTAAAAACTCTCATGCGAAATCCCATGCATGCAACAAAAGAAACACGTTTTGTCTTTACTGTGGAAAACTTGGACACATGATGCATGATTGTTTCATTATGAAAAATGATGATTTAAGAGCATATAGAAACCAAGTTGTTTTGAATAATGCAAAGCAATCAATTACCATAAAACCTTCCATGCACTGTAATCACTGTGGTAAAAGGAGTCATACAACTTCACATTGCTGGTTACTGTTGAAGAAAAAGAACTCACATTCAACACATCATGCTCACACACATAAATTGGCAGACCCAATGAGAAGAAAGAATATGATGCCACGTGCCTTCTACAATCATTTTGGCAAATCTGGGAATGTTAAGCACGATTATTTTCTAAAGAAAAGTGATTAATTGAATGCCGTCAAAAAGTGGAAATTACATGTCAATCTTGCTGCTAACCCACACAGGACCCAAGATGGTTTGGGTACCTAAGAATGTCAAATGAGAAATCTGTTTTGCAGGTGTGCCATGGAGTATAAAGTATAAAATCTGTTTTCGTCAAGAAGGTAAGGCACACGAGTCAATTGACTCAAGCAAGGTTAAAAGAAAAATCAAAATTGAAATTTGGAAACTCAGGTGATATCCTTCAGTAATTGTGTCATGGTTTGATTCATATTGTGCTGAACAGTCTTGTGATAATGCATATGTCTGTACATGCATCCATAGTTGTTTGCATACCCTTGTGCATATCATCCTCTTATAACATCTTGATGAAGTGGAGTTTGGAAATCATCAAATCAATTTCACTGCATACACTGATTCTGCATATACTATCACATGCTGTCTTGCAAAAGTTGAACATTGTGAATTCATGTTATAATGCATTACAATCCTCCCACCTTCATCATCCATGACTACATAGTATATCAAATGGTGACATATGGAAGGACATGTTATGCCTGTATGAAAACTATCACTACGCGTGAGGTGATCTTCGAATCTAAGTTCTCCGCCCGGTACTATGAGTCAATTACTTGAAGGCCACACATGGTATTAAAATTTCACTAAACATTTCACATTCTTGCACACATTGTGGGGGAGTTACCAGTTTAGTCATATAAACCTGTTACTTAGGTTCGCACCTGAGTTATGCATTTAAGTCTAGAGTTCTTAAGAGATGTTAATTGTTAAAGGAACTCTTCATGTTATTGTTAACAGATCTGAATCGAAATTGACAAATCAAATTTCTCAACTTTGAATGCAGATCACACTCCCAAGAATACAAGTGAGATTGGGATAGCTATAGTCAATCTTCAATCCACTGATGAAATATCTTGCAAGGATGAAAAATGATGAGAACCCTCTCAACTATTACCAGGAGATGGGTAAGGATGTCCTTGTAGAGCAACTTCCAGGATCGACTCAACATCCATTACTGTGTACAAGCCGGTAAAAGTCTTGTATGTGCTAAAGCAAGTATCCAAGATATGGTATGAAAGGCTCACACCATTCTGTTTGAGAAAGGATTTAAAAGGTAAGGTTGATCATACACTTCTCACGAGGAAATCAGGTAAGAACACCTTAGTGGTTCAAGTACATGTGAATGATTTTGAATCGTAAATTGAACTCATCATTGTGGAAATACATCTCATACTAATTGCCATATCTGAGTTGATCATGACATTGTTATGTGAGTTTCGGGACTTCAATTGTTATATGGATGATATTTTTGTTGGAACTACTAATAATGCCTTATGTGATCAATTTGCAGGGATTGTGCAAAGAGATTTCAAAATAAGTGAACTGAATTCTATTCTTCTCTGGATTGCAGGTGGAAGACTTGGAAGATGATAGATGCTCAAGGCACAAGTATTGGGAATTATCTTCTGAGCTCTATTTGAAAAACTCACACTTGCTTCAACCAAATCTCCATGAAAAAGAAAATAAAAAAAACTATTTTTGGTTGTTAGAATGCATTACATTTTTCATGAATCACCATTGCATCAATGCATTTCATGAATATGAAAATTCATCCATTTGACTATCATTGCATGACTACATGGTATATCAAATGGTGACTTGAGGAAGGGCAGGTCATTTCTGTCTAAAATCTTTCACCAAGCGTGAGAATGTGCCTCCGCCCCGTACCATAAGTCGCATGTTCATAGGCTGCATGAACTTTCAGATAATGTCAAATATGAAATGTTCCTCATGTCTATTGCTACATCTGAACTGCTCAACAATGAATTGTTAGCCTCGTTTAAGGCTACTGCTAAGCTTGCTTGCTCTTGAAAGTATGTGGTGATGACTGCTGAACTCAGGTATACAACTCTAAAAACTTGACACGTTCTGGTTTGATATGATGAATGTGTCGAATTTGTTCAACCAAATTGAAGATCTTGAAAAATGTGTGCGAAGTGATTGGCTATTGAATATCTCTCAACTTGAATTGCATGATCACACCTGAATTGAACTGCACAACTGGTATATCAAATGGCGTTTGTGGTAGAGTGGATTATGTCCACTTGGAAGCATTCCCTATGCGTGAGCTGGGTCTTCGGGCTAAAATCTCCGCCTCGTACCAGATCTTAAAAATTTTGACTGGATTATGATTGGTTGATTTTTGAATAAATCCTTGAACTGAGCTATTTGAATTGAAAATATTTTTTTGATCAAACGATCCAAACATTTGGCTTGTGGATGATTTTTCATTTCAAACTTGTGAAATGATCTTGAAAATCTGTCTTTGAATAAATCCTTGAAAACAATTGGGTTGCATTGTTTGTTCTTGATCATATTTGCACCCTTGTTCATGACGGCCATGTCATGAAAAATGCTTGATTGTTAACATTTGAATACAAATGCCCTCATGTGAAAACTGTCCAGAAACTCTAAAAAACAAGCTCTTGCATCTTGTCTTTGTATATTGCATTACATTCTTATATGCTCATAGGTTGCATCGCATTAGAACTCATGCATTAGCTGCATTTAGTTCATTCAAATTGATATCCATTCAATTGGTATCAGCATTTTTGCATCACATTGCATAATTACATTGCATGTTGCATACATTCCCTTTGCGTGATTACTTGTTATTATATGTTATTCACTCCCATCCTTTGGAATTTCTAAGACCACATACTTCTTGCTAAATAAGTGCATTATGAGTCATTATTGGAGTGTTTCATATTATACACTCTAGGGGATTTCATATTTCATAAGTGCATCTACTTAGGGGGAGCTGCATTGTTATGTGTTTATGATATTTTCGGTATACATGCTGAATCAAATTCGCACACTTCTTGCGTAAAATGTGAAAATGAGTGTTGAAGATAAGGATATATGAATTTCTTTTCAACACTCTAAGAGATGTTAAACTTGCTGCATCTATGATGAAGAGACAGTTGAGGAAAAAGTTGCCTACCTATCCTCGCTGCAAAATATGAAATGAAAATATAAGATAGAGCAATGCTCGGTCTCACTGAGTAAATTGGGCACATGTCACCTGAGACGTGATGTGGTTCAGTTCTGAAAAGTATTGACTAAAGTACCTCTGTTCAAAATGAAGTGAAATGGTTCAGTATTCTGAGTAACCGGGGATTCTGGCATGAGCTCCATGCGTCTACTCGCGTAAAAAGGAATTATTTGAACCTGATCATTCTTAGAAAATTTTTGATTATCTGTGTAAAATTGTTGAGGTAGAGCGAAGCCTCCAATACGCTGTTCTCAAAATTGAAGTGCAGTATGTTAAATGTCTCCTTGTGTTGATCTGAAAATCTGAATATCCATATTGCAACTATCGTTTTTCATGTTACTCACTTACACATCTGGAAATTTGATTTACTATGTATTCAAAAAATTGATTGACCGCCTTAGCAACTGTATGAATCTCCTATATGATTGCACAATCTCCTATATGCTATACATGTGCACTCCGGTTGTCATGACTCTCTTGCATCTTTCTTATCCCATTCCCTTCTTAACTTAGTAAGGGGGAGATATGCTTGCATGTTTATATATACGTATCTATCTTGTTGCATTGTGTGCACTTCATGTGTCATCAGTTATATGTATATCGTTTCATGCATTTTATAATAAAATTAAAAAATTGAAAAATAATGTAAATCCCAAAAATTGGACTTCATTTTCTTTACTCTTGCTATGGGGTATTTGCCTACAATTGGTATCATGAAAAACCCAAATTTCTTGACCCTCATATAGAAATAATCAACATGGTCTTTGAGTTCAACAATTGGCCTAATTGTTTTTCATTGCATCATATGCTTGCATTCATAGGGTCATCATGTCTGCATCGCTTGCATTCATAGTGCCATCATGCTTACATTGAGCTTTTATGCATTTCCAGAAAATATAAAAATCAGAAAATTTGAAAAACAAAGAAAATCATTTTGATGTGCCACGCTACTCTTGCATGTTGTGAAAATCTAAAATGGGTTCTAACCTTTCAATGCTATCATGCCGAACACCTCATCTTGTGAACATCTTCCACCACTGGTTCATATCTTTGAGGACAATCATTACCTTCAATTGGTATCAATACATGCTTGCATGTATTTGCCTTGAATGATATCTTTTTGATTTGCACACCTTTCTGTCTCCATAATCAACAATTGGTATCATTTCCTTGCTATTGCCTCACTCGTACTTCTGATGTGGCTCCTCATTGCTTTATGGATCTACTTGCTGACATTTGAACTTCATTGTCTTCCTCCCACTTTTTGATCATGTCAAAGGGGGAGAAGAATATGGTCTGAATATGTCAGTCATAAAGTTTGTCATCATCAAAAAGGGGGAGATTGTTGTATATGGCTTGCATATGTTTTTGATGATAATTAAACTTTCTAGTTTGATGAGAACTAAACCTTATGGTATGAGGATTCATGCTGTTACTTGGCAGTTTGATATTTCAAGAGTCCCTGTGCTCTTGTTGTTTATGAATGATTGAGATGGCAAATGGCAACGTTTACATGGTCTTGATGGTATGTTGATTGAGTTGGTTTTACAAGAAGCAAGAGGTTTCATAATCTCTTTTACAAGAGACAAGAGGTTTCATAATCTCTTTAATGTGAACAAGAACAAGAAGCAAGAGGTTTCATAGTTTCTTTAATGTGAACAAGCATGGTATTAAACCTTCTCTATCTTGATTGTAGGATCAAACATCATGACGACTTCTTGGAAGGTAAAACAAATGTGTGGATAAGTACATTGCTATCTACAATCTAACACAAGTGGTAAACCATGTCCACACTCATCAAGAACCCTTGGTAAGGCTATGGTATCCTCAATTCTGGTAAAGCAATCAAAGTTGGCTTGCCTCCATGGGAAATTGATTTGGTCTGATGTGCAAAGGCTACCTACGCCTTAACATGTGTATTTGTTTGTTGATGGAACTATTGACTTAATCGTGATCAATAAACTGAAAGACTCTCAAACGGTTTTCATACTCAACTCTTACTTCTTCTTAATGGTTTGCATGAAGTTCATGCATTCATTATATGGATGTTTTGAGCTATGGTTCTAATCAATTATCTATGTTCTTGCAGGTCAAAACATTCAGTATAAATCCACAAGGTCAAAGGAATTTGAATCCACGGACTGCAAATGGGTTTAAGAGGTTCGATGTTTGAAATCTAGAAAATTCCATATTTCGGTCGACCGCCAACCTAGGGGCGGTCGACCGGTTTTCCCAGCACCCAAAACTACAATTCGTGACGAATTCCGGTCGACCGACCCAAGTGTTCCGGTCGACCGACAGTCCCGAGGCCCCTTTTGTTGACTTCCGATTTCAAGCTCGTGGAGAGGAATCTTCACCCATTTGTTTAATCCCAATGACCCCAATTAAGCCATGATTTGTGGATCTGGTCTGGGGCTTGTCTATGGACTATTCAAGGGCTTTAAATTATATCTTTTGGAGTCATAAACCCTAACCATCCAAGAGCTTCAAAAGGAGATCAAGAGGGTGCTGTCCAAGGAGGAAGAAGAAGGGTACTGTAGCAGTGAACAATACTTCATGCAGCAAGTGTTCTTCATTCATTCTTAACCCATTAAAGGCATATCTGAAGCCAACCTCCACCAAGGAAGAGAAGAGCCAAGCAAGCAAGCAAGGATTTCAAGAAGAGTGCCTAAGGGAGAAAGAAGAGAAGTCAAGCAAGCAAGGATTCCAAGAAGAGTGCCTAAGGGAGAAAGAAGAGAAGCCAAGCAAGCAAGAAAGGAGAAAAGCTAAGCAAGCACGGATTGAAGCTCCGGTCAAGTGAAGATTGAAGATACGTTCAAGATCCGCAACATGCATTCAAGGGGAACCCAAAACAGGAGTTTTCTAAACTAAGCCTCATCGTCTTTATGATTTGGGTGTTGTATTTATGATCGTCATAAACTGAAGAACTTGTGTGTGTGTGTGGATCGTTGTTGGATCCGTGGTCATGTGTGTGTGTGTCGTATTTGATTAGTGTGTGTGCGTGGATCTTCCTAGATCTGCGTTTGTGTGTGTGGGTCCTTTTAGATCCGTTCTGTCTCGTGTGTGTGGTTTGCTGCACTTGTGGCAGTGGGTGTTTGTGTTGGTGATCCGGTTGTTGGATCATGTTGGAGACCTCGTCTCCGTGTGTGTGTGTGTGTTGGGGTATGTCCCCGTGTGTGTGGGCAGGCGTCGTCCTGCGTGTGTGTTTGGAGCGTCGTCTCCGTTTGGGGATTTATCCCCGAGTGAAGACTCACCAGGTTTGGTGAGGGGTGGACGTAGGATTACCATCGTTGCATCCGAACCACCTTAAAAATTGCTATACACAATGGTTTGAATTGTGTGGTTTGGTCCTTTTCTTCTACCTTCATTCTACATGAGTGTTAGTGTGCTTTGTTGTTCAGGTTTTATTCTTGTTCATCTTGCATAATCTATCTCATCACTAATTAGATTTTGATAAATCCAACTTGTGAACAAACGGTTTTGAATCTCTTAAGTAGTGTTTTATCACATTCTTCAAAAAGGCCAAAAGTTTTCTTAAAATTTGTAAACACCCAATTCACCCCCCTCTTGGGTGTCATTGATCGCGGGACTTCAAAGAAGAGGTCGAACCAGAGAGAGAGAGAGGTTGGTTGAAGGAGAAAGAGCAGTGAAGCCAGTAAATCTATCTCACATGCTCAAAGATCCAGGCCAAGCTCTAGGCCAAGCTCTAGCCTTCTTGAAGCGAACCTGCAGAGATCCATTTGATACCAATCAAGTCCAGCTAAGATCCAAGCCACACTATAGAGTCCAAGCCTATTGACGATCAGAACTGAAGAATCAAATCGGCAGTGGGAGTTCTTCATCAGATCGAGACATTCAAATCATTGAGAGAGACTCTTTACTCTATCTGCATTTCATTCAAACCCTTTTTTTGCTTCTTTCATTGTCTTGGATTAATATTGGTGTTGATTCCTACATTGTAGTACGGTGTTCAGATCAAGCAATGGGTGCTCAGATCTGGGTTCACGCTATGAGTCAGCAGTAGCAAGCTGTGAGTCAGCGCTAGCAAGCTGTGAGTCAGCGGTCCTTTAGCTGTGTATCAGCGAAGCTGTGAATCAACGGTTTTCAAGCTGTGTGCCAGCAGTTAAGCCTCACTTGGTTGAGTGGGGGGGTGAACGTAGGTCTCGAGGTAGAGACCAAACCAACTTAAAAATCATCTGTCCAATGTGTGATTTGCGTGCCGTGCGATTGCTATCTTGCTACATTAGATGCTTGCATAGGACCGCTAAACTATGCCATATCTGATTTACACTTTCTATTTACCTGCTTAGAGTGTTCGGTTTTTATTTCTCCATCAGGTTCATTTTAATTGGGGGCAGATCTATTCGCCCCCCTCTAGATCGACCTTTCCACACCGAACACATGGTATCAAAGTGAGACTCTCCAATTATGTGGTCTCACAACCAGGAGAGAATTGGTGGAATGGCTGTTAAGGGTCTAATGGCTGAGGGTCACTCAGTAAATAGACCACCATTTTTTGATGGAACTGATTACTCATATTGGAAAAACTGTATGTAGGTATTTCTCAGAGCACATGACCATGAGGTATGGAGAGTTGTGAGCCGAGGTCCCTATGAACTCCCTGAGGATGAAGACACCTGGACGCGAGAGCAGATTAGAAAGTCGAACCTGAATTGGGGAGCCATGAACATCATGCAATGTGCGCTCTGTTAACTCCCTTGCTTGGGTGCAACCGGATCTAGAGGGGGGTGAATAGATCCCTTAAAAATTATGCTCTCTTAAAAACCTATTTGACCAAATAAAAATTCTAGCTTGAACACACAACGGATATAACAATGATACATGGACAAACATGTGCTGGATATAGATACACAAGGTGTCAAACTACTTAAGATTGAGAGCTGACGACCTGAAGGAATGAATCCGAGCTAAGGTGATACTCATGTGAGGTAAAGGCACACTCAATAAAGAGACACACAGCTGGGAGTGTTGGAACTTAAGAACTGACCCGACCCAAGCCAACCACCAGCACTCAGGTGCGTGTCACGTCCCGAGTGCTGAAGAAACCCAGAAGTGTGTGACGAATTTATAACAATCATGTCAATCAGAGCACAAGAAAATTCAACACAAAGACAGAGTGCGTAAAGACAAGAAATATTAAAAGTCATTTATTCATTAATAACTCCAACCACTTATTACATAACTCCTCAAAGGTAAATACTTAAATGACATTCTAGACTCAATAAAAAGAAAATTACAATGATAGACTCAAGATAATAAATATGACTCAACATAATGCTGGCTTGGACAGTCCAGGTATAGCTCTATGCTCATCACTCATGGTCGTCCCCATTTGAATGAGACTCGTCATCGGAATTACCTGAAAAATAAGGGAAAACACTAGGTGAGCGAACACTCAGTAGGGATTACATCTCAAGAGCAAGCTTGCTTTAAGTAAATTACATGTTACATGAAATGCAAGTATAGCTATGCATGAACGCAAGATAATGTCGAGAGTGGAATATCGAGAGTTTGACAAGATAACAAGTATTTCATGAGATTCAAGTATAGTCATCAAGTACCAAGTCATGAAGTATCAAGTCAAGTCATGAGATATTGGCTAGTCATTCATTCAAGTACTGCCCATGTCGGGCCACACAATTCACGTATGTCATGTCAAGTAATATCAAACATTAGAGAGATTGTGGAATGTCATAAATCAAGCCAGACATACACTTCGGTGCAATGCCACACCGTGGTCAATCAACTCCCATAGGCACAAGTACTTTCGGGTGCTCCTCCCAAGACCAGACCGGGCCCCATTAACGCCAGACATTGAGTCATATAAATATTTAGACATCCACTATAGTTTATAGCCAATAGAATTCCAAGGGAATAAGCCATTGAAGGAACATTAAAGGTAGATTCACAGAACTAGGAGTTTTCAAGGACAGAACTTTGAGTAAGATGACATGGCAATAAATCTCACATAAAACCAAGACAAGCGTGAAATCTAGGTCAATTGATGTCCACTCAGGTCGCTGCCAATTCAGAATCTGCGTCCACTGTAGTGGTTGCCAATTCTGTGAATAGAACAGGCACGGAGAAATAGCATCCACTGTTAAGGCTGTTAATTTAGTTTTGGCGTCCACTGGCCTGGTCGACAATTCCAGGCAGGGACAGACTCTCACAGAACACCATAAACAATGCTCCGTGATGGCTAGGATGTCATGTTTCATCAGAGTGATATGATAAATAAGAGTTCTAGGGTTTTTAGGGTACAACCAACTTGGCTGTCTTGAGGGAATCCAAGGCTTAGCGGAGACTTACGAAGGCCTTAGAGAGAGAAATTTCAATCCGGCAGAAGGAATATCCGACGGAGGGTCTTTCAATCTCTAAGAATTGAGATGTAGAATGAAACATCGTGAAACAGAGACTCTATCTTCGGACTTGAGATAGGAGTGCCATAAGACCCGCAGTATGGGTCAAAACCCGATGAAACTGTGAGACAAGAAAATCGCGTCGCTTTAGACATGCGCTATATATTAAATTGGCGTCTGCTGGGAGATATGCTAAATAAATATTTCAATGAATTTTAATAATATTGCAATGAATTGGCGTCCTTTTAAAAAGACGCCATATCTTCAAATAACGTCCATTGTCATGGAGGTTAATTCATAAATTTACATAATTTGCACATTTTTTTAATTTATAAGATTTGGCATCTATTAACACATGCGCTAATTCTTAGGCCGCGTCCGTTTACACGGTCGCTAATTCTTTTCTATGTACATAACATATGGCATACGGGAAATACGTATCTAGGCACAATCTACTATTCATTTCTTTCAATTTAGCATGAACAGTAGCACATTGATGTTTATGAGGACTTTCAGAAAACTAGAGACATGGTAATGTAGAGAAAAATATGGAGATCATGAAAACGTACTCATGCTGAATTAACAGAATCAGGTTCCATAGTTATTAAATTTTTAACGTGGGTTAATTATTAAATGCTCTACAAGAAATGACGTCAGGGTGATAGTAGCCAAACTAATTGGCGTCTTGAAGAGTGATGCCAATTCAAGAATCAGCGTCTTTCCATACGGACGTTCATTAATCAGCGACCACTGTCCTGGTCGCTATTTTCTATGCAACAGAAATCGCTAAAATTACGTAAAACTGATAGCATGGATCATGGAGACAGGATGCATAACAAGATATAAAGATGGTATCAGAGCTTATATGCATGCAATATCCTTTTTCTATCGTCTTATGCTTAACTCTTGAGACAACCTACCTTGTTGGGTTGACGACGAAGGAAATAGGGGGTAGTAGAACAGGGAAGAAGAGGAAGCAGCTACGACAGCAACTGCAACAGGAACAACAAAGGAAGAAGCACCTTCCTTTACGTTCTCAGATGAGGGAAGAGAGAAGATGTCCACTCCAATCGGTCGCAGCAGCAATAGGAAGAAGAGGAAGCATGGATCTTCTTCTTGCCCGACAGTAGGAGGAAGACATCGATGCACGATCAGTAGCAGCAACAACAGGCTTCTGTCGATCGCAGGGGTCTTATTTATAAGGTGTTGAAGCTCTACGAATCCTACTAGGTACATGGCATCCTAATGGGATTTAAACTTCTTCGATCTATCTCTTCCCTTCCTTATCATCGGCCGCTTTCCTAGTTAGAGTAAAACCCTAATCTCCCATGCAAGCGTCCTTCGAACGTGATAAGGGTTGGGTTTATGAAACCAACCCCTCTAATAGTAATATATATATATATATATATATATATATATATATATATATATTTATATCCCATGCATCCTTTCGATGTTGGAAGGGTTATGGATAATTTTTAGAGGTCTTATATAACCGTAAGGCCCATTTGGCCATTGGGTTGGGTTTATTTGGCTAAGCCCCTTTTATTTTGTCAAAGGCTTTTTGCTATTGGACTTTTAATATAGTTTATTATTTCAATATATATGTGTATATTTTATTCGGGGTGCTACACCCTCCCCCACTTAAAAGAATTTGGTCTCCAAATTCAATTGTACATGTAAATACGGAGGGTGCAGATAACTTACTTATTAGAATAATTCCAGGAACCTCTTACGCATGGATTCTTTGGTCTCCCATGTGGCTTCTTGCTCCAAGCACTTGTTCTATTGCACCTTTACCATGGGAATAGTCTTGTTCCTTAGCACCCGAACTTCTCGATCTAGTATCTTCAAGGGCTTTTGTTCATATGTGAGATCCTTTTGTATCACCAAGGTATCATGTTCAATCACGTGGAATAGATCATGAACATATTTCTTGAGCATAGAGACATGAAATAAGTTATGGACTTCCGATAGTTGAGGTGGCAAGGCAATTCGGTAGGTAAACTCGCCAACTCATTCCAGAACTTCGAAAGGTCCGATATATCTTGGTGTAAACTTACCCTTAACACCAAATCTTCTAATGCCTCGACCTGGGGAAACCTTAATAAATACATGGTCTCCAACTTAGAACTCTAGGTCTCTCCTTCTAGTATCGGCATAGGTCTTTTATCTAGACTGAACCGTCTGAAGTCTTTCTCTAATGATCGGAACCTTCTCGGTGGTATCCCTTACCATCTCTGGACCCATAAGTTGTCTTTCTCCAACTTCATCCCAGCATATAGGTGAGCGGAAACTCCTTCCATATAATGCCTCGAATGGTGCCATTTGTATGCTATGTTGATAGCTATTATCATAGGAGAATTCTACTAGAGGCAGATGATCGTGCCAGCTTCCACCAAAATCAATAACGTAGGCTCTTAACATGTCTTCCACAACTTGATTTGTTCTCTCAGTCTGACCATCTATTTGGGAATGGAATGCAGTGCTGAAGTTGAGTCTCGTCCCCAAGGAGTGTTGTAGACCCTTCCAAAAGTGTGATGTGAAGCGAGAGTCTCGGTTAGACACGATTGAGATAGGAACTCCATGTAACATGACAATTTCTTTGATATACAGAGCTGCTAGCACATCAACCGACCATCTACTCTTGATGGGCAGAAAGTGTGCAGACTTGGTTAGCCGATCAATAATCACCCATATCCCGTCATGTCCGCCCTTGGTTTTTGGCAAACCCATGACGAAGTCCATCCCTATGTTCTCCCACTTCCACTTAGGAATGTCTAAGGGATGTAGTTTACCAACGGGCTTTTGATGTTCTGCCTTTATCCTTTGATAGGTAAGGTAGCGAGAGACAAATTCCGCTACCTCCCTCTTCATGTCGGTCCATCAAAAATTTCTCTTCAAGTCTTGGTACATCTTGGTGGCACCAGGGTGAATACTATATTTTGATCAGTGGGCTTCATATAAAATCTTGTTCTTTAACTCCGAGCAATTCGGGACACAAGTCCTTTCGTGAAATAATAGCCTTCCATCAGATGCCATCTTGAAGTCAGGTTGTTCCTCAATCTTGCCTTTGATTTCTACCAGTGCCGGGTCATCATCTTGTAGCGTATTAATCTCGGAGAGTAGACTCAGATGTACACTCATGTGTGACAGAGCAATACACCCTTTATCCTTGTCCATATTTATGTTCAGCTTGGAGAACTGTTCTGGCATTCTCCACTCTTGAATCATGCAGCTAGCTAACAATGCTCTTGGCTTTCGACTAAGGGCATCATCTATGGAATTACCCTTTCCTGAATGATATTATATGGTGAAGTCGAAGTCTTTGAGGTACTCTAGCCAGCGCCTTTATCTCATATTCAAATCTTTCTGAGAGAACAAATACTTGAGACTTTTGTGATCGGAGTACACGCTGAATTGTTCTCCATAGAGATAGTGTCTCCAAATTTTTAAGGTAAACACCACCGCAGCCAACTCTAGGTCGTGAACCGGGTAGTTCTCTTCATGCTTCTTCAATTGCCGGGAAGAGTAGGCAATAACCTTCCCTTCTTGCATTAATACACATCCGAGGCCAATACCAGATGCATTCGTATATACCTAGAATTTCTCTCCTTTAATGGGTAAGGCTAGGACAGGGGCAGTAGTCAAATGGTCCTTTAAGGTTTGGAAACTCTCTTCGCAATCTTCAGACCACACATATGGATTCTCCTTTTGTGTCAGCATGGTAAGAGGGATAGCAATCTTGGAGAAATCTTTTATAAATCGTCGGTAATAACCAGCTAGACTCAAGAAGCTTCGAATCTCGGTAGCATTGGTAGGTCTTTCCCAATTCTTCACTGCCTCGACCTTTGATGAGTCAACAGAAATCCCGTCCTTTGAAATTACATGTCCCAAGAAAGATACCTCCTCGAGCCAGAAATCACACTTACTAAATTTGGCATATAGTTGATTGTTCCTTAATATTTGTAATGCAATCCTCAAGTGCTCTTCATGATCTTTCTCGAACTTTGAATATATCAATATATCATGAATGAAAATCACAACAAACTGATCCAGATGAGACCTGAATATACTGTTCATTAACTGCATAAAGGCTGCAGGGGCATTTGTTACTCCAAAAGGCATAACAGTAAATTCGAAATGCCCATACCTGCTCCGAAATGCCATCTTATGAATATCCTCATCCCTGATCCTTAACTGGTGGTATCCCGATTGGAGATCAATCTTTAAGAAATATTTAGCTCCTGATATTTGATCAAATAACTCGTCGATCTTCGACAACGGATATTTCTTCTTGATAGTAAGTTGGTTCAACTGCCAATAATCGATACAAAGTCTCATCGATCCATCCTTCTTTTTGACAAATAGCACAGGTGCTCCCCACGGGGAAGTACTCGGCCTAATAAATCCCTTTTTCAAAAGCTCCATCAATTATTCCTTTAGCTCTTTTAACTCGATGGGGGACATTATATAGGGTGCCTTAGAGACAGGATCAACACCAGGGATAAGGTCAATAGTGAATGACACCTCCCTCTCTGGGGGTAGACCAGGCAAATCCTCCGAAAAAACATCGGGAAAATCCTGAACTACGTGGATGTCTTCTAGCTTTGACTCCTTAGCCTCCCTGATGGTTACAAGAGCAAGAAAGGCCATGCAACCTTTCCTTATAAACTTTCATGCTCGAAGAGCTGAAATAAGGGGTGACTTGTTCCGACTCCGAGGACTAGTGTAAATCAACTGGATAATCATCAAAAGTTACTTTACCCTTTCGGCAATCTATAGTTGCCATGTGTGTGGATAGCCAATCGGCACCTAGTATGACATCATACCCCTTCATATCTAGGCATATCAAATCGGCATGTAGATTTTGCTCTTCCACCATAACTTCACTATTTGGGTAATGGTGTGTAATCTCGGATTCGCTTCCAAGAGGAGTAGAAATAATTAAGTCTAACCATATAGGTTCCATAGAAAATGAAGCAGCGAATCTTTTGGAAACAAAAGAATGAGTCGCGCCGGTATCAAATAAGACATGAGCAGTCTTGGAATAAAATTTTAATGTACCTTCCACTATTCCTCCTTCATTTCGTTCCACCTCTTGGAGTGCTTGCAGGCGGCCTTGCTTTTTGACCGGATGCTTCTTGGTCTTCTCTCCTTCAACCCGCTCATTAAGTAGAGGACAGTCGGGAATCTTGTGATCTAGACTTCTACATCGGAGACAAGCTCCCAGCTTTCTCCAACATTCTTCGACCTTATGTTCGGCCTTATCAGAATGTTTGCAGACGATCTTGGATGGCGTGGTAGTGATGGAGAAAGGCTTATCGTTCTTCTTTATTTTCTTGTCCTTGGAGGACTCTCCCTCGTTGCTGGGTCTCTTCTTAGAGAATGGGGCCTTGAAGGTCCTTGAACTGGTAACTTGTTCCTTCTTAACCCTTCCATGAATTTTGTCGGACAATTCCCCTCTAGTAATTGGGCCCTTCTCACCATCTCCGAATAGACTTGTATGTCCATCGGCGCCAGTTGTGTGATATACTGCGGCCTAAGCCCGTTTAGGAACCGATAGGCCTTCATCTTGTCCGTACTCACCAGATGTGGTGCACACCGGGACAATCTAGAGAATTGGGCCTTATATTCAGCTACTGATAGATTCCATTGCTTTAACGTGACAAATTCCTTGACCTTCTTCTCTTGAAGTCTATCAGAGAAATATTTGATATTGAAATACTCAATAAACTCAGCCCATGTGACATGTTCTTGTGGCGGGGTTGCTTCCACGGACTACCACCAGAAACGAGCGTCCCGCTCTAGTTGAAATGTTGCTAATAGCACCTTTTCTTTGTCCGTGCATTGTATGCCGCGGAATATACGCCCAATCTCCTTCAACTAGTTCTCAGCATCATCCGGATCATACGGGCCAATAAATTTTGGTGGGTTCATATTCCGGAAGCTTCGATGGAGGTCTCCAGCTCCACGGTTCATTCCACCCTACGCTACATGTTGCAGCGCCTGAGTAAGGCCTTGCACAGTGCGTTGCATATCACGCCATTGAGCACGTTCGGCAGCCATGATCTTACAAGATTTAAATAATTAAATTAATATATAATTAACCAATGGGTTTTATCTCCCTAAGTTGACTTAACCCATGGCTCTACCCATCTCACCGGTGTAATGTATCGACCTATCCTGGGACTTGGTTTCCTAGGTAAGTTTGGAATACCTAGGCTCTGATACCACAAAAACTGTCACGTCCCGAGCGCGGAAGGAACTCAGAAGTGCGTGACGAGTTTATAACAATCATGTCAATCAGAGCACAAGGAAATTCAACACAAAGACAGAGTGCACAAAGATAAGAAATATTACCAAGTCCTTTATTCATTAATAACTCCAACCACTTATTACATAATTTCTCAAAGGTAAATACTTAAATGACATTTTAGACTCAATAAAAAGAAAATTACAATAATAGACTCAAGAAAATAAATATGACTCGACTTGATGCTGGCTTGGACAGTCCAGGTATAGCTCTACGCTCATCACTCATGTTCGTCCCCATCTGAATGAGACTCGTCATCGGAATTACCTGAAAAATAGGGGAAAACACTACGTGAGCAAACGCTCAGTAGGGATTACATCTCAAGAACAAGCTTGGTTTAAGTAAATTACATGTCACATGAAATGTAAATATAACTATGCATGAACGCAAGATAATGTCGAGAGTGGAATATTGAGAGTTTGACAAGATAAGCAAGTATTTCACGAGATTCAAGTATAGTTATCAAGTACCAAGTCATGAAGTATCAAGTCAAGTTATGAGATATTGGCTAGTCATTCATTCAAGTATTGCCCATGTCGGGCCACGCAAATCACGTATATCATGTCAAGTAATATCAAACATTAGAGAGATTGTGGAATGTCATAAATCAAGCTAGTCATGCACTTCGGTGCAATGTCACACCGTAGTCAATGAACTCCCATAGGCACAAGTACTTTCGGGTGCTCCTCCTAGGACCAGACCGGATGCCATTAACGTCAGGCATTGAGTCATGTAAATATTTAGACATCCACTATAATTTATAGCCAATAGAATTCCAAGGGAATAAGTCATTGAAAGAACATTAAAGGTAGATTCACGGAACTAGGAGTTTTCAAGGACAGAACTTTGAGTAAGATGACATGGCAGTAAATCTCACATAAAACCAAGACAAGCATGAAATCTAGGTCAATTAGCGTCCACTCAGGTCGCCGCTAATTTAGAATTTGCGTCCACTGTAGTGGTCACCAATTCTGTGAACAGAACATGCACGAAGAAATATCGTCCACTGTTACGGCCGCTAATTTAGTTTTGGCGTCCACTGGCCTGGTCGCCAATTCCAATCAGGGACAAACTCTCACAGAACACGATAAACAACCCTCCATGATGGCTAGGGCGTCATGTTTCTTCAGAGTGACATGACAAATAAGGGTTCCAGAGTTTTTATGGTACAACCAGCTCAGCTGCCTTGAGGGAATCCAAGGCTTAGCGGAGACTTACGGAGGTCTTAGAGAGAGAAATTCCAGTCCGACGGAAGGAATATCTAGCGGAGGGTCTTTCAATCTCCAAGAATTGAGGTGTAGCGTGAAACATCGTGAAACAGGGACTCTATCTTCGGACTTGAGATAGGAGTGCCATAAGACCCGCGATATGGGTCAAAACCCGATGAAAGTGTGAGACAAGAAAATCGCGTCGCTTTAGACATGTGGTATATCTTAAATTGGCGTCTGCTGGGAGAGATGCTAAATCAATATTTCAACGAATTTTAATAATATTGCCATGAATTGGCGTCTTTTTAAAAAGGCGCCATATCTTCAAATAGCATCCATTATCGTGGACGTTAATTCATAAATTACCATAATTTGCACATTTTTTTAATTTAAAGATTTGGCATCTGTTCACACAGGCGCTAATTCTTAGGCCGCGTCCGTTTACACGGTCGCTAATTCTTTTCTATGTACATAACATATGGCATATGGTAAATACGTTTTTAGGCGCAATCTACTATTCATTTCTTTCAATTTAGCTTGAACAGTAGCACATTGATGTTTATGAGGACTTTCAGAAAACTAGAGACATGGTAATGAAGAGAAAAACATGGAGATCATGAAAACATATTATTGTCGGGGGAATCGGTGACTGGGCTGAGGGAAGGAATAAAGCGATAAAGGGAGACACTGGAGTTTGATATGTCTCAGGTATCCCCCTTCGTAACCGTATTCTCCTTGAGGCGGTACCGGGCACTCACCTTTTATGGAGAGCTGAGAGGGATTCGCATGGCACGTGATATTTTTGAGGTTTAAGGAAATGAGACTGGGGTGCGGGCATGCCAGTCGATTTCTTGACAATCACCTATGGAACCAAGGATTAATTGAGAAACGTCGCTAGGACGTGGCACGTGGGCTCGAGAGATCGGGCGACACGTGGAGAGAGAGGGGGGGTTCCACATGTGCGAGTGCGAGATGATTGTGGGGAATCGTGTATTGGACGTCTTTCCCCACCGATCGCAAATAGTCGGTGTTTATTTACATCAGATTGAATCCGAACACCTTCGTTCCATGCTGGAGAGAAGTCTGTATATGTTTGAAGCCATGGGTAGAGGGAAGGAGGCATCCCGCGGCTACAAGGACGCGTTTGACCGGGAAGCTTAGTTTGTTGGAGTGAGAGATACGGGGTGCGCATTGGGTAGTGTGGAAGGAAGCTGAGACCCAGGCACATGTATATGTGTTCAATTGGTTACATACTTTATAAGAGCCACACGGGCTTTACAAGTGGGCTGAGGAGGCCAAATTACAGCCGGTGTAAGCTGCGGGACAATTCCGACACGTGGGCCGGTCTCCGGGTCAATGCGTGATAAAGCGGACATCCGCGTGTTTTTACGGTGGCTCTCCTCGAGGCGAGGAACATGCCCGATTCACCGAGGGAGGACTAGACTGGGTGACCGGGGGAGATACTGGATGATGACTGGATGAGGGCTGGACGCGGCTCCGGGTGAGCAGTCGGGTAAGGATCCTGAAGGGGCGAGTGAAGTCCCGTGATCAATGACACCCAAGAGGGGGGTGAATTGGGTGTATGCAAACTTTTAACAAACTTATGCCCAATACAAACAGGAGAGAAAAATAGCCGTAATGAATTCCAAGACTATATGAAAACTATGAGATCTAATAGAATCTATCACATTCAATTGACCTTAGGTATGATGGCGGAGGTGAGAATCCGGAGATTCAACTCACGCAAGATGTTATCTTCCTGACAAGGTTTGCCTTGCCGATATGAACCCACCTTTTAATATACCCAAAATCTAGTATGGAAACGATAAATTATACTAGATCTAACACAACCAATGCAACCAAAAATCTACGCGTGTGCTGCACAGAATGGGGATAGAGGAAAAGGAACAAACCACACAATGGACAAAGATTTTTAGGTGGTTTGGATGCAACAACGGCAACCTACGTCCACCCCTCACGATCTGTGAGGATTCACACACTATCTTGTAAAGGGTTACAAGATCAAAACACACACACACACGTGAAAAGTTTGGAACTCCCACAAAGGTGTACAAGCACCGAATCACGCAGAGATGTGAAAGTAAGAAGAAACACACACACACACACACACGGATCTGCGTAGATCCACACACACACAAGTATTTAGATATTACAGGAACATACACTTGAATCTAAAATAGATATCAAATGGAAGACACAAAGTAAAAACTTCAGATTCAAGCTCCCCCCTAGTTGATGAAGAAGATTTTGGATGCAGCTTGATCTCCACTTGGCTTCGGGTTGATCTGCTCCAGATGTGGCTTGGATCACTTGAAGATGGATGAAGAACTTCCTTCCCGGAGCACTGTTCACGGCTACAGTAGCAGCACTCTTCTCTCCCTTTGATAGCCTCCTTGAGCCTCCTTAGATGATTAGGGTTTCTTGCCCCAAGGAGATATTTTTATAACTCTTGAATGGTCAAGAGACAAGACAGGAACCAGATCCACAAATCATGGAAAGTTTGGTGGCTTTGGGATTAAACAAATCAAAGAAGAGGGGCTTCCCACGTTGAGAATACAAAGTCAACAATAAGGGCTTTCGAGACTGGCGGTCGATCAGAGGTAGGGGGCGGTCGACCGGAATTTTGTAGAAATGGAGTTTTTCAATTCTGGGAAAATCGGTCGACCGATCCTTGCTGGGCAGTCGATTGCTCCTGTAAAAAACTATAGATTTGAGATCCCTGGAAAAATTGGTCGACCGCTTTGTGCCTTTAGGTCGACCGAAATCTGGGAATTCTGCAAAATAGCATGGTTCAGTCCATGAAACATATCCGATCATTTGAAGACTCATGTTTGCACAAGGATACATATAAAATGAGCTTGTTTGACCCTCAATCAATTCATGCATTTGGGTTTCAATCTCATTTGGAGAAGTTCAATCAATTAATCAACCCATTTGTAATTCTGGGGTTTTGTTATCATCAAACTCGTCTGGAGACTCAACAATCTCCCCCTTTTTGATGATGATAAAACTCTAGATTACAATTGCCTTGGCCTGCCGTAAAGCAAATTTGAACTAAGCAATGCAATAAACCAAATACTCATTTTCTTAGGTGAAACATCACAAGCCATTCAAAAACACGCAACCATTCAACATTTTATTTGCCAAGATAGATGGGAAATGAAATAAGGGACAGTCACTTTATATCAAACACTGAGTGCATTTTCATTTCATCATTTCATTTCAGAGTACATTGATGCTTGAGAGAATGCAAACACTCTAGACATACACGAACAAATGCAAGACTGAGTTCCAAAATGCAAACTGCAAAGGATCCTCACAATGATCATTCAGACAAACAGGACATTCATGCATAGAATATATATAAAACCTACATAACTACTTCTCCCCCTTTGGCATCATCAAAGAGGGGAACGGGATAGACGAAGAGGGGACCCAATAGACACAAGACGAAAGGACACTAACTGGAGGTAGGAAACTAAAAGACATCCTCATGGGTCATCTGTAGGAGGCGGGGCATCTGGTGGAAGAAGAGGCACATAGCCAAGGTGCTACCGAATGTCTCCAAGGAGGTGGTCTTGATGCTGAAGATGGTGCTGGATATGGGTCAGTTGTTGAGCCCTATCAAGGTCACGGCACTGCATATTCAGGAGAACTCGGTTCATAGCACGAAGGGCCTCACGTGAGTCTTCATGGCTCTGGGTGAGAGTGGTCATGTTTGTGGAGAGAGTGTGCATCTGAGTGGCTAAGGAATCTAAAGCTGTGGAGAAGGAATTTGGATGATGTGGTATAGATTCCAGCATAGTGCCCATGGTGGCAATATTCTCCCCAAAGGTAGAGAGTTGTTCCCCAAAGGCATCCACTCGAGTTTCCAGCCCAGTGAACCGCCTGTTAAAAGTATCGTAGTCCACCCAAGGGTGCTGTCCAGTCCCCTGAATAGAAGACTCCCCATGATGGAACTGTGGTGGGGGAGGCATCTCTTGATCCATGTGATGAGGGGAAGGTGGTGGAGGCTGGTCCTCAACCTGAACTGGAGGAGGAACTACCCCTTGAGCCTACTGCTGTCCTTGTTCCTGCTCTGCATCATTTTCAGCTTGTTCTTCATAAGTGGGCACATTTCGGCATAGCTCGCCATTTGGACCATAATAGTACCCAAAATCTGAGAAAATTTTGTGGTGATTGTAAATATCATCCCGTCGAACTCGAAGGAATACTTCATCACCAAGGTGAACCCCAGTGTATACAAACACGCCTGTCAGCTGTGAGGCATAAGGCAATGATCTCCTTAGTTGGGTTCGACATGTGCTTATCAAATTGGTCATGAGCCGACCCATGTTAATTAAGCTTCCATTCATAACATGATAAAACAGAAACCTGTGAACTTCAGTCACCTCATCTCTGCTCCCACCCTTTGGATAAATAAGTGACGTGAACATATGGTGTAGAATCCGTTGTAGTGGTGGAAAGTAGTTGGCATTCAACTCAATCAAGTCACTGATACCACGCACAAAATCACAGTTTGTCATGGCAATAAAGGTATCCTCAACTGCACCATGCCCAAAATTCATATTAGGACCCCTGGCTGAGACACCTAAGGCTTGCTGAAAGAGATCAGGTGTGATATGAATTTCTACTCCTTGAACAATAGTATACAGCTCTTCATTTCTCTCAACCAGATTTTCATAAAATTGCTGTACTAGGTTAGGATAGTACCTAGTGTATCTAGTGACAAAATCAATCCACCCCTCTTGAATTTCAAACAGGACACATAGATCAGGTCGAAATCGACCAGTCGGGGATTGATGATAGGTCTCAGAGGCAAACGAGGTGCTCGATGAGGCACTGGTGCCTACTGTGGTGGATGAGACGGGGCCTCTCGTCTCTGACCGCTTGGTCCCCCTTGGGCAGGACGCCGAGAACTCCGTCGAGGCGGCATCCTGAACTAGAAGAACTCACCGGGAAACCCTTGAACAAACAATCTCAACCCAGGGGAGGAAGATGGACCATTAGGGCACACCTAGGGCTTGAAATGAACTTCTCCACAACCTGGATCCTTGGAGGTGGCATCATGAACGCACAAATCGGCCGTGGAGATTTCATCCCGAAAACGTGACGAACCAACCGGATCTAGTGCGGGTGAAGGAGGAAGGAGATTTGTGAGGTTTAGAAATGGGGTTTTGGTGTTTTAGGGTTAGGGGAGAGGATAGGAGAGAGAGTGGAGGAGTTGGAATGAAGAAATGGAGAGTGAAGACCCCTTTAAAAGGGGTTCGGATGGTGGTTCGGCCGGCCCGGTTCGTCGGGTTCGGTCGACTGGACCGGGTCTGGCGGTCGACCGCTAGACCCAAAAATCCCCAATTTGCAACTTTTTCTCTTTTTTTTGTTTCTTTTTTTTATATATGGGGACAACCATCCGACCTTCTGATTGGAACCAACATGAAGTGGAGAGAGAGAGAGAAAAGATGGAGATTTGAGGAGACTTCTCTAGCTCCCCCTCAGAAGTTGCCTTAGGTCTGGCATCACTGGATCCACATTTAATTCAGCAAGGAGTATCTGGCCTTAGAAGTATTTTTCAAGGAGGGCTATATATATAAATACATTCAAGCATGCAGGAGTGTATGTGAACACACAAGATATTGAAAGTAAATATAGACAATATGCATGTTTTCCTACCCTTGATGCATATGAGTTTCTACAAATGTAAATCTTAACCTAAGTACAGACTTATGTATGTATGCTCTCACCCTTGCACATCCCACGTTCTCTTCTTATCTTGTTAAATTGATCCTGGTTTAGGGGTTTTGTGAAGATGTCAGCTAGCTGATTGTGTGTGTCAATGAAATTCAATTCAAAGACCCCTTTTCCTACATGATATCTCAGAAAATGATGTCGAATGTCAATGCATTTTGTCCTAGAATGTTGAACGGGATTTTTAGACAAGCTAATTGCACTGGTATTATCACACAAGATTGGCACACATTTCATTTTAATATCCAAATCAAGCAATTGATTTTTGATCCAAAGTACTTGGGCTCTACAACTTCCGGCGGCTACATATTCAGCCTCGGCCGTTGAGAGAGCTACTGAATGTTATTTCTTGGAGGCCCATGAGACTAGAAAACCACCAAGAAACCGACAGTACCCACTAGTACTTTTACGATCTACAATACATCCGGCATAATCCGCATCGGTGTATGCAATCAAATCAAAAGAACTACCGATGAGAAACCACAAGCCAAAATCTATTGTGCCAAGTAAGTATCTAAAAATGCGTTTAACAACCATTAGATGAAATTCTTTAGGGCATGACTGAAAACGGGCACAAAGACATACACTAAATTGAATGTCAGGGAGGCATGCTATAAGATATAGTAGTGATCCGATCATACCTCGAAATAGTGTAGGATCTACTGTTTTACCATTTTCATCTTTGTCTAACTTCGAGGTTGTGGCCATTGGAGTTGACAAAGATTTTGCTTCAGCCATCCCAAATTTCTTTAACAGCTCCAGTGTGTACTTAGCTTGATTGATGAAAATCCCTTCGGGTGTTTGCTTCACCTGTAATCCAAGAAAGAAATTCAGTTCACCCATTAAGCTCATCTCAAATTCTCCTTGCATGATTTCTGTAAATTCTTCACATAAGACATTGTTAGTAGCTCCAAAAAAAATCTCATCCACATATACTTGAACTACTAATATGTCTTTACCTGATTTCCTTGTGAAGAGTGTTTGGTCAACCTTACCTCTTTTGAAACCATTTTCCACAAGGAATGAAGTGAGCCTTTCATATACCATGCCCTTGGTGCTTGCTTTAACCCGTACAAGGCCTTCTACAACTTGTACACATGCTTTGGATGCTTTGAATCTTCAAAACCTGGAGGTTGCTCTACAAAAATATCTTCCTTGATGTAACCGTTAAGAAATGTAGATTTAGCATCCATTTGAAATAGTTTGAAGTTCAAAGAGCAAGCATAGGACAATAAGATCCGGACTGCTTCTGTTGTGTGAGGATTGAATAGATCTAGAGGGGGGGTGAATAGATCTTTCCCCCTTTTTTCAATTTATTCCAACTTTATTTGAACTATTGCTAGAGTTAATGCAGCACACTAGAGTTTCAATATGATCTAGCTACTTAAGCATCAAGGTTATAGACTAATATGCAACAAGAGCAGTCACACCAAGAATCATCACACATGCAAGATGATCTTTTTAGGTGGTTCAGTCTCTACACGAGACTTACATCCACCCCTCACTCAACTTGAGTGAGGCTTCACTACCAAGAGACCCTTGTCTCAATCAACACTGCTGTCTCACAACTTGTACACACGCTGACACACAGCTTGCACACACGCTGACTTACAGCTTGACACTGCTGCCTCACAGCTTGATGCAATCAGAAGAAATGGTTGATTTAAGAAAAACAAGGAACCATTAAACTGAAGATATGAGATTTCAGAGTTTTGACAAATCCAAGTGCATAGGGCTGCTGGCGCATTGAGATCACGATCTCTGAGCTGGGCAGCCTTCAGGTGGTTGAGCCCTTGCACAGCTGGATCCCCATTATCTTCAGCAGCAGATCTTCTTACGGCTACAAAGACTGCACACTTCGGCTTAATCACGACCTGCTCTCTTCTCTTTTAGATACTGTTTCCTCCACTCTTTCTTTTCTTCAAAAGTTGGCGCGAAACAAAGCTTGAGCCATTCAAAAATTAGCGCTCAGATTCTCTGCGGGTTTTTAGAATAGAAAACTGTTTAGCTCCTTCAATCCGATTTGCAGGGTTGACTAAGTCTTCCACAGATGCAGCAACAGATCGAGCAGAAGATTCTTCCACACCTTTATCCACATGCCATCTTCAACTTCTTTCCAGATTTTTAGGCCTTTAGATCGGAATTAGTTTCTGTAGGTTCTATCCAGGCTTTGACAGGCCTCACGCAACGGATGTATATACTTGTGTGTTGTTAAGCACGCCAATGTACAGACTTTACTGCTGCCTGCAACTGAGTGTACAGACTTTGAATGGCTTGAACCAATGCACAGACTTGCTCACTTGAAGACGAGTGTATAGACTTTGAAGATTCTGTGGAGACTGTACAGACTTTGAAGAAACGCATGTAGCGTTGTATAGACTTTCAGGAGACGCAACATGAGACGCTAAAAGTGACGGTGCACTGTATAGACTTCATGGCTTAATTGAGACGGTAGAAGAGACGGATGGCTGTACAGACTTGAAAAGCTTCAAAGCACAATGTGCATACTTTAAAGTTCAGCTGTCAATGTATAGACTTGGAAAAATGAGACGCAGCAGTGTTGCTGACACTGTACAGACTTTGAGTTCAACTGTGGATGTGTAGACTTTGAAGATGCAAGCGATGTACAAACTTTGGCTCAAGAAACAGCTGTATAGACTTTAGTTCAACAGCGATGTATAGAGTTGCAAGTGTGAGACGCTTAATGAGACGGTGAGCAGTGTATAGACTTTGATGCCCAACGTCGATGTATAGACTTTGAACATGAAGGCAGGTCGTATAGACTTGGTAAATCTGAAGGTGATGGATTGTATAGACTTAACAGTGCCAGTGTATAGACTTGCTAGATAATGCATGCACTGGCTACCGATGTGCAGACTTGAAGCTTCATGCATCAAGACGCTCAATCTCTTCCATCAAACTGTTGATCAGTGAAGCCCTTGGAGTGAATATCACTTTACCACTGCCTGCAATGTCATCAGTACCTAGATTCATGGAAGAATGAAGTTCTTATTGATTCATAAATTGGAGAACATTTCTACTCATGTTTAAGTGAGTATCTCAATGATTTGTGGATTGTCATCATCAAAACTAGGGATGCACAACATTCTCCCCCTTTTTGGTGATGACAACCAAAAGTCATTGTGAAGCCCTTGCAATCAATATATCAAGTATGAGTACATAATTACAGTGCAGTTGAAAATTATAGCCAAGCCAAACATCTCATTGAGTATATAAAGAACTGAATTATATAAGAACTGAATTACATGTGACTGATCAAGAAGGAAATGCATTGACTCCAAAGACCCAAAAAAAATCCTACAACAATGACTGACATCATCCTTATCATCCTTCTCCCCCTTTGTCATCAGCAAAAGAAGGGGGGTATGTCATTAAGCTGGTGGAGGCAGTGGAGCTAACTGCTGCTCAATCCAATTCAGTCTGTTGGCTATGTCATTAAGCTGTGCATGAACTGCCATCAGAGCATTTGCAATATGAGGGTTCTGGTGAATAAGAGAGGCAGATGAGAGTTTGATGCGAATGAGAGTTTTTGAAGGGAAGAATGTGAGTTTTTGTAAACAAACCTGCAAAGACCTTAAATTGAAAGGGGGGCTTTTGTTTAAACCCTTTCCATAAAGAATCGTATTAGTTAATTTGTCCACTAACTGAATGAATTTCATTCTGAAGAATTTAGTGAAATAAATGTGGGGCTTTATCAGTGTGTTTGATTGTCAAGACAGGAATAAACTTCAACAAAGTGGGATATGGTTCTTTACATGATCTAGTAACCTTATAATTGATTTTGCACAAGTTAAATTGACCAAAATGCCAGCTGCAATATGAATTCAGGAAAGTTTTGTTGTCATGAGGTGCCAAGGGTCAACCATCTAGCTTGTCTGTCATTTTTTTTTTACTGAAATTTTTTTGAACTGCATACACAATTTTTTTTTTGATTGATTGACTAGTGGTCAGGTTTATCACATACATTTCTGCACGAGGTAACACGCTTTTTACACGCCAGAGACCTTGGCTACTTTGCATGCCTAACCGTCTCACTTGGGAATTGGTGAGCACCTTTTTTGCGTGAGGATACACGTTGATTAGACGCCAGTATCCCCAGTTACTCAGTACTCCCACCCCTTTATTCATACTGGCAGAGATAGCTTGGCTCTTCATGACACACGTGTTTCTCCCTTTTTATACATCACTCTTTTTGTAGGGAGAGACAGTAGTTTCTCAGAGGCCATTCCATTGCTATGCCTGACAGACATGATAATAGCGTATTCCCAAGGCATTCATGAATTAGTTGAATTTGATTTTCATTTGACAGCATGAGCACTTTGAGTAAGATAACTTTACTACTCTTAATTATAAGATTCAAGGACATGTAAATGGCATATTCCTATATGTTTAGTTTATTGAAGCATGACAAATCAAGCTCATTTTACAGCCAACCAAACTTGTTCTTACTATGTTCTCAGAATTATGTTCATCATATAGTGGATGAGTGGTGGCTTGTGACAGCCCAACGATTTCATAATAGAAGAGGTGTATACAAACCCTCCCCCTTAGTTCAGGAGTCTTTGCAGAGTTAGAGGAAGTGAGATTTTGTTGATGTAGGCTACGAAGAGTTTGGTTGAATTGGGTTTGTAGAGGTATAAAAACATGATCAGGATTTAGGCAACAAGGAGAAGGATCATGCCAAGAAGTCGGCTCAGTCTGCTCCATTTCCACCAGTTTCAGCTAGAAGACTAGTGACACTAGTACCTATCATGAGATGCTAACTGAAGAAGACATGCTGACTGAACTGGCCATATGCATGCATGCTGAACATCACTAACCTAGACTCCCCCTTAATGTAACATTTATTTGCCAGAAAATAATCGGTGATCAGTACAGAAAAATTGTTGCAGAAAGGCTGTTATGGATTTTCATGAGGAGATCTGCATAACCCCAATTCTCTTCTCAGGGTGGTGAATCTATCATTATTGAGGGGTTTTGTGAAAATGGCAGCAAGTTGTTTTTCAGTTTCAATAAAATGCAGCACAAATTTACCTTTGCTGACTTCATCTCTTATGAAGTGATGGCGGATTTCTATGTGTTTTGTTCTAGAATGCTGGATTGGATTTTTTGATAGATTAATGGCGCTCGTGTTATCACACAATATTGGTGCACATCCAATATCTATGTTGTAATCCTGGAGCTGATGTTTGATCCATAGAACCTGTGTCCCACAACTCCCTACTGCGACATATTCTGCCTCAGCAGTGGAGAGTGCAACGGAATGTTGCTTCTTAGAAGACCAAGTGATCAGACATCCGCCCAAGAATTGGCAGTAGCCACTCGTGCTTTTTCTATCTATTTTGCATCCAGCATAATCCGCATCCGAGTATGAGATTAAATCTAAATCACAGAAAGCGGGATACCAAAGTCCCAAATCTTGGGTGCCGGCAAGGTATCGGAGAATACGCTTGACGGCTCCTAAGTGTGATTCTTTAGGACATGCTTGGTATCTAGCACACATGCACACACTAAACTGTATATCTGGTCTAGAGGCAGTTAAGTAGAGCAAGGAGCCAATCATACCTCTGTATGTTTTTGTGTCTACCAGATTACCTCTTTCATCAGCATCTAGTGTTACATTTGTGCTCATCGGCGTTCCAATGGCTTTGCAGCTCTCCATGCCAAATCTTTTCAACATCTCCTTGATGTACTTGGACTGATTTATGAAGTATCCATCCTTGCATTGTATGACCTGCAGTCCAAGGAAGAATTGTAAGTCCCCCATCAAACTCATTTCAAATTCCGCAGTCATCAAGTTTGCAAATTCATTACATAATTGGGGTTTTGTAGACCCAAATATAATGTCGTCAACATAAATTTGCACAATGAGAATATCCTTGCCTTGGATCTTTGAAAATAAGGTCTGGTCTATTTTACCTCTTGAATAACCCTTGTTGGTAAGAAAAGAACTTAGCCTCTCGTACCATGCACGTGGAGCCTGTTTCAAACCATATAATGCTTTATTGAGTTTAAAAACATGGTTAGGGAAACCCTCATTCTCAAACCCAGAAGGTTGCTCTACATAGACCTCTTCCTTGATGACTCCATTTAGAAAGGTACTTTTTACATCCATTTGTTGTAGTTTGATTCCATGAGAAGATGCAAAAGCGAGTAAAATCTTGATGGCTTCTAATCTGGCCACAGGGGCATATGATTCTTCGAAATCAATACCAAATTCCTGGTTGTACCCCTTGGCTACAAGTCTAGCCTTGTTTCTAATGACCTCCCCTTTCTCACTTAATTTATTTCTAAACACCCACCTGGTTCCAATGACAGAGTGAGAGGTTGGTCTAGGAACAAGATTCCAAACTTTGTTTCCCTCAAATTGATTTAACTCCTCATGCATTGCATCTATCCAGGATTCATCATTCAAGGCTTCTTCTATAGTTTTTGGCTCAATTTGGGAGACTAGTGCAAGTTGGTCTAATTCATTAACAGCTCCCCACTGAGATCTTGTTTTCCTTGGTTCATTTACATTACCAATTATGCTATCAAGGGGGTGATCCTTAAGCACTCTTATATTTACAAGATTGTTACCTGATCCATCCTCATTTGCATTTGGTTCGCCAGAGTTGTTACCTTGTTCTCCTTCATGGCTCGATTCCTTACTTTGCTCATCTGGCTCATCCTTGGGTTCCATAAATTCTCCATCTTCATTTTTCTTGTTGACCTGTTCATCATCCATAGATTCATCAGTTTCATCAAATGAAATGTGAGGAGATTCCTCGACTACTTGATCTTTGATATTGAACACTCTATAAGCTCTTGATTTGTCAGAGTATCCCAAGAATATTCCTGGGTCACTCTTGGGTTCAAATTTGTCCAAGTCTTTCTTGTCATTGTTATGGATGAAACACTTTGTACCAAATATTTTGAAGTGGGCTAGAGATGGTTTCTTACCTTTGAACATTTCATATGGAGTTTTTGCACTAGATGGTCTTACCATTGCACGATTCACAATGTAGCATGCGGTGTTAACTGCTTCTGCCCAGTATTTTCTTGGAAGGTTCCCTTCTGCCAACATTGTTCTCGCCATCTCTACCAGAGTTCGATTCCTTCTTTCCACCACCCCATTTTGTTCTAGCGTTCGGGGTGCTGAGAATCTGTGCGTTATTCCTTTGCTCCTGCAAAATGTATCAAATTCAGAATTCTCGAATTCTTCGCCATGGTCAGATAAGATTGAGCATATTTTGAACTTACCATCCTGTTTCAATCTTTTGTAGAAGGCCTGAAATTCATGAAATGCATCATTCTTTTGGGATAAGAAAAACACCTAAGTAAATCTTGAAAAATCATCTACTAACACATAGCCATATCTCTTCCCACTGATGCTTGCTGTTCTTGTTGGCCTAAATAGGTCCATATGCACTAATTCTAGTGGTTTAGAGGACTGGGTTTCAGTTTTGCTTTTGAAGGTTTTTCTAGTTTGCTTTCCTTGGGCGCATGCAACACATAGTTTGATGTTTTGACTAAAGGTAATTTCAGGCAGCCCTCTGACCATGTTCTTTTTAACCAATTTATGCAAAACTCTAAAGCTGACATGTCCTAACCTGCGGTGCCATAACCAGATCAGATCATCCTTTTTAGCAGTCAGACACAAGTTAGAATGAACAGGATCATTTAAATCTATCATGTAAACATTGTTCACTCTTTTGCCTAAGAATTTTACTAGATCTGAATTAGGTTCCATTATTTTGCAGCTTTCTGAGTCAAATATCACCTTGTGTCCCTTATCACATAGTTGGCTAATGCTAAGTAAATTATGCTCTAAGCCATCTACCAATAACACATTCTCAATGCAATTTGAAGGCTTCTTACCTATCTTACCTATGTCGACGATTTTACCTTTGTTGTTTCCACCAAAGGTTACGTGTCCACCATCCTTTTTAATCAGCTGATAAAACTTCTTCTTGTCTCCGGTCATGTGTCTTGAGCAGCCACTATCAAGATACCATTTGTTGTGGACGGCCGCTAAACATTCCTGCATGACACATCATGTGAAGATTTTTGGAACCCAGCTGCTCTTGGGTTCAATATGTCTAGTAAGGTCACTCAAATATTTTAAGAAAGATTTAGGAATCCATATTTGATTGGTGGATCTTGTGGGTCGGAGCCAATTCTGATTTCTGCTCACTGGAGCATGGTTGCTGTTAGAAGCCGCGGTCGGCTTATGGAGCCCTGGGTGTCGGCCTCTGACATCCCAGTGGTTTTCCCACTTTCTATTACTGGCTGTGGTCAACATCTGAGGGGGTCGTTGTCGACTTCGGTTCTGCCAGAATTCAGCATTTCGTCTGGCTTTGCCTGTGGTCGGCTCGGGGGGGTTTCTGAGCTGACTTTCTTGATTCCAAAACTCTTTATTTCTTGCTTTGAATGACTTGATTGAGTTTGTTTCCTTATTAGATGATTGGCCTTGTTTCAAGAAGAGCTTTTGAGAGTTTTGGCCTTTTACCCTCGAGTCTTCCAAGTCATTTTTGTTAGAATCTTTTTCTCTTGCATTTGTGTCACATGACTCTTCAACTTCATACATGTTTATAAGAGGTCTCTTTCCTTTAGGATCTGCTCCGGCCACAATGGTAATGGTTTTCATTTGAAATTCCTTTTTGGCATTAGGATTATACCCCAAACCTTCCTTTTGATAATTTACTTTTGTTCCGAGCATGGCATTCAAGTTTTCTTCTTCTCTTACCATTTTCTCTAGACTCTCTTGTTTGTCTTCCAATGCTTTCTGAGTTCTTTTGATTTCCTCCAGAAGTTTGTTATTTTCTTCCTTCATCGCGTTAGCCTTTTCATTGGTCAATTTTGTCTCCTGTTCACAGCTTTGCACTTCTAACTTCAGTTCATCAATTGTTTTCCTCAATAATTCATTTTCTTCTTCCTGAGATTTAAACGTGTTTTCATCTAATTCCTGTTCACTCAATTTTTTGTGCAGATTGACGATCTCTAGTTCTAAGTCAGCGCACTTGTTGATTGAGCTAGTATCGTGACTTATGCTGTTGATTTTCTTTTTCAGGCTTTTATTCTCTTTTCTGATTAAATCATACTGATCTAATAATTCAGTGTATGCGTCTTCCCAATCTGAAATAGAGAAATGCTTGAAAGGAGAAGTTACCTCAAGATCTTCACTTTCTCCTTCTGCCATGAGACACAATTTCCCTTCATCTTCATCGGATGACATATCTTCCTCACTGTCTTCTTCTTCTTCGCTCCAGGTACTTACCATAGCCTTAGGCTTCTTCCCTCTCCACTTAGAGGTCATGCCTTTGGAGGCCTCAGGGCATTCAGCCTTCATGTGACCTGGTTTCCTGCAGTTATAGCAAACTACTTTGTTAGAGGATTTCTTGGGTTGATCAAACTTGTGCTGAGAAAACTTTCTTACCATTCCCTTCTTATTGTTGAATCCCTTACCTTCTCTTCGAAGAAACTTCCTGAACTTTCGGGTTAGCATAGCAAACTCACCGTTGTCTTCCTCAGTGCTTGAGGACTCACTTGTCTCAGAGGATTCACATTTGCTTGGGCTGGCTTTCAAGGCTACTGGCCTTTTCTTTTTGTCCTCTTTTTCACTTCTCTTGAGATTGATCTCATACGTCATTAAGGATCCAATTAGCTGGTCCACTTTCATAGTGGTGAGGTCTTTTGAATCTTCAATGACTGTGGCTTTGGTATGCCACACAGGAGTAAGAGACCTGAGAATTTTTCTTACCAATTCTTGATCTGTGTAAGTCTTACCTATACTTTTCAAGTTGTTAGTCAATTGCATCAATCTTGCATACATTTCAGAGATGCTTTCATCGGTTTTCATCTTGAACATTTCATACTCTGAGATTAACATGTTGGCTTTAGTTTCTCTTACCTCAGATGTACCTTCGTATATGACTTCCAGCCTGTCCCACATGGCTTTCGCGGTTGTGCATTAAGAGACTCTTGAGAACTCCGTGGGATGTAGTGCACACTGCATTACATTCATTGCGCCCCAGTTGATAGTTGATTTTTGAATATGTTCTCTCGTCCACGAGTCCTCATCTTCAGGGAGCTCATAGGGGCCGCGACTTACTACTTTCCACATTTCATGATCTTGAGCCCTTAGAAATACCTGCATATGATTTTTCCAGTATGAGTAGTCATTTCCATCAAAGTATGGTGGTCTGCTCACTGAGTGTCCCTCAGCTGTCAGACCCTTAGACATCAATCCTCCTGTTCTCTCCTGGTTGTTAGACCACATATTGGAGAGCCAGGCTCTGATACCACGTGTTGTGTGAGGATTGAATAGATCTAGAGGGGGGGTGAATAGATCTTTCCCCCTTTTTTCAATTTATTCCAACTTTATTTGAACTATTGCTAGAGTTAATGCAGCACACTAGAGTTTCAATATGATCTAGCTACTTAAGCATCAAGGTTATAGACTAATATGCAACAAGAGCAGTCACACCAAGAATCATCACACATGCAAGATGATCTTTTTAGGTGGTTCAGTCTCTACACGAGACTTACATCCACCCCTCACTCAACTTGAGTGAGGCTTCACTACCAAGAGACCCTTGTCTCAATCAACACTGCTGCCTCACAGCTTGTACACACGCTGACACACAGCTTGCACACACGCTGACTTATAGCTTGACACTGCTGCCTCACAGCTTGATGCAATCAGAAGAAATGGTTGATTTAAGAAAAATGAGGAACCATTAAACTGAAGATATGAGATTTCAGAGTTTTGACAAATCCAAGTGCATAGGGCTGCTGGTGCATTGAGATCACGATCTCTGAGCCGGGCAGCCTTCAGGTGGTTGAGCCCTTGCACAGCTGGATCCCTATTATCTTCAGCAGCAGATCTTCTTACGGCTACAAAGACTGCACACTTCGGCTTAATCACGACCTGCTCTCTTCTCTTTTAGATACTGTTTCCTCCACTCTTTCTTTCCTTCAAAAGTTGGCGCGAAACAAAGCTTGAGCCATTCAAAAATTAGCGCTCAGATTCTCTGTGGGTTTTTAGAACAGAAAACTGTTTAGCTCCTTCAATCTGATTTACAGGGTTGACTAAGTCTTCCACAGATGCAGCAACATATCGAGCAGAAGATTCTTCCACGCCTTTATCCACATGCCATCTTCAACTTCTTTCCAGATTTTTAGGCCTTTAGATCGGAATTAGTTTCTGTAGGTTCTATCCAGGCTTTGACAGGCCTCACACAACGGATGTATATACTTGTGTGTTGTTAAGCACGCCAATGTACAGACTTTACTACTGCCTGCAACTGAGTGTACAGACTTTGAATGGCTTGAACCAATGCACAGACTTGCTCACTTGAAGACGAGTGTATAGACTTTGAAGATTCTGTGGAGACTGTACAGACTTTGAAGAAACGCATGTAGCGTTGTATAGACTTTCAGGAGACGCAACATGAGACGCTAAAAGAGACGGTGCACTGTATAGACTTCAAGGCTTAATTGAGACGGTAGAAGAGACAGATGGCTGTACAGACTTGAAAAGCTTCAAAGCACAATGTGCAAACTTTAAAGTTCAGCTGCCAATGTATAGACTTGGAAAAATGAGACGCAACAGTGTTGCTGACACTGTACAGACTTTGAGTTCAACTGTGGATGTGTAGACTTTGAAGATGCAAGCGATGTACAGACTTTGGCTCAAGAAACGGCTGTATAGACTTTAGTTCAACAGCGATGTATAGAGTTGCAAGTGTGAGACGCTTAATGAGACGGTGAGCAGTGTATAGACTTTGATGCCCAACGTCGATGTATAGACTTTGAACATGAAGGCAGGTTGTATAGACTTGGTAAATCTGAAGGCGGTGGATTGTATAGACTTAACAGTGCCAGTGTATAGACTTGCTAGATAATGCATGCACTGGCTACCGATGTGCAGACTTGAAGCTTCATGCATCAAGACGCTCAATCTCTTCCATCAAACTGTTGATCAGTGAAGCCCTTGGAGTGAATATCACTTTACCACTGCCTGCAATGTCATCAGTACCTAGATTCATGGAAGAATGAAGTTCTTATTGATTCATAAATTGAGAACATTTCTACTCATGTTTAAGTGAGTATCTCAATGATTTGTGGATTGTCATCATCAAAACTAGGGATGCACAACAGCTTCTAGTCTAGCAACCGGTGCAAAAGATTCATCAAAATCAATACCCATCTCCTGGCTATATCCTTTGGCTACAAGCCGGGCCTTGTTCCTAACAACTAATCCCATATCATTTAACTTGTTTCTGAAAACCCAACGGGTTCCAATTGTGGGATGATTCTTAGGACGCGGCACGAGAGTCCACACTTTGTTCCTTTCAAATTGGTGTAGCTCTTCATGCATAGCCTGAATCTAGGATTCATTTTGAAGAGCTTCATGAATATCCTTAGGCTCTTCTTGTGAGATTAAGGCTATCAAATCCTCTTCCTCTACTTGCCTTAGAGATGATCTGGTTCTTACCCCATCTTGAGGATTACCAATTATGTTTTCAGCTGGATGATCCTTTAAGAATGTAGAGGTACTGGACAAGTCGGGTGCTGCACTTGTTGTTCTTGGAGCGTTTCAATTGAAGGATCTTCATCCTCTTCAATCTTGCTGGATATCTCTTTAGTTGGTTCATCCTTGGCCTTAGCGTCAATTAAATGTTTAGGAGCTTCATCTGCATCCAAAATTAGAATGGATTGATTGGTTAGTCTTAACTCAGATTCATCAAAGATCACATGAGGACTTTCTTCAACAACCAAAGTCCTTTTATTAAATAATCGATAAGCTCTAGAGTTAAGTGCATAACCAAGAAAAATTCCGTTGTCACTTTTCTCATCAAACTTACCCAAGTTTGACTTACCATTATTCAAAATATAGCAAGGGCATCCAAAAGGTTTGAGATAGGAGATATTTGGTTTCTTACCCTTGTAAAGCTCATATGGGGTTTTCTTTAGTATGGGCTTTACCATCGCCCTGTTGATGATGTAGCATGATGTATTTACCGCCTCGGCCCAAAAACATGTTGGTAGAGAATTTTCACTTAACATGGTCCGCGCCATGTCTATCAATGTTCTATTTTTTCTCTCCACCACTCTATTTTGTTGGGGCATCCTTGGTGATGAGAAGTTGTGCGTGTACCCGTGCTCTTCACAGAAATTGTTGAACTCATGATTTTCAAATTCACCACCATGATCACTTTGGATGGTAGTGATAAGGTAGCCTCTATCATTTTGGATTTTCCTGCAAAACACTTCAAACTCCGTCAAGGCATCACTTTTATTGGCTAAAAATAATACCCATGTAAATCTGGAGTAGTCATCAATAATAACAAATCCAAAAGATTTACCTCCTAGGCTGGATGTCCTAGTAGGGCCAAATAAATCGAGATGTAGCAATTCAAGAGGCCGGGAGGTAGAAACAATGTTCTTATTTTTGAAAGATATGTGTGTTTGCTTACCTTTTGTGCAAGCCTCACGATTTTATCACTTTCAAATTTTAATTTTGGCAAACCATTTACTAAGTCATGTTTAAACAACTTGGAGATTACTCCAAAACTAGTATGAACTAGTCTTCGGTGCCATAGCCATGCATTATCATGATTGTTTGCTACCAAGCACACATCATTACCGGAAACATCATCTAGATCAATAGTATAGACATTGTTGCTTCTCTTGCCGATGAATCTGATTTCATTGGAGGTTTTATTTATGACAATGCAGTGGGTTTCATCAAAAATGATTTTAAAACCCTTATCACACAATTGGCTTATGCTCAACAGATTATGATTTAAGCCTTTCACTAAAAGGACATTTTCAATCAAGGTTTCAGAGTTTATACCTATGTTGCCGATCCCAATGATTTTACCTTTGTCTTGGCTTCCAAAGGCAACTGATCCTCCATCCTTATCTTGCAGTGTAGAGAACACCTTCTTGACCCCTGTCATATGCCTTGAACAGTCGCTATCCAAGTACCATTTTCTCCCCCTGGCTTCAAGACATATCTGCAAGAAACAACATTCTCATGCAATTGATTTGGTACTCAAACTAGTTTGGGTCCATAAGAGTTAGTCCAATTCCGTGCATATCTTTTCTCGGTCCAAAAAGCATGATTTCTTGGTGAGTTTTGTTTGATCCAACAATTGGCAACAACATGACCAAATCTACCACAATGATAGCAATTAACAGGTGCAAACTTTCTTTGGAATTGTCGTGGTTTGGATTAGACATGTTTTGGCTTAGAGTTGGAACATGAAGCACAGTTGTTTTCTTTTTCATGAATATAGGATGTAGTGATCTTATATTTAAAGGATTTTTTATTTTGGGGAGTATATCTCAATCCTTCTGTTTGGAAATTGACTCTAACTCCTAACAAGTTATCTAGATTTTGTTTGCCCTTGACAAACCTTGACAAGGTGGACTGAAGTTCAACCACTTCTTTATCCAAACTCACAGTTTTCTTTTCAAGTTTTGAATTTGTGGATTTCAGAATTTTTTCTTCAGTTTTCATTTTTTCACACACTTTCTCCATTTCAGACATTTTGCAAGATAGCTCCTCTTTGGCTTTTTCACAATCTGAAATTGTTTGTAGCAGACTTTCTTTTTCTTCTGTTAGTTCGAACCATTCCTGTTCCAATTTTTCAAACTTAACAAAAATATCTTCATGTGACAAACCATCAATTTTCTTCTTAAGAGTTTTATTTTCAGATCTGATTTTTCTGTATTTTGTATACAATTTTTCATATTCCGACTCCCATTGTTCATTTGAAATAAAATGAGGGTCAGAATTTACCTCAGTTGAATCATCTTCGTGTGCCATAAGGCACAAGCTCTCCACAAGCTCTTGGATCTCCTCGTCGGACGGTTCGTCCTCTTCGTCGCTCCATGTGGCAACCATTGCTTGGGGTTTCTTGAGTTTGTCCTTCTTGAACTTCTTCTTCAGGTCTGGACACTCTCCTCTCATGTGTCCGGGCTTCTTGCATTCATAGCAAATGACATTGTTGGGCTTGCTTGACTCGCCCTTGGTTTGAAAGGGCTTCCTTTGCCCTTTTCTGAAGTTGCCTTGGAAGTTCCTCTTCTTTCTCAAAAATCTCCTTACTTGGCGAGTTATCATGGCCAAATCTTCTTCTTCATTATTTCCCTCGCTGGATTCTTCTTCTTGAAAGTCTTCATCAGATTGATGAGCTTTCAATCCAATCACTTTCTTCTTCTTCATATCTTCCTCGACTGTTCTCTTCATATTTATCTCATAGGTCATGAGTGACCCTATGAGCTCATCCAAATAAAGTGTGGACAGATTCTTCGAATCCTCAATTACTGTGGCCTTTGTGTGCCACGTTGATGGAAGTGATCTCAGAACCTTCCTTACAAGATCGGAGTTGGTGTACTCCTTTCCAAGGCTTTTGAGACCATTTGTGATCTCAGTTAATCTTGCGAACATTTCTGAAATGGTTTCTTCAGGTTTCATTTTGAACAGCTCATAGTCTCTAACAAGTAGATTGGCCTTGGTTTCCTTGACCTCTGAGATTCCCTCATATATGAGACACAACTTGTCCCACATTTCCTTCGTTGAACTGCACATGGATACACGGGAAAATTCATTAGGATGTATAGCATATTGCATAATATTCATATCATCAAAATTGATAGTGCATTTCTTAATTTCCTCGAGTGTCCATTTCTCTTCATCGTCAGAGAGTTTATACGAACCTTTGTCCACAACTCTCCAAATCTCATACTCTTGGGCTCTAAGAAAAACATGCATTCTATTTTTCCAATAGGAGTAATTTGAGCCATCGAAGTATGGAGGGCGATGGATGGAATGACCCTCAGGCATCATACCCTTGTTTGCCATTGATCTGGATCTTACTCTAGATCGTTAGATCTTGAAGAAAATAGAGCCTTAGCTCTGATATCAATTGAAGTCCCGTGATCAATGACACCCAAGAGGGGGGTGAATTGGGTGTATGCAAACTTTTAACAAACTTATGCCCAATAAAAACAGAAGAGAAAAATAGCCGTAATGAATTCCAAGACTATATGAAAATTATGAGATCTAATAGAATCTATCGCATTCAACTGACCTTAGGTACGATGGCGGAGGTGAGAATCCGGAGATTCAACTCACGGAAGATGTTATCTTCCTGACAAGGTTTGCCTTTCCGATCCGAACCCACCTTTTAATATACCCAAAATCTAGTATGGAAATGATAGATTATACTAGATCTAACACAACCAATGCAACCAAAAATCTACGCGTATGCTGCACAGAATGGGGATAGAGGAAAAGGAACAAACCACACAATGGACAAAGATTTTTAGGTGGTTCGGATGCAACAACGGCAACCTACGTCCACCCCTCACGATCTGTGAGGATTCACACACTATCTTGTAAAGGGTTACAAGATCAAAAAACACACACACACACGTGAGAAGTTTGGAACTCCTACAAAGGTGTACAATCACCGAATCACACAGAGATGTGAAAGCAAGAAGAAACACACACACACACACACACACACACACACACACACACACACACACACACACACACACACACATTTAGATATTACAGGAACACACACTTGAATCTAAAATAGAAATCGAATGGAAGACACAAAGTAAAAACTTCAGATTCAAGCTCCCCCCTAGTTGATGAAGAAGATTTTGGATGCAACTTGATCTCCACTTGGCTTGGGGTTGATCTGCTCCAGATGTGGCTTGGATCACTTGAAGATAGATGGAGAACTTCCTTCTCGGAGCACTGTTCACGGTTACAGTAGCAGCACTCTTCTCTCCCTTTGATAGCCTCCTTGAGCCTTCTTAGATGATTAGGGTTTCTTGCCCCAAGGAGATGTTTTTATAACTCTTGAATAGTCAAGAGACAAGCCAGGAACCAGATCCACAAATCATGGAAAGTTTGGTGGCTTTGGGATTAAACAAATCCAAGAAGAGGGGCTTCCCACGTTGAGAATACAAAGTCAACAATAAGGGCTTTCGAGACTGGTGGTCGACCGGAGGTAGGGGGCGGTCGACCGGAATTTTGTAGAAATGGAGTTTTTCAATTCTGGGAAAATTGGTCGACCGATCCTTGCTGGGCAGTCGATCGCTCCTGTAAAAAACTATAGATTTGAGATCCCTGGAAAAATTGGTCGACCGCTTTGTGCCTTTTGGTCGACCGAAATCTGTGAATTCTGTAAAATAGTATGGTTTAGTCCATGAAACATATCCGATCATTTGAAGACTTATGTTTGCACAAGGATACATATAAAATGAGCTTGTTTGACCCTCAATCAATTCATGCATTTGGGTTTCAATCTCATTTGGAGAAGTTCAATGAATTAATCAGCCCATTTGTAATTCCGGGGTTTTGTTATCATCAAAATCGTCTGGAGACTCAACAACGAGTATCTCCATATTGGGAAGTCGAGGCCAGTCCGGGGAATGTCACTTCTGGGCCAGGGTCCGGCTAGCTCAATTCAGTGGTCGGAGTGGTCAGCGGCCGGCTCGAGGCGAGCGATAGCCACACGATCCCGTGGCGGAGGTAGGAGTGGCATTATGGCGTATGTGTGGCCGTCGTAGGTTGTCATACACGGGCAGACCCGAGGTGCGGGTGTATTTGCCGTTATCATAATGCCTTATGTGTGACGGGGAAGGACTTGTGTGCGACAGCTAGATGCCGTATGAGGGGAGTACGAGTGACATACCCTCGGCGTGTGTAAGCCAATTAACAAGCCAACCGTGCACACTTAGCTCCTTGCATCCATCCTTGCCTGCTAGAGGAGAGTGTATGCATGTATGCCTCCATCTGGATGGTCTTGTATCTGTTGTATGCATGCCCTTGCCCCTTGAGCTCCTAAGGGGTTTTTATAGGGGAAGATAAAGGGCCAGGGAAGGGTTTAGGCGGACCAAGTTGAGGGCCAAACTTGGTCCGCGTAAACCCTTGGGAAAATATATATATATTTTTGTTTACGGAGTGGGGGAGGGAGGGTTTAGGCGGACCAACCCAGGGGCTGGGTTTGGTCTACCTAAACCCCTCTCCGGAGGGGTTTACGCAGAGCAAAAGCTAGCTTTTGATTTTTAAAAATCTCTTTTTTTTTGACTGGATGGGGTTTAGGCGGAGCAACCCCAGGGGCTGGGTTGGTCTGCCTAAACCCAGGGTTTAGGCGGATTAGACCGGGCCTCTAGTTTGGCCCGCCTAAACCCCAAGGGGGTTGGCACGCGGACCGATTGGGGTTTGGGTTTTTTTGTAAAAAAACTTCTTTTTTTTGTTGGAGCAGCGGTTTAGGTGGACCAACCTGGGGGGCCAGGTTGGTCCGCCTAAACCCTCCCCCGGGGGGGTTTAGGCGGAGCAAGTGTGTGGGAGAGAGGGGGGTCGGTGCCCACCTCTATAAAATCCCATTTTTTGATATTTTTATCCTACTTTGACTAACTACAAGAGGACAAAAAGGATATTGGAGGATACTAGAGTTGGACTGGTATTGCTTGCGCATATGGACCCCGACGTGTGACTTTGCACTTTCGAGGCTCCGTCATTGAGTCTTTCGTCGCCGAATCCTTTCACGCACGGGTACACCAGTAGATCTTGCATGGACCTAGAAGATACTAGACTGGAGAATGGCCGTAGGCCATTGGGCTGGGAGGAGGGTGCACCCCCCAATGGGGGTTCGCCGTCCCTGGGGCACGGCTGCGCCCAGGGGCGAACTCCCCCCTGGGCGGGGCGTGACCCCCAGGGGTGGCCTCGGGGGTCTTCTTTCATCGTCTGGGGATGTCCTTTGAAGGATGGGGTGCTGGGACATGCTGGGATTGGCCCGTGGGGGCTTGTCGATGTCGCGTTGTTGTTGCCACTCGCAAGGTGTTCGGGGAAATTCTTGACACACCTCGGGTTGTTGATCGGCTTGGGTGAGTGACTGGTGGGCTTTAAATTTGGCCTTGGGCTGAGGGCAGGGGCTCATAAGAGTTGAGAGAGTGACTCCCGGGCGTGTGGGCCCGACTTTCATGGTGTGTGTCGCGTAATACGATGAGTTGACAGACAGTCCCGGGTTGGGCCGGGAACCAAAAAGAAGTGGCTTGTCGCCGCATATCTGAGGGTCGGGGTGGCCCCGACTTGCTGGAGGGTCGTCATAGGATGTGGCTGGAGTGCTGGAGCCACGGGTTGGCCCTCAACTTGCTGTAGAATGGCTGGGATATGCTAGCCCACAAGGTGTTTGGGGAAATTCCCGACACGCGTAGTGCTATGGGATTCTAAGGCCCGTGGTTGACCAAGATAGGTCTCCCCTTGACCTTAGAAGGCTGGTTGGAGGTGTCTTGGGGGTAGATCCCGGCCTCGTTGTTGGGTGCCAAGTGTCGTGGCCTTTTGTCGGGGCGCCCCCGGGCTGGCCCGGGTGGCCGTGTAGAACGCGGGTAAACCCGCAAACTGAGTGATCGGGGCTAACCCTAATCAATTGCTGACGGCGCCGTGGGTCATGGCTAGCTGGTTGGGAGCCTTGGTTTGGCCCGGTGAGCCATAGGAGGGGTTGGGTAGCCCACGCCTTAAAGGTGATCGGGAAAATTCCCGAACCCTTATTTCTTAATATTTCGCTGGGAAATTGTCCGGGTACAACACGTACTCATGCAGAATTAACAGAATCAGGTTCCATAGTTATTAAAATTTTAACATGGGTTAATTATTAAATGCTATACAAGAAATAGCGTCAGGGTCAGTGATGGTAGCCAAATTAATTGGCGCCTTGAAGAGTGACACCAATTCAAGAATCAATGTCCTTCCATACAGACGTTCATTAATTAGCGACCACTGTCCTGGTCGCTATTTTCTATGCAACAGAAATCGCTAAAACTATGTAAAACTGATAGCATGGATCATGGAGACAGGATGCATAACAAGATATAAAGATGGTATCAGAGCTTATATGCATGCAATATCCTTTTTCTATCGTCTTATGCTTAACTCTTGAGATAGCCCACCTTGTTGGGTTGGCGACGAAGGAAACATGGGGTAGTAGAATAGGGAAGAAGAGGAAGCAGCTACGACAGCAATTGCAGCAGGAACAACAAAGGAAGAAGCACCTTCCTTTACGTTCTTAGATGAGGGAAGAAGAGTGAAGACGTCCACTCCAATCGGTAGCAGCAGTAATAGGAAGAAGAAGAAGTAGGGATCTTCTTCTCACCCGGCAGTAGAAGGAAGACATCGATGCACGAACAATAGCAGCAACAACATGCTTCTACCAATCACAGGGGTCTTATTTATAAGGTTTTGAAGCTCTACGAATCCTACTTGGTACATGGTATCCTAATGGGATTTAAACTTCTTCGATCGATCTCTTCCCTTCCTTATCACCGTCCGCTTTCCTAGTTAGAGTAAAACCCTAATCTCCCATGCAAGCGTCCTTCGAACGTGATAAAGGTTGGGTTTATGAAACCAACCCTCTAATAGTAATATATATATATATATATATATATATATATATATATATAGATATATAGATATATATACCATGCATCCTTTCGACGTGGGAAGGGTTATGGATAATTTTTAGAGGTTTTATATAACGTAAGGCCCATTTGGTCATTGGGTTGGGTTTATTTGGCTATGCCCCTTTTATTTTGTCAAAGACTTTTTGCTATTGGGCTTATAATATAGTTTATTATTTCAATCTATATGTGTATATTTTATCCGGGGTGCTACACCCTCTCCCACTTAAAAGAATTTGGTCCCCAAATTCAATTATACATGTAAATACGGAGGGTGCAGATAACTTACTTATTGGAATAATTTCAGGAACCTCGTGCACATGGATTCTTCGGTCTCCCTTATGGCTTCTTGTTCCATTGCACCTTTACCATGGGAATAGTCTTGTTCCTTAGCACCCGAACTTCTTAATCTAGTATCTTCAAGGACTTTTATTCATAAGTGAGATCCTTTTGTATCACCAAGTTATCATGTTCAATCACGTGGAATGGATCATGAACATATTTCTTGAGCATAGAGACATGGAATACGTTGTGGACTTTCGATAGTTGAGGTGGCAAGGTAATTCGGTAAGCAACCTCGCCAACTCGTTCCAAAACTTCGAAAGGTCCGATATATCTTGGTGTAAGCTTACCCTTGACACCAAATCTTCTAATTGTTGTGTGAGGATTGAATAAATCTAGAGGGGGGGGGGTGAATAGATCTTTCTCCCTTTCTTAATTTATTCCAACTTTATTTGAACTATTGCTAGAGTTAATGCAGCACACTAGAGTTTCAATATGGTCTAGCTACTTAAGCATCAAGGTTATAGACTAATATGCAACAAGAGCAGTCACACCAAGAATCATCACACATGCAAGATGATCTTTTTAGGTGGTTCAGTCTCTACACGAGACTTACATCCACCCCTCACTCAACTTGAGTGAGACTTCACTACCAAGAAACCCTTGTCTCAATCAACACTGCTGCCTCACAGCTTGTACACACGCTGACACACAGCTTGCACACACGCTGACTTACAGCTTGACACTGCTGCCTCACGGCTTGATGCAATCAAAAGAAATAGTTGATTTAAGAAAAACAAGGAACCATTAAACTGAAGATATGAGATTTCAGAGTTTTGACAAATCCAAGTGCATAGGGCTGCTGGCGCATTGAGATCACGATCTCTGAGCTGGGTAGCCTTCCGGTGGTTGAGCCCTTGCACAGCTGGATCCCCATTATCTTCAGCAGCAGATCTTCTTGCGGCTACAAAGACTGCACACTAGGGCTTGATCACGACCTGCTCTTCTCTTTTAGATACTGTTTCCTCCACTCTTTCTTGTGGCACACCGACTCCCTCTAACTCTTGATATCTGTATATCTTCTATTTCCTTCTCTTTCTCTCTTTCAAAAGTTGGCGCGAAACAAAGCTTGAGCCATTCAAAAATTAGTGCTCAGATTCTCTGCGGGTTTTTAGAACAGAAAACTGTTTAGCTCCTTCAATCCGATTTGCAGGGTTGACTAAGTCTTCCACAGATGCAGCAGTAGATCGAGCAGAAGATTCTTCCATGCCTTTATCCACATGCCATCTTCAACTTCTTTCCAGATTTTTAGGCCTTCAGATCGGAATTAGTTTCTGTAGGTTCTATCCAGGCTTTGACAGGCCTCACGCAACGGATGTATATACTTGTGTGTTGTTAAGCACGCCAATGTACAGACTTTACTGCTGCCTGCAACTGAGTGTACAGACTTTGAGCTTCGCATGGCAACGGCCAGTGTACAGACTTGAGAGTTCAAGGCCACGATGTATAGACTTTGTGAGCCTTTGAGCAGCCCAGTGTACAGACTTCAAACGTCCAGTGTATAGACTTCGAATGAAGGCCAGAAGCCCACGATGTACAGACTTGCTTCCCGTACAGTATCGCCAGTGTACAGACTTCAATTACTCGCAGCAAGCCATTGTACAGACTTTGCTTGCTGGACGAGCTCCAATGTATAGACTTTGGCTTCTCATGGCAACGGCCAATGTACAGACTTCTGCTTGCTGGACGAGCCCCAATGTACAGACTTTGGCTTCTCATGGCAACGGCCAATGTACAGACTTGGAGAGTTGAAGCCAATGTACAGACTTACAGATGCGAAGCCAATGTACAGACTTTGAAGATCCACTGTGGATGTATAGACTTGGCTTGAGACACTGACAGAGACGGTCCACTGTATAGACTTCAAATGAAAGCGACCGCTGTACAGACTTACTCAATCAAACCGATGTATAGACTTGACGAATGTGAGACGCAGCACTGTTGCTGACGCTGTACAGACTTTGAGTTCAACTGCGATGTATAGAGTTGCATGTGTGAGACGCTTAATGAGACGGTGAGCAGTGTATAGACTTTGATGCCCAACGTCGATGTATAGACTTTGAGCATGAAGGCAGGTTGTATAGACTTGGTAAATCTGAAGGCGATGGATTGTACAGACTTTGCCCGAATGCATGCTACAGTGATGTGTGGACTTTGAAATGCTTGAAGCGGTGACTGTACAGACTTTGATGAGCATGCAAGTGAGACATGGCCACCAATATACAGACTTAACAGTGCCAGTGTATAGACTTGCTAGATAATGCATGCACTGGCTACCGATGTGTAGACTTGAAACTTCATGCATCAAGACGCTCAATCTCTTCCATCAAACTGTTGATCAGTGAAGCCCTTGGAGTGAATATCACTTTACCACTGCCTGCAATGTCATCAATACCTAGATTCATGGAAGAATGAAGTTCTTATTGATTCATAAATTGGAGAACATTTCTACTCATGTTTAAGTGAGTATCTCAATGATTTGTGGATTGTCATCATCAAAACTAGGGATGCACAACATTCTCCCCCTTTTTGGTGATGACAACCAAAAGTCATTGTGAAGCCCTTGCAATCAATATATCAAGTATGAGTACATAATTGCAGTGCAGTTGAAAACTGTAGCCAAGCCAAACATCTCATTGAGAACAAAATTACATGACTGATCAAGAAGGAACTGTCTAACACACCAAAAGTGTTTGCAAATGTTAATGAAATGCATTGACTCCTAAAACCAAAAAAAATCCTACAACAATGACTGACATCATCCTTATCATCCTTCTCCCCCTTTGTCATCAGCAAAAGAAGGGGGGTATGTCATTAAGCTGGTGGAGGCAGTGGAGCTAACTGCTGCTCAATCCAATTCAGTCTGTTGGCTATGTCATTAAGCTGTGCATGAACTGCCATCAGAGCATTTGCAATATGAGTGTCCTGGTGAATAAGAGAGGCAGATGAGAGTTTGATGCGAATGAGAGTTTTTGAAGGGAAGAATGTGAGTTTTTGTAAACAAACCTGCAAAGACCTTAAATTGAAAGGGGGGCTTTTGTTTAAACCCTTTCCATAAAGAATCGTATTAGTTAATTTGTCCACTAACTGAATGAATTTCATTCTGAAGAATTTAGTGAAATAAATGTGGTGCTTTATCTGTGTGTTTGATTGTCAAGACAGGAATAAACTTCAACAAAGTGGGATATGGTTCTTTACATGATCTAGTAACCTTATAATTGATTTTGCACAAGTTAAATTGACCAAAATGCCAGCTGCAATATGAATTCAGGAAAGTTTTGTTGTCATGAGGTGCCAAGGGTCAACCATCTAACTTGTCTGTCATTTTTTTTACTGAAAATTTTTTGAACTGCATACACAAATTTTTTTTTTGATTGATTGATTGACGAGTGGTCAGGTTTATCACATACATTTCTGCACGAGGTAACACGCTTTTTACACGCCAGAGACCTCGGCTACTTTGCATGCCTAACCGTCTCACTTGGGAATTGGTGAGCACCTTTTTGCGTGAGGATACACGTTGATTAGACGCCAGTATCCCCAGTTACTCAGTACTCCCACCCCTTTATTCATACTGGCAGAGATAGTTTGGCTCTTCATGACACATGTGTTTCTCCCTTTTTATACATCACTCTTTTTGTAGGGAGAGACATCAGTTTCTCAGAGGCCATTCCATTGCTCTGCCTGACAGACATGATAATAGCGTATTCCCAAGGCATTCATGAATTAGTTGAATTTGATTTTCATTTGACAGCATGAGCACTTTGAGTAAGATAACTTTACTACTCTCAATTATAAGATTCAAGGACATGTAAATGGCATATTCCTATATGTTTAGTTTATTGAAGCATGACAAATCAAGCTCATTTTACAGCCAACCAAACTTGTTCTTACTATGTTCTCAGAATTATGTTCATCATATAGTGGATGAGTGGTGGCTTGTGACAGCCCAACGATTTCATAATAGAAGAGGTGTATACAAACCCTCCCCCTTAGTTCAGGAGTCTTTGCAGAGTTAGAGGAAGTGAGATTTTGTTGATGTAGGCTACGAAGAGTTTGGTTGAATTGGGTTTGTAGAGGTATAAAAACATGATCAGGATTTAGGCAACAAGGAGAAGGATCATGCCAAGAAGTCGGCTCAGTCTGCTCCATTTCCACCAGTTTCAGCTAGAAGACTAGTGACACTAGTACCTATCATGAGATGCTAACTGAAGAAGACATGCTGACTGAGCTGGCCATATGCATGCATGCTGAACATCACTAACCTAGACTCCCCCTTAATGTAACATTTATTTGCCAGAAAATAATTGGTGATCAGTACAGAAAAATTATTGCAGAAAGGCTGTTATGGATTTTCATGAGGAGATCTGCATAACCCCAATTCTCTTCTCAGGGTGGTGAATATATCATTATTGAGGGGTTTTGTAAAAATGTCAGCAAGTTATTTTTCAGTTTCAATAAAATGCAGCACAAAGTTGCCTTTGCTGACTTCATCTCTTATGAAGTGATGGCGGATTTCTATGTGTTTTGTTCTAGAATGCTGGATTGGATTTTTTGATAGATTAATGGCGCTCGTGTTATCACACAATATTGGTGCACATCCAATATCTATGTTGTAATCCTGGAGCTGATGTTTGATCCATAGAACCTGTGTCCCACAACTCCCTACTGCGACATATTCTGCCTCAGCAGTGGAGAGTGCAACAGAATGTTGCTTCTTAGAAGCCCAAGTGATCAGACATCCGCCCAAGAATTGGCAGTAGCCACTCGTGCTTTTTCTATCTATTTTGCATCCAGCATAATCCGCATCTGAGTATGAAATTAAATCTAAATCACAGAAAGCGGGATACCAAAGTCCCAAATCTTGGGTGCCGGCAAGGTATCGGAGAATACGCTTGATGGCTCCTAAGTGTGATTCTTTAGGACATGCTTGGTATCTAGCACACATGCACACACTAAACTGTATATCTGGTCTAGAGGCAGTTAAGTAGAGCAAGGAGCCAATCATACCTCTGTATGTTTTTGTGTCTACCAGATTACCTCTTTCATCAGCATCTAGTGTTAAATTTGTGCTCATCGGCGTTCCAATGGCTTTGCAGTTCTCCATGCCAAATCTTTTCAACATCTCCTTGATGTACTTGGACTGATTTATGAAGTATCCATCCTTGCATTGTATGACCTGCAGTCCAAGGAAGAATTGTAAGTCCCCCATCAAACTCATTTCAAATTCCGCAGTCATCAAGTTTGCAAATTCATTACATAATTGGGGTTTTGTAGACCCAAATATAATGTCGTCAACATAAATTTGCACAATGAGAATATCCTTACCTTGGATCTTTGAAAATAAGGTCTGGTCTATTTTACCTCTTGAATAACCCTTGTTGGCAAGAAATGAACTTAGCCTCTCGTACCATGCACGTGGAGCCGATTTCAAACCATATAATGCTTTATTGAGTTTAAAAACATGGTTAGGGAAACCCTCATTCTCAAACCCAGGAGGTTGCTCTACATAGACCTCTTCCTTGATGACTCCATTTAGAAAGGCACTTTTTACATCCATTTGTTGTAGTTTGATTCCATGAGAAGATGCAAAAGCGAGTAAAATCCTGATGGCTTCTAATCTGGCCACAGGGGCATATGATTCTTCGAAATCAATACCAAATTCCTGGTTGTACCCCTTGGCTACAAGTCTAGCCTTGTTTCTAATGACCTCCCCTTTCTTACTTAATTTATTTCTAAACACCCACCTGGTTCCAATGACAGAGTGAGAGGTTGGTCTGGGAACAAGATTCCAAACTTTGTTTCTCTCAAATTGATTTAACTCCTCATGCATTGCATCTATCCAGGATTCATCATTCAAGGCTTCTTCTATAGTTTTTGGCTCAATTTGGGAGACTAGTGCAAGTTGGTCTAATTCATTAACAGCTCTCCACTGAGATCTTGTTTTCCTTGGTTCATTTACATTACCAATTATGCTATCAAGGGGGTGATCCTTAAGCACTCTTATATTTACAAGATTGTTACCTGATCCATCCTCATTTGCATTTGGTTCGCCAGAGTTGTTACCTTGTTCTCCTTCATGGCTCGATTCCTTACTTTGCTCATCTGGCTCATCCTTGGGTTCCATAAATTCTCCATCTTCATTTTTCTTGTTGACCTGTTCATCATCCATAGATTCATCAGTTTCATCAAATGAAATGTGAGGAGATTCCTCGACTACTTGATCTTTGATATTGAACACTCTATAAGCTCTTGATTTGTCAGAGTATCCCAAGAATATTCCTGGGTCACTCTTGGGTTCAAATTTATCCAAGTCTTTCTTGTCATTGTTATGGATGAAACACTTTGTACCAAATATTCTGAAGTGGGCTAGAGATGGTTTCTTAACTTTGAACATTTCATATGGAGTTTTTGCACTAGATGGTCTTACCATTGCACGATTCACAATGTAGCATGCGGTGTTAACTGCTTCTGCCCAGTATTTTCTTGGAAGGTTCCCTTCTGCCAATATTGTTCTCGCCATCTCTACCAGAGTTCGATTCCTTCTTTCCACCACCCCATTTTGTTCTGGCATTCGGGGTGCTGAGAATCTGTGCGTTATTCCTTTGCTCCTGCAAAATGTATCAAATTCAGAATTCTCGAATTCTCCGCCATGGTCAGATAAGATTGAGCATATTTTGATCTTACCGTCCTGTTTCAATCTTTTGTAGAAGGCCTGAAATTCATGAAATGCATCATTCTTTTGGGATAAGAAAAACACCCAAGTAAATCTTGAAAAATCATCTACTAACACATAGCCATATCTCTTCCCACTGATGCTTGCTGTTCTTGTTGGCCCAAATAGGTCCATATGCACTAATTCTAGTGGTTTAGAGGACTGGTTTTCAGATTTGCTTTTGAAGGTTTTTCTAGTTTGCTTTCCTTGGGCGCATGCAGCACATAGTTTGATGTTTTGACTAAAGGTAATTTCAGGCAGCCCTCTGACCATGTTCTTTTTAACCAATTTATGCAAAACTCTAAAGCTGACATGTCCTAACCTGCGGTGCCATAACCAGATCAGATCATCCTTTTTAGCAGTCAGACACAAGTTAGAATGAACATGATCATTTAAGTCTATCATGTAAACATTGTTCACTCTTTTGCCTAAGAATTTTACTAGATCTGAATTAGGTTCCATTATTTTGTAGCTTTCTGAGTCAAATATCACCTTGTGTCCCTTATCACATAGTTGGCTTATGCTCAGTAAATTATGCTCTAAGCCATCTACCAATAACACATTCTCAATGCAATTTGAAGGCTTCTTACCTATCTTACCAGTGCCGACAATTTTACCTTTGTTGTTTCCACCAAAGGTTACGTGTCCACCATCCTTTTTAATCAGCTGATAAAACTTCTTCTTGTCTCCGGTCATGTGTCTCGAGCAGCCACCATCAAGATACCATTTGTTGTGGACGGCCGCTAAACATTCCTGCATGACACATCATGTGAAGATTTTTGGAATCCAGCTGCTCTTGGGTTCAATATGTCTAGTAAGGTCACTCAAATATTTTAATAAAGATTTAGGAATCCATATTTGATTGGTGGATCTTGTGGGTCGGAGCCAATTCTGATTTCTGCTCACTGGAGCATGGTTGCTGTTAGAAGCCGTGGTCGGCTTATGGAGCCCTGGGTGTCGGCCTCTGACATCCCAGTGGTTTTCCCACTTTCTGTTACTGGCTGTGGTCGACACCTGAGGGGGTCGTGGTCGACTTCGGTTCTGCCAGAATTCAGCATTTCGCCTGGCTTTGCCTGTGGTCGGCTCGGGGGGGTTTCTGAGCCGACTTTCTTGATTCCAAAACTCTTTATTTCTTGCTTTGAATGACTTGATTGAGTTTGTTTCCTTATTAGATGATTGGCCTTGTTTCAAGAAGAGCTTTTGAGAGTTTTGGCCTTCTACCCTCGATTCTTCCATGTCATTTTTGTTAGAATCTTTTTCTCTTGCATTTGTGTCACTTGGCTCTTCAACTTCATACATGTTTATAAGAGGTCTCTTTCCTTTAGGATCTGCTCCGGCCACAAAGGTAATGGTTTTCATTTGAAATTCCTTTTTGGCATTAGGTTTATACCCCAAACCTTCCTTTTGATAATTTACTTTTGTTCCGAGCATGGCATTCAAGTTTTCTTCTCCTCTTACCATTTTCTCTAGACTCTCTTGTTTGTCTTCCAATACTTTCTGAGTTCTTTTGATTTCTTCCAGAAGTTTGTTATTTTCTTCCTTCATCGCGTTAGCCTTTTCATTGGTCAATTTTGTCTCCTGTTCACAGCTTTGCACTTTTAACTTCAGTTCATCAATTGTTTTCCTCAATAATTCATTTTCTTCTTCCTGAGATTTAAACGTGTTTTCATCTAATTCCTGTTCACTCAATTTTTTGTGCAGATTGGCGATCTCTAGTTCTAAGTTAGCGCACTTGTTGATTGAGCTAGTATCGTGACTTATGCTGTTGATTTTCTTTTTCAGGCTTTTATTCTCTTTTCTGATTAAATCATACTGATCTAATAATTCAGTGTATGCGTCTTCCCAATCTGAAACAGAGAAATGCTTGAAAGGAGAAGTTACCTCAAGATCTTCACTTTCTCCTTCTGCCATGAGACACAATTTCCCTTCATCTTCATCGGATGACATCTCTTCCTCACTGTCTTCTTCTTCTTCGCTCCAGGTACTTACCATAGCCTTAGGCTTCTTCCCTCTCCACTTAGAGGTCATGCCTTTGGAGGCCTCAGGGCATTCAGCCTTCATGTGACCTGGTTTCCTGCAGTTATAGCAAACTACTTTGTTAGAGGATTTCTTGGGTTGATCAAACTTGTGTTGAGAAAACTTTCTTACCATTCCCTTCTTATTGTTGAATCCCTTACCTTCTCTTCGAAGAAACTTCTTGAACTTTCGGGTTAGCATAGCAAACTCACCGTTGTCTTCCTCAGTGCTTGAGGACTCACTTGTCTCAGAGGATTCACATTTGCTTGGGCTGGCTTTCAAGGCTGCTGGCCTTTTCTTTTTTTCCTCATTTTCACTTCTCTTGAGATTGATCTCGTACGTCATTATGGACCCAATTAGCTGGTCCACTTTCATAGTGGTGAGGTCTTTTGAATCTTCAATGACCGTGGCTTTGGTATGCCACACAGGAGTAAGAGACCTGAGAATTTTTCTTACCAATTCTTGATCTGTGTAAGTCTTACCTATACTTTTCAAGCTGTTAGTCAATTGCATCAATCTTGCATACATTTCAGAGATGCTTTCATCAGTTTTCATCTTGAACATTTCATACTCTGAGATTAACATGTTGGCTTTAGTTTCTCTTACCTCAGATGTACCTTCGTATATGACTTCCAGCCTGTCCCACATGGCTTTTGCGGTTGTGCATTGAGAGACTCTTGAGAACTCCGTGGGATGTAGTGCACACTGCATTACATTCATTGCGCCCCAGTTGATAGTTGATTTTCGAATCTGTTCTCTCGTCCACGAGTCCTCATCTTCAGGGAGCTCATAGGGGCCGTGACTTACTACTTTCCACATTTCATGATCTTGAGCCCTTAGAAATACCTGCATACGATTTTTCCAGTATGAGTAGTCATTTCCATCAAAGTATGGTGGTCTGCTCACTGAGTGTCCCTCAGCTGTCAGAGCCTTAGACATCAATCCTCCTGTTCTCTCCTGGTTGTTAGACCACATATTGGAGAGCCAGGCTCTGATACCACGTGTTGTGTGAGGATTGAATAGATCTAGAGGGGGGGTGAATAGATCTTTCCCCCTTTCTTAATTTATTCCAACTTTATTTGAACTATTGCTAGAGTTAATGCAGCACACTAGAGTTTCAATATGGTCTAGCTACTTAAGCATCAAGGTTATAGACTAATATGCAACAAGAGCAGTCACATCAAGAATCATCACACATGCAAGATGATCTTTTTAGGTGGTTCAGTCTCTACACGAGAGTTACATCCACCCCTCACTCAACTTGAGTGAGGCTTCACTACCAAGAGACCCTTGTCTCAATCAACACTGCTGCCTCATAGCTTGTACACACGCTGACACACAGCTTGCACACACGCTGACTTACAGCTTGATACTACTGCCTCACAGCTTGATGCAATCAGAAGAAATAGTTGATTTAAGAAAAATAAGGAGCCATTAAACTGAAGATATGAGATTTCAGAGTTTTGACAAATCCAAGTGCATAGGGCTGCTGGCGCATTGAGATCACGATCTCTGAGCTGGGTAGCCTTCAGGTGGTTGAGCCCTTGCACAGCTGGATCCCCATTATCTTCAGCAGCAGATCTTCTTGCGGCTACAAAGACTGCACACTAGGGCTTGATCACGACATGCTCTTCTCTTTCAGATACTGTTTCCTCCACTCTTTCTTGTGGCACACCGACTCCCTCTAACTCTTGATATCTGTATATCTTCTATTTCCTTCTCTTTCTCTCTTTCAAAAGTTGGCGCGAAACAAAGCTTGAGCCATTCAAAAATTAGCGCTCAGAATCTCTGCGGGTTTTTAGAACAGAAAACTGTTTAGCTCCTTCAATCCGATTTGCAGGGTTGACTAAGTCTTCCACAGATGCAGCAGCAGATCGAGCAGAAGATTCTTCCACGCCTTTATCCACATGCCATCTTCAACTTCTTTCCAGATTTTTAGGCCTTCAGATCGGAATTAGTTTCTGTAGGTTCTATCCAGGCTTTGACAGGCCTCACGCAACGGATGTATATACTTGTGTGTTGTTAAGCACGCCAATGTACAGACTTTACTGCTGCCTGCAACTAAGTGTACAGACTTTGAGCTTCGCATGGCAACGGCCAGTGTATAGACTTGAGAGTTCAAGGCCACGATGTATAGACTTTGTGAGCCTTTGAGCAGCCCAGCGTACAGACTTCAAACGTCCAGTGTATAGACTTCGAATGAAGGCCAGAAGCCCACGATGTACAGACTTGCTTCCCATATAGTATCACCAGTGTACAGACTTCAATTACTCGCAGCAAGCCATTGTACAGACTTTGCTTGCTGGACGAGCTCCAATGTATAGACTTTGGCTTCTCATGGCAACGGCCAATGTACAGACTTCTGCTTGCTGGACGAGCCCCAATGTACAGACTTTGGCTTCTCATGGCAACGGCCAATGTACAGACTTGGAGAGTTGAAGCCAATGTACAGACTTGCAGATGCGAAGCCAATGTACAGACTTTGAAGATCCACTGTGGATGTATAGACTTGGCTTGAGACGCTGACAGAGACGGTCCACTGTATAGACTTCAAATGAAAGCCACCGCTGTACAGACTTACTCAATCAAATCGATGTATAGACTTGACGAATGTGAGACGCAGCACTATTGCTGATGCTGTACAGACTTTGAGTTCAACTACGATGTATAGAGTTGCAAGTGTGAGACGCTTAATGAGACGGTGAGCAGTGTATAGACTTTGATGCCCAACGTCGATGTATAGACTTTGAGCATGAAGGCAGGTTGTATAGACTTGGTAAATCTGAAGGCGATGGATTGTACAGACTTTGCCCGAATGCATGCTACAGTGATGTGTGGACTTTGAAATGCTTGAAGCGGTGACTGTACAGACTTTGATGAGCATGCAAGTGAGACATGGCCACCAATGTACAAACTTAACAGTGCCAGTGTATAGACTTGCTAGATAATGCATGCACTGGCTACCGATGTGCAGACTTGAAGCTTCATGCTTCAAGACGCTCAATCTCTTCCATCAAACTGTTGATCAGTGAAGCCCTTGGAGTGAATATCACTTTACCATTGCCTGCAATGTCATCAGTACCTAGATTCATGGAAGAATGAAGTTCTTATTGATTCATAAATTGGAGAACATTTCTACTCATGTTTAAGTGAGTATCTTAATGATTTGTAGATTGTCATCATCAAAACTAGGGATGCACAACACTAATGCCTCGACCTGGGGATACCTTAAGAAATACATAGTCTCCAACTTGGAACTCAGGGTCTCTCCTTCTTGTATCGGCATAGGTCTTTTGTCTAGATTGAGCCGTCTGAAGTCTTTCTCTAATGATCTGAACCTTCTCGGTGGTATCCCTTACCATCTCCGGGCCCAGAAGTTGTCTTTCTCCAACTTCATCCCAGCATATAGGTGAGCGGCAACTCCTTCCATATAATGCCTCGAATGGTGCCATTTGTATGCTAACTTGATAGCTATTGTTATAGGCGAATTCTACCTGAGGCAAATAATCATGCCAGCTTTCACCAAAATAAATAATGTAGGCCCTTAACATGTCTTCCACAACTTGATTTGTTCTCTCGGTCTGACCATCTGTTTGGGGATGGAATGCAGTGCTGAAGTTGAGTCTCGTCCCCAAGGAGTGTTGTAGACCCTTCCAAAAGTGTGATGTGAAGTGAGGGTCTCGGTCAGACACGATTGAGATAGGAACTCCATGTAACCTGACAATATCTTTGATATACAGAGCTGCTAGCACATCAACCGACCATCTACTCTTGATGGGTAGAAAGTATGCAGACTTGGTTAACCAATTAATAATCACCCATATCCCATCATGCCCGCACTTGGTTTTTGGCAAACCCATGATGAAATTCATCCATATGTTCTCCCACTTCCACTTAGGAATGTCTAAGGGATGCAGTTTTCCAGCGGACTTTTGATGTTCCGCCTTTATCCTTTGACAGTTAAGGCAGTGAGAGATAAATTTTGCTACTTCCCTCTTCATGTTGGTCCACCAAAAATTTCTCTTCAAGTCTTGGTACATCTTGGTGGCACTAGGGTGAATACTATATTTTGATCGATGGGCTTCTTTTAAAATCTTGTTCTTTAACTCCGGGCAATCCAAGACACAAGTCCTTTCGTGAAATAATAGTCTTCCATTAGATGCCATCTTGAAGTCAGGTTGTTCCTCAATCTTGCCTTTGATTTCTACCAGTGCCAGGTCCTCATCTTGTAACGTCTTAATCTCGGAGAGTATACCCGGATGTACACTCATGTGTGACAGAGTAATACACCCTTTATCTTCGTCCATATTTATGTTCAGCTTGGATATGTACGACGATGCTATTACTAGTGTTCTAACTATTGCTGGAGAGACCGGTGAATTTCCAGTCTCTATAAGTTTGCATCAAGGTTCAGTACTAAGTCCGTATCTCTTTGCCTTAGTTATGGATATCCCTTGGTGTATACTATTTGCAGATGATATTGTTTTAATTGGTGAGAGTATTGATGCTTTAAATGCTAAGTTAAAGCATTGGAGACTTGCCTTGGAGTCTAAAGGTTTTAAAATTAGTAGGAGCAAGTCAGAGTTTATGCATTGTAATTTTAGTAATGGGAGAGTGGTACAGGAAGACATGGCTCTAATTGATGGACATAACATTTCGAAGAGTAGTAGTTTTCGATGCTTAGGGTCTATCATACAAGAGAATGAGGAGATTTATGACGACGTTACACATAGGATTAAGGCAGGCTGGTTAAGATAGAGAAGCACATCAGGAGTCCTCTGTGATCTTCGTATGCCTGTGAAACTCAAAGGGAGGTTTTATAGAACAGCTGTGAGACCTGCTTTGTTATATGGTACCGAGTGTTGGGTAGTACGAAAGGAACACATTCAGAAAATGTGTGTAGCAGAGATGAGGATGTTGAGATGGATGTGTGGCAAGACTAAGAAAGATAAGATTAGGAATGAGCGCATCCGTAAGGACTTAGGGATAGCCCCAATTGATAGTAAAATGAGAGAAAATATACTCAGGTGGTTTGGACATGTGTTTCGTCGCCCTAACTCAGCGCCGATTAAAAAATGTGACCGAATCTTAGTGGATGCTAGTAAAAGAGCTCGAGGAAGGCCTAAAATGAGATGGTGCGATGTTATTAGGAAGGACATTAATTTCTTAGGTTTAAATATGAATATAGCACTTGATAGAAATCTTTGGCGGAACGGGATTCATGTAGCCGACCCCAAATAATTGGGATAAGGCTCTGATGATAATGATGATGGTGATTAGACAACTGTTCTAGCATTCTCCACTCTTGAATCATGCATCTAGCTAACAATGCTCTTGGCTTTCGACTAAGGGCATCAGCTACGGAATTACCCTTTCTTAGATGATATTGTATGGTGAAGTTGAAGTCCTCGAGGTACTCTAGCCAGCGCCTTTGTCTCATATTCAATTCTGTTTGAGAGAACAAATACTTGAGACTTTTGTGATTGGAGTACACGGTGAATTGTTCTCCATAGAGATAGTGTCTCCAAATTTTTAAGGCAAACACCATCGCGGCCAACTCTAGGTCGTGAACTGGGTAGTTCACTTCATGCTTCTTCAATTGCCGGGAAGAGTAGGCAATAACCTTTCCTTGTTGCATTAATACACATCCAAGGCCAATACCAGATGCATCCGTATATACCTCGAATTTCTCTCCTTCAATGGGTAATGCTAGGACAGGGGTGTTGACACCCGTTTTTAGCCCACAAGTTACGTCATTTCTTTTATTCATCATTTTGATGTCCCGAATTACCCATTATTTTAGAGCCTTCTTTGAATAGATTTCGAGCCCATTTCATTCCCTTTGAGCCTTAGAGATCATGATTTCCTCGAGCCCTGGAGCTTATCTTATCAAATTCCAGCTTCCAAGTCAACTTACGGCCCATTTAGGCCGACTTCCCTCAAATATTCGGCTCTCTCTCACTGTGCAGTCCTGAAAGTGGTCCTTTTTCATCTCCTTCTGTTCCTCTTTTTAAAAAGTTATCTTCATCAAAGTTGTTCATCTTTCAAAGATCTACAATTTCTTCTTCTACGTCGTTGGCCAGTTCTGTCCCTATTGTGAGCTATTTATATTTTTCCGACGTACTGCGCTATTCACCTATGTCCCAGAATCTTTCTCTCTCTTCTAGCACCATTTCTCTCTCTTATAATCATTTTCTCAACTTGCTTTCTTCATAAAAGTTGTTCCTCTCTCAGTTATCTACAATTTCTTTTTCTACCACTTTCGCTAGTTCTGCCCCGTTTGAGAGATACGTTTCAATTTCCAAAGTCACGCGTAGTCTGCCCAAAATCTTCCTCCATCAGTGTGACGGCTCTACCCTAGACCACCAGAGCAGTGTGACGGTCCTACGATAGACCGTCACACCAAAGCTTACCCGAAATCGCCCTGTTCGATCCCTAGAGCGTGGCGGTCCTACCCTAGACCGTCAGAGTCCATGTGACGGTCTAGTATGGGTGCGTTACACCGAAACTTGTCCGAAATCGTCCCGTTTGACCCCCAAAGTGTGACGGACCTATCCTAGTCCATTACATAACTCTGACAGTCGTATGATAGACCGTTACACACACCTGAGAGTCTAATTCGTGCTAGACTCTGCTCCGTTTCTGTGCGTCGTGGCCCTCTTGCAGAGTCCATAACTTCTTGAATTCTACTCCGAATTGAGCGCCATTTGTTCCTATGGTTTCTCCTTGGTATTATCTTGAATTCAGTCCAAAGAACTACAAATTTTATTGTCTATCTTTCTCAGAATTACACTCAAAAGTTGAGGGTTTAGGTGTCCTGGTTCAACTCAAACTCTACAGATTAAGCTCCGGGGCTCCCTTCCAGAAGCCATATCTTCCAGATCCTTCATCCAAATAGAGTCCCGTTTTCTCCTATGACTTATCTTGACTATTATCTCGAGATTGATCCATAGATCTCAAAATTTGATGGACTCTATCTCTTAAACTCGTGGAGGAAAGTTAGGGGATTTTCACCACTTTTCTATAAAAAACTGCCCAGTTCGCAGTCGCGACGGGGGGCTCTTTCTTGGTTCGGGGCGAAGCCATGCTGCAACTCCAAGTCACAACTTCGACCTTGGCTTGAAGAGGGAAGTATTAGCTTTCAATTCCATCCTTCTGGACTTGATTTCATGGTCTATATTCTTAGTTCTCTTTCTCTTAAAATCATAAATCATCACAGTTTTCTGCACTTTTCTGCTACATATGTGTTTCCCCCCGTTTTGCATCATCGTTTTCTCTCTATTTTCTCAATCAAATCTCATGATTTCAAATCTCATGCATGCACAACACACCCACCTATTATTTCCACCCTTCCACAGGGGTTAAAAACATCCCCCCGGTGAGTTTGCCCTCAATTTCTACCCCTATTTTATCACTGCGGGATTGATGCTACACATGCATGTTCTAATGAGTTTTTTTGTCCTTGTTTTGGCTTTGTTTTGCAGGAGAGCATGAATACAACGTGAGGCCCTCTTCCTCTAGCCGGCTAGAAGGAGAGGAGGTTTGAATCCACAAGTTCCTCGCACCTCGTTTGTCAAGCGTGATCAAGTTTTCTTTCCAAGGTACACGGCGCCGTTCTTTACACTTCTTCATCCTTTGGCGTTGTTAATCCTTGGTGGCGATCACGGTTAGTATTTCTCATCCTTTCATCCCCCTTGTCTTTGATTCACATGTTTATGCATGTATGTATTTAAAGGGGGCGGGATATGAATCTAATTAAAACAAATCAACAGTTTTTTGGCGATCACGGTGGGACACCAATGCCCATCACGTTTGTTTTAATGCTCTTTTGTAAGTTGGGTGTGTGCATGTGCATGTTTAGGTCATATTTTATCCATTCTTCCATTGTTTGGGGCATTTTAAGGGCTCAGGTAGTGTGACGGTCCTATAGTAGACCGCCACATGCATGTAACGGTCATTTGGTAGACCGTTATAGCTTTTGGCAGTCCTGCGTGCATGCTCACAGGGCCGTGTTCATCGAGAGATAACTTTTGATCCTGATGTCCGATTGTGCTGATTTTTCTTCCGTTGGATAGCCCTTTGTATTGTCTTTCCATCCATATATCATTTGCATCATTTGGTTGACATTTGCATATTCTAATATTGTCCAACTTTTTGAGTTTTCTGCATAAGTTATGCAGACAGGCTCAGGGACAGGTTCACATGTACATCTTTACTCAGTGATTTGACTACCTTCCCGGTGTCTGATTGCACTGATTTTTGTTCCATTGGATAGTCCTTTGTATTGTCTTTTCATCCATAGCTTATTTGCATCATTTGGGTCTCATTTGCTTAGTTAAAAATTATCATCATTTTAGCATTTTATCCATAAAATCTGCATGTGGTCTGCGCATAGGTTCACGGGGGCAACTTTGCTCAGTGATTTGATTGACCTCCCGAGGTCAGATTGATATGTTCTTTGGCCCGTTGTGTAGACCTTTGTATTGTCTTTCCATCCATATACTATTTATCTTATTTGGATCATGTTTGCATAGTTTAATCTAGTCTTGATTTTCTAGTTTTAAGTTAGAATTTGCATGCACTCCGGTGCACATAGGGCCATACATTGCATATCATAGTTGCATTTCCTACCTTGGTAAGTGATCCTCTCGCCTCCATATTCCTTGGAGTCGACTAGGTGATCTTATCTGGGACCTCCATAAGTCCCCGTGAGCCGTGGATTCCCACACGGACACCGGGCCGGTTGTACCTTTCCACCCCTTAGGCTTGCATTTGCATAAGTGTGAGGGAGTTAACCTTAGTCAACCCAAAGTTTAGACCTTATTCCCATAGGATTCTTATCTTGAGGGAATTATTATTAATTCAAATCATTAAAAGGTCTATTAAAATCCCTAAAATATTTTCCATCATATCAACTTGTTTGACTTGGGTGAAAACTCTCACATTGCATTATTTGTGTTGTTTGGGCTTGTCCAAGCTCATTAGTGGTGTTTTGTGTTGCATCCACATGTTTTGTCATTGTTAGGCTCACTTAAGTCAGTCCATTTTGTGGGTTCATTGTCCAGTCCATCGTCCCTTGGTCCGTTGTCCATCGGTCTTTGCATTAGTGGGTCAGTCCCTCCTTGTTCTCAAGCCCATTAAGCCCTTGCTTCCCGATTTGTATTGTCCTTGATCTCCTTATATTAAGTCTCCATTTGCCCTCATGGAGTATCATTCTAACCCCTTGTATCATTCTTTTTCTCAATCTTCTTCCTATTCCCGCGTGGAATCCTCTTCCCACGCGGGCCCATCTTCCCGTGGTCCCTCTGATCCCTCTGAGGAACAGGCTAATCTCATGGCCCATATATCAAGCCTTGTTCGCCAAATGGACCCGGCCCAAGCCCAACATCTTATTGCATCTCATCTTCATGGGCCTCCTTCTCTTAATGGGCCTCCTTCTCTCATTAATGGGCCTCATCATCTTAACGGGCCCCATTCTCCTAATGGGCCTTATTTTTCTAATGGGACTCATTCTTCTTCTCCTTATGCTACCAGCCCAATGGGTCCTTATGCTCATGCTTCTTCTAGGCCCACATATTCTTCTACTCCCGGAATGGGCCCTTCTTCTTCTCAGCCTGGATCCTCTTATCCGGCCCATTATCATCATACTGGTCCGAATTCACATCCTCTTGCTCAAGCTGGCCCATATTCTTCTCGATCTCTCCCTACCCAAGAGATGATTGTTCAAACCCAACGCCAACTTGATGAGCTTCAACGTCGGATAGATCCTAAATCCTCTTTAAGTGTTCCGTTCGCTTTCCAAGGTCTTCGGCTCCCACCTCCATCATAAATTCTCACATATCGTTGTTATAGTGGAGTCGGTGACCCGTATGTGCACTTGAAAGAGTTTGTTTATGAGTCGGCCCAATTTCGACATGACCAACACTTGATGGCTTATCTGTTTGGTCTGTCATTGGAAGGCCCGGCTCGGGATTGGTTCTTCTCTCTTCCGCAAGAGCAAGTTGTGAATTTTCAAGCCGTTCAAGAAAAATTTATACAGCAGTTTCAAGACCAAGTTGGGCCCAAGTATTCTATTGTGGATCTGGCCCATGAGATGATGAAGCCCGAAGAGGAGTTCTCTACCTTTGCCGATCGTTGGCGTCGCCTTGCCGCGCAGGTCCAAGGGCACATTCCAGAAGGAGAGCAAATCAAGATGCTGATATCCAATGCCGCGCCTGAGTATCGGTTTATCTTAGCCCTCAACAACATCACCTCCTGACAACAATTATATAGCCGAGCCCGCTTCATCCACCAAAAAATCCAAGATTCTCTTGACCCCGAGTCTCCACCATCCACCTCCACATATCAACCTTCACCCTCCACGTTCCAACCCTACGCTCCCATGAGTCAGCCCACCATGAGTCAACCTTCCGCCACATATCCCTTCATGGCTCTATCCCCCGCCTCTACATACCTATACGCCTCCGCATATCAACCTTCCATGAGTCAGCCTCCTGCGTCCGCATACCCGTCTCTGTCTCCACCCCCGGTCAAGGTCACACCACATCCCGAGCAGGTGGATGCCGTCTACATACCTCCCCACTCCATTCCACATATGCCTTCACCAAATCCCACCTCTGCCAACCACACTCCATTACCTATGCAACCTCCGCTTCCCTCTCCACAACCTTCTCCACCACCTCATACCTCTCGGCATCCGCCTTGCCCGAAGCGGGCTCCTTGTCCTCCGTTGCCGGAGTGCTTTACTGACATTTTTAGGGCTTTGATGGCCGCTCACGCGTTGCCGCTCTCTCCGGCTGTGCCTTGCCGACCCACGGTCAGGAATATGCATATTGTGATTTTCACCGCCAGCAGGGGCATTTGGTTGAGGATTGTCCCGAGTTCCGAGAGTATGTTTATGGCCTGGAAGGTAATAAAAGGATTGATTGGGCCGCCATGCGTAAAGTTGTTTTAGATCTCCGCAGCAAGCAGCAGCAACAAGAAGCACCGCCCAAGCAACCGTTTCCATCTCTACAACACCGGGGGCACCCCAGTGATTCTTCGTCTAGCGTTGAACCTGCTCCATCACCTACTACTTCACCTACTCTGTTACCTTCGCTATCTCCTATCCAATCTCCGCAACCTCCACAAACCCAAGCCTCTGCTCAGGCTAGTGCCACCTCCCCTTCTTCTACTTCTTCCACCATTACTTCCACCCCCAATGTCGTTCGGCACGTTGTGTCGATACGTCGATGGTGGGTGCCACAACCCCCTCCTTCACCCTTGCCATGTCCACTACCTCCATCGACCACATCACCATCTCCACCATCCTCTCAATCGCCTACACCATCTCCACCACCCTCACCATTGCCTAAACCTCCATCACCCCCGCCATCACCTTTGACCGAGCCTGAGCAAATTTTGCCTTTGCCACCCTCGCCCGAGCAAGTCATACCTCCACCCTTACCTTTGCCTCCACCTAAACACACCATACCCGTTGAAACCCCCGCGTCTTCTGAACCTACTCCTATCCCCATTCTTCCACCTATTCCCACCCCACGGAGCGGGTGTGCATTACCCATGCTGCCCCTTGGGTCTAATCCCCAGGGAGACAATAAGCCAAGTCAAGATGATTCAGTGCCGGCCATGCATTTCAGGATTCAAGATTTTATTTGCCGAATGCCGATCCACATCCTGGTCCCTGGTTATTTTGGGGATGTTGAGCCTACACTCCTAGTGAAGACGGTTGACAAGAAGAGTTCCCTTGAGTTGATGCTAGTTTCTTCCCGAGCAAGGCCGGTGGCAATCTCTTTGCTCACCGGAGAATTCACCGTTGATGCTATTATTTCTCCTCTCTCTATTGCCATTCAGATGACAGGCCAAGAAGGGTTCTCTACCCGTGTTGTGCTAACGCATACGGCCGCCAAGCAGATTATGGGTTCTATGTTCAAGGGGCAATTGGCCGTATCTTCTACACTTTTCGGGGATATTCTGCACCTGTTATGTAATCTTCCTTGGTTTATTAGCAAGCCGGCCATGTCAACACCGTGGATTACTCTCCCTCAGCTTCACCCGTCTCTTCTAGCAAGGAAGTTATGCTTCAAGTCTTATTGCCGAGTGGAGCTGCCAAACCTCATGCTACTTGTGCCAAGTAACAAGACTCCATGGTTTTATGATATTCAGCATTATGAGGAGTTAGTTGTTCAAGAACGTCCTACTATTGTTAGCACCGGGAGTCTAGGGGCAACCGCCCCGATGAAGCTGCATGTCCATAGTCGGGCAAGGCCATCTGCTAGGTGGGCTCTCTATTTGAGAAGATATTACAAGGCAAGATGCCCAAGGATTCAAGCTCGGGCCAAGCGGGTCCATTTCAAGCCAATGTCAGCTAAGAAGAGACGGCGATGCAGGTTCAAGAGCCGTCAGTTGTGCATTCAGGGGTCCGCCTATTCCTCCCTTTCTTTTCATTCATCCTTCTTTCTACTCACTTCCCACCCTTGGGTGGTGTACCTTCCTCCATTTGATCCTATTTCCATCATTTTCTCCTCCTTCCATAGGTCCATGCGTCCCCATTCCTCTCCTTTTTCCCCGGATCCTCCAGATTTTCCCTCCTCTCACGATTCTAGGCCCCGGCCTATGTCATCCTTTCATCCCAATCTCGGGACATCACCTGATTCTTCTTCCCCGGGACTTCCGAGTATTGCCTCTAATTCTTCCCCAGGACTTCCGGGTGTTGCTTCTGATCCTTTTCTGGCCCTACCGGATGACTACTACTCTCCTTCTCCGGCCACGTCGGATGATCATTCTCCTTCTTCCTCATCTTCACAGTAATCCTCTCACTGTCATTCTATTCTCTCCTCTTCTCCCTTTCGGGGTCTTCGCCCTTTCTCTTGCTGCTTTCGAGGCTTTAGTCTGCCTTGATCTGAGCTAATCTGGTTTCTTCTATATCTGATTCCTTGTTATCAGGGTCTCTGTGCCTTAACGAGGGAGTTCTAGCCCTCGTCTCTCTTCCTTTTTATCCTCCTTCGTCTAGTTTGGTGTCTATCGCTCCTCCACGTCAAGGAATCTTTCAATCCCTTTGCTATCCTCTCCCTTTTGTTCTGTCAAGCAAGGAAAATAAAGCTCGCACTCCTCAAAACTCGATGGTCAAGATCACTCCACGGATTTGCAAAGGTATTTTGTGCAAGAATATGTTATCATTGCTATTACTCTTATTACTCCTGCACATGCTTATAACGTTGGTTCCTCGACATGGTTAATTGGCTTTTAGAAATTTGCTTAGTTCATTTAGAATGAGTTTGCTTCTGCAGCATCCTTAGGCTGGTGATAACTCCGCGCTGGGAGTCTAGTTCCTTCCCCGATCGTTGAGGGTGGCCTTTGAGCATGGGTTTTTCACACACCACACGGCGAGCCATAGCCGATTCCTCTGAGGCACACCGTTGCTGCTTTGGCCATACTTTGGGTATGCACAAAGGTCTTTTTTTCTTCTCTGCTCGGCCAAGTGCAGGGGCAAGAGATTGATGGATGAGATGACTAACTATGCGCTCTCTAATACGACAGAGGTCTCAAATAGGGGCAGTCTTGACCCTCAAAAATGAGCTTTCATGCTTTATCTAGCAAATAAGGGTTGTCAAATGAAAATCATATATGAATGAGAAGATCAATGCGAAAATATGAATCAAAGGCATGGTAAGAGTGGCAGTACAGTTCCCCGCGGGACGTCATGAGCCCGGTCGCATGCATGCCTGATAAATATGGGTCTCAGAATCAAAGACACAAAGCCCCGACGCAACAGGCTATCTCTTTGAGGGGTGGTGCCCTAGAAGGAATTCAAGTCCTGATGTCTCCCATCCTGCATAAAGTTTGTCTCCAATTTTTCTTCTATTTCTCCCTCTTAGGCTGGGTTGTATCCCGTGTATGGCCTTAGTAGGGGCACCGTTCTTTAGAGGCAGTTGGTTGTGGTAAGCCACCCTCACATGCACGCCCTGCCCAAGGGAAGTCTTTAATGAGAGGGGAGGGACGGCGATCTCTGGCCAGTAGTTCGAGCCTGTCTTTGGGTGCTGCGGATTACTATTCAAAAATCCAAAAAAAAAATGAGATATTGTCAAAAATCTAGAAAATATGATGAGATATTGTCAAAAATCCAAAAAAAAATAAATGAAATACTGTTCAAATCTAAAAAAAATTAAATATTTTCAAAATCTAAAAAAATCAAGAAAATTGAAAAATCTAAAAATACTTATCTTTTATATTTTATTTTGAGAATAGATACGTAATCTGTTTGCAAAGTGTGCAGGTTGCAGGTACTCAGGCATTCCTTGCTATATCTTTGTGCTCTGTCTCCTGTCCACATCTTTAATCTGATCTTCCCTTCTTCAATCATGTCTCTCGATCTGTTCTGAAGCTTATGTCTTTCTCAGCTTTTGTTTGCAATGATCATATTTCTATGAGAGGGCTTTACCTCACGATTATGAACCTGGCGGTTCTGCTTCATTCTGATCTTGGGTTTTGATTGAAGGGCGTATTTGTTTATATCCTTTGTCCCGCCATGTCCTTGTCTCGCCGTGTCTATGTCCCACCGTGTTGTCCCACACATGTTATTTTATTCTTCACCACGTGTTGTTAGTTGTCTTACATATGTTGTTAGTCGTCCTTCTATATCTCGTGTGTTGTCCCAATAGTGTGATCATCCCTCATGTTCTTGTCCCAACCATGTGTTGTCTCACTGCATTGTTGTCTTGTCCCCCACGTTTATCTTGCATACGCGTGGTTTGTTCATGCCATTGCATATGTGCTTGTTCGTCTTGTTGCGTTGTTTTCCATTCGTTTGATTGTTATGTGTCGTTCAATTGAGCGTTATCTTATTGTCGTTATGTTCATGCTTGTTTATCATGTTCATTCATATTGTTGTTGTCTTATTTGAAAATCCATGAAAATCCACAAAAATAAAAAAAAGAAAATCTAAAAAAGATGCCGTTTCACTTGGTAGGTAAGTCAGGTATGGCTCTCGATCCCTTCTCATTGTTACATTACTATAGGGTATCTACGTTATTATAGCCTCTCAAGGACCAACTGGTTGTCTGTGTGTTCTGGGATCTGATGTTCCCCTTTAACAAAAACGATGATGATCTAGGAGCATATGGTTAATCGTTGGATAGGCCGCTCGGTTGAGTCGGGTGGGGGACGACGGACTCTTTCTCGCACGCCGTGGTTGCAAGAAGACTCTTGACCCCGTCTGGCTCAGTCTAGCAATATTATCCTTGAGTACTTTATATTTTATCTTTCTTTGCATTCGTTTTAATGATTTCTTTATTTTAACCCAGCATGCATCATGTCATTTTGAGCACTCACGCCTCATGATCCATTCAAGATTTCTCCTCAGCACTGGTTAATTGCACTTCAGTTCTCTTGGGTAAGAGATTCTTCATTCCACTCTGAGTTTGAACGATTTCTATGATCTTCCCGCTTGGTCTGGTTGGCCAGCGTGATTCCTGTCTGGATTTTATCTCAGTCTTATCTCTCCTTTTCCAGCTCTTATGCTGTGCTCCTGTCGACCCACTCATTGTCCGTGGATTATGTTCCCAATGAGGCTGGTCGTGTTCCCTTTCCTTTAGTTTAGTTCTCCAGACATGTCTCATCCTTGTCATCCATTTCAGGTGGTTAGTTCGGCATTTTCAGAAGAATTCCTGTCGCTTGTTGGTTATGATGGGTGTCTTTTTGTCTTGATGCCCGCTTATCAGTTCTCTCCGCTTCATCTCCGCTTCATCTCCATTTCACGTCACTGTCGCTTTCGCTCCATCTCCTTTCCATTTCGTCTCCGCGTCGCATCCGCTTGTTCCCTTGCAAAGCAGACATCAAGGAGGGGCATCTGTTGACATCCGTTTTAAGCCCACAAGTTGCGTCATTTCTCTTATTCATCATTTTGATGTCCCGAATTACCCATTATTTTGGAGCCTTCTTTGGATGGATTTCGAGCCCATTTCATTCCCTTTGAGCCTTAGAGATCATGATTTCCTAGAGCCCTATAGCTTATCTTATCAAATTCTAGCTTCCAAGTCAACTTACGGCCCATTTAGGCCGGCTTCCCTCAAACATTCGGCTCTCTCTCACTGCACAGTCTTGAAAGTGGTCCTTTTTCATCTCCTTCTGTTCCTCTTTTTAAAAGGTTGTCTTCACCAAAGTTGTTCATCTTTCAAAGATCTACAATTTCTTATTCTATGCCGTTGGCCAGTTCTGCCCCTATTATGAGCTATTCATATTTTTCCGGCGTGCTGCGCTATTCACCTATGTCCCAGAATCTTTCTCTCTCTTCTAGCACCATTTTCTCTCTCTTATAATCATTTTCTCAACTTGCTTTCTTCATAAAAATTGTTCCTCTCTCAGTTATCTACAATTTCTTCATCTACTACTTTCGCTAGTTCTACCCCGTTTGAGAGATACCCTTCAATTTCCAAAGTCACGCGCAGTCTGCCCAAAATCTTCCTCCATCAGTGTGACGGCCCTACCCTAGACCGCCAGGGCAGTGTGACGGTCCTACGATAGACCGTCACACTGAAACTTACCTGAAATTGCCCTGTTCGATCCCTAGAGCGTGGCGGTCCTATCCTAGACCGTCAGAGTCCATGTGACGGTCTAGTATGGGTGTGTTACACCGAAACTTGTCCGAAATCGTCCCGTTTGACCCCCAGAGTGTGACGGACCTATCCTAGTCCGTTACATAACTCAGACGGTCGTACGATAGACCGTTACACACACCTGAGAGTCCAATTCGTGCTGGACTCTGCTCCGTTTTGGTTCGTCGTGGCCCTCTTGTAGAGTCCATAACTTCTTGAATTCTACTCCGAATTGAGCGCTGTTTGTTCCTATGATTTCTCCTTGGTATTATCTTGAATTCAGTCCAAAGAACTCCAAATTTCATTGGCTATCATGCTCAGAATTACACTCAAAAATTGAGGGTTTAGGTGTCCTGGTTCAACTCAAACTCTACAGATTAAGCTCCGGGGCTCCCTTCCAGAAGCCATATCTTCCAGATCCTTCATCCAAATAGAGTCCCGTTTTCTCCTACGACTTATCTTGACTATTATCTCGAGATTGATCCATAGATCTCGAGATTTGATGGACTCTATCTCTTAAACTCGTGGAGGAAAGTTGGGGGTTTTTCACCACTTTTCTATAAAAAACTGCCCAGTTCGTAATCGCGACGGGGGGCTCTTTCTTGGTTCGAGGCGAAGCCATGCTGCAACTCCAAGTCACAACTTCGACCTTGGCTTGAAGAGGGAAGTATTAGCTTTCAATTCCATCCTTCTGGGCTTGATTTCACGGTCTATATTCTTAGTTCTCTTCCTCTTAAAATCATAAATCATCACATTTTTCTGCACTTTTCTGCTACATATGTGTTTCCCCCCGTTTTGCATCATCATTTTCTCTCTATTTTCTCAATCAAATCTCGTGATTTCAAATCTCATGCATGCACAACACACCCACCTATTATTTCCACCCTTCCACAGTGGTTAAAAACCTCCCCCCGGTGAGTTTGCCCTCAATTTCTACCCCTATTTTATCACTGCGGGATTGATGCTACACATGCATGTTCTAATGAGTTTTTTTGTCCTTATTTTGGCTTTGTTTTGCAGGAGAGCATGAATACAACATGAGGCCCTCTTCTTCTAGCCGGCTGGAAGGAGAGGAGGTTTGAATCCACAAGTTCCTCGCGATCAAGTTTTCTTTCCAAGGTACACGGTGCCGTTCTTTACACTTCTTCATCCTTTGGCGTTGTTAATCCTTGGTGGCGATCACGGTTAGTATTTCTCATCCTTTCATCCCCCTTATCTTTGATTCACATGTTTATGCATGTATGTATTTAAAGGGGGCGGGATAGGAATCTAATTAAAACAAATCAACAAGGGGCAGTAGTCAGACGGTCCTTTAAGGTTTGGAAGCTCTCTTCGCAATCTTCGGACCACACATACGGATTCTCCTTTCGTGTAAGCATGGTAAGAGGGACAACAATCTTGGAGAAATCCTTTATAAATCGCCTCCTTTCGAAATGCCCATACCTCCTCCGAAATGCCATCTTATGAATATCCTCATCCTTGATCCTTAACTGATGGTATCCCGATCGGACATCAATCTTCGAGAAATATTTAGCTCCTGATATTTGATCAAATAACTCGTTGATCCTCAGCAGCGGGTATTTGTTCTTGATAGTAAGTTGGTTCAACTGTCGATAATCGATGCAAAGTCTCATCGATCCATCCTTCTTTTTGACAAATAGCACAGGCGCTCCCCACAGGGAAGTACTCGGCCTAATAAATCCCTTTTTCAAAAGCTCCATCAATTGTTCCTTTAGCACTTTTAACTCGGTGGGGGACATTCTATAGGGTGCCCTAGAGATAGGACAAGCACCAGGGATAAGGTCAATGGCGAATGACACCTCTCTCTCCGGGGGTAGACCAGGCAAATCCTCTGGAAAAATATCGAGAAAATCCTGAACTACGTGGATGTCTTCTAGCTTTGACTCCTTAGCCTCCCTAATGGTTACAAGAGCAAGAAAGGCCATACAACCTTTCCTTATAAGCTTTTGAGCTCTAAGAGCCGAAATAAGGGGTGACTTATTCCGACTCCGAGGACTAGTGTAAACCAGCTCCAGATAATCATCAAAAGTTACTTTGCCCTTTCGACAATCTATAGCTGCCCTATGTGTGAATAGCCAATCGACACCTAGTATGGCATTATACCCCTTCATATCCAGGCATATCAAATCGGCAAGTAGATTTTGCCCTTCCACCATAACTTCACTATTTGGGTAATGGTGTGTAATCTCGAATTCGCTTCCAAGAGGAGTAGAAATAATTAAGTCTAACCATACAGGTTCCATAGAAAATGAAGCAGTGAATCTTTTGGAAACAAAAGAATGAGTCACGCCGGTATCAAATAAGACATGAGCAGTCTTGGAATAAATTTTTAATGTACCTTCCACTATTCCTCCTTCATTTGGTTCCGCCTCTTGGAGTGCTTGCAGGCGGCCTTGCTTGTTGACCGGATGCTTCTCGGTCTTCTCTCCTTCAACCCACTCATTAAGTAGAGGACAACAAGGAATCCTGTGATCTAGGCTTCCGCATCGGAGACAAGCTCCCAACTTTCTCCAACATTCTTCAGCCTTATGTCCAACCTTATCACAATGTTTGTAGACAATCTTGGATGGCGTGGTAGTGATGGAGAAAGGCTTATCGTTCTTCTTTATTTTCTTGCCCTTGGAGGACTCTCCCTCCTTGCTGGGTCTCTTCTTAGAGAATGGGGCCTTGAAGGTCCCTGAACTGGTAACTTGTTCCTTGTTATCCCTTCCATGGATTTTTTCAGACAATTCCCCTCTAGTAATTAGGCCCTTCTCACCATCTCCGAATAGATTTGTATGTCCATCGGCACCAGTTGTGTGATATACTGCGGCCTAAGCCCGTTTAGGAAACGACGGGCCTTCATCTTGTCCGTACTCACCAGATGTGGTGCATACCGGGACAATCTAGAGAATTGGGCCTCATATTTGGCTATTGATAGATTTTGTTGCTTTAACGCGGCAAATTCCGCAGCCTTCTTCACTTGAATTCTATCCAAGAAATATTTGTTATTGAAATACTCAATAAACTCGACCCATGTGACATGTTCTTGTGGCAGGGTTGCTTCCACGGACTTGCACCATAAACGAGCGACGTCCCACTCTAGTTGAAATGTTGATAATAGCACCTTTTCTTTGTCCGTGCATTGCATGACACAGAATATATGCCCAATCTCCTTCAACCAGTTCTTGGCATCATTTGGATCAGATGAGCCATTAAATTTTGGTGGGTTCATATTCCAGAAGCTTCGGTGGAGGTCTCCAGCTCCACGGTTCATTCCACCCTACGCTACATGTTGCAACGCCTGAGTAAGGCCTTTGATAGTGCGTTGCATGTCGCGCCATTGAGCACGTTCGGTGGCCATGGTCCTACAAGATTTAAATAATTAAATTAATATATAATTAACCAAGGGTTTTATCTCCCTATGTTGACTTAACCCATGGCTCTACCCATCTCACCGGTGTAAGGTATCGACCTATCCTTGGACTTGGTTTCCTATGTATGTTTGGAATACCTAGACTCTAATATCACAAAAACTGTCACGTCCCGAGCGCGGAAGAAATTCGGAAGTGCATGATGAGTTTATAACAATCATGTCAATCAGAGCACAAGAAAATTCAACACAAAGACAGAGTGCGCAAAGATAAGAAATATTACCAAGTCCTTTATTCATTAATAACTCCAACCACTTATTACATAATTCCTCAAAGGTAAATACTTAAATGACATTCTAGACTCAATAAAAAGAAAATTACAATAATAGACTCAAGAAATAAAATATGACTCGACTTGATGCTGGCTTGGATAGTCCAGGTATAGCTCTACGCTCATCACTCATGGTCATCCCAATCTGAATGAGACTCGTCATCGGAATTACCTAAAAAATAGGGGAAAACACTAGGTGAGCGAAAGCTCAGTGGGTATTACATCTCAAGTACAAGCTTACTTTAAGTAAATTATATGTTACATGTAATGCAAGTATAGCTATGCATGAATGCAAGATAATGTCGAGAGTGGAATATCGAGAGTTTGACAAGATAAGCAAGTATTTCATGAGATTCAAGTTTAGTCATCAAGTACCAAGTCATGAAGTATCAAGTCAAGTCATGAGATATTGGCTAGTCATTCATTCAAGTACTACCCATGTCGGGCCAGGCAAGTCACGTATATCATGTCAAGTAATATCAAACATTAGAGAGATTGTGAAATGTCATAAATCAAGCTAGTCATGCACTTCAGTACTTTCGGGTGCTCCTCCCAGGACCAGATCGGGCCCCATTAACGCCTGGCATTGAGTTATGTAAATATTTAGACATCCACTATAGTTTATACCCAATAGAATTCCAAGAGAATAAGCCATTGAAGGAACATTAAAGGTAGATTCACGGAACTAGGAGTTTTCAAGGATAGATCTTTGAGTAAGATGACATGGCAATAAATCTCACATAAAACTAAGACAAGCGTGAAATCTTGGTCAATTGGCATCCGCTCAAGCCACCGCCAATTCAGAATTCGCATCCACTATAGTGGTCGCCAATTCTGTGAACAGAATAGGCACGAAGAAATAGCGTCCACTGTTACGGCCGCTAATTCTATTGTGGCGTCCACTGGCCTGGTCGCCAATTCCAGGCAGGGACAGACTCTCACAGAACACCATAAACAGCGCTCCGTGATGGCTAGGGCATCATGTTTCTTCAGACTGACATGACAAATAAGGGTTACTTGGTTTTTAGGGTATAACCGGCTCGGCTACCTTGAGGGAATCGAAGGCTTAGCGGTGTCTTACGAAGGCCTTAGAGAGAGAAATTTCAGTTTGGCGGAAGGAATATCTGACAGAGGGTCTTTCAATCTCCAAGAATTGAGGTGTAGCATGAAACATTGTGAAACAAGGACTCTATCTTCAGACTTGAGATAGGAGTGCCATAAGACCCGCGGTATGGGTGAAAACACGATGAAACTATGTGACAAGAAAATCGCGTCGCTTTAGACAGGCGCTATATCTTAAATTGGTGTCTGCTGGGAGAGACGCTAAATCAATATTTCAATGAATTTTAATAATATTGCAATGAATTGGCGTCCTTTTAAAAAGGTGCCATATCTTCAAACAACGTCCATTGTCGTGGACGTTAATTCATAAATTTCCATAATTTGCACATTTTTTTAATTTACAAGATTTGGCATCTGTTCACACGGGCACTAATTCTTAGGTCGAGTCCGTTTACACGATCGCTAATTCTTTTCTATGTACATAACATATGGCATATGGTAAATACGTTTCTAGGCACAATCTACTATTCATTTATTTCAATTTAGCATGAACAGTAGCACATTCATGTTTATGAGGACTTTCAAAAAACTAGAGACATGGTAATGTAGAGAAAAATATGGAGATCATGAGAACGTACTCATGCAGAATTAACAAAATCAGGTTCCATAGTTATTAAATTTTTAACATGGGTTAATTATTAAATGCTCTACAAGAAATAGCGTCACGGTGATGGTAGCCAAATTAAATGCTCTACAAGAATCAGCGTCCTTCCATACGAACGTTTATTCATCAGCGACCACTGTCCTAGTTGCTATTATCTATGCAATAGAAATCGCTAAAACTACGTAAAACTGATAGCTTGGATTATGGAGACAAGATGCATAACAAGATATAAAGATGGTATTAGAGGTTATATGCATGCAATATCCTTTTTCAATCATCTTATGCTTAACTCTTGAGACAACCTACCTTGTTGGGTTGACGACGAAGGAAACAAGGGATAGTAGAACAGGGAAAAAGAGGAAGCAGCTACGATAGCAACTGCAACAGGAACAACAAAGGAAGAAGCACCTTCCTTTACGTTCTCAGACGAGGGAAGAAGAGAGAAGACGTCCACCCTAATCAGTCGCAGTAGCAATAGGAAGAAGGGGAAGCATGGATCTTCTTCTTGCCCGACAGCAGGAGGAAGACGTCGATGCACGAACAACAGGAGCAACAATAAGCTTTTGCCGATCACAGAGGTCTTATTTATAAGGTTTTGAAGCTCTACGAATCCTACTAGGTACGTGGTTTCCTAATGGGATTTAAACTTCTTCGATCGATCTCTTCCCTTCCTTATCACCGGCCGCTTTCCTAGTTAGAGTAAAACCCTAATCTCCCATGCAAGCATCCTTCGAACGTGATAAAGGTTGGGTTTATGAAACCAACCCCTCTAATAGTAATATATATATATATATATATATATATATATATCCCATGCATCCTTTCGACGTGGAAAGGGTTATGGATAATTTTTAGAGGTCTTATATAACCGTAAGGCCCATTTGGCCATTGGGTTGGGTTTATTTTGCTAAGCCCCTTTTATTTTGTCAAAGACTTTTTGCTATTGGGATTTAATATAGTTTATTATTTCAATCTATATGTGTATATTTTATCCGGAGTGCTACAGTGCGTGTGAGGACCGAGCTAACCAGAGTATGTATATTGGGTATGGAAACAAAATGTGAACCAAGTGGAGCTAGATACATATCAGTTGTACATCATCCAGGGGTGAATATGCTCACAATGATGAAGACGTTAAAGCCCACAGACAGACCCTGGGACAACAATCAAATGTATGAGCATGAATGTTCAGGGAGCGACTCAGAGTATGTGTTAGTGAGCCTATGTTCAAACAACAAGAGTGCTGCCAAACATAGAACTTCTTACAGAACGAGTGCTCGGCTATATCAAAAGATGTTGAAATAAAATAATAACTCCCTTTGAAATGAAGATAGAAGAAATGGAAGCAATCACACTGGGACACACCACTGCATAAGAGATTTTTAAGGTGGTTCGGTTGTAAACCCGCAACCTACGTCCACCCCTCACCAAACCCGGTGAGGCTTTACCACACGAGGACAAAGTCCTCAACACACACGGGGACGACGCCTCCCCCCCCCATACACACACACAGGGACAAGCACCACACACACACACACACGCACAAACAAAGAAAACAAGCTGCAAGTGCAGCAAAAACACTTCCGGCCTCTAACCAGAGCACCAGACACACACTGAAGTACAGATCAGAAGTTGCAAACGCAAACCATACAAAAAATGAGGAGAAACATATGTAGCTTCAAAGGAAGCACTTGACTATTTTTCAGATGCTCTGGACGTTCCTCTTCTTCTTCCTTCTTGCTCACTATGGTCTGCTCACTGCTCTCTCTATCTCCTTCTTTTCTTCTCAGATTTTTCTCATGAAGCTCATGGCCGCTCACTCTATTTTCTTCTTCTCTTCTCTTTTTCTTTCTTCTCTTTCGGACGAGCTAAAGTGACATGCCTATTGATGCATTACTCAACCAACTCTTCCAAGGTGGCCATTGCTTCGTATTTATAGAGAGGTGGTATAGAGTTTTCCCTCCAGACTTCTACGATCTAATTGGTCGGAATATAAAAATACTTCTTTGAACAATAGATATGTAGGATCTTCTCCCCATTGGCTATCTGTAGGACGTCCTTTCTGTCCTGGAAGATCTTCTAGACAGAATCTCTAATTGGTTGGATGCAAACGACGGTTTCCTTGAAAGGTGACCTTTCCCATATATGAAAACTGACAGAACCACTGACCAGAAGGAACTAATCTGGTAAGCTCAAGATGACAATGACACTTGACTGTCCCACTACAGGTAGTAGAGGAGGTTGTGGAGTTGACTTCCGAGCAAGATTGCATTGGCTCTTTTTGAAGTCTGAGCTTAGTTTCCGCAGGGCTGAGCTTGCTTTATCAAGTCCGAGCTTATGCAGTCCGAGCTCATTCATGAAGACGGGGCTTAGTGAGGCTCGGCTCTACTTTGTGAAGTCCGAACTTGTGCAGTCCGAGCTTAATCCAAGCTTGTGCATTAAGACCGAGCTTAATCCGAGCTTGATCATGAAAGACCGAGCTTCATCCGTCCGAGCTTTAGACATGCTCAACTCTCGGCCTTGGCTGTGATCGCTCGGGCAGAGCTTTAAGCTCTATTTTTTACCCTTGCTCACCTATTTGTCACCCTTACCGGCCTTTTATCTATCCTGCAAGTGTATTTGTTACCGTTGTGACACATTCATCAGCGCTATCACCCATTTGTCAGCCTTGCTGGGCTATTTTTCACCCTTATCGCTTATTTGTGTGCCTTACCTATCCATTTGTCATCCTTATCTTCATTTAGCCGTCGCCTTTGCTCTTTTTCAACCTTGTGACCCATTTGTCTACCCTGTGAGCCATTTGTCACCCTTGTAAGTCTATTTGTCAGCTCTAACAGGTATTTGTCGCCTGTGTATGGCTATTTGTCACCCTTACTTGATTGTTTATCTGCCTTTTTCTTTCAGCTTTGTAGCAGCCCCATAAAGCCATTTGTCACCCTTGTTTGTCTTTTGTCTCCCCTGTGAGCTATATGTCACCTTTGTGAACCATTTTGTCCATGTAGTTGCCACATGGTCGAGCTTACGCTTCGTGGTCGACTCTCGGACGGTCGACCTGCTGGCTTGCTTCTCTTCAAATCTCTGATGGTCGACCCTCGGCGGTCGATCTCGGTGGTTAACTCTCAGACTTACTACTTGATAGCTTGACTCTCGGAGTCTCGGACTCGGCTTGAGCTGCAGTCACTCAGCTCTCGGCGGTTGACTCGAACTTGATTGTGCCAGGCTCGATTCTTGACTGGCTTCACTCGGCATGTATCTTTCAAAGTCTGTTGGCATTTGTTCAGCTGGGCTTTATGAAGTCCGAGCTTAGTTGCATTGACGCTCGTCCATTACTTCGTCGACTCCACTCGTGCTGCAGTCGCTAGGACAGAGCTTTGATAGATTGGGGTTTACTCAAGGTGTCGACACTTTCTTCTTGCTAGATACGAAGCTCTTTTGCCCTTGATGTTTTGCATCCCATTTCTGCTGCTATTGCTAATGTTGGCCTTATTCATTACTTTCACTTCAATGCATCACATCGCATTTCACCATTGCAAAATATCTTTCACACTGCTCATCTTCATGAGGCCATACACTTGCCAGTGCTGACTTTGACCTGAACTGCATATAAGTTGACATCATCAAATGCATATTAAACTCATCAATGAGTCATAGTCAGACATCATCAAAACCAGAGACACAACATTCTCCCCCTTTTTGATGATGGCAGCTATGAGTCATTATGAGTCACCTGTCAAAATAACTCAAACATGACTCATTAAAACCTCTCCCCCTTTGCCATCAGCAAAGAGGACATAAATGGATACCAGTTGTTGGATACCAGATGAGCAGAGATAAAGGTTTTGACAGCAAGGCAATGCAATCAGTTAGAGTAAAACTTCAGAGATCGATGTAAAGCAGTGGAAATCAATGATTAGTGAACAATCAATTTGAATGTAGCCAAGGACAGAAATAGACTTGGCAGGATTTGAGATCAGTTTGGTAGCCAACGGGAGATTTTTTTTATTTTTATTTTTCAAGTTTTTAGATTTTTAGAATTTTGCTATGTAATACTTGGAATTAAAAAAAACAATCTAACTATATACATGAAAGGCATGAACCAATTGCAGAAATGCTGATACAAATGGTAGATATGCATGAAACCAAGAACTTCACATGACAATGACTCCACATAAACTCCTCCTGTGAGATCAACAAAAGTTTGAATAGATGTGCAAGAAGGGGATGACCAAGATGTGGAAATCATGTAATTGGAGCAGACACAGAGGATTGCAGTGGAGAAAGAGTTAAACAACTCATGTAGAGGAAGACATCAAAAAAAAGCTCACACATCAGGGAATCTTATGTTTCAGAAAATTAACATTCTCCTTTTAGAGCAGCATAAATGAAGACCATTAAATGCAATGATGGTTCAAAGTGTATAAGCCCAAAATTTGAATGTAAGAACCCTGAAAATATATTCTAGCATATTTAATAGAACTAAAACAGATCTCTTTAAGACCAAGAGCCTCGCCCCCATTCCTCTTCAACTTTCTTAATGATTTCATGAGACACCCTTACAAAGAATTTCAACTAGTATTGAAGATAAACATCTTATGGTGTAGAATTCTTTTTAGGGTCAGCCTTTTGAAAAATATTTTCTTTTTCACAAATTTTACGTTTTGCACATTTTTCAGGAACAGTCAAGTTTAGCTCACTCTTTTGGCACGAGAAGATACTTTGATTAGATGCCAGACTCCCGGGTACTCAGAGCATCACTAACCATCCTGTCTCAAATTTGAACAGAGGTGGCTTGTCATATCATGACACAGTCCACGTCACTTCTTGGGTGAAGGGATATGGTTTCTCAATGAGCTTTCGCCATTGCTATACCTTTTGTTTTGATTTTTCTCAACCAAAATTTTTAAAGAGAGGTAACTAGACCTTTACTTCATGACATAATTCCCATCACTTCTTTGGTGAAGGGCCTATGTTTCTGAGTCAGTCATAGCCATTGCTATGTAGGATCAATTTTTAATATCCCTTAGGCATTTTCCCTTCAAATATATCAGACCATTTTTAATGTTTAAAAATAATACTAAGTGTAAAACCTTTAACTAGGGTGGCCTCAACACATTTAAAATCCAAAATTCAGGAAGGGGAGAGGACACATTACTTTATGTCTGTTTTAAGTCTATTCCATACACAGAGAGGGTCATTTTCAAGATTCTTAAACTCAGATTTAAGGTTTATATACTCCAAACCATCAAATTGATTTGAGGTTGGTCTGAAATATCACAAGGAGCTCTAAGAGGAAAACATTAAAATTAAGCTCCCCCTGAGTGTATGAACTCAGTCAGATTTAAACAAGAATCCTCCTCCTCAAGGAATGGTGCACAAGGATGTTGTAGGAGGAAGCAAAGGAAGTGATGCTCATTAGACACGAGTGAGCACAGTTCAATATGAAGATATGGATTGAAGAAATGGATAATAGCATCAAATGGACTGGTGCGTCGACGCAGGCACCACATGGTGTCGAGGCACAATGCTTAGATAGAAATCAAGAACAAGAGGAGTTCAATCTATACCTAAAATGTAGAATACATGAGTAACAATAGATAAATGCATTTTTTTTTATTTTGACATGCATAACCTAAATGCAATCTCCATTTAATGCATCAAACGCCCTTTGACTCCAGCTGGCATGCTTATGTCTAAGTGTACTGAAAATGCATTTGACAATGCGGAGTAAAATAGATGAATACATGAAATTCTAAATGATGTGGCCTGGGATGAATGAATAATTGACCTTGGTACTTGGCGGAGGATTTTTCTCACGCATACTGGTAGCTTTCAAACAGACTTGATCTGTCCTTCTACATAACAACATTTGATATACCAAGGGTCATGACATGATAGTGCACTGACGGGGTCCAAAATGGCTGTAATGAAGACTCCCCCTTAATTTGACACTACATGCATTATGACAAATAGAGTGCAATGCAAATCTACTTACATGCATGCAGACCCCAGATACATTCATTTAGCAACATTCAACAATCTGAATCATATTTTCACAAGGGAATTTCAGATGCTAACATCATCAAAACAGAATTTGTTCTATAGAAAATGAGAAGGATAGCACCTGAGTTCTTTGCATGGAAGTTTTTCATTTTGTCCTTGAAGAATTCCATAACTTCCATCATAGCCCATGTGCCTTGACTTCTTGCATTGATAAATTGCTTCATGCTTCTTATCTCCATGGCACACCTGCAAGGTTCTCGTCTTTCTTGCAATTAGATTGGTTTTGAGACAAGTAAGCATGGATGACCATTGAAAATTACAAATCAGCTTATATCAGATGAAAATATTAAACATATTAAGCTGATGGGTCGACGCACATGTATCAGACAGAAAGATTTTCAAAAATAACTTTCTGTTGGACGAAAATCAGATTTATTACAATTTAGCATCAACACAAATGCATTCTAACAACAACATCAAAACATGCAACTTAGATGCAGAAATTATAAACATTTCAACTCCCCCTAAATGTATGCATGGATTTCAACCATTCTTTTGGGGGTTTTTAGATATTGACTGATGTTATGCAGTTGATTCTGAAAGGAAATATGCATGTAATCAAACCTAACTATGTCCATAAGCATTTGAGTATGCAATGAAGTTTTGACAAACATGGGCAATCGACTCATGGTACCAAGCAGAGGCACATTCTCACGAATGGTGATAGCTCTTGGGCAAGCTTAACCTGCCCCCCTTCTAGTCACCATTTGATATACCATGAAGTCATAGCATGTAAGCACTCTTGGGAGGATGCAACACACAAGGCATACCTCAAAAACATGCACACACAAAATCTAATATCTGATGTGAATATGAGTGCATCATCTAGATTTTACTCTGTGCTTGACATGCACTACATGCATGATTATGCTGAGCATGCTGATGTTCAAATGCCAATGCTCGGAATGCAATATGCAGACATGCCTTTGTTTGAATGCAAATAACAATCTATACCTGAAATCCAGTAGAGATGAAAGACATTTCACAAATGCAAGGTATAAGAATTTTATTGCTATCTCCCCCAATGAATGAATAGGCAAGGTTTCAAACTGAATGGAAGATGAATCACACTAAACACAGATTACAAATCAATTTCTTGAAGTGGGCTACAATGAAAGCATTATCTTACAAGTTCACTACCACCTCCCCCTGAAGAGATGCATTTAAGGACATCTTCAATCAAACAAGATAAATGAGTTTCTTACAATTTTCTTCCCATAACAAAATGAATCATTAATTTCAGAATAGTGCAGAGGGAGGATTATAAAAGTAGGAACCAGCCCACAAGTATATTATAAACACAATGCTCATCTTTAAGCATGAGTTTCATCCACAATTAAATCATTCATCAAAAAACAAAACATTTAAGCAGCATTTAAACTTAACAATAAATTGTAGTCTCTCCCATATAAAAGGTAGGGAGGACAATGCATGATGTATCAAACAGATGTGACATGAAAATACAACATGAAAAATTAGAGAGTTCAGTATGGAAGAAGTTAAAAATAGTTCTGGCTACAACATATAAATAGATGTATCAATGATCACAGAGGGTTACACAATATCAAAGTCAATACCGATGCATTTCAGATTGACTAGCAGTAGGCACATTTTCAACTTTCAAGATAAAATTATTTCCCTCATGAGCCAGACATTTAATTTTACTGAACTCCTTTCCAAGTCATAGTCCATTAAATGAATCTTCAATTACAGCAGAATGCAAATCTCAGGTTAGCCAAAACTGGTTATGGACAAAAGAAATCTCAAATGTAAATGTACTTAAGAAACAACTGAAAAATTAAATCATGATAAAGGAACAAGTCACAGCTTATAGAAAGAAAGGAATTCATTATCACAATGTGCCTTGAGCAGTTCAAAACGATATTAACATTGCTTGGATTGCCAAACCAAAAGACATACTTAAAATAGATAAAGAAAATCATTGAAAACGGTTTAGCACCAAAAATCAAAATTGGTTGCACTAGGATCACCTCTGAAGATCGTTGGATCTTAGGTACATAGAGCTTAGCTCTGATACCAATTGTTAGGTCCCTTGCTTGGGTGCAACCGGATCTAGAGGGGAGGTGAATAGATCCCTTAAAAATTATGCCCTCTGAAAACCCATTTGACCAGATAAAAATTTTGGCTTGAATACACAACGGATATAACAATGATACATGGACAAACATGTGCTGGATATAGATACACAAGGTGTCAAACTACTCAAGATTAAGAGCTGACAACCTGAAGGAATGAATCCGAGCTAAGGTGATACTAATGCGAGGTAAAGGTGCACTCGATAAAGAGACACACAGCTGGGAGTGTTGGAACTTAAGAATTGACCTGACCCGCGCCAGCCACTAGCACTCAGGTGTGTGTGAGGACCGAGCTAACCAGAGTATGTATATTGGGTATGGAAACAAAACGTGAACCTAGCAAAGCTAGATGCATATCAGTTGTACATCATCCAGGGGTGAATATGCTCACAATGATGAAGACATTAAAGCCCACCGACAGATCCTAGGACAACAATCAAACGTATGAGCATGAATGTTCACGGAGCGACTTAGAGTATGTGTTAGTGAGCCTATGTTCAAATAGCAAGAGTGCTGCCAAACATAGAACTTCTCACAGAACGAGCAATGCTCGGCCATATCAAAAGATGTTGAAATAAAACAATAAGTCCCTATGAAATGGAGATAGAAGAAATGGAAGCAATCACACCGGGACAAACCACTGTACAAGAGATTTTTAAGGTGGTTCGGTTGCAAACCCACAACCTACGTCCACCCCTCACCAAACCCGGTGAGGCTTTACCACACGAGGACAAAGTCCTCAACACACACGGGGACGACACCCCCCCCTACACACACACACACGGGGACAAGCCCCCCCATACACACACACAAACAAAGACAAGAAGCCCCAAGTGCAGCAAAAACACTTTCGGTCTCTAACCAGAGCACCAGACACACACTGAAGTACATATCAGAAGTTACAAATGCAAACCATACATAAAATGAGGAGAAACATATGTAGCTTCAAAGGAAGCACTTGACTATTTTTCAGATGCTTTAGATGTTCCACTTCTTCTTCCTTGTTGCTCACTGTGGTCTGCTCATTGCTCTCTCTATCTCCTTCTTTTCTTCTCAGATTTTTCTCATGAAGCTCAGGGTTGCTCACTCTATTTTCTTCCTCTCTTCTCTTTTTCTTTCTTCTCTTTGGGACGAGCTAAAGTGACATGCCTATTGATCCATTGCTCGACCAACTCTTCCAAGGTGGCCATTGCTTCTTATTTATAAAGATGTGGTAGAGAGTTTTCCCTCCAGACTTCTGCGATCTGATTGGTCAGAATATAAAAATACTTCTTTGAACAATAGATCTGCAGGATCTTCTTCCCATTGGCTGTCTGTAGGACGTCCCTTCTGTCCTGGAAGATCTTCTGGACAGTATCTCTGATTGGTTGGATGCAAATGACGATTCCCTTGAAAGGTGACCTTTCCCATATATGAAAATGGACAGAACCACTGACTAGAAGGAACTGATCTGGTAACCTCATGATGACAAGGACACTTGACTGCCCCACTACAGGTAGAAGAGGAGGTTGTGGAGTTGACTTCTGATCAAGATTGCATTGGCTCCTTCTGAAGTCTGAGCTTAGTTGCCGCAGGGCCGAGCTTGCTTTATCAAGTCCTTCCGGGTGCCCCACTACATGGTAACAGCATTTAAACTTAACAATGAACTGTAGTATCTCCCATAAAAAAGGTAGGGAGAACAATGCACGATGTTTGATCAAACAGATGTGACATGGAAAAACAACATGAAAAATTAGAGAGTTCAGATATGGAAGAAGTTAAAAACAGTTCTGGCTATAATATATAAACAGATGTATCAATGATCACAGAGGGTTACACAATATCAAAGTCAAGACTGATGCATTTCAGATTGACTAGTAGTAGGAACATTTTCAACTTTCAAGATAAATTTATTTCCCTCATGAGCCAGACATTTAATTTTACTGAACTCCTTTCCAAGTCATAGTCCATTAAATGAATCTTCAATTACAGCAGAATGCAAATCTCAGGTTAACCAAAACTGGTTATGGACAAAAGAAATCTCAAATGTAAACGTACTTAAGAAACAGTTGGAAAATTAAATCATGATAAAGGCACAAGTCACAACTTATAAAAAGAAAGGAATTCATTATCATAATATGCCTTGAGCAGCTCAAAATGATATTAACATTGCTCGGATTGCCAAACCAAAATACATACTTGAGATAGATAAAGAAAATCATTGAAAATGATTTAGTACCAAAAATCAAAACTGGTTGCACTAGGATCACCTCTGAAGATCATTGGATCTTAGGTACACAGAGCTTAGCTCTGATACCAATTGTTAGGTCCCTTGCTTGGGTGTAACCGGATCTAGAGGGGGGGTGAATAGACCCCTTAAAAATTATGCCCTCTAAAAACCCATTTGACCAGATAAAAATTCTGGCTCGAATACACAGCGGATATAACAACGATACATGGACAAACATGTGCTGGATATAGATACACAAGGTGTCAAACTACTCAAGATTAAGAGCTGATGACCTGAAGGAATGGATCCGAGCTAAGGTGATACTCATGCGAGGTAAAGGCGCACTCAATAAAGAGACACACAGCTGGTAGTGATGGAACTTAAGAACTGACCCGACCCGAGCCAGCCACTAGCACTCAGGTGTGTGTGAGGACCGAGCTAACCAGAGTATGTATATTGGGTATGGAAACAAAACGTGAACCTAGCAGAGCTAGATACATATCGGTTGTACATCATCCAGGAGTGAATATGCTCACAATGATGAAGACATTAAAGCCCACCGACAGACCCTGGGACAGCGATCAAACGTATGAGCATGAATGTTCACGGAGCGACTCAGAGTATGTGTTAGTGAGCCTATGTTCAAACAGCAAGAGTGCTGTCAAACATAGAACTTCTCACAGAATGAGCAGTGCCTGGCCATATTAAAGAATGTTGAAATAAAACAATAAGCCCCTGTGAAATGGAGATAGAAGAAATGGAAGCAATCACACCGGGACACACCACTGCACAAGAGATTAAAAAGGTTGTTCGGTTGCAAACCCACAACCTACGTCCACCCCTCACCAAACCCGGCGAGACTTTACCACATGAGGACAAAGTCCTCAACACACACGGGGACGATGCCCCCCCCCACACACACACAAATAAAGAAAACAAGATGCAAGTGCAGCAAAAACACTTCCGGTCTCTAAGCAGAGCACCAGACACACACTGAAGTACAGATCAAAAGTTACAAAAACAAACCATGCAGAAAATGAGGAGAAACATATATAGCGTCAAAGGAAGCACTTGACTATTTTTCAGATGCTCTGGATGTTCTTCTTCTTCTTCCTTCTTGCTCACTGTAGTCTGCTCACTGCTCTCTCTATCTCCTTCTTTTCTTCTCAGATTTTTCTCATGAAGCTCAGGGCTGCTCACTCTATTTTCTTCCTCTCTTCTCTTTTTCTTTCTTCTCGTTGGGACGAGCTAAAGTGACATGCCTATTGATGCATTGCTCGGCCAACTCTTCCAAGGTGGCCATTGCTTCTTATTTATATAGAGGTGGTAGAGAGTTTTCCCTCCAGACTTCTGTGATCTGATTGGTCAGAATATAAAAATACTTCTTTGAACAATAGATCTACAGGATCTTCTTCCCATTGGCTGCCTGTAGGACGTCCCTTCTGTCCTGGAAGATCTTCTGGACAGTATCTCTGATTGGTTGGATGCAAATGACGATTCCCTTGAAAGGCGACCTTTCCCATATATGAAAATGGACAGAACCACTGACTAGAAGGAACTGATCTGGTAACCTCATGATGACAAGGACACTTGACTGCCCCACTACAGGTAGAAGAGGAGGTTGTGGAGTTGACTTCTGAGCAAGATTGCATTGACTCCTTCTGAAGTTTGAGCTTAGTTGCCGCAGGGCCGAGCTTGCTTTATCAAGTCTGAGCTTATGCAGTCCGAGCTCATTCATGAAGATGGAGCTTAGTGAGGCTCGACTCTACTTTGTGAAGTCTGAACTTGTGCAGTCCGAGCTTAATCCGAGTTTGTGCATTAAGACCGAGCTCAGTCGAGCTTATGTATGTAGACCGAGCTTGATCCGAGCTTGATCCGTTCGAGCTTTAGATAGGCTCAACTCTCAGCCTTGGCTGTGATCGTTCGGGCAGAGCTTTAGGATCTATTTTTTACCCTTGCTCACCTATTTTTCACCCTTACCGGCCTTTTGTCTGTCTTACAAGTGTATTTATTACCGGTGTTACACATTCGTCAGCGTTATCTCCCATTTGTCATTCTTGCTGGGTTATTTTTCACCCTTATCGCTTATTTGTATGCCTTACCTATCCCTTTGTCACCCTTATCTTCATTTAGTCGTCGCCTTTTCTCTTTTTCAACCTTGTGACCCATTTGTCTGCCCTGTGAGCCATTTGTCACCCTTGTAAGTCTATTTATCAGCTCTAACAGGTATTTGTCACCTGTGTATGGCTATTTGTCACCCTTACTTGATTGTTTATCTACTTTTTTCTTTCAGCTTTGTAGCAGCCCCGTAAAACCATTTGTCACCGTTGTTTGTCTTTTGTCTCCCCTGTGAGCTATATGTCACCTTTGTGAACCATTTTGTCCCAGTAGTTGCCACAGGGTCGAGCTTAGGCTTCGGGGTCGCCTCTCGGACAGTCGACCTGCTGGCTTGCTTCTCTTCAAGTCTCGAACGGTCGACCCTCGGCGGTCAATCTCGGCGGTTAACTCTCAGACTTATTGCTTGATAGCTTGACTCTCGGACTCGGCTTGAGCTGCAGTCGCTCGACTCTCAGCGGTTGACTCAAACTTGACTGTGCCAGGCTCGATTCTTGGCTGGCTTCACTCGTCATGTATCTTTCAAAGTCTACTGACATTTCTTTAGCTGGGCTTTATGAAGTCCGAGCTTAGTTGCGTTGACGCTCGTCCATTGCTGCGTCGACTCCACTCATGCTGCAGTCGCTAGGACAAAGCTTTGATAAATTGGGGTCGACTCAAGGTGTCGACACTTTCTTCTTGCTTGATTCGAAGCACTTTTGCCCTTGATGTTTTGCATCCCATTTCTACTGCTATTGCTAATGTTGGCCTTATTCATTACTTTCACTTCAATGCATCATATCACATTTCACCATTGCAAAATATCTTTCACACTGCTCATCTTCATGAGGCCATACACTTGCCAGCGCTGACTTTGACCTGAACTGCTTATAAGTTGACATCATCAAATGCATATTAGACTCATCAATGAGTCATAGTCAGACATCATCAAAACCAGAGGCACAACATTCTCCCCCTTTTTGATGATGGCAACTATGAGTCATTATGAGTCACATGTCAAAATAATTTAAACATGACTCATTAAAACCTCTCCCCCTTTGCCATCAGCAAAGAGGACATAAATGGATACTATAGACACGCTGTTTTTGACATTTCCGTGAGTAAATATCATATTACACTATGATGCCCCGAAGCGACTTTCACATTTCGAGTTATTTGAATTATTTCTTATTTTCAAGATTTTTTCATATTTTTTTAAATTTTTTCGAAAAGCATTTTAAATGTGGCGGAGGACCCTGACGCCTTCTTTAAAGGCGTTAGGGACCCTGGACGCCTTCATGAGAGCCTCGTGCTACATGCGGGCGGCGCCGCTCTCGTCGCTCAGTTTGACGTTTCAAATAAATCCAAACACAAAGACGTCTTGCTGACCAGACGTGTCCTTCAAAAGTCGCGGTTAGGCGCCGAAATCAATCGCTTTCTCCGTTGTCGACTGCTTTCGGCGCCGTTTTGGTTGAAAAAGTTTGCCACGTCTTGTAACTGGGACGCATTAATTGAACGCATCCCAATTCTTAGACGTGTCCTTTCATTTAAATATAATAAAAGAATATAAGAAAATATTTTTAAATTAATGGAGGCGTCTAGGACACGGGACGCGTTCACATGAACGCGTCCCAGACCCAAGACACGTCAATCAAAATTTTTTCTATAAATAGAGGACCCCCTCCCTCGAAACCAGAGAGCTTCAAAATCTCAAGAGGAGAGGGACTACTCTGCCGGAATTACTTCCGGGCTCGAGGGTTCTTAAGGGGAGGCTCTGCTGAACTTCCGGGTGCCCGTACGCTCGAAAGGAGGTCGTTCCGCCCCATCGTGCTTCTACGCCATCCTCACGTTGCCGAAGTTCTCCCCGAAGCCCACCATCGGCTCTCCAATAAGCCATTCTTTCCCTCTACTTTCCCTTGTCATTTTCGTTGCATGCATCCTCTCTTTGTCCGGCATCTCTCTGCTTAAGAGGGCTTTGTTTTCACGCACCTTTGCACACTGTTTCACCCATCATTAGCATTTTTTTCACCCACTCGTGTTTGAGAGGGGTTTAAAACAACACCAACCAGGTGTGTGTCCGCTCATGATTTCATTGCTTTTGTAACCAGGGATTAATACTACACCGCTTTTATTCTGATCTATATTTTGGTGTTTGTTTACTTCTTACAAGGGTAATCACAGAAAGTCCTCTTCGTCGGCCGACCGAAGGGAGAGGAAGAAGCAACCCACACCACTTTCTGCTTTTGAGGTAAACGCGATCACCCTTCTCATTTTGGGGACCTCAGCCCCTGGCGATGACACCACCCCCACACACGTGCTCTTCTATTTCTTTTGTTCCCATCCTCCATCAAAACTCGCGGAGAGTCACTTCCTGCAGCGATTCTCCATTTCAACTCTGTCATTTTTGTTCTAATCTGCGCGGAGAGTCATTTCCCGCGGCGGTTCCCGTATCGTTCTAACTCGCACGGAGAGTCATTTCCCGCGGCGGTTCCCGTATTGTTCTAACCCGCGCAGAGAGTCATTTCCCACGGTGGTATTCTTGCATAAACCCACGCGGAGAGTCATTTCCCGCAGTAGTTCATTTAAATTCTGCACCATTCCCATCCCTCCGAGGCTCGCGTCGAGTCACTTCCCGCCATGGCCATTTAATTTCTACAATTTAATTTCTACAATTTAAATTTTGCACCATTCCCATCCCTCCGAGGCCCGAGGCAAGTCACTTCCCACCATGGTCATTTAATTTTCATAATTTTATTTCTATAATTTAAATTCTGCACCATTCCCATCCCTCCGAGGCTCGCGGCGAGTCACTTCCCGCCTTGGCCTTTTAATTTCTGCATTTTAATTTCAGCACCTCCCATCCCCATTTCAATTCCCGTTAAAACCCACGGAGAGTAATATCCCACTACGATATAATTCTCTCTTCTTCCGTGTCTTTCCCATCTTCTCATCAAGCGCGTGTGTCATTATCATCACCAACGCAACAGCACCCTTTTAGGCCGCTCCTTCTCTCCGCGTGACGTCGTTCACATCTTGGCGATCACGGTGGGACTTCTTTTACTTTCTTTGGTTACCCGTGTGTTTTCGGCACCCACGTGTTCCCCTCCACTCGGCACCCACGTGTGCCCCTCCTTATTGCGCTCACCTGCGCTATAGTTGTGCTCCCAGCAACACTTTTGCCTTTTAATTTTCATCCCTCGTGCACCACGTGCACTTCCCCCCCGTCCCTTGTGGTTTCCCAGGTGGTTTGCATTGTTTCAGAAAGGAAAGCGGTAATATCTTGTCCTGTCTATTTTGTGTTTGCATATATCTATTCTCTCTGTTCAGTTTGTTTGTTTCATATATCTCTGTTATACATCACTGCATTTGCATAGCATCCTCCCCTCTTTTTTTTTTTTACACTTTTTTAGGGCTACCCTCTCTCGGTGAAGGAAGGACTCTCCGTTCGGGAATTCCTCTCGACGGATTAGGATCTCCTCAATCGGGACCTCCATAAGTCCCCAACAGCGAAGGATTCCCTCTTCGTTCACTGGGCTGGTTGTACCATCGAAGTTCCCCGAAGTTAGTTGACCCATTCGTGGTGAGACGAGTGACCTTAGTTGACACGGCGGTGAATCAAATTGTAACTAGGGTCCTCTCTATTTTGTGTGAACTTCGGATTTGTTAAAACAAAAACTACAAAACAAAAAAAAAAAAAAAAATGGGGCATAAGAGCTTCCACTTGTTTGATAATATCTGCTATTTGTTTGTTGGTGCATGTTTTTGCATTCCAGGAAAATTCTAAAAATGGCCCACGAGTCTTTTGAGGAGTACCACCCGGGTCGTGGCCACTCGGCTGACCCACATGTCCATGCTATGGAAGCATGCCCTTCCCACGAGCCCCCATAAGAGGTGCATGCTATTGTAGGGGACGCATCCACGTCCCAGGACATCTCCTCCCTGTTGGGTGTCCTTGCTAACACAGAGCTCAGTCCTGAGCAACTCCGAGCCTTTCAGTCCATTCTAAAGGGGAAATCTATTTCTCCCGCTCCCCAGAAATCAACTCCAGCCATCACACCCCTCCAGGAGTCGGTGCAGGCTATCCCTTCCTCTTCACCGGTACAGGCTATCCCCTCTCCATCGCCTGTACAGGCCATTTCTTCTCCTTCGCTTCAAGGGCGGGCAAGTCAATAGCCTCTCTCTTTCCAATTCCCTTCACAGTCTCAAACCCCAGCCATTCCTCACACACCACTTCAACCAGGTCCATCTACTGGCAGGCCACCATACCCCTCTGGTTTAGGGTTCCCTTCTCAGACCTCCGACTGGCCTCTTCCTCTTCAGTGGCATGCACCACCTTCACACACTGATGACCTCCAATCACTCCTCAACATGTTGAATAAAATGGATGAGCAATATCAAGACTTGAAAAAGATGGTGAACGTAAAGTCCACTCCTGAGGTCTCCCTGCCAATCCTCCAATTATTCCATCTCCCTCCCTCAGAAATGCCTACGTACCGAAGGTACAACGGCACTAGCAACCCCGTCATTCACCTCAAGAATTTCATGTATGAATCCTCCTTCTGGCAAAATGATAAAATGTCCCTATCATATCTCTTCCGGAGATCATTGGACGGCCCCGCTCTAGAATGGTTCTATTCCCTGGAGCCGAGCGAGGCTGAAAACTTTGATGCAGTCCAAAGGAAATTCCTACAGAAGTACCGGGATAGGGTCGGTCCCTCTCTCTCTATTACCGACCTGGTGGCTGAAAAAATGAGGGCGGATGAAGATTTTATCCAATATGCAGACAGATGGAGGTCCCTGGCTGAGAGAATAAGGGATACCCTCTTAGAGCCAGAGCAAGTGAAGATGATCATGTCTAATGCCACCCCGCAGTTTAGACACGTCTTGGCCATGAATAAGCTCACCACCATGGAGGAGCTGTATGAGAGAGCCAGATATGTCCAAACCCAATTAAAAGATTCCCCTCTCATGCACATGTTTGAACCGGCAAAGCCCAGGATGGTCAGGAAAACAAACATTGGTGTCCAAGGTGGAGTAACAGAAGGGGTTGTAACAAATGAGCAAGTGAGCACAGTTGGCAGCCCCAACCAGCCAACCAACCCAAGATTCCCACACATGCCACGACTTCCCCTCCAGCAGGGTCCATACCCCTCACGTCCTCCACCACAAAACAATCCTCCCCAGAACAATATGCCTCAACCATTTCAACCCCAGCAACAACGACCACCTCCCCAATATCACCAAGTTCCGCCCCCTGGGAATTATGGTCCTTCCCAACAACAAAGGAGGCCAATTGGCCCCAAGAGAGCCCATATTATCCACCATTGCCAGAATCATTGCCGGACATATTCAATGCTCTCATGGCTGCCAACGCACTCACCCTGCCCAAGGAAAGAGTTGTAAGGCCCCCGAACGTTGACACTTCTAGATACTGTGTTTACCACAGACAGCCGGGTCATACCGTGGAAAATCGCTTCCATTTCAAAGATTATATTTATGAAATGAATGGCGAAGGTGGGAAAGACTGGGATGAAATGAGGCGATACATCGCCATCCTAAAGGCCAGGAGACTTCCTCCTAGACCACAGTTCCAACAGCAACATCCACAACAACAACAATAGCAACAACAACCACAACAACAGCAGTAGCTTCAATAGGCTCTGCAGCAGCAACCGAACATGGGCATTATTCAGAACCCACTTCCGGAGTGCCCCCAACCTAACTATCAGGTCAACCCCATCTCCTCTTTCCAAGAAGTTGGAAGAGGGCAGGGTTGGCATACAAAAACCACCTCCATTCTTGCTGCCAACCATATTCCTAGCCAACCTCCACGCCTTACTCGACCAACACCTCTCTCCCCACCACAACCTGTAACGAGGCCTTCCCCATTCCCACAGCTGTCACGTCCTCTCATCTGCATCCCTGCCACTAACTCCCCGTTGACCTACCAGCAAACGCCCTCCACCACGCACTTAAACCCTCTCATCCCTTCATCTCACCATCTACCTCCACTGCACCTTCACCTATGCCTTATAAACCTCTCATCATCCGCCGTCTGTCCGAGGCCCTGTCTACCTCCACCATGCCTCCACCAATGCCCTCAAAACCCCTCATCACTCACCATCCATCTCAGACCCCATCCACTTCCACTTTGCCTCCACCTCCACCTTCCAAACCCTCATTACTCACCATCCATCCGAGGCCCCGTCTACCTCCACCATGCCTCCACCAATACCCCTAAACAAATCACTCATCCCTCACCATCCATCTCAGACCCCATCCACTTCCACCATGCCCCCACCTGATAAACCCTTAATCAGAACCCCTACACCCATCATCACCCCTGCCTCACCAACTGTTCCTCCACCACTACCCCTCAAACCACTACTAAAACCCACCCCTAACCCCATAGAGGTGCAAAAGCTGCAAGCAATGGTGCTCCAGAGTGGGAAGATCTTTCACTGGGTATTCCCCCAGAACAGTCAAAGTCAAGAACAGTCTCAGCCAGAGAAAGGCACTGAAGAGCAGCCAGAAGAATCCATTCCCGAGACACAATATGATCTGTTGAAACATTTGGACAAGACGCCCGCCTGGATCTCTATCCTGGAATTAATCAAGAGGTCGAAAAGCCACCAGGATGCTTTAATGGAATATCTTCAAAAGGTTATGGTGAATGAGGACCTCCTTGTAGAGAAGATCTCGGCGGTACTGACACCGACAGGCACACAACCAGCTATCGTGTTTCATGACCATGAGCTTGCTCCCAAGGAGGCTCGAAAATATGCATTGTGTGTTTCGGGTAAAAATCAATGGGAGTGCCCGTGGATCCATGCTTGGTGGATATGTGTGCATCTATAAATGTGATCTCTATAAGCACCCTCCAGTTGTGTGGAATTGACATAGAATAGATAAGGCCCTCACCTATCACAGTCACGGCCTATGACAATAGCAAAAGGCCACCAAAGGGGATGATTACCTTGAGTATAGAATTGGGCCCTACGTCAGTCTCCACGGAATTCCATATCCTTGATATGGATCCCACATTCAAGGCCATACTAGGTCACCTCTACATTGAAGTCATGAATGCTGTGCCATTCACCAACCACCAATGCCTGAAGTTTCCATACAATGGGTGGATTATCAAAGTGATCAGTATGCCCATCCTTCATATGATGGATGCTATTAATATCTCTCTGCCCTCTGTTTGGCCATCTCATCAGCCCATACTATCGCTGTTGGACGTGTATGACCCCTGCCGCACCCTGTTAACATAAGAGAAGTCGCTTCCCGCGCCAACGTCACGTCTCCCTTTCCGTTCTAAAGGATGGGAGATTATGAGGAATATTGACAATCAACAAGGCAAGGGCTTGGGGACACAATTACAAGGAAGGCTGAGACCACCAAAGAAAACAAAGCTGATCCTCAGAGCTGGTCTAGGTTTTGAAGGGCCATTCGAAGCAGATAGAAAACCCCTTACATGGACCTTATCCTCTCATTTCAAGAAGGGGCCCGTCATTCAGATGGGGGATTACTCTCAAGAAATACATGGGGGGTCGCATGCTGTATATTTGGCTGAAAAATGTTCAAAGGCCACCAAGAGAGGCAAGGTCGATGACCCGGAGTGCGAATGGTACAAATAGTTTGATATACAAGATATTTCCATCACACTAGGAAGAATGTTCTCGCCTCCACATCTAGAAGGGCCGCCTTTGATCTCCGAAATGCTAGGGGATACCACCACTGTTGCCAGAATTCCGAACCATCCTCGCCAAGAGGACTTTGTCATCGACGGGTCGATGCCCGTCATCAACTTTGCCATCGACGGCTCATTAGCCGTCATCTCCTCTATTCACTCATCTCAGCCTTTATTGCTGTCTTCTTCCTGGGCCAGATGTTTGTCTGATGATCTTCCCAGGTCCCCTTCTCTATTTACATACCTGTGCGGGTTTCTTAATTCATGTCAGGTTTTCAATCATGATCTACTCTATGAGCCATCTAACCCCCTCGCCATAATTCCTTTCTCTCCTTCTACAACTACTTTTCATTGTTTTGTCATTAAAAATGAAAACGTAAAAAAATGCCAATTTTCAAACTCGTCAACAACACATTTTCATTGAGGAGACCTCTTACATCTCTCACGAGTGTGCCCCAACTTACGGGCCACTCATCCAAGGTCCCTTGAGCGGCCTTCTTTACCCCTCCTCTGAGGGGTCTTTCCCTGTACATTCTTCAGGGTCTTCTTCTTCTGTAGGACAAGTCGGTCAGGTTAGGAATAGTGGGTCAAGGGTAGTACCCAAAAGAAAGTCCAAGGGCAAGGATATCCCTCGTCGGTTCCTCCTAGATTTAGCCAGTAGGTGTCAAGCATGCCTGGAGATCCCTCAATTGCTAGAAAATCCCATCCAAATGTCAGAAATAGAATGTGAGGAGAATTGCACGATTGATGAGGGGTATGGAGTCCACGAGATCACAGATGAAGAATGCCCTATGGAAGAAGGGGATGAAGATTATGAGGATGCAACTAACGCTAGTGGAATGAGGAGATTTGACGAACCGTCATCCGCTATAGAAGAGTCCACCAAAGAAATCAACTTGGGAACCGAGGAAGACCCTAGGATCATCCTCATAAATGATAATTTGCCATCATCTGAAGAAGAGGCATTGATTGAGGTTCTCAAGGATTACAAAGACATGTTCGCATGGAGCTATGAGGATATGCCAGGCTTGGATTCCACCCTGGTCGAACACCGCTTAACTCTAAAACTAGGGTCTGTCTCGGTAAAGCAAAGGTTAAGGCGTTTCCACCCTCAAATGGCTTTGAAAACGAAGGAAGAGGTCGACAAGCTCCACAAAGCCAGGTTTATTAGAGTCGTCCTTTATCCTCAGTGGGTGGCAAACATTGTCCCGGTCATGAAGAAGGATGGGAAAGTTAGGATTTGCATTGACTTCCGGGACCTTAACCGTGCATGTCCAAAAGATGATTCCCCTTGTCTCACATTGATGTATTGATTGATAACACGACAGGCTATGAAACTCTCTCATTTATAGATGGATTTTTAGGTTATAATCAAATTCATTTGGCAGAAGAGGATCAGGAGAAGACGTCATTCACTACACCTTGGGGAACATACTGCTATGTGGTCATGCCATTTGGGTTAAAGAATGCTGGAGCTACTTATCAAAGAGCTATGATTACGATATTTCATGACATGATGCATGTATATTTGGAGGTGTATGTGGATGGTTTGTTGGTGAAATCAAGGACTAGGGCGGAACATCCACAAGTTCTAGCTAAGATGTTGCAAAGATCAAGGGAGTTCCAATTGAAAATGAACTCAAAGAAGTGCATGTTTGGTGTTTCATCGGGTATGCTATTGAACTTTATCGTGAGTAAAAGGGATATTGAGATAGATCCCAACAAAGCTAAGGCAATTAGGGATATGCCGCCCCCAAAAAATTTGATGGAAGTTCAAGGCTTAATTGGGAGCCTACAGTTCATCCGCTAGTTTGTGTCTCAACACTCGCAAAGGTGTAAACCCTTCTACGAGTTGACCGAGCCAGGAGTAGAATTCCATTGGGATTCTAAGTGCGAAAAAGCTTTTGAAGGATTAAAGGAATATTTGGCTAATCCATCTATTCTCATTCCACCCACGCCAGGTAAACCTCTGATCCTATATGTCTCAATCTTGGACGACTCCGTGGGAGCCGTTCTGACACAAGCCGACGGAGAGGGCAAGGAAATGGCAACCTATTACTTGTCCAAACTTCTCAACCCCTGTGAGCAGAGGTACACAGCTATAGGAAAAACCTATGCCGCCCTAGTTTGGGTAGTGCAGAAATTGAAACACTACTTCCTGGCTCACGAAGTCCATTTGATTGCCCGGATGAACCCTATCAAGTTCCTCTTGGAAAAATCTATCATCAATGATAGGCTAGCGCACTGGCAAAGCTTCCTCTCCTAGTTTGACATCACCTATATTCAGCAAAAGGCGATCAATGGCTATGCCATAGCCGAGCATCTCGCTCACCATCCTCTCCCCAAATTTGATCTTGTTCAATCAGAGTTTCCAGATAAGGAACTAATGTCCATCAACTAGTCAGATGATCCAATGTGGACATTATATTTTAATGGAGCTTTGAATTTCCAAGAAAGAGGAATTGGTATTGCCCTTCTGTCGCCCGAAGGCGTCACCATCCCAGAGGCATATCAGCTCGCATTCCCAGTCACCAACAACATAGGCGAATATGAGGCTCTTCTAGCTGGTCTGGAACTTGCCCATTCTTTTCGGATCACCGAATTGCGAGTTGTAGGTGATAATCAACTCATTCTCCGCCAGGTGCTCACCAAATATCGCACCCTTGATCCCAAGCTCAAGCCTTATCAAGAGCTAGTCTCCGCTTATGCCAAATTATTTACCAAGCTGATCTTTGTCCATGTCCCTCTCGACCAGAATATTCTGGCTGACACCCTCGCCTCCTTGTCATCATCTTTAAGGTTCCCTCTAGGTAGGTGGTTTGAATTCATCACCATCTACAAGCATCTCACCCCTGCTATTCAAGACGTTTCCCTCCTAAGAGTTAAAGAAGAAGTATTAAGGAAGGTTCGGGAGGGAGAAATCGTCGAGAAGAGGGAAATCATGTTGGCAGAATTGGAAGAAGAACTAGCCGACGAGGAGAAGCCATGGTTCTATGAAATTGTCAAATATTACAAAGATCAATCTTACCCTGAAGAAGCCACATTAGAAGATAAGAAAGGCATACGAAGAGTGGCCCAGAAATACACGCTGGTTGGAGGAGTCCTATATAAGAGAAGCCTTATTGGTGTTCTTCTAAGATGCCTTGACGATGATGAGATCTGGAAGTGCGTTGAGGAAGCACACTCAGGTGTGTGCAGTGGCCATGTAAATAGCCAAATGCTTGCTAAGAAGATCATTCAGCAAGGCTTTTACTGGCCCACCATGGAAGAGGATTGTGCCATCTATGTTTGTAGATGTGTCAAGTGCCAACTTCACGCCAACAAGATTCACTCACCGTCTGCCTCACTTCATCCAGTATCCCCCCCATGGTCTTTCTTCATGTAAGCATTTGACATCATTGGTCCTCTCGGTGATCCCAACTCCCTTACCAAGCAAAAATTCTTCATCCTTACTGCAACGAAGTACTTCACCAAATGGGCCGAAGCCGAAGCATACACAGAGATTAAGGCGTCAACAGTCTGCAAGTTCATCATGAAGAACATCATTGCTAGGTTCGGCATTCCAAGCACGATCATCACCGACAATGAGCCGCAATTCATTTCCCATGACCTTCACGACCTCTGAAAAAGGTACGCAATTGCATTGCATCACTCATAACCTTATTACCCACAAGGCAATGGCCAGGCAGAGGCCACCAACAAAACATTGATCAAAATCATAAAAAAAATCTGCGAGTCTAATAAATTCTCAGACTGGCCAGAAAAGCTTATTGAAGGTCTATGGGCCTATCGCACTTCAATCCGTACTCCCACTGGGAAAACGCGTTTGCCTTTACTTATGGGATGGAGGCGGTAGTCCTGTATGAGACTTTGATTCCTTCTCTCAGAGTACAGCTGGACAAGGAACTTTCCCTCGATGAACGTCGTGATTCACTCCTTGCTCAGTTGGAACTCTTAGATGAGAAGCGACTGGCCGCTGTCGAGCAAGCTCGCATTTACCAAAATAGACTCGCGCATTTTTACCAGAAGAAGGTCATTGAGAGAAAATTCAAAGTCGGTGAGATGGTCGTGAAAAGAATTTTTGTAAAACCTAAAGGGCCGCGTTCTAAACTCCAACCCAATTGGGAAGGACCGTTTGTGGTTCAGGCTGTGTACCCTGACAATGCCTACAAGCTATTTAATGCTGAGGGGACCGAGTTATCCCACCCTTGGAATGGGCTTTATCTTAAGAAGTACTACCCTTAGATAGGTGTAACAACTGGCATGGTACGAGGACCATCGGAGTTGAAAAATAACCCTTTGGTCTTTGTAGTCTAACTCAAGGTTAACTTGCGCACACACTCACACTCCGCTCTCGAAATCAAACGGGGCAGAATTCGAGGGAAGCTAGAGCCAGACCCGAAAAAAAAAATCACTAATGCCGGGTGATCATCATGTAATCAAGTCATTGCATCTATCCTTCATGTTAGGATAGGACCCATTAAGGTTTGGTAGGTCTCGGGTCTTGGTTTGCCAGAACCTTGGAGATTCCTGTCCGGTCATGTCGGCCTATGTCCATTAAAAGAAGGCAACATGTACACACGCATGTGTTTTAGCCAAGAAAATTGGTAGCATTACTTGTGGTGGCGCTATACCTCGAAGGTCTCCAGGAAAGCCGTAATCTTTATCCTCTTCCTTCTAGACCCAATGAGACAGGCGACGCCCTTAAAATGCTGAGCATAAGGAAGCTGAAGTACAACACCCTGAAGACGAGAGTAGGATCCATCTCCTCGAGCCCGAGTCAAGGAACGCGAAGAGGGCAGTGTCCCCGCAGGCATACAAGAGGGATTCCAAAATATCAAAAAAAAAGAGAGAAGGAAAGATGGAAAAGAAATGACAAATAAAAGCCTGGTCATGGCCGTGCCTGATTTCAACAAATGAAGCCCCTCAAAACAAAAGCCAAATTTCACAAAAGGGGCAACGAAATTACGCTCGAGGCTTGGTCCGAAGTCTCCCGAAAGGGGAGAGTCGAGTAGGCCCCTGTTAGCTCGCCGGGTTAACGATTTTGTCTGTCCTCTCAGAAGGTTTACCCCCTGCACTCTTCCTTCTCTCCTCGAAGATGAAAGCTCAATGGAAATCCTGAAAGGTGCGCCCCACTAAGGCATGCAACCTCATTTTTGTGAAAACACACATATTGTTGTCCACTTTGAAAAGCAAAAGTCACCGCCGCGAAGGAGTTTTGGTGTTTCTGGCCGGTCAAGACCTCTATCTACCACCTTGATGTCTTCTTATTTTAACCTCGGGCTTAGGCCAATTCAAGCGCGTCACCTATAGGTGCGACGACGTCTGCTTCTGGGTGAGCGTCGCGCGGTTGGTCGTTAGGGTTTCAAGGTGTTCCATCTTATACCATCTAGAGTTGTGAGGAAATAGACTCGGGTCGGGTAAATCATTTACCTTAAACACTCTTTGGGTGTATCCCTGTGGACGGAAGCAACTAGGAGCCTAAGCGTGGCATGATGGTATTATCATCAGGTTAAGTCTTAACCGGCGAGATTATCATTCGAGGAGTCTAGAGACCCAAATCAACCTAGATGTACGCACATGATACTTGAGAGGTTAGTAAGAAATCCCGTCCTTATAAAGGTCAGGTGCCATAAGAATGATCACCAGGCGTTAGTAACAAAAATACAACGAGTCTCAAAAAAAAATAAAATGACAAAGTCCCCGCAAAAAAAAAAACATGGTCGTGTGTGTCTCAAAGAGCGACAAGGGATTTTCCCCCTAGTTGGAGAAATGATAAAAGCGACCCCCGAAGGACGTTGTCGGATGAGTTCCTGAGTGGGAAAATCATTGAGCACGTTAACCTTGCATTGAGCTACTTAAGAACGGTTTGTGAATGAGTAAACGCCCCTGATCCAAGAACCATGCTGGTTGTTATAATGCGTGTCCTTCGTGTCAAAAAAAAAAGAAGAAAAAAAGAAGAGAAAGAAGTAAAAACACAAAAAAATAAAACAAACAAAAAACAAAAAAAAACAAAAACAAATAAATTTTTTTTGCATCCGTGTGATCTCATTTATGTACTACATTTTATTTTTAATTTCTGTTCGCATTTATGTGCCTGTGTGTTGCATTCATCATCTTTGCTTTACCTTTGCCTTAATTGATAAAGGCTTGGCCCCTTGACTCATATATCAAGGCTAGCTTCAAAACAATCACCCACTCATTAAGCAAGGGGCCAAGTCAGAATAGAAAAACTAACATATTTCTCTAAAGTAATGTGTGCATGGGTTGAAAGAAGCTGGAAAGATGCAGAAAACAAGAAACTAAACATTCCATTATTTCCTTCCAAAAAGCGTACATCAAGTTCCACCCTCTCCCTCAACATTACTCCTTTTACTACTCTCTAGGCGAAGAGCCCTAGAGGGTGTTACCAAACCATGGGAGGTGGTACCCCTGCCGCCTTGCAATCCTCTCTCCGATTCCACACCCCGTCGGTCGGCGGGGACAGCAAAGAAGCTTCTAACGTGAAAGCCACGCTCTCGTGCTCTTCAGTAGCACTCTTCACCTTCTCTCAGCCATTGTTCAACGAGACCGAGGCTGGTTCGGAGCTCAAATAATTGGGCCTCCAAGGCCCTCCGCTCCTCCCTTTTTAGCCAAACTCTCGGCTCTCTCTCTTTCTCTGGCTCTTTCCCTCTCCGCCCGTTCTCTCTCTCTCTCTCTTCTCTCTCTAGTTGGAGGGTGATCCTCAGTTCCACAGTGTCCCGAGAGGAGTCTTCATCTGGACGACCCCGCAATTCCGCCTCCAGCTCCGCTATTCTAGCACCCCCTTGCGCGGCAAGAGCAAGCGTCTCTTGCATTTCTTCTACCTGTCATATCCATCTCAGATATAAGGCAACGCATGAACAAAGAAAATTCAATGGTGGAACCCTCACCTATGTGGAAAGTATTCCCTCTGCCTCCACTGCGCGCTTCGTGGCGCGAGCAAGATGCTCGTGAAGCAAATCAAGCTATGAGGTAGGAATCCATAAATTGGAAGAGACACCATCCGCCCCCATTGCTGATGAGGCTGCGTCGAGCTGGGCGCGCTACAACGCACAAGAAGTGACACCAAGGACTTAGCACCAGGAATCTAAGGCTATAACTAATACCATGTGCAAGCAGGCTTACCGAGGAACTCAAAGCCACACGGGTGTCACGCAACTGTAGTTCCGTGTCTACCACGCGAGCTCGCAAGTTTGCTACCATGGTGTCACGAGCGTCCTGCTGCGAGGGCACATGGGTTAACACCGAAAAAAAATAACAAAAACAAAAACAAAATATATATATACATTCACCTCCACAAGCCGCCTAGGATGGAGTCACTCTGCATATATCACCCTATAGAGGCGCAGGTAATCCTCACTATCCTGCATGTGCGACTCTACAAGCGCGCCACCCCATTGTCAGTCTTCATACTGTTCGGAGAACCGCACCCGCCAATCAACGGAGGTTGCCAGCCCGTGCGTCTTCCTCCCAACGCGTGGTGCCATAGTCATATCTACCCATTCCTAGGTAAGCCCTAGGGTCCTCATGGCCAATCGTAACCAAAGTGGGTCGATTTCATTCAGATAATTTATCCAGAGGTCCCGCCCAAACTGAGCACTACTTGTTATAACCCATGGCTGATCAGTGTCAATCATGCCCACATAAGGCCTCCACATCACCTAAGTCAGGTCACTTACATCCTTTTGGTAAAAAAAACAAAATAAAAAAACAAAAAAAAAACAAAAAAAGGGAGAAAGAAGAAGAGAGAAGAGAAAAATAACAACAATAAAAAATAAAAAAATAAAAAAAAATAAAAAAAATAAAAAAATAACCACCATCGCTACGGGGAACTCTTGCAGCTCGCGTCTTAATACCATCAATTGGTAGGATAGAGGGGCTGGGCTCATGATGTGCTGCCACCGTCTAGCAGCGGCACCGCCGCCAAACGTCAACGACGAGCCTTTCCCATTGGGAGGTAATAATAGCTCCATAACTGCGCCATCATGTGTCATCAACCTCACCATTAAGAATATAAAAAAAAACCACAAAAAAGAGGGGGGGGGGTACCTGGATAAACGACGTAAAGCCACTCAATGTTACCTCTCGGTCTGACCTTTCGGACAGATTCGCAAATAGATACGCCAGCATGGCAGCTCCCTAGGCGTACCTCCCCACTCTTTCAGGGTCTACCAGGAGCTCTAGGAAGCGACAATGGACGCTGTCTCCCTTCGAGCCCAGTAGCAGCCTCCCCAACAGGAAAAGGAGGAATCTCCTCAAATCCATGTCGGACCGCTCCCAATTGCTGGCATCTACACAGTACACAGTGCGGCACCCTCTTTCAGTCCTCTCCATGAACTCTTCCAAGGACTCATCATCACGCGGACGAGCGTCAGTAAGCCACAATGCCTCCATGATAGACGCCTTAGCTACTGACCTATTCTTCCGATCATCCAGGTCCAACCCTAATAACTTCTGAGCAACCTCTCTGTAATCAGAGTAGGTGACACCGGTCACTGCCTCGCCATCCACCTTGAGACCCGTGATTCGGACCACATCTTCCAGGCTGGGCACCATGTGCCCCCAAGGCATCAGGAAGGCCTGTCTCATTGGATCCCACCTTTCGCGCAATGTCTAGGTGAGGGCGAGGTCGAGCTTGATTGGCTCGATTCGAAGAAAGGCCCCAAACCCCATCACGTCTAAATGGGCCTTCTGGAAGTCCGGAAGACCTCGATATGCGGCCACCACTAGCTCCCATGAAATGTGTGATCTTATCATGCTCTGCGCATACATAAGAAGTGAGAAAGGGGTGTGCTGTCAGAAGAAAAGAGGAGTGCGGAGGAAGAAGTGAGACATGGTTCATTCACAAGCTGTGACTGGGTCCTCTTACTCAAGTGCCCTTTGAGGTCAGAGAGCCTCCTGGAGCTGCCACTGGACCTGCTCCTCTTCGAGGAGTGGGAAGATTCACCCTCCATTCCGAGACTTAAGAACTCTTAGCTCCTCCTTTTCCTTAGAAACTTACACTCTTCGAGTTGGCTTCTAGTGCCCCTGGGAGAATGAAGGAGGGAGGTATTTATAGGAATGGAAGAGGTCCGAGCCAAACTATCACCATTACCTCTAGCAATGGCCCTCGTGATAAGACGCCTTCCTTGCAGTCTCATGCGTCACTTTGCTGCTCGCATAGGGTAATTGGTTCGGTGGTCTAACATGACGACTCGCCCCCTACACGGTTTAGGGGTGGCCTGTCGTATTGTAAATAATTTTGAATGTGAAAAAAAAGGGATAGAAGGAAAAGAAAATGGGATGCGTCTGTGGAAAATTTGAAACGCCACACGGGAAAGGGGCCTACAAGCCATCGTTGCTGATTTCGACGGTAGATTCTCGTTGAAAAGAACGGCCATGGTGAGACACGATTCCCCATTTTCGGGGTGAGGTCTTGTCGAACATGTCACATGGGAACAACGTGACAGAAAAGAAGAGTAGGGAAGAAGGAACGCACAAGAGAACAAATGAGTGGCAGGAAACCAAATCATTCCTCATAAACTGTCATGAACATCATAAGAGAGGGGGCGGGTGTACTAACTCTCTAACTCTCGCCATCACCTTCCTGCTCGTCCCTACGGCCGTCCCTCTTCTCTCTCCTAAGATGAGAGTCCCTAGGGGGCCTCATGGAGCTCTGCGAGGTAGTACTCGCTCCACCCCGCAGTATCTGCTCAACCCCGGTGGCTCGCTACTGCTCTATTGAAGGGATAAAGAAGCTACCCACATAGAGGTAGCCAGACTGATGAAGGCGCGCCACGCCCCGAGCGCTCGTGCCCTCTGGTGACGCTCCTCACTATCTTTCAGCTTCTACTCTGCAACCCGAAGGCCTAGCTAGAGTCCCATCACCTGGGCCTCAAGAGCCCTCCTCTCGTCCCAATCCCGCTGTCGCTCTGTCCTCCTTTCCTCTCTCTCCCTTTCCCTCTCCGCTCTCTCTCTTTGCCTTTCTCCTCACCCCCCAGGAGGAAGACCCTCAACTCCAGAATGTCTCGAGACAGCCCCTCCGCATCGTGACGCCGTAGCCCCACTACGGTGGCCGCCCAGGCGTCACGCTCCGCCTCAGCCCGGACCGCACGAGCCAGCGCACCCTGATTCTCCAACGCCTACAGAGCCAAAACATTTCCCAAAATCAATGAAAGAGTGGTGCGCAATCAACATCTAAGCAAAAAAAGTACTCACCCGAGCCGCGTGCTCGCACTCTGCCCCACCGGCATGAGCCACTGCACTAGCAAGTTACTTTCGGAGGAAGGTGGCCTCCAGAGGAGGAGCCTGGGAGCTGGAACATGCCGAGGCGTCACACTCCGCCTAAGCCCGGACAGCGCGAGCCAGCGCACCCTGAATCTCCAACGCCTACAGAGCCAAAACATTTCACAAAATCAGTGAAAGAGCGGTGCGTAATCAACATCTAAGTAAAAAAAGTACTCACCCGAGCCGTGTGCTCGCACTCTGCCTCACCGGCACGAGCCACTGCACTGGCAAGTTACTCCCGGAGGAAGGTGACCTCTAGAGGAGGAGCCTGGGTGCTGGAAGATGCCCCACCGGCCATCCCTGCCATCGTTGCCTGCTGCGCACGCTGAAACAAACAAATAACAGTCAGTGACTAAGCCTCAGGATTCCTCGGGAACACAAAAATAAATGTATTGCATAAACTTACCAGGATGTCCAGCTCTTGTCGAGTGATAGCCAGTTGTTGCCTAGCGTCCGTCAGCTGGGCCCGCAAGCCAGTAATTGATGCGGGATGGACAGCGACTCGAGACAACAAGGGACTCTAGCTCGCGGACGTCCCTAAGCGAGGGAAACACGGGATCGTGCGCGGTTGAGAAATCGATAATGAGTCTCGGGTATCGGCTTTCCGCGTGCTCGAATCGAGTCACGGGACAGGTCACACTCTCACTCACTCTCGCAGCAGTGATAAAAATTTAATCGAGCTAGGACCTATCACTCTAGCAGCGGCATATGAAAATATATGAACTGAGCAAAATGCCGAATAAGGAGGGTGGCGAGTGTACCTCCACGCTACCGGGCGTGGGGAAGACGTTCTCGGCCAAGATTCGTACTCCCGATACAAACAATTACAATAATTACATAAATGAATTCTACTATCCACTCTACGCAGGGAGGTAAAGGGCTACAAGTGGGGCCCGGGAGGACCGATCTTGGGTTGATGGGCAGCGTGTTGGACAGCTCCGTCGGCTCCGGCACACTGCTACTCGGGCGGCAGCTTGCTGTCTCGAACTGGTTTTGCTGTTGTCAGCACTGCGCGACTCGGCGAGAAAAATTCCTGCGATCAGCACGGGCGTCGGATCAACGCGAAACCAGCCCCGTTGCGAAGCTAACTTGGAGATCTACAACCACATGGTGTTACAGGAATTTTCCTGTATCTGTATGCTCCGTGGCTGAATTTACAACAGACTGGCTCACTGAACCAGATCAGACAAGGCAGCAAGTGGATCTGCCTGAGAACGTGGTTTGACCGAAGATCAAACAGTGGAGTTTGGATTTGAAAATTTTATGGATGGTAGATGGGAAGGTAAGGAACACGGAGATAATTTTTTTATAATTTTTGGAGGTAGTTTGATATGAGAAATGGATTTTCTAACAGGGGTGGGTCAGATCTGGACTGTACAAGACAAAACGGATTTAGGAAAATGTAGTGATTTTTTGGATGGGAAATAAAATTCCTAAAATCACAAGAAAAATTGGGGACGAAGGCTTTGGTGGACAGAACTCCCAGTTCAAATTTTAGCTCAATCTGAAATCGGAAAAGGGGGTGAAATGGGCAAAGAGGTAACTTGATGGCTGGTGGATCTGCACATAGGCAGATTATGTAGATCGGGGGGAATAAACGGTAAACGAAGGTAAACAAAGGAGGAAAAATGGGAATTTTTTTGTGGAGGTTGGGGTGGACGTGGGGAACTCACCCTCCAATTTTCAACACGACCTGAGCTCCTGATTGAGAGCTAAAAATCGAGCACTAGGCTTCTGTCCAACAATGGATAGATTTGCGACGGCCAAGTGGTGGCGGTGCGATGGCGGCTCGATGGCGGCGGCGGTGCTAAGCTTCTCACTCAGAGATGGGGAGATGGGGAGGCTTCACACCTCAAGAATTGGCAGAAATCCATCTACAAGGGGAGAGGAGAGAGGAGGGGCGCCCAAGGGCTCTTGGCTTTTCAACAATTTCTTCTCATTAATTCTATGAAAATACCAAATTACATGGGTTATATAGAAATGTAAAAATGTCCTAAACTACCCTCAGATCTAGGTTAGGGGAGGGGTATCCAAGGGATAGAAGATATTCTCCCCACATGGTCAAAAAAACAAAAATAAAAAATAATTAATGGAAGGGTGTGCCCCCCCTTTTAAGGAAGAAAAATGGGATTTTCCTTCTTTTACCTCCTTGGTCCAAGTCTTCCCTTGGACTTTGAACCAGCCCTACACGCCCACCTTGGACTTTGAACCAGCCCCACATGGGCCCTAAAGCCAAGTGGACCAATGGGAGAGAGGGTGGGAGACCCTACTGGACTTATTGGACTTTTACAAATAAACTTAAAGACTTCTAAAGACTAACCCTTTGGCTTATAATGCCTTATAATTGCAAACCCAATTAACCAAGGGTATAGATGCAAACAAAGGGACACAAATGTAAAAAGAAAATGTTAGTGCCCGGTGTTGATTCCCATCAGTAATGATGGCGTCACGGGCATCCTGCATTCATAAGCATTTGGATATGCATACATCAAAAAATATGTGTAATGCTCTTTTTTACCTTTGCTGGTCTCCCGAACTGGAGACGCTCCGCATGGGTCTCCCTGCAGTGCCGCAAGTAGTCGGCACTATCCTGTGCGTGAGACACCACAAGCACGTCACCCTGCTGCCAGTCCTGGAACTGGGCAGGGAAGTATGTGCCCCAGTCTACGAGCTTCGCCTTGCCTCGGGTCTTTCGCCTGATGTGGCTCCGCTCGTCTGCACTCGCCCACTCCTCAGCCAAGCCTAGGGTCCTCATCACACCCGGCACATCACAAAAAGGGGGACCCACATCCGTTAAAAAAAGAGAGAGATAAAAAAGGGTCAATAACACAATCAACCAAAAAAAACAAAAATGAAAAAAAAATAACAACAACAAAAAATATGCGTCACCTATCGAAGGCGCGTTCATCATTCAAGTACTGCACTCACTAAACCTTCTCCCCCCTTTCACTCGGGCTGTTACAAAACCAAAATAAAATTAGGGAAGTGAGAGATCAAGGAGCCTACCGGGTCGTGCTCGCCTCCCTCTGCGCCACCGATCCTCTCGGGCCCCTCAATAGCCAAAGGAGGCCCTTCCTCCTCCATGGCCGCCTCTTCGTGCACCTGTACGACCCTCCTTAGGCAAGGAACTGCTCGCCCCCCATTCCCTCGGCCGGGCCCGCCACATTCCATAGATCAATGATGGGGGAAGAAGAAGCAAAGTGAGCGATTTTGGCACGAAAAAGGGTCGGTTGTGGAAGAAGAAGGAAGTAGAAGGAAGAAGAAAGGCCGCCCTGCGGCCCTCAGTGGTTTAAATTTGAATTCAAAAGATAGAACGTGTCTTCGCGCCTAGACGCTTCCACAAAAAAAAGTAAAAAAACAAAAAAAGGAAAAAAATATAGAGAGCTTTTTGGCTCCTTAAAAAACATAACAAAAAATAATAATAACAACAACAAAAAAAGCAACAAAAACAAAAAAAACACAACAAAAAAATAAAAACATGCTTCTGTAGGAGGTTTGAAATATCGCACTGGAAAAAGGGCCTACAAGCCGTCATTGTAGTCGGTAGATTCACGTTGGAAGGAACGGCCACGGCGAGACACGATTCCCCATTTTCGAGGTGACGTCTTATCGAACATATCACATGGGAATAGAAGAGAAGAGGCGTAGGGGAAAGGGAACGCACAAGAGAACAAACGAGTGACACGAAGATAAATCGTTCCATTCATATATGATAAACTGTCAAGTACATGTACATCATAAGTGAGGGGGGTGGGTGTACAAGCATCTCTCTAACTCTCGCCACCGCCCTCTGTTGATATTTTTGTGTTGTGATTGGTGATGATGGTGATGTGTGTGGATGAATATAATGTGGGAAATATGAAAGACGTGTAATATATGCGAACAAGTAGTGCACTAACGAAAGATGATGAAAGAGATGACCAATACTCAAATAAAGGAAAGTGTGATCACCACCAAGGTAAATAACGCAGCAAAACTACATTATGTATCTTGGAAAAAATCGAGTGAAGTCACCCACCCGCGGGAGAGAAAAAACCAGGTGCTGCGGAAGGAAAACGGTCTTCTAGATGACTACAAATAGAACACAAACGGCCTCGTGATAGACCGCCTGAGATCAAAAAATGGTCCTCCAAACGACCATAAGCGCACCCAGAACAGCAACGTGGAACGTTGAATCTCCACCCCTCCTGGCCGGCCAGAAGAGTTGGGCCTCGTGCAATGAGTCCTATAAACCTGCAGAAGAGTGTAGACACAAAGAAAAATAACCCAATAAGCCCTTGGACTAGTGTAGTATCTATAATGCAAATAAACTAGAGTGCATAAAAGGAAGGGTGAATACCTGGGGGTTGGTGGTTTTTTTAACCCCTGTGGGGCGTGGAAAAGATAGGAGGATGTTTAAAAACGTGATGTGAGTGTAGAGAACGTCGAAGAGGAAGATGGAATATGCTATGATGATGCAAAGGGGAATAGAAAACTAAGAAGGAAAGACTCAAATTAAACCAATGGAACTTAATACTCCCTGAACCAGAAGCCTTAAGGACGTAGAAAGGACTTCTCCCTAGTTGGTACTCGCTCCAGGATGCAGTAGCACTTCGTGGCAAACTCCAGAAAAATCTCCTCCTCAAGCCATGAAGTCAAGGGCTCTATTTATAGACCCCCAAACCCTAGGTTCGAGTTGGAGAGATAATGACACGAAAATAGGCCTGAACTTAGATAATTCTAAAAAATAATACTCCTAAGAGTCCATAGAAACAAACAGAAGGTTCTAAGAGCCTCTATCTAGAGAGAAAATAACAAATCATGGACTCTAGTTCGACCACGGCCGAAGAGAGAAAGAACAGACAGAACAGGACTCTCTGTCTCCCCAAATGGTCTTGCGATAGACTGCAAGGCTCCACAAACGGTCGACTGATAGACCGCATGGCTCAGTCGTCCACAAAGAGATAAGACCGAAGAAACCCAACAGGACCCTCTGTTGCCTAATGGTCTAGCAAAGGACAGCCTATTACACCAAACTGTCGTACGATAGACCGCAAGGCAGGTAGACGTGGTAAAAGAGATAAAGGCCAATAAATCTCCAAGTTAATCCACAATAAAATCCTTATTATCCCTTATCCAGGCCCAATAAGCTCAAATGTCGAGAAATCAATGGAACCAGGCCCAACCAGAGAGATTAACCCATAAAATAAGTTCAAAAGATGAGCAAAAATGACCCAATAAGCGGTGAACAACTTGGGACATCATAAAATAAATAAGGAGATGACCCAACTCATTGGTCATAAAATAGGTGTCAACAGATGCCCCTCCTTAACGTCCTCTTTGCAGGGGAGCGAGCGGAGGTGAAGCGAAAGCGAAATGGAACATGGAGATGAAGCGAAAATGAAGCGGAGTGGACTGAAAAGCGGGAGTTAAGGTAAACCGACACCCGTCCTTAACTAACGAGCGATAGGAATCTTCCGAAAAACTTCGAACCAATCACAAGGAACGGCCAAACCAAATGACGCATGTCTGGAGGAACTAATAACTAATAAAAATAAAAACACGACCAACCTCCTCACTGGAACGCACAACTGATAGGTGGTCGGAGCAAACGGAAAAGTAAAAGAGACGAGCAACTAACTCCAGACAGGAATCTCAACTAACCAAACCGAGCAAATAGACCGAAGGAAATCTTCCAACTCAGAGTGGAATGATTCTCCTTACTCAAGACCATGGATACATAGTTATCCACCATTACTGAGACATTTTTAGACAGATAAGGGCACATGAATGCTCAAAGATGCGTATGATGCATGTTGGGCTAAAATAAAAGAAATCATCAATATAAATGCAAAGAAACTATAAAATAGAGAAATACTCGAGAATAGTATTCCTAGACCGGACAAATCAGGGTCAAGACACTATCTGCAACCACGACGTGCAAGATAGAACTATCGTCTCCCAATTCTTCCAACATAACGGCCTATCCAACGATTAAACATGTGCACCTAGATCATGATCGTTTTTGTTAAAGGGGAACATCAGATCCCAGAACACATGAATGACCAGCCGGTTCTCGAGGTAATATATCATAGATACCATATTGTAATGCATTAAGGGATCAAGGGATCAGGATACTTACCTGACTGGCCTGCCTGACGAGAAATAATGGCATGATGGCATTTATGATTTGAAAATAAAAGAGATTAGCCACCAACAATTAAATTCATAAAATGAGCATGAGGCATATATAAGATATGGACCACTCAAAAATAGAGCCAATAATCAAAAGCAAATATAGCACTTCAAATCAACAACACACAGTAGTTCAAAACGGTCTAGCCAAGGACCACAAAGGATTCCTGACGGTCTGGAGATAGACCGCTTGGGCAAGGGCGGTTCACATTCTTCGATGTGGATGACCCAGATAGAAAACGGTCTGGATGAAGACCGCAAAGTGGGACTAAACAGTCTAGCGATAGACCGCATAGCTCTCAGCGAATTCAAAAAAAATAGAACGGGCGTTCATACTCCCATTCCACTCTCACATCTCATTCCAACCAATTAAACCCCACTCCGGCCACTCCGGCGACCAAGCCTACCGGCGACCACCTTGACCGGCGACCAAGCCTACCGGCGACCACCGCAAGCTTACACCTAAGATGGTGAAAAAGGGGGCTCTTCGACGCTTCTCGCGGCGGATAGAGGAAGAAGAATCGCCCACGGTGGTGGCGGACCAACCGACGGCGGAAGGAAGTCCGGTGGCCCATCCAGCCGAGGAGGAAGCTCTCGCGATGGAGGAAGGGGCCGTAGAGGCCTCTGGAGATGAGGAGAATGCTCACACGGCGGTGGAGGTACCGGTGACGGCAGCCGGGCGATGATCATCCGAGGTAGGCCGAGGAACCAAAAACCCATTTTTGATTTTTTTAAAGATGATGCATGGGGGTAGAATAGGATGGGAATGGGTCTGGGGACCCAAAATGATGATGTAGAGGCCCTTTAGGCCATTTTAATGGCCCAAGGAAACGGGGCAAACATGGACCTCACACTAAGTGCCTAGCGGTCCTTCCAGCGATCGCTAGGAAACCAGACGGTCCAAGGCACGACCGCTTGGGAGGAAGAAACGGTCCAGGGACGAGAATTTGGGAACCAGAGTGTTTTTTATCATTTTGTTTTAAAATGCAATACAATGCATGAACTATGAACTTAATGAATGACTGATTTTAAATGTTTTAAATGTATGCAGGGGAAGAGACGGACCAAGATCTCCTAGCTGTAGGTCCGAGCAATGTACTTGGCACTGTCGGATTACCAGAGAGACAGATTAGCAGCGATGGGATTCAGTGAGCTGCTGAGCATCGAGGTGATGAGGATAGACACAGCACTACTGTATGCGTTGGACGAGAGATGGGATCCGATCAGCAGGGCTTTTCTGTTCCCGTGGGGTCACATGATCCCAATGCTGGAGGATGTGGCATGGATCACAGGACTTCGAGCACATGGAGCGCCAGTGACGGGGACCACACATGCTGACTATGGAGAGCTGGCACAGGAGCTACTCGGACTAGAGCTGATGAGACCAGGACGCCACTCATCGATGCTGGGACGAGTGACGCTCTAGGAGAGCCTGGGGCTGAGAGGAGCGACGATAGCTATGGGAGAGCTTCCTGAGGAGCACCTCGGGAGACTGACAAACAGAGCCTGAGAGAGAGTGGCCGCAAGATCGGGACCAGAGGGGGACATCACCCTTCGTCGCTTCCTGATGCTGCTGTTCGGGAAGCTTCTGTTCGCGACGAGGGCAGACGGAGTGAGCTGCAAGCTCCTCCCACTGCTGCGGGACCTGGACGGAGCTGGAGGGTATGCATGGGGCGCCGCAGTGCTGGCATTTCTGTTTGACTAACTCAGCACCACGGATCGGCAGCCGATGATAGGTGGCTTCTCGCCTCTGCTTCAGGTAAAAATGGTTGACTCTAAATGCTTATATTTATGCAATTATGATTATGATTATATGCTTATGATTTGCTAACATCTGACTAATGCAGGTATGGAGCTACCTGTACCTCCCTGGCCTAGGGCGGGGAAAGGAGGTACAGTTAGACCGGGTACCCATCGCGAGGCGATGGATGGTGGTTCGGGACATGGGGTCGCTACGACGCTTAGCGCGGGCGATCCAGGATGACATGGACGTATTTCCTTACGCATCGGTAAGCTTCTAGACTCAATCTTCCAAATGCACTTAAAATGCTTTTATAAATGCTGACTTTGACTTCAATGCATGCCCTTTCAGGTGCGCTGGACACCGTACCATGACGAGGGTCACGAGGGACAGCCCTGGGTGGAGGTAGCCCAGGCTTACGTGGGACGGGACGTGTGGCTACACTGTATGAACATCATCGAGCCACTGCACTACCGCTTGATCATGAGGACTAGGGGCGTCCACCAGCCGGAGGTGGAATTCCCAGCGAGAGATGATGAGCCGGTAGGATGGTCCTCGAAGGGACTGAGCAGAGAGATAGACTGGGTCACCCGAGCGATCGACCAGGTCTGAGACTGGACGCGGAGAGGTCGGGTGGTACGAGCCCAGGCCACCAGCGATGAGGCCTACCTGAGGGCCTACGCTAGGAGATATGAAGATCAGGTTTTCCGCGGTGCTCGACAACTGGTATGACTCTCTAAACTTATGCTTCTTAATTACTTCTAATGCACTAACACCTTGACTTGCTATATGCAGCTAGACCCCTAGGGACGGATAGCGGAGCTCCAGGGTCTCCTCCACTCCACCGTGCAGCAGAGGGATGAGTTCCAGCGCGCGCTGGAGCTTCTGGTGAGTTTTGAACCTTAGACTTAATATGCAATGCTTATGTACCTGACTGACTTGACTTCAAAAATGCAGCGAGCCGAGGGAGCACAGCGGCAGGGATCGGACACTCCATCCTCTTCTTCCCAGCCTACAGGAGGCCGAGCTGAGAGAGACGCCGACTTCACACGGGCGGTTGCTCGGGCCGAGGAGGCCGAGGCCACTCTCGCAGAGAGGGTAAGTAAACCAACCGATTTCCTTTTGATTAGATGCTATGAAAACTCAAATGACTGACCATGATGAATGCTTATGCAGACGAGGGAGTTGACCGCGGCACTGGGCGAGGTAGAGCGTGCCCGAGCGGAGGCAGAGCGACTCCGAGCAGAGGCGGCTGAGGTGGCCCATCTCCCTGCAGAGGTGGAGAGACTTAGAGCTGGAGCGACAGTGGTGACATATTCTCAGCTATAGGTGAGGGAGCTGAGATTTGAGATCCGGGCGCTGGAGAGAGCACTCCGGCTAGTGAGCGGATGGTCCTCCCACAGCGTGTCACAGAGTGGCGCGCGCAGTGGACACCGGGACTATCTTACGGGTTCTTCTGGCCAGCGGAGGAATGAGGAGGACGAGCGGAGACGACGACACCGAGAGGAGGGGAGCACTTCCATTGCCCCACCGGCGAAGAGGCACGAGGGTACCGTCGACAGTGGGGGTCCAGGAGAGGGACCAACTGGGGCGTAACTTGTACTTTCTATATGCATACACATGTATATGACCCTATGTTAATGAATATTTGATCTTTTTTGTCCTTTTGAAATGCAAATGTGTGGATGTGAATGCTGACCCACTAACGACAACCTCTAGGACTGACAAAGAGATCAGGAGAGAAAGAGGGAAAACGAGAGACAGAGGGAGAGAACTAATAATTAAAGTGATCAAAAAGATGATCAAATCAGGACAAAACAAGGGAAAACGGTCTTATGGAAGATCGCAAGGAGGAAGAAATGGTCGAGCCATGACCGTTTGACGAGCGGGAGAGAAGGCGGTGAAGGAAGAAGAAGAAACGGTCTCCTGACGACCGTTTACGGGAGCTTAGCGGTTGCTCGATAGACTGCATGGGAGAAGACGGAGTTAAATCAGAGTGGGACTCTCCGTGAGAGTCCGAACCCGTGACCAGAAGCATCTAATCCATGTCAATACTTATCCTAACTTAAATTGAAGCTAACTAGCCTCAATCCTAATGCATTAGAACTAGAATTAAAGCCCTATAACTAGGAATACACCCAGAATTCACAGCTCTCAGAAATCTCTGCTCTAACCCTTGAAAACTCCCTCAAAATCCTCTAAATCACCATGAAGAGGAGTTTTGAAGCTAGCACCATGGGAGAGGTGGTTCATACCGGGCCAAAGGCAGCTAGAAGGGAGCATGGGGAGCTGTAGCGGCTAACTTCAATCCCCAAGCACTTAAGCACAATCTCTTCAAGAGAGGTAAGTTCAAATTAACTTCAAAATTCATGAATTTCCTTAAATTTCTTCTCATGGCATTCCGCTTCTTCTTTCCCCTCTCTTTTCTTCCTTTTCTCTTCCTCTTTCTAGCTCCTTCCTGGTCCAAGATGCTACTCTAGCTTGAAGTGAGTGGCTCCCATGATAAAGGAACTCCCTTTAGAGGTCCTCTCAATCCTAAGGGCATGACACCTTCACCCTTTAGTAGTCCTAGCCAAGAATTTCCAGAAAATTTCCTTAGATTGGCCAAGCATTTCGGCTTTAGTGGAATTATGGCATACTCAAACACACACTTTCATATTTCCAACCTTTGAAGCTACTGTCCTTATAGAAGAGGTAGAGACCTACCTAGCCCTTCTTAAGACTAAGGTAGGAGATGAAGACTTGGTATGTCATACAGTTGAACCTATAGACCCATCCCTCATCTTGGGAGACTTCCTACCTAATCTAAAGGATGTGAAAACCATGATTAGCCCTCGCCATATCCATTTGATACCCTTGGCTCAATGGATTACTTCTCATTGTAAAAGTAAATGTGAGAAATATGAAGCCATAGCAAAAGTCGTCTCGATTTGCTTGTGCGGGGTCTTGCTCTTTTCTACCACCGACCACCTCTTAGATATCCAAAATCTCAGCATTATTAGTGGGTTGTGGCGGGGTTTATCTATCTCCCAAGCCATCCTTTCTTACCTTTATGAAGGTCTTAGTTTAGCTTTCTTAGGTGGTCCCCTCTTTGGGTCAATGATTGTTCTTGAATGCTAGATGGGAATTAGACTTAAATTTCTACCTAAGGAGGACTTGCCTTCAGCTAGCTGCATATTCGGGAGCCACCCACTCTTCTTCATAGGAGGTGCATCTGGATTCTCTTTACAGGTTGAATGCCAGACTGCGGACAAGAAAACACGGGATGATTAGCACGTCTTCCTCAACACCTTGCCAATTGACAAGTTCATGATGCGACCCAAGGTTCTCTAAGGCACTACCCTCAGAGTACCCCGGCGACTGGGCCTAGCCTGCAGCTAGTGAGGAATACTACCTTGGCGATCGACAACCTGCACCGGTGCTACTTACAAGTTGGGCTACCCCGCACTACGGTTCAAGCACTATCTCACTACCCTCCCCTTCAAGCTAGGAAGATTGGGATCGAGGAGGATAAGCGGGCAATCCGAAGCGCTCTGACGATGTGGGAGATCAGCCGAGTCCGTACCTTGCAAGCAAAAGTGAAAGAGAGCGCCGAGGAGTATCGAGCTTATGTAAAAGAATTGCGCAAGATCCGACCACGTGCGGATGAGAAATTGAATGTATATTGTGTGTGAATGGATTATGTATTTGAATTTTATTGAAAGAATGATGAATCATGAACTTTAGATGAATAAAATGAAGGATTATTTGCATGAATCATGATTATTATGAGCCTCGAGCCTGAATGATTTGAATGAAACATAATCCTCTGTTTGACAAACGGTCTATCAAAGGACCGCCTAGATTGAGTAGTGGTCTAGTGATAGACCGTAAGAGCAAGGACTCAGAAAAACTGAGAGTTTTTAGCCCTCGGGAAGAGCATGCGGTCGTCTCTTAGACCGCTAGGGAATGATAAACAATCTATTGAATGACCGCTAGAGATGAGGAGCAGAGAAACCCTGAGTTTTCTGGTTCTCAGGTGAGGGAAACGGTCACCTTTAGACCGCTAGGGGATATAAAGCGGCCTAACAAAGGGCCGCAAAGGAAAGAGAGCAGAGGAAGCCTGTGAGCCTTAGGTTCTGGGGCATTGCAACCTGTTCCTGCACACACTTAAATAATAAAATAAGTTAAATCCGTTCTTAGGCTTAACCCCTTGCCTGTCGCAAGTTAGAGAATGACCAATCCTTGATATTTGGTCAAGGGGTGGAACCTTATTAAATAGGCGAGACGAAATAAAATAAAATGCAATGCATGCTATGCAAAAGATGATGTTGTCTGATTTTTGTTGGATTTTTGAAATATCTGATTTTTTTAGATTTTAAAATATCTGATTTTTTTAGATTTTGAAAGTATTTAAATTTTTTGGATTTTGCAATATTTGATTTTTTTGGATTTTGTAATATTTGATTTTTTTGGATTTTACAATATTTGATTTTTAGATTTTTGAAAGCCAATTCCGCCCCGACAACGAGAGCCCTACCTATCACACTAGGAATCTCTTGAGGTTGGCATGCTTTTAAAGTGACAATTCCTGGCCGGGGCCAATCTGTATGATAGTGCTTCTGCCGAGACCATACCCAGGGCATTGTTTAGTCCTAAAAAGAAAAATAAATTTGGGAGGTAAGCCTAGACCAGGTGTAGAGGTTTTTAGGGTTTAAATCCTTCTCATGACAACCCCTTCAGAGATTCAGTCTGTTGCGCCGGGGCTTTGTGGCCGTCATCGAACCTTCATCCACCCTAGGCACACGTACGACCGGGCTCATGACGTCCCGTGGGGAAACTATACTGCCACTCTTGCCATGCCTAGTTTCATACTTTTGGAGTTTTCTGAGCTTTGAGCTTTTGAAATGAACTTTTGGCTTTGCTTTGATCTTTTTACTCTTTTTCTTTTCTTCTTCTTTGGCGTTATTGTTGCTTTTCTCTTGTGGAATCAGGTCATAACGGACTGCCCCTATTTGACACCTCCTTTCATCATGGTGTCTAGATCAGCCATCGCCCCCTTATTCGCCTCTTGCTCCTAGATTCGGCCGAAGAGAGAAACGGACTGGGACTTTCACTTTCCCCAAGCATGGCCAGAGGAGAAACGGTGTTTACACAAAACTGGGCAACCCGACCAAGGATGTCGTGAAGTGTGTGAATGCCAAACTCAGAACCTTCCTTCATGATTGAGGAAGAGACACCTTACTGCCGGGCCTTTATTAGCTTGACTCTAAGGGAAAAAATGCTTAAGATACAACCCATTCCGGGCGTGAGACAGCTCCTCACCTCCCGCGTTGACTAGGCGATATGCGTTTCCTGGATAAGCCTCTCTAACGACAAACGGGCATTCCCAGTTAGGTTGCAATTTAGACCTTGGACCTCCGGACCTAATGAATTTGCATTTCAAAACCATATCACCTACTTGAAATTTGCGTTCGATTACCTCCTTTTGAAAATAACGCGAAACTCTCTTTTGATAAACAGACATGTGATCAGCCACATTTAGCCTCTTCTCATGCAAGAGTTCCAACTGGACGAGCAACGCCTCTCGATGCTCGTCGAGATTAAGTTCTTTATCGAGCTGTACCCTTAAGGAAAGGATCAAGATCTTATATGGGAGCATCGCCTCCATCCCGTAAGTAAGAGCATAGGGGTTTGCCCCGTAGGAGTACGGACGGAGGTGCGATAAGCCCATAGAGCTTCCACTAATCGTTCAGACCAATCTGAAAATTTGTGAGATTCGCACGTTTTCTTTATGATTTTGAGAAGCGTTTTATTAGTAGCTTCGGCATGACCGTTGTCTTGTGGGTAATATGGAGATGAATGATGCAATGAAATATTGAACTTCTTACAAAGGTCCTGTAGCTCTTAAGAGATGAACTGGGGTCCATTGTCGGTGACGATGCTGCTTGGCACTTCGAACCGTGAGATGATGTTCTTCATGATGAAGCGACACACCGTGGTAGCTTTGATATCTGCGTATGCTTCTGCTTTGGCCCACTTGGTGAAGTACTCAGTAGCGGTAAAGATGAAGGATTTTTGCTTAGTCTGAGAATTAGGATCACCCAGCGGGCCGACAATGTCGAAAGCCCACATGGAGAATGGCCAAGGAGCAGAGAGAGGATGAAGAGATGAAGCAGGAGCATGAATTTTATCAACATGGAGTTGGCATTTAAGACACCTCCGGACATAGAGGGAGCAATCTTCCTCTAGAGTGGGCCAATAGTAACCCTGCCTAAGGATTTTCTTCGCTAAAGCCTGGCCATTGACATGACCTCCACACTCACTTGAATGGGCTACTTCGGCCACCTTCCAAGTCTCATCATCATCTAGACATCTCATGAGCATTCCATTAAGAGTGCGCCTGTACAATTCTCCAGCAATGATAGTGTACTTCGAGGCGGTTCTTCTAATAGCCTTATGCTGCTCGACACTTGCCCCTTCTGGGAATGATCCATCTCTGCAGTATAGCTCAATTTCATGGTACCATGGTAATTCTTCTTCTTCCAGAATCTCTTCTAACTCAGTTAAAGATACTTTCTTCAAATCTTCCTTCTCAACCCTAGCCTCTACAGTTTTCCTAAGGTTGTGGTGCCAAGGATCCTGAAGAGAAGGGGAGTCCAATCTCTGGACGACGATGGTCTCAGTACTTCAACTGAGAGGGAAGGATAGGGAGGAAGCGAGCGATGCCAGCGCATCGGCAAGGATATTCTGAGATCGAGGAGTATGGATGTAGATCAACTTACGGAATTGCTTGGCCAAGAGAGTGACCAAATCCTGATATGGCTTGAGCTTCAGGTCACGAGTGCAGTAAGTGGACAGAACTTACCGCAGAACGAGCTGATAGTCTCCTATGATGTTCAAATAATGCGCGTCCAAGAGATAGGCGTGCTTCAATCCAGCCAGGAGAGCTTCATACTCGGCGATGTTATTGGTAGCAGAAAAACAAAGCTGATAAGCAAAGGGAATCGTCACCCCTTCTGGAGTGAGAAGAACAACACCTATCCCTCGGCCTTGAGAGTTGAGCGCACCATCAAAGTGCAGAGACCAAAAGGGATGATGAGTAAGGACAGAGAGATGCTTATCAGGAAAATCGTCCTAAATAGAGTCCGTGCAGAGGATAGGAAGATGGGCTAGGTGCTCAACGATGGCATATCCTTTGATTACCTTCTGAACAACGAACGTGATATCAAACTGAGAGAGGAAGCTCTGCCAGCGAGCTAACCTACTAGAAAGGATGGGTTTTTCTAAGAGATAGCAAATTGGGTCCATTCTAGAGATCAGCCTAACCGGGTGGGCTAGAAAGTAGTGCTTCAGTTTCTGAGCTACCCAAACTAAGGCGGCACAAGTTTTCTTCATGGCAGTGTACTTGGCCTCTGCCGGGATAAATAACATGCAGAGGTAATAAGCTGCCCGCTCTTTGCCTTCATCATCTACCTGTGCCAAGACAGCTCCTAGGGAGTCCTTAATGATAGAGATGTATAGGATCAAGGGTTTCTGAGGGACAGGAGGTTGCAAAACCGGGCGATTGGACAAATATACCTTTAAATCGTCATAGGCCTTCTGACAGTCTTGGTTCCATTCAAATTTGACCCCCGCCTTTAGCAATTCATAAAATGGGCGGCACCTCTGAGAATGCTGGGATATGAATCTTCTGATAAATTACAATCATCCGATCAATCCTTGAAGTTCCGTGATATTCTTGGGTGGAGTCATGTCCATGACGGCCTTTGGTTTGTTAGGATCAATCTGAATCCCCCTTTTACAAACTATGAAGCCTAGCAACTTCCCTGAAGAGACTTCGAAAACACACTTCTTTGGATTCATTGTCAACTGGTACTCCCTAGCTCTCTGAAGCACCTTGGCTAAAATAGCGGGGTGTTCCTCTTTAGTCTTGACTTCACCAAGATATCATCATCGTAAGCTTCTATGTAAACATGCATCATATCATGGAATATAGCCATCATTGCCCTCTGATAGGTGCCACCCGCGTTCTTCAAACCAAACGGCATGACCACATAGCAATACATACCCCAGGGCGTGGTGAAGGAGGTTTTCTCTTGATCTTCAGGAGCGAGACAGATTTGATTATAGCCTGAATAACCATCCACGAATGATAATGCTTCGTATCCAGCAGTGTTGTCTACCAATACATCTATGAGGCTGCGGGAAATAGTCCTTGGGACATGCCTTGTTAAGATCCCTGAAATCGATACAAATGCGCACCTGCCCATCCTTCTTGATAACAGGGACTATATTCGCCACCCACTGAGGATATAAGACAACTCTAATGAATCTGGCCTTATGTAATTTGTCAACTTCTTCCTTCATCCTCAAGGCTATGTGGGGGTGAAATCTCCTTAGTCTTTGTTTAAGGGGTGTTGCCCCTTGCTTAAGCACTAACCGATGTTCTACCAAAGAGGGGTCAAGACCCGGCATGTCCTCGTATGACCGGGCAAAAGAATCGCTATACTCCCTTAGGACTTTGACTAAATTTTCTTCAACTTCTGGAGGGAGACTAGCAGCAATAATGATAGGCCTGGGGTCTTCTTCAGTTCCAAAATTTATTTCCTTTGTAGGTTCATCCACTGCTGACGACGGCTCGTCAAACCTCTTCAAGCCTTGCGCATACAAATCGGCAGTGTCATCTGCGTCGCTATCCTCAAGATCTACCGGGTCCTTCTCATCCATGACTTCATAGACTCCCAATCCGTCGTCGCTCGACACCCTGCCTTGCTCCTCGTCTTCTTTGATCACAATCACCGTAGCTATGAACTCCGGGCATTTAAGAAGAGCACTACATCGCTGTGCTAGATCCTACAGGAACCTATCAGGAATGGATTTGGAACGACGTGCCGACAGGTGCGGCTCAGGCAAGGAAGGGTTGGATGACCTAGAACGAGACCCTACTTCTCTAGACTTAACAGACTCTACTATTCTAGACTCGACGGACCCTACGCCTAACCTAGGAGAGAGAAAATCTAATGGGAGGGAGGCAGCATGGGCCTCATGCCCCTGGGAGGAGGATGGAGAGAAGATAGGGTAATCTTCCACTGAAATCTCCATTTCGAATTTGACATTTTTTGGAGATCAGTGGAGATCATGCAACAAGATGGAGAGGAAGGCGGAGGAGGGAGCCTGAGGGAATACTCGGATGGACAGAAGAGATCAAAGAAGGGATGGGAGGAGGAGAAGAAAGGGGTAGATAGATCGACTGGCGGATAGTAAGTGCATGTCTAGACATTGAGAAAATCTATAGGAAGCTCCAATAGCAATGGATTGATTAAGATAGAAGGTGGATGAGGTATAAAATCCAGCTTTTGAAGGAAAGACATCAAACGGGAAGGAGACCAAGTGAAAATGACGGGTGAGTTCCTCCTCTCCTGCGAGCGATAAGCTGGCTTCTTCGGCTCATAACACTCAAGCCACACCTCCTGGTTTCTTCGGCAACTGTCTTCTTCATGGAATAATCTTGCAAATGCCTGGCTAAAATCGACCATGTCATCAACGGGCCCCTTTGATTGCATTGACGGGCTGTCAACCGTGTAAGCTGTATCTTCTTCCTTAGGCTGACTTGGTGATGCCTTCAATGTGCCCGGCTGGAGAGGGCCCCTGACAAAATGTTGGCGGTAGTCCCAGGTTAATGGTCCAGAGTCACCCAAAACTGAGAGTGAGGATTCTTGATAACCGAGGCCCCTCCTGTTCATTTTCCGGCCCTTGGGGACCGGTTTGGTTCGCCCCTGTAACTGTGCGCCGAGACCCCTCCCCGGTTGATAGCCCAGCTTCAATATCATGTTCCAACCCTTAGAATCCCGTATCTGGGGCTTTACTTTGATGTTGACTGACACAGTGGTGGGCTTGCATAGGCCCATGGAAAATCCAGGTCTAAAAATGAAATAACAGGCCGACTGTTGGGCCATAGTGTTGGCAAAATCTTTTCTGAGATAGCTTTGACGGATTGGACTGTGGATATGCTTTTTACCTTGACCTCCCTCCCTTGAAAAGGGAATTTGAGACACTGATGAGCGGGTGATGGTACTGCTTTAAGATCATCAATCCACGGGCGACCTAAGATGGCCTTGAACATAGGATCGATGTCCAGCACATAGAACTCCACCGACATTGTAAGAGGCCCCAGCTCAGCTTGAATGGTGACTACCCCGTGACATGCTCTTCTGGAATTGTCATATGCTACAATAGTAGTCGGGGTCGGCCTTAGTAAATCTTCTGACAAGTTGCAGGCCCTTAAAGTGCTGAGAGGGCAGACATTGATTGAGGCCCCTGTGTCTACCAACGCCGCTGTTGACACCCGTTTTATACCCATAAGTCGGGTCATCTCCTTATTCATTCAATATGATGCTCCGAGTTGTTCGCTTTTCATCGAGTCTCCTGATCAGTTGAAGCCTGTTTCTTGAGTCTTTTCCTGGATAAAGAATTGGCTCCCGGTGGCATTTCGTTGGATAAAGCTTAGCAAAGCCCTTCTCTTCTTTTTTGAATCTCAATGCTAAATAACGGTCCCAGAAAGGTGCGTCACTTCCTTCTGACGGATGGATCCTAGACCGTTACTCTTTGAAGAGTCCTAAAGCTTAAGGCCACGTGTTCCGTGCTTATCCTGTTGAATCCACGTTGATAATAACGGTCCATCGTGCAGCCGTTATTTCCTTATGACGCCCTATGCCTTGACCGTCATTTCCTTGAAGAGTCCAGCTTGTTGGGGCTTCTTTCCGTTGATCTTATCTCTTTGGATAAGGTTGCAAATAGCGGTCGTTCCTTGATGCGTTACTTCCAAGTGGCGGTCTATCGTGCAACCGTTACTTCTTTCCGGGAGTCCTGGCAGTTCAGGCCTTTTCTCTGCTACTCCGTGTTTGAGATAAGAACTTGGATTGACCTTATCTCTTTCTAATCCGATCCTCGAGACTTCCCGTTTGTTTCTTTGGACTCTTGGTGATATTATCCTCAAGGATTTGCTAAGACTTATCCCTTTTTTCTTGCTGAATTATCCTCTACTCGACCTACGAGTTTTGAGGGTCTATAAATAGAACCCTTGAATTCATGGCCAAGGGAGGAGGAGATTTTGATTCACGACGAAGTGCTGCCGAACTCAGGAGCCATCTTCATCCAGGAGGAGTTGCTTCCCACGTCCATCCATCTTCCAGTCAAGGGAGTACTTTTGTTTTGATCTTTCAAGTTCATCTTTGCATGCTTGAGTTCTTCCTTGGTCTTTTTAAACAAAGCATTGTCCCTCCTCCTCCTCCACATTTTTCACTGTTCTTTAAGCATACAAACATCCTCCCAACTTTTAAAAACGCCCAGAGGGGTTAAAAAACCAAAACTCCTCGGTAATTCCCTCTCCTTTTGATGTTCTTAAATTCTTTAAGAATTGATGCTATGCTTGCGAAGAGGGCTGATTGAGGTTGTCTTGTCTTGTCTTTTTTACTTCTTTGGCAGGTTTACAGGTTCATTAGCACGAGGCCCAAGTCTTCTAGCCGGCTGGAAGAGTTGGAGTTAAAAGAATTCAAGCTTTACTACTGCAGGTTATCTGACGGTCTGGTGCAGGAGCGTCACTATCGTCTGGCGGTCTAGGGTGAGACCGTTACTTCAAGCAACGCACGGGTGTCTGGCCGTTACTTCCAAGCTGATCTGCAGGCTTTCCTTGGTTTTTTTCTCCCGTGGGCGGGTGCTTCATCCACCTATTTCCAAGGTATATTCGAGTCTTTGACTTGTGTTTACTTTGGTGGCGATCACATCTTTCCTTAGTGCTGGGCAATAGCTATTTCCTTCATCACATCTTTATTTCCTTGCTTGTTCCACCCCTAGTGGTGTGTTTTTATTTACTCCTTGCTCCACGCCCCGGCGTGTGTTTTTCCTTTTCCTTAGCGTAATTTGATTGAGATAGCATGCCCATGCTAGAGCTAGCTATGATTGCCTAGGTTCATGTTCACATGTTCATAGGTTTGAGCAGATCTTTGATTGCTTGTTTGTCATCTTGCCATATTACTTAGCAAACCTCATAAGTAAGATCAAAGATAGGCAAATAAATATCAACAGATAATTTTTTGGCGATCACGGTGGGACAGCTTGTGCCAATCGTGCTTCTGATTCTTGTTTAAACCTGCCATCATCCATTTGTTCAGTGGTCTTTTGTTTCCGTTGTTTTCATTGTTCATCCTGGTTTTCTGAGTCTTCTGACGGTCCTGTGCCCACGCGTCACAGAATTCTGACGTAGGGGCATTAGACCGCCGCTTTCATCTTGCTGTGTGAGCTTTACGGGCTTTTCGGTTACTTCTGTTGGTTTTTGGTTCCCTGGCTCATCTGACGGTCTCGTCCCCCTGCGTTATATATTGTCCGGCGGTCTGGTCTTCGACCGTTACTTCTCTCTGACGCAGGGGCCTTCGACCGTTACTCTTCTGGCAGGTACGCATCCGAGGTGCATTTATTTCCGCAGTTTGTGCTGTGATTTGTTTGCTTGGGTGACACCTGGCTCTCCTCTTGCTTTGCTCATATCTACATATCATGGTGTGCACTATTGATTGTTAGATTGTTAGGCTAGACTTTGCATGCACTCCGGTGCACATAGGGTCATTCATCTCTTCATACATTAGATTGCATTTTCCTACCTCATTGTGAGGACCTCTCGTCTCCATATTCCTTGGGACCGACTAGGAAATCACAGCAGGGACCTCCATAAGTCCCCGCGAGCCGTGGATTCCCACACGGACGTCGGGCTGGTTGTACCTTTCCCACCCCGTGTCTAGGGTTGCACAAGTGATTGAGTGGTTACACTTAGAGTCAAACCAAGTCCTATATCCATCTCCTACTAGGGACCTATTGTTGAGAGCACATATCAATCAATTCACTAAGGTTCCAAAGGAGAAATCATAAGAATATTGTCGCATCATTCTAAACAACTTACTTGATTCTTGAGTGTCTTCATTCTTTTATCACTTGCATCTTGTTAAAATTACCTAAGTTTGATTGCTCATTGTGTGTTTTGTGTTGGTTGTTTTTGCATTTTCCAAGGTTGTCCTTTGCATGTGGAGTTGCTTTCGTCCGTTTGAGTCATCTTCTCCAGTCACTTCTTCCTTCACTTTCTATTCCAATCCCCTCTTCGAATCCACCATGGCATCCTTCAATCCTCCGCGCTCACAAGAGGAATCTCTCCCTCAAGGGCTCCTTGAAAACCCCCCTAGGGTTGCTACCTTTCCTTCCGGAGAAGGGACTGCCCCTCTCCCGTCTTCCACGTCTGTGGGAGGTAGTCAAGGTACCCCTTCTCTCGCTACTCCTTCCGCGGGCTCCGTCCTTCACATGATGGCCCAATTGGACCCGGCTCAACTTCAAGTCCTATACCAAGCTATGCAAGGGTCCAACGCTTCTCCCTCCGCCGCTGTTCAGGGTCAATCTAATCCTTCCATTATCGGGCCGTCCGTTCAGCCCAATCCGATTGACCTCCCTCCGGTCCAACCTCGGACCATCACTTTTGCCAGCATGGAGATGGGCCAATCTTCCAATTCAGCCCATCAGTCTTTGGATAAAGGGAAATCGCCTATCCCTTCTTTTGTCCAGGTGGATCATCATAATTCTGGTTCGGTGGCTTCACAGCTTCTCATGAACCCTTCTGATTTCTTACAAGGGGCGGCCCAAACTCACTCCCATCCGGGTCTATCTCAGGCTCAATATCCTTCTTACGGGCCCCCTATTTCCACTGTCTATCCTTCTACTCATGCCTATGGGCCTCCCCCGTCTGCCATTGTCATTCCATCCGCTCCTCAACAATCGGCATCCTTCGCTACCCCTGCTCCCTCCCAAGAGCAGGACTTGCTTAACAAGTGGGCCGCCATGCAGCAACAGCTTGACTTCCTCCAGAAAAGGGTTGGCCCACAATCCTTGGCCGATATTCCTATTCTGAGCTTCCAAAACATTCGGTTCCCTCCGCAATCTGAGCTCCCTAACTATCGCAAGTATGATGGGAACAGCAATCCCTTTATCCATGTGAGGGATTTTCTATATGAGTCGGCGCAGTTCCAGTATGATGATCGCCTCATGGCGTACCTGTTCCGCCGATCTTTAGATGGAGTTGCTCTGGAATGGTTTTATTCTCTACCACTGGAAGAGGCCGAGAGTTTCAAGATAGTTAAGGACAAATTCATTCAGCGATTTCAAGACCGGGTCGGGCCAGAATATTCATTTACAGATCTAGTAGCAGAGAAGATGAAGCCGGAGGAAGACTTTGCCACCTATGCAGACAGGTGGAGGCAGATGGCCGCCAGAGTGCCTGGCCATATTCCGGAGGAAGAGAAGGTCAAACTACTAATCTCCAATGCCACGCCGACTTTCCGCAACATCCTAGCAATGAATGACATAGCTAACATGCATCAACTCTACAGCCGGGCGCGCTTCATACAGACTCAATTCAAGGACTCCCCTATCCATTCTCTATTCGAAAACCAAAAGCCCAAGTACCACAAGAAACCGCAAGGGCCAGTTACTGAGGGGGTCCAAACAAATGAGCAAGTACAAGCCGTTACTTTTCCGTATCAGGCCGCACCTTTCCGCTACAATCAAAACCCCCGCAATCCACAAAACTCCACTCCGCACAACTTCCAGGCCACTCCACAAAACACTCCCCCCGCCTTCACCATTCCACAAAACACCTTCACCACACCACAACAACCATCACCACCATCACAATACCATAACGTCCCTCCACCCAGCGGCTACAGCAACAACAATCCAAACAGCAAGCGCCCGGCTCCCAGGAGAGCCCAATATCCTCCATTGCCCGAGACACTTACGGATATTTTCTCGGCACTTATGTCAGTAAATGCACTCCAACTTCCTCCGGAACGACCTGTTTGGAACCCGGCGGTTGATCAAACCAAATATTGCATGTTCCATAGGCAGCCAGGCCATACCATAGAAGGATGTTATCAATTCCGAGATCTAGTATATGACCTTCATGAAGGGCAGAGAATCGACTGGGCCGAAATGCATAGGGCCATTGTGGAGATTAAAGAGAAGAGGAGGCAGCCGCAGGGGCAACAAGTGCAGCAGCATCAAGCACCGCAGCCGCAGCAGCCGCCACAGCAACAACAACCACAGCAAGTGCAAGACCTAGGCATCCATCAGAATCCGATGCCGAATCATCCACCCGCTCCTCAGCAGCAGCCGCCGGCACCAGCACAAGTTAACATGGTTCAACCACCGGCTCCCAATGCCGGGTGGTCTTTTGATGATGATGGCGCCGCACCGTAAGTAATGGCCTTCCACCACAACCTCCGCAACCCTTCCTTCATCCTCCCCAGGCAACCAACACCTTCTCCGCTCATCCTACCATCCACACCCGCTCCAGCCAACCCTCTACCGCTCTCCATCCCATCATACCCTCCAACACTTATCCCCCTCGCCATCGTCACACCATCCCCTAATCCTTCACCCGTTCTCAAACACCCACTAGCCTTCCCACCACCTGCATCGACATTCGTCACCACCTTGCCTTCCACCAATCCCTCACCTATCATCCACTCACCCCCCATTAACCTCGCTAACCCCACGCTCCACCAAAACACCTCCCCCACACAGCCTATCCCACTCATCCACCCAGCGGCACCCGTCACACTATCTTCAGATGCTGCGGCAAACTGTGCCTTAAGAAGCGGAAAGATGTTCCATCGGAATTACATTACTGCTTCCAATCCCCAGTCCACCCAGCCAACGGCCGAGCAAGAAGAGGCTGAACCTCTGCCGGGTACTCAATATGACTTGCTACATCACCTGGATAGAGTACCCGCTAAGATATCCGTGCTGGAGTTAATCAAAAGGTCCACCCTTCATCAGGATGCACTGAGGGATTTCTTGCAGAAAGTAATGGTTAGCGAAGACATGGCAGTCGACAGTTTGCCAACGACATTGGCAACTATTTCCAAAGGGCCGGCAATTACATTCTCAGAAACCGAGCTTGCACCTCCAGGGGCTCGACAAAAGCCGCTCCGCATAACAATTACCCTGAACAAAGTCGACATTGAAGCAGCATTGGTTGACACCGGGGCCTCAATTAATGTTTGCCCACTTAGTACCCTCCGAGCATGCAACATATCCGAAGAGTTACTACAGCCTACCCCCACTACTATAGCAGCATATGACAACTCAAGGCGAGCATGTCACGGGGTGATCACCATTCAGGCGGAGCTCGGTCCCCTCACTATGGCCGTGGAGTTTTATGTTCTCGACATCGACCCTATGTTCAAGGCTATCTTGGGTCGTCCCTGGATTGACACACTCGGCGCCGTACCCTCCACCGCACATCAGTGCGTCAAGTTTCCCTTTCAAGGGAGGGTCGTCAAAGTTAAAAGCTTGGCCACGGTACAGACAGTCAAGGCCCTCTCAGATCAGGTTCTTCCCACACTATGGCCGAGTAGCCGGCCCGTCATATCAGTGCTTGATTTGAACTTTCCCTGGGCTTACACATCTCCCAAGCCCGTCACTACTCCAGTCAATGTCAAAGTGAAGCCACAGATCCGAGATTCAAAAGGGTGGAATATCATATTGAAACTGGGCTATCAACCGGGGAGAGGCCTCGGGGCGCAACTGCAAGGAATGACTAAACCCATACCTAAGGGAAAGAAAATGGGCAGAAGAGGCCTCGGTTATAAGGAAACAGCATTATCTATGATGGGTGATTCTGGGCCACTTACATGGGATTATCATGAGCACTTTGTCAGGGGGCCTCTCCAGCCCGGCACATTAGCTCCAGAACCGGTGCAGCCAAGAAGGGATATAGTTTGTCCAATTGCCAGTCCACCTTCCCTGCCAGGAAGGTCAAATGGTGACATGCTCGACTACAGTCAGGCCTTGCAAAGGATCTTTTCTGAAGAAGATCGCCAGAAGCAGCGAGAGGTTCGGCTCGTACAGTGGAGGCCGAAGAAGCAACCCGCGGTTAAAATGCAAAAAGTGGGGAGCTCTCCGATTGTTTTCTCTTGGTCTCCCTCACGCTTCCAATCTATCTTGCAACAAAGGGAGCCCATACCCCGTCTTCCTCCTGTCATGATAAATCCAACCATCATCGATCCACCAGAGATTCAATTCATCCCTTGTGCTCGCGGGAAGTGCCCGCGTATTGATCTGTCCACTCTACTCACTCCTCTCTCCCACAATGCTCAGCTCCATGAGATGTGGTTGTCTTCTGCTGATCCTTTCTCCAATCGCATCCTTTCCGAGATGTTCCCCATGCAGCTCCCACCTCCTCCGTCTTGCTGCATAGTCTCTACTGATCTCCAAAAAAAAATGTCAAATTTAAAACGGAGATTTCAGTGGAAGATTACGATGTCCTGTCTCCATTCTCCTCCTCCCAAGGGCACGAGTCCCCTGCTCCTTCCCTTCCACTAAGCCTTCTCTCTCCTAGGTTAGGGTTAGGGTCTAGCGAGTCTAAGGAAGTAGAGTCAGTTAGGTCTAGAGAAGTAGGGTCTTGTTCTAGGTCGTCCAACCCTTCCCATTCTGAGCCGCGCTCGCTTGCGCATCCTTCCCGATCTGTTCCTGATAGGTTCTTGCAAGATTTGGCTCAGCGATGTCATGCTCTTCTGAAGTGTCCGGAATTCGTTGCCACGACGATTATGATTGAAGATGAAGAGGAAATAGAAGGGGAATGGAGCGACGACGGATTAGGCGTCTATGAGGTTCTGGATGAGAAGGATCCAATAGATGAAGATAGCAACGTAGATGACACTGCCGACTTGTATGCACAAGGATTAAAGAGATTCGACCAGCCGTCGACGGCAGTGGATGAACCTACAAAGGAAATCAACTTGGGAACAGAAGAAGACCCAAGGCCTATCATTATTTCAGCTGATCTCCCTTCACAGGTAGAAGAGGATCTAATTAAGGTTCTAAGGGAGTACAGCGATTCTTTCGCCTGGTCTTATGAGGACATGCCAGGTCTTGACCCCTCCTTAGTGGAACATCGTCTCGTACTTAAACCAGGGGCAACACCTGTTAAACAAAAGTCAAGAAGATTTCACCCCCACATGGCCTTAAGGATCAAAGAAGAAGTCGATAAGTTATACAAGGCCAAGTTCGTCAGAGTAGTCTTATATCCCCAGTGGGTGGCGAACATAGTCCCTGTTCTCAAGAAGGATGGAAAAGTGCGCATATGCATTGATTTCAGGGACTTGAACAAAGCATGTCCCAAAGATGATTTCCCACTACCTCATATAGACGTCCTAGTGGATAACACTGCCGGGTACGAAGCTCTGTCATTCATGGATGGGTACTCGGGCTACAATCAAATCCATCTCGCCCCGAAAGATCAAGAGAAAACTTCCTTCACCACGCCCTGGGGCACGTATTGTTATGTGGTTATGCCGTTTGGGTTGAAGAACGCAGGTGCCACCTATCAAAGGGCGATGATGGCCATCTTCCACGACATGATGCACATATACATGGAAGCTTATGTGGATAACATCTTGGTGAAGTCAAGGACAAAAGAAGAACACCCCTCTATTCTGGCTAAGGTGCTGCAGAGAGCCAGGGAGTATAAGCTTAAAATGAATCCGAAGAAGTGTGTATTCGGAGTCTCTTCAGGGAAGTTGCTAGGGTTCATAGTAAGCAAACGGGGGATCCAGATTGATCCTAATAAAACACAGGCCGTCATGGACATGCCTCCACCGAAGAACATTACGGAACTTTGAGGACTGATTGGTCGGCTGCAATTCATTAGGAGATTCATATCTCAACATTCTCAGAGATGCCGCCCATTCTATGAATTACTTAAGGCAGGGGTAAAGTTCGAATGGAATCAAGATTGTCAAAAGGCCTATGATGACCTCAAAGAGTACCTAACCAATCCCCCGGTTTTGCAACCTCCTGTCCCTGGGAAACCCCTAATCCTATACATCTCGGTTATTGAGGACTCCCTAGGGGCGGTCTTAGCACAAGTGGATGATGAAGGGAAAGAGCGAGCCGCGTACTACCTCTCTCGGTTGTTTAATCCAGCTGAATCCAAGTACACCGCTATGGAGAAGACTTGTGCCGCCTTAGTGTGGGTAGCTCAGAAGCTTAAACATTACTTCCTCGCCCACCCAGTTAGGCTGATCTCTAGAATGGACCCAATCCGTTATCTCCTAGAAAAACCCGTCCTTTCTAGTAGGTTAGCTCGCTGGCAGAGTTTCCTCTCTCAGTTTGACATCACCTTTGTCGTTCAGAAGGCAGTCAAGGGATATGCCATTGCTGAGCATCTTGCACATCTCCCTATTCCTCATACCGATTCCATTCAGGACGATTTCCCTGATGAGCATCTCTCTGTCCTTTCTAATCATCCCTTCTGGTCTCTGCACTTCGACGGTGCACTCAACTCCCAAGGCCAAGGGATTGGGGCTGTCTTGCTTACTCCAGAGGGAGTAACCATCCCCTTCGCTTATCAACTTCGCTTCCCTGCTACCAATAACATCGCTGAGTATGAGGCTCTCCTGGCCGGCTTGAAGCACGCCTATCTCCTAGGCGCGCGTTATTTGAACATTATAGGAGACTCTCAGCTCGTCCTACGGCAAGTTCTGTCAACTTACCGTACTCGTGACCCTAAGCTCAAACCTTATCAAGATTTGGTCACGCTCCTCGCTAAGCGATTCCGTAAGCTCATCTATATCCATACTCCTCGTTCTTTGAACATTCTAGCTGATGCTTTGGCATCCCTTGCTTCCTCCTTATCCTTCCCCCTCAGTCGTAGTACTGAGACCATCGTCGTCCAGAGATTGGACGCACCCTCCATTCAGGATCCTTGGTTCATCAATCTCAGGAAATCTGTAGAGGCGAAAGTTGAGAAGGAGGATCTCAAGGAAGTTTCATTAACAGAACTAGAGGAGATTCTGGACGAAGAGGAGTTACCTTGGTATCATGAAATCGAATTATTTTGCAAAGAAGGGTCGTTCCCAGAAGGGGCAAAGGCTGAGCAGCGTAAAGCAATAAGAAGAGCCGCCGCAAGGTACACTATCATTGCAGGAGAACTATATAGGCGCGCTACTAATGGAATGCTCATGAGATGCTTGGATGATGTAGAAGCTTGGAAAGTGGCTGAGGCAGCCCATTCAAGTGAGTGTGGAGGTCATGTCAATGGCCAGGCTCTAGCAAAGAAGATCCTTAGGCAGGGCTACTATTGGCCCACTCTAGAGGAAGATTGCTCCCTCTATGTCCGGAGGTGTCTTAAATGCCAACTCCATGCTGATAAAATTCACTCTCCAGCTTCATCCCTCCATCCTATGACTGCTCCTTGGCCGTTCTCTATGTGGGCTTTCGACGTCGTCGGCCCACTCGGTGATCCTAATTCTCAGATCAAGCAGAAATCTTTCATCCTCACCGCCACTGAGTACTTCACCAAATGGGCCGAAGCCGAGGCGTACGCAGAGATCAAAGCTACAACGGTGTGCCGCTTTATCATGAAGAATATCATCTCGCGGTTCGGAGTACCAAGCAGCATCATCACCGACAACAGACCCCAGTTCGTCTCCCAAGAGCTTAAAGACCTATGTAAGAAGTTCAATATTGCACTGCATCATTCATCTCCATATTACCCTCAAGGCAACGGTCAAGCCGAGGCCACTAATAAAACCCTTCTTAAAATCATTAAGAAAACATGCGAAGCACATAAATTTTCTGATTGGCCTGAAAGATTGGTGGAAGCTCTGTGGGCTTACCGCACCTCCGTCCGCACCCCTACGGGACAAACTCCCTACTCTTTAACTTATGGAATGGAGGCGGTGCTCCCATATGAGATCTTAATCCCTTCTCTTAGAGTGCAGCTCGATAAGGAACTTAATCTCGATGAACGTCGAGAGGCGTTGCTGGTCCAGCTAGAACTCTTAGATGAGAAGAGGATGAATGCGGCCGATCACGTTTCTGTTTATCAAAAGAGGGTTTCGCGCTATTTTCAAAAGAAGGTAATCGAACGAAAATTTTGTAAGGGTGAAATTGTTTTGAAACGCAAATTCATTCGGTCTGCAGGTCCTAGGTCCAAGTTGCAACCTAACTGGGAAGGGCCGTTTGTAATAAAAGAAGCTTATCCAGGGAATGCTTATCGTTTAGTAAACGCGGAAGGTGAGGAGCTCTCTCACCCGTGGAATGGGTTGTATCTTAAGCGTTTCTTTCCTTAAAAATATAAACCATGTGCTTTTCCGGCAATAAGAAATACCTCCCTATCTTCAAAAGAGAGTCTTGAGTAAGGCAAACACACACTACACGACGCCCCTGGTCGGGTTCCTTGTTTAAAAAGACACCGTTTTTCCTCGGCCATGCTTTAGGGGAAAGTCAAAGTCCCTGTACGTTTCATTCTTCGGCTGCATCCAGGGGCAAGGAGTAAATAAGGAGGAGACAACCAATCCAAACTCCCTAACGAGAAGAGGTCTCAAATAGGGGCAAGTCCGTTATGACCTGACTCCACAAGAAAGGAAAGAAAAGAAAAGAAAAGGAGTGCTCTTTACCATGAAATCAAAAGCATCATCTCAAGGTCTGTGAATGAATTCTCAAAAGCTCCAAAAGGAAAAAGAAAATTAGGCATGACAAGAGTGGCAGTACAGTTCCCCGCGGGACGTTATGAGCCCGGTCGCATGCGTGCCTAAGTGGACAAAGGTTCGATGACGGACATAAAAGCCCCGGCACAACAGACCAAATCTCTAATAAGGTTGCACGGTGAGGGAATCAAGTTCTAAAAACTTCCATATCTGGCCTAAGCTTACCCCCATGTTCTTCTTTCTTTTAGGACTGAGACGAGTACCCTAGGTATGGCGTTGGTAAAAACACCGTCACAATGACCAGGTCTCGGCCAGGGGTTGTCACACTATTTGCACGCCGGTCTCGAGACTCAAGATAAAACAAGGGAGGTCTCGTGTTGCTAGAGAGGCACTGGTTTTTCAAAATCCAAAAAATATCAAATATTTTTAAAATCTAAAAACATCAAATATTTTTAAAATCCAAAAACATCAAATATTCTCAAAATCCAAAAACAACAAATATTTCTCAAAATCCAAAAAAAACATCAAATATGTTTCAAAATCCAAAAACATCAAATATGTTTCAAAATCCAAAAACATCAAATGTTTTCAAAATCCAAAAATATCAAATATTTTCAAAATCCAAAAACAACAAATATTTTCAAAATCCAAAACATTAAAGATTTTCCAAAACCCCCAAAATACCATCATATGCATGGCATGCATCGCATTTTCATTATGTTTTTTCGCCTATTTAATAAGGCTCCACCCCTTGACCAAATATCAAGAAACGGTCATTATCTAACTTGCTTCAAGACAAGGGGTTGAGTCTAAGAACAGAGCTAACTTGTTTCATGTCTAAGTGTGTGCAGAATACAGGGGCAAGCCCAAAGGTAAAAGCTCACAACTATGCAGGTTCAGGTGTGTAACGCGCCAGCATCAGACCGTTATAGTCATGTAACGGGCCCATCTTTGACCGTCACTTCCTTCAGGCGTGGGCCTTCTTCCTTTCCATTAAACCATCATTATGACGGTCTGGGAACCTACCGTTACTTGAAAATAACGGCTCAAGACCCATCCGTCATATCCTTCAGAAACTGGGCTCTTGATTACTCCCATTCTGATGGCCTATCGCAGGACCGTCATTTCCATATAACGGCCCAGAGTACATCCGTCATATCCTCCAGAAGCCCCATCTGTTTATATCATTCTAGCCTTCCACATGATGGAATTCGAGATCATTTAACTATGGCAATCTTATCTCACTCAAGCAAAGATTAATGAAATATAAATCTTGATAAAATCAAATTTGATTGTCAATAACATAAATATCTCTCATAAACAAAAGAAAATCAAGGTACATTCAACTTCTTATCCGCAAGAGGGTGGATTCTTCTCAACTCTTTCAAGTAATCTCGGCGTGTTTCGTCGCTCTCTTCAACTTCTGCTTGCCACGGACGCACCTTGCTGATCTCCCACATGGTCAGCGCGTTCCGGATCGCTCTTTCATCTTCCTCGGTCCCCATCTTCCTAGGTAGAAGGGGAGGGTAGTGTGATAGTGCAGAAACGCTGATTCGAGGTAATCCGATCTGAAGATGGCATCGGTGCGGGTTGTAGATCGCCATGGTAGTGTTCCCTACTAGCTGGAGGTCGAGGCCTTGGCACCGCGGTATTTTGAGAAGAGCACTTCGGAGGACTCTTGGTCGCATGATGAACTTGTCCATTAGTAAAGTGTTGAAGAAGAGGCGCCATTCATCCCGAGTTTTCTTATCCGCTGTCTTGCATTCAACCTGAGGAGAATATCCAAATGCCCCTCCAATAAAGAAGAGAGGGTGGCTCCCGAAGATCCGGCTTGCTGAGATTATGTCTTCCTTAGGAAGGAATTTGACTCTCACTCCTATCCAGCACTCAAGGAGTATCATGGAACCAAACAAAAGCCCTCCTAGGCACGCCGAGCTTAGTCCTTCATAGAGGTATGAGAGGACCGCTTGAGAGATAGACATACCCCGCCACAGCCCGCTAATAATACCAAGGTTTTGGATATCTAAGAGGTGGTCGGTAGTGGTAAAAAGAAAGACTCCACACAAGTAAACCGCTACCGCCTTGGCTATTGCTTCATGTCTCTCCCACTTATTTCTACAATGAGACACTATCCATTGGGCCAAGGGTATCAGGTGAACGTGGTGTGGGCTGATCATGGTCCTCACATCCTTCGGGTTATGAATGAAGTCACTTAAAATTAAGAACGGGTCAATAGGCTCTATTGTGTAACAAACCCGGTCCTCATCCCCCACCTTGGTCTTAGGAAGGGCTAGGTAGGTTTCTACCTCCTCCAATAGGACAGTTGCTTCGAAGGAAGGAAAGATGAAAGTATGAGTTTGTGGATGCCATAGTTCCACAAGTGCTGAAAGGCTTGGCCAATCGAAAGACAATTTCTGGAAATTCTTGCCTAAAACCAAGAGAGGTTGGAGGTACCATGCTTTGAGGATGGATGTGACCTCTATGGGAAGTGCCTTTACCATAGGAGCCACCCACTTCAGATTGGAATAACACCTTGGGCCGGGAAGGGGCTTGAGAAAAGAAAGGAGGAAGTCATGAAAAGAATAAGTACAGCAAAATTCTGAACTTTGGATGAAGTTATAAGTACTTACCACTCTTTGGACGTTAGAGCTTAAGTGCTTGGGAATTGAGGTTAGCCGTTGAAGCTCTCTATGTTCCCTCCTGGCAGCTTTAGGGCCGGCGTAAGCTTTCTCCTCCATAGCCATCTCCTCGAAACTCCTCTTCATCATGTTTTCTGCTCTTTAGAGAGGGCTCTTCAAACCCTAGAACAGAGGTTTTAGCAAAGCTGCGATTTTGATTAAGGTTTTAAGTTGCCAAGGCTTATATTCAACTTTGAAAGGGTAAGACTCGGGCTAGAAGGCTTTATCTTCGATTAGGATAAGTCCTAGCGATGGTTTAAGTGGCTAAACCTCGGGTTTTAAGTTATCTCGGCTCAATCCGATTCGGATTGCGACCCAGACTCTAACGGTCAATCGAGCGGCCGTTACTTCACTCCGACGCGCCATCCCTCGACCGTCGCATTTTCTGTGGGTTTCAATTCCCCGAATCGTGTTCTGTGGAGAGTAACGGTTGTAGGGTCTACCGTCACTTTCTGTAACGCTCTATCCCTGAGCCGTCACATTCTCAACCACTTGGTTCTTTCTCTTCTGGGCTAAAACGCTTCCTGACGGTCTTACTTCTGACCGTCTCTTGATTCTGACGCGTCCCCTTCAGACCGTCACATTTTCCTGCTAGTTACCCTGCCCAACTAACGTTCTGCCATGATCAACGGTCTGACCCTTGGCCGTTATCTGTCTCTGACGCACCATCAATTGGCCGTCGCTTATCCTGAAGCCCCACAGCCCGTGTGGGCCTCTGATGATTAACGGTCTCTCACCAGAGCGTCACTTGGTTATAACGGTCCGATCTTAGACCGTCACTTTCTCTGCTGCTGGGTTCAAGCTATTCCTTTAATCCTTGACTAGACCTGGCGGTCTTTCACATTTGTACACCTCATCTTCTTCCCATTTTCATACATGCATGCCGGCATACATATCATTCATTCATCCACATTTCATCCATCCTGTACATTTCACATTCATTCATGCACGCTCGCATCAAATTAAAACCAAACAGAAAAATGAAAAAGATAATTTCATTCCATTTTTGCTAAAAGTTATATGCAAATAAAAAAACATAAAAAAGGCATCATTCGGCCGGCTTATCCGCCGGGCCACCCTCATCCTCTCCACCCTCGGGTTTTCTGGGTGGCGGTGCTATGGAAGCACTCTCCTCCTGCTGTCCTCTCTCTGCCCTCTCATTCCTCCGCTGGGCGGAGGAGCTGACGAGGAAGTCCCCTACTGAGCCGCTAGGGGTAGCGCTCCTATGTATCCCACTCTGGGAGGTACCTCGCTCCGGTCCCCGGCCGATCATCCGCACCATCCGCTCCAATGTCCGCAGCTCGATCTTCAGTGTAAAGATCTGACGCCGCGTCTCTCGTGCCTCGGTCCGGTAGCGATCCAAGTCGGCCATCCCGATCCGAAGCTCCTCCACCTCAGCTCGCGCCTGCGCTAACTCCTTCCGGAGTTGTTCCATCTCTGGATCATCTGGCCGTCGCAGGGTCTCCGCTCTCTGCCGGGCCATCTCTGCCCGTACCAGCTCCGTCTCCGCTCGGGCTCGATCAGTCTCGGCCCTGCTTCTCTCTACTTCGGCTACTGCTGCCGCTAGATCCCTCGCCTGTAGATTGCAGTTCACGTCATTAGTCATAAAGCATTTAATTAGGCAAAATCATAAGTTTTTTAGTCTCTTACCCGCTCCGCGAGGGTGGCCTCCGCCTCCTCGGCCCGGGCAATTGCCCGAGCAAAGTCAGCATCCCGCTCGGTCCTATCTCCCGCAGGCTGCGAGGACGATGACGGGGCATCTGGTCCTGCTCGTTGGGCTCCCTCAGCCCGCTGCATTTAGAAGTCATAAGTTAGTTGGCATTTGCATTTGCATCATGAACATCATTCCATAAATCATAAGCATTTAAGTTTTAGTCTCACCAAGAGCTCCAGGGCAGACCGGTACCCATCCCGCTGTTGGATGGTGGAGTGGAGTAGCCCTTCTAGCTCGGCTATCCGTCCTTCTGGGTCTAGCTGCATTTAGAAAGCATAAGTCAGCATCCATCATCTTGCAGGTTCATATAGAAAGGTTTTAGGTTTAGAATTGCATACCGGTCGTCGGGTACCTCGGTATACCCGGTCGCCGTAGTGTCGAGAGAAGGCCTTCAGGTAGGCCTCGTCGCTCTCGTCCCGCTCCTTCACGGCCCTGCCTCGCTGCCTCCAGTCGAGGACGTACTTCACCTTCCGGGCGCGCCAATCCACACTCCCACTGATGCCCCTCGCCGACTTGCCTGGGCGGTCATCGTTGCGATGCGGAAAGGTCACCTCGGGCTGGTGTAGTCCCTGAGTCCGCAGGATTAGCCTGTAGTGCAGAGGCTCGATGATATGGATGCAATGCAACCATATGTCTCGCCCCCGGTACGATAAGGACGCCTCCACCCACGGCTGTCCTGTGTAGCCCTCGCTGCGGTACGGGGTCCATCTCACCTAAAAGCATGTTGCATTTCATTCATTTGTCAGCATTTGTCAGCATTTGTCAGCATATAAAGCACATAGAAATCATTTTGAGTCTCGGGCTTACCGATGTATGCGGGTAGGAGTCCAGGTCGTCCTGGATCGTCCGGGTCAATCTGAGGATCGATCCCGTGTCCCTCGCCACCGACCATCGCCTCGCGATTGGTATGAGGCCGGGATGGAGTAGCGCACCTCTCCCAATGCCTGGAAGGTACATGTAGCTCCAGACCTGCATTTAGAAATCAAGTCAGTCGAATCATTTGCATAAGCCATTTTGCATAAATCATTGCATAATCATAATCATGGCATAATAGAAAGCATTTAAAGTGCATTTACCTGTAGGAAGGGCGAGAAGCCGCCCAGCATTATCTGCCGGTCCGTGGTGCTCAGGGAGTCGAACAGGAATGCTAGTACGGCTGCCCCCCATGCGTACTTCCTCACTCTGCTCAGATCCTCTATCAACGGCAGCAATCTACAGCTGATGACATCTGCCCGAGTCGCGAACAGGAGCTTCCCGAACAGTAGCATCAGGAAGTGTCTGAGCACTCTGTCTCCCTCTGCTCCTGCCTCTGCCGCCACGCGAGGGCGCACCTGATCAATCACTCTGCCCAGATGCTCTTCCGACAGCTCTCCTACGGTGATTGCCGCTCCTCTCAGCCCCAAACTCTCCTGCAGCACCGATCTCGCGAGCTGGGAAGAGGACTGACCCGGCCTGATCAGATCTAGCCCGAGCAGCTGCTGTGCTATATCCCGGTAGTCCCCATACGTCCATCCAGTCACTGCGGAGCCGTGGACTCTCAATCCTGTAATCCTCGCTATGTCTTCCAATGTGGGGATCATGTGGCCCCACGGGAAGATGAAAGCACGGCTGATCGGGTCCCATCTCTCATGCAGTGCGTATAGCAGTGGCGTATCCATCCGGATCACCTCGATGCTAAGCACCTCGGCGAATCCCATATCGGCGAGTCTCTCTCTCTGGTAGTCGGGCAGTGCCTGGTATACCGCCCGGATCTGAAGCCAGGAAATCCATGATCTCCTCTTTCCCTGCATTTGCATATTAGATCATTAGTTAGTCAATTTGCATCATGTAATCATTGCATAAACATCCATAATTTAAAACAAAAACAAAAATTTGAAAATTGAAAACCCTAAAAAATAGTTTAATTCCCTGGCAGAAGTGACGGCCCTGGGTTGGGGCGTCCCTTGTCTCTGACGGCCTCAGCTTGGAGCGTCAGGGGAGTGACGGTCGCTGGCAGGACCGTCACATCCTCTGCGTTTGGGGAATTTTTTTCCTTACATCCCCATGGCTTCCCACTGTGGCCAAATGGCCTACAATTGTTCCTAATGGGTTCGTGGACCCATTTCTACCCTTATCCCCCACATGCATCCATAAATAAACACAAAAATCAAAATTTGAAAAATTAGGGCGGAGGGCCTACCTCGTGGTCCATGGCTCTCTTCTTCTTCTTCTTCTTTGGTTCCTTGGGCTCCTCTGCACCCAAGGGAACTTCCCCCTCGTCCCCCGTAGTCGTGGGAACTTCTTCTTCTTCCGTTTGGTCTCCCCTCGTCGGTTGGTCCTCTTCCACCGGCGGGATCACCTCCCGTTCGATCCGGCGGTGAAGCCGCCGTATAGCCATCCTTTTCCCTCTCTCTCTCTTCTTTGGTGGCGGCTGGGGTGCCTCGTCGCCGGCCATTGGAACGGTGGGGACGGTGGTCGCCGGAGCTCTCGGTTTTTTTTGGGTTTTTGGTTGATTGGAACGGAATGAACGGGCCGTGACCGTTCGGTTGTTTTTTTGAAATCTCAGGAAATGTGACGGTCTATCGACCGGCCGTCACATCCTCCTGACGCTCCTGTTTGAGGCCGTTATATGTGTTGAACTGCTTTATCGAAGAATGTGAACCGCCTTGATTATGACGGACTAGGTGTGATCCGTTACTTTATGTGACACCCCTACATCTGACCGTTATATGCTTGCAAGTTTCTTGATTAATTGGAAGGTCTAATTAATGCTTGAACAAACCCTATTGTCTATATGATGTTCCTATTTGATGCTTCTTATGGTTATGCCTAATTCTTATCATGATTATTGTCCGGCTAACCTATCTTTCATGAAGGATTATAAGCAAAAATCACGCTTGGCCGTCCGTCAGGCAGGTAAGTCAGGTATTGTATATCATTCCCTCATTCCCTTAATGCATTACTATATGTTACTTGTGATATATTACCTCGAGAACCGGCTGGTCATTCATGTGTCCTGGGATCTGATGTTCCCCTTAAACAAAAATGATGATGATCTAAGTTCATATGTTTAATCGTTGGATAGGCCGTTAGATTGAAAAATTTGGGGACGATGGTTCTATCTTGCACGCCGTGGTTGCAGATAGTGTCCTGACTCTGATTTCTCCAATCTAGCAATATTATTCTCGAGTATTTGCTATTTTTTCTTTCTTTGCATTTGTCTTGAAGATTTCTTTTCCTTTAGCCCAGCATGCATCATACGCATTCTTTGAGCATTCGTGAAGTTTCATCTGTTCAAGATATCTCAGTGATGGTGAACAGCTGTGTTCTTAATCCCGAAGAAGGAGAATCATTCCATTCTGAATTAGAAGGCTTCCTTCGATTTGCTCGCTTGATCTGGCTCGCTGAAGATTCCTGTCTGGAGTTTAGTCTCTTTCCTTTCCGTTGCCTCCGGCGGCTAGCCGTGTTTCCTTTTCTTAGTTAATTAATTCCTCCAGACTTGCATCCTTTGGTTGGCTATTTCCTTGTGATCAATTTGAAGTTTTCCAGAAAATTCTTGTCGCTTGTTGGTAAAGAACGGGTGTCGTTTACCTTAACGCCCTCTTTTTGATACACTCTGCTTCATCTCCGCTTCATCTCCATGTCCCATTTCACTTCCGCTTCACCTCTGCTCGTTCCCCTTCAAAGAGGATGTTAAGGAGGGGCATCTGTTGACACCCGTTTTATACCCATAAGTCGGGTCATCTCCTTATTCATTCAATATGATGCTCTGAGTTGTTCGCTTTTCATCGAGTCTCCTGATCAGTTGAAGCCTGTTTCTTGAGTCTTTTCCTGGATAAAGAATTGGCTCCCGGTGGCATTTCGTTGGATAAAGCTTAGCAAAGCCCTTCTCTTCTTTTTTGAATCTCAATGCTAAATAACGGTCCCAGAAAGGTGCGTCACTTCCTTCTGACGGATGGATCCTAGACCGTTACTCTTTGAAGAGTCCTAAAGCTTAAGGCCACGTGTTCCGTGCTTATCCTGTTGAATCCACGTTGATAATAACGGTCCGTCGTGCAGCCGTTATTTCCTTATGACGCCCTATGCCTTGACCGTCATTTCCTTGAAGAGTCCAGCTTGTTGGGGCTTCTTTCCGTTGATCTTATCTCTTTGGATAAGGTTGCAAATAGCGGTCGTTCCTTGATGCGTTACTTCCAAGTGGCGGTCTATCGTGCAGCCGTTACTTCTTTCCGGGAGTCCTGGCAGTTCAGGCCTTTTCTCTGCTACTCCGTGTTTGAGATAAGAACTTGGATTGACCTTATCTCTTTCTAATCCGATCCTCGGGACTTCCCGTTTGTTTCTTTGGACTCTTGGTGATATTATCCTCAAGGATTTGCTAAGACTTATCCCTTTTTTCTTGTTGAATTATCCTCTACTCGACCTACGAGTTTTGAGGGTCTATAAATAGAACCCTTGAATTCATGGCCAAGGGAGGAGGAGATTTTGATTCACGACGAAGTGCTGCCGAACTCAGGAGCCATCTTCATCCAGGAGGAGTTGCTTCCCACGTCCATCCATCTTCCAGTCAAGGGAGTACTTTTGTTTTGATCTTTCAAGTTCATCTTTGCATGCTTTAGTTCTTCCTTGGTCTTTTTAAACAAAGCATTGTCCCTCCTCCTCCTCCACGTTTTTCACTGTTCTTTAAGCATACAAACATCCTCCCAACTTTTAAAAACGCCCAGAGGGGTTAAAAAACCAAAACTCCCCGGTAATTCCCTCTCCTTTTGATGTTCTTAAATTCTTTAAGAATTGATGCTATGCTTGCGAAGAGGGCTGATTGAGGTTGTCTTGTCTTGTCTTTTTTACTTCTTTGGCAGGTTTACAGGTTCATTAGCACGAGGCCCAAGTCTTCTAGCCGGCTGGAAGAGTTGGAGTTAAAAGAATTCAAGCTTTACTACTGCAGGTTATCTGACGGTCTGGTGCAGGAGCGTCACTATCGTCTGGCGGTCTAGGGTGAGACCGTTACTTCAAGCAACGCACGGGTGTCTGGCCGTTACTTCCAAGCTGATCTGCAGGCTTTCCTTGGTTTTTTTCTCCCGTGGGCGGGTGCTTCATCCACCTATTTCCAAGGTATATTCGAGTCTTTGACTTGTGTTTACTTTGATGGCGATCACATCTTTCCTTAGTGCTGGGCAATAGCTATTTCCTTCATCACATCTTTATTTCCTTGCTTGTTCCACCCCTAGTGGTGTGTTTTTATTTACTCCTTGCTCCACGCCCCGGCGTGTGTTTTTCCTTTTCCTTAGCGTAATTTGATTGAGATAGCATGCCCATGCTAGAGCTAGCTATGATTGCCTAGGTTCATGTTCACATGTTCATAGGTTTGAGCAGATCTTTGATTGCTTGTTTGTCATCTTGCCATATTACTTAGCAAACCTCATAAGTAAGATCAAAGATAGGCAAATAAATATCAACAGCCGCGTCTATGCTTACTTTGTTTAGGATGATAGAAATGCATAGCGGCATCTGTCTTGCCTCCGGCGGTGCTAGTTCAGTCTCAGATAATGTGATTGTCGGCCCTCTGGAGACGGTAGCCAGGGCTGTCGGTAAGCTGTCCACTGCCATGTCCTCGTTTACTATAACCTTATGTAGAAAATTGCGAAGTGCATCTTGGTGAAGCGTGGACCTCTTGATCATCTCCAACACAGAAATTTTAGCGGGCACACTGTCTAAATGATGTAGCAAATCATATTCTGTACCTGGCAGTGGATATGCCTCCTCTTGGTCAGAAGGCTTGATGCGGGACGAGACACGGACACGGCAAGCTCGCGATCGTCCCTTGATGAGGGAAGCGTTGGACGTGCACAGTTGAGAAACCGGCAAGAGCTAGGGTGGTCGGCTCGCACTTTCGTGCCCGGATCGGGTCACGGGACGGTCTCGCTCACTCTCTCGCAGCAACGGTGATATGAAATTATAACGAGCTAGGTCCTAAAACATGCTCTCTAGCAGTGGCATAAACAAGCATATATGAAATAAGCGAAATGCCAAGTGTAGGAGTGAATACGATACCTCCACGCGCCCGGCGTGGGGACGACGGACCCGACCGATCTCGCACTCCCGGGACAGTTATTATATAAAGATTACAGCAATGATGTAAAGCCCACTCCACGCAGGGAGGTAAAGGGCGACACAATGGAGCCCGGGAGGGCAGATTTCGGGTTGACGGGCGGCTTTCCGCGTAGCTTCGGCAGCACCCGAACTAATGACGGTGGGGCCCACGTGCTGTCCGAAGGGGCCGTGTGGGACCCGGGTCACCGCTGTGGTGGGGGACACTGATGGAAGCGATCCCCGGGCTGGCGGCACGCTGGAATGACGATCGGAGGCCGGGCGGCTCCGGCCGGCGCCCGTCGGGAAAACTTCCCACGGATCTGCAGTTTCTGGTTTTCAGCGCGCTGTCCGGCGAGAACGGACGCTGAGATCAGATCCGTTGTTGGATTGACACGAAATTAGCGCCGTTGGAAAGCTGACTCGAAGTACTTCAATGTAGGCCTAGATATCTGGCCTGGATCTTCGCTGATCTGGACTTATGAAATTTACAACCTCCTGTTGTACAGTAACTGAACACTCAGATCTACAGAGCTGATCTCTGATAACTGCCGTTGACCGCTAGGAGGACCTTAGATTCAGACTTCGACTTCTTCATGAAAGTTGTAGGATTTTGAGTTGGGAAGATGGAAAAGTTGATTTGGACACGTTTGGATGTGTTTATAAATTTCTATGATTTGTTTACTGGAAGAAGGTCGAATCTGAGATCTGGCTGGAGGTACTGTAGCTCCGGTAGAACATGAATTTTGAAAAATAGGTAAAAGACTCAAAAAAAATTAATAAAAATGGTGGTGGTAGGGAAAAATGGACAGAAACCCCAGTTAAATTGGGATGGCAAAAGAAATTCAAAAGGGTGGTAGAAGGGGACGAACTCAAAGGTTCTGTCACTGTAGACAGAGACAGATCTGATTTGAGTTTGGGGAATGAACGAAGTGGAAACAATATGAAACGGGGGAATTTGGAGCTGAATGTTTTTGTGGGGAAGGGTCTATAAGGTAGAAACCAACCCTCAAAATTTGAAGTCGATCGGAACTTGTGGCTGACTTGAGGAATTTCCGAGCTTCACCTCTGTCCAGCAAGACAGAACACCAAAATTGATCCCGTGGCGGCTCGAAGGCGGCACGAACGGCGGCGGCGGCGGCACCGGTGATGATCAGAGGTTGAGAGGGGATGAAGGGAGGTAGAACCACTCTAGATCTGGGGTTGAAGGTGGAAGAACAGCAGGGGGAGGAGAGAGGGGCGCACCAAGCTCCAAGAGACTCAACAATTTTCTGATTTTTTCATTTAATTTCTTATGAAAATACAACATTATATATGACTCCAATCAAATCTAATATGGACCCTTGGATCAAGGGTTGGGGATTGAATGGCTGAGATGAGGTGTGAATAACACACCAAATACAATTGTTTAATCCACCTTGACCATCTCCATTCAACCTTAGACTAATTACATTCAAACTCCACCTAATACACACCAACCAAGCCACCAAGCCTAATAAGGCCAAAGAAGCTTGCGCCCCCTTCCATGGGCCAAAGCCATTCATGGGCCAAGAGCCTCCCATTAGATCATGCTAGACTTGGGCCTTCCAAGTCTTGGTGGTCCATGAGAGGGAGTGGCCCAATTGGGCCATAAATGACTAATATGGTCCATAAGGGTAGCATTTGGTCCAATATGAACTAGGCTTTCTAATGGACTCTACTAATGGCAATCTAACCTTGGACTTGACATAACAAATGGCCCATTGGCTTGACATAAGCCTTACAAAGAGCCCAAAAGAAAGAAATTATACAATTACAATCTTATACAAGCCATAACACACAAATACACTTCACCCGTGTATGGAAATCGCCTTTGATGCCCCATCAAGGCTGTTGCGAGGACTGGGGATTGGATGCGGATGCCTCGGTGGAGGGATAATTTCTATGGAACAAACGCCCGCTCCGCAGGGCAAGTTTCTGAGCCAGCATGGCATCAGGTGGGCTTGAGATTAGCGGCTTAATAAGCCCGACGAGGTGGATGAATGACGTGGTGGATGGTGTAGTGGAGGTAATGGGGGTGATAGGAATATTGGTGGAAATGGCAGGTTGCGGAGGGAGGATGACTGATAAAGGGTTAAGTGGAGGCGAGGTAATGACGGGAGCAGGCGTTAGCAGTGGAGTGGAGATAGGTGGAATGATAGAGGAAGTGGGTGGTAGGATGAGGGGTTTAACGAACGTAGATGGTGAAGGGTTTTGATGGTAAAGTGGAAGGATGACGGGAGTAGGAGATGGAGAAGGGTTGCGGTAGTTGTGGTGGAGGGCCATGAGCCTCTGTACTGAGGCTTCATCATCGTAAGACAACCCGGCGTCGGGAGCCGGGGGTTGAACAAGATTAACCTGAGCCGGTGCCGACGGCTGGGGTTGCGGAGTGGGCGGATGATTCGGCATGAGGTCCTGGTGGATCCCCAAGTCCTGGACGGGTTGCTGCTGTTGCGGCTGTGGCAATGGCTGTGGCTGCGGTGCCTACTACTGCACTTGTTGCCTCGGCGCTTGCCTTCTTTTCTCTTTTATTTCAACAATGGCCTTATGCATCTCGGCCCAATCAATGCGCTGCCCTTTATGTAAGTCGTACACTAGATCTCGAAACTGATAACAACCTTCAATGGTGTGCCCGGGTTGCCTATGGAGCATACAGTATTTAGACTGGTCAACGGTCGGGTTCCAGTTAGGCCGTTCCGGAGGGAGCTGAATTGCACGTATTGACATGAGAGCAGAAAAGATGTCTGTGAGGGACTCGGGCAAAGTAGGACATTGCGCTCTTCTCGGGGCCAGATGTTTGTTTGTGTAGTTGTTGGGTGGAGGGACATTGTGGTATTGCGGGGGTTTTTATGACTGTTGCGGAGCGGGGAAGGTAGGCTGGGTGTTTGGTGGAGCGGGGAAAATGGGTTGGGCACTTTGTGGCGTGGAAAATTGAGGATTACGGGGAGTTTGTGGGAAGCGGAGCAGATCGGACTGGTTAGGGAAGGGGAATGCAATGGCTTGCACCTGTTCATTGGTTTGGACTCCTTCGGTGACGGCCCCCTGAGGTTTTCTATTGTATTTGGGCTTTTGGGCCTCGAAGAGAGACTGGATAGGGGAGTCCTTGAACTGGGTTTGAATAAATCTCGCCCGGCTATAACGTTGGTGCATGTTGGCAATATCATTCATGGCCAATATGTTATGGAATGTGGGTGTAACATTGGATATGAGCAACTTGACCTTCTCCCCTTCCGGAATATGACTCGGTACACAGGCGGCCATCTGCCTCCATCTGTCGACATAAGTAGTAAAGTCCTCATCTACCTTCATCTTCTCGGCCACAAGATCTGTGAATGAATATTCTGGGCCGACCCGGTCTTGGAATCGCTGGATAAATTTCTCCTTCACAACCTTGAAGCTCTCAGCGTCTTCTAGTGGTAAAGCATATAACCACTCCAGTGCAACTCCATCTAGAGATCGGCAGAATAAATACGTCATAAGGTGATCATCATACTGAAATTACGCCGACTCATATATAAAATCCCTCACATGAATAAAAGGATTGTTGTTCCCGTCATACTTGCGGTATGTGGGGAGCTCAGATATAGGAGGGAATCGGATGTTGTGGAAGGTAGGAATTGGAACATCCGCCAAAGATTGTTGGCCAATCCACTTTTGAAGGAAGTCGAGTTGTTGTTGCATGGCGACCCATTTATCAAGGAGTTCCTGCTCTCGAGATGGAGTAGGTGGAGTGAAAGGAGCAAGCTCAAGGCGAGGATCCGAAGGGTAGATGGAAGGAGGGGAAGGCCCATAAGAATGATATTGGGCCAGAGGATGACCCAAATTGGAGTGGACATGGGCCGCCCCTTGCTGAGGGCGAGTGAAGTCGGCCGGGCCAACAAGAACTTGTGGCACCGATGGAATGGTCCTATAAGAATCAGTCTGCGTGAATGAGGGAAGAATGGTCTTCCCTTTATCAAGGACGTGAGGGGCCGATCCAGAGGACTGGCCTGCTTCCAGATTGGAGAACTGAAGGATCCTAGGCTGGACCGGGGTAAGATCAATAGGAATGGGTGGAACCCCGGGCCCATCAACCCTAGACTGTGAGATGGAGGTAGTGGATAGACCCTGTGTAATAATGGGAGATGGGACGCTGGACCCCTGCAGGGTCTGATAAAGGGCCTGGAGTTGGGCCGGATCCAACTGGGCCATCATCTGCAAGATATGACTGGTGGGATTATTGGTAGAAAGGGAGGGTTGCGCGCCTCCCATGGGGACAGAGGATGGAGGAGGGACGGACCCTTCTCCTGATTGAAGTTGGATGACCCTGGGCGGGTCCTCTAAGAGTCCCTGGGGAAGAGATTCCTCATGGGAACGGGGAAGATTGTAGGAAGACATGTGGGACTCGAACAAAGGATTGGAGTAAGAAGTGAAAGAGGAATTGCCCCTAGGAGATGAATCTAAGGATCGAAAGCAACTCCACATGCAACGTAATACCTTGAAAATAGAACACAAACACAAACAACCACAAATGAGTGATGAGACAAGATGACCTCAAACTTATGAAAATAAGAAAAGGATGAGAAACAACCAAAGTCAACTAAGTTATAATGATGCACAAATTTTCTTATCTCTTCCTTTAGAACCTTAGTAATTTCAATTAAAATATTCTCTCCAACAATAGGTTCCTAATGGGAAGGATATCGGGAACTTGGTTAACTCTAGGTGTAAACTCTCCCTTAGTTATGCAACCTAGACACGGGGTGGCAAGGGTACAATCGGCCCGGCGTCCGTGTGGGAACCCACGGCTCACGGGGACTTATGGAGGTTCCTGATGTGGTCACCTAGTCGACCCCAAGGAATATGGAGGCGAGAAGATCACACAACAAGGTAGGAATGCAACTATGATATGAAAGATGAATGATCCTATGTGCACCGGGGTGCATGCAATTTCTAGCCTAGAAACTAGCCAACAATACGCAAATAATGATGTAAATATATGCCACAACAACAGGAGGAGACCAGATAGCACCCAGGAATAATAAACATAGCCCAAAACTACAGAAATAACAACAACCTCGATATGCGTACCTGTAACTGGAGAAACGATCGTATGGAAGACCGCTAAGCAGATAAGACGGTCTATCGCTAGACCGCTTTTAAGCCAGAAACGGCCAGGGAAGAGACCGCCAGGGAACCAGAGAGCAGAAAACAACAGGGAATAAATGGGAAAATCGAGAAAAACACAAGGGCAACTGAGAATAACTAAGAACAGCAGGTCAGACAGAAACTCAGCACGATTGGCACTAGATGTCCCACCGTGATCGTCAAAAAATAGGGGTTGTTGATATTTTTGTGTTGTGATTGGTGATGACGGTGATGTGTGTGGATGAATATAATGTGGGAAATATGAAAGATGTGTAATATATGCGAACAAGTAGTGCACTAACGAAAGATGATGAAAGAGATGACCAATACTCAAATAAAGGAAAGTGTGATCGCCACCAAGGTAAATAACGCAGCAAAACTACACTATGTACCTTGGAAAAAACCGAGTGAAGCCACCCGCCCGCGGGAGAGAAAAAACCAGGTGTTGTGGAAGGAAAATGGTCTTCCTGACGACCGCAAATAGAACACAAACGGCCTCGCGATAGATCGCCTGAGATCAGAAAATAGTCCTCCAAACGACCGCAAGCGCACCCAGAATAGCAATGTGGAACGTTGAATCTCCACCCCTCTTGGCCGGCCAGAAGAGCTGGGCCTTGTGTAATGAGTCCTGTAAACCTGCAGAAGAGTGTAGACACAAAGAAAAACAACCCAATAAGCCCTTGGACTAGTGTAGTATCTATAATGCAATTAAACTAGAGTGCATAAAAGGAAGGGTGAAAACCTGGGGGTTGGTGATTTTTTTAACCCCTGTGGGGTGTGGAAAAGTTAGGAGGATGTTTAAAAATGTGATGTGAGTGCAGAGAAGGTGGAAGAGGAAGAGGGAATATGCTATGATGATGCAAAGGGGCATAGAAAACTAAGAAGGAAAGACTCAAACTAAACCAATGGAACATAATACTCCCTGAACCAGAAGCCTTAAGGATGTAGAAAGGACTTCTCCCTGGTTGGTACTCGCTCCAGGATGCAGCAGCACTTTGTGGCAAACTCTAGAAAATCTCCTCCTCAAGCCATGAAGTCAAGGGCTCTATTTATAGACCCCCAAACCCTAGGTTCGAGTTGGAGAGATAATGACATGAAAATAAGCCTGAACTTAGATAAATCTCGAAGATAATACTCCCAAGAGTCCATAGAAACAAACAGAAGGTTCTGAGAGCCTCTATCTAGAGAGAAAACAACAAATCATGGACTCTAGTTCGACCACGGCCAAAGAGAGAAAGAACAGACAGAGCAGGACTCTCTGTCTCCCCAAACGGTCTTGCGATAGATCACAAGGCTCCATAAACAGTCGACTAATAGACCACATGGCTCAGTCGTCCACAAAGAGATAAGACCAAAGAAACCCAACAAGACTCTCTGTTGGCTAACGGTCTAGCAAAGGACCGCCTATTACACCAAACGGTCGTACGATAGACCACAAGGCAGGTAGACGTGGAAAAAGAGATAAAGGCCAATAAATCTCCAAGTTAATCCATAATAAAATCATTATTAGCCCTTATCCAGGTCTAATAAGCTCAAATGTCGAGAAATCAAGGGAACCAGGCCCTACCAGGGAGAATAATCCATAAAATAAGCCCAAAAGATGACCAAAAATGACCCAATAAGCGGTGAATAACTCGGGACATCATAAAATAAATAAGGAGATGGCCCAACTCATTGGTCATAAAACGGGTGTCAACACCCTCCTGGTCGTCCCTCTCCTCTCTCCTAAGGCGAGGATCCCTGGGAGGCCTCCTGGAGCTCTATGAGGCAGTACTTGCCTCACCCCGCAATGCCTGCTCGGCCTCGGCGGCACGCTGCTGCTCTGTCGAGGTGACAAAAAAGCTACCCACGGAGAAGGAACCAGACTGACGGAGTCGTGCCCCGCGCTCCTTCACCCTCTAGTAGTGCTCCTCGCTATCTCATAACCTCTGCTCTGCCATGCTGAGGCCTAGCCAGAACTCCATCACCTGGGCCTCTAAAGCCCTCCTCTCATCCCACTCTCGCTGTCGCTCCGCCCTCCTCTTCTCTCTCTCCCTCTCTCTCTGCATCCCTCCTCCCCACATGAAGGGTGATCCTTAGCTCCAGCATGTCGCGAGGTAGCTCCTCAGCCTCCTGTCATAGCCCCTCCTCCTCTAACTCTGCTATCCTGGCGTCGCGCTCTGCCACCCGGACGTCGCGCTCCTCCTCGGCCCGGACTGCACGGGCCAGTGCGTCCTGAATCTCCATTGCCTATCCAAGGGCTAGCAATTTCACCAAGTCAGTAAAAAAGGTTGGGGTGGGGCAATATGTAATCCATACTAAATGAGTACTCACCCGGGCTGCAAGATCGCGCTCGACCTCCTCGGCACGTCCCACCGTGCCAGCCAACTGCTCCTGGAGAGAAGAGACCTCCAGAGGGGGATCCTAGGAGCTAGAAGATGCTCCACCTGCCATCCCTGTTGCTGCTGCCTACTGGGCACGGTGAAACACAGAACAATTGACAGTCAGTGACTAAGCATTAGGAATCCAGGTAAAAAAACTCACAAAAAAAATCATCATATTTTGCATAAACTTACCAAGATGTCCAGCTCCTGTCGAGTGATAGTGAGTTGCTGCCTGGCGTCCGCCAGTTGGGCCCGTAGGTCTGTGATGATGGCATTGCGGGCATCCTGCATTCATAAACATATAGGTTAATGTCACATACATATGCATACATTCTAAAAAAAAGTGCACATTTCATACTTACCCTTGCCGGCCTCCCGAGATAGAGACGGTCAGCGTGCGTCTCTCGGTAGCGCCGCAAGTAGTTGGCACTATCCTACGCGTGGGACACCACTGGGACACTGCCATGCTGCCAGTCCTGGAACTGGGCAAGGAACCACGTGCGCCAATCCATGAGCTTCGCCATGCCCCGGGTCTTCCGCCCGATGCAGGTCGGCGCGTCCACCTTTAGCCACTTCTGGGCGAGCCCCAAGGTCCTCATGGCCAGCTTGAGTCGGAGTGGCTCAATCTCGTTCAGGCAGTGGACCCAAACGTCCCGCCCAAAATGAGGTCAGCCCGCCATGACCCAAGGCTGACTGGCATCGGCCATGCCTAGGTACGGCCTCCAGACCACCTGCATCACCATACATACATCATGTCAATTTCCACATACAAGATAAGATAAAAATAAAAAAACTAATAATAAAAATCAAATCATACCATGGCCTCGGGGTACTCCGTCAGCTCTCGTCGAAGCAACATCAGCTGGTAGGTGTGTGGCGCCACGGTCATGATTGGCCTCCACCGCCGCGCTAGGGGTACGATCGTCGGGTCTTACTGACGGGCCCTCCCTGTCTGGAAGTAGTGATAGCTCCACACCTACATCCATCACATGTCATTAGCATAATCAACTGCATGAACACAAAATAAAACAAATTATAGATAAATACATAAATAAAATTATATTTACCTGGTGGAAAGGTGCAAAGCCGCCGACTGTCGTCTCTCGATCTGCCCCCTGGGACAGATCAGCGATCAGGTGGGCAAGTAGGGCTGCACCCCACGCGTAGTGCCCTACCCAGTCTAAGTCCACCAGGATCCCTAGGAAGCGACAGTGGATGTCGTCTCCCTTTGTTTCCAACAGCAGGCGACCCAGCAAGAAGAACAGGAACCTCTGGAGGTCTCGGTCCGCTCTCGTCTGGTCGCTCGCGTCCTGGCAGAACACACTATGAGCAGCTCCCTCTAGCCGCGCTAGGAACTCCACTCCGCTCTCGCCATCGTGCTGACGAGCGTCGACAAACCCCAGTGCCTCCATGATGTCTGCCCGGCCGACTGTCATGCTCTCTCTATCGGTCGCGCTGACTGTTGAGTCTTGTTGAATCTTTACATGTTTTGATGATGACAACACTATAAGTCTTAGTGGTCTTCAAAAAATTATGTCTATGTGAAAATTTAACAAAAATATTTTTTCTGTGAAAAATGAACAAAGAACATGTTTGTTGAAGAATGAACCTTCATTTCACTTCAGGTATTTTTCAGGGACTGTATTCGTGTTGATTGGCACTTCGTCATGTTTGTATATAACACCTCGTGTTGAACTGTTTGTCTTCGTGTCGTTTTTCTCTGAAGTGTTTGTTTTGATTCAGTGACATTTTCGTGTCATTTGATCCTTACTTCGTGTTGTTTTCATCGTCTTCGTATCATTCTCCGTGTAGTGTGTGGTTCTGTCAAAGTTCACTTCGTGTCTGTCTTATGTTGAAACCACACTTCGTGTTGGTTTCTGTTTTGATGAACTTCGAGTCGTTTCCCAGTGAACCCCGTGTTGTTTTGTCCTCCTGCGTCATCCTTGTTTTCAACCCGTGTCTATTTTCTGTTCTCATCATACTTAGTGTTGTTTTTCATTTCATGTCAACTTCACTTCATGTGGTTTTCAACCCGTGTTGATTATCGTTTTGACTTCGTGTTGTTTTCAACTCGCGTCGATTACTGTTTCGACTTCGTGTTGTTTTCAGTATGTGTCAATTTTGTCTTCGTGTCGTTTTTCACCTCGTGTCGTGTTACCCCGTGTCAATTACTGTTTCGACTTCGTATCGTTATCAGTCCGTGTCTCTCTTATGTTGAAATCACACCTCGTGCTGATCACTGTTCTTTCTTCGTGTTGTTTCTTTGTATTCTGTCTTCGTGTTGATCTTTCGTTATTTAGACTTCGTGTCTTTATCACATTGACCACACTCCGTGTCGCTTCTCCTCTCATAACTTCGTGTCGTGTTTTTCTACACCTCGTGTCGTTGTCTCCTTGTGTCTTCACCTCGTGTTGTTTTCGTCTCTTCGTGTCGGGTTTGTTCTAGTGCGTACAGGACATCGCAGCACTTCATGTTGCTTCCTGTTTCACTTTCGTGTCATTTGTCTTGTTGTATCTTCGTGTCGTTTTTATTCTTCCTAGTCCTCGTGTCCTTCTTGTATTGAAACCATACTTAGTGTTGGTTTCTGTTCTTGTCTTCGTGTCTTTGCGTTGTTTTTCTGTCTACCTCGTAAAGTTCTCTTAGTAATGTTCATTGTGTCACCACCTTATCTCGTGTCGTTCTCTGTTTAGTACCTCTTGTCGTGTCCACTAACCTCATGCAGTTCTAGTTTTTATGACACTCAATATTAATGGCTCTTATCTCGTTGCAGGTCCGAGGAAGAACATTCACCAATGTTTGGGTGCACATGATCCGATGCTGAAGGAATAAATACAAAGAGGGCACGTGGCAGGAAGGTTCTAGGATCGAGCGTGGGAGGCACACGCGTTCAGTGCCCTATCCATCTGCTGCGGCTATAAAGAAAAACCTTTCACCCACCGATGAAGGGCGATCAGAGCTAAGAAAGAAAAGGCAGTGTTACAGAGAGCTCGATCCAGCAGAAGAAGAAAAAGAAAAGAGAGAGAGATAGTGATCGTGTGAAAGAGGAAGAGAGTTTAAGAGAAAGAAAGTTAGAGAGAGAGTGAATGAGAGAGTTCATGGAGATGAAGAAAGAAGCTTACTTGAAGATCTGTCTTCACTGGACCGTGGATCAAATCCAGGCCAGTCAGCTCCGTTGAGAGCCAAATTGTGCATCTCGTGTTTCAGCTTCTGTTTGCTGAAGCTATTTTTCGTTTATTATCTTTTCTTTGTTTTCTGGTTTGCTGTGCTTTCCGATCCTCTGGTCTGAGGTCGGGTTCCCTCCGGTTAGGAGGAAGGGAGATCTGATCTCCAGTTGCAAGTAGCTGGGAGCTACTTGTGGGTTCCCTCCGGTTTGGAGGAAGGGAGACTTGTCTCCGGCTCTGGGCTTGTGGATTTAAGTCCAGAGGTTCCCTCCAGTTTGGAGGAAGAGGGGAGGTTGTTCCCCTGGTCAAGCTGTGTGGCAGCAATTGTTTGCAGACTGAGTCTGTTTGGTTCTAGCGTGTGCTAGTGAAGCCTCACTCCGGTTGGGAGTGAGGGGTGGATGTAGGTCTGAAGGACCGAACCACCTAAAAAATCTTTTGAGCAGTGGCTTGATTGTTTGGTTTGCTTCCGCTAAATGCTTGAATAGGTGCGCTCAATGGGTTTGTATTTGAGTAGAATAGAATTGGCTCTATTCTGTTTCTTTATCTAGCATCCGTTTTTTAAATTTGGCCATTATTCGTAGAAGGATTCATTCACCCCCCCTCTGTATCCGGGCCAAGCACCCTAACAGTTGGTATCAGAGCGGGTGTCTGCTTACAAGGTCCAGCGACCTGCAGATCGATCTTGCAATCTTAGGTGCTTATTTCCTTTTAGTGCATCAATATTCTTGTGCGTTAATCTGTGTGTTCTCATGGCCCATCCACCGATCTTCAGTGGTACGCATTTTGATGCATGGTTCGCTGTTTTGAAGAATTATGTTAAATCTGTGAATCCAGACCTGTGGAAAGTAATTTCACATGGTCCTCATGAACTACCTAGGAAAAAGTCCAAATGGACTAACAGTCACAAATCCATGCATGAAGAAAATCAGATAGCAATAAATTTAATGAAGGCAGCTACTGATAGAGCTTTTCATTCATGTTTCTCTGAATCCAGTTCTGCTAAAGATATTTTGGATGCACTGAAGCGAACTCAGGAGATAGATGTGGACAGATGCATGATGGCCAACAGAAGAAATCAAAGTGCCAGCAATCAAGGAAGCAATCAAACTAATGAAGATGATGATGATGAGGTAAATATCTTCGAGAATTTCTGTCTAGAAGATTGGGAGAATGCATATGCTGAATTATTTGAATCTCATGAACTGTTAAGAAAACAGTATAAAAAGTTGAAAAAGAATATTCGGGTAGATAGTTCTAGCTCTCCATGTAAAAATTGTTCAAATACGAAGAAATCTCATGATGCATGTCTGTCTGATAATCATATGTATAAAAACCAGAATGCAGAACTGAAGAAGGAACTTGAATGTGTTCACTCTGAGCTGAACAATTTAAAATCTGAAGATGACTTCCTCAGAAAGCTCTCTAAAGAAAATGATGAACAACTAAAGAAACTTAAACGAGAGAATGAGTTGCTGATTGAAAAATTTAATGCCATAAAATTTGTGAACGTGGAATTACAGAAATGATGTGACACAAGAAGTGACTATGCAGCAAGCACTTGTGACCCTTAGACCTACTCCGCATTCACAAGCACATAGCAATTAAAGAGATAAATCGGGACCGAAACACCGTCGCACACACGCGAGCCCGGGTGACTATATGATGCTAGAAGGAGGTGTTGGATCAAGACCCTTGCTGGTAGGGTGCCAGCAGGGCTAGGGTTGCCCTCCCGAGGGTACGTGGCCCACACTTAGGGGCTGGCCGGTGCCACTTGGGGGCACTAGGTCCCACTCTCTCACTTAAGCACGGTGACCACACAATGATGGTGGCTCCGGGATCGGACACTCGCTCGCATGAACAACGGGACTATATCAACGGATATTAAACAAACAAGCACTAAGAATAATGGAGCAAAGTTTAGAGCTCACCTGGTTGGTTTGAAGAAACCAACCCCGTTCGGAGACGTGGGCGAGCGGGGAAGTGTGGATCCCGCACACTGCGCCGATGTCGCTTGAGCTGCTTAGTACAAGAACTACTCCTCACACAGGAGGGATGGACTAAGGGTGGGGAAACCCAATTACAACAAACACTACCTCCACACAGGGAGGGGCGCTAAGCCGGCCAGGCGGGAGGGGGAAAACGTGGCACCGTTGGCGGAACGGACGTCGGCGACGGTTCTGCTCGCTTGCTGTGAGCAGGGACAGGAGGCAGCTGTTGCAGTCGTAGCTCACTCTCAGGAATTTTTTCGACTACAAGACCAGCTGCGTCGTCTTCGTGACTGGACCAGGGACACCTCTGAATTTTGCCGATTTAATCTGACGCTGTCTCTGGCCGTGGTAGAGGCTCGAGCCGGATGAAGATTTCGAGGGCGGGCAGCTACAGAATTGTTGCAGTAGGATGCAGAAGCTATACCTTGGACTCCCGAACTCCGATTCTCGAACCGTCAGAAGTTCTGGAACCGTGGTCGAACCCTCCTTGCAGAAAAACTGGCGGGGATGCCACCGGAGGTCGGGGTGGCCCGGGGGACGCTGTTGAGTAACTGTGGGTCGTAGCAGACTGGAGCAGGCTGCCCCGAGTGACTGGAGGAGAAAAATCAGAACTCGGACTCCCGGAGGCCGAATGCACTTCTGCTTCTTGATCCTGGTCGCAGACAGGGGAAGGAATATTTTTGTAGAAGGAACCTTGGTCTGATTCCAGCGTCGTTAGTCGTGAAGCAACTTCCCACCGAGCTCAGGTTCTCTGCAGGGGATGACTGGACCAGTTGGGGGAGAATCGCCCTCCCGGTCGGCCACGAAGTCGAAACCGGACGATTCCACCTCGCCTGCGGAGGGGTGTCGCAGACCTTTCCGTCGATGTAGGCCACGCTCCAGGAAGAAACCGTGTGACCCTGGGGAAGCTTCTGCAAGCCGCAACCTGGTCTGTCACCTGCAGGCTGATAATGAAAATGGGGAGAAAGGGGAAGGAACAAGGGGTATGGATAGGGAGTGGTAATGGAGGGACCTGTGGGGTGGATGGGTATGGGAGTGGCCCTTGGGTGTTAGGAGGTCAAGGAGGGGGTGTTTCAAGGTGTGGGAGAGGGAGGATAAGGGCTGGAAGGGGGTGTTTGCAGTGGGTGGAAGAAGAGTTACGAATTTGGTTGGGGGAAGAGAGGGGAGAACATTTGAAAATGGGTTTAAGAAGGGAATTAATTTCTAGTGTTGGGGATGGGAAGAGGTGTGTGGGGAAGGGAAAAGGGGGCTTGGGGAGATGTGATTCCCTCTTGGGAGATGAGAGGGCTGCTTGGGGAAGGGGAAGATTTGCTTGGGAAGAGGAGAGGTTGCCTTGGGGCTAGGGGAAGTTAATGGGGTTGGTGTGGGGAAGTGGTGAGGCTTAATGAGGTGGTTGGGAGGTGAGAGGGTGTGGGAAAGGGAGGAGAGAGAGTGGATTTCGAAAATCCCTTGGGGGGGGGAGAGGGAGAGAGAGAGAGAGTGAGGAAGCTAGAGAGAGAGAGGGGAAGATGCACTTATGCTCAAAATACTTAATAATTCATTAACCTTCTCAAGTGGGAGTTGGGGTCCTATATATAGGGATCCCAACTTTGTACAAAAGCCCCTGAGAAAAGAACAAAAGACAGATAACCAAGGTGCAAGAAGGAGTGCACATGGGCCTAGCTCCTCTAGATGGGCCACGAAGCCAAACAAGCCCAATATGCTGATCCACTAATATGAGCACCTAGGACATGACTCAAAATACATCAAAAGAGACTCAAGAAAAGGGAAAATACATCAAGATGACCATAGTAATAAACTCCCGTGACTCCGAGGACCCATCAAGTCAAGTAATCACAGCATATCCGTCTCCAGAGGGGAGAGAGGTGTCGAGCCAAAGGGAACTCTGGGTGATGTCCCCATCAACTCCCCCGGGCTGTGAAGAGCTCGACTCTGTCGAGAAAGGGTCCTCTCGGCTGCGGTACTGCTCCAGGAGGTCGGGGTCCAGTTGCTGAAGATCCTCCCTGCTCACCCATGAATCATCTGAAGGGGGCCGACCCTTCCACCTGACCAAGTATCGCTCGTATGCTTTGCTCCGGGTGACAGTGACCTGTTCATCCAATATCCGTTCTATTTGCTCCCGTTGGCCTCTCTGGATTGGTGTAACTCTCTCATGGGTGGTGGCTCTCTCAGAATGGGGAACAGGCTCAATTTCCTTACTAGGTGTCACCGTGGGTCCCTTATATGGCACCAAGTCAGCCACATTGAATGTGGGACTTACTGCGTACTCCTCAGGGAGGTCCAACACGTAAGCGTTCGTGCCAATCCTCTTTAAGACCTGGAAGGGGCCTGATCCACGTGACCTCAGCTTGGAGACATTTCCAGGGGAAAGCCTCTCAGTTCTTACCATCACATAATCACCTGTGTGAAACTCCTGGTGGCGGCGGTGGGAATCGGCCGACCTTTTATAAACCTCATTGCTTTTGTTAATGTGTTTGCGGATTTCTTCATGCAATTCCTTCATGTGTTGGGCAAATGACTCAGCATTAATAGACACTCTAGCATGTGGTGGCAAAGGAATGAGATCTGTAGGCTTCCTAGGTTTGTACCCATGCACAGCTTCAAATGGGCTCATCCCTATCGACCTATTTACTGAATTGTTGTATGCAAACTCTGCCTGGGGTAATATGAGGTCCCAATTCCCGGGGCGATCCTCAACAAGACACCGGAGTAGATTTCCAAGGCTCCTATTGATGACTTCGGTCTGGCCGTCAGTTTGAGGGTGATAGGCCGTGGAAAATTTGAGAAGGGTCCCCATTAGGTGCCAGAGAGTCTTCCAGAAATAACTAGTAAATTTGACGTCCCTGTCAGAGATGATGGTCTTGGGCAGGCCATGGAGACGAACTACCTCGTCAAAGAATAGACGGGCCACATGGGAAGCATCAGAGGTTTTGGAACAGGGGATGAAATGAGTCATTTTTGAGAATCTGTCCACGACCACAAAGATGGAGTCATGTTTCCTCTGGGTCCGGGGTAGCCCTAACACGAAGTCCATACTCAGATCCTGCCATGGCCGATCGGGAACGGGTAGTGGGGTGTAAAGGCCAGTGTTTTGTCTGACTTGCTTGGCAGTCGCACACGTGCGGCATTGTCCCACAATGTTGGCCACGTCCCTCTTGAGGCTGGGCCAATAGAACTGTCCCTCAACTAAACCAATAGTTTTGTGTACCCCAAAATGTCCAGCTAGGCCCCCAGCATGTAATTCCCAGACCAATAAATCCCTTAGCGAAGTTCTAGGGATGCAAAGCCGATGCCCTTTGAAGAGGAACCCATCCTCTAAAATAAAACCCTGGTGTTCTTGGGAGGAATGGGTGGTTAGGTGGGTGTGGATGGGCCCAAAGTCGGGACAAGTCGGGTATTCTTCCCTCAATCGATCGAAGCCTATAACTTCTACTCGGATGGTGGTTAATAGGGAGACCCTCCTGCTAAGAGCATCCGCAGCGCGGTTCTCACTTCCGGCCTTGTGTTTGATCACAAATGTGTAGGCCTGAATGTACTCAACCCATCTAGCATGTCGGGCATTCAACTTCTGTTGTGAGTTGAGGTATTTTAGAGCCTCATGGTCTGAGAATATGACAAATTCTTTGGGTATGAGGTAATGCCTCCAATGGCGGAGAGATTGTACCACAGCATAGAATTCTTTGTCGTAAGTGGAGTACTTCATCGTAGCTTCACACAACTTCTCACTAAAATAGGCTACTGGGTGACCTTCCTGGCTAAGGATCCCGCCAATTCCTACCCCGGAGGCATCACAAGTCACCTCAAAGACTTTGGAGAAGTCAGGGAGGCTTAATACGGGGGCTTGGGTCATCCTTTCTTTGAGTTCTTGGAAAGCTCTAGTTGCAGACTTGGTCCACACAAAGGTCCCCTTTTTGAGGCAGTCAGTGATAGGGGCTGTGATGGTGCTGAACCCACGGATGAACCTTCGGTAGAAAGTGGCTAAGCCATGGAAGCTCCGGACTTCATGGAGAGTACGGGGTTCCGGCCAATCAATGATGGCTTGGACTTTTTCGGGGTCCATAGATACACCTTTGGTGGAGACAACATACCCAAGGAAGGTAAGGGATTCTGTCATGAAATGACATTTTCCTAGATTGGCAAAAAGGCTCTCCCTTCTAAGGGTGGTGCAGACCTGCCTGATGTGGAGGAGATGGGTTTCCTTGGACTGACTGTAGATGAGGATGTCATCAAAATAAACTACAAGGAAAACCCCAATGTAGGGCCTGAGGACTTCGGTCATGAGACGCATAAAAGTGCTTGGGGCATTGGAAAGCCCAAAAGGCATTACCAGCCATTCATAGAGTCCATCTTTGGTTTTAAAGGCTGTTTTCCATTCATCTCCGGACCTTATCCTTACTTGGTGGTAGCCACTTTTGAGGTCTATCTTGGAGAAAATGGTGGCTCCAGCAAGCATGTCTAACATATCGTCAAGTCTAGGTATAGGAAACCTATATTTGACGGTGATCTTGTTTATGGCCCTACTATCAACACACATTCGCCATGTCCCATCTTTCTTTGGTGTGAGAAGAGCGGGGACGGCGCATGGGCTCTTGCTAAGCCTAAGGAAGCCCTTTCTAATAAGTTCTTCAACTTGCCTTCTTAATTCAGCATGTTCGGTGGGGTTGAGACGGTAGTGTGGCAGATTTGGTAGGGAGGATCCTGGGACAAAATCTATGGCGTGTTGGACATCCCTCATGGGAGGGAGTTGGTCCGGGAGTTCATCGGGAAACACATCCTTGAATTCTTCAAGGAGTGGGTGTACTTCCACGGGGTGGGGGTTGGAGGGTGTTGGCTCTCCTAGACAAAGGACAATCGCGCACACGGGGGTTCCTTGGGCAACTTCCTCTTCCAACTCCTTTCTAGTGATAAGGTGGAGGCCTTTGATTGGCCTAGTGGGAACTTCGGGGGTGGGATCTTGGATGATAGGTTGTGTGAGTTTAGGTGGGCCATTGGGGCTTGGAGAGGGAGTGGGAAAAATCCCCTTAGTGGGTGGTTCCTTTCTAGGTGGGGAAGGGTTGAGGCGGATGGTCTTCCCCTCATGCACAAAGGTGCACGTGTTCGTCTTCCCATGGATGGTAGCATCTACATCGTATATCCAAGGTCTCCCAAGTAGGATACTCCCTACGGCCATAGGTATGATATCACACCAAATTTGCCCTTGGTAGGATGAGAAGGTGATGGGGATTAGACAACATGTGTTGACGGGGATGGAGTGATTATTGATCCATGACACACGGTAAGGTTTGGGGTGGGGAGTTGGGGTTAGCCCAAGAAGTTTGACGGTGTCCGGGGACATGGCATTGACACAACTCCCATTGTCTAAGAGAATCTTTCTAACATGTTCCCCCATTTTGATGAAAGTATGGAAGATGGAGGTCCTACGCCAATCCTCTTCTCGGGGTTGCGTGAGAGTGCATCTTATCACTCCAAGGTGGGCTGATTGGTGGTCATCTTCTACACCCTCTTCAATGAATTGTTCCTCATACTCTTCTTCCCACCCTAGGGCAGCCTCGTACTCCTCCATATTCTCTTGAGTTTCGTGGGAGGTGGTGGGTACGCTCTCTATGACTAGATTGGACATTCCTTTTGAGGGGCATTGAGTGGCTATATGGCCATAACCATGACACCGAAAACACTTAACCGAACTATTCTCCGGGGCCTTTCCTTTGAAGATGTCCTCTCTTCGGGGAGGGGGATTGAGTGGAGGGGTTTTGGTAGGAGGAGGGTTGGTTGGTTGTGGGTAGGTCCGGGTGGGGGTACTTCCACTAGGAGTAGGAGTCTTCAATAATGGTGGAAGATTGGGTTGTGGACCCGTGTTCCTAGGCGCAAACGGACGGGAAGGTGTGAACCTTGAATTCCTAAAGAACCTCTCCGTATCCCGAGCTATTTGGTAAGCCATCTCAAGGGAATCCACATCCCTCATAATTAATTCCCTTTTGATGTTTGGATGGAGGCCATTCCTAAACCGTGAGAGAGTGACGGCTAATTCCTCATGTACTCCACACTTTAGAAGATAAGAGTCAAACAACTCTATGTACTCCACCACGGACTTTCCCTCTTGGGTGAGGCATTGCCATTCATCTAGGAGTGTTTGGGTGTATGAGTGGGGAAGGTACTTGAACCTTAATTGGGCTTTCATGTCTTCCCATGTTTGAATGGGTTCTTCCCTCCTAATTCTTTTTCTAGTTTCAACACTCATCCAATAGGTCTTGGCTAATTTAGTAAGGTGCATTTTGGCTAGCCTAACCTTCCTTTCTTCGGTCATGAGGTACCACTCGAAGTATTGGTCCATAGCACTCTCCCATTCTAGGTACACATGTGGGTTATGTGACCCATCGAAGTTAGGGGCCTCAACTTTGATCATCCTAAGTAGGTAGTCATCCGGATCATCTCTTGGTCGCCTCTCCAAGGCTCTATGTGGGCGGGGCCTCTCATTCTCAGGGTAAAAGTCATGCTCTAAGTCCTCCCTATCATGCTCAACCCGGGGTGGTGGGGCCCTTTGGGGTATGTTCCTAGGGGGTGTCCTAGCTTCCTCCATCCTATCCAATCGGGTGACCACGCCATTCATTCGCTCCGTGAGGGCTAGAATGGCAGCTTCTATTCGTTCCATGGGATTTTGGGGAGTACCTCTAGGGTCGTTTTGGTTGCCTTGAGAATTGGGATCCATGGGTGGGTTGGAATTAGAAGGATCAGCCCGAAAAATGGTACCCCTACGGGTGGACATGCACAATGAAGACAAGGCGGTAAAGGAATGCAATTGCCCTTGGACCTAGGCTTGTAGAGACAAGTCTAAAACTTGCTCTGATACCAATTGATGTGACACAAGAAGTGACTATGCAGCAAGCACTTGTGACCCTTAGACCTACTCCGCATTCACAAGCACATAGCAATTAAAGAGATAAATCGGGACCGAAACACCGTCGCACACACGCGAGCCCGGGTGACTATATGATGCTAGAAGGAGGTGTTGGATCAAGACCCTTGCTGGTAGGGTGCCAGCAGGGCTAGGGTTGCCCTCCCGAGGGTACGTGGCCCACACTTAGGGGCTGGCCGGTGCCACTTGGGGGCACTAGGTCCCACTCTCTCACTTAAGCACGGTGACCACACAATGATGGTGGCTCCGGGATCGGACACTCGCTCGCATGCACAACGGGACTATATCAACGGATATTAAACAAACAAGCACTAAGAATAATGGAGCAAAGTTTAGAGCTCACCTGGTTGGTTTGAAGAAACCAACCCCGTTCGGAGACGTGGGCGAGCGGGGAAGTGTGGATCCCGCACACTGCGCCGATGTCGCTTGAGCTGCTTAGTACAAGAACTACTCCTCACACAGGAGGGATGGACTAAGGGTGGGGAAACCCAATTACAACAAACACTACCTCCACACAGGGAGGGGCGCTAAGCCGGCCAGGCGGGAGGGGGAAAACGTGGCACCGTTGGCGGAACGGACGTCGGCGACGGTTCTGCTCGCTTGCTGTGAGCAGGGACAGGAGGCAGCTGTTGCAGTTGTAGCTCACTCTCAGGAATTTTTTCGACTACAAGACCAGCTGCGTCGTCTTCGTGACTGGACCAGGGACACCTCTGAATTTTGCCGATTTAATCTGACGCTGTCTCTGGCCGTGGTAGAGGCTCGAGCCGGATGAAGATTTCGAGGGCGGGCAGCTACAGAATTGTTGCAGTAGGATGCAGAAGCTATACCTTGGACTCCCGAACTCCGATTCTCGAACCGTCAGAAGTTCTGGAACCGTGGTCGAACCCTCCTTGCAGAAAAACTGGCGGGGATGCCACCGGAGGTCGGGGTGGCCCGGGGGACGCTGTTGAGTAACTGTGGGTCGTAGCAGACTGGAGCAGGCTGCCCCGAGTGACTGGAGGAGAAAAAATCATAACTCGGACTCCCGGAGGCCGAATGCACTTCTGCTTCTTGATCCTGGTCGCAGACAGAGGAAGGAATATTTTTGTAGAAGGAACCTTGGTCTGATTCCAGCGTCGTTAGTCGTGAAGCAACTTCCCACCGAGCTCAGGTTCTCTGCAGGGGATGACTGGACCAGTTGGGGGAGAATCGCCCTCCCGGTCGGCCACGAAGTCGAAACCGGACGATTCCACCTCTCCTGCGGAGGGGTGTCGCAGACCTTTCCGTCGATGTAGGCCACGCTCCAGGAAGAAACCGTGTGACCCTGGGGAAGCTTCTGCAAGCCGCAACCTGGTCTGTCACCTGCAGGCTGATAATGAAAATGGGGAGAAAGGGGAAGGAACAAGGGGTATGGATAGGGAGTGGTAATGGAGGGACCTGTGGGGTGGATGGGTATGGGAGTGGCCCTTGGGTGTTAGGAGGTCAAGGAGGGGGTGTTTCAAGGTGTGGGAGAGGGAGGATAAGGGCTGGAAGGGGGTGTTTGCAGTGGGTGGAAGAAGAGTTACGAATTTGGTTGGGGGAAGAGAGGGGAGAACATTTGAAAATGGGTTTAAGAAGGGAATTAATTTCTAGTGTTGGGGATGGGAAGAGGTGTGTGGGGAAGGGAAAAGGGGGCTTGGGGAGATGTGATTCCCTCTTGGGAGATGAGAGGGCTGCTTGGGGAAGGGGAAGATTTGCTTGGGAAGAGGAGAGGTTGCCTTGGGGCTAGGGGAAGTTAATGGGGTTGGTGTGGGGAAGTGGTGAGGCTTAATGAGGTGGTTGGGAGGTGAGAGGGTGTGGGAAAGGGAGGAGAGAGAGTGGATTTCGAAAATCCCTTGGGGGGGGAGAGGGAGAGAGAGAGAGAGTGAGGAAGCTAGAGAGAGAGAGGGGAAGATGCACTTATGCTCAAAATACTTAATAATTCATTAACCTTCTCAAGTGGGAGTTGGGGTCCTATATATAGGGATCCCAACTTTGTACAAAAGCCCCTGAGAAAAGAACAAAAGACAGATAACCAAGGTGCAAGAAGGAGTGCACATGGGCCTAGCTCCTCTAGATGGGCCACGAAGCCAAACAAGCCCAATATGCTGATCCACTAATATGAGCACCTAGGACATGACTCAAAATACATCAAAAGAGACTCAAGAAAAGGGAAAATACATCAAGATGACCATAGTAATAAACTCCCGTGACTCCGAGGACCCATCAAGTCAAGTAATCACAGCATATCCGTCTCCAGAGGGGAGAGAGGTGTCGAGCCAAAGGGAACTCTGGGTGATGTCCCCATCAAGAAAGATTTTGAAAAACAACAAAAGGATTTGAGGGAGTTTGAAGCTAGGAGAGAAACCATGGTTAACTCAGAAGATCAGCTTCTAATAAATGAGTTAATTCAAAATGATAAGCTTAAAGAAGAAGTTAAAAAATTAAAACTGTTAAACAGTGCCATGTCTGAAAGACTTCTCACATTGGAAAAAGGGAAAGCTATCTGTACAAACGAGACTGAAGAGGTAGATGAGCTAAGAAAGGAAATTGAAGAATACAAAACAGCTAACAAGGTTTTGAATGAAGCTGTCAATTGTAGTGAACAAGAGATCACTAGTTATGAAATACACATTGCATCTCTTGAAAATGAAATTCAGGATTTGAAAGCTTCCTTGTCTAAATTTGTTGATGGGCAGAAAAACCTAGACAAGCTGCTAGGTGTAAAAGTCAATGTCAAAAAGGAAGGGTTGGGCTACAATAATCTCAATAAGAAGGCCTTGCAGAACAAAGTAATGACATCCTTTGTAAATACTTCAAATGTAGCCACTACATCAAAAGACAAACAGCCCATTGTTCAGAAAATACTGGGAACAAAGATTAACTTTAACAAGGAAGGACTGGGTTACAGTCCAGTCATGAGGAAGGTTGATGGAGCCAACCTGAAAACTGTCTTTCTCAAATCCTCTGAACAGGAAAAGCCTTCTATCTCATCTCCACCTCAGTACAAGGCTAAGAAAATAGAAAAATAAAATAAAAATCATAAAACATCAAAAATTCAAAGGAACAATCTGCATGCTAAGAACTCATCAGATAAATGCCATGTTTTAAAGAAATCAAGTGGCTCGTGTCATTATTGTGGTAAGTATGGACATCTTATGAGTAATTGTTTTGTGATGGAAAAAGATGACAACAAGCATGCTAGAAAATCTGTGTCTGGTCAGAAAAGGAATGTCAAATGTTCTAATTGTGATAAAGTAGGACACACTACTGCTCATTGTTGGTTTGCAAGTAGTAAGGAAAAATCATGCTCATATCATACAAAACACTTTGCAAATCAGCATGTCTTTAACAAGAACCAGCACATTATATGTTTTAATTGCAACAAAATTGGTCACAAGGTCTCTGAATGCTGGTCAGGTTCTTTTAAAAGAAATTCTATCTCATGCTTTGAATGTGGAAAGTATGGCCACAGGGCCATTGATTGTTGGCATGCTCAAAGAAAAAATTTCAGTTCTGAAAAGTATAGATCTCCTGCTAGTACAAATGCTCTTAGAAAGAACAAAGTGGTTTTCAAAAGGAAAAACTTTGAATGTGTTGATTATGGAAAACAGTTTGGTCATGCAAATAACAGAAATTTCCATGCTAATGCACATACAATTCATGCTAATAAGAATGTGCATAAATCAGATCTTAAAACTACTCCTGGAAATGTGCTGAGAAAACTTGCTAAACATAATAATGTCATGTCAGGACCCAAGACCTCTTGGGTATCTGTTTGTGCAAAATAAACCTTGTTTTGCAGGTGTGCCTTGGGACTGAAATAAAAGGGGTAATGATCCAAGGCACTCAAGAATGAAAACCCCATTCTCACAATTTTCAGGTAATCTCTCTACATGTCCCATTTTGAAACTTACTGCATATCTGGTTTGATGCATTCTTGCATATCTTGCTATTAGTTTCATCTAGTGCATGCATATTGAATCTGGTCTTGCATATTCATTCATCATCTGCAAGTTGCATTATTTTCTAAAACATGCACTCTGAAATTTCTGAAATCTTTAACTGAAAGCGAATGCTGGTTGAAAACTGTATGTTGCATAATTCTTTCTTGGCATACACTGCATTCATTAAATAATTAACACTTCCAAGAGTCGTATGTGAGATGTCCTTGAGTGGGCTGAAGAGGAGCTTGTCAGGCTATTTGGTTTCTGAAGATTTTTGTCAGCCGATGTAGTTAATGTGGTTTTAAGATCAGTCATCTCAAGAGGTTGCAGTCTGTTGTCCAAGAGTTGCTCTGGATGTGAGACAGAACTACTTCAAAATACTATATTTGGATATGTCCTTAGTGCTTAATGTCTTGAGTGATCTCTCACTTGTTGGCTTGCTGATAGGAGTGCTGCTCATCTCATTTCATCTTTCTCTATTCAATCAGCCACCTCATTATCTCTCACCTCTCACTATTGGTTCAGATTCTCTCTCGAAGAAATTGTGGTTTCAGTCTTCTTGCTCTTATCAGATAAGATCTGTATACCTTAAACCACCATATATCAAGTGTAACAATCTACACCTGTTAATAAAGAATTTCAATGTTTGGGGGTTATATTTGGTCCTTGATCCTTCTAAGTTATCTTCTCAAGTGTTGGTCAACATATTATAAAACTTCCTGTTAAATGAGAAAAACTTATTGAGGATCTCGACTTAACTGAAACTTATGTAAAGAGAGCTCTGAGATAAAAATTATGTTAAGTAAGATTTTTTTTTGTCTAAAATCATGAGAAGTGCTTCCAGGGAATACGCCATTATTTGTGGCAGAGCAATGGCTTTTGTGGAGAAATAGACACTCTAGATCAATGAAGTCCAGAGTCTCTGTCATGATACAATTAGCTATCTCTGTGTAGAAATGTTAAAATAAAAAAAAATTCCTCAAAAGAAAAATATCATTGGCATTAAGGTAATTCGTCCTGAGTAACCAGGGTTTCTGGTGTCTGATAAACATGTCTCCTTGTGTAAAAAGGGACTATTCTACCTTGTGTTCAACAAATTGGTTGACCCTGTATGGCTTCTCGTCCATTAATTGAAGAAATGAAATCTACTTGACTTTGTTGTGTTATTTCGTTGCTTGACAAACATAAGGTGCAATTTAATCGTGTCTCTCTCTAGGTTAAGCAACTTTAACAGCTAATTTTATGATTATGCTGATTTAATATCTTGAGTTAACTGACCTTGGTTTTTGGAAGAATATAACCCGTCCACATATTGAAGGGCTAACTTTAATATGGTGTAGCTGTGTTACATCAGAACTAAGGGTATTTTGGGTATTTACAGAAAAAGTGTGATAAGAGTAAAAAGCTACTCGACAGCACCTTTTTTGTTTCTCACGCCTTCAACCTCAAACCCTTTATTTCCTCTTGCCGCTTCCTATTCATCCTCGTGCCGCTCCACCTTGAGCGTCTTCTTCAAACCCATCTCCATCTCTTCCCGCTCACCTTCTTCCCCCCACAGAGGTCTATTCCTCTCTTCAGTCTAGCATCGCGTCCAATAACAGCCTGCAAGAGAGAGTTGATACTCTGGAAGTTCCGGCAGATGGATCAGCAAAGGTCAGCAGCTCCGGGTGACAGGAAGAGGAAGGGAAAAGAAATTGTTGAAGAGCCCTCATCTAAGCAACAGAGATGTCTTGTGCCAGAACCTGCTGCAGAAGTATCTTCCGAACAAGGTACCAGGATGTCTCAGTCTACCGTGTTTGTAGAAAGTGGAAAAATCATTCCTCCTAGATTAATAGATTTCGGAGATGAAACTTTGATCTCGAAGTTCCCAGAACTGTTAAGAATCTTTGAGTTTCAGGAGTGGAGAGATTTCTTAGAAAATCACCGTGTCTATTACCCTAGGCCGGTAATGGAATTTTATAATAACTTGTCTTTGAGCCGAGACAAGTCTGCCTTATTATCATCTGTTAAAGGGGTCGAGTTAACTGTTACATGTGAGTCCCTCCACAAAGCCCTCGGTGTTCCAGATAAAGGGGAGGTAGAGGGAAGCTTTCGATACAGTCTCCATGAAGCTTTCTCAGTCATTACTGGTAAACCCAGTAATATTCATGATAAGGGGCAGTTAAAGCTAAAAGCTTATCAGACATCGTCATTTCCTCCTCTTCACAAGCTCCTTCAGAATGTCATCGCTTCCATTATCACTCCACAGACTGGGGCTAGAGGAAGAATTACAGACACACAGAGATTTCTACTATTTTGTCTGATTCAAAATGTAAAGATTTGTCTGCCAGAGATTATTTTTTCGGTCATGAAGGGATGCATTGGATCCAAGAGACATCTTCCCTATGCCGCCCATCTGACTGAGATATTCAAGCACTCTGAGATTTGCTTGGATGGAGAGGCCGCATCAGAAGTGAAGGCCAGAAACATTTTTAATATGAACTTTGTTTCAGTATTCTTGGGGTTAGAGGACTCCTCTATGGTGGGACAAGCTAAGGTCCAAAAGGCCAGGGAATCACAATCTCAGGGGGAGCATTTAGAAGAATTTCAAGTCTTAGCCCAAGCTGGTGAGCAATTGGTTTCTGAGACTGCTCAACAGGAAACACCAGCTGAACCACCAGTGTCTACCTTGCCAGCTGCACCCATCGAAGTACCCTTCTCATTTCAGAGGCTAGTTGAGGCTGCATCTGAGGACATCAGATTGTCTGACGAAAGCATTCAAACAGATCTAGATGCAACCATTGCTGGGCTATTTGATTCGTTTGGGAAGACATCTGAAGAGGCAATAGTGCCTGAAGAACAGCCAGCTAAAGAGCAAGACGGTACTGATCAAGATCTTGCTGTTCTTGTTAATGAAATTTTAAGGGAAACTGTTGAGCGAAGCTTGGAAGAGGCTACCGACTTGGTCGTATCTGAAAGTCTTGAGCATGCCTTTGTTGACAGACCTACTGATCAGGAACTCATGGAAGATAGAGGAAAGGCTCCTGTCATAGAACTAGATACAGAATCTTCAAGTGAAGAAGAGGAACCTGAAGATGTATTCCCTCAGAAAGAAACTCAAGCTGAAGATGAAGTTCAGGTCCCAGCTGAGAGCAGTCAAATGCCAGTACAAGAGGAAGCAGCTGAGAGAACTGCACCTAGCAGTGAGTTTTTTGGTACACCTCTAGGTCCACCTAGACTCTTATCTGCAGAATCTACTCGGGCGCCCAACATTGAAGAGCTTCTCATAAACCTGACTCAACAGATGTAAAAACAAGACAAGAAATTGGATGATCTGCTTACATTTGTCACTCTCAACATTAATCAGGTACATACCAGATTACTGAAGCTTGAGATATCTCTCCTCACTGAATGGAGACGATTCCTTCTAAACAAAAGGGCTTCAGATGATGCAATCAAATCCTTGATGGAAGGATTACAGGAAATTTGTTCAAAAATTGCAAAAGTTCTGAGAGAGTCACATGATGTTAATATTTCCTCCTTCAAAATGTCTTCTACCATAATAGATCATTGCTATGAGATCAGAACAGCTTTAGAATTGTTGAAGAAGTCTTCAAGTGCCCTAGGTCCAGGCATTCAGAAAATCTATGATAAGTTGGTCGCCTTCATATCAGAAATGACAACTCTAACTGACAGATATGAAACTGTCAGTGTTCGCCAAGACGACATTATTTCTGAAGTGGCAAATGTCAGAAGCACTGTGGCGTATTGGCTTGCTGAGCTATCAAATGATTTAAAGGAATTTCAGTCTATCTTGGGTTCTACACCTGGTCACGCCTCTTCCAGCAGAACTCCACCTCAAGAACATTCTTCTGCTTCTCCAAGGGGGAGACCACCACAAGGCAGGACGCGTGGCCCCTCTAGCAGACAAGCCAGATACTTTTCTTGAAAAGTCGATGCTCTGTATTTTTGTTGCCCTTTTGAGGCCTTCTCCCTCAGACTCTTGGACAAATTAACTTAACTCATATCATTTGAGTTGTTGCATTCTTCTTGTTTTCATCTTTTTTTTTGATGATGTCAAAGGGGGAGAAATCAGGAAAAATGTTTGTGATATTCATTGCGAATGGCTATCTAGTGTTTTTTCCTTCTCTGCACAGACTCAAGACTCATAGTGTTGCCATCCATCAAAAAGGGGGAGATTGTTGAGTCTTGTTGAATCTTTACATGTTTTGATGATGACAACACTATAAGTCTTAGTGGTCTTCAAAAAATTATGTCTATGTGAAAATTTAACAAAAATATTTTTTCTGTGAAAAATGAACAAAGAACATGTTTGTTGAAGAATGAACCTTCATTTCACTTCAGGTATTTTTCAGGGACTGTATTCGTGTTGATTGGCACTTCGTCATGTTTGTATATAACACCTCGTGTTGAACTGTTTGTCTTCGTGTCGTTTTTCTCTGAAGTGTTTGTTTTGATTCAGTGACATTTTCGTGTCATTTGATCCTTACTTCGTGTTGTTTTCATCGTCTTCGTATCATTCTCCGTGTAGTGTGTGGTTCTGTCAAAGTTCACTTCATGTCTGTCTTATGTTGAAACCACACTTCGTGTTGGTTTCTATTTTGATGAACTTCGAGTCGTTTCCCAGTGAACCCCGTGTTATTTTGTCCTCCTGCGTCATCCTTGTTTTCAACCCGTGTCTATTTTCTGTTCTCATCATACTTAGTGTTGTTTTTCATTTCATGTCAACTTCACTTCGTGTGGTTTTCAACCCGTGTCGATTATCGTTTTGACTTCGTGTTGTTTTCAACTCGCGTCGATTACTGTTTCGACTTCGTGTTGTTTTCAGTATGTGTCAATTTTGTCTTCGTGTCGTTTTTCACCTCGTGTCGTGTTACCCCGTGTCAATTACTGTTTCGACTTCGTATCGTTATCAGTCCGTGTCTCTCTTATGTTGAAATCACACCTCGTGCTGATCACTGTTCTTTCTTCGTGTTGTTTCTTTGTATTCTGTCTTCGTGTTGATCTTTCGTTATTTAGACTTCGTGTCTTTATCACATTGACCACACTCCGTGTCGCTTCTCCTATCATAACTTCGTGTCGTGTTTTTCTACACCTCGTGTCGTTGTCTCCTTGTGTCTTCACCTCGTGTTGTTTTCGTCTCTTCGTGTCGGGTTTGTTCTAGTGCATACAGGACATCGCAGCACTTCATGTTGCTTCCTGTTTCACTTTCGTGTCATTTGTCTTGTTGTATCTTCGTGTCGTTTTTATTCTTCCTAGTCCTCGTGTCCTTCTTGTATTGAAACCATACTTAGTGTTGGTTTCTGTTCTTGTCTTCGTGTCTTTGCGTTATTTTTCTGTCTACCTCGTAAAGTTCTCTTAGTAATGTTCATTGTGTCACCACCTTATCTCGTGTCGTTCTCTGTTTAGTACCTCTTGTCGTGTCCACTAACCTCATGCAGTTCTAGTTTTTATGACACTCAATATTAATGGCTCTTATCTCGTTGCAGGTCCGAGGAAGAACATTCACCAATGTCTGGGTGCACATGATCCGATGCTGAAGGAACAAATACAAAGAGGGCACGTGGCAGGAAGGTTCTAGGATCGAGTGTGGGAGGCACACGCGTTCAGTGCCCTATCCATCTGCTGCGGCTATAAAGAAAAACCTTTCGCCCACCGATGAAGGGCGATCAGAGCTAAGAAAGAAAAGGCAGTGTTACAGAGAGCTCGATCCAGCAGAAGAAGAAAAAGAAAAGAGAGAGAGATAGTGATCGTGTGAAAGAGGAAGAGAGTTTAAGAGAAAGAAAGTTAGAGAGAGAGTGAATGAGAGAGTTCGTGGAGAAGAAGAAAGAAGCTTACCTGAAGATCTGTCTTCACTGGACCGTGGATCAAATCCAGGCCAGTCAGCTCCGTTGAGAGCCAAATTGTGCATCTCGTGTTTCAGCTTCTGTTTGCTGAAGCTATTTTTCGTTTATTATCTTTTCTTTGTTTTCTGGTTTGCTGTGCTTTCCGATCCTCTGGTCTGAGGTCGGGTTCCCTCCGGTTAGGAGGAAGGGAGATCTGATCTCCAGTTGCAAGTAGCTGGGAGCTACTTGTGGGTTCCCTCCGGTTTGGAGGAAGGGAGACTTGTCTCCGGCTCTGGGCTTGTGGATTTAAGTCCAGAGGTTCCCTCCAGTTTGGAGGAAGAGGGGAGGTTGTTCCCCTGGTCAAGCTGTGTGGTAGCAATTGTTTGCAGACTGAGTCTGTTTGGTTCTAGCGTGTGCTAGTGAAGCCTCACTCCGGTTGGGAGTGAGGGGTGGATGTAGGTCTGAAGGACCGAACCACCTAAAAAATCTTTTGAGCAGTGGCTTGATTGTTTGGTTTGCTTCCGCTAAATGCTTGAATAGGTGCGCTCAATGGGTTTGTATTTGAGTAGAATAGAATTGGCTCTATTCTATTTCTTTATCTAGCATCCGTTTTTTAAATTTGGCCATTATTCGTAGAAGGATTCATTCACCCCCCCTCTGTATCCGGGCCAAGCACCCTAAAACTGACCTCCAGCCCTAACAACTCTAGGACACTCTCTCTGTAGTTGGGGTAGGTGACCCCGTTGACGGCCTCCCTGTCCACCCGTAGTCCAGTGATCCGGACTGCATCCTCCAGTGACGGCACCATATGCCCCCAGGACATCAGGAAAGCTCGGCTCGGTGCATGCCACCTTTTCCTCAGTGCCTGGACGAGGGGCAAGTCAAGCTGGAAGGGCTCGATCTACAGAAACGCCCTGAACCCCATGGCATCTATCCGGGCCGTCTGGAAGTCCGGTAGTCCTCGGTACGCTACCACCACAAGGTACCAGCTAATCTGGGTCCTCATCATGCCCTGCACACAAAAAAAGAAAAAAGAAAAAAGAGTAAAGGCATCATGGAGTCAGGACACGCCCACGATTTTCCTTAATTTCTAATTCTAATAAAAATAATTAAAACGTCTTGCACCGCAGACGTCTCCATAATTATCTAAATATTAATTAAATTGTGAAATAATAAACGCGTCACACCAACTTGACACTTTAAATTTTTTTCCTAAAATTCAAATTTTTTTAAAAAAATTTTAAAAAATGAACGCGTCCACTATGTGAGACGCGTTCACACTTTCAAAACTGCCACCGCCGTAAGCCCCTCTCTCACCCCACATCTCACTAAAGACGGTAAAATAATGCAGAAAAAGAAGAGTTTTGGGGGCCTACCAGATCGTGTTCATCCTCTCCCACTCCTCCGGGTCCCTCGGGGCCCTCGATCGCCAAGGGAAGCTCCTCCTCCTCCACGGCGGCCTCCACGTGCTCCGCGGTCCTCCTCGGGCGAGAAGCGGCCCGCTTTCGCTTCCCTTCACCTTGGCTCGGGCCGCCACACTCTATGGATCGAGAAATAGGAGGAGAAAGATCAAAAATGGAAGAAATGGGTGCGGTTGGGTGAGCTAAAAAAGGAGGAGAGGAAAGGGCGACCTTCGGCCGTTTTTGTTAGAATTCAAATTTTAAAGTCGTCTTGGCGTGAAATCGCCCTTATTAAAAAAAAAAATCTAACGCATCCTACTTTCAAGACGCTTTAAAAGTAATAATAATATACATTTTAATAATTTATCACTTATAAAAAATAATAAAAAATAATAAAATGCATCTAAAGGTTAAGACGCATTCATTGAAAGCGTCTGAGATCTATGACGCGGCAAAAAAAAAACTTGCCATGCCATTGAAGCTCCGCATTTATTTCATTGAAACAAAATGAGCTACATCAGGGGTTTAGGCACTTTAGGCCTCAATTTCCTCAATTCAGTTACATAAGCTCTCCACAGCTCGCGTTCTTCCTCTACGTGCACCATTACCCTTCCCGGAATGCTCGTCTTCCATGATGCTTTGATGGCCTTTACATCCTTTGCATCTACTTCCGTACTCAACTCCCTCTTCCTTAGAGGAGGAATGTCAGATAACATTGGGAACGAATGGCGATGTAGGCCGATTTGAGTACAACACCGATGCGCGTTGTAAAGAACGAATTCAGTCGTGCCAACGAGTTGAAGCTCAGCGTCAAGGGTAGACCTCACAAGGAGTTCACGCAGGTGTAGACACGCCGATGCACAAGTGAACATATTTTGCGTCATGGTGCTGAAGTGAGCCCGCCAGTCTTCTCGTTTCTTCAGCCAGGGAGCACGATTAACCACACTACCACCAAAGCATAACACGTCAGCAATGTGGTAGAGGGGGCTTTGTTGGAAGATTTTCGTGGTAGTCGGCCTCCCCTCACTGTGGTCAAATTTGAAATGCAAGTCAATCCAGTAAGTCAGAAGAAGTACACAACTGAAAGGAGGCTTACCCACGCTGGAAGCCGTAAGACCGCTGTAAAGGTAAGCAAGAACGGCGGGCCCCACTCTTTTGCCATTCCAAATTCCACAAATGGCACTCAATTGATCCTCCTCCACTATGTTGTCAGTACAAGGGAATAAGAGAGCACCCGCTAAGCAGATTGCGAATCCCTTCATGATTCCTTCTATGCGATCATCGTCTGTCAATCCTCCCAGGGCATTCATGACCCATTCTGCAAGCTTTTACAGATTGATCCCCTTTTGAGTCTGGACGCTTCTGATAGCTCCAGATGGCATGAAGCTTCCGAAGACCTCCTTGGAAGTTACCTTTTTCAGCACGGCATGATCTTGATCTTGCCATCCTTTTTGAATCTCTTCAAACCGAGCATGAGTTCCACCTCCTCAAGAAGAATAGTCACCTTGAAAGTGGGGAAAATGAAGGTGTGAGTCTGAGGATGCCAAATCTCTGCCAGTGTGCCCATAGTCGCCCAATCCATGTGAATCTTGTCATAGTGCTTGGCATGAACCATGAGCCCTTGGAGGTGCCACTTCGTAATAATAGCCCTCATGCCGATAGTGATGTTGGAAGTAAGTTTCGAAAGCCACGATAGTTTAGAGAATTTTCTCGGGCCCAGAAAGAGAGGGTACGGCTGGAAAAAGGAAAGAAAAGAATGAAAAGGCGAGGGAGAGGGAGTAGTCATGCAGAAAAAATGAGAAAATGAGTCAACTCACCATCCGTGATTGAATTCTCTCGCTTAGATGCCCTTCGAGGTCGGTGAGTCGCTTGAACTCGCTGCTAGGCCTACTTCTCTTCGCGGGAGGGAATGACGCGCCTTCCATCTCGAAAAGCCAAGATCCCTCTCTTCATCCTCTTAAGCCTCAAATCTCTCAACTTACCCTTTGATGCCTTTGGCTAGGCCAAGTAGGGGGGTATTTATAGAAGGGGAGGGGTTAAAAAGTCGACACAAAACATTAATGATGAGTCGTCGTTCTTGACTTTGACAAAAGGAACCCTGTCTTGTTCTCCTTTATGCTGTGTATTCTCCTGCTGCTGTGAATCTCTTTGGCTTACTTGTACAAGTGAAGTGCAATTATGTTGTTTATGAAATAATGTTATTTATTGTGCTAACTGTTGAGTGCAGGTTTCAAAAAAAAAAAGAGCTAGGGGGCACCAGTGTCCCACCTTGTCCCACCATCATTCGTCACCATGGTGACCGGTCCCGCCTTGTCATGCATTTTAGTATATGATATTTACACTACTAGAGCATGCCGAGGACCTTATAACTTGAATGAATCTAAAATTTGAGTTTTCCTTCAACAAAAACAGTGATGATTTCAGAGGAATTTAGGTTGTACGGATAGGCCGTTAAGTTATGGTAGCATGGGGATGATGGTTCCGTTCGATAAGTCGGTGCGTGGATAAACGGGTTCCGGCTCAGTATCAGCTCACCGAATTGGTATCCTGACCCATTATTAACAACTTAACAATATTACATTTGGCTACCTTCTATTTTAGTTTGTTTTAATTTTTCCTTCAAACCCAGCATGCATTCATGTAGGACCTTGATTTCATTGTGGAAATCATTCACTTAATTCGATTGTGAGAGCCGATGTGTTTCAATTCTTAACTAATATGAGAAATTTCATTCCGAGTCGAGTACTGAGTTTCCTTGAGACTGCCCTGGGCTATTTTTCTGGAAGAGACCCTTGTTTGGATTGATCCTCAAATATTCCTTTTCTTTTACCCCATTTAACTCACCTTGGTCGTAGCACTTCCACATTGGCTGGTAACTGCTCCCCAATGGTGAAACCTGCAGGTTTACGACCTAGACACTTCCGTGCAGAGAAGTTGGTCCCTTTTTCTCTTCGTGCGTGAGTGCACATCGTCCGTTTTCTTGTTTGATTTCCATCCAAACAATTGTCGATTCTGGAGGACCTTCTCCAAAGGTTACTTCGTTGAAACTCTGGAAAGATTCCAACTACGTAATGTCGAGAACGTGTCCCATCACATCTTGGCATCTACTTTTCAGTCCACTCTCACTTCATGTCAATATACTTCATTCCATTCCACTACGTGTCACTCCCTTACAAAGTAGACGCCAAGGCGGGACAGTTGTAGACATGCGGAGAGAAGGAGCGGCGGCCTGAAAGGGTGCTGTTGCATTGGTGATGATAATGACACACGCGCTTGATGAGAAGACGGGAAAGACACAGAAGAAGAGAGAATTGAACCGCAGCGGGATATTACTCTCCGCGGGTTTTAACGGGAATTGAAATGGGGATGGGAGGTGCTGAAATTAAAATGCAAAAATTAAAAGGCCATGGCGGGAAGTGACTCGCCATGGGCCTCGGAGGGATGGGAATGGTGTAGAATTTAAATTATAGAAATAAAATTATAGAAATTAAATGGCTATGGCGGGAAGTGACTCGCCGCGTGCCTCGGAGGGATGGGAATGGTGCAGAATTTAAATTATAGAAATAAAATTATGAAAATTAAACGGCCATGGCGGGAAGTGACTCGCCCCGGGCCTCGGAGGGATGAGAATGGTGTCTAATTTAAATGAACCGCCGTGGAAAATGACTCTCCGTGCTGGTTTACGCAGAAATACCACCGCGGGAAATGACTCTCCGCGCGGGTTAGAACAATATGGGAACCGCCGTGGGAAATGACTCTCTGCGCGGGTTAGAATGATAGGGGAACCGCCGCAGGAAATGACTCTCCATGTGGATTAGAACAAAAATGACAGAGATGAAATGGAGAACCGCTGCGGGAAGTGACTCTCCGCGGGTTTTGATGGAGGATGGGAACAAAAGAAATAGACGAGCACGTGTGTGGGGGTGGTGTCATCGCCAGGGGCTGAGGTCCCCAAAATGAGAAGGGTGATCGCGTTTACCTCAAAAGCAGAAAGTGGTGTGGGTTGCTTCTTCCTCTCCCTTCGGTCGGCCGACGAAGAGGGCTTTCTGTGATTACCCTTGTAAGAAGTAAAAAAACACCAAAATAGATCAGGATAAAAGCGGTGTAGTATCAATCTCTTGTGACAAAAGTAATGAAATCATGAGCGGACACACACCTTGTTGGTGTTGTTTTAAACCCCTCTCAAACACGAGTGGGTCAGAAAAAATGCTAATGATGGGTGAAACAGTGTGCAAAGGTGCGTGAAAACAAAGCCCTCTTAAGTAGAGAGATGTTGGACAAAGAGATGATGCATGCAACGAAAATGACAAGGGAAAGCAGAGGGAAAGAATGGCTTATTGGAGCACCGATGGCGGGCTTCGGGGAGAACTTCGGCACCGTGAGGACGTCGTAGAAGCATGATGAGGCGGAACGACCCCCTTTCGAGCGTACGGGCACCCGGAAGTTCGGCAGAGCCTCCCCTTAAGAACCCTCGAGCTCGGAAGCAATTCCAGTAGAGTATTGTCTCTCCTCTTAAGATTCTGAAGCTCTCTGATTTCGAGGGAGGGGGTCCTCTATTTATAGGGAAAATTTTGATTGACGCATCTTGGGTCTGGGACGCATTCATGTGAACGCGTCCCGTGTCCCAGACGCCTCCATTAATTTAAAAATATTTTCTTATATTCTTTTATTATATTTAAATGAAAGGACACATCTAAGAACTGGGACGCGTTCAATTAAAGTGTCCCAGTTACAAGACGTGGCAAAGTTTTTCAACCAAAACGGTGTCGAAAGCCGTCTACAACGGAGAAAGCGATTGATTTCGACGCCTAACCACGAGTTTTGAAGGACACGTCTGGTCAGCAAGACGTCTTTGTGTTTGGATTTATTTGAAACGTCGAACTGAGCGGTAGGAGCGGCACCGCCCGCATGCTACACGAGGCTCTCATGAAGGCGTCTGGGGTCCCTGACGCCTTTAAAGAAGGCATCAGGGTCCTCCGCCACGTTTAAAATGCTTTTCGTAAAAAATCAAAAAAATGTAAAAAAATCTAGAAAAATAGGAAATAATTCAAATAACTCAAAATGTGAAAGCCGCTTTGGGACATCATAGGGTAATATGATATTTACTCATGAAAATATCAAAAACATCGTGTCTACAAATACCAATTGTTGGATACCAGATGAGCAGAGATAAAGGTTTTGACAGCAAGGCAATGCAATCAGTTAGGGTAAAACTTCAGAGATTGAAGTAAAGCAGTGGAAATCAATGATCACTGAACAATCAATTTGAATGCAGCCAAGGACAGAAATAGACTTGGCAGGATTTGAGATCAGTTTGGTAGCCAACGAGAGATTTTTTTTTTATTTTTGTTTTTCAAGTTTTCAGATTTTTAGAATTTTTCTATGCAATGCATGGAATTAAGAAATGCAATCTAACTATATGCATGAAAGGCAACAACCAATTGCATAAATGACGATACAAATGGTAGATATGCATAAAACCAAGGACTCCACATGACAATGACTCCACATAAACTCCTCCTATGAGATCAACAAAAGTTTGAATAGATGTGTAAGAAGGAGATGACCAAGATGTGGAAATCATGTAATTGGAGCCGACACGGAGGATTGCAGTGGAGAAAGAGTTGAACAGCTCATGCAGAGGAAGACATCAAAACAAAGCTCACACATCAGGGAATCTTATGTTTCAGAAAATTAACATTATCCTTTTAGAGAAGCATAAATGAAGACCATTAAATGCAATAATGGTTCAAAGTGTATAAGCCCGAAATCTGAATGTAAGAACCCTTAAAATATGTTCTAGCATATTTAATAGAACTAAAACAGATCTCTTTAAGACCAAGAGCCTCGCCCCCATTCCTCTTCAACTTTCTTAATGATTTCATGAGACACCCCTAGAAAGAATTTCAACTAGTATTGAAGATAAACATCGTATGGTGCAGAATTCTTTTTAGGGTCAGCCTTTTGAAAAAAATTCTCTCTTTCACACATTTTACATTTTGCACATTTTTCAGGAACAGTCAGGTTTAGCTCACTCTTTTGGCACGAGAAGATACTTTGATTAGATGCTAGACTCTCAGGGTACTCAGAGCATCACTAACCATCCTGTCTCAAATTTGAACAGAGGTGGCCATGTTTCTTAATGAGCTTTAGCCATTGCTCTACCTTTTGTTTTAATTTTTCTCAACAAAAAATTTTAAACAGAGGTAACTAGACCTTTACATCATGACATAATTCCCATCACTTCATTGGTGAAGGGTCCATGTTTCTCAGTCAGTTATAGTCATTGCTCTGCAGGATCAATTTTTAATATCCCTTAAGCATTTTCCCTTCAAATACATTAGACCATTTTCATTGTTTAAAAATAATACTCAGTGTAAAACCTTTAACTAGGGTGGCCTCAACACATTTAAAATCCACAATTCAGGAAGGGGAGAGGACACATTACTTTATGTCTTTTTTAAGTCTATTCCATACACAGAGAGGCTCATTTTCAAGATTCTTAAACTCAGATTTAAGGTTCATATACTCCATACCATCAAATTGATTTGAGGTTGGTCTGAAATGTCACAAGGATCTCTAAGAGGAAAACATTAAAATTAAGCTCCCCCTGAGGGTATGAACTCAGTCAGATTTAAACAAGAATCCTCCTCCTCAAGGATTGGTGCACAAAGATGTTGTAGAAGGATGCAAAGGAAGTGATGCTCACTAGACACGAGTGAGCACAGTTCAATCTGAAGATATGGATTGAAGAAATGGATAATAGGATCAGATGGACTGGTGCGTTGATGCAGGCACCACATGGTGTCGAGGCACAATGCTTAGATAGAAATCAAGAACAAGAGGAGTTCAATCTATACCTAAAATGCAGAATACATGAGTGACAATAGATAAATGCAATTTTTTTTATTTTGACATGCACAACCTAAATGCAGTCTTCATTTAATGCATCGAATGCCCTTTGACTCGAACTGGCATGCTTATGTCTAAGTGCACTGAAAATGCATTTGACAATGCAGAGTAAAACAGATGAATACATGAGATTCTAAATGATGTGGCCTGGGATGAATGAATTATTGACCTTGGTACTTGGCGGAGGATTTTTCTCACGCATACTAGCAGCTTTCAGACAGACTTGATCTGTCCTTCTACATACCAACATTTGATATACCAAGGGTCATGACATGATGGTGCACTGACGGGGTCCAAAATGGCTGTAATGAAGACTCCCCCTCAATTTGACACTACATGCATTATGACAAATAGAGTGCAATGCAAATCTACTTACATGCTTGCAGACCCCAGATACATTCATTCAGCAACATTCAACAATCTGAATCATATTTTCACAAGGGAATTTTAGATGCTAACATCATCAAAACAGAATTTGTTCTATAGAAAATGAGATGTATAGCACCTGAGTTCTTTGCATGGAAGTTTTTCATTTTGTCCTTGAAGAATTCCAAAACTTCCATTATAGCCCATGTGCCTTGACTTCTTGCATTGATAAATTGCTTCATGCTTCTTATCTCCATGGCACACCTGCAAGGTTCTCGTCTTTCTTGCAATTAGATTGGTTTTGAGACAAGTAAGCATGGATGACCATTGAAGATTACAAATCAGCTTATATCAGATGAAAATATTAAACATATTAAGCTGATGGGTCGACGCACATGTATCAGACAGAAAGATTTTCAAAAATAACTTTCTGTTGGACGAAAATCAGATTTATTACAATTTAGCATCAACACAAATGCATTCTAACAACAACATCAAAACATGCAACTTAGATGCAGAAATTATAAACATTTCAACTCCCCCTAAATGTATGCATGGATTTCAACCATTCTTTTGGGGGTTTTTAGATATTGACTGATGTTATGCAGTTGATTCTGAAAGGAAATATGCATGTGATCAAACCTAACTATGTCCATAAGCATTTGAATATGCAATGAAGTTTTGACAAACATGGACAATCGACTCATGGTACCAAGCGGAGGCACATTCTCACACATGGTGATAGCTCTTAGGCAAGCTTAACCTGCCCCCCTTCTAGTCACCTTTTGATATACCATGAAGTCATGTCATGTAAGTACACTTGGGAGGATGCAACACACCAGACATACCTCGAAAACATGCAAACACAAAATCTGATATCTGATTTGAATATGAGCGCAACATCCGGATTTCACTCTGTGCTTGACATGCACTACATGCATGATTATGCTGAGCATGCTGATGTTCAAATGCCAATGCTCGGCATGCAATATGCAGACGTGCCTTTGTTTGAATGTAAATAACAATACGTACCTGAAATCCAGTAGAGATGAAAGACATTTCACAAATGCAAGGTACAAGAATTTTATTGCTATCTCCCCCAATGAATGAATAGGCAAGGTTTCAAACTGAATGGGAGATGAATCACACTAAACACAGATTACAAATCAATTTCTTGAAGTGGGCTGCAATGAAAGCATTATCTTACAAGTTCACTGCCACCTCCCCCTGAAGAGATGCATTTAAGGACATCATCAATCAAACAAGATAAATGAGTTCCTTACAATTTTCTTCCCATAACAAAATAAATCATTAATTTCAGAATAGAGTAGAGGGAGGAGTATAAAAACAGGAACCAGCCCACAAGTATATTATAAACACAATGCTCATCTTTGAGCATGAGTTTCATCCACAATTAGATCATTCATCAAAAAACAAAACATTTAAGCAGCATTTAAACTTAACAATGAACTGTAGTATCTCCCATAAAAAAGGTAGGGAGGACAATGCACGATGTTTGATCAAACAGATGTGACATGGAAAAACAACATGAAAAATTAGAGAGTTCAGATATGGAAGAAGTTAAAAACAGTTCTGGCTATAATATATAAACAGATGTATCAATGATCACAGAGGGTTACACAATATCAAAGTCAAGACTGATGCATTTCAGATTGACTAGTAGTAGGAACATTTTCAACTTTCAAGATAAAATTATTTCCCTCATGAGCCAGACATTTAATTTTACTGAACTCCTTTCCAAGTCATAGTCCATTAAATGAATCTTCAATTACAGCAGAATGCAAATCTCAGGTTAACCAAAACTGGTTATGGACAAAAGAAATCTCAAATGTAAACGTACTTAAGAAACAGTTGGAAAATTAAATCATGATAAAGGCACAAGTCACAACTTATAAAAAGAAAGGAATTCATTATCATAATATGCCTTGAGCAGCTCAAAATGATATTAACATTGCTCGGATTGCCAAACCAAAATACATACTTAAGATAGATAAAGAAAATCATTGAAAATGATTTAGTACCAAAAATCAAAACTGGTTGCACTAGGATCACCTCTGAAGATCATTGGATCTTAGGTACACAGAGCTTAGCTCTGATACCAATTGTTAGGTCCCTTGCTTGGGTGTAACCGGATCTAGAGGGGGGGTGAATAGACCCCTTAAAAATTATGCCCTCTAAAAACCCATTTGACCAGATAAAAATTCTGGCTCGAATACACAGCGGATATAACAACGATACATGGACAAACATGTGCTGGATATAGATACACAAGGTGTCAAACTACTCAAGATTAAGAGCTGATGACCTGAAGGAATGGATCCGAGCTAAGGTGATACTCATGCGAGGTAAAGGCGCACTCAATAAAGAGACACACAGCTGGGAGTGCTGGAACTTAAGAACTGACCCGACCCGAGCCAGCCACTAGCACTCAGGTGTGTGTGAGGACCGAGCTAACCAGAGTATGTATATTGGGTATGGAAACAAAACGTGAACCTAGCAGAGCTAGATACATATCGGTTGTACATCATCCAGGAGTGAATATGCTCACAATGATGAAGACATTAAAGCCCACCGACAGACCCTGGGACAGCGATCAAACGTATGAGCATGAATGTTCACGGAGCGACTCAGAGTATGTGTTAGTGAGCCTATGTTCAAACAGCAAGAGTGCTGTCAAACATAGAACTTCTCACAGAATGAGCAGTGCCTGGCCATATTAAAGAATGTTGAAATAAAACAATAAGCCCCTATGAAATGGAGATAGAAGAAATGGAAGCAATCATACCGGGACACACCACTGCACAAGAGATTAAAAAGGTTGTTCGGTTGCAAACCCACAACCTACGTCCACCCCTCACCAAACCCGGCGAGACTTTACCACACGAGGACAAAGTCCTCAACACACACGGGGACGATGCCCCCCCCCCCCCCCCCACACACACACACAAATAAAGAAAACAAGATGCAAGTGCAGCAAAAATACTTCCGGTCTCTAAGCAGAGCACCAGACACACACTGAAGTACAGATCAAAAGTTACAAAAACAAACCATGTAGAAAATGAGGAGAAACATATATAGCGTCAAAGGAAGCACTTGACTATTTTTCAGATGCTCTGGATGTTCTTCTTCTTCTTCCTTCTTGCTCACTATAGTCTGCTCACTGCTCTCTCTATCTCCTTCTTTTCTTCTCAGATTTTTCTCATGAAGCTCAGGGCTGCTCACTCTATTTTCTTCCTCTCTTCTCTTTTTCTTTCTTCTCGTTGGGACGAGCTAAAGTGACATGCCTATTGATGCATTGCTCGGCCAACTCTTCCAAGGTGGCCATTGCTTCATATTTATAGAGAGGTGGTAGAGAGTTTTCCCTCCAGACTTCTGCGATCTGATTGTTCGAAATATAAAAATACTTCTTTGAACAATAGATCTGTAGGATCTTCTACCCATTGGCTATCTGTAGGATGTCCTTTTTATCCTGGAAGATCTTCTGGACAGTATCTCTGATTGGTTGGATGCAAACGACGGTTCCCTTGAAAGGTGTCCTTTCGTATATATGAAAACTGACAGAACCACTGACCAGAAGGAACTGATCTGGTAGCCTCATGATGAGAAGGACACTTAACTATCCCACTACAGGAAGAAGAGGAAGTTGTGGAGTTGACTTCCAAGCAAGATGGCATTGGCTCTTTCTGAAGTCCGAGCTTAGTTGCCGCAGGGTCAAGCTTGCTTTATCAAGTCCGAGCTTTTGCAGTCCGAGCTCATTCATGAAGACGGAGCTTAGTGAGGCTCGGCTCTACTTTGTGAAGTCCGAACTTGTGTAGTCCGAGCTTAATCCGAGCTTGTGCATTAAGATCGAGTTTAGTCCGAGCTTGTGTTTGTAGACCGAGCTTAATCCGAGCTTGATCATGAAAGACCGAGCTTGATCCGAGCTTGATCCGTCCGAGCTTTAGACAGGCTCAACTCTCGGCCTTGGCTGTGATCGCTCGGGCAGAGCTTTAAGATCTATTTTTTTCCCTTGCTCACCTATTTGTCACCCTTATCGGCCTTTTGTCTGTCTTGCAAGTGTATTTGTTATCGGTGTGACACATTCGTCAGCGTTATCACCCATTTGTCAGCCTTGCTAGGCTATTTTTCACCCTTATGGCTTATTTGTATGCCTTACCTATCCATTTGTCACCCTTATCTTCATTTAGCCATCGCCTTTTCTCTTTTTCAACCTTGTAACCCATTTGTCTGCCCTGTGAGCCATTTGTCACCCATGTAAGTCTATTTGTCAGCTCTAACAGGTATTTGTTGCCAGTGTATGGATGTTTGTCACCCTTACTTGATTATTTATCTGCCTATTTCTTTCAGCTTTGTAGCAGTCCCGTAAAGCCATTTGTCACCCTTGTTTGTCTTTTGTCTCCCCTATGAGCTATATGTCACCTTTGTGAACCATTTTGTCCCAGTAGTTGCCACAGGGTCGAGCTTAGGCTTCGGGGTCGACTCCCAGATGGTCGACCTGCTGGCTTGCTTCTCTTCAAGTCTCGGATGGTCGACCCTCGGCGGTCGATATCAGCGGTTGACTCTCGGACTTACTGCTTGATAGCTCGACTCTCCGAGTCTCAGACTCGGCTTGAGCGGCAGTCGCTCGGCTCTCGGCGGTTGGCTCGGACTTGATTGTGCCAGGCTCGATTCTTGGCTGGCTTCACTCGGCCTGTATCTTTCAAAGTCTGCTGACATTTCTTCAACTGGGCTTTATGAAGTCCGAGCTTAGTTGCGTTGACGCTCGTCCATTGCTACGTCGACTCCACTCATGCTGCAGTCGCTAGGAAAGTGCTTTGACAGATTGGGGTCGACTCAAGGTGTCGACACTTTCTTCTTGCTTGATTCGAAGCTCTTTTGCCCTTGATGTTTTGCATCCCAATTCTGCTGCTATTGCTAATGTTGGCCTTATTCATTACTTTCACTTTAATGCATCATATCGCATTTCACCATTGCAAAATATCTTTCACACTGCTCATCTTCATGAGGCCATACACTTGCCAGCGCTGACTTTGACCTAAACTGCATATAAGTTGACATCATCAAATGCATATTAGACTCATCAATGAGTCATAGTCAGACATTATCAAAACCAGAGGCACAACATTCTCCCCCTTTTTGATGATGTCAGCTTTGAGTCATTATGAGTCACCTGTCAAAATAACTCAAACATGACTCATTGAAACCTCTCCCCCTTTGCCATCAGCAAAGAGGACATAAATGGATACCAGTTGTTGGATACTAGATGAGTAGAGATAAAGGTTTTGACAGCAAGGCAATGCAATCAGTTAGAGTAAAACTTCAGAGATTGATGTAAAGCAGTGGAAATCAATGATGGGTGCAAGGCTCGGATTCAAAAGGGGGGGGGGTTGAATGAATCCCCTATTTAAAATTGCAACAAATCACAAGGGAGACGCTGGAAAATCCAACAATTAATGATCAGTGAACAGACAATTTGAATGCAGCCAAGGACAGAAATTGACTTGGCAGAATTTGAGATCAGTTTGGTAGCCAATGGGAGATTTTTTTTATTTTTGTTTTTCAAGTTTTTAGATTTTTAGAATTTTTCTATGCAATGCATGGAATTAAGAAATGCAATCTAACTATATGCATGAAAGGCAAGAACCAATTGCATAAATGACGATACATATGGTAGATATGCATAAAACCAAGGACTCCACATGACAATGACTCCACATAAACTCCTCCTGTGAGATCAACAAAAGGTTGAATAGATGTGCAAGAAGGGGATGACCAAGATGTGTAAATCATGTAATTGGAGCAGACACAGAGGATTGCAGTGGAGAAAGAGTTGAACAGCTCATGCAGAGGAAGACATCAAAACAAAGCTGACACATCAGGGAATCTTATGTTTAAGAAAATTAACATTCTCCTTTTAGAGCAGCATAAATGAAGACCATTAAATGCAATGATGGTTCAAAGTGTATAAGCCCAAAATCGGAATGTAAGAACTCTGAAATTATGTTCTAGCATATTTAATAGTACTAAAATAGATCTCTTTAAGACCAAGAGTCTCGCCCCCATTCCTCTTCAACTTTCTTAATGATTTCATGAGACACCCCTAGAAAGAATTTCAACTAGTATTGAAGATAAATATCTAATGGTGTAGAATTCTTTTTAGGGTCAGCCTTTTGAAAAAAATTCTCTTTTTCGTAGATTTTAAATTTTGCACATTTTTTAGGAACAGTCAGGTTTAGCTCAATCTTTTGGCATGAGAAGATACATTGACTAAATGCTAGACTCTCCGGGTACTTAGAGTATCACTAACCATCTTGTCTCAAATTTGAACAGAGATGGCCTGTCATATCATGACACAATCCACGTCACTTCTTGGGTGAAGGGACATGGTTTCTCAATGACCTTTAGCCATTGCTCTACCTTTTGTTTTGATTTTTCTCAACAAAAATTTTTAAACAGAGGTAACTAGACCTTTACTTCAGGACATAATTCCCATCACTTCTTTGGTGGAGGGTCCATGTTTGTCAATCAGTCATAGTCATTACTTTGCAGGATCAATTTTTAATATCCCTTAGGCATTTTCCCTTCAAATACATCAGACCATTTTCAATGTTTAAAAATAATACTAAGTGTAAAACCTTTAACTAGGGTGGCGTCAACACATTTAAAATCCAAAATTCAGGAAGGGGAGAGGACACTTTACTTTATGTCTATTTTAAGTCTATTCCATACACAGAGAGGCTCATTTTCAAGATTCTTAAACCCAGATTTAAGGCTCATGTACTCCATACCATCAAATTGATTTGAGGTTGGTCTTAAATATCACAAGGAGCTCTAAGAGGAAAACATTAAAATTAAGCTCCCCCTGAGGGTATAAACTCAGTCAGATTTAAACAAGAATCTCCTCCTCAAGGATTGGTGCACAAGGATGTTGTAGGAGGAAGCAAAGGAAGTGATGCTCATTAGACATGAGTGAGCACAGTTCAATCTGAAGATATAGATTGAAGAAATGGATAATAGCATCAGATGGACTGGTGCGTCGACGCAGGCACCACATGGTGTCGAGGCACAATGCTTAGACAGAAATCAAGAACAAGAGGAGTTCAATCTATACCTAAAATGCAGAATACATGAGTGACAATAGATAAATGCAATTTTTTTTTATTTTGACATGCATAACCTAAATGCAATCTCCATTTAATGCATCAAATGCCCTTTGACTCCAGCTGGCATGCTTTTGTCTAAGTGTATTGAAAATGCATTTGACAATGTAGAGTAAAATAGATGAATACATGAAATTCTAAATGATGTGGCCTAGGATGAATGAATAATTGACCTTGGTACTTGGTGGAGGATTTTTCTCACACATACTAGCAGCTTTCAGATAGACTTGTTCTATCCTTCTATATACCAGCATTTGATATACCAAGGGTCATGACATGATGGTGCATTGACAGGGTCCAAAATGGCTGCAATGGAGACTCCCCCTCAATTTGACACTACATGCATTATGACAAATAGAGTGCAATGCAAATCTACTTACATGCATGCAGACCCCAGATACATTCATTCAGCAACATTCAACAATCTGAATCATATTTTCACAAGGGAATTTCAGATGCTAACATCATCAAAACAGAATTTATTCTATAGAAAATGAGATGTATAGCACCTGAGTTCTTTGCATGGAAGTTTTTCATTTTGTCCTTGAAGAATTACATAACTTCCATTATAGCCCATGTGCCTTGACTTCTTGCATTGATAAATTGCTTCATGCTTCTTATCTCCAAGGCACTCCTACAAGGTTCTCATCTTTCTTGCAATTAGATTGGTTTTGAGACAAGTAAGCATGGATGACCATTGAAGATTACAAATCAGCTTATATTTGATGAAAATATTAAACATATTAATCTGATGGATCGACGCACATGTATCAGACCGAAAGATTTTCAAAAATAACTTTCTGTTTGACCAAAATCAGATTTATCACAATTTAGCATCAATACAAATGCGTTCTATCAACAACATCAAAACATGCAACTTAAATGCAGAAATTATAAACATTTCAACTCCCCCTAAATGTATGCATGAATTTCAACCATTGATTTTGGGGTTTTTAGATACTGACCGATGTTATGCAGTTGATTCTGAAAGGAAATATGCATGTGATCAAACCTAACTATGTCCATAAGCATTTGAGTATGCAATGAAGTTTTGACAAACATAGACAATCGACTCATGGTACCAAGCGGGGACACATTCTCACGCATGGTGATAGCTCTTGGGCAAGCTTAACCTGCCCCACTTCTAGTCACCATTTGATATACCATGAAGTCATGGCATGTAAGCACACTTGGGAGTATGCAACACACCAGACATACCTCGAAAACATGCAAACACAAAATCTGATATCTGATGTGAATATGAGCGCAACATCCAGATTTCACTCTGTGCTTGACATGCACTACATGCATGATTATGCTGAGCATGCTGATGTTCAAATGCCAATGCTCGGCATGCAATATGCAGACATGCCTTTGTTTGAATGCTAATAACAATCCATACCTGAAATCCAGTAGAGATGAAAGACATTTCACAAATGCAAGGTACACGAATTTTATTGCTATCTCCCCTAATGAATGAATAGGCAAGGTTTCAAACTGAATGGAAGATGAATCACACTAAACATAGATTACATATCAATTTCTTGAAGTGGGCTACAATGAAAGCATTATCTTACAAGTTCACTGTCACCTCCCCCTGAAGAGATGCATTTAAGGACATCATCAATCAAACAAGATAAATGAGTTTCTTACAATTTTCTTCCCATGACAAAATGAATCATTAATTTCAGAATAGAGCAGAGGGAGGATTATAAAAATAGGAACCAGCCCACAAGTATATTATAAACACAATGCTCATCTTTGAGCATGAGTTTCATCCACAATTAGATCATTCATCAAAAAACAAAACATTTAAGCAGCATTTAAACTTAACAATGAACTGTAGTATCTCCCATAAAAAAGGTAGGGAGGACAATGCACGATGTTTGATCAAACAGATGTGACATGGAAAAACAACATGAAAAATTAGAGAGTTCAGATATGGAAGAAGTTAAAAACAGTTCTGGCTATAATATATAAACAGATGTATCAATGATCACAGAGGGTTACACAATATCAAAGTCAAGACTGATGCATTTCAGATTGACTAGTAGTAGGAACATTTTCAACTTTCAAGATAAAATTATTTCCCTCATGAGCCAGACATTTAATTTTACTGAACTCCTTTCCAAGTCATAGTCGATTAAATGAATCTTCAATTACAGCAGAATGCAAATCTCTGGTTAACCAAAATTGGTTATGGGCAAAAGAAATCTTAAATGTAAACGTACTTAAGAAACAGCTGAAAAATTAAATCATGATAAAGGCACAAGTCATAACTTATAAAAAGAAAGGAATTCATTATCACAATATGCCTTGAGTGTTGTGCCCATGTGGTCATTTGATATTCATGGTTTTGATAATGGCTAAACACTATAAGTCATTGATGTTTTCCACTCTCATTTGACTGAAATACTTCATGTTCTTTCATGACAGATATGCCAAGGAATGGAGTGGAGATGGCAAAAGTGAAAGCCTAATGATCGCGTCCAAGCAAGGATGAAAATCCCTTCAAGAAGAGTCAACACTTGGTACAAAAGAGTTGATGCACAATGAAGCATAGACAAGTCACATAGCCAAGGTCGATGCACAATGAAGCAAAGCCAAGAGAACACAAGGTCAAAGACTCAGTAGAAATCCTCAAGATTCTGCCAAGTTTGATGCCACAGACGTGAATGGGCTGCTAAAGGGATTAAGGGACTGAAGAGGAGAAACCTGGGATTTCCCCAGCCAGCAGTCGACCACCCAGTAAGGGGCGGTCAACCGATTTTCCCAGCAACCAAATGTCCAAAACCTGTAAAATTTTGATCGACCGCCAGCTTCTACCGGTCGACCGCCAGCCCCGATGCAGCAATGTTTGACTTTGGTTTCCACCTCGAGGCCAGCCCCTTTCCTTGTATTTGTTTAATCCTAAAGTCACCCAATCTCCCATAGATTGTGGATCTGGTCTGGGGGGTGTCTATTGACCATCCAAAGAGATATAAAAACTCATGCAAGAGGGTTAGAAACCCTAGTTGATCATTTGGATCAAAGGAGATCAAGGGAGGCTTGTGGAGGCTATTCAAGGAAGAAGGTAATGTAGCCGTGAACAGTACTTCGTGCAGAGTTCTTCATCCATTCCAAGGGATTCAAGCCAAGATCTGAAGCCATCAATCTCCAAGCAAGTGTAGAAGCAAGCAAGCTCTCAAGGGAGATTAAATCTGCATCCTTAAACCTCTTCATCAACTCAAGGGGATCAAAAGGAAGATCAAAGCTACATCCATAACTCTCTCCATCAACTCAAAGGGGTTCAAGGAAGATTATCTCACAAGGAAGAAGATACCATTGAAGCATCAGATTCAAGCTCCAGCAATTTCAGACAAGATATATTTCATTCTAGTATATCTCTATATCTTGTTTGAGCATTTTCATCTTGTTCTCTTTCCATTTTGTTCGAACCATTGAAACTGAAGATCGTCCCTACCGGTGATTAGTAGGAAGGCAATCGGAAGTTGTTCGATCTGCGGTGTTGACGTCCCTACCGGTTGTTAGTAGGAAGGCAATCAGATGTCTTTCCAATTTGTGGTTTGGTGTGCTGCACTAGTGGAGCCTCACCAGGTTTGGTGAGGGGTGGACGTAGGACTAGGGATTCAGTCCAAACCACCTTAAAATCTCGTGTGTTGTGGTTTGATTGTGCGATTGCTTTGTGTTAGATGCATGCTTAGGTTCAATCTCTATATTGCTTATTCATCCTGCTAAGCCAATCGTTGTGTCTTTCGCTAAGCTAGTTATATTCCGCTGTGATTCTCTTTATCTAGCTTTAAAGATGGGTGTTCTGCGAAAAGAGGGGCAGATCTATTCACCCCTCCCCTCTAGATCCGCTATCCACTACTCAACAAGTGGTATCAGAGCCTAATCTCTCTTTATGGGGTCTAACGACCTTGAGGGAAATGGTGGATTAGCGTCCAAGGGTTTTTTACCTGAAGGACATTATGTGAATAGGCCTCCTTATTTCACTGGAACTAATTATCCTTATTGGAAACCTCGCATGCAGGTGTTCATTCGCGCCCAAGACTACGAACTTTGGCGAGTGATCAGCAAAGGTCCGTATGAGCTTACGGATGATGAGGACTTGTGGACCAAAGAACAGATAAGAAAATCCACTGTCAACTGGAGTGCTAAACACATCATGCAATGCTCACTCCATCCTGTAGAATTCTCAAGAGTGGCTACCTGCGCAACTGCAAAACAAATGTGGGACAAGTTAGAGGTAATTTACGAAGGAACCTCTCAGGTACGAGAAACAAAAGCCAACATTTTAGTTTCTGAATATGAAATGTTCAGGATGAGGCCTGATGAGTCAATTCAAGACATGTATGCTCGCTTAACTGTGCTTACTAATAGTCTAACAGATTTGGGAAAGAAATATTCAGAACAGGAAATTGTGAGGAATATTCTCAGATCACTGACTCCCGCATGGCACACGAAGGCTACCGTGGTTGAAGAATTGAGAGATCTCGCAACTACTAAGGTAGATGAACTCATTGGGTCATTGATGACCTATGAGATCAACCTTAAGAATAAAGAGACTGAGGTGCCTAAGAAAAAGTCTCTAGCTCTTAAAGCAGGACCCAGCGGTAAAAGCACTTCTGATGAAGGTAAGGCTTCTGCAAGTGAGTGAGATAAGGATGATGTAGCCATGCTCACACATAAGTTCAGAAAATTTCTGAGAAAGGAAGATAAGAGCTTCATGAGAGGAAGGTCACAGGTAAGGAAAAGTTTCAAATCTAATTCTAAAAACTTTAAGAAAACTGACAAAATCATTTGTTATTCTTGCAACAAACCAGGGCATTTCAAAACTGACTGTCCTGAAAAATTTAGAAAAGCTGACAAATGGAAGGGCAAGAAGAAGAACAAGGCCATGGTGTCCACATGGAGTGACGAGGAAGAAAGTGATGGTGGAACTAGCTCCTCGGACAAGGAAAAAGAAGATCTTTGTCTCATGGCCAGAGGTGACGAAGAAACTGAGGTAAATTCTCCTTTTGAAAATTACACAATTGATGATTGGGAGGAAGCATATATACAGCTCATGGAAAAATATGACATGTACAAAAAGGAGAATAAATCATTGAAAAAGAAAATTAACTTGTTTGTGCATGATCATGATATGAATGATAAGACTGCTTTACTTGAAACTGAAATTGAAGATCTTAAGAAAATGGTTGAGGATTTGGAAGAGGGAAGAAAAGAAATTACTGACTTGGAAATTGAAAATGAAGACTTAAGAAATGAGATTGATAGCATGAAGCTAAAAATGCAAAGCTATGAAAAGGACAGTAAATTGAGTAATGAGAAGTATGAAGCTGTCAAACAAGTCAACACTCAACTTCTTCAAAACATTAAAAACCTATAAAAAGAGTTGAAGGATAAACAACAATCTTTAGAAAAGTTTGTGGATGGAAGAGAAAACCTAGATGCATTGCTAGGTACTAGAATGAACTTCAACAAGGAAGGGTTGGGTTTTGAACCAACAAACAAAAGGCCAATTGGGTTAAAAATTGTCACATTTATTTCCTTTTCTAATGTTTCTATCTCAAAAACAACATCTAAAGGAAAAGAAAAGGTTGAAGAGGAAGCCACTGAAATCCCCAAGATGAAACCTCAAAAGCCTAAGAAAAGTCAACCTTCCCCACAGCACAGGTCGACACTTCCTTGGCCATCGCCCACTCAGGCCGCCAAACAAATTCAGCCTTCTAGATGCCATTGTAACTGGGTTGCACATTCATACAGGACGACACCACATTGTTTATGGGACAATTGTGATTCCTTTGTTCACCAATCTTATAAGCTTCAAACCCCTAGGTGGCAAAACAATTACTTTCAACCCAAAACCAACAAGTGGCCTCAATGGGTTAAGAAGTAAGCTTCCTCAAATGCCCACAAAATCCAACAAAGAGCCTCTAAACAGAAAGTGAGTGTCAAAGCTGAAAAGAAAAATCAAATCCCTGCTCTAAGCAAACAAAACATGAATGCTAGGAAGGTTTGGATTCCAAAAGAAATGATTTCATGTTTTGAAAATCTGAAGAGCTTGATGGGACCTAAATTTTTTTGGGTTCCAAACACCATTGCTTAATTACTTGTGCAGGAGTGTCTTGCAGCCATGCATAACATGTGGTACCTTGATAGCGGCTGTTCAAGACACATGACTGGAGATAGAACACAATTCTGTTTCTTGATGGAAAAGGAAGGAGGACACGTCACATTTGGAGGGGACAACAAAGGAAAAATAATTGGAACAGGTAATGTAGGTAAGAACCTCTCCAACTCCATTTGTAACATGCTGCTAGTTGAAGGTTTGAAATACAACTTGCTCAGTATAAATCAATTGTGTGATAAAGGTCATAAAGTGTTGTTTGACTCTCATGAATGTAGAATCCTTTTCTGATAAAAGAGTCAACAATGTTTACATGATTGACTTAGATGATCCTGCTCACTTAAACCTTTGTCTTGCTGCACCAAAATCTGAGCTTGCATGGTTATGGCATCGTAGACTAGGACATGCTAGCTACAATGTCTTACATAAAATTTTAAAGCATTCAATGGTGAATGTGTTGCCTGAAATATCTTTTAAACAAGAAAATAAATTGTGTGATGCATGTGCCCTAGGTAAACAAACAAGAAAATCCTTCAAGGGAAGATCTGAAAATATGTCATCCAAACCACTCGAGCTGCTTTATATGGACCTGTTTGGTCCAACCAGAACTGCTAGTTTAAGTGGAAGAAAATATGGATATGTCTTAGTAGATGATTTCTCTAGGTTCACATGAGTTTTCTTTCTCACACATAAAATGATACTTTTGATGAGTTTCAGGCACTCTATATGAAGATAAAGCAAGATGGTGAGTTTAAGATTTCCAACATTCAATCTGATCATGGTAGTGAATTTGAAAATGTTGACTTCTATAATCTTTACAGGGCTGAAGGTATTTCACATCGGTTTTCTTCATCAAGAACCCCAGAGCAAAATGGTGTAGTTGAAAGAAGGATTCGAACACTCATAGAGATGGCAAGAATAATGCTTATTGAACGACAACTCCCAAGGAAATTTTGGGCTGAAGCGGTAAACTCGGCATATTACATTATCAACCGCTCTATGGTAAGGCCACACACCAAAAAGACTCCTTATGAGTTGCTGAAAGGTAAAAAGCCTTCTCTCACACATATGAAAGTGTTTGGGTCAAAATGCTTCATCCACAATAATGACAAAAGAGATTTAGATAAATTTGAGCCCAAGAGCGATGAAGGTATATTCCTTGGATATTCTGATAGATCTAGGGCTTATAGAATTTTCAATGTTAAGAGTCAAACTGTGGAAGAATCACCCCATGTTTCCCTTGATGAATATCATGATGATTCTAAAAATGATAACTATTGCAGGAAAAATGATGAAGATGGGGAAATCCTAAGCATGAAGGAAAAGAATGATCCTTCACAAGAAGAAATAAGAGAAGATAGTGACCTAGCTGAATCAAGCAATGCAAGGGATCAAGCTCCAGGAAAAGATAATGATTCTACAGATATTAGAATTCTTAAGGATCATCCTTTAGAAAATGACATTGGTAGCTTGAATGATCCACCTAGAACAAGGTCACATTTTAGAATTGTGGAAGAATTAGATCAACTTGCTCTTGTCTCCCAGATTGAACCCAAGAATATTGATGAAGTATTAAAGGATGAAAATTGGATAAATTCAATGCAAGACGAGTTAAACCAGTTTCAAAGAAATAAAGTTTGGCATCTTGTTCCTAGACCATCATCACAATCTGTCATAGGCACTAATTGGGTCTTTAGGAACAAACTCAATGAGGATGACAAGATAATAAGAAACAAGGCTAGATTGGTGGCTCAAGGGTATAATCAAGAGTTTGGGGTAGACTTTGAAGAATCTTATGTCCCAGTTGCTAGACTTGAAACCATCAGAATTTTACTTACCTTTGCATGCTCCCTTAGAATAAAGTTGTACCAAATGGATGTAAAAAGTACTTTCTTGAATAGATTGATCAAAGAAGAAGTCTATGTTGAGCAGCCCCCTGGCTTTGAAAACTCTAACCATGTAGATTTTGTATACAAGCTAGACATGACACTTTATAGACTGAAGCAAGCACCAAGAGCTTGGTATGAGAGACTAAGCTCGTTCCTTATTGAAAAAGGGTACACACGAGGTAAGGTAGACCAAACACTTTTCACCAAGAAGCAAGGTAAGAATATCTTGATTGTTCAAATTTATGTTGATGATATTGTGTTTGGTTCTACTAAATCTGAAATGTGTGAGGAATTTACTAACCTCATGACTAGCGAATTCGATATGAGCCTAATGGGAGAACTCTAATTTTTTCTCGATTTGCAGGTCAACCAAGGAGAAGATGGGTGCTTCATAAGTCAAGCTAAATACATCAAGGAACTGTTAAAAAGATTGGACATGACAAGCTGCAAAATAATTACAACTCCTATGAGCACCACAACATCACTGGATTCGGATGAAAATGGTAAATTAGTGGATGCAAACATCCATAGAGGTATGATCGGCTCTTTGCTTTATTTGACTGCATCCCGACCAGATATCCAGTTTATTGTTTGCCTCTGTGCTAGATTTCAAGCTAGTCCTAGAGAATCTCACTTGACTGCCGTCAAACGTATCCTTAGATATCTTGTCGGCACTCAAGATTTGGGATTGTGGTATCCGTCATCATGTGATTTATCTCTTATATCTTATTCTGATGCGGACTACGCTGGATGCAAGCTAAATCCCAAGAGTACTAGTGGCTACTACCAATTTCTGGGCGGGTGTTTAGTTTCTTGGGCCTCCAAGAAACAACACTCGGTTGCTCTCTCAACCGCAGAGACAGAATATGTTGCTGCGGGGAGCTGTGGCACCCAAGTGTTATGAATTAAACACCAACACCAACACTACTTAGTGGATCTTGGTTGTGTCCCGATTCTGTGTGATAACACCAGTGCTATCAACCTTGCAAAAAATTTAGTCCAGCACTTTAGGACCAATCATATTAAAATTAGGCATCACTTCATTAGAGATGAGGTCTTTAAGAAGAACTTTGAACTGCATTTTGTTGATACATTAAATCAGATTGCTGATATCTTTACCAAGCCCTTGTGTAATGACAGGTTTACAACACTTAGAATGGAGCTTGGTCTTTGCAGACCTCAGGCTACTAAAAATTGAAATGATGATCTTGTTGAATTTAGTTGTGTGTTTTTGCAGATTGGTTTCCATGCATTGTTTATATGTAATTATGTCATTTTGCATATGGTGTAGCATTGCATGTAGTCTTGATGCATAATAAAGTTGAATTCATGTTCACGATGCATTGCATGGTTTGTGTAGCATCATTCTTGCATGGCTATGGTATATTAAATGTTGATGTATAGAAAGGCAGGCTATGCTTGTCTAGAAGCACTCAACATCGTGAGGATTCACCTCCGCCAAGTACCATGCGCCACTGTTGCATATAGGCCATATAGTAAGGGGGAGTTGTCTCTTTGAAGCATTCATGCATATGTTTCATCTTCATTCTGTTGCCATTAATAACTGTACAAACATGTGTTGGGTCATGCATTTCATCTCTGCCAACTTCATGTTTGACCAGGTCAACCCCTGCATGGTACAAGTCAACCTCTCCTTGACAATTGTCATTGCACTTGATTGCAAACATAACTCCTTGAGTGCATCCATTGCATATCCTTAGGGGGAGTCTTGTTGCTTTTCTTAATCTTTTACAATCTGAACTTCATATGGCCTCCAGTTTGAATATGAGATCATGAGACATACAGACCAATGGTGTAAGAGCTTTCTATTATATGAACTGATGATTGTCCATCCAATGAAAGTGGTTCGGATTTAATGATTTTCTTGAAGTTCTAAAATATTTGTTATGAAATCATCTATGTTCTGTGGGTTTCAATAGACCTTAACTAGAGATTACTTATTGTGCCTTGAATGACTATCCTGAATTCTAAAAATTTAAAATTCATGACAACCTTGGTGATACTCTAGAGCTAAGTATTATTTTTAAACACCTTGATGAGCTGGAATTTCTGAAAGTCAATTTTACAGAGCAATGATATTGTTGCATGGAGAAATATGTCACGTTATCAAAATAAGTGACAAATGATATGTCATGATGTGCCCCTGTTATCTCTGTCTTGATTATATTGGACTCTAGGCAGAGCATTGGAATAGTTGTTGAGAAATATATCTCCTCATCAAAAAAATGAGGTCAGATATGTCATGAGGTGACAAAGCTATCTCTGTTCAATCTGAAGCATAACAATCAGTCTTACCAAATACCTAGGAATACTGGCATCTAAACAACGTGTATTCTTACTGATAGGAGGCATGTACTAGACTCGATTGCTCGTAAAATATGAGTCTTGTGCCTTCAAATGCAAAAGATCATGAAAAATAATGCTAAAATCATTAAATTCCATGCTTTAGTCATGCTTGTTTAAACTCAATACTAGTTTGTGCTATTCCCTTTATAGTTATTGAATATGGATGTATAAGACAAGGGAAGGTTAAATACTGTCATGATATGCACTTCTGGTTCATTTCTATTAAAACATGGATGTAGATGCTTTTCGAACTCTATTGTTGATCTCGGATTTCATTAGCTTTGAACCATGTATATTGATCACGACCTGTTTCCGATTTGCATATAATGACTTGCTCTCAACTCCTATTCAGCTCTAGTCTTTCAGACATTTGTCACCATCTCTACCTTATCCCTCCTTTTTGCCGTTGTCAAAGGGGGAGAAGAAAATCCTTTTTGTGAGTTGTCCCAGTCCTTTTTGTGAGTTGTCCCTGGGGGAGGATTTTTTTTTTGTGAGTGATGTGGGAAAATAATGTGTGAGATGGGGGAGAATAATTTTTGTTGTTGCTGATGGGAGAGAGAGAATTCATGCTCATCCTGTTCATCTCATGCATACATTCATGCATGCATTTGCCTAGCATTCACATGCTCTGATCATCCATACATATATATCCGCATTCACATACTTTCATCATCATGGATCTTGAGCTGCACATGTTTTCATCATCATGGATCTTGAGCCGCATATGTTATAAAATTTGCCATCTTGGACATTACTGCCACATAATGACTCACAGTGTTGCCATCATCAAAAAGGAGGAGAATGTTGTGCCCCTGTGGTCATTTGATATTCATGGTTTTGATAATGGCTAAACACTATAAGTCATTGATGTTTTCCACTCTAACTTGACTGAAATACTTGATGTTCTTTCATGACAGATATGCCAAGGAATGGAGTGGAGATGGCAAAAGTGAAAGCCTAATGATCGCATCCAAGCAAGGATGAAAACCCCTTCAAGAAGAGTCAACACTTGGTACAAAAGATTTGATGCACAATGAAGCATAGACAAGTCACATAGCCAAGGTCGATGCACAATGAAGCAAAGCCAAGAGAACACAAGGTCAAAGACTCAGTAGAAATCCTCAAGATTCTGCCAAGTTTGATGCCACAGACATGAATGGGCTGCTAAAGGGATTAAGGGATTGGAGAGGAGAAACCTGGGATTTCCCCAGCCAGCGGTCGACCGCCAGTCTAGGACCGGTCGACTGGCAGCCAGCGGTCGACCGCCCAGTAAGGGACAGTCAACCGATTTTCCCAGCAACCAAATGTCCAAAACCTGTAAAATTCCGGTCGACCGCCAGCTTCTACCGGTCGACCGCCAGCCCCGATGTAGCAATGTTTGACTTTATTTTCCACCTCGAGGCCAACCCCTTTCCTTGTATTTGTTTAATCCTAAAATCACCCAATCTCCCATGGATTGTAGATCTGGTCTGGGGGGTGTCTATTGACCATCCAAAGAGATATAAAAACTCATGCAAGAGGGTTAGAAACCCTAGTTGATCATTTGGATCAAATGAGATCAAGGGAGGCTTGTGGAGGCTGTTCAAGGAAGAAGGTACTGTAGCCGTGAACAGTACTTCGTGCAGAGTTCTTCATCCATTCCAAGGGATTCAAGCCAAGATCTGAAGCCATCAATCTCCAAGCAAATGTAGAAGCAAGCAAGCTCTCAAGGGAGATTAAATCTACATCCTTAAACCTCTTCATCAATTCAAGGGGATCAAAAGGAAGATCAAAGCTGCATCCATAACTCTCTCCATCAACTCAAAGGGGTTCAAGGAAGATTATCTCACAAGGAAGAGGATACCATTGAAGCATCAGATTCAAGCTCCAGTAATTTCAGACAAGATCTATTTCATTCTAGCATATCTCTATATCTTGTTTGAGCATTTTCATCTTGTTCTCTTTCCATTTTGTTCAAACCATTGAAAATGAAGATCGTCTCTACCGGTGGTTAGTAGGAAGGTAATTGGAAGTTGTCCGATCTACGGTGTTGACATCCCTACCTGTGGTTAGTAGGAAGGCAATCAGAGGTCTTTCCGATTTACGGTTTGGTGCGCTGCACTAGTGGAGCCTCACCAGGTTTGGTGAGGGGTGGACGTAGGACTGGGGATTCAGTGTGAACCACCTTAAAATCTCGTGTGTTGTGGTTTGATTGTGCGATTGCTTTGTGTTAGATGCATGCTTAGGTTCAATCTCTATATTGCTTATTCATCCTGCTAAGCCAATCGTTGTGTCCTTCGCTAAGCTAGTTATATTCTGCTGCGATTCTCTTTATCTAGCTTTAAAGAGGGGTGTTCTGTGAAAAGAGGGGCAGATCTATTCACCCCTCCCCTCTAGATCTGCTATCCACTACTCAACATTGAGCAGCTCAAAATGATATTAACATTGCTCGGATTGCCAAACCAAAAGACATACTTAAAATAGGTAAAGAAAATCATTGAAAATGGTTTAGCACCAAAAATCAAAACTGGTTGCACTAGGATCACCTCTAAAGATAGTTGGATCTTAGGTACACAGAGCTTAGCTCTGATACCAATTGTTAGGTCCCTTGCTTGGGTGCAACTGGATCTACAGGGGGGGTGAATAGATCCCTTAAAAATTATGCCCTCTAAAAACCCATTTGACCCGATAAAAATTCTGGCTTGAATACACATCGGATATAACAATGATACATGGACAAACATGTGCTGGATATAGATACACAAGGTGTCAAACTACTCAAGATTAAGAGCTGACGACCTGAAGGAATGAATCTGAGCTAAGGTGATACTCATGCGAGGTAAAGGCGCACTCAATAAAGAGACACACAGCTGGGAGTGCTGGAACTTAAGAACTGACCCGACCCGAGCCAGCCACTAGCACTCAGGTGTGTGTGAGGATCGAGCTAACCAGAGTATGTATATTGGGTATGGAAACAAAACGTGAACCTAGCAGAGCTAGATACATATCAGTTGTACATCATCCAGGGGTGAATATGCTCACAATGATGAAGACATTAAAGCCCACCGACAGACCCTGGGACAGCAATCAAACGTATGAGCATGAATGTTCATGGAGCGACTCAGAGTATGTGTTAGTGAGCCTATGTTTAAACAGCAAGAGTGCCGCCAAACATAGAACTTCTCACAGAACGAGCAGTGCTCGACCATATCAAAAGATGTTGAAATAAAATAATAAGTCCTTATGAAATGGAGATAGAAGAAATGGAAGCAATCACACCGGGACACACCACTGCACAAGAGATTTTTAAGGTGGTTTGGTTACAAACCCGTAACCTACGTCCACCCCTCACCAAACCCGGTGAGGCTTTACCACACGAGGGCAAAGTCCTCAACACACACGGGGACAATGCCTCCCCCCCCTACACACACACACGGGGACAAGCCCCCCCCCCCCACACACACACACACAAATAAAGAAAACAAGCTGCAGGTGCAGCAAAAACACTTCCGGTCTCTAACCAGAGCACCGAAAACACACTGAATTATAGATCAGAAGTTGCAAATGCAAACCATACAGAAAATGAGAAGAAACATATGTAGCTTCAAAGGAAGCACTTGACTATTTTTCAGATGCTCTGGACGTTCCTCTTCTTCTTCCTTCTTGCTCACTGTGGTCTGCTCACTACTCTCTCTATCTCCTTCTTTTCTTCTCAGATTTTTCTCCTGAAGCTCAGGGCTGCTCACTCTATTTTCTTCCTCTCTTCTATTTTTCTTTCTTCTCTTTGGGACGAGCTAAAGTGATATGCCTATTGATGCATGGCTCGGCCAACTCTTTCAAGGTGGCCATTGCTTCATATTTATAGAGAGGTGGTAGAGAGTTTTCCCTCCAGACTTTTGCGATCTGATTGGTCAGAATATAAAAATACTTCTTTGAACAATAGATCTGTAGGATCTTCTCCCCATTGGCTGTCTGTAGGACGTCCTTTCTATCCTGGAAGATCTTCTGGATAGTATCTCTGATTGGTTGGATGCAAATTGTAGGCGTCGAAAAGGTGGCGGCATGCGTGTGGGTGCACCTCTGCCTCTATCCAAATTGCTGTTGCCTACAGTGCACAAGTTAGAAAAATGGTGTGATTGCCAGAGGCTTATACCTGAGCCTCACAGGAGTGATGATCGTGGATGCCTTAGGAACGGGAGATGTGGGTTCTTCCTATCCTCGCTCTTGGTCGGCCAAGAACGCGGAGCTCTACGAGTCGATGATGAAGTCCCTATAAATTAACCAGCAAATAGAGAATAGACCATTAGACTGTGGAAATGCAGTATATACTCAGAGAAGTAAAGAAAACATGCAAATGGGGTCTATCATACCGGGAATGGGGGTGGAAAGGGGGATGGCCGAGACTTTCGACCATCCACCTTCCCTATGTTTTGGATTAGGAAACCTCTTTAAAATAGGATCTAGGAAAAACTATTATGCATGAATGCAGTAAAACAAATAGAAATGTAGCAAGACAGAGAATAGGGGAAGAAAGGATGGGTTTTCCCGTCGATCAATAGAGAGCGGCCAAGCTTGTGGCCATTTAGAGGTGGTGGGCGACCATGTCGATGGCCGCCCCCTAGAACCGGGATTCTCCCGCCGCGGAGCTCTTTGACTTCGAGTTAGGCTTTCGGGGGAAGGTTAGGGAAGCTTGCTCTCATGCTCACCACTCTCTCTCTGGGTTCGAACTAACAGCCACTCTTCCCAAAAGTGTCCAACCCCCCCTATGAGAATGTTCGGAAGTGGTTTTTGTATGTGGGGGATTTCCCTCCATGAAAAAAATATTCAAAATTAGAGTTGAATCCGCATGAAAGGGATTTCGACCAATCTATAGGCAAGGACGTGTGAGAGTGTGCATGCCTTGACCTCTTGAAGTGGGAATAGGCATGGAGGACATGCCCGGAGTGGGCGAATCATGGAGTTGACGAGCAATTACCAGGAGGTGGCCAGGTCGACGGCCGTTCAAAGAGAGTTGGGCGGCCAAGGCTGTGGCCGTTCAAAGGAGCTGGGTGGCCAGCAGTCTGGCCACCTTGGGGTGTGGGAGGCCAGATCTCTGGCCGCTTTGGTCTGGCTGGGCGGCCAACTATCTGGCCTCCTCGAGGTATGTGCGGCCAGGTTGCTGGCCGCCTTGGCTGGGCTGGGCAGCCATTCTAGTGGCCTTCTAGGGAATTGGGCGGCCAACACCTTGGATGCCTAGGGATTTGGGTGAACTATATATATAGTACCTCAAAAAATTCACCTCGAGGGCTCACGCCCCTGACCCCCCAACCTTACGGGCAGGGGGTCACTGCCCCCCTACAACCCCCCATCAACTTATCGCGAAGTTGGATCCAGGAAGGGACAAGGTGGACCCTACCTAAACAAGGATGAGACCCCACACTCCTAATCATCCAAGAGGACGAGTGCCACTTCTATGATGGCTAGACAAGGTCCGCGGGATGTCCAAAATTAGGCGTCTACAAATGCCCCTCCGGAGCACCCGTTTTGCAAGGGAGCCCGATGGACTGATAAATGAGTGTTTTGGTAAAGAAACAAAGTCTAATTAGGACATCCCGCTCAAGGAGATTCTTGAGCTGAGATTGTGCTTCGCATAAGAACGGACAAGCATAAAGTGATAAGAGAGGTCATTCAAAAGGAGAGGAAGGAAAATTAATCTAAGAGGACTTGTATCTGAAGTTAGTGGCACCCCCAAGCATAGCGCTGCGGGACTTGAGGGGACAGTCACAATCCAGCTCAAGGAGATACAAGACACCTAAAACAGGAGTAAGTAAACAAATCAGGATAGGGAGAAATGACCTTCAAATCTCAGTATACTCATGGCCGTCGCATGCAAAAACACACTCTCGACTTGTTGAATCGGAGTGGAATAAGGTAGATAACAAAAGTGATGGGATTTGAAGAATTTGGATGATTGACAAAAGAGGGAAAGAGTCCAGGGCCGACCGATTGGCAGACCCTTCTCTCGACCCTTGTTTCCCTTCTTGCTGATTGATGTATGCCATGCTTTTCTAAGTGCATTTTTTTTAGTTGTTTTTTGATGCAAAATAAAGGACCTATATGATGCATGTTGGGTTTAAAGTGAAAATCTACCTAATGCATATCCAGAGGTATTATTGTCTGGTTCCAGGAAAGACGTCGATCAAGAGTCTGACGAGTCCGTTATCCCCAGGTCAATCATGAAACCAGACGGCCGTCGGATAACTTAGAGAACATAAACCCCTCATTATTTTTATTAGAGAGGAACTCAGAGTTTATGTGCCCGAAGTTATTAGCCTCTGGGCTCTTTATAATATAGTATATATAATAGTAGGAGAAGGCGATGAAGTGTGAATCCTGATGCTATGTGACATGCAGCTACATAAACACACGTTAGTGAAGTTCATAAATAAATAAGCATTCAAAGAGGAAGCATTCACTAAGGCGAGTAAGTAAGGGCCAGCAAACATCGTCCTTTGGCTTTACAGTGGGCCTAATGGACATAATTGAATTCCGCGGGGATAGTCACCAGGGTGTAAGTATGTCCCCGGAGGTGATCATTCCCGATGATAAGGGAGCCTATGCTAACTTCGCCTAGCACATCAATTGAGTTCATTGAGGTGTCTGGTTGGGGGAAGACTAACAAAAGGATAATTAAAGCTCCATATCCAAAGTCCGTCTTGGACCCACTGACATGGGTAGGACGTTTTCCCAATCAGGGGGATATGGAGTAGAGAGAGTAAGGAAAAGGGTATTTATAATGCAACCAGGCATCTACTGAGAATCAAGTAATATGAAGGTTTCATTTGCTTAAGACCCGAGTTGAAGTGCCGAGCTGGCGGAGTTCAAATTGCCATTAAGATTCATGGAAAGTAAAGGACAATGGATGCTCTTCCTCCCGACAAGGTAGCCAGGGATTTGACTAGCTTGGATGGGCAGATGGGCGTGCAATTTGCTCCTAGCTTGGGTGTTGGTAGTAGTGCAGGTATAAATCTCCCGGTGGGATGGGGATGAAGAAAGGGGAGTAGCCTTTGGGGTTCGCAATTGTGGGGTAGTGATGAAGGAAAGGAGGTGGTGTGGTGGTGTGTATAAGATGTGGGTATCGGTGAGACGCCCCTACATTTTTTGAGATTTCTTTAAAATATTTATATTTTTTGGGATTTTCACATATTTTAATTTTTTGGTGAGTTTTTAACATATTTAGATTTTTTTGGCATATTTAGATTTTTTTGGGTGAATTTTTCACATACTTAGTTTTTTTGGCTAGCGTCTGGCAACTGCCCATGAGACATCGCAACAATGAAGAAAGGATAGGCTCTTTCTACAGCCTCCCAGGTATCATGAGCGCACATCTAGGTTGATTTGGGCCACTAGACTCCTCGAATGATGGTCTCGCCAGTTAAGACTTATCTTGATGACAATACCGTCACGTCAAGCTTAAGCTCCCAGTTGCTTCCGACCCCAGAGATACACCTAAAAAGTGTTCAAGATAAATGATTTGCCCGACCCGGGTCTATTTCCTCACAACTCTAGATGATATATGATGGAACACCTTGGAACCCTAATGGCCAACCACGCGACGCTGACCCGGAATCAGACGCTGTCACACCGACAGGTGACACGCATGCATTGACCTAAGCCCGAGGTTGATGAAAGAAGACACTAAAGGAGTATAAGAACATTGACAGACCATAAATGTGGAGATTTCTTTATAGCAAAGGCTTTTGTTCTTTTGGGGTAGACAATCATATAGTGTGTTTTTGAAAAATGGCTACAACCCGTCAACAGTGTTATATCCCTCAGAGTTTCCATCGGATTCCGAGTCCTCAAAAGAAAAAAGAATGTAGGGGATAAACTTCACAAGAGGATCGGCAAAGCCATTAAAATAATGAGCTATGAGCGAGCTTAGTTCACTCTACCCTTTTAGTGATTTCGGACCACCTTCGGGACATTATGCTTGTTGTCTTGCCCCTTGAATTTGGACTTGATTTGTAGGGCTTTCTTTATCTTGACCAAGCACGGTCATGACCAGGCTTTTCATTTGTTCCCTTTTGGGATTTTTTTTCATTCTTTTGCTTGGGATTTTGGGATTTTTGCACCCCTTTTGGACTTGAATTTTTTTTTTTTTTGCCTGCGGGGACACTGCCCTCTTCACGTGCTCTAGTCTTATTTTTGGAAGGAAGGTGAGTCCTGTTCTCATCTGAGGGTATCGTGTTTCAGCTGCTAAGCTTAATGCCTTAAGGGCACCGACTGTCTTGATCAGTCGAGAGGAAAAGAGAGCATTTTGGAGTCTTCAAGAAATCTTCGAGATAATCACCCGTTTTAGGCTGTTGCCATATTTTGAAACCATGTGAGTGTGTGCATATTGCCTGCCCCTTGGAGCATTAGCGACTTAGCTAGATAGAATTCTCCTCAGTTCCGGTAGATCAAAGTCCTAACCACCGAGGCTTTAATGCAACCTAACCTTATCATGCATGAAGGGATGGAAAGTGAAATGCATGGCAGCTGCCAGACTGTTGATTTTCTTTATGATTTTTGGTTTGATTTTTCATTTTTAGGGGGTTTTGAATTTTCTATTTTTTTGTTTGATTTTGGGTTATTAACTATGTACAAGGGTTCCTACAGAGCAGACATCGTCATTTGGGCACTCTATGGACTGCTGGATGGAAGAAGAGGAGTAGCCCACCCCCTTGGTAGGCCGAAAACAAGGTTCAAGTGGGTGGGAAGTAAGCACGCGGCCATGGACACAACCCCTATACCTACTAGGATTAATGGGCTCTTTGACTTGAATATGTTCGGCCATAGAAGGCGGGTTAGATCGTCCTTCATCTTGTAAAAGATTTATTGACTTCATTGAACAAAACATTAAGATTTGAGTTAACAAATCATAACTTTCGGCTAAACCTGACCAAATTTGGTAAGGAACTCGGGTGCCCCTAACCTTCTTGTGTGATGTAGCCAAAGGTTTGGACTCTTCTAAATTTGAACTATTATGTGCAAGGCAAATGCCCCTGGCAGGGCAGTTGATTGGAGTTGTGTGATTAAGGGAGGTGGATGAAGGTTCTTGAGTTGGGGAATCATGGTTTGAGAGTTTTGCCCCTAGAGTTGGCTTCCCAATCATAACTTGAGGCTTTTCCTTTTGGGATTGATCAGCTTTGGAGATGGAACCACTTTTGAAGGACGCGAACAAGAGGAATAGAAAAGAGAGGAGGACTAACAAAGTCGGTTCTCCTTTTGCTTCATGAATTTCTTCTTGGGTTATCAGGTGGGACAATGGTTCTTCAGAGAATAGTTTTGATAAACCCAAATCCTCTAATACGTCATTTAGCTTTTCCTTCGGATCCACATGTTCCTCTTCATGGAATATTTCTACACTTGCGATTCTCTCTTCCACTGGACATGATTCCTTTACAAAATGATCGGGCAGATTCCACCTTGTTGATTCATCCTTGCTAACTATTGGGTCCCGTAGTGCAGGAAGACGGATCTAGAGGGGGGGGGGGTGAATAGATCCCTCTATAAAAATATATGACCAATTAAAATCTCAAACCAACTCACAGCGGAATTAATAAGATTAATAAGATTGAGGATTTTAAACTAAGCAGGATAAACTTAATTCTGATGCGGGACGGGACCACGGACACGATAAGCTAGCGGTCGTCCCTTAGCGAGGGAAGCGTCGGATGTGCGCGGTTGAACAACCGGCAGTGAGCTAGGGTGTCGGCTCTCAATTGTGCCCGGATCGGGTCACGGGACGGTCACTCTCTCACTCGCAGCAGTGATATGATAAATTAAAAGCGAGCTAGGTAACCCTACACATGCTCTCTAGCAGCGGCATAAACAAGCATATATAGAAATAAGCGGAATGCCAAGCAAGGAGCGAATACGATACCTCCACGCGCTCGGCGTGGCGAAGATGGCACCCGGCCGAAACTCGTACTCCCGGGAACTTAATACATTAAGATTACAGCAATACAAGTAAGTCCACTCCACGCAGGGAGGTAACGGGCGACACAAGGGGGCCCGGGAGGACCAATTCCGGGTTGACGGGCGGTTTCCGGGCACGGCTTCGGCTTCGCGCGTACTCGTGCTAGTGGGGCCCACGTGTGGACCGGAGGGGTCGTGTGGGACCTGATGCCTCCTCTGGTGTGGGTACACTTGGGAAGCGCTCCCCTAGGATGGCGAGTTGCTGGAACGACCGCCGGACGCCGGGCGGCCCTCGGACGACGCTCGCGGGAAACCGGCCACAAGTCTGCACTTGCTGTCTTCTCGCGCGCTGTCCGGCGAGATCGGCTGCTGTGATCAACCCCATCGTCGGAATGCAACGAGCTCGGCGCCGTTGGAAAGAGTACTCCAAATACTTCGACGTAGGGGCCTTCAGAAAAAATAATCAGATACGTATATTTGACTTATGGAATTTACACCCTTGCTGTAAACAGGCCAGAACTCCAGGGGCAGGTTCTGACTTCTCTGAAAATCACCGTTGACCGGTGGGAGGACCTTGGAATATGGAGATGAGTTCTTCAGAAAAGTTGAAGATCTCTGAGATAGAAAACCGGGACTATTTTTGGTTTTTGATTTGGATAGGAAATGGATTTTATGGGATTTTTTGAGTGGACCTGGGTCGGATCTGGGACACTGTGGAAAAATTGCTCACAGGAACTGGTACGAATTTTGAAAAATACCTAGAGACCTTATCAAAAATTAAGAAAATTCATGGTGGTAGACATATGTGGACAGAAGTCTCAGTAATTTTGAGAGCCCCAACAAAATTCAAAACATGGGTCGAACAAGGTAGACTCAGAACTGATGAACAGTAGACAGAACCTGGACAGAACTGAAATTTGAACTTGGACGAAAATAATATCTAAAGGACGAATTTTTGTCTGAAATTTTTTGTGGAGGTAAGGGTTCAAGAGGGGAACCAACCCTGAAAATTGGAGCTTCAGAAGATGAGGGAAGAGAGAGAGACAATTCGGAGAAGAGAGGTCTGTCCAGAGTGGACAGAAAACCGAATTCGTTGGTGAAGACGCGTCGGCGGCGAGACGGCGGCGGCGGCGATCACCGGAGCTGCTTCAGAAGTTGGAGGGGATCAAGGGGGAAGGTATTACACTCTAGAAATGGGCTGGAGGTGGAAGAACACCAGGGAGAGAGGGGAGAGGGGCACAAGCTTCAAGGAGGCAAAATGCTAATTTCTTCTTCATTAATTCTTTCCATAAGAAAATACAAGTATTTATATGAAAGGGTTCTAATCTAATACGAGCCCTTGGATCAAGGGTTGAAGAATGGAGGGTTGAGATGTGGTGTGAACACCACATTAAACCCAAATAAACTAATAGGTCCGCCCCCCCCTTAAAGAGGACAATTTGGAATTGTCTTCTTTATTTAATTCATGGTCCAAGTCCAAATTTGGACCATGGACCAGCCACCTTGGACCCAAGAGTCCATGTGGACCAATAAGGAGGAGGGAGGGGGCCCCTGCAGGGCCTACAAGCATATTTGCAAAGAAACCCAATGGCCTTTTGCAAATAAACCCACTAAGACCTACTATTGTGTACGCATATATCACAAGGGCGTACATACAAATACAAAAGGACATAAATGCAAACACAAAGTGAGCTGGTTGTCGCTGATGTCCCCATCAATTCTGCCCGGGTGGGAGGAACTCGACCCCGTCGAGTAAAGGGTGCGGCTGCTCAGGTCTCCGGCGGATCCGTCACCGTGCCAAGTAGCACGGGTATGCTCCACTCCAAGTGATCGGCACCTGCTCATTCCACATATACTCGATATGCGCACTGCTATGGCCAAAGGTGGTCACTCCGAAGGGGCACTCTCAACGGAAGGAAACAGCTCAAAGACTCACTAGGAATCACTGCTGAGTCCCTATAGGTGACTGATCCGGGTATAGAAGTAAACCGATCCCATACTCGTCAAGTGAATCGACTCGCTTCACACTCATTCGGGAACGACACGAGCTTGCACAAGACACATGCAGACTCACCATGCACTGACACACGAATGCAAACCATGCAAACAATCGACTCAAAATCACCACACAAACAAACCACACAAAGAAAGCACACTGACTCATGCACGACTCTAGACTAAGGTGGTAGCATCAAACCCACTAGGTGGCCACATCCTGGGCGGCAGAAGGGTCGCCCAGCTCTTCCCCCATGGCATAGTATTCATCGGCCAGTGCCTCGTCGGCCTCGTAATCGACATGCTCAAGCTCGGGAGGTGCGGATCCTCCAACACCTAAGGCTAGGGTGGTGCGAGCGGGACACTCACTAGCAATGTGGCCGTACCCGTGACAGTGGAAACATTGTATTCGCGATCGACTACTCTCCCCGATAAGAGGGGCCTTACCCTTATCATCCCGCCGGGTAGGGGGTGTAGGCAACAATGGGGGAGGTGTAGGTGCCTTGGACAAGAGTGGCGGGGGTGCCGGTGCCAGAGGACGGGCTATAGGAGCTGGGGGACGGGCAAAGGGTGCCGGTGGTTGGGATGGAAATAGATCCCGGGGTGGAGGAGGGCGAGGCCGTGGAGCGAAGTGCTCCTGACGGGTGGGCTCCTGAGGTCGAGCCATGGGAGGCCGCTGATGTGGGCCTATAGAGTGACGGGGCTCGGTACTACGGAGAGGGGTGGGGCCCAACCGATGGCTAGACTCGAACTCTCCCTCAAATTGCTCCATCTCGAGAGCAACCTGATATGCCTCTTCCAACGTCTTGGCATTGCGGCGGAAAAGCTCATACTGGTAGTGTGGCCGCAAACCACGTCGAAAGCGGGACACGGGCATGGTACTCTCCTCCGTGACACCACATCGTAGAAAGTACTCATCAAACTCCGCGATGTATTCGGAGACGGACCGGTCTCCCTGGCTAAGACTTTGCCATCTATCGATGAGTCGCTGGCGGTATGTGGGAGGAAGGTACTTTTGCCGAAGTTTATTCTTCATCTCGGCCCATGTGTCAATCGGGGGTTCTAGCCGCTGAAGTAGCAGGCTCTCCACATTCTTCCAATAGGTTTGTGCCTGCCCCATGAGTTTCATGGTGGCAAATCGGACCCTTCGACGCTCCGACATATCATACCATTCAAAATAACGGTCCATGCCAAACTCCCAATCTAGGTAGACTTTCGGATCCAAAGACCCGTAAAAAGCGGGAGGATCCGCTCGCACGGTCTTAAGGACCCGATCATCATCCTCATCTCGTTGTGGCTGAAAACCACGACGGCGTTGACCATACCCCTCGTAGGCATTGTCGGACCCATAGTCCTCGAGACCAAGGTCACGGTGTGATAGTTGGGGAACCCGAGGAGGGGCGGGTGGAGGAACCAGTGGTGGCTGGTTTTGGGCCGCGGGAGCGGCCTGGACTTGGGCCATGGGAGCGGGTTGGACTTGGGCCCCCGCGGGAGGAGGTGCGGGTGGACCTTGGGCTGCCCCAGGAGGGTCCCCGTGTGACATCCTATCTAACCGCCCAACGAGGTCTTGGACCGACCTATCGGAGTTCTCCATGCGTCCTTCCATGGCCCTAAGGCGACCATCCATATTCTCGGAGAAGGTCCGAAAGTTAGCATCGGATTGGTCCAACCTAGCCATAATGGCCATCATCGCCTCTTGTAGGGAGTGGAAGTCTCCCGAGGTATCCCGTGGGTTGGCCATAGGTGGGGGTGGGGGTGAGTACTGAGTACCCCGACGAGTGGGCATGCAAACACACCGACTAGAGCAAAACACACTAATGCAAAATGATGCGCCTAGACTTAACCAAAACTCGGTACGCGACGGAGATAATCGACCCGAAGGTCACTCGCACAAGTGTGCGGCCTTCCCGATAGGCGTAACCTAACGGTCGGACAACACCTTTCTATATACCGAATAAAGGGATGTATGCGAAAAGACACTCTTTTTTGTGTTTTAAAACAATGATGACCCTAAACACGACTTAGACCGACTGATGACTAGACGTAAATGACACTCTTTTTTTTTTTTTGAATGCAAACACCCTAGACTCAAACTCGCTCTGATACCAAATTGATGCGGGACGGGACCACGGACACGATAAGCTAGCGGTCGTCCCTTAGCGAGGGAAGCGTCGGATGTGCGCGGTTGAACAACCGGCAGTGAGCTAGGGTGGTCGGCTCTCAATTGTGCCCGGATCGGGTCACGGGACGGTCACTCTCTCACTCGCAGCAGTGATATGATAAATTAAAAGCGAGCTAGGTAACCCTACACATGCTCTCTAGCAGCGGCATAAACAAGCATATATAGAAATAAGCGGAATGCCAAGCAAGGAGCGAATACGATACCTCCACGCGCTCGGCGTGGCGAAGATGGCACCCGGCCGAAACTCGTACTCCCGGGAACTTAATACATTAAGATTACAGCAATACAAGTAAGTCCACTCCACGCAGGGAGGTAACGGGCGACACAAGGGGGCCCGGGAGGACCAATTCCGGGTTGACGGGCGGTTTCCGGGCACGGCTTCGGCTTCACGCGTACTCGTGCTAGTGGGGCCCACGTGTGGACCGGAGGGGTCGTGTGGGACCTGATGCCTCCTCTGGTGTGGGTACACTTGGGAAGCGCTCCCCTAGGATGGCGAGTTGCTGGAACGACCGCCGGACGCCGGGCGGCCCTCGGACGACGCTCGCGGGAAACCGGCCACAAGTCTGCACTTGCTGTCTTCTCGCGCGCTATCCGGCGAGATCGGCTGCTGTGATCAACCCCGTCGTCGGAATGCAACGAGCTCGGCGCCATTGGAAAGAGTACTCCAAATACTTCGACGTAGGGGCCTTCAGAAAAAATAATCAGATACGTATATCTGACTTATGGAATTTACACCCTTGCTGTAAACAGGCCAGAACTCCAGGGGCAGGTTCTGACTTCTCTGAAAATCACCGTTGACCGGTGGGAGGACCTTGGAATATGGAGATGAGTTCTTCAGAAAAGTTGAAGATCTCTGAGATAGAAAACCGGGACTATTTTTGGTTTTTGATTTGGATAGGAAATGGATTTTATGGGATTTTTTGAGTGGACCTGGGTCGGATCTGGGACACTGTGGAAAAATTGCTCACAGGAACTGGTACGAATTTTGAAAAATACCTAGAGACCTTATCAAAAATTAAGAAAATTCATGGTGGTAGACATATGTGGACAGAAGTCTCAGTAATTTTGAGAGCCCCAACAAAATTCAAAACATGGGTCGAACAAGGTAGACTCAGAACTGATGAACAGTAGACAGAACCTGGACAGAACTGAAATTTGAACTTGGACGAAAATAATATCTAAAGGACGAATTTTTGTCTGAAATTTTTTGTGGAGGTAAGGGTTCAAGAGGGGAACCAACCCTGAAAATTGGAGCTTCAGAAGATGAGGGAAGAGAGAGAGACAATTCGGAGAAGAGAGGTCTGTCCAGAGTGGACAGAAAACCGAATTCGTTGGTGAAGACGCGTCGGCGGCGAGACGGCGGCGACGGCGATCACCGGAGCTGCTTCAGAAGTTGGAGGGGATCAAGGGGGAAGGTATTACACTCTAGAAATGGGCTGGAGGTGGAAGAACACCAGGGAGAGAGGGGAGAGGGGCACAAGCTTCAAGGAGGCAAAATGCTAATTTCTTCTTCATTAATTCTTTCCATAAGAAAATACAAGTATTTATATGAAAGGGTTCTAATCTAATATGAGCCCTTGGATCAAGGGTTGAAGAATGGAGGGTTGAGATGTGGTGTGAACACCACATTAAACCCAAATAAACTAATAGGTCCGCCCCCCCCTTAAAGAGGACAATTTGGAATTGTCTTCTTTATTTAATTCATGGTCCAAGTCCAAATTTGGACCATGGACCAGCCACCTTGGACCCAAGAGTCCATGTGGACCAATAAGGAGGAGGGAGGGGGCCCCTGCAGGGCCTACAAGCATATTTGCAAAGAAACCCAATGGCCTTTTGCAAATAAACCCACTAAGACCTACTATTGTGTACGCATATATCACAAGGGCGTACATACAAATACAAAAGGACATAAATGCAAACACAAAGTGAGCTGGTTGTCGCTGATGTCCCCATCAAATTCTCTCAATCTCACTGAGCTCACACGATCAAGTAAACGAGATTAGATAGTGAAGCACACAATCACATCGATCATACCACAAGACACAGGGCTTTTTAAGGTGGTTCGGGTCCACGACGGGCTCCCTACGTCCACCCTTACCAAACCGGTAAGGCTTCACTAACACGCTACAAACCGTAGCAACCACGAGGATGAACCCCACACACACGGGGTAAAAAACCCCAACACACATGCTGCGAATGCAGCAAACACGGGGATTTCTCCCCACACACACACGGGGTATAAACCCCAAACCACACGCGGATATGCTCCGCAACCACCGACGCACATGCGTCAACATAAACACTCGGAGCGCCCTCTCTCCGAACACCCACACATGAAAATCGTTCAAAAGTTAATAACAAGTTCACAAGTGAATGCACTAAGTCCAAAACATATGCTAAAGATTGTAATAATGAAAATCTCTCAAGTATAAAGCTCCCATTTCTCAACAAAATCTGGTTCTCCTTGGCTCGTTAATGGATGATCACGATTCTGGCATCATCTTGTTCCTCTCCTTGAGCCGCTCATCTTTTCCTTCTACCACGAGCTCCAAAAACCCTTTGATGCAGATGAAAACCCTCCCTCAAGAGCTCCTTCATTGCTTTTCCCTTTTTCTTCACCTACAAGATAGAACAAATAAGCATTAGGGTTCTATATTCCACAAATTCATAGCTCAGATATATATATACTAGAGAGAGTGGCCAAATGACCCATATAACCTTCCTAAAACATGTTAGAAACACCCTAATATGTTTAGGAACCAATGGGGGGTAGTTTGGTAAATTTTCCAACACAAAAGAATGGGTTTTGAGGGTTTTCAAAATTCCCGTGCCGGAAAGGGTTGACCCTGGCGGTTGACCCCTGCATTTTCTGCAAGAAAAACACCCCAGACAGAACTCTGTCTAAGGGGGGTCGACCCCTTCAGTAGCCAGTTCAGTCTGCAATGCAGACAGCCCAGGCTCAGGGGGAGGGGTCGACCCCCGGGGTCGACCCCTCTGCTGAGGGTTATGAAAAAATAGTTTTAGGCCCCATTAAGCCATATAAGTCCAATGGGATGAATGAGACCAAAGTCCCTTTGATTTCGGAGGGTTCATACTGATGATTTAAACTTGAAAAATCATAAGAATACCAAGTTAGTATTGATTTGAAATTCAATTAACCCTCTCTCTTGAAACTAGCATTTCTAGAATGAATATGAACAATATGGCATGCAAATCAACCCGGAACTCCATCATCTCAAGTGCCGTGATCTCAAGAGTGAAAATGTGAGTTCAAGACATAAAAATTTGCACGTTCACAAGTCTACCAAATTGGCGAGTCAAACACACCACCCACATTAGTATAACATTAAACTTAATAACTTGAAGCATTAAACACAATAACTTGAATTCTTATACAACATGAGTTTTGATCTTAAAATAACCACACTATCAACTCTCCACAACCATATATCAATTTCAAACTTCATAACAAGTGGATAAGGAGATTGAAGCACATGAAAACATGAAGAGCCATTCAAGCACAAGGCCAAGCGACAAAGTCATTTTATAATAATCAAAATCACATACACAACAATCTCCCCCATAAATATTTTGTAATCATCAAAATCACATACACAATAATCTCCCCCATTTTGATGATGACAAAATGTTACGCATTAATGCTCTCTCCCCCTTTGACATAATTAGAAATGGGGATCAACATGGGAAATTCACAATAGCAGTAAAACCAAAAACAACATTGCTTTCTCCCCCTTTGTCATTAACAAAAAATGATGGACAATGGGGTTATTAAGAGAATCATATGCACAATATATTCAAAAATATGCAATTTAGAATATGCATGTGTGAATGCTATAAATGCCAAATATGTGCACAATATGCATGAACTAATTGCACAAGTTTGTAATGCAAGTATGGACAATATGGACATGCAGAGTGCAAGTAGAATGGTCAAGTATGATTGATCTCGAAGCAGATAAATGTATATACATACAATATAGCTCCCCCATTTTATTTAAAGTGAAGGGATAGTGTACAAAAAGTGCAGGTGAGTCAGTAAAATCAGGATGCTCATGTGTACACCTAGGAGAGTATGTATGTAGATAGAAAAAGACATACAACAATCATGCAGTCAATCAAAATTTTAAAATACATATCAAATCAAATTACCAAATGCGTGAGTGAGTAACATGAGACTGAATTTTACCCATATGGATAAATAGATTTTCAGATCAACACAATGAGAGACTACACAGACTGCACTTCAATTTAGAGAACAACGTATTGGAGGCTATGCTCTGCCTCAATCATAGAGTGATCAGGTTCAAATAATTCTTTTTTACTCGAGGAGACACATGGAGCTCATGCCAGACTCCCCGGTTACTCAGAACATTGATCGTCTCACTTCACTTTGAACAGAGATACTCTAGTACAACACTTTTCAGAAATGAACCACATCACGTCTCAAGTGACGTGCATCCAATTTACTTAGTGAGACTAAGTATTGCTATGCCTTTCATTTCATCCAAAATTTTTAAGCTAAGGCAGGCAGCTTTTTCCTCAATTGCCTCTTCAAAATACGTGCAGCATGTACAATTTTTCTAGAGTGTTGAAAAGAAATTCCTATATCCTTATGAATAACACTCTTTTTCACATTATAGTGCATGAAGTGTGCAAATTTGATTTAACATGTATGGAGAAAATTTAACTCAAAATAAGATAGTGCAGCTCCCCCTATGTAAATGCACTAAATTGCAAATGCTCCCCCTGAGTGTTTGACATGAAGCACACTAGTTAAGACTCAAATGTAACATTATTTATCAAGGGAGTGTATGATCTTAGAATTTTCAAGGAAGGGGTTGTAGCATATATTAACATGTAAGCACACAATGAGGAAGATATGCAGTATGCAATGCTGAATGTGAGTGGGTGCACAATACAAGAGTTTAGATTTCACATGAAAATTATGTATGCATCTAATGCAACTAATGCATGAATTGTATCTTTGCAAGTGTGAAAACACAGTTTTATTTTGAAAAGAGAATTCAAGAAATTCATTCAAGGCATCAAAATCATCACATGTGAACTTTTCCTTGAAAATATTTTTTTTTGATCCAAAAAGATGAGTAGCACATTGGTAAAGACCGTAGAACATTGATCAAATTCAATTCTCAAAATGTGCAGCCACAGAATAGCATCATCATGCTAAGAGAGTGGAATAGCATCAATCTTAAAATTTTTAGCTAGCAAAACTACCCCTTAATCAAATGCATGAATTTCAGAAAATACAATCAAGTTTGATGCCAGATGCAACCAATGGATGATAGACTCATGGTACCAGGCGGAGGCACATTCTCACACATGGTGATAGCTTTCAGACTGGCTTGACCTGCACTTCCACATGTCACCATTTTATATACCATGTAGTCATGAAATGATAATCAGAAAAATATAATGCTTTCCCCTTTCCCATATGACATGGGGGGGGGGGTAGCTAACAAAAGAGCATGGAGTGTGGTCCAAGCAAAACAACATTTTCAGAAATAGTGCAGAGACACATTTTCAAACGGATGCCACTCAAATGAAAATTCATTCATAGACCAAGCAACGGAGTTTTCAAATTCTGGTGTGGAGCGGAGATTTTGATATACCAGAGATTTTAGAAAACTACACACATGCACATGCAATTCCAATTAGAGAGACATTCAATGTCCACAACTATCTCATATAAGAAGATAGTCAAAACAATCCCAATTTCTCACAGTCAAGACCTATTGCAAGAATACCAAAAATTATGCCAGTGTATGAAAAATAATTTTATTTTCTTACCTTTGCCTTGAGCTACCTTTATTTATCAACATTTCTTCATTGGTCTCAAGGCATCCCTGCAATAAAATCTCATTTCGATGTTTTGGGTACCCAAATCTTTTTGGGTCCCAGATGATTTACATGAGATTTATCAAATATTTTGATAGCATTGAGATCATCAATCTTCATCTACAAACAATCATTCATGAAGTGCCCAAACTCCCCACAGTAATGACAAGAAATGTTTTTTCTTTTAGAAATAAATTTATTTCTGCTTACTTTCAAGTCATCCTTTTTCAATATGTGACAATCATGCATTTCCTGTCCAAATTTTCCATAGTAGAAGCATTCAACTTTCTTTTTCGGAACAACATGATTTTTAACATGGATTTTTCTATCATGGAATTTTCTGACATGCATTCTCAAACTATTCAAATCATAATTTCTCATTGTGAAACAATCACTCATGACATGACCATGCTTGTCACAGTAATGACATGACACATTAGTTTGCTTTGAAGCATGGTAATTCATATGAAAATTCTTGGCATGCATGTTAGACTTTGGTTTCTCAACAGAAAAAGTATTTAAAGTATTAGAGGAGCAAGAGGCATGCACAAATGAAGTTTTTATTTTCAGACCAAATGCTTTCTTTTTACTAGGTTCATATCCTAGACCTTCTTGCTGGAAATTTACCTTGGTCCCTAAGATTTTGTTTAAATTTTCTTCGCCACTAACAAATCTAGCCAGAGAATTATTCAAATCAGAAATTTCAGCTTCAAGAGATGAAACATGAAGTTCATAACTAACAATCTGATCTTCACAGGAATTAACTTTCTGATTTAGCAATTCATTAACACTCTTAAAGCTTTCTATCTCTTGTTTTAAAGCAAGAATATTTTCAGATTCATCAACTTCTATAATTGATTTCCCTTTTTCAAGAACAAGCAATTTTTCAGACATGGCGTTATTTAATTATTTCAACTTTTTATTTTCAGATTTCAACAACGCAATCTCTTTTTCAAAATTTTCAAAACATTTCAAACTGTCTTCAAGTAAAGAAATTTGAATTAGTATGGCACCATTTTTCTTTTTAAGTTCCTCATTTTCATCCATGATGCTCTTGCTATCAATTTCAGAATCAAGCAATTTCTCAAACATTTTCTCATCATCGGAAAGAGAAGCTAATTTATTTCTTAAGCTTTCTTCAGATTTCTCAAGCATGGAAATTTTGGACATCAAGAGTTTGTTCTGTTCACTCAAATCATGACACTCATTTTTAGAGTTCAAAGATCTATTAGGTATCCTAGCTGTCTCAAGCTCTTCATTCAAATAGGAAATTTCTTCTTCAAACAGTCTTATTTTTTATTCTAGAATTTCATGGTTGTACTCTAGATCTTCAATTTTTGATTCTAAATCAATGCATTTTTCACAAGGAAGATTATCATGCACATTTTCATTAAGTTTTTTTTCAATGTTTTATTTTCAGACTTGATTTTCTTATATTGCTTTTCCAGTTCATTATAAGCATCAATGAGTTCCTCAAATGAGAATTCATCTTCATCAGAATTAGAATTTACCTCTTCAGCATTTTCGTCATTGTGTTGATCAGCATCATCGGCCATGAGACCTTTTTGTCCTTCCTTCTCTTGAGCTTTAATTAAACGGTTCATGAGCTCCTTTGCCGTCCTACAAGATGAGACAAATGTAAACATATTAGCATTCACAGAGGCTCTCAATAAACTCAAGATTGTGACATTTTCATGATTCTTCAATTTATCTTGGTTAGACAACTTGGTCTCATCTAGAGGCAATATGTGAGGACCATCATAAATCAACTTCCAAAGATTATGATTAACAGAATTAATCATTCCATACATTTTGCCTAACTATGAAATAAAATCAGAACCATTAAAAATAGGTAAGCAATTCATCGACATATGTTCAACCATAAAATTCATGATAGTAGAATACACTGGGATCACTCTATAGATCGTTAGATCTAGGGACAACAGAGCCTTGCTCTGATACCAATTGTTGGGTCCCGTAGTGTAGGAAGACGGATCTAGAAGGGGGGGGGTGAATAGATCCCTCTATAAAAATATATGACCAATTAAAATCTCAAACCTACTCACAGCGGAATTAACAAGATTAATAAGATTGAGGAATTTAAACTAAGCAGGATAAACTTAATTCTCTCAATCTCACAGAGCTCACACGATCGCATAAACGAGATTAGATAGTGAAGTACAAAATCCCATAGATCATACCACAAGACACAATGATTTTTAAGGTGGTTCGAGACCACGACGGGCTCCCTACGTCCACGCTTACCAAATCGGTAAGGCTTCACTAACACGCTACAAATCGTAGCAACCACGGGGACGAACCCCACACACACGGGATAAAAAACCCCAACACACACGCTGCGAATGCAACAAACACGGGGATTTCTCCCCACACACAGATGGGGTATAAACCCCAAACCACACGCAGATATGCTCCGCAACCACCGACGCACACACATCAACACAAACACTCGGAGAGCCCTCTCTCCGAACACCCACACATGAAAATCGTTCAGAAGTTAATAACAAGTTCACAAGTGAATGCACTAAGCCCAAAACATATGCTAAAGACTGAAATAATGAAAATCTCTCAAGTATAAAGCTCCCCTTTCTCAAAAAAATCTAGTTCTCCTTGGCTCGTTGATGGATGATCACGATTCTGACATCATCTTGTTCCTCTCCTCGAGCCGCTCATCTTTTCCTTCTACCACGAGCTCCGAAAACCCTTTGATGCAAATGAAAACCCTTCCTCAAGATCTCCTTCGTTGCTTTTCCCTTTTTCTTCACCTACAAGATAGAACAAATAAGCATTAGGGTTCTATACTCCACAAATTCGTAGCTCATATATATATACTAGAGAGAGTGGCCAAATGATCCATATAACCTTCCTAAAATATGTTAGAAACACCCTAATATGTTTAGGAACCAATGGGGGTAGTTTGGTAAAGTTTCCAACACAAAAGAATGGGTTTTGAGGGTTTCCAAAATTCTCGTGCCGGAAAGGGTCGACCCTGGGGGTCGACCCCTGCATTTTCTACAAGAAAAACACCCCAGGCAGAACTCTGTCTGAGGGGGGTCGACCCCTTCAGCAGCCAGTTCTGTCTGCAGTACAGACAACCCAGGCTCAGGGGGAGGGGTCGACCCCTGGGGTCGACCCCCCTGCTGAGGGTTATGAAAAAATAGTTTTAGGCCCCTTTAAGCCATATAAGTCCAATGGGATGAATGAGACCAAAGTCCCTTTGATTCCAGAGGGTTCATACTGAAGATTTAAACCTGAAAAACCATAAGAATACCAAGTTAGTATTGATTTGAAATTCAATTAACCCTCTCTCTTGAAACTAGCATTTCTAGAATGAATATGAATAATAGGGCATGCAAATCAACCCGGAACTCCATCATCTCAAATGGCGTGATCTCAAGAGTGAAAATGTGAGTTCAAGACATAAAAACTTGCACGTTCACAAGTCTACCAAATTGGCGAGTCAAGCACACCACCCACATTAGTGTAACATTAAACTCAATTACTTGAAGCATTAAACTCAATAACTTGAATTCTTATACAACATGAGTTTTGATCTTAAAATAATCACACTATCAACTCTCCACAACCTTATATCAATTTCAAACTTCATAATAAGAGGATAAGGAGATTCAAGCACATGAAAACATGAAGAGCCATTCAAGCACAAGGCCAAGCGACAAAGTCATTTTGTAATAATCAAAATCACATACATAACAATCTCCCCCATTTTGATGATGACAAAATGTTACGTATTAATGCTATCTCCCCCTTTGACATAATCATAAAAGGAATAAGAAGAAGAAAAGAAAATAAATATAATATAATAATAATATAACTAATAATATAACCCTATACCCCCTTTCCCCCTTCGATCCCTCTTTCCCTCTCACGTCTCCTCACCCTCTCCCGTCTTTCTCCCACTTCCCTTCTCCCTCCAGCGGCCGACAGAGGTGGCGACGGGAGGTGGTACGACGGCGGCGACGGCCTGCGGAGGAGGCGAGGTCTAGGACGCGTGGAACCGGAGGCCGAGGCGGCGGCAAAATCGTTCGTGGGAGTAGGCCATGGGGGCATCCACCATTTTGAGGATTTGCTTGAGGTTAAAGCTCCGGAAAGGTAGAGGGATGGTTCCTCACTTTCTCCCGTCGTTTACCTTCGATTTCCATGCCCGGCGAGACGAGTTGGGGGTTTATGTTCATGTTGGGGGTTTTTGAGAATGTCGGGGTTGAGCGGCGGATTTGGCCATGTTTGGGCTTTGATTTCTGGTTTGGATGGTAGCTTGTGTATGTGGATGGTTGGGGGATGATTCCTCATGTTTTCCCCTTCGTTCGACGACGAATGGGGCTTGGAACAAGCTGTGGGCGAGCTCGGGTGCGTGTTTTCCGTGAAAACTGCAGGAGACGGCCACAAGGGTGGCCGTCGCATCTAGCACTGGGCGGCCATGGGCCTGGCCGCCCAGGTCTACTAGGTGACCAGGGGTCTGGCCGCCCAGGGTCTCAGGCAGCCATCGGGGTGTCTATCCTGCCCCGTTTCCCAATTTTCTGAAACCCAGTCTCGGCGGCCAAAGAGCTGGCCGCCTAGGCTTCTGGGCGGCCAGAGGAGTGGCTGCCCAGGGCCCTTGTTGTGCCCAGGGTGGGTGGCCAGAGGAGTGGCCATCGGGTCTGGGGAGTCCCAGGCCCACTGGCTGCCCAGCCTCTTGGGCGGCCAAAGGGCTGGCCGCCTAGTCCCCTGGGCGGCCAGGACCTTGGCCTTCTGGTCCCCTTTAGCCCGATTGGTTCATGCCCCGTGTTTTGGTGTTCCGGGGTGTCCGTAGGTGGGGTGGCTATGTGGAATGTGTATTCGGGTGGTTCTGTGTGTTTTGTTTATTCCGAGATAGTAGAGTGGTCCATCCCTAGCTGCTTATGGGGTGTGGACAGTCACTCTTGTATCGGGCTGCTCGTGTCGACTGTCCCCGCGAGAGTCCCGTGACTGCGGAGGGTATTCCTCCGTGTGGGCTGTGATCACGACTGGGTATCTTCGTGGGAGTTGTAGACCGTGGTACCTGGGTTCCCGTCCCGGGCTTTGGTTGATAGTCGGTGGACCGGCAGTCATGGTTGACTGCCCTGTCGGTGGTCCTTGGTTCTCGTGCTTGTGAGCCGCCTCGTAGTGGTGGATCGGTCGTGCCGGTGGTACTCCGACATTTTTTGTGGCGACCCTACCCACTTGACGTAGCTGACTTGGGCACGTACGCGTGCCGACCCACCAAGGAGTGGTGGAGGCTTGTCCCGTGTAGTGGTTTTTAGGCCGGTTACCTGAGGGCCCCTTGCCTTTGCAGCGAGAGTCCGGCTGGGTGGAAAATCGGCTAGAGGACCGACCTAGAGCGGATGGTCTGTGTGTGCACATGTGGTCGGGGGCAGTGGACCCCCACTGACTAGCGCAACCCCGGCTAGTCCTTGTTCTGTGGTACACTGGTGTTGTGTATGGTTTGGGTGTCTCAGATTCCGTCGGAGGGCGTGTAGGGAGACACGTGAGGCTGCGGTATAAGTCATCGGAGGACGCATCCGGTTTCGTGGTCAATGGGTTAGTACTCCCGTCACCTGAGAGAGTTCAGCGTGGCTTTCTCCTTGGTATAGTTTATCGTGCTGGTGGTTTGGTCTATTCGGTTCTGTGTTAGGCAGGATTCTTCTGCTAGTCTTAGCTCGGGATCAAGAGATTCTCCCGAGAGGTTCTTCCCTTGGTTCTATCTCTGGATAGAGAGATTCTCCCGAGGGTGTTGGTTTGGCGTGCGGCCGTGTGGCCTTGTCCGTGGTTCCATCGGTTAGGACGGACTGTCCGACTGTGGTTGTCGGGGTCATTTCGAGGGCGTGTGTGCGTGTGTTTCTCTGGTCGACCGTCTTTTGGTTCCGGTCATCGTGCTTGTGTTGTGCCGGTGTTAGTATAATGTGGCTGCTGATGTAGTTCTTTACTGTTATTCCTACGCCCTAACGTTGTTGCTTCCATAGTTGTTGTTCTTACTGCTTTCCTTACTGTTGTTACTTTAGTTACCACTTTGTTTGTAGTGGGGTTCCATGGGACCCCTACTGAGCCTTTAAGATGAGGCTCACCCCCAGCTTTCAGGTGCGGCGTCCTTCTTGGAGTGAAGTGGTTCGGTTGGAGGTTTCGTAGTTGCCAGCTCGCCAGGTTTCCGGTGTGTGCCCGAGACAGTGTACGTTCTCTTTCCTTGACTGTAATTGTGGACTGGACTATGTAGTTGTTTAATTGCTATAAAATGTTAATTATTTCCTTTTAAAACTGTAGATTATTTATATAGATTTCCTTTCCTGCTATTGTTTAGAATTTCAATGCATAACCACACCAACCCTTAACCCTTCTGAGTCTCCCGACTCGTGGGTGGAGACGCAAGATCCGAATGGTACCGGGCTTGTCTCGGTATCTAGATTTTTGATCATTACAGTTGGTATCAGAGCATGGTTGTGGTAATGCATGGGAATTCGAGACAATGCAGTGATTATGAGTCTAGAGAGCCCAGTACAGTCGACAGTTGGCATAGGATTTTGTATTTATCTTCCGCTTGTTTCTTGCGTGGGAGCTCGAGTGCGCGACGTTGGTGCTGTGAAGGTGGTTGCGGTTTTCGTCAGGAGTGCCGGTGGGAGCTCGGGAGGAGCCGAGTGGCGAGTCTCTTCTCCAATGGTAACGGGTCTTGTGTGCTGGTTTAGGCCGAGTTTTATGCCAGCGTGTATCGATTTTTCGAGTGGTAGGTGAGTCCACTTATGCTCAGGAGGCTAGCGAGGGTAGTTCACTGCGTGGTGGTCGTGGACGTCTCTCGCGAGAGCTTTGCAGTTTCGCCACCGATGTTGAAGGCCAACTGGATCCTGATGCAGCGAGGTCATGGGTGGATGCGATGGAATGAGTGTTCTGATCTTGGAGTGTGCCGAGGTCGAGAAGGTTTTGGCTGGCGAGTTATTAGTCGCTGGGTCCAGCCTTGTCATGGTGGACCATTGAGTGGGCAAGTGGTGTCTCTTCCGTCTCCTGGTTTGAGTTCCTCCCCTTCGAGGTCGAGGTTTGGTCGGATGGCTAGGTTATTCATAAGGAGTGGGGCTGGCAGGAGACACCAGGAGCATGAGGAGTAGGTGTCCACTGTATCTTTTCAGCATCCAGTGGTTCGACCACTCCGATTTGGTTTGAGTGAGCAGCCAGGATAGTGCCCGAGATGTGGCAGGTTTCGCGTGGGCGGGCCGTGCGCCGTGGGAGAAGCTGAGCTGGAGTGTTTCAGGTGTGGCCAGGTTGGTCTTGATACTCGCGAGTGCCCATGGCGGCCGCCCCAGTTTCTGCCAACTTTGCAGCGTTCCACTAGCCTGGCAAGTTAAGGTTCCCGGTGTGCGCGAGGCACATGGCCGGGTGGAGTTGTTGTGCTCACTCTGTGAAGGGTGCGCGTGGTTTTTTTCGATCATTGTATGTTGTGCTTGCTTTTAATTCCACTATTTTCTGTGTTATAATTGTGCTTCCTTGTGCTTGTGTCCTTCCCGAGGTGTGTTCGGGAGTCCCTGGAAGGGTCTTGTCTGTTGGTTGTGGAGCTGTCTGTGAGGGTTTTGTGGTTGTCCCTCGTCATCTCTTGGTGCGTAAGCGTTGGCAGGTTGTATTGGATCGGGCGAGTAGAGTCACCGACCGTGATTGGGTGTCGTGTTGAAGGGTTGGTGTGGGGTCTCTCCAGGTGCCCTGTTGTTTAAGACCTGCGTTGGTAGGTGTTTTGTCTTGGCGGATGCAAGGTTTTCCTCCGTCCTGCGTGTTAGGTGCGGATAAAGAGACAAACACAGATCCAGAGGGGGGTGAATGGATCTTCTAAAGATTTTTAACCAATTTAAAATCCGTATGAGGTGATAATCACAAGTTCAATGGACAAACGCTCAAACATCAAAGATGCATACCCCATCAAACACTAGGACATGGACAACCAATTAGATCACGGTCCTAGCATGCATCTAGCGGAATCAATCAAACAGACAAACCACTGCACAAGGGATTTTTTAGGTGGTTCGGTCCACAGACCTACGTCCACCCCTCACTCCAAACCAGAGTGAGGCTTCCACTAGCAAAGGCTAGAAACCGCAGACTCAGTCTGCAAACAGGTGCTGCCTAACAGCTTGACCAGGGGAACAACCTCCCCTCTTCCTCTAACCCGGAGGGGAACCACCAGTGACACCCAGTCACTGGCGACCAGAGACACAAGTCTCTCTTCCTCCAAACCGGAGGGAAACCACCAGTGACACCCAGTCACTGGCAACCAGAGACACAAGTCTCTCTTCCTCTAAACCGGAGGGAAACCACCAGTGACACCCAGTCACTGGCAACCAGAGACACAGATCTCTCTTCCTCCAAACCGGAGGGAACCCACAGGTAGCAACCACTACCTGCAACCGGAGACACCAAGTCTCCCTTCCTCTGAAACCCAGAGGGAACCGTGACCTCAAACCAGAGAATCGGAAAACATAGTGACCAAATGGAAAGAAAACAAAAGGTAGAACCACAGCGACTGAAAGCTGTAAATGAAATCCAACAGGAATGTGGCTCTCGCAGGAGCTAACTGGATTGGATCTGATCCAAAGTCCAGTGAAGACAAATCTTCTGATGAAGCTTCTATACTTCTTCTTCACGAGCTCTCTATCTCTCTTTCTCTTTTTCTTCTTCTGCTTCTCTCTGCCTCTCTGCTGCTCTCTTCTTCTTCTTCTCTCACGATCTCACAACACAATCTCTCTTCCTCTTTCCTTCTCGAGCTCTCTTCTTTCTTTCTGCTACTCCCACTTACTTGCTTTCTTATTATTTCACTGGAAGGAGAAGCTTCCTCTTTATAGCAGGAAGGTGGGCGTGTGACTTCCACGAATTCCTGCCCTAACACATTGGCTACGTGTCAGCATTTCAGCCTGCAGGATGACACTTGTCACGATCCTGAGCCATCTCCATTCTTGGATCATGTGTCTTCATTAATCTCCTCGAATCAACAGTCCTGTTAGAATAGATTTGTTATCAGTGTGAGTTAATTTATCTGACAGGAAAGAACTGAATGCATCGAGTCATTTTGATAAATGAACTGAGCCTGTACAGACTTGATGCATCAATTGCAATGTGCCTATATGAGAAAGCAATGTACAGACTTGCTGTGTCTCAAGACCGCCGTGTGCAAGGTTAGTATGAAAGATGCATATGCAACAGAATGTATAGACTTTGAATATGAATCCTTGGACATGCCCTCAACGAGTGTGCAGACTCTGTGTGTATTGTGCAAACGATGCACAGATATGCCACTGAGGGATGTGCAGACGTTGAATGAGTGACATGCAGTTTGCAACATGAAAGTATGTACATTGAACATGGATGCACTGACATGCCGCCAATCGAATGTACATACTTGCAGGTGTGTATCGCAGTGTGCACAAGGTGAAGTATGCACATTGAAAATGAGTGCAAGACTATGCTCATGAATGTATAGACTTGTGCATATGCATGAAGAGGTGGCGATGTATAGACTTTAGAATGCAACAGACTAGGCAGACTCTGTACAGATTTCACTAGTGCCAAGATGATGTAGAGACTTAGCGTGCCTGAAGCAGGGCAATGTACAGACTTGCGACCAATGTACAGACTTGCTATGACATGTGTGCAACCGACACCACTGTACAGACTTGCTGTGCTTACGCATGGACTAAGTCTGTATAGACTTGGTCTTCCGAGCACAGGCTGTACAGACTTGAATGCTCCATGCACAAAGACGCTAAGTGAGACGGTGGATGTACAGACTTGCTGTGTGTAATGCATGCGATGTATAGACTTGATAGCATGAGACGCTGAGTGAGACTGACCGATGTACAGACTTTGAAAGATGATGCATGCACAAGCCAACGATGTACAGACTTTGCCAATGTACAAACTTTGCCTGCATGCAATGTATAGACTTGATCTGAAGGATTGCATAGCCATTGGAATGTACAGACTTTGAAAGTGTGTGCATATGCCAAGACCATGTACAGACTTGAAGAAATACATGCAGCGATGTACAGACTTGAGACTCAGCTGGGAGCTGAGCTAAAGAATGTATAGACTTGCTCAGCTATCAGCTAACGGTTGTATAGACTTAGTGTGTGCATAAAGCAACATGCATAAAGCAACCGAAGGATGCACCGATGCAGTGTATGCAGGAGAACTATCAATGCAGTCTATACAACAGATCATGCATAATATGTTCGATGAAATGCCATGCAAACAAGATCAATTCATATGCAGACACAGATCACAATGGACGAACAATGTACTGACTATACCATTCTCACAGTTAATGCATGTAACAGGTACCGTATGAAGTAAACACATATGACATCAAACATATGAGTCATAGTGTTTGTCATCATCAAAACACAATATCCAACAATCTCCCCCTTTTTGATGATGGCAACACTATGAGTCTCATGAATGAAAGAAATGGAATATTCAGACTAGACTCATCAAAGTATTCTCCCCCTTTGACTTCATCAAAAAGAGAATAATACTTTGATAATCTAGTGATGTCATAGGAGACACCCAAAAAAGTTCGGCAGACGAGGACAACACAATATCAGAAGCAATTAAAACAATTCTCCCCCTTAGGCAAACAACTTATGCAGACATGCATATGCAATAAATACTCCCCATTTGACATGGCAGAAGGTAGAGAGCTAATGCAGACAAACAACATAATCAGACACACTTACACATTGTCCCCTTTTGCATATAGTCTCTCAAACAGACCAGAGAGTTCTTCCCTTATGATCCATGATGTAAGAGTAAACTACAAGGATGAACTCTGGTTATCCAAAGGCTGCAAGTAAACAGGTTATACTGAGAGTTGTGCCTCACATAAATGAGAACCAATGTCAATCAAGGCACAGTGATAGAGAGCAATAGGATGAACAGATTCAGCAAATAGTGAAAATTGAGATATAGAACTTTTCAGCATGATACCAACTTCATAAAACAGAATTTAAGTTTTAGATTCCTCCATTATAAAAACTTATGAATCCTTGATTGTCAGATATGGTTTAAGAATGATGTAAACCGAGTTTTTTTTTCAAAAGAGATTGTACTCATATCTGAACCAACTCTTAATAAAAAGGAACTACAAGCTCATATAAAATTCTAGTTCAACCAACTTCCATCTTACTTAGTTTACTTTCCATGACTGCTTTAAGAGATACAAAAGTAAATGCATCTGAATTTTAATTGTTCTTTCAGAATTTGATTTACACTTGTTCATATTTTTCCCCTTTTTTTTTGAATGAGCAATTTTGGTTTATTAACCCCTTTTGACGTGGGGAGACACCTTGATCAGAGGCCAGAATCCCCAGTTACTCAGTGTGACAACCGTATTGCTTCTCCCATTTTAGAGAACAGAGGTAACATTAAAAGTATCTTTGGCATGAGGATACACCTTGATCAGAGGCCAGAATCCCCAGTTACTCAATACAACTATGCCATTGCTCTACCATATTTTCACAGTAGTTTCCAATCATCTCTTCAAACAGAGTTAACCATGGTACTTCATGACACAATCCTTTGGACAGGTTTCTCAGTAACCACAGTCATTGCTCTGTCCATACTTTTCTCAGAATGGATTCAGACAAGTTAGGTGTTTAAGAACAACTACATACACTATATATCTCAGTCAACGTAGACATAGATATCAACTTTTCAGATTTCAGAAAGTCTTACATGAATTTACATGAAGCAGATAGTTAAAGTTTATTAAGAGGTTGAATCAGATATTTTCAAGTTCTTTGAGTCCAAACAAGAGTACATAAGACTTAAACCAATTCGTGTTAACAAATGTTCTTAAGCTTGTATAATGGAAGGTTCCTCATTAAAGATGTTTTAACTTTTATGAAGTAGTATTCAGGCTGAAGGTTTACTTCATATCTCGGCTCAGTAATTCAAGTGAGCTGACTGATATTTCAACAAACAGCATGGATTCTGAAAAATTGCAGCAGGGAGACTGCTCTTGAGCAAAGTAGTTCAGAGTTGACTGGATAGATGTGAAGCTCTCCTTCAACAGATTTAGGAGAGGCAGACAGATAAGGTATAAATTCAGATTATGAATACTTCAGAAGCAGTCAAGAGAGATCATTTGATGATGGAATCACTGACACTATAAATATGACAAGATGAATCAGATAGGTGGACAGGAAGAGTTCAGACAAAGACACAACTGAAGAGATTAAGCATGCTCCCCCTGTCTATATGCAGTGAGTCACTTCCTCCCTTTTTTTTTAAGTTTTCTAAATAAGTGATATGAAATGCATTGACTCCCCCTAACTAAAAGCACTGAATCATCCTATATGTCATGAAGACAATGCATGAGACTAGACAGACTCCCCATTATATTGTGCAATGTTTGCAATGAAGGCTGAACATATGATTTTGTGACTCAAGCTCATTTAGACTGCCCTATTAAGTGATATGACCCATGGTACTAGACGGAGAACTTGGTCTAAAAGGCCATCTCACACATAGTAAGAACCATCAGACAGATTTCACCTGCCTTTTAGTAGTTTACCATTTGATATACCATGGTGGTCATGCATGATAATGCAATACCAACAGTCCTAAGTGCATCAGATTTTTCAATGGCTGCATATGCAAATTCAGACAATCATTAAAACGCAAATCATGTGAAATTCAGATGTTTGCAGAGAATTCTTAATCAGGCAATGTCCATCAACAGAGTTGAGTGCAAAACATAAACTTCAGATGAGGAGAGTTCAGATAATTCAAATTTGACAATACAGATGATGAATGAATATGCAAAAACAGATCTAACATGCTATGCAGTAAGTCTAAGAACAGGAAGTGTAAGGAATTTACCAGAAAGGTTCAGAAAGGGGTTTTCTTTTGAGTGCCTTGGTTTATTCCCCACAAATAGGTACCCAAGCAGTCTTGGGTCCTGAGATGACAGTGATGCCTTTGAATGGCATTCTCAAGTTTTTCTGGGCAAATAGATCATCAGTTTTCATTACCGAACAATTATTCATAGAATGCCCAAAGCCACCACAATAACGACACGAAACAACATGTTTTATGTTCTTGATGTGCACATTAGTATAATCATGAAACCTATGTGCTTGTGAATGAAATTCTCTGATGTTTACATGAGCATTTCTTCTTCTATTTTTAGTTTTCCAACAATCTCTAGCTCTGTGGCCGAACTTACCACACTCAAAACATGCAAGAGTTTTCCTTTCAAAAATAAATCCATTTGTACCAGAAGTGTTTCTATTGACAGGGAATTTAACAGATTCATACTTAGACTTCCTTCCCTGAGCATGCCAACATTGCCTTGTTGTATGGCCGGACTTACCACACTTATTGCAATAAGGTCTCCTTGGAGCATTTATAGGAACAATGTTCCTCCTAAATGACTTACTCTTATTGTCTTTCAGAAACCAACAGTCATGCATTGCATGATCGGATCTACCACAGTGGATACATTTAAGTTGCCTTTTGTGAGTAAACTGATTCTTGAATGACTTTTTAGTCGTGTGCACATGTGTGTTTCTAGAATTTTTTGTTTCCTTCATCCCTAAATGAAAATTCAATTCATCAGATTCCAGGAGATAACAGTTATGCATCACATGACCAATTTTTCCACAATAATGACATGAAATTATCTTTGCATGAATGTGTGTGGGTGCATGCGACTTGTGTGCAGTACTAATATCATCAGCAGAAATACTTTTGGTCTTTCCATGTGAGGCTTTTTTCTTTCCCAATTTCTGAGTTTGTTCAGTAGTTTCGGAACTGACAGTGGGTTTTTGGTTCTTCTGAGCCTTGAATTGAAAGATAGGTGTACTGGCTGTGCTAGTCAGCTCAGAACACGTAAATGAAGAGTGAAGCTTACTGTCAAAACTCTTTTTATTAACAAGATTAAAACCCAACCCCTCTTTCTGAAAGTTTACTTTCATTCCCAGCAGCTTGTCCAGGTTACCTTTTCCCTTCACAAATTTTGATAGGGAATTGTTCAGATCATTTATTTCAGATTGAAGGGAAGAGATCTGATGTTCATAGTTGACTATATCTTCTTCACAGACCAGAATTTGTTGATGCATCACATCATTCAAAATTTTAAGGGTTTCAATTTCTTGTTTCAGTTTGAGCTCATTTTGATTTTCATCAACAACAGATTTTCCTTTTTCTAAGATAAGAAGTCTTTTCGACATACCGGTATTCAACTGTTTCAATTCCTCATTTTCCTTTCTCAATTTCTCAGTTTCTACCTTCAAACTAGTGTTCTCCTCCTCAAGTTTATCATCATCAAACAATACATCAGTTAGGAAACTCTGGTTTTCTGGTTCATAGTTTTCAAGGTTTTCCTGAAACTTTAAATTCACAGCTCTAACAGCCTCAAACTTTTCATTGATTAATCTGTTTTCACTTTCAAGATTGATTAATCTTTGTTCAGATTCTTGACATTGTTTTCTGAGTTTTCCGTTTTCAGATTTGACTTGATCAAGTTCAGATTTTATTTCATCTAGTTTCGACACTTGTCTTCTGAATATTTCATTTTCAGTTTTCAGAATTTCAAGGCTTTCACCTCCAGAGATAGGATCCCCTAGATTTTTTAGCTTCTTTATCAGACTTTTATTCTTCTTCTCTAGTTTTTCATAGGATTCTAACAGATTGACATAGGCATCTTCCCAGTCATCTAAAGTGTAACTAGAGAAAGGATTGGCTACCTCTTCAGCATCTTCGAATTCATCTTGATCACTGCTATGGTTGCTCTTGTTAGCCATCAGGCATGTGTTGTGATTCCTGGTGAGCTTTTGTTCCTCCAAAATCTCCTTGGCAGACCTGCAAGAAGAAACACATGAAATTAGAGCTCTGTCAAGTGATGCTTTCATTAAATCTAATGCTCTAGAGTTGACAGAGTCTTTCAATCTATCCTTATCAGTCCATTTAGATTTATCCCTTGATAATTTGAGTGGACCGTGAGTTATTACCTTCCAAAGGTCAGGATCGATTGTCCTTACATACTGATGTAACTTTTCCAGCCATTGATTAAAATCATTACCTCTGAAGATCGGTGGATAAGCCATCGAGAGATGATAAATACACCGAAACCAGATGAGCAACGCAAGGCACTAAGTCAGGGAAGCAAAACACTGAGCACAAGAGACCCACTCTGAAATGCACCATAAAAGATGCAGGATCTGCTGCGGATCATTGGATCCAATGCACAGCAACCAGCTTTGATACCACTTGTAAGGTGCGGATAAAGAGACAAACACAGATCCAGAGGGGGGTGAATGGATCTTCTAAAGATTTTTAACCAATTTAAAATTTGTATGAGGTGATAATCACAAGTTCAATGGACAAACGCTCAAACATCAAAGATGCATACCCCATCAAACACTAGGACATGGACAACCAATTAGATCACAGTCCTAGCATGCATCTAGCGGAATCAATCAAATAGACAAACCACTGCACAAGGGATTTTTTAGGTGGTTCGGTCCACAGACCTACGTCCACCCCTCACTCCAAACCAGAGTGAGGCTTCCACTAGCAAAGGCTAGAAACCGTAGACTCAGTCTGCAAATAGGTGCTGCCTAACAGCTTGACCAGGGGAACAACCTCCCCTCTTCCTCCAACCCAGAGGGGAACCACCAGTGACACCCAGTCACTGGCAACCAGAGACACAAGTCTCTCTTCCTCCAAATCGGAGGGAAACCACCAGTGACACCTAGTCACTGGCAACCAGAGACACAAGTCTCTCTTCCTCCAAACCGGAGGGAAACCACCAGTGACACCCAGTCACTGGCAACCAGAGACACAGGTCTCTCTTCCTCCAAACCGGAGGGAACCCACAGGTAGCAACCACTACCTGCAACCGGAGACACCAAGTCTCCCTTCCTCTGAAACCCAGAGGGAACCCCGACCTCAAACCAGAGAATCGGAAAACATAGTGACCAAATGGAAAGAAAACAAAAGGTAGAACCACAGCGACTGAAAGCTGTAAATGAAATCCAACAGGAATGTGGCTCTCGCAGGAGCTGACTGGATTGGATCTGATCCAAAGTCCAGTGAAGACAAATCTTCTGATGAAGCTTCTATACTTCTTCTTCACGAGCTCTCTATCTCTCTTTCTCTTTTTCTTCTTCTGCTTCTCTCTGCCTCTCTGCTGCTCTCTTCTTCTTCTTCTCTCACGATCTCACAGCACAATCTCTCTTCCTCTTTCCTTCTCGAGTTCTCTTCTTTCTTTCTGCTACTCCCACTTACTTGCTTTCTTGTTATTTCACTCGAAGGAGAAGCTTCCTCTTTATAGCAGGAAGGTGGGCGTGTGACTTCCACGAATTCCTGCCCTAACACATTGGCTACGTGTCAGCATTTCAGCCTGCAGGATGACACTTGTCACGATCCTGAGCCATCTCCATTCTTGGATCATGTGTCTTCATTAATCTCCTCGAATCAGCAGTCCTGTTAGAACAGATTTGTTATCAATGTGAGTTAATTTATCTGACAGGAAAGAACTGAATGCATCGAGTCATTTTGATAAATGAACTGAGCCTGTACAGACTTGATGCATCAATTGTAGCGTGCCTATATGAGAAAGCAATGTACAGACTTGCTGTGTCTCAAGACCACCGTGTGCAGGCTTAGTATGAAAGATGCATATGCAACAGAATGTATAGACTTTGAATATGAATCCTTGGACATGCTTTCAACGAGTGTGCAGACTCTGTGTGTATTGTGCAAATGATGCACAGATATGCCACTAAGGGATGTGCAGACGTTGAATGAGTGACATGCAGTTTGCAACAGGAAAGTATGTACATTGAACATAGATGCACTGACATGCCGCCAATCGAATGTACATACTTGCATGTGTGTATCGCAGTGTGCACAAGGTGAAGTATGCACATTGAAAATGAGTGCAAGACTATGCTCATGAATGTATAGACTTGTGCATATGCATGAAGAGGTGGTGATGTATAGACTTTAGAATGCAGCAGACTAGGTAGACTCTGTACAGATTTCACTAGTGCCAAGACGATGTAGAGACTTAGCGTGCCTGAAGCAGGGCAATGTACAGACTTGCCACCAATGTACAGACTTGCTATGACATGTGTGCAACCGACACCAGTGTACAGACTTGTTGTGCTTACGCATGGACTAAGTCTGTATAGACTTGGTCTTGCGAGCACAGGCTGTACAGACTTGAATGCTCCATGCACAAAGACGCTAAGTGAGACGGTGGATGTACAGACTTGCTGTGTGTAATTCATGCGATGTATAGACTTGATAGCATGAGACACTGAGTGAGACTGACCGATGTACAGACTTTGAAAGAGGATGCATGCACAAGCCAACGATATACAGACTTTGCCAATGTATAGACTTTGCCTGCATGCAATGTATAGACTTGATCTGAAGGATTGCACAGCCATTGGAATGTACAGACTTTGAAAGTGTGTGCATATGCCAAGACCATGTACAGACTTGAAGAAATGCATGTAGCGATGTACAGACTTGAGACTCAGCTAGGAGCTGAGCTAAAGAATGTATAGACTTGCTCAACTATCAGCTAATGGTTGTATAGACTTAGTGTGTGCATAAAGCAACATGCATAAAGCAACTGAAGGATGCACCGATGTAGTGTATGCAGGAGAACTATCAATGCACTCTATACAACAGATCATTCATAATATGTTCGATGAAATGCCATGCAAACAAGATCAATTCATATGCAGACACAGATCACAATGGACGAACAATGTACTGACTATGCCATGCTCATAGTTAATGCATGTAACAGGTACCGTATGAAGTAAACACATATGACATCAAACATATGAGTCATAGTGTTTATCATCATCAAAACACAATATCCAAACCTGCGGCCTTGTTGGTGCATAGTTGCGCAGTGGAAGCGTGGTGGGTCAGTAACCCACGGGCTCCAGGATCGGATTAGGAGTGGAGTATGGTGTGTGTTTCATGTTAAGCGTGTCCTGGAGGTCTCGAAATTAGTTGTGGAGAATTGCTCTTGGGTGAAGAGCTGTGTTTGGCCATGTGAGTGGCCTTGGTTGCTGCGTGTGGGCGGTGGTATCATGCTGAGTGGTGCTGGTAGCACGGAGAATCGGAGGCTCAATAGTGAGCATGGTCGGTTGAAGTGGTTCTTTGTGCCAGTCTTTCCCTTGAATGGTGTCGCGTGGCTTAGGATGGAGCCACTTAGCGACTGGTATTGAGGTAGGCCGTGGCCTTTTTGGGCCTGTTGTTTGGCGCTAGCGTTCGATGCTCAGGAGTGAGCTGGGGAGTTGGCCGACCTTGCTCGGTGTGGATGTTCCGGAGGTGGATCCGAGGAATGAGAAGTGTGGGCATTAGCAAGGAGATCCCGTGTGGATGCCGTGTAGGGTAGTCAAGGAAGTTGCTGGAATTATTGAGCGCCCGGTCGAGAGGTGGTGTATTGCACCGGCTGCTTGGCGGGCGTGGGGTTCGAGATCGATTGAGAGTTGCGATAGTTATGGATGGAGTGGTTATCAGTGGTAAGACTCGATGTTGACACCCGTTTTTAGCCCGCAAGTTGCGTTATTTCTTTTATTTATCATTTTGATGTCCCGAATTTCCCATTGTTTTGGAGCCTTCATTGGATGGATTCCAAGACCATTTCATTGTTCCCTAGCCTTTGAACTTCGGAAATCATGATTTCTTAGAGCCTTGGAGCTTATCTTATCAACTTTCAGCCTTCAAAGTCAACTTGCGGCTCATTTAGGTCGACTTTCCATCAAGTATTCGGCCCCTTTTGTTGCGTAGTCTTGAAAACGGTCCTTTTTCATCCCCTTCTGTTCCTTTATTCATTAAGTGTCCTTCACTATAGTTGTTCATCTTTTAAAGTTCTACAATTTCTACTTCTACGCCATTGGCTAGTTCTGCACCAATTTCAAGTTATTCGCATTTTTTCTGACGTGCTGTGTTGTTCACCTGCATCCCAAAATTCTTTCTCTCCGTTCTCGCCATATTTTATCCCTCCTTCGCTCATTTTCTCATCTTTCTTTCTTCATGAAAGTTGTTCATCTTTTAGTTATCTACAATTTCTTTCTCTACCACTTTCGCTAGTTCTGCACCGTTTCAGAGATATGCTCCGATTTCTAAAGTCGCGTAAAATCTGCCCAAAAATTTTCCTCCAGCAGCCTAGCGGTCATTTGCTAGACCGCTAGGCCATCAAAAATGGTCATTCACTAGACCATTTTCCAGAAACTTGTCTGAAATCGTCCCGTTTCACCCCTGGAGCCTTGCGGTCACCCCCTAGACCGTTTGCCATCCCCTTGCGGTCCTTTCCTAGACTGTTTTCATCCCTATGCGGCCGTGCGATAGACCGTTTTCCAGACAGAGAGTCCTAAACTTCCTGAACTCCGATTTCTTCACCGTGGGACTCTTTGGAACCCTTTTTGACACCACTTTCGAGGGAGATAAGCCTCCACCTCGGTTTCCATTGATCTAGGACTCTTCCCACCACTATTATCTTGAGGTTTGTGCATCTATATCTCTAAAATTGGGTGTTTATCTCGGATCTATCTCTAGAAGTTTCCTGCTCCTATAAATAGAACCCAGTTCGTAGTTGCGAAGGGGGGCTCTTTCTCGGTTTGGGGTGAAGCCATGCTGCACCATCTACTCACAACTTCGACCCTGCCTTGAAGAGAGAAGTATTAGCTTTCCATTCCATCTTTTTGGGCTTGATTTCATAGTTTATTCTCTTAGTTATAGTCCTCTCAAATTCACAAATCATCAAAGTTTTCTGCACTTTCTGCTACACATGCACTTTTGCACATTTTGCATCAACGATTTCTCTCTATTCTCTTAATCATATTTCATGATTTCAACTCTCATGCATTCACAACACACACACCTATCTTTCCCACCCTTCCACAGGGGTTAAAAACCTCCCCCCGGTGAGTTTGCTCTCAATTTCTACCCTTATTTTGTCACTGCGGGATTAATGCTACACTTCATGATCTAATGGGTTTTTGCCTTTGTGTTTTGATCTTTATTTTGCAGGAGAGCATGATATGAACGTGAGGCCCTCTTCTTCTAGCTGGCTGGAGGACGAAGAGGTTTGAATCTACATCATTCCCACACCCCGTTGCCAAGCGCGATCAAGTCTTCATCCTTCCAAGGTACACGGCGTCGTTTCGCTATTTTCTTAATCCTTTGGCATTGCTGCAACCTTGGTGGCGATCACGGTTACTTCTATATCTCCATCCCCCTTTTCTTTGATTCACATGTTTATGCATGTTTTAGCTTAAGGGGGCGGGGTAGAACTATTAAACAATCTACACTCGAGAGAGTTGGAGCTTAGTGTATCTGGAGGTGCTGCTGTCCGTCTTGCGGTGTTCCTTGGCTCGGAAGGAGCTGTGTAAGGGTTATTGTGTATGCATGGGCACTGCGAGTGGGTTATTGTGCGTGGTGGTTTCCGGTTAGTGAAGCTTGGCGGTGGTCCGTAAGGTGCCCTTGGTGCTGTTAGTGTTCGGCGAGCCATTGTTTTGGATCGGTGTTGGCCGGTGAGTGTTGTGGCTTTCGGCTCGAGAGTGTGTCACTGGTGATGCTGAGCCGACGGAAGAGTGCTTGGCGGCGAGGTTCTTACCTGATGATGAGGTGTAAGGTGTTCCTTGTAGGGAGTGCTCGGTGTCCGATAGCTGGAGGAGCTGTCGGCCCGAGTGGTTGTTACGGTTTTCCTGTTAAAGATGGTGTTTCTCCGCGTGCGAAGTGTGTCGGGTGGCTGTGCCCTGGAAGTTTCGAGGAGGCTGAGATAATGCCAGACTTGTTGGTCTTGTGTGCCCCGGTTAGTGCAGAGTCTGGCATGAGCTGGTGTGGTGGAGCACGGTGGCTCCTGTGGTTGTACTGGTCCGACGACATTCCTCGATGTGACTGTGCGGTCTGTAGCATGGTGGTGCGGTGACCGTGAAGTCCTTTCCGTGGGTGAGTCCTTCCTCCTGAGTTCTGTGCTCCGTCCTAAATTTTGAGGAAGAAATTTTTGTAAGGAGTAGGGGGCTGTAAGACCTCGGATTTTTGGATCTGGCTTTGTGGGCCGCGGATCGTGTCCGAGTGGGCTTCAGACCGTTTATAATGGCTTTTCGGACCCGTTGTCAGTGTGTTTCTAGATTATTCTGAGTCCGTGGCAGTGTGTGGGCGATTCTGCCTTTTTCCCAGAATTTTTCTGGGTCCGATCCTATTTTCAAGATTTTTTCGGTGTTCATATGATTTTCTAAAAGGAATAAGAAGAAGAAAAGAAAAGAAATATAATATAACTAATAATATAACCCTAAACCCCCCTTTCCCCCTCCAATCCCTCTTTCCCTCTCACGTCTCCCTCCCACTCCCCTTCTCCCTCCGATAGCCGACGGAGGTGGCGACGGGAGGTGGCATAATGGCGGCGACGGTGTGCGGCGGAGGCGAGGTCGAGGGCGTATGGAACCGGAGGCGGAGGCGACGGTGACGTGGTTCATGGGAGCCGGCCGCGGGGGCATCCACCGTTTTGAGGTTGTGCTTGAGGTTAAAGCTCCGGAAAGGTAGGGGGATGGTTCCTCACATTCTCCCGTCGTTTCCCTTCGATTTCCATGCCCGGCGAGACGAGTTGGGGGTTTATGTTCATGTTGGGGGTTTTTAAGCATACCGGGGTTGAGCGGCGGATTTGGCCATGTTTGGGCTTTGATTTGTGGTTTGGATGGATGCTTGTGTTTGTGGATGGTCGGGGGATGATTCCCCACGTTTTCCCCTTTACCCGGCGATGAATGGGACTTGGAATGAGCTCTGGGCAAGCTCGGGTGCGTGTTTTCCATGAAAACTGACAGAGATGGCCACAAGGATGGCCGTCGCGTCTAGCACTGGGCGGCCATGGGCCTAGCCGCCCAGGTCTACTGGGCTGCCAGGGTTCTGGTCGCCCAGGGTCTCAGGCGGCCATCGGGGTGGCCGTCCTGCCCCGTTTCCCATTTTTTTGAATCCCAGTCTGGGCGGCCAAAGAGCTAGCCGCCTAGGCTCCTGGGTGGCCAGAGGAGTGGCTGGCCAGGGCCCTTGCTGTGCCCAGGGTGGGCGGCCATTGCTCTGGCCGCCCAGCCCTCTCGGAAGCCAGAGGAGTGGCTGCCGGGTCTGGGGAGTCCTAGGGGTGGGCGGCCAGTGCTCTGGCCGCCCAGCCTCTTGGGCGGCTAAAGGTCTGGCTGCCCAGTCCCCTGGGCGGCCAGGACCTTGGCCTTTTGGTCCCCTTCAGCCCGATTGGTTCGTGCTCCATGTTTTGGTGTTCCGGGGTGTCCGTAGGAGGGGTGGCTATGCGGAATGCGTATCTGGGTGGTTCTGTGTGTTCTGTTGATTCTGAGATAATAGTGTGGGCCATCCCTAGCTACTTGTGGGGTGTGGACAGTCACTCTTGTATCGGGTTGCTCGTGTCGACTATCCCCGTGAGAGTCCCGTGACTGCGGAGGGTATTCCCGCGTGAGGGCTGTGATCGCGGCTTGGTATCTTCGTGGGAGTTGTGGACAATGGTCCCTGGGTTCCCGTCTCGGGCTTTGGTTGATAGTCGGTGGATCGACAGTCATGGTTGACTGCCTTGTCGGTGGTCCTTGGTTCTCGTGCTTATGAGTCACCTCGTGGTGGTGGCTCGGTCGTGCCGGTGGTACTCCGACATTTTCCGTGGTGACCCTACCCAGTTGACGTAGCTGACCTGGGCACGTACGCATGCTGACCTACCAGGGAGTGGTGGAGGCTTGTCCCCTGTAGTGGTTTTTAGGCCGGTTACCTGAGGGCCCCTTGCCTTTGCAGCGAGAGTCCGGCTGGGTGGAAAATCGGCTAGAGGACCGACCTAGAGCGGATGGTCTGTGTGTGCACATGTGGTCGGGGGCAGTGGACCCCCACTGACTAGCGCAACCCCGGCTAGTCCTTGTTCTGTGGTACACTGGTGTTGTGTACGGTTTGGGTGTCTCAGATTCCGTCGGAGGGCGTGTAGGGAGACACGTGAGGCTGCGGTATAAGTCATCGGAGGACGCATCCGGTTTCGTGGTCAGTGGGTTAGTACTCCCGTCACCTGAGAGAGTTCAGCGTGGCTTTCTCCTTGGTATAGTTTACCGTGCTGGTGGTTTGGTCTGTTCGGTTCTGTGTTAGGCAGGATTCTTCTGCTAGTCTTAGCTCGGGATCAAGAGATTCTCCCGAGAGGTTCTTCCCTTGGTTCTATCTCTGGATAGAGAGATTCTCCCGAGGGTGTTGGTTTGGCGTGCGACCGTGTGGCCTTGTCCGTGGTTCCATCGGTTAGGACGGACTGTCCGACTGTGGTTGTCGAGGTCATTTCGAGGGCGTGTGTGCGTGTGTTTCTCTGGTCGACCGTCTTTTGGTTCCGGTCATCGTGCTTGTGTTGTGCCGGTGTTAGTATAATGTGGCTGCTGATGTAGTTCTTTACTGTTGTTCCTACGCCCTAACGTTGTTGCTTCCGTAGTTGTTGTTCTTACTGCTTTCCTTACTGTTGTTACTTTAGTTACCACTTTGTTTGTAGTGGGGTTCCATGGGACCCCTACTGAGCCTTTAAGATGAGGCTCACCCCCAGCTTTCAGGTGCGGCGTCCTTCTTGGAGTGGAGTGGTTCGGTTGGAGGTTTCGTAGTTGCCAGCTCGCCAGGTTTCCGGGGTGTGCCCGAGACAGTGTACGTTCTCTTTCCTTGACTGTAATTGTGGACTGGACTATGTAGTTATTTAATTGCTATAAAATGTTAATTATTTCCTGTTAAAACTGTAGCTTAGTTATATAGATTTCCTTTCTGACAATTGTTTAGAATTTCAATTCATAACCACACCAACCCGTAACCCTTCCGAGTCTCCCGACTCGTGGGTGGCAGCGCAAGATCTGAATGGTACCGGGCTTGTCTCGGTATCCATATTTTGGGTTGTTACATTCTTGGACCTAGAAGGACAAGTCTTTGGCCTTCTAGGAGTGGTGGGCTGCCAGGTCTCTGGCCGCCTTGAGCCCTGTCATGCCCCAAGCGCAGAAGGAACCCAGAGATGCGTGACGAGTTTATATCGATCATGTCAATCAGAGCGTTAAGTGTATTCGACACACATAGACAGAGTGCGCACAAGTAATGATAACCAAGTCCTTTATTAATCATAAACTTTCAAAGTACTTCTATTACAACTCTTGATGAAAACACTAGGACTCAATAAAAGAAAACGTACAATGGATGACTCAAGAAAAATAGAAAAGACAGGACTAGATAACACTTCGATGGTTGGAATGGCTCTAAGCTCTTCACTCATGTCCATCCCCATCCGAATGAGCCTCGTCATCAGAGTTACCTGAAAAATAGGAGAAAACACTAGGTGAGCGAACGCTCAGTAGGAATTATATCTCAAGTGCTAGCTTGCTTTAAGTAAATTACATGTTGCATGGATGTAAGTAAAGCTATGCATGTTCGCATGAAACGACAATAGAGAGAGTGTATAGCAAGAGATAACTTAGGATGAACTAGCAAGATATCTAAGATTTCATGTAATTATGTCAAGATAGGCAAGCATGTACGTTTATCAAGTCATGTCAAGACTTGGCTATCACGTTATCAAGCAAGCAAGTAAATACCCTTTCCGGGCCACGCAAGTCATGTCATGCCAAGTCAAGTACAAGATTCGTGGAATGCCCAATCAAGTAAGTCATGCACTTCGGTGCAATGCCACACCGTGATCAATAATGGCTCCCATGGGTACAAGTACTTTCGGGTGCTCCTCCCGGGACCAGATCGGGCCCTATATGCGCAAGCATTGAGTCATGTATTTTCGACATCCACTATAGTTATAGCCAATATAGAATTCCAAGGGAATGCTCTTGTAAGAATTTTAAGGTAGATCTTGTGGAATAGAAACTCAAGGATAGATGTAATGCCCCAGAATTTTTATAAATTATTTTTGATGAATTTAGGAATTTTCTGAAATTATTAAAGGTCCAAATGAATTAATAAATAAATATTGGGTTAAATAAATCATTATTTAGGCCCATTTATGATAAACAATTAACCTAGCCTAATTAATTGAAGCCCAAAGGGTTTAAGGACCAAGCCCATGAAGTTTGGCCCATGTTCTAGAAGGTTAAGTAGCCTATTCACGGAATTTAGGGATAAACACAACTTGAATAGATAATTAAATGGATAAACCAAAATTAGAGTTTGAACTCATTTCAAATTCGACGCCCAGGATCTATAGCAGTCTATCGTGCAACCGCTAAATGCCATCAAGCGGCCCATTAAGCGACCGCTACATTCTGTCAGTTCCGTGAAGTGAAGAAAGAGCAAAAAGATTGGATTTTTGATGAGTTATCTCCTAGAGATCGAGATGGGTGGACTAGTAAACATCTTAAGGACTCTTAGGAATCGATATGTAAGATGATGTTATTTCAGGTAGGTTCTTTAGAAGCTTTTATTGTTAATATATAGGGCTAACATCTCCCAAAATTTCATGCTAGGAGATCAAGCACACAAGGAGATAGAAGCCTGCAAAGTTGCTGGTTCCATATTAGTGACCCAGGAAACTGTGCAAAAGTCTGGTGAAGATCAAGGAATTAGGATACCAAAAAGTGGTAATTAGCATTAGTGCCTTTAGAACTTTTTGTTCCCTTTAATATCTACTTCTTACCCTCCAAATTTCATGTCCTTAGGTCAAGAGAGTAAAGAGTTAGAGCAGCGTGAAGTTACTGATTTACCATAGGAAGTTCGGGATTAGGGTTAACTTCTAGTCCGAAATTTCAAGACTAGAAGTCTTAGCAGAGGTAGGTCATCTCATGAACGGCTGAAATGTCATTCTAAGGATAAAAGCCCTCTGGTTTTACTCGATTTCATGCTTTATGTATGGAGAATTTCATGTTTCAATAGGACCTATGCACTTAGTATGTCATACATGCATATCTTTTAGCCCTAATGAACTAAAGTATTTCTTTTGTCATGATACATGATTCCCATGCATATTGTAGCCTATTTCTCGTTCTATCATGTAGAAGTTTTGTAAATATGTTGATTTCCAGACATGATGTGTTTAGACATAGTTTCTTCTTATTTAAGTTTACTGTCAGTCGTGCTCTAGCGGCCTAAGGTTCGACCACCAACCTCGTGCAGTGGCCCTACGATAAACTGCTAGACACTCTGTAAACTCGGTTTTTATGAAATCTATGGCGGACCAGAAACATACCATTTTTATCTCTCTGGCGGCCTTACGATAAACCGCCAACTCGCTGTAACGGATCTATGATAGACCGCCAATATTCTATTTTCTGTCAACCCGAGATAGATCAAGAACAGTCCATTTAACTTATAAGTAAGCCTATTTAACTATGTTCTAACCTGTCTTAATGTTATGAACTACTCTGAGTTTTATTTTACAGATTCATAACAGTGATTTCATATTTTTTATGGTTATTTTAAACATATGATAGTTTCTTGCCAAAAACCTTATGGTCTTGTATTAAATTGTGGTTTAAGTGCTTGTATGAACGAGATTGAACGTTGGTTTCTCACTGTACACATTCTATTCCTATCTCAGAGTCATTTCTGAAAGTTCATGGCGTATATTCCGGTATATGGCCATTAGTTACACACTTTACACTTATAGGAACATAATCTTGAACATGATAACCTCTCCTTTGGATATTCCTTCCAATGGACTAGGAAATCTTATTTCAAGGCCTCCATAATTCTCCACGAGCCTGGGATTCCCACTAGGACGCCGAGTTAATTGTAGCATTAAAAACCCAATTGTCTAGAAAGCACTACCGATGTTTTCTGAATTTAATTCTATAACGGTTCAATACTCGACCGCTAAAGCACATTAACGGTCTAGTATCTGACCGCCACGTCATCTGAGTCCAATTGATTTCTTTCTGGATTCAGCCCATTCTAGCGGCCCAATACTAGACCGCCATGTAAGTATAGCGGCCCAGTTATAGACCGTCAAGTTTCCAGAGTTCCGTTAACCCAAGGTTTAACCAAGGGTTAATATCTATATGATCCTAGAAAGACTATTGAATTTCTGGGGCATGTCACCTTAATCAAAAATGATTTGACTAATTTATGAAAGTTAAGAAAAGTATCGTTATGCTGCCGATTTATTTCCATGGCATAACCTAGTTATTTAAGGTATTTACTGAAATTCCTTATTTTCTTGTAGAAGCGTTCATATTTTTGGTTACTTTATCATGAGTTTATCATTGAAATTGTACATTCTTGGCTACATTATTTACATGCGTGGAAGTAGCTTGATTTATACTTGAAGATGCGGTTCGAGCACTGATTGTGTTCAAGGGCTCTATGCTAGTCCCCTCGGCTGATTGTCGGAAACATACTATTATAAATCATGGGGTATGATGCTACTGGCGTCGCATTGCGTTGGGAGTACTTTCTTTATAAATAAGTGAAATGTCCACGGCAATCACGGAAATATTCACGACTTGTGAAAATATCCACAGAAATTCACAAAGTACTTGTTACTAAGTGAAGAGTACATTCTTGCTTAACTTGCTAGTACACTATTGTTACATTCTTGAAAGGCCATAATTACATTCTTGCTTGATCATGCTTGCTCAGTCATATCTTAACTTGGTCTTGTCTTGTCACTTTGGTTTATTTACATGATTTACCGCATTCGTATGATTTTACCTTATTCTTTAGCGCTAAAATGCTAATCACTTTAATATTGCCAATCATGTTGATGCGAAGATACCTACTGGGCAAGTGTGCTCATTACCTACTTTTCAATCTTTTCAAGAGATGCAAGTAGTTCGGATTCGGATTCGAGTTATTCAAGTGATGGGTCCGTGCGCGAATGAAAGTCTCATAAAATTGAGAGAGAAGACTTAGGAAGTCAATAATGTCTAGATCAAGTTCATGTAATTTTCTCTTTATTGAGTCAACTAGATTTGGAATCATCTTTGTACTTGGATTTTTATCATTCTTATTATGAATGGAAGGAGAAGTTGATTAAATTATTGTGCAATTGTATCTTATGTGTGATTGTCTTGCACTCTGATTATTCTTGCTTGCAAGAGGCTTACCATGCCAGCTGTTCGCGATTCTCGAAATTGTCTTCCGCTGTATTAAATGCTCGGGGCGTGACAGTTAAGTTGGTATCAGAGCCTAAGTCTAAGGATTTAGGGAGAAAAGTCATTTCATAGGATAAGTCCAAGGTTTTAGGACCCTTACCGATGAACTAAGGAGGAAATTCCCCACCCTTGTGAGAATTGGGTAGAACCCGGGATAAGATAATAATTTAGCTTTAGATTAACCCTTTCAAATTTTCATGAGAATTAACAATTTGTTATTCTCTCAGGTACCTTATTCTTATAATGGCTCATCACGTAGATTGGGATGGTATGCAACAGACTGTTGCGGGCCTCACTCAGGCAATGCAAACAATAGCCCAAGCAGGCACTGGAGCAAGAGCTGGGGACTTGCATCGCAATTTCTGAAGCTTAAATCCTCCACGTTTCTATGGTTCTTCGAATCCAGATGAGGCCGAGAACTGGATTGATGAAATGAATCGTATATTTGACGTCATCTAGTGTACAGACCAGTAAAAAGTGTGCCTAGCTACTTTTCAACTCAACAAAGATGCACGTACTTCGTGGAAGTCAGTTCCGGCACCTCCAGCTGATGCACCACACACATGGGAAGGCTTTCTTACCTTATTCCATGCCAAGTATTTTTCAGAACATGTTAAGGAGAGAAAGGCTATGAAGTTCACTTCTCTACGTACGTCAGGGAATGATGACAGTTGTCGAGTATGAACTACAATTTTCCAGGCTAGCGCCATATGCTACTCATCTGGTCAGTACCGACCTATTGAAGGCCAATCGATTTATGGACGGGCTAAGACCCAGTTATATTTAGCAGCTCGGGATCCAAAACATCTGTACTTATGCGGAGATGGTCCAACGGGCGTATCTCTGTGAAAGGACCTTCGAAACGGTCGAAAATCTAAAGGGCAAAAGCGAGGAGTCAAGCCAACGGTCGGATCGGCATAGTAAGAAGGAGAAATTTAGCATCACGGAGCCCTACAAACCTCGTTATAGCAGGAAGAGGTCAAGGAACAGGAGGGGGAGTAACTCCCAGAAGAATAAGAAAGTCAAGGAGGAGGATAAGCAAGTCATGGCGGCTTACACCTTTTGTGGAAAGTTTGGCCACTCGGCCGAGGAATGCTGGAAGCGCCTCAGTGCTTGTTTAAGGTGTGGCAGCCGTGAGCATCGCATGCCAGACTGCCCTCTGATGAAGGAACAATCGTCTGGTGGTGGACGTAAGAGGCAGGCTTGCCTCAATGCTATTCTAGAAGATAATGAAGCGCCCCCAAATGATAGGCTTATGGAAGGTACTGTTCACATTTATTCCCATCCTGCATTTGTGCTATTTGATACCGGTGCTTCTCATTCCTTCATATCCACCGCTTTTGCAAAAACATTACCAATTTCATCAGTCCCCTTACCTTCGAACCTTGCTATTACTACACCTTTAGGCCCTGGAACCAAACTCACAAACTATTACCCCGATAGTGAAGTAAGGGTGGAAGGTCAAAATCTACCTGCAAACCTCGTATGCCTTGACATGGAAGGTTATGATGCCATTCTAGGGGTAGATTGGCTTGTGGATCATGATGCCGATATTAATTGTCGGAATAGGATAATATCCTTTCGCAAACCAGGTCTTCCAAGATTTTCCTTCCTTGGTATCAAGTATAAGAAACATCCTATCATCATTTCTTCCCTTCACGCTTGCAAACTTATTTCGCAAGGATGTGAAGCTTTTCTCGCTTTTGTGATCGTTACCAAGTCTAACGAGATCATCTTAGTAGACATCCCCATTGTAAATGAGTTTCTTGATATATTCCCATCAGATTTACCCAGTTTATCACCCGAAAGGGAAGTAAACTTCTCCATTGAACTCATTCCCGGAACAACACATGTTTCTATAGCTCCCTACAGGATGTCCCCCACAGAACTTAAGGAATTGAAGATGCAGCTTCAAGAATTATTGGACAAGGGATTCATTCGACCTAGCACATCCCCTTGGGGTGCGCCAGTCCTTTTTGTCAAGAAGAATGATGGATCACTCAGACTTTGTATCGATTATCGGCGAATAAATCAACTTACAATTAAGAACAAGTATCCGTTGCCGCGTATCGATGAACTCTTTGATCAGCTTTCGGGAGCAGAGTATTTTTCCAAGATAGACCTCAGGTCAGGTTATCACCAATTCAAAATTAAAGACGAAGATATATACAAAACTATTTTTTGAAGCTGTTATGGTCATTATGAGTTTGTTGTAATGTCGTTCGGGTTAACCAATGCCCCAGCAGCATTTATGCAACTCATGAATAAAGTTTTTCAGCCTTATCTGGACCAGTATGTAGTCGTCTTTATTGATGACATTCTTATTTACTCCAAGACAAAGGAGGAACATGAAGAACATTTGAAAATAGCCTTGTAGACACTAAGAGAACACAAACTCTATGCCAAACTTAGTAAATGTTAGTTCTGGCTTAAGGAAGTCTCATTTCTTGGCCATATCATTTCAAAGGAGGGTATCGCTGTGGATCCTTCTAAAGTGGAAGCTGTCAAGAACTGGAGCCGGCCAACGACTGTATCAGAAATAAGAAGTTTCCGAGGGCTAGCTGGCTATTACAGGAGATTTATCAAGGATTTTTCTAAAATTGTTGTTCCTTTGACAAGACTTACAAGAAAAGAAAATCCATTTATATGGTCGAAGGACTGTGAAAAGAGTTTCCTAACTCTTAAGGAACATCTCACGATAGCCCCTATATTATCATTACCCATTGAGAGTGATGGATTTGAAGTCTATACGGATGCATCTGGCATTGGCCTAGGGTGCGTTCTGATGCAAAATGGGAAGGTAATTTGCTATTCTTCAAGACAATTGAAGCATCACGAGAAAAATTACCATGTGCATGATTTAGAATTGGCGGCTGTTATATTTATCTTAACAATTTGGCGTCACTACCTTTATGGAGAGAAATTTACGGTTTATTCATATCACAAAAGCTTGAAATATTTGTTCTCCCAAAAGGAGCTGAATATGAGGCAAAGAAGATGGTTGGAATACCTAAAGGACTTGTTGAGTAGTAGATATCGGATCTAGAGGGGAGGGGTGAATAGATCTGCCCCTCTTTTCGCAATGCAACCCTTTTTAAAGCTAGATAAAGATTATAGCAGCGGAATATAACTAGTTTAACAAAGGACACAATGATTTGCTTAGCAAGATGATTACTAGTATATCGATTCAAACCTAAGCATGCATCTAGAATGAAAAAATCACACAAACAAACCACAACACATGAGATTTTAAGGTGGTTCAGACTGAATCCCCAGTCCTACGTCCACCCCTCACCAAATCCGGTGAGGCTCCACTAGTGCCACTCACTAAGCCGTAAATCGGAAAGACCCCCGATTGCCTTCCTACTAACCACAGGTAGGGACGTCAACACCGCAGATCGGATAACTTCTGATTGACTTCCTACTAACCACCGGTAGGGACGATCTTTAGTTTCAAATGTTTGAATGAAATGGAAAGAGAACAAACATGAAAACACTCAAACAAGATATAGAATATGCTCAAGGAGAAAAGATCTTGTCTGAGATTCGATGTTGATCAGCAACAAGGGCTTCTTCTCTCTTGCAAAGACTCCTCTTGATTCACCAACAAGGGTTCCTTCTTCTTTGCAAATCGATCTTCCTTGAATCTCCTTCTTTGAATCTCCTTTGAGTTGATGTGAGAGATAATGGATGCATCCTTGAACCTTGATTGCTTCTACACCTTCTTGGAGGTTGATGGCTTCAAAAATAAGCTTGAATCACCTTAGATGGATGAAGAACTCTAGCCCGAAACACTATTCACAGAGGTGCTACAGTACCCGTGAATCACCTCCTCTAGCCTCCCTTGATCTCTCTTGTTCCAATTGAAGCATTAGGGTTTCTAACCCCTCATGTGTTTGTTTTATACCATTTGAATGGTCCTTGGACATCCCCCAGACCAGATCTACAATTCATGGGGGATTGGGTGACTTTGGGGTTAAACAAATACAAGGAAAGGGGCTCTTCTCGAAGTGGAAAATAAAGTCAACATTTGTTGGCTCAGGGCTGGCAGTCGACCTGAGCCTTCTGGCGGTCGACCGCTACTGAGAAAACCTGTAGATATTTCATCCCTGGAAATTTCGGTCGACAGCTACTGAGCTGGCGGTCGACCGCCACTGAGAGAGCTGTAGGCTGTGAGCTGCTGGCAGGGGCGGTCGACCGCCCCTGGGCTGGCGGTCGACCGCCAGCTAGGTAGACTCCAGGGTTTCCCGGTTCGGTCCGTTAACCCGTTAGCTCAATCGCTTAACTTCTTTAGCAGCCCGTTCTCATCTGTGGCATCAACCTTGACAGTCTTGAAGGTGTCAACTGAATCTTTGAACTTGGGTTCTTTTGGCTATGCTTCATTGTACATCGACCTTGGCTATGTGAAGTGCCGAATGTGAAGTGTCGACATTTGCTTGTAGAAGAGATTTGCATCCTTGCTTGGGTGAGATCAATGGGCTTTCATTCTTGCCATCGTCACTCAATTTCTTGTCCATTCATTGGCATATCTGTCATGAACAAAACATCACGTATGTCAGTCATATGAGATTTGGCAAACATCAATGACTTATAGTGTTCAGCCATTATCAAAACTAAGAATATCAAATAACTCAAATGACCACAGGATGATGTCGAATGACTCAAATGACCACAGGGGCATAACATTCTTCCCCTTTTTGATGATGGCAACACTGTGAGTCATTATGTGGCAGCAATATCCAAAATGGCAAAATGTATAACTTATGCGACATGTGCAGCTCAAGATCCATGATAATTAAAGCATGTGAATGCAGATATGAACACAAAGCATATGAATGAATGCGGATATGTATGCATGAACGATCAAAGCATATGAATGCTATGCAATTATGCAAACCCCCATCAACACTCAAACACAAAGCTCACAAAGGTTTCTCCCCTTATGACAACCCTCGTAGATCGACAACACACAACGCTTACAAAGGACTCACACAAAGAATTCTCCCCCTTTGACAACATCAAAAAGGGAGGGAGAAAGTAGAGAAGGCTACAAAAGTCTGAGAGACCAGAGCTGAATGGAAGTGAAGAGCAAGCCATTATATGCAAAATTGAACCAGACCGTGAGCAATATATATATGATTCAAAGCTAATGAAATCCGAGATCAACAGTGGAGTTCGAAAAGCAGCTACATCCAAGGTTTAATAGAAATGAACCAAAAATGCATATCATGGCAGTGTTTAACCTTCCCTTGTCTTATATATCCATATTCAATAACTACAAAAGGAATAACACAAAGACTAGTATGGAGGCTAAACAAGCATGAGTAAAGCATGGAATGTTATGAGTGCAGTAAATTTGATTTTCAATGTCTTTTGAATTTGAAGACACATGACTCATATTTTACGAGCAATCAAGTCTAGTACATGCCTCATAGCCGTAAGAATACACGTTGTTTAGACACCAGTATCCCTAGGTATTTGGCAAGACTGACGGTTATGCTTCAAAATGAACAAAGATAGCAAAGTCACGTCATGACATATCCAATCTCATTTCTTTGATGAGAAGATATATTTCTCAGCAATTATGCCAGTGCTCTGCATAGAGTCTAAATATAATTAAGACAGAGATAACAGGGGCACATCATGACATATCATTTGTTACTTGATTTGATGACATGACATGTTTCTCCGTGCAACAATATCATTACTCTGTCAAATAGATTTCCAAGAATTCCAGCTCATCAAGATGTTTAAGAACAATACTAAGCCTGAGTGTATCACCAAGATGGTCATGAATTTTGAATTTTTAGATATCAGGATAGTCATTCAAAGCACAATATGTAATCTCTAGTTATGGTCTATTAAAACCACAGAACATAGATGATTTCAGAACAAATATTTCAGAACTTCAAGGAAATCATTAAATCTAAACCATTTTCATTGGATGGACAATCATCAGGGCATATAATAGAAAGCTCTTACGCCGTAGTTCTGTCAGTCTCATGATCTCAAATCATACTGTAAGCCATTGAAGTTCAGATTGTAAGAGATTAAGAAAAGTAACAAGACTCCCTCTAAGGATATGCAAAGAATGCACTCAAGGAGTTATGTTTGCAAGTGAAAAGACAATTGTCAAGGAGAGGTTGACTAGAATCATGGAGGGGTTGACCTGATCAAACATGAAGTTGGCAGACATGAAATGCATGACCCAACATATAATTGTACACTTATTAAATACAACAGAATGAAGATGAGACAAATGCATGAATGCTGCAAAGAGACAACTCCCCCCTTACTATATGGCCTATATGAGACAGTGATGCATGGTACTTGGCGGAGGTGAAATCTCACGCATATTAAGTGCTTCTAGACAAGCATAACATGCCTTTCCATACATCAACATTTAATATACCATACCCATGCAAGTATGATGCTACACAAACCATGCAATGCATCGTGAACATGAATTCAACTTTATTATGCATTATGACTACATGCAATGCTACACCATATGCAACATGACATAATTACATATAAACAATGCATGGACACCAATCTGTAAAAACACACAACTAAATTAAACAAGATCATCATTTCAATTTTTAGTGGCCTGAGGTCTGCAAAGACCAAGCTCCCTTCTGAGTGTTGAAAACATGTCATTACACAAGGGCTTGGTGAAAATATCAGCAATTTGATTTAGAGTATCAACAAAATGCAGCTCAAAGTTTTTCTTAACGACCTCATCTCTAATGAAGTGATGCCTAATCTCAATATGCTTAGTCCGAGAGTGCTGGACTTGATTTTTTGAAAGGTTGATAGCACTAGTGTTATCACATAGAATCGGGACACAACCAAGATCCACTAAGTAGTCTTGGAGTTGGTGTTTAATCCACAACACTTAGGTGCCATAGCTCCCCGCAGCAACATATGCTGCCTCTGCGGTTGAGAGGGCAACCGAGTGTTGTTTCTTGGAGGCCCAAGAAACTAAACACCTGCCCAGAAACTGGCAGTAGCCACTAATACTCTTGCGATCCAGCTTGCATCCAACGTAGTCCACATCAGAATAAGATATAAGAGATAAATCACATGATGACGGATACCACAATCCCAAATCTTGAGTGCCAGCAAGATATCTAAGGATACGTTTGACGGCAGTCAAGTGGGATTCTCTAGGACAAGCTTGAAATCTAGCACAAAGGCATACACTAAACTGGATATCTGGTCGAGATGCAGTCAAGTAAAGCAAAGAACCGATCATACCTCTATAGATTTTTGCATCCACTAATTTACCATTTTCATCCGAATCCAGTGATGTTGTGGTGCTCATAGGAGTTGAAATTAATTTGCAGTTGGTCATGTCGAATCTTTTCAGCAGCTCCTTGATGTATTTGGCTTGACTTATGAAGCATCCATCTTCTCCTTGGTTGACCTGCAAACCGAGAAAAAATTGGAGTTCTCCCATTAGGCTCATCTCAAATTCACTAGTCATGAGGTTAGCAAATTCCTCACACATTTCAGATTTAGTAGAACCAAACACAACATCATCAACATAAATTTGAACAATCAAGATGTTCTTACCTTGCTTCTTGGTGAAAAGTGTTTGATCTACCTTACCTCGTGTGTACCCTTTTTCAATGAGGAACGAGTTTAGTCTCTCATACCAAGCTCTTGGTGCTTGCTTAAGTCTATAAAGTGTCCTGTCTAGTTTGTATACAAAATCTGCATGGTTAGAATTCTCAAAGCCTGGGGGCGGCTCAACATAGACTTTTTCTTTGATCAAGCCATTCAAGAAAGTACTTTTTACATCCATTTGATACAGCTTTATTCTAAGGGAGCATGCAAAGGCAAGTAAAATTCTGATGGCTTCGAGTCTAGGAACTGGGGCATAAGATTCATCAAAGTCTACCCCAAACTCTTGATTATACCATTGAGCCACCAATCTAGCCATGTTTCTTATTATCTTGCCATCCTCACTGAGTTTATTCCTAAAGACCCATTTAGTGCCTATGACAGATTGTGATGAAGATTTAGAAACAAGATGCCAAACTTTGTTTCTCTCAAACTGGTTTAACTCGTCTTGCATTGAATTTATCCAGTTTTCATCCTTTAATGCCTCATCAACATTCTTGGGTTCAATCTGGGAGATAAGAGCAAGTTAATCTAATTCTTCCACAATTCTAAAATATGACATTGTTCTAGGTGGGTAATTCAAGCTACCAATGACATTTTTTAAAGGATGGTCCTTAAGAATTCTAATGTTTGTAGAATCATTACCTTCTCCTAGAGCTTGATCCCTTGCATTACTTGATTCAGCTAGGTCACCATCTTCTCTTGTTTCTTCTTGTAGATGATCATTCTTTTCCTTCATGCTTAGGAATTCCCCATCTTCATCATTTTTCCTACAAGAGTTATCATTGTTAGAATCATCATGATATTCATCAAATGAAACATGGGGTGATTCTTCCACAGTTTAACTCTTGACATTATAAATTCTACAAGCCCTAGATCTATCAGAATATCTAAGAAATATACATTCATCGCTCTTGGGCTCGAATTTATCTAAATCTCTTTTGTCATTATTGTGGATGAAGCATTTTGACCCAAATACTTTCATATGTGTGAGAGAAGGCTTTTAACCTTTCAGCAACTCATAAGGAGTCTTTTTGGTGTGTGGCCTTACCATAGAGCGGTTGATAATGTAATATACCGAGTTTACCGCTTCAGCCCAAAATTTCCTTGGGAGTTACCGTTCAACAAGCATTGTTCTTGCCATCTCTATGAGTGTTCGATTCCTTCTTTCAACTACACCATTTTGCTCCAGGGTTCTTGGTGAAGAAAACCGGTGTGAAATACCTTCAGCCCTGCAAAGATTATAGAAGTCAGCATTTTCAAATTCACCACCATGATCAGATTGAATGTTGGAAATCTTAAACTCACCGTCTTGCTTTATCTTCATATAGAGTGCCTGAAACTCATCAAAATCATCATTTTTATGTGTGAGAAAGAAAACCCATGTGAACCTAGAGTAATCATTCACCAAGACATATCCATATTTTCTACCACTTAAACTAGCAATTCTGGTTGGACCAAACAAATTCATATGAATAAGCTCAAGTGGTTTAGATGACATGTTTACAGATCTAGCCTTGAAGGATTTTCTTATTTGTTTACCTAGGGCACATGCATCACATAATTTATTTTCTTGTTTAAAAGATAGTTCAGGCAACTCTCTCACCATTGAATGCTTTAAAACTTTATGTAAGACATTGTAACTAACATGTCCTAGTCTACGATGCCATAACCATGCAAGCTCAGATTTTGGTGCAGTAAGACAAAGATTTATGTGAGCAGGATCATCTAAGTCAATCATGTAAACATTGCTGACTCTTTTTCCAAAAAAAATTTACCTTGCCAGATTTTGGTTCAAGGATTCTACATTCATAATAGTCAAACAACACTTTGTGACCCTTATCACAGAGTTGACTTATGCTAAGCAAGTTATATTTCAAGCCACGTTACAGATGGAGTTGGAGAGGTTCTTACCTACATTACCTGTTCCAATGATTTTTCCTTTGTTGTTCCCTCCAAATGTGACGTATCCTCCTTCCTTTTCCTCCAAGAGACAAAATTTTATTTTATCTCCAGTCATGTGTCTTGAATAGCTGCTATCAAGGTACCACCTGTTATGCATGACTGCAAGACACTCCCGCACAAGTAATTAAGCAATTGTGTTTGGAACCCAACCAAATTTGGGTCCCATCAAACTCTTTAGATTTTTAAAACATGAAACCATTTCTTTTGGAATCCAAACCTTCATAGCATTCACGTTTTGTTTGCTTCGAGCAGGGATTTGATTTTTCTTTTCAGCTTTGACATTCACTTTTTGTTTAGAAGCTCTTTGTTGGATTTTGTGAAAATTTGAGGAAGTTTGCTTCTTAAACCATTGAGGCGGTTGTTTAGTTTTGGGTTGAAAGTGATTGTTTTGCCACCTAGGGGATTGAGACTTATAAGATTGGTGAACACATGAATCACAATTTCTCCAAAAGTAGGGTGGTGTTGGCCTATATGAATGTGCAATCCAGTTATGGTGATATCTGGAAGATTGAGCATGCAATGGCCAAGGAAGTGTTGACCTATGTTGCTGGGAAGGTCGACCTTTCTTAGGCTTTTGGACAGACTTTTTGGGAATTTCAGTGACTGCCTCTTCAATCTTTTCTTTCCCTTTCACCTTTTATTTTTGCTGATTTTGTGTGGGAGTTGTGTTTGAGGTGAAAGATTCGGAAGATGAAACAAATGTGACAGTTTTTAACCCAATTGGCCTTTTGTTTGTAGGTTCAAAACATAACCCTTCCTTGTTGAAGTTCATTCTAGTACCTAGCAATGCATCTAGGTTTTCTTTTCCATCCACAATTTTTTCCAAAGATTGTTGTTTGTCCTTCAACTCTTTTTGTAGGTTTTCAATGTTTTGCAGGAGTTGAATGTTGACTTGTTTGACAGCTTCATACTTCTCATTGCTTAATTTACTATCCTTTTCATAAGTTTACATTTTGAGCTTCATGCTGTCAATCTCATTTCTCAAATCTTCATTTTCAGTTTCCAAGTCGGCCATTTCTTTTCTTCTTTCCTCCAAGTTCTCAATCATTTTCTTAAGATTTTCAATTTTAGTTTCAAGTAGAGCATTCTTATCATTCATATCATGATCATGCATAAAGAAGTTAATTTTCTTTTTCAATGATTTATTCTCCTTTTTGTACATGTCATATTTTTCCATGAGCTGTATATATGCTTCCTCCCAATCATCAAGTGTGTAATTTTCAAATGGAGAGTTTACCTCAGTTTCTTCATCACCTCTGGCCATGAGACAAAGATCTTCTTTTTCTTTGTCCGAGGAGCTAGTTCCACCATCACTTTCTTCCTCGTCACTCCAGGTGGACACCATGGCCTTGTTCTTCTTCTTGCCCTTCTTTTTGTCAGTCTTTTTAAATCTGTCAGGATAATGAGTCTTGAAATGCCCTGGTTTGTTGCAAGAATAACAAATGATTTTGTCAGATTTCTTAAAGTTTTTAGAATTAGATTTGAAACCATTTCTTACCATTGACCTTCCTCTCATGAAGCTCTTACCTTCCTTTCTCAAAAATTTTCTGAACTTACGTGTGAGCATGGCTACGTCATCCTCATCTCACTCACTTGCCTAATCCTCACCTTCATCAGAAGTGCCTTGACCGCTGGGTCCTGCTTTAAGAGCTAGGGGCTTTTTCTTAGGCACCCCAGCCTCTTTGTTCTTAAGGTTGATCTCATAGGTCATCAATGACCCAATGAGTTCATCTACCTTGGTAGTTGCGAGATCTCTCGATTCTTCAACCATGGTAGCCTTTGTGTGCCATGCGGGAGTCAATGATCTGAGAATCTTTCTCACAATTTTCTGTTCTGAGTATTTCTTTCCCAAATCAGTCAGACTATTAGTAAGTATAGTTAACCGAGCATACATATTTTAAATTGACTCATCAGGCTTCATGCGGAACATTTCATATTCAGAAACTAAAATATTGGCTTTTGTTTCTTATACCTGAGAGGTTCCTTCGTAAATTACCTCTAACTTGTCCCACATTTGTTTTGCCGTTGCGCAGGTAGCCACTCTTGAGAATTCTACTGGATGGAGTGAGCACTGCATGATGTGTTTGGCACTCCAGTTGACAGCGGATTGTCTTATTTGTTCTTGGTCCACAAATCCTCATTATCCGTAAGCTCATACGGACCTTTGCTGATCACTCGCCAAAGTTCGTAGTCTTGGGCGTGAATGAACACCTGCATGCGATATTTCCAATAAGGATAATTAGTTCCAGTAAAGTAAGGAGGCCTATTCACAGAATGTCTTTCAGGTAAGAAACCTTTGGACGCTAATCCACCATTTCCCTCAAGGTCGTTGGATCCCATAATGAGAGATTAGGCTCTGATACTACTTGTTGAGTAGTGGATAGCGGATCTAGAGGGGAGGGGTAAATAGATCTACCCCTCTTTTCGCAATGCAACCCTCTTTAAAGCTAGATAAAGATAATAGCAACGGAATATAACTAGTTTAACAAAGGACACAATGATTTTCTTAGCAAGATGATTACTAGTATATCGATTCGAACATAAGCATGCATCTAGAATGAAACAATCACACAAACAAACCACAACACACGAGATTTTAAGGTGGTTCGAACTGAATCCCCAGTCCTACGTCCACCCCTCACCAAATCCGGTGAGGCTCCACTAGTGCCATGCACTGAGCCGTAAATCGGAAAGACCTCCGATTGCCTTCCTACTAACCACAGGTAGGGACGTCAACACCGCAGATCGGACAACTTTCGATTGCCTTCCTACTAACCACCGATAGGGACTATCTTCAGTTTCAAATGTTTGAATGAAATGGAAAGAGAACAAACATGAAAACACTCAAACAAGATATAGAATATCCTCAAGGAGAAAAGATCTTGTCTGAGATGTTGATCAGCAACAAGGGCTTCTTCTCTCTTGCAAAGACTCCTCTTGATTCACCAACAAGGGTTCCTTCTTCTTTGCAAATCGATCTTCCTTGAATCTCCTTCTTTGAATTTCCTTTGAGTTGATGTGAGAGATAATGGATGCAGCCTTGAACCTTGATTACTTCTATACCTTCTTGGAGGTTGATGGCTTCAAAAATAAACTTGAATCACCTTAGATGGATGAAGAATTCCAGCCCGAAACACTGTTCACGGAGGTGCTACAGGACCCGTGAATCACCTCCTCTAGCCTCCCTTGATCTCTCTTGTTCCAATTGAAGCATTAGGGTTTCTAACCCCTCATGTGTTTGTTTTATACCATTTGAATGGTCCTTGGACATCCCCCAGACTAGATCCACAATTCATGGGGGATTGGGTGACTTTGGGGTTAAACAAATACAAGGAAAGAGGCTCTTCTCGAAGTAAAAAACATAGTCAACATTTGTTGGCTCGGGGCTGGCGGTCGACCTGAGCCTTCTGGCGGTCGACCGTTACTGAGAAAACCTGTAGATATTTCATCCCTGGAAATTTCGGTCGACCGCTACTGAGCTGGCGGTCGACCGCCACTGAGAGAGCTGCAGGCTGTGAGCTGCTGGCAGGGGCGGTCGACCGCCCCTGGGCTGGCGGTCGACCGCCACTAAGAGAGCTGCAGGCTGTGAGCTGCTGGCAGGGGCGGTCGACCGCCCCAGGGCTGGCAGTCGACCGCCAGCTGGGCAGACCCCCGGGTTTCCCGGTTCGGTCCGTTAACCCGTTAGCTCAATTGCTTAACTTCTTTAGCAGCTCGTTCTCATCTGTGGCATCAACCTTGACAGTCTTGAAGGTGTCAACTGAATCTTTGAACTTGGGTTCTCTTGGCTATGCTTCATTGTACATCGATCTTGGCTATGTGAAGTGCCGAATGTGAAGTGTCGACGTTTGCTTGTAGAAGAGATTTGCATCCTTGCTTGGGCGCGATCAATGAGCTTTCATTCTTGCCATCGTCACTCAATTTCTTGTCCATTCATTGGCATATATGTCATGAACAAAATGAAGTCCCACGATCAATGACACCCAAGAGGGGGGTGAATTGGGTGTTTACAAATTTTAAAGAAACTTTTGGCTTTTTACAAAATATGTGATAAACGTTAATTAGCAATTTGAAAACTGTTTAACTAATTCTCGCAATCTCTCCATTCCCACACGACCATATAACGAAAATAATCAAATCACACAAATAACACACAATGCGCAGCGGTTTTTAAGGTGGTTCAGATGCAACGACGGTAATCCTCCGTCCACCCCTCACCAAACCCGGTGAGGCTTCACTCGGGGATAAATCCCCAAACGGAGACGACGCTCCAACCACACAAGCAGGACGACACCTGCCCACACACACGGGGACGCACCCCAACACACACACACACACACACACACACACACACGGAGATGAGGTCTCCAACACGATCCAACAAGCGGATCAACAAAGCACACACACGCTGCGACAAGTGCAACACTCCACACACACAAACACTAAGATCTAGATAAAACCACACGCACACGTAGATCTAAGAAGACCTACGCACACACGAATCAAATACAACACACACACACACACGACCACATATCCAACAACGATCCACACACACACAAGTTTTCACAGTTTATGAGGAACACAAATATTACACCCAAAACACAAAGGCAATGAGGCACAGTTTAGAAAACTCCTGATTTGGCTTCCCTTTGAACGTATGCTGCTGATCTTTGAACGTGGCTTCAATCTTCACTTGAGCAGAGCTTGAAAGACTCTATATGGATCTTGAGAAACAATATTCTTTCACCTTTTAACAGCCTTTTCTCGAATCGGTGCTTGCTTGCTTCTTCTTCTTTCTTGGAGGTTGCTAGCTTCAGCTTTGGCTTGAAACACCTTGGAGATGGATGAAGAACTTACAAAATAGAATATGTTTGCAAGAGTTCTCGCAGCCTTCTTCTTGCCTTGATAGCCTCCTTCTTGATCTCTCTTTGTTGGTTGCTTGCTTCTTCACTTGAATGGGGGTATATTGGCTTCAGATTTACCTTCAATGTGTTGAGGAAGGATGAAGAACTTCAGCTCGAAGCACTATTCACGGAGGTGCTACAGTACCCGTGAATCTCCTCTTCTAGCTTCCCTTGATCTCTCTTGATCCCCTTGAAGCATTAGGGTTTCTAACCCTCTTCTATGTGTTTTATAGCATTTGAATGGTCTATAGAAACCCCCCAGACCAGATCCACATTTTGTGGGTGATTGGGTGACTTTAGAATTAAAGAAATCCATCGAGAATGGCTCTTCTCGAAGTGGAAAACAAAGTCAACATATGTTGGCTCGAGGCTGGCGGTCGACCTGTGGAAGCTGGCGGTCGACCGCTACTGAGAAACCTGTAGAAATTTGATCCCTGGATTTTTAGGTCGACCTGGGGCAGTCGACCGCCAGTTCTGCAGTATGAGACTTTTCGTGTTTGGTGATTCTGGTTGACCGAAATAACCTAGTCCTGCAAAGTTGAAGTGTTAGCCCAATGAAATACATCCAAATAATAATGACTTTAAGTAGATGTTTATTTCATACATTTGGGGGTTGGATTTCACTTGGTTTATGTATTAGAAACATCAAGACCATTTGATAATGTTATCATGATTAGAATGAGAAACTAATGCATTTGAAGAGTGAGCTTGTAAGTTATCAATCCAAGTTATCATTGTGAACCTCAAATATCATGAATGAAGTTTAGAAATGAGAGGTATATAGAATACCCATGGTGAGGTTGATGACTATGACAAGGTAAGAATCTTACCAATGGTTCTTGACAATAAATGACATATACCACCTGTGTTGACCTGTAAAAAAGTGAGGTACTTATCCATACGTACGGTTTACCAGGCGATTGCCATGAGTTTGATCCTGCAAGTAAGATAGTCAGGGTTAATACCATGCTCGTTCACATTGAAGAGGTTATGAAATCTCTTGCCTCTTGTAAAACCAACATATGCAAACCAAGCATCAAGGCCATGTAACCGTTGCCATTTCCATCTCAAACATACATAGATAACAATAGCATGAGCAATCAATCACAAGTTTAGTTATCATCACTTAATCACACATTAAGTTTAGTTATCATCAAAACCATAACTTAACTATCACAACAATCATCAAAACCATAGCTCAACAATCTCCCCATTTTTGATGATGACAAACTTATTGATGATGACAAACGTAATGATGATGACAAACTTAATGATTACTTATTAATGATGAAACAACAGAGTGGATACAACAGAATGGCACATATATTAAACTTATTGATGATGACAAACATAATGATGATGACAAACTTAATGATTACTTATTAATGATGATACAGCAGAGTGGATACAACAGAATGGCACATATATTCGTCTTCCCCTGTCACACACAACCATCAATTATTCTCCCCCTTTGACATAATCAAAAGGCGGGATAATACAAATCTTTCTCCCCTTGTGACACGATCAACAATATCAACAACGCTGGAAGAAGCCAAGCGAGGAAGAACAAGCTTATCTCCCTTTGAAACAACAATAGCCCATCTTATCAAATCAGAAGAAGTAAGGGCAAATCATGGACGAACAAATGAATATGATGCCAATCAGAGGAAACCAATTGGTGATTATTATCACAAATCAATATGATACCATCCAAAGTAAATATAGTCAAGCATGTATTGATACCAATTGAAGGTGGTGATTGGTAGGTTGGATATGAACCAATGGAGAAATATGTTCACAAGATGAGATGTTCAGCAGGATATCATGCAAAATCTAGATCACATGTCAGATTTTCTCAACATGCAAGAGCAGGAGGACATAACAAGAGAGTTTATTTTGATTTTCAAGTTTTCTGATTTTTATATTTTCTGTAAATGCATAAAAACACAATGCAAACATGTGACACTATGAATGCATGCAATGCAACTGAACAGACATGATGACAATATGAATGCAATCATATGAAACTCAATGCAAGCATACAATGGAATGAAAAACAACTAGGCCAATTTTTAAACTCAGAAACCAAATGTGATGGATTTTCATATTTTGACATTTTTGTGATAATGCATGAAGCTATATACATGCAAATGATGTCATATGAGATGTACAACCAAACAAATACATATATATATACATGCAACACAGCTCCCCCAGACTTGTTTAAGAGAGGATAGGTCTAAGAAGGGTGCATGAGGGTCATGACAATCGGAATGCACATGTGTAGCACATGGGAGATTGTGCAATCATGTAGGAGATTCATACAATTGCTAAAGCAGTCAATCAACTTTCTGAATACATATTAAATCAAATTTTCAGGTGTGTACGTGAGTAACATGAAAAATGATAGTTGCAATATAGATATTCAGATTTTTCGATTAACACAAGAAGATATTTTACAGACTGCACTTCAATTTTGAGAACAGCGTATTGGAGGCTACGCTCTAGCACAATGAATTTTCACCAATATTTTTCAACTCAACCAATAACACATGATTAGTCAGAATTTTTTAAGAGTGATCAGGTTCAAATAATCCCCTTTTACGCGAGTAGACGCATGGAACTCATGCCAGAATCCCCGGTTACTCAGAATACTGAACTATTTCATCTCATTTTGAATAGAGATACTAGTCAACACTTTTCAGATATGAACCACATCACGTCTCAGGTGACATGTGCCCAGTTTACTCAGTGAGATCGAGCATTGCTCTATCTTTCATTTCCATTTCAGATTTTTCAACAAGGATAGGTAGGCAACTTTTTTCTCAACTGTCTCTTCAACATGCATGCAGCAAGTTTAACATCTCGAGAGTGTTGAAAAGAAATTCATATATCCTTATCTTTAACACTCATTTTCACATTTTATGCATGAAGTGTGCGAATTTGATTCAGCATGTACACCGAAAATATCATGAATACACAACAGTGCAACTCCCCCTAAATAGATGCACATATGAAATATAAACTCTCCAAGAGTGTACGACATGAAACACTCCAATAATGACTCAAATGTAGCATTATTTATCAAGAAGACATAAGGCCATAGAAATGCCAAGGGATGGGGTTGAATAGCATATAATAGCACACAAGCACACATTGGGAGTTTATGCGAATGCACTATGACATGCGTGCGAGCAATGTGATGTCAATTGAATGGACAATTTGATACCAATTGAATGGATGCCGATTAAATGAACTAAGTGTGATTAATGCATGAGTTCTAATGCAATGTAAAATTTAACATGGGTGCAAAGTGTGAGTTTTTAGTTTTTTTTATTTGAGTGAACTAAATGCACCTAATGCATTGGATTCTGATACATGCAACCTATAACTGTATGAGAATGGAAGACATGATGCAAAAATAAGATGAAAGCTTTGATTTTCAGGCCAGTTTGGCAAATTCTCATTGAAATCATCCACATTCTATTCATGAATCAACAAACATTTCATGACATGGTCTTTATGAATAATGGTGCTTAGATGATCAAAATTAAGCAATGCAACCCAATTCTAGAATTGTTCAACAGCAGATTTTTAAAGGTCATTCACAAGTGTTGAAATGAGAATTCATCCAAAAGCCAAATATTTGAATCATTTGATCAGAAACATATTTTCAATTTAAAGAACTCAGCTCAAGGATTCATTCATAACTCCACCAATCATAATTTTCAGGATCTGGTACAAGGTGGAGATTTTTGTCCGAAGACCCAACTCAACGCATAGGGAATGCTTCCAAGTGGATATAATCCACTCTTCCATAGACACAATTTGATATACCAGATATATAATTTAATTCAAGTGTGATCATGCAATTCAAATTGAGAATATTCAATATGCAACCACTTCATACACATCTTTCAAGATTTTGAATTTGATTCAATCAATTAGGCACATTCATCACAACATGCTAGTAAATGATAATTCAAGTTTTTAGAATCAATACCTGTCACTTGAGAGTGTCACCAAGTGACAAAGAGGCCATTGCATGAATTTACAAGGTTGAATTACCTTAGTTCAGACGACAGGATTGGAAGCCTTCATGCCCTAATATCACTAATCCTACGAAGGTTAGTACTTCATATTTTGATTTTCATACCTTTGCCTTGAGAATCTATTTTCTTCCAAGCCTTCCATCTGCAATCCAATGAAGAATGAAATTTAGTTTACTCATGAGTGTATTTTAAAATCTTCTTGCACAATCCCTGCACAATGGTCACAAAAGGCATTATTAGTAGCTCAGAAATGATATCATCCACATATACTCAAACCACTAAAATGTCTTTTACCTGATTTGTCTTGTGAGAGGTGTTTGATCAACCTTACCTATTTAACATGTTCTCAATCAAAAGATGCGGGCTTTTTATACCATGCCTTGGGTACTTACTTTAGCACGTATAAGGACTTTCACCACCTTGTACTTGAGTTGATACTGGAGGTTGTTCTACACAAAGTATCCCATCTTCTTGTAGTAACTTGAGAGGGTTCTCATCATTTTCATCCTTGCAAGGTATTCTTCCAGTTGATTCAAGCTTGGTCATGACTGGCCCATCATCATTTATATTTTGGGAGTATAATCTACATCCAGGAGCAAACAGAATTGATTTGTCAATTTCGATTCAAATTTATTAACAATGACATGGCAAATTCATTTAACAATTAACATTTCCTAAACAGCTCTAGATGCAATGCATGACTCATGTGTGAACCTAAACGTTAAGCCTATATAACGAATGTGGTTGCTCCCCCTTAGTGTGTACATGAATGCAATAGGTTTAGTAACAATCCAATGCCATATGCAGCCTTTTAAGTAAATGACTCATAGTACCATGCGGATAACTTAGATCCGAAGATCACCTCACGCGTAATGATAGTTTTCAGACAGGGTTAACCTGCCCTTCCTTATGTCACCATTTGATATACTATGTAATCATGGATGACGAATGTATGGGGATTGCAATATATTATGACATGAATACACAATGTTCAACTTATGCATGACAGAGTATGAAAGTGAAAGTGTATGTAAACTCAATATATATAGTGAAATCATGATCTGAAGAATCTTCAAGCTCTTCTTTACACGAAGATGCTATATGACAATTGATATGCGCACAAATATGCAAACAACTATGAATGAAATGCATGTACATATATATGCAAGATTACATGACTATATGACACAAAGTAAGTTAAAACATGACACAATCACTACAGAAAGTAGGAGGGATATCACCTGAATGCTCAGATTCGGTTTTTTTATTTTTCTTCCAACCTGACTTATGCCACTTGGCCCGTGTGCCTTACCTTCTTGATGAAAATAGATTTCATGCTTTACATTTCCAAGGCACACCTGCAAAGCAGATTTCTCAATTGACATTCTTAGGTACCAAAATCCTTTTGGGTCCTTGTGGGTTAGCAGCAACATAGGCATGTGGTTAATAATTTTTGACAACATTCAAATCATCATTTTTCTTTAGAAAACAATCATGCTTAACATTCCCAGATTTGCCAAAGTGATGGTAGAAGGCACGTGGCATCATCTTCTTTCTTCTCATGGGTTCTACTGATTTGTGTGTGTGAGCATGATGTGTTGAGTGGAAGTTCTTTCTCTTCAACAATAACCAACAATGTAAAGTTGTATGATCCCTTTTACCACAGTGATTGCAATGCATAGAAGATTTTATGGTGAAAGTTTTCTTTACATTTTTCAAAACAGCTTGATTTTCACATGCTTTCAAGTCATCATTCTTCATAATGAAACAATCATGCATGACATGTCCAGATTTACCACAGTAAAAATATGAGAGTTTCTTTCTAGGTGGTTGTGTGTGTGTAGCAGAAGTATGTTTAACATGTATGGGTGTGCTAGCAGCATTTTTGGATTTTTGATGCAAATTGATTTTCTTTGTGGATGCATGTGTGTGTGCAACATGATTTTTCTTTTTCAGATTTGCATTTGATGTGCTGGCTATGTTTGAACTGTGTACAAAAGATGTATAAACTTTATTTCCAAACTTCTTTTTGTTCACAGGATTATAGCCCAGTCCTTCCCTTTAAAAATTCACTTTCATCCCTAATAATTTATCCAAGTTTTCTTGACTATTTACAAATCTAGACAGCGAATCATTCAAGTCAAGAATTTTAGATTGAAGAGATGAAATTTGCAAATCAGAGTTGGTAAGTTCTTCTTCACAAGTAGAAAGACTAACATTCAACATGGCATTGGTAGTCTTAAGGCATTCTACTTCTTGCCTAAGTTCATCCACATTTTCACATTCTCTAACAACCACAGATTTTCCTTTTTCAAGAATCAACAATCTTTCAGAAATGACCTTGTTCAATTCCTTTAGTTTCTCATTTTCTTTAACAAGCTTTTCATCATGAATCAGTTCATTTATCAAGGTTTGATCATCGGCCATTGAATTCAGTTTTACAGTCATCTCCTTGTTTTCATTTCTTAAGGAACATATTTGATCTTTGTGAAATTCAATGTCAAACACATGAGCCTCAATCATTTCCTCTAGATGCAAGCATTTTTTACAAGAGGAATTACACTTATTTTGTTCGGCATCCTTTTTCAATTTTTTGTTTTCAGATTTTAGCTTCTTATATTTTTTAGCAAGATCATCATACGCAATCAACAAATCTTCATAGCTAACTTCATCTTCATTATCAGAATCAGAATTTACCTTTGAGCTTGATTCAATTTGCTGATCACTCCCTTGATCGCTCGTACCTGCCACAAGGCATTGGTCTTCATGCTCTTCCCGGACTTTCGTTAAGCCATCCAAGATACCCTTTGCGGACCTGCAATGGGAGACAAAAGGAAACTGATTAGAATTGACTGCAGCAGTGAACAGCTTTAAAACCAACCGATTTTGATCATGTTTATGCTTATGATTTTCAGCCCAGACAGCTTTATCTTTAGGCAATTCATAGGGACCATAAGAGACAAGCTTCCATAGCTTAGGGTCGTATGAATTGACTAGACTGAACATTCTTCCTATCCACAAATCAAAATTGCAACCATTAAACACCGGTGGAGAATTCAAAGCGTACATAATGGTAGTCATTGATCTGGATCACTCTAGATCGTTAGATCTATAAAAAATAGAGCCTTGGCTCTGATACCAATTGAAGTCCCGCGATCAATGACACCCAAGAGGGGGGTGTCTTGGGGGGTGAATTGGGTGTTTACAAATTTTAAAGAAACTTTTGGCTTTTTACAAAATATGTGATAAACGTTAATTAGCAATTTGAAAACTGTTTAACTAATTCTTTCAATCTCTCCGTTCCCACACGACCATATAACTAAAACAATCAAACCACACAAATAACACACAATGCACAGCGATTTTTAAGGTGGTTCGGATGCAACGACGGCAATCTTACGTCTACCCCTCACCAAACCCGGTGAGGCTTCACTCGGGGATAAATCCCCAAACGGAGACGACGCTCCAACCACACACGCAGGACGACACCTACCCACACACACGGGGACGCACCCCAACACACACACACACACACACAGACGAGGTCTCCAACACGATCCAACAAGCGAATCAACAAAGCACACACACGCTGCGACAAGTGCAGCACTCCACACACACAAACACTAATATCTAGATAAAACCACACACACACGTAGATCTAAGAAGACCTACGCACACACGAATCAAATACAACACACACACACACGACCACATATCCAACAACAATCCACACACACACAAGTTTTCACAGTTTATGAGGAACACAAATATAACACCCAAAACACAGGCAATGAGGCACAGTTTAGAAAACTCCTGATTTGGCTTCCCTTTGAACGTATGCTGCTGATCTTTGAACGTGGCTTCAATCTTCACTTGAGCAGAGCTTGAAAGACTTCATATGGATCTTGAGAAACAATATTCTTTCACCTTTTAGCAGCCTTTTCTTGAATCGGTGCTTGCTTGCTTCTTCTTCTTTCTTGGAGGTTGCTAGCTTCAGCTTTGGCTTGAAACACCTTGGAGATGGATGAAGAACTTACAAAATGGAATATGTTTGCAAGAGTTCCTGCAGCCTTCTTCTTGCCTTGATAGCCTCCTTCTTGATCTCTCTTTGTTGGTTGCTTGCTTCTTCACTTGAATGGGGGTATATTGGCTTCAGATTTACCTTCAATGTGTTGAGGAAGGATGAAGAACTTCAGCTCGAAGCACTATTCACAGAGGTGCTACAGTACCCGTGAATCTCCTCTTCTAGCTTCCCTTGATCTCTCTTGACCCCCTTGAAGCATTAGGGTTTCTAACCCTCTTCTATGTGTTTTATAGCATTTGAATGGTCTATAGAAACCCCCAGACCAGATCCACATTTTGTGGGTGATTGGGTGACTTTAGGATTAAAGAAATCCATCGATAATGGCTCTTCTCGAAGTGGAAAATAAAGTCAACATATGTTGGCTCGGGGCTGGCGGTCGACCTGTGGAAGCTGGCGGTCGACTGCTACTGAGAAACCTGTAGAAATTTGATCCCTGGATTTTTAGGTCGACCTGGGGCGGTCGACCGCTGCTCTCGGTCGACCTGGGGCGGTCGACCGCCAGTTCTGCAGTATGAGACTTTTCGTGTTTGGCGATTCTGGTTGACCGGAATGACCTAGTCCTGCAAAGTTGAAGTGTTAGCCCAATGAAATACATCCAAATAATAATGACTTTAAGTAGATGTTTATTTCATACATTTGGGGGTTGGATTTCACTTGGTTTATACATTAGAAACATCAAGACCATTTGAGCATGTTATCATGATTAGAATGAGAAACTAATGCATTTGAAGAGTGAGCTTGTAAGTTATCAATCCAAGTTATCATTGTGAACCTCAAATATCATGAATGAAGTTTAGAAATGAGAGGTATATAGAATACCCATGGTGAGGTTGATGACTATGACAAGGTAAGAATCTTACCAATGGTTCTTGACAATAAATGACATATACCACCTGTGTTGACCTGTAAAAAAGTGAGGTACTTATCCATACGTACGGTTTACCAGGCGATTGCCATGAGTTTGATCCTGCAAGTAAGATAGTCAGGGTTAATACCATGCTCGTTCACATTGAAGAGGTTATGAAATCTCTTGCCTCTTGTAAAACCAACATATGCAAACCAAATATCAAGGCCATGTAACCGTTGCCATTTCCCATCTCAAACATACATAGATAACAATAGCATGAGCAATCAATCACAAGTTTAGTTATCATCACTTAATCACACATTAAGTTTAGTTATCATCAAAACCATAACTTAACTATCACAACAATCATCAAAACCATAGCTCAACACAAAACATCAAGTATGTCAGTCATATGAGATTTGGCAAACATCAATGACTTATAGTGTTCAGCCATTATCAAAATCAAGAATATCAAATAACTCAAATGACCACAGGATGATGTCGAATGACTCAAATGACCACAGGGGCACAACAGGACTTTGATTTTACTATTCAATATCATCCTGTCAAAGCTAATGTTGTAGTGGATGCACTCAGTGGAAAACCAATGGAAAAGCTATCAAGTCTTATGATTAGTATGACTAATCTCATTCCTCAATTTGCTCAGTTGAACTTAGATATTGACATGAAGGAAGAAGATTATTTTATGGCTAGTATTCGAACTCAACCTACATTAATAGAAGATCTGGTCAAGCTACAAGACGATGACCCAGTATTACTAGAGATTAAAACCAATATTGAGCAAAGGCCGGATTTCTCTATTGCCAATGATGAAAGATTGCTATTTAAGGGTCGAATTTGTATACCAGATCATGTGGATACTAAGAAACTGATCCTGGAAGAAGCTCACAATTCTAAGTACACCATTCATCCTGGTGGTACTAAAATGTATCAGGATTTTAAAAGGAACTTTTGGTGGCCCAATATGAAAAGAGAAATAGCAGATTTCATGTCTCGTTGTCTCACTTGTCAACAAGTAAAGACAGAGCATTTAAGACCCGCAGGTAAAATACACCCCTTGAATATTCCCGAATGGAAATGGGAAAGTGTAGGGATGGATTTCATCATGGATTTACCTAAAACAAGAGGAGGACACGATGGAATATGAGAAATCATAGACCGATTGACAAAATCTGCACATTTTCTGCCAATTAAAAGTCGATGGTCTGTGGATATTCTAGTAGCATTGTACATAAGGGAAATCATCAAATTACATGGTGTCCTTGTCACTATCATATCGGATCGAGATCCTCAATTGACATCACAGTTTTGGAAGGGTCTTAAACATTCTTTAGGGACCCGACTAAACTTTAGCACATCATTCCATCCACAAACTGATGGTTAAATGGAAAGGACGAATCAAGTGGTGGAAGATATGCTAAGGGCTTGTGCTATTGATTTTGGAGGTAGTTGGCATGATCACTTACCATTAGTGGAATTTGCATACAATAATAGCTACTAGTCTAGTATACAAATGGCATCATTTGAAACTTTATATGGAAGAAGCTGTCGATCACCGATATGCTAGAATGAAGTAGGAGAAAGGCAATTTCTAGGTCCCGACATGGTCGGGGATACTACAGAAAAGATAAAACTTATTCGGGAGAGGCTTCAGATGGCACAAGACCGATAAAAATCTTATGCTGATAATCGAAGGCGCGACTTGGAGTTCCAAGTGGGAGATCATGTGTACCTTAAGGTTTCTCCGGGTCATGGTATTCGAAGATTTGGCATTAAAGGCAAGCTTACTCCAAGATTTATTGGCCCATTTGAAATTCTGAAAAGGGTCGGTGAAGTGGCTTATCGACTGGCTTTGCCTCCACAACTAGCAGGAGTTTATGACGTATTCCATGTTTCTATGTTGAACAAATATGTTTATGATCCTTACCATGTTATCACTTATGATGATTTGAAAATTCATAAGGATATGAAGTACGAGCAAGCACCAATTAAGATTCTTGAACGAGAAGTGCGTCAACTAAGGAATAAGGCCATTCCTATGGTCAAGATTCAATGGAAGAAGTCATGGCCCTTTGAAGCAACATGGGAGACGGAGAAAGCTATGCGCAAGAAATATCCGGAGTTATTTAATTGTAAGTACACTCTCCATAAAATCCATATATATTAAATTTGGGGACCAAATTCTCTTAAGTGGGGGAGGGTGTAATGCCCCAGAATTTTTATAAATTATTTTTGATGAATTTAGGATTTTTTTGGAATTATTAAAGGTCCAAATGAATTAATAAATAAATATTAGGTTAAATAAATCATTATTTAGACCCAATTATGATAAACAATTAACCTAGCCTAATTAATTGAAGCCCAAAGGGTTTAAGGACCAAGCCCATGAAGTTTGGCCCATATTCTAGAAGGTTAATTAGCCTATTCACGGAATTTAGGGGTAAACACACCTTGAATAGATAATTAAATGGATAAGCCAAAATTAGAGTTTGAACTCATTTCAAATTCGGCGCCCAGGATCTATAGCGGTCTATCGTGCAACCGCTAAATGCCATCAAGCGACCCATTAAGCGACCGCTACATTCTGTCAGTTCCGTGAAGTGAATAAAGAGCAACAAGATTAGATTTTTTATGAGTTATCTCCTAGAGATCGAGATGGGTGGATTAGTAAACATCTTAAGGACTCTCAGGAATCGATCTAAGGTTTAATAAGGACTCTAGGATTGATCTAATCCCCAAACCCTAGCAAAACCCTATAAATAGAACCTAGTTTTGACCTGCGCGACCCTTACATTGGCTCGCGTGAAACCAAGGTAAGACGATGTTATTTCAGGTAGGTTTTTAAAAAGATTTTATTGTTAATATATAGGACTAACATCTCCCAAAATTTCATGCTAGGATATCAAGCACACAAAGAGATAGAAGTCTACAAAGTTGCTGGTTCCATATTAGCGACCCAGGAAACTGTGCAAAAGTCCGATGAAGATCAAGGAATTAGGATACCAAAATGAGGTAATTAGCATTAGTGCCTTTGGAACTTTTTGTTCCCTTTAATATCTACTTCTTACCCTCCAAATTTCATGTCCTTAGGTCAAGAGAGTAAGGAGTTAGAGCAGCGTGAAGTTACTGATTTACCACAAGAAGTTCGGGATTAGGGTTAACTTCCAGTCTGAAATTTCAAGACTAGAAGTCTTAGCAGAGGTAGGTCATCTCATGAACGGCTGAAATGTCATTCTAGGGATAAAAGCCCTCTGGTTTTACTCGATTTCATGCTTTATGTGTGGAGAATTTCATGTTTCAATAGACCTATGCACTTAATATGTCATACATGCATATCTTTTAGCCCTAATGAACTCAAGTATTTCTTTTGTCATGATACATGATTCCCATGCATATTGTAGCCTATTTCTCATTCTATCATGTAGAAGTTTTGTAAATATGTTGATTTCCAGACATGATGTGTTTAGACATAGTTTCTTATTATTTATGTTTACTGTCAGTCGTGCTCTAGCGGCCAGGTTCGACCGCCAACCTCGTGCAGTGGCCCTACGATAAACCGCTAGACACTATGTAAACTCGATTTTTATGAAATCTCTGGCGGACCAGAAACAGACCATTTTTATCTCTCTGGCGGCCTTACGATAAACCGCCAACTCGCTGTAACAGATCTATGATAGACCGCCAATGTTCTATTTTCTGTCAACCCGAGATAGATCAAGAACAGTCCATTTAACTTATAAGTAAGCCTATTTAACTATGTTCTAACATGTCTTAATGTTATGAACTACTCTAAGTTTTATTTTACTGATTCATAACAGTGATTTCATGTTCTTTACGGTTATTTTAAACATATGATAGTTTCTTGCCAAAAACCTTATAGTCTTGTATTAAATTATGGTTTAAGTGCTTGTATGAACGAGATTGAACGTTGGTTTCTCACTGTACACATTCTATTCCTATCTCAGAGTCATTTCTGAAAGTTCATGGCGTATATTCCGGTATATGGCCATTAGTTACACACTTTGCACTTATAGGAACATAATCTTGAACATGATAACCTCTCCTTTGGATATTCCTTCCAATGGACTAGAAAATCTTGTTTCAAAGCCTCTGTAATTCTCTGCGAGCCTGGGATTCCCACTAGGACATCGAGTTGGTTGTACCATTAAAAATCTAATTATCTAGAAAGCACTACCGATGTTTTCTGATTTTAATTCTATGACGGTTCAATACTCGACCGCTAAAGCACATTAACGGTCCTGTATCTGACCGCCACGTCATCTGAGTCCAATTGATTTCTTTCTGGATTCAGCCCATTCTAGCGGCCCAATACTAGACCGCCATGTAAATATAGCAGCCCAGTTATAGACCGCCAAGTTTCTCGAGTTCTGTTAACCCAAGGTTTGACCAAGGGTTAATATCTATATGATCCTAGAAAGACTATTGAATTTCTGGGGCATGTCACCTTAATTAAAAATGATTTGACTAAATTATGAAAGTTAAGAAAAGTACTATTACGCTGCCATTTTATTTCCATGGCATAACCTAGTTATTTAAGGTATTTATTGAAATTCTTTATTTTCTTGTAGAAGCATTCGTATTTTTGGTTACTTTATCATGTGTTTATCATTGAAATTGTACATTCTTGGCCACATTATTTACATGCGTGGAAGTAGCTTGATTTAGACTTGAAGATGTGATTCGAGCACTGATTGTGTTCAAGGGCTCTATGCTAGTCCCCTCGGTTGATTGTCGGAAACATACTATTATAAACTATGGGGTATGATGCTACTGGCGTCGCATTGCGCTGGGAGTACTTTTTTTATAAATAAGTGAAATGTCCACGGCAATCACGGAAATATTCACGACTTATGAAAATATCCATAGAAATTCACAAAGTACTTGTTACTAAGTGAAGAGTACATTCTTGCTTAACTTGCTAGTACACTCTTGTTACATTCTTGAAAGGCCATAATTACATTCTTGCTTGATCATGCTTGCTCAATCATATCTTAACTTGGTCTTGTCTTGTTACTTTGGTTTATTTACATGATTTACTGCATTCCCATGATTTTCCCTTATTCTTTAGAGCTAAAACGCTAATCACTTTAATATTGTCAATCATGCTGATTCGAAGATACCTACTGGGCAAGTGTGCTCATTACCTACTTTTCAATCTTTTCAGGAGATGCAAGTAGTTCGGATTCGGATTCGAGTTATTCAAGTGATGGGTCCGAGAGCGAATGAAAGTCTCATAAAATTGAGAGAGAAGACTTAGGAAGTCAATAATGTCTAGATCGAGTTCATGTAATTTTCTCTTTATTGAGTCAACTAGATTTGGAATCGTCTATGTACTTGGATTTTTATCATTCTTACTATTAATGGAAGGAGAAGTTGATTAAATCATTGTGCAATTGCATCTTATGTGTGATTGTCTTGCGCTCTAATTATTCTTGCTTGCAAGAGACTGACCATGTCGGCTGTTCACGATTCCTAAAATTGTCTTCCGTTGTATTAAAAGCTCGGGGTGTGACAATCGAACTTGTTACATAGGGACGTACTGCGATCAAAACGGTACAATCACGATACTCATTGAAAACTGGGTGGAATTGGCTCCCTAGTGGGTGCCATGATATCAAGAATAAGTGCTCATATACATATGGTTGCCCGTTCTTTGTACACGATAAGGTAGAAAGAATTTGTGTCTACATAGAGGCACTAAATCCTTAAGGGATAGCAATGGTATGGTTTCCCCACTCCATTAGCTCAACAAAATATTCTCACGGCGGCTAAATAGCATACCATGAGGGCCAGTCTACCATGTTTCTTTAGAGTGACATGGCAATTAAAAAGTGTCATGGGTTTTAGTGGTACAACCTGCTCAGCGGCCTTGAGGGAATCCAAGGCTTCGCGTAGACTTACGGAGGTCTCTATGATAAAATCACTAGTCTGAAGAAAGGAATATCCCGCGGAGGGCTCATTCATCACCGAAAAATAGTGGGGTAATCGTGAAACCATCGAGAAACGTGAGACTATATCTACGGACTGAGATATAGTGCCAATAAATAAACCCTCGGTATGGGTCACAAAAAACTCTCGAAAAAAATAGGGATCAGTCCAAAATGGCGCCTGCCACAGTGCCATTATTTCTTTAAATTAAGTCTTTCTGTTAAGTCGTTCCATTCAGGATTTCATTTTTTCAATTACATAACTACATCTAGAAAATTCCCGCTCAGGGTGAATGGTGCCCTGGCAGCAGCCATCTTTTCTAAATATAGCGCCCAGGTCAGGGGCGCTATATCAAATAGAGACTTGGTCTCAGCCGTTGTTTCATCCATGGGTAACTTGGTCATGAACAGTAGCACCTTTTCAAATAAAATAATTTTGCAGGAATGAACACATGGACAGGTAGAGAAAAATAGCAGGATTCTAGCAGTGTACTCATGCATTAGATTAGACATCAGGATTCATGGTTATTAAATTTTAAACTTGGTATATTTATTTAATTTCAAAAGGAATAACGACTGTGCATAGAGTCATTTTATTAATATAGCGCCCATGTATGGGTCGTTATTCACTGTTTTATGCCGAAACTACGATCTAGAAAATTGCAAATCACTCTTCTAATCTTACTGATCTATATGCATGCACGGGGCTTAGTGTTTACAGGATTTGTCTTAGAACTTGAGAACACCTACCTTTTTGGGTTGATTTGGTTTGACGAATATGCAAAATATGCAGTAGCAGCACTGCAATCTGGCAGGAACAGGGGAAGAAGGCAATTGCAGCTTCACAGCAACAGGACGGCGACAGCTTCCTTGATTCAGGAAGACTAAGAAGCATCAGTTAAGATGACTATCCGCTGCAGCTTCAAACGGATGTTCTTCCTTCTGTTTATAGCAACAGAAGAAAGATGCAGCTTCAGGGAACAAAGGCCTTTCCTCCACGTGCAGTCGCAGGAAGAAGAGTAACAGGGTCTGCGGCAGTAAGAGGAAGAAGAGTAGCAGCATGTTGCTCTTCACAGAAAGAAGCAGCAGGGAACAACAACCTCCACTCCGCTTCCGAAAGAAGAAGAAACAAGAGCAGAGAGGAAGAACACCGTAGGTAGATGAAGCAGTAGTCGGTGTTCGATCGATGAGGCAGGGAATTTATAGAGAAGCAATCCTACTAGAGAATTAGTGTTCGATCAGGATTGATATTCCCCACGTAAGAATCCTATTGCATCATAATTTCCTACGTATTAATCCTTCCAGATCAAGACCTTCTCGAACATCAACCGGTGTCCTACTTAGAACGAACCACGGTCGGCAGTTTCCATATTTCACCCTTAGTGAAATGGCGCTCAAGCAAGGGTCTTCATTTCATAGAATAGCGCCCTTACATGAGGGCTCTATTTCTCAAAATGGCACCCTATCAAGGGGCGCCCTTTCCATTGGCCCATTTGGGTTTAAGTATAAGGCCCATTAGTGTATGAGGTGTTTGTGTATGGGATCTGGCCTTGGCTAATTTGTTTGTTTTAATTTTATTTAAGAACTTTCATTCCTATAATTCATCAGGGTTGCTACACCCTCTCCCACTTAGAAGAATTTGGTCCCCAAATTCAATCGTACATAGATGTGGAGGGTGCAGAGTACATACGATTCGCAAATAAGTCTGGGAATCTCTTCTTCATGGATTCTTCGGTCTCCCATGTGGCTTCTTGTTCTGAGCATTTACTCCATTGTACCTTAACCATGGGAATTATCTTGTTCCTTAGTGCACGCACCTCGCGATCACAGATTTTTATGGGCTTTTGTTCATAAGTGAGATCCTTTTATATCACCAGGTCTCCATGATCTATGACATGTGACGGATCGTGCACATACTTCTTCAACATTGAAACGTGGAACACATTGTGAACTTCGGACAATTGAGGAGGCAAGGTGATGCGGTACGTAACCTCGCCAACTCTTTCTAATACTTCAAAAGGGCCGATATACCTTGGTGTAAGCATGCCCTTAATACCAAACCTTCTAATTCCTCGTCCTGGAGAAATTTTATGAAATACATGGTCTCTGACTTGGAATTCGAGATCTCTCCTCCTTGTATCTGCATAGTCTTTTGTCTAGACTGAGCCATTTGAAGTCTTTCTCTAATTAGCTGGATCTTTTCTGTGGTGTCTCTCACCATGTCTGGGCCAAGTAGTTGTTTCTCACCAACTTCATCCCAGCATAAGGGTGATCGACAACTTCTTTCGTATAAGGCTTCAAAAGGTGCCATTAGTTTACTTGCCTGATAACTGTTATTATATGCAAACTCGACCAAAGGTAAGTGATCATGCCAGCTTCCGCCAAAGTCAATGATACAGGCTCTGAGCATGTCTTCTACCACTTGATTTGTTCTTTCGGTCTGACCATCCGTCTGAGAATGAAAGGTTGTACTAAAGTTGAGTCTCGTCCCCAATGAATGTTGTAGACCCTTCCAAAAGTGAGAAGTAAAATGCGGATCTCGGTCAGACACGATTGAAACAGGTACTCCATGTAGTTTGACTATTTCCTTGATATATAATGCAGCAAGAACATCGACTGACCATCGACTCTTGATTGGCAGAAAGTGAGCTGACTTGGTCAATCGGTCTATGATGACCCATATTCCATCATGTCCTCCTTTAGATTTAGATAGTCCCATTATAAAGTCCATACCGATATTCTCTCACTTCCATTTGAGAATATCTAGAGGATGTAGCTTACCGGCAGGCTTTTGGTGTTCCGTCTTAACTTGTTGGCAGGTGAGACAACAAGACACAAAGTCCGCTACCTCTCTTTTCATGTTGGGCCACCAAAAGGTCCGCTTTAAGTCTTGGTACATCTTGGTGGATCCAGGATGAATCGTGTATCTTGATCTGTGAGTTTCTTCTAGTATCTTCTTCTTTAGTTCTGGACAATCTGGAACACAAGTTCTCTCTCTAAATAATAATCTTCCATCTGATGCTAACTTGAAATCAGATTGCTCTTCCATTTTGCCCTTGATTTCTACTAACACTGGGTCATTGTCTTGGAGTCCTTGTATTTCAGAGAGTAGATCTAGTTGTATCCTCATATGTGATAGAGTAATACACTTGTTCTCCTTGTCCATTACTTATGTTGAGTTTAGAGAATTGTTCTAACAATTTCCACTCCTGAATCATACAATTGGCAAGAGGGCTCTTGGCTTTCAACTGAGGGCATCAGCTACAGGATTACCCTTTCCAAGATGATATTGTATTGTAAAGTCGAAATCCTTGAGATATTCTAGCCAACGTCTTTGTCTCATATTCAATTCCTTCTGAGAGAAGAGGTACTTGAGACTCTTGTGATCGGAGTATACAGTGAATTGTACTCCGTATAGGTAATGTCTCCAGATCTTTAATGCAAACACTACCGTAGCCAATTCTAGGTCGTGGACCGGGTAGTTCTCTTCATGCTTCTTCAGTTGTCGGGAAGAGTAAGCTATGACTCTTCCTTGTTGCATTAACACACTTCCGAGGCCAATACCCGACGCATCGGTGTACACCTCTAATTTCTCTCCTTCAATTGGTAAGGCTAGAACCGGGGCAGTAGTCAAGTGATCCTTTAGAGCTTGAAAGCTTCTTTCGTAGTCTTCGCTCCACTCATAACGGATCTCCTTGCGGGTTAGCCTAGTAAGTGGCACGGGGATTTTTGAGAAGTCCTTGATGAATCATCGATAATAGCCTGCAAGACCCAAGAAACTACGGATCTTGCTAGCATTGGTTGGCCTTTCCCAATACTTCACAGCTTCAACCTTTGATGGATCTACTGATAACCCATCCTTGGAGATTACATGTCCTAAGAAGGATACTTCTTCTAGCCAGAACTCACATTTACTGAGCTTTGCATATAATTGATTTGTCCTCAATATCTATAATGTAATGATCTTCATGTTCTTCCTTGGTCTTCGAATAAATCAATATATCAATGATGAAGACCACCACAAACTGATCTAGATGAGACCTGAATATACTATTCATCAACTGCATAAAGGCTGCAGGGGCATTTGTTAGTCCAAAAGGCATAACAACAAATTCGTAGTGCCCATACCTGCTCCTGAACGCGGTCTTATGAATGTCCTCATCTTTTATTCTCAATTGGTGGTATCCCGACCAGAGATCGATCTTCGAGAAATATTTCAATCTAGATATCTGATCAAATAATTCATCGATCCTCGATAGTGGATACTTGTTCTTGATCGTTGTTGATTTGTTTTAATTAGATTCCTATCCCGCCCCCTTTAAATACATACATGCATAAACATGTGAATCAAAGACAAGGGGGATGAAAGAATGAGAAATACTAACCATGATCGCAACCAAGGTTCCAACAACGCCAAAGGATGAAGAACTGTAAAGAATGGTGCTGTGTACATTGGAAAGAAAACTTGATCGCGCTTGAAACGGGGTGCGGGGAACTTGTGGATTCAAACCTCCTCTCCTTCCAGCCGGCTAGAGGAAAAGGGCCTCACGTTGTATTCATACTCTCCTGCAAAACAAAGCCAAAACAAGGATAAAAAACCCATTAGAACATGCATGTGCAGCATCAATCCTACAGTGATAAAATAGGGGTAGAAATTGAGGGCAAACTCACCGGGGGAGGTTTTTAACCTCTGTGGAAGAGTGGAAATAATAGGTGTGTGTATTGTGCATGCATGAGATTTGAAATCATGAGATTTGATTGAGAGAATAGAGAGAAATCATCGATGCAAAACGGGGAAAAACACATGTGTAGCAGAAAATGCAGGAAATTGTGATGATTGGTGATTTTGAGAGGAAGATAACTAAGAGTATAGATCATGAAATCAAACCCAGAAGGATGCAATGGAAAGCCAATACTTCCCTCTTCAAGTCAAGGTCGAAGTTGTGAGTTAGAATTGCAGCATGGCTTCGCCCCGAACCAAGAAAGAGCCCCCCCCCCCCCCCCCCCCCCCCCGTCGCGACTGTGAACTGGGCAGTTTATATAGAGGTTGCAGAAAAACCAAGAAAGTTCTCCCAAGATTTTAGAGGATAGAGTCCACCAAAATTCGTGTTCTATGGATCAATCTCGAGATAATACAAAGGATAAGAGGTAGGAACAAGTGGGACTCAATTTGGTGGAAGGATCTGGAAGATATGGCTTCTAGAAGAGAGCCCTGGAGCTTAATCTGCAGAGTTTGAGTTGAACCAGGACACCTAAACCTCCAACTTCCGTCCACGATTCTGAGCAAGATAGCCAATGAAATTTGGAGTTCTTTGGACTGAATTCAAGATAATATAAAGGAGCAACCATAGGAACAAACAGCGCTCAATTCGGAGTAGAATTCAAGAAGTTATGGGCTCTGCAAGAGGGCCACGGCGCACAAAAATGGAGCAGAGTCCAGCACGAATTGGACTCTCAGGTGTGTGTAACGGTCTATCGTACGACCGTCAGAGTTATGTAACGGACTAGGGTAGGTCCGTCACACTCTGGGGGTCGAACGGGGTAATTTCGGGCAAGTTTGATTGTGACGGTCTAGTATAGGACCGTCGCAGTGCTCTGATGCATCTACACTAGACCGTCACATGTGCTCTAACGCACCTACACTAGACCTTCACACCGATGAAGGAAAATTCTGGGCAGACTACACGCGACTTTGGAAATTAAAGCGTATCTCTCAAACGGAGCAGAACTAGCAAAAGTGGTAGAAGAAGAAATTGTAGATAACTGAGAGAGGAACAACTTTTATGAAGAAAGGAAGTTGAGAAAATGAACAGAAGATGGAGAAAATGGGGCTAGAACAGAGAGGAAAATTCTGAGACATAGGTGAACAGCACAGCACGTCGGAAAAATGTGAATAGCTCACAATCGGGGTAGAACTTTGGTGAAGACAACTTTTTGAAAAGAGGAACAGAAGGAGATGAAAAAGGACTACTTTCAGGACTGCGTAGCGGGAGAGAGCCGATTACTTGAGGGAAGCCGGCCTAAATGGGTCGAAAGTTAACTTGGAAGCCAGAATTTGATAAGATAAGCTTTAGGGCTCTAGGAAATCATGATCTCTAGGGCTTAAAGGGAATGGAATAATGAAAATTGGCTTGAAATCCATCCAAGGAATGCTCCAAAATAATGGGTAATTCGGGACATCAAAAATGATGAATAAGAGAAATGACGCAACTTGTGGGTTAAAAACGGGTGTCAACAGATGCCCCTCCTTGATGTCCGCTTTGCAAGGGAACGAGCGAAAGCGACGCGGAGGCAAAATGGAAAGGAGATGGAGCGAAAGCGATAGCGACGTGAAATGGAGATGAAGCAGAGATGAAGCGGAGAGAACTGAAAAGCGGGCATCAAGGCAAAAAGACACCTGTCACAACCAACAAGCGACATGAATTTTCCCGAAAATGCCGAACTAACCACCCCGAATGGATGACAAGGATGAGACATGTCTGGAGAACTAACTAAGGGAAAGGAAACACGACCAGCCTCATCGGGGACACAATCCACGGACAATGAGTGGGTCGGCAGGAACACAACATAAGAGCTGGAAAAGGAAAATAAGACTAAGATAACATCCAAACATGAATCACGCTGGCCAACCAGACCAAGCGGCAAGATCAGAGAAATCGTTCAAATCAAGAGTGGAATGAAGAATCTCTTACCCAAGAGAACTGAGATGTAATTAACCATTGCTGAGGAGAAATCGTTGAATGGATCACAAGGCATGAATGCTCAAAATGACATGATGCATGCTGGGCTAAAATAAAGAAATCATTAAAATGAATGCAAAGAAAGATAAAATAGAAAGTACTCAAGGATACTATAGCTAGACCGAGCCAAGATGGGGTCAAGAGTCTTCTTGCAACCACGGCGTGCGAGACAGAGTCTATCGTCTCCCACCCGACTCAACCGAGCGGCCTATCCAACGATTAACCGTATGCTCCTAGATCATCATCATTTTTGTTAAAGGGGAACATCAGATCCCAGAACACACGGCCAACCAGCCGGTCCTTGAGAGGCTATAATAATGTAGATACCATATAGTAATGCAATAATGAGAAAGGATAGAGAGCCATACCTGACTTACCTGTGCAGGTGAAACGGCATTTTTTTTAAATTTTTTGATTTTTATGGATTTTCAAATAAGATAACAACAATATGAATGACCATGATAAACAAGCATGAACGAAAGATAGCATAACACAACGATTAACTGAACGATCGACAACACAACAAAACATAACGATCAAACGAATGGAAAACAACACAACAAGACGAACGAGCACATATGTAATGGTATGAACAAACCTCACGTATGCAAGATGAACGTGAGGGACAAGATAACAATGCAGTGAGATAACACACGGTTGGGACAAGACAACACGCAAGTGGTGGGACAGCACATGAGATATAAAAGGATGACTAACAACATATGCAAGATAACTAACAACACGTGGTGAAGAACAAAATAACATGTGTGGGACAACACGGTGGGACATAGACACGGCGAGAGAAGGATACGGCGTGACAAAGGACATAAACAAATACGCCCTTCAATCAAAACCCAAGATCAGAATGAAGCAGAATCGCCAGGTTCATAATCGTGAGGTAAAGCCCTCTCATAGATATAATCCTTGCAAACAAAAGTTGAGAAGGACACAAGCTTCAGAATAAATCGAGAGATATGATTGAAGAAGGGAACAGATCAGAAGATGAACATGAGACAAATAGAACAAAATATGGAACAAGGAAAGTTTGAGTACCTGCAACCTGCACACTTAGCAAACAGATTACGTATCTGTCCTCAAAATATAATGTAAAAGATAAATATTTTTAGATTTTTCAAATTTCTTGATTTTTTTGGATTTTGAAAATATTTGATTTTTTTTGTTTTTTTTTTCATTTTTTGGAATCTCATTTTTTTGGATTTTTGACAATATCTCATTTTTTTAGATTTTTGACAATATCTCATTTTTTTGGATTTTTGAAATAGCAATCTGCAGCACCCAAAGATATGCTCGAACTACTGGCTAGGGATCGCCGTCTCTCCCCTCTCATTAAAGACCGCCCTTGAGCAGGGCGTGTATGTGAGGGTGACTTACCACAACCAACTGCCTCTAAAGAACCGTGCCCCTACTAAGGCCATACCCAGGATACAACCCAGCCAAAGAGGGAGAAATAGAAGAAAAATTAGAGATAAGCTTTATGCAGGATGGGAGATATCAAGATTCGAATTCCTTCCAGGGCACCACCCTTCAAAGAGATAGGTTTGTTACGCCGGGACTTTGTGTCTTTGATTTTGAAACTCATATTTATCAGGCATGCATGCGACCGGGCTCATGGCGTCCCGCGGGGAACTTTACTGCCACTCTTGCCATGCCTTTGATTCATAATTTTGCATATTTATTCATCCATTTATTTTTGACAGCCCTTGTTTGGCTAGATATTGCATGAACGCTCATATTCGAGGGTCAAGACTGCCCCTATTTAAGACCTCTCTCGTATTAGGGAGCGCCTAAGTTGGTCATCTCATCCATCCATCTCTTGCCCCTGCACTTGTCCGAGCAGAGAAGAGAAAAAGACATTTGTACATACCCAAAGTATGGCCAAAGCAGCAACAGTGTGCCTCAGAGGAATCGGCTATGGCTCACCATGAAGTGTGTGAAAAACCCATGCTCAAAGGTCACCCTCAACGATCGGGGAAAGAACTAGACTCCCAACGCGGAGCTATCACTGGCCTAAGGATGCTGCAGAAGCAAACTCATTTTAAATGACCTAAATGAACTAAGCAAATTTCTAAAAGCCATTTAACCATGTTGAGGAATAGTATTATAACCATGTGTAGAAACAATAATGGAAATGAAAGCATGTTTCTTTGCTCAAAATAAAGATACCTTTGCAAATCCATGGCGTGGAAATCGGCATCCTGAAGCGATCTCGATCATCAAGCTTTGAGGAGCGCGAGTAGCTTTGTATTCCTTGCTTGTCAGGATAAAAGATGAAAGGAGAGTAAAGGATTGGATTCCTCGACACAGGGGAGTGGCAGACATCATACTGGACGAAGAAGGGATAAAAAGGAAGAGAGACGAGGGCTAGAACTCTCTCGTTAAGGTACTGAGGCGTTGATAACAAGGAACCAGATACAGAATAAACATGGATTAACTGAGATCAAGGCGGGCTAAAGTCTCGAAAATAGCACGAAAAAGGGTAATGACCCCGAAAGGGTGAGATAGAAAGAATAGACGAACCATAAGAAGATTGTGGCAAAGATAAGGGGGAAGAGGAGTGATCATCTGACGTGGTCGGAGAAAAGGAATGAGAATCACCCGACAGGGTCGGGGAAGGAGAATGAGAATCACCCGCCAATGACGGGGAAAGAAAATGATAGACACCCGATAGGGTTGGGGAAGAAGAATGATGGTCACCTGACAGGGTCGGGGAAAGAAAAGGGTAATCACCCGACATGGTCGGGGAAGGATCAGAAGTAGAGCCCGGGGATACCAGAAGAGAAGGATCAGAAGAAGTCCCAAAAGTGGGATGAAAGGATGACATAGGCCGAGGCCTTAAATCATGAGAGAACGGAGAATCTGGAGACTCCGGATGAGTGGAGAAAGAAGAGTGGGGGTTTGCGGACCCGAAAAGAGAGGAGAAGATCATAGAAACTAGATTAGAGGAAGGGAGGTACACCACCCAGGGGTGGAAGCTGAGTAGAAGAAAGGATGATTGGAGAGGAGGGGAAGACGGAGAAGTGGCCCCTCTAGTGCACAACACGCGGCCTTTGTACTTGCATCGCTGCCTCTTCTTAGCAGCAATCCCTTGAACACGGGTCTGCCTGGTGCGGACCCAGACCTTTGGCCTTCTCGATCTGCAATGTCTCCTCAAATAACGGGCCCATCTGGCAGACGACCTAGCCCGATCATGAATATGTAGCTTCGTCGGGGTGGTTGCCCCTAGACACCCAGTGCTAACCATATACGGACATTCTTGAATGGCTGATCCCTCAAATGAATGAATATCAGAAAACCACGGAGTTTTGTCACTTGGCACTAGCAGCATGAGATTCGGTAACTCCACTCGGCACTCAGCCTTGAAGCACGACTCCCTTGATAGAAGAGACGGGTGAAGCTGAGGGAGATCAATGCACAACGTTGACGTGGCCGACACACCAATAAACCGAGGGAGATTGCATAGAATATGCAGAATGTCCTTGGAAAGTGCAAGAGATACGGCCAATTGCCCCTTGAATAGGGAATCCATCAAGCTCTTGGTGACCGTATGGGTTAGCACAATCTGAGTAAAGAACCCTTCTTGGCCTGTCATCTGAATGGCAATAGAGTGAAGAGAAATAATTGCATCAACGGTGAACTCTCCGGCGAGCAAAGAGATTGCCACCGGCCTTGCTCGGGAAGAAACTGGCATCAACTCAAGGGAAATCTTCTTGTCAACTGTCTTCACTAGGAGTGTAGGCTCAACATCCCCAAAATAACCAGGGACCAGGATGCGGATCGGCATTCGGCAAATAAAATCTTGAATCCTAAAATGCATGGCCGGCAGTGAATCATCTTGACTTGGCTTATTGTCTCCCTGGGGATTAGACCCAAGGGGCACCATGGGTAATGCACACCCGCTCCGTGGGGTGGAAATAGGTGGAAGACTGGGGATAGGAGTAGGTTCAGAAGACGTGGGGGTTTCAACGGGTATGGTGTGTTTAGGTGGAGGCAAAGGTAAGGGTGAAGGTATGACTTGCTAGGGCGAGGGCGGCAAAGGCAAAATTTGCTCAGGCTCGGTCAAAGGTGATGACGGGGGTGATGGAGGCTTAGGCAATGGTGATGGTGGTGGGGATGGTGTAGGCGATTGAGAGGATGGTGGAGATGGTGATGTGGTCGATGGAGGTAGTGGACATGGCAAAGGTGAAGAAGGGGGTTATGGCACCCACCGTCGACGTATTGACACAACGCGCCGAACGACATTGGGGGTGGAAGTAGTGGTGGAAGAAGTAGAAGAAGGGGAGGTGGCACTAGCCTGAGCAGAGGCTTAGGTTTGTGGAGGTTGCGGAGATTGGATAGGAGATAGCGAAGGTAATAGAGTAGGCGAGGTAGTAGGTGATGGAGCGGGTTTAACGCTAGATGAAGAATCACTGGGGTGCCCCCGGTCTTGTAGAGATGGAGACGGCTGCTTGGGCGGTGCTCCTTGTTGCTGCTGCTTACTGCGGAGATCTAAAACAACTTTACGCATGGCGGCCCAATCAATCCTTTTATTATCTTCCATGTCATAAACATAATCCCGGAACTCAGGACAATCCTCAACCAAATGCCCCTGCTGGCGATGATATTCACAGAACTGAAGCATATCCTCGACTGCAGGTCGGCAAGGCACAACCGGAGAGAGCGGTAACGCATGGGTGGCCATCAAAGCCCTGAAAATATCCGTGAAGCACTCCGACAACGGAAGACGAGGAGCCCGCTTCGGGCAAGGTGGATGCCGAGGGGTATGAGGTGAGGATGGTTGTGGAGATGGAAGTGGAGGTTGCGTAGGCAAGAGTGCGTGGCTAGTGGTGGAGGGCTTTGGTGATGGCATGTGTGGAACGAGAGAGGGGGTATGTAGACAGCATCTACTTGCTCGGGATGTGGTGTTCCCTTGACCGGAAGTGGAGATGGAGACGGGTATGTGGTTGCAGAAGGCTGACTCATGGAAGGTTGATATGCGGAGGCGTATGGGTACGTAGAGCGGGAGGTTGGCTCATGGAGGGATATGTGGCGGAAGGCTGACTCATGGCGGGCTGACTCATGGGAGCATATGGTTGGCACGTGGAGGTTGAAGGTTGATATGTGGAGGTGGATGGTGGAGACTCGGGGTCAAGGGAATCTTGGATTTGTTGGCGAATGAAGCGGGCTCGACTGTATAATTGTTGCCATGAGGTAATGTTGTTGAGGGCTAAGATAAACCGATACTCGGGCGTGGTATTGGATATCAGCATCTTGATTTGCTCTCTCTCTGGAATGTGCCCTGGGACCTACGCGGCAAGGCGACGCCAACGATCGGCAAAGGTAGAGAACTCCTCTTCGGGCTTCATCATCTCATGGGCCAGATCCACAATAGAGTACTTGGGCCCAACCTGGTCTTGAAACTGTTGAATAAATCCCTCTTGTACAGCTTAAAAATTTGCAACTTGCTATTGCGGAAGAGAGAAGAACCAATCCCGAGCCGGGACTTCCAATGACAGACCAAACAAATAAGCCATCAAGTGTTAGTCATGTCAAAATTGGGCCGACTCATAAACGAACTCCTTCAAGTGCACATATGGGTCACCGACTCCACTATAACGGCGATATGTGGGAATTTGTGATGGAGGCGGAAGCCGAAGACCTTGAAATACGAACGGAACACTTAAAGAGGATTTGGGATCGATCCGACGTTGAAGCTCATCAAGCTGGCGTTGGGTTTGAGCAATCATCACCTGGGTAGGGAGAGATCGAGAAGAATATGGGCCAGCTTGAGCAAGAGGTTGTGAATTAGGACCAGGAGCATGGTATTGGGCCGGATAAGAGGATCCGGGCTGAGAAGAAGAAGGGCCCATTCCGAGAATGGAAGGATATGCGGGCCTGGAAGAAGCATGAGCATAAGGACCCATTGGGCTGGCAGCATAAGGAGAAGAAGAATGAGTCCCATTAGAAAAATAAGGCCCATTAGGAGAATGGGGCCCGTTAAGATGATGAGGCCCATTAATGAGAGAAGGAGGCCCATGAAGATGAGATGCAATAAGACGTTGGGCTTGGGTCGGATCCATTTGGCGAACAAGACTTGAAAGATGGGCCATGAGATTAGCATGTTCCTCGGAGGGATCAGAGGGACCACGGGAAGATGGGCCCACGTGGGAAGAGGATTCCACGCGGGAATAGGAAGAAGATTGAAAAAAGGAATGAGACAAGGGGTTAGAATGATACTCCATGAGGGCAAATGGAGACTTAATAGAATGATATCAAGGAGAATACAAGTGGGGAAGCAAGGGCTTAATGGGCTTGAGAACAAGGGGGGCTGACCCACTAATGCAAAGATGAATGGACAACGGACGAAGGGACAATGGACTAGACAAATGAACACACAAAATGGGCTAGCCTAAAGTGGGCCTAACAATAACAAAACATGTGGATGCAACACAAAACACCACTAATGGGCTTGGACAAGCCCAAACAACACAAACAATGCAATGTGAGAGTTTTCACCCTAGTCAAATAAGTTGATATGATGGGAAATCTTTTAGGGATTTTAATAGACCTTTTAATGATTTGAATTAATAATAATTCCCTCAAGATAGGAATCCTAGGGGAATAAGGTCTAAACTTTGGTTTGACTAAGGTTAACTCCGTCACACTTATGTAAATGCAAGTTTAAGGGGTGGGAAGGTACAACCGGCCCGGTGTCCGTGTGGGAATCCACAGCTCGCGGGGACTTATGGAGGTCCCGGATAAGATCACCTAGTCGACCCCAAGGAATATGGAGGTGAGAGGATCACATAGCAGGGTAGGAAATGCAACTATGATATGCAACGTATGACCCTATGTGCACCGGAGTGCATACAAATTCTAGCTTAAAACTAGAAAATCAAGACTAGATTAAACTATGCAAACATGATCCAACTAAGACAAATAGTATATGGATGGAAAGACAATACAAAGGTCTACACAACGGGCCCAACAACAGATCAATCTGACCCCGGGAGGTCAATCAAATCACTGAGCAAAGTTGCCCCCGTGAACCTGTGCGTAGACCACATGCAGATTTTATGGACAAAATGCTAAAATGATGACAATTTTTAACTAAGTAAATGAGACCCAAATGATGCAAATAAGCTATGGATGGAAAGACAATACAAAGGACTATCCAATGGAATAAAAATTAGTGCAATCAGATACCGGGAAGGCAGTCAAATCACTGAGTAAAGATGTACCTGTGAACCTGTCCCTGAGCCTGCCTGCAGAACTCCAAAATAATGAAAATTGGAATAATGAAAATTGGCTCGAAATCCATCCAAGGAATGCTCCAAAATAATGGGTAATTCGGGACATCAAAAATGATGAATAAGAGAAATGACGCAACTTGTGGGCTAAAAACGGGTGTCAACAATCGTGAGGTGGTTCAACTGCCGATAGTCGATGCATAGTCTCATTGATCCATCCTTCTTCTTTACGAATAATACGGGCGCTCCCCACGGGGAAGTGCTCGGTCTAATAAATCATTTCTTCAAAAGTTCCATCAATTGCTCCTTTAATTCCTTGAGCTCGGCAGGGGACATCCTATAGGGTGCCTTAGAAACTGGACCAGCACCAGGGACAAGGTCAATGGTGAATGCCACTTCTCTTTGTAGGGGTAATCCGGGCAAATCTTCCGAAAATACATCGGGAAAATCCCGAACAACTGGGATGTCTTCCATCTTGGACTCCTTAGTCTCTTTTATGGTGACAAACACATGAAAAGATACACACCCTCTCCTTATTAACTTACTAGTTCGGAGGGCCGAAATAAGAGGTGACTTGTTTCGACTCTTTGGGCTAGTGTAAACACGTTCCGAGAACTCCTTAAAAGTAACCTTGCCGTTACGGTAATCTACAACTGCATTGTGGGTGGACAGCCAATCGGCTCCTAGTATGACATCATACCCTTTTAAATCGAGGCATATCAGGTCGGCAGGTAGATTTTTCCCTATTATCTCCACCTTACAATTCGGGTAGTAATGTGTAATATCAGATTCTTCTCCGATCGGGGTGGAGATCACTAAGTCTAACCACTCGAGTTCCATAGATGGAGGTTCAGCAAACTTCTTCGAAATAAAAGAATGTGATGCACCGGTATCAAACAAGACACGAGCAGACTTGGAACAGATCTTTAAGGTACCTTCCACTAGTCCGCCTTCATCTTGTTCCGCCTCCTGAAGAGCTTGGAGACGTGCTTGTTTCTTCATTGGGCGCTTTTCGTCTCCGGCTTGTTCCTTTAGCAAGGCTCCCGCAATGGAGACAAGCTCCGAGTCTTCTCCAGCATTCCTCGGCCCTATGGCCAGTCTTGTCACAATGTCTACACACCTCTTTATAAGGTGTGGTAGTAATGGAGAAAGGTTTATTATTCTTCTTGGGTTTCTTCTCTTGGGAAGAAGTACTTCCAACGTTGGTTCTCTTCTTATTAAAGGAGGGCTTGAAATTGACGGTACTAGTAATAGGCTCTTTCTTGTCCTTCCCACGTATTATGTCGGACAGCTCCATGGCATCTTCTAGTAATTGGGCTCTTCGAACCATATCCAAATAGACTTGAATGTCCATCACCACCAGTTGGGTGATAAATTAAGGTCGAAGCCCATTGAGGAATCTCCTCGCCTTCATCTTCTCAGTACTTACTAAGTGCTTCGCGTACCTTGATAGCCGAGAGAATTGAGCCTCATACTCGGCCACTGATAGGGTTCTGCGTTTGAGTGTGGCGAATTCTGCGGCTTTCTTCTCTTGTATACGATCGGAGAAATATTTGTTATTGAAGTGTTCGGTGAATTCCACCCATGTAATAGGTTCTTCTTATAATGTAGCTTCTACGGACTCCCACCAGGAACGGGCATCCCTTTCCAATTGGAAGGTAGCTAGTAACACCTTCTCTTCGTCCGTACATTGCATAACACGGAATATCATTTCTACTTCTTTGAGCCAGTGCTCGGCATCATCATGGTCTGATGAGCCAATAAACTTTGACGGGTTCATATTTCTGAAACTACGGTGGAGATCACCCGCTCCACGGTTTGCCCCACCTTGCGCCACTTGCTATAGCGCCTGTGTAATGCCTTGAATAGTGTGTTGCATATTATGCCATTGGGCACGTTCGGCAGCCATAGTCCTATAAGAAATTTAAGTAACTACATTAATATATATAAGTTTAATGCAAGGATCTGAGTTCTTAAGTTGACTTAAACCCATGGTTCTACCTAATCTCACCGGGTAAAGGCATAACCTATCCTTGGACTTGGATTTCCTAGGAATTGAATATCCTAGGCTCCGATACCACAAAAACGGTCACGCCCCGAGTGTGGATGGAACCCGAAGATGCGTGACGAGTTTATATCGATCATGTCAATCAGAGCGTAAGTGTCTTCGACACATAGAGATAGAGTGTGCACAAGTAATGATAACCAAGTCCTTTATTAATCATAAACTTTCAAATTACTTCTATTACAACTCTTGATGAAAACACTAGGACTCAATAAAAGAAAAGGCACAATGGTTGACTCAAGAAAAATAGAAAAGACAGGACTAGATAACACTTTGACGGTTGGAATGGCTCTAAGCTCTTCACTCATGTCCATCCCCATCCGAATGAGCCTCGTCATCGGAGTTACCTGAAACGCCCATATACATGTGTGGTCAGTCTCCAGCCGCTCATAACACAGACGGTTGACTTTGAGCCGTTCATCTATTTACTGGATATTTAGCTGATTTCCTGAATTTCCACCGACAAGCATTTGTACGGTCGGGAGTTAGCCGCATAAGACCATTGTGCGGTACCTCCTAAGCCATCTGTTTCCCAGAATCCTAACGTCGCTGATTTTTAGATAATTATCTAATTATCTAATCTATTTTGATTTATCACCGACAAGGAATGAGCGGTTTTCTCTTGGCCGCTCTTGTGGATGTATGGTCTACCCGCAGCCGTTTATCTGTGAGAGTCCAACGGCAAGGTTTTCGGTCATCTCGATGGATAGTTGGATAATATTTTATGTTTATTGAATTTCCACCGACAGGGTTAGACGGCCTAGGAGATGGCCGCTCATCCTGTTGGGTGGTCTATCGTGAGACCGTTCATCGTCTCGATTCCTGAGCATTTCAAGGGTTCTCTCTCTCTATCCGTGGTTTTATCCCTAACTTCTCCCGTTATTTTCTCCGCGGATACTGAACCAAATTTGGCGCCGTTTCTTCTGGTTGAGAGATAATTCGATTATCTTCATCTTTTCTTTGATTATCTCGACCTGAAAATGCCTAAAAACCCTAAATTCGGGGTTAGCATTTGGGTGCTCTATAAATAGACCCTAAAGGCTACCTTTGAAAAGGGGGGAGATTTTTGGTTGACGGCGAAGCTTTGCTGAAATTTTGAGCGACCTAGCACCAAGGAGGGAGGCCTTCTACGTCCCTACAGGCCTCCGGTTCATGGAATAGTCCTAGTTTTGAGTCTTTTACATTTGATAATCCAGTTTCTTCTCATTACATGCTTGTTTCTACACGTCCATTCTCCCACATTTTCTTTGTTTGCACTATCATTCACACACCTTCCTATGCTTTTTTGGCGCCCCCAGGGGTTTAAAAATTCCCAGATATCCCCCATTCCATTTAGTCATGTTCATTTCCGTATGTTTAAGCATTTACTCCACTTTCTAGTTCTAACTTGGGTTTTCTTTTGTGTTCTACATGTTATTTTGCAGGTCAGCAACACACTAACGCGAGGCCCATCCTTTCTGGCCGGCCGAAAAGGGTGGAGGTTGGACCCCTTTTGTAATTCCTGGCGTGGTGGTTTTATGCGGTTCCCAACTAGCCGTTCAAGGAGCTGTGCGGTGAAATCTGGACCGTTCTTCTTCTTCCTGCGGTCATTTTGAAACCGTTCATCTGAAGCGCTATTAGACGGTCTGTAGTGCGACCGTTCATCTATATAGGCGGTTCCTCCGGAGCCGTACATCGTTGTAGCGCTGCATACCAGGCGAGTACCTCTTCTGTTCTTTCCAAGGTACGGCGTGTCCATCACGTAAAATGCCTTGGTGGCGATCACACATGTTTACATGCTTCTGTCTCCTTCTACCTTTCATGTATTTCTCATATTGATTTAGTAGAAGGGATGGAAGAGACTCTTTTTAGCCGGCCGGTAGAGAAAGGTAAAAAAAAAACATGTCAACACACCATTTTTTGGCGATCACAGTGGGACACCTAGTGCCCATCGTGTTAGTGACTTGCTGACCTTCTCTGTTGCTTTGTTAGCCCTTTTTCTTGAAGTGGTTTCAGGTTGATCTTTGCTGGTCGCGTTCTCTTTCCTATGGAACTTGTACGGTCCCTCTTGAGCCGTCCTAATCTTGTGCGGCCGTAAGTCCACCATTCTTCTCTACGAACAGTGCCACTTCTCCTCCAAGCCTGCTGTCGTGAGCGGTTTCTCACCACCCGTTCATCGTCCATGCGGTCTGCGTTTGGCCGTCCATCTTGCTAGCACAGGTACGCCTCTGTCCCCATAGTGTTGGTTTGGTTGCTATTACACGGTTGCTGTAAGTCTGTTCCAGCTCTTACGCGGTCTACCTGGAGACCGTTCAACCTAGTACGCTTCTGATTGCTATCTCCTTTCATTCCAGAGTTTTCTGATTTTCGTGTTAGTCTGTCGTTACTCCCTGGATTATACGGTCATCTACAGACCATCTATCTCCCTGAGCGGTCTTATAGAGACCGTCCTTGTCGTGCTACAGTGCACCCGTGCTTCACTTTGGTTGCCATGTTATTTCATTTTCATGACACTTGGTGCTGATTATTGATCCCCCCCTATTCTTGTATCATTGTTGCATACTTGTTTTCATTTCTTACATATTTGTTTGATTATTGTTTGCTAGTTTCTAGGCTAGATCTTGCATGCACTCCGGTGCACATAGGATTCATGCATTTCATTCACATCTAGTTGCATTCCTACCGAGGTAGGGTTTCCTCTCATCTCCAAACTCCTTGGAGCCAACTAGGGGACCTTGCCAAGGACCTCCGTAAGTCCCCGTGAGCCGTGGATTCCCACACGGACGTCGGGCAGGTTGTACCACACCATCCCTCAGTCTAGGGTTCTGCATCTACATGAGGGAGAGCCCCCTAGAGTCACCCTATTTTCCATTCTTACCCTAGTTAGGTACCTTATGGTTGAGTGAATTCACATTTTAATTAATCCACTAAGGTCCTAAAGAGGAACTTATAAAATCTTTGTGCATCATTTATAACTTGGGTGGTCAATTGGTTGATTCTTTTCTCATCTCTCCCCTCTATTGTGTGTTGCGGTATCATCATTCACCTCATTTTCTCAGATTAGGCTCATTTGATTTAGTTCATCTGTGTGTGTCTCCATTTAGTTGCTTTTGTCCTAGGCTCATTTCTATCCTTGTATTCCTTTGAAATTCTTGACTGTATAAAGTCTCCACTCTCTCCATGGAGCATTTTTCCCCTGTATCCTATTCATATTCCTTTCTACCTTCTTATCTCCGTGTGGATTCCTCTTCTCATGCGGGCCCTTCTCCTTATTCCTCCATGGGACCCTATTCTTTTAACGGACCTTCTTATCTCGCCCGTGCTACTGTTAGTCCAATCAATCCTCATTCCTACATACATAATCCTTCCAGGCTCATGCATCCCTACATTCCCGGAATGGGCTTGCCTTCTTATCAGGCTGGGTCCCTCTATTCGGCCCATCAACATTATCCTGGTTTACACTCATCCTCTCTTGCTCAGGCTGGCCCATATCCTTCTTGGACTCTTCCTACCGAGGAGATGTTCGCTCAGGCCCAACGCCAGCTTGATGAATTGCAACGCCGAATCAATCCTCAAACTTCTTTGGATATCCCATTTGCATTCCAGGGTCTTCAGCTTCCACCACGTTCACAGATTCCTGCATATCGTCGCTATGGTGGAATTGGTGACCCCTACATCCATTTGAAGGATTTCTTATATGAGTCGGCCCAGTTCCGACACGATCTACACTTGATGGCCTATTTGTTTGGCTTATCTTTAGAGGGCTCGGCCAAGGATTGGTTCTTCATGTTACTGCAAGAGCAGATGATGAATTTTCAAGTTATACAAGAAAAATTTGTTCAGCAGTACCGAGACTAGGTTGGGCCTAGATATTCTATGGTGGATTTGGCCCAAGAGAAGATGAAGCCCGACGAGGAATTCTCCACGTTCGCCGACCGCTGGCGTCGCCTGGCCACGCAAGTTCCGGGGCATATTCCGGAGGGCGAACAAATCAAGATGGTTATTTCTAATGCAACGCCCGAGCTTAGATGCATCTTAGCCCTGAATGATATCACTTCCTGCCAACAACTCTACAGCTGAGCCCGCTTCATTAGCCAGCAACTCCTAGTTTCCCCTGACCATGAGTCTCCTTCACCTTCACCTTCCACATACCCCTTCTCTTCACCATCCCCCACAAGTCAGCCCTCCACCTCATATCCCTCCATGAGTCGACCTTCCGCTCCCACACACACATATACCTCCACTACATCTTCCTCCATGAGTCAGCCCTCTGCTGTTTTATGTCCACACACCTCTCCACTTCCGGTCAAGGAAACATCACACTCTGAGCGGGTGGATGCCGTCCATTATATTCCCACTCCCTCCACGCCTCCACATCACTCTAGCCCTCCGCCTTCACCTACGCAATCCCCCTTACCTTCGCAACCCCCGCTTCCATCCTCGCAACCGCCCCCATTGCATCCGCCTTGCCCGAAGCGGTCTCTTCACCCCCCGTTGCCAAAATCTTTTACGGACGTTTTCATGGCTTTGATGGCCACCCATGCGTTGCAACTCCCTCCAGGTGTGCCTTGCCAACCCGTGGTCGGGAATTTGCTCCATGTCTGTAAGTTTCATCGTCAACAGGGGCATTTGATTGAGGACTGCCCCGAGTTCCGGGAATTTGTTTACAGCTTGGAAGACAATAAGATGATTGTTTGGGATGTCATGCGCCAAGTTATTATAGATCTTCGTAAACAGCAGCAGCAAGCGCCACCCAGGCAGCCGTCTCCGTCTCAAGACTAGGGGCATCCCTGTGATTCTTCAGTTGATAAAGCACCCGCTCCGTTATTTATCCCATCACCTACCCCCTCACCTTCACCGTCTCCTACTCAACCTCCACGGCCTCCACAAACCCAAGCCTCTGCTCAGGCCAACACAAACTCTTCTCCTTCCCCCTCCATTTCCACCACCGCTTCTACTTCCAACGTCGCTCGACGTGTTGTACCGACACGTCGGAGATGGGCGCCACGACCCGCCACCTCTTCTGCCTCACCACCGCCTTCTCCACCCCCATCTTTGCTACCTCCATTGACCACATCTCCCTCATCACTTTCTCCATTATCCCCAATGCCATCACCACCACCGCCTTCATCGCCTCCTCTCACAATGATTCCTGTTCCGTCACCTTCACAACCATCCCCGCTACCGATGTCGCTCCCTTCACCGTCATCGTCCGAGGCTGAGCAAGTTACCCCTACGCCCACACCCCCGCCATTGCCTTCATCTCCACCCACGCCACCATCTTCACCTTTGCCCTCTCCTACACCTCCACCCTCCAAACCTTTACTCCTACCGGAGCCTATCATCGCTGTTATCTCTCCGCTGCTCGCATTGCCTTCGCCCACACCTGCCAAGCCTTCTCCACCCTCCTCTCCACCTATTTCAACCCCACGGAGCAGGTGCGCGCTACCTTTGGTGCCTCTCGGGTCTAGTCCCCAGAGAGATAAAGAGCCGAGCCATGCTTTGATTATGCATTACAAGCTTCAAGACTTCATTTGCCATATGCCGATCCGAGTCCTGGTCCCTGGCTATTCTAGGGATAATCAGCCTGCACTTGCTATGAAGACGGTTGCTAAGAAGAGTTCCTGCGCACTGGTGCCAGTTTCTTCTCAAGCGAGGCCGGTGGCAATCTCTTTGCTCGCCGGAGAATTCGCTGTTGATGTTGTTATCACCTCTCGCTTGATTGCTATCCAGTTCACTGGCCGAGAAGACTTTTCCGCCCGGATGGTGCTAACCCACGCGGCCGCCAAAAGTTTAATGTGTTCAGCACTCAAGGGGCAATTGGTCGTATCTTCTACATTTTTCAAGGACATTCTACATTTTCTATCTCATCTCCCTCGGTTTATTGGTGAGGCGGCCATGTCAACGCCGTGCATCACCCTCCCTCAATTCCGTCCTGCACTTCTAGTAAGGGAGTTATACTTCATGCCTGATTACCGAGAAGAGATGCCGAATCTTATGCTGGTGACGTCAAACAACATAGCTCCCTATTTTTCTAATAAACAACACAAGGAGTTGACTGTTCAGGAATGTTCTTTTATGGTTAGTACCGCACAGCTAGGGGCAACCGTCCCGATGAAGCTGCATATTCATGATCGGGCCAGGCCGTCTGCCAGGTGGGCCCGTTATTTAAGGAAACATTGTAAGACAAGAAGCTCGAAGGCCCGAGTCCGTGCCAGGCGGAGTTATTGCAAGCAAATTTCTACCAAGAAGAGGCAGCGGCATAAGTTCAAGGGCCAACAGTTGTGTATTCGGGGGCCCACTTCCTCCTCTCCTTCTTCCGCCCATTCATCTTTTCTTTTGCTCAGTTCTTATCCGTGGGTGGTGTACCTTCCTCCACCTGACCATATTTCTACCATCTTCTCCTATCCTCACCATTCTAGGCCTCGGCCTATGTCCTCCTCTTCCCCTGATCTAGGGGCATCTTCTAGTTTTTCTCCCCCGGTACGTCCGGATTCCGCTTTTCATCCTTTTTCCCCGACCTTGTTGGGGATTCCTTGTGTTCGTTCCCCGACCTTGTTGGGTGATTTTTCTGATCCTTCCCCGACTTTGTCGGGTGGTTTCCATTTCTTTTCTCCGACCTTGTCGGGTGTTCATGCGTCTTCTTCCCCGCCGCTGGCAGGTGATCGCTATTCCTTTTCTCCTACCAACTCGGATGATCGTTCTCTTTCTTCCTTATCTTAGCAGCTATCCTTTCATCGTCTTTCTGTTCTTTCCTCCTCACCCTTTCTGGGTCATCACCCTTTTTCTTGCTATTTTTGAGGCTTTAGTCCGCCTTGATCTCAGATAATCTTTGTTCATTCTATATTTGGTTCCTTGTTATCAGGGACCCTGTGCCTTAACGAGAGAGTTATTGCCCTCGTCTCTCTTCCTTTTATTATTCTTCATCCAGTTTGGTGTCTGCCGTTCCTCCATCTAGAGGAATCTTCAAATCCTTGTTATCCTCTTCCTTTTGCCCTGACAAGCGAGAAATACAAAGCTCGTGTTGATCAAAGCTCGTTGATCATGTTCGCTTCGGGATGCCAGTTTCGTTCCACGGATTTGCAAGGTATCGTTATTTTGTGCAAGAAATATGCTGTCATTGCTAATATTTCTATTTATTCCTTCACATGCTTATAAGGATGATTCCTCAACATGATTGACTGGCTTTAGAAGCTTTTGGTTAAATTTGATTTTAACTTTGTGTCAAATAAAATGAGTCGCTTCTGCAGCATCCTTAGGCTGGTGATAACTCTGTGTTAGGAGTCCAGTTCTTTCCCCCATCGTTGAGGGTGACCTTTTGAATATGGGTTTTCCACACACTTCACGGCAAGCCATAGCCGATCTTCTCTAGAGTAGCACCGTTGCTACTGTGGCCATACTTTAGGTATGCACAAAGGCCTTTTCTCTTCTCTGCTCGGCCAAGTGCAGGGGCAAGAGATGGTTGGATAAGATGACTAACCTAGGCGCACCCTAATACGAGAGAGGTCTCAAATAGGGGCAGTCTTGACCCTCAAAAAGTGAGCTTTCATACTTTATCTAGCCAATAAGGGTTGTCAAAATAAGAATGAATAAAAATGCAAATCAAAGGCATGGCAAGAGTGGCAGTACACTTCCCCGTGGGACGTCATGAGCCCGGTCGCATACGTGCCTGATAAATATGAGTCTAAAAATTAAAGACACAAAGCCCCGGCGCAACAGACCTACTCTTTGAGGGGTAGTACCTTGGAAGGAATTCAAGTCTTGATATCTCCCATCTTGCACGAAGCTTGTCTCCAATTTTTCTTCTGCTTCTCCCTCTTAAGCTGGGTTGTGTCCCGGGTATGGCCTTAGTAGGGGCACCGTTCCTTAGAGATAGTTGGTTGTGACGAGCCACCCTCACATGCACGCCCTGCCCAAGGGATGCCTTTGATGAAAGGGGTAGGGACGACGATCCCTGGCCAGTAGTTCGAGCCTGTCTTTGGGTGCTGCAGATTGATGTTCTCAAAAATTCAAAAAAATCAGATATGTCAAAAAATATAAAAATTCAAATGCTTCAAAAATCCATAAAAAAAATACAAAATCCAAAAAAATGTGTCTTTTATTTTCTTTTTTTCATGCATTTGTTTTAAGAACAGATACGTAACCCGTTTGCTAAGTGTGCAGGTTGCAAGTACTCAAGCATTCCTTGCTATATCTTTGTGCTATGTCTCCTATTCATATTTTTTCTTTCCTTCTTCAATCATATCTCTCGATCTATTCTGAAGCTCATGTCCTTCTCAACTTTTGTTTGTAATAATCATATCTTTATGAGAAAGCTTTGCCTCGCGATTATGAACCTGGCAGTTCTGCATTCATTCTGATCTTGGGTTTCGATTGAAGTGAATATTTGTCTTATCTTTTGTCCCGTCGTGTCCTTGTCACGTGTTCATGTCCCACCGTGTTGTCCCACACTTGTTGTTTTCTCCCTCACTGCATGTTGTTAGTCATCTAGTCATCCCTTTGTGTCCTGTGTTCTTGTCACAACCGTGTGTTGTCCCACCGCGTTGTTGTATTGTCACACTGTGTTCATGCATGCATGTTGTTTCTGTCTGTGCCCTTGCATATGTGCTCATTCACCGTTGTTATGTTATGTTGCATTGCCTCCCATCTCATTTTTGCTATGCTCATACTTGCTTGTTTATCATGTTTGTCTTATACATGAAATCTCTAAAACTCTGAAAATGAAAATAAAAAAAAGCATGCCGTTTTCACCTGCACAGGTAAGTCAGGTATGGCCTTCTATCCCTATCTCCCTTATTGCATTACTATAGGGTACTATGCTATATTATCTCGAGAACCAGTTGATTATCTACGTGTTCCAGGATCTGATGTTCCCCTTTAACAAAAAATGATGATGATCCAGATTCACGTGTTTAATCTCCGGATAGGCCGTTAGGTCGAGAAAACCTGGGGAGGATGGTTCTATCCTGCACGCTGTGGTTGCGGATAGTGTCTTGACTCTGATTCTCCCAGCCTAGCAATTTATTCTCGAGTATTTTGTATTTGATCCTTTATTTGCATTCATTTTGATGATTTCTTTATTTTAGCCCAGCATGCATCATGCGCATCTTTTGAGCATTCATGACCCATGGTTTGCCTGTAAAATGTCCCATCAGTGATGGTTGGCTGTGCGTTTAGTGTTTGAGTAAGAGGAATAATTCCACTTTGAGTTGGAAGGTTCGCTCTGATCAATTCGCTTGGTTTGGTTGATTAAGAGGTCCCCGTCTGGTGTTTTAGTCCGTTTCTTTACCTTTTTCGTTGCTTATTCCGGTCCCCTCATTGGTCCGAGGGATTATGTCCCCCATGAGGTTGATCATGTGTTTCCTTTTATTTAGTTTAGTTCCTCCAGATTGGCGTCGCTTTTAGTCTAATCGTTCCTGGTGAGTGGTTCAGAGTTTTCCGGGAGATTCCTATCGCTTGTTGGCAAAACGGGTGTCTTTTACCTTAACGCCCGCTTTTCAGTCCGCTTCGCTTCATTTCCGCTTCATCTCCATGTTCCATTTCGCTTCCGCTTCACCTCCGCTCGCTCCCCTGCAAAGAGGACGTTAAGGAGGGGCATCTGTTGACACCCTTTTTTTGCCGATATTCTCTTACTCCCATTTATTGATGCCTCGAGTTGTCCGTCACTCGTTGGACTATCTTCTGGCACGTTCTGGGCCAATTTTATGGGTGGCCTCCCTCCCTGGCTAGGTCCGAGTTGATTCAGGGCTTAATGGGCCTTGGTTTTGGTTAATTGAGCTTTTCTATGAATTTCAAATGCCCATATACATGTGCGGTCAGTCTCCAGCCGCTCATAACACAGACGGTTGACTTTGAGCCGTTCATCTATTTACTGGATATTTAGCTGATTTCCTGAATTTCCATCGACAAGCATTTGTACGGTCGGGAGTTAGCCGCATAAGACCATTGTGCGGTACCTCCTAAGCCGTCTATTTCCCAGAATCCTAACGTCGATGATTTTCAAATAATTATCTAATTATCTAATCTATTTTGATTTATCACCGACAAGAAATGAGCGGTTTTCTCTTGGCCGCTCTTGTGGATGTACGGTCTACCCGCAGCCGTTTATCTGTGAGAGTCCAACGGCGAGGTTTTCGGTCATCTCGATGGATAGTTGGATAATATTTTATGTTTATTGAATTTCCACCGACAGGGTTAGACGGCCTAGGAGATGGCCGCTCATCCCGTTGGGTGGTCTATCGTGAGACCGTTCATCGTCTCGATTCCTGAGCATTTCAAGGGTTCTCTCTCTCTATCCGTGGTTTTATCCCTAACTTCTCCCGTTATTTTCTCCGCAGATACTGAACCAAATTTGGTGCCGTTTCTTCTGGTTGAGAGATAATTCGATTATCTTCATCTTTTCTTTGATTATCTCGACCTGAAAATTCCTAAAAACCCTAAATTCGGGGTTAGCATTTGGGTGCTCTATAAGTAGACCCTAAAGGCTACCTTTGAAAAGGGGGGAGATTTTTGGACGACGGCGAAGCCCTGCTGAAATTTTGAGCAACCTAGCACCAAGGAGGGAGGCCTTCTACGTCCCTACAGGCCTCCGGTTCTGGGAGTAGTCCTAGTTTTGAGTCTTTTACATTTGATAATCCAGTTTCTTCTCATTGCATGCTTGTTTCTACACGTCCATTCTCCCACGTTTTCTTTGTTTGCACTATCATTCACACACCCTCCTATGCTTTTTTGACCCCCCCAGGGGTTTAAAAATTCCCAAGTATCCCCCATTCCATTTAGTCATGTTCATTTCTATCTGTTTGAGCATTTACTCCACTTTCTAGTTCTAACTTGGGTTTTCTTTTGTGTTCTACATGTTATTTTGCAGGTCAGCAACACACTAACACGAGGCCCATCCTTTCTGGCCGGTCGGAAAGGGTGGAGGTTGGACCCCTTTTGCAATTCCTGGCGTGGTGGTTTTATGCGGTTCCCAACTAGTTGTTCAAGGAGCTGTGCGGTGAAATCTGGACCGTTCTTCTTCTTCCTGCGGTCGTTTTGAAACCGTTCATCTGAAGCGCTCTTAGACGGTCTGTAGTGCGACCGTTCATCTATATAGGCAGTTCCTCCGGAGCCGTACATCGTTGTAGCGCTGCATACCAGGCGAGTACCTCTCCTGTTCTTTCCAACGTACGGCGTGTCCATCACGTTCGGTGCCTTGGTGGCGATCACACATGTTTACATGCTTCTGTCTCCTTCTACCTTTCATGTATTTCTCATATTGATTTAGTAGAAGGGATGGAATAGACTCTTTTAAGCCGGCCGGTAGAGAAAGGTAAAAAAAAACACGTCAACATATAGCGCCCAGGTCAGGGGCGCTATATCAAACAGAGACTTGGTCTCAGCCGTTGTTTCATCCATGTGTAAATTGGTCATGAACAGTAGCACTTTTTCAAATAAAATAATTTTACAGGAATGAACACATGGACGGGTAGAGAAAAATAGCAAGATTCTAGCAGTGTACTCATGCATTAGATTAGACATCAGGATTCATGGTTATTAAATTTTAAACTTGGTATATTTATTTAATTTCTAAAGGAATAACGACTGTGCATAGAGTCGTTTTATTAATATAGCGCCCATGTATGGGTCGCTATTCACTGTTTTATGTCTAAACTACGATCCAGAAAATTGCAAATCACTCTTCTAATCTTACTGATCTATATGCATGCACGGGGCTTAGTGTTTACAGGATTTGGCTTAGAACTTGAGAACACCTACCTTTTTGGGTTGATTTGGTTTGACGAATATGCAAAATATGCAGTAGCAGCACTGCAATCTGGCAGGAACAGGGGAAGAAGGCAATTGCAGCTTCACAGCAACAGGACGGCGGCAGCTTCCTTGATTCAGGAAGATGAAGAAGCAGCCGTTAAGATGACTATCCGCTGTAGCTTCAAACGGATGTTCTTCCTTGATGGGAATCAACACCGGGCACTAACTTTTATTTTTATATTTGTGTCATTTAGTTTGCTTTTATATCCTTGGGAAAACACATGTGCAATTGTAAGGCTTTATAAGCCACTTTGTCATTCCTTAGGATTCTTTGGGTTTTTGTGCAAAAGTCCAGTCGGACCATCAAGGGGCCCCCATACCCTTTCTCATTGGTCCACCTAAGCCCTAGGGGTCCATGTGGGGCTAGTCAAAGGTCCAAGGTGGGCTTCTAGATGGTTTGACATTCAAAGGGGACAAATGGACTAAAAAGTCTAAGATGCCTTCCTTCCTTTCAAAGGAGTGTCCCCTCCATATGTAATTTATTTATTTTAGGTTTTTTACCACATGGGGGAAGAAAATGGCCTCTCTCCCACGAAATTCCCATCCCCCCACCCCTTTCCATTCTCTATATAAGCCTATGTATAGTGTCATCAGAAAAATTAATGAAGAATTAAGTATTTTTGCCAAGAGCAAGCCCAAGGGGCACCCCTTGGGTCTCTCCTCCCCCCCTTGCAGTAGTGATTGTTGCCCATTCTAGGGTGTGAAGCCCTCATCTTGGTGTGACTCCAAGATCTCCAACCTCTGCTGGATGCGACTTCCGGCCGTCACCTTCCGTTCGTGCCGCCAACGCGCCGCCACCGCCATCGTCGGAGTTCTGTCTCCATCAGGATAGAACCTCATCTCCGAAATTTTATCTTTTTTTTCTTGTTGTCTGATCGAGCCCTAATTTTTAGGGTTTGTTCTGTCCACCTCTCTTAACCTCCAGTTCAAATTCCGTGTCATTTGGAAGTCATTTGGTATTTTTCCCATATTTTTGTTTGTCCTCTCAGTAATCTACCCTTTTGCAGATCTACAGGACAGAGTCACCTTGTCGCATTTTCTCCACCCCCTTAAAAATTTTCAAAAACTCCCAAAAAATTACTCAGTGTTCCACACATATATCCCCTTCCACCATAATTTTAGTGCAGTCTAGAAAAATCATTAGCCTTCGGTCAAAGGTCAGTTTCAGGCAGATCCCTTGCTGCCCTGTGTGTCTGTCAGTCCGAGTCAGAAAAAGAAACAGTCATACAGTCGTTTTCATTTTCAATCCATCCACTAGATGGAGTTGTCAAAATTATATGTTGTAGATCTATGAGTTCTATTTCCAACGGTACCAGCCACGCCTCGATCGACCTCCGGATCTGAGCGTCGTAATTCGTGTCGCCGAGGCCTACAGATCTGTTCCCTGTGCAGGTCCGAAATTGCAGTCCAGAAGATAATCAAAAATAAATATCAAAAATAAACTTCAGGAGCCGCCCCTTCAGGGAGTCGTTCAGGGACGCCCTGCCATCGTCCCAGCCAAGCGGCGCCTCCGGAAGATCTCAGGAAGATGACGTTCCTTTGGAAACCGTTGCTTGCTGTCCAGTGAGTCAGCAACCGAGTTGGCGCAGCACCGAGTTGGAATAGTGCCGAGTCGGACCAGCAGGCCGGGTTCATGCCGTGCGCACCTCCAGATTGCTGCCCGTCAACCCAGGGTCGGTCCTCCCGGACCCCACTTGTAGCCCTTTACCTCTCTGCGTGGAGTGGGCAATAGATTTCACTGTTGTAACTAAATTTTTACTGTTGTTACCGGGAGTTACCGTACTTGGCCGGGAACGTCTTCCCCACGCCCGGAGCGTGGAGGTACACTCGCCACCCTCCTCGTAGGCATTACTTTACTCGTATATTTTTGTATATGCCGCTGCATGAGTGATAGATTATCTAGCTTGTTATCATTTTATCACCGCTGCGAGAGCGAGAGTGAGTGACCGTCCCGTGACTCGACCCGAGTTAATGCGGAAAGGCCGATACCCGAGACTCACTGCCGGTTTCTCAACCTCGCACGGTCCCACGTCTTCCCTTGCTAGGGACGCCCGCGAGCTAGAGTCCCAAGTCGCGTGTCCGTCCCGCATCAGTTTGGTATCAGAGCGAGTTGAGTCTAGGGTAGTGTTTGTGTCTAAGTCTGCAAAAGAAAAAAAAAGTGTCTAAGTCTAAGTGTCACATTTGCATACCATTAATCGGTATATCAAAAGGTGTTGTCCGAACGTTAGGCTACACCTATCGGGAAGGCCGCACACTTGCGCGAGTGATCTTCGGATCGATTAACTCCGCCATGTACCGAGTCTTGATTTACGTCTAGGGTCCTTAGTGTGCATTAGTTAGTGCATTCCAACTTGCATTGTCGTCGTGTCTAGTATCTTGTCTCCGTGTGTCGGCATGTCCGCCTTGTAATTCCCCATTCCCAATGGAATCTCGGTCGCCTAGGCGATCTGACCGTTGGCCCACCCATGGGTTGGGCAACCATCCTCTCCACTTCTGTAGGCCCGAAGCCTCGGATTTTTATGGCCCCAACGACCCGGGCGATTACCTACGTTGGGAAGCCGCCATGGAAAAATACTTCGCTTGCTATCCCATGTCCGAGGCCGGACAATTCTATTTTGCCAAGGATAGGCATCATGACCGGGCTGCCAAAAAATGGAGAACCATCGAAGGCTTAAGGTAGGTTAGGAGGCAATGGCCCCTCGAATCATGGTGGGACATGAAGAGAGAACTTAGGAAGGTCTACGTTCCCCAACCGGTCCCCTCCAACCAGTCCCACCCAGTCACCTCTAGCCAACCCCGCCAAATCATCTCCAAACAAGTGGGTCACACCTCCAGTCGACCCCACACCCTCACCTCCAACCAAGTGGGATATAGTCGGAGGCAAGAAGCCCCACCGGTAGCCGAGCCTAGGCCCACCCCCAGGCCGAGAGATGAGGAGCGAGTCTACCCCGAAGCCCCTACTCCAACCTGCACCTTAGATGAAATCAAGAAAATACTTTCGGATTGGTTGGATAAGATGGAAAGGACATGTGCTCCTTCACCACCCACGAGAGCTCCAATGCCACCACCATCTACTTCCGATCTTTATCCGGAACCATCGCATTTGGAGCCACTTCATTTCGAGCCACCCGTGTTTCTAACGGGTACGCTTTTTATAGCTGAGCCGCTTCTTAGTTGGCTCAATGATGGCTTGGTCCCGCCTCCTTATCCATCAATGGACCCCACCCTACCATTAGTGCCGATCAACTCATTACATACCACATTCCGGTCTAGTCACCATGTTGACACCTTGGATGACCTTATTGTGGGATTAGACTCGCAATGGAAGTTGACGCACTCATTGGCCCGAGGATTCGACCAACCCGCTAGTCTTAGCTTCACCCATCCGGCCTTAGGGTCCATTATTTCCGTGTGCACCGTGGGTTGTGTCATCACGGAGATTCTCTTATTCCTCCCCATGTCGGCCGAGCCCGACTTCATACCCTTTTGCCCGAGGGAGGAATCTTATTTTCTACACATGACCGTCGTCCCACCGATCATAATGTATGACGGTGACTATGAATTTCAAACTTGGGACCATGTCATGTTGGAACCCATCTCTCGGGGTCATATCTTCTTTGACCCTTTTGACCCCTTCACTAGTGAATCTCCCGAGCTATCATCTTCACTCCACTTTTTCCGCGGAGTTCACTATCACACCTTTTCCACTCGGGCCAAACAACCTCCACATAGCAATAGGTCTGAACCATCATTTGGGGGTAATGAAGACTTTGGTTCCCCCGGCCCACCTAAACCATCCGAACCTCCCGGACTTCCCACATCCAAGCCCAATGTCCATGAGTGGTGCATCGTAGGATGTCTAGGAGTTCCCCATGGCGTTAACCTCCGGTTACGTCAAATGCATGCATGGTACATATTCGGGTGTCCTGGTCCACCATCGCCTATGCATAGGTCGGACTAATATTAGGTTTGTTTAGGGTCATGTGGGAGTCTTTGTTTCGTCTGGTTTGTTTGTTGAGTGCATTGTGTGTCTGTGCATACATCGAGTCGAGTCGGTCCTTTGTACGCTCGCGTTGTCAGTCCCTTTCGTGTGCGAGACTTGTCGGACTTTGGGATCGGTTCTACCTCACATATCGGATCTAGTCACATAAAGGGACCCAGCGGTGATTCCTAGTGAGTCTTCGAGCCGCCTTCCCCTCTTTTAAGAGTGACCCCACCCCGGAGTGTCCACCTCTAGCCTCATACCCATAGCAGCGTGTGCATATCGAATCTATACGGGATGAGCACGTGTCGATTACTTGGAGTGGCGCGTACTCCGCGCTTCCAGGTTCGATGACGGATCCGCCGGAGCTACTCGAGCAGCCGCACCCCTACTCGACGGGGTCGAGTTCTTCCCACCTGGGGAGAATTGATGGGAATCAACACCGGACACTAACTTTTATTTTTGTATTTGTGTCCTTTAGTTTACTTTTATATCCTTGGGAAAACACATGTGCAATTGTAAGGCTTTATAAGCCACTTTGTCATTCCTTAGGATTCTTTGGGTTTTTGTGCAAAAGTCTAGTAGGACCATCAAGGGGCCCCCATACCCTTTCTCATTGGTCCACCTAAGCCCTAGGGGTCCATGTGGGGCTAGTCAAAGGTCCAAGGTGGGCTTCTAGATGGTTTGACATTCAAAGGGGACAAATAGACTAAAAAGTCTAAGATGCCTTCCTTCCTTTCAAAGGAGTGTCCCCTCCATATGTAATTTACTTATTTTGGGTTTTTGACCACATGGGGGAAGAAAATGGCCTCTCTCCCACAAAATTCCCATCCCCCCACCCCTTTCCATTCTCTATATAAGCCTATGTATAGTGTCATTAGAAAAATTAATGAAGAATTAAGCATTTTTGTCAAGAGCAAGCCCAAGGGGCACCCCTTGTGTCTCTCCTCTCCGCCTTGCAGCAGTGATTGCTGCCCATTCTAGAGTGTAAAGTCCTCATCTTGGTGTGACTCCAAGATCTCCAACCTCTGCTGGATGCGACTTCCGGCCGCCACCTTCCGTTCGTGCCGCCAACGCGCCGCCACCGCCATCGTCGGAGTTCTGTCTCCATCAGGGCAAAATCTCATCTCCGAAATTTTATCTTTTTTTCTTGTTATCTGATCGAGCCCTAATTTTTAGGGTTTGTTCTGCCCACCTCTCTTAACCTCCAGTTCAAATTCCGTGTCATTTGGAAGTCATTTGGTATTTTCCCCATATTTTTGTTTGTCCTCTCAGTAATCTACCCTTTTGCATATCTACATGACAGAGTCACCTTGTCACATTTTCCCCACCCCCTTACAAATTTTCAAAAAATCCTAAAACATTACTCAGTGTTCCACACATATATCCCCTTCCACCATAATTTTAGTGGAGTCTAGAAAAATTATTTAGCCTTCGGTCAAAGGTCAGTTTCAGGCAGATCCCTTGCTGCCCTGTGTGTCTGTCAGTCCGAGTCAGAAAAAGAAACAGTCAAACAGTCATTTTCATTTTCAATCTGTCCACTAGATGGAGCTGTCAAAATTATATGTTGTAGATCTATGAGTGCTCTTTCCAACAGTACCTGCCACGCCTCGATCGGCCTCCGGATCTGAGCGTCGTAATTTGTGTCGCCGAGGCCTGCAGATTTGTTCCCTGTGCAGGTCCGAAATTGCAGTCCATAAGATAATCAGAAATAAATATCAAAAATAAACTTCAGGAGCCGCCCCTTCAGGGAGTCGTTCAGGGACGCCCTGCCATCGTCCTAGCCAAGCGGCGCCTCCGGAAGATCTCAGGAAGATGACGTTCCTTTGGAAACCGTTGCTTGCTGTCCAGTGAGTCAGCAACCGAGTTGGCACAGCACCGAGTTGGAATGGTGCCGAGTCGGACCAGCAGGTCGAGTTCATGCCATGCGCACCTCCAAATTACTGCCCGTCAACCCAGGGTCGATCCTCCTGGGCCCCACTTGTAGCCCTTTACCTCCCTGCGTGGAGTGGGCAATAGATTTCACTGTGGTAACTAAATTTTTACTGTTGTTACCGGGAGTTACCGTACTTGGCCGGGAACGTCTTCCCCACGCCCGGAGCGTGGAGGTACACTCGCCACCCTCCTCGTAGGTATTACTTTACTCGTATATTTTTGTATATGCCGATGCATGAGTGAAAGATTATCTAGCTTGTTATCATTTTATCACCGCTGCGAGAGCGAGAGTGAGTGACCGTCCCGTGACTCGACCCGAGTTAATGCGGAAAGGCCGATACCCGAGACTCACTGCCAGTTTCTTAACCGCGCACGGTCCCACGTCTTTTCTTGTTAGGGACGCCCGCGAGCTAGAGTCCAAGGTCGTGTGTCCGTCCCGCATCATTCCTTCTGTTTACAGCAACATAAGAAAGATGCAGCTTCAGGGAACAAAAGCCTTTCCTCCACGTGCAGTCGCAGGAAGAAGAGTAACAGGAAGAGTAGCAACAGGCTTCTCTTCACGGAAAGAAGCAGCAGGGAACAACAACCTCCACTCCGCTTCCGAAAGAAGAAGAAACAGGAGTAGAGAGGAAGAACACCAGAGGTAGATGAAGCAGTAGCCAGTGTTCGATCGATGGGGTAGGGTATTTATAGAGAAGCAATGTCATGCCCCGAGCGCGGAAGGAACACGGAGATGCGTGACGAGTTTATATCGATCATTTCAATCAGAGCGTAAGTGTATTCGACACACATAGACAGCGTGCGGACAAGTAATGATAACCAAGTCCTTTATTAATCATAAACTTCCAAAGTACTTCTATTACAACTCTTGATGAAAGCACTAGGACTCAATAAAAGAAAAAGTACAATGGATGACTCAAGAAAATAGAAAAGACAGGACTAGATAACACTTTGACGGTTCGAATAGCTCTAAGCTCTTCACTCATGTCCATCCCCATCCGAATGAGCCTCGTCATCAGAGTTACCTAAAAAATAGGGAAAAACACTAGGTGAGCGAACGCTCAGTAGGAATTATATCTCAAGTGCTAGCTTGCTGTAAGTAAATTACATGTTGCATGGATGCAAGTAAAGCTATGCATGTTCGCATGAAACGACAATAGAGAGAGTATAGCAAGAGATAACTTAGGATGGACTAGCAAGATATCCAATATTTCATGTAATTATATCAAGATAGGTAAGCATGTACGTTTATCAAGTCATGTCAAGAATTGGCTATCACGTTATCAAGCAAGCAAGTAAATAATTTTTCCCAGCCATGCAAATCATGTCATGTCAATTCAAGTATAAGATTCGTGGAATGTCCAATCAAGCAAGTCATGCACTTCGGTGCAATGCCACCCCGTGATCAATAATGGCTCCCATTGGCACAAGTACTTTCGGATGCTCCTCCCAGGACCAAATCGGGCCCTACATGCGTAAACATTGAGTCATGTATTTTTCACATCCACTATAGTTATAGCCAATATAGAATTCTAAGGGAATGCTCTTGTAGGAATTTTAAGGTAGATCTTGTGGAATATAAACTCAAGGATAGAACTTGTTACGTAGGGACGTACTACGATCAAAATGGTACAATGACGATACTCATTGAAAACTGGGTGGAATTGGCTCCCTAGTGGGTTCCATGATATCAAGAATAAGCGTTCATATACACTTAGTCGCTCGTTCTTTGTACATGATAGGGTAGAAAGAATTTGTGTCTACATAGAGGCACTAAATCCTTAAGGGATAGCAATGGTATGGTTTTCCCATTCCATTAGCTCAAGAAATATTCTCACGGCGGCTAAATAGCATACCATGAGGGCCAGTCTACCATGTTTCTTTAGAGTGACATGGCAAAAAAATGTCATGGGTTTTAGTGGTACAACCTGCTCAGCGGCCTTGAGGGAATCTAAGACTTCGCGTAGACTTACGTAGGTCTCTATGATAAAATCACCAGTCTGAAGGAAGGAATATCCCATGGAGGGCTCATCTATCACCGAGAAATAGTGGGGTAATCGATAAAATATCGAGAAACGTGATACCATATCTACAGACTGAGATATAGTGCCATATATATACCCACTAACTTGGGTTACACGAAATCATTCGGGAAAAACAGTGGACAGGAAAAATGGCGACTTTGCCAGTGCCATTATTTTACTAAATAGAGTCTTTCTGTTAAGTCGTTAAAACTCAGGATTTACATCATATATAAATACGTTACTATTCTGGAGAATATATGCTCAGGGTAAATGGCGCCTTAATGCAGAGCCTTCATTTCTATAAAGGGCACCCTAGACAGGGGCGCTATATCTTGAAGGGTGACTTAGGTTCAGACGTGGTTCTCTTCATGTGAATTTGAACGTGAATAGTAGCACTTTTCCATTAAATAAAATTTTACAGAAGTGAATATATGGACAGGAAGAGAAAAATAGCAGGATTCCAGAATTATACTCATGCATTAATTTGGACATCAATTTACATAGTTATTAAATTTTAAACATGGGTAATTATTTGATTTCTAAAAGAATAACGACTGTGTATAGAGTCGTTTTATCAATATAGCGCCCAGGTAAGGGTCGCTATTTACTATTTATGCTGAAAACACAGAAAACTCGACATAGAAGCTGATTCTGCTACCACCTACTAATCTACATGCATGGATATGATCTGGAATTTATAAGATTGGGCATAGAACTTGAGAACACCTACCTCGATTGTGGATTGAGACGACAGACAGAGGAGTTCAAGGGATATAAAAAGAACAACTCCAACCAGACAGCAGCACTCGAACAGCAACGGCAGTGAAGATGCAGCAACTAGTCGGTAGGAACGGGAAGAAGATAATAAAGCTTCTTCGCACGTTCAACTACCACCACCGTGGAAGAAGACAGAGAAAGTAACAGAGCTCTTTCTCGTCACAGGCAGTAGCAATGATAGAAGAAGAATAAGAAGCAGAAGGCTTCTTTCTCCCTACTCGGCGATGCAGCACGTAGGTAGATGGCGGGAGGAAAAGGAAGTAGGCACGTTCCTCTTCACGGAAAGAAGCAGCAGGGAACAACAACCTCCACTCCACTTTCGAAAGAAGAAAAAACAGGAGCAGAGAGGAAGAACACCGGAGGTAGATGAAGCAGTAGCCGGTGTTCGATCGATGGGGTAGGGTATTTATAGAGAAGCAATCCTACTAGAGAATTAGAGTTTGATCAGGATTAATATTCTCCATGTAAGAATCCTATTGCATCCATATTTTTCCTACGTATTAATCCTTCCAGATCAAGACCTTCTCGAACATCAACCGGTGTCCTACTTAGAACGAACCACGGTCGGCAGTTTCCATATTCCACCCTCAGTGAAATGGCGCCCAAGCAAGGGTCTTCATTTCATAGAATAGTGCCCTAACAGGGAGTCTTCATTTGATGAATTGGCGCCCTAGGGTTGGGCGCCCTTTCCTTTGGCCCATTTGGTTTCAGTGAAAGGCCCATTTGTGTATTGCGGTGTTGTGTATAGGGTCTGGGCCTTGGCTAATTGTTTGTTTTAATTTATTTAGGATTTCTATTCCTTCAATTTACCAGGGTTGCTACACCCTCCCCCACTTAAAAGAATTTGGTCCTCAAATTCAATCGTATTTAGATGTGGAGGGTGTAGAGTACACACCATTCCTAAATAAGTCTGGGAATCGCTTCTTCATGGATTCTCGGTCTCCCATGTGGCTTCTTGTTTCGAGCATTTGTGTTGACACCCGTTTTTTACCGATAAGTTGAGTCATTTCTCTTACTCCCATTTATTGATGCCTCGTGTTATCCGTTACTCGTTGGGTTATTTTCCAAGCAACATCTCTGGGCTTACTTTATGGGTAGCCTCCCTCCCTGGCTAGGTCTGCTTCAATTCAGGGCTTAATAGGCTTTGATTTTGTGAAAAATCAAATATCCAGAAACATGTACGGTTCACCCCTGGCCGCACAACCATTTGAGCGGTCGCTTATGGGCCGTCCATATATTCATGGGATATTTTTGGTTGATTTCCTGAATTTCCACCGACACGCTTTCATATGGTCTCAATCTTAGCCGTTCAAATTGATGGACGGGCTAATATTAGCCGGTCTACTTCCAGGGTCCTATGCTTGGTTGTTTCCCAGATAATTATCTACTTATCCATTTATCACCGATAAGGATAAAACGATTGACTCTTGGCCGCTCTTATTCTTGGACGGTCTGTAATTAGCCGTTCATCTGTGAGAGTCCAACGGCGAGATTCTCGGTTGGTTTATTGGATAAATTGATTGATATTTCTTTTATATTTGAATTTCCACCGACAATGATAAACGGTTTATATGTAGCCGCTCAACCTGATGAACGGTCTATCGTAGGACCGTTTAACTGCTCGCATCCTGAAGATTTAAGAGATCTTTCTCTCTCCATGCGTGGATTTATCCCCAGTTTCCTCGAACTGTTTCTCCGTGAATATTGAGTCAATTTTTGTGCCATTTCTTCTGCTTGAAAGATAATTCAATTATCTTCAACTTTTCTTTCATTATCTCGACCTAAAATTGCATAGAAACCCTAATTTCGAGCTAAGACTCCAGGTGCTCTATAAATAGACCCTGAGGCCCAGCTTTGAAAAGGGGGGATTTTGGGGTCGATGGTGAAGCCCTGCCGAATCTTTGAGCGACCTAGCACCAGGGAGGGAGGCCTTCTACGTCCATACAGGCCTCCGATTTAGGGAGTAGTTGTTCTTTGAGTCATTAGTACATTTAGTTTCATCGTTCTCCCTTGTTTGTATGCATCACTTTCTCCACATTTCCTCCACGTTTTTCTCATTCTTATGCATCATTCACACACTCTCCTATGCCTGTTGACGCCCCCAGGGGTTTAAAAATTCTCAGGTATCCCCCGTTTCATTTAGCCATGTTCATTTCCATCCGTTTGAGTATTTACTACACTTTCTAGTTCTAACTTGGGTTTTCCTTTGTGTTCTACACGTGGTTTTGCAGGTCAGCAACACACTAACGCGAGGCCCGTTCTTTCCCGCCGCCGGAAAGGGTGGAGGTTGGACCTTTGCAACTCACGGCGTGGCAGTCTTAGGCGGCTCCCAACTTTCCGTTCACAAAGACGGGCGGTGGCTTCTGGACCGTTCTTCTTCGTCCTGCAGTTGTGTTGGAGCCATTCATCTGCCAGTCGTTCTCCATCCCGTGTTCCTCTTCAGCCCTTGCAGACGGTCTGTCGTATGGCCGCTCATCTCTACAGGCGGTTCCTCCTGAGCCGCCCATCTTCGCAGGGCTGGTCCTAAGGCGAGTACCTCCCCCTCTTTTCAAGGTACGACGTGTTGGTGGCGATCACACAGGTTTACACACTTCTATTCCCTCCAGCTTCTAAATCATTTAGTCTCCTTGTTGATTTAGTAGAAGAGATAGGAGAGATATTTCTTCAATCCATTGAAAGAAGGAAAACATGTCAACACCCCTCCTTTTTTGGCGATCATGGTGGGACGCCTAATGCCCATCGCGTTAGTGTTTGCTGACCCTCTGTTTGGTGTTTGTTAGTCTCCTTTGTGTTGAGTTGTCACAGGTTGTTTGCTGGATCTGAGTTTAAGTGTCTCTGGTGGTTGTGCGGCTCTGTGAGCCTGCTGCCTTCTGCGGTCAACTACCGCCCGCGCTTCTCTCCTGCGGTCACATATTGGCCGCCCATCTTCCTAGCACAGGTAAGCCTACCTATCTGCACCGTCAGTTTTGCTGACAGCCTGCGGTTTGTGCAGGACCGTTCCATAGTTTTTGCGGTCTATTATAGGCCGTCCATCCAAGTGGGTTTCCAGCCATTTCAATTTTTTTTGTTTATTTTAGCGTCGCTGAAGGTCTGTTCTTTTGTCGTTACCCTTGCTGTTGAACGGTTCACCCAGAACCGTCTACCTCCCTGAATGGTTTCCTGTAGACCGTCTGTCTTTGCCACAGGGCATCCGAGCCTTACTTTATCATGTTATATCATTTTCATATCGTTCGGCACCATCAGTGATCTCCCCTTTGTTGTTCATATGAGTGCATGATTGATATTTGTTTCATCCATATTTGCTTGATCATTGCTTGCTAGATCAAGGCTAGAATCTTGCATGCACTCCAGTGCACATAGGAGTATACACACTCTCATTAGTAGTTGCATTCCTACCGAGGTAGGGTTTCCTCTCGTCTCCATATTCCTTGGAGCCGACTAGGGGACCTTACTGAGGACCTCCGTAAGCCTCCGTGAGCCGTGGATTCCCACACGGACGCCAGGTAGGTTGTACCGTACCACCCCCTAGTCTAGGGTTTGCATCAGAGAGAGAGAGTCCTCTAGTGGCAGCCAGTTGCCTTATTCCCTGCCTTGGATAGGTACCTTGTGGTGGAGTGAATTCAAATCTTAATTAATTCACCAAGGTCCAACAAAGGGAGAATTTATAAAATCCTGTGCGCATCATTTGAAACTTGGTTGCATTGATTGGTTGATTCTCATCTCAGCTCTCCCCTCCGTCGTTACATTTGATTTGAGTTGTTTGTCTTAGATCCCTATTAGGACTGTTTTACTTACTCCTCCCCCATTGTCATCAGTGTATGTGGAGCGGTCTCACACCCTCAGGATTGTCTCCTAAGGGTGGTTCGCCTTCCCATTCTTATTTCAATCCCTTGTTCGATTCACCGCCAGTTATGTCGTCTTACAACTTCTCCCATCCCCCTGAGGATTCTCTCCCTCAGGGACTTCTGGAGGACCCACCTAGGGTCGCTCATGTGCAAGGGAGAGAGGGGACTGCCCCTCCTCTCCCGACTATTGTTGCTGAGGGTGCTCAACCCTCCCTCTCAGATCCATCCACTCGGGGCTCGGCCAGTCAGGTTCTCCAGATGATGGCCCAGCTGGATCTTACTCAACTCCACCTGCTGAAGCAGGCCTTGCAAGGGGCAGATGCCCCGCCCTCAGTTCTTTCTTCTGGCACGACTGTTGTTGTCACTTCCACACCCCCGGTTGTTGGTTTAGGGGCCACCTCTGCAGCCCCCATCGATCTTACTCCCATCCGTCCTCAGGCTCTTCGATTCTCTACCATGGAAGTGGGTCAGGCTTCTACTTCGGCCCATCAATCACTTGATAAGGGGAAGACCCAGATCCCCTCCGTTTCTTATGCTGATCCTTACACCACGTTCCCTCCAACATCGCAAGCCCTCGTGGCCCAGGCTGATTCCGTCCGTCTGCAACCCGAGGCTGCCCAGTTGGCTCATGCGGATATGGGCCCTTCCCTGGCCCATTATCCATCTTATGGGCTGCCCCCTCAGTCAGTCTATCCTTCGGTTCCCTACTCCGGTTCGATCCTTCCTGTTGTATCTCCTCCTTCCCAGGAACGGGAACTCCTTGACAAATGGGCTGCCATGCAGCAGCAGATTGACCTCCTCCACAAGCGGGTCAGCCCGCAATCATTAGCTGATGTCCCCATTCGTAACTTCAGGGACATTCATTTTCCTTCTTAGTCCGAGCTCCCCGTGTATCGGAAGTATGACGGGAATGGCAACCCGTTTATTCATGTCAGGGAGTTCCTCTACGAGTCGGCGCAGTTTCAGCATGACGACCGCCTGATGGAGTACTTGTTCCGCCAATCCTTGGACGGGGTCACCCTGGAGTGGTTCTATACATTGCCTCTGGAGGAGGCCGAAAGTTTCAAGACCGTCAAGGAGAAGTTCATTCAGAGATTCCAGGATCGGGTTGGTCCCGAATATTCTTTCACCGACCTGGTTGCAGAAAAAATGAAGCCGGATGAAGACTTTGCTGTATATGCAGACAGATGGAGGCAGATGGCCTCGCGTGTGCCCGGGCAGATCCCGGAAGAAGAGAAAGTAAAATTGCTGATTTCTAATGCTACTCCGACGTTCCGAAATATTTTGGTAATGAACGACATTTCTAACATGCACCAGTTGTACAGTCGGGCCAAGTTTATCCAGACCCAATTTAAAGACTCCCCTATCCATTCATTGTTCGAGGCCCAGAAGTCCAAGACCACCCGAAAATCCCAGGGCCCAGTTACTGAGGGAGTCCAAATCAACGAGCAGGTCCAGGCTGTTCAATTCCCTAACCAGCCTGCTTCACCCCGTTTCCAGCAACCCCCACGCAACCCCTAGTTTGCCGCTCTGCAAGCTCCCCGACCCACTTTCCCAGCTCCTCAGCACCCGTAACAACCACCTCCGCCGCCACAGCCTCAACAGCCACCCCAGTACCAGAACGTTCCTCCTCCCGCTGGTTATGGGCCTGCTCGGCCGGGACCCAAGAGGGCCAACTATCATCCACTTCCAGAAACCCTCCCCGACATCTTTTCAGCTCTAATGTACACTAGTGACATCCAATTGCCTCCAGAACGTCAGAATTGGAATCCGGCAGCCGATCAGTCAAGGTATTGTATATACCATCGGCAGCCCGGGCACACAATAGAGAGATGCTTTCAGTTTAGAGATTTGGTGTATGACCTGCATGAGGGCCAGAGAATTGATTGGGCCCAAATGCACAAAATAATTGAGGATATTAAAGAGAGAAGAAGACAAGTCAGGCCGCAGTAGGCGGCACCCCAGCAGCAGCAGTTCCAGCAACCCCTCCAACAACAACAACCACCACGGCAGCAACAACAACAGCAAGACCTCGGGATTCATCAGAATCCCATGCCAGAACATCCGCCCGCTCCTCAAGAGCAACAACACCAACAGCCGCCGGCACCGGCTCAAGTTAACGCAGTCCACCGCCCAGCCCCTAACGCTGGGTGGTCTTTTGATGATGAGACCCCCGCTCACCTTTTGGCCTTCCACCACACCAACTTCCCAGCACCTTCTGTTCCTTCCATCCTCCGACCCACCACCTTCGCCTCCGCTCCACCCACTATCCCTTCTCGACCTCATGTTTCACCCGCCACATTCCCCACCATTCCGCCAGTCCTTTCGCCATCACCCGCCATACCATCCATCATCACCCCTCCACTTAACCCTTCACCCATCACCACTCCACCAGGGCCTGTCAGGCCAACCTCGGTCATCCTCACTCCCATTTCTACCCCTTCCACCTACCCCACTGGGCCAAGCGGGGGCCCATCTAGAGCCGTGCCGGCACGACACTGTGCCCTCCGGAGCGGGCGTCCCTTCCACAGAGTCTATCCTTCCTCTGGTGCGTCTTCACCCAACCCCCGAGTTCCCTTCTCTACAGCCGAAGCAGAAGAAGTAGATCCCGTGCCAGGACCGAAGTATGACCTACTACAGCACCTGGACCGGATGCCGGTCAAGACATCAGTTTTGGAGTTGATCAAAAGATCCACGCTACACCAGGACGCCCTCCGAGCTTTTCTACATAAGGTTATGATTAGCGAGGATGTGGCAGTAGACAGCTTGCCCTCAGTGTTGGCGACTATTACCAGGGGGCCTTCCATTTCATTCTCCGAATCAGAATTAGCACCCCCAGAGGCACGGCAGATGCCACTGTGCATTACCATTTCTTTGAACAAAATGGTCATTGAGTCTGCCCTAGTGGACACGGGAGCATCGATAAATGTGTGTCCGCTGAGTACACTGCGTGCCTGTAACATTTCAGAAGACATGCTTAAGCAAACACCGACCACAATTGCCGCCTATGACAACTCCAGGCGAGCATGCCATGGGGTCGTGACAGTCCAGGCCGAGCTAGGGCCTTTGGTAATGGATGTGGAGTTCTACGTGTTGGACATAGACCCAATGTTCAAAGCTATTCTGGGTCGTCCATGGATAGACAGTCTAAATGATGTACCCTCAACTGCCCACCAGTGCCTGAAGTTTCCATTCCAAGGCCGGGTGGTTAAGGTGAAAAGTATCTCCACAGTCCAGTCAGTCGATGCAATTACAGACAAGATTCTCCCCACTCTGTGGCTGAGTAACATGCCAGTTCTTTCAGTGATGGACTTAAATTATTCATGGGCATATGCGTCACGCAAGCCCGCCGCTGCACCAGTAAACGTGAAGATTAAGTCCAAGATTAGAGATTCGAAAGGGTGGCATATGATTCTGAAGTTAGGCTATCAGCCGGGCCTCGGCGCGCAATTACAGGGGCGGATTAAGCCCGTCCCTAAAGGCAGAAAGATGGGCCGCAGAGGTCTTGGTTATCAGGAGTCAGCATTGTCCATTCTGGGAGACTCCGGGCCACTGACGTGGGATTACCGTCAACATTTTATGAAAGGCCCATTGCAGCCCAGTACCTTGAAGAAGTCGCCGCCCTGTGCTGATGTGAAGATCGATGCTGCCTGTGATGTTGCTGACCCACCGCCGCCACTGAAGGGGCTAGTGGGTGACATGGAAGACTTTTGTATCTGTTTCGAGAAGCTGTTCAGTGAAGAAGAAGACCGCCCGAAGAAGAAAGAGATGCAGCTGGTGAAGCATTCTCCAACTCAGCTAGTTCGCCGGAGGCCACGGGAAGTGGGGAGCTCTATCACTACCTTTTTTGTCCCCATCCCGTCTCGCCTCCTTGTTTCAACAATTGGGGTTTGTTCCCCGCTCCCCTCCGAATATGGTTGACCCGTACTTCACGAAAAGACCACCTGAAATTCTGTTTGTGCCATGTGCATGTGGGCGCTGCCCACCCATTGATTTATCAACCCTGTTTACTCCTCCTTCCCCCAATGCCCAACTCCACGAGATGTGGTTTTCATCCTCTGATCCATTCTTCGATTGCATCTTCCCCGATTTGTTTCACATGCAACTCCCTCCTCCCCCATCTTCATCTTCCTGTTGCGTGATCTCCTCCGACTTCTAAAAAAAACGTCAATTTTAAAACGGAGGTTTCAATGGAAGATTACGTTGTTTTTAGTCCATCCTCTTCCCAGGGGAACGAGCCCCCTGCTTCTTTCCCAGTAGATTTCATATCTCCTAGGTTAGATGTACAGTGTGCAGAATCTCCTAGGTTATTTAAGTCAGTTAGGGTAGAGGCTAGTTCGAGTCTAGTCGGCCCATCCACGTCTGCGGCGCACCCTGTGATGCGTCATCCTAAGTCCGTTTCAGATAGGTTTCTGCAAGACTTAACTCAGAGATGTCATGCCCTTCTTAAGTGCCCGGAGTTTCTGAGACCGCAATTGTTTTAGGAGATGATGAGGAAATAGAAGGGGTGTGGAGCAATGACAAGATAAGGAGTATATGAAATCATTGATGAGAAGGACCCAGTCGATGATGAGGAAAGCGATGTGGATGACACTGCCGATTTGTACGCGCAAGGTTTGAAGAGGTTTGATTGTAGACACCCGATAATTTAAAATGAGAAATGATTTTTTTAAATAAATTATACAATTAAATTTTTCATGAAATAATTAAATTACATTTTTCTAAACTAGAATAGTGAATTTACTTGAATTTACTTAAGGTAAATTGAAAAATAAATACTTTAACCCTTAGATAAATCATTGCAAGCCCAATAAAAGTCCATATGATGGATTAGGATTATATTTGGCCCATTGGATAATCCATAATAGGCTGGATTAATGGATTAAAGGATTTATTAAAGGATATTTAACCTTAAATCCGTAACATGTGTTTAATATGGTATTTAAGGGATTAAAATAACCCCATTTCTAAAAGATTGACTCAAGAATCAATCCGTACCTACCAGCCACCTTAGACCAGCCATTTTTACATTGGTTTCACACCAAATGGAGGATAGGTTAAGAAGAAAAATTAGAATTTTCTACCAATTCGGAGTTAGAAAGTTTGGCATTGTTAGGCAAGGAATCGTGACAAATTTGGCCAAGTTTTGGCTATAAATAGAACCCCATTCGACCCTCAAATCATCCCAGGAAGCCAAGGCTATGCTGCTGCGGAGATTGAAGGAGATTTGAAGGAGGATTGGGAGAAATCATAAGGGTTTCATATTATTTGGGTATTTTTCTTACCTCTCATTAGATCTGCTCAAAGGTAGGTGTCTCTCAGGCTAAACTCTAATTAAAGCATGCCATCTTGTTCATTTTTCTGTCCACTTTTCATTGATAGCTCATTTATTAAATTCCGTTATGAAATGAGCAAGTTATGGTCATTTTATTGGAGGGGTATTCCCGTTTTTTCATCAGGTCCAGAACGTGCTATACCTCAGTAGCGCGTTCTGAACGCGCTAGCTCGACATAGCGCGTTCATACAGAGTATTTTCCCGCCCTCAAGGGTCAAACACATAATTTTAAAATATGTATATATATTTCCAAGAATGCGCTACCCGAAGGTAGCGCGATCTTAAGATCGCGCTAGCATAAGCTAGCGCGTTCACAAAATTTACCAAATGAAGGAATATTTTAATAAAAAAAATATTATTTTTCCAGATCGCGCTAGCACTGGCTAGCGGGTTCTTAAGGTCGCATTGGCCAAGGCCAGCGCGTTCAAAGAAAAAGAAAAAAATTATATAATTTTCTTCTAAATTATTTTGGGTATAAAAATATATATATCTATTATGAACGTGAAAACCGCACCGCACTCGGCTGGGCTCGGCTCGGCACAAATAAATAAATAAATAAATTTACTAAGATTTTCGTAACCATTCAATTCAACTCACAACTCGAGCCCACATCCTATGCCCCTTGGGTTTTGACCCAAAAGTGAGCTCTCCAACATATAAAGCCATAGAAGTTTTTTGTAACTTCCAATGTGGGACTAAACTTTAGCCACCATACAAGGGGATTATAGTACTTGGAATCCACCTTAATTGTAAAACATTAGCATGTTAAAACTACTTTCAGCATCTTAAATATTAAATTCAGCATGTTAAATTTATTTTTTTCAGAATAAAAGTATTTTTAGTATGTTAAATACTATTTACGACATGATAAGTCTATTTTACTAGAAAATTTAGGTATAAAATTCATTTGAAGCATGTAAAAGTATGTTTATAAGTAAATTGATGTTTCAAAAAGTATTATCAGCATGATAACATTTAGGGTTTTTTGCATAGAAATCATTGTTAAAAGTGAATTTACAAAAAAACCATTCCTAAAAATGTATTAATAGGTATATCATTGTATAATCTGAATTGTGCAAAAATGCCATATTTATTTGCATGCATATCACTTCTTTTTACCAACAACTTGCAAGAAAACCACGCTTAAATGGCATTTATGCACTATTTGAATTAACTCAGTGATATACCTGTTAATGCATTTTTAGGAATGATTTTTTTGTAAATTCACTTTTAACAATGGTTTTCATGTAAAAAACCCTAACATTTATTTCTGTCATATTATCATAAATTGAGTTATGAAAATTACTTTTAGCATGATTAAACATATTTTCTTATCGAATAAGTAAGAAATTAATGCATGAAAAATATTTCCAGCATGTTAAAAATACTGCCAGCATGATAAAATTAATTCCAAGATGTTAGAATTATTTTTAGCTTGTTAGGACTATTTTCCAATATATTAAAGTTATTTAAAACTATTTTTCAGCATGTAAAAATCTATTTTTATCATGTTATAAGTAAAGTAATGTATAAAAATTAGTTTCAGCATGATAAAAAATTTATTTCTAGTATTATAAATTTACCTCCTGCATATTGAGATAGGCAATTATTTTTCAACATGATAAGTTTATTTAAAACTAATTTTTGCATATTTTCCTATAAAGAAATTAGTAAATAAATGTATAAAAATTATTTTCAGTATGCTAAAAATTACTTTCAGTAAGATAAAATTATTTACAGTATGTCAGGATTATCTTAGCATGTTAGAATTAATTTCAGCATGCTAAAGCTATTTAAAAACTATTTTCAGCATGATAAACCTATTTTCTCAACAAATAATTAGTAAATAAATGTAGAAAAATTATTTTTCTGCACGAAAAATTTATTTTATTATCAAAAAATTTAGAAAAACAGCATGGTAAACTTATGTTTATCACCTCATCAGTAAGTTAGTGTACGAGGATTATTTAGCATATTAAGTATTTATATTAATATGTTAAATAAAAATTTTCAGCATGATAAAAAGTTAATTCCAGCATGAAAAATCTATCTTATCATCTCAGCAGTAAAGTGATACATGAAAATTATTTTCAGCAAGTAAAACTTATTTTTAGTACATAAGCACTATTTTCTTATCAAATAACTAGTACATTGATGAATAAATAGTAAATACCAAAAATCAGGATTTTAAAATTTAGAAATTATATTTCCTACCTAAAACACTTAATTATGATAAATACACATCAGATTAGACTATGAAATTTAAAATAATTCTATTTACTTGACTTCCTTCCTAGTTTACCGTCATCCTTGAATTCTACGACTTAATGTCGTTAAGCATGACGCCTAAAATGAGTTTTCCACTCTCCTTTGCAATTATCACAATTTTTGCCAGATCTATACTTGTTTACAAATGAGCTTGTTCTTGAAATTATTTGGCCATATTATGGAATTATATAGAAAAATGGCAGGGGCTATGGGTCCCAATGAAATGACATTTAATGCTAGTGTATAAGGGGGTTCTGATCTGATTCCACGGGCGAGGCAAAGCCCAAATATAAACCGGTATTATAATGATCAGGCGCTGGCATTCACCAATACATGGTTTATTACAATTAGGGGCAATCATACAGTTGTGAGAACCCCTAAGTGTGTAGCCAAATAGTGATGTTCCATGAGGGGCTGTCATATCGTCGTGATTCCCCTTAATGCATTGGCCAATCCTATTGAGTGTTGGTAGAAGTGATTTGTGATGACCCAGAGTTCGGGATACCGATATACCGATAACATCGATATACCGATACCAAGAACTGGGGAAGGCACCCAGGGGGCTGATGAGGCCCCTGAAGGGTTAGTGAAGTTTGTCGAGGGGATGCATAACGAACTGCAATTACATGCGCGCATATTAGAATTAAGCAATGAAGTTAACAAAAGTGCGGAAGCAATTCAAAATAACTAGAGTGATATATATATATACTAGTCCAGAGATACAAAAGCACTAGTCCAAAGAGGTACAACTACGCGGGGCATACCCCGGCAAAAGTACCACAAAGCCTCAAAAGGTGACCCGCCTACTGCTGGCGGCCAGGCACGGTCTCCGAGCAACCTCACAAAACACCGGGAGACGGCGGGCGCGGCTCACCTGAAAGGAGAAGGGTGAGTCACAGCCAGACTCAGTAGGGGTCACGCGGATCCCTACCTTGCACTAAACAAGCATGCATGCGAAGCTAAAGGCAATAGGGCATGCATTTAAATAAAATAACAGGCATTGGCATGAATAACTAATCACAAGAAAGCTGTAAACTCTATCTAAGCAGGTATAACAGCTAACACATGCCAATAATAATTAAATGCAAGCGACTAAAACTAAATCTACCAAATAGAATGAGCCGTAAATAATCAAAGCAGCAAGGAAGGACAACCACTGGGAGCAGAAACCAGATGCGTCCACTGACGACTTACACTGCGTCTCAAGCACTCGCAGTCGGTAAAACGACAAGCTGAGCGCGTAAACAATACCAAACCAAGTGACCAGTCAGAGTGACACTCGTCAGTGTCAGTCCACAGCCTCTGACCACGTGTGCACACACTGACTCTCGCCTGAGTCAGGCCCTGTAATATCCCGGACCTTTCGGATCCTTCTTTGTGGGTCCCGGATCTGGTTTTCGGAGCGTTCGGCTCTGTCGTGTCCGAAATTTCGTTTCGGACATCTTTCGTGTTCGGATCGGCGCGATCCGGAGTCATTTCGGAGGCCCGGAGGCGTTCCGCGGCTTTTCCGTGCGTGATTTCTGATTTCCGGCGCGGGTTTCGGCTTTTCTCTTCGGACGCTCGCTGCGGGTGAACCGGGCTGTTCACACGGGCACGAGTGGTACCGTTGTGACCGGTACATTCCGAGGATCGTGGGGGTGTAATTTCCTAATTTTTGGAATTTTCCAGATTTTCTGGGTTTTTCTATAAAACCCTTTTTCTTTTCTCTCTCCCCCACCATCTTCTTCTTCCTCTCTTCTTCTTCCTCCTTCCTCCTCCACCGTGTCTCCCTCCCTCTCCCTCTCTTCCTCCCGGTTGGCCACGGCGAGCTCCCCTCCGGCTGCAGACGGCGGCGGGGCGACGGCGCGGTGACGTGGGCGGCGGCGAGGCGGTCGTGGGGGCGTGCGGCGAGCGTGGGAAGCTTAAGGAAGAACGAGGGTTCTCAAGCGTTCTTCGCGATTCGTGGACGATCCGGCGGAGCATTCGCTCCATTGAGGTAGGGTGACGTTCCCTAGCTCTTCGTCGTTCTTTTCCGTGGTTTGTAGGCCGCGGGGAGGCCGAGAGAGGCATGTTTGGGCATTTTTGGGGTTTTTCCATGTTTTGGGGTGAGCCGCCCGATCTATGGTTTTAGCCCATGGTTTTATGTTTTGGTGGCTTAGATGCATGCTAGGGGTCCCCAGGGGTCTTCCCCCTTATTTTCCCCCTCTCCGGTGGAGGTACGGGGGCGTGGTTGGCGTTTTTGGGGTTTTCCCGCCGTAGCGTGCTCGGAGGCAAGCGACGGTCCTTCCAGTGACCGCCACTTGCATGTGACGCCCCTAGGCAGGAGCGTTACTTCTCCTGGGTGTTCAGAGGGCAGCGACGGCCCTACGATTGACCGCCGTTTGGAGCGTGACGCGCCAGGGTAGGGCCGTCACTAGCTTTCGACCGTTGGTTTTTGACCGTTGGGGGTCAGGCCATGTAACGCACCGAGCTAGGCGCGTTACATGCGTGTAATGCACTGGGGCAGGTGCGTTACTTCCTGTTGTTACCCCAGGTGGATGGGCCAAGCGACGCACTGGGCCCAGCGCGTTACTTACTAGTGACGCGCTGGGGCAGGCGCGTCACTTCCCTTCCCACCCCGAGTGTAAGGGCCATGTGACGCGCTGGTCTAGGCGCGTTACATGTGAGTAACGCACTGAGCCCGACGCGTTGCTTGCAAGCGACGTGCCGGGGTAGGCGCGTTACTTTCCCTGTGGTTTTGGAGGGTGTGGGGCGCCGTGTGACGGCCTGTCTCAGGCGCGTTACTTTCAAGCGACGCACTGGAGCAGGCGCGTCACTTCCCCTACCCCTCTGGCCGTGTGACGGTCTGCCTTAGACCGCCATTTTCAAGTGACGGCCCTAGAGTGGACCGCCATTTGGCTGTGACGGTCCAGGGTCGGACCGCCACTTCCTGGGTTGCCCCATGAGGGTGGCAACCTTGCTTTTCTCCGACCGTGGTCTCCGTGTGACGGGACTAGTGCGTGGGGTGATTCCCACACGTTGTCGGGCTTGGGCGTTGTTTTCCGTTGACTCGAGAGTCTACTCCTTCAATGACCCTCCACTAGTCGTAGCCCACCAGTACGCGGTGCTGGTCTCACCTGGGAGTGGTGTACGGGCACCCACCTTTCGAGACGGTTTGTGGACCGGTTACCGTAGGCCCCTCGTCGTAGCCAGAGTCTGGCTGCGGGGGAAAACCGGTCAGAGGGCCAGACCTAGGACGCGTGGTCTGTGTGTGCACACGTGGTTGGGGGCGGTTGGACCCACGTCGACGGGCGTGACCCCAGCTAGTCACTTGTTGTGAGTTACTTTTCGGTGTTTGCGCCTCGGGTAGGACCTACCACGTCAGGCGGTTCACCTGCGGCGCGGTGTCAGACGTCAGGGGACGCTACCGGCTGTGCTTCTAGTGGGTGGTACTCCTGTCGAGTACGGAGTGTCAAACTGTCAGTCGTGTGTTCCCGACCTTCGGGTTTGTCGGTGACCGTTGAGCTTCGGTCTTCTCTTCGTAGCACGTGTGTCGGTTTGCGTGCCGTAGAGTCTTGCTTTGTAGAGTACAGGGCTTTCCTTTCCAAGGTACTCTACTACCGCTAGAGTAGTGGTTTCTCGCTTTCCGAGGTAGGGTTCGAGTGATCCCTACTGAGTCTTGTTCCGAGACTCATTCCCTGCGTGTTTTCACCGTGTTTCAGGTGAGGCGCCACCTTCGGGGAGCGCGTCCGGAGTGCAGCGTGGTGCGGGTGCCCAGAGGTAGTGCCAGAGGTCTGAGCCGGGGGATGCCCCGTGTAGCTGTACTTTTCTTTCTTGTCACTGTACTAGTCGTGGACTGTTGTCGTGGTTATTTTATTTTGTGGACCATGTAAATTGTTATTTTATTTCCTGCTTAATTTCTGCAATTATCTGTGATGCTTGCGTAGTTTCCACACCATCCTTTTAACCCTTCCGAGTCTTCGGGCTCGTGGGTGGCGGTGCGAGTCTCGGGTTATCGGGCCTTCCTGATAATCGGATTCTCGGGTCGTTACAGCTGGTATCAGAGCGCGGTTGTGGAATTACATGGGAATCATAGGTAATTGTAGTGGTCCACTAGTCCATGGCGATGATGTACAGGTGACGCTGGCCTTGGGCACCGCGTGTTTTATTCTGACATTGCCGTTTCCGTGTTTTCTGTCTTGTGCTTCAGGAGCGAGGATGGCGCCGAGGAGGAGTTCTCGCTCTCAGCAGGGGCAGTCGGCTGGAGGTCAGGAGATCCAGCAGGGGGTCCAGAGGGACCAGGAGGAGCATAGCAGAGTTCCGGGAGCTACCGAGGACGCGGATGCTGCGAGAGCTCCGGGGGCCGAGGATTTCTTCCGTGGCATGTACCATCTCATGTCTCAGCAGTTTGGCGGAGAGGCTGCTGAGGGCTCGTCAGTCAGGGGTGGGCCGGGCCGAGCAGTGAGGGACTTCATGCAGTTCCATCCACCTTACTTTAGCGGTCAGGCAGACCCTGATGCGGCTCGTGATTGGCTCGATGAGATGGAGCGGGTGTTCAGTTCTGCGAAGAGTACTGCCGAGGACAGAGTGGTGTTGGCCTACAACCAGTTGCAGGGTACGGCTCGGAGGTGGTGGTCTTCCGAGTGGAAGACGTCCTTTCAGCTTCGTCCACTTGAGCAGGTCGAGTGGGGTGACTTTGTCAGTGCTTTCGAGCGTACGTACTGCCCAGACGTCGTTGCTACGCAGCGGATGCGGGAGTTTCTGGAGCTGGTGCAGGGTGACATGTCCGTGTTGCAGTACAGGGCCCGATTTATCGAGCTGGGTCGGTACGCACCTCATGTCATGGAGCATGAGAGGGTGAGGACCACGCAGTTTGTACAGGGCTTGAGGCTGGAGCTGAGGCACCATTTGATCGCGAATGGGGCCACTGATCTAGAGACAGCGTCTCGTGTTGCGATTTCCTTGGAGATGGATATGCAGAGGACTCGAGGACCGATCAGCCAGGGGCAGTCCGTGTCAGGTCGCAGCCAGCAGTCGGCTACCCAGCAGCAGGGTTTCTTCCAGCATGCGTCGGGTGGTTCAGGAGTACCGGCATCAGCAGCTTCAGTGACAGGATCTGCGTCTTTTAGCTCGAAGGTCAAGAAGTTCTTGAAGAAGAGTTTCCGTAAGAAGCCCAAGGATCAGGGACAAGCTTCATCGGGCAGTGTACAGCAGCCGATTCCTTTTCAGCGTCAGGGATCAGCGGGTGGATCACGAGGACCTTGTCCACGGTGTGGTGGGACCCACCCAGGCAGGCAGTGCACGGCGCCGATTATCTGTTTTCGGTGTGACCAGCCAGGGCACATGGCGCGCGACTGTCCTCAGAAGCCGCCGCAGCAGCAGGTTCCCCAGCAGCAGAGGCAGCAGCAGCAGCAGGGACAGTATCCGCCACTACCCAGGTCAGCTAGCGTGGGAGGCAGGCAGAGGGCTCGTGGCCAGATCACGCACTTGACCAGGGCAGAGGCAGTGGCGTCGCAGCTCGTGGAAGGTACCGTTCAGATTTTGGGTTGTGCGGCTCGGGTTTTGTTTGATTCTGGCGCGTCTCATTCGTTTATTTCGGAGGATTTCGCGTCGAGCATCGAGGAGCCGGTGACCCAGTTGTCCTGCGATTTGGCAGTGGAGTTGCCTTCGGGTGACTTTATGGTCACTCCGTATTGCTTCGACCAGGTTCCGGTGTGGATCGATGGCCGGAGTATGCCAGGCAGATTGTATGCGTTGCAGCTTCGGGATTACGATGTGATTCTAGGCATGGATTGGCTCGAGACTCATGGAGCGGTGGTGGATTGTGGGATGAAGAGGGTCTACTTCCAGCATCCGAGCAAGTGGACCTTCTATTTCCAAGGTATCCGTTCCACCTCTTCTCGATTCCTTATCTCTGCTATTCGAGCCCGTCGGTTGCTTGATTCAGGTTGTCAGGGTTTTCTCGCGTCAGTGGTTGTGTCTGACCGGATGGAGCCGGATGTCGAGGACATCGCGGTGGTGTGCGAGTTTCCCGATGTTTTTCCTGAGGAGTTGCCTGGATTACCTCCCCAGCGGGAGATCGATTTTGTGATCGAGGTTGTACCTGGTACGGGACCTTTGGCGAAGGCTCCCTACCGTATGGCCCCCGCTGAACTGAGGGAGTTGAGGGCGCAGTTGCAGGAGCTGCTGGCCAAGGGGTACATTCGTCCGAGTTTTTCCCCTTGGGGTGCGCCCGTGTTGTTTGTGAAGAAGAAGGACGGTAGTCTGCGGCTGTGCATTGACTATCGGCAGCTGAATGAAGTGACCGTTAAGAACAAGTATCCGTTGCCGCGGATCGATGACTTGTTCGACCAGCTTCAGTCTGCGCGAGTGTTCTCGCGGATTGATTTGCGGTCAGGTTACTATCAGCTGAGGATTCGCGAGTCCGATGTGGAGAAGACTGCATTCAGTTCGAGGTACGGGCATTATGAGTTTCTGGTGATGCCGTTTGGGCTCACCAATGCCCCAGCTGCCTTTATGGACTTGATGCAGAGGGTGTTTCATCCGTATTTGGACCAGTTTGTGGTCATTTTCGTGGATGACATCCTTGTTTATTCGCGGTCTGCTGAGGAGCACGCGTACCATTTGAGTGTGGTACTGCAGACGTTGCGAGATCACCAGTTGTATGCGAAGCTCAGCAAGTGCGAGTTTTGGCTCAGCGAGGTGCACTTTCTGGGGCACGTGATTTCTGGTGATGGCATTTCCATAGATCCCGCCAAGGTCGAGGCTGTGATGCAATGGCCGAGGCCGAGGTCGGTGACGGAGATCCGGAGTTTCTTGGGGCTTGCGGGTTATTATCGTCGGTTTATCCAGGATTTTTCCCGCATTGCGACCCCGATGACTAGGCTCACGCGGAAGGATATACCTTTCGTTTGGTCCGAGGAGTGTGAGCAGAGCTTCAGGGAGCTGAAGAGATTGCTCACCTCGGCTCCGGTGTTGGTTTTGCCTTCTGGATCGGGAGGTTTCGTGGTGTGTACAGATGCTTCCGGCGTTGGACTGGGTGCTGTTCTGATGCAGCATGGTAGAGTGGTGGCTTATGCATCTCGGCAGCTAAAGCCTCACGAGGAGAACTACCCTACCCATGACCTTGAGTTGGCGGCTGTGATCTTCGCGCTGAAGATCTGGAGGCATTATCTGTACGGTGAGAAGTTCGAGGTGTTCACTGACCATCAGAGCTTGAGGTACGTGTTCTCGCAGAAGGACCTGAACCTCAGGCAAAGGCGTTGGATGGAGTTTATGAAGGACTATGACTTCACCCTGTCTTATCAGCCGGGCAGGATGAATGTCGTCGCCGATGCCTTGAGTCGGAAGGTTGCGGTCAGTGCCTTGATGTTGAGGAGGTGGAGGCTCTGGGAATAAGTGCCCGAGGTATCTTTCAGGCTCAAGATTCCCCAGGAGCCAGGGTTGGCTGTGCTTGCGAGTCTGACTGTCACTCCTGCTATCCGTCGTCAGGTGACAGAGGCTCAACACGCGGACCCTGAGTTGCCCCGGATTTTGGCTATGGCTGACGTAGAGCTCGGCGAGGACGGTGCTGCGAGGTTTCGTGGCAGGTTGTACGTCCCAGCTGAGGAGCAGGTTCGTCGTGCGGTGTTACGCGAGGCTCATGGGAGCAGGTACACTGTACACCCGGGTGCGACGAAGATGTATCGGAACTTGCGGAGGCAGTTCTGGTGGCCTGGCATGAAGAGAGATGTCGCAGAATTTGTGGCCAGGTGCCTGATCTGTCAGCAGGTGAAGGCGGAGCATCAGCGACCAGGCGGTACTCTCCAGCCTTTGGATGTTCCTGCTTGGAAGTGGGACCATGTGACCACGGATTTTGTGGTGGGGTTGCCAAGAACCCCGAGTGGGCAGGACAGTATTTGGTTGCTGGTGGATCGGCTGACGAAGGTGACTCGGTTGCTACCGGTCAAGGTCAGCTGGAGCGTGCCTAAGTTGGCTCGTCTTTATGTGGAGCGGATCGTTCCGTTGCATGGGATTCCCATTTCGATTGTGTCGGATCGGGATCCGCGCTTCACTTCTGGATTCTGGAGGAGTTTCCAGCGAGCTCGTGGCACGGAGTTGGCATTTAGCTCGGCATATCATCCTCAGTCAGATGGTCAGTCTGAGAGGACCATTCAGACTTTGGAGGACATGCTGAGATCCTGCTGCCTGGAGTGGCAGGGGAGTTGGATTCATCACCTACCGTTGGTGGAGTTTGCCTATAACAACAGCTATCATTCGAGCATCGACATGGCTCCTTATGAGGCATTGTACGGGCGTCCTTGTCGGACTCCACTCGATTGGTTTGAGGTGGGTGAGCGTGTTTTGACGGGACCGGAATTGGTGCAGCAATGTGTGGATGTTGTGCACCTGGTTCGTCAGAACATGTTGGCGGCCCAGAGTCGGCAGAAGAGCTATGCTGACCGTAGGAGGCAGCCCCTCGAGTTCGCCGTGGGCGATCATGTGTTCTTGAGAGTTTCTCCGATGAAGGGGGTGATGCGTTTTGGACGGCGTGGGAAGCTGAGTCCCCGCTATATTGGTCCTTTCGCGATTGTGGAGCGCATCGGTGAGGTTGCTTACCGGTTGCAGTTGCCTCCTGAGTTGGCGTCGGTGCATGACGTGTTCCACGTCTCGATGTTGCGGAAGTATATGCCCGATGACTCTCATGTGCTCGAGTTTTCCGTTTGGCCTGAGGTGACTCCAGATCTTTCTCTCCCAGAGTTTCCGATCCGCGTGGAGGATAGGCGAGAGCAGCGCCTGCGGAACAAGGTCCTTCCCTTAGTGAAGGTCGTGTGGCAACGACACTCTGGTGGTGAGGCTTCGTGGGAACGTGAGGACGAGATGCATCAGCAGTTCCCGTATCTGTTTGAGTGAGTCTTCCTCTTCTTTCCCCTTTGGTTGTTCTCAATTTCGAGGACGAAATTCCTTAAGGGGGGAGGGCTGTAATATCCCGGACCTTTCGGATCCTTCTTTGTGGGTCCCGGATCTGGTTTTCGGAGCGTTCGGCTCTGTCGTGTCCAAAATTTCGTTTCGGACATCTTTTGTGTTCGGATCGGCACGATCCGGAGTCGTTTCGGAGGCCCGGAGGCGTTCCGCGGCTTTTCCGTGCGTGATTTCCGATTTCCGGCGCGGGTTTCGGCTTTTCTCTTCGGACGCTCGCTGCGGGTGAACCGGGCTGTTCACACGGGCACGAGTGGTACCGTTGCGATCGGTACGTTCCGAGGATCGTGGGGGTGTAATTTCCTAATTTTTGGAATTTTCCGAATTTTTCAGGTTTTTCTATAAAACCCTTTTTCTTTTCTCTCTCCCCCACCATCTTCTTCTTCCTCTCTTCTTCTTCCTCCTTCCTCCTCCACCGTGTCTCCCTCCCTCTCCCTCTCTTCCTCCCGGTTGGCCACGGCGAGCTCCCCTCCGGCTGCAGACGGCAGCGGGGCGACGGCGCGGTGACGTGGGCGGCGGCGAGGCGGTCGTGGGGGCGTGCGGCGAGCGTGGGAAGCTTAAGGAAGAACAAGGGTTCTCAAGCGTTCTTCGCGATTCATGGACGATCCGGCGGAGCATTCGCTCCATTGAGGTAGGGTGACGTTCCCTAGCTCTTCGCCGTTCTTTTCCGTGGTTTGTAGGCCGCGGGGAGGCCGAGAGAGGCATGTTTGGGCATTTTTGGGGTTTTTCCATGTTTTGGGGTGAGCCACCCGATCTATGGTTTTAGCCCATGGTTTTATGTTTTGGTGGCTTAGATGCATGCTAGGGGTCCCCAGGGGTCTTCCCCCTTGTTTTCCTCCTCTCCGGTGGAGGTACGGGGGCGTGGTTGGCGTTTTTGGGGTTTTCCCGCCGTAGCGTGCTCGGAGGCAAGCGACGGTCCTTCCAGTGACCGCCACTTGCATGTGACGCCCCTAGGCAGGAGCGTTACTTCTCCTGGGTGTTCAGAGGGCAGCGACGGCCCTACGACTGACCGCCGTTTGGAGCGTGACGCGCCAGGGTAGGGCCGTCACTAGCTTTCGACCGTTGGTTTTTGACCGTTGGGGGTCAGGCCATGTAACGCACCGAGCTAGGCGCGTTACATGCGTGTAACGCACTGGGGCAGGTGCGTTACTTCCTGTTGTTACCCCAGGTGGATGGGCCAAGCGACGCACTGGGCCCAGCGCGTTACTTACTAGTGACGCGCTGGGCAGGCGCGTCACTTCCCTTCCCACCCCGAGTGTAAGGGCCATGTGACGCGCTGGTCTAGGCGCGTTACATGTGAGTAACGCACTGAGCCCGACGCGTTGCTTGCAAGCGACGCGCCGGGGTAGGCGCGTTACTTTCCCTGTGGTTTTGGAGGGTGTGGGGCGCCGTGTGACGGCCTGTCTCAGGCGCGTTACTTTCAAGCGACGCACTGGAGCAGGCGCGTCACTTCCCCTACCCCTCTGGCCGTGTGACGGTCTGCCTTAGACCGCCATTTTCAAGTGACGGCCCTAGAGTGGACCGCCATTTGGCTGTGACGGTCCAGGGTCGGACCGCCACTTCCTGGGTTGCCCCATGAGGGTGGCAACCTTGCTTTTCTCCGACCGTGGTCTCCGTGTGACGGGACTAGTGCGTGGGGTGATTCCCACACGTTGTCGGGCTTGGGCGTTGTTTTCCGTTGACTCGAGAGTCTACTCCTTCAATGACCCTCCACTAGTCGTAGCCCACCAGTACGCGGTGCTGGTCTCACCTGGGAGTGGTGTACGGGCACCCACCTTTCGAGACGGTTTGTGGACCGGTTACCGTAGGCCCCTCGTCGTAGCCAGAGTCCGGCTGCGGGGGAAAACCGGTCAGAGGGCCAGACCTAGGACGCGTGGTCTGTGTGTGCACACGTGGTTGGGGGCGGTTGGACCCACGTCGACGGGCGTGACCCCAGCTAGTCACTTGTTGTGAGTTACTTTTCGGTGTTTGCGCCTCGGGTAGGACCTACCACGTCAGGCGGTTCACCTGCGGCGCGGTGTCAGACGTCAGGGGACGCTACCGGCTGTGCTTCTAGTGGGTGGTACTCCTGTCGAGTACGGAGTGTCAGACTGTCAGTCGTGTGTTCCCGACCTTCAGGTTTGTCGGTGACCGTTGAGCTTCGGTCTTCTCTTCGTAGCACGTGTGTCGGTTTGCGTGCCGTAGAGTCTTGCTTTGTAGAGTACAGGGCTTTCCTTTCCAAGGTACTCTCCTACCGCTAGAGTAGTGGTTTCTCGCTTTCCGAGGTAGGGTTCGAGTGATCCCTACTGAGTCTTGTTCCGAGACTCATTCCCTGCGTGTTTTCACCGTGTTTCAGGTGAGGCGCCACCTTCGGGGAGCGCGTCCGGAGTGCAGCGTGGTGCGGGTGCCCAGAGGTAGTGCTAGAGGTCTGAGCCGGGGGATGCCCCGTGTAGCTGTACTTTTCTTTCTTGTCACTGTACTAGTCGTGGACTGTTGTCGTGGTTATTTTATTTTGTGGACCATGTAAATTGTTATTTTATTTCCTGCTTAATTTCTGCAATTATCTGTGATGCTTGCGTAGTTTCCACACCATCCTTTTAACCCTTCCGAGTCTTCGGGCTCGTGGGTGGCGGTGCGAGTCTCGGGTTATCGGGCCTTCCCGGTAATCGGATTCTCGGGTCGTTACAGGCCCTCTAGCCAGTTTTCTCCCTCGGTAGGATGCTACCGTTGGCCGGGAGCCCACGGAACTAGCTTACAAACCGTGTGCGGGAAACACCCCTCCGCTATCCCCAAGCGGGTCGGTACTCAACAGACCTAGGGCAACAACAGTGGCTCCATTGCAAGGAAAGAAGAGCTACTCTATTGGGATTAAAAACATGCCATTGTACAATAGAATAACCTAAACACGGCATATATACGTAATGGAACGCTTAACGAATAGGCCGGCACCCATTTTAAACCAACAGGCATGTGGCGGTCTGCTGCCCATGCGCTACAGGTGAGTAACGGTCGGGGACTGGCACGTTATATCAAGAATGACGCATCCGCCCCTACCCGTTACATCCACCGAAGTTCCAGCCCAAACGAACGAAACAGAATGTAACGGTAGGGGCACAGCGCGTTACATCAACTGTAACGCGTTGGACCCTCGCCATTACATCCACCCGATGCCAAAACCCACGCATAGCGTTCTAAAAACCATTAACAGGCGATATAACGCGCTCGCCTAGGCGCGTCGGGTTGACCTGACGACCGGCTGACTGGCCGTCAGGTTCACCGCCTCACCCGGTCAACGCGATCCAACGGACGAGTAATGGATGGGAGCCCCACCGTTACTCTCAAAATAACGCCCCGTCAACGGGCCGTTATATAGAGATAACGCGTCCTCCAAGGACCGTGAGGCGTGTGACGGTTCCTGGAAGGACCGTCACACCACCTGGGACGCGGGCGGGTTCGGTTTGAAAATCGGTTCCCTCCCGGACGATGGAAATCGTCGGGTAACGACGTAAAATCTGTTTCCTGTCAAACCATACATCCCAAACAACAGTATAACAGCTAAAAACATCACATGCAAAGCCCATAATGCATTAATCTCAAAAATTTAGGCTAAAACCCCACAAATAGAAAAATGAACATTATGCATGCTACGGGGTTCTAATCAAACGAACTAGCCACAGGAATTGATCCTAGCAAGTTCAGGAGTCCATCCCCCTACCTCTTGCAAGCCGAAACGGCCGGAAACGCCGCATGCACGGAGGAGGGTTCACGGAGCCTTCACACACTGTCCCGCTCCCACGATCACCGAACCGTGCCGAAATGGGTACCCACGCGTTTCTCTCGACGCGAGGAATCCACTGGCACCAACCACGCTTCAATCCGACGTCGTCTCGCCTGCTTTCCCTAGGAGAGGGGAGAGGGCGATCGAACGAAGAGAGAGAGAGAGCGTGAGAGAAAGAGATCGACGGGGGAGAGAGAGAGGGTGTGAGGGTGAGGGATTAAAAGAAAATAAAATTAAAATTAAAATATATACAATATAATCATTATATATATTAAAATCTTATTAATTTCTAATAACCCTCAATTAACTCCAAATAAATCCGGAAAAATACTAAGAAAATTCCTAAAAATACAGGAAAATAGTCAGAAATTCCAGAACAAATACTAGATCCAAACCACTAAGGATCCACTAAGGCACGGGCCTTACATGATTATTTTACTTCTATATTGTTTAAAGTTCAAGTGATTGCTCTACTTCGATATTGCTTAAAGTTTATCGTGAATGTTCTTGAATTATCTTACCCATCGTCTCATCATGAAAGTTCTTGATATATCTCTGGAATTGACCATCGTCTTGCCTACTATCATGATCTTGAAATTATTGATATCTTGTTATCTTGAAATTACTCGAAAATTCCTTATACAAAATTTCTTACTTGAAATTCATGATCAATTACTTCATGACACGAATTGTTAAATTGTTAAATACTTAAAGATTGCCTGGCTTTAGAGATATAAAATCCTACTGAGCTTTTTGCTCACCCTACGTTTTAGTTAATTGTTGTAGGAAATGAAAATGAACAAGGGAATGGACAAGAGTGAATGAGTGTTTTTCTTTTCCCTAGGATTTATGTAGATCATTAGTGTTTTTACAAGGATTATGTATTTGGAAAAATTTGGAAGATTGTATCATGCCTTTATGGCTTATACATTAGTGATGTAAACCTTTATTTTGATGGAATAAAATTAACAATTTCATCTTAGCTCTCTATCTTTAAAATTAAATTTGTACATGCTCTGACCGACATGAGTGCCTCGTAACTGCTCGCGCCTCGATTTTCCGCGTCGGGGCGTGACAGTTTTAGTGGTATCAGAGCCTAGGTTACATAAAACGTAGGATTCTTAAAAGTTAGGTTTCCCTTGATAGAAACTTGGTTAGAAATTTAAATTTTCTCGGTAAGATTGGGTAGAAATACGGGTTAAGTTTTAAAAAGAATAAATTATCAAGAAATAAATACCAAGGAAAAATAATTAAACCATGTAACAATGGTTTCAGGCTAAATCTCGCAAATGGCCGCCGAGAGAGCTTAATGACGCGAAATGCAACGCACTGTCCAAGAATTAACACAAGCCTTGCAACAAGTTGTGCAAGGTGGAGCATGGCATGAAGCCGGGGATTTGCATCGAAAATTCCAAAAGATGAATCCCCCGAACTTTAGTGGATCTACTGACCCGGATGAAGCGGAGAATTGGGTGCAAGAAATAGAGAGAACCTTTAAAGTAATACAATGCACCGATGAAGAGAAGGTACTACTAGGGACCTACCAACTAGAAAAGGATGCCCGAGCATGGTGGGTATCCGTCGAAGCAATCTTGCCCAATGAACAAGTTACATGGGACGAGTTCTTAGAACATTTTAATGAGAAGTATTTCTCGGAAAGAATCCGCGAGAAGAAGGCCATGGAGTTCACGGCATTAAAACAATGTACCTTATCTGTAGCAGATTATGAAGCAACATTTTCTAGATTAACTCGGTATGCCCCACACCTAGTTTGTACGGAGAAAATGAGAGCAAGAAGATTTATGAATGGATTAAAGGTGGAACTCATTCCTCGATTGGCTCCATTGGAGATTCAAACTTATACAGAAATGGTTAGGAAAGCACAAATTTTAGAAGATGCTATGAATATGGTGGAGCGAATCAAAGGGAAAGTCGCCAAGAAAGAGTTAGTCGATGGATCCAAAAGTAAGGAACCCGTGAGTGACAAGAAGAGGTTAAATGGAGGTAACGATTTCTATAAGGACAAGAAGCCTCGGAATAATGATCAACAAATTGTTCCAGTCAAGGAAAAATGTGAGCATTGTAAGAAAGGAAGGCACAACCCAGATGAGTGTTGGTATAAACTTGGGAAGTGCATCCGTTGCGGAAGCATGGATCATAAAATTGCCCGTTGTCCACTCTTAAAGAAAGAAGCGCCGCAAGTATTGGAAGGTAACCTTATAAATATATCTCGTCCATGATGGCATAAATTTGATATGGTGATCTTAGCACTTAGCATATTATAAGGATGATCTAGTAGAATGCATAGTTGGATATGGTAATTTTACCCCACTATTACGGAGAGAAAATCATGTGAATTTGGGGACCAAATTCTTTTAAGTCGGGGAGGATGTAGAAACCCGATAATTTAAAATGAGAAATAATTTTTTAAATAAATTATACAATTAAATTTTCATGAAATAATTAAATTACATTTTTCTAAACTAGAATAGTGAATTTACTTGAATTTACTTAAGGTAAATTGAAAAATAAATACTTTAACCCTTAGATAAATCATTGCAAGCCCAATAAAAGTCCATATGATGGATTAGGATTACATTTGGCCTATTGGATAATCCATAATAGGCTGGATTAATGGATTAAAGGATTTATTAAAGGATACTTAACCTTAAATTTGTAACATGTGTTTAATATGGTATTTAAGGGATTAAAATAACCACATTTCTAGAAGATTGACTCAAGAATCAATCCTTACCTTCCAGCCACCTTAGACCAACCATTTTTACATTGGTTTCACACCAAATGGAGGCTAGGTTAAGAAGAAAATTTGGAATTTTCTACCAATTCGGAGTTAGAAAGTTTGGCATTGTTAGGCAAGGAATCTTGACATATTTGACCAAGTTTTAGTTATAAATAGAACCCCATTCGACCCTCAAATCATCCCTGGAAGCCAAGGCTATGCTGCTACGGAGATTGAAGGAGATTTGAAGGGGGATTGGGAGAAATCAAAAGGGTTTCATATTATTTGGGCATTTTTCTTACCTCTCATTAGATCTGCTCAAAGGTAGGTGTCTCTCAAGCTAAACTCTAATTAAAGCATGCCATCTTGTTCATTTTTCTGTCCTCTTTCTATTGATAGCTCATTTATTAAATTCTGTTATGAAATGAGCAAGTTATAGTCATTTTATTGGAGGGGTATTCCCGTTTTTTCATCAGGTCTAGAACGTGCTATACCTCAGTAGCGCGTTCTGAACACGCTAGCCCGAAATAGCGCGTTCATACAGAGTATTTTCCCGCCCTCAGGGGTCAAACACATAATTTTAAAATATGTATATATATTTCCAAGAACGCGCTACCCGAAGGTAGCGCGATCTTAAGATCGCGCTAGCATAAACTAGCGCGTTCACAAAATTTACCAAATGAAGGAATATTTTAATAAAAAAATATTGTTTTTCTAGATCGCGCTAGCACTGGCTAGCGCGTTCTTAAGGTCGCGCTGGCCAAGGCCAACGCGTTCAAAGAAAAAGAAAAAATATATATAATTTTCTTCTAAATTATTTTGGGTATAAAAATATATATATCTATTATGAACGTGAAAATCGCACTCGGCTCGGCTCGGCTCGGCTCAGCTCGGCACAAATAAATAAATAAATAAATAGACCCAATGGTGAGCTCTCCAACATATAAAGCCATAGAAGTTTTTTGTAACTTCCAATGTGGGACTAAACTTTAGCCACCATACAATGGATTATAGTACTTGGAATCCACCTTAATTGTAAAGCATTAGCATGTTAAAACTACTTTCAGTATCTTAAATATTAAATTCAGCATGTTAAATTTATTTTTTTCAAAATAAAAGTATTTTTAGCATGTTAAATACTATTTACAACATGATAAGTCTATTTTACTAGAAAATTTAGGTATAAAATTAATTTGAAACATGTAAAAGTATGCTTATAAGTAAATTAATGTTTCAAAAAGTATTATCAGCATGATAACATTTATTTCTGTCATATTATCAGAAATTGAGTTATGAAAATTACTTTTAACACGATTAAACCTATTTTCTTATCGAATAAGTAGGAAATTAATGCATGAAAAATATTTCCAGCATGTTAAAAATACTGCCAGCATGATAAAATTAATTCCAACATGTTAGAATTATTTTTAGCTTGTTGGGACTATTTTCCAACATATTAAAGTTATTTAAAACTATTTTTCAGCATGTAAAAATCTATTTTTATCATGTTATTAGTAAAGTAATGTATAAAAATTAGTTTCAGCATGATAAAAAAATTATTTCTAGTATGATAAATTTACCTCCTGCATATTGAGATAGGAAATTATTTTTCAACATGATAAGTTTATTTAAAACTAATTTTTGCATATTTTCCTATAAAGAAATTAGTAAATAAATGTATAAAAATTATTTTCAGTATAATAAAAATTACTTTCAGTAAGATAAAATTATTTACAGTATGTCAGGATTATCTTAGCATGGTAGAATTAATTTCAGCATGCTAAAGCTTATTAAAAACTATTTTCAGCATGATAAACCTATTTTCTCAACAAATAATTAGTAAGTAAATGTAGAAAAATTATTTTTCAGCACGAAAAATTTATTTTGTTATCAGAAAATTTAGAAAAACAGCATGGTAAACTTATGTTTATCACCTCATCAGTAAGTTAGTGTACGAGGATTATTTAGCATATTAAGTATTTATATTAATATGTTAAATAAAAATTTTCAGCATGATAAAAAGTTAATTCCAGCATGAAAAATCTATCTTATCATCTCAGCAGTAAAGTGATACATGAAAATTATTTCCAGCAAGTAAAACTTATTTTTAGTACATAAGCTCTATTTTCTTATCAAATAACTAGTACATTGATGAATAAATAGTAAATACCAAAAATCAGGATTTTAAAATTTAGAAATTATATTTTCTACCTAAAACACTTAATTATGATAAATACACATCAGAAAATTTAGAAATGTAGAAAATTATATTTTCTCAACAAAAATTAGTAAGTAAATGTAGAAAAATTATTTTTCAGCATGAAAAATTTATTTTGTTATCAGAAAATTTAGAAAAACAGCATGGTAAACTTATGTTTATCACCTCATCAGTAAGTTAGTGTACGAGGATTATTTAGCATATTAAGTATTTATATTAATATGTTAAATAAAAATTTTCAGCATGATAAAAAGTTAATTCCAGCATGAAAAATCTATCTTATCATCTCAGCAGTAAAGTGATACATGAAAATTATTTTCAGCAAGTAAAACTTATTTTTAGTACATAAGCTCTATTTTCTTATCAAATAACTAGTACATTGATGAATAAATAGTAAATACCAAAAATCAAGATTTTAAAATTTGGAAATTATATTTCCTACCTAAAACACTTAATTATGATAAATACACATCAGATTAGACTATGAAATTTAAAATAATTCTATTTACTTGACTTCCTTCCTAGTTTACCGTCATCCTTGAATTCTACGACTTAATGTCGTTAAACATGACGCCTAAAATGAGTTTTCCACTCTCCTTTGCAATTATCACAATTTTTGCCAGATCGATACTTGTTTACAAATGAGCTTGTTCTTGAAATTCTTTGGCCATATTGTGGAATTATATAGAAAAATGTCAGGGGCTATGGGTCCCAATGAAATGACATTTAATGCTAGTGTATAAGGGGGTTCTGATCTGATCCCACGGGCGAGGCAAAGTCCAAATATAAACCGGTATTATAATGATCAGGTGCTGGCATTCACCAATACATGCTCTATTACAATTAGGGGCAATCATACAGTTGTGAGAATCCCTAAGTGTGTAGCCAAATAGTGATGTTCCATGAAGGGCTGTCATATCGTCGTGATTCCCCTTAATGCATTGGCCAATCCTATTGAGTGTTGGTAGAAGTGATTGTTCTACTTCTATATTGTTTAAAGTTCAAGTGATTGCTCTACTTCGATATTACTTAAAGTTTATCGTGAATGTTCTTGAATTATCTTACCCATCGTCTCATCATGAAAGTTCTTGATCTATCTCTGGAATTGACCATCGTCTTGCCTACTATCATGATCTTGAAATTATTGATATCTTGCTATCTTGAAATTACTCGAAAATTCCTTATACAAAATTTTTTACTTGAAATTCATGATCAATTACTTCATGACACGAATTGTTAAATTGTTAAAGAATTAAAGATTGTCTGGCTTTAGAGATATAAAATCCTACTGAGCTTTTTGCTCACCCTACGTTTTGGTTAATTGTTGCAGGAAATGAAAATGAACAAGGGAATGGACAAGAGTGAATGAGTGTTTTTCTTTTCCCTAGGATTTATGTAGATCATTAGTGTTTTTACAAGGATTATGTATTTGGAAAAATTTGGAAGATTGTATCATGCCTTTATGGCTTATACATTAGTGATGTAAACCTTTATTTTGATGGAATAAAATTAGCAATTTCATCTTAGCTCTCTATCTTTAGAATTAAATTTGTACATGCTCTGACCGACACGAGTGCCTCGTAACTGCTCGCGCCTCGATTTTTCGCGTCGGGGCGTGACATTGATGAACCGTCCTCGGCAGTGGATGAACCCACTAAAGAAATTAATCTTGGAACATAAGAGGATCCCAGGCCCATACTCATTTCTGCTAATCTCCCTCCTCAAGTTGAAGGGGAGCTAATCAAGATATTGAGGGAGTACAACGATTCTTTTGTCTGGTCCTATGAGGACATGTCGGGTCTTGACCCCACGTTGGTTGAACATCGGCTGATTCTTAAGCCATGGGCAACACCCATTAAACAAAAGGCAAGAAGATTCCACCCGCAAATGGCCTTAAGGATAAAGGAGGAAGTTGATAAATTACACATGGCCAGATTTATTAGAGTTGTTTTATATCCACAATGGGTGGCGAACATAGTCCCAGTAATTAATAAAGATGGGAAAATTCAAATTTGTATCGATTTTAGGGACTTAAATAAGGCATGTCCGAAAGATGATTTCCCGCTTCCTCACATCGACGTGTTGGTGGATAACACAGCGGGGTATGAGGCCCTCTCATTCATGGATGGTTACTCAGGTTATAATCAAATCCGTCTTGCTCCTGAGGATCAAGAGAAGACCTCTTTCACAATGCCCTGGGGCACGTACTGCTATGTTGTTATGCCATTCGGATTAAAGAATGCAGGTGCCACATATCAACGGGCAATGTTGGCTATCTTCCACGACATGATGCGTGTACTTAGAAGCTTACGTGGATGATATCCTGGAAAAGTCGAGGTCCAAGGAAGAGCACCCCGCCATTCTAGCCAAGGTGTTGCAAAGGGCTAGGGAGTACAAATTGAGAATGAATCCAAGGAAATGCGTATTCGAAGTTGCATCAGGAAACAGGGGATCCAGATTGATCCGAATAAAGCTAAGGCCGTTATGAAAATGCCGCCGCCTAAGAACATCACTGAACTCAAAGGCTTGATTGGGCGCTTGCAATTCACTAGAAGATTCATATCTCAACATTCGCAAAGATGCCGCCCATTCTATGAATTGTTAAAGGCGGGAGCTAAATTCGAGTGGAACGAACAATGTCAAAAGGCCTACGAGGATTTTAAGGTCTATCTTTCTAATCCCCCGATTCTGCAACCACCCGTCCCTGGGAAACCCCTGATCCTATACATTTCCGTTATTGAGGACTCCCTAGGAGCCGTCCTGGCTCAGGTGGATGATGAAGGAAGGGAAAGGGCAGCATACTACCTTTCGAGGTTGTTTAATCCTGCTGAATCCAGGTATACTGCCATGGAGAAGACCTGCGCAGCGTTAGTATGGGTAGCTCAGAAACTCAAACACTATTTTCTTGCCTATGAGATTAAGCTAATCTCTAGGATGGACCCCATTAGTTACATGTTAGAAAAAACCTGTCCTTTCTAGCCGATTAGCTCGCCGGTAGAGCTTTCTTTTCCAGTTTGATATCACCTTCATTGTCCAGAAAGTGATCAAGGGATACGCCATTGCTGAGCATCTTGCTCATTCTCCTATCCCTCGCACTGATTCGATCCAGGACGAGTTTCCTGATGAACACTTGGTAGTGATTACTCATCTTTCTTTTTGGTCTCTTCACTTCGATGGTGCTCTTAATTCCCAGGGCCGTGAAATCAGCGCCGTTCTCCTCACTCCGAAGGGAGTGACCATCCCTATTGCTTATCAACTCTCTTTCCCTGCCACGAATAATATAGCTGAGTATGAGGCTCTCCTTGCCGGTCTGAAGCACGCATACCTCATGGGCGCGCGATACCTAAACATCATAGGAGACTCTCAATTGGTGCTGCGTCAAGTTCTGTCAACTTACCGCACCCGTGACCCTATACTCAAGCCCTATCAAGATTTGGTCACGCTCTTGGCGAGGCAATTTCGGAAGCTTATCTATATTCATACTCCTCATTCTCAGAACATCCTAGCCGATGCACTTGCGTCGCTTGCTTCTTCCCTTTCATTCCCCCTCAGTCGCGCCACTGAGACCATTGTGGTCCAGCGGTTAGATGCTCCTTCCCTTCAGCATCCCTGGTTCGATAACCTTAGGAAGTTTGTAGAAAGGAAGGCGGAGAGGGAAGAGGTGAAAGAAGTTTCATTAACTGAGCTCGAGGAGATCATCAAAGAAGAAGAATTGCCGTGGTATTATGAGATTGAGCAGTATTGCAGGGATCCAGCGCAAGGCCATTAGAAGAGCCGCCTCCAGATATATGATTGTTGCTGGAGAGTTATATAGACGAGCTCTCAATGGAGTTCTAATGAGGTGTTTGGATGACGATGAGGCTTGGAAGGTAGTAGAAGCCGCTCACTCCAGTGAGTGTGGAGGGCACGTAAATGGACAGGCGTTGGCGAAGAAGATTCTTAGGTAGAGCTATTACTGGCCAACCCTAGAAGAAGATTGTTCCACCTATGTCCGTAGGTGTCTTCAATGCCAGCTTCATGTCGATAAAATCCACGCTCCGGCTTCTTCTCTCCATCCTCTTTCTGCTCCTTGGACATTCTCAATGTGGGCCTTTGATATCGTTGGACCCCTTGGTGACCCTAGTGCTCAGGTCAAGCAGAAATCCTTCATTCTGACAGCTACATAATACTTCACCAAGTGGGCGGAAGCTGAAGCTTATGCGGAAATCAAAGCCACCATCGTATGCCGCTTTATCTTGAAGAAAATCATTTCACGGTTTGGAGTGCCAAGCAATATCATCACCGACAACGGACCTCAATTTATTTCTCAAGAACTTCGGGACCTCTGTAAGAAGTTTAATATTTCATTACATCATTCATCACCATACTACCCTCAAGGTAATGGCCAAGCTGAGGCCACGAATAAAACCGTTCTAAAAATCATCAAGAAAACATGCGAGTCACACAAATTTGTTGATTGGGCCGATAAACTGGTAGAAGCTCTATGGGCTTATCGCACCTCCGTCCGTACTCCCACGGGGCAAACTCCTTTTGCTCTCACCTATGGGATGGAGGTGGTACTCCCGTACGAGATCTTGATCCCTTCCCTAAGAGTGCAGCTAGACAAGGAACTTAATCTCGACGAGCGTCGAGAGGCGTTGCTAGTCCAACTGGAACTCTTAGACGAGAAAAGGCATAACGCGGCCAATCACGTCTCGGTTTATCAAAAACGTGTCTCGCGGTATTTCCAAAAGAAGGTTATTGAAAGAAAATTCCAAATGTGTAATATGGTTTTGAAACGTAAATTTATCAGATCAGCAGGTCTCAGGTCTAAGCTGCAACCCAACTGGAAAGGGTCGTTCGTAGTTAAGGAAGTCTATCCTGGTAACGCGTATCGCTTAGTTAATGCGGAAGGTGAAGAACTGTCGAATCCATGGAATGGGCTATATTTAAAACACTTTTATCCATAGAGTCAAGCCAGCGATAGTCCGACGGTGGGGTATACCTCCACTTGATCGCAAAGGGGGATCCCCGGTCCAACATTTCACACACTACACGACCCCTGTGGTTCGGTTCTCTTCTTTTGCGCAACACCGTCTCTCCCTTGGCCATGCTTTGGGGAAGTTAAAATCCTTGTTTTTCTTCTCTCTCGGCTGAAAATAGGGGCAAGTGGTGAATAAGGGGGCGAGAACTGATCTAGACCCCCCGATAAAAGAGGTCTCAAATAGGGGCAGTCCGTTATGACCTTATTCCGCATGTTAAAAGAGCAAGAAAAAGAAAAAGGAAAGAAATAGAGGAAAAGGGACAAAAAAAATCAAAAATCAAAGCTAAAATCTCGCAATCTCGAAGCTCTCAAAAGTTTGAAAGACCCCAAAAATAATGAAACTAGGCATGGCAAGAGTGGCAGTACAGTTTCCCCGCGGGACGTTATGAGCCCGGTCGTATGCGTGTCTAGAGCGGATACAGGTTCGATGACGGACACAAAGCCCCGGCGCAACAGACCAAATTCTTTAAAAAGGGGTGTCGTGAGAAGAACTCAAGCCCTAAAAACCCCTGTACCTATCGCCCGCTTTCTTGCTAAATCCTGTTTTATTTTCTAAGGAATGGATCCCACCCCGAGTATGGCCTCGGTAGAGGCACCGTTAAGCGAAATTAGCCCCGGCCACGGACGGTCCCTTTTAGCACACGTTGGACCTGGTGTTGACATCTATTTTTTACCGATAAGTTGAGTCATTTCTCTTACTCTCATTTGTTGATGTCTCGAGTTGTCCATCACTCGCTGGGCTATTTTCTGGCAAGTTTTGGGCCAATTTTATGCGTGGCCTCCCTCCCTGGCTAGGTCTGAGTTGATTCAGGGCTTAATGGGCCTTGGTTTTGGTTAATTGAGCTGTTCTATAAATTTCAAGCACCCATGTACATGTGCGGTCAACCTCTAGCCGTTCAACCCTATGTGCGGTTGATACTTTGCCATCCATATATTTATGGGATATTTAGCTGATTTCCTGAATTATCACCGACAAGCACATATATGGCCCACGCTCAGCCGCATAAGTCCATTGTGCGGTATGTATGGAGCCGTTTATCTCTCAAGAGTCCTAGCGTCACTTGGCCATTCAGAAAATTACATATTTATCTTCTTATTTATGATTTATCACCGACAGGCTTGAGCGGTTTCCCAAGATCCGTTCAACTATGAGAGAGTCCAGCGGCGAACTTATCGGTCAGTTCAGTGGATAAATTAATTATCTCATGATTTATTTAAATTTCCACCGATAGGGATGGACGGCCCATGGCTGGCCGCTCATAATTTGTACGGTCTATCCTGAGACCGTTTATCCTCTCGGACCAGAAAGTGGTTGGTGTTTTTATCCATTCGCGTTTTTTCTCCCAAACTTTCTCCGATGATTTCTCCGCGAATCCTTAACCATTTTTGGTGCCGTTTCTTCTGGTTGAAAGATAATTCAATTATCTTTAACTTCCCTGTTATTATCTCGACCTGAAAATGCCTGAAAACCCTAAATTTGGGGTTAGCATTTGGGTGCTCTATAAATAGACCCTAAAGGCTACCTTTGAAAGGGGGGGGGGGGGGAGATTTCAAGGTCACGGCGAAGCCCTGCCGGATTCTAGAGTGACCTACAACCAGGGAGGGAGGCCTTCTGCATCCACACAGGCCTCCGGTTTAAGGGAGTATCTCATTTTTTTGTGTCTTTAGTTCATTAATCCTTCGCTCTCTCTTGTTTGCATGCACCATCTTCTCCACGTTTCTTCCACGATTTTCTCATTCTCATGCATCATCCACACACTCTCCTATGTTTTTGACGCCCCCAGGGGTTTAAAAATCCCCAGGTATCCCCCATTTCATTTAGTCATATTCATTTCTTTTCATTCTAGCATTTGCTACACTCTCTAGTTCTAATTCGGGTTTTTCTTTGTGTTCTACATGTTATTTTGCAGGTCAGCAACACACTAACGCGAGGCCCATCCTTTCTGGCCGGCCGGAAAGGGTGGAGGTTGGACCCCTTTTGCAATTCCTGGCGTGGTGGTCTTGTGCGGTTCCCACCTAGCCGTTTAAGGAGATGTACGGTGCAATCCGGACCGTTCTTCTTCTTTCTTGCGGTCGTGTTGAAACCGTTCATCTGCAGGAGTGCTTCATCCCGTGTCCTCTGCAGCGCTCTTAGACAGTCTGTAGTGCGACCGTTCGTCTATACCGGCGGTTCCTCCTGAGCCGTATATCGTTCCAGCGCTGCACACCAGGCGAGTACCTCTCCCTCTTTCCAAGGTACGGCGTGTCCATCACGTTCGGCACCTTGGTGGCGATCACAGGTTTCTACTCTTCCCTTTCCCTCTGTCTTTCGTTCATTTCCCATATTTGATGTGGCAAGATAGACATGGGAGGGCATTAAGAACGGAAGGAAGAAAAACATGTTAACACTCCATTTTTTGGCGATCACGGTGGGACACCTAGTGCCCATCATGTTAGTGACTTGCTGACCTTCTCCTATGCTTTGTTAGTCCTTTTTCTTGAAGTGGTTTCAGGTTGATCTTTGCTAGTCGCGTTCTCTATCCCCTGGAACTTGTACGGTCCATCTTGAGCTGTCCAAATCTTGTGCGGCCGTGAGTCCACTGTTCTTCTCTGCGAACAGTGACACTTCTTCTCCAAGCATGCTGTCTTCAGCGGTCTATCACCACCCGTTCATCATCCATACGGCCTGCGTTTGGCCGTCCATCTTTCTACCACAGGTACGCCTCTGTCCCCATAGTGTTGGTTTGGTTGCAATTACACGGTTGCTGTAGATCCGTTCCAGCTCTTACGCGGTCTACCTGGAGACCGTTCAACCTGGTACGCTTCTGATTGCTATCTCCTTTCATTCCAGAGTTTTCTGATTTTCGTGTTAGTCTGTCGTTACTCCCTGGATTATACGGTCGTCGACAGATCATCTATCTCCCTGAGCGGTCTTACAGAGACCGTCCTTGTCGTGCTACAGTGCACCCGTGCTTCACTTGGATTGCCATGTTATTTGATTTTCATGACACTTGGTGCTGATTATTGATCTCCCCCCTACTCTTATATCATTGTTGCATACTTGTTTTCATTTCTTACATATTTGTTTGATTATTGATTGCTAGCTGCTAGGCTAGACTTTGCATGCACTCCAGTGCACATAGGATTCATGCATTCCATTTACATCTAGTTGCATTCCTACCGAGGTAGGGTTTCCTCCCGTCTCCATACTCCTTGGAGCCGACTATGGGACCTTGCCGAGGACCTCCGTAAGTCCCCGTGAGCCTTGGATTCCCACACGGACGCCGGGCAGGTTGTACCGTACCACCCCCCAGTCTAGGGTCTGCATTCATGAGAGAGAGAGTCCCTTAGAGTCTGCCAATTTTCCGTCCCCCACCCTGGTTAGGTACCTTATGGTTGAGTGAATTCACATTTTAATTAATCCACTAGGGTCCTAAAGAGGAACTTATAAAATCTTCGTGCATCATTTATAACTTGGGTGGTCAATTGGTTGATTCTTTTCTCACCTCTCCCCTCCATTGTGTGTTGCGGTATTCATCATTCACCTCATTTTGTAAGATTAGGCTCATTTGGTTTAGTTCATCTTTGTGTGTCTCCATTTAGTTGTATTTGTCCTAGGCTTGTTTCTATCCTTGTATTCCTTTGAAATTCTTGACCGTATAAAGTCTCCACTCTCTCCATGAAGCATTTTTCCCCTGTACCTTATTCCTATCCCTCTCCATCTTCTTATCCCCGTGTGGATTCCTCTTCCCATGCGGGCCCATCTCCTTATTCCTCCACTGGACCCTATCCGTTTAACGGGCCTTCTTGTCCCGCCCATGCTGCTGCTAGCCCAATCAATTCTCGTCCCCACATACATAATCCTTCCAGGCCCATGCATTCCTACATTCCCGGATTGATTTTTTTCCCATCTTCTCTCTTCCTGTCTTTCTGCTATCCTTTCTCCACATCTATTTTCTCTGTCTTTTATATATATATATATATACAATATATATATATTCTTATATGTCTTATATATTTTTACACATATGTACTGAAGGTATAAAAACTAAAATATAAAAATCTACAAAAATAGAGAGGAGAGTTCTCTCTCTCTCTTTCTCTTTCTCTATTCACCTCTCTATCTTACGTTGCCCCTCTCCCCCCTTTTCTGTGTTCACATGACACCCACATGCACCCACATGAGCATGTTCATTATATGTGCTTAAGATAAATTTGTGCTTTTCATTCTGCAGAAGGCTCAAGAGCTCCTTGGAAGCACCCTTTCCCATTGCATCCCCAAGAAAGCCCACGTTGGCATCCTTCTATGTTTATCTAACTTTTGTAAACCCATCATGTTGGCATGTGTATATTCATTACGGAAGGTTGAGACTTCTAGCTGAGAGGTCCAATAATAAGAGTGGAGTCCATTGTTGTGGAGGGTGATATCATTCATTATCCATAATACTTGTACCTATATACATATATATATTGCATGTGTATTTGTGTATAAATAAATATATATATATATATCATATGCATATATATGTTTAAATATGTATATTGTTACGTTCATCTAGATTAGTCTTATTTTACCCTTTTGAATGTGCAGGAATAAACGTGGGCTTTGGCCTAATCAGCGCTCCCGTGTGTTTCTGTACACGGGGAAGTCGTTTCGTCCCACCGTCCGCTCGCCCCGTGCTTGTGTTCCCATCAGTGGCTCTGTTTTTTTACTGTTATTATTTTATTATATTTTTAGTTTGTTATCCATCTTATCAGTGTTTTATTCCATGAATTGTTATCATATTATATCACTTGTCTAACTTAATTTTATTTTCTGTTGTTTATTTTGCAGGGTAACCAGTCAAAAGCCCCCTTCTTCGACCCGTCGAACGAAGAGGAAGAAGGAACCCGCGCAAATCCCGCGTCAAAGGCCAAGCGGTCAATCAACCAGTTCGGGGCCCACGGTCCCTGGCGATCACACCACCAAATGCGTGCTTGTAGTAAATTTTATTTTATGTCTATAATACTCGCGGATAGCTAAATCCCGGGTCTGTTTGTACTATAATCGGCCGCGGTGAGTCATTTCACCTTGGTCATTTACTTTCAGCATTTTTCTTTCTGTACCTGTTATTATTGTTGTTAAAACCCCGCAAGGATCAATATCCTACGGTGGTCTGCTTACTGTTTATATTCATGTCATTATTATTGCTTGAGGAGTGATATGCCGTTCTAAATTCTGAGTCAACGTGTGTCTTTGTGTCCGTCAAATTCTACTACGTAGAGTCCCAGGTTCGCACTCGGTATATACAAAGCTGTCCTCGGAATGGTAGGTCACGCCTACCGGGAAGGGGTTCAGTTTGCGTGAGAGGGTCTTCGGATCCCGTTCTCCGCCCTGTACCGAAGGTCCGGTAAGTCTAGGCTCCACGTCCCCGTACAGAGTGACCTTTCAGGTTATACTCTCTACCGTTTTTTTTTCTACATCATCCTTTTTACGCACGCGTTCTCATTTCATCATTTTTTACTCTTTCACTCAGAGAGGGAGAAACCCCATCTCTCTCTCTCAGTCCACCACGTGACGCGTTCACATCTCTGGCGATCATGGTGGGACCTGCTTTTTGCTTTTTTGGTTACCCACAAGCTTTCGGCACCCACGTGTGCCCCTCCTTTTGACACCCACGTGTGTCCCTCCTTTCGGCACCCACATGTGCCTTTCCCTATTGCGCCCACGTGCGCTCACTCCCCTCGTGCACCTCGTGCACTCCCCCGGTCCTTTGTGGTTATTTGAGAGGTTAACGTTGTCTCGTGCACCACGTGCACTCCCCACTATTCGGCACTCACGTGTGCCTCTCCATTTAGCACCCACGTGTGCTCCCCATTATTCGGCACCCACGTGTGCCCCTCCGTTTAGCACCCACGTGTGCTCTCCATTTAGCACCCACATGTGCTCCCCTCCATTTAGCACCCACGTGTGCTCTCTTCTGTTTGGCACCCACGTGTGCCCCTCCATTTAGCACCCACGTGTGCTCCCCTCCACTCGGCACCCACATGTGCCCTTTCTTATTGCGCCCGCGTGCGCCACATCATCCCCCTCGTGCACCACGTGCACTCTTATAGTCTTTTCTGTTTTTCCAAGTGGTCTACGTGTTTCGGAAAGAAGAACGGCTATATCTTACTCCATCTGTTCATTGTTGTTATATCCTTGTTATATCACTGTTATCCCTGTTATATTTGTGTGTTTATTCTTGTTATATCTGTTTTATATATCTTTCATTCAGTATTGTATTTCATGCATCTACCCCTTTATTTTACTTTTCTAAGGATTAACCTTTCTCGGTGAAGGAAGGACTCTCCGTCGGGAATTCCTCTCGACGGACTAGGATCTCCTCCATCGGGACCTCCGTAAGTCCCCGACATCGAAGGATTCTCTCTTCGTTCACTGGGCAGGTTGTACCACTGAAGTACCCCGAAGTTAGTTACCTATCCGTGGTGAGACGAGTGTCCCTAGTTGACACGGCGGTAAAACCAAGGTGTAACTAGGATTTTTGAAAATTTTGTGTGAATATTTATATTTGTTAAAAAGACAAAAAAAGAGGTAAAACAAAAACAAAAAAAGTGGCGTAAGATCATCCACTTGTTTGGTAATCTTTGATATTTGTCTGTTGGTGTATGCTTTTACGTTCTGGAAAAATTACAAAAATGGCCCACGATTCTCTCGAAGAAAACCAATCAGGACGTGGTCAGTCAATTGACCCACGTGTCCACACAATAGACTCAGGCCCTTTCCCGTGAGACCTCAAAGGAGGTCCCCACTGTTCCACGAGAAATGTCCCCCCCCCCAGGACATCTCCTCCCTGTTGGGTGTCCTCGCCACTGCACAGCTCAGCCCTGAGCAACTACTGGTCTTTCAGGCCATTTTAAAGGGGAAATCTGTTTCTCCCCCTCTTCAGGAGTCAACCTCGGCTCCCACATCCCACCAACAGACGCTCCAGGCTACCACTTTTCCATCATATGTACATGACGTTCCTTCTTCCTCATTTCAAGGACAGGCGAGTCAACAGTCTGCCTCTTATCAATTTCCCTCTCCACAATCTCAAATCCCAGCCATCCTTCATACGGTACCTCAAACGGGTCCGTTCACTAGTGGGGCCTCCTCCTCCACTAGTATTTCATATGCCTTCATGGCTTCTCAGATGGACTTTCTACGCTCTGAATTTGAAGCTATAAAGGATGATTTTAGGAAGAAATCTCTTCCTCCTTCTCCTCCTCAAGTCAACCCCTTTCACGCTAAAATTGCTGAAATAGGTAAGGAGTGGAAGAAGGCAAGAGATGAGTATGAGCAAGAGCTTCTTTCAAGTCGTTACGATCAAATGGATGACGTCTATCCATCACCCATTCACCACACTAATTCATATGACCCTCCATCTCCACACTCATATCTATATACGCAAAATCCTCCATACCAATATACGTCACCTCATCTTATCAATACGCCTCCGTCACAGCATCCATTTGAACCTAATGATTATGAGCTATTGCAAATGGCACCTGATCACATTTGCAAAAATTTTGAAGATATGCCCACTCCGAGATTTCTTCGTTCCTTCCCTCTTCCACCACCACCAGAAGACTCCCATGCTCAGGACGAAGTCACTGACTCGACCCCTACCTATGAGACATCATGGTATTATGACGATGGGTCCATGCTCCAGCAACCTACGTCAACGTACCATGAGTCTCCTACTGATTCTACCCCCACTTATGAGACATCATGGTATTATGACGATGGGTCGATGCTCCAGCAACCTACCTCAACGTACCATGAGTCTCCTACTGATTCTACCCTTACCTGTGAAACCACATGGTGTTATGATGACGGGTCTGTATCCCAACAACCCGCATCAATACACCATGAATCGCCCCCTATTTTGAACCCTTCATGTACCACTAAAACCCGACGCTTCCTACGCACCAAGTCTCTTACTGTTACCCCTCCAACTACACAAGTAATCTCCACACCATCAGCCTCCATTGAACCTCCCATTAGTCATTGTCCCCAACCTAGTAACCCTCCATTACCTCCGCTTAAAACCTCCATCATCCCTATAACCCCGAATCCAACCATCCCTATTCCTCCACTCCCCTTACCTAAACCCGTGATTAACCCTGAGCAGGGCCCATTGATTTTTACACCCGAGCCAACCTCGTCTCCTCCCGAGCACAAGGAGAAGCTCGTCGTGTCTCAAACCTCACTTACTCTTTCCACAACCTTTTCCATTGAACCTCTATTACCCGCTGAGCCTGTTGTCTCCATCTCGCCTCCATCACTTAAGGCCTCCACCATCCCTATAACTTCAAACCCAACCCCTCTTACTCTTCCACTTGACTCCTCACCCAAATCCGTGGCTAACCTTGAGCAGGGCCCATCCATTTTTGCACCCGAGTCAACCTCATCTGCTCCCGAGCAAGAGGAGAAGCTCGTCGTGTTTCAACTTCCACCTACCCTTTCTATAACTCATTCCATTGAACCTCCATTGTCCGATCATGTTGTTTCCGACTCACCTCTTTCTATCACCTCTCGGAGTGGGTGTATTCTTATAAATACATGTGCCAAAGATGATGATCAAGAATCGGACAAGAAGAATTCGGTCATGGCTATGTCATTCAAAATCCAAGATTTCATATGCCGAATGCCGATTCGGGTTCTTGTGCTTGTCACCTTTGAGAAGGCCGAATTTCCATTGGCATCAATACCCATCAAGAATAACTCTCAAGAATTGATGCTGAACAAATCAGAAGACAAGACCATAGTGGTCACATTACTCATGGGCCAACATTCTTTCAAAGCTTTCATTACCCCTTGCTCGGTCATAGTTCAAATGGCCAATCAAAAGAAGGGGTTCTCCTCATGCATAGTAATGACACATTCTACTGCTGAGGAGATCATGAACTCTATGCTCAGGGGTGAGTCAGGCCCCTCTTTGTTGGAAGTTTTTGACGTTTTGTCTACTCCCTACCAACTTCCATGCAAGGAGCGAACACCTATGTTACCAAGCATATTCACACACGATATTCCAATGTCCTTGAGCAATGCATCAAATAAGAAGCTCCTTATGCCAAAGGTCAAACTCCCAATGATAGATACCATCCATTTATCAAGGGAGTTATTTCCAAAAGAGTCATTCCATGTTAAGATCCCTACTACACAAGCAGAACTCTCAAACTTTTGCTATGATTATTTGCCAAGAGAGTTACCGTTCATTTTTGAACGTCCAAGGGATCTTGTTACATCAAATGAGAGTTTGTGGGCCCTGACTGCACCAATCGATCCAGTTGGTTAGAGAAGGGCCAGGCCGTCTTTTGGGGTGCGTAATCGGGAGCGGCTTGCAAGGCCAAGAGGTCAACAAGTTATATTGAAGGTTGAGAGGTCGCCCTGTGAGAGAGTATCCACTAGGAAAAAGGGAGAGTATAAAGTGAAGCTTAAGGGCGAGAAATCCCATGTCGAGGAGCCATTTTGTAGCCCATATACTTCATATCCCATTCCATCACTGCTTATGTTGTTATTCAGCTTCTTTTTATGGGTGATCTATTGGCTAAGGGGACACTTTCCATCATCTAGATCTACGCAATCAAGCACCTCCTCTGTTCTAGGGTCTTTGGACCCTCACATTCAACCCCCTCCGGAGCCTCCGGATCCTTACCTTCCACCTCGTCCGGAATCTCCGGACCCCTATATTCATCTTCGTCCGGAACCTCCGGACCCCTCCCTGTTTAATTCCACGTCTTTATCCACCTTCTATCCTCGTCCGGAGCCCCCGGACCCCTCCATCTTTAATCCTCTATCTTTATCCATCTCTCATCCCCCTCCGGAGCCTCCGGATCCTTACCTTCCACCTCGTCCGGAATCTCCGGACCCCTACATTCATCTTTGTCCGGAACCTCCGGACCCCTCCCTGTTTAATTCCACGTCTTTATCCACCTTCTATCCTCGTCCGGAGCCCCCGGACCCCTTCATGTTTAATCCTCTGTCTTTATCCATCTCTTATCCCCCTCCGGAGCCTCCGGACCCTTACCTTCCACCTTGTCCGGAATCTCCGGATCCCTATATTCATCCCTGTCCGGGACCTCCGGACCCTTCCCTATTTAATTCTATCTTTTTATCCATCCCGCATCATCGTCCCCATCTGGAAACTTCGGACCCCGCTCTGTTTAGTTCCTTGTCTTTATTCTACCCTCACATTCCACCCCGTCCGGAACCTCCGGACCCCTCCATGTTTAACTTCTTATCTTTATCTGTCTCTCATCTCCCTCCAGATCCTCCGGATTTCTCATATCATTCTCCATCTCTCTCAGGGCACCGCACCCTTCCTTTTTATGTCCCTCCGGAACCTCCGGATTTCTCATCTTGTTATCCATCCCTCCTAGGGCATCGTGCCCTACCTTTTCATATCCATCCGAAGTTTCCGGACTTTTCCTTCTTCCGATTTATCCTTTTGTTTTTCCGTGGCATTGTGTCCTTCGTCCTTTTCATCCCTTTAAATTACCTTTTTGCATACCTCTTCCCAGGGTATCGCATCCCTCATTATGTTCCTCCGGAACCTCCGGATCCATTCTCCTCTAATTCTCTTCCTTTACATCCAGACCCTCCGGATCCGTCTCCCTCAATTCATCGATTTCTAATTCCTCCCGATCCTGATCCTGAGTCTGCCTCGATTCTTGCCACATCAACTGCCTCGGGCATCTTCCCGTTCTCACACTGTTTTTGAGGCTTTAGTCCTCACTCTTTTCTTTGATTTCTTCTCACCCTGTAAATTCTTCTAGGCATCTTCCACCTCATCCTGGTCTTGTTATCACTCCTTCAAAATAAACACACTAGTTGGAGGGTTGCTGTATAAAAGAAGCCTCACTGGTGTTCTTCTGAGGTGTCTTGATGATGATGAGTCTTGGAAGTGTGTAGAGGAAGCACACTCAGGTGTGTGTGGTGGTCATGTGAATAGCCAGATGCTTGCCAAGAAGATCCTTCGGCAAGGCTTTTACTGGCCCACCATGGAGGAAGACTGTGCTGTCTATGTCCGTAGGTGTGTCAAGTGTCAACTTCACGCCGACAAGATTCATTCCCCATCTTCCTCTCTCCATCCAGTATTCTCCCCATGGCCTTTCTCCATGTGGGCATTCGACATCATCGGTCCTCTTGGTGATCCTAACTCCCTTACTAAACAAAAATCCTTCATCCTTACTGCAACGGAGTACTTCACCAAATGGGCCGAAGCTGAAGCTTATGCGGAAATCAAGGCATCAACTATTTGCAAGTTTATTATGAAGAACATCATCGCCAGGTTCGGCATTCCAAGAACTATCATCACCGATAATGGGTCACAATTCATTTCTCAGGACCTTCAGGACCTCTGCAAAAGGTATAAGATTGCATTGCATCATTCATCACCATATTATCCACAAGGCAATGGCCAAGCAGAGGCCACGAATAAAACACTGATCAAAATCATAAAGAAAACTTGTGAGTCTAGCAGATTCTCGGATTGGCCAGAGAAGCTTATCGAAGCTCTATGGGCCTATCGCACTTCAATCCGAACTCCTACTGGGCAAACTCCGTTCGCCCTCACTTACGGGATGGAGGCGGTAGTTCCGTATGAGATTCTGATTCCCTCTCTGAGAGTACAATTGGACAAGGACCTTCCCCTCGATGAACGTCGCGATTCTCTCCTTGCCTAGTTGGAACTCTTAGACGAGAAACGTCTGGTTGCTGCCGAGCATGCTTGCGTCTACCAAAATAGACTCGCACGTTTTTACCAAAAGAAGGTTATTGAGAGAAAATTCAAAGTTGGTGAAATGGTAGTGAAAAGAATTTTTGTAAAACCTGGCGAGCCGCGTTCTAAACTCCAACCCAATTGGGAAGGACCATACGTGGTTCAGGCTGTACATCCTGGCAACGCCTACAGGCTAGTCAATGCTGAAGGAGTTGAGTTATTCCACCCTTGGAATGGGCTCTACCTTAAGAAGTATTACCCTTAGATAGGTGTATATATTGTCAAAGACAAAAAAATTGAAAACAAAAACAACAAGAAAAATGAAAAATAATGAAAACCATAAAAATTTGTACATGAAAACAAAAAAGAAAAGACCAAAAAAAATAGAAAATTCAAAATGCTGATGTTTGGAGACCACCATGGAATCAAGTTACTGCATCTTACCTCCATGTCAAGATAAGGCCCATTAAGGCTTGGTAGGTCTCAGGTCTTGGTTTGCCAGAACCGTGGAGACCCCTGTCCGGCCAGTTCGGCCTATGCCCCCTCAAAAGAAGACAACATGTATACACATCTGTGTTATAAAAAAATTGATAGCATCGCTTATGGTAGGGCATCACTCAAAAGGTCTCCAAGAAAGCTCAAATCTTTATTCTCTTCTTCTCGACCGAATGAGACAGCCGGTGCCCTTAAAACGCTGAGCATGGGAAACACGAACACAACCCCTCAGGGTAAGAGTAGGATCCAATTCCTCGAGCATGGATCAGAGCACGAGAAGAGGGCAGTGTCCCCGCAGGCATACAAGAGGGATTCCACAACGTCAAATGACTATATCTCCCTCGAAATCAAAAAAAGAAGCAAAAAATCAAAGTCAAAAGAAAAGACCTGGTCGTAACCGTGCATGATCCCAATAATGAAACCCCTTTGACTCAAAGTCAAACTCTACACAAAAGAGGTCATAAGATGTAAATGCTCGAGATTTGGTCTGAAGTTGCCCGAAAGGGGAAGTTAAGTGCGCCCCTACTGGCTCGCCGGGTTAATGGTTTTGTCGGTCCTCTCAGGAGGTTTGCCCCCAATATTCTTCCTTCTTCCCCTGAAGATCAAAGCTCAATGGAGTTCCCGAAGGGTGAAACTTGCCAAAGCCTGCAACATCCTTTTAACACAAACATATGGTTGTCCATTTTGAAAAGCAGAAGCCATTGTCGTGAAGGAGTCTCCGTGTTTCTGGCCGGTCAAGACCCTTGTCTACCACCTTAATGCCTTCTTATCTAACCTCGGGCTTAGACCAATGCAAGCGCGTCACCTACGGGTGCGACGGCGTCTGATTCCGAGTCAGCGTCGCGCGGTTGGTCGTTTGGGTTCCAGGGTGTTCCATTACATATCATCTAGGGTTGTGAGGAAATAGACCCGGGTCGGGCAAATCATTTACCTCGAACACTTTTTGGGTGAATCCCTGCGGTCGGAAGCGACTGGGAGCCTAAGCATGGCATGACGGTATTGTCATCAGGATAAGTCTTAACCGGCGGGATTATCATTCGAGGAGTCTAGAGGCCCAAATCAACCTAGATGTGCACTTAGGATACCTGGGAGGTTAGTAAGAAATCTATATTCTCATGCAGGTTAGGTGCCATATGGGTGCTTACCAGGCATTAGCAACAAAAAAAATGATGATGATAAAAACAACAACAAAAAAGGGGAAAAAGAAAAAATGTAGACATATGCAAAAAATGATGAAAAATAAAACAACAAAAAATCCAAGAAAAAAATAAAAACAACAAAAAAATACATTTCCTATGATTGCATTTGTATGCAGCAACCCACTTTTAAATTTCGCTTGCATCCGTGTGCTTGTGTGCCGCATTCACCATCATATCTTTATCTTGCCTTTATTAATAAAGGCTTGGCCCCTTGACCTATTATCAAGGACAGTCAAAACAGAAATCTGCTTATTGAGCAAGGGGCCAAGTCAGAGCAGAAATTCTGACTTGTTTGTTTCAGTGATGTGTGCAGGAATTCGAGATAGCAAGAAAGAGATGAAAAATCAAAAAACCAAACCTTTTATTCCATTCCTCTTAGAAATTGTACATTAAGTCCCACCTTCTCTCTCTACATTACTCGTCCCTCCGCTCTCCGGGCAAGACGCTCTCGAGGGTGCAACCCAACTACGAAAAGCGGTACTTCTACCACTCTGTGCTCCTCTTCCCATCTCCACACCCCGGCGTTGATCTGCGGGGGCACCAAAGAAGCTACTAACACGAAAGCCACGCTCTCGTGCTCTTCGGTAGCGCTCTTCACCATCTCTCAGCCATTGTTCAGCAAGACCAAGGCTGGTTCGGAGTTCAAACAACTGGGCCTCCATGGCCCTTCGCTCCTCCCTCTCAGCCAACCTATCGGCTCATTCTCTTTCTCTGTCCCTTTCTTTTTCTGCCCGTTCTCTTTCTCGGTCTTCCCTCTCCAGTTGAAGGGTGATCCTTAGCTCCATGGCGTCCCTAGAAGAGTCATCATCTGGCCGATGCCGCAGTTCATCTTCCAGCTCCGCTATTCTAGCCTCCCTCTGCGCAGCTTGGGCAAGTGCCTCTTGCATCTCTTTTTCCTGCCAGATATGCCGTCTCAGATATGCGGCAAGGCATGAATGAGGAAGATTCAACAATGAAACTTTTACCTGTATAGAGAGCATGCCTTCTGCCTCTGCGGCACGCTGCGTCGCACGAGCAAGTTGCTCGTGAAGCGAATCAAGCTCTGAGGTAGGGATCCATAAGCTGGAAGAGACGCCATCTGCTCCCATCGCTGATGAGGCCGCGTCGATCTGGACGCGCTATAACCACATGAGGTGATAATTAGTGGCTAAGCACCATGAATCTAGGGTCATAATTAGGAGTATGCGTTGCATATACACTTACCGAGGCACTTAAGGCACCATGCGTGTCACCCAATTGTCGCTCCGTGTCTGCCAAGCGAGCTCGCAAGTTCGCTATCATGGTATCACGGACATCCTACAGCCATGTTATAGGAGTCAGCATTTTCACAAAAAAATAGATAAGAACAAAAAAAACAAAAACAATGAAAAGAAGAAAAGACCAAAAAGGGGAGGCCTACCTCCACAAGTCCCCCAGGTTAGAGTCGCTCTGCATACATTGCCCTATATAGACGCAGATAGTCTTCACTATCTTGTGCCTGTAATTCCACAATTGTGCCACCCCGTTGCCAGTCTTCATACTGTTCGGGGAACCGCACACGCCAATCAATACTGGTTGCCGGTCCTCGCGTCTTTCTCCCGACCCGAGGTGGCGCAGTCGTATCCACCCACTCCTGAGCTAGCCCCAGGGTCCTCATAACCAATCGTAGCCGAAGCGGCTCGATTTCATTCAGGCAGTGCATCCAAAGCTCTCGTCCAAACCGGGCGCGGCTCATCAAAACCCACGGTTGGTCAGCATCGACCACCCCTGAGTAAGGTCTCCAGTTCACCTAGATTAGATTGTACATATTCTTTTAGCTAGTCAAATGTAGAAGTAAAAAAAGAACTAAAAAATAAAAAAAAGAAGAAAAAAGAATCCTACCATTGCTGCAGGGAACTCCTGCAGCTCACGTCTTAGCACCATCAGTTGGTAGGATAGAGGTGCTGTACTCATAATGGGTTGCCACCGTCTGGCTAATGGCACCGTCACTGGTCGCCAATGCCGAGCTCTTCCCATCGGGAAGTAATAGTAGCTCCATAGCTGCATCATCATGTGCCATTAGTGCCTTAAGTGAACTATTGGGAAAACACACAAAAAAATGAAACAAAAATTACCTGGATAAATGGTGTAAAGCCACTGACAGTCACCTCACGGTCTGCCTCTTGGGATAGGCCTGTAAATAGATGCGCCAGCACGGCAGCTCTCCAGGCATACTGCCCTACTCTCTCGAGATCTACTAGCAGCTCTAGGAAGCGACAGTCGATGCTGCCTCCTTTCGAGCTCAGTAGTAATCTTCCCAGCAAAAAGAGGAGAAATCTCCTCAAATCCATGTTGGACATTTCCCAATTGCCGAAATCTGCGCAGTACACAGCACGGCACCCTCTTTCAGTCCTTTCCATGAATTCTTCCAAGGACTCATCATCTCGTGGACGAGTATCAGCAAGTCCCAATGCCTCCATGATGGATGCCTTGGCTACTGATCGGTTCTTCCGACCGTCAAGGTCCAGTCCTAACAGCTTCTGGGCACCTTCTCGGTAGTCCGCGTAAGTGACTCCGGTCACTGCCTCCCCATCCACTCTGAGGCTTGTGATTCGGACCACATCTTCCAGACTGGGTACCATGTGCCCCCAAGGCATCAAGAATGCCCGACTCACTGGGTCCCATCTTTCGCGCAATGCTTGGATGAGAACGAGGTCGAGCTTGATTGGCTCGATCCGCAGAAAGGCCCCAAATCCCATCACATCTAGCCTGGCCTTCTGGAAGTCTAGAAGACCACGATATGCGGCAACCACTAGCTCCCAAGAAATGTGCGATTTCATCATGCTCTGCACATACACAAGAACTGAGCAAAGGGGAGCTTTGCCAAGGAAGAAAAAGGGAGAAAGAATGAAGGAAGGGATGACAAGGTCCAACTTACGAGTTGTGATTGCATCCTCTCACCGAGCTGCCCCTCGACTTCTGAGAGTCTCCTAGAGCTGCTGCCAGATCTGCTCCTATTTAAAGAGCGGGAAGACTCACCTTCTGCTCTGAAGCTAGATTCACCCTCCATCCTGAAAATTGAGCAACTCTCACTATCTCCCCTTCTTGCAAACTTTCACTCTTCGGATCAGCTCTCACGACTCGGGTGCTCTCAAGTCGAGTGAAAGAGGAGGTATTTATAGGATTGGAAGGAAGGTGATCTAGATCTATCACCATCACCCCTAGCAACAGCCTTTGCGACAAGTCACCCCCCCTTACTGTTGCGGCCACCCTACCATGGGGAGTGATCGATTTGGGGGTGTGATTTGTTGACTTGTCGTCCTTATTCGGTCCAAAGATTCTCCGCGTTTATTGTCCTGTTGCATCTACTTTTAGAGCAAACAAGCAAATCGGGGACATTTATGAGGGAAAATAGGGCCAAAGGCAGACGTTTTTGAAATTGGTGGTAGATCCTTTTGAAAAATCATGGCCACGGTACACTCGCGTGTCACTTCGCCATGTGAAGTAAATGGAGCGGAGCCGTGATTTGTTGACCTGCCACTCCTATTCGGTCCAAAGATTCCCCGTGTCCCTTGTCCTATTGCGACTACTTTTAGCGCAAACAGGGAAACGAGGGACATTCACGTGGAAAAGAGCACCACGGGCTGATATTGTTGAAGTCTGATGGCAGACTCCCTTTGAAAATCATGGCTATGGTGAGTCACCACTCCGTGTTTTAAGGCGACATCTCGTCGAGCATGTCTCGCAGGAACCCATGTGGTAGAAAAGACCCGTAGAGCAGAAGGAACGTACGGGCAAGCAAGCAAGCAGCGTTCAAACCAAGCCATTTCATTCACATATCTATATAAGGGTTTGTGCCCGTCATGAGGAAGGAGTGGGTGTACAAGCCGTTCACTAATCTTCATCACCCTCCTGGTTACGTCTCTTCTCTCTCCAAGGGCAAGAAGTCCTTCGGAGGCCTTCTATAGTCTCGTGATGCAGCAATCGCTTTGCTATGTCATGTCTTTCCATCTATTCTGGCGGTGCTTTTCATCGTCCTCCTGCTTCTCTCGCGACCTTGATGGTCGCGAAGCTTTTGAAGTCGAGGCTGCTGATTGAGTTGCCCTCTGCTTTGCTGCGAGATGTTACCAGCTCCAAGAGCTCCTCTACCGCGAGCTCCAATTCCCCTCCGATCTGCAGAGCAAGTGACCTGTCTGGACGTTCTTCCTCTCAGAGTTCCATCTCTTGGGCCTCCTGTGCTACTCTGTCTTTGCCTTTCTCTTCATCTTCTCTCGCTTTACTTCTCTCCTCGCCACTTGGAGAGAAACCTTTAGCGTCAAGGCATCTCGGGGCAATCCCGCATGCTGTAGTTGCTCTGATCTTTCATCTCGTATTCTGTGATGGTCAGCTGTTGCTTGGCGTCTGCCATCTTAGCCCGCTTACGGAAAAGGGATGGAGGAGATTCAAAGCATGTGCAAGGGCATTAAGGCCTTATTTCATTCCAAAATGAGGACTACACCAGGGGTTTAGGCACTTCGGGCCTCAAATTCCCCAATTGGGTTACATAAGCTTTCCACAGTTCCATGTCCTCATTTACAGACACCATTACCTTCAGTGGAACACTTGCCTTCCACGATGCTTTAATTGCCTTCACATAGTTTGCATCTCCCTCCGTACCTAGCTCTCTCTTCTTCAGGGGAGGAATTTCAGATAACATTGAGAATGAATGGCGAGGGAGGCCGATCTGAGTATAACACCGATGTGCATTGTACAGAGCAAACTCAGTCGCGCCGACCAGCTGCACCTCCGCATCTGGGAAAGACCTCGTGAGGAGTTCACATGACAGTAAACATGTTGGCGCATAAGTGAACATGTTCTGCATCATAGTGCTGTAGTGATTCCTCCAGTCTTCACGTTTCTTCAACCAAGGAGCGCGATTTACCACATTACCACTAAAGCCTAACACATCGGCTATGTGGTAAAGTGGACTTTGTTGGAAGATTTTTGAGGTAGTCGTCATCCCCTCGTGGTGGTCAAATTTGAAATGCAAGTCAATCCAGCAATTTAGAAGGAGTATGCAACCGAAAGGAGGCTTACCCATGCTGGAAGCTGTGAGACCGCTGTAGAGATAGGCAAGGATGGCGGGCCCCACTCTCTTGCCATCCCAAATCCCACAAATGGCGCTCAATTGGTCCTCCTCCACTATGTTGTCTGTATAAGGAAATAGGAGAGCTCCCGCTAAGCAGATTGTGAACCCCTTCATCAGTTTCTCCAGCTGATCATCACTTGTCGATTCTTCCAGGGCACTCATGGTCCATTCCGCAAGCTTTTGTAAGTTAATTCCCTGTCGAGTTTGGACCGCCTTGATAGCCTTCGATGGCATGAAACTTCCGAGAACCTCCTCAGAAGTCACATTTTTTAGCATGCGCGAGATCTTTATCTTGCCATACTTCTTAAATCTCTTCAAACCGAGCAGCAACTCCACATCCTCAAGAAGAATTGTTGCTTCAAAAGTGGGGAAAATGAAGGTGTGAGTTTGTGGGTGCCAAATTTCTACCAGTGCACCCATGGCTGCCCAATCCATGTAAATCTTGTCATAGTGTTTGGCGTGAATCACCAGTCCTTGGAGATGCCAGTTTGATATCACAGCTCTCATGCCAATGGTCATATTCGAAGTGAGCTTCGATAGCCAGGGCAGCTTTGAGAATTTCCTTGGGCCCGAGAAGAGAGGATATGGCTGAAAAGGAAAGGAAATGTTGAGAAGGTGAAGGAGAAGTCATACAGAAACTAGAAAATGAGTCAACTCACCAGTCTTGAGTGAATTCTTTCACTCAGATGCCCTTCAAGGTCCCTAAGCCGTTGGATCTCATTGCTAGCCCTGCTTCTCTTCACGGGACGCGAGGATTCGCCTTCCATCTCAAGTCAAAGGGGCTAAGATCACTCTTTCTCTCCCTTGCTTCTCTTTAGGGAATTTGTGCTTGTACTTCTTCCTGGTTCGCATATCAGCTACTTATAGAATAGAAAGGAATCAAGGTCGTCATCAACAGTTTGTCGTGTTATGATTATTAATCCTGTATGATTGGTCATGTTATGATTATGTCTTGTCATGATTGTGTTCATAATTCTATCTTGTCATGATTGTGTTGATAATTCTATCCTATCATGATTGCCTTAAATAACTCTGTCTTCATGATTGTATTTTGTTATCGTTGTGTAATTGTTCTATGTAAATTTTAAAGAAAAAAGCAAAAGAGGAAAAAAAAGATTAAAAAAAAGGAAAAAAGGAAAAGAAAGAAAAAAGAAAAAAAATGGATCATCACTTTTCCACATGTATATCTCCGCATTGTGTCATGCATTACATTTAGTCCGAGTCGTACGGATATGATGTTAAGTTGTGCTAGAATGGGGACGACGGTTCCGTTCAGTGTGTCGATAAACGGGCTCTGGCTCATTACTGACTCATCGAATCGGTATCCTGACCCAGTCTCCACAGCTTAACCTTGGCCAGTTGATCTCATTGTGAGAATCATTCACTTAAGTCGATTGTGTAAGCCACTGTGTTTAAACACTCTGAAATGTGGGATATTCCATTCAGAGTCGAGTACCGAGTTTTCCCGAGGTTGCCTCGGGATGTTTCTCTGGAAAAAAACCATTGTTTGGATTTATCTCCAAATCATCTTTTTTCTTCCCCTCGGACCCACCTTGGCTGTAGCACGTCCACTAGCTGGTAATCGCTCTCCAATAGTGAAACCTGCAGGCCTACGACCCAGGTACTTCCGCACCGTGAAGTTGGTCCTCTTTCAGTTGTAAGTGCCCCAGAGCACATTTTGTTATTCCCTGGTTGTTATCATCTAAACAATGGTTGATTTCGGAGAGCCTTCTTCAAGATTACTTCGGTAAAACTCGGGAAAGATTCTCATCAGGAAAATGATGAGGGCGTGTCTCATCACACCTTGGCACATGTTTTTCGCTTCATTCCATTTCATTCCAATCCACTTCATTCCATTCCATTACATGTCCTGCCCCTACAAAGCAGATCCCAAGGCGGGGCAGCTGTAGACACGCTATTTTCACACTTTTCGCGGGTAAAACTCATATTACACCGTGATGCCCCAAAGTGGCTTATGCATTCGATTTACGTGCGTGATTAGTCATTTTTAAGGTTTTACATAACAAAATATAAAAAAAATCAATCAAAAAGGTTAGAAAAAAAATACAAATATATATATATATTTTGTATTTTTTTTCTAACCTTTTTGATTGATTTTTTTTTATATTTTGTTATGTAAAACCTTAAAAATGACTAATCACGCACGTAAATCGAATGCATAAGCCACTTTGGGGCATCACGGTGTAATTTGAGTTTTACCCGCGAAAAGTGTGAAAATAGCGTGTCTATAGTCCCCACATACATAATCCTTCCAGGCCCATGCATTCCTACATTCCCGGAATGGGCTTGTCTTCACCTCAGGCTAGGTCCCTCTATTCGACCCATCATCATTATCCTGGTTTAAATTCATCCTCTCTTGCTCAGGCTGGCCCATATCCTTCTCGGACTCTTCCTACCGAGGAAATGATCACTGAGGCCCAACGCCAATTGATGAATTAGAACGCCGAATCAATCCCCAAACTTCTTTGGATATCCCATTTACATTCCAGGGTCTTCAACTCCCACCACGTTCACAGATTCTCGCATATCGTCGCTATGGTGGAATTGGTGACCCCTACGTGCATTTGAAGGAGTTCCTTTATGAGTCGGCCCAATTCCGACATGACCAATGCTTGATGGCCTATTTGTTTGGTATATCTTTAGAGGGCTCAGCCAAGGATTGGTTCTTCACGTTACCGCAAGAGCACATGATGAATTTTCAAGTTGTACAAGAAAAATTCGTTCAGCAGTACCGAGGCAAGGTGGGGGCCAGGTACTCCATGGTGGATCTTGCCCCAGAGAAGATGAAGCCTGACGAGGAATTCTCCACGTTCGCCGACCGTTGGCGTCACCTAGCCGCGCAAGTTCCGGGGCATATTCCGGAGGGCGAGCAAATCAAAATGGTTATTTCTAATGCAACGCCCGGGCTCAGGAGCATCTTAGCCCTGAACAATATCACTTCCTGGCAACAGCTTTACAGTCGAGCCCGCTTCGTTAGCCAACAACTCCTAGTTTCCTTTGACCACGAGTCTCCCCCACCTTCGCCTTCCATGTACCCCTTCTCTTCACCATCCCCCACAAATCATCCCTCCACCTCATATTCCTCCACGATACGGCCTTTTGCCCCCACACACCCCTATACCTTTATATACTCCTCCGCATACCAACCCTCTACGAGTCAACCCTCCGATGTTTTATTTCCCCACACCTCTCCACTTTCGGTCAAGGAAACATCACACTCTGAGTGGGTGGATGCCATCCATTATATTCCCACTCCCTCCACACCTTCACATCATGCGCTTACTAGCCTTCCGCCTTCACCTACGCAATCTGTGACGACCCAGAGCGCCGGATACCGATATACCGATAACATCGATACCAGGAACTGGGGAAGCCACCCAAGAGGCTGATGAGGCCCCTGAAGGGTTAGTGAAGTTTGTCGAGGGGATGCATAACGAATTGCAATCACAAGCGCGCATTAGAATAAATTTAACAGAAGTGCGGAAGCATAATAAAATAGACAAGTGCTAAATATATATACTAGTCCAGAGGCACAAGAGTGCAGTCCAAAAGTACAACTACACGGGGCATACCCCGGCAAAGTACACAAGAGAGCCCAACAAGGCAACTCATCTACTGCTGGCAGCTAGGCACGGTCTCCGGGCACACGGGAAACACTGGGAGACGACGGGCGCGGCTCACCTGAAAGAAGAAGGGTGAGTCACAGCCAGACTCAGTAGGGGTCACGCGGATCCCTACCTCGCACTAAACAAGCATACATGCAAAAATAAAGGCAATTAGAGCATGCATTTAAATAAAATAACAGGCATTTACATGAATAAACTACTCGCAGTAAAGCTGTAAACTCTAACTAAACAGGTATAACAGCTAATACATGCCAATAATCGATAAATTTAATCAACAGAAACTAAATCTACCAGTAGAATATGCCTTAACTAATCCAAGCCACAGGGAGTAGGACAACCACCGGGAACAGAAACCAGATGCGTCCACTGACGGCTTACACTGCGTCTCAAGCACTCGCAGTCAGTAACACAACAAGCTGAGCGCGTAAACAGTACCAAACCAAATGACCAGTCGGAGTAACACCCGTCAGTGTCAATCCACAGCCTCCGACCACGTGTGCACACACTGACTCGCGCCTGAGCCAGGCCCTCTAGCTAGTTTTCTCCCTCGGTAGGACGCTACTGTTGACGAGGAGCCCACGGCACTAGCTTAAAAATCGTGTGATGGGAAACACCCCTCCGCTATCCCCAAGTGGGTCGGTACTCAAAGACCTAGGGCTACAACAGTGGTTCCATTGCAAGGAAAGAAAAGCTACTCTATTGGGATTCACAAATATGCCATTACATAATAAAATAACTTAAACATGGCACATAAATATTACAGAATGCATAAAGAATAAGCCGGCGACTTTTTGAATCTGACAGGCAAGTGGCGGTCTGCTGCCACCGCGTCACAAGTGTGTGACGGTCGTGAACTGGCGCGTTACATCGATTGTAACGCATCTGTCCCCGGCCGTTACAACCACCAAAGCTCCAGCCTCAAACCGCGAGAATGGGGTGTGACGGCCCACAGCCACGCCATCACAGGACCTAACAGTCGGGGCGCAGCGCGTTACATCAACTGTAACGCGTTGGGCCCTGGCCGTTACATCCACCCGAGGCCAAAACCAACGCACAGTATTCCAAAACCGTTTGTAGGCGATGTGACGCGCTCGCCCAAGCGCGTCAGGGCACCCTGACGGTCGGCCGACTGGCCGTCAGGTTAACCGCCTGACCCTGGTCAATGCAATTCAACGGACGAGTAATGGTCGGGAGCCCCACCGTTACTCTCACTGTGACGCCCCTTCAAAGGGCCGTTACTGTGACGTAACGCGTCCTCTATGGACCGTTACTAGTGTGACGGTTCCTAGAAGGATCGTCACACCATCTGGGTTACGGACGGGTTATGTTTGAAAACCGGTTCCCTCCCGGACGACCGAAATCGTCGGGTAATGACGAAACAAACCTGTTCCTGTCAAACCACACGTCCCAAACAACAATATAACAACTAAAACACCCGCATGCAACACCCACAATGGCTTATACATGAAGAAAAAGCTTAAAACCCCAAAAATGAAAAATACACCATATGCATGCCACAAGGGTTTAAACAAGAAACCATGCTATAGGAAGTGATCCTAGCGAGTTCAGGATTCCATCCCCTACCTCGTTCAAGCCGAAGCGGCCGGCAAAGCCGCATGCAAGGAGGAGGGTTCACCGGGCCTCCACACTCCGTCCCGCTCCCACGATCTCTGAACCACGCCAAGATGGGTACCCACGCGTTCCTCTCGACGCGAGGAATCCACCGGCACCTTCCACGCCTCAATCCGACGTCGTCTCACCCGAATTCCAAGAAGAGGGGAGAGGGGCGATCGGACTAGAGAGAGAAAGAGAGGATGAGAGTGAGATCGACGAGGGAGAGAGAAGGGGTGAGGGTTAGGGAAAAAAATAAAATTAATATATATAATATAATTATTATATATAAAAATCTTATTATTCCCATAATCTCAATTAATTCCTAATAAATCCGAAAAAAATACCAGAAATATTCCTAAAAATCCAGGAAAATAGCCAAAAATTCCAGAATAAATACTAGATCCAAACCACTAAGGATCCACTAAGGCACGGGCCTCACAGTCCCTCCCTCCTAATAAAAATTTCACCCTCAAAATTTACAACAACGGATAAGGAGGAAACTGAGAAAAGAATTATACCTCACTGGAATAAGAAAGGAAAAAGCTGACGCATCTCATCTTCACGTTCCCAAGTAGACTCATTACCAGAGTGACGCTGCCAAGCAACTCTTACCAGAGGGATAACCTTATTTCTCAACCGCTGCTCACGACGGTCTTCAATTCTGATAGGAAACTCTGGCGTGGACAAATCAGCAGTCACTTCGGGCCAAACTGAATCATCGAGAACATGAGAAGCATCTGGCACATACTTCCTCAAATGAGAGACGTGGAACACATCATGAATAGCTTGCATAGCCGCTGGTAGTTGCAGACGATAAGCTACCTGACCCACAGCTTCAACAATAGGAAACGGGACAACATAACACGGACTCAGCTTTCCACGCTTCCCAAATCTAGAAACACCTTTCATCAGAGATACCTTGACAAAAACCATATCTCCCGGCTCAAATTGTAGTGGACGTCTGCGCTGATCTGCATAACTTTTCTGTCGACTCTTAGGCGTCAACAATCTCTGTCTGATCAGACGAACCACATCAGAACACTGTTGTACCATATCAGGTCCCGTCAAAAGTCTATCCCCAACATCAAACCAGTTCAGAGGAGTACGACAATGACGACCATATAGTGTCTCATAAGGAGCCATACCAATACTGGAATGAAAACTATTATTATAAGCAAATTCAACAAGTGGCAAATGTTGACTCCACGAACCTTGCCAGTCAAGGCAACATGATCTCAGCATGTCTTCCAGAGTCTGAATAGTCCTCTCTGACTGTCCATCTGACTGTGAGTGATACGCTGAACTGAATGCTAACTCAATGCCCAAGGCTTTCTGGAAACTGCGCCAGAAGCCGGAGGTAAAACGTGGATCATGATCTGACACAAGTGAAATTGGAATTCCATGCAGTGGCACGATCTTCTGCACATAAAGCTCGGCCAACCTCTACACATTCCAAGCAACTTTAATTTGCAACAATGTGGCAGTTTTAGTCAATCTGTCGACAAGCAACCAGATACCATCAAAACCTTGAGAAGTCCGAGGCAAACCCACCACAAAATCTGTAGTAACATGGTCCCATTTCCACATTGGAATCTCTAACGGCTGAAGCAAACCACCTGGCTTTTGATGTTCCGCTTTAACCTACTGACAAGTCAAGCACTTAGAAACAAACACAGCCACGTCTGACTTCATACCTGGCCATCAGAACTACTTTTTCAAATTCTGATACATCTTAGTGACACCTGGGTGAATAGCAAAACGGGAACCATGGGCTTCACTCAGAATCTCAAGTCTCAATGCATCATCAGCGGGAACATATAATCTACCCTGGAAACTGACGACCAGCTCATCATCAAATTCCACATCATATCTCGAGACAATACGGGCCAAATCAGAATCAGCTTGCTGGGCTTCTTTAATCTGCTGATATAAAGCTGAACCCAAAACCAAGCTAGCACAAACTGCCATCCTCAGATCGGCATGAATCTCTATACTGAAAGCCTCGCTCGGAAGCTGTTCCCACAATTTCCATTCATGAAGCAACAAATAATTGACTTGCACCTTCCTGCTCAGAGCATCAGCCACAACATTCATTTTACCCGGCTGATAGGAGAGTGTAAAGTCATAATCTTTCATGTATTCCATCCATCACCTCTGCCCGAGATTCAGATCTTTCTGGGAGAATATATACTATAAACTCTGATGATCAGTAAAAATCTGAAACTTTTCACTATATAGATAATGTCTCCAGATCTTTAAGGCAAAAATAACTGCAGCTAGCTCCAGATCATGCGTAGGGTAATTTTCTTCATGCTGTTTCAATTGCCGAGATGCATATGCAATAACCTGACCATGTTGCATCAGCAATGCACCCAAACCCACTCGAGAAGCATCTGTGCAAACCATAAATCCACCCGAGCCGGAAGGCAAAATCAACACTGGAGAAGAAGTCAAGAGCCTTTTCAATTCAACAAAGCTCTCCTCACACTGATCCGACCAGACAAACGGCACGTCTTTACGAGTCAGTCTAGTCATAGGTGCTACAATCTTTGCAAAATCCTGGATGAATCTGTGATAATACCCAGCCAAACCTAAGAAGCTTCTTATCTCTGTTACAGTTCTCGGTCTCTGCCAATTCAAAACAGCTTCAATCTTTGCAGGGTCCACTGCCACTCCGTCACCAGAAATCACGTGGCCAAGAAAATGAATTTCCCGAAGCCAGAATTCACATTTACTGAACTTCGCATAAAGCTCGTGATCTCTTAGAGTATGCAGAACGATCCTCAAATGCTACACATGATCTTCATCAGAAGCAGAATAAATCAGAATGTCATCAACAAAGATCACCACGAACTGATCCAGAAACGGACGGAAAATACGCTGCATTAGGTCCATGAAAGCTGCTGGGGCATTCGTCAAACCAAACGGCATTACCAGAAATTCATAATGACCATAACGAGTACTGAAAGTTGTCTTCTCCACATCAGATTCCCGGATTCGCAACTGAAAGTAGCCAGACCGGAGATCAATCCGTGAAAAGACAGTAGCAGACTGTAACTGGTCAAACAAATCATCATTCCTGGGAAGCGGATATTTATTCTTGATAGTCACCTGATTCAGTTGTCTATAATCAATACAAAGTCTCAGGCTTCCATCTTTCTTTTTCACAAATAACACCGGAGCACTCCACGGAGAAAAATTGGGATGAATATAACCTTTTTCCAGCAATTCAAGCAACTGTGCTCGCAGTTCTTTAAGTTCAGCTGGAGCCATTCGGTATGGTGCCTTTGCTAACGGGCCAGTACCAGGAATCAGTTCAATCACCATTTTAATCTCTCGCTCTGGAGGCAAGCCTGGCAACTCGTCAGGAAACACATCAGGGAACTCACAGACAACAGGAATATCACTGACGTCCTATCGTGGTTTCTCAACAGCAACCACAGAAGCTAAGAATCCCTGGCAACCTGCACTAAGCAACCTATAGGCTCAAATAGCAGAAATAATCATGCGAGAAGAACGGGATCGAATACCTTGGAAATAAAAAGTTGATTTTCCCTGTGGCTGAAAATAGACTTTCTTCGATCTGCAGTCAACCACAGCTCCATAATGCTCCAACCAATCCATTCCCAGAATAATATCATAATCTGCCAGCTGCAACGCATACAATCTCGCCGGCAACTGATGATTATTAATCATAATAGGAGACTCTTCCAAATACAGAGGTGTACTCATGAAATCTCCAGAAGGCAACTCAACAAATAGCTCACAAGTCATTTCTGATGTCGGCTCCTCAATACATGCCATGAAATCCTCAGAAATAAAAGAGTGAGAAGCACCAGAATCAAATAAGACACGTGCAGAATGACCATAAAGCATAATCGTACCTTCCACCAGATGGGATGCAACCGCTTCAGCTCTAGTCATGTGCGAAACCTTGCCTTTCTGCTTCTTAGAGGCAGCAGAAGACTGCTGGGAAGACGCTGAAGCTTGAGAATAAAACTGTTGCTGAGGTTGAGGTACAGAAGGAGGTCTAAACTGTGACTGCTGAGGCTGAGAAAACAAAGGAGCTTGAACCGGCTTCGGCCTCAACGGATAGTCTCGAACAACGTGACCAGGCTGGTCACAACGAAAACAAACAACTGGAAGAGAACACGGCTGACCCTTATGGTGACCACCGCATCTCCGACAAGTCCACGGCTGACTGACACCAGAACTCTGACGAGTCTGGGAAGAAGGCGCTGTCGGATGCTGAACAGAACCCGTACCAGGAGATTCTTGCTAAAAGAACTTCTTCTTCTTCTTGAATCTTTTAAACTTAGACTTGGAAGGGGAAGAAGCACTGCTAACCTCTGACGCGACTGAGGGGACTCCTGCCACTGGCGGTCGGTAAGTCTGCTGAAACTTTATCGCCGGCTAAACCAACCCCATTTGTGGATACCCTCCTGGTCTCGCCATCTCCAGTACAAGTGCCACAGCTGCCTGGCACGCACCATCTAGATTAGCAACACGACTCACAATTAAGGGCAATTTCAACTCTGGCCTCAATCCTCGCAAGAATTGCTGAGTCTTCAAAGCTTCATTAGCCAGCACATGGGGCGCATATTGACCCAATTCCAAAAACTTGTTCTGATACTGAAGCACAGTCATGCTGCCTTGAGTCAGCTCCATGAACTGATACATCTTAGCCATCTACAAACAGGAAGGAGTGTAGGCGCGCTCGAAAGCAGCAACAAACTCTGCCCAAGTGATCTGCCAAAGAGGTCTGGAGTGAAACGCAATCTGCCACTCAGCTTTCCACCACGTAATGGCTGTACCTTGGAGTTGAAACGCAGCAAGCATAACCTTCTCATCTTCCGCGCACTCCATAGACAGGAATACACGCTCAATCGCATCCAGCCACTGCCTGGCAACCTATGGATCAGGCTGTCCATCGAAGGCAGGCGGATTGAATAGGAGAAATTCCTTCAAAGCCTTGCCTCGACTACCAGGCACTTCAATCTGAGGAGCAACGACTGGCGCTGGAGGAGGAACAACAGGAACAGCAGGAACTATAGGAGGAGGTGCAGAACCACTTTCTTCCCTGGGCGCATCTCTAGGAGCTCGAGGAACTCGAGGAGGTCTTCCTCGACGAGGTGGCATAGTTACACTGCCAAAAACATAAAACAATAACAAATCCGTCAATCACACGGAAAACATCTTATGCCAGCAATAGACGACACAAAGGGACTAGCTCTGGACAAGCGTAAATTCCAATTCCTTATACAAATCCTCAACTCGGCTCTGATACCATCTGTGACGACCCAGAGCGCCGGATACCGATATACCGATAACATCGATACCAGGAACTGGGGAAGCCACCCAAGAGGCTGATGAGGCCCCTGAAGGGTTAGTGAAGTTTGTCGAGGGGATGCATAATGAATTGCAATCACAAGCGCGCATTAGAATTAATTTAACAGAAGTGCGGAAGCATAATAAAATAGACAAGTGCTAAATATATATACTAGTCCAGAGGCACAAGAGTGCAGTCCAAAAGTACAACTACACAGGGCATACCCCGGTAAAAGTACACAAGAGAGCCCAACAAGGCAACTCGTCTACTGCTGGCAGCTAGGCACGGTCTCCGGGCACACGGGAAACACCGGGAGACGACGGGCGCAGCTCACCTGAAAGAAGAAGGGTGAGTCACAGCCAGACTCAGTAGGGGCCACGCGGATCCCTACCTCGCACTAAACAAGCATACATGCAAAAAGAAAGGCAATTAGAGCATGCATTTAAATAAAATAACATGCATTGGCATGAATAAACTACTCGCAGTAAAGCTGTAAACTCTAACTAAACAGGTATAACAGCTAATACATGCCAATAATCAATAAATCTAATCAACAGAAACTAAATCTACCAGTAGAATATGCCTTAACTAATCCAAGCCACAGGGAGTAGGACAACCACCGGGAACAGAAACCAGATGCGTCCACTGACGGCTTATACTGCGTCTCAAGCACTCGCAGTCGGTAACACGACAAGCTGAGCGCGTAAACAGTACCAAATCAAGTGACCAGTCGGAGTAACACCCGTCGGTGTCAGTCCACAGCCTCCGACCACGTGTGCACACACTGACTCACGCCTGAGCCAGGCCCTCTAGCTAGTTTTCTCCCTCGGTAGGACGCTACCGTTGGCGAGGAGCCCACGGCACTAGCTTAAAAACCGTGTGATGGGAAACACCCCTCCACAATCCCCAAGCGGGTCGGTACTCAAAGACCTAGGGCTACAACAGTGGTTCCATTGCAAGGAAAGAAAAGCTACTCTATTGGGATTCACAAATATGCCATTACATAATAAAATAACTTAAACATGGCACATAAATATTACGGAATGCATAAAGAATAAGCTGGCGACTTTTTGAATCTGACAGGCAAGTGGCGGTCTGCTGCCACCGCGTCACAGGTGTGTGACGGTCGTGAACTGGCGCGTTACATCGATTGTAACGCGTCCGTCCCCGGCCGTTACAACCACCAAAGCTCCAGCCTCAAACCGCGAGAATGGGGTGTGACGGCCCACAGCCACGCCGTCACAGGACCTAACGGTCGGGGTGCAGCACGTTACATCAACTGTAATGCGTTGGGCCCTGGCCGTTACATCCACCCGAGGCCAAAACCAACGCACAGTATTCCAAAACCGTTTGCAGGCGATGTGACGCGCTCGCCCAAGCGCGTCAGGGCACCCTGACGGCTGGCCGACTGGCCGTCAGGTTAACCGCCTGACCCTGGTCAACGCAATTCAACGGACGAGTAACGGTCGGGAGCCCCACCATTACTCTCACTGTGACGCCCCGTCAAAGGGCTGTTACTGTGACGTAACGCGTCCTCTATGGACCGTTACTAGTGTGACGGTTCCTGGAAGGACCGTCACGGAACCGTCACACCATCTAGGTTACGGACGGATTATGTTTGAAAACCGGTTCCCTCCCGGACGACCGAAATCATCGGGTAACGATGAAACAAACATGTTCCTGTCAAACCACACGTCCCAAACAACAATATAACAACTAAAACACCCGCATGCAACACCCACAATGGCTTATACATGAAGAACAAGCTTAAAACCCCAAAAATGAAAAATACACCATATGCATGCCACAAGGGTTTAAACAAGAAACCATGCTATAGGAAGTGATCCTAGCGAGTTCAGGATTCCATCCCCCTACCTTGTTCAAGCAGAAGCGGCCGGCAAAGCCGCATGCAAGGAGGAGGGTTCACCGGGCCTCCACACTCCGTCCCGCTCCCACGATCTCTGAACCATGCCAAGATGGGTACCCACGCGTTCCTCTCGACGTGAGGAATCCACCGGCACCTTCCACGCCTCAATCTGACGTCGTCTCACCCGAATTCCAAGAAGAGGGGAGAGGGGCGATCGGACTAGAGAGAGAAAGAGAGGATGAGAGTGAGATCGACGAGGGAGAGAGAAGGGGTGAGGGTTAGGGGAAAAAAATAAAATTATTATATATAATATAATTATTATATATAAAAATTTTATTATTCCCATAATCTTAATTAATTCCTAATAAATCCGGAAAAATACGAGAAAAATTCCTAAAAATCCAGAAAATAGCCGGAAATTCCAGAATAAATACTAGATCCAAACCACTAAGGATTGTTGGGTTCGGTGCGTTGGATCTAGAGGGGGGTGAATGGATCAGCCCTTTAAAAATTTTGCTCAATAAGATCTAGAATGCTAACTAGACAAATTTAGCCAATCTGAAAAGCTAATTAAAGTTTCAGCTGAACCAGTAAACAACATATATAGTGTGCCTAAGCATTCAACTAGCGGAAGCACAATTAGACAAATCAAACCACAATGGACAAGAGGGTTTTTAGGTGGTTCGGTCCTGCAGACCTACGTCCACCCCACACTCAAACCAGAGTGTGGATTCCGCTGACTCACAGCTTGAACAGTTGGGCATCACAGCTTGCCATACAACCCGCTGAGCCTCACAGCTTGCTGTCCGAGGTATCCTCCTCACCCGCTGAGCAACACAGCTTGCTATCCAGTGGAATCCACCACTGCAACCGCCGGGGATTACAGCTTGACCCATCCAGAGGCATCAACTCTATAAACGCTGACTAACAGCTTGAAGAAAGGTAAAAGATGAAATAAGAAAATGGGAAACAAACAGCGACTGAAAGCTGTAAATGAAGCACAAATAATATGGCTCTCAACAGAGCTGACTGGCCTGGATTTGATCCACGGTCCAGTGAAGACTGATCTTCAGAATGAAGCCTCTCTCTGCCCTTCTTCTTCTTCCGATCACTCTGTCTCTCTTTCTTTCTCTTTCTCTTTCTCTTCCTCTTTTATCTGCTCGAGCTCTCTATCTCTCACTTTTTATCTTCTTTCTCTTCTGCTCTTCTTCTCTTTCTCTTTTTCTTCTCCTTCTCTTCACACTGGATCGTGCAGGCTATCCTCTACTTCTGCTTCAATCACGATCAGTCTTCTTCTGAGGAAGAAGGCTTCCTTTTATAGCAGCAGTAGCTAGGGCGTGTGCTCTCCACATTTCCCGCCCAAAGGCCTCAGTCCACGTGGCAGCTTCTCAGCCTGTTGCTGTACACGTGTCATGATCCTGGGCACCTCGTCCATCCTTGGATCACGTGCCCTGTCATCAGTCTCTGTAAAAATCCCTGTCAGACAGTCGAAATAGAATTGTCAGTTGAAGGTTTAAGCGATGTACAGACTGTATGATGGCAATGCAGTGTGTAGACTCTGCAGTGTAAAGACAAGGCATGTACAGACTTCACGTTGTGAATGCAAAGCAAAGTATGTACATCAAGAACGAATGCACAATGGCTGTATGGACTTGTGTTCTGAACGATGTACATACTTACCACTTGAAGCGTGTACAGACTTCATGTTCACTATGCAGACTTTGTACAGACTTGCTAATGTGTAACGTAGAATGCATCAAGCAAAGTGTGTACATTGAACATGAAGGGATAGACATGCCGCCAACAGATGTGTGGACTTGGTGAGCATGCATCACACAATGTGCAGACTTCGTGCAATGCATGAAGAAGCATTGTATAGACATGGAGAGCAATGTGCAACCAATGTACATACTTTGCAATGCATAGACTTAAGGCATGAGAACATAATGCACCATGTACAGACTATGCGATATGCAACCAGACGATGTCTAGACTTGCTCATGACTGTCTAGACTCTGCATGCGTTGTATATACTTTAGTGAATGCATTCTAGACAGACCCTGTACAGACTTGATGAGACGATGCATGCACGATGTATGGACTTGTCCAATGTACAGACTTAGCATGAGACGCTAAGTGAGACGGAGGACGATGTACAGACTTGAAGGGTAATGCATGTGATGTACAGACTTGCCAATTCAAGGGCTGTACAGACTTGAGCAATGAATGTGCAGACTTGATCCAATGCAAGGCAAACGAATGTATGGACTTCACGATGTGTGGACTTGTCAGCACACGATGTATAGACTTTGCCTCGTGCAAGCCAATCCAATGTAAAGACTTCAAGCTCATGCAAGCAAAGCCAATGTATAGACTTGGCGTTTGTGTGAGCATGCGATGTACAGACTTTGTGTTGTGAACACAGGCTGTTCAGACTTGCTAACATGCATGAACAAATGGCATTGTATGGACTTTATGAGCGCTAGGCCAGTGTACAGACTTTGCGAGTGCTAAGTCGATGTACAGACTTGAAGAGATGCATGCTACAGTGCAATGTATAGACTTGGAAGCATATGAACATGGCGCTGTACAGACTTTGAGTGAGAGCCCAATGTACAGACTTGGTGGAACAGAGCGTAGGTAAAGATTAAGAATGTATAGACTTGCTCAATTCAGCACGTAGGTAAAGATGCCAATGCAGTGTACAGACTTTGCAAGAAACACTAGACGCTGTACAGACTTAACCACAAGCTGAACAATCGGATGTATAGACTTGAGATGAATGCATGAATTGTCCGATGTACAGACTTGCCAAATGGATAGACTTTAAGTCCAATGCGAAAGGCTGTACAGACTTGGATGAATGAACAAGCATGAATGTATAGACTTTGAAAGACACTGCATGAACAATATGATGCAATGTACAGACTTGAAGAAAGATGCATGACGTTGTACAGACTTGGAGAGTCAAGCTGCTGAACGTACAGACTTCACCTGAAACAGTCCGATGTACAGACTTTGCCTAAAACAGTCCGATGTATAGACTTGCTAGTGTGCATGCCACAATGCAGTGTATGGACTTTGAGTGTGCTTGCAGTGCTGCAATGTATAGACTTTGAGAGCTCTGACTATGCTCATACAATGTATAGACTTGCCTTAAGCAAGGGCTGTACAGACTTGCTGCCTAGCCGATGTATAGACTTAGCAGACTTATGCATTGATGCACGAACATATGCAATGTGTAGACTTGTGACAGTGTGCAGACTCTGTATATGCATGAGCAGCGTATGGACTTGCTAGCCAGACACTACACAGACTCTGTATATGCTAATGCATGCAGCAACTGTTAATGCACTGATGCAGTGTATACACAGAAGAAGCAATGCACCGATGCAATGTATGCACAAGGCAGATATTGAACTGAAGCAATGGATGTATAGACTATATGGCATGCAACGCAGCAAGGCAGCAATGCAATGTATAGACTTCAGAACAAACGTTGCACAAATGCCATGAATGTATAGACATGCGAGTCTGGGGGGGTCGACCCATCTAAGAGGGGGGTCGACCCATCTAAGTGCACTGATGCAATGTATGCACATAGCAGATATTGAACTGAAGCTATCTGATAGAATGCAGTGCATCTATACAGAGAACAAATGCAATGTATGCTAAACACAATGACTGACTCACTGTAATGAATGCACCTGTGATACTGTCACCTTGTTGCTATTATCAAAACAACATGGCATATGCTTGTGCCTAAGGGGCACAACATTCTCCCCCTTTTTGATGATGGCAACAAAGTGACAGTGAGTCACCAACCAAATATTCTCCCCCTTTGACATGATCAAAAAGAAAGAAAACAAATGAGTGTAACATGCAGAATACATTGCATAACAGCTTAAACTCCCCCTGAAAGAATAACTCCCCCTGAACTATTGCTCCCCCTTTGAGAAGGAATATGGACAGATGAAACAGATGATCAAAGGTAGGGAAGGAACATGAATAGTGTAAGGGGTCACTACACAACAGCTGAAGCATTGGTTCAGAAAATGAGCATGATTATAAACAACTGTTAAAGTATAAGACTCAGCAATATACAGTCTTGAAAAAGAATTCAGGTTTAACAGTGATAAAGATAGAGTAAAGCAGCTGACCACTGAAAAAGAGTTATGGACTCCATTTATAGCAATGAATCTAAGGCACTTGGTTTTAATAGAGAAGTCAGAAATAATACCCTTTGTGATTAAACATGGAAGTTCAAGAAAGGCAACTTGAATATGTATTGAGAAAAATAATTTACACTCAATGACTTTTATTTTTCAAAGGGTTACAACAGTTTATTTTTCACTTTTGATTTTTCATAAACTGAGCTAAGTGAATAGACCAGTGGCATTTATGCTGTTGACATTAGGTGTACACCTTGATCAGAGGCAGGTACCCCCAGTTACTAGGCATAAACTACTAGATCTACTTCAGATAAGGCCTACAAGGAACAATCTTCACCTTTGACATTAAGGGTACACCTTGATCAGAGGCCAGTACCCTCAGTTACTTAGTGAGGACTCCCCCTATAGATTTGACTCTATGAACAGAGGTAGTCTGAAGCACTTCATGACATATGGCTTCTCCTGCTTCTTTGGAGGAGATCACAGTTTCTCAGTGCAATTCAGCCATTGCTCTGTCACTGTGTTCAGCTCTTTGCATTGATGATCTTATTTACTGCTGCCCTTATTTCTTTTAGAGTGATTGTTTAAAAAATAGTACACACTCTATTTACCTTTTCTAGACATTTCCAGATTAACACATTCAGGTAAAAAAAACCTTTTCTATTCTAACCATGAGACAAAGATTAAGAGCTATAAAAGTTTTCTTTTATCTCAAGTTCTGAAGTGCAGACACTGAACTCTTCAATTTATAAAAGTTAAACCTTTAGTTCCTTTCAATTTGTAGATGTGATTCTTATGAATGAACAATTGCAATAACCACAGCTCAATGCACTAAACCAGAAGCAATGATGTTGTTCAGTGAAAGTTAAGAGAATTGATAGTAATTGGCAATATGGTTCAATAGCATCTGATGTCAAAGAATATGACAGAATTGAATGGGGACAATGAGAAGTGAAAAGGATTCAATGTATTGAACAGAATTCTCAGTTCCCCCTGACACCAAGATGCAAAAGATATGCTATGCAATACACTGTTCTACATGCAGACTATGCAACAATTATATATAGAGTAAGTATGTAATCATTTCAAGTTTATGCACCCAAGTCATGAACATTTTTATCCTTTTTCAGATTTTTCAAAAAGGATGATATGCAATACACTGCTCTATATGAAGACTAGACCCTTGGTACTTGGCGAAGAACTTGGTCTCAATGACCATTTCACACATAGTAAGAACCTCCAGATAGATTTTCCTGCCTTTTAGTAACTTACTATTTGATATACCAGGGTTATGCAAGGAGATACAGTGCAAAGCAGATTTCACAAATAGTCATGCAAATGATATATGCAGACATGTGACACATGCATCGACTTCATGCACTAAATGACCCATTCTAACACAGTGCAAGGTATGCATCGACTACAACAATGATTTGTGCAGTGCATCTAGCATCCTATTTACATAGTGCAATCAGTGCAAGAGAAGAGCATCAGATATGTGCAGAGTAAATTCAGTAGCTGAGTCTGGAATGCAGACTGATCAGCTAAATAAGAAGAGACATCAGAGATTAAACGAACAATTCAACACTAAATTCACATCTTTCATACTCACAAATTCAGATGATGGAATTTAAATACAGAGTTTTGGAACTGACCTGAAATGGTGCAATCATGGGGTTTTCATTCTTGAGTGCCTTGGTTAACCCCTTTTATTTCTCCCACCAAGGCACACCTGCAAGTTAGCACACTATTTGGCATGGGCAGGTACCCAAACATTCTTTGGTCCTGCACTAACAGTCACATATATAGCAGGTATGGTAGCCAATTTCTGTGCATGAAGGTCATCAATTCTCATCTCATGGCAATCATTCATTGAATGACCTATCTTACCACAGTAGTGGCATGATGTAGCAGTTCTGAAATTTATTTTGTGCACATTCCTATGAGCAGGAGTTCTATGTGCATATGCATGAAAATTTTTGTTAACAGAATTAAAATTCTGTTTGCCAAAACCAGTCTGGTTTTGATATCCTGCCACCCAACATGTTGCTGCCCTGTGGCCAGATCTTCCACATTTGAAACATGCAAAGGATTTTTCTTTAAAAGCAGATTTGTTTCTATTAGCATCATAATGAGCAGAGAATTTTACAGATTTAGAATTCAATCTATTTCCCTGAGCATACCAGCAGTCCTTGACTGTATGGCCATGCTTTCCACATTCGAAGCACCCAGTGTATTTTTTCTTAGAACCAAAATTTTTCCTTTCAAAAACATTTTTATTTTCATGGAAATTAACAAATTCAGAATGAAATTTCTTCCCATGAATGTGCCAACATTGAGCAGCAATGTGGCCCAGTTTGCCACACTGAAAGCATTGAATGTTCTTCTTATGATTTGCATGATTTTTAACATGAACATTCCTATCATGCAGTTTTCTAGCATTGAGATCATCATGTTTCTTTAATCTGCAATTATGCATAAGATGACCTATCTCATGACAGTAAAAACATTTTATCCTTCTATTTTGATCATGAGAATGTTTCTTCGTTTTAGAATTCCTAACATGAATTCTATCAGATTTCAATTCATCCTTTCTCATGACAAAGCAAACATCCATCTCATGGCCAGATTTACCACAGTAGAAACATTTAACATTCTTTCTTTTAACATGAAGCAGTTTGGCCTGAGGAATTTCAGCATACAAATTTTTATTCTGTTTTGTTTTCTTTTATTTTTCTATCTAATTAGCAGACATACATGAAGGAGAAGCTGAAGTACTAGCTAACTCAGAGCTACGCACACAGGTTGTGTACAGTCTTTTTCTCACTTCCTGTTTACTCCTTCCATTAGCAATTTTCGGATTTTCTTCATTCTTGAAAGACTTAGATAGAGATTTGTTCAATTCAGTGATTTCATTTTTGAGAGAGGAAATGAGCATTTCAGAATCTGTGATCTTTTCATTAATTAAGACATTAATGGCTTTGTAGCTATCAATCTCTTCTATTAATGTACTCACTCTCTCACATTCATTTTCAATTGAACTCTTCCCTTTTTCTAGCATTAAAAGCCTCTCAGACATGGCAGAATTTAGAAGCTTCAGCTCTTCATTCTCCTTTCTTATTTGTTCATTCTGAACTAGTTCATTAGTTAAGATTTGATCATTTTCCAATGAATTCAGCTTATCTTCTAGTTCAGAAATCTTGGCAGTAAGTTCATCATTTTCAATTTTCATTAAATTATTCAGCTCAGTGATTTTACTTTTCAAGGAAATTATGAGATTTTCTGAATCAACTTTCTCCTTCTCATAACCAGCCAGTTTTTCTTTTAACAAACCAATTTCATTTTCCAAATCAGCAGTGTGTATTACAAAACTAGCAGTCTCTTCTTCACTGCAATTGATACACTCTTTCAATACTTTATTTGCAGTTTTGTACTTCTCAATTTCTTCTTCCAGTTCAGACATCTTATCTGTGAGTTTCTGATTCTTAATTTCCAACAAAGAAATTTGTTCCTCACTCATATTCAGATCAGCTAAGCACATATCATGAGACGTTTTCAGTCTTTGACAATTTTCACAGGGAACATTAGAGTTAATCTGTTCACATCTCTTTTTCAACCTTCTATTCTCAGATTTTAAATTTTTACATCTATCAGACAGTTCCTCATTTATTTCCCATAATTCATCAATTGAAATCTCTTCGGGTTCAGATTCAGAATTTACCTTGGATGAGACTCCCTCATCATCATTTCCCCGGTTTGCCATCATGCAGCTATCATCTTGTTCGTTATGAGCAGAAGTGACTCTGTCATATATTTCCTTTCCAAAAGTGCACCTGAGAGCAAAAGGATATATATCAGTATTAATCACAGCTCTCAAGATATTAAGAATTATGACATTATCACGGTTCTTTATACTGTCCTCTCTAGACCACTTGGTCTCATCATGAGGCAATTTGTGTGGGCCTTTAGATAGCAGCCTCCATAGTTTGGGATCAATGGAGTCTACGTACACACATAGGCCTCCTAGCCAACTATTTAAGTTAGAACCATCATAAACTGGAGGACGACCCATTTGGACAGATGGCAAACAGATTCAATGGGCAAAATAATTGACAAGAAATGTACCAAAATTAGATAAGCAAAGCAAGGCACAAGTCAATGAAACTAAACACCGAGCACGAGAAGCCCACTCTGAAACGCACCACGAACTAGCAGGATCCTCTGCAGATTGTTAGATATGTTAGATCAGAGACCCGCTCTGATACCAAGTGTTGGGTTCGGTGCGTTGGATCCAGAGGGGGGTGAATGGATCAGCCCTTTAAAAATTTCACTCAATAAGATCTAGAATGCTAACTAGACAAATTTAGCCAATCTGAAAAGCTAATTAAAGTTTCAGCTGAACCAGTAAACAACATATATAGCGTGCCTAAGCATTCAACTAGCGGAAGCACAATTAGACAAATCAAACCACAATGGATAAGAGGGTTTTTAGGTGGTTCGGTCCTGCAGACCTACGTCCACCCCACACTCAAACCAGAGTGTGGATTCCGCTGACTCACAGCTTGAACAGTTGGGCATCACAGCTTGCCATACAACCCGCTGAGCCTCCCAGCTTGCTGTTCGAGGTATCCACCTCGCCCGCTGAGCAACACAGCTTGCTGTCCAGTGGAATCCACCACTGCAACCGTTGGGGATTACAGCTTGACCCGTCCAGAGGCAGCACCTCTGCAAACGCTGACTAACAGCTTGAAGAAAGGTAAAAGATGAAATAATAAAATGAGAAACAAGCAGCGACTGAAAGCTGTAAATGAAGCACAAATAATATGGCTCTCAACAGAGCTGACTGGCCTGGATTTGATCCACGGTCCAGTGAAGACTGATCTTCAGAATGAAGCCTCTCTCTACCCTTCTTCTTCTTCCGATCACTCTGTCTCTCTTTCTTTCTCTTTTTCTTTCTCTTCCTCTTTTATCTGCTCGAGCTCTCTATCTCTCACTTTTTCTCTTCTTTCTCTTCTGCTCTTCTTCTCTTTCTCTTTTTCTTCTCCTTCTCTTCACACTGGATCATGTAGGCTATCCTCTGCTTCTGCTTCAATCACGATCAGTCTTCTTCTGAGGAAGAAGGCTTCCTTTTATAGCAGCAGCAGCTAGGGCGTGTGCTCTCCACATTTCCCGCCCAAAGGCCTCAGTCCACGTGGCAGCTTCTCAGCCTGTTGCTGTACACGTGTCATGATCCTGGGCACCTCGTCCATCCTTGGATCACGTGCCCTGTCATCAGTCTCTGCAAAAATCTCTATCAGACAGTCGAAATAGAATTGTCAGTTGAAGGTTTAAGCGATGTACAGACTGTATGAAGGCAATGCAGTGTGTAGACTCTGCAGTGTAAAGACAAGGCATGTACAGACTTCACGTTGTGAATGCAAAGCAAAGTATGTACATCAAGAACGAATGCACAATGGCTGTATGGACTTGTGTTCTGAACGATGTACATATTTAGCACTTGAAACGTGTACAGACTTCATGTTCACTATGCAGACTTTGTACAGACTTGCTAATGTGTAACGTAGAATGCATCAAGCAAAGTGTGTACATTGAACATGAAGGGATAGACATGCCGCCAACAGATGTGTGGACTTGGTGAGCATGCATCACACAATTTGCAGACTTCGTGCTATGCATGAAGAAGCATTGTATAGACATGGAGAGCAATGTGCAACCAATGTACATACTTTGCAATGCATAGACTTAAGGCATGAGAACACAATGCACCATGTACAGACTATGCGATATGCAACCAGACGATGTCTAGACTTGCTCATGACTGTCTAGACTCTGCATGCGTTGTATAGACTTTAGTGAATGCATTCTAGATAGACCCTGTACAGACTTGATGAGACGATGCATGCACGATGTATGGACTTGTCCAATGTACAGACTTAGCATGAGACGCTAAGTGAGACGGAGGACGATGTACAGACTTGAAGGGTAATGCATGCGATGTACTGACTTGCCAATTCAAGGGCTGTACAGACTTGAGCAATGAATGTGCAGACTTGATCCAATGCAAGGCAAACGAATGTATGGACTTCACAATGTGTGGACTTGTCAGCACACGATGTATAGACTTTGCCTCGTGCAAGCCAATCCAATGTAAAGACTTCAAGCTCATGCAAGCAAAGCCAATGTATAGACTTGGCGTTTGTGTGAGCATGCGATGTACAGACTTTGTGTTATGAACACAGGCTGTACAGACTTGCTAACATGCATGAACAAATGGCATTGTATGGACTTTATGAGTGCTAGGCCAGTGTACAAACTTTGCGAGCGCTAAGTCGATGTACAGACTTGAAGAGATGCATGCTACAGTGCAATGTATAGACTTGGAAGCATATGAACATGGCGATGTACAGACTTTGAGTGAGAGCCCAATGTACAGACTTGGTGGAACTGAGCGTAGGCAAAGATTAAGAATGTATAGACTTGCTCAGTTCAGCACGTAGGTAAAGATGCCAATGCAGTGTACAGACTTTGCAAGAAACACTAGACGCTATACAGACTTAACTACAAGCTGAACAATCGGATGTATAGACTTGAGATGAATGCATGAACAGTCCGATGTACAGACTTGCCAAATGGATAGACTTTAAGTCCAATGCGAAAGGCTGTACAGACTTGGATGAATGAACAAGCATGAATGTATAGACTTTGAAAGACACTGCATGAACAATATGATGCAATGTACAGACTTGAAGAAAGATGCATGACGCTGTACAGACTTGGAGAGTCAAGCTGCTGAATGTACAGACTTCACCTGAAACAGTCCGATGTACAGACTTTGCCTAAAACAGTCTGATGTATAGACTTGCTAGTGTGCATGCCACAATGCAGTGTATGTTGTGTAGTGGACAGCGGATCTAGAGGGGAGGGGTGAATAGATCAGCCCCACTTTTCGCAATGCGGCCCTCTAAACAGCTAGTTAAAATGAATTACAGCGGAATAGAAACTAGCTTCCAAGTATGCTATGATTCACTTAGCAAGATAAGCAAGATATATAATAATTCGATCCTAAGCATGCACCTAGAACGAATCAATCACACAAGCAAACCACGCTAGACAGGATTTTTAAGGTGGTTCGGACTGAATCCTCAGCCCTACGTCCACCCCTCACCAAAACCCGGTGAGGCTTCACTTGTGCAGCGCACAGAACCGCAAATCGGAAACCACCGATTGCCTTCCTACTTACCACCTGGTAGGGACATCAACCGTAAATTGGAACACCCTCCAATTGCCTTCCTACTAACCACTGGTAGGGACGAATCACACTTTCAATGTTTAAACAATAATGAAAATGAAACAAATGTGAATGAACTAAAACAAGAGATTGAGTTATGAGTGAAAATGAATTGGCCCTTGTATGGAATGTTGATCAGCAAGAAGGCTCCTCTTGGCTTCAACTCAATCTTCTTGATTCACCCTTGATTGGATGAATGTTCTTCACGGAGTACTGTTCACGTGAACAGTACCTCTTCCTTCAATTCTTCTCTCTTGATCTTCTCTTTGAACTTCTTTGAATGAATGAAGGAGATGATGAAGCTACCTTGAACCTTGATTGCTTCTTGAGCTTCTAAGAGTTTGAATGCTTGAAATATCACCTTGAATGAACTTGAAAGAACTTGAATGGATGAAGATGATTTCCCTTGAAGAACTTGAATCAAACCGGCTTCCTTGGATCACTTTGATAGCCTTGCTTTGATGTAATCTTCCTTGAAGATTGCTGGCTTTGATTTGAGCTTGATTCCCCTTTGATTGGATGAAGAACACCTTCACGAACTACTGTTCACGTGAACAGTACCTCGTCTCCAAGCTCTCTTGCAGCCACCCTAGATCTCACAAGAAGCTCCTTGAAGCATTAGGTTTTCCATCCCCTCAAGTGTTGGTTTTATAACCCTTGAATGGTCCATAGATGCCCCCTAGACCAGATCCACAAATCATGGAATATTAGGTAAGATTTGATTAAACAAATCCATGGAAAGGGGCTAGCCACGAGGTAGATTTCGAGGTCAAACAAGGCTGCATCGGGGCTGGCGGTCGACCTAAGGCTCCTGGCGGTCGACCGCCACTGAAACACATACAATCGGGCGATCCCTGGGAAAACCGATCGACCGCCACTGGTTGGCGGTCGACCGCCAGCTGCCAGACCTGCAGCTGGGCGGTCCCTGGCTGGGGCGGTCGACCGCCCCTGTGCTGGCGGTCGACCGCCAGCTGGGCAGAGCCCGGGTCACCCCGGTTCGGTCCGTTGGCCGCACCAGCTCCGTCGCTTGAGTCCGTTAGCCGCCCGTTCATGTTTGTGGCATCGACCTTGATTGTCTTGAAGTTTTATTACTGAGTCTTCAAGCAAATTTTTGTTCCGGGGGCTCCGCCCCAGGAAACCCCCGCAAGGGGCACTGCCCCCTTGACCCCCGCGACCTGATCGGGCAGGTCGATCCCCGCGACCTGACCGCGCAGGTCGATCCGCGTGCGAGGGCGCAACATTGAGCTTTCATGTGCATATCTGTCATGAACAAAACATCACATATGTCAGTCATAAGATAGTGGAAAAGAACAATGACTAATAGTGTTAAGCCATTATCAAAACCAAGAATACACAAAACTCATATGACTATAGAGTGATGTCGAATGACCCATGTGACCACAGAATGACTCAAATGACCTCAGGGACACAACATTCTCCCCCTTTTTGATGATGGCAACACTGTGAGTCATTATGTGATATGAATGTCTAAAAAGGCACAAGTTATAACAAATGCAATATATGCAGCTCAAGATTCAAGATAGTAGCATGTGAATGCAGATATGAATGCTATGCTATGTGACATGTGCAGCTCAAGATCCATGAAGTAAAGCATGTGAATACACATATGACATAAGAATGTGATGAAATTATGCAAACCCCAGCACATACACAAATGCGCACACAAAGGTTCTCTCCCTTGGACTCTCCCTTGTCCTTAATGCACTCCCCCCCGTTGACAACACTTAAAGCATAGCTCGTAGCTAGCTCTGACGAAGGACTCACACAAAGAATTCTCCCCCTTTGCCAACAGCAAAAAGGAGTGATAAAGGATAAAGTTTGGGAGACCATAGCTGAAAGGAGGGAAGAGCAAGCCATTATATGCAAAACTGAAGCATGCCATAAGCAACATAGATGGTTCAAAGCTAATGAAATCCGAGATCATCAAAAGAGTTCGAAAAGTAGCTACATCCAAGATTTAATAGAAATGAACCAAAGGTGCATATCATGGCAGTGTTTAACCGTCCTTTGTCTTATATATCCATATTCAATAACTACTAAGGGAAGAACACAAGAACTAGTGTTGAGGCTAAACAATCATGACTAAAGCATGGAATTGTATGATTGAAGCAAGAGGTTTCATATTTTGATTTCCAATATCTTTTGAATTTGAAGGCACATGACTCATATTGTACGAGCAATCAAGTCTAGTACACGCCTCCTAGCCGTAAGAATACACGTTGTTTAGACGCCAGTATTCCTAGGTATTTGGCAAGACTGATTGTCATGCTGCAAGATGAACAGAGACAGCAAAGTCACGTCATGACATATCCAAACTCATTTCATTGATGAGAAGATATGTTTCTCAGCAATTATGCCATTACTCTGCCTAGAGTCCAAAAGTTTTAAGACAGAGATAACAGGGGCACATCATGACATATGCATTTGTCACTTGATTTGATGACATGACATGTTTCTCCGTGCAACAATATCATTGCTCTGTCAGAATGATTTTCAGGAATTCTAGCTCATCAAGATGTTTAGAAACAATACTAAACTCTAGAGTATCACCAAGATTGCCATAAAGTCTGGATTTTTAGATTTCAGGATAGTCATGCAAAGCACAATATGCAATTGTTAGTTAAGGTCTATTAAATCCACATAACATAGATGATTTCAAAAGAAATATCAGAACTTCAAGGAAATCATTAAATCTGAACCATTGTCATTGAATGAACAATCATCAAGGCACATAATAGAAAGCTCTTACACCATATATTCGCTAGTCTCATGAGCTCATATTCAGACTGTGAGCCAAGAAAAGTAGATTGCGAGAGGTTAAGAGATTCAACAAAACTCCCCCTAAGGATATGCAATGGATGCACGAAGGAGTGATGTTTGTAAGCTCATGTAATGATAACAGTCAAGAGGAGAATGACCTGAAACATGCAGGGGTTGTCATGAATTTGGCAGAAATGATGTGCATGACCCAACACTTGGTTGTACACTTATTAAATGCAACAGAATGAATTTGAAGCATATGCATGAATGCTGCACAAGGACAACTCCCCCTTACTATATGGCCTATATGCGACATTGACGCATGGTACTTGGCGGAGGTGAAACCTCACGCATATTGAGTGCTTCGTGACAAGCATAACTTGCCCTGCCATACATCAACATTTGATATACCATTGCCATGCGAGAATGATGCTATGTGACACCATATGCAACACAAACCGTATAATGCATTATGAACATGAACTCAATTCATTATTATGCATCTACATGCAATGCGACACCATATGCAAGATGACATATAAACAATGCATGGACAAATGCAACAACACACAACTAAATGAAACAAGATTATCATATCAAGGTTTGTTGGCCTGAGGTCGGCAAAGACCAAGCTCCCTTCTGAGTGTTGAAAACCTGTCATTACACAAGGGCTTGGTAAAGATATCAGCAATCTGATTCAATGTATCAACAAAATGCAGTTCAAAGTTTTTCTTATCGACCTCATCTCTAATGAAGTGATGCCTAATCTCAATATACTTAGTCCTAGAGTGCTGGACTGGATTTTTGGCAAGGTTGATAGCACTAGTGTTATCACACAAAATCGGGACACAACCAAGATCCACCAAGTAGTCTTGGAGTTGGTGTTTAATCCACAACACTTGGGTGCCACAGCTCCCCGCAGCAACATATTCTGCCTCCGCGGTTGAGAGGGCAACCGAGTGTTATTTCTTGGAGGCCCAAGAAACTAAACACCCGCCTAGAAACTGGCAATAGCCACTAGTACTCTTACGATCCAGCTTGCATCCAGCGTAGTCCGCATCAGAATAAGATATAAGAGATAAATCACATGATGACGGATACCACAATCCCAAATCTTGAGTGCCGGCAAGATATCGAAGGATACGTTTGACGGCAGTCAAATGGGATTCTCTAGGACTAGCTTGAAATCTAGCACAAAGGCAAACACTAAACTGGATATCTGGTCGGGATGAAGTCAAGTAAAGAAAAGAACCAATCATACCTCTATAGACCTTTGCATCCACCAATTTACCATTTTCATCCGAATCCAGTGAAGTTGAGGTGCTCTTAGGAGTTGCAATGATTTTGCTGTTTGCCATGTCAAATCTTTTCAACAGCTCCTTAATGTATTTGGCTTGATTTATGAAGCATCCGTCTTCTCCTTGGTTGACCTGCAAATCGAGAAAGAATTGAAGTTCTCCCATTAGACTCATCTCGAATTCACTAGTCATGAGGTTAGCAAATTCCTCACACATTTCAGATTTTGTAGAACCAAACACAATGTCATCAACATAAATTTGAACAATCAAGATGTTCTTACCTTGCTTCTTGGTGAAGAGTGTTTGATCTACCTTACCTCGTGTGTACCCTTTTTCAATGAGGAATGAGCTTAGCCTTTCATACCAAGCTCTTGGTGCTTGCTTAAGTCCATAAAGCGCCCTGTCTAGCTTGTATACAAAATCTGCATTGTTAGAGTTCTCAAAGCCAGGGGGCTGCTCAACATAGACTTCTTCTTTGATCAAGCCATTCAAGAAAGCACTTTTGACATCCATTTGATAGAGCTTTATTCTAAGGGAGCATGCAAAGGTAAGTAAAATTCTGATGGCTTCGAGTCTAGCAACTGGGGCATAAGATTCATCAAAGTCGACCCCAAACTCTTGGTTATACCCTTGAGCCACCAATCTAGCTTTGTTTCGTATTATCTTGCCATCCTCACTTAGTTTGTTCCTAAAGACCCATTTAGTGCATATGACAGATTGTGATGATGGTCTAGGAACAAGATGCCAAACTTGGTTTCTTTCAAACTGGTTTAACTCTTCTTGCATGGAATTTATCCAGTTTTCATCTTTTAAAGCATCATCAATGTTTTTGGGTTCATGCTGCGAGACAAGAGCAAGTTGATCTAATTCTTCCACAATTTTAAAATGTGACCTTGTTCTAGGTGGGTCATTCAAGCTGCCAAGGACATTCTCCAAGGGATGATCCTTAAGGATTTTAATGTTTGTAGAATCGTTACCTTCTCCTGGAGCTTGATTCCTTGCACTGCTTGATTCAGCTCGGTCACCATCTTCTTTTATTTCTTCTTGTGGAGGATCACTCTTGTCTTTTATGCTTAGGAATTCCCCATCTTCATCGTTTTTCCTGCAAGAGTTATCATTATTAGAATCATGATATTCATCAAAGGAAACGTGGGGTGATTCTTCCACAGTTTGACGTTTAATGTTATAAATTCTATATGCCCTAGATCTATCAGAATATCCGAGAAATATACATTCATCGCTCTTGGGCTCGAATTTATCTAAATCTCTTTTGTCATTATTGTGAATGAAGCATTTTGAACCAAAAACTTTGATATGATGCAGAGAGGGCATTTTACCTTTGAGCAACTCATAGGGAGTCTTTTTGGTGTGAGACCTTACCATTGACCGGTTGATAATGTAACACGCCGTATTTACCGCTTCGGCCCAAAACTTCCTTGGAAGTTGCCGTTCGGCGAGCATTGTCCTTGCCATCTCTATGAGTGTTCGATTCCTTCTTTCAACAATCCCATTTTGCTCGGGGGTTCTTGGTGAAGAGAATCGGTGTGAAATGCCTTCTGACCTGCAAAGATTATAGAAATCAGTATTCTCAAATTCACCACCATGATCAGATTGAATGTTGGAAATTTTAAACTCACCGTCCTGCTTTATCTTCAAATAGAGTGCCTGAAACTCATTAAAAGCATCATTTTTGTGTGTGAGGAAGAAAACTCATGTGAACCTAGAGAATTCATCCACCAAGATATATCCATATTTTCTACCACTTAAACTAACAGTTCTGGTTGGACCAAACAAGTCCATATGAATTAGCTCGAGTGGTTTGTAAGACAAATATGAGGATCTAGCCTTGAAGGATTTTCTAGTTTGTTTACCAATGGCACATGCATCACACAACTTGTTTTCTTGTTTAAAAGATAATTCAGGCAAACCTTTCACCATTGAATGCTTTAACAATTTATGTAGAACATTGTAGCTAGCATGTCCTAGTCTACGATGCCATAACCATGCAAGTTCAGATTTTGGTGCAGCAAGACAAAGATTTGCATGAGCAGGATCATCTAAGTCAATCATGTAAACATTGTTGACTCTCTTACCAGAAAATTTTACCTTGTCAGATTTTGGTTCAAGGATCTTACATTCAAGAGAATCAAACAATACTTTGTGACCTTTATCACATAATTGACTTAGGCTTAGTAGGTTATATTTCAAACCTTCAACTAACAACACGTTACAAATGGAGTTGGAGAGGTTCTTACCTACATTACCTGTTCCAATGATTTTTCCTTTGTTGTTCCCTCCAAATGTGACGTGTCCTCCTTCCTTTTCCTCCAAGAGATAAAATTTTGATTTGTCTCTAGTCATGTGTCTTGAACAGCCGCTATCAAGGTACCACCTGTTATGCATGGCTGCAAGACATTCCTGCACAAGTAATTAAGCAATGGTGTTTGGAACCCAACCAAATTTGTGTCCCTTCAAACTTTTCAAAATTTCAAAACATGAAACCATTTGTTTTGGAATCCAAACCTTCCTAACATTCATGTTTTGTTTGCTTAGAGCAGGGATTTGGTTTTTCTTTTCAACATTGACATTCATTTTCTGTTTGGAGGCTCTTGGTTGGAATTTATGAAAGTTTGATGAAGTTGGTTTATTAACCCATTGAGGTCGTTGGTTGGTTTTGGGTTGAAAGTGATTATTTTACCACCTATGGGATTGATGAACACAGAAATCACAATTGTCCCAAAGATAGGGTGGTGTTGGCCTATATGAATGTGCAATCCAGTTATGGTGATATCTGGAAGATTGAGCATGCAATGGCCAAGGAAGTGTTGACCTATGCTGCGTGGAAGATCGATCTTTCTTAAGCTTTTGGATAGGCTTTTTGGGAATGTTGGTCACTGCATGTTCAATCTTTTCTTTCCCTTTCTCCTTTTGTTTTTGCTGGTTTTGAGTGGGAGTTGTGTTTGAGGTGGAAGCTTCGAAAGATGAAACAAATGTGACAGTTTTTAACCCAATTGGCCTTTTGTTTGTAGGTTCAAAACCTAACCCTTCCTTGTTGAAGTTCATTCTAGTACCTAGCAATGCATCTAGATTTTCTCTTCCATCCACAAATTTTTCTAGAGATTGTTGTTTGTCCTTCAACTCTTTTTGTAGGTTTTCAATATTTTGAAGAAGTTGAATGTTGACTTGTTTGACAGCTTCATACTTTTCATTGCTCAATTTACTATCTTTTATATAGCTTTGCATTTTGAGCTTCATGCTATCAATTTCATTTCTCAAATCATCATTTTCAGTTTCCAAGTCAGCCATTTCTTTTCTTCCTTCCTCCAAATCCTCAATCATTTTCTTAAGATCTTCAATTTCAGTTTCAAGTAGAGCATTCTTATCATTCTTGTCATGATCATGCACAAAAGAATTGATTTTCTTTTTCAATGATTTATTTTCCTTTTTGTACATGTTATATTTTTCCATCAATTGTATATATGCTTCCTCCCAATCATCAACAGTATAATCTTCAAATGGAGAAGTTACCTCGGTTTCTTCGTCACCTTTGGCCATAAGGCAAAGATCTCCTCTTTCCTTGTCCGAGGAGCTGGTTTCATCATCACTTTCTTCCTCGTCGCTCCAAGTGGACACCATGGCCTTGTTCTTCTTCTTGCCCTTCCATTTGTCAGCCTTTTTGAGTCTGTCAGGACAATCAGTCTTGTAATGCCCTGGTTTATTGCAAGAATAACAAATAATTTTGTCAGGTTTCTTGAAATTTTCAGAATTAGTTTTGAAACCATTTCTCACCTTAGATCTTCCTCTCAAGAACATCTTACCTTCTTTTCTCAGAAATTTTCCAAACTTACGGGTAAGCATAGCCACGTCATCCTCATCTCGCTCACTAGCTGAATCCTCACTTTCATCGGAGGAGCTTTGACGGCTAGGTGCTGCTTTAAGAGCTAAAGACTTTTTCTTTGGTGCCTCAGCCTCTTTGTTCTTGAGGTTGATCTCATAGGTCACCAATGACCCAATGAGTTCATCTACCTTGGTAGTTGCGAGATCTCTTGATTCTTCAACCACGGTAGCCTTTGTGTGCCATGCTGGAGTCAGTGATCTGAGAATCTTTCTTACAATTTCCTGTTCTGAATATTTCTTTCCCAAATCAGTCAAACTGTTAGTAAGCATAGTTAATCGAGCATACATATCTTGAATTGATTCATCAGGCTTCATGCGGAACATTTCATATTCAGAAACTAAAATGTTGGCTTTTGTTTCTCGTACCTGAGACGTTCCTTCGTAGATTACCTCTAACTTATCCCACATTAGTTTTGCAGATGCGCAGGTAGCCACTCTTGAGAATTCTACTGGATGGAGTGAGCATTGCATGATGTGTTTAGCATTCCAGTTGACAGTGGATTGCCTTATCTGTTCTTTGGTCCACAAGTCCTCATTATCCGTAAGCTCATACGGACCTTTGCTGATCACTCGCCAAAGTTCGTAGTCTTGGGCGCGAATGAACACCTGCATACGATGTTTCCAATAGGGATAATTAGATCTAGTGAAATAAGGAGGCCTATTCACAGCATGTCCTTCGGGTAGAAAACCCTTGGACGCTGATCCACCATTTCCCTCAAGGTCGTTAGACCCCATAATGAGAGATTAGGCTCTGATACCACTTGTTGTGTAGTGGACAGCGGATCTAGAGGGGAGGGGTGAATAGATCAGCCCCACTTTTCGCAATGCGGCCCTCTAAACAGCTAGTTAAAATGAATTACAGCGGAATAGAAACTAGCTTCCAAGTATGCTATGATTCACTTAGCAAGATAAGCAAGATATATAATAATTCGATCCTAAGCATGCACCTAGAACGATTCAATCACACAAGCAAACCACGCTAGACAGGATTTTTAAGGTGGTTCAGACTGAATCCTCAGCCCTACGTCCACCCCTCACCAAAACCCGGTGAGGCTTCACTTGTGCAGCGCACAGAACCGCAAATCGGAAACCACCGATTGCCTTCCTACTCACCACCTGGTAGGGACGTCAACCGCAAATTAGAACACCCTCCAATTACCTTCCTACTAACCACTGGTAGGGACGAATCACACTTTCAATGTTTAAACAATAATGAAAATGAAACAAATGTGAATGAACTAAAACAAGAGATTGAGTTATGAGTGAAAATGAATTGGCCCTTGTATGGAATGTTGATCAGCAACAAGGCTCCTCTTGGCTTCAACTCAATCTTCTTGATTCACCCTTGATTGGATGAATGTTCTTCACGGAGTACTGTTCACGTGAACAGTACCTCTTCCTTCAATTCTTCTCTCTTGATCTTCTCTTTGAACTTCTTTGAATGAATGAAGGAGATGATGAAGCTACCTTGAACCTTGATTGCTTCTTGAGCTTCTAGGAGTTTGAATGCTTGAAATATCACCTTGAATGAACTTGAAAGAACTTGAATGGATGAAGATGATTTCCCTTGAAGAACTTGAATCAAACCGGCTTCCTTGGATCACTTTGATAGCCTTGCTTTGATGTAATCTTCCTTGAAGATTGCTGGCTTTGATTTGAGCTTGATTCCCCTTTGATTGGATGGAGAACACCTTCACGAACTACTGTTCACGTGAACAGTAGCTCGTCTCCAAGCTCTCTTGCAGCCACCCTAGATCTCACAAGAAGCTCCTTGAAGCATTAGGTTTTCCATCCCCTCAAGTGTTGGTTTTATAACCCTTGAATGGTCCATAGATGCCCCCTAGACCAGATCCACAAATCATGGAATATTAGGTAAGATTTGATTAAACAAATCCATGGAAAGGGGCTAGCCACGAGGTGGATTTCGAGGTCAAACAAAGCTGCATCGGGGCTGGCGGTCGACCTAAGGCTCCTGGCGGTCGACCGCCACTGAAACACATACAACCGGGCGATCCCTGGGAAAACCGATTGACCGCCACTGGCTGGCGGTCGACCGCCAGCTGCCAGACCTGCAGCTGGGCGGTCCCTGGCTGGGGCGGTCGACCGCCCCTGTGCTGGCGGTCGACCGCCAGCTGGGCAGAGCCCAGGTCACCCCGGTTCGGTCCGTTGGCCGCACCAGCTCCGTCGCTTGAGTCCGTTAGCCACCCGTTCATGTTTGTGGCATCGACCTTGATTGTCTTGAAGTTTTATTACTGAGTCTTCAAGCAAATTTTTGTTCCGGGGGCTCCGCCCCAGGAAACCCCCGCAAGGGGCGCTGCCCCCTTGACCCCCGCGACCTGATCGGGCAGGTCGATCCCCGCGACCTGACCGCGCAGGTCGATCCGCGTGCGAGGGCGCAACATTGAGCTTTCATGTGCATATCTGTCATGAACAAAACATCACATATGTCAGTCATAAGATAGTGGAAAAGAACAATGACTAATAGTGTTAAGCCATTATCAAAACCAAGAATACACAAAACTCATATGACTATAGAGTGATGTCGAATGACCCATGTGACCACAGAATGACTCAAATGACCTCAGGGACACAACAGTGTATGGACTTTGAGTGTGCTTGCAGTGCTGTAATGTATAGACTTTGAGAGCTCTGACTATGCTCATACAATGTATAGACTTGCCTTAAGCAAGGGCTGTACAGACTTGCTGCCTAGCCGATGTATAGACTTAGCAGACTTATGCATTGATGCACGAACATATGCAATGTGTAGACTTGTGATAGTGTGCAGACTCTGTATATGCATGAGCAGCGTATGGACTTGCTAGCCAGACACTACACAGACTCTGTATATGCTAATGCATGCAGCAACTGTTAATGCACTGATGCAGTATATGCACAGAAGAAGCAATGCACCGATGCAATGTATGCACAAGGCAGATATTGAACTGAAGCAATGGATGTATAGACTATATGGCATGCAACGCAGCAAGGCAGCAATGCAATGTATAGACTTCAGAACAAATGTTGCACAAATGCCATGAATGTATAGACATGCGAGTCTGGGGGGGTCGACCCATCTAAGAGGGGGGTCGACCCATCTAAGTGCACTGATGCAATGTATGCACATAGCCGATATTGAACTGAAGCTATCTGACAGAATGCAGTGCATCTATACAGAGAACAAATGCAATGTATGCTAAACACAATGATTGACTCACTGTAATGAATGCACCTTTGATACTGTCACCTTATTGCTATCATCAAAAAAACATAGCATATGCTTGTGCCTAAGGGGCACAACAAGGATCCACTAAGGCACGGGCCTCACACAATCCCCCTTACCTACACAACCTCCACTACCATCCCCACAACCTTCTCATACCCCTCGGCACCTACCTTGCCCGAAGAGGGCTCCTCACTCCCCGTTGCTGGAATCTCTTACAGACGTTTTCAGGGATTTGATGGCCACCCATGCGTTGCAACTCCCTCTGGTTATGCCTTGTCGACCCGCGGTCGGGAATTTGCTCCATTTCTGTGAGTTTCATCGTCAACAGGGGCATTTGATTGAGGACTGTCCCGAGTTTCGGGAACTTGTTTACAGCTTGGAAGATAAGAACATGATTGATTGGGATGTCATGCACCAAGTTATTGTGGATCTTTGCAAACAGCAGCAGCAGCAGCAGTAAGCGCCGCCCAGGCAGCCGTCTCCATCTTAAGACCAGGGGTATCCCTGTGATTCTGCAGTTGATAAAGCACCCGCTCCATTATCTATCCCCTCTCCTATCCCATTTCCTTCACCTACCCAAGCCTCTACTCAGGCCAGCACAAACTCTTCTCCTTCCCTCTCCATTTCCACCACCGCTTCTACTCCCAATGCCGCTCGACGTGTTGTACCGACACGTCGGAGAAGGGTGCCCGACCTGCCGCCTCTTCCGCCTCGCCACCACTTTCTCCACCCCCATCTTTGCTACCTCCATTGACCACATCTCCATCATCGCCTTCTTCATTATCCCCATTGCCGTCACCACCACCGTCTTCATCGCCTCCTCTCACAACGATCCATGTTCCGTCACCTTCACAACCATCCCCGCTACCGATGCCGCTCCCTTCACCATTATCGTCCGAGCCTGAGCAAGTTACCCCTACGCCCACACCCCCGCCATTGCCTTCATCTCCACCCACGCCACCATCTTTGCCTTCACCTCCTCCTACACCTCCGCTCTCCAAACCTTTACCCCCACCAGAGCCTATCATCACCATTATCTCTCCACCACTACTAGCATTACCTTCACCCACACCTGCCAAGCCTCCTCCACCCCTCTCTCTACCTATTTCAACCCCACGGAGCGGGTGCTTGCTACCTTCGGTGCCCCTTGGGTCTAGTTCTCTGGGAGATAATGAGCCGAGCCAGGTTTTGACCGGGCATTACAAGCTTCAAGACTTCATTTGCCGCATGCTGGTCCGAGTCCTAGTCCCTGGCTATTCTAGGGATAATCAGCTTGCACTTGCTATGAAGACGGTGGCTAAGAAGAGTTCCTGCATACTAGTGCCAGTTTCTTCTCAAGCGAGGCCGGTGGCGATCTCTTTGCTCGCCGGAGAATTCACTGTTGATGTTGTTATCACTTCTCACTTGATTGCTATCTAGTTCACTGGGCCAGAAGAGTTTTCCACCCGGATGGTGCTAACCCACGCGGCCGCCAAAAGTTTAATGTGTTCAACACTCAAGGGGCAATTGGTCGTATCTTCTACATTTTTCAAGGACATTCTGCATTTTTTGTCTTATCTCCCTCGGTTTATTGGTGAGGCGGCCACGTCAACGCCGTGCATCGCCCTCCCTCAGTTCCATCCTGCACTTCTAGTAAGGGAGTTATACTTCATGCCTGATTACCGAGAGGAGATGCTGAATCTTATGCTGGTGATGTCAAGCAACATAGCTCCTTATTTTTCTAATAAACAACACAAGGAGTTGAGTGTTCTGGAATGTCTTTCCATGGTTGGCACCGCACAGCTAGGGGCAACCGTCCCAGTGAAGCTGCATATTCATTTTCGGGCCAAGCCGTCTGCCAGATGGGCTCGTTATTTAAGAAAACATTGCAAGACAAGAAGCCCGAAGGCCCGAGTCCGCGCCAGGCGGAGTTGTTGCAAGTAGATTTCCGCCAAGAAGAGGCGACGACATAAGTTCAAGGGCCGTCAGTTGTGCATTCGGGGGTCCACTTCCTCCTTTCCTTCTTCTGTTCATTCATCTTTTCTTCTGCTCAGTTCTTATCCGTGGGTGGTGTACCTTCCACCACATGACTATATTTCTACCGTCTTATCCTATCCTCACCATCCTAGGCCTCGGCCTATGTCCACCTCTTCCCCTGATCCAGGGGCATCTTCTAGTTTTTTTCCCCGGATACGTCTGGATTTCGCTTCTCATCCTTTTTCTCCGGCCCTGTTGGGGGCTCCTCATGCTCATTCCCCGACCATGTCGGGTGATTACCCTTTTCTTTCCCCGACCCTGTCGGGTGGTCCTCACTCTTCTTCCCCGACCCTGTCGGGTGTCCGTCATTTTCTTTCCCCGTCCTTGTCGGGTGATTCTCACTCTCCTTCCCTGACCCTGTCGGGTGAGTCTAATTCCTTTTCTCCAACCACGTCGGATGATCACTCCTCTTCTCCCTTATCTTTGCCACAATCTTTTTACGGTTCGTCTATTCTTTCTGTCTCACCCTTTCAGGGTCATCACCCTTTTTCTTACTATTTTCAAGGCTTTAGTCCGCCTTGATCTCAGTTAATCTCTGTTTATTCTATATCTAGTTCCTTGTTATCAGGGCCTCTGCGCCTTAACGAGGGAGTTCTAGTCCTCGTCTCTCTTCCTTTTTATCCTTTTTCATCCAGTTTTATGTCTGCCGCTCCTCCGTGTCAAGGAATCTCTACACTTTGCTATCCTCTCCATTTTATCCTATCAAGTAAAGAATACAAAGCTCGTTGATCATGTTCATTTCAGGATGCTACTTTCACGCTATGGATATGCAAAGGTATATTTATTTTGTGTAAAGAACATGCTACTATGATTATTGATTACGTTTCTTCATACACATGCTTATAATGCTATTTTCTTAAAACACGCTTAGGCCTTAGTTAGTTTGCTTAGTCAATGAGTTCGCTTCTGCAGCACACCTTAGGCTAGCAATAACTCCGCGCTGGGAGTCTGAGTTCTTTCCCCGATTGTTAAGGGTGACCTTTTTAATATGGGTTTTTCACACACTACACGGCGAGCCGTAGCCTATCTCTCTAAGGCACACCGTTGCTGCTTTGGCCATACTTTGGGTATGCATGAAGGCCTTTTCTCTTCTTTGCTCGACCAAGTGTAGGGGCAAGAGATTGATGGATAAGATGACTAACCTAGGGGCTCCCTAATACGAGAGAGATCTCAAATAGGGGCAGTCTTGACCCTCAAAAGTAAGCTTTCATGCTATATCTAGCCAATAAGAGCTATCAAAATGAGAAAATGAATCAATGTAAAATTATGAATCAAAGGCATGGCAAGAGTGGCAGTACAGTTTCCCGCGGGACGTCATGAGTCCGGTCGCATGCATGCCTGATAAATATGGGTCTAAAAATCAAAGACACAAAGCCCCGGCGTAACAGACCTACTCTTTGAGGGGTAGTGCCCTGAAAGGAAGTCAAGTCCTGATATCTCCCACCCTGCACAAACCTTGTCTCCAATTTTTCTTATGCTTCTCCCTCTTAGGCAGGGTTGTATCCCGGGTATGGCCTTAGTAGGGGCACCGTTCTTTAGAAGCGGTTGGTTGTAGTAAGCCACCCTCACATGCACGCCCTGCTTAAGGGAAGCTTTTAATGAAAGGGGTAGAAACGACGATCCCTGGCCAGTAGTTCGAGCCTGTCTTTGGGTGCTGCGGATTGCTATTGTCAAAAATCCAAAAAAATTAGATATTATCAAAATTCTAAAAAAATCAAATATTTTCACAGTCCTAAAAAAATCAAATATTTTCAAAAATCCAAAAAAATCAAGAAAATTGAAAAATCAAAATAAAAAAAATATATTTATCTTTTGTTCCTTTCTAACTATTTATTTTGAGGACAGATACATAATCCGTTTGCTAAGTGTGCAGGTTGTAAGTACTCAGGCGTTCCTTGCTATATCTTTATGCTCTGCCTCCTGTCCACATCTTCTGATCTGTTCTCTTCTTCGATCCACTCTCTCGATCTGTTATGAAGCTCATGTTCTTCTCAGTTTTTAATGATCATATCTATATGAGAGGGCTTTGCCTCACGATTATGAACCCGGCGGTTCTGCTTCATCTTGATTTTGGGTTTTGATTGAAGTACGTATCTTGTTCATGTCTTTTATCCCGCCGTGTCTTTGTCTCATGTTTATGTCCCACTGTGTTGTCCCACACTTGTTGTTTTGTCCCTCACCACATGTTGTTGATAGTCATCCCTCTATGTTCCATGTGTTGCCCCAACCGTGTGATCATCCGTCATGTTCTTGTCCCAACTGTGTGTTGTCCCACCGCATTGTTATCTTGTCACACCGCGTTCATGCATGCATGTTGTTTGTTCATGCCATTGCATATGTGCTCGTTTGCCTTTGTTATGTTATGTTGATCGTCATGTTATGTCATGTTGTTTGTCGTTCAGTTAATCGTTATGTTATCTATGCCATGCTTGTTTATTTGTCTTATACATGAAAATCCATAGAAATCTGAAATGAAAATCCAAAACAAAAGCATGCCGTTTCACCTGCACAGGTAAGTCAGGTATGGCCTTCTATCCCTATGTCCCTTATTGCATTACTATATAATACTATGCTATATTATCTCGAAAACCAGTTGGTTGCTCACGTGTTCCAGGATCTGATGTTCCCCTTTAACAAAAACGATGATGATCCAGGTTCACGTGTTTAATCTCCGGATAGGCCATTAGGTTGGGATGTCCTAGGGAGGATGGTTCTATCCCGCACGCCGTGGTTGCGGATAGTGTCTTGACTCTGATTCTCCCAGCTTGGCTATATTATTCTCGAGTATTTCATATTTTAATCTTTCTTCACATTTAATTTAATAATTTCTTTATTTTAGTCCAGCATGCATCATACACATCTTTTTGAGCCTTCATGAATAATGTCCAACCAGTGATGGATAGCTGTGCATTCAATGTTTGGTAAGAGGAACAATTCCACTCCGAATTGGAAGGTTCACTTTGGTCAATTCGCTTGGTTTGGTTGATTAAGAGGTCCCCGTCTGGAGTTTTAGTCTATTTCTCTACTTTTTCGCTGCTTGTTCCGGTCTCCTCATTGGTCCGAGGGATTGTGTCCCTCATGAGGTTGGTCGTGTGTTTCTTTTTATTTAGTTAGTTCCTCCAGATCGGTGTTGCTTTTAGTCTAATCGTTCCTTGTGTTTGGTTCGGAGTTTTCCGAAAGATTCCTATCGCTTGTTGGTAAAAACGGGTGTCTTTTGCCTTAACGCCCGCTTTTCGGTCCACTCCGCTTCATTTCCGCTTCATCTCCATGTTCCATTTCGCTTTCGCTTCACCTCCGCTCGCTCCCCTGCAAAGAGGACGTTAAGGAGGGGCATCTGTTGACACCCATTTTTTGTCGATAAGTTGAGTCATTTCTCTTACTCCCATTTATTGATGCCTCGTGTTATCCATTACTCGTTGGGTTATTTTCCAGGCAACATCTCTGGGCTTACTTTATGGGTAGCCTCCCTCCCTGGCTAGGTCCGAGTTGATTCAGAGCTTAATGGGCCTTTATTTTGGTTAATTGAGCTGTTCTATAAATTTCAAGCACCCATGTACATGTGCGGTCAACCTCTAGCCGTTCAACCCTATGTGCGGTTGATACTTGGCCATCCATATATTTATGGGATATTTAGCTGATTTCTTGAATTATCACCGACAAGCACATATACGGCCCACGCTCAGCCGCATAAGTCCATTGTGCGGTATGTACGGAGCCGTTTATCTCTCAAGAGTCCTAGTGTCGGTTGGCCATTCAGATAATTACCTATTTATCTTCTTATTTGTGATTTATCACCGACAGGCTTGAGCAGTTTCCTAAGAGCCGTTCAACTATGAGAGAGTCCAGCGGCGAACTTATCGATCAGTTCAGTGGATAAATTAATTATCTCATGATTTATTTAAATTTCCACCGACAGGGATGGACGGCCCATGGCTGGCCGCTCATAATTTGTACGGTCTATCGTGAGACCATTTATCCTCTCGGACCAGAAAGTGGTTGGTGTTTTTATCCATTCGTATTTTTCTCCGAAACTTTCTCCGATGATTTCTCCGCGAATCCTTAACCATTTTTGGTGCCGTTTCTTCTGGTTGGAAGATAATTCAATTATCTTTAACTTCCATGTTATTATCTCGACCTGAAAATGCCTGAAAACCCAAAATTCGGGGTTAGCATTTGGGTGCTCTATAAATAGACCCTAAAGACTACCTTTGAAAGGGGGGGAGATTTCAAGGTCACGGCGAAGCCCTGCCAGATTCTAGAGTGACCTACGACCACGGAGGGAGGCCTTCTACATCCACACAGGCCTCCGGTTTAAGGGAGTATCTCTTTTTTTTGTGTCTTTAGTTCATTAATCTGTTGCTCTCTCTTGTTTGCATGCACCATCTTCTCCACGTTTCTTCCACGATTTTCTCATTCTCATGCATCATCCACACACTCTCCTATGTTTTTGACGCCCCCAGGGGTTTAAAAATCCCCAGGTATCCCCCATTTCATTTAGTCATATTCATTTCTTTCCATTCTAGCATTTGCTACACTCTCTAGTTCTAATTCGGGTTTTTCTTTGTGTTCTACATGTTATTTTGCAGGTCAGCAACACACTAATGCGAGGCCCATCCTTTCTGGCCGACCGTAAAAGGGTGGAGGTTGGACCCCTTTTGCAATTCCTGGCATGGTGGTCTTGTGCCGTTCCCACCTAGCCGTTCAAGAAGATGTGCGGTGCAATCTGGACCATTCTTCTTCTTCCTGCGGTCGTGTTGAAACCGTTCATCTGCTAGGAGTGCTTCATCCCGTGTCCTCTGCAGCGCTCTTAGACGGTCTGTATTGCGATCGTTTGTCTATACCGACGGTTCCTCCTGAGCCGTATATCGTTCCAGCGCTGCACACCAGGCGAGTACCTCTCCCTCTTTCCAAGGTACGGCGTGTCCATCACGTTCGGCACCTTGGTGGCGATCACAGGTTTCTACTCTTCTCTTTCCCTCTGTCTTTCGTTCATTTCCCATATTTGATGTGGCAAGATAGACATGGGAGGGCATTAAGAACGGAAGGAAGAAAAACATGTCAACACCTGGGAGACCCCTAGTGAGATGGGAGGTTCCCCGTCGTTAGGTTTAAGCTAGTTTCAAAATCCAAAAAATCAAATGTTTCAAACCACAAAAAAAAATCAACTATTTCAAAATCTAAAAAAAATCAAATATTTCAAAACTCAAAAAAATCAAATATTCAAAACTCAAAAAAATCAACTATTTCAAAATAAAAAAAAATCAAATATTTCAAAACAAAAAAAAAAAATCAAATATTTCAAAATCCAAAAAATCAAATATTTCAAAACTCAAAAAAAGCAAAAAAAAATCAAACATTCCAAAATCCAAAAAAAATAAATATTTTTAAAATTACAAAAAAAAAGGTTTTTCATGATTCGTATTCATAGCATCCATTGCATTCATTGTCATTTTGTTTACCTATTTAATAAGGCTTACCCCCTTAACCAAAACTCAAGAACTGGTCATTCCCTAACTTGCTACAGGCAAGGGGTTAAGCCTAAAATAGATTTAATCTGTCTATTTTTTATTTTTTTGTGTGTGCAGGGGTAGGTTGAAACTCAAGGTTCAGCACATCAGTCTTCACACGGCTATTTGTCAACCATTCTATTAATTTCAACGGTCTTGGTCAGACCGTCCAACCATTCACATGGTTTTATTTAGACCGTTCCAAGTCTTAAATCAACTCCACTCAACTCCCTTATATCAACCCCGTTGTAAATCTGATGCACGGCTCCAAGAGAGCCGTCCTAATCTCTGAGCGGTCTATGTGTGACCGCGTAAATGCTGAAGTCATAGCCCAACTCAATCACTCAAAGCGAAGCCCAAACTCAAACCAATCAAATCACCAGCTTTATTCATTCATATATCGAACATCTCTAAGCATAAGTCTTTACATCAATATCATCATGAAAAGAAAGAAAGGAAAAATCACTCAGTCCTCCGCTGGACATCCCCGCGGGGATGAATCTCTCTCAGCTCTCTAACGTAGGCCTGGCGTGTCGCCGGAATCTCTGCAACCTCTGTCGGTAGGGTGATCACCCTGCCCACCTCCCACATGATCAAGGCACTCCTGACCACCTGCTCGTCCTCCTCCATACCGATCCTCCTCACCTGTAGTGCGGGAAGGTGGGGTAGCACTGGTAGTACGGTCCTAGGTAGTCCAACCTGTAGGTAGCACCGGTGCGGGATGTACATGGCCAGTGCAGTGTCGCTCACGAGCCTCAGATCCAAGCCTGGCCTCCTGGGAACTCTGACAGTGGTGTCGCGGAGGAAGTCCGGGCGCATCACGAATCAATCCAGGGGCAACCTATTGATGTGCAGTCGCCACTCGTCCCTGGTCTTCTTCTCTGCTGTCCTACACTCTACCTGTGGAGAGAACCCGAATGCGCCACCTATGAAGAAGAGGGGGTGGCTCCCGAAGATCCGGCTAGCTGAAGTGACATCCTCTTTATAAATGAATTTCATCCTAACACCCATCCAACACTCCATAAGGATCATAGAGCCAAAGAGAGGACCGCCTAGAGCTGCTGAGGTGAGACCCTCGTACAAGTAGTCAAGGATGGCCTGGGAAATAGAAAGACCCTGCCACAGGCCACTGATGGTGCTGAGTAGGGGAGTATCTAGAACGTGGTCGGCAGAAGGAAAGAGGATAGCCCCGCACAAGAAATTAGACGCGACCTTGGCTATGGCCTCATCCCACCCACACCGATTCCTACAATGTTCAACTACCCACTGGCTAAGAGGAATAAGATGGATCTGACGTGGGCCTATGAAGGTATGGATGTCCCTGCTATCTGGTATGAATCCTCCCAAGATCAGCCTAGGGTCTACGGGGGCAACAGTGTGACACACTGAGTCCTCCTCTCCCACCCGGGACCTAGGGAAAGGGAAATAGGTCTCTACCTCCTCTAGTAGGATAGTTGCCTCAAAAGATGGGAAAATGAGCGTATGGGTCTGAGGATGCCAGATTTCGGTCAAGGCTGAGATGCTATGCCAGTCAAGCGAAAGTTTTGGATAGTTTTGCCCTAGAACCAAGAGTGAGTGTAGGTGCCATGATTTCAGGAGGGATGTCACTCCTAGGGGCAACGCACGGACCATGGGAGCCATCCACTTCAAAGTGGAATAGCGCCTAGGGCCAGGGAGAAGCCGATATGGAGAAAGAAGAGAAGAACACGTAAGTAAATAAGAGATTTGAACTGAAGGAATTCATGATAACTTACCTCTCTCAGAGGGCTCGAGCTGAGATGTCGTGGGATTGCGATCAGCCGTTGGACCGCTTCCCGCTCCTTTCTGGCCGACCTTGGCCCTTCAAGCGCCGCTCCCTCCATGGAACTCCCCTCCAAGGCCCTCTTCATGATGGTTTGGTGAAGAATAATAAAGGTTTCAAGGCTTAGAAGAGGGAGTATGTGTGAATCACGAATTTAGACTCCCCTCCTACTTGTAGGGCTTGGTTAGAGGCCTACATTCCTTAGGAGTGATGTTGGATAAGTTTAGGATGGGATAAGATAGCTTTGGATTGGGTTAAAGTGGTTTACCCTCGGTTTAGGACTCTTCAGGAGAGTCCCATTCAAATTCGCAGGGCGTCCATTTGGATGGTCTCGCGATAGATCGCCTATCTCTGTAAGCGGTCCAATGAGGACCGTTTAACACCTTCTAGAGACCCCGAGTGCTGGAGTTTGAGCGGACTAAAGTTGACCGCTTTACAATCACGCGGTCGTTTACAGATCGTTCTATCTTTCGAATGGTAAAATGAGGACAGGTTTTCTTCTTGTTTGTGCGGTCTATATTAGACCGTTCGTTTCTTGGGGCGGTCTATGTGGAGACCGTGTAAGCATCTGATGCTTTGCTTTTACCCTGTTTTGTACCTGCGCATGTGGTCTCTCCCTCTTCTCACTCCTTTGGCGTCACTCTGCTCACTCATTTGGCGTCGCTCTTCTCACTCATTTGGCGTCACCCTTCTCACTCATTTGGCGTCGCTCTTCTCACTCCTTTGGCGTCACTCTGCTCACTCATTTGGCGTCGCTCTTCTCACTCATTTGGCGTCACTCATCTCACTCATTTGGCATCACTTTCTCTCACTCTAAGTCGACGCCTCTCTCTCTCTCACTCCAAGTCAGTGTCTCTCACTCATAGTCGTCTCACTCGTGGTCGCATCGTCGCACTCGTAGTCGCGTCTCACCCGCAGTCGTCTCTCACTCGCACGTGTCATCTCACTCATCTCGAGTCAGTAGTCCTGGTTAGTATTTATTCATGTATTCATACATTCATGCATAAAAATGAAGAAAAAAATGCATATCACTATCATATCATATCATGTGTACAAAAGTAGAGTCGTAGTACAGAGTCAAGCCGGGCCCTCTCACCGGCCCCCGTCGCTGTCACCTCCGCCCTCAGGCCTCTTCGATGGCGGGGCCATCGGGGAAGTCACCTCGTCTCGTCGGTGCCGCCGCCGCTCCTCCTCCTTGTTCCTCCGGTGGCCGGAGGAACCCGTCAGGTAGGTCCTGTAGGAGCCTTGTGTCCCACTCGGAGCCCCGCTCCTTCCTGGTCGCTGACTCACCTCTCAGAGAACCTCCACCATGCCCTCTAACCTGGAAACCTGGCGCTGAGCCTGCTCTGCCTCGGCCATATAGTGCTCCGCCTCGGTAGCGCTAGATCAAAGCCGCTCGAGCTCCGCCCGCAGAAGGGCCGTCTCCACGGTGTCGGCTGGTCGGCCCCGTGCGAGCTCCTCTCGCAGTCGGGCGATCTCCTCCCTCAAGTGCACCGCCTCCTCCCGAGCTACTGCCCGGCTCTGCTCCAACTCTGCTCTCAACAGGGTCAGCTCGGTCATCTGCATACACATATCATGGTCAGTCAATTGCATGTCATACATTTCATAAGCATAAACAACAAGGGAAAGTGTCGTGATTTGCGTACCCTCTCAGTGAGCGCCACTTCGGCCACCTTGGCCTGCGCTACCATCCGAGTGAAGTCGGCCTCCCGCTCAGCCCGGTCTGCGGGAGTCTGGGTCTGTGAAGAAGAAGGAGCATCGACCCCCTATCGCTGGGCCCCCTCGACGCGCTGCATCCAAAACTCCAGGTCAGTCACACGCATAATCATAAGCATTTGCATAATTTAAAGAGTTTAGGGTTCAGAAAACTCACCAGTAAGGCCAGGGCCTGCCGGGCCTCGTCCCGCTCCCTGATTGTAGAATGCATTAGCCCCTGCAGCTCCGCAAGTCGTCCCTCAGGGTCAATCTGCATTTAGAGGTCCAAGTGTCAGTGCATCATCATATAGAAATCATAAGCATAATAAGTAGAGTTTGAGTTTAGAAGTCATCCCGGTCGATGGGCACCCCAGAACACCTGGTCCCGTTAGTGTCTAGCGTACGCGGTGTAGTACGCTGAGTCGCTGTCTGCTCGGGCGGTCACCACCGGCCCAAGCGCTGCCCAGTCTGCTATCTGCGCTGCATTCCTCGTCGTCCAATCGAAGGCAGCTCCTAGACCGCGGGTCCTCCGTGCGACGCACTCCCCGTGCCCCTCTGCTGCCGAAAACTCCACTGCTGGCTGATGGACCCCAATGGTCCTCATCACCAGCCGGAAGTGCAGCGGCTCCACCACGTTCACGCAATGGAGCCACACGTCTCGTCCCGAGAAGGTGAGGGCCCCTGCCACCCAAGGCTGACCCTCCTGTCCCTCCTCCGTGTATGGTGTCCACCGTACCTGCAAAAGTAAGGAGTCGCATCAGCATCATCATCTAGAATTGCATTTAATTAAAGAGTCTAAGTTTAGAAGCATACCGAGGCAAACGGTAGAGCATCCAGGTCGTCCTGCAACTCTCGGAGCTGTCTCCTGAGAGCTGCGGTCCCTCGAGGTGTTGTCCACCTCCGAGCAATAGGCAGGAGCCCAGGACGGGTCTCCTCACCTCTGCCTAGCCCACGTAAGTGAACGTAGGTCCACACCTGCTTCACAGCATCGCATCAGCATTTAGGAAACATATAGAAGTTGCATAATCAAGTCTAGAGTAGGAGTCATACCTGGAGTAAGGGGGAGAAGCCCCCGAGCATGGTCCGACGGGCCGTCGAACTTAGCGTGTCGAAAAGAAAGGCAAGGACTGCCGCTCCCCATGCGTAGTCGCCCACGTGGTCGAGCTCCCCGAGGAAGGGAAGGAAAAGGCAGCTCATCACATCCGCCCGAGTGGAGAAGAGGAGTCACCCAAACAACATCATCAAGAATCGTCGTAGCACTCTGTCTGTCTCTGCTCCTGGCTCCGCTGCTACTCTCAGCCTCGCCAGGTCCATCAGCCGCTGTAGGTGCTGCTCCGGCTGCTCTCCAACCGCTATCCCTGCTGGTCGCAATCCCAAGCTATCCTGAAGACTAGCCTGGGGTAGGAGGGTCGACTGCCTCTCGGGGCACCGTAGCTCTAGGCCCAACAGCTCCCGAGCCATCACCCGGTAGTCGGGAAAGGTGGTCCCGCTGACCGGTAGCCCGTGCACCTGTAGGCCAGTGAGTCTGGCCACGTCTTCCAGCGTGGGGACCATATGCCCCCACGGGAAGAGGAACGTACGACTCACTGGGTCCCAGCGGTCGTGCAGGGCATAGAGAAGAGCTGTGTCGAACCGACACACCTCAATACTCAGGAATGGGGCGAACCCCATGGCAGCCAGCCGCTCCCGCTGAAAGTCCGGTAGTGCCAGATACACTGCCCTGACCTGCAGCCATGAGGTGCGGGTCCTGCACTTTCCCTGCATGCATTCATTCATTTTGTGCATTTACTAATAGGTTCAAACTTTTTTATTCAACAAATAAATGAAAAACAATGAAGGTTGCATTTCTGACAGATGGGCGGTCCCCTGTAGTCCACACTTCTAAATGCACGGTCCCATATGGGCCGTTTCTCTATCAAGGCTTCAGTCCTTGAACGGACCGGTGTGGCCCGTTCAACCATTGAACGGAGATCCCTTCACCGTCCTTCTGTTTTCATTCCCATCGATTGTTGAGGTTGGACGGCCCCTGATAGGCCGCACGGGGTTGTGGACGGTCCTAAATGGGCCGCATGAGTTCTAAGTCTCAAAAGTTTGGACGGCTCGTTATGGCCCGTTCTGGTGTTGTGCGGTGGACTTTCCACCGCTCATCCTTTCTTCGACTCTATTGTCTTCTGGTTTTGAACGGCCACTCCTGGGCCACGTGTGTTTTGGGCGGCTATATGTGAGCCGTACGTTCTTGGTTGTGTGGTTCTTTGAGAACCGATCAACCGTCGTCTTCCCCGATGATGGTGAGGGTTGCCCCACCGGCGGCGGCACCCCCATGGGCCCCCAAACCGGTCTCTGGACATTCTAACCCTCCTGTGGTCGCCCTAGGACTAACATGCATTGATTAAAATTAAAGAAAATAGCTAAATGGCTAGGTTTGGGCGGGACCTACCTCGGGGTCTTGAGCCTTCGCCTCCTTCTCCGCCACGGCCGGTGGCGCCGTGGGGCCTTCCTCCTCCCCTGCTTCTTCTCCGACGTCAACGGTGGTCGCACCCGCCTCCTCGAAGATCACGGATGTCGACGGCGCCTCCGACGCTCTCATCTCCACGGCAGTGGATGGCGTCGCCGTCTCTTCCTCCATGGCCACCGCCGTCGGCGGTGGTGCCTCTCCGTCTCCTCCGGCCATGGCGGGGCGGGAGGCCTGGTGCTTGGTTCGCATGGGGAAAGATTAGGAGCGTGATGAAAAAAAATAAGAGGTTGTGAGAGAATGTGAGAGGAGAGGGGGTGTGTTTGGGGGAGCCCTCCGTCCTCCCTCTTCCACCGTGGGTTACGGTGGAGGGAGGGAGACGAAGGGTTTCAGGCTTTTTGAAGTTCCAGAGGTAGAGCGGTCTAACGATAGGCCGTCTAACTATTGGACGGTGCGTTCCTTGCCGTTCTTCTCCAACGGTATGCTACAATTGAACGGCTCTTTGTTATCCGTCCTCACTCTTTTCAAACGTTCACATTCAATGCTCTTGAACGGCCTATACTTAGCCGTTCATTACTTTGGGTGGCTTATTGTTGACCGTTCATGTGCCAAAGAAAATGGTCTGATTCTTATTGCTGCACGTTGTGTTCCATGGATAAATTTGGTTGTTTAATCTTATTGCAAATCTTGTTAACAATCCCTTTTGTAGTGTCGCCTTCACTTGCCGTTTCGCCTACACAGGTAAGTCAGGTATGACTTTTTATCCCTATCTCCCTTACTGTATTACTATATAGTATTATATGATATATTATCTTGAGAACCGGTTGGTTGTTCACGTGTTCCAGGATCTGATGTTCCCCTTCAACAAAAATGATGATGATCCAGGTTCACGTGTTTGATCTTCGGATAGGCCGTTAGGATGGGAAAGCCTGGGGAGGATGGTTCTATCTTGCACACCGTGGTTGCGGATAGTGTCTTGACTCTGACTCTCCCAGCCTAGCAATATTATGCTCGAGTATTTCCTATTTTTGTGATTTTCTTTGCATTCATTTTAATGGTTTCTTTTATTTTAGCCCAGCATGCATCATGCGCATCTCTTGAGCATTCATGACCCATGGTTTGCTTGCAAAATGTCCCACCAGTGATGGTTAGCTGTGCGTTCAATGTTTCAGTAACAGGAACAATTCCACTCTGAGTTGGAAGGTTCGCTTTGGTCAATACGCTTGGTTTGATTGATTAAGAGGTCCTCGTCTGGAGTTTTAGTCTATTTCTTCATTTTTCGTTGCTTATTCCTCTCTTCTCATTGGTCCGAGGGATTGTGTCCCCCATGAGGTTGATCGTGTGTTTCCTTTTATTTTAGTTAGTTCCTCCAGACTGGTGTCGCTTTTAGTCCGATCGTTCCTTGTGGTTGGTTAGGAGTTTTTCAGAAGATTCTTATGGCTCGTTGGCAAAACGGGTGTCTTTTTCCTTAACGCCCGCTTTTTAGTCCGCTCCGCTTCATCTCCATGTTCCATCTCGCTTTCGCTTCATCTCCGCTTCATCTCCATGTTCCATCTCGCTTTCGTTTCACCTTCGCTCGCTCCCCTGCAAAGAGGAGGTTAAGGAGGGGCATCTGTTGACACCCATTTTTTACCGATAAGTTGAGTCATTTCTCTTACTCCCATTTATTGATGCCTCGTGTTATCCGTTACTCGTTGGGTTATTTTCCAGGCAACATCTCTGGGCTTACTTTATGGGTAGCCTCCCTCCCTGGCTAGGTCTGCTTCAATTCAGGGCTTAATGGGCCTTGATTTTGTGAAAAATCAAATATCCAGAAACATGTACAGTTCACCCCTGGCCGCACAACCATTTGAGCGGTCGCTTATGGGCCGTCCATATATTCATGGGATATTTTTGGTTGATTTCCTGAATTTCCATCGACACGCTTTCATACGGTCTCAATCTTAGCCGTTCAAATTGATGGACGGGCTAATATTATCCGTTCTACTTCCAGGGTCCTATGCTCGGTTGTTTCCCAGATAATTATCTACTTATCCATTTATCACCGACAAGGATAAAACGGTTGACTCTTGGCCGCTCTTATTCTTGGACGGTCTGTAATTAGCCGTTCATCTGTGAGAGTCCAACGGCGAGATTCTCGGTTGGTTTAATGGATAAATTGATTGATATTTCTTTTATATTTGAATTTCCACTGACAATGATAAACGGTTTATATGTAGCCGCTCAACCTGATGAACGGTCTATCGTAGGACCGTTTAACTGCTCGCATCCTGAAGATATAAGAGATCTTTCTCTCTCCATGCGTGGATTTATCCCCAGTTTCCTCGAACTGTTTCTCCGTGAATATTGAGTCATTTTTTTTTGCCGTTTCTTCTAGTTGAAAGATAATTCAATTATCTTCAAGTTTTCTTTCATTATCTTGACCTAAAAATGCATAGAAACCCTAATTTCAAGCTAAGACTCCAGGTGCTCTATAAATAGACCCTGATGCCCAGCTTTGAAAAGGGGAGATTTTTGGGTCGACGGCGAAGCCCTGCCGAATCTTTGAGCGACCTAGCACCAGGGAGCGAGGCCTTCTACGTCCATACAGGCCTCCGGTTCAGGGAGTAGTTGTTCTTTGAGTCATTAGTATATTTAGTTTCGTCGTTCTCCCTTGTTTGTATGCATCACTTTCTCCACGTTTCCTCCACGTTTTTCTCATTCTTATGCATCATTCACAAACTCTCCTATGCCTGTTGACGCCCCCAGGGGTTTAAAAATCCCTAGGTATCCCCCGTTTCATTTAGCCATGTTCATTTCTGTCCGTTTGAGTATTTACTACACTTTCTAGTTCTAACTTGGGTTTTCCTTTGTGTTCTACACGTGGTTTTACAGGACAGCAACACACTAACGCGAGGCCCGTCCTTTCCGGCCGGCCGGAAAGGGTGGAGGTTGGACCTTTGCAACTCACGGCATGGCAGTCTTAGGCGGCTCCCAACTGTCCGTTCACAGAGACGGGCGGTGGCTTCTAGACCGTTCTTCTTCGTCCTGCGGTTGTGTTGGAGCCGTTCATCTGCCAGTCGTTCTCCATCCCGCGTTCCTCTTCAGCCCCTGTAGACGGTCGGTCGTATGGCCGCTCATCTCTACAGGTGGTTCCCCATGAGCCGCCCATCTTCGCAGGGTTGGTCCTAAGGCGAGTACCTCCCCCTCTTTCCAAGGTACGGCGTGTTCATCACATTCGGCATCTTGGTGGCGATCACACAGGTTTACACACTTCTATTCCCTCCTGCTTCTAAATCATTTAGCCTCCTTGTTGATTTAGTAGAAGGGATAGGAGAGATATTTCTTCAATCCATTGAAAGAAGGAAAACATGTCAACAATTTACTCCATTGAACTTTGATCATGGGAATTATCTTGTTCCTTAGTGCACGTATCTCGTGATCAAGGATCTTTATGGGCTTCTGTTCATAAGTGAGATCCTTTTGTTTCACCAGGTCTCCATGATCTATGACATGTGATAGATTGTACACATATTTCTCCAACATGGATATGTGGAACACATTATGGACGTCGGACAATCGAGGAGGCAAGGCGATGCGGTAGGCAACCTCGCCAACTCTTTCTAATACTTCCAAAGGATCGATATATCTTGGTGTAAGCTTTCCCTTAACACCAAATCTTATAATTCCTCATCTTGGAGAAATTTTAAAAAATACATGGTCTCCGACTTGGAATTCGAGATCTCTCCTCCTTGTATCTGCATAAGTCTTTTGTCTAGACTGAGCCATTTAAAGTCTTTCTCTAATTAGTTGGATCTTTTCTGTGGTATCTCTCACCATGTCTGGGCCTAGTAGTTGTTTCTCTCCAACTTTATCCCAGCATAAGGGTGAGCGGCAACTTCTTCCATATAAGGCTTCAAAAGGTGTCATTTGTACACTTGCATGGTAACTGTTATTATATGCAAACTCGACCAAAGGCAAGTGATCATGCCAGCTTCCGCCAAAGTTAATGATACAGGCTCTGAGCATGTCTTCTACCACTTGATTTGTTCTTTCGGTCTGACCATCCATCTGAGGATGAAAGATTGTACTAAAGTTGAGTCTCATCCCCAACGAATGTTGTAGACCCTTCCAAAAGTGAGAAGTAAAATGCGAATCTCGGTTAGACACGATTGAAACAGGAACTCTATGTAGTCTGACTATTTCCTTGATATATAATGTAGCAAGAACATCGACTGACCATCGGCTCTTGATTGGCCGAAAGTGAGCTGACTTGGTCAATCGGTGTATGATGACCCATATTCCATCATGTCCTCCTTTAGATTTAGACAGTCACATTATAAAGTCCATACCGATATCTTCCCACTTCCATTTGAGAATATCTAGAGGATGTAGCTTACCGGCAGGCTTTTGGTGTTCCACCTTAACTTGCTGGCATGTGAGACAACGAGACACGAAGTCCGCTACCTCTCTTTTCATGTTGTTCCACCAGAAGGTCCGTTTCAAGTCTTGGTACATCTTGGTAGATCCGGGATGAATCGTGTACCTTGACCTATGAGCTTCTTCTAATATCTTCTTATTTAGTTCTGGAAAATCTGGTACACAAGTTCTTTCTCGGAATAATAATCTTCCATTTGATGCTACCTTGAAGTCTGGTCGTTCTTCTATTTTGCCCTTGATTTCTACTAACACTGGGTCATTGTCTTGGAGTCCTTGTATTTCAGAGAGTAGATCTGGTTGTATCCTCATATGTGATAGAGTAATACACTTGTTCTCCTTGTCCATACTTATGTTGAGTTTAGAGAATTGTTCTAACAATTTCCACTTCTGAATCATACAATTGGCTAAGAGAGCTCTTAGCTTTCGACTGAGGGCATCAGCTACGGGATTACCCTTTCCAGGATGATATTGTATTGTAAAGTCGAAGTCCTTGAGATATTCTAGCCAACGTCTTTATCTCATGTTCAATTCCTTCTGAGAGAAGAGGTACTTGAGACTCTCATGATCGGAGTATACAGTGAATTGTACTCTGTATAGGTAATGTCTCTAGATCTTTAATACAAACACTACCGTAGCCATTTCTAGGTCGTGGACCGGGTAGTTCTCTTCATGCTTCTTCAGTTGTTGGGAAGAGTAAGCTATGACTCTTCCTTGTTGCATTAACACACTTCCGAGGCCAATGCCCGGCACATCGGTGTACACCTCGAATTTCTCTCCTTCAATTGGTAAGGCCAGAACCGGGGCAGTAGTCAAGTGATTCTTTAGAGCTTGAAAGCTTCTTTCGTAGTCTTCAGTCCACTCATAATGGATCTCCTTGCGGGTTAGCCTAGTAAGTGGCACGGCGATTTTTGAGAAGTCCTTGATGAATCATCGATAATAGCCTGCAAGACCCAAGAAACTACGGATCCCGCTAGTATTCGTTGGCCTTTCCCAATTCTTCACAGCCTCAACCTTTGATGGATCTACTGATAACCCATCCTTGGAGATTACATGTCCTAAGAAGGATACTTCTTCTAGCCAGAACTCACATTTACTGAGCTTGCTTTAAGTAGGTGAACGAACGCTCAGTAGAAATTATATCTCAAGTGCTAGCTTGCTTTAAGTAAATTACATGTTGCATGGATGCAAGTAAAGCTATCCATGTTCACATGAAATGACAATAGAGAGAGAGTATAGCAAGAGATAACTTAGGATGAACTAGTAAGATATCCAATATTTCATGTAATTATATCAAGATAGGTAAGCATGTACGTTTATTAAGTCATGTCAAGAATTGGCTATCACGTTATCAAGCAAGCAAGTAAATACCCTTTCCGGGTCACGCAAGTCATGTCATGTCAAGTCAAGTACAAGATTCGTGGAATGTCCAATCAAGCAAGTCATGCATTTCGGTGCAATGCCACACCGTCATCAATAATGGCTCCCATGGGCACAAGTACTTTCAGGTGCTCCTCCCAGGACCAGATCGGGCCTAATATGCACAAGCATTGAGTCATGTATTTTCGACATCCACTATAGTTATAGCCAATATAGAATTCCAAGGGAATGCTCTTGTAGGAATTTTAATGTAGATCTTGTGGAATAGAAACTCAAGGATAGAACTTGTTACGTAGGGACGTACTATGATCAGAATGGTACAATCACGATACTCATTGAAAACTTGGTGGAATTGGCTCCCTAGTGGGTGCCATGATATCAAGAATAAGTGTTCATATACACATGGTCGCTCGTTCTTTGTACATGATAGGGTAGAAAGAATTTGTGTCTACATAGAGGCACTAAATCCTTAAGGGAAAGTAATGGTATGGTTTCCCCATTCCATTAGCTCAAGAAATATTCTCACGCTGACTAAATAGCATACCATGAGAGCCAGTCTACCATGTTTCTTTAGAGTGACATGGCAAAAAAATGTCATGGGTTTTAGTGGTACAACCTGCTCGGCAGCCTTGAGGGAATCCAAGGCTTCGCGTAGACTTACAGAGGTCTATGATAAAATCACCAGTCCGAAGGAAGGAAAATCCCATGGAGGGCTCATCTATCACCGAGAAATAGTGGGGTAATCGATAAAACATCGAGAAACGTGAGACCATATCTACGGACTGAGATATAGTGCCATATAGATACCCACTAACTTGGGTTATAGGAAATCATTCGGGAAAAATAGTGAACAGGAAAAATGGCGCCTTTGCCAGTGCCATTATTTTACTAAATAGAGTCTTTCTGTTAAGTCGTTAAAACTGAAGATTTACATCATATATAAATACGTTACTGTTCTGGAGAATATATGCTCCGAGTAAATGGCGCCTTAATGTAGAGGCTTCATTACTATATAGGGCACCCTAGATAGGGGCGCTATATCTTGAAGGGTGACTTAGGTTCAGACGTGGTTCTCTTCATGTGAATTTGAACATGAATAGTAGCACTTTTCTATTAAATAAAATTTTACAGAAGTGAATATATGGACAGGAAGAGAAAAATAGCAGAATTCCAGAACTATACTCATGCATTAATTTGGACATCAGGTTACATAGTTATTAAATTTTAAACATGGGTAATTTTTTGATTTCTAAAAGAATAACGATAGTGTATAGAGTCGTTTTATCAATATAGTGCCCATGTAAGGGTCGCTATTTACTATTTATGCTGAAAACACAGAAAACTTGACATAGAAGCTGATTCTGCTACCACCTACTAATCTACATGCATGGATATGATCTGGAATTTATAAGATTGGGCTTAGAACTTGAGAACACCTACCTCGATTGTGGATTGAGACGACAGACAGAGGAGTTCAAGGGATATAAAAAGAACAACTCCAACCAGACAGCAACACTCGAACAGCAACGGCAGTGAAGATGCAACAACTACTCAGTAGGAACGGGAAGAAGATAATAAACCTTCTTCGCACGTTCAACTGCCACCACCGTGGAAGAAGACAGAGAAAGTAACATAGCTCTTTCTCATCATAGGCAGTAGCAACGATAGAAGAAGAATAAGAAGCAGAAGGCTTCTTTCTCCCTACTCGGCGATGCAGCACGTAGGTAGATGGCGGGAGGAAAAGGAAGCAGGCACGTTCCTCTTCACGGAAAGAAGCAGTAGGGAACAGCAACCTCCACTCCGCTTCCAAAAGAAGAAGAAACAGGAGCAGAGAGGAAGAACACCGGAGGTAGATGAAGCAGTAGCCGGTGTTCGATCGATGAGGTAGGGTATTTATAGAGAAGCAATCCTACTAGAGAATTAGAGTTTGATCGGGATTAATATTCCCCACGTAAGAATCCTATTGCATCCATAATTTTCCTACATATTAATCCTTCCAGATCAAGACCTTCTCAAACATCAACTTGTGTCCTACTTAGAACGAACCACGGTCGGCAGTTTCCATATTCCACCCTCAGTGAAATGGCGCCCAATCAAGGGCCTTCATTTCATAGAATAGTGCCCTAACAGGGAGTCTTCATTTGATGAATTGGCGCCCTAGGGTTGGGCGCCCTTTCCTTTGGCCCATTTGATTTTAGTGAAAGGCCCATTTGTGTATTGTGGTGTTGTGTATAGGGTCTGGGCCTTGGCTAATTGTTTGTTTTAATTTATTTAGGATTTCTATTCCTTCAATTTACCAGGGTTGCTACAAGCAATCCTACTGGAGAGTTAGTGTTCGATCAGGATTAATATTCCCCACGTAAGAATCCTATTGCATCATAATTTCCTACGTATTAATCCTTCCAGATCAAGACCTTCTCGAACATCAACCGGTGTCCTACATAGAACGAACCACGGTCGGCAGTTTCCATATTTCACCCTCAGTGAAATGGCGCCCAAGCAAGGGTCTTCATTTCATCAAATAGCGCCCTTACATGAGGGCTCTATTTCTCAAAATGGCGCCCTATCAAGGGGCGCCCTTTCCCTTGGCCCATTTGGGTTTAAGTATAAGGCCCATTAGTGTATGAGGTGTTTGTGTATGGGATCTGGCCTTGGCTAATTTGTTTGTTTTAATTTTATTTACGAACTTTCATTCCTATAATTCATCAAGGTTGCTACAAGCCCTGGGCGGCCAGAAACCTGGCCGCCTCCTGTTATGGCCCCGCAAGTGAACTAAGTACAGAACATGCGCAGTGTGCAACTAGAAATGAAAAAAAAATAGAGAAAAGCTATTTTCTGTAAAATAAATGTAGTAAACCTTAATCTAAAGACTCATACTGAGCAATCAAGGTCCCACCGTGATCGCCAGAAGGTTGTAGGCGCCGGAAAGGTGGCGACATGCGTGTGGGTGCGCCTCTACCTCTCTCCGAATTGCTGTTGCCTACAGTGCACAAGTTAGAAAAATGGTGTGATCGCCAGAGACTTATACCTGAGCCTCATAGGAGTGATGATCGTGGATGCTTAGGAACGGGAGATGTGGGTTCTTCCTGTCCTCATTCTCGACCGGCCAAGAACGTGGAGCTCTACGAGTCGATGACGAAGTCCCTAAAAATTAACCAGCAAATAGAGAATAGACCAGTAGACTTTGGAAATGCAGTATATGCTCAAAGAAGTAAAGAAAATATGCAAATGGGGTCTATCGTATCGGGAAGGGGGGCGAAAAGGGGGATGGCCGAGACTTTCGACCATCCACCTTCCCTATGTTTTAGATTAGGAAACATCTTTAAAATAGGATCTACGAAAATCCATCTTGCATGAATGCAGTAAAACAAACACAAATGTAGTAAGATAGAGAACAAGGGAAGAAAGGATGGGTTTGCTCGTCGATCAACAGAGGGCGGCCAAGCTTGAGGCCGTTTAGAGGTGGTAGGTGACCATGTCGATGGCCGCCCCCTGGAACTGGGATTCTCCCACCGCGGAGCTCTTCGACTTCGAGTTAGGCTTTCTGGGGAAGGTTAGGGAAGGTTGCTCTCATGCTCACCATTCTCTCTCTGGGTTCGAACTAACAGCCTCTCTTCCCCAAAGTGTCTAACCCCCCTTGTGAGAATGTTCGGAAGTGGTTTTTGTATGTGGGGGATTACCCTCCATGAAAAAAACATTCAAAAATAGAGTTGAATCCGCATTAAAGGGATTTGGACCAATCTGGAGGCGAGGACGTGTGAGAGTGTGCGTGCCTCGACCTCTCGAAGTGGGAATAGGCATGGAGGACATGCCCAGAGTGGGCGGATCGTGGAGTTGACGAGCAGTTACCAGGAGGCGACCAGGTCGATGGCCGTTCAAAGAGAGCTGGGCGGCCAAGGCTGTGGCCGTTCAAAGGAGCTGGGCGGCCAACAGTCAGGCCGCCTTGAGGTATGGGCGGCTAGTAGTCTGACCATCTTGGGGTGTGAGCGGCCAGATCTCTGGCCGCTGTGGTCTGGCTAGACAGCCAACTATCTGGCCACCTTGAGGTATGGGTGGCCAGGTTGCTAGCCGCCTTGGCTGGGATGGGCGGCCATCCTAGTGGCCTTCTAGGGAATTGGGCGGCAGCACCTTGGCCGCCGAGGGATTTGGGTGAACTATATATATAGTACCTCGTGTTGGATTTTTGTGACTTCCCTAGTGTTTTGATGATGAGCATCACTATGTTAAATATTATTATTTTAATCAGATATCTTGAGTAATGTTATGCATTTGAAATTTCCATGATTAACAGGAAAACTGCCATGAGTTAATACCTTGCATGTCCATAATGTTCCCTTCATACTTCGTGTTGTTTGTGTTCATTACACTCCGTGTTGTCCTTTTGTACGTCGTGTTGTTCCAATTATGTTTGTTGGTTGTCTTCGTGTCGTTATTTGTTCCATCGCATGCTGTACACTGCAGTACCTCGTGCTACTTTCTGTGCCACTTCGTGTCGTTCCATCTGTGTCACCCCTTTGTCTTCGAGTCTCTTGTTCTGGCCAAGTCTATACAGCCTCATCTTTACCTTCGTTTCAAGCCAAAGTCTACACATTGGCTTAGCGTCATGCATCAGTCTTCAAAGTCCATACAATGCACTGTAGCATGTTCGAAGCTAAGTCCATACATTGGTTTAAGCTTCCAAGTCTGTACATTGGCCTTCAAGCTTTCCAAGTCTATTCATTGGCAGCTGAACTTTGAAGTCTATACATTGGTCTTCACTTCAAGTATGTACAGCCATTGTCTTGCCAAAGTATATACGTTGTGAACCCTCAAGTCTGTACAGACTTTGCCTTGTTCAAGTCTATACATCGTCCAGTTCTTTGGCAAGTCTATACCTTGTTTCAGTCCATGTTGTTTTCGTGTCATTTTCGTCTTCGAGTTGGTTTCAGTCTATGTTGTTTTCGTGTCGTCCTCGTCTTCGAGTCGTTCGTACGTTCGAGCAACTTAGTACTCGAGTTATTTTCGTGTGTATTCAAGTCTTTTTAGTAAAGTGTCTTTTCACCTCGTGCCGTTCTCTTTGCTATTTGTTATGTCGTGTTATTTTTGTATTCATGTCTTCGTGTTGCTTTTGTATTCGTGTCTTCGTGTTATTCTTGTGTTTATGTCCTCGTGTTGTTTCTTTCTATCTTCGTCCAGGTTCCTTCTGATCGCGTGTTTGTCTACCGTTTCACTCCGTGAGACTTCCTTCTCACCTCATGCTGTTCTCTTCTGACTTCGTGTCATTTTTCTTTGTAGTGTTAAGCTTTATTATTGTGTATCTCGTGTCGTTCTCTTCGTAGTGTTTGTTTTGTTACAGTGATACTTCATGTCGTTCTCTTTGTAGTGTTAGCCTTTTTAGTATGTATCTCGTGTCGTTCTCTTTTTACCTCGTGCTGTTTTAATCTGACCTCGTGTCATTCTCTCTTTATTTCGTACTGTAGTAATCTTGTGTATCTTGTGTCGTTCTCAGTACAGTGCATCTCGTATTGCTATCACATACCTCATGCAGTTTTAGTTTTTGTGGCCCTGAGTTCTAATGGTTTAATTTCTTTACAGGAGAATAAGAAGGTGGTCCGAGGAAGAACATTCACCAGTGACTGGGCTGCACGTGATCCAATGCTAAAGAAACCAATGCTATAAAGGCACGTGGCAAGAAGGTTCTGGATGAACTGTGGGAGGCACACGCATTCTGCACCTTACCCACCTGCTGCTGCTGCTATATATTGAAGCCTTCGTCCACAGATGAAGGTTGATCGAAAGGAAAAAAGCAAAAAGCAGAAGTGCAGAGAGTTCAATCCAGAAAAAGAAGAGAAGAAATTTGAGTGAGAGCAGAAGAGAAAGAGCCTCCCTGAGAAACTAGCGTGTTCCAGTTGAGAGAAAAGAGAAAGCAGAAGAGTGATCAGAAGATGGGTATTGACTTACGGATCAAATCCGAATTCTGCTGCTCAGTTTGAGCTACATTGTTTCCAATTTCTGAACTTTGGATTCTTGTCTTTCTTGTTTTCGTTTCTTATATGTTTTCCATTCTTGATTGAGAGTTCTCTGTGTTACCTCCTGGTGTTCAGGGGAAGAGAGAGACGTGTTCTCTCTGGTTTACTTGCAACAGAGGTTGCAGTAGTGTTCCCTCTCGTAGAAGAGGTGTTCCCTCTGGGATGAAGAGGAAGAGAGACCTTGGTCTCTGGTTCTAGTGACTGTAGATCACTAGTGTTCCCTCCGGTTGGAGGAAGAGGAAATTGTTTTCCTGGTTTTTAGGGACTTGACGTCCTTAGGGTTCCCTCCGGGTGTGGAGGAAGAGGGGAGGATGTTCCCCTGGTGAAGCTGTGAATCAGCAGTTGTCGCAGACTGAGTCTGCTTTGCTAGCAGTGCTAGTGGAATCCTCACTTCGATTTGAAGTGAGGGGTGGACGTAGGCAGACTGGAGATCTGGCCGAACCACCTTAAAAACCTATGTGCCCTTGTGTGATTGTCTGTGGTGGTTCTGGTGGTGTGCCTTCTATCTACTCGAGTTATTGTTCGCACTGCAGTTTTTGTGGGCTCATCTGCGAGATTGCTTGTTTTCAGTGAATCACTCTTCAGTAATTTTTAATCGGTTGAAAACAGTGATCTATTCATCCCCTCCCCTTCTAGATCACTTCATATTTCTCGTATCACTTGGTATCAGAGCGGGTATTTCCCAATATGTGGTCCAACGGCCAGGGAAACGGATCCGCTGGTCCTCGCAGCTACATTGCTGAAGGGCAGTCAATCACCCGTCCCCCTTTCTTCGATGGTAATAACTATTTTTTCTGGAAGAACAGGATGGAAGTCTTTATCAGGGCCCAAAGCCACAAGCTCTGGAGAGTAATTACAGATGGTCCGTACCAACTTCCACCGAACGAAGACATATGGACAGAGGAACAGGTAAAACTCTCTGCACTGAATTGGACAGCTCTTAGCATCATACAGTGCACCGTCCACCCTGAAGAGTACTTGAGGATTTCAGCGTGCAAGACTGCAAAGAAAATGTGGGATGAATTGCAGTTAATTTATGAGGGCACATCTCAAGTGAAAGCTACCAAGATCAATATGCTTACAACTCAGTATGAGTTGTTTAAGATGAAGCCAGAGGAGTCGATCACAGAAATGTATGCTAGATTGTCTGTGATCATCAATAGTCTGAGAGGATTTGGAAAGGAGATTTAGCAAGAAGACATTGTCAGGAAGATCCTTAGGTCCCTAACTCCCATCTGGGATACTAAGGTGACCGTCATAGAGGAATCAAGAGATTTATCCACCATGTCAGTAACCCAGCTGATTGGGTCTCTCATGACCCACGAAATGAACTTCAGACAAGGGAATGATGGACATGACAGAAAGGGAAAGAATGTTGCTCTGAAAGTCTCACGACATACTAAGAAGAGCAGCAGCAGCAGCAACTGTGGTGGTAGCAGCGAAGACTCTGACGGATTCTCAGACCTGGACAAGGGCGAGCAGGCCATGCTCACCAGGCAATTCAGAAAGTTCTTGAGAACTAAAGGGAAATTCTACAGGAGAAAGAGATTTAATGCCGCAAGGAAGTCTCCTGAACGAGAACTTGAGAAGAACCGGTTTGTTAAGAAAGTTACATGCTACCATTGTCAGAAACCTGGTCACATGAAAAGTGAATATCCAGAGCTGCAAGCTAAGGCTCCCGGATACCAGAAGAAGATGGTGCACAAGAAGAAGAAAGCCATGCTGTGCACATGGAGCGACGAGGAGGAGGATCCAGAAGCCACCTCGTCCAGTGAAGGTGAAGAAAAGACTTGCCTCATGGCCAACCATGAGGAAGAGGTAACGAACTTATTTGAGAATTTTACTTTGGATGATTGGGAGGACGCCTATGGCGACCTGTTAGCTAAATATAATTTTCTAACCAAGGAGCACAGAATGCTTAAACGAAAGTTTCACTCAGTTTCTGAGGAACACTCTATTGCTGTTACGGACAACATGAAAAACAAGGAGATGGCCATTGAGCTAGATCAGGCTAGAAGTGAGATCGAGAAGTTTAGAATGGAAAGAGAGGAAAATCTAGCTAGGATGAATGAGCTGAAGAGTAAAACTGAAGAGAGTAAAAAGGAGTTTAGACTGATTGCAGAAAAATATGAGGCGGTTAGAAAAGTTAATCAGGAACTCCATGACCAATGTAATGAACTTCAGAAGGAGATTGAGGACAAAGGAAAAATACTAGAAAAATTTACAGAGGGGAGACACAATCTGGATGCCCTTCTGGGGTCGAGGGTAAACTTCAACAGGGAGGGATTAGGATACAATCCCACAAGTAAAAAACCCTTTGAATTCAAAACTGTCACGTTCTGCCCCGCCAAGGGCAAAGAAAAACTGGAAACCCCATCCAGTTCCAAATCTGTCTCTACATTGAAGGTTTCGACCAGCAAATCTATTCAATCCACTGGTCAGCAAGCTAAGTCAGGAAATCCTGAGACTAGAACTGTTCCTGTGCAACAGTTGTGGAACAAAGGTTTTCACACGACCATTCCTATTGATGTCACTAGAAAGGTGAACAGTTTCGTTAAGAAAATTCAGCATGATAGTTATGCTCAGCACACACGTGTTTCCTCTAAGAGGCCAAACAACAATTTCTCTGCTCGGAAACAGCATAATTTTAATAGGAATAGGCTCATTCAACACCCACTGAGAAATGCCAAGAAGGAAGAATCAATCTACATGAAATCTCTGAAAAGAACAGTAAAACAAATGTGGGTTCCTAAGTGTGATTTGGATAAATTGAAAACTATCTTTGGACCCAATTTGAATTGGGTCCCACATCACTTTGTCTGAACTTTCGCAGGTTAGCCTGGCAGCCGAGCATAACAAGTGGTATCTTGACAGCGGCTGTAGCAGGCACATGACAGGAGACCGGTCCAAATTTAGCAAACTGAAAATGAAGTTTGGGGGCCTGGTCAAATTCGGTGAAAATAACAGAGGAAGAATAATTGGAATTGGTACAGTTGGTAAGTCCTCTACTAACTCCATTGAAGATGTGTATCTTGTAGAAGGACTTCAGCACAACTTGATAAGTATAAGTCAACTCTGCGACAAAGGACACAATGTACTCTTTGACCACAATTCCTGTACTGTTTTTGAGCTGAATTCTGATAACGTCATGTTCAAAGGTCATAGAGTAAACAATGTATACATCGTAGACCTGGATGATAATCCTGAAACTCACTTGTGTATGTCTGTTAATTCTGAACAGGTTGCATTTGACTGGCATAGGCGTCTAGGCCATGCTAGTTTGTCTACAATGAATAAAGTGTCTAAGCATAACCTAGTTAGAGGTTTGCCCCGAATAAGATTTCAGTTAGGGTCCAAGCTATGTGATGCTTGTGCACTAGGTAAACAGACTCGTGCAGTTTTTAAGTTGAGAACTGAGAATCTTTCATCTAAACCGCTGCAGCACTTGCACATGGATCTCTTTGGTCCTACCCGCATACAAAGTTTGTCAGGTAAGAGATATGGATTAGTCATAGTTGATGACTTCACTAGATTTTCTTGGTTGTTTTGTTTAGCAAATAAAAATGATGCATTTGTTCACGTTGAAGAACTTTTCAATAAAATCAAATTGCAAGGTGAACATAACATCATTACAATTCAGTCTGACCATGGAGGAGAGTTTGAGAACTCTTCATTTTCTGATTTTTGCTCAAGAGAGGGAGTGACTCACAAATTCTCTTCTCCCAGGACACCGGAGCAGAACGGAATTGTTGAGAGAAGAAACAGGTCAATAATTGAAATGGCCAGGACTATGCTGATTGAGAGTGGACTTCCAAGGAGATTTTGGGCTGAAGCTGCGAATACTGCATGCTACATTCTAAACCGAGCCTTGGTAAGACCTACTCATAGGAAAACTCCGTATGAACTTCTCAAGGGTAAGTAGCCAAACATTTCTTACTTTAAAGTTTTTGGCTCCAAATGTTTTATCCACAATAATGGTAAGAATGGTTTGGACAAATTTGAAGCTAGGAGCTCTCCTGGAATTTTTCTCGGATATTCAGAAACCTCAAGGGCTTACAGAGTTTTCAATAAAGCTGACCAAACTGTTGAAGAATCACCGCATGTAGTGTTTGATGAAAATGATTTCTCTAACAAAGTGATGGATGATGACAGGGAGCCATCTAATGAGGGAGATTTCTTGGAGAGAATTGAAGAAGAAGAAATGCAGCCAGCTGCTCAACCAGAAAACTCACAGCAAGAAGGAGCAGCTGAGGTAGGTGAACCCTCAGGTGAGATAATATTTCACAAAGATCACCCTAGTGAAAATGTCATAGGCAATTTGCATGATCCTCCTAGGACTAGGTCTCATTTTAGAATTGTCCAAGAACAGGACTTAGCTGCATTGGTATCTCAGGTGGAACCCAAATCTGTGGAAGAAGCCTTAAAACATGATTCTTGGGTATCCGCCATGTGTGAGGAATTAAATCAATTTGAGAAAAATTTTATATGGGAACTAGTTCCCAGACCTGATAACACTCATGTCATTGGCACTAAATGGATTTTCAAGAATAAAGTTGATGAGAATGGAGCTATTTCTAGAAACAAAGCAAGACTTGTAGCTCAAGACTACAGTCAGAAATTTGGTGTGGATTTTGATGAATCCTATGCCCCAGTGGCTAGGATGGAAGCTATACGAATTCTGCTTGCATTTGCATGCTCTAGGAACATTCGGCTGCAGCAGATGGATGTCAAAAGTGCATTCTTAAATGGGGTATTGAAGGAAGAGGTATATGTTGAACAACCTCCAGGTTTTAATTTCTCTGTTCAGCCTAACATGGTTTTTAAGTTGAATATTATTGGAAATGGCCAAGTTATATCAGCATAAAAGAAATTAAAATTTAATATTTATACATTAATTAATCAAATATCGACCGTAGACCAAAGTTCAACTAATTTATAAAAATTTGAAAATTTTAGAATCTTATAGAGGATTAAATATTGAGTAAAAGTTTCTTCTGTGGCCAACCCAAATAAAATCCGTAAAAAGGCTGAATTAGTGGTTTAAGCCCAAATTAAACACTTAGCTAACCATACCTTAAAATGCGAAATTTGAGCCCAATACTCAATCAATTGAGCCCAAACCAGTGGCAAATGAAAGGCTAGGATGAGAGGATCATTTCCCCTCTACTAATCTCTAGAAACCCTAACCCTAAGAGATGCAATCGGCGGAGTTTTGGCACGTCAACAATTATGGCGGCGTTCACATTAACCCAACTTACGAGGATGAATTCTCCCGACATAGAACGCTCTAGAAGGTGTGCGACCTATAAAAATGCTCCTTAAGAACCCTAGTTTCATTTGGAAGCTGTGGCGGCCGACGAGAATCTTGGACGAGGGTGAACTCCAGTGACCTCTGACGTGGGGTACCTAGCGCATCTTCCGCCTTTTTTCTTCCTTTCTTCCCTGATTGAGGTAGGTTCTCTCGGGCTCAAACCTCTAGTAATATATCAAAATGTTCAGCATCCAGTCCTCTTTCTTTTGGTATATAAAGTCCCAAATATCATGTAGAATCCTGCGAGTATTTTTAGGTTTAGTAGAAGCATGTCAAATTAAGGTTAACTTTGTTCCTCTTCGATTTAAGTAGAGACTTAAGAGAGTAAATATTAAATTGATTCATGCATCTTGTAGAGGTTTTCGTGCTCTTTCTATTGATTACACAAGCCCCAAATTTCATGCTGTATATCGTGCAAAAGTCATGTTTTAGTTCTGACCCTAGAAACCTCGCCGGAGTCGGGCAAGGTGAAAGGGGCAGCGACCTGTCTGGACTTGTGCGGCCACACGATAGACCGCATATCCAAGACAGACGGCCTTCTTTTGACCGTTTATATGTTTTTATATCTGATCGTTTCCCTCGAACGTGCGGCCTAACCCTAACCGCATATCTTTCCTGCGGCCAGTTCCAGACCGCACATCCTTCCCAGCGGCACACTACCGACCGTCCATATCCAGCAGGTCTTCGGATCTGAGGGGACGCGTGCGGCCAGTCTGTGACCGTTCATGGGGATGTAAGGTCCAGAACCGACCGCACATCTATAACAGAACAGATTAATTGTCATTTCAGCATGTTATGTTAGTAGATTAGTGATAATTGGCATGTTAGCAACACACCTAATAAACAGTAATTCATGACAGTAAATAATTTTTGCTGATTTAATTAATTTTGAGCTTGATCTTGATTCATCTTTCCAATGAATGTCAAATTTTAATTGTGAATCCTTTATAATTGAAATGGCTATTAGGTTTATACTTGTGATAACCTTAATCTTGAACCATTATTATCCCCTATATTTGAATATGGACTCAATCGGACTGCTGTGATTTGAGTTAGTCCGAATTGGACTAACAGAGACTTGCGCAGCCATTTGTGGACTGCATATCTCCCTAAACGGCCCATTGATGACCATTCATCCCTGGCTAATGCCAATTAGTTTTAGCCGATTATCCTTGATCCATCTTCGGCCAAATCTTGATGTGATCAGCCCAGTAGACCCTAGGCCGACCAGTAGACAATGGGCTGGACCCTGGCTCTGTTCCACCCTGCCTATGGCAGCCCGGGAGTCCACTTGGGCAGATTTCTAGCCTATTGATATGCCCAGTGTTGTGCGGACTATAGTGGCCCGTAGAACTGACATGCGGCCCATGCTGGACTGTTCAGAATATGAGCGGATCTTTATGGACCGTATACCCTGTTCTTGTACTTCAAGAACTTCTGGCCCTGTGCGGCCCATTTCTGACCGTTCACCTTTGTACGGCCCATTGCAGCATGTTTATCTCCTTCTTGAGCTTTAGTCGTTCTGGCCTTGTGCGTCCCATGCTTGACCGTTCTTGTGGTTGAAAGGCCCATCTTGGACCGTTTATCTTTGACCTCGTAGAGGCTGACCTTCAGCCCAGTTCCTGATAGTGCGGCCCATATGAAACCGTATAAATGTTGAGCGGCCCATTACTGACTGTGTATATTACAGTTTTTCAGAAAGTGATTATTTCATGATTTCGAATTGTGTGAGCTACTATAGCCTATCTAGGCTATGGTATTTCGTGATTTGACCTATTGTTAGGTCTATTGATCGTCAATTATAGCCATTTGGAATAACTATTCCTCTCGATTAAGGAGCTTATTGTTTGGACTCTTAAGAATCACTATTCTTACGTCCTTTACCTTGACTACATGAACTTGACCTTTGAACTCTTGGCCAATAAATATTGTGGATGTCTAGATTCGTGGGATCTGTGATCCAAACAAATCAATGCCAAGGCAAACAAATGAAGGGCCCAGTCTGGTCCTGGGAGGAGCACCCGAAGAGTACTTGATCCCTAGGGAGGTGAATGACTAGGTGTGACATTATCACCGGTGCATGCCTAGCTTGTTAAGTCTAGGGCATTCCACATTCTCGTGAAACATGTTATTCATACTTAAAACATGAAGTGCTTGCTTGCTTGCTTGACATGACTCGAATTGACTTGTAAATGGCCATTCACTAGAAAATCTTGTTAATCTTGCTTGATATCTCGACATGCAGTTATTTCTTCCATTTAATTATCGTTACTCCTTGAATCTTGATGATTATTTAGTTCTACCTATTTTCTCGCGTTAATCGTGCATATTCATTAATTGGTTAATCACTTAAACTATGCCTGAGATAGAGTATAATTCCTACTGAGCTTCTTGCTCACCCCTACTTCCAATCCTTTTCAGGTAACGCGGTAAACGGAACGCTACAAATGGGGATCGGATCAATGTGATCGAGTGAACCTGGAACCTAGAGATCGGTGTCTGTCTTTTTACCTTCTTGAGTCTAGCTAGTGTCGTGAGTCTGGTTATTTTTTTTCCTTTCCTTGTTATTTCCTCCTTTAATTTGAGTCTAATATTGTAAAAGTGAGTCAAATTATATTTTCAAATATTAATAAAAGTTCATATTTTCACAATGTGTATGGCCTCCATGTGTTTAATTGTGGTTATTTATTTTCGCTTTTGTTATCATTACTGTTTACTGCCACGTTCTGAGCATCGCTTCCCGCTGCTATCGGTTCGGGGCGTGACATAGGTTATCTCATGAAAAGGTTAAATCAAGGTGTTAGGAATAAAAGCCCTATGGTTTCATTTCGTTTCATGCTTTCTACTGGTAGTATTTCATGTTTTGTCATGACTGCGCATCTAGGTTAATTCTGCATACATGATTCTTACCCTTAATGGAAAAGATGATAATCTTAGCTCAATCTATGCAAACCATGCATCTCCATGTGTCTCTTATGATCTATCATGCCGTATCTACCTAATTAGCCAATTTTCCATGCATTTATTTCTCTAAGATTAAGCCTACATGTTGGTTTTAATTTATGTTTACAGCAGGCCAGAAACAATCTGCATAAGACTGCCAAAGTCCTTTAGCGACCATGTGATAGACCGCTAAATGCCTGCATGCGGTCCTCCCTTGACCGCCAATCTCTGCAACCTGTTAACCTTACACAGATTGCAGATTGATCCAAATAACTATATGTTAAACCTAGGTAAATAGGTTTTATTCCTAATTTTGACTTCATATTCATAATATTGGTTATATTGTGCATCATCCTTGATAGATTGCATGTCCTACATGGTTTAAATACTTATTTTTTTTACCTAAGTAATTTTGACCAAAACTCATATAGTTTGTATTAAATTCAATTCTACATGGCTTATGGACTTGTGCTATTTAATTGCTATTTTATCATGGTTCACTCTCATCTTTTGAGTCTTTTCTTAAGTATATGGCACGTATTCTGATACGATGTCATTAGATACACTTTGCACTTATAAGCACACAATCTTAGACTTGTGATCCTCTCTATTGGATATTCCTTTCACCGGACTAGGTGATCTTGTTTCAAGGTCTCCATAAGTCTCTGTGAGCCTGAGATTCCCACTAGGACGCCGAGCTGGTTGTACCCTAAAAACCCAATTGTCTAGAAAGCACTTTACCGGCGTTTTCTATGTTCTGGATCTTAGCGGCCATCCATTATACAGCCAGATTCTAGTTGCGGCCATTTACTTGACCGCCAAAGACGCCTAGCGGCCCTGCCATGACCGCAAGGTTCCAGAGATTTCATGTGTCGACTCTGTCATGAAACGGTCCTGTACTAACCATTAATGTATGTAAACGGTCCAGTAAACGACCACTAATTCCAATAAATGGTCCAGCCCTGACCGTTTCTATCTCAAGTGTCCTTAACCCAAGGTTTGACCAAAAGGGTTGATTTCCCTAAGTTCCTAGATGGTCTATTGATTATCTAGAACCTAACACCTTACTCAATGAGTTACTAACAAATTATGGAACTTATAGAATATACCGTTATACTGCCGAATTTCCTCCGTGGTATAATGTTCATTTAAATCATTTTTGAACTCTCATATTCTTAATTGAAGCATTCCTACCTTGTTATTTGTATCATGGGACAATAGTTTGAACTTGTACATTATTGGCCTACTTTATTAATATTTCTCATGGAAGTAGCTTGATTTATAACTTGATTTATAACTTGAAGATGCGGTTCGGGCACTAATTGTGTCCAAGGGCTCCATGCTAGCCCCCTCGACTGATTGTCAAAAACGTGCTGAGAACTATGGGGTACGATGATACCGACGTCGCATTGCGCTGGGAGTACTTTTTTTATAGATGAGCTAAAACCATGAGGCTCTACATGAATTATACATTCTTGATGACATGACTTTCTAGTGCATGACCTTCATGGTTATGAAAAGTATATTCTTGATACATGCTAATACATTCCTATTACATGAAAGGCCAAACTTACATTCTTGTTATATACTTGCTCAATCATACTCCTATATCTCTTATCTTGATCATATCTTGTAACTTGTGTTGTTACTTTGGTTTTATTCGCATGTTTCATCGCATTTTGACATCTTATTTCCTAGAGCTAAAAGTGCTAGTTAATTAAACATTGCCTTCATGTTGATACAAAGATACCTACTGGGCAGGTGTGCTCATTCCCTACTTTTCTAATCTTTTCAGAAAATTCTAGCGGGGATTCAGACTACTCAAGTGAAGAGTCCGAGAGTGATTAAAGATCGAGAGAAGACCTAGTAGTGTCTTAAGTCAAGTCGAGTCTATGTAATTTTCTCTTTATTTGAGTCAAGTGAAATGGGTCAAATATCATTGTAACTTGATTATCATTATCAATTAAAGTTAGATTTTTGATCAATCATTATGTCCATTCATCCTATGTGTGAATAATTTGAGCTCTGATTATGTTGCTCGCTTAAGACGTACTAGCTGACTGTTCACGTTCTCGATTATCTTCCACTGTATATAAATCTCGGGACATGACATAGAGCGTCAATCGGGATGGCCGTCGAATGAGGGGGCCAGCCGCCTTTTAATACCCTCTGTAAGAGGAGGGCGGCCAGGGTGTTGGCCGCCTATGGATATGTAAAATTGTACATCCATACGCCCTACCTAGGTCCTACATTGGCGTCAGAGCTAAAGAGAGAAGACTTGGAGAAATTGGCTACCCAGGGCTCCGGAGAATAATATCGTTCGGCAAGTTCTCACATTTACACAGGAGCATTAAATGACAAAGAAAACATAGGATACCCTCTTGAACTTATACACTACTATGGGCTCACCCTCGGGTCCCTGACGGTGAAGAATGTCCCAAAGAAATTCACGGTCCTGAGTTCCTGAAGCAGGATCAAAGCCCTTGTCAACGGCACATTCATTGTGCCCTCTAGTGACACACCCTATGCCCTTTCAACGGCACACCCTGTGGGGGGGGGGGCTCTCCAACGGCACATCAGCATGTGCCCTCCAACGGCACACCCCTGTGCCTCTCCAACTGCACACCCCTGCGTGCCCCTTCAATGGCACACTACTGTTGCCCTCCAGCGGTACACCATAAATGCCCTTTCAATGACACAGTCGTTGTGCCCCTCCAATGGCATGTCCATTGTGTCCTCCAACGACACACTCTTTATGCCCTCCAGCGGCACACCATAAAGCCCCTTTCAACGGCACAGTAGTTGTGCCCTTTCAACGGCGCAGCCTTTATGCCCTCTCAGCGGCACACCCTGCCGAATGGTCCACCCAGTGCAGCGTTAAGACCTCTGCACCCGACACAGCGCTACGACCCTCAGATCAACACAAACCAGCAGAAGACACAACGGTCATTACGTGGGGCCCTTAGTGCACAGCTCGGCCACCTCAACGCCAGCTAACACCTTGCCACGGTGTCACCCTCTGGTTCGACCAGGCAGACCTCAACCTGACAAAGACAAGACCAGGGTCAACCTCCAACAGGGTTGCCATCATGAGGCCCCCCGTCAACGTCGGACCTATAAGAACCTCTCACGAGCAAGAAACAATAGACAGACTATGTGTGGAGAGAGTGAGCAGTGCCCAGAGAGAAGAATACGCACATCAAGAACAGAAGAAGAAGGTAGAGGATAGTGAGAAGAGAGGGAGAGATAGTGCTGAATGTAGAGGGAGAGGAAGGAATAGAGAAGGGAACGGTTACTCTTCCTCATTCCAGCCCTTTCTCTTGTTGTTTCTTTTCTTTCCTCTTTCTTGTTTCTCCTCCCCCTTTTCGTTTGGATTCGTTGCACTATATTTGGCCCCTTTGGCTAGGAGCTACGCTATCTAGTCTTTTTTATGAATGGAAATATCTCTTCTTTCCCCTTGTTGTTCTGGTCAGACTCTACCCTACAGTGCATCCCATGACCTATTTTCTTCTTCTTCGTGGTTTTCTTACTACTTGGGTTGTTTTCTCTGCATGACGTCGTAGAACCTACCCAACTCAATGGACATCATCCCCAGTGTGATGACATGAAGCCAGTCCCCCTCCAATGGTCTCTATAACCTAGGCATCCCTCCCCTTTCTCCTTTTGGAGCAGCATGTGCCCGTTGGAGTCTACTGCCCTTACTCAATACTTTGAACCCACCCATTAGCCAAAGTGCCCCCCAAGTTTGCCCTTTAGAGCAAACAACATTCATCAGCCTCGGTCGGCACACCTCCTAGTTCTCCTGCCCGACACACTTGTTGGCCTGTGCCTTGGCCGGCACACCTCCCCTAGCCTATGCTACCCGGTGCACCCTTCGTGCCTTGGCCGGTACACCTCCCAGTCTACCTTGGCCGACACACCCTTGGCATGCCTTTACCCGGCACACCTTAGCCACCTTCACCCGGTGCATCCCCAATCTATGTCAGCCTAGTGTCTCTCGTTCGCTATTTTCTCCAAGTTTTCTGGAGTTTTCTCAAAGGTGTTGCTGCCTTGGCACGCACCTCGAATTGTTGGGTCACGCCACTCCTTGTGGCAGTGTTCCCCTTTCACCCCCTTTAGCATCCGGGTCAAGGGGAGATGCTGCCGAATTTTTGTCAGAAATAACAACACATTAAAAGACAAAAGGAAGCAACAAACAAATGAAACAAGCAATAATAAAACATTCCAACCAAGACAAGGAAACCGTGCAAGACTCGAAGAGTTGGACTGCTGAACATGACCGTGGACTTAATCACATAGCAGGGAATTGGACTTTGCCATTTAAGGCCCTCCATCTGAATTCCATGAGCAAGGGACCTCCTCTCAGACCTTACCCCACTTCTATGGGCTTTGTCCGGTGCACTCTTCAACCCACTTTTTCCGACACACTCTTGGCTTGCCCTGCCGGTACACCCCGCCTGTGCCTTACCTGGCACACCCCGCTTGTGCCTTGCCCGGCACACTTCAAACCCTTGCCTGCCCGGCACACCCCCAATCAGGCCTCCCACCGGCACACTCCAGTTGCACTGAATTGTATTCTAACTTGGCCTGCATATGCTCAGACCTTGCCCCAAGCGTGCTTAGACTTCGGCCTTCTCATGTATGAAACCCCCCTACTAAGGCCACCCTCATCCTTGTCATAGTCTGCACTAGCATCAACCTTGGCTGAACTTGGCCTGCACTAGCGTCAACATCAGCTGAATTTGGCCTACACTAGCGTCGACCTTAGTTGCCTCACGGTCAGCATTAACATCAACCTTATCTGAATCTGGCCTGCACTAGCATCGACCCTAGTGGCACCTCATCGTCCCTACCACTGACCTTGGCCTTCATGTGCACTGACCTTGGCTATCATGTGCATTGACCTTAATGAAGAGATCCTATAGCTGCACCGACCTTGGCATGCACAACTGGCCATGTGCACCGACCTTAGCCTCGTGCGCACCGACCTTCCCTCTTCAGAACTCAGACGTGCACCGACCTTGCTTTCAATGTGCACCGACCTTGCTTCCAACATACACTGACCTTACTCAGCCTTTGTTCTGAATGTGCACAGACCTAGCCTCGTGTGCACTGACCTTATTTCAGAGGTGCACTGACCTTGCTTTCAACGTGCACCAACCTTATTCAGCCTTAGCCCTGAATGTGCACTGACCTTAGTCCCCTCGTGCACTGGCCTTATTTTTAACATGCACGGACCTTGCCCTTCATACATTTGAAATGTGCACTGACTTTGGCCTCCTTGTGCACTGACCTTCATCTGGCATGGCTGCATAACTGCACTGACCTTCATTAAGCCCAGCTGAAGCTCGCACAGACTTCATCCCACTGCACTGACCATGCCCGTTGGCCCAACAAAACCTGCATTGACCTTATCCTAGCCCGGTGCACATGTGCGTCGACCTTCATTTCAGCCCAGTTGCAACTTGCTCAGACCCTTCACACATGCACGGACCTTGCCCAGCTGCGTCGATCTTACTTAAAACATGCACCAACCCTTAAGCTCAGATCTGCACCGACCTTACCCAGCCTTCACCCGGTGCACTCGATAGTGCCCTAGCCCGGCACACCGCCAGCCCCTTTGCCCGGTACACTCGTACCCTCCTCCAGCGATACACCCTCCGGCTTACTCCTACCTGGCACACTACACCAGTGTCTTACCCGGTGCACCCAATAACACCTCTACCCGGTACACTCTTCAACCCTCACCCGGTGCACTCCTGCCCTTCCTCTAGCGGCACATTGTTCAAACCCCCCTTACCCGACACACTCTTACAACGGTACACCCCCTTAAACCCCCACCTAAAACACCACACCAAAAAGGAGGACATAATAATGATGATTAAAAAAGGGGAGAATTATACAATGATAATGATAAAAAATTAAATTAAAGTAATAAAAAATAATAATGATAAAAAAATAATAAAAATAAGTGGGAGAGAGTTCATAGCCCATGGGTGATAAAAATGGTCAACAAAAAAATGATAGTAATAATAAATGAACGATGGTAATAAATAATAATAATACTAATGAATAGAACGATACGGCTTTCGTCTCCCTCGGACCCCGGGTTCGCGAATATTAATGATGCCCTCGTAGGTCGTGCTTCACCCTCGGGAGTCGCTTTCCTCCCGTCATGGTCATCACTCGACCTTGTTTTGGGCCAATATCTCACCAAAGACATCTCCTAGCAGACATTTGCATCGGGATCTGATCCCATCTTTGTATCACAATTGCCGTCTCCTAGCAGACATTTGCATGGATTCGTTCCTATAACCGTCTTGTTTTCTACATGGACCTTTATCCGAACATAAAATGGTCCACTAGTGACCGACATAACCTGAATGTTCATACCCCGATGCGGGCTTTTAGCATAGTTCAACTGCCCCTTCCTTCTTGCATTAATTAGTAATTCTTTCGAGCGTAGAGCCCTTATTCCCAACAATTCATCAAGGGTGTTCCCCTCTCCGAGGAGATGTAAATGACGCTGTGATCTTTACGGCACGACGGGTTTTGGTCCCGACTCGAACCACATTGTAAGGCCCATTCTTTAACGGATCCTTGTTGGTATTAAAATAGAATTTTAAACTATGAATTTAGGAATTTTAATGGGTTTAATGGGCTTTTTCTAGCATTTTAACCCATTTAGTTAAAGAGTTTTAGATATTTAATGGGCATATAAGCAATTTTGCTTATTTGGGGGTTATATGGCAATTTAATGTTTTTTTAAAAAAAATAGTAATAATGAAAACCATTTGTTTAACCCATCGGCCGACCCCTCTCTCTCTGTTTTCCTCTCTCCCTCTCACTCCCTCTCTCTCTCCCATGGCGCACCTCTCCCCCTCTCTTGGTGGCGTGACCGCGTCGGGTCGCCGCAGGACACGTGGAAGGTGTCATCGGAAAGCTCGCAACGCGAGGAGCACGTTGACGCTGACATTGGGGCGAACCGCGGCGCGTGGAGGCGAGAATGTGCGAGAAGAGCCGCGATGACCCCCGGCTTGCATGGCGTCGTAACGTCATTTTTGTCGCGATCGAGGTAGGGGGATGGCTTCCCGACCTTGTTAGGATCGTTTCCTCTACCATGCCCATCGTCGTTGTGTTTTCTACAGCCTGAACATCATCATTTATGTTTTTGGAGCATGAACATCATAATTTATGTTTTAATCCTCCATGCCCATCGTTGCTGGGTTTTTAGGTGATAAACTACTGTTATGTGATGCTGGAATGGCAGGGAACATGTTAAAATGATGATTCCCGTCGATTTAGGTCGATCGGGAGGGGATCCGAATATGACCCCCGCGGATTCGGCGCTCTGGTAGGGTGGCGGTCCTACCAGAGACTGTTTCTGTAAAATAATAAGGCGGTGGACCTTGGCGGTCCACAGCCCATGCATTTCTAACCTTCTAGCAGTCCATCATTGGACCGTCTATTGACTCTTAGCGGTCGATCCTTCGACCACTAACGACCTTTCACCCGAAAGGGTGGTTACTCTGGCGGCTTGTCGTAGAACTGCCAGGACCCTTTTGGCGGACCAAGCATGGACCGCTAGAGCATGTTGATACAGAGTAAAATAGTAAGGCGGTGGAGCCTCGCGGCCCATTAGTGGAGCGCTACACCCCTTGTAGGGGCCAGACCTTCGACCGCCAGAGACTGTGGCGGGCTAATATTCGACTGCCATTTCCTACAGGATTTCAACTCATGCATGTTCATTTTTTTATGCGTTTCAAGTTGCATATTCGCCATGTTTAAATTATTTTACAAATTGTGGCATGCTTTTATATCCCAATAGAGTTACTTTCTCTTTCCTTGTGATGGAACCACTAGTCGTAGCCCGAGCCCACCTGGGAGAGGTGACAGGGTAGTCCCGATTTGTGGTTTTTAAACTAGTTCCCGTGGGCCCCCTTGGTTGACAATAGCATCCTACTAGGGGGGAAACTAGCTAGAGGCCTGGCTCAAGGCATTGAGCCTGTGTGTGCACACGTGGTCAGGGGCTTGGATTGGCACTGACGAGTGTTACCCTGACTAGTTCTTATTTTCTAGTACTGTTACGTGTCTCACTTGTCACGATCTAGACTTGTGTAGATACTTGAGACACAGTGTAAGCCGTCAGTGGACACATCTGGTTTCTCTTTCTAGTGGTCCTTCTCTCTCCTTTCACTTGGAAATGTTGAGGTTTATTCTATTGGAAGATTTAGTTCTTGACGCTCGTGTTTAAATTAAATTGGCATCATAGTTAGCTGTCATTAAACTGTTTAGATAGTTTTATAGCTTTACTAAACTGTTGTTTAATTCTGCCAATGCATGCTTTACTGCTTTCCTTTGTCTAGTGGCGAGGTAGGGATCCACGTGACCCCTACTAAGTCTTGTTGAGAGAGTCACCCTTACTTTTCCAGGTGAGCAGCCTCAGCCATCTTCCGGAGCTTCCCGTGCTTTTGACGGCCGCACTTAGTGCCAGTAGTGGTCGGTCAGTGGGTTGTCAATGGTCTTTTGTCCCTTCTTGTACCTTTTGGCCGGGGTATGCCCCGTGTAGTTGTATATTTTGGCTCTTGTATAGTTGTTGGACTTGTATAAGTTGTGGATTTGGACTATTGTATATATTATCACTCTGATATTTATTTTGCTTCCGTTTATAGTTTAAATTGTTGCTATAATGAATATTGCGCGCGTGTAATTCCAATCCGTTATGCATCCCCTCGACAAAACCCTCCAACCCTTACGGGGCCTCATCAGTCTCTTGGGTGGCTTCCCCGAGTTCTAGGTATTGGTTTACCGGTATCCGAATCTCTGGGTCGTTACAGTTGGTAGCAGAGCGGAGTTGAGGTTATGTATAAGGAATCAAAATTGCACTAGTCCAGAACAAGTCCATGTGAGTCTACTACTACTGGCTTAGGATGTTTTTCGTGATTACTTATGGATTTTTCTCTGTTGTGTCTTCTTTTAGTTTAAAATGTCGCATAGAAGAAGAGCTCGTGTTCCAAGGGAGGAAAGTGATACTTCTCTTCCTCTGGGCAATCTTCCAAGGCAAGTCCAAGTTGATCCTGCTCCTGGAGATGATGTGCCTCAAGGTGGGCGTGGTAGAGCTCTGAAGGAATTTCTGCTATTTCACCCACCAACATATGAAGGGCAAGCAGATCCAGATGCAGCCAGAGTGTGGCTGGATGCGACTGAGCGTGTGTTACATTCAATGGAATGCACGGAAGATGAAAAAGTGATACTGGCCACATAATAACTGCAGGGAGCAGCACTTGTGTGGTGGACCACGGAGTGGGAAGTTGCTTTCCGATCTCGTCCGCTTTGTCAGATAACTTGGAGAGAATTCGTCACGTCTTTCGAGCGTACTTATAGTCCGGCCTATCTCAGAGTGAACAAGATGTATCAATTCATGGAATTGGCTCAGGGTGACATGACTGTGCTGCAATACCATAACAAGTTCATAGAATTAGGTCGATGTGTGCCTCATATTCTTGCTGATGAAGGTTTAAAGACCGACCAATTTCTAGGTGGCTTGAAAGTAGAACTAAGGCAGCCTTTGTATGCAACCAGAGTAGCAGAGGTGGATGCATCATATCAGGCAGATGCGGCATTAGAATTAGATATGTCAAGATCTCGAGGGCGTACTCAAGTTGACTCAGTTCAGCCTCGTGTGCAGCATCAACAGGATAGCCAGCTGACTGTGATAGGAGTCCCATCTTCTACCCCTACTGCCAGTGGCACTTCCTTTTCCAAGTCCAAGTTTAAGAAGATGTTCAGGAAAATTAAGAAGCGGTATGACAATCAAGCATCTTCTAGCACTGTGCAGTAATCAACACCTTCTTTTTAGCGACAAGGATCAACAACAAGTCAGCCGAGAGCATGTCCGAGATGTGGTGGGAGTCATCCGGGCAGACCGTGTTCAATGCCGGTGGTTTGTTTTCGTTGTGATCAACAGGAACATGTGATTTGAGACTGTCCTCAAAGACCAAAACATGTTCAGTTCTCTCAGTTCTCCCAACCACAGCCGTCCCAATTCAGACCTCTTCCACCACCATAATCTCAGCAATATTCTTAAGCTTCATCATCTCAGTAATCTTCTGCAGTGGGTAGGAAGCAAAAAGGGAAGGTCTCGCATATAACTCGTGTTGAAGCTGTGGCGTCACATGGCGATTATGATTTTATGGCCATGCAGCTCTTGTTCTATTTGATTCAGGTGCTTCTCATTCATTTATTTCTGAAGACTTTATTGTCTGTATTGAGGAGCCGACATCTGAAATGTATTGTGAGTTGCTAGTTGAATTACCTTCTGTAGATTTCATGTCCACTCCTCTTTGTCTGGAAGAGACTCCTATTATAATTGGCAATCAGCAATTGCCAGCTAGATTATATGCTTTGCAGCTAGTGGATTATAATATTATTATGGGCATGGATTTGTTGGAAGAATATGGAGCCATGGTTGACTGTAGATCGAAGAAAGTCTATTTTCAGCCACATGGGAAACCAGCAGTCTACTTTCAAGGTATTCGATCTCGTTCCTCTCACCTGCTTATTTCTGCTATTTGAGCCTGTCGATTACTTAATGCAGGTTGTCAGGGATTCTTGGCTTTGGTGGTTGCTGTTGAGGCACAACATCAGGACATCAATGATATTCCTGTGGTTTGTGAATTTCCAAATGTGTTTCCAGATGAGTTACCAGGTTTACCTCCGCAGCGAGAGATAGAAATGGTGATTGAATTAATTCCAGGTACGGCACCTTTAGTAAAGGCACCTTACCGTATGGCTCCAGCTGAATTGAAAGAATTGCGAGCACAATTGTTAGATTTGTTGGAAAAAGACTATATCCGTCCTAGCTTTTCTCCATGGGGTGCTCTAGTCTTATTTGTAAAGAAGAAAGATGGAAGCCTGAGGCTATGTATTGATTACAGGCAATTGAATCAGGTGACAATCAAGAACAAGTATCCTTTGCCCAGGATTGATGATTTGTTTGATCAACTTCTATCAGCTACTATCTTTTCACAGATTGATCTTAGATCTGGCTATTTCCAATTGAGGATTCTGGAATCTGATGTGGAAAAGACTGCTTTTAGTACGTGATATGGTCATTATGAATTTTTGGTTATGCCATTTGGGCTAACCAATGCTCCAGCAGCTTTTATGGACCTGATGCAGCGTGTGTTTCATCCATATCTAGACCAGTTTGTGGTGATCTTTGTGGATGACATTCTAGTCTATTCTACTTCTGAAGAAGAACATGTGCAGCATCTTAGGATTGTATTGCAAACTCTGCGAGATCACGAGCTTTATGCAAAATTCAGCAAATGTGAGTTTTGGCTTCGGGAAGTGCATTTTCTCTGCCACGTGATTTCTGGTGACGGAGTTGCAGTTGATCCGGCAAAAATTGAAGCTATTCTTCAATGGCAGAGACCAAGGATTGTGATAGAGATCAGAAGTTTTCTGGGTCTTGCTGGTTATTATCGAATATTCATTCAAGATTTTGCACGGATTACCGCGCCAATGACTCGTCTGACTCGTAAAGATGTGCCTTTTGTCTGGTCAGATCAGTGTGAGCAGAGCTTTAATGAATTGAAAAGGCTGCTCACCACTTCTCTAGTGTTGGTTTTGCCATCTGGCTCGAGTGGATTCGTGGTATGCATGGATGCTTCTCGAGTAGGTCTGGGTGCAGTGCTTATGCAACATGGTAAAGTTATCGCTTATACATCCCAACAATTGAAACAACATGAAGAGAATTATCCAACTCATGATTTAGAGCTTGCAGCGGTGATCTTTGCACTGAAAATCTAGAGACACTACTTGTATGGTGAGAAATTTGAGATCTTTACTGATCATCAAAGTTTACAGTATGTGTTTTCCCAAAAAGACTTGAATCTTTGACAGCGCAGATGGATGGAGTATATGAAAGACTATAATTTCACTCTCTCCTATCAGCCAAGTAAAATGAATGTGGTGGCTGATGCTTTGAGCAGGAAAGTGCAAATCAGTCATTTGCTGGTTCGAGAATGGAAGTTATGGGAACAGTTTCCTTGCGAGACATTCAGCATGGATGTTCCTTGTGATCCAATGGTAGCTGTGTGTGCTAGTCTTGTGATAACTCCAGCTAATTATCAGCAGATCAAGGAAGCTCAATAGGCAGATTCTGATTTATCCCGCATTGTGATGATGCACGATATCGAGTTTGATGTTGAGTTAGTAGTCAACTTCCGAGGTAGGCTGTATGTTCCAGCTGATGATGTGTTGAGAAATGCCATCTTGCGTGAAGGCCATGGATCCCGTTATGCTATTCATCCCGACACTACAAAGATGTATCAAAATCTAAAAACGCAGTTCTGGTGGCCAGGAATGAAAAGGGATGTAGCTGATTTCGTGTCTAAATGTTTGACATGCCAACAGGTTAAAGCTGAGCATCAAAAGCCTGGAGGAATGCTTCAACCGTTAGAAATTCAGATGTGGAAATGGGATCATGTTACGACAGATTTTGTTATGGGTTTACCCTAGACTTCAGAAGGCTATGATGGAATCTGGCTGTTGGTTGATCGGTTGACTAAGACAGCGAGATTATTGCCAATTAAAGTTGCTTGGAGTGTTCAGAAATTATCCGAGCTTTATGTCGAAAAGATTGTGCCATTGCATGGAATTTCAATATCTATTGTGTCAGATCATGACCCACGATTTACTTCAGGCTTCTGGCATAGTTTTCAAAAGGCGTCGGGCACAGAGTTGGCTTTCAGTTCAGCATATCATCCTCAATCTGATGGTCAGTCAGAAAGGACTATTAAGACTTTAGAAGATATGTTGCGATCGTGTTGCCTAGATTGGCAGGGTTCGTGGAGTTAGCATTTGCCATTAGTGGAATTTGCATATAATAATAGTTATCACTCCAGCATCAATATGGAGTGTCTGTTGATCTATCTCATTCCCTGAGACGAGGGTCATCTCTTCAAGGGTTTTTCACCAGGTTTCTTCATGCCCATAGTGGACCATTTATATCTATTAAAAAGCCCATTTTTGACCGTTCTATAACTGGAGCGGTCCATAATAGACCGTTCATTCTTGGCTTCTATTAGGCTGTTCTTCAGCCTGATCCTTTGGAGCGGCCTAGATACTGACCATCCATTGTCTGAGCGGCCCAGTACGGACTGTGTATCTTCCAGAAATGTTTTCCGTGATTCTTCGTGTTTGAAGGATAGGACCTGTTGGTTCTTGATAATTTGAACTTTCTAGTCAAATATCTAATTCACTTACCCTTGGAATTTTTCCGAGGCAAGTTCTATACCTTGAAATTATTGGCCATTTAACTTGATTAATGTCTAGACATAACTTGGGATCTTGGATCCACCAAATCAATGCCAACGCATCATAAGGGCCCGGTCTGGTCCTGGGAAGAGCGCCCGAAAAGTATTTGTGCCCCGGGGAGTTGTAATGACATGGTGAGGCATTACACCGAGTGCATGACTAGCGTGATGTCTATGACATATTCTTGAACATGATCTCTCTCTTGTATTCTATTTGCTGAATTCCTTCGGAATTAGTTACATGACTTGGTTATTTCATGCTTGATTGGCCAATTCCAGTTATACTTTGTTCATATTCTCTTACTATCCTTATTTCGGTTATTAATATCGTCTATTCTTTTTCTTTCTAGTACAACATAAATGCAAATTGGTTAATTACTTAAACTTGCCTGCTATTACCTACTGAGCATTCGCTCACCCAGTGGTTTCCCCCTTTTTCAGGTAGCTCAGGTGAGGACTCGCAAACTGATGGGGACGGGCAAGAGTGAAGCCCTAGAGCGAACCAGTTAGAAGACTATGTAAAGTCGTTCGGAGATACTTTAGTCAAGTTGTGGTTTAGAGTGTTTCCTAGTGATGTTGTTATAGAGTTGGTGAATGTAACTTTGATGAAGTCAAATGTTGTAGTTTTTTTTAATTTCTTTGATTGGGTTTGATGTAAGACTTGGTTTTGATAAATTAGTAATTATTAGATTGGTAGAATCTTTTGGTTGTTGTGATGAATGTCCGATTCTCTAGCGTAGGTTATAGCATGTCTGGAAATCAACATATCTCTATGGATTGAAGCAGGCTCCCCGAGCCTGGTATGAGAGACTTTCTGAATTCCTCTTGAGCAAGGGCTACACTCGAGGTCAAACAGATGGAGGATGGTTGTTTCATAAATCAAACCAAGTATACTCTGGAGATGCTGAAAAGGTTTGGAATGACCAACCTCAAGACTATCTCAACACCCATGGGCACCAACTCCTCACTGGATTCAGACGAAAAAGGTAAAGAGGTGGATGCTAAATTATATAGAGGTATGATCGGTTCACTCCTCTACTTAACAGCATCCAGGCCTGTCATTCAATTTAGTGTAGGGATGTGTGCCAGATACCAGTCTAGGCCTACTGAATTGCATTTGGCAGCTGTAAAAAGAATCTTTAGATACTTATCTGCTACCCATGATCTAGGTCTTTGGTATCCTGCATCATGTAGTTTAGATCTCATTGCATATACAGATGCAGATTATGCAGGATGTAAATTGGACAGGAAAAGTACTAGTGGTCACTGCGAATTTTTAGGAGGGTGCCTAGTCTCTTGGGGATCCAAGAAGCAACACTCTGTGGCTCTTTCTACTGCTGAAGCTGAGTATGTGGCAGCAGGGAGCTGTGGCACACAGGTTATATGGATAAAACACCAGCTTCTGGATTACTCAGTTGAGCTAGGTTGCACTCCCATCTTTTGTGACAATACTAGTGCAATAAACATTGCAAAGAATCATGTACTTCATTCTCGAACTAAACACATCGAAATCAGGCATCATTTTATTCGTGATGAAGTAGCTAGGAAGACCTTTGAATTGATCCATGTTGGCACTAACTCACAAATTGTAGATATTTTCACTAAGCCACTGGATACTGAAAAATTTAGCACATTGCGCAGAGAATTAGGTATTTACAGAATTTCATGATTGAATAATTGATCTCTAAATAATCTGTCATGTGCTCTTATGCTTATCTTTGCTCATTATCTGTTGCTGAAAATAAACTCATTATGGGTGTTTGCTGATTCACTCGTACTGATTGATACCACTTTGTTTTCTTTGAGGTGTTTTGAGGTTTGTCTTGGTTAAGTCTGAGTTGGAGTCAAGGTCTCAGGGGGAGCTAGATTAATAATTGGTGTCATGCTCTTTTGGCCAAATCTGAACATACTTTGAACGGACTTTTGCTGACCTTATAAGAGAATCAGTTTGAGTAGGTGGATAAAAGAAATTTTTGAATGTTTTATCTGTTAAGACTGTTCATCTAATTTCTTGTTTGAATTTCAGCTGTTAGTCCCACTGAGATCAAAATCTGAATTCAAGACTATCTTCCTACACTGTAACTGACTTCTGATCTAGCCAGTACAACATACCTACTTAGTCTAGTTAAGTCCGAAATGAGGTATATAGTGCTTTTGTCTGAAGAACTTTGGAGCTGGTGTATTGTTCTCAAACTGAATCAAGACTAATTTACAATGTTTCAAGTGCAGTTTAATGAAAAATTCATGAAAGAAGTTTTAACAACCTTGTTAACTGTTCATTGAGAAACTGGGACTTTCATCAATGAAGTGAAAGTATCCCATGTCATGAGATGGCAGTATAAATCAGGCTTAATTAGCTGTCTTGATCATACAGAGCAATGGTACATATCTGGTTAGTAACTGGGGTGTCTGGCCTCTGGTAAAGGTGTCACCTTAATGTCAACACCAGTTAGAATACTATCTCTGTCCTCTTGTCAGAAGGGGTAATGTAGTCTTGCCACCAAGTAACTGGGGATTCCTGCCTCTAAACAAGGTATCTCCCTAATGTCAAAGGTGTACTTGACAGATTTATCTTTGATCTTGACCATCTGTGAAAATTTTTCTCCCTCTTGGTATCCAGATTCTGTTCACTTGGCATTTAGGTCTTGGTTTGTTTGTTTTCAATACCACAGGTCTTTGTTTTTCCTGACTTCCTTGCTTTATACTCTCTGAGTAAAGACTTACTCTAACCACATTGGTATCTTGTATCCTATTTGCTTAGAATCTGGCTCTCTGTATGAAGCAAATCTTCATTCACCATTTTGCACACAGTCTGACTAACTGATCCTCAAAATCCTCACATAAAATTAATGGCTTTCTTAATTGCTTAAACATCTCAATAACTCTCCTTTATCAGCCATACTCTCTATTGTTTTCTCTCCACTGTCAGCAATTTTCTTTTCGTGATATCTTCAGACCTGCCCCTAGTTTTTGATGATGTCAAAGGGGGAGAGTGTCTTGCTTGTGCTTTGCTGAGGGGGAGCGAAAGATAAGTGCCCTGAGTTATCTAGTCAGAGGAAAGTAGATGTTGTGTTCAGGGGGAGCTCTTGGGAGTCGTCAGAGGAGGCGAGTGTGTTGTGTGTCTGCATTGCTTATTTTCACAGCTTATCTTCATGCACTTCATCTCTGTTATTTAATATAGTGTTGACATCATCAAAAAGGGGGAGATTGTTAGATTTTTGTGACTTCCCTAGTGTTTTGATGATGAGCATCACTATGTTAAATATTGTTATTTTAATTAGATATCTTGAGTAATGTTATGCATTTGAAATTTCCATGATTAACAGGAAAACTGCCATGAGTTAATGCCTTGCATGTCCGTAATGTTCCCTTCATACTTCGTGTTGTTTGTGTTCATTACACTCCGTGTTGTCCTTTTGTACGTCGTGTTGTTCCAATTATGTTTGTTGGTTGTCTTCGTGTCGTTATTTGTTCCATCGCGTGCTGTACACTGCAGTACCTCGTGCTGCTTTTTGTGCCACTTCGTGTCGTTCCATCTGTGTCACCCCTTTGTCTTCGAGTCTCTTGTTCTGGCCAAGTCTATACAGCCTCATCTTTACCTTCGTTTCAAGCCAAAGTCTACACATTGGCTTAGCGTCATGCATCAGTCTTCAAAGTCCATACAATGCACTATAGCATGTTCGAAGCTAAGTCCATACATTGGTTTAAGCTTCCAAGTCTGTACATTGGCCTTCAAGCTTTCCAAGTCTATTCATTGGCAGCTGAACTTTGAAGTCTATACATTGGTCTTCACTTCAAGTATGTACAGCCATTATCTTGCCAAAGTATATACGTTGTGAACCCTCAAGTCTGTACAGACTTTGCCTTGTTCAAGTCTATACATCGTCCAGTTCTTTGGCAAGTCTATACCTTGTTTCAGTCATTGTTGTTTTCGTGTCATTTTCGTCTTCGAGTTGGTTTCAGTCCATGTTGTTTTCGTGTCGTCCTCGTCTTCGAGTCGTTCGTACGTTCGAGCAACTTAGTACTCGAGTTGTTTTCGTGTGTATTCAAGTCTTTTTAGTAAAGTGTCGTTTCACCTCGTGCCGTTCTCTTTGCTGTTTGTTATGTCGTGTTGTTTTTGTATTCATGCCTTCGTGTTGCTTTTGTATTAGTGTCTTCATGTTATTCTTGTGTTTATGTCCTCGTGTTGTTTCTTTGTATCTTCGTCGAGGTTCCTTCTGATCGCGTGTTTGTCTACCGTTTCACTCCGTGAGACTTCCTTCTCACCTCGTGCTGTTCTCTTCTGACTTCGTGTCATTTTTCTTTGTAGTGTTAAGCTTTATTATTGTGTATCTCGTGTCGTTCTCTTCGTAGTGTTTGTTTTGTTACAGTGATTGTCACGTCCCGAGAGCGGAAGATACCTGGAGACGCGTGACGAGTTTATATCAATCATGTCAATCAGAGTATTAGTGTATTCGACACCAAAATCAGAGATGCGCAAAAGTAAAGATAACCCAATCCTTTATTCCTTCATAAGAATATGTCTATTACAAACCTTTGAAGTACTAACTAAAATAAAGGAAAAATACAAGGTTGACCCAAGAAAATATGAAAAAGACTAGATAACACGGAAGAAGCTCTATCTCTTTCACTCTTGATTTTCCCCATCTGTTTGAGTTCCCTCTTCGTCGGACTTACCTGAAAAGTAGGGAAACACTAAGTGAGCGAACGCTCAGTAGGAAATTATATCTCAAGAACTAGCAATGGGTTTAAGTAATTACATCTTTCATGAATGCACTATAGCTATGCATGCTCGCATAAAACGACAAGATAGAGAGAGAGTGTATAACAATAAGACAGCAAAAAGAACTAGTCATGAACTTTCAAGAACTTATATCGAAAGATATCAAGATATTTAAGCAAGTAGACTCATCATGTCATGTTGGAATTTGGCTATCACGTTTCAAGCACGCAAGTATGCAATTGCCCTTTTTCGGGTCACGCAAGTCATGTAATATCAAGTCAAGTACAAGTACAAGATTTGTGGAATGTTCAATCAAGTTAGTCATGCACTTCGGTATAATGCCAATACCATGATCAATCAACTCCCATGGGCACAAGTACTTTCCGGTGCTCCTCCCAGGACCAGATCGGGCCCTATATGCGCAGGCATTAATTATGTATTTTAACATCCACTTTTGTGTATAACCAATATGGAATTTCAAGAATAAAGCTTGTAGACATGTAGGGTAAACTAGGGTAGAGTCCAAAAATTATGACACTTGTCATAGAATGGCGATAATAACGGTACAATCATGATTATCGATAAAACTAGGTGGAATTGGTTCCCTAACTTGGGTACCATGACAAGCAAGTATGGACATTCTTTATATAGAATTGAGGTCCACATGAACAGCACATCAATGTCAAGACGTCCTCATTCTTACTATAGAATTGAGGTCCACAAGAACATCATGTTGAATATAGAATTGGGGTCTATAAGAACAGCATAACAATGTTGATATAGAATTGGGGTTTACAAGAACAGCATCAAATGGCATGATAACCTCATCCCATTAAGAGAATTCTCATGATACACACTTTGCATAACATGAGGGCCGGTATACCATGTTTCTTCAGAGTAACATGGCAAAATAGTGTAATGGGTTTTTATGGTACAACCAGCTCAGTCGGCCTTGAGGGAATCCAAGGCTGCGAGGAGACTTACAGAGGTCTCTATGACTAACTCGCTAGTCCAAAGGAACGGAATGTCCAATGGAGAGCTTGTATGTCAATGAGAATTGAGGGTAGTGCGATAAAACATCATGAAACATGGGACTAAATTCACAGACTGGAATATAGTGCTGATATATATATATATAAAGCTCTCGATTAACAGTAATCAGTGAAACAGTAATGCAGAAAAATAGCGACTTTGGTAAAGCCATTTTTCATGAAATTAACGCCTTAATCAGGGGCGTTTATATTACATTCGACGACGTACATAGAAGTCGTCCTTTCAATATTTCTAATTTACAGAATATTAATAATCTGGAATTTTTAACAGAAACGCGCCCTGGACAGGGGCGTGTCTCTTCAATATGCGCCCTGGTCTAGGGCGTCAGTTAAACATGAGACGACCTGGACAAGGTCGTGAATTCAAGAATTTATCAATTTTTCAGATAATAAAATTTCAGGAAACAGGGTACATGATCGTGGCAGGAAAAATAGCAGGATTACAAGAGATTGATCATGCATTAACTTAGAATCATGTTTGAATAGATATATAATTTTAAACATGGCATTTATTAATTAAGAGAAATTGACGTCCGTGTGAAGGGCGTCAAATATGGAGTTGACGACCTAATCATGGCCGTTTCTTTTAAATTAGCGCCCTTGACAGGGACACTTCCTTCAAAAACTTTGCAGAAACGCAAAAAAACTATATGCATGTATTAACGGATGATGTTATAATCATTATTATGCTAGTTTGGGGCTACAGTCCTTGAGAAAACCTACCTTTAAGAAGATTTTGACCGACGAACGGAGGAAGGTTCAATAATAACGATGCTCTGATCTTCCGGAAGCAGAGGAAGATGATAAGGAAAAACTCCTCCGATACTTCGGTAGTTTGAAGAAGATGTAGACGATGATGAAGACCCTTCGTTCTTCAGCACGTCAACCTACAGAACACATGAAGAATATTAGCATCCTTCATGACTAAGAATTATGGACAGAGGAAGAAAACGGTACGAAGAACCACCTGTTCTTCACGCAGCAGCAACAGCTTTAGGGTTTGATCGGACAGGGTTATTTATAGGATTTTGGGTATCCTAATAGAGTTAGAATTTGATTAAGGGTAGTATTCCCTTGATAGAGTCCTTACTATATCCTACCCTCGACGTAGTTATCCATAACTTGCCCTGGATAGACTCCTGGGTCGAACGAAACTCGAACTGAATTAACGTCTTAAGCGAGGGCGTCGAATTTAAATTGACGCCTTGTCTAGCGTCGTTACTTATGTAAAACGCGCCCAGGTAGAGGGCGTTTTATTTCCTTTTTCCTAGATTTTATCTTTTGTCATTTGAAATTTGACGCCCTATGGCATAGGCGTCCTTTTTAAATTAACGCCTTAGACAGAGGCGTTTCCTTTTGAATCAGCGCCTTTATAAAAGGCGTTATTTTTTCCTTTGATTAATGATTTACTTATTTAGGCTCTTTGTCATCTATTTACTTATCTTTTATTTTTAATTTGATTTATTTAAAAAAAATTTATTTTTATCAGGGTCGCTACACCCTCCCCTACTTAAGAGAATTTGGTCCCCAAATTCAATAGTATATATAAGTGGAGAGTGTAGAGTATATACCTTATAACAATTCTGGAAATCGCTTCCTCATGGATTCCTCGGTCTCCCATGTAGCTTCATGTTCGGAGTTCTTATTCCATTGTACCTTAAGCATGGGAATAGCCTTATTCCTTAGGGTACGTACTTCACGATCTAGTATCTTCATAGGCTTCTGCTCATATGTGAGATCCTTCTGGATCACTAGGTCTCCATGATCAATAATATGTGATGGATCGTGTACATACTTCTTCAACATAGATATGTGGAATACATTATATACATCGGACAGTTGAGGAGGCAATGCGATGCGATAAGCAACCTCGCCAACTCGTTCCAGTATCTCGAAGGGTCCGATGAATCTTGGTGTAAGCTTGCCTTTAACACCAAATCTCCGTATGCCACGTCCAGGCGATATCTTGAGAAATACATGATCTCCAATTTGGAATTCAAGATCTCTCCTTCTTGTATCGACATAAGCCTTTTGCCTAGACTGAGCAACTTGCAGTCTTTCTCTAATCATTTGTATCCTTTCAGTGGTAACCCTTACCATGTCTGGACCTAGCAGTTGCTTCTCTCCAACTTCGTCCCAGCATAAGGGTGATCGGCAACTCCTTCCGTATAAAGCTTCGAAAGGTGCCATTTGTATACTTGCCTGGTAGCTATTATTGTATACAAATTCCACCAACGGCAAGTGATCATGCCAGCTTCCATCGAAATCAATGATGCAAGCTCTGAGCATATCTTCAACCACCTGATTTGTTCTCTCGGTCTGACCATCCGTTTGAGGATGAAAAGCTGTACTAAAGTTAAGCCTTGTTCCCAACGAATGTTGTAATCCCTTCCAAAAATGAGAAGTGAAACGGGGATCTCTGTCAGACACGATTGAAACAGGAATACCATGTAATCTGACTATTTCCTTGATGTATAATTGAGCCAAAACATCAACTGTCCATCGGCTCTTTATTGGCAAGAAATGCGCCGATTTAGTCAATCGGTCAATGATAACCCATATTCCATCATGTCCTCCTTTTGATTTAGATAAACCCATAATGAAATCCATGCTAATATTCTCCCACTTCCATTTGGGAATATCTAGAGGATGTAATTTTCCAGCAGGCTTTTGGTGTTCCGCCTTGACCTGTTGGCACGTGAGACAGCACGACACGTAGTCCGCTATTTCCCTTTTCATGTTGGGCCACCAGAAATTCCTCTTCACATCTTGGTACATTTTGGTAGATCCAGGATGAATCGTGTACCTTGATCTATGAGCTTCATCTAATATCTTCTTCTTTAACTCGGGACAATCCGGTATGCAAGTTCTATTCCTGAACATTAATCTTCCTTCACAAGTTATTTGGAAATCAGATTGTCCTTCCAGTTTGCCCTTGATTTCCACTAATATTGGGTCATTATCCTGAAGTGCTTGTATTTCAGTTAATAGGTCTGGCTGAATGCTTATATGAGACAATGTGACACATTGAAAGTCTGTGTCCACGCTTATATTGAATTCAGAGAATTGCTCCAGCAACTTCCATTCTTGAATCATATAATTGGCTAACAGTGCTCTCGACTTTCGACTAAGGGCATCTGCTACATGATTACCCTTTCCGGGATGATATTGTATATTGAAGTCGAAGTCCTTGAGATATTCTAGCCAATGTCTTTGCCTCATATTTAGTTCCTTTTGCGAAAAGAGATACTTGAGACTCTTGTGGTCAGAGTATACAGTAAACTGTACTCCATAAAGATAATGTCTCCATATTTTGAGTGCAAATACTACCGCGGCTAATTCTAAGTCATGGACGGGGTAGTTCTCTTCATGCTTCTTTAATTGACGAGAAAAGTAAGCTATAACCTTTCCTTGTTGCATTAGAACACATCCGAGGCCAATGCCAGAAGCATCAGTGTATACCTCGAATTTCTCTCCTTCCATCGGTAATGCTAAGACAGGAGCTGTAGTAAGATGATCCTTGAGAGTTTGGAAGCTTCTTTCACATTCCTCACTCCATTCGTAACGGATCTCCTTGCGAGTTAACCTCGTAAGTGGTACGGCGATCTTAGAAAAGTCTTTGATGAATCGCCTGTAATAGCCGGCAAGACCTAAGAAGCTTCGGATCTCGCTAGCATTGGTCGGTCTTTCCCAATTCTTCACAACTTCAACTTTTGATGGATCTACTGATAAGCCATCCTTTGATATAACATGCCCGAGAAAAGTTACTTCCTCAAGCCAGAATTCACACTTGCTGAGTTTTGCGTATAATTGGTTTGCCCTTAATATTTGTAATGCAATCCTTAAATGCTCCTCATGCTCTTCCTTGGTCTCGGAATAAATCAATATATCATCGATAAAGACCACCACGAATTGATCCAAATAAGGCCTGAATATACTATTCATTAACTGCATAAAGGCAGCAGGGGCATTCGTTAGTCCGAAAGGCATAACAACAAACTCATAATGGTCATACCTGCTTCTGAATGCAATCTTATGAATGTCCTCATCCTTGATTCTTAACTGATGATATCCCGACCTAAGATCAATTTTGGAAAAGTACTTGGATCCTGAAATTTGATCGAACAACTCATCGATTCTCGGCAGTGGATACTTGTTCTTGATAGTGAGATGATTCAACTGTCGATAGTCGATGCATAACCTCATGGATCCATCTTTCTTCTTTACAAATAGTACAGGTGCTCCCCACGGGGAAGTACTCGGTCTAATGAATCCTTTCTTAATGAGTTCCATCAATTGCTCCTTTAACTCCTTGAGTTCGGCATGGGACATTCTATACGGTGCCTTAGAAACTGGACCCGCACCAGGAACTAAATCGATGGTGAAGGCCACATCTCTTTGCGGGGGTAATCCAGGCAATTCCTCCGGAAACACATCCGAAAATTCTTGCACAACTAGGATATCCTCTATCTTAGTTTCCTGAGCCTCCTTAATCGTGACAAATGCAAGGAAAGATACACATCCTTTCCTTATTAGCTTGCTAGCTCGGAGAGCCGAAATAAGAGGTGACTCGCTCCGACTCTTAGGGCTAGAATAGACTAGTTCTGGAAAGTCCTTGAAAGTAACATTGCTATTGTGGTAATCGACTGTTGCCTGGTATTTGGATAACCAATCCGCTCCTAATATGACATCATACTCCTTTAGATCTAAACATATGAGATCGATAGGAAGATTTCTTCCCCTCACTAAGACTTCACAGTTTTGATAATGGTGAGTAATATCGGTTTCGTTTCCGAGAGGAGTAGATAAAATTATTTTCATCCATTCCGGTTCCATAGGTAGTGGGTTAGCAAACTTCTTGGAAATAAAAGAATGTGATGCACCCGTATCAAATAAGACATGTGCATACTTGGAACAAACTTTTAGTGTACCTTCTACTAGTCTGCCTTCTTCTTCTTCGGTCTCCTTAATTGCGTGAAGACGAGCGTTCTTGGTTACTGGGCACTTCTCGTCACCGGTTTGATCATTAAGTAATGGGCAATCGGGAATCCGATGCTCACGGCTCCCACAACGGAGACATGCTCCTAGTTTCCTCCAGCACTCTTCGGCTTTATGACCAGCCTTGTCACAATGCTTGCATATTATAGTCGAAGGTGTAGTAGTGATAGAGAAGGGCTTGGTCTTCTTAAATTTTTGGTCTTGAGAAGAAGTACCTCCAGTGCTAGACCTCTTCTTGAAGTTGGGTTTAAAGGAACCCGAACTTGTAACTTGTTCCTTCTTATCCTTCCCACGGATTCTATCTGATAGCTCCGTGGCATCTTCTAACAATTGAGCTCAGCGTATTATCTCTGAGTAGACCTGAATATCCATCGGCGCCAGCTGGGTAATATATTGGGGCCTGAGCCCATTAAGGAACCTCCTAGCTTTCATCTTCTCGGTGCTAACTAAGTGCTTAGCATACCGAGACAATCTAGAGAATTATGCCTCGTACTCCGCCACCGATAATGACCGTTGCTTGAGTGCGGCAAATTCGGTAGCTTTCTTTTCTTGGACTCGGTCCGAAAAATATTTAGCGTTGAAATGATCAACGAATTCTTCCCAAGTAACTTGGTCTTGATTTAAAGTAGCTTCTATTGATTCCCACCAGCATCGGGCATCCCTTTCTAACTAAAAGGTAGCTAATAAGACTTTATCTTGATCCGTGCACTGCATAACACGGAATATACATTCCGTCTCCCTGATCCAGTGCTCTGCGTCGTCCGGATCAGTAGAACCCATGAATTTGGGAGGGTTCATGTTCTTGAAGACTTGGTGGAGACTTCCGGCTCGTTGTGCACCTCCCTGTGCTACTTGTTGCAGCACTTGGGTCATGCCTTGGAGTGTACGCTGCATGTTGCGCCACTGAGCATGTTCGGCAGCCATTACCCTACAATTACAATAACTATATTAGTATATACTCGCGTTAAGGGCTTTTAAGTTAACTCAACCCTTGGTTCTACCCGATCTCACCGGTTATAGGTTAAACCTATCCTTGGACTTGGGTTTTCCTAGGAATTGAATACCCTAGGCTCTGATACCACAAAACCTGTCACGCCCCAAGAGCGGAAGATACCCGGAGACGCGTGACGAGTTTATATCAATCATGTCAATCAGAGTATTAGTGTATTCGACACCAAAATCAGAGATGCGCAAAAGTAAAGATAACCCAATCCTTTATTCCTTCATAAGAATATGTCTATTACAAACCTTTGAAGTACTAACTAAAATAAAGGAAAAATACAAGGTTGACCCAAGAAAATATGAAAAAGACTAGATAACACGGAAGAAGCTCTATCTCTTTCACTCTTGATTTTCCCCATCTGTTTGAGTTCCCTCTTCGTCGGACTTACCTGAAAAGTAGGGAAACACTAAGTGAGCGAACGCTCAGTAGGAAATTATATCTCAAGAACTAGCAATGGGTTTAAGTAATTACATCTTTCATGAATGCACTATAGCTATGCATGCTCGCATAAAACGACAAGATAGAGAGAGAGTGTATAACAATAAGACAGCAAAAAGAACTAGTCATGAACTTTCAAGAACTTATATCGAAAGATATCAAGATATTTAAGCAAGTAGACTCATCATGTCATGTTGGAATTTGGCTATCATGTTTCAAGCACGCAAGTATGCAATTGCCCTTTTTCGGGTCACGCAAGTCATGTAATATCAAGTCAAGTACAAGTACAAGATTTGTGGAATGTTCAATCAAGTTAGTCATGCACTTCGGTATAATGCCAATACCGTGATCAATCAACTCCCATGGGCACAAGTACTTTCGGGTGCTCCTCCCAGGACCAGATCGGGCCCTATATGCGCAGGCATTAATCATGTATTTTAACATCCACTTTTGTGTATAGCCAATATGGAATTTCAAGAATAAAGCTTGTAGACATGTAGGGTAAACTAGGGTAGAGTCCAAAAATTATGACACTTGTCATAGAATGGCGATAATAACGGTACAATCATGATTATCGATAAAACTAGGTGGAATTGGTTCCCTAACTTGGGTACCATGACAAGCAAGTATGGACATTCTTTATATAAATTGAGGTCCACATGAACAGCACATCAATGTCAAGACGTCCTCATTCTTACTATAGAATTGAGGTCCACAAGAACATCATGTTGAATATAGAATTGGGGTCTATAAGAACAGCATAATAATGTTGATATAGAATTGGGGTTTACAAGAATAGCATCAAATGGCATGATAACCTCATCCCATTAAGAGAATTCTCATGATACACACTTTGCATAACATGAGGGCCGGTATACCATGTTTCTTCAGAGTAACATGGCAAAACAGTGTAATGGGTTTTTATGGTACAACCAGCTCAGTCGGCCTTGAGGGAATCCAAGGCTGCGAGGAGACTTACGGAGGTCTCTATGACTAACTCGCTAGTCTAAAGGAACGGAATGTCCAATGGAGAGCTTGTATGTCAATGAGAATTGAGGGTAGTGCGATAAAACATCATGAAACATGGGACTATATTCACGGACTGGAATATAGTGCCGATATATATATATATAAAGCTCTCGGTTAACAGTAATCAGTGAAACAGTAATGCAGAAAAATAGCGACTTTGGTAAAGCCGTTTTTCATGAAATTAACGCCTTAATCAGGGGCGTTTATATTACATTCGACGACGTACATAGAAGTCGTCCTTTCAATATTTCTAATTTATAGAATATTAATAATCTGGAATTTTTAACAGAAACGCGCCCTGGACAGGGGCGTGTCTCTTCAATATGTGCCCTGGTCTAGGGCGTCAGTTAAACATGAGACGACCTGGACAAGGTCGTGAATTCAAGAATTTATCAATTTTTCAGATAATAAAATTTCAGGAATCAGGGTACATGATCGTGGCAGGAAAAATAGCAGGATTACAAGAGATTGATCATGCATTAACTTAGAATCATGTTTGAATAGATACATAATTTTAAACATGGCATTTATTAATTAAGAGAAATTGACATCCGTGTGAAGGGCGTCAAATATGGAGTTGACGACCTAATCATGGTCGTTTCTTTTAAATTAGCGCCCTTGACAGGGACACTTCCTTCAAAAACTTTGCAGAAACGCAAAAAAACTATATGCATGTATTAACGGATGATGTTAAAATCATTATTATGCTAGTTTGGGGCTACAGTCCTTGAGAAAACCTACCTTTAAGAAGATTTTGACCGACGAACGGAGGAAGGTTCAATAATAACGATGCTCTGATCTTCCGGAAGCAGAGGAAGATGATAATGAAAAACTCCTCTGATACTTCGGTAGTTTGAAGAAGATGTAGACGATGATGAAGACCCTTCGTTCTTCAGCACGTCAACCTACAGAACACATGAAGAATATTAGCATCCTTCATGACTAAGAATTATGGACAGAGGAAGAAAACGGTACGAAGAACCATCTGTTCTTCACGCAGCAGCAACAGCTTTAGGGTTTGATCGGACAGGGTTATTTATAGGATTTTGGGTATCCTAATAGAGTTAGAATTTGATTAAGGGTAGTATTCCCTTGATAGAGTCCTTACTATATCCTACCCTCGACGTAGTTATCCATAACTTGCCCTGGATAGACTCCTGGGTCGAACGAAACTCGAACTGAATTAACGTCTTAAGCGAGGGCGTCGAATTTAAATTGACGCCATGTCTAGCGTCGTTACTTATGTAAAACGCGCCCAGGTAGAGGGCGTTTTATTTCCTTTTTACTAGATTGTATCTTTCATCGTTTGAAATTTGACGTCCTATGGCATAGGCGTCCTTTTTAAATTAACGCCTTAGACAGAGGCGTTTCCTTTTGAATCAGCGCCTTTATAAAAGGCGTTATTTTTTCCTTTGATTAATGATTTACTTATTTAGGCTCTTTGTCATCTATTTACTTATCTTTTATTTTTAATTTGATTTATTTAAAAAAATCTTATTTTTATCAGTTGTTTTCGTGTCGTCCTCGTCTTCGAGTCGTTCGTACGTTCGAGCAACTTAGTACTCGAGTTGTTTTCGTGTGTATTCAAGTCTTTTTAGTAAAGTGTCGTTTCACATCGTGCCGTTCTCTTTACTGTTTGTTATGTCGTGTTGTTTTTGTATTCATGCCTTCGTGTTGCTTTTGTATTAGTGTCTTCATGTTATTCTTGTGTTTATGTCCTCGTGTTGTTTCTTTGTATCTTCGTCGAGGTTCCTTCTGATCGCGTGTTTGTCTACCGTTTCACTCCGTGAGACTTCCTTCTCACCTCGTGCTGTTCTCTTCTGACTTCGTGTCATTTTTCTTTGTAGTGTTAAGCTTTATTATTGTGTATCTCGTGTCGTTCTCTTCGTAGTGTTTGTTTTGTTACAGTGATACTTCATGTCATTCTCTTTGTAGTGTTAGCCTTTTTAGTATGTATCTCGTGTCGTTCTCTTTTTACCTCGTGCTGTTTTAATCTGACCTCGTGTCATTCTCTCTTTATTTCGTACTGTAGTAATCTTGTGTATCTCGTGTCGTTCTCAGTACAGTGCATCTCGTATTGCTATCACATACCTCATGCAGTTTTAGTTTTTGTGGCCCTGAGTTCTAATGGTTTAATTTCTTTACAGGAGAAGAAGAAGGTGGTCCGGGGAAGAACATTCACCAGTGACTGGGCTGCACGTGATTCAATGCTAAAGAAACCAATGCTATAAAGGCACGTGGCAAGAAGGTTCTGGATGAAGTGTGGGAGGCACACGCATTCTGCACCTTACCCACCTGCTGCTGCTGCTATATATTGAAGCCTTCGTCCACAGATGAAGGTTGATCGAAAGGAAAAAGCAAAAAGTAGAAGTGCAGAGAGTTCGATCCAGAAAAAGAAGAGAAGAAATTTGAGTGAGAGCAGAAGAGAAAGAGCCTCCCTGAGAAACTAGCGTGTTCCAGTTGAGAGAAAAGAGAGAGCAGAAGAGTGATCAGAAGATGGGTATTGACTTACGGATCAAATCCGAAGTCTGCTGCTCAGTTTGAGCTACATTGTTTCCAGTTTCTGAACTTTGGATTCTTGTCTTTCTTGTTTTCGTTTCTTATATGTTTTTCATTCTTGATTGAGAGTTCTCTGTGTTACCTCCTGGTGTTCAGGGGAAGAGAGAGACGTGTTCTCTCTGGTTTACTTGCAACAGAGGTTGCAGTAGTGTTCCCTCTCGTAGAAGAGGTGTTCCCTCTGGGATTCAGAGGAAGAGAGACCTTGGTCTCTGGTTCTAGTGACTGTAGATCACTAGTGTTCCCTCCGGTTGGAGGAAGAGGAAATTGTTTTCCTGGTTTCTAGGGACTTGACGTCCTTAGGGTTCCCTCCGGGTGTGGAGGAAGAGGGGAGGATGTTCCCCTGGTGAAGCTGTGAATCAGCAGTTGTCGCAGACTAAGTCTGCTTTGCTAGCAGTGCTAGTGGAATCCTCACTTCGATTTGAAATGAGGGGTGGACATAGGCAGACTGGAGATCTGGCCGAACCACCTTAAAAACCTCTGTGCCCTTGTGTGATTGTCTGTGGTGGTTCTGGTGGTGTGCCTTCTATCTACTCGAGTTATTGTTCGCACTGCGGTTTTTGTGGGCTCATCTGCGAGATTGCTTGTTTTCAGTGAATCACTCTTCAGTAATTTTTAATCGGTTGAAAACAGTGATCTATTCATCCCCTCCCCTTCTAGATCACTTCATATTTCTCGTATCACCTCGACAACCCCCCACCAACTTACCGCGAAGGGGCAGGGTGGAGCCTACCTAAACAAGGATGCGACCCCACACTCCCAATCAACCAAGAGAAAGAGCGTCACTTCTATGATGGCTAGACAAGGTTTGCGGGATGTCCAATATTAGGCGTCTACATAAAGCACGGTTCCCTTGAAAGGTGTCCTTTCACATATATGAAAACTGATAGAACCACTGACCAGAAGGAACTAATCTGGTAACCTCATGATGACAAGGACACTTGACTGTCCCACTACAGCTAGAAGAGGAGGTTATGGAGTTGACTTCCGAAAAAGATTGCATTGTCTCTTTCTGAAGTCCGAGCTTTGTTGCCACAGGGCAGGGCTTGCTTTATCAAGTTCGAGCTTATGCAGTCCGAGCTCATTAATGAAGACTGAGCATAGTGAGGCTCGGCTCTGCTTTGTGAAGTCCAAACTTATGCAGTCCGAGCTTAATCTGAGCTTGTGCATTAAGACTGAGCTTAGTCCGAGCTTGTGTATGTAGACCGAGCTTAATCCGAGCTTGATCATGAAAGACCGAACTTGATCCAAGCTTGATCTGTCTGAACTTTAGACAGGCTAAACTCTCAGCCTTGGCTGTGATCGCTTGGGCAGAGCTTTAAGATCTATTTTTTACCCTTGCTCACCTATTTGTCACCCTTACCGGCCTTTTGTTTGTCTTGCAAGTGTATTTGTTACTGGTGTGACACATTCGTCAGCGTTATCACCCATTTGTCAGCTTTACTGGGCTATTTTTCACCCTTATCGCTTATTTGTCTGCCTTACCTATCTATTTGTCACCCTTATCTTCATTTAGCCATCGCCTTTGCTCTTTTTCAACCTTGTGAGCCATTTGTCTGCCCTGTGAGCCATTTGTCACCCTTGTAAGTCTATTTGTCAGCTCTAACAGGTATTTCTCGCCTGTGTATGGATATTTGTCACCCTTACTTGATTGTGTATATGCCTTTTTCTTTTAGCTTTGTAGCAGCCCTGTAAAGCCATTTGTCATCCTTATTTGTTTTTTGTCTCCCCTATGAGCTATATGTCACCTTTGTGAACCATTTTGTCCCAGTAGTTGCCACAGGGTCGAGCTTAGGCTTCAGGGTCGACTCTCGGGCGGTCGACCTGCTGGCTTGCTTCTCTTCAAGTCTCAGACGGTCGACCCTCAGCGGTCGACTCTCGGACTTACTGCTTGATAGCTCGACTCTCGGAGTCTCGGACTCGGCTTGAGCTGCAGTCGCTCGGCTCTCGGCGGTCGACTTGGACTTGACTGCGTCAGGCTCGATTCTCGGCTGGCTTTGCTCGGCATGTATCTTTCAAAGTCTACTGACATTTCTTTAGCTGGGCTTTATGAAGTCCAAGCCTAGTTGCATTGACGCTCGTCCATTGCTGCGTCGACTCCACTCATGCTACAGTCGCTCGGACAGAGCTTTGACAGATTGGGGTCGACTCAAGGTGTTGACACTTTCTTCTTGCTTGATTCGAAGCTCTTTTGCCCTTGTTGTTTGGCATCCCATTTCTGCTACTATTGCTAATGTTGGCCTTGTTCATTACTTTCACTTCAATGCATCATATCGCATTTCACCATTGCAAAATATCTTTCACACTGCTCATCTTCATGAGGCCATACACTTGCCAGCGCTGATTTTGACCTGAACTGCATATAAGTTGACATCATCAAATGCATATTAGACTTATCAATGAGTCATAGTCAGACATCATCAAAACTAGAGGCACAACACGCTTCACCTAACAGAATTTTCAAGAATTTCCTCCTGTGCTGCTACGAAGGAAATGTGGGATCGACTGGAGGTAATATATGAAGGCACCTCAGAGGTAAGAGAGACCAAAGCAAACATGCTGATTTCAGATTATGAGATGTTTAAAATGAAAACCGTGGAATCAATATCTGAAATATATGCCCGACTGATGCAATTAACAAATAGCCTGAAAAGCCTAGGGAAAAATTATACTAAACAAGAACTTGTTAGGAAAATCTTAGGTCTTTAACTCCGGTCTGGCATACCAAAGCAACTATTATTGAAGATTCCAAAAATTTATCTGCTATGAATGTTGATGAACTGATAGGATCATTGATGACATACGAGCTCAACTTGAAAAGGAAAGAAGACGAAGGGAAAAAAACCAGTAGCCTTGAAGGCTAACTCAAGCAGTTCTGATTCTTCCGATGAAAGTAGTCATCTAGTATTGAAGAAGAGTCTGGTGAGTTCGCTATGCTCACTAGGAAATTCAAAAAATTCCTCTAGAAAGAAGGTAAGGGCCTTAAGAATAAAAAGGCTCAGGTAAGAAAGCCCTCCAAATTTAGATATGCATCTTCTAAGAAAACTACTAACAAAATTGTCTGTTATAATTGTAGAAAACTCGGGCATGTCAAGATAGAATGCCCAGAAGCTATGAAGAAGGCCAACTCCAAGTGGAAGGGAAAGAAGCCAAAGGCTATGATAAGCATTTGGAGTGTTGAAGAGGAAGATGAAGAGGAGGAGGCCACCTCTGATGAGAGTGATGGAAAGATCTACCTCATTGCTAGAGGAGACCATGAAGATGATGAGGTATCTTCCCCTTTTGAATATTTTACTATTAGTGATTGAGAAGATGTATACACTGAACTGTTGAATAAGTATGATGATGCACGTAAAGAAAATAAGTCATTGAAGAAAAAAGATTAATTAATTCATTCATGACACTACCCTATCTAATAAAAATGCAACTCTTGAACTGGAAATAATTGATTTGAAAAAGATGATTGATGAACTGGAGGAAAATGGATCTGAGTTAAAGGAATTGAGAGAAGAGAATGAGAATTTGAAAAATGTGATTGATAATCTGAAACTAAAAATGCAGGGATATGAAAAAGAAACCCAACTTGCTATGGATAAACATGATGCTGTTAAGAGAGTTAATCATCAATTGCAAACAGAAGTTGAAAAACTTAAAGAGGAACTTAAGGATAAACAAAACTCTCTTGAAAGTTAGTTAAAGGAAAAGACCATCTAGATGTTGTGCTCAGATCTAGTGTAAATTTCTAGAAAGAAGGATTGCATTATAATCCACTAATTTGAGCTCACTATAAATTATTCACTAATTTCAGACTTAAGTTGGGCTTTAAATATACCGATATATATATTTTTGGTTATCGATGATCATTAGTAATTTTATCAACTAATATCATAACTCTCGAAATCATATTATCCCGCCATATTTTACTTTTATGGGATTTATCTTAAAGATAATTTCCCATGCTTTATCTCTATTTTATGAATCTTAAATAAAGTTAATTCACTAACGATAATTAAATTTCTTCTTGATTTAGAATTAGAATGAGATAGTTTAATATCCAAATTGTCTTTTAATCTTCTCGCATAGATCTCCATTTATTTATATCTTGATGCCTTTATTTTATCTTTAACAAAAAGAGTTTGTTTTTATTCTTCATAAGGACTTACAAGGTTCACAATTATCTTTTCTCTTCCTAAAATATAAATAATTATCCCTATTCTATTTTTCGTAATTTGCTGGGCGTTACATATTAAGTTCGTTTTTAGTCCCAAAAACATGTTGTCTATCATAATAGAACGCAGGAAAAAACCAGGATCTTTTTGTAACCCGAGCATAGAACGCGGTTAGGGAAGGGCTGCTACCTGATGGTAGCGGTAGGTCAACGACTGCGATCTCGCCACTTTGTCCCATTTCAAAAGAAGCTCCCGCCAGGCAGATGGTGGTTTATTGCAGCACCGTGGTCTCCAGGCTGCGGTCACAGTAGTTCCGTGACCAGGAACCGAGCCCTACCTTCCGGCGAACTCCGACAAACCTCGAGTAAACCGCATGTAGCCATCGCTATACTCAATAAAAATTCTGCAAAATGCAACCAAAGGAAAGAGGACTTCAAGACGCATGCGATGGAATGATTTAATTAGAGTTGGGCCTGAGAGAAACCTACGTTAAACGTGTTGAAGTAAGGCGACGAACTCCGGAACCCTAGTCAAAACCTTCCTCTAGACTCAATGATCCCACCCTCAAACTCACACGCCATCAGTTGCCCAAGAAAAAATGAGGTTCTTGGTAGTGTAGGCCTTCGATTTATAGGGCTAGGGGCGACCCTAGGGACGTGGTATCGATCGAGGAACGACGTGGAGAGGAACCCATGAGATATTCGCGGTTGACCAAGTCTCGCACAGCCAAACCTTGCAATTCGAATCCTAGGTTAGGGTTTTTCGAAGGGAATGCAAGAGAAAAAGATCCTCCGACGTGGGCCAAGAATTTGGGTTCAGATTGAGCCCATTAGGGCTCGAATTGGGCTCTAATCTGGTCAATTAAGGCTGTTCTAATCGAGTTCCGAGTTCTAGCAAAAAACCTCTAATTTGGGCCTAATAAAATTATCTTTTGGGGTTGTCTTAGTTGGCAATTTTGTTGAAAATTCTATCCTCTACACGAATATGTATTTTTTGCATTTTTATAAATTAGTTGAAATTTGACTAAAAGGGGCAATTAATCTAATTTATTATTTAATTCAGGTTGCTACACCGTCCCCCACTTTAAGAAATTTGGTCCTCCAAATTCACTGAACTCATTGAAGCAAAAAGACAACTACTGATACTGACCTTAGAATAATTTGGGATACTGCTTCCTGATTGCTTCTTCAGATTCCCACGTAGCTTCTTCAATTCCACATCTACTCCACTGGACCTTGACCATCGGTATGGACCGATTCCAGAGTTATTGATACTTCTGGTCCAGAATCTTGATAGGCTTCTCTTCGTAGGATAAGTCCTCCTTCAACTCCAAATCCGCATGATGCATGATGTGCGAGGGGTCGTACACAAACTTTCGCAACATGGACACATGGAAAACATTATGAACGCTTGACAATTGGGGTGACAAAGCCAGCCTATACGCAACTTTGCCAACCCTCTCCAAGATTTCAAACGAGCCAACAAATCTCGGGCTCAATTTACCCTGTATTCCAAATCTTCGGACTCCTCTCATAGGCGAAACCTTCATAAATACATGTGTTGTGTCCCTGGTGGTTTAGATGATGTCAAACACTACGACTCATTAATGAGTCTTTTTATGGTTTTGATTTTATGTCTCTGAATTTATAAATAATAGGATGACAGATTATTTCATAAAGATCAAAAATTGCAATTCAAGAAAGCTCAGATTCTGAACTTCAGAAAGTTCAGAAATGATCAAGTTCAAAACATGTCAAGGCCCAGAGATTGCATTTAAGGAAGTTCAATTGAGGATAAGTCGACTTAGCAAATATACAAGTCGACTTGCTAAAGTTAACAAGTCAGCAGACAGTGTCAGTTCAGCAGGGTTGATGAAGTTTCATGAAGACATTCAAGTATAACAAGCCCTATGTGAAAATGTATCTAAATGAAGTCAACTAAGATGTGTACATGAAGTGTTCGACGAAATGTCAGGCCACTGAATCCATCCAAGCTCAACAAAGAAGGTGTTCGATGAAATGCCATCAAAATCCAAGTCCATTATTTCTATGCAAGCCAGCAGAAGTTAAATGTTAAGTCAGCATTAAGAAATTGGATGATCAGCATTAGTAGTCAAGCCCAAATGCAAACAAGAATGCAGTAATAAGCTTCAAGCTAGCATGAGCAAGCAAGCTACCAAGTCTGTAGCACAAGGGCCAAGTTCAAAATCACCCAAGTCCAAGCAGTAGTAGCAGTCAAGCTCTTCAGCAAGCCTTGTCTCCAAGAGTCAACATTTGAAGTCGACTCCAATTTGTCAAAACTCTATCCAGGCGTCTGTAGCATGAATTGCGTCGACACAGTGAGGATTGTGAGTCGACGTAATGCATCAAGTTCCTGAGGAACGCCAAGCTGTGCATCGACCTCATCTGCATAAGGAGTCGACACATCTAAAGAAATCCAGCCTAGCACGTGAACAACTTATGAAGACCACGTGATTTTCAACTCTAATCATTGGCGCACATATCCTTAGGCCACGTGGCACCTTTCTAAGAAGGATTCTGAAGGAAGAATATTCTGTGGGACAGATGGACCAATAGCAGAAATATTCTAAGGATAAGATTATTTCAGAAATAGCTTATGTTCTGCTCTATATAACTAAGCCTTCTCCTTCGAAGAAGGCTGCTGAACATAGAAGAGAGCTGCATGGGCTTTAGAAGAAGGTGGCATTTTAGAGAAAATCTGAGTAGAGCAGTTCGAAGAGAATTAGAGTGAGAATCTGAGAGAAGGGGAAGAAGATAGAGAAAAGAGAGATTGATAGCCCGTTTCAGAAGTTGGCAGACCCAGTTCGTGAGAGGAAGATCTGAGAGCAGCCGTGGAGTTCTCTTGAAGATCCGTTTGAAGAATTGGCTTCTGGATCAGATCCAAAGCCTTTACTCCTCGGAGCTACATTTTTTTCTTTGCTTTCTTTTTGTTTTTTGTTTGTTCTTTTCCATCTCTACTTTATCATTCTGATATCCTGTTTTGGAGTTCGGGGCAAGCTGTGTGTCAGCAGAGGATTTGTTCCTCGTGAGGATTGGTTCCTCGTCAAGCTGTTAGTCGGTTGAAGCTGTGAATCGGCGGTTTGTAAAGGATTGATTCCCTGAAGCTGTGAATCAGCATTCTGCAAGCTGTTAGTCAGCGGAATCCTTACTCAGTTGAGTGGGGGGTGGATGTAAGTCTGCTAGTTGCAGACTGAACCACCTAAAAATTATTGTGCAGTGTGATTGTTCTTGGTGTGATTGCTTTATTTCCATCGATCTGCATTTGCTTAATTATATGTTTTAGGTTAAGTCCTTTGATTGGTATATCAAAAGGGTGTTTCCACACACTTTCCGTGAGGAGGTTTTCAGGACCCAAACCTCCGCCTAGTACCAACTCATTTGGCTGACCTTCTGTGGTTGATGGGTTGTGGAATGCCATCGGATTGAATCTAGCTTAGTTTTTGGCTCAGCTCCGTTAAGTGTTCAGCACTAGTTCTGCATGAACCAGTAACTACTAAGTTGATTTCTGTTGCATTATTCCATCCAGATGTTTGTTGGTTTGAGTTTAACTTTTGTTCAGCACTGGCACACTGCCAAATGTTTGATATTAGCTCTGTCTAAACAATTAACTGGTCATATGTAGTCTAGTTCAGTTCAAATTAGGTTTTTGCTGTGAGCGTTGCAAAGGGCATCTGTTGATTGGCTTAACTTCAGTTTAAGCTTTGTAGTTTGCTTCTTTGTTGAGAGAACTTTTCAGATCACTTATTGCATATTTTTTGTTCAAATTTGAACACTTCAGTGAGTAGTTCTTTATTTCCAATAACTTGCCAGTTTATTGTCAGTTCAGTGAAAAGATTTCTAAAATATTAATTTGAGTTTAGTTCAAATTAGTTGTATTTTTAATTGGGCATAATTCTTGTAAGAGGTTGTATTCACCTCCCCTCTAGATCCAGTTGAGTACCCAACAAGTGGTATCAGAGCGGGTCTCTGACAAATTCAGATCTAACGATCTATAGAGAGGATCCTGGTGCGCTAGTGCATTTACAATATTATGGATCACTGTCCTCAATTTTTTTCGATGGTGTCTCCACCCGTGTTTAATGGTTCAAACTTTACTCTCTTGGTAGGAAGTGTGTGCAAGTTTGTTAACTCAGTTAATCTGAACCTATTGAGCCTTATCTATTATGGTCCACATAAATTGCCTAAGGAGAAATCTAGGTGGACTGATGATCATCGATTGTAAAACAATGATAACCTTAGGATTCTAGACATTCTGAAAGCAACAGTTGACACTAATGTGTTTCCATTTGTTTCTGCCTACAGGATTGGCAAGGAAATTTGGGATAATTTGATTGCCATCCATGAGAAGGAAGAGGAACAAAAGTGTATGATTGTAACACCCCAGATTTTTCTAGGAATTTTCAGGACTTAAGTAAAATTTCTAAGCATTAAATTAAGTTTAATAGGCTGTTAAATAAACTATGGGTTAGATTAAATCAATTTAAAGGCCCTATAATAATCAAAGGGCTATGCCCAATTCAAATAGGCCCATGGACCTAAATCTAAGTCTTTTAGGCCCAAGCCCATATCTAGAGACGTAATTAGGGATTTTAAACGGATAAATAGAATAAATAGGGGATAAATATAGAAGGAGTTGAAGACAATTCAAATTTCTAGCGCCCTGCCAGAAGGCGGTCAGTTGCGCGACCGCGACTGGAAGAAAGCGGTCGCCAGGAGACCGCTACTAGCTTTCGAAAACGTGAGTTGCAGAAGCGTGGAAAAATGGGATTTTCCCCATCCTAATCTCCATGGATCGAAGTGTGTAGACATATAGACCTAGTCTAGGACTCTAGGGGATCGATCCTACTCCAATTTAGGACTCCTAGATCGATCTAATCTCTCAAACCCTAGTAAACCCTATAAATAAGTCTCAGGTTCGACCTGCGCGAACCCTCATTTTGGCTCGCGTTGTTCGACGGTAAGGAGTTGATATTTCAGGTTGGTTCTTTATAACTTTTTATTTCCATTAATCTTATCTAACTCCCCTCCAAATTTCATGCTAGGAGGTCAAGCGTCCAAAAAGTTAGAAGCCCCCGAAGTCGCTGTCCCTTTGCAGTCTGCACAGAAGGTAGTACGTCCGTCCAAAAAAGAAGAGGAGATTAGAAGCCCTAAACGAGGTTAGTTCAAGTTATACCTTTAGAACTTATTGTTGTCCTTTGTATCTTTTAACTATCCTCCAAGTTTGATGACTTTAGGACGAGTGGTTGAAGAGATAGAAGGCCAAGAAGAAGCCGGTTCCACGCAGGACGCGCAGGAGCCAGCATCAACTTCCAGTCAGAAATTCGACCCATAGGAACACTTCCAAAGGTAGGTTATCTCATGATTGGCACAAATAGCAAGTTAGGAGTAAAAGCCCTCTACTTCTATGCGATTTCATGCATTGTACATGTCGTATTTGATGTTTTATCATCACTGCGCATCTAGGTTATTTCTGCATGCATGATTCCTACACTTAATGGTAAAAATGATAATCTTAGATTAATTTGTGAAAACCCATGCATCTCCATGACTTTATGTTGTTGTAGCATGTTTATCTTCCTGTCTAACACATTTACATGTATTTATTTCCTTAAGTTAGGCCTTGCATGACCTAATGACCCCTTATCTGTTACAAGACTAGAAATGGTCTACCAGTGACCGCTACCATACAGAAGAGGTCCTCGACAGACCGCGTATTTATAGAAACGGTCCTATGGAGACCGCTATATCCTTCTAGTTTTCTATCCTTTGTTAACTCCAAACAGATTGCAGATTGACCCTATTATATATATGTTAAGCCTAGGTAATTAGGCCGTATTCATAGTTATGACTGTACATTTATAAACTTGGTTATATTGAGCACCAATCATGCTACGTTTCATGTCTTTCATGCTTTAAAAACCTATTTTAAACTTATGCTATTTTCATGCCAAAACTCTTATAGTTTGTAGTAAAGTTAATTCCACATGGTTCATGGACTTGTCTTATTGTTGTTTTGATCGTTGTTTTATCCTTGGAGTCTTTTCTTAAGTACATGACACGTATTTTGGTATGATGTCATTAGTTACACTTTGCACTTGATAGGAATACAATCTTGGACTTGTGATCCTCTCCGTTGGATATTCCTTCCACCGGATTAGGTGATCATGTTTCAAGGCCTCCGTAAATTTTTGCGAGTCTGGGATTCCCACTAGGACGCCGAGCTAGTTGTACCCTCAAAGCCTAATTGTCTAGAAAGCACTTTACCGGCATTTTTTGTGTCTTGGATTGTAGCATCCCTCAGGCGACCACTACTATCAAGTAGCGGTCATCCCGTGACCGCGTTATTCCAGTTTACACCACTGCATCGACTCTTTCCTTTCTGGTGTCGACTCTGTCTAGAAACGGTCTTGACTTGACCGCCTCTTCATATAAACGGTCCTGGCATGATCGCCTCTTAAAGAAACGGCCCCGATATGACCATTTTATGTCTAAGTATTGATTAACCCGGGGTTTGACCCAAGGGTTGATTTTTCTATGTTCTTGGATGATCTATTGATTATCTAAAACCTAAAACCTTGTTCAAAAAGCTATCTAATGAATTATGAAAGCTAATGATTGGGCCGTTATGCTGTCGAATTCTTTCCGTGGCATGACCTTGTTCTTAATTCGACCTTGAACTCTCATGTTCACAATTGGTGCATTCCTACCTTGTTATTGTTATCCTGGAACTATTGTTGGACTTTACATGATTGGCCTACCTTATTGATATTTCTCATGGAAGTAGTTTGATTTATAACGTGAAGATGCAGATCGGGCACTAATTGTGTCCAATGGCTCGACACTAGCCCCCTCGGCTAATTGCCGGAAACATACTGAAAATCATGGGATATGATGAACACTGGCATCGCGTTGTGCCGGGAGTACTTTTTTTATAGACGAGTGAAAACCACGAGGCAAGCTAGTGAAATTACATTCTTGCGTGATACATGACTTTCTAGTGCATAGCCTTTATGGTTATGAAAAGTGTATTCTTGTTACATTCTTGTTCGTGAAAGGCCATATTTACATTCACGCTATATTCTTGCTTGATCATATTCCCAGTCTACAAGAACTCTCGTGTCTCTTCTTGATCATATCTTATTGTTACTTTGGTTTATACTGCATGTTCTACCATATTTCATTTATCTTCCTCTCTAGAGCTAAAATGCTAATTACTTAAACATTGCTTTCATGTTGATACGAAGATACCTACTGGGTAAGTGTGCTCATTCCCTACTTTTTAAATCTTTTCATGACATTCTAGCGGGTCGGATTCAAACTATTCAAGTGATGGATCCGAGAGAGAATAAGGAAGGAGTGAAACCTTAGATTGTCATTAGTCGATAATCAAGAGTCACTGTGTAATTTTGTCTTCATTGAGTCATGTTATGTAATTTTCTTTTTCTTGAGTCTAGTGGAATAAGAGTCGATATTATGTATCTTTGGATCATTATTATCAATAAAAGTTAGATTCTTATCATACATTGTGTCCATTCATCTCATGTGTGAATGATTTGCGCTCTGATTATATTACTAGCTTGAGGCGTATTGCCGACTGCTTACGTTTCCCCGAGTTACTTCCGCTATATACATATGGCTCGGGGCGTGACAATGATGGCTAACAGTAATCAGAGCCATGAAGAAAGTGAAGAGGTAAGCTCTGATTCTGAGGTAATTTCATTTGATGAGTTGATGAATCTTTATGATGAATTGTTAGATAATTATAAGAAAATAAAATCTGAAGATAAAAAGTTGAACAAGAAAATTGAACAGAATAATTCTAATTCTTCCTATGAAAAATGTTTTCATTTAAAAGAATAAAATGAAGCATGTTAGTTTGATGTTCAAATGCATAAAGAATAAATTGGTTCTTTAAGAGATGAAAAAAAAGATATTCTGGCCAAAATTTCTAAATTACAACAAATAGAAAAAGATCTTAAAGAAAAATTAAATCCAATGGCCAATGATCAAATTCTGAGTGATGAATTAATTCAGGATCAGAACTTTGCAGAAGAAAATGAAAAGCTGGTGAAAGAAATTAAAAAAACTAAAGCAACTCAATACAGCCATGTCTAACAGATTAGTTGCTTTTGAGAAAGGAAAATATATAGCCTTCGTTACTTCTGAATAAATGTCTATTCTTGAACAAGAGATTAACAGCCATAAGGTTGTAAATGGCATGTTAAATGAAAGATTGGCTGCCTATGAAGAGGAAAATGCCAACTCTAAAATCCTCATTGCCTCCTTGGAAAACAAGATCCAAGACTTAAATAATTCCTTATCTAAATTTGTTAAAGGCAAGGAAAATATGGACACACTTTTGGGAGATAAGGTCAGTGTTCAAAGAGAGGGGATAGGTTATAACTCTAAGAACAAAAAGATGTTTGAGAATAAGTAATACACAACTTTTGTGCGAAGTTCAGAAGTTGTTGGCCCTTCTGAAGCATCCCCAAAATAGTTTCTTGCTTATAAAACTCAAAACAAAGATAAATTTCAGAAAAAAGAAAACCCATCTGTAGCAATCACAGAAAAATAACTTCATTGATTCAAATGTGCATGTTAGGAATTCTCATAAAAAACACCATGCTTCAAAACAAACGAATGTTGGCCGTTTCTATTGTGGTAAACATGGTCACTTAATGCATGATTGTAGGATGATGAGAAAGGATGAGATGAACACTGGTAGGATGCATGCTTGGAAACCTCATGCTAAGAATAATACGGTTTAGAAAAAGAAGGTTAAATGCTTACACTATGGACAGTATGGACATATGATGAAAAATTGTTTTGTCGTGAAAAATGATGAAAAGAAAGCATGCAAAAAGACTAATGTTTCAAATAAACAAAAAGTTTTTTCAAACAGAAAATCTTTCTGTTATTTCAGATGTGGAAAGTTTGGCCATTCAGTCAAAGACTGTTGGCAACAGAAAAGAAGAAGAAATTTTTATGTTAAAAATGATAACATGCCTGGTTATTCACAGAAATTCAGTGATTATGTTTATGAGAAAACTGTGAAGTACTCAGGTTCTTGTCATTACTGTGGTAGATTCGGGCATGCAATATTTTATTGTTCTTTAATGAGATTTGATGATTTTAATGCCCTGAAATCATGGAGAGCTCCCACTAGAGGTGCGGCTAACTTGCAAGGACCCAAGAATTCTTGGGTACCTAGAGATTCAAAATGAGAACTATTTTTGTAGGTGTGCCTTGAAGGAAGACAAAAATAAAAGGGGGTTCAATAAAACAAGGCACTCGTGGTTGGTAAAAATCCCATGTTCTATTTTTACTGTTTCATTTGTTGATTTTCAATAACTCCCTTCTTGATAAGTTACATATCATGCTTTAATCAGGTCAGATAGAATTAATGTGTTCATTTTGTTTGATTGTTTTAATTGTGTGTTCATGTGTTAGATGTAAAGCTAGCCCAATGGTATATGAAATAGTGTTAGTGGAAGGACAGATCATGTCTGTCTGAAAATTCTCACTATGCGTGAGTGTTTATGACTCCGCCAGGTATCAGGGGATTGTTTGTACAGCTAACTTGGAGTTTTTGGTTTGAATAATTAAGGGGGAGTTTGGATGTTTTGATCTGTAATAAAAATTCAATTTTTACATTGAAAATCTACTGCATATGTTCTTATGACTGCATATGTCTGCATGGTCATGCATAGCTTGAAAAATCTATTGTTCACACTGGAATGCAATGCATTTTTTTTTACTAGTGTAATTTTCCAGTGCATCTAGATAGGAGGAGTTTTTGCTTCCAGCAATCTACTTCATATGCATGTGTCATTTCAGAAATTACAGCATGATATAGATGTCAAAAATTCCAAAAAGATCATCTAAAATACATGCACACACTTAGGGGGAGTAAAAGTGAACAAATTTTTGGTTTATGCTCCTGAGTTGCATGTTTTAATATTATTGCAAATTGAAATAAAAGTGATTTTGTTCAAAAAGGAAGTCTGCCTGTGAAAATCTTTCTGTCTGATGTAATTAGTCGACACATTGAAGAGACTGCGTCGACATCGTAGTTCAAATTGATCAAATTCTCGTGTTTTGGCAAACCAAGCTGAGTTGACTCACTGAACAGATTATGCTCTTGCATTTTCAAAACCAATATGGAATACCTAATTATCCATTTCTCACTCTCATTCCATGATTTGGTATTTCAGAAATTACATGAGCTCAAAATTGTTATGTTTTGGATCATTCTGTCAAATCCATGCATTTGCTGAAGGGGAGCTTTCACTGAAAGAGTCTTGAATTATATTTTCTCAGGAAGGAGTGTGTTATCTGTCAATCATTCTTAGATGTCATTCCCTATGAGAATTGATCTCTTCAAACTCCCACATTTCTTCTATCTGCCTGAATGTTTATGGACATCCTTGAAACGTATTCTTGCTATATGCTTGGCTATTCTTGTCAAACTTTCTTGAACTACATTGATGTCAAGAGGATTCCAATATGTGTACCAAAATCATAAATCTGAGTAAACTTTAATTAGGAATCTTCTATTATGAAGCCTTATGATTATCCAAAATAATCAGTTGGTTTAAGCTTAATGAATTCAATGAGTTTAAAGATGAATGTCTTGAAAATGTTTGCATTCAGCTTTAATAGACCTTAACCTATTTTTACATGTTGTGTCCTGAAAGACTTTCTGAAATTTGAAAGATTCATAGATCATGGCAACTTTGGTTGAGATACTCAAATTGAGTATTGTTTTTAAACATTGAGATAATCTGAAAAATTCATAAGGGCAACAAATGTCAGAGCAATGACAATAGTCCACTGAGAAACTATGTCTCTTGACTTTTGAAGTTTAGTGGACGGTGTCATGAGGTGCCACTGTTAACTCTATATAAAATAATCATGAAAACCAAGGCCGAGCAATGGCAAGCTCATTGAGAAATGTATCTCACTCATCAAATGAAATGAGTTGAGACATGTCATGAGGTGACAATGCTACCTCTGTTCAATTCGAAGCATGATAGTCAGTTATACTGAGTACCTAGGGATACTGGCGTCTAAACAACATGTATCCTTAAGATACAAAGTGTGTACTGGACTTAAATGTTATTAAAATTTTGTTGAGAAAAAGAAAAAATAGAATATGGTAGCAAAAGCTAAAAGAAAACTACTGAACCCAGGAATTCAATCAAAAACTCCATGAATGTTTAACCTCAATACTAGTCTTAGTTACTCCCAAAGGAGTCAGTGATTTTGAATGAATAAGATAAAGAAGGTTATACAGTGTATTAATATAAAATTTTGGTTCATTTCTATTAAGCCTGAATGCAGAAATCTTTCAAAGAAATTTCATTGATAAACTCAGAAATCATTAAATTTGAACCAAGCTGTTAAATAAGAGATACATCATAGCAAGCTCTATGATAGAAAAGTCTGAAATCCAGTTAATTCTGATTTATGAAATTAGTATCAGACTGAGAATTCTTATGAGTTACTATACTTGGAAGTCCTTGCTTGAAATAATTCTTCCAACTCTTCATGCTTGCCCAAACTATTTCATTCAAGACATGGGAATGCATGGTTAATCATGATTTATTACTTTCATTATTAAAGGTATGAAGTATGCATGCTAAGTTAACCCTATATGCGTAATCAAAATAAAACATGAAATACTCCGAGTACCATGCATTAAAATGACTAAAAATTGAGGGCTTTTACTCCTAAGATCATGTTCAAGCCGTTCATGAGATAACCTACCTCTACTTCTGAGCTTTAGACTTCGAATTTAGGGCTGGAAGTCAACCCTAGTTTCTGCTCGTTCAGAACCGAACCTGCAACTTTGTGGCTTTCTAACTTCTGATTCTCTTCACCTATTATCACGAAACTTTGAGGGTAAGAAGATGGTACTATAAGGAACAAATAACTCTAAAGAACTTCTATCTACTTACCTCGTTTAGGGCTTCTAATCTGTTGATCAATCTGGCCTAGTCGCATAGTTTCCTGGGTCACTTGCACCGAACCAGCAACTTTGCAGACATCTATCTTCTTGTAGGCTTGATCTCCTAGAACGAAATTTGGAGGGCAGTTAGACCTTAGTATTATGAACCAAATATTCTAAACTACCTACCTCAGATAATGCTTCCTTACCTTAGTTCCACGCGAGCCAAACGTAAGGGTCGCGCATGTGAAACCTCAGGTCTATTTATAAGGTTAGGTAAGGTTTCTTGGATTAGAACGAACCTAGAGTCCAAATTAGACTTTAAATTCGATCCTCAAGCATTCTAGACTCTTCTAACTAGGGGATAACATCGATCCTGGGTGATTAGGATGCCAAAGTTCCCATCTTTTCATGCCTTCTTCCATTCACGGAATCTGCAGAGCTTAGCAGTCTAGTCTAGACCGTTTCTAGTCCCCATGCGGTCGCCCGATAGACCGTTTTTGGCTTTGGGCGTCGAATTTGAACTATTTCAAACTCTTTGTTATATATATCTGTTAATTTATCCAATAATTAGTATATTTATCCCCTTAATTTCGTAAATATGTTACTTTAAGCTTCTAGAATATGGGCCAAGTCTTGTGGGCTTGGATTTGGGTCATTTGGGCCTATTTAAATGGACCTAATTCATTAGTTATTATTTGGGGCTTCCATAATAATTTTATTCAACCTAAAATTCATTTAATATTCTTTTTAAGCTGTTATAAAAATCCAAGAAATTTCCAAAAAAAATCAAAAAATTCTAAATTACTTTATATAAAATTCTGGGGTATTACACCCTCCCCTAATTAAGAGAATTTGATCCCCAAATTCAATGCATGGATTTTATTGAGAGTGTACTTACAGTTGAATAGCTCGAAAAATCTCATGCGCATGGCTTCTTCCATTTCCCATGTGACATCTTGATCTAATCCTTTGTTCCACCAGATTTTTACCATAAGAATGGTTTTATTTCAAAGCTGACCTACCTCACGATCAATAATTTGGTAAGGCTTTTGTTTGTATGTCAAATCTTTTTGAATCTCCAAATTGTCATGAGAGATAATGTGGAATGGATCATAGACATATTTCTTTAACATAGAGACATGGAATACATCATGAACTCCTGCTACCTGTGGGGGTAATGCTAGACGATATGCCACTTCTCCCACTCTTTCAAGAATTTCGAAAGGTCCTATGAATCTCGGCGTAAGTTTGCCTTTAATACCAAACCTGCGAATACCACGACCAAGGGAAACCTTGAGAAATACATGATCTCCTACTTGAAATTCCAAGTCTCTCCTTCGGTTATCAGTATAGAACTTTTGTCTATCTTGGGCCATCTTGAGTCTCTCTCGTATCATTTTCACCTTGTCGGTTGTATCTCGAACAAGATCAGGGCCGAGAATTTATCTTTCACCGACCTCGTCCCAGCATATAGGTGTACGGCAACTTCTTCCATATAACGCATCAAATGGTGCCATTTGAATGCTAGTTTGGTAGCTATTGTTATAGGCAAATTCCACTAATGGTAAATGGTTGTGCCAGCTCCCACCGAAGTCTATAACACATGCTCTAAACATATATTCCACCACTTGATTGGTCCTTTCGGTTTGTCCATCAATATGTGGGTGAAATGCAGTGCTAAAATTTAATCGGGTCCCTATGGAGTATTGTAGCCCTTTCTAGAATTGTGAAGTAAATTGAGGGTCTCGACCAGAAATAATGGTGACAGGAACATCATGTAATTTAACAATCTCCTTTATATACAAAGCAGCCATGATATCCACAGACCATCGACTTTTGATAGGTACAAAATGAGCTGATTTTGTTAGACGGTCTATGATTACCCATATCCCATCATGTCCACTTCTTGATTTAGGCAGTCCCATGATAAAATCCATTCCTATACTTTCCCATTTCCATTCCGAAATTTCCATGGGATGTAATTTTTCAGCACGCTTTTGATGTTCTGCCTTAATTTCTTGACAAGTAAGGCAACATGACACATACTCTACTATCTCTCTCTTCATATTGGGTCACCAATAATTTCTTTTAAGATCTTGGTACATCTTGGTAGCACCAAAATGAACAATATATTTTGACTTATGAGCTTCTTCTAAGATCATCCTCTTAGTATCAGCGTGATCCGGAATACAGATGCGACCTTGGAACAACAATCTTCCATCATTTGCAATAGATAAATCCGGTCGTTGTTCCATATTATCCTTAATCTCCAATAATGCAGGGTCATTCCCTTGTAACTTGACTAGATCTTCAATCAATGTAGGTTGTACCCGGATATTGACTATAAAGCAATCTTCTTTATCTAACTTCAACTGAGCAAATTTAGAGATAAGAGTAGTCATACCTTTCATAAGACTTGATAGCTTTCGCATTGGTTTCCTACTGAGCGCATCGGCAACAACATTTGCCATGCCTGGATGATATTGAATATCGAAATCAAAGTCCTTGAGATATTCCAGCAATCGCCTTTGCCTCATATTCAACTCCTTTTGAGAAAAGAGATATTTCAGGCTCTTGTGGTCTGAATATATAGTGAATTTCTCCCCATAAAGATAATGACGCCAAATTTTCAAGGTGAATATGACTGCAGCTAGGTCTAGATCATGAACATGATAATTTTCCTCATGCCGCTTTAATTGTCTTGAAGCGTAGCAAATCACCTTGCCATTTTGCATGAGTACGCACCCTAGGCCAATACTGGATGCATCAGTATAAACTTCAAATCTGCCACCTTCAACGGGCAATGCCAGTACATGTGCCGTGGTAAGATGTTCCCTAAGAGCTAAGAAATTTTCTTCACATTCTTTTATCCACTCGAAAGGATTTTCTTTCCTAGTGAGTCTTGTTAAAGGAGCGGCGATCTTGGAGAAATCTTTGATAAATCGCCTATAGTAACCAGCCAGGCCAATGAAACTTCAAACTTCAGATATGGTGTTTGGTCGGCTCCATTTCTTAAAAGCTTCAACCTTAGAAGGATCTACTGCAATGCCTTCTTTAGAAATATTGTGACCAAAGAAAGAAACCTCCTTCAACCAAAATTCACATTTGTTCAACTTAGCATAGAGTTGGTGTTCCTGTAAGGTTCGCAACATAACCCTTAGATGTTCCTCGTGTTCCTCCTTTATTTTAGAATAAACGAGGATGTCATCAATGAAAATGACCACGAATTGATCAAGATATGGTCGAAACACGATGTTCATTAGTTGCATGAATGCTGCCGGGGCATTAGTTAATCCGAACGGCATAACCACAAATTCATAGTGCCCATATCTGCTTCGGAAAGCAATCTTGTGAATGTCCTCCACCTTGATCCTCAGTTAATGATAGCCCGACTTGAGGTTAATCTTGGAGAAATACTATGTGCCAGACAGTTGATCAAATAGCTCATCGATACGTGACAATGGGTATTTGTTCTTGATGGTAAGTTGATTCAGCTGCCAGTAGTCGATGCATAACCTGAGGGAACCGTCCTTCTTCCTGACAAATAAGATCGGCGCACCCCAAGGGAATGTGCTAGGTCGAATGAAACCTTTTTCTAGCAGCTCTTAAAGTTGCTTCTTCAATTCCTTCAATTCCATGGGTGCTGCTGCTCTAGGTGTGAGTTCAATGGTGAAGTTAACCTCCCTCTCGGGCGGTAAACCAGGCAACTCGGAAGGAAAAACATTAGAAAATTATTGAACTACGGGGATTTCGTCAGTCTGAATTTCCTTAGTCTCAGTAACTACTACAAAGGCAAGGAAAGCTTCACATCCTTGCTAAATGAGTTTGCAAGCGTGAAGAGAAGAAATTATAGCTGGATGCTTCCTGTATTTGATACCAAGGAAGGAAAATCGCGGAAGACCTGGTTTCTGGAAAGAGATTATCCTATTGCGGCAATTTATATAGGCGTCATGGTCTACAAACCAATCTACACCTAAGATAGCATCATAGCCCTCCATATCAAGACATACGAGATTAGTAGGAAGATTATGCCCTTCTACTATGACTTCACTATTAGAGAAATATGTTTTCAATTCCATTCCCGACCCTAAAGGGGTCACTATGGTTAAATCCGAGGGTAAGAGAACAGGTGAAATAGGCAATGTTTTTGCAAAGGAATTAGCAATAAAGGAGTGAGTAGCACCAGTATCAAATAGTACGAAAGCAGGATGCGAATGAATGTGAATGATACCTTCTATGAGTTTTCCTTCTTTAGTTGGTTCATCCTCATCCAGAATGGCATTCAATCTAGCTTGCCGCTTTCGTCCACCGTTGTTCCTTGTAGATTGTTCCTTCATAAGGGGGCAATCCGGCATGCGGTGCTCCCGGCTGCCACATCTTAGGCATGCACCTAAGCGCTTCCAACATTCTTCGATCGAATGATCGAATTTCTCGCAGAATGAGCAAGCAGTTGTGAGAACCTTCTCTTCTTATTTTACCTTCCTGTTCTTACCGTTGCCACCCCCGTTACTAGTACAGAATCTCTTCTTGTTATCCCAGGAGTTGTAGGTGATGCTGCATTTTTCCTCTTTTCTTCCTCGCCAATCAGATTTTTGGCTCGGCTCCTCCCCTTTGCCTTTGAGTTTATCAACCTTCTACATGGTCCGTTCACACAAGTGTGCCCGTTGGACCATCTTTGTGTAGGTACGAATATTTTGTGGGCCAAGTTACTGAATGAAGATGGGTCGTAACCCGTCCAAGAAGCGATTGGCTTTTAGAAGATCAATGCTCACTAAATGTTGAGCATATGGTGCCAAGCGAGAGAATTGTAGTTCATATTCCGCTACAGTCATCATGCCTTGACGCAGCGATGCAAATTCTACCGCCTTCCTCTCCTTGACATGTTCGGAGAAGTATTTGTCTAGGAAGAGAGTAAGGAATCCCTCCCAAGTGTGCGGAGCATTCGGAGGTGGTGCCGGAACAAACTTCCACCAAGCACGGGCGTCTTTGTTAAGCTAGAATGTGGCAAGATGAACTTTTTCTTGACTGGTGCATTGCATGACGTCAAATATCCGGTTCATCTTGTCGATCCAATTCTCTGCTTCATCTGGGTTAGAAGATCCAGACAACTGTGGAGGATTTAAACTCTGAAAATTACTGTGCAAGCTACCCGCGCCAGCCCTTGCACCAGCTTGGGCCACGGTCTGCAGGGCTTGGGTAAGACCCGCAACAGTTTGCTACATCTCGTCCCAGTTCACATGATGAGCCATCGAGAATTCAAGGTACCTGAAAAAGTGGACCTTTAGTTATTTTCCTTAGAATCGGGAAGATTTACCCTAAGATAATTTCTATATAACTATCTTACCCCGGGTTCTACCCAATTCTCACATGGGTTCGGACTTCTTTCCTAGTTCATAGGTACGGGTCCTTAACCTTGGACTTAACCTATAACATGACATCTTCCCTAGGAACAAGTACACCCTGAGACTTAGGCTCTGATACCACTTTAACTGTCATGTCCCGAGCTTTTAATTACAGCAGAAGATATTCGGGAACGTGATCAGCCGGCAAGAGAAGGCTCAAGTGACAATATCAATCAGAGCGCAAATCATTCACACATAAGATGAATGGAGACAACAATTGATCAAAAATATGACTTTTATTGATAATAACAATCTAGTACATGATGTTGACTCATTGACTAACTGGACTCAATAAATGAAAATTACATAATTGACTCTTGACTAGACTAACTACGGCTTCTCTCGAACCATCAATCACTCTCGGATCCATCACTTGAGTAATCGGAATCCGACCTGCTAGAATTTCTTGAAAAAGATTGGAAAGTAGGGTAATGAGCACACATACCCAGTAGGTATCTTCGCATCAACATGAAGGTAATACTTAAGTAATTAACAATATAGCTCTAGAAGTTAAGATAAATGGAAATGCGATAAATCATATGCATAAAACCAAGACATCCAAGAATATAGAATCATGATATCTCTGAGCAAGTAGACATGATCGAGTATAGGAACAAGCAAGATTTAATCATGTAGATATACAATTGGCCTTTCATGAACAAGAATGTATGAGCATGTAACTAGAAAGTACTTTTCATAACCTTGAAGGTCATGCTCTAGAAAGTCATTAACAAGCATGTAATTTCTATAAGGAGCCTCGTGGATCTTCACTCATTTATAAGAGGAAGTACTCCCAACGTAATGCGACGCCAGTATCATCGTACCCCATGGTTTATAGCATGTTTCCAACCATCGGTCGTGGGGGCTAGCATGGAGCCCTTGGACACAATCCGTGCCCGATCTTACATCTTCAAGTTATAAATTCATCTACTTCCACAAGATATAACAATAAAGTACGGCCAAACAATGTAACAAGTTCAATGATAGTTTCATGATACAACATCAAGGTAAGAATGCTTCAATTAAGAACTTGAGATTCCAAAGAAGAATTAAAAGAGCATTATGCTACGGCGGCATTCCGACAGCATAACGGTACATTAATTAAGTTCTACAACTTTAATCATTACCTTATTAAATAAAATTTTAGTTTCCAGATGATCAAGAGACCATCTAAGAACTTGCAAAACTCAACCCAAAAGTCAAACCTCGGGTAAGACAGGATCAGAGAACTTGCGGTCGTTTACTGGACCATTTTTACCAGAAAGCGGTCAGATCCAGACCGTTTCATGAAGATATGCGATCGAGTCAGGACCGTTTAGTAACAAAGTTAACGAAATGAATGAACCAGAACCATGCGGTCTAGGCAGGGCCACTAGGCGTTCTTAGTGGTCAGGTGAATGGCCACTAGGCTCCTCTGGCGGTCGTCCTCTAGGTTCTAGAACTCACAAAACACCGGTAAAGTGCTTTCTAGACATTTGGGCTTTGAGGGTACACCAGCTCGGCATCCTAGTGGGAATCTCAGGCTCGCTGAGTCTTACGGAGGTCTTGAAACATAATCCCCTAGTCCGACAGAATGAATATCCGGCGGAGAGGTTCATAAGTCCAAGAGAGTGTGCCTATAAGTGTAAAGTGTATCTAATGGTCGCATACCGGAGCATATGCCATGTACTTATTGAAAATGACTCATAGATAAGAAAGGATCATAATAAACAGCGATCAAACGAGTCAAGTCCATGAAAATTACATTCATTAATACAAGAGTATAAGTTTTGGCCTAAAATTAACATAACTTAAATTAATTTCTAAGTATATGTGACACATGAAATCTACTAAAAATAAACCATCAATAGATCCAAGTTTACAGATATAATACTTAAAACAAGGATAAAACCTAATTATCTAGGCTTACCATATGATAAATAAGGTTACTCTGCATTATATTTCGGGTTAACATAAATATAGAAACTCAGAAAACAAAAGCGGTCATGTGAGGATCGTTTTATCTGGTCTAGCGATCTATCGTTGGGCCGCTAGGTATCTCAGGCGGTCTCAGGATAACCGTTTCTTCCTGTTTACTATAAGCAGTAATTAAAAACTGAAATATGGTTAATCTAAGGTAGATGGATGCATAGTAAAATGTGCTAACAGGTAAATAAGGCTTGATAACATCATATCAAGACATGGGAATGCATGGTTAATCATGATTTATTACTTTCATTATTAAAGGTATGAAGTATGCATGCTAAGTTAACCCTATATGCGTAATCAAAATAAAACATGAAATACTCCGAGTACCATGCATGAAAACGACTGAAAATTGAGGACTTTTACTCCTAAGATCATGTTCAAGCGGTTCATGGTATAACCTACCTCTGCTTCTGGGCTTTATATTTCGAATTTAGGGCTGGAAGTCAACCCTAGTTTCTTCTCGTTCAGAACCAAACCAACAACTTCGTGGCTTTCTAACTTCTGATTCTCTTCACCTAATACCACGAAATTTTGAGGGTAATAAGATGGTACTATAAGGAACAAATAACTCTAAAGAACCCCTATCTATTTACCTCGTTTAGGGCTTCTAATTTGCTGATCAATCTGGCCCGGTCGCACAGGTTCCTGGGTCACTTGCACCAAACCAGCGACTTTGCAGACCTCTATCTTCTTGTAGGCTTGATCTCTTAGAACGAAATTTGGAGGGCAGTTAGACCTTAGTATTATGAAACAAATATTCTAAACAACCTATCTCAGATAATGCTTCCTTACCTTAGTTCCACGTGAGCCAAATGTAAGGGTCGCGCATGTGAAACCTTAGGTCTATTTATAGGGTTAGCTAGGGTTTCTTGGATTAGAACGAACCTAGAGTCGAAATTAGACTTTCAATTCGATCTTCAAGTATTCTAGACTCTTCTAACTAAGGGATAGCATCGATCCTGGGTGATTAGGATGCCAAACTTCCCATCTTTTCATGCCTTCTTCCATTCACGAAATCTGTAGAGCTTAGCGGTCTAGTCTAGACCGTTTCTAGTCCCCATGCGGTCACCCGATAGACCATTTTTGGCTTTGGGCGACGAATTTGAACTATTTCAAACTATTTGTTATATATATATGTTAATTTATCCAATAATTGGTATATTTATCCCCTTAATTTCGTAAATAGGCTACTTTAAGCTTCTAGAATATGGGCCAAGTCTTGTGGGCTTACATTTGGGTCATTTGGGCCTATTTAAATGGGCCTAATTCATTGGTTATTATTTGGGGCTTCCATAATATATTTATTCAACCCAAAATTCATTTAATATTTTTTAAGCTCTTAGAAAAATCTTAGAAATTTCAAGAAAATTTTAAAAATTCTAAATTACTTTATATAAAATTCTGGGGTATTACAAAAATTGCTTCACAAATCCTGGTTTTGATGTGTCTTTTCTGAAATTTACAATGTGCCTGAACCTTTGAAATTAACTTGCTGCACAGTCATCTCCAAATTCTAAAAAATGGTATCAAACTTTTTTTCTTTTTGCTGATTTCAAAGGGGGAGATAGTTTGATGAGTCATTAATTCTTTCTTAAGGGGAGATGTTGTATTTGGGAGATGTTGTGTTTTTCTTGATCTTTAAAATTGAGTTTCATTGTGTTTCAAAAATTAATTTGGTAATATTGTTACATAATGACTCATAGTGTTGCCATTATCAAAAATGGAGAGAATGTTGTGTCCCTAGCGATTTTGATGATGTCAAACATTATGACTCATTAATGAGTCTTTTTATGATTTTGATGTTATGTCTCTGAATTTGTAAAGAATATGATGACAGATTATTTCATAAAGATCAGAAACTGCAATTCAAGAAAGCTCAGATTCCGAACTTCAAAAAGTTCAGAAATGATCAAGTTCAAAATATGTCAAGGCCCATAGATTGCATTTAAGGAAGTTCAGTTGAAGACAAGTTGACTTAGCAAATATACAAGTCGACTTGCTAAAGTTAACAAGTCAGCAGACAATGTTAGTTCAGTAAGGTTGATGAAGTTTCATGAAGACATTCAAGTATAACAAGCATGTAGATGCCTAATTTTGGGCATCCCGCGGATCCCAGTGGACCTTCATGTGATTGACATGCAATCGTTGCACCCAGTTCATCAATGTTCCCTGATTTAAAGCCCAGCCCGTAACATCTCTGTTATTGGGCCTCGTCCATTAGGGGGCCCAAGCTACAAGGTCTGGGCGGCCAGAGCGATGGCCGCCCTCCCCATCTGGGTGGCCACTTCTTTGGGCGCCCAGCCCTTGTAGAAGGCCAACTATTTGGCTGTCCTCCTGGTTTTACCCGGTCAGAGAACGTGGCTCGGTTCCTGAGCATGATCTTCCCCCCTGTCCAGCACGATCTCCCCCACGATTTTGAACTCCCCTCTGAAAGATAGAACTGAGGATTCTAACGAGGGGATAGGGGAGAAAAAGGTGGGAAGAGAGGGGTGATTAGGTGGTGATAGAGGAGAGGAGAGGCTCTGCGTTTCGGAGGTCAGTGGGTGGAGAACGAAGAGACAGAGGAGACCTTCCTCCCCCCTGGATTCTGCATCCCGGGTTGGTATTCTAGGACTCTCATCCTTCAATCATTGCATCATGGCTCCCTGGTAAGTACATTCATCATATTATAGATTTCTTAGCTCCTTCCCTTCAGAGGTTTTCTCCCAAACAAACGGGAAGGCGGATGGTCGAAAGTCTCGGCCATTCCCCCTTCCCACCACCCCAGGTAATCACGCCACCATTCTTCCGTGGTAATCAGCTCTATTTGAAATAGATACTACAACTTCTCATGCTAATGGTTGTCCCGTTTTGTTTCTTTTTTTGAGCTTCATTGTTTACAGGACTTTGGCATTGTGGAACTACACAGGGCTCCTTGCCCTTGGCCGGTCGAGGACGAGGAAGAGGGACCACACCTTCTCCCTGTTTGAAACATCTCCCCGCAATCTTCATCCCTGTGAGGTTCAGGTAAACACCTCTGGCGATCACATATAAGCTTGATGCTCTGAAACTGTTCTTTTTCAGGTATTGAGGTCCAGCTCGGAAGGTCGAAGAGACACCAACGCTACCACACACTCTCCAAAAAAAAAACGACCATCCCCCGGAACCTACAAAGCCCTGTGTGAAAATGTATCCAAATGAAGTAAACTAAGATGTGTACATGAAGTGTTCGATGAAATGTCAGTCCACTAAAGCCATCCAAGCTTAACAAAGAAGGTGTTCGATGAAATGCCATCAAACACCAAGTCCATTATTTCTATGCAAGCCAGTAGAAGTTAAAGGTCAAGTCAACATTAAGAAATTGGATGATCAGCATTAGTAGTCAAGCCCAACTGCAAACAAGAATGCAGTAATAAGCTTCAAGCTAGCATGAGCAAGCAAGCTACTAAGTCTGTAGCACAAGGGCCAAGTTCAAAATCACCCAAGTCCAAGCAGCAGTAGCAGTCAAGCTCTTCAGCAAGCCTTGTCTCCAAGAGTCGACATTCAGAGTCGACTCAAATTTGCCAAAACTCTGTCCAGGCATCTGCAGCATGAATCGCGTACAGTGAGGCATGTGAGTCGACGTAATGCATCAAGTTCCTGAGGAATTCCAAGCTATGCGTCGACCTCATCTGCATAAGGAGTCGATGCATCTAAAGAAATCTAGCCTAGCACGTGAACAACTTATGAAGACCACGTGATTTTCAACTCCAATCATTGGCGCACATATCCTTAGGCCACATGGCACCTTTCTAAGAAGGATTCTAGAGGAAGAATATTCTCTGGGACAGATGGACCAATAGCAGAAATATTCTAAGGATAAGATTATTTCAGAAATAGCTTATTTTCTGCTCTATATTACTAAGCCTTCTCCTTCGAAGAAGGCTACTGAACATAGAAGAGGGTTGCATGGGCCTTAGAAGAAGGTGGCATTTCAGAGAAAATCTGAGTAGAGCAGTTCGAAGAGAATTAGAGTGAGAATCTGAGAGAAGGGGAAGAAGATAAAGAAAAGAGAGATTGAGAGCCCGTTTCAGAAGTTGGGAGACCCGGTTTGTGAGAGGAAGATCTGAGAGCAGCCGTGGAGTTCTCTTGAAGATCCGTTTGGAGAATTGGCTTCTGGATCAGATCTAAAGCCTTTGCTCCTCGGAGCTACATTTTTTTCTTTGCTTTCTTTTTATTTTTTTATTGTTCTTTTCCATCTCTACTTTGTCAATCCGATATCTTGTTTTGGAGTTCGGGGCAAGCTGTGTATCAGTAGAGGATTTGTTCCTCGTGAGGATTGGTTCCTCGTCAAGCTGTGAGTCAGCTGAAGATGTGAATCGGCGGTTTGTAAGGGATTGATTCCCTGAAGCTGTGAATCAGCGTTCTTCAAGCTGTTAGTCAGCGGTATCCTCACTCAGTTGAGTGGGGGGTGAATGTAAGTCTGTTGGTTGCAGACTGAACCACCAAAAATTATTATGCAGCGTGATTGTTCTTGGTGTGATTGTTTTATTTCCATCATGTTGGATGGTTAAGAGAGGATCTAGAGGGGGGTGAATAGATCCAGGTATACACGAATAGAGCTTTTTAAAAGTTTTTCACGATTAACAATGATGAACCAAACGAAGCACAGAACTTAACAATAAACAGTGGGTAACGCAACGGAATGAGAGGTTGAAGATCTTAGGAACCCTGTGAATGGAGATAGGAGAGATGGAAGGAGAGCATCACACCATGGCACAAGCTTTTAAGGTGGTTCGATTGTCCGAGGATAAACCTACGTCCACCCCTCTCCCAACTAGGAGAGGCTTCCACTCTTTAGCCAAAAGATGGATAACCACACACACACGCTGTAGACACGGCAGACACGGGGACAAGCCCCACACACACACACACGAGGACGATGTCCTCACCACACACGGGGACAAGCCCCACACGAAGGAAGTTGATCTTAAAAGGAAAACAAAAGAAGTAGAAACTAAAGAGCAGAAATGCTGCAGGTCCATCGACTCCAAATAGAAACTATCACAAGGATGGCCAGGCAGAGATTAATGGTGGAAGGGAAGGCAGGGTCGGCTACACGGCTACTGATCTTCTTTCTTCTCTTCCTCCCATTCTTCAATATGGGCTTAGCAGGCGCTCTTCTCCCTTTTATTTTCTTTCACCCTCTCTTTCTTTTGCACTTAGAAAGGTTCAGGCTGTAACTCTTGCAGTAGAGACAGCAACATCAACCTTCTTGCATGGAGTCCTTCCCTTTTATAGGTGCAATCGCCCTTCTCAGAGGTGGTTCTAGGCTGAAGGTGATTGGCTCTTCATAAATAATCATTTGTCTTCAAGGACCTTTCGTCTTGGTAGCCTTTGATTGGCCAGGGAGGTAGCAGAGAAATTTTCTACTGTATTGTCATTTTGGTTGACCAGAGAATGCGAGAGAGGAGCTTCCCAAGGAGGATTTATGGCATCTTCTTTTCCTGCAGGTAGGGCAGTCATGACGTCCTTTTGTCCTGTGCAATCTCAGTGGCAGAGTATGTGATTTGGTGGAGGTAGAAAGCTGGTTACCAGGATTGGAGACTTTTCTCAGATATAGTAACTTGCTTTTCTACTGAACAAACGGACTTATATAGCAACCCATGATTACCAGGATGGTTGACTGACCAAGGGAGACCTTTTTAGACGTCAAAGGATGTGTTTTGGACACTTGCGGTTCCTATTTATGCTCTCTGGATCCTTTTCTGAAAACTGTGCAGGTTGGCTCAAAATAGCTTGGGAACTCGCTCACTAAGGCATTTCGTCGAACATGTGCTTTTCTTCATGAGGTCGGTGTAGATTACTGTTCCACCAGATGTAGGTCAGTGCATGTAAGAGGCTTGGTCTTTGGCAGGGTCGGTGCACATCAGAAGCTTGGCCTTGGGCAAGGTTGGTGCACGTTTGAAGCTCCTTCAGTTGAAGTCGGTACATATCACGGCCCAAGTCTGTGCATATTAAGAAGGTTAGTGCACATCTAGACAGTGTCGGTGCACCCTTGTCTTCAATATAGACGTCGGTGAACATCTTGAGCAAGATCGGTGCACATCCAGACAAGGTAGGTGCACACTTGTCTTCAACATAGAAGTCGGTGCACATCCAGACAGGGTCGATGCAGATGTAGCATTTCCTCTCACGCAACTCGGTGCACATCAGAACAAGGTTGGTGCATATTTTTGTTGTAAGCAAATGAAGGTCGGTGCATGTTTCATATAAGGGCGGTGCACATTCCATGCTTTGAACATTCAAGGTCGGTGCAACTTTCATTCTTGGAGCATTCAAGGTCAGTGCAGCTTTCTTGCATGAAGAGCAGGGTCGGTGCAGATTTCAATAGCTCGCATCTGAAGTCGGTGCAAGTTTGAAACAAGGTCGGTGCAAGCTCCACATTTCCTCTTATGCAGGTCGGTGCACGTTTGGAACAAGGTCAGTGCACGCTTCGCATTTCCTCTTAGGCAGGTCGGTGCACATTTGAAACAAGGTCGGTGCACGTTGCTATTTGAAACATGACGGTCGGTGCACTTTTCATACCAGAGCTTCTGAAGGTCGGTGCACATTGCTATTTCTGCTCAGTGAAGGTCAGTGCACATTTGGATTTCTGCTCGCCCAAGGTAAGTGCAGATTACTAGGTCGGTGCACATTTTGAAACTTCTTTAGTTTCTTCAGTTCCTTGTAGCAATGACCCTTAGTGAGATGTGCCTTGATTTTTGTGCATCCTATTGCCTCGATTTCTATGCAGTCATTTATCTTGATTTCTGTACAGCCAAATGTCTCGATTCCTGTGCATTTACAACATGGCCTGAGACTTATACATGGTGGCATCATCAAAAATAATTAAGACTCATATATGAATCATAGTTGACATCATCAAAACTCATAGTTAGACGTCATCAAAAATAACATATATCCCACATTCTCTCCCTTTTTGATGATGGCAACAATGAGTCATGTGCTAAGTGAGTAGATAGGTGATTTTAAAGAGCAAGACAAAAAATTATGCAGCATGGATATGTTGTGAACAAGTTATGCAACAAAAGCAAACGCCCCCTTAAGCAAGCCACTCTTGAATGCAACTTTCTCTCCCCCATAAAGAACTTTCTCTCCCCCTTAATGCAAATTCCCCCTGAATGCACGCTCACACACTACACAGACACTCTCCCCCTTTGACACCATCAAAAATGGAGGACTGAGGATAAGGATGAGATCAAAAGAGAGGTTCAGAACTAAGACACAATTGGAACCTGGACCATCAAAAGGAAAGGGCTCCCAGCAGGCTAGCATGGAAGGTGAACAGGAGGAACTGAGGACTTAAAATCAAGAACACATGTAAGCACGGTGGAGATCAGGGAACAATCCAAGGTATGCTCACAGAGACTACTAGGGTTGATATATCTTGAGGAAACAATAACCATAATGTTCCCGGTTCAGACAAGCTCACGAGAGTGAATGACATGAGAGGCACAATAGCCATCAGTAGTGAAGTCAACCAAATGATAACAAGGAGACTATGGATGTAGGCACCTCTGGTAAGCAACTTGACATAAATAGACAGTCAAGTGGAACTGGCACCGTTGAACATGAAGAGTCACGTTTGTTGCAGCGCAACTGCCCCAATTACTTAGTGCAATTTACTATCGTGCCGCATGGGAGCCAGAGTTGGCCTGCCACATCATGCCTGACCGACTAACAGTTCTTAGGTGAAGTGGTGCAATTTCTCAGTGGGAACAGGCAATTGCTCTGTCCTTTTTTGTTAATTTTATTATTATTATTTTTAAACTGGATGGTTTTCCACCCCTTTTTTTTAATTTGGGGAACCAGAGTAGAGTTAGTCAAGAGAGTGTCTTTTTACATAAGCCACCTCACGTCTCAGGTGGAGTGTACCTAGTTACTCAGCATATCTCAACCATTGCTCTGCAATAAGTGCCTTGAACTAGTGTCTTAGAGTGAAGAATGGTTGACCACAATACTCAGCGCATAAAAGTGGTCACTAGATGAGCATAGACTGTACAACAAGACATATCAAGAATAGTAGGCCAAGAAGGTCCCCCTGACAGGGTTCATGATTCCAGAATGCAAAAGGTTGTTGAGTTTAAGCCCTCAAAACAAGGATCAACCTCAATGCTAAGTGCAGGGATTACTTCGGAGGATGACCAGTTACCGAATCGATCTTAGAGAAGAACCTCTCATGAAATGACTTGCTCCCCCTGAATCCATGCATACAACGCAGAATACAGGTTCCCTTGATACTGGGCGGAGGACTTTCCTCAACGCATAGTGAGTGGTTTCAAGTAGACTGAAGCCGCCCTGCCCCACATCACCATTTTATATATCAAAGGAACACTCACTTATGATTAACTTGCACAACAACATGTAAGCATATAAGATACAACTAGCTACACATGCAAAAAAAGGTTTAAAAGACCCCGTATGTGGGACGCACTTATTTCAAATGATAGCAATCAAGTGGGAGATTGACACAAACCCAGTTCTCTTCTCAAGGTGGAAAATCTGTCAGAACTCAGAGGTTTGGTAAAAATATCTGCCACTTGTCTTTCAGATTCTATGAATTGGAATTCAAAGTTTTTCTTGCTTACCTCAACTCGAAGAAAATGATGTCTTACTTCAATATGTTTGGAGCGCGAATGCTGGATGGGATTTTTAGCCAAATTGATGGCGCTTGTGTTATCGCATAGAATGTGCGTACAGCCAAGGTCAACTCCGTAGTCCTGGAGCTGATGCTTGATCCATAGTACTTGAGTCCCACAGCTACCTGCCGCTACATATTCTGCTTCCGCAGTAGACAAGGCTACTGAGTGTTGCTTCTTGGAAGTCCAAGAGACCAGGCAGCCACCCAAGTAATTGCAATACCCACTAGTGCTTTTCCGATCAAACTTGCACCCAGCATAGTCAGCATCAGTATATGAAAGTAAATCAAGACTGCATGATGAGGGATACCATAGTCCTAGGTCATGTGTGTTAGCAATGTATCTTAAGATTCTCTTAACTGCAATCAGATGAGATTCCTTCAGATTTGCTTGAAATCGTGCACACATGCACACACTAAACTGTATATTAGGCCGAGACGCAGTGAGATATAAAAGAGATCTGATCATACCTTGGTATGTTTTAATATCCACAGATTGGCCATTCTCATCTGCATCCAGGGATGCATTTGTTCCCATGGGTGTGGATATGGCCTTCGTATCCTTCATCCCGAACCTCTTCAGGATTTCCAGTGTGTACTTGGATTGATTTATGAAGAGCCCTTCCTTTGACTGTGAGATCTGCAATCCGAGAAAAAATCGAAGCTCTCCCATTAGGCTCATTTCGAATTCTTCGGTCATGAGTTCAGCAAATTGGTTGCACAAGGCAACATTTGTTGATCCAAAGATTATGTCATCAACATAAATCTTTACAACAATGATATGTCCATTCATTATCTTTGTGAAGAGTGTTTGATCAATCTTACCTCTGATGTAACCTTTGTCAGTTAAATGGGCACTGAGTCTATCATACCAGGCCCGTGGAGCCTGCTTCAACCCGTACAGAGCCTACTTCAACCCGTAAACATGATTAGGCAAATCATCAAGTTCAAATCCAGGGGGTTGTTCTACAAACACTTCTTCCTTTATCAGACCATTCAGAAAGGCACTTTTGACATCCATTTGATATAATTTAATGCCTAAAGAACATGTAAAGGCTAGCAAGATTCTGATGGCCTCTAATCTAGCAACGGAGGCAAAAGATTCTTCAAAGTCAATGCCAATTTCCTGATTATATCCCTTGGCCACTAACCTGGCCTTATTTCTTATGATGGCCCCATCCTCATTAAGCTTGTTCTTAAAAACCCATCTAGTCCCAATGACATGCTGGTCGGTGGGTCTGGGAACTAAATACCAAACTTGGCTTCTTTCAAATTGGTTGAGTTCATCATGCATGACATTAACCCAATTCTCATCTAGCAGGGCTTCCTCAATGCATTTGGGTTCAATTTGAGAGATAAGAGCAGCGAGGTCTTCATTATGGATAGCATAATGGTAGGACCGGGTCCTAGGGGGGTCATGAATACTTCCTATGATGTTCTGAATAGGATGGTCCTTAAGAGTACGGAAATTTGTAGAAGGCTTACCTGGAATGGATGATTGTGCAGGGACTTCGATTGGCTGAACGGTCTCTTGTTATGCAGGTTGTGACTAATCGTTCACCATAGGATCTTCCTTGTGTTCCAGAAAGCTTCCATCAGCATCCTACTTTTCCCTGATTACAACACGGTCATGTTTGTCTGTTAATATTTCAGAAAACACAACATGTGGAGTTTCCTCCACAGTTTGATTCCTAATATGTAGCACCCTATATGCTCTTGATGTCTCGGCATACCCCAAGAAAATGCCAATGTCACTCTTGGCCTCAAATTTATCTAACTCTGATTTGTTGTTATTATGTACATAGCATTTTGCACCAAATACTCTGAAATAGGCCAAGTTGGGTTTCTTACCTTTCAACATTTCATAAGGGGTTTTCTTACTCTTTGGCCTTACCATGGCCCTGTTGATAATGTGGCATGCAGTGTTTACTGCTTCAGCCCAGAACTTTCTTGGGAGTTGGCTCTCGACCAACATGGTCCGGGCAATCTCCACAATGGTGCAATTTCTTCTTTCCACAATCCCATTTTGTTCTAGAGTCATGGGGGAAGAAAATCTGTGTGTTAGTCCTTCTTGATCACATAGTTCTGAGAAGGATGAATTTCTGAATTCTCCTCCATTGTCAGACTAGATGGTGGAAATTTTGAATTTACCTTCCTACTTCACTTTTCTAAAGAATTTCTGAAACACAGTAAATGCATCATTCTTGTTAGTGAGAAAGAAAATCCATGTGAAGCGAGTGTGATCATCAACAATCACATATCCATACCTTTTCCCATTAAGGCTAGCTATTCTCGATGGACCGAACATGTCCATGTGCAGGAGTTCAAATGGAGTAAGAGATAGGGGCTCACTTCTTGATTTGAAGGTTTTTCTTGTTTGCTTACCTCGGGAACATGCTTTACAAACCTGATCAACTTTTGAGTAAGCCAATTTGGGTAATCCTCTCACCATTTGATGTTTGGATAGTTTGTGCAGCGTTCCGTAACTGACATGTCCTAGCCGTCGGTGCCACAGGCCTGCATTACTGAGTTGACTGGCCGTTAGACACATTCCTTCAAAGCCAGGGGCATCAAGATTTATCATATAAACATTATTGACCCTGTGTCCTGTAAAAAGTATAGATTTAGAGTCCTTCTCAAGAATTCTACATTCATTAGCATCAAACATCACCTTGTGACCTTTATCGCATAGCTCGTTTATACTTAGCAGATTGTGCTCAAGTCCTTCAACAAGCATCACATTTTCAATTGATTTAGGAGGAGTCTTACCCACGATGCATGTGCCAATTACCTTGCCTTTATCCTTACCTCCAAACTTGACTTGGCCTCCTTCCTTCTTGATTAAGTGACTAAACTTATTCCTGTCTCCCGTCATATGCCGTGAGCAGCCACTGTCCAAGTACCAGAGGTTGTGATGGGCTGCTAGGCAATCCTGCATAGAAGGTATTAGGCAGAGGTCTTTGGAACCCAAGCACATCTGGGTTCATAGTCAGAACTGAAGGTGTGCAAAAAATTCTTTGGAACCCAAACTTGTCTGAAAATGTTTGTTCTATGACCGAACCAGTACGGGTTATACACGTTACCTGGTTGGTTACATGCATGATAAGGACATCTCATGAAGTTCATGGGGTGTAGGTTAGGCTGAGGTTGGTTTTGTGCTTTTTCAGAACGGTCATGTTTCTTATGGAGGACACCCATGCTGAGCTGACCATTGAATCTTCTTCCTTTATTGTGGTGATTTTTCTTCTCAGAATGGTAGGCTGTCCTACGTCTAGGCATATCCCAGGTGCTTTGAACTGATGGATGCTGGGGGTATTGAAACCTCGACCTGGTTGTCCATACCATTGGCCTCGCCTCTTGGCAGGCTTGTGCTGATTTTGTGGCTTAGCATGGTTGGGTCTGGTCTGATGATTGTAACCACAATCTGATTCAGTAGCATGATGGGTGGTGGTCTCTTCCACGGATTCATCAACAATCAGTTTTCCCTTCCCTTTTTCAAGACAGAAGGAAACAGTTTTGAACTCAAAAGGCTTCTTATTGGTAGGATTGAAACCAAACCCTTCTTTTCTAAAGTTGACCCGGGTACCTAAAATAGCATCTAGATTAGATTTTCCCTGTGTCATTTTTTCAAGGGTAGATTGTTTGCTCTTCAACTCTTCCTCAATTTTCTCGAGGTTCTTTTGCATCACAAGATTAACAGTGTTAACAGCTTCACATTTTTCAAGATTAAGCCTACTCTCATTTTCCCACTTTTCACATCTTTGTTTAGTCTGGCTCAATTGTTCTTTAAGAGCATCACACTCTTCTTTTAAAGCTAACAGGTCTGAATAGGTGGTTTCAGCTTGTTTTTTCAGTTCTTCATTCTCAACTTTTATGGTTTCCAGCTCCTTCTTAACAAGATCATTTTAAGCAAGAGAGTTTAGTTTCTTCTTCAACTGTCTATTCTCATTTCTATATAGTTCAAACTTCTCAAGTAGATCAGCATAGGCATCTTCCCAATCTTCTATTGAAAAGGTCTCGAAAGGATTCCTTACCTGATCCTCACTCTCGTCAGCCATGAGTCAGAGATCGTCTTCATCTTCATCTGGAGAGAGGCTTTCATCCTCCTCTTCTTCATCGCTCCAGATGGAGACCATGTCCTTGGGCTTGTTTCCCTTGGCCTTGGTTAGCTGCTTCATCAACTTAGGATATTCTCCTCACATATGTCCTGGTTTCTTGCACTGGGGGTTCTTCTTCTTCTTCTGGAATCTACCTCTTCTTCTTAGGAAATTCTTGAACTGCCTGGTGAGCATGGCACAATCCATCAGTGATGTCTCTGAGAAGTCATCTTCATCCTCTTCATCCGAATCTTCTGTGTTCTCAGACACCTTGAGCCCAGCAATCTTCTTGGGTTTAATATCTTCCTCACTTCGCTTGAAGTTAAGCTCATATGTCATGAGTGAGCCTATCAATCCGTCAATGGTCAGTGTAGATAGATCCTTTGAATCCTCAATGACAGTGGCCTTGGTGTGCCACGCTGGGGTTAGAGATCTGAGGATCTTCCTGATAAGTTCAGTTTGAGCATATTCTTTGCCTAGAAGTTTCAGATTGTTTGTTAACTGAGCGAATCTTGCATACATTTTAGAGATAGATTCTTCTGGCTTCATTCTGAACATTTCATATTCAGAGGTTAACAAATTGGCCTCGGTGGCCCTTACTTCAGTTGTCCCCTCATAGATTAACTGGAGTCTATCCCACATTTCTTTTGCTGATTTGCAAGTGGAGACTCTTGAGTATTCTGTGGGGTGGATAGCGCATTGCATGATATTCATGGCGCTCCAATTGGTGGTGGATTTTTTGATCTGATTTGGGGTCCAGGTATCGTCTACATCAGGTATGACAAACGGACCCTTACTAATTAACCACACGCCAAATCTAGTGATCCTGGGCACGTAGGAAAACTTCCATTCAGTTCTTCTAGTATAGATAATTAGTACCATCGAAAAATGGCGGTTTGTTGATGGCCTAGCCCTCAGCTACATAGCTGCGAGGGACACTCCCATCGGATCTCCCTGGGTCGTTGGACCACATCTCTAGGAACCTGCTCTGATACCAACTGTTGGATGGTTAAGAGAGGATCTAGAGGGGGGTGAATAGATCCAGGTATACATGGATAGAGCTTTTAAAAGTTTTTCACAATTAACAACGCTGAACCAAATGAAGCACAGAACTTAACAATAAACAGTGGGTAACGCAACGGAATGAGAGGTTGAAGATCTTAGGAACCCTGTGAATGGAGATAGGAGAGATGGAAGCAGAGCATCACACCATGGTACAAGGTTTTAAGGTGGTTCGGTTGTCCCAGGCCAAACCTACGTCCACCCCTCTCCCAACTAGGAGAGGCTTCCACTCCTTGGCCAAAAGATGGATAACCACACACACACGCTGTAGACATAACAGACACAGGGACAAGCCCCACACACACACATGAGGACGAGGTCCTCACCACACACAGGGACAAGCCCCACACGAAGGAAGTTGATCTTAAAAGGAAAACAAAATAAGCATAAACTAAAGAGCAGAAATGTTGCAGGTCCACCGACTCCAAATAGAAACTATCACAAGGATGGCCAGGCAGAGATTAATGGTGGAAGGGAAGGCAGGGTCGGCTACACGGCTGCTGATCTTCTTTCTTCTCTTCCTCCTATTCTTCCATATGGGCTTAGCAGGTGCTCTTCTCCCTTTTCTTTTCTTTCACCCTCTCTTTCTTTTGCACTTAGAAAGGTTCAGGCTGTAACTCTTGCAGCAGCGACACCAGTAGCAACCTTCTTGCATGGAGTCCTTCCCTTTTATAGGTCCAATCTCTCTTCTCAGAGGTGGTTCTAGGCTGAAGATGATTGGCTCTTCATAAATAATCATTTGTCTTCAAGGACTTTTCGTCTTGGTAGCCTTTGATTGGCCAGGGAGGTAGCAGAGAAATTTTCTACCGTATTGTCATTTTGGTTGACCAGAGAATGCGAGAGAGGAGCTTCCCAAGGAGGATTTGTGGCATCTTCTTTTCATGCAGGTAGGACAGTCAGGACATCCTTTTGTCATGTGCAATCTCAGTGACAGAGCATGTGATTGGGTGGAGGCAGAAAGCTTGTTACTAGGATTGGAGACTTTTCTCAGATATAGTAACTTGCTTTTCTACTAAACAAAAGGACTTATATAGCAACCCATGATTACCAGGATGGTTGACTGACCAAGGGAGACCTTCTCAGACCTCAAAGGATGTGTTTTGGACACTTGCGGTTCCTATTTATGCTCTCTGGATCCTTTTCTGAAAACTGTGCAGGTTGGCTCAAAATAGCTCGGGACCTCGCTCACTAAGGCATTTCGTCGAACAGGTGCTTTTCTTCATGAGGTCGGTGCAGATTACTGTTCCACCAGATGTAGGTCAATGCATGTAAGAGGCTTGGTCTTTGGCAGGGTCGGTGCACATCAGAAGCTTGGCCTTGGGCAAGGTTGGTGCATGTTTGAAGCTCCTTCAGTTGAAGTTGGTACATATCACGGACCAAGTCTGTGCATATTAAGAAGGTCAGTGCACATCTAGACAGGGTCGGTGCACCCTTGTCTTTAGTATAGACGTCGGTGCACATCTTGAGCAAGATCGGTGCACATCCAGACAAGGTAGGTGCACACTTGTCTTCAACATAGAAGTCGGTGCACATCCAGACAGGGTCGGTGTAGATGTCGCATTTCCTCTCACATAACTCGATGCACATCAGAACAAGGTCGATGCATATTTCTGTTGTAAGCAAATGAAGGTCGGTGTATGTTTCATATAAGGGCGGTGCACATTCCATGCTTTGAACATTCAAGGTCGGTGCAACTTTCATTCTTGGAGCATTCAAGGTCAGTGCAGCTTTCTTGCATGAAGAGCAGGGTCGGTGCAGATTTCAATAGCTCGCATCTGAAGTCGGTGCAAGTTTGAAACAAGGTCGGTGCAAGCTCCACATTTCCTCTTATGCAGGTCGGTGCACGTTTGAAACAAGGTCGGTGCACACTTCACATTTCCTCTTAGGCAGGCCGATGCACGTTTGAAACAATATCGGTGCACGTTGCTATTTGAAGCATGACGGTCGGTGCACTTTTCATACCAGAGCTCCTGAAGGTCGGTGCACATTGCTGTTGCTGCTCAGTGAAGGTCAGTGCACATTTGGATTTCTGCTCGCCCAAGGTCGGTGCAGATTACTAGGTCGGTGCACATTTTGAAACTTCTTCAGTTTCTTCAGTTCCTTGGAGCAATGACCCTTAGTAAGATGTGCCTTGATTTGTGTGCATCCTTTTGCCTCGATTTCTATGCAGTCATTTATCTTGATTTCTGTGCAACCAAATGTCTCGATTCATGTGCATTTGCAACATGGCCTGAGACTTATACATGGTGGCATCATCAAAAACAATTAAGACTCATATATGAATCATAGTTAGACATCATCAAAACTCATAGTTAGACGTCATCAAAAATGACATATATCTCACACATCGATCTGCATTTGCTTAATTATATGTTTTAGGTTAAGTCCTTTGATTGGTATATCAAAAGTGTGTTTCCACACACTTTCCGTGAGGAGGTTTTCTGGACCCAAACCTCCGCCTAGTACCAACTCATTTGGCTAAGCTTCTATGGTTGATGGGTTACAAAATGCCATTGGATTGAATCTAGCTTAGTTTTTGGCTCAGCTCTGTTAGTGTTCAGCACTAGTTCTGCATGAACCAGTAATTGCTAAGTTGATTTCTATTGCATTATTCCAGTCAGATGTCTGTTGGTTTGAGTTTAACTTTTGTTCAGCATTGGCACACTGCCAGATGTTTGATATTAGTTCCGTTTGAACAATTAACTAGTCATATGTAGTCTAGTTCAGTTCAGATCAGGTTTTTTCTATGAGTAGTTTGCAAAGGGCATCTGTTGATTGGCTTAACATTAGTTTAAGCTTTGCAGTTTGCTTCTTTGTTGAGAGAAGTTTTCAGATCACTTATTGCATATTTTTTGTTCAAATCTGAACACTTCTGTGAGTAGTTCTTTATTTCCAGTAACATGCCAGTTTGCTATCAATTTAGTGAAAAGATTTCTAAAATCTTAATTTGAGTCCAGTTTAAATTAGTTGTGTTTTTAATTGGGCATAATTCTTGTAAGATGATCTATTCACCCCTCCTCTAGATCCAGTTGAGCACCCAACAACATGCTCACTAACCTAGAATTCCAAGTCCCTTCTCCTATTATCAATATAGCTCTTCTGTCTAGACTGAGCTACTTGCAGACGGTCTCTAATGATCTGAATATTCTTGGACGTCTCAGAGATAAGATCTGGTCCGAGCCATTGCTTCTCACCTACTTCTTCCCAACACAGAGGTGATCTGCAATTCCTTCCGTACAAGGCCTCAAATGGTGCCATCTGAATGTTGAACTGATAACTATTATTATAGGCAAATTCAATTAGGGGCAAGTGTTCATGCCAACTACCCTCAAAGTCAATCATGCAGGCCCTTAACATATCTTTGATAATTTGGTTGGTCCTCTCTGTCTATCGGTCAGTTTGAGGATGAAATGCGGTACTGAAGTTCAGATGAGTTCCCAAGGATGCCTGCAATCTTTTCCAAAAATGGAAAGTAAATTTGGGGTCTCTGTCAGATACGATAGCCACAGGAACATCATGCAGCCTCACCACTTCTTTCATGTACAAGATAGCTAACACATCCACAGTCCACTTTGACTTAATGGACAGGAAGTGTGCGGACTTAGTTAGTCGATCTATAATTACCCAGATTGCATCAAAGCCACCACGAGTCCTTGGTAAGCCCATAATACAATCCATGCCGATGCTCTCCCACTTCCACTGTGGTATTTCGAGAGGCTTTAACTTTCCAGCAGACCTAAATTACTCGGCCTTGACTTGTTAACACACTAGGCATCTGCTCACAAATTCGGTCACTTCCTTCTTTATGTTCGGCCACCAAAAGGTCCTTTTTAAATCTCGATACATCTTTGTAGCTCTCGGGTGAGTAGTATACTTGGACCGGTGGGCTTCTTCAAGAATCTTATTCTTCACTTCGGCAGAATCGAGAACACAAGTTCTCCCTCAGGAAAGTAATCTGCCATCTTTGGCCATCAAGAAATCTGGCCAATTACTCAGACTTTCTCTAATCTCCACAAGCAACAGATCATTTTCTTGTAGCCCCTTAATTTCAAAGAGAAAATTTGATTGTAGCTTAACGTGGGCAATCAAGACCCAATCTCCCTTCTCTTCAATATTGAGATCCAGACTCGCTAATTGCTCCAACATCCTGCATTCCTGCAGCATTAAACTTGACAACTTGGCCATCGGCTTACAGCTTAAAGTATCCGCTACCACATTACCTTTTCCTAGATGATACTCAATGGAGAAATCAAAATCTTTTAGGTACTTAAGCCACCTCCTCTGCCTCATATTAAGCTCCTTCTAGGAAAATAAGTACTTCATGCTCTTGTGATCAGAATATACCACAAAAGATTCCCCATACAGGTAATGCCTCTACATCTTTAAAGAAAAAACAACAGTAGCTAATTCCAAATCTTGGACATGATAGTTTTTTTCATGCTTCTTGAGTTGTCTAGAGGAATAAGCTATCACCATTCCTCGCTGCATCAACACACAGTCTAAGCCAATCCTCGATGCATCTGTATATACCTCAAACCCTCCTTCTGCAGAAGATAAGGGTCTGGAAACTCTTCTTACATTCTTCTGACTATTCATAATGATTCTCCTTACGGATCAACCTAGTCAAGGGTACTGCAATCTTGAAGAAATCCTTGATAAATCTCCGATAATAACCCACTAGGCCTAAGAAACTTCTGACTTCAATGACATTCATAGGCCTCTCCCAATTTCTTACTATCTCCACCTTAGAAGGATCCACTGCAATACCATCTTTGGTAATTATGTGACCCAGAAAATATATCTCTTGCAGCCAGAACTCACACTTACTAAATTTGGCGTACAGCTGGTGATCTCTCAATATCTGTAAGGCCATCTTCAGATGCTCCTCATGTTCTTCCTTGCTCTTCGAGTAGATGAGAATGTCATCAATAAATACCATGACCCACTGATCTAATTAGGGCCAGAATACACTATTCATCAATTGCATGAAAGCTGTAGGGGCATTTGTTAGTCCAAAAGGTATTACAACAAATTCAAAATGTCCATACCTGCTTCTGAAAGTTGTCTTAAAGATATCCTCATCCTTGATTCTCAACTGATGATAACCCGATCTGAGGTCGATCTTTGAGAAATACTGCACTCCAGATATCTGATCGAACAACTCATCAATCCTTGGCAACGGGTACTTGTTTTTAACAGTAAGCAGATTCAACTGGCGATAATCAATGCATAGCCTTAACGAACCATCTTTTTATCTTACAAAAAGAACAGGAGCTCCCCACGGGGAGGTACTTGGATGAATAAAATCCTTTTCCAGCAACTCCAGTAATTGCTCCTTCAACTCCTTTAACTCAGTAGGGGACATGCGGTAAGGGGCCTTGGAAACTGGTGTAGCGCCAGGAACTAAGTAAATAGAGAAAACCACCTCCCTTTCAGAAGGAAGACCTGGCAAATCTTCGGGGAACACATTAGGAAAATCTCTGACAATAGGGATGTCCTTCAACTCTAACTCCTTCTTATCGGTCAAAGTGACCAAGGCTAAGAATGCCTGACACCCCTTCCTTAACAACTTATCAGCCTGAAGTGCCGAAATGAGTGGCACGGGCTTAGAATGCCTAGAGCCAGAAAAGAAAAGCCCAAGGTGCCCAGAAAAAGACATCGATCCTGACTTACAATGAACGCTAGCTCCATGCCTAGCCAACCAATTCGCTCCAGGATTACATCGTAATCCCTCATTTCCATGCATACTAGATCAACAGGCAAATTATGACCATTGACCAAAACCTCACTAGAGGGATAATAGTATTTGACCTCCGACCCCGAACCAATAGGGGTTGTGATTACCAGGGGAGAATCCATTAACACAGGTTTCACAAATATAGTGTTGGCAAAATTCTGAGAAATAAATGAAGAGTAGCTCCGGTGTCGAAAAGTACGAAAGCTGGCTTAGAAAGGATAGTAAGAGTACCTTCAACAACACCACCCTCCTCTGTGGCCTCGATTTCCATTTCATGAAGGGCTTGGAGCTTGCCCTGCCACTTCTAACTCCCTTGCGGCTTCTCAGATGGAGCTTGATCAGCAATAAGGGGACACTCGGGGATCCGGTGGTCCCTACTTCCACATCGTAAGCAAGCACCTAACTTGCACCAACACTCCTCTATCTTGTGACCTGGCCAGTCATAATACTTGCAAACTGCCTTAGAAGGGGCAGCTGATCCCGTCTTCTTGTCGTTCTCCCTTGGTTTCTTATCTTTTGAAAAACTCGGCCGTCCACTGGGCCTCTTCTTGCCATTTGTCCGTTTGAAATTCTCGGAGCTAGTAGCCTACTCCCTTTTCTTATCTCTTCCTCTAATCCGGTCGGTCATCTCCATGGTGTCTTCCATCACTTGTGCCTTTCGCACAATTTTAACATAATTATGGATCTCCATCGGCGCCAATTGGTTGGTGTATTGAAGCTTCAACCCGTTGAGAAACGGCTTGGCTTTCATCTTCTCGATGTATACCAGGTGCGGTGCATATCGGGATAGCTTGGAAAACTACGCCTCGTACTTTGCCACATATAAATTCCTTTGCCTCAGTGAAGCAAACTCGGTTGTCTTTTTCTCTTGGACTCGGTCCGAGAAGTATTTGCTGTTGAAGTGCTCGAGGAATTCCTCCCATGTTACATGGCCATTCCTTAATGTGGGCTCTACCGATTATCACCAAGTGCGGGCATCTCGTTCAAGCTGGAAGGTCGCCAATAATACATGTTCCTGATCACTGCACTGTATCACTCGAAAGATATGATCCATCTCTTTCACCCAGTGCTCCGCCTCGTCTGGGTCGGGAGACCCATTGAACCTTGGCGAGTTCATGCCTCAGAAATTACGGCGAAGATCACCGGCACCATGATGAGAGCCTCCTTGCACCACTTGCTGTAAAGCCTAGGTCAGGCCCTGCACGATATGCTGCATCTCTCGCCATTGAGCGCGCTCTGAAACCATTGAGAATGCTAGACGAATCCTACAAGCGTAGAGAAAGGAATTAAGAACGTTCTACGAATTTCTTTTAAAGTTCATTTATTTATTAACTTAACCCAAGTCTCTATCCCATCTCACTTGGTTTAATCCTAGACTTTATTAGTATCACGGTTTCTAATGACACTTCGAGAAACCTAGGGTGTTAAGAAAACCTAGACACTGATACCACAAAAATTGTCACGTCCCGATGCGAAAAATCGGAACGCAGCAGTTGTAAACATTCATGTCAATCAGAACGACTAATGAAAATAACTACGACAAGAGGCAAAGAGAAAATAAACTCAATAAAACTTCCAACTTTCATTTATAAAAATTTTCCCACAACATCCAACTCATTAAAACTTACATAAATGACAAATAACCAAATCTTTACAACTCCAACATAATGACCACTCTGGTCAAGCTAACACAACTATGACATCATTGACACAAGACACGATGGGACGCCTAGGCTAGCTCGCTCCAACGCTTTTACTCTTGCCCTCCCTGTCAATTTGAGCATCCTCATCCGAGCTACCTAAAAAGGATTGGGAAAAACTGAGTGAGCAAGAGCTTAGTAGGAATTATGTCTCTATGTCAGGCAATTTTTAAGTGATTAACCAATTCACAAGTTCTTTCATGCTTATGAGAAAGTGCGCAAAAATAAACCACATATAGAGGCAATTAACTATGGCAATAAAAAGATGTAGTGATATAATGATAAAGGAACAACAGGCTAGAACAAGAATGTAGCAAGAATTTTCCATGTAATGGCCGTAGCAAGCACGCACATACAATCATGCCAAGTAGAGTCACGAATTTCATATAGAAATGAATGTCATGCATTAACATACTAGCAATTGGTGCAATGTCACACCTTGCCATTACAAACTCCCATGGGCACAAGTACTTTCGGGCACTCCTCCCAGGACCAGATCGGGCCCTTTATGATACGTTGACATTGAGTGGTGGATCAGAGATCCCAAGTAAAACCTAGAGATTCATTTATTGCCGGCCAAGAGTTCCAAGGATAAGCTTATGTAACCAAGCACTAAGGATGAAGGCCATTCCTTAGAAGGAATGTCAAGTGATAAGTCATAAAAATATGACCTGGGAGCCAAGAATTATAAAAGAGTCATGAACATGACAGGATAGCAGCCCGAAGAGGCTACATCTAGCATAACTAGCTATGTCACACAAAAAAAAAATCATGACATTTGAGCAAACTGGACGAGGTCGCGATCAACACATAATTGCTATCTTATGGTAGCGGTCTAGGCAGAACTGCTATCATAAGGGGCAAATCAGGGGGGTCTGCGTCGACTCACTGGCAGGTGGGGTCGACTCATTGAGTAGGAAAAGATTATCACGGTCCGGTGTGTTGTGCCCCTGTGTTTTTGATGATAGCAAACATTATAAGTCATCATGTGTTTGCATGAAACTTGAATGATGATGCAATATGCATTTGATTATGCATTTGGTCATTGCACTGTGCATTAATGAGGTTTCATTACTGTGCATTGATTTTTGTGCATTGGATTCAATGATGTCATCATGATCATTTGCATGATATGTGCATTTTCAGATTGATGCATTCTCATGCTGCATAGAATCTCATAAGATTGCATGCACAATCATTTCATCGAACAGGTTGCATGCACATTCACTTTATCAAACAGGTCGATGCACATTTTACCTTTCATGTAGAATGCACAACAAAGGTTGATGCATGTCCATTCTGGTGCATTAGAAGGTTGATGCACATATGTGCCTCTGACTATAGAAGGTCTGAGCACATCTGTTGTGCTTATATGTCAGGTCGATGCACATGCTCTCTGTTGCTATACAAGGTCTGTGCACATTACTGTTCACGCATATATAGAAGGTCAGTGCACATCACTGTTCATCACATTAAGGTCGATGCTTCACTGTTCACATGCATATAAGGTCGATGCACATTTTGCTTTGTGCATGTAGAAAGTCGATGCATGTTCATTCTGTAGTTATTAAGGTCGATGCATATTTTGTTTGAAGTGCATGAAGGTCGATGCATGTTAGGGTCGATACTAGGCTCAGGTCGATGCACATCCCTCTCTGCATGAAGAAGGTCGATGCATGTTAGGGTCGATGCTAGACTCAGGTCAATGCACATTTAAGTTTTAGTTCATTCAGGTCAGTGCACATTTCCAACTAGTGTTAACCCAGGTCTGTGCATGTTTTTACTTTAATACACAAGGTCTGTGCATGTTTTCATCTAGTGCTAACCAAGGTCGATGCATGTTTTTACCGCAATGCATAAGGTCTGTGCATGTTTCCATGCTAACTGCTATAAAGGTCGGTGCACATTTTGTTTTATGCATATAAGTCGGTGCACATGAGTACCTGAGGCGAATAAAGATCGATGCATGTTTTGCCTTATGGCATATAAGGTCGGTGCACATGTTGGTATATGCCATACAAAGTCTGTGCACAGTTTGCTGCATGCACATTAAGGTCGATGCACATTCTGCGTTGTGCATATTGAGGTCAAAGCACATTTTACTTCTAGCACACCAAGGTCGATGCATATTTTCCAGAAATGCATCAGGTCGGTGCATGTTCACATTAGTAGCAACCTAAGGTCGGTGCACATCTTGTGTGACTGAATATAAGGTCGGTGCACGTTTTGGTTTCAACACTACAAGTCTGTGCACATTTGGCTCCAATGCTTCAAGGTCTGTGCTACTTCATAATATAGGTCTGAGCATATGTGTTCACTGCATCATGCAAGTCTGTGCACATCTGTTTACCAGGTCTGTGCACATCATGTCATATGTTATGAGGTCTGTGCATGTTTGCAATCATCAAGTAACTAAGTCTGTGCATGTTTTGATTTCTACATAAGAGAAGTCTGTGCACATTGCATTGTTGCATAACCAAGTCTGTGCACGTTTGCATTTTGCATAACATAGTCTATGCACATTTTGCATTTTTACACAACACAGTCTGTGCACATTTGCTCACTATACACTTTGAGATCTAAGCATATCTGCATTTGAAGTCTGAGCTTTGAGGTCTTAGCATATATAATCTGAGGTTTGAGGTCTGAGCATATATATACAATTGAACTCTGAGCTTTGAGGTCTGAGCACATATATATATATATATGTACAATTGAAGTCTGAGCACATCCACCCATTTGTTCTTCAAGGTTGAAGCATATGCATATATTAGTCATGCTGACCAAATGTTTGATGAAATGTCTCAGAGAGTCTGATGATTAGCAGAGTAGCACGTGAGCTCGAACTGAAGCAGGCACGTGTTCCCAGAATGATTAGAAGCTGGCACGTGGTCCCAGGAGCTTATGATTGGGCACGTGATCTAAGGCCCTATGGTAGAGGAACATTCTCGTCCCTGCCACGTGGGCCAATGAGGCTTCACTAGGTCTTTTCTGCCTCATCCATACGGAGGCCCTGTTCTATATAAAGACCGCCTCATCCTTCGATGAAAAAGGAGGAAGGCTGTAGAAAGCTGCAAGAGCTCCTGCTGAGTGAAGATCACATACCAGAAAGAGAGCGGCAAAAGAAAAGAGAAGAAAAGAGAAAGAAAGAGAAGATTAGTCAGCAAGCAGAGAAGAGAAGACAAAGAAAGAGAGAGAGAGCCAGTGTGCGAGCAGAAGAAAGAAAAGAGAAGAAAAAGAAAAAGGGAGAGAGAGTTCAGAGAAGAAGGTCGTGCGAAGAAGGAAGAAGTGTGCAGCCAGTGCCGAATTTGAAGATATGTTCATGTATTAACTCGTGGATTAAATCCAGAGTCATTGTGCTCCTCGGAGCTACATTCCGATTGTTTTCCTTTTGTCTTTTTGTTTGTTTTTTTGTCACCATTCACTTTTGTGTTTTTCCGATACCCTGTTTTGGGTTCGGGGCTCCTTCTGCGATAGCAGAAGAAGGAAGACTTGGGTCTCCGGTTGTGAGTGACTGGGTGTCACTCACGGGTTCCCCTCCAGTTTAGAGGTAGAGAGGATTGGTCCTCCGGTTGTGGGCAACTGGGTGTTGCTCACGGTTCCTTCTGCGGTTGCAGGAGAAGGGAGAGTGGGACTCTCCGGTCACTGCGGTAGCAGTAGGTGCTGATCTTGTGGGTTGCAAGATCAAGTCGAGGGATTTGTTTCCCTTAGTCTCAAGCTGTTTGGCAACGTTTGTAGCAGACTGAGTCTGCGTCTACTTTGGTAGGGAAGCCTCACTCCAGTTTGGAGTGAGGGGTGGATGTAGATCTGGGGTCTCAGATCGAACCACCTAAAAATCCTGTGAGCAGTGGTTTTAGTTCGCGTGATTGTTCCCTATCTTTTGCTTCCTTCACAGGTCTTGTTGACTGTTTCCTTGAGCGCTATATGATTTGCCGAGTGAGTCAGTTTAGCGTTGTTTTCATCTGTTGTGATAGCATTCTATTTGGTGCTTGAAGGTTTGGTACAGTGTTCAACGATACATCAGTCTGTGTCCACAATTAGTATTTGATACTATGTCTGACCGAATTACGGTTTAGTGTGAGCTAGTCATTCTGCATGTGCTTTTATTTGTCAACTGGATTGCTTAATTTTATTAAGCCATCTGAGATTTTAATTTTGCAATAGTTTTGAATGGGGATTCATTCACCCCCCTCTGAATCCGTGCCTTGCACTCCAACAAGTGGTATCAGAGCGAGTTGCTGTCTCATCGGATCCAATGATCCGCAGTAGATTCTACAACTTCCTTGGTGCATTTCCGAGCATACCTATTTTGGTGCATTGATTTGTTTGTCGATTATATCCATGGCATGTCCACCGATTTTTGATGGTACTAATTTCAATCAATGGTTTAACAACTTGCGCATGTTTGTCAAGTCGGTTGATTCTGATCTGTGGAAGATCATTTCACACGGTCCACACAGGCTACCAAAGAACAAGTCCAAGTGGACTGACATTGATAGATCGATGTGCGGTAAAAATCGAAGAGCACTTAAATTGATGAAAGCAGCTACTGATAAGGCCTTTTACCCTTGTCTCAATGATTGCAGGACAGCTAAAGATATTCTGGACGAGCTGAAGCTGGCCCATATAAGAGGTGAAGACCAATGCATGATGGCTAATGGCAGCGTTCAAAGCAGCAACCAAAATGAAGAGGAGGATGATGCTCAGGTAAATCTGTATGAGAATTTCTCTCTAGATGATTGGCAGGTTACATATGGTGATCTATTAGAGTCACATGAGATGTTAAGAAAATAACACAAAAAATTGAAAAAGATAATTGGTATGAATAGTTCAAATTCTTCATGTGAAAACTGTTCAAAATTGAAATAGTCTTATGATGGTTGTCTATCTGATATCCAAAAGTTTAAGAAACAAATTGGTTTATTAAAAAATGAAAATCAAGAACTTGCAAATGAAATTTCTAAACTTGAAGAAAAACTTAGCTCAACTAATAATGATCAGATTCTTATCAACAATCATGTTCAGAATGAAAAATTGCTGAAAGATCTTGAATGTGTTAACTTAGATCTAAACAAGCTGAAATTTGAAAACGAATCTCTCAGAAAATCTGTTAAAGAAAATGAAGAAAAATTTGAGAAACTTAAACAAGAGAAGAATCTGCTTGCTGAAAAATTTGATGCTATCAAGTCTGTAAACATGGAGTTACAGAAAAATGTTGAAAAATAATAAAGAGATCTGAAGTAATTTGAAACTAGAAGAAAGCATGAAATTAACTCAGAGGATCGGGTTCTAATAAATGAGTTAATTCAAAATAATAAATTTAAAGACGAAAATGAGAAGTTAAAACAACTGAACTCTACTATATCTGAAAGGCTTCTCACATTAGAAAAAGGGAAAACCGTCTGTACAGACGAATCTGAAAAGGTTGATGAGCTTAAAAAGGAAATCGAAGAATATAAAACTGCTAACAAAGTATTGAATGAAGTTGTTAATTACAGTGAACAAGAGATTGCGAGTTATGAAATACACATTGTATCTCTAGAAAATGAGATTCATGATTTGAAAAGTTCTTTGTCTAAATTTGTTAGTGGGCAAGATAATCTGAACAAACTGCTAGGAGTTAAGGTGAATGTTCAAAAGGAAGGGCTGGGCTACAATAATGTCAACAAGAAAGCTTTTAAAAATAAGCTAGTGACATCACTTGTATAATCATCCAATGTAGCCACCACCTCAAAAGATAAACAGCTCACTGTTCAAAAAAATCAGAAACTAACTGAAAAGGTTAAAAAGAGTGACCACTTGCAGAAAAAGTCGACACACAAATATGTTAAGAAAGTGCATGCTGTACACAACATGAACACACACTTTCATGCTTAAAAAAAGGGAACTCCATGCCATTACTGTGGTAGGCTAGGCCATTTAATGCATGCCTGCAAATTGATGGTAGAAGAGAATCAAATTTAGGTACAAAGCATGCTAAGAAACCTTATGTTAGAAATCATGTCTTTCAGAATAAGAATGTTCAGTGTTTTTGCTGTAGCAAGATAGGCCACATTGCTGCACATTGCTGGTTTGCCCAGCGAAGAAAATCTAATTCTAAATTTGTTAATTTCCATGTCAACAAAAAGGTTTTTGTTAAAAATGAATTTGATTCTAGGGGTAAGCACATTGTGTGCTTTTATTGTGGAAAGTATGACCATATAGTCAAGGACTTTTGGCATGTCCAAGGGAGAGGATTTAATTCTAAATCTGCCAATTTTCCTACAAATCAAAATATTTTTGGTAGAAACAAATCTGTTGTTAAAGGAAAATTCAATGCATGTTTTGAGTGTGGAAAGCCAGGCCACAGAGCTGTGAATTGTTGGCTAGCTCATAATAAAAGATAAAATGTTCATGTAAACGACAGAAAATTTCATGCACATGCACATAAATTCCATGCTAATGATCATGTGCACAAAAAGAAAACAAAACATGTTGTCTCTTGTCATTATTATGGCCAGGTTGGCCATTCCCTGAATGGTTGTTCTCTAATGATTTTTGATGATGTGAAGGCCCAAAGGATGTGGAAGGCACCCATCAAAGGTGCTACTAACCATGAAGGACCCAAGATTTCTTGGGTACCAAAGGTGGCAAAATGAGATTTGATTACAAGTGTGCCTTGGGACTGAAAATAAAGGGGGTAAATAAACCAAGGCACTCAAGAAAGGTAAAACCCCATTACTGCTCACTACATGCTTGTTCATTTGATTTTTTTTGAAGATTGCACATCATGTTTAATCTGCTAATCTGAATTTCATGCATACATCTGAATTTGTTCTTTGCATCCTCTGTCTCTCAATGCATATATTGATTAGAAGTGTGCTCACATCAAATTGAGATTGGATTGCATATCATGCTTAACTGTCATATTGTTAATTGTGTGCCTAGGATTTTGTATTATCGCATGTTGAGAAGGAAACGAAATAAATTCAAATGCATGGATTCTTATGTCTACATTTTCACATATGCATATCAAATTACATTGTCTTGTATACTTTGAAATTTGACACTACATATAGGACTGCATTGGCACTGCATTGTCATGCATGACCATTATGGTATATCAAATGGTAAGTTACTAAAGGGCAGATGCAATCTGTCTGGAAGTTCTTACTATGTGTGAGGTGGTCTTTAAACCAAGTCATCTGCCTTGTACCATGGGTCAACATGCACACAGGGTAGTCTAAGACATAATTCATTGAACTTCCTTGCATAATGTCTCTTGCATATGTTGCACTTAGAATTCAGTCATATAGTGCATAAAGTCAGGGGGAGATAAATTGTTAAAGAAAATATTGCATTTCATGCTTATCAGATTAGGTCACATGCATGGTCTTCATGTCACACATGATTGGTTATTACATTTAGTTAAGGGAAGTCAATGCATAAGCATACATTTGGTTAATTGCATCTCTCATGTTGAAAATACCAAAAAGATTGAGTGCATTCAGTGAGGGGGAGCATATAACAAGATTGTGTTCTGCATGGCTATTCATCTGGTTCCTTACTATCTCATTCAGTCAACCGATATCTTTATTGTCTAGCCTTATCTTTACTTATTCTGAAATCTCTACTCTTCCTGCAACATACATCAACGATTGGCATCAGTTTGTATCCGCTCTGAATTCACTCGAACTGATACTATTCTTAAGTTTGTAACTCTCATACTTACTGCACATCCTTTGCTGCACTTCTTAATAGTCATGATTAGAAGTGTCGACACCATGAGTCGACATTATTTTGGAAGTGTTCTGTCTAATGGACACTATGAGCAGATGTTGATACCAAGTGGCGACACCTTCATTGGTGTGCTTCTGAATTTGATTTTGCCATGTTGCTCTGAAATCATTTGAGTTCATCCCTTTCATGATTCTAGAATCTATTATTTGTTGCTTCTGCATTTGCTGAAAGGGAGTTTCACTTGAAAATTTTGGAGTATTGTTGCGTGGGTTTTTATGCCGGTTAACCGGGGCGAAGGAAGGGATACAGCGGGGAAGAGGAATACGGGAGTTTGATGTATCTCGGGTATCCTCCTCACGGGTGCATGCCTCTCACGGCGGTACCGGGCACTCTCCTTTTTATGGAAGTCGAAAAAGGTCGAATGACACAGAAATGTCGTAATAAAGGTTAACCGGACAAGGTGTGGGCGTGCCAGTCGATCTCTCGACAATCACTCATGGAACCAAGGTTTGACCAGGGAAGCGCCACCAGGGCGCGGCACGTGGGCTCGGGCAATCGGGAGACACGCGGAGAGAAGGGGTTCCATGGGTGCGAGTGCGTAGGCGATTGTGAGAATCGTGTACAGGACATCTTTCCCCACCGGCCGCAAGCAACCGGTGTTTATTTACATCGGATTGAATCCGCATACCTTCGTTTCATGCTGAAGAAAAGTCTGTATATGTGTCTGAAGCCATGGGTGGAGGGCTGGGGGCATTCAGCAGCTAGGGGTGCGTGTTGGACCAAGGGGTGTTTACTGGGGTTGGAGTGTTAGGCACGGATGCCAAGGAATGTGGATAGAAGGTTGAAGGCTGGGACGCGGGTGCGAGAGCACTCGTCCAATCGGCAATGTTGTGCTGAGATGTATATTTTTTTACAGGAAAGTCGTAATGGCCAAAGTACAACTGGCGCATGCCGCGGGACAATTCCGACGTGTAGGTCAATCCCCGGGTCAATGCATGATAGATGCACATATGTGCGTTTTACAGAGGGGTCCTCCCGTGGGGTGGGCCATAGTCGTGGTGCCGAACGGGGGTCTGTGACTGGATAACTGGGGGATACGTCGATCCGATATCTGGGCGAGGGTCGATCGCGACTCGAGTTGAGCGGTCGGACGTGGCCTCGTGACTGCGAGTGAGCATGGCGTCATGGCACGCGTGTGGTTGCGACCGACGGGCGTGTGAGGAGGAATCCCGACATGAGGGGACGTCCTCCCATATCACGTCTCACATACGGTGGGTGTCGACTCGTGTGCGACTGCTACATACGGCGTGAGGGGAGTGCGAACGACATACCCCGGTGTAGTAGACCGCCAAACAAGTCACCCACACACAATTCTCCTTTGCTCCGCGCTCGAAATCTTGTGCTTGCCGGGTGCCGGACGATCTTGCGTATTGCTGGATGCCTTGTGTTGTATTGATGCCCCTCTTCTTTTTTTTGCCTTGCCCCCTGGGGGGTTTTTATAGGGAAGGTGAAGGGTTACAAGGGGGATTACGCGGACCAGCCAGGAGGGGTGAGCTGGACCGTGTAAACCCAATGGAATAGTGCACAGGGTTTACGGGCTGAGAGAGGAGGGAAAGAGATTTACACAGACCAGCCAGGGGGCCCTGGCTGGTCAGCATAAACCCCGCTCGGATGGGGGTTTACGCGGACCAGCCAGGGGGGCCTGGCTGGTCCGCCTAAACCCCCAAGGGTTTAGGCGGGCTGGGCTTTTTTTCTTTTTTGAAAAAAAAAGTTTTTTTTTGTTTGATTGGGGGTTTACGCGGACCAGCCAGGGGGTCCTGGCTGGTCCGCGTAAACCCCCCCCCCCAAGGGGGGTTTAGGCGGGTTCGCAAGGAGAGAGAGGGGGGGGGCTGGTCCCCACCCTATAAAAATTGATTTTTGGGTTTTTTTCTTCCCAATTTGGCTAAGGACAAGGGTACGTGGCGGCTTGTTGAGACTTGTGCACGTTGACTTGAGGACGAACCTGGCGTGCTGTCGCTTTGCGCTTCCACGTCCGCACTTTGATCCCTCGAACTGGTACGGCACACGAACCGCATCGTAGGGCCGTAATTGAGCGAACCGGGGCTGAGTGGGGTCATGTCCCACCGAGCTGGAGAGAGGGCGCGGCCCCCCAGGGCTGAGTGGGGTCGTGGGACCACCAAGCTGGAGAGAGGGCGCGGCCCCCCGGGGAGTTCGCCCTCCCCGGGGGCGCGGCCACGTCCTGGGGTGAATTGGCCCCGGGCCGGCCGTAACCCCAGAGGATGGCCCCCGGGGGTCTTCTTGTGTTGTCCGGGGATGTCCTTTGATGGACTTTGAACTCCAAGAGGTTGGCATGGGCCCGTAGGGCCGTTGTTCTTTGAGTCGGAGTAGCCGCTCGCAAGGTGTTCGGGGAAATACCCAACACACCCCGGGTTGCCGAACGAGCCGTGTAAGCGGCCGACGGGCCTTGGATTTGGCCTAAGGCCAAGGGTAGAAGTCTGTAGGGGTTGGAAGGAGGCATTTTGGGCCCATGGGCCTTACCTCGTGTTGCGTGCCATGTTGTACGGCGGGTTGATAGGGTAGCCTTGGGTTAGCTCGAGAGCTAAGTTGAGTGGTTTGTTGGCACGTGTCTGAGGGTCGGGGGTGGCCCCGACTTGCTGGGGGGTCGTTGTAGGACCCAACTGGTGTACTGGAACCACGGGCTGGCCCGTGGTCTTGTGTAGAAGGGTTGAGATATACGCGCCCACAAGGTGTTCGGAAAAATGCCGAACACACGTGTGTGAGGCGTACATACATGCTGCGGGCCTCCAAAGCATGTGGTTGACTTGCTCGGGTCTCCTTTTGACCTTGGAGGGTTGAGGGAAGGCGTTCCGAGGTAGCCCCCCCGGCCTTTTCACTGAGTGCCACGTGGTGCGGCTTGTAGTCGAAGTGTCCCCGGGGTGGCCCGGGTGGTTGTGTAGAGTGCGAAGGAAGTCCGCGACTTATGAGTCGGGAGCAGTCCCGATTGATTGCTAGTGCCACTGTGCACCTCGGCTAGCGGGTTGGGGCCGTTGGTCGAGCCCACTGGATTGTCGGAGGGGCCGGGTAGCCCACGCCTTGAAGGTGTTCGAGAAAATTCCCGAACCCCTATTTCTGGGTATTTTGCTGGCGAAATAGTCCGGGTACAACAAATGCCCCCCACGGGTCGTGCGTCGGAGGCGGGGACGAGGGCGTACGGCCCGTGAGATCCTCTTTCTGAGTTGTTGTAGTTGTATTTTGACGCTTCATATGTCTTTATTTTGCTGTGTTGCACATATGGATTTTCTGATATGCTGACTCTTTTTCTAGGTGTCTTACCTTACAGCTATGGCACGCTTTGGCAGACATGGGCGGGTCCCGAGGCGGCTGGCTCGGGAGGAGGACCACTGGGTGCAGCGGACTAATCGACCGATGCGCCCTTTAGATGCACCTGTGATCAGCGTGGCTGGTATAGAGCAGTTGGACCGGGGCCATCTAATCGTGGCGGAGGGTCCGATTGGTGTCTGGAACAGGGCCCGTGGAGGTGGCCCAAATTCTGGAGGCGGGCAACTTATACAGTTATGACCGGAGCGGGGGCTATCCATTGGAGTTCCCCCTTGATCGTCACCTACTTGAGTTCATCCGCAGCTATGCCCCTCTTGGCGCGGAGGAGGGCGACTCGCAGATTCCGGGAGCTTGCCGCCGGCTTGAAAGGGCCATTCTGATCGACAGGGAGAGCCTGCTTGGCACCACTTTCTACAGCTACCCGAGCTTTTCAAAGGACTACTGGAGGCAGCGCTAGCTTCCCAGCATCGAGTGCCTAGGGTTCTTCGACATGGCGGAGCAGTCTGGATTCAGGGTCGGGCCGATTGGCCCTGCTAGTTGGGATCTGCATGGCCACCATCGCACAGAGACAGAGGGGATTGCTGGATTGGTGTTGGAGCCCGCTGGTGTGCAGTATGCTGGAGAGGGCTACGATGACCACAGTATGTTGAATGGGATCGTTCGGTAGACCGTCACCAGCTGGTATGGCCGCTGGACAGTGATCCCGTCACATTACTACCGCCAGAGTGCCACAGAGTGGTTGATGGGGATTGTCCACCACTACCGGGTATTGCTGGATCGAGCCGGGATTAGGTACGCGGTGACTGCCGCTCTGTACGCGTACCCGTGCTACACTGGATTACTTCAGGGCTTGCTGGAGCGTTTCAACCGTCGTTGGAACACGGTGGCGACAGCAGAGGGGGAGACCAGTCTCGACTTGTGGATTTTGTTCCGGATCTCCGGCTTGCCAGTTGTCGGCAAGGGATATTAGGAGGTGGTGTTAGATGACCTCCACCGCAGTCACACTGACGGACTGGGGAGATACCGAGTGCCTTACAGTTACCGGTATCTGATAAAGACTTGGAGAGATTTGGCTCTGGTGGGGAGAGAGAGAGCTGCTCAGACTCCCCGGGTTCCACTGAATGTTTGGGTCCGTCACTTTTACAACGGGCTGTTCTGCTTCTACCAGGAGTTTGCCAGGGATCAGACTCCATGGGAGGAGTACACGGAGGTGAAGCTACGCTTTCGGACGTACTCCAGATATGTATATGCGCCACGGGAGGGGTGGAATCCCCATGGTTTGCCAGATGTGATATATCTTGCAGCATATCTGGCATATTGGCTGGCGACCTTCGTAGTTCCTCACGGAGAGGACGGACTGTTGAGAGCCGAGCTGTTGTGGCCGGCTTGCTTGTTGGCTGAGGGGAGGCAGTTGGCTTTAGCTCCTGCTGCCCTGGCCAACGTCTACCAGGGGTTTGGAGTTCTGGTAGCACACTCGGCGTCGAGGGAGAGGAGTATACTTCTGCCGACCCACTACCTTAGTGTGTGGGCCGGGTTACTGTTCCCGGGACTGGTGACGCGGGGTAGTGTGGCGAATCCGACGGCACCACTTTTGTTCAGCTTTACTGGGCAGCCGGATGGCGACACAGAGAAGCAGCTGGAGGGGGCCAGGAGGGCCCTTTATTACCTGCCCGCCCGGGGTGAGGAGGGACTGCCCTTTGACAGTGCAGCGAGGGACTCTGGCCTTTTTCTGGGGGCTTCAGGTGGAGGGGCGACCAGCGCCCACCCCAGCCAGGGGACCGCCGATGCGAGACCGCGGATTGAGTGGATACTGAGCACTCGAGCAGCCGTGTTGGCATTGCACCGATCGACGACGAGCTTCCTGGAGCCGTACTACCCACATCGCTTCGCCAGAAACTTCGGGTACGACCAGGGGATTCCGCCGAACAGGTGATAAGTTACACCTTTTTATGAGCTTTAATGTTAATAATTATGCACTTATCACACTTAATATCAATTTTTGATCAAAATACTTCGTTCGATGAAATTATTATAATTTGATCAATAAATATGTTATTTTGCAGGCACTCAACAAGAACTCCACAAGTCTGCGCAAGAATAGGCCAAAGATCATGAAAGAAATAAAAAATAATAATAATATAATAAAAACACAAACATTAACATATATATATATAATATATATTCATTCATATATATATTATGAATATATAATATAGATATAGATATCATATAATATATTCTTAATATTCTTAATATCTATATATATAACATAATATTATATCTAACATATCTATATATAACATATCTATATATATAATATGCATATTCATATAAACTATACATAGCAGATGGCTCACGTAAAGGTCTTTACGTAAGATTTTTATGATATAGTATGCAAATGGTGGACAGATGTATAGTAAGTATATAATATATGATATATATATTATTATGAAATCCCTTCATGTCTTCACGTGGTGAAGACTCTCTACTTCATGCATGGCGTTGGAGGGCTCCACGTGAGCTGCATGACGGGCTTCACGCCCTTCACATGCAGATGAGCTGGTGGCGGGCCAATAATGCCTTCATGCGAGCCTCGCCATTCATGCATATAGCTTCCCAACGAGGACCGTAAGGCCATGCAAAAGCAAAAGGAGGCCCACGGCAGCCTTCTCCACGCGGCCAAAGGCTTCACACTAGCAGGGTGCATTCGGCGGGTTCACATACTGGCAGAAGATGCTTCACACGGTTTGCACGGTCAAAAGCGGCTAAAGTCAGACTTCTTGAGATTGTGACTTCACACACATGACGGTCGCGGAGTTCACACAGAATGAAGAGTGCAGAGACAGAGCATAGAGGAACAGAGGGTTTGCAAAACCTATAAAAGGGGTTGAGATGTGATTTAAAAAGAGAAGCCTTGTAGTACCATTTTTAGTTCTTTTGCTGTTATTAATTTTTGTGAGAGAATTTGTGAATTTTTGGTATTTTTGAAGAAACAAGGAGAGGGGCAGGCGGCCCCTTCAAGTTTCAATTTTATTCACTATTACTGTATATTTTTGAGTATTTTAGTCTTGTTTAATCATTTACATACTTTTATGATCTTCATTTAAATTTATTATCTTCTTCAAAGTTGTTCATCTTTCAATTCTCTACATTTTCTATTTCAACCATTTCCTTTAATTCCTCTCCATTTTTAAGTTATTACATATTTTTCTAAGTTCTGCCCTGACACGTTATTATTCATCCGAGTTAATATCTTATTTTGTTCCTCCATTTTGAAGTCCTCCCAATCTTTTTTTATTTCTGAGTTCTTCATGAAAGTTATTTCTCTCTTGTAAATCTAAATTTTCTTCTTCTACCACTTCCTCTGATTCTTTACCGTTTTTAAATTATATTCAATTTTTAAAGGTTCTATCTTTTACGTGTTTACTGTTCACCCGCGCGGATAGATCCTAGTATTTCATGTTTTTCACATTCTTCTTCTCATTTTCTGTCTTTACACTCTTCATTAAACTTCTTCCTAACTCTCAGATCTTCAACTTTATCTTCTATCACTTCTTCTAATTTTATCTGATTTGAAAGTTATTTCTCTTCCTAACTCACCTTATTTTCATTATAATTTTCTATATGTTCTTCTATCAATTCCACCCCTTCTAAATTGCATCCAAATCTCCCTAAGGCGGTTTCAATTCAATTCTCTTGATTTTTAAACTTAAAAACTCAAGATTTTCAACTTTCAAATCTACTTCTTCCTGTGGATTCGACTCGGTCTCACCACTTAACTATTTTATTTATTTAATTTGTGGGCCGGATATTTTAATTTGGTAGCGGGACGTATTAACGACGTGCGTTTCCAACGTATCAATTTTGGCACCGTTGCCGGGGAAGAGTTTATGATTTTTAAGTTGATTATTTTGTGTTTGTGTATATAAATTGATATTAAAAATTTTTTTTTGTCAAAAAAAAGAGAACGAGGGATCGCTGTCAAGTAAGTATCTGACTTTCTCTCTATTGATTTAATTTCTTTTTTCATATTATTAATTGAAAATTCCAAAAAAAAAATTTACTGGTTAGATAAGTTCATTAATACAAACAAAAAAAACACTTGAACCTAAAAAAAATTACATTTCAAGATTAGAAACTACACACCCTGTTTTAGGGCATGCATCATTTAGCATAAGATTTTTTTTGTTTAATTTCTGTCATTGCATTTTGAAGATTACAATGGACAAGGTACGCTCTACTTATCATATTCTATCATGCATATTACATAAGAACCCCTTGTTTGAAATTGTGGTGTGCATTTCATTTCAAAATATCTTAAGGGCAATACCCCTAAATAACATAAGGTGGGGATTTCATCACCCTTTTCTTATCCCACAAACCACATTTTCCTTGCATCTTTGCAAGACCTAAGCCGTAATAAAAATCAGTAGACACTGACCCTAGGAGATCACACTGTGATTTTAGCATGATTTGAGTTTATCCTCTTGTAGAAACTGGTGCCTAAGGCAAGACGGTCGGACGGTAAACGCCTTAAGCAGGCTAGTGGTTACTTAATTAGGACCTTGTGAAAACAAGGGGAGCCTCCCACTACCCCACCCCTTACCTGACAGGTGAAAATTTTGAGGATGAACTTACATTGTATTTTGCTCACTTTGTGAAACCCCACTTGAAGATTTCGAGTACCCCTAGGTGTCCTAGGTTGAATTGTGTGATAACTTGTTCGTGTCTTCTTAAAATAAAACAACAAAAATAAAAAAAAGGAGTAATATTTTGTGCATAATTCAATCTAATCTTGCTTTAAGGAATCGGAGTGTATGCATGGTAGGAGATCTCTTCGTCCTGACCTAGCTCAGCTTGATTCTGAGATTGAGAGAACCCTACAACACAGCCTTAAAAACACTAGGGTTGAATCTAGGAGATGGGGGCCCAAAAAGAAGGAATTGTCGCTCAATCTAGAACATTGAAAGATTACATGTATCCTTCAAGGGCTAGCCAACCCTCTTGCATCCAGTTACCTGAACATAATGGGTATTTTGAGCTTAAATCAGGAATTATCCAGATGTTGCCTATCTTTAGAGGGGAGGAAGCAGAGAACCCATATCATCATGTGAGAGACTTTGAGGAGATTTGCAGTACAATGAGCTTCACTCACCTAAGTGTTGAGTCCCTTAAGTTAAGATTGTTTTTATTCTCTTTAAGGGATAAAGCTAAGAATTGGTTGTACTCATTACGGCCTCGGTCGATTACAACATGGGATGGTCTATCCACTGAATTCTTAAGGACATTTTTTCCAAACCAGAAGACTACTACCATTAGACAAAAACTCAATAGCTTTATCCAACTTGATGGTGAAACTCTATGGAGATACATTGAGAGATTCAATGATCTTCTGCTGCAAGGCCCTCACCATGGATTTGAACAATGGAGATTAGTCCAAATTCTATATGAAGGACTGGATTTCAACACTCGGACTATGGTAGAGTCCATGTGTAATGGGGGGTTCACCAATAAGCGAGCAGAAGAAGCTTGGGCATTTTTAGATGAAATTGCAGAAAAATCACAACAGTGGGAAACTATTAAGGAACCAAGGAAGGCAATCACAAGGGGAGGTTTGTTCCAAGTGGACAAAGAAGTTGATATGGAGGTCAAAATGGGTGCATTGGCCAGAAGATTGAAGGCCTTAGAAATGACAAAAATTGGGAAACCTTATGAAACTGTCAAAAATATTGAGCCTTCTATGTGTGTGTTGTGCAATGGTTCGGATCACCTGGTTGAGAATTACTCTGAAATCCAGACCTTTAGGGAAAATAGGGCACAAACCAATTCATATCAAAGACCTAACAACAATCCCTGTAGTGACACCTATAACCCAGGTTGGAGGAACCATCCTAACTTTTCTTGGAAGTCCCAACATGCTCAGGCTCAAAACTCCCAAGCCCATAATTTTCCAAATAAGGCCCAATATCAGACTAATTTTCAAAACCAGGCCTTTAATAGAGGTCAACCTTCTCACCCATTACCTACACAACCGCATCAACAATTTGTCCCGCCCACTTATGGCCAATCATCTCAATCTCAGCCATCCACTCAAAATGAGGATAGGCTTTTACAACAATTCCAACAACTTCTTACGGCTCAACAACAATCTTTTACTGCCCAACTTCAACAAGTTGTTTCTAGGATGGAGGCCCATGTCGGTCAAATGGCTGAGGCAAATATGAGGAGGGAACCAGGCCAATTGCCTAGCCAACCCATAGCCAATCCTAGGAACCACTCGCCTGGCTTTAATCCACAACCAACCTTGCAAGTGCCACCCAGGAACCCTCATGTTGAGAATGCTAAAGCCATCACTACATTAAGAAGTGGAAAGATTCTTGCAGATCCATACGATGAGGGAAGGGGTGAAGCCAGCTCAAGCCAACCCAAGATTTCAGACCATAAGGATGAGGAACACATGCCTACTTCCACCACTACAGTGGGTCATGAGGGGAATAAGAAGGACAAAGGGAAAGTTCAAGTTGAGGATACCCCTGAGATTTATCAGCCTAAAATCCCTTTTCCATCAGCCCTAGGAACAAGAAAGGAGAAGAAGGAACAACAGGCTCATGCCCGTAATGAACAAATGTTGGAGCTATTCAAGTAAGTTCACATCAACATCCCACTTATAGATGCCATCCAACATGTTCCTGCTTATGCTAAATTCCACAAAGACCTGTGCACACAAAAGAGGGAGCCTAGGACAGCCACTAGGAAAATTCTACTATCAGAGGATGTAAGTGCGATCTTGTTGAACCAACTCCCACAGAAAATGAAAGATCCTGGTGCACCATTCATCTCTTGTGTCATTGGAGGCATTACCTTTGAAAAAGCCCTATTGGACTTAGGGGCTAGTGTGAATTTACTGTCAACATCTGTTTATCAAAAGTTTAGGATAGGAGAACTTAAACCAACCCCGGTGATCCTCCAATTAGCAGATAGACTTGTTAGGACACCTAGGGGGTTGGTGGAGGATGTCCTTGTCAAGATAGACACTTGCTACTTTCCTGTAGACTTTTTGATTCTTGACATGGAACTTAGCCATGATTTGGCTCAAAGTCCCATCATATTAGGCCGACCCTTCCTGGCCACTGCTAATGCTAATATCAATTGTAAGTCGGGGCTCATGGACATCTCTTTTGGAAATCAGAAAATCACTCTCAATGTCTTCAAGGCTTCTAAACACATGGGGAATGAGGAGGACTGCTACACAGTTGATATGATTGAGGACTGGAGAGGGGGACTCCTGCAGCCCACTCAAAGAGCAGACCCAACTAGGCCCAACAAGGCCCAACGAGACAAGCTCGTCCAAGTGACAGCCCACAGGGCCCACTCGAAAAATCCCAATGAAACAATGCTCGAGGAAACAACTCTCCTAGGCGGCCCCAAGGCTCGGAGAGCCCGAGCCTCGGTCAGGTCACAGGAAGACCCGCGCACGAGCTATCCCTCCGCACGAAGGGGGGAAGCGCTAGCCGGTCTATCCGACCCATCTCCTCGCCAAGCTAGGCCTATCGCCCGATAGGGCCGGCCCCCCTAAGCTCGGTACGACCGATAAAATGTTCATCACTGCAGCCGTTAGAGTCCACAGCGGGCCGGACGCCAAGAAGTCCAGGAGCTCCGACTTCCCCGCGAGGATAACGCCCCCACGATGAGGCCATAAAAGCCCACGACGAGGACGTAACCTCCACCGGAGACCTCTCAGCTTGCAGGACTCCAGAGGGCGGCGCACTATTTAAACCTGGGATACCCTCCGGCGAAAGGTAAGTCCAAAAGGGCATTGATCCACCCCCAATTCCTGAGCAAGGATCACTTCACCCCATTGGTGGAGAGGGATCTCGCGCCTTCACTTTCTCCTCCCTATCGCTGCTCCCACCATTGCTCTACTGACTTGAGCGTCGGAGGGTTTCGCCCCAGGGAATCCCCCTGGGCCCTCTGACCCGTTTTCCTGTCTTGCAGTTCACAAACTTGGTGATTACCAGCCCGCTCAGGAACCAGCGCGATATTTCGCATCTTCATCTGGCACCGTATGTGGGAAACGCACGAAGAGACAACATGGTGAGAAGGAGCTCAGGGAGGAGGTCCGCCGGTGAAAAGGGTAAGGCCATGGTAGCAGCAGGGGATGGCCCTTCCAGGGCCTCACAGAACCCTCCCTCCAACACCAGCATCCCCGCCGATGGACCACCACCCCCCCCCCCCCCCGCGGCGGCGGGGCTACCCCCCTACGGTGGCGCCGAAGCCTTCCAGGCCCTCAACGCCAAACTGGATGTCCTCGTGGAACTCATGAAGACCCAGGCGGCCAGGGATGCAAGGTCCCGTGCCCCGTCAGGGAGCCCCCCCCCGCAGGAGTATGTCCCAACACACCGCTGGGGGCCGCTTCACCCTCCGCGGCCAGCAGCTCATCCGTAACAGGGTCGGAGGACCCTCGCAAGCTCCACCTCCGGAGCAAGAGGCCTCCTCCACGCCGAGGAAAGGAAGGCGGGGGACGCAACGGCCAGATCCGGAAGCCGACGTTCCCGGAGACCGCCAAGACGCTCCCCCTAGCCTCACGGCACGACAGCAACCGGAGTTATCCCACCGATTGCGAGATTTCGAAAGGCGCTTCGTTGAGCAGGAGCGCGCCCTTCGCGCCCTGCAGAAGGCCTCTTCCCCGGAAGACGAGGAGAAATCCCCGTTCTCCGAGTATATCTTGAAGGCAGAGGTATCTCCCAGAGCCCCCATACCAACCTACAAGCTTTACGACGGCCAGGGCGACCCGGTCGACCATTATGATAGCTTCGACGCCCTGATGACTCTACACGGAGCGTCGGACCCCATCAAGTACCGAGCTTTCGTGACCACTCTGGTCCAGGGCGCTCAAGCGTGGTTCCGGGCTCTCGCCCCCGGATCCATCTGAGACTTCAAGCAGTTCGGGCGAGTCTTCAAGGAGAGCTTCGCCGGAAGTGCCCCCCCAAGGTCGGTAGCGGGGCTCTTGGCCCTCAAACAGGCGCAAGGGGAAAGGCTCCGGGCTTACGTCCACCGATTTAAATCGGAAGCCCTCCGAATCCCCCGCCTGGACGTGGTCTCGGCCACAACCGCACTGACCGGGGGTACCCGGGACGAGAACCTCTACCGTGAACTTGTCCTCCACCCTCCCTCGACCCTTGCCGAGCTAGTGACTCTGGCTCTGCGCCACGCCGAGTGCGAAGAAGTGCTCAGCGCTCATCGAGATGCAACCGGCTCGGGTCGGGAGGGGGACAAGAAGCGGGGCCCCGAGCCAAATCCTAGCTCGGGAAAGAAGCGAGACCGAGATGGAGAACGCAAGCGGAAGTACGAGCGGTACACCCCGTTAACCACACCGGTCTATGAAATCTATGAAGACGTCAAAGACTCGGGACTCCTCCGCAGGCCTGAGCCGATGAGGTCGAAAAACCGCAAGCGAGACAGACATTGTCTATTCCACGGCGATCATGGGCATCACACCGGTGATTGCCACCAGCTCCAAGATGAAATCGAGCGCCTCATCCGCCTAGGGCATCTGGCTCGGTTCACCGACGAGCGCAGAGAAGATCAAGGCGCCACAGAGGAGATCGACAACGCCCTCCAAGGGGTTCACATCAACGTCATCTCTGGAGGAATAGCATCAGGAGGCGACAGCAGCCGTGGAAGGAAGCGTCATGCCGAGCGGGCGAGCCGAGCCCCAGAGCCACCCAAGGCCCCGCCCCAGGTCATAGTCTTCTCCGATCAAGACCTGGAGGGGCTGAGCACCCCGCACGATGACGCCCTCATAATCTCGGCCACTATAAACCATTGTAACGTAGATCGGATCCTTGTGGACAATGGAAGTGCCCCTGATGTATTGTCTTATGACTGTTTCCTCAAAATGGGAGAGGATCCATCCAAACTCCGCCCGATCCGAACGCCCCTCTGTGGGTTCAACGGCCCGGCCACTCTCCCCGAAGGAGCCCTAAGCCTACCGGTTACCCTCGGCACCCCACCCAAAATCGTTACGGTCATGGTAGACTTCATGGTGATCAAAGGGATGATAGCGTACAACGCCATCTTCGGCCGGGGAATCCTCAGCCGGATCAAGGCAGTACCTTCTACCTATCACCAAAAAATGAAGTTCCCCACCAAAAACGGGGTAGGGGAAATCCTAGGTAACCAGGCCACGGCCCGAAGGTGCTATAATATCTCGGTGGAGGCCACGAGGCCGGACGGGAATGATAAGGGCCCCCGGGAAGTCGAGGAAAAATCTGCAGCTACTGAGCCAGGTGGCGAGTTGCTGACAATTTTCCTAAACGACGACCCGACCCTAGGAGTAAGGATCGGAGCCGACCTACCACCCGAGGAACAGCAGCAATATAAGAAATTTCTTTCTGAGTACATCCGAGTCTTCGCTTGGTCCGACGATCAGCTCCCTAGGATACCAGAGGAGACCGTGCTGCACCAACTCAACCTCAACCCCACCATGAAGCCCGTGCAGCAGCGCCGAAGGAAGCACGCACCAGAGAAACAGACGATTATCAAGGCGCAGGTCACCAAGGGGCAAGAGACTGGTCTTTTTAGACCGGTCCTGTACCCGACGTGGCTAGCCAATGTCGTCCTGGTACCAAAGGCTTCCGGCGAGTGGCGGATGTGCGTGGACTTCACCGACTTGAATAAGGCGACCCCTAAGGACTGCTATCCCTTGCCCAGCATCGACCAACTGGTCGACTCGACATCGGGCAACGAGATGCTCAGCTTCCTGGATGCCTATTCGGGTTACCATCAGATCAGAATGAATTCTGAAGACGTCGAGAAGACCGCCTTCATCACCGACTACGGCGTGTACTGCTATACCTGGATGCCTTTCGGGTTGAAGAACGCCGGAGCACATACCAAAGACTGGCCAATCACATGTTCGAGGAGCAGTTAGGTCGGAACGTCGAGGCCTACATTGACGACATGCTCGTCAAGACCCCCAAGGCCTAGGACCACTTCACCGACCTCGCCGAAACCTTCGGCGTCCTCCTGAAGCACAACATGAAGCTCAATCCTGCCAAGTGCGCCTTCGGAGTAAGATCCGGGAAGTTCCTGGGTTTCCTGGTCACTCAGCGTGGGATCGAAGCTAACCCCGACAAGGTCCAGGCCATCCTGGACATGCGCCCGCCCGCCTGCATTAAGGACGTCCAGCGTCTGACAGGGCATGTCGCCGCTCTCAGCCGTTTCTTGTCCCGTGCGTCCGAACGATGCTTGCCCTTTTTTAAACTGTTGAGGGGGCCCAAGTTGGCATCTGCTACATTCGCATGGGATGAGGAATGCCAGAAAGCGTTCGCTGAGCTCAAGGAGTACCTGGCTTCGCCCCCGGTGCTCTCCAAGCCCGTGTCGGGCGAAGCCTTGCTACTCTATCTCTCAGCGACGTCATCAATGGTCAGCTCGGTCCTAGTCAGAAATGACTCGGGAATCGAAAGACCAGTCTACTACACCAGTAAGGTGCTTAATGAGGCCGAGAGGAGGTACCCCGCAACCGAGAAGCTCGTGCTAGCGCTGGTTACCTCCCCGAAACGCCTCCGACCCTACTTCCAGGGGCACCCCATCACCGTGCTAACCGGCGAGCCGTTGAAGAAGATTTTGGCCCACCCCGAGGCCTCGGGGCGACTCGTCAAATGGGCCATTATGCTTGGGGCCTACGACATCTCGTATCGCCCGTGCTCAGCTATAAAAGGTCAAGCGCTCGCCGACTTCATCGCCGAAAGCACCATCCCGACCGAAGAAAGACTACTGACCATGCCCCGGCCAACCTGGGAACTGTACATCGACGGATCTTCCGACTCAGTCGGTAGTGGTGCTGGGATCCTCCTAAGATCCCCCGAAGGAGTGGAGCTGCAGTACGCCTTGAAATTCAACTTTCAGGCGTCCAACAACGCTTCCGAGTACGAGGCCCTTATATCGGGAGCGCGCATGGCCCAGCGGTTGGGGGCTGAGCGAGTCAGGATCCACACCGACTCTCAGCTGGTCGCAAGCCAGGTCAACGGCGAGTATGAAGCTCGAGAGGCACCCGTGATCAAATACCTCTAGCTGGTCAGGAGCCTGGCCCAACAATTCGAGAGATTCGAGGTAGTCCGAATAGCCTGGGAAGAAAACTCCCGAGTGGACGCCCTCTCCCGATTGGCCTCCTCCCTAGACCCAGAAGGTACCCGATCGGTCCTCCTCGAAGAGCTAGAACGCCCGAGCATTGACTCGGAGCTCCTCGCTGTTGACTCGGCCGTCCCGAGCGACTGGCGCACCCCCTACCTGTCTTGGCTTCGAGACTCCCAAGAGCCCTCCGACCCTCGGGAAGCACGCCGAATGAAGTACCAAGCCCGGTGCTTCGTCGTCCTGGATGACACACTCTACCGAAGGTCTTTCGCCGGCCCTCTCCTGAAGTGCCTCGGCCCCGACGAAGCCAGCCGAGCCGTCCAAGAGGTCCATGAAGGCCTGTGCGGAGCGCACTCAGGGGCAAGGTCACTAGCCAGGATCCTGTTACGACAGGGGTACTGGTGGCCCACCCTGCAGTGCGACTGCTTGGCCTATGCTCAACAGTGCGACCGATGCCAGTGGTTCGACCACTTGGTCCATCAGCCGGCTACAGAACTCGTCACCCTCGCCGAGCCTTATCCCTTCGCTCGGTGGGGGATCGACATTCTCGGGCCATTCCCCACGGCTCAGTCCCAGAAAAAGTTCATCGTCGTCGCCATCGACTACTTCACTAAATGGATCGAGGCCGAAGCCACTGCAAGGATCACCGAGACAGTCGTCTGGAGTTTCATCTGGAAATCGATCATTTGTCGCTTCGGCATCCCCCGAGTGATAGTGAGCGATAACGGTCGGCAATTCGATTCTCGATATTTCCGAGACAGATGCGCCGACCTAAACATCCGCAACCACTTCACTTCGGTCGCCCACCCTCAGGCCAACGGGTTGGTCGAAAATGCCAATAAGACTATCTTGAAAGGCATAAAGACCAGACTCGGCAAAGCCAAGGGTAGTTGGCTCGAGGAATTGCCTAGCGTACTGTGGTCGCACCGAACGACTCCCAGGACGGCAACCAGTGAAAGTCCTTTTCAGTTGGTGTACGGCACTGAGGCCGTCATTCCATTAGAGATCGCCAACCCGTCTCTCCGAGTCATCCGCTACTCGCTCGAGGAAAACAACCAAAAGTTACTCGAGAACCTCGACCTAGCCGATGAACTCCGGGATATTGCCAGCATCCGAGCGACGGAATACCAGCGACACCTCACTCGATACTACAACGCTAGAGTCCGAAGCAGACACTTCTAACCGGGAGACTTCGTCCTCAGAAAAGTTGAAGCCTCTCGACCACTAGAGGCGGCGGGCAAGCTGTCCCCCAACTGGGAAGGCCCCTACCGAGTGGTCGAGATGCTCGGGAAAGGTGCGTACAGGTTAGCAACAATGGAAGGGGATCCCATTCCTCGGACATGGAACGCAGCCGCACTACGCAAATTCTATTTTTGAAATTGAACAACAAGAAGGACGAAATAAATCCCTTTTCCTTTCATTCAAAACTATTGATACATCAGAAAGGCAAAGGCCAGTACATTGCATGACAAAAAGCAAGAAAATCCGTCTAACACCGCTGCAAGAGGTCATCGATCGGTTGACTCGATCTCGGTCTCCTCGCGTCCAGCCACTGACTCTGCCTCGCGTAGAAACTGGCTCGGACAAGAGGGGGCCGATCCAGTTGGCTCAGATGACCCCCGACAAAGGTGACAGAGGGACTGTAGAGAAGGTAACCACCTTCTAAAGTCGGAGAAGGCTACCTTCCAAGTTGATGGAGGCCAGGGAGAAGGAGCGCCGTGAAGACCCCCTCTTTCCCAACCTACCAACTCCTTGGAAGGGAACAGAGAGCAAGCAGCCTCTGAAGAGTGAAAGAAATGAAGAGCAGAAGAGGGAGAAAGAGGCTGCAGACGGAGGAAGGCTTCGGTGAGGAGGGAACTTGATGCGCCTCCCCCCCCCATGCAGAGGGGGAGTGGTGGCAGGCATCCCTGATACCCCCATCCATCCTCCGCCTCGGCGCCCGCCCGGAAGCCACGCCAGAACTGAGAAAGGGCAAGAGCCGTGCCCTCACACGTCGAAGCCCTCTCCAGATCCGCGTGGCGACCGTCGAACCCGTCTCAAACCCGCGCGGCGACCGTGGGACCCGTCCAACAAGCCGGGACGGCAAGAGCTCTCTGCTCCCCGTCGTCGACGGCATCACCCTCCGAAGGATCCTCCATGCTCCGAATGCAACGGCACAACGCAGAGTGAAGAAGAAGGAGTGAGGGAAGACTGTTAGAGAAAATCCCAAGCGGTAAAGAGGAAAGGGCGCCTTTCGGTCCTTCTTATAGGCCAAAGGAGGCTGCATGCCTTAAATGACTCCCCCCCTCTAAAACACGCCAAAGGATTTCTCCCCTGAACAGTCACCCCCAACTCCTCGTTTCCCGCCCTAGCGGGATTCACGAAGCGGCCTGGCATTCAAAGCGTGAGGGAACGGAAAGACGCCCCGTCAGAAGCCTACCGAATCAGCATGCGAAAACCACGCAGGGCATATCGGCACTCTCCAACTACTTCAGATACGCCAACCAAATCACGGCAAGGATGGCGATCAAACAAGTAAGTCATTTATTATCTCATAAAAAGGAAACCCTCTAAAGGAGGAAAGAGAGACAAACAAGATAAAGGGGCAAAATAAGGCAAAATACATCAGGTCTCGGGCCCACTTTGAAGCTCGGGAGCGACGGAAGTAGGCGCGTCACCCCCAGCACCCTCGGTGACGGTCGACCAGGGCACTGACCTCGCCTGTGCGAGAACTGTCTCGGTCGCGAGCCCTCCCGAGACGTCCGGAGTTGGTGACCCCGCCGCAGGAGACCCCTCTGGATCTTCCCCGCTCGACGCAGAGGAGCTAGAAACTGACTCATCCGAGTCATAGCTCTAGCCCAAAGGGAACTCGATCCCGGAGTCTTGATCGAAGGTGTAGTCCACCGCCCGATGATAACCCTGCTTAAACCCCTTTCGGGCGCCCCGGCGAAGCGCTACCTCGTAATATGGTAGGGCGGCTCTCTCCAGGTCGGCTGAATAGGCGTCCGAGCTCCTATACCGCTCGATCGCCTCCGCCTCGATCTACTCCGTCCTCCCAACGAGCTCGACCCAAGCCCGCTCCGCCTTGGCCGCACGCTCCTCTGTCCCCGCCAGGCGTTCCTCTGCCTCGACCCTCCCTCGCTCGGCTTCGCTCGACCGCCTCTCCACCCGGGCTCGATCTGCCTCGGCCACGGAACGAAGGCGCTCCGCTACCTCCGCCCGGTCCAGTAGCTCGGCACGTTCGAGCTCCCAGCGACCGTCCAGCTCGAGGTGACGCAGACGCTCCTCCTCCGAGAGTCTGCCCTTCCTCTCAAGCGACTCTCGGGCCTTAGCCAACTACTCGTTCAGTGCCTCGGTTTCTAGCCGGCTCGCTCGTGCCAAATCCCTGATCACGGAGAACTCCCGTCGAAGCCCCTCATGCTCCTCGCTGAGGCGGGCCAGTTTCCTCTCGCACCCCCCAAGGGCCCGGGCGAGATTCGACCGCTCCGCCTCCGTCCGAGCGTACGTCTCCGCCATCAAGGCCACCGACCGATCCATGACTAGGCCGCCCTCCATGAGGACGTCGAGGACTCCGGAGGGGGAGTGGCGCTTGTCTCCCCCCCTCGTCTTTGCGGCAACCTCTCGGTAAACCCGGTAGAGGTCGCCCGAAACACCAAGCCTTTCCAAGGCCTCCGGCATGGAGATCCGCTCCCCACCGGACGCCCCGCCAAAAGGTTCGACTCGAGCAACGGGGCCGACCGCCCCGCGCGCCGCGATCGGTTGGGGTTGCGACGCCTCCCCGGGCGAACCCCCAACCTCGACTGACGCCACGGGATCGACCGCACCAGGGACTTCGAGCACTTGGGGTTGCGACGCCCTCGCGGGCGAACCCCCATCCCTATCTGTCTTGGCCCATGCCTCGTCGCCCGAGACAGCGTCGACCTCGACCGGTCTCCCGGTCTCGACGCCGGCTGCTTCAGCACCGGTCCCCTCTGTCCCCGGGGAGGGGAGAACCGACCCATCTCCACCCTCTGAGTGGCCCCTGGTCTCCTCGGCCCCCTCTCGCCTGGTAGGTGGGGGAGCTAGCCCAGAAGGGTCGGCCCCATCTTGCCCCCGAGAGGGGAGCGCCGCCGAGCCAGAGTCGCCCCCGGCAGCGGTAGGAAGGCCAGCCTTCTTGGCCCGTTTCTTGGCCTTCGCGGCTTCCCGCAATTTTCCCTCCATTGGATCCTTGCGCTTCGACCCGCTTGGCCGCGAAGACCCCTTGGAGGCCACCCCCTTGCCCTTATCTCGGGCTTGGGAACGACCCGCGGGAACGACAGACTCATCAGCCGCCGCATCGATGACCTCGGTGACCTCTTACAAAGGTTCCCGCCGGATGTCTGCAATGAAGAGGAAGATTCGGTTAAGAAGTGAAAAGGTGACCCTCCGACCCCGCCGTAGGATCCGAAGGATGATACCTGATGGCTTGAGCTGTGTAAGCAGATACTGCTCTACGTTCTCCAGCGTCACCAGCTCCTCAGTCGACAGGCGATTTGTCAACAAGCGAGCGGCGTATTCCTCCACATCGGCGGGGAACTCCTCCTGTCGCGGGGGAAGATTCGGATGGAAGTTGGGCATAACCTAGCACCTCCAGGATTCATCCACTGCTTCCGCCTTCACCCAGAAAAACTACCTCTTCCACCCTTTGTGCGAAGAATCCTTCGTCGCCAGCGGAATACAACTCCGATTCCTGCGCGCCTAGATAAAATAGAAGCCTTTCCCCGCCGACGGATGTGCCTTCAGCTCGAAGAAATAATTAAAAAGATCTAGGGACGGGGGAACCCCCTGTAGGCGGCAGAGGATCCGAAAGGCAGACAGCAGGAGATACGAGTTGGCCACCAGCTGAACAGGTGCCAACACGAAAAAATTGAGAAGCTTCAAGATGAAAGGCTCGAAGGGGAGGTAGAATCCGCTCTTCCACGCCAGGAGAAAAGTACAAATATGGCTCGTGCGGCTATCCAAGCTCGTCTCGTATGGGGCAGCAGCTACAAAGCTATATCAGAGAGGCAGGCGAAACCGATGCTCCAGTTTCTTCACATCAGCCTCCCCCAACTCGCTGCGATTGGGGACGGGCTCCCGCCTCACCTGCTTGATTTCCGAGCGCAGATCCGCCATCGAGCTAGAAGAAGAACCTTCACTAGAGCCCGAAGACTCCGGGGGAGAAGGAAGCTGCTGGATCGCCTCCGTGGTTATACGCGCCAGCTCCTCAAATGCCGCCGCAAAAGCTTGCTCCCCTGCTGTATCTTCACGGCGCATCAAGGAGCCTCAGAAGCAGAGAAATAGAGGAAAGGCCAAAAACCCTAAAAAGACTGGGAGGAACGAGCAGCGCCCTACGCCTATAAACCCTCGGGGAGGCGGCGCGCCGTTTCAACCTCCGAGAAAAAGGGGGCCCCTTCATTTCAAATCCGTCAGGATCATTATTACTACAGGCCTAGGCGACCACTACACGTGGCTTCATAACGCCAACAGGATTCCACCCACCCGAGCCACGCCGGTCCAAAGCCTCGAAAAACTACTCAACCGAGCCTCCTTGGCTCGGGAGTAGGAGGGGGACAAGTAGAGAGGGGGATTCTTGCAGCCCACTCAAAGAGCAGACCCAACTAGGCCCAACAAGGCCCAACGAGGCAAGCTCGTCCAAGTGACAGCCCACAGGGCCCACTCGGAAAATCCCAATGAAACAATGCTCGAGGAAACAACTCTCCTAGGCGGCCCCAAGGCTCGGAGAGCCCGAGCCTCGGTCAGGTCATAGGAAGACCCACGCACGAGCTATCCCTCCGCATGAAGGGGGGAAGCGCTAGCCGGTCTGTCCGACCCATCTCCTCGCCAAGCTAGGCCTATCGCCCGATAGGGCCGGCCCCCCTAAGCTCGGTACGACCGATAAAATGTTCATCACTACAGCCGTTAGAGTCCACAGCGGGCCGGACGCCAAGAAGTCCAGGAGCTCCGACTTCCCCGCGAGGATAACGCCCCCACGATGAGGCCATAAAAGCCCACGACGAGGACGTAACCTCCACCGGAGACCTCTCAGCTTGCAGGACTCCAGAGGGCGGCGCACTATTTAAACCTGGGATACCCTCCGGTGAAAGGTAAGTCCAAAAGGGCATTGATCCACCCCCAATTCCTGAGCAAGGATCACTTCACCCCATTGGTGGAGAGAGATCTCGCGCCTTCGCTTTCTCCTCCCTATCGCTGCTCCCACCATTGCTCTACTGACTTGAGCGTCGGAGGGTTTCGCCCCAGGGAATCCCCCTGGACCCTCTGACCCGTTTCCCTGTCTTGCAGTTCACAAACTTGGTGATTACCAGCCCGCTCAGGAACCAGCGCGAGATTTCGCATCTTCAAGGACCTTGTTGAAAATTGTTCTCCCTTGGTCTTAAATGAACCCATTGATTTAGATGAGTTGGAGAATAAGGAAGCTAATGAAGATGTCCATATGCTTGACTCAAGGAACATGGCATTGTGGCCAGCTAAGGTGGAACCTTTGCCAAAACTCAACATTGAGCCGGTGATGCCTTCAATCCAGGCCCCACCATAATTGGAACTCAAACCCTTGCCTAAGTCTTTGAAGTATACATTTCTAGGGCCCAAGAAGACTTTACCTGTGATAATTGCTTATGATTTGTCTCCCACACAAGAAGCCCAGCTCCAAGAAGTCCTCAAAGCTCATAAAGCTACCATTGGGTGGTCTGTGGCTGACCTCAAAGGCATTAGCCCCTCAATATGCATGCATCACATCTACTTTGAGAAAAATGCCAAACCTATTAGAGAATTGCAAAGAAAACTAAATCCTAACATGAGTGAAGTGGTAAAGAAGGAGGTGGTCAAATGGTTAGATGTTGGAATCATTTACCTCATTTCTGATAGTAGTTGGGTGAGCCCTACACAAATTGTTCCCAAGAAGTCAGGACTCACAGTCATCCAAAATGAACAAGGTGAGCCCTTGCCTACTCGATTGACAACGGGATGGAGGGTGTGCATAGACTACAGAAAGTTAAATGCAGTCACCAAGAAAGATCACTTCCCTTTATCTTTCATTGACCAAATCCTAGAGAAACTTGTTGGACAAAAGTACTTTTACTTTTTGGATGATTACTCAGGATACAATCAAGTGGCCATGTACCCAGAGGATCAAGAGAAGATCACCTTCACATGTCCATATGGTACATTTACTTTTAGAAGTATGCCTTTTGGATTGTGTAATGCACCAGCCACTTTTCAAAGATGCATGATGGCTATCTTTTCTGACATGGTGGGAGATTTTCTTAAAATTTTTATGGATGATTTCTCTGTCTTTGGGGATTCATTTGAGACTTGTTTGTAAAATTTGGAAAGAATCTTGAAAAGGTGTATAGAAACAAATCTGGTTTTGAGTTGGGAAAATAGCCATTTCATGGTAAAGGAAGGAATTGTATTAGGGCATGTTATTTCTGAAAGGGGAATTGAGGTAGATAAAGCTAAAATTGATTTAATTTCTAGTTTGCCTCCCCCAACATCAGTCAAACAGATCCGATCCTTTCTAGGCCACGTTGGTTTCTACCGACGATTCATTAAGGACTTTTCAAAGATTTCTCGTCCTTTGTGCAACTTGTTGGCCAAAGATACGCCTTTCCATTTTGATGATTCATGTCTTCAAACATACAACTTTTTGAAAAAGGTAGTGACTCAAGCTCCAATCCTACAACCCCCAGATTGGTCACTACCTTTTGAAATCATGTGTGATGCTTCTGATTATGCCATGAGGGCGGTATTGGGTCAAAGGGTGAATAAAAGCCCAGTTGTGATTTACTATGCCAGTCGAACCCTGGCTGAGGCCCAAAAGAACTACACCACAACTGAGAAAGAATTGTTGGCTGTAGTCTTTGCATTAGAGAAGTTCCGATCCTATCTTTTAGGATCTAAAGTCATCATCTACTCTGACCATTCTGCTCTGAGATATCTATTGTCCAAGAAAGAGGTTAAACCACGATTGATCAGGTGGATCTTGCTCTTACAAGAATTTGACATTGAGATTCGGGACAAAAAGGGGTCCGAAAATGTTGTAGCAGATCACCTATCCAGGATCCTAGTACAAGAAAGTGAACCTGTTGAAGACTCCTTCCCTGATGAACAATTGCTGACCATTTCTCAAAGGAGACCTCCATGGTTTGCTGATATTGTTGACTATTTGGCCGTATGATTAATTCCTGATGGCTGGTCCAAACAAGAGAAAGATTGATTTCTCTCTCAGATAAAATATTACTTTTGGGAGGACCCATAACTTTTCTGAATTTTTGTTGATAATGTCATAAGGAGGTGCGTCCCAGAAAATGAACATCAAAGCATTCTCACCTTTTGTCATACTCTTTCATGTGGGGGGCATTTTTCTGGGAAGAAAACTGCGGCAAAAATCCTACAAAGTGGTTTCTATTGGCCCACTCTCTTCAAGGATGCCCACACATTCAGTCAATCTTGTCCCAAGTGTCAAACCATGGGTAACATTTCCAAAAGAGATGTGATGCCATTAAACCCCATCCTTGTGGTGGAAATCTTTGATGTCTGGGGGATTGATTTCATGGGTCCATTCCCACTATCCTTTGGACATGAGTATATACTTGTGGCTGTTGATTATGTCTCCAAATGGATTGAGACAGTGGCTACTAGAACCAATGATCACAAAGTGGTTCTAAAGTTCATCCAGAAAAATATCTTTTCAAGGTTTGGGTTCCCAAGAACAATAATCAGTGATGGGGGTAGTCATTTCACTAACTCCCAGTTCAAAATCTTGCTTAGAAAATATGGGATCAACCATAAGGTGGCCACGCCTTACCATCCTCAAACAAGTGGACAAGTGGAAGTCTCTAATAGAGAAATCAAGAACATTCTACAGAAAACAGTCCGACCTGATAGAAAGGACTGGTCAGAGAGACTCGGTGATGCTCTATGGGCTTACAGGACAGCCTACAAGACCTCCATTGGAATGTCACCTTTTAGGTTGATCTACGGAAAAGTATGTCACCTTCCGGTAGAATTGGAGCACAAAGCATATTGGGCTATAAAGCAGTTCAATTTGGACTTGGCCCAAGCAGGAGAAAATCGAGCATTACAATTGAATGAGCTAGATGAGTTACGGAGGGAATCTTATGAAAAATCTAGGATTTACAAGGCCAAAATGAAAGCTTTTCATGACAAACACATCTCTCGAAAAATTTTTGAGCCTAACCAACGAGTTTGGTTGTTCAACTCCAGGCTCAAGCTTTTTCCTGGCAAGCTCAGATCTAGGTGGGTGTTTCGCGCATCTTTTTCTTCTCCTTTCGTTTTGCCTTTTCGTTCGCGTATCGATCAACCAATTAACTAACTCGTAGTCAACTGACTGATTGACGACGCGGGCGTGCCAGTCACATGAGTGACGATTTTATTGTGCGCTCATTCTGACCCATGTAGGGCGAATGTGAGGTTCGGTCGGGACCAGCAGTCCGCCATACCATAAAGGTTATGGCGTTAATTACATCCCCCACGAGGAGGGAACACCTTTGATTAATTGCCGAGATAGCGGGCTGTCGAAGCCGGATTGAAAAGAGCTACATGATGATCACGACGAAGGCATGCCGGATGTATATGCTTATGGAATTATGGATCCTCGGTACATGGCGGAGGACGTGGGTCCGAAGACCGCCGTCGCGCATAGCGAAAACTTCCGACCAGACATAATCCGGCTTTTCCGTCGACGCCATTTAATATACCCGGGGATCTATGCATACATGCACACAAGACATTCATGATTATATTTGAACATGAAGATAGCGTTATGAAGACGGTGACGATCACCCGCACTTAATACCCCTCGTCGAGAGGAGGAAGAGCAACACAAGTATGCTAGTGAAAGCGAAATGCTAACGGATTATGATGGTGAGTATGATGATGACATGACTCGGGCTCGCTTGACCCTTCTTTATTCAATTCGATGCCTGCTACGGCTTGTCGACATTGCCCCCGAGGGACGAGGCTTCAAAACCGACGTGGCTATGCAAGAAACACTTATACGGCGCGATAAAACGTAGGCATAGTGGTTAATACGGCGCGATAAAGCGTAGGCATAGTGGTTAATACGGCGCGGTATTCATGCTTTTGAGACGGCGCGCAAGAGGGTTGGGGCGCGCCGGTTCAGGGCGCGCCGGAAAGCCGCAAGGAAAAATTTTTAGAAAATGAGTGTGGGGTTAATCCGGCGGCGGGGGTACCGCGCCGGTTTAGGGCGCGCCGGTTAAGACCGCGCCGTATTAAACATGTTTTGTTGAGTTATGAACCCTTTTAAGTTTATTGGACTTCAAGGGACCCTTTCTTGAGTTGTTGGGCCAGATGATTATTCGATTGGAGTCCACGGCCCTCTGGAGATGAGGGGGGAGGTCAGTGCGAGGTTCATACTCGAGCACCGAGATGATTGAGTCCAGAACGATCATTTCATTTAGAGCTTATTTATTCTTAATCTGTCCAAAATTGGACAGCATCTCCCCTGGACCTGAAGAGTTGCAGGGGAGAAGCGGGGTCATGTTCACTTGTGGAACAAGCCCCTAAACCGCCGGTGTACACGGAGGCACCCAGCAAACCCCATCGGATAGGATACCCCGAGGACTAGCCTACGAGGGGCACCAAGGCTCCGCAAGGGGAAGGATAGAGAGACGAAGTCATTGATGATGGGAGCATCACCCCGAGGGCTAGCCTGCGAGGGGTGGACAGCCCACAGCTCATGACTCATCCCATAGAGGGACCGACCACCAAGAGGGTTAAGCTCCGAGGACTGGCCTACGAGGAGCACATATCTCTTGGCCTCGATTGGGTCTCGGATTGTCGAGGCGAAGCCTGTTAGGCTAGGACCCCTGTTACTATCTGCTATGGCCTTAGGGAAACCTTCACCATGGGGGGGGTAAAGTTCCTGATCGCCCAGTAGCTATGCGAAGTAGCAGGGAATGTCCCCCTCCCCGGACGATTAAGACGAAACAAAGGAGCCTCGGAACAGTTCACATGACTATAATGCGGAGGGGTGATCAATTCACAGGCGAGACGAGCCAAACATAGGGGCATATGCTCGAACAGTTACGGCGCAATGTCAAGCCGATGCATCTTGCAACCCCGAGTACGATTCCCACCTTGCGAGCCACAGGGCGATAGGAAGAGAGGAATCGAGGGGAGCTAGTCCTTGACAACACGGTAGAAAGAAGCATACGCAGAAGCGCAGCTCTGTCCACGGAGGGCATGCGGGGGCCCTTAAATCATACACGAGCACGGTCAAAAAAAGAGGGGAAAGAACCCCGGGGAGGGGGTGTTTCTATAGCCCACGGTGCTTTGGGGCATGATCGAGTTTCAGGGAAACCGGGACCGGAGAAACGCACGGAGGACCATGAACATACCCATCACCGTAGATAGGGGAGGAGACAGAAGTTTAGAATCAATCATTCGACCTGTTGGTCCCGATATTCAAATATGCATTGCCACCCCAGAAACCGGAATGGGCTACTCATTTACACGCTACGAATCCGGCGCCGGCATCATTGCTCAGTCGCCGTTCATCATTTTGCAGGGGGAAAAATGCAGTAAAAAGAAGAGATCACAGAGGAGGGGAGGGGTCGGATCATATCATTGCCATCCCTCCCCTCTCTGCTTACAGTTGGTGGACGGAGACTCCGAAAGAGAAAAAAAGAATCCACGAAAAAGCAAAGAAGATAGACGCCGGCGCCCACCTGTTCTCAAAACAGAGTATCAGAAATTTCTCCTTCTCCGGCTCCGGAGGACCTCAATCAGAACAGAGGAAGACCGTCGTTGAAGGACGCTCGGGTGGAAACTTCTCTTCCCAGGAAGCTCTCTCTCCCTGCCGAAGGCCTCTCTCGAAAGACCCTCCTCTTACCCCTTTTTCTTTTTTCTCCTCTCAGGTCTCGATCTGTCTCCCTTTTTCTTCTGTGCCCTTCTTCCGCCTCTTTCTTCAATCGAACCTCGCCCATATATATAACAGGTTGGAGGCTCTTCATCCGACGTGAGCTTTTGGCGCGCCGAGAGGAGTCTTCGTGAGCTTATCGCGCCGGTTTAAAGCGCCATCAGATAGGGTAGCTTGCGCGCCGGGATGAGGGCAGAAGGCAAAGGGGGGCGCGCCGGGATAAGGACTGAAGGTAGGGGGCGCGCCGGTTTAAGGGTAGGAAGGTAAAGGGGGGCGCGCCGGTTTAAGGGGCATTGAATGAGGGGCGCGCCGGTTTAAGGCGTGCCGGGCTAATGCTTCTCATGCGCCTCGAGCCCGTCGATGAGTCCGGGGATGATTCCGGGAATCACCGTGAACATTAGTATTGCCAATGCTTCTCGGAACTTCGACGAGGTGTCTTGTAGGAGCTCCCGGGTTGACTTACGGCCCTCCTTGAGACTCCTGATAGCTTTGATTTGACCATGCGGGCTTTCCACTGACACGGCCTTCGGCTCCACGCTCCCTGCTATTGGCTCGGTCTGGCTCGTGCCCGAAGCTCCTTAGGAGGTGATGTAACACCAAGGATAGTTCCGCTTGAACTGGGCGATCATTTAGCCACTAACGGGCCTATCTTGCCGGGAAGCCGTACCCGCGTCGGGTGATCGGGGTCTTCTGCCATCAGAGCTTTCGACCCTCCACCTCGGGGAACCAGGGGGCAACTCCTTTATCTTCAGGAGAGCCCTTTCATGTGGTGGGGGACCACCGGATAGACCATTGTCCTTGATCGGACAACGGGTGTGGTGGATGCGGCATGACAGAGTCGATGCCGGTTCATTGGGCAGGCTTGGTCGCACTGCCGGTTGGTTGTGAGCTTGTCCCGGCTCCCCTGAGGTGAAGTCCGCGTATCTATACGGAGCGACTCGAGGCTCTGGCGGCTTGAAAAGTCTTCAATATGTTGATATTTATCGGCTCCCGTGCTTCGGTGGACCGGGTCATTCGTCTTTACGGCTTGGTCGCCGACGATCATATTTTAGGTGCCAACAGTGGGAGGGTCCTTTCATAGTGCATTCAGTATCCTCACACGGTACAGTTGAAATTCTTGATTCTAAGAGTGGGAATATTTTTAAAGTCAATGGTCAAAGACTCAAACCTTATATTGAGGGAGTTTCAGTTGACATGCACATTGATGAGGTGCACTTCACAAACTAACTATGAGTTACATTGCGTCTGGCTGACGACGTTAAACTAAGCGCTTCTTGGGAGGCAACCCAAACCGTTAATGGTTTCGTGTGCTAATAAATGGCTTCTTGGGAGTCAACCCAAGTTTTTATTATGATTTTATGTTTATTGTTGCAGGTTTGAATCAAGGATAAGTTGGGGGGGAGAGAAATGATTGCTTACTCTGTTGCCCAGATTTTCAATGCCTTACCGTCACAAGCCAAACTTGTCACAATTCTCCATCAGGTTGTCCCGTTCCTTCACAAATTTCATGTCTACATTGTTCTAATAATCCACATTATTCAGGCCATTGAGGACAATGCCATTTAAGTTGGGGGGACGAAAATCATGTTGCACATGTTGCATTTATACAACCTCATTTTAAAAGAAAAAAAAACCATTTTGAGTTTCATGATTCATGCTTCTATTAAAAATAATTCTTGAATAGAAATGACTAGATAAGGATGATGGAAAATTTATTTCATCTAGCCATGGAAAACTGATTTAAAGAATCTCTTTAAAGTTCATGTGCACTTTTAGAAAAATAAATCACGTTGCACGCTAATGAAACAAGCATGACAAGCCTTCTGCTATTTTGGATATATTGCCTAATATTCTGTACTTTTTGAGGAAGCGATCTTTTATAAGCTTTCTGTCATATTATCTATTGAAAAAAAAAATTGAGAAAAACACCATGAAAAATGCTCCGATTCTGAGTAACCAGGCCTACTTCACCTAAGATGTGTTGATGTTCGCGTCAAAAGGAAAAGTGAACCTTGATCTGTGTAACCGGGCCTGCTTCACCTAAGACGTGTTGAGGTTCGCGTAAAACAGTGAAGTGTAGTGCAGCATCATGTGTGTATAGAATAGAAAAGAAAAAAAAAAAAAAGAGATCCCAAAAGGGACCAAGCAATAAGGCAAACAAAAAGCTATTATGCTTAATGCTCTGATTACGAAGTGCATGGTTGAAAGGGCACTTGCTTAAAATAGCAAATGGGGGACGCAATTGTCTACGTTGTGAATTTAATATTTCACATACACAAGTGCTACTGAATTTTGATTAGAATTCTTGATCATGTACTTTAATTTCCAAATCTAGGGCTAGTGTGTGTTAATACTTCCAGATTCCTAATCTTTAGTTTACTCTATGAAAGATGATCTTGAAAATGAGGCATGAATATTTTAAACTCTTGTTGGTCTTAAATTTTAAATTGTTTGCATTGCTAAGGGACTAGCAATGAGTAAGTTGGGGATGTGATAAGTGTGCATTTGTATGAGTTAATTTATGATCTTTACACATTTTTATGAGCTTTAATGTTAATAATTATGCACTTATCACACTTAATATCAATTTTCGATCAAAATACGTCGTTTGATGAAATTATTAGAATTTGATCAATAAATATGTTATTTTGCAGGCACTCAACAAGAACTCCACAAATTTGCGCAATAATAGGCCAAAGATCATGAAAGAAATAAAAAATAATAAAAATAAAAATCAAATATTAACATATATATATTATTGGAGAGGGGGATTTCTGTAGCCCATTCAAAGAGCAGCCAAACAAGGTCCATCAGGACCCAACGAGGCCAAGCTCGCCTAAGTGACAGCCCACAGGGCCCACTCAGGGAAGAAAGCCCAATAAAAAATCGCTCGAGGACACAACCTTCCTAGGCGGCTGTTGACACCCGCTTTATGACCAATAAGTCGGGTCATCTCCTTATTCGTTCTATATGATGCTCTGAGTTGTTCACTCTTCATTGAGTCTCTTGATTAGTTGAAGCCTATTTCTTGGGTCTGAACTCTTTGATCGGATATGGCTCCTGGTGGCGTTTCATTGGATGAATCTTAGCAAGCCCCTCATTTCATTTTTGAACCTCAATGATAATAACGGTCGGTCCTAGGCGCGTTGTTTCATTCTGACGGATGGGTCCTAGACCGTTACTCTTTGAAGAGTCCTAAGGCTTAAGGCCTCGTTTTAAAGCTTATCATTTTGATTACACGTTGATAATAACGGTCTGTCGTGCAGCCGTTGTTTCATTCTGACGCCTTATGCCTTGGCCGTTGCTTCCTTGAAGAGTCCAACTTGTTGGGTCTTCTTCCCGTTGATCTTATCTTTTAGGGATAAGGTTGATAGTGACGGATGTTCCTTGGTGCGTTATTTCCAAGTGGCGGTCTGTCGTGCAGCCGTTACTTCCTTCAGAGAGTCCTGACAGTTCAGGCCTTTTCTCTGCTACTCTGTGGCCGAAGATAAGGGTTTGGATTGATGATATCTCTTTCAAATCTGATCCTCAGGACCTTCTATTTGTTTCTATGGACTCTTGGTGATATTATCTTCGAGGATTTGCTAAGAGTTATCCCTTTATCTTACTGGATTATCCTCTGCTCGACCTAAGAGTTTGAGGGTCTATAAATAGAACCCTTGACTTCATGGCCCAGGGAGGAGGATTTTGAAATTCACGACGAAGTGCTGCCGAACTCAGGAGCCATCTTCATCCAAGAGGAACTGCTTCCCACGTTCCTCCATCTCATAATCAAGGGAGTACTTTGGTTTTAGTCTTTCAAGTTCATCATTGCATGCTTAAGTTCTTCCTTGGTTTTTCCTCAATCAAAGCATTGTCCCTCCTCTTTCTCCACGTCTTCTCACTGTTCTCTAAGCATCCAAACATCCTCCTAATCTTTTAAAAACGCCCAGAGGGGTTAAAAAAATCAAAAAAACTCCCCGGTAATCCCCTTTCCTTTTGATGTCCTTAAGTTCTTTGAGAATTGATGCTATATTATTGAAAGGGCTAATTTGGGTTGTTTTGTCCTTGTCTTCTACATCTTTGGCAGGTTTACAGGTTCACCAGTACGAGGCCCAAGTCTTCTAGCCGACTGGAAGAGTTGGAGTTAAAAGAATCTACACTTTGCTACTGCAGGTTATCTGACGGTCTGGTGTAGGCGCGTCATCTTCTCCTGGCGGTCTATCGGGTGGCCGTTACTTTCCAAGTAACGCACAGGGTCCTGGCCGTTATTTCTAGCTGACCTGTAGGTTCTCTTTGGTTTTCTCTCTCGAGGGCGGGTGTTTCATCCACCTATTTCCAAGGTATTTACAGGTCTTTTGGCTTGTTTTTACTTTGGTGGCGATCACATCTTTCCTTAGTCTTGGGCATCAACTTTCTCATTCATCACATATCTCTTTTGTTTTCTTGCTTGCTCCACCCCTTGTGGTGTGTTTTTAGTTACTCCTTGCTCCACGCTCCGGCGTGTGTTTTTTTCTTTTCCTTAGCCTAGTTTGATTGAGATAGCATGCCCATGCTACAGCTAGCTTTGATTGCCTAAGTTCATGATCACATGTTCATAGGTTAAGAGCGGATCTTTGATTATTTGCTTGTCATTTCATCATTCAAAACCCCAAAGAAAAGATAGATAGGCAAAATAAAATCAACAGCGGCCTCTAGGCTCGGAGGGCCCGAGTGTCGGTCAGGTCACAGGAAAGGTCCGGCCCAAGCCATATCTCCGCCCGGGAGAAGAAGGCGTATGCCGACCCATCCGACCCATCCTCTTCCGAGTTAAGCCTATCGCCCGATAGTGCTGGCCTCTCTGAGGAACGGCCGACGATTGCTTATCCTTTGCAGCCGTTAAGAGTCCACAGCAGGCAGGAATTTAGGAAGGTAAGGGACTTCTTCTTCCCCAAGGTGATAACGCTCCCACGATAAGGTAATAAAAGCCCACGATGAGGACGTAACCCCCACCTGAAACACCTCGGCTTACAGGACTCCAGGAAACGGCGTACTATTTAAACCAGGGAGACCCTCCGACGAAGGTAAGGGCAATCATACGCTCAAAGCTCCTGAGCAAGAACCACTTCACCCTCTGGTGGAGAGGGATCTCGCGCACACGCTCTCTTCTCCCTTTACTGCTCCCGCCATAGCTCCACTGACTTAAGCATCAGAGGGTTTTCCCCAGGGAGTCTCCCTGGGCCCCCTGATCCGTTTCCTCCATCCGCTCAGGACCAGCGCGAGATCACGCCTCTTCATCTGGCGTCGTCTGTGGGAAACGTACAAAGAGCTAATATGGTGTGAAGGAGCTCAGGGAGGAGGTCCGCCGGCGACAGGGAAAAGGCCATGGTAGCGGCAGGGGATGACCCTTCTCGGGCCTCACAGAACCCTCCCTCCAACTCCAGCGCTCCCGTCGATGATCCACCACCCCCTCCTGCGGCGGTAGGGCTACCACCCAACGGTGGCGCCGAAGCCTTCCAGGCCCTCAACGCGAAACTGGATGTCCTCGTGGAACTCATGAGGGCCCAGGCGGCTAGGGATGGGAGGTCCCGCGCCCCATCAGGAAGCCCTCCCCGCAGGAGTATCTCCCAGCACACCGCTGGAGGCCGCTTCACCCTCCGCGGCCAGCAGATCATCCGCAACCGGATTGGAGGCCCCTCGCATGCTCTGCCTCCGGAGCAAGAGGCTTCCTCCACGCCGAGGAGAGGAAAACTGGGAGCGCGCCGTCTGAACCCGGAGACTGACGTTCCCGAAGATCACCAAGATGCTCCCCCCAGCCCCACGACGCGGCAGCAGCCGGAGTTATCCCTCCGCCTGTGAGATTTCGAGAGGCGATTCGCAGAGCAGGAGCGCGCCCTCCGCGCCCTACAGAAGACCACTTTTCCGAAGGACGAGGAGAAATCCCCATTCTCCGAGTACATCTTAAAGGCAGAGGTATCTCCTAGAACCTCCATCCCTACCTTCAAGCCCTACGACGGGCAGGGCGACCCGGCCGATCATTACGACAGCTTCGATGCTCTGATGACCCTGCAGGGAGCGTCCGACGCCATCAAGTGCCGAGCCTTCATGACCACCCTGGTCCAAGGCGCTCAAGCATGGTTCCGGGCCTTCGCCCCCGGGTCCAACCGAGACTTCAAGCAATTTGGACGAGTCTTCATAGAGAGTTTCGCCGGAAGTGCCCCCCCAAGGTCGGTAGCGGGGCTCCTGGCCCTTAAACAGGCGCAAGGGGAAAAACTCTGGGCTTATATTCACCTATTTAAATCGGAAGCCCTGAGAATCCCCCGCCTGGATGTAGCCTCAGCCATAACCGCACTGACTGGGGGCACCCGGGACGAGAATCTCCGTCGTGAGCTTGTCCTCCACCCTCCCTCGACCCTCGCCGAGCTAGTGACTCTGGCTTTGCGCCACGCCGAGTGCGAAGAAGTGCTCAGCGCCTGCCGAGACGCAACCGGCCCGGGTCTGGAGGGGGACAAGAAGCGGGCTCCAGAGCCAAACTCAGGCCTGGGGAAAAAGAGAGACCGTGATGGGGAGCGCAAGCGGAAGTACGAGCGGTACACCCCACTAGCCGCCCCGGTCTATGAAATATATGAAGACATCAAAGACTCGGGACACCTCCGCCAGCCCGAGCCGATGAGGTCGAAGAACCGTAATCGCGACAAGCATTGCTTATTCCACGGCGATCACGGGCACCGCACCGGTGACTGCCACCAGCTCTAGGACGAGACCGAGTGCCTCATCTGTCTGGGTCACCTAGCTCGGTTCGCGGTCGAGCGTAAAGAAGATCGAGGCGCCGCAGAGGAGATTGACAACGCCCCCCGAGGGGTCCACATCAACGTCATCTCCGGAGGGACAGCATCAGGAGGTGACAGCAGCCGAGGGAGAAAGCGTCATGCCAAGCGAGCGAGCCGAGCCGTAGAGCCCCTCAAGGCCCCGCCGAGTGAGCCCCAGGTCATAGTCTTCTCCGACCGAGACCTGGAAGGGTTGAACACCCTGCATGACGACGCCCTCGTGATCTCTGCTACATTAAATCATTGTAACGTAGATAGGATTCTAGTTGACAATGGGAGCGCCCCTGATGTACTGTCTTATGATTGTTTCCTTAAGATGGGGGAGGATCCATCCAAACTCTGCCCGGTCCGAACCCCCCTCTGCGGGTTTAATGGCCTGGCCACTTATCCCGAGGGAGCCCTGAGCCTGCCGGTTACCCTCGGCACCCCACCCAAAACCGTTACGGTCATGGTGGACTTCATAGTGATTAAAGGTATGATAGCGTACAACGCCATCTTCGGCCGGGGAATCCTCAGCCGAATAAAGGCCGTACCATCTACCTATCACCAAAAAATGAAGTTTCCCACCAAAAATGGGTTGGGGGAAGTCTGAGGTAACCAAGCCATGGCCAGAAGGTGCTACAATATCTCGGTGGAGGCCACAAGGCCGGACGGGAAGGATAAGGGCCCCCGGGGAGTCGAGGATAAAACCACAACCACCGAACCTGGTGACGAATTACTGACGGTTTTCCTAAACGATGACCCGACCGTAGGAGTAAGGATCGGAGCTGACCTACCGTCTGAGGCTCAGCAGTAATATAAAAAGTTCCTTTCTAAGTACATCCGAGTCTTTGCCTGGGCTGATGACCAACTCCCTGGGATACCAGAGGAGACTGTAATGCACAAGCTCAACCTCGACTCCTCCGTGAAGCCTGTACAGCAACACAGAAGGAAGCATGCACCCGAGAAACAGGCGATCATCAAGGCGCAGGTCACCAAGGGACAAGAGACTGGCCTCTTCAGACCGGTCTTGTACCCGACGTGGCTAGCCAACGTCATCCTGGTGCCTAAAGCCTCGGGCAAATGGCGGATGTGTGTGGATTTCACCGATCTGAATAAGGCCACTCCTAAGGACTGCTATCCATTACCGAGCATTGACCAATTGATCGACTCAACCTCGGGCAATGAGATACTCAGCTTCCTGGACGCCTATTCAGGTTATCATCAGATCAGAATGGATCCCGAAGACGTCGAGAATACCACCTTCATCACCGACTGCGGTGTACACTGCTACACCCGGATGCCTTTCGGGTTGAAGAACATCGGAGCTACATACCAAAGGCTGGTCAACCACATGTTCGAGGAGCAGCTAGGTCGGAACGTCGAGGCCTACATTGACGACATACTCGTCAAGACCCCCAAGGCCTAGGACCACTTCACCGACCTCGCTGAAACTTTCGACACCCTCCTGAAGTACAACATGAAGCTCAATCCTGCCAAGTGCGCCTTCGGAGTGAGATCTGGGAAGTTTCTGGGTTTCTTGGTCACTCAACGTGGGATCGAAGCCAACCCCGACAAGGTCCTGGCCATCCTGGACATGCGTCCGCCCACTAGCATCAACGACGTCCAGCGCCTAACTGGGCGTGTCGCCGCTCTCAGCCGCTTCCTGTCCCGTGCGGTCGAACGATGCCTGCCCTTCTTCAAGCTATTGAGGGGGCCCAAGTTGGCATCTGCTACGTTCGCATGGGATGAGGAATGCCAGAGAGCGTTCGTCGAGCTTAAGGAGTTCTTGGCCTCGCCCCCGGTGCTCTCCAAGCCCGTTCCGGGTGAGGTCTTGCTGCTCTATCTCTCGGCAACACCATCTACAGTTAGCTCGGTCCTGGTCAGGAATGACTCAGGAATCGAGAGGCCGGTCTACTACACCAGCAAGGTGCTCAACGAGGCTGAAAGGAGGTACCCCGCAACCGAGAAACTCGTGCTAGCATTGGTCACCTCCGCCAAGCGCCTCCGACCCTATTTCCAGGGGCACCCCATCACCGTGCTAACCGATGAACCATGTGTTGATGCCCACCCCGAAGCTTCAGGGCGACTCGTCAAATGGGCCATCATGCTCGGGGCCTACGATATATCCTATCGGCCGCGCTCAGCTGTGAAAGGCCAAGCGCTCGCCGACTTCATCGCCGAGAGCACCGTCCCGACTGAAGAAAAATCTCCGTCCGTGCCCGGGCCAACCTGGGAGTTGTTCATCGATGGATCTTCCAATTCGGTCGGTAGTGGTGCCGGAATCCTCCTGAAGTCCCCCGAAGGAGCAGAGCTACAGTACGCCTTGAAGTTCAACTTCCCGGCATCCAACAACGCTTCCGAGTACGAGGCCCTTATCTCGGGAGCACGCATGGCCCGACGGCTGGGGGCCGAGAGAGTCAAAATCCACATTGACTCCCAGGTGGTCGCTAGCCAAATCAACGGCGAGTACGAAGCTCGAGAGGTACCAATAATCAAATACCTCCGATTGGTCAGAGACCTGGCCCAACAGTTCGAGGGATTCGAGGTAGTCCGAATAGCTTGGGAGGAAAACTCCCGGGCGGACGCCCTCTCTCGGTTGGCCTCTTCTCTCGATCCAGAAGGCACCCGATCGGTCCTCCTTGAAGAGCTAGAGCGCCCGAGCATTAACTCGGAGCTCCTCGCTGTTGACTCGGCCATTCTCAGCGACTGGCGTACCCCCTACCTGTCGTGGCTCCGGGACTCCCAAGAGCCTACCGACCCTCGAGAGGCTCGCAGATTGAAGTACCAAGCTCGGCGCTTCGTCATCCTGGACGACATTCTCTATCGGAGGTCCTTCTCTGGTCCCCTCCTGAAGTGTCTCGGCCCCGACGAATCCAGCCGAGCCATCCAAGAGATTCATGAAGGTCTGTTCGGAGCGCATTCAGGAGGAAGGTCGCTCGCCAGGATCTTGCTACGGCAGCGTTACTGGTGGCCCACCCTGCAGCGAGACTAAACGGCCCACGTACAACAGTGCGACCGATGCCAGCGATTCGACCACTTAGTCCATCAGCCGGCTACGGAACTCGTCACCCTGACCGAGCCATATCCCTTCGCTCGGTGGGGGATCGACATCCTTGGGCCGTTCCCCACGGCTCAGGCCTAGAAGAAGTTTATTATCGTCGCCATCGACTACTTCACCAAGTGGATCGAGGCCGAACCCACGGCAAGGATCACCGAGACAGTCGTCTGGAGCTTCGTCTGGAAATCGATCATTTGTTGCTTCGGCATCCCCCGAGTGATAGTGAGCGACAACGGCCGGCAATTCGACTCTCGTTATTTTCGAGATAGATGCGCCAACCTAGGCATTCGTAACCACTTCACTTCGGTCGCCCACCCTCAGGCCAACGGGCTGGTCAAAAATGCCAATAAGACTATCTTAAAAGGTATAAAGACCAGACTCGGCAAGGCCAAGGGTAGCTGGCTCGAGGAATTACCTAGCATACTATGGTCACACAAAACGACTCCCAGAACGGCAACCGGTGAGAGTCCTTTCCAGCTGGTGTATGGCACTGAGGCCGTTATTCCGTTAGAGGTTGCCAACCCTTCTCTCCGAGTCATCCGCTTCTCGCCCGAGGTAAACGAGCAAAAGTTACTCGAGAATCTCGACCTAGTAGATGAACTCCAAGAGATCGCCAGCATCCGAGCAACAGAATACAAGCGCCGCCTCACCCGATACTACAACGCCAAAGTCCGAGACAGACACTTCCAACCAGGAGACTTCGTCCTCAGGAAAGCCGAAGCCTCTCGACCACTAGAGGCGGCGGGCAAGCTATCCCCTAACTGGAAAGGCCCCTACCGAGTGGTCGAGACGCTTGGGAAAGGTGCGTACAGGCTAGCTACAATGGAAGGGGAACCCATCCCTCGGACGTGGAACGCAGTCGCACTACGCAAGTTCTACTTTTAAAGATGTGCGAACAATTTGAGGAATTTGAGGGAAATAAAATTCTCTTCTTTTCATTCAAACAATTGTTGGCACATCAGAAAAGCCAGTACATCGCATAGCAAAAAGTAAAAAATCCATCTAGCACCACCGCAAGAGGCCATCGCTCGGCCGACTCGGTCTTGATCTCCTTACGTCCAGCCACTGACTCTGCCTCGCGCAGAAACTGGCTCGGTCAAAGGGCGGTCAACACAATTGGCTCGGGTGGCCCGTGACAAAGGTGCCAGAGGGATTAAAAAGAAGGAAGGCTACCTTCCAAGTTGAACTTGGAAGAGGAAGAGGGAAGGAACGCCTATGAAGGCCTCCTCCTTCCCGACCTGCCAATTCTTTGGAACGTACAGAGAGCAAGCAGCCTCCGCAGAGTGAAAGAAATGACAGGGGAGGGCCCAGAAAGGAGGGAGCTTAATTTGCTTCCTCCCCACCCCTGGAGCGAGCAGAGAGAGAGTGGCGGCGGGTGTCCCGGATGCCCCCATCCGTCCTCCATCTCGGCGCCCCCCGGGAAGCCTCGCGGGAACTGGTAAAGGGCAAACGGCGTGCCTCCGCACGTCGAACCCTCTCCAGATCCGCGCGATGACCATCGGACCCGTCTCAACCCCGCGCGATGACCGTCGGACCTGCTCAACAGCCCAAAGCAGCAAGAACTCTCTACTCTCCATCATCGGCAGCATCGTCTTCCTCCATGCTCCGAATGCAACGGCAGAACGCAACGTGAAGAAGGGGCGAGGAAAGACTGTTAGGGAAAATCCTAAGCGGTGGAGAGGAAGGGACGCCCTTCAGTCTTTTTATAGGCTAAGGGAGGCTACTTGCCTTAAATGACTCCCCCTCGAAAACACGCCAAAGGAATTTTCCCCTCTGAACGGTCACCTAAAACCCTCATTTCCCGCCTCAGCGGGATACACGAAGCGGCCAGGCATTCAAAGCGTGAGGAAACGGAAAGACACCCTGTCAGGGGCCCGTCCAACCAGCATGCGAAAACCACGCAGGACGTATCGGTAGTTTCCAACTACTGTAGATACGCTAATCGAACCATGGCAAGGAAGGCAAGAAGCAAGTAAGTCATTTATTGCCTTGCAAAAAGAAAATCTTTCTCTTTCAGAAAAGGGAAAGAGACAAACAAAGAAAGAGGCAAAATAGAGCGATACATTAGGCCTCGGGCCCACTTGAAGCTCGGGAACGAAGGCACGGGTATTTCACCCCCGGCACCCTCGGTGACGACTGGCCCTGGCACTGACCCCGCCTGCGCGGGAACTGCCTCGGCCGCGAGCCCTCCCGAGATAGCCGGAGTTGGTGACCCCGTCGGAGAAGAGCTCTCTGGATCTTCCTCGCCCGACGCAGAGGAGCTAGAAGGCGACTCGTCCGAGTCATAGTGCTGGCCAAGGGGGAAGTCGACCCCGGAGTCTTGTTCGTTGGCATAAGCAACTGCCCGACGATAACCCTGCTTGAACCCCTTGCGGATACCTCGGCGGAGGGCCACCTCGTAGTAGGGGAGGGTAGCTTCCTGCAGGTCGGCCTGGTAGGCCTCCGAGCCCCTGTATTGCTCAATCACCTCCGCTCCGACCGGCCCCATCCTCTCGGCAAGCTCGGTCAACTTCCACTCCGCCTCGACCACGCGCTCCTCGGCCTCCGCTGATCGCTTCTCTGCCTCAGCCGACTTCAGCTCAACCTCGGCCGCCCGCTCCTTGGCCTCCGCCTGTAGACATGCCAAAATTGACGTTACTGTGAGTACATCTCATATTACCTTGTAATGCCCCAATTTGACCCTCAAATTACCTTTATTTGAGTGGCTTTTCTCACTTCCTCCTTCTTCTTATTTTTTCCCTATTTTTCTGGATTTTTCGGGCATTTTTCTCTATTTTTATGAATTTTTCTGAATTCACGACTTGATGAGGGGCGTGTTTTAATTAACGGCTTGGAGCGGGGCGCATTTTAATGAACGGACGACCGTAGTGCAGGGCGTCAATTCCTGGAATTTTCTCGTTTTCAAAAAAAGAATATAAATGATTTAACGCCCTTCTCTGGGGCGTGTTTTAAGTAACGCCTCCAACACAGGCGTCTTTCATAATTTTCAAATAAAAGAAACATTTATTTCTAAAAAAAGATCCAAGAGTTGACGCCTTTGTCCCGATCGCGTTTTTAATTAATGCCCTCGTGAGGGTCGTCAATTTCAGAATTGACGCCCTGAGCTGGGTCGTCTTTAACTTTAGAATCCTGTTCGAACGCCTCCTTTCCTGCAGAGAGTCCCTTCCCTATTTGATCACTTCGTTGATAAGGGAATTGGAGTCCTTGCTTCCTATGGCTATTGCTTGATCTGATCCTTTCCAAATCTGTTTTTGAACTCTTTAAATAGGGCTCTGTGGCTCTGATCGAAGTTCCGGATTCTGGTTCCAATTTTTTTTATTTTTTTTCTTCTTCTTCTCTTACAGGACGCTGCTGCTGCTTCTTGGCAAAGGAGGAAGTTCCCTGCGTTTATTGTTCTCATCTGATCGAAGGAGTCTCCCTCCTCATCGAGCATCTAAGCCGAGAAGCACAGGCTCTTCTATCTGCCGAATTCTTCTTTCTTTTATTTGCATGCATGCATATACATTCATCATGTTCATCTCTCTGTTAATGTCTCTTTATTCTCAACCACGTTGAGAACCTTCAACAGTGCAATCGCGTTGCACACTTCTTATTATGCTTTGCACATCATTCATCATATATTCTCCCATACCCTTTTGCATAGGGGTTTAAGGGCCAACACCCACAAGGTGTGTTCTTGCACATATATTTCATGCTCATCTGTATATGAATTTGATGCTACACTCACCTTGTTTCTAATTCAATCTTTTTTAAGGGTGTTTGTTAATTTTGCAAAGGTAATCATCAAGAATAACTCTCTTCATCGGCCGGCCGATCGGAAGAGAAAGGAGCACTCACAAATCCCCCGCGCTTCCAAGGTATTTTCGCAATCCCTCCCTTTATTATCATTGTTTATATCCTTTTGAGGCCCTCGCGTCTCTGGCGATCACAAATCCTCTTAGCACCACGTGCTTTCTTTTGTCTTTATTATCATCTCTCCATCATTTTACATATCTCATATGAGTGGTTTGTTCCATATATGTGGATTTATCACGATCTACAAATTGGCGATCACGGTGGGACACCTTTTTGTTTTTATTTTGATTACCCTTTCCCTTGGGCACCCACGTGTGCCATCTCCTTTTGCACCCACGGTGCACCTCCTTTTGTGCTCCACGTAGCACTCTCCCTATGTGATCTGTTAGTTTGATAGGTTTCTTTTAGAAATTCCACTTATCCAAAAAAAAAAAAAATTTGATGATGAGCATGCTAAAATCTTAATTCATATATTTATTGATTGCCATGATTATGTTGTGACTGTGAGTATCTTCTTTTTATCACTGTTTGATACTTCTGGCCGTGGAGTGTTTCTGGAGACAGAAAGAATTAACGCCTTTCACAGAGGCGCATTTTATTTTAACGCCTTCACCCAGGGCGTCTGTTTACTGTGTAACGCCTTCTGAAAAGGCGCCTTTCATCATATCTTCTGGTATTCTTATGCTGTCTGAGAATTCGCGCCCTCACTCAGGGCGTTCTTTTATTTAGTAGCGCCTCTCTCCAAGGCGTGTTTCGCTGCCCATTGCGCTATTTGACGCCCGCTCCCTTAGGCGTCCTTTTACAGGTAGCGCCTCACACCAAGGCGCGTTTTTCCATTCTGTGAGCACAGTGATTCACGACAGCAACACTGTCGTCTCTTTTATTGGTAGCGACTGGCGTCAGGTCGCCTTTTTCCTGTGCGTTCACAGTGACTTGCTTCCCTGCTGCCTGTGCTTATTTGTGCTGCATTGATTCTTACATTGAGTATTTAGGCTATATTGGTGTGATCTGCTTATCTTATCTTGCATTTTGTGGCATTTGGTTTGGGAGACCTCCTCTCTCTACACTAGGATTCCACACACCCTCTTGGTGAAGGAAGGACCCTCCATTGAGCATTCTGTCTCTTTGGATTGGAAGTTCCTTTTCCAAGACCTCCGTAAGTCCTCGCACCCGTGGATTCCCTCATGGACGCCGGGCAGGTTGTACCCTTGAGGTCCCGGGTTTAGTTGGCCTATATACGGTGAGAGAGTGTTCCTAGTTGTCATCGAAGTGAACTTATATTGAAACTAGGTTCCTCCCTTGTGTGAATCACTCCAAATTGTTGTTGAAAATCACTCTAATTCACCAAGGATCAAACAAAGAAATCAAGGGTAACCATTCCAACTTGTGTGCTTCTTTGCAAATTATTTTGCTTGAACTTTGATTGTATAATGGCTTACCTTGATAGACAAAATAACATGTTTAATTTCAATTGTGAGGATGCACAACCTAGCACATCCTATACTCCTCAATCTCAACATGTTCAACATCATTCTCACCACAATTCTTTAAAGGGACCACATCCTCATTCTTATGGTGTTGCCCGACCCATGGGCAAGGTCCGATCTCATGGTCCCTCGATTCAATCGCGAGCCACTACTCCTACGGGACCGTCTCCTCCCGACGATGAGAAAGTCTCCCAGATCTTGCATGCATTAGATCATCTCACCCCTCAACAAATCCAAGCCCTTAAGGCCGTTGTTGAGGGTGCATCTCATTCCTCTCATCCTCCTCCAATCCTACGCGGGTGGCCCATCACCCACTTCCCTCTTCTATTCACATTCCTACTCGGGTAGCCCATCACCCATCTCCTCCTATTCACACTTCTCCTCGGGTGGTCCAATACCCGCCTCCTTCTATTCCTCCTCCACCACGGCCCCAAGGCCCATTTATTCCTTGCAACCCGGCCCATCCGGGTTCTTCTATGGGTCATCCCATTAATCCCCTTCCACGGCCTTTTTGTGCGGCCCCTCCTTCAAGGCCATGCCGACCCTCTATTGCTCAAGTCACACCCCTCCAACGAACTCTTCTCGACGAAGTCACTTTGTTGGAGGAACAATTAAAGAGGGTTACGAGCCCACGGCCCGCTCCTTCTACTCCAGTCAATCCCCTCCACGCCGCTCTGAATGACATTACAAAGATGGAGAAAGCTTGGAAGGATAGGAGAGACGACTACGGCGTCGACAGTGCGAGTAAGCAAGAGCCGGCGGGTTTCAACGTTCAAGTGGACGCCATCCATCCTCCACCCATTCATCCAGTTCACACATATGGCCCTCCACCCCCACGTACACAATAACATTACATTCCACCACTCACATACATGCCTCCACTATGGTGTTCACTTGAACCAGCTGATGAAGGACCGGCGATTGAAGAATTTGAGGCGCACAATGATGAAGCTATGCAGGCACCCCTTCCGAGTTTGCTTCGCTTCCCTCTCCCTCCACTACCACTTGATGAACCCCTTGCTCAGGACGAAGCCACAGTCACCGATCCAACCCCCATTTATGAGACCCCTTGGTGTTACGATGATGGGTCGACATTCCGATCATCCACAACGCCACACCATGAGTCGCATTCTATCCCTAACACTGCTCGCCCCATTCGGCATTTTCGACGCACTAAACCTTCACCTCCCGTAACCACACCAATAGCCTCAACTCCACCATCAACCTCCACAACACCGGCCTCCAGCAAACCCACCACCGAACCTTCCTCAATTAACCTCCCATTACCACCACTTCGGCAATCCATTATACCTTTAACCCCAAAACCCACTATGCCTATAACCCCTACTCCACTACTTAACCCTTCACCCTTACCTGTGGCTAGTCCTGAGCAAGATCCACCCTTTTTTGCACTCGAGCCAATCCCGACTGCTTCCAAGCAAAGGGAGAAGCTCGACGTGTTTGAACCTTCGTTTCCACTCACCCTTCCTCCAACACCTTTCATTATATCTCCACCGTTCGTGGAACCTTCCGCCTCCACTTCACACCTCTCTACCACTCAGAATGGGGGGCTTTCATCAAGTACTTGTGCCGAAGATAATCAAGAGCCGGGCAAGAAGGATTTGGCCACGGCCGTGCTATTCAAGATGCAAGAGTTTATATGCCGGATGCCGATCCGGGTTGTTGTACCAAGCATGGTCGAAGGGGCCAAGTTCCCATCACTGCTCACTTTGATGCCGTGTAAGTTTGTGCCCAAGGAGCGGGTAGGGCACCCCTTGTTCCAACTTTCAAATCTTGACCCTTTTCTTCCATATAAGGGACGAACGCCCATCTTGGTCAATATTCTTCATACGCTACAATCCTTGGGCAACACGATGCTTCCTATCCCAACTCTTCAACTCCCTCGCACTATTGCTTTTCACTCTCCAAGGAAGTTGTCATTCATTGTTGAAGCTTCATCATGGGCTTGTACTTTATCCATAATTGGTTGCACACTTTCACTGCCATGGAGGGACAGTTATTTGGATGCTAAGGGGCCTTCCACTATTTCATCCACCTTCTATTCAACACCATCCGCATTCTTATCTATCACCACTCCAAGGGTAAGGAGGAGGATCTCATCCTCTCATCCCTCGTATTCTTCACATTCTGTTGCATCCATGCATTCATCGCATCTGTTGCATCGCATTCGCATACATTTGCACTTCTTCTTTCCCGGGTGTCCGGACCCGTATCTTCCCCGCCTTCCGGAACCTCCGGATATTCCGCATTTCCCATCTTATTCATCTTCATCCTCTTCTAATCCACCCTCCCTGGGGCATCGCGTCCCCTTTCCTGCTATTTCCCTGGAACCTCCAGGTGCTTTATCCCTCCTCTTAGGGCATGACGCCCCTTTCCATCTCATTCCTCCGGAACCTCCGGATCTTTCTCTTCTCCTTGGGCATTACGTCCCATGGCATCTTCCCCCTCCGGAACCTCCGGATTCTCCATCTTGTTCTTTCTATCTTCTTTCGGGGCATCCTGACCCTTCTAATTCCATTCCTCCGGAACCTCCGGACCCTCCATCCTTCCTCCGTTTCATCTTCCTGCTCCTCCGGGATATCACGTCCTTTGTCCTCTTTTTCCTTTTTCATCATCTTTTTGCATATTTCTTCCCAGGGCATCGCGTCCCTCGAGATTCTTCTCCTCCGGAGCCTCCGGATTCTTCTTCCCCCCATGATTCTCCTCCTCTGCATCCGGACCCTCCGGATCCGCCTCTTTCCATCTACCAATTTCTTCTTCTAACTCCTCCTAATCACGGGTCCGACCCAACTTCTTCCACGTCCACTGCTTTGGGCATCTGCCCTTTCTCCCACTGCTTCCGAGGCTTTAGTCCTCACTCCTCCTTCTAATTCTCCGCTTCTTCTGTAGACCTTTCATGTGAGCAGGGTCTCCACACCTTAGTGAGGGAGTTCTAGCCCTCGCCTCTCTTCTTTTTTTTCCTTATTTGTCTGAGTCTGGTCTTGGCACCACTCCTTCTTGTTAAGCCACTTTCAATCATTTGCTTCCAATCCTTTTATTCGCTAAAAGAGGACTATCCCACGATGATCAACCCCGCCTCTCGCGGCAACTATTTCAAGAAAGGTCGCAAGGTAACATATTCGCGTAAGTACGCATTTTAATGATATCATTATCTCAATACTTCACGCATGATTTTCAAAATGAAGTGCTTCTTAACAAGATTAAAAGTGGTGTTTTAGACCTTTATCTTAGGCTTTTGTTTAATTAAATCTCACAAAAGAGTCTTTAGGCTTGCTTTTACAGCACCTTTGGTTAATAAGAACCCCGCACTGGGAATTCGATGTTCTCTCCCTGCTTGTTAAACCTGGGCATTCCACACACTTCACGGCGTCCTTAGCCGGCTCCTTTGGTTAAAACACCGTTGCTACTTTGGCCATGCCATGAATATATCTGAAAGTCTTTTCTCTTCTTTACTCAGCCGCATGCAGGGGCAAGAGGTTGACAGATGAGATGACCAACCTAGGTAATCCCCAATACGAGAGGAGTCTCAAATAGGGGCAGTCTTGACCCAAAATCAATATGAGTTTTCATATGAATTTCATGATATACATCTCGCCAAAAGGGCTATTATGAAAATCAAGTCAAAATTTTGATAAATGCAAAAGTATGAATTATGGCATGACAAGAGTGGCAAAGTCCCCGCAGGGAAAACCCTGGTCGTATGCATGTCAAGGGTCTAAAAATCAAAGGCACAAAACCCCGGCACAACAGACTACCTCTTTGAGGGGAAACACCTGGGAAGGAATTCAAGTCCCGACATCTCCCATCCTGCATAAAGCTTATCCTCAATTATTCTTCTCTTCTCCCTCTAAGACCGAATGTTTCTCGGGTATGGCCTTGGTAGGGGCACTGTTAATCAAGGGCAGTCAGTTATAGGGCGCCACCCTTCAATGCACGCTCGGCTTTGGGTAATTTTAGCGAAAGAGGAAGGAACGAGGACCCCTAGCCAGTGGTTCAAAAACACCCTTTGATGCTGCATTAACAATGTCTAAACCAAAATAACAAAAAACTTGAATATTTCATAAGTCAAAATCCAAAATAATTGGATATTTCCTAAGCCAAAATCCAAAAAAGTTGAATATTTCCTGACCAAAATCCAAACAAAAATTGAATATTTTCAAAAACCCATAAAAAAATTCAAATATTTTTTCAAATCCACATAAAAATTCAAATATTTTCAAAACTCATAAAAATTTGCATATTTCAAAATCCAAAAAAATGCATGGTATTTTTCTGATGGTGCTTTTGCAGGAACAACAACTTTGCGAGGACCAATAGCACGGGATGAGTCCTCTCCATTCATTGCTATCTATCTTTTGATTCTTATCATGTTCACAATTGATTTGTGGTGCATTACCCCGAATATTCATCTCCAAATCTTTTTTATCAAATCTTGCTGATCACTCCGCCGATGGGCATTATCAGATCTTGATCATTCAACTCCAAATCTTGATTAGCCAAGTTGTCATCCTCATGACAAACGACAAACAATGATGATATGCTATCTATGCTTTAATGATGCTATCTATGCTATTCTTGAATATGATACATACCTGCTATTTATGCTTTGATTCATGCTATGCTTGCTATGCTTAAATGCCTTATTCATTGCTTGTTATCTTTTATATCTTGGCTGATGAACTTTTGAGCGCAGGAAGAAGCCCTTGGTCCCACCGACTTGGCATCATCATCCAAGCCCCACGGTGCTTGCACCTCATTTCTCAGTTCCCCCATGCTCATTGCTATCACCATCCCCCCTGTATGCATTTTGCTATATGTTTTTATGCTATTAGATTATATCAAGGACCTTGTGACTTTGGTAAATATGGGATTTGAGTTCCCCGTCATCAAAAATAATGATGGTTCCAGAGGAGTCTTAGTCACACGGATAGGCCGTTGAGCCATCCAAGACTGGGGACGATGGTTCCCTTTTGCGAGTTGGTGCGTGGATAAACGGGCTTCGGCTTAGTATCGGCTCGCAGAATGGGTTTCTTGACCCAGTTTTGACAGTTTAACAATATTATCCTTGATTATCTTATATTTTCATTTGTTTTAATTTTTCCTTTTTAAACCCAGCATGCATTCATATATGACTTTGAATTAACGTTGAAAAATCATTCTGATAAGCTGATTTGGAGAGTCAAATTGATCTTAATCTTTCCAGATATGAGATATTCATTGCTGAATGGAATCCTCAGTTCATTTTGTCGTTGTTTTGGGCCGTTTTCTCGAAAGCTCCTTATTTAGATTTCTATCCTCTTATTTCAATCCTTTCCCTTGATCCACCTTGGCTGCAACACGTCCACATTGGCTGGTAACTGCTCCCCAATGGTGAAACCTACAGGTTTGTGACCTGGGGTACTTCCACCGCGCTGGAAGTTGATCATTCTCCTTCGTGCCCGCGTGCACACTCTCCCTCTTTTATCCAAACATCGTTGGTTTCATTGAATTTCTCGAGATTGCTTCATCTCGAGCTTTTGATTTTATTCTCATCAAGTGATGTTGATTGCGTGTCTCATCACACCTTGGCATCTACTTTTCAGTTTGCTCTGCTCCCTTGCAAAGCAGACGCCAAAGCTGGGCAGCTGTAGACACGCCAAAATTAACGTTACTGTGAGTACATCTCATATTACCTTGTAATGCCCCAATTTGACCCTCAAATTACCTTTATTTGAGTGGCTTTTCTCACTTCCTCCTTCTTCTTATTTTTTCCCTATTTTTCTGGATTTTTCGGGCATTTTTCTCTATTTTTATGAATTTTTCTGAATTCACGACTTGATGAGGGGCGTGTTTTAATTAACGGCTTGGGGCGGGGCGCATTTTAATGAACGGACGACCGTAGTGCAGGGCGTCAATTCCTGGAATTTTCCCGTTTTCAAAAAAATAATATAAATGATTTAACACCCTTCTCTGGGGCGTGTTTTAAGTAACACCTCCAACACAGGCGTCTTTCATAATTTTCAAATAAAAGAAACATTTATTTCTAAAAAAAGATCCAAGAGTTGACGCCTTTGTCCCGGTCGCGTTTTTAATTAATGCCCTCGTGAGGGTCGTCAATTTCAGAATTGACGCCCTGAGCTGGGTCGTCTTTAACTTTAGAATCCTGTTCGAACGCCTCCTTTCCTGCAGAGAGTCCCTTCCCTATTTGATCACTTCGTTGATAAGGGAATCGGAGTCCTTGCTTCCTATGGCTATTGCTTGATCTGATCCTTTCCAAATCTATTTTTGAACTCTTTAAATAGGGCTCTGTGGCTCTGTTCGAAGTTCCGGATTCTGGTTCCAGTTTTTTTTTGTTTTTTTTCTTCTTCTTCTCTTACAGGACGCTGCTGCTGCTTCTTGGCAAAGGAGAAAGTTCCCTGCGTTTATTGTTCTCATCTGATCGAAGGAGTCTCCCTCCTCATCGAGCATCTAAGCCGAGAAGCACAGGCTCTTCTATCTGTCGAATTCTTCTTTCTTTTATTTGCATGCATGCATATACATTCATCATGTTCATCTCTCTGTTAATATCTCTTTATTCTCAACCACGTTGAGAACCTTCAACAGTGCAATCGCGTTGCACACTTCTTATTATTCTTTGCACATCATTCATCATATATTCTCCCATACCCTTTTGCATAGGGGTTTAAGGGCCAACACCCACAAGGTGTGTTCTTGCACAGATATTTCATGCTCATCTGTATATGAATTTGATGCTACACTCACCTTGTTTCTAATTCAATCTTTTTTATGGGTGTTTGTTAATTTTGCAAAGGTAATCATCAAGAATAACTCTCTTCATCGGCCGGCCGATCAGAAGAGAAAGGAGCACTCACAAATCCCCCGCGCTTCCAAGGTATTTTCGCAATCCCTCCCTTTATTATCATTGTTTATATCCTTTTGAGGCCCTCGCGTCTCTGGCGATCACAAATCCTCTTAGCACCACGTGCTTTCTTTTGTCTTTATAATCATCTCTCCATCATTTTACATATCTCATATGAGTGGTTTGTTCCATATGTGTGGATTTATCACGATCTACACCGCCGATCGCTCCTCCGCGTCAGTTCGGTCGGCCTCGGCCTCAAAACGAAGGCGCTCTGCTGCCTCCGCTCGGTCCAACAACTCGGCGCGCTCAGCCTCCCAGCGACCGTCCAGCTCGAGGTGGTGAAGGCGCTCCTCCTCAAGGAGTTTGCTTTTCCTCTCAAGCGATTCATGGGCCTTGGCTAGCTGCTCGGTCAGCGCTCCGACTTCCAGCCGGCTCGACCGTGCCGACTCCCTGATCGTGGAGAACTCCCGCCGGAGCCCCTCGTGCGCCTCATTGTGTTATGTCCAGGACTGGAGACTGAGGAGGAGCGCGCGCCGGCTCCCGCCGAGGAGGGTCAGGAGGAGTCTTCCGTCACCCCAATGGTCATTGGGGAGGATCGGGTTGTAGGGAAGCCCTTACCCTCTCCGACTCCGGCAGGGGACACTACCGGGGTGGAGGAGAGGTTGCCTTCACCGACCCCGAGTTGGGAAGTCACAGGCGCGGCAGAAGCTACACCATGTAAGAGTCAGGGCCTTTGTCAGGTTTTCCACCTTGTTTTGTCATAGGGAGACCCTGAGCATTGTTGACCTGTTTACTGTTTGATGGGATTGTGTAGGTCCTTCTGGGGGGCTGGCTGAGATGGGTCACTCTTCCCTCGAGCTGGAGGTCGAGTGGCCTACATCTGTTTCCCCACCGGAGCCGCTGCTGGACGCCAGCGTAGATGCATCCTTACTGTAGCGAGCCTGAGGCTATGTAGGGGGTGACCCTCTGCCTTCCCCGGAGGAGCTTCGGCACCTGTTGAGGGAGTGCACGCGTGGCTACCACGGCCTTGGCTTCCCTTGTGGGCCCTGGATGTCTGGATTGGCCGGCATCTGGGCAGAGTACCTGCGACTTCGAGAGGCTCAAGAGCAACAGGCACAGCGGCTGGCGGCCATCCGGGAGGTACAGGAGCAGCGCGTTCAGCTTATGGCAGCTGCAACCGAGCAGAGGAGGCTTGCCGACGCGGCCGTGTCTCTCCCTCAGGACCGTGCCAGGCTGCTGAGCGAGGTGACCAGCAGAGCGAAGGCCCTGTAGAAGGCCTTGGAGGAGCAGCGGCAAGATGTAGAGCTTGCTAGAGCTGAGTGGCGGACTGTCGAAGCCGGAGCCGAGGCCAGCGTTCAACTTGAGTCAACCTTGGAGGCGGAGCTCGCGGCTGCGGAGTCCCGCTTGGCGGAGCTGGAGGGGAGTGAGGCTAGGCCGTGATTGTATCACTTCCCTTCCCCCTTTTTGTTATCCGGACAGTGCACTTTTGTTACCCCAAGGGCATGTCTTGGGCTCCCTATCATAGAGTATCAATGACAACTTCCGGATTTTTTACGTTGTTGTTTGTTGAATTCTTCTTTTCCCTAGTCTGTGGAATAGGGTTGTATACAAGGGATGGCTGCCACTTACTGTTGGTCGTGCTTGATTGTTTTAACACGTACCAGTATAGGGAGCAGCGAACTGGGTTTTATTCGGGACTGGAGCTGAGGTAAAAGGCTGGGTGAGGAGAGTAGCATGACTGGATATTGGGTACTGTGTACTGGATGTTGGTTGTTTGCATGTTGTTAACCGGTCATGTAGCTTTTATGGACTTGGGAGACTGGGACTGAGCTGGCCGGATGGCCCGAAAGGGCATCACAACCAGGGGCCGCGAGCGAGACTGGGATTGAGTGGACCACCCATAGAGGGATTGCGACCGAACCTGGAACTGGGGGCTGGCGGCTGGCCCGTAAGGGCATTATAGCTGGTAATTGGAGATAGAAATTGGTGGCTGGCCTGTAAGGGCGTTATAGCCGGGGTACTGGGACTGGAGGCTGGCGGCTAGCCTATGAAGGCGTTGTAGCCGAAATTGGAGTTGAAGGCTGGTGGCTGGCCTGTGAAGGTGTTATAGACGAAATTGGAAGCTGGGGACTAGCGGCTGGTCTGTGAAGGCGTTGTAGCCAAAACTGGGATTGGAGAATGGCGGCTGGCCTGTGAAGGCGTTGTAGCCGAAACTGGGACTGGAGACTGGCGACTGGCCTGTGAAGGCGTTGTAGCCGAAACTGGAAGCTGGAGACTGGCGGCTGGCCTGTGAAGGCGTTGTAGCCGAAACTGGAAGCTGGAGACTGGCGGCTGGCCTGTGAAGGCGTTGTAGCCGAAATTGGGACTGAAGACTGGCGGCTGGCCTGTGAAGGCGTTGTAGCCGAAACTAGAAGCTGGAGACTGGCGGCTGGCCTGTGAAGGCATTGTAGCCGAAACTGGAAGCTGGAGACTGGTGAAGACCGACCCTCGGGGGTGTAGTGGTCACCATTGCTGTGTTGAACTCGCCATCGGGATGTGTCATGGCCGATAGCTTTGTAAGTGCAGAGTAGGGAGGGAGGGAGTTTTTTTTCTCTTTACCAGCTCTATCGCCCTTGCGGGTTTTCGCTAGAGCTGGCCCCCTTTAGCTTTTTCCGATGCGCCCTTGCGGGTTTTCACACCGAGGGGTTACCCGATTTTGCCTGAGGCGCCCTTTCGGGTTTTCACCTCAGCTGGGTTGGTGGTAATTTTTGCCCCCAGTCGTATCGTAGAGAGAGTTGACTAAGGCCGCCGGGTATCTCTATTTTTAACCCCATTATATATATATAATTATTATTATTATTTTGAGACTGCCGTCCATAGCATGTTGCTGTCAGGGGACGTAACCTGAGGCTGGAAGGTGTGGATAGCCGAATATTGTTCGACCATTCACGAGGGTTTTTAGAAATCCTTAAGCCATGGTGGCGAAGGGCCACTTTGCCATGGGAAGGTATGACTGGAGTTGTAACTGGTGGATCTGGGATTATATGGGGAAACTGGGATTGTAAGAAATCGGACGGCTCTGGATTTGCAGGGTGTGTGGGATGTAGGAGTGGAGACTGATAAATATATGGGAATGTGTCAGGATATAAATTTACCGGGATGGTAACGGGAAGCTTGACCGTTACTGGGACTGGTTGAACTGTGACATTGGGGTGAGGGCCAAAGGTTGGCCGAGCTGAGCAGGAGTAATGCAGAGTTAACTGGAGATTGGGAAGTTTTGCGTTGTAGCAGTGCAAGTGTATTGGAGACTGGTTCTGGGTGAAGCTAGCGGCCCACCAAAGGACAGGTGGAAGGCCGTGTTGACTGGTAGGGAGAAGAAGATTTTCTCGTTATCAGCTCTACCACCCTTTCGGGTTTTCGCCAGAGCCGACCCCCTTTAGCTTTTTCCGACGCGCCCTTACGGGTTTTCACGTCGAGGGGTTTCCCAATTTTGCCTGAGACGCCCTTTCGGGTTTCCACCTCAACCGGGTCACTGGCCTTTTTGCCCCCAGTTGCCCCCTTGCGATGAGGGTGACTGGGGCTGCCGGGGTATCTCCATTTTTAACCCCTTTTTTATTGTTATTTTTTTTTTGTTTTGACTTACCTGGGAGCCTGGCGGCTAAACTGGCGCTGGCGCAGAAGTGATGGGGGCATCTCTCGCCCTTCATATTTTTTTACACTTCGATTGCTTGCTAGCATAGCTCCATTGTGTCCGTCATATTTCTCTAAGTCGAGTCATGTAATTTTCATATTTTCTTTGAGTCATAATCATGTAATTTTCCTTTTTATTTGAGTCTTGTACCTAGGTTAATGAGTCATTTCCCTAAGTTTGAGTCTCATTAGGCTAATGAGTTTGCTATTGGGCCTATTTCTTTGGGCTAGGCCCATGGGCGCCCCCCCTTCCTTCGGTTATTTGTTAGTGTGTTAAATGTCAGGGTCTTTTGTGAAAATGTGGGTTGCCTATATATAGGACCTCATTTCCCCCATTTGTAATCAATCAATAAGTCAATCAATCAATGAAATTTGAGTTTTCTAGTGTCCCCATTTTCCTTTTGGTGAGAAACCATTATTGGGTGAGAAGCCCTCTCTTTCCCCCCCCCCCTCTCTCTTCTCTCTCTCTCCCTCCAAGGGGAATTCGCCCCCCTCCTCTCTCTCCTCCCTTCCAAACCACCTCCACTCCCCACCTAACCCAATAAAGTCTCTTCCCTTCCCCACAACCCTCATCAATACCCCATGTAACGACCCGAGAATCCGATTACCGGGAGGACCCGCTAACCCGAGACTCGCACCGCCGCCCACGAGCTGGGAGGGCTCGGAAGGGATAAAAGGAGTGTGGAGGCACAAAGAAAATAGGAAATAAAGTAGGACAACCAACAACAACGAGCTGAAAGGAAGAACAACAACAGCTACAACAGAGTCCAGTCCAACAGAAAGTACAGTCTAAAGCAGTAAAAACGTACCACATGCCAAGTGAACATTCGGCCCGGCAGGCTGGCAACTGAGAACCTCCGCTCCGCATCCTCGAACCACGAGGAAGAACCGCAACACCTGAAAAGTAGGGAATGAGTCTCCAAAACAGAGACTCAGCAGGGATCCCGCGGAACCCCAACCGGAAACAACGGTGGTAGCGGAAAGGAGAGCTACAACTACAGCAGGAACAGCAAATCGGTGGCCGGTCAAAACTCGGCACTACAGCTACTCCTACTGCCAGAAGGCAGACCTCGATCACGCAGTCGAGGCTACCTAACCACGCTAGTACCGCCTACCGAAGTAACAACACACGGCAACCATGCCGCAGAGGCCTGTCCCCCGGACACAGCCGACCTGGACACGCTGTCCAAGGTGCAACCCCGACCATCTGATCGCGGGTACCGCACAACAAGACCCAACCTTGGTAAAGCCACTAGCACTAATCTCATGACGCGAAAACCAACACACGCGTCACGGCGAACCAACCGAAACCCGAAGGTCAAAGACACAGAAACTGACAGTCTGTCACTCCGTACTCGACAGGAGTACCACCCACTAGAAGCACAGCCGGTAGCGTCCCCTGACGTCTTACACCGCACCGCAGGTGAACCGCCTGACATGGTAGGTCCTACCCGAGGCGCGAACACCGTACAAGTAACCACAAACAAGTGACTAGCTGGGGTCACGCCCGTCGACGTGCGTCCACTGTCCCCAACCACGTGTGCACACACAGACCACGCGTCCTAGGTCTGGCCCTCTGACTGGTTTTCCCCTAGCACTGGACTCTGATGTGACGAGGGGCCCGACGGTAACCAGTCTAACACCGTCCTCAGGGTAAGCCCGTACACCACTCCCTGGTGCGACCAGCACACGCGTACTGGTAGGCTACGACTAGTGGAGGGTCACTAAAGGAGTAGACTCTCAAGTCAACGGAAAACAACGTCCGAATCCGACGACGTACGGGGACAACCCCGCGTACCGGCCCCGTCGCACGGTGACCACAGTCGGAGAAGAAACAGGACTCACAGTCCACGGCCACGCACGCACCGTGCACTAGAGTCGAGAAAACTCAAGTGGCACTAAGCCACTGGACTCTAGGCAGTCCTCTAGACGCACTACACCCAACGGTCCTTGAGTCACAAGACTCGGGGTCAAGACCGTTGTACGCAACATCACAAGGCCGTCAATCTAGTCCAATCTCTAGGTCTAAAACTACGGTAGCACAAGTACCGAGACAACTCACGAGTCGCCAAGACCACTCCATCGGGAAGGGAACGCAAAGGACCAAGGCCACCCACACGGGCCACACGGAAAACACAGAAGCATGATTCCCAGGGCAGCACACAAGCCGCCATGTCGATTTCCCATCTTGTAGCAAGCGGGAAACCTCCAGCCCCAGGCCGGACAACTGGACTCGCAGTCCAAGGCCAAACACATGGCCCACACGGGAATCGCCTTCCAAAGGAACCCACGATATGCGGGGGAGACCCCACCGCACACACACCGACACACGGTGACTCGATCAAGCGTAACACGAAAGTCCGGAACACATGGGGTCACCCGGACCCACCACACCTACGGGCACGCTAATCGAGGTAACACGGTCCCTCCTGACACCCCAAAAACACAGACACAGAACCCATGGGGTGTTCAGGATACTCACAAGGCCGGAGGTCGACCACTGGGTCCCAACTGAGTCGACCGGAGACCAACACAACACAATCGAAACGCTAAAAGGTCACCTAGACCCTTAAGCGCACGGGCACGTAAAATGAGGTAAACCGAACCTCCAGACACCCCAAAACACGGTCACGGAACTCCACTGGGTGTCCAAGGCACACACGGCCCAAGGGGAGCACGATCAGCCGCAGACCGCCCGCCCCGGGCAGCCCGGCTGGTCCCTCCAAGAACGCGCTACATGTGCATAGCGCGTTCAGCCAGAATGCGCTATACGCGCCTAGCGCGTTCAACACGAACGCGCTACATGACCATAGCGCGACCAGACCAGGTCGCGCTATGATCCTATAGCGCGACAACCAGAACGCGCTGGGGCCGTAAGGCGCGACCCGAACCGCCTTACTGTTCATCTTCTCCGATGAACGCGCCCTGTCGGGGCAGCGCGACCTTCAAGAACGCGCTACCCAAGGCTAGCGCGTTCTCAGTCCGTGCCCGAAAACGGTGGAAACCGCGGGAAAAGCCATGCCACGCCCCGTTCACCCCCAGGTGAAGGGGAAACAAAAGGGGAAACCTTCCCCAAGCCCCTAGGCATGCATCTAAACCCCTGGATCGCCCAAAAATACCATAAAACGGGAGATCCGGCTCACACCCCAAAAACATGCATTTTGCCCAAAACGCCCCGTTTAGCCCGCTCGGCTCACCACGGCCTACGAAACTCGCGAGAAAGGAAGTACACGGGCTGAGGGTCCATCACCCTACCTCCACCGAAGATTACGTGCACCGTGGACGCCGATCCACGAAGAAAACGCCGTTGAAGCCTCGCCGTTCCACGAACTCACGGTCGAGCTTCCACGCGCCTCCACCGCCTCGATCCTCATCCATCCTCGCCCGTGCCTCGCCCGCGCCGTCCCCGCCTCGCCCGTACTCCGCCCCGTCGGCCGTCGGAGAGAGAGGGAGAGAGGAGAGAGCGTGAGAAGAGAGAGGGAGAGAAATGAGAAATGAGAGGGGGAGAGAGAAAAGGGTTAGAATATATAGGAAAACCCGAATTTTACAGAAATTCAGAAAATTATGAAAAATTACCTCCGCGATCCTCTGGAAGAGCGCAACGCAGTGGTAACGTCCCGGAGTCGGAGAACGCCACGGTTTGCCCTGCAAAGAGTTCCGAAGGCACATCAGGGAAAAACACGTGTAAATCACAAAATACACTTCGAGACCCACTAAAATGATCCGAAAAATCCGGGGCATTACAGCCCTCCCCCCTTAAAGGAATTTCGTCCTCGAAATTCAGGACCAAGCACGAAGTCCCAGGGGAAGAACGCTGAATCAACTGACACGCTGTCAGAGCCCCAGCACAGAAAACCTCGATTCTCACAAAACACCGATCTTGAGGGACACAGCCAGACTCACAATCACGCACAACACCTCGCTCCTCGCGCCGAGCACACAGGCCAACAGAGCAGGCATACAGCAAAGGACACAGTCCGGCATCACCTCAGACAACGCGAGAATCCACCAAGGCGTCGCAGCCACGATCTCGCTCACCGAGGAAACACAACCCTCGCCATGAGAAACAGCTACTGATCCATCCAATGGTCAGCAGACAAATGGCACATCAGCTTTACAACCAGATGACAGGTCGCACACCCTTCTCAAGGGGACAACCAATACAGAGCCTCCACCAGCTCGAGCAGTCCTCTCCATAGACCGTAACACACTATGCCAACCCTTGTCAGAAGACAAACTTCGACAAAGTCCCGATCCTATCCGGAAAGGCACATCACAGAAATGACCACCAAAGGTCTCGCTGGCACACGGCTCTCGCCACGCTCGAGCCCCAACAACCAGCATCTTCTGTCTCTGAAAAGACCATCCACTGGTCACCAACTGCTCGCCAACTAGACCCTCTCGGGGAGTACGACGAAACCAAATGACAGAACCTGGCGTCTTCAGTCATCACCTCACGGGACTCAGACTTATAGGGGACCACCCCATGCTAGTCACCAAACCAGGGATAACCATTGCGACACCAACGTCCTATCAAGGACCATCCTCCGACGCCAATCTCACAGGAGGCCTCCGCCCTAAGGCGTCACTCATCCATCTGGTCTCATCAAATCCTTCGATCAATCCAAGTGGACACCTGCCAATCCCGATTCCGCCCTTACCACAGAGCCACGGGACACCACCTGAACAATGCTCACGGCGATCTAAGCAATAAACATCTCACCGCCATAATCCGACAAGACCGTAAAACCAACAGGAACCCACGGCCTGCCAGAGACCACTTCCTCAAAGCACGATCTCAAGCGAGGACACGACTGGGAACACAAGTCGGACACTAAGCCACCGACTCCGACCAATACGTCCTCAACCAACGTCAGGCGACATCCTCAACAACCTCATCCAGGTCCAACACCGACGCCTGACACAGCTTCCAACACAGGAATAGGGTACTCATGCGGCGCACCAGCCAGCACTTCCCCAACACTCCATCCTGCCAGTGCCCACCACCACGATATCTCGGGCAACGGCACGGCAACAACACGTTTCACACCGAGGAACCAATCCTCCGATGCTCAACGCAAATTCAGGAATCCGCCCGTAGCAACCAACGCTACGATCCTGAACCAATGGGTTACAAGCCCACCAAGTTTCAGCTGCGCACTCTGATCCGCGCGCACAGCCGAGAAAGCGAACACCGCCCAACCAGCACTCGTCCTTCCGGAAAAGCGCCAGCACACCCTCACACAACAAGGGAATGGGCACGGCTTCTCACAGACAACCACCCTGCCAAGACAAGGAGCACGTCTCGCACGGACTTCATGGCATACAAGGCCAACCAATCCGAACACACAATGCAAGACGACGAACCTTAGCCCAACACGATCTCTCCAACCAAAGGGGAGACCAACGCACTTCTGACCAACGGAAGAACTCCACGCTCGACCTGACCTCGAACCTCACGCACATGCTGGAAACAGCACCATCCAGCACCAAGGAAAACCATCGCTTCCATCAGGTCAGCGCCTCCGACACACTCGACGAGTGTCACGTCGGACCACCATTACAGCACCTCTCGATGCACCACCGCTGCAATTCCTCGAACTGCAACACGGCATGCCAAGAGCCGCAACACGAGCCGTAACGACAACCGTCGACGCTCATCCTCGAGTCCCGAAACTCACCAAGGAGCCTTCACATCTCAAGCCAACTCCAGAGCGAACACAACCCATCCACTGACAGAAACGCAGGAGCAAAGACTTAACGGGACATCTCTGCCAAATCCTGCCTCGAAATCAGCAGAATAATCGGGACCGACACGTCGTTTCTGACGCCACAGAGCACGACAAGATCATCAGGCTCGACAAAACGGCAGCTCACCGAGAAGATATTCCGCTCACCCGAGCACACTTCTCGATCAGAACACCTCAGGGGCTGGACAAACCTCAAGCTGGAGTGACCAAAAACCGACAGCAGCTCCCCCAGAGCACGCTCACGGCCACTTAACCACGAACAGTCCTCTCCAGCCACCTTACCACGCCGCAGATTCCTCGAACGCAGCACCGCGAACTCACGCATGCCAGCAACCTCTGCCCAACGCAGCACAACCAGGGCCACCACCGATGAGGGAGAAGGCTCTCGACCTCGATCCTTAGACCCCATGCTGGCATGAAAGCCGTGGACAGCAACCACCTTCACAGCGCCGCACAGCGCACTCAAGCTCTCAAGCGAGAAACAAGACGGAAAACAAGCACGAAACCCTAAGCCAGCTGCCGACTGTACTGGACCTTACGGACTCTGATCACTGCAACATTTCGAATTCCTATGTACGTCCACAACCACCGCTCTGATACCAGCTGACACGACCCGAGAATCCGATTATCGGGAGGACCCGCTAACCCGAGACTCGCACCGCCGCCCACGAGCCGGGAGGGCTCGGAAGGGCTAAAAGGAGTGTGGAGGCACAAAGAAATAGGAAATAAAGCAGGACAACCAACAACAACGAGCTGAAAGGAAGAACAACAACAGCTACAACAGAGTCCAGTCCAACAGAAAGTACAGTCTAAAGCAGTAAAAATGTACCACATGCCAAGTGAACACTCGGCCCGGCAGGCTGGCAACTGAGAACCTCCGCTCCGCATCCTCGAACCACGAGGAAGAACCGCAACACCTGAAAAGCAGGGAATGAGTCTCCAAAACAGAGACTCAGCAGGGATCCCGCGGAACCCCAACCGGAAACAACGGTGGTAGCGGAAAGGAGAGCTACAACTACAGCAGGAACAGCAAACCGGTGGCCGGTCAAAACTCGGCACTACAGCTACTCCTACTGCCAGAAGGCAGACCTCGATCACGCAGTCGAGGCTACCTAACCACGCTAGTACCGCCTACCGAAGTAACAACACACGGCAACCATGCCGCAGAGGCCTGTCCCCCGGACACAGCCGACCTGGACACGCTGTCCAAGGTGCAACCCCGACCATCTGATCGCGGGTACCGCACAACAAGACCCAACCTCGGTAAAGCCACTAGCACTAATCTCATGACGCGAAAACCAACACACGCGTCACGGCGAACCAACCGAAACTCAACGGTCAACACGACCGAAACCCGAAGGTCAAAGACACAGAAACTGACAGTCTGTCACTCCGTACTCGACAGGAGTACCACCCACTAGAAGCACAGCCGGTAGCGTCCCCTGACGTCTTACACCGCACCGCAGGTGAACCGCCTGACGTGGTAGGTCCTACCCGAGGCGCGAACACCGTACAAGTAACCACAAACAAGTGACTAGCTGGGGTCACGCCCGTCGACGTGCGTCCACTGTCCCCAACCACGTGTGCACACACAGACCACGCGTCCTAGGTCTGGCCCTCTGACTGGTTTTCCCCTGGCACTGGACTCTGATGTGACGAGGGGCCCGACGGAAACCAGTCTAACACCGTCCTCAGGGTAAGCCCGTACACCACTCCCTGGTGCGACCAGCACACGCATACTGGTAGGCTACGACTAGTGGAGGGTCACTGAAGGAGTAGACTCTCAAGTCAACGGAAAACAACGTCCGAATCCGACGACGTACGGGGACAACCCCGCGTACCGGCCCCGTCGCACGGTGACCACAGTCGGAGAAGAAACAGGACTCACAGTCCATGGCCACGCACGCACCGTGCACTAGAGTCGAGAAAACTCAAGTGGCACTAAGCCACTGGACTCTAGGCAGTCCTCTAGACGCACTACACCCAACGGTCCTTGAGTCACAAGACTCGGGGTCAAGACCGTTGTACGCAACAGCACAAGGCCGTCAATCTAGTCCAATCTCTAGGTCTAAAACTACGGTAGCACAAGTACCGAGACAACTCACGAGTTGCCAAGACCACTCCCTCGAGAAGGGAACGCAAAGGACCAAGGCCACCCACACGGGCCACACGGAAAACACAGAAGCACGATTCCCAGGGCAGCACACAAGCCGCCATGTCGATTTCCCATCTTGTAGCAAGCGGGAAACCTCCAGCCCCAGGCCGGACAACTGGACTCGCAGTCCAAGGCCAAACACATGGCCCACACGGGAATCGCCTTCCAAAGGAACCCACGATATGCGGGGGAGACCCCACCGCACACACACCGACACACGGTGACTCGATCAAGCGTAACACGAAAGCCCGGAACACATGGGGTCACCCGGACCCACCACACCTATGGGCACGCTAATCGAGGTAACACGGTCCCTCCTGACACCCCAAAAACACAGACACAGAACCCATGGGGTGTCCGGGATACTCACAAGGCCGGAGGTCGACCACTGGGTCCCAACTGAGTCGACCGGAGACCAACACAACACAATCGGAACGCTAAAAGGTCACCTAGACCCTTAAGCGCACGGGCACGTAAAACGAGGTAAACGGAACCTCCAGACACCCCAAAACATGCTCACGGAACTCCACTGGGTGTCCAAGGCACACACGGCCCAAGGGGAGCACGATCAGCCGCAGACCGCCCGCCCCGGGCAGCCCGGCTGGTCCCTCCAAGAACGCACTACATGTGCATAGCGCGTTCAGCCAGAACGCGCTATACGCGCCTAGCGCGTTCAACACGAACGCGCTACATGACCATAGCGCGACCAGACCAGGTCACGCTATGATCCTATAGCGCAACAACCAGAACGCGCTGGGGCCGTAAGGCGCGACCCGAACCGCCTTACTGTTCATCTTCTCCGATGAACGCGCCCTGTCGGGGCAGCGCGACCTTCAAGAACGCGCTACCCAAGGCTAGCGCATTCTCAGTCCGTGCCCGAAAATGGTGGAAACCGCGGGAAAAGCCATGCCACGCCCCGTTCACCCCCAGGTGAAGGGGAAACAAAAGGGGAAACCTTCCCCAAGCCCCTAGGCATGCATCTAAACCCCTGGATCGCCGAAAAACACCATAAAACGGGAGATCCGGCTCACACCCCAAAAACATGCATTTTGCCCAAAACGCCCCGTTTAGCCTGCTCGGCTCACCACGGCCTACGAAACTCGTGGGAAAGGAAGTACACGGGCTCAGGGTCCATCACCCTACCTCCACCGAAGATTACGCGCACCGTGGACGCCGATCCACGAAGAAAACGCCGTTGAAGCCTCGCCGTTCCACGAACTCACGGCCGAGCTTCCACGCGCCTCCACCGCCTCGATTCTCATCCATCCTCGCCCGTGCCTCGCCCGTGCCGTCCCCGCCTCGCCCGTACTCCGCCCCGTCGGCCGCCGGAGAGAGAGGGAGAGAGGAGAGAGCGTGAGAAGAGAGAGGGAGAGAAATGAGAAATGAGAGGGGGAGAGAGAGAAGGGTTAGAATATATAGGAAACCCGAATTTTACAGAAATTCAGAAAATTATGAAAAATTACCTCCGCGATCCTCGGGAAGAGCGCAACGCAGTGGTAACGTCCCGGAGTCGGAGAACGCCACGGTTTGCCCTGTAAAGAGTTCCGAAGGCACATCAGGGAAAAACATGTGTAAAGCACAAAATACACTCCGAGACCCACTAAAATGATCCGAAAAATCCGGGGCATTACACCCCACCCCTTCCCAATACCCCCTCCACCAATCCTCACCTCACCTCCCAACCCCCAACTACCCCTCCCACTTTCCCAAGCACCCTTCCCACTACCCCAAGCACCACTCCACCTCCCTAGGCCATTTGAATTCAAGTTTCTCCTTCCCTCCACAGCCCTAGGTCACCCAAGCCCCTCCCCCTTTGGTTAGGGTCGCCCCCCCCCCCCCCCTCTCTCTCATCTCCACCATTCTTCCTTGCTCCTCTCCATCACCTCTCAGCCCTAGTTCGCAGTTGAAGACCTGCAGAAGACCAGCAACTTGCATCAGCGACTCCAACCACATCCCAGCGAGTTTGAAGACCCAAGAGATATCCACGGAAGCATCTTCATGTCTTCTTCGCAACGGAAGTGGTTTCATCTTCATCCGAGCTGTGTGCTGCCCGGGAGCTCCGTTCTCCCACAACTGCGCAGAGCTGCCCCTGCTGAGTACCAGAACCGGAGTAGAAGCTTCACCACGACGAACCTTGGAAGAATCCGTTCAAGAGCTCTTCTTCAAAGTTATTCCTCGACCTGTCTACTTTTAGAATCAAGAAGCAGAACTTCGATCGGCGTTTGTGATCCAGAGTTATCAGTTTTCTCCCTCAGCTACGCCAGTCTGCTACCCACAGTCTGCACCAACCTGTCATCATTGTTCAGAGTCCCCTGGCCTCCTCCGGCATTATTTGGCTTCCTCGTCAGTTTTTCTGCGAAGAGGACTCATCCATGGTTCCAACGACTCCAACGGTGCTTGATTCCGAGTTCGGGAGCTGTCGGGGCATCCTCTGCAACCTGCTGTTGGAAACCAGGAGCTGCCAGTCCGAGACTCTGCCTCCCTGTTCGGGCCTCCACCCAGACCAGCATCAGTGACAGAAGAAATTAAAAAAATTTGGATGACTTCCCCGGCCTCCTACGAAGATTTTCCAGGTGGTTTCGTCCCCAAAAAAATTCTGTAGCAGTTGCAGCAGTCAATTCTTCAGTCCCCTGTCAGCACTCACAGAACTGGACAGATTCGGCATTGGCTTCTTCTCTTGTGTTTTCATCGCTTTCTCCCCTCCCCGCTTGGCCGGCTGAAGGCCCCTCCCTGTGTGGAGGTAGTAATTGGGTGTATTCTTTGATTTCCCTTCCCCAAGATTCCCCCCCCCCTTGCATGGGGTGTAGTGCATGTCATTTAAAATTTCAGGTCGAAGCTTCTCCGGCCCGGCGTGCGGGTAAGCCCACGCTTCCTCGCTCGCCCTCGTCTCCGGCCGGGATCGGTGTCTTCACACCGATCAGGTGAGCCACTGCACACTCCTCTTTGCTTAAATTCCCTTGCTTAATTAGTATCACATCTTAGTGCCGTCGGTGGTAAGTGGAGCGCCCGAACCCAAATTTTGCTTATGATTGAGTGACTACCGCGGGTGAGTTGCGAGAGAGCCATTAACACCCACGCCCTCGGCGTGCTGGCCGCCTACGAGAGTGGGCATCCTAAGACCTTTGAGAGGTCCAATCCAAAGCTAGCCAACCCCGGAGCAGCTAGGGCCCGTCCCGGACCCTCACCACTATCACCGGTTTGCCTGCGGGCACGAGAGTGCGCTTAGCGGGTGAGTCCGCCAGAGTGAAGTCACCGGTTCGCGCGTTGGTTGCTTGCTAGGTCCAAGGGTCATTTGATTGTGTGACTATCACCCCAAGGTGGTGTCACATCAAGAAGTGCCCGCGCTCCCACAGTGACGGGAACGAGGGCAGGGGACCGGTTCCCGCTGATGCGTGGTGGCTGTTCCGGGGAGCTGGACTGACTAGTTGACTGGGAATTGAAGACCGGGAGGATTGGCTAGTGGGATCCTCCACGGGGGAGGATCGGCCTTATTGGTAGTAGCTGGGGCGTGCGCCTTAGTCTGGCTGGTGCGCGAACTCATGCTCTGGAGCATAATATAGCTTCATGTGTTTGCCGTTGAGAGGTGGGAACAGTCTGTAACCTTTGTGATCAACAACCGTGTAGGCCCCACCCTCATAGACATTCTGGATGATGTACGGACCTCGCCAATTTGGCTGCAGTTTTCCACTTAAGCGCCCTGCCGTGACTTCCTTTTCCTTGATCATGACAAGGTCACCTTGTTTGAAAGCTCGCTGCCTGACGAGCTTGTCATAGGCACGGGCCATGCGAGCCTGGTATACCTGCAGGTGTTTGTAGGCTTCGAGCCGCTTGCCTTCTAGATCGGCGAGCTCTTCGAGCCTTCTCTGGTACTCGTTTTCATCGGAGCCGACAAGGCCGGTGTGGATTGCCACGCGATAAGAGGCTAACTGGACTTCGATGGGGATAACCGCTTCTGACCCGTAGGCAAGGGAAAATGGCGAGCACCCCGTAGGGGTTTTGTAGACCGTCCGGTAGGCCCATAATGCCTCGAAGATCTTTTCACCCCAATCGCGTTTCCGGTGGCTAACCATCTTAGCCAGGAGCTTACAGAGGGTTTTGTTGAAGGCCTCCGCTAAACCTTTAGCCTGGGGGTTGTAGACCGAAGAGGTTATCCAGTCGATGTGGAATTTGGCCGCTAACTGGTACACGGCCTTATTCTTGAAAGGTGTCCCGTTGTCGGATACTATGCGACTGGGAGTACCGAATCGGTATATAATGTTGTGCCGGATGCATCTAGCAACGATTTCGCCGGTGACCTCTCGTAAGGGCAGAGCCTCCGCCCAACAAGAGAAGTAGTCGGTGGCGGCCAAGATGTATTTATGGCCCTTGGAAGATGGCGGAAAAGGCCCCGCGATGTCCATGCCCCACTCAGCAAATGGCCAGGTGGGGGCCGTAGGACGCAGTGGATTGGGAGGTCTTCTGGGTACTGGGCCAAAGGCTTGGCATTGGTGGCATGTACGAGCATACTGGGCACAATTCACGTACATGGTCGGTCAGTAGAAGCCTTTGAGCTTGATGTCGTGTTTCATCCGATCTCCGGCCTAGTGCGCACCGCACAATCCGGAGTGGACCTCCTGCATGGTGGCTTGAGCTTCCGCTAGGGAGACACTTCTCAGGAGAATCGACTTATCCTTCTCGTGGACGAGCCGATACAGGGAGTCGCCGATCAGCTCGTAAGAGGTCGCTCGGCGGAGTAGCTGGACCCTTTGAGCTCGGTCAGGGGGAAACCACCCTTTCTTGAATTTGATGATGGGCGCACGCCAATCATCCTCTTCTGGAGGCATGTTCTGGTCAAGGTCGTGGACCTCGTAAATGGTGAGACTGGTGTTGCCTTCGAGTGAGCTCGGCATCAGCCCCCAGTGCTTGATGACGATGTCGACCTCACCCTCGGACGGAGCTTGATGATCGCGGCCAATTTTGCTAAGGCATCTGCCTGAGCGTTGCTGCTTCTGGGAATGTGATCTATTTCGAAGAAATAGAACTTCTGGGTTAATCTGGTGACGGCGGTGTGGTATGGAACCAACTCTGGCTTCCGCACGTCATAGATGCCGAGGACCTATCGGACTATCAGCTGAGAGTCCCCGTAGGCTTTGAGGCATTTAATGCCCATGTGCAGAGCCATCTGGAGCCCAATAAGTAGAGCTTCATACTCGGCTTCATTGTTTGTCAGGGACTTCATGAGGGCACAGGAGTTGTATAAAACTCTACCTTGAGGAGTCATGAAGACAATGCCGGCACCCGCCGTAGTGGCTGGGTCCTGGTTGCTCCGGGTGATCCCTCGGGAAGCACCGTCGAAGTAGAGCTCCCAGCAAGGTACGCTGGTTGTGAGAGCGATGGGCTGCCAATAATGCAAGACATCTCTGCTCTGTTCAACCGGTTGTTGTGATTGAGTAGCAAGGGACTCCTCGCCCGGGAGCTCCGAGCTGAGAGGTGAGTCGTCTGGCACTGGATGGGCTGCCAAGAATTCAGCCATGCCCTGTCCTTTGATTGCTTTTCTAGGGACATAGGTAATGTCGTACTCCATCAGTAGGAGAGCCCACCTTCCCAGTCTGCCTGAGAGGACAAGTCGCCAAAGGAGATACTTCAGAGGGTCATGCTTGGAGATAAGCTCGACTCGATGAGACAGGAGGTAATGCCGCAGCTTCTTAACTGCGAACACCAATGCCAAGCAGACCTTCTCCATAGGGGAGTAGTAGTACTCGGCACCGATTAACTTCCGGATGAGATAATAGAGGGGTTGCTCTTTATCTTCCTCATTGATTTGTGCCAACAGAGCTCCTAGCGAAGCGTCCATGGCAGCAATGTAAAGGATGAGGGGTTTACCCTTGACTGGTGCTCCCAGAACTGGGGGAGTGAGGAGGTACTCCTTGATTCACTCGAAAGCCGCCTGGCATTCCGAGTCCCATGTGAATGGGGCATCTTTCTTCATCAGCTTGCTAAAAGGCGCGCATCGACTGTAGGTCAGCCTCCTTTGGAAGGACCTAAGTTTGGTGATGTTGCTGGGTGGTGGAAGCTCCCGGATCGCTTTGATCTTGCTGGGATCCACCTCGATTCCTCGGTACCTGACGACGAAGTCGAGGAATTTGCCGCTGGATACGCCGAAGGTGCATTTCATGGGGTTCATCTTGAGTCCATATTGTCGGAGACGCTCGAAGACTTGGCGAAGGTCACGCAAATGGTCTTCATGCCTTTTGGTCTTGACGACAAGGTCGTCGACATAACATTCGACTGTGTTGTGCAGCATCTCGTCGAATATTTTAGTCATGGCCCTTTGGTAAGTAGCACCGGCATTCTTCAAACCGAAGGGCATGCGTTTGTAATTGAAAATCCCCTTGGGGGATCTGAAGGCTATGTGGTTCTTGTCTTTGAGGGACATCCGTATTTGATTATAACCGGATGACCCGTCCATGAAAGACAAGGCTTCGTGACCGGTGGTCATGTCGACCATCGTTTCTGTAATTGGGACTGGGAAGTCGTCCTTCGGACAGGCTTTGTTGAGGTCCCGAAAGTCGACGCAGATGCGGACTTGACCATTCTTCTTCTTGACTGGAACTATATTGGCGAGCCAGATCGGGTAGATGCACGGCTCGATGAAGTCGACCTCCGCCATTTTGTGGACTTCGACCGAAACCTGGAGATCCAGCTCGTGGCGCATGCGCCGCTGTGGTTGCTTGACCGGAGCGATTGAGGGAGAAATGGCTAGGTCGTGCTCCGCTACGGAGGGGTCTAGCCCTGGCATCTCCTTGTAGGTCCAGGCGAAGCAGTCTTTAAACTCGAGCAGGAGTTGCGTGTAGTCCTGCTTCTATGCCTCGATGAAGAGAGCACTAACGAATGTAGGCTGAGGGGCTTCATCGTCGCTCAGGTTGATCTCCAAAAGATCATCGATGGTGGCCTGGCCGCCGTCCTCCAGCTCGAGAGGAGCGGGTTGGAGGCCGATGAAATCATCATCATCAGTGTCGGCTTCGTGTATCTCTTGGTTCTCGAAGCCACCGACTGATGCGGAAGGGACTGGGGAGTGGCTGTCACTGGAATCCACTGGGGGTTGACCTGGGCCGTCGGCCTCTGGCCGACAGTCGTCAACTAGAGTTGATGAGGTCTCCCCAGGATTGCCTGGCGAAGTTGGCAATTCCTCGCAGCTAAGGCCAGTAAGATTCCCCCCCCTCAGGAGGGTTTATTGAACCAGGTCCCCCGACTGGTTGAGAGACCGAAGAAGCTTCTTCTGCTCCTTTGTCTTGGCAAGGAGGCGAAGGAGGTTCCCCAACATCTTGAGCCGGGGGTTCTGGCTTTGGCGGAGATCAAGATCAGGATTTCCTCTCTCTCATCCCCGGAGCTGTCAAATTTAGCTTCGACTCTTGCTTGATCGTCGGCTGGTAGTGCCAAGCCTACGACGTTGACTGCGTAGTGGACACGGAAGTCCGGGTCCTGGTCGTAGCCAAGCCCTCTGGTATCCTTATGGAAGGATGAGGGTTGCCCCCGGACCTGGGAAGGGTCCCACAGTCGACGGAAGTATCTTTGTTGGGCAGAGGTCTGCCACAGGGGGATGTGTTGTTTCAAACACATCTCTTGAATATGCGGCGATAGGTCGCCCCACATCTGAACTGCTTCAGGAGTGTCATCGGCTTGTCTAGACCAACCGAAGTCGTCGTCATATGGCGGGGCTTGAGGGACCATGTCTCCTTTGTAGAAGACAATAGGTTTGTCCCTGTTAGCCTTCTTCTTGTTCCGGCCTTGTCGCTTGAAGGTGACAATGAATGTGGTCAGCAACTCGACGATGTGCTCCTCGGATGCACACGGAAGCTGGATGCAATCTGGTGGCAGGCATATACTCTTGCCGATGGCTCGGCTAATGAGATTAGCCTCGAAGTCGATCTGGCGCCTCTCAGGGCGATCTGGGGTTGACTTGGAGCTGAGGCGCAGTCAGTGGAGCTTGGCCTTTTCATCGTCAACAAAGAAGAGATCATCATCATCTTCCTCTGAGAGCCAACCATTGCTTTTGCTCTTGATCACGGGGTACGGACTAATCCCCTTGAAGTAGAGCGCAACATCGGCTAGGTTGCAATCTGCCGGTGTGAACGGCGACAGGTCCGCAAAGACCTTGTGTTGCTCCCCATCCTTGGCATACTTGATGCATTGGTGGAGAGTTGACGGGACGACCCAGTTTTCATGGAGCCAGGGTCTGCCCAGCAACATCTTGTAAGACGTGTTGGAGTCGATGATGTATAATGTTGCCTTGGAGGCGAAATCATCGAGCACCAGATCGACGTCTACCCGGTCGAGGACGTCCTCGGTGTTCTGGTTGAAACCGGATATCTTGACCGCCTGGACCTTCTGGAGGTATGGGGTCAGATATAGAGACTTGAATGTCTTGAGTGGCATGATGTTAACAGCGGCACCAGGATCCAGTTCACATGATGTCCATTGATCTTCCCCTTCATATAGAGAGGGCGATTGTGGCACGGAGGGGACAGTAGCATGTCTTTCTCCGTGAAGGTGATGGTGGCTGCGAAGGCTCCATAGGCAGCCGCCTTCATTTCTGCGGCATGCGCTTCATAAACTTCTGGCTCCTGGAGTATTTTGATAAGGGTCTCCCTCAGATCCTTACTCCAAGCGATGGGTTCCCAAATTGAAATGCGGGCAGGGAAGCGTTTCATTTGGTGGAGGACCTTTCGGTCGGCTCGGGCTCGAGCATCCTCTAGAGAGGGTAGAATGTCGGGCTGAGCCTTCTGCGAGCTGCCGTGATGTTCCCCATCAGGAAGTTGCACTGCCTTGCCCTTATTACTGGGACCAGATTGACCTCAATCACCAACGGGCTCTTGGAACAGGGATGCCAATGACGGCCCTTCTGGGGGTGACTGGTGGGCTGGCTCGTCCATGCCGGATGGTCCCGCTTGCTATGTTACAGAAGCCGGTACTAGCATCGGAGCTGGAAGGCTGGCCGCAGCCTCACCAAAGCCGGTAGGGTCGAAGATGCAGGGTCCGCCCCAAATTTCTATCTCCGGGATGGGAGCCTGTTCCTCTCCTCGAAAAAGGATGACTCGCTCCGGATCGAAGGTGGACGGAGAGAGGGGTAGCTCGGGAGTTCTCCCTCGGCCTCTACCACGTCCCCGGCCACGGCCTCGGCCGCGGCCGATGTGCTCTGGAGCTGGCTGGAGCCCAAGAGGGGTGACCGCCCTTTGTCTTGTTTGGGAGGCTACTGGCTTGCCCCGTCGAGAAGTATTGATATTGTCAGGCAGTGGGATGGCCACCATGTTGCAGGTGCAGCGTCGGAGCATTTCTTCCAGCTGCTCTGTGGTGATCTCCTTGTCTTTATAGCACAAGGAGAGCTCGTCAGGGATTACAAGTCTTTCGCCGTTCTTGAGCTTTTGGATCATCTCTTGGACCCAATTTCTGAGGCGGGCTCGTTTCTGTATTTCTTCCCATGGGATGTAGCTGTCGAGTAGGAGAGCTCCAGTAGGACGAGGGGGAACGTATTCCTCCAGGTCGTCAATGAGCCGCTGGAGCCTTTGGAGGGGCGTTGGCTCGGCCGGGGATTGCAGGGCTACTGCTAGTTCAGCCTGTTTCTTGAGCCGCCTTCTAAGGTTCTTCCTCCTATTTTTCTCTTGCCTCTTGGCGATAGCCGTCACCAAGGGAGTCGGAGGGAGAGGTGCTGGAACCGGAGTTGACAAATCCTGGCGAAGATATCTCCGAGCTGACGCCCTTACGGGGCGAGGTCGATGACTCTTCCTTGCCTAGATCTCGATCCAGGCGCCTTCCGCTTGTTGTATCTGAAAGGTGGCATTAATCGCCTGCTCGATTACCTCGAGCGGCAATTCCTAGTATGCCGGAATGCTGGGACTGGCGTCCGAAGACGTGTTCACGGTTTGGTGCCTTACCCGCGGTGGTGACGGGAGCCTACGAGGAGTCGGTAGGCTAGTGCTGGCGTCCGAGGACGTGTACGCAGTTTGATGCCTTAACCGCGGTGGCGACAGAGATGTCTTCCGCTGAGCCGGTACATTGGAACCGGTGTTGGAAGACATATGCGCGGTTTGATGCCTTAACTACGGTGGCGATAAAGATGTCTTCTGCTGAGCCGGTACGTTGGGACCGGTGTCGGAAGACATATGCGCGGTTTGATGCCTTAGCCGCGGTGGCGGTAAAGATGTCTTTTGCTGAGCCGGTACGTTGGGACCGGTGTCGGAAGACATATGCGTGGTTTGATGCCTTAGCCGCGGTGGCGGTAAAGATGTCTTCTGCTGAGCCGGTATGTTGGGACCGGTGTCGGAAGACATATGCGCGGTTTGATGCCTTAGCTGCGGTGGCGGTAAATATGTCTTCTGCTGAGCCGGTACGTTGGGACCGGTGTCAGAAGACATATGCGCGGTTTGATGCCTTAGCCGCAGTGGCGGTGGCTTTTGTTGAGAAGCGGGCAGAGAAGGGCACCGGTCGTCCTGCTCCTTAGCCTTGCCTTTGTGACCATGCTGAGAGCTGGGCCTTGCGACAACTGACAGCGTTGCCAGACATTGTCGCTCTGCACAGTTATCCCGACTTTGCGGAATGGAGGAGCTTAGTGGCGGTGAGCCCGCCACTTGAATCGAAGACTCCGAAGGTGTCTTCTTTATACCCCGAGTTGTGTCAACAGGTAGGCGGAGAGGACCGGACGGTCCCTCCGCTGGGGAGTTGTCACGAGGTTGCGGTGGGGCCTCACCCTATTTTTGCTTTCCCTTCCTATCCACGGTCGTCGGCGACGGAGATAGGACGGAGGAGAGCAAGAAAGAGCTGAAGAGCTTGTCATCGTTTCGCCCACCAGAACGTCCTCTCGGCCAAGAAGGACCCGGAGGAGCCTGGCAGTGTCTTCTTCAGGAAAAGGGAGAGACTTTAGCTCCCGCCAGGACCGCCATTGCACGGCCGAAGTGGCTGGGGTTGGCTGGCTAGCTGTAGATGCCTGAGAGCCCTCGAGGGCCAGAGGAGCAGGGGAATGGACGACATTGACCGAGAAGTTAGCCGGTTCCGCCTCTTGATTGGCCTCCTGCTCTCTACGCCTTCGCAGTCGCTCAAGTGCTCCTTGGTTGTTGGTCCGGAACTCGAGCCATTCCGGAGGATGCTGGTAAGGCAGCCCGTGCCCATTTTCTTGAGGAGAGTTTGGCCGCTCTGGCGCCTCCCTGGCGATGCTCAGGATCTCTTTGATAGCTTGTCGGAGCCTGACGAGCAACATGGAGTTTCCTTTCGCATCGATATGCTCCCATTGGATCTGTTCCTGGATGAGGTATTGGACTTCCTCACAGGACTCGATCGGATGGCAAATTCTGGCGTGGAAGGGGCAATACTGGGGGTGACTACGATCCCAATGGGTGTAGCCAGGAGGCGAGTCGCGGGGCATGATTTGCCCCCTCTTGACGAGGATATGGAAGAGTCGCCGGGTCCTCTCCCTGGGGAAGGAGAGAGGTCTCCTATCATGCCAAGGCCTCCACCCTGGATACCAGATCGAACGTTCCCTTCGACCGTCGCTGGGCTCCTCTGATTCATCGTCAGAAAGAGAGAATGCGGCCATCATGTGGATGGCATTGGCCGAGGGGTGAGCCACGCGTGCTGCTTTAGCTGGCCTAGCCCACGTATGTGGTTGCGGAGGATCGACGAGACCGCTCTTCATCTTGACGAGGCCATCTCGGATCAGCTTCTGCGCCTGAGTCTTGAAGACGTATCAATCTTCAATTGAATGACCCAGCATGCGATGGTAAAGGCAATAACTGGGATCGTCGGTCTTCAGCGTCTCATCCGGCTTGCGGATTTCTGGCAGTTCGACGATCTTCTGAGCCATGCAGAGGTCGAAGAGCATCTTCGTATGTTCCTTCTTCAAGGAGAAGGGTGTCTTCATACGCTCCGAGAAGGAAGGAGCAGTCGGCTTGTCTGCTGGCTTTTTGTCAGAGCCAATGGATTCGGCCCCTTTACTGGCCTTAGTGGCAGGGGTGAACTCTATGATATTCACCTCCTTACCGGGTTGGCGTTCTCGCACTTGTTTACCCTTTGCTGCAGTATAGCTCGGGTTGTCGGTGAAGAACATCTCTATCTCCGCGACTGTCGAATTGAGCTGGTCGAAGCCTTTGATATTGGTACCGAGAAGCTTTTCGCTGACCTCGGTCGCCAGACATCGATGACATATGGTGATGGCGTCCTCCTGGACGGGTGGATTGACACACCTCATGCTGAGGTCTCGCCATTTCTTGATGAAGTCGAGGGCACCCTCGCCCTTTTTCTGCCGAAGAGAACAGAGTTCGGCTAATGAGACCATTCGCTCGGCTGTCTGAAATAGGTCGAGGAATTTCTTCTGGAGATCGGCCCAATCAACGACTGAGCCGGGCTTCAGACGGGAGTACCATTGGAAGGCCATTCCCGTGAGCGACGTGGCAAAGTAGCGGAGGAGATAGGATTCATCCAACGCTAACTCGCCCATGGCCGTGACATAGTAGGCCAAGTGCTCATGTGGCGACCCCTGCCCGTCGAACTTTTACAGCTTCGGGGGCTTGGAGTATTCTGGAGGAAGCTTCTTCAACTGGTGGTGAAGCGGTTAGGGTACATTGTAGAGATCTATCGTGATCGTCCCTTCACCATACTGGGCAAGCTTTGTCTCGATGATGCGCTTGATCATATGCCGTTGTGCCAAGAGATCCCCCGGCACTGGCGTGTTGGAGGCTCGTGGTTGAGTCTCAACCGGGGGCATGCCAAACCCAGTTGCCAACAGGGTTTGGGCAATCGCCGCTGAGGTGTTGGCAGCATCGCGAGCCACCGGGGGTACCGGTGCCTCGGCCTGAGGCCTAGCAGGTTGCTGAGGGTGAAGGTCTCATTCTTGGAGAAGGTCCTGCATGAGAGCCTTCAGATGCTGATTTTTATTCATCATGGTGTCAAGGGTCACTTCCTGGACCTCGTTCGCAGGAGGGTCATTGTTGATCGGCTCTGCATTGATAGGAGGGTCGCGCTCTTCTACCGGGACCTCTTCTGCGCATTCCGACGCTTGCGGTCCGGTAGAAGTGCCGATATGACCTGTTGGGGGAGGCGACGGAGCCGGATGGCGCGGCCTCCTAAAGTGAGACAGAGGCTGGTTCAAGTCGTCAGACTGGGTGTCTGGCTGGTGTCCGGTGGTGTAGCACGCGAACACTCGAACCGCATCATTGATAAACTGGGCCGTCCGCTTCCTTCGCGGGTGTCGCTCGGGGCGGACAAGCATCCCTAGTCTGTCAAAGACAGAGATGCGTTGCGGAGGGGGCTCACTCCCGACGTTGGTCGGAGGAGAACCCTGGACCGGTTGCTGGATGGCCCGAGGACGGGCTCGCCTTTGCCTCCGCTTGCTTGCGCGGGGGACATTGGACGACTGGGCATCGTCAGACAATGCTGCTGTGAGACCCGCCACATCCCGTCTGATGCCGCGTCTGAGTGCTCGCAGGGGGTTGATGATACGTGCCCTTCGAACATCTTGAGCTTCTTCTGGGGTGACCCAGATTCTTCTCAGGTCCGATTGCTGATCTCCCTTGTCGCCATTTTTTCAACGAGTTATCTTGGGAGGCCGTGTGTCTGGCTGCGGTGGGTGCCCCCGGACTGCCGCCGGGGAACCCGCTCCTTTGAGCTTCACCCCGTCCTCTCGTGTTTGACGTAAGAGGTCAAAATGATTGGAAGTGGGGATGGTGGGGACGGTCCGTCCCTGGGGTATGATTAGTTCACCCCCGTCGAGACGGATCCGCAAGTCGCCGACAAGGACCGTCTTGCCGGAATTGCTGGTTGCGGCAGTGAGTCGCCTGCCTCTGCGGCCATGGTGACGCTTCTTCTGAGGAGCCGAAGAAGACTCCGCCCCAAGATGGTAGACCGAGAAAACATGGCCCGGAACGACCGGCAACATGAAGCCATCAGTCCGAGGTGCTGAGATCAGCCCTCGGGGTAAGTAACCCGTGCCAGGAGTCGATGGCTGGGTGACTCGGGTGTAAGCCTTTGCCCGAGCCGTAGGAGTGTCGCCGATGCTTGAGACGGCACTCTTGCACTGGAAGGTGACGATGTTGGAAGTGCTGGGGTGCCGACTTCCCTAGGTTGAGGACCCGTGGTAGGTGCCGGCGTAATCTGGGCTCGGGTCGGGAGGCCCGAGGAAGGTGCTGAGGAGAGCTGCCCTCTTGGTGGGAGACCCATGGGGAGAGCCGGCTTGACTGGATGTCACGCCCCGAGCGCGGAAGATACCCGGAGATGCGCGACGAGTTTATATCAATCATGTCAATCAGAGTGGTCGTGTATTCGACACAAAGACAGAGATGCGCAAAATAGCAAGATAACCCAATCCTTTATTTCATAATGGATAGACTATTACAAATCCAATACTCTGTTTAATAAAAGAGGAAAAGAATACATAGTTGACTCAAGAAAACTATAGAGAAGACTAGACGACACTTGTAGAAGCTCTATCACTTTCACTCTTGATCATTCCCATCCGATTGACTTCCATCGTCGTCGGACTTACCTGAAAAAGTACAAAGGGACAAACGGAATGAGCGAATGCTCAGTAGGAAATTATATCTCAAGTACTAGCAAGGGGTTTAAGTAATTACATCTTTCATGAATGCAATAAAGCTATGCATGCTCGCATAAAACGACAAGATAGAGAGAATGTAATATCAAAGAAATAAGATGAACTTAATCATGAACTTCCAACAAGATAACAAGTGTATTCAAGATATTCAAGCAAGTACGCTTAACAAGTCATGTCAAGAACTTTGGCTATCATGTATCAAGCAAGTAAATTACCCTTTTTCGGGCCACGCGTTTCATGTCAAGTCAAGTACAATTCAAGTACAAGATGTGTGTGGAATGTCCAATCAAGCAAGTCAAGTACTCGGTATAATGCCAGATACCTTATCATTTTAACTCCCATGGGCACAAGTACTTTCGGGTGCTCCTCCCAGGACCAGATCGGGCCCTATATGCGCAGGCATTTATCATGTATTTTTGACATCCACTCTTGTTTATATAGCCAATATAGAATTTCAATAATCAAGCTTGCAGACATGTATGACAACTTTGATAGAATAGAGTCCAAAATATGACAAAGGACATAGATTGGCGATAATAACAGTATAATCACGATATCGATAAAACTAGGTAGAATATGGTTCCCTTAACTTAGGTACCATGACAAATCGATATGGACATTTTTTTTTTATATAGAATTGAGGTCCACATGAACATTATATCAAGCAAGATACCCTCATTCTTATCATAGAATTGAGGTTTACAATAATGACATGATATGGCATGATATCATCATCCCATTAAGAATTTCTTATGATATACTCTTTGTATAATCATAGGGGCCGGTATACCATGTTTCTTTAGATTGACATGGCAAAGATCGTGTAATGGGTTTTTAGGGTACAACCAGCTCAGTCGGCCTTGAGGGAATCCAAGGCTACGAGGAGTCTTACGGAGGTCTCTATGACTAACTCGCTAGTCCAAAGGAACGGAATGTCCAATGGAGAGCTTGTATGTCAATGAGAGTTGAGTGTGATCGATAAAACAACGTGAAACGTGGGACTATACTCACGGAGTGGAGAATAGTGCCGATATATATATTATATAACATATGAAACCATCGGTTAACAAAAAGAGGGGAAAATCAGTTTTACAGTAAAATAACGACTTAGGTCAAGTCGTTTCTCAAGTAATTAACGCCTAACAGAAGGGCGTTTACATATGTTTCCGTTTTGCAGAATTTTTAATAATTCAGTAATTTATCTAAAATGCGCCCTGGTCAGGGGCGTTTCTTCAAGAGTTGACGACTTCACCAGAAGACGTCTTATTATTTACATATCTGTCAGAATATAATTCGTTTTCAGGATTTATATAAAACACGCCCTTGAAAGGGACGTTACTGTTTAATTCTATTTTACAGAGTATATATATTTCAGGAATTTACAGATAACGCGCCCTGGAGAGGGGCGTTTCTTTTCAATTTACGCCCTGTTGTGGGGCGTTAACACGTGTAAAACGACGTTGTCAAGGTCGTGAATTCAAGGAATTTACAATATTTCAAGAAATAAATTTCCAAGACAGTAGACATGGTCATGACAAGAAAATTAGCAGGAATTTACAGGTAGAGTCATGCAAGATATTAGAATCGATATTTCATGTTTATTGAATTTTTAAACATGATCAATTATTAATTACATGCGTTTTTCATGAAAGTAACGCATGTGTACAGGGCGTTTATTCTTAATCAACGACCAATGGCATGGTCGTGTCTTTTAAAGTAGCGCCCTATTCAAGGGCGTTTCTTTCAATAATATTCCAACGTCCGAGAAACTAAAATAAAACTAATACATGATATGCAAGATGCTTCTTGTATATATAAATTTAGTTTGGGCTACAAGACTTGAGAAGATCCTACCTTGATGAAGATAATCTGATGAACGGTGAAGAATTTAGAAGAACAGAGTCTCCACAAAGTCTCCTGGCGATGGAACTTGCTAACAGTAGTATGCACAGAAGAGGATGCAAATGATCGTCGATGAAGAATCCACGTTCTTCAATAGGTTAGAAGAATTTTCCTACAGAGAAAATTGAAGAAATTACTATTTCTTCATGAGTGTAATCGTAGGTATAGGAGAAGAGGAATAACCTTACCGGTCTTTAGTCTTGACAGGCAATTCCTATAAAACCAAAGAAGATGAAGAAACAGTCAGTGTTCTTCATATGAGCATATGTAGAGAAAGAATTTAAGGAATAACTGTTAGTTATTCACCTACCGCGACAGGGACGATCGACCAAATAGCTTTCTAGGGTTCGACTGTCAAGGGTATTTATAGGATTTTTGGGTGTCCTATTAGAGTTAGTGTTCTAGTGAGGGTAATATATCCCTAATAGAGTCCTTACCACCTTTTAACTCTTTCTAATACTTATCTATTACCCTGGATAAGTTCTGGGTTCGAATTGGTCACGAATGAAATTAACGCCTTTGGTCCGGGCGTCTATTCTTAAATTAACGACCTTGTTCAGGTCGTTTCTTAAGAAGCGTCTTGTATGAGGGCGTTCCTTGTTTTTGAAACACGCCCAAGATATGGGCGTTTCTTTTACTTGCCTTTTTGGTCGCGTGAGAGTTGACGACCGCACGTGTGGGCGTCCTTTCTTTAGTCACGCCGTTTGTAGAGGCGTGTCTTTTTAAATTAACGCCTTACTCAGAGGCGTTATTTGTAATTTGTTTTATTTTGTCTAATTAACCCTATTCGTATTATCTGTATTACTTCTGTAATATATATGTTTTTAATTTTATTTCAATATTCATTTATCAGGGTTGCTACACCCTCCCCTACTTAAAAAGAATTTGGTCCCCAAATTCACTTGTATATTATGTATATATGCGGAGAGTGTAGAGCATATACCTCTTAGAATAACTCGGGAAATCGTTTCTTCATAGATTCCTCGGTCTCCCATGTCGCTTCGTGTTCGGAATTCTTATTCCATTGCACCTTGAGCATGGGAATAACCTTATTCCTTAGAGCTCGTATTTCACGATTTAAGATCTTCATAGGCTTCTGTTCATATGTGAGATCTTTCTGGATCACCAGATCTCCATGTTCAATAATATGCGAGGGATCGTGAACATACTTCTTCAACATGGATATGTGAAATACATTATGTACCTCGGACAATTGAGGAGGCAATGCGATGCGATAAGCAACCTCGCCAACTCTTTCGAGTATCTCAAATGGTCCGATGAATCTTGGCGTAAGCTTACCCTTAACACCAAATCTTCGTATGCCACGTCCAGGCGATATCTTGAGAAATACATGATCTCCGATTTGGAATTCAAGATCTCTTCTTCTTGTATCTGCATAAGTCTTTTGTCTGGTCTGAGCAACTTGTAATCTTTCTCTGATTACTTGTATCTTCTCAGTTGTATCCCTTGCCATGTCTGGACCTAATAGTTATTTTTCTCCAACTTCGTTCCAGCATATGGGTGATCTGCAACTTCTTCCGTATAAGGCTTCGAAAGGTGCCATTTGGATACTAGCTTGGTAGCTGTTGTTATATGCAAATTCAATTAATGGCAAGTGGTCATGCCAGCTTCCTCCAAAGTCAATGATGCATGCTCTAAGCATATCTTCAACCACTTGATTAGCTCTCTCGGTCTGACCATCCGTTTTTGGGTGAAAAGCAGTACTAAAGTTGAGCCTTGTTCCCAACGAATGTTGTAATCCCTTCCAGAAATGAGAAGTGAAACGGGGATCTCTATCAGATACGATTGAGACAGGAATTCCATGTAACCTGACTATTTCCTTGATGTATAGTGCAGCTAGCACATCAATTGACCATCGGCTTTTTATTGGCAAGAAATGCGCCGATTTAGTTAATCGGTCAATGATAACCCAGATTCCATCATGTCCTCCTTTAGATTTAGACAAACCCATGATGAAGTCCATACCAATATCCTCCCACTTCCACTTAGGAATATCTAGAGGATGTAGTTTTCCAGCAGGCTTTTGGTGTTCTGCCTTGACCTGTTGGCATGTGAGACAGCGTGATACATAGTCCGCTATTTCTCTTTTCATGTTGGGCCACCAATAGTTCTTCTTTACATCTTGGTACATTTTAGTTGATCCCGGATGAATGGTGTACCTTGATCGGTGAGCTTCATCTAAGATCTTCTTCTTTAATTCCGGACAATCAGGTATACAAGTTCTACCTTTGAATAATAATCTTCCATCAGAAGTTAGTTGGAAATCAGATTGTCCTTCTAATCTGCCCTTGATTTCCACTAATATAGGATCATCATCCTGAAGTGTTTGTATCTTAGATAATAAGTCTGACTGTATGCTTACATGAGATAATGTAACAAATTTGGATTCCGTGTCCAAGCTTATATTGAGCTCGGAGAATTGTTCAAGTGACCTCCATTCTTGTATCATACAATTGGCTATCATTGCTCTCGGCTTTCGACTAAGGGCATCAGCAACATGATTACCCTTTCCGGGATGGTATTGTATATTGAAGTCGAAGTCCTTGAGATATTCTAACCAGCGTCTTTGTCTCATGTTTAGCTCCTTTTGGGAAAATAGATATTTGAGACTTTTGTGATCGGAGTATACAATAAACTGCACTCCATATAAGTAATGTCTCCATATCTTTAGGGCAAATACCACCGCGGCCAGTTCTAAGTCATGGACGGGGTAATTCTCCTCATGCTTCTTCAGTTGACGTGAAGAGTATGCTATGACCTTTCCTTGTTGCATTAGGACACATCCGAGGCCAATGCCAGAAGCATCTGTGTAGACCTCGAATTTCTCTCCTTCTATTGGTAGAGCTAACACCAGAGCTGTAGTGAGATGATCTTTGAGAGTTTGGAAACTTCTTTCACATTCCTCACTCCATTCATATCGGATCTCCTTACGAGTTAACCTTGTAAGGGGCACGGCGATCTTAGAGAAATCTTTGATGAATCGCCGGTAATAGCCTGCAAGACCTAAGAAACTTCTGATCTCGCTTGCATTAGTAGGTCTTTCCCAGTTTCTTACAGCTTCAACCTTTGACGGATCTACAGATAATCCATCCTTTGATATGACATGTCCGAGAAAAGTCACTTCTTCAAGCCAGAACTCGCATTTGCTGAGCTTTGCATATAATTGATTTTCCCTCAATACTTGCAATGCGATCCTTAAATGCTCTTCATGTTCTTCCTTAGTCTTGGAATATATCAATATATCATCAATGAAGACTACTATGAATTGATCCAAGTAAGGCCTGAATATGCTATTCATTAACTGCATAAAGGCAGCAGGGGCATTTGTTAGTCCAAAAGGCATAACAACAAATTCATAATGGCCATACCTACTTCTGAATGCGGTCTTATGAATGTCATCATCTTTGATCCTTAACTGATGATATCCCGACCTGAGATCAATCTTGGAAAAATATTTGGATCCTGAAATCTGATCAAATAACTCATCGATTCTCGGCAGTGGATACTTGTTCTTGATAGTAAGATGATTCAACTGTCGATAGTCGATACACAATCTCATGGATCCATCCTTCTTCTTTACAAATAAGACTGGTGCTCCCCACGGGGAAGTACTTGGTCTAATAAACCCTTTTCGGATTAGTTCCATCAGCTGCTCCTTCAACTCTTTGAGTTCAGCAGGGGACATTGTATATGGTGCCTTTGAAACAGGACCAGCACCAGGGACTAAGTCAATGGTGAAGGCCACTTCTCTTTGAGGGGGTAATCCCGGCAAATCTTCCGGAAATACGTCTGGAAATTCTCGCACTACCTGAATGTCTTCTATCTTGGTTTCCTTAGCTTCTTTAACAGTGACAAAAGCAAGGAAGGATACACATCCTTTCCTGATGAGCTTGCTTGCTCGAAGAGCCGAAATAAGAGGGGATTTGCTCTGACTCTTGGGGCGAGTAAAGACTAATTCTGGAAAATCTTTGAAAGCAATTCGGCTATTGCGGCAATCAACCGTTGCCTGGTATTTGGATAACCAGTCCGCTCCCAGTATAACATCATACTCCTTTAGATCGAGGCATATGAGATCTATAGGTAAATTCCAACCTTGAACCATTACCTCACAGTTTTGGTAGTGATGAGTAATATCATTCTCACTTCCAAGAGGAGTAGTTAGAACTATTTTTATCCATTCCGGTTCTAATGGTAACGGGTCGGCAAACTTCTTAGAAATAAAGGAATGCGATGCACCCGTATCAAATAAGACATAAGCACTTTTGGAACAAATTTTCAATGTACCTTCCACTAATCCGCCTTCTTCTTCAGGTTCGGTCTCCTGTATTGCATGAAGACGAGCATTCTTTGTCACCGGGCGTTTACCATCGCCGGCTTGGTCATTCATTAATGGACACTCGGGAATCCGATGCTCACGGCTTCCACAACGGAGACAAGCTCCTAATTTCCTCCAGCATTCTTCTGTCTTGTGACCAGCCTTGTCACAATGCTTGCATACTGTATTAGAAGGGGTAGTTGTGATAGAGAAAGGCTTGGTCTTTTTGAACTTATGGTCTTGAGAGGAAGAACCTCCATTATTGGGCCTCTTCTTGAAATTGGGTTTGAAAGAACCCGAACCCGTGACTTGTTCCTTCTTGTCTTTCCCTCGGATCCTATCAGATAGTTCCGTGGCATCTTCAAGTAGTTGAGCTCGGCGCACTATCTCAGAATAAACTTGGATGTCCATAGGCGCCAGTTGAGTAATATAGTGGGGCCTAAGCCCATTAAGAAATCTACGGGCTTTCATCTTCTCCGTGCTAATAAGATGCTTAGCATATCTAGACAACCTGGAGAACTGAGCTTCATAATCTGCTAATGATAAAGATCGTTGCTTTAATGCAGCGAATTCTGCAGCCTTCTTTTCTTGGACTCGGTCCGAGAAATATTTAGCATTGAAGTATTCCACAAATTCCTCCCATGTTACTTGAGTAGGATCGATGGTTGCTTCAATAGACTCCCACCAGCATCTAGCATCTTTCTCTAACTGGAATGTAGCTAATACAACTTTGTCCTGGTCCGTGCATTGCATGACACGGAATATGCGTTCGGTTTCCCGAACCCAATGCTCGGCATCGTCCGGATCGGTCGATCCCATAAACTTCGGGGGATTCATGTTCTTAAAGGCTTGGTGTAAGCTTCCAGCTCGTGGAGCACCACCTTGTCCTACCTGTTGTAGCACTTGGGTCATCCCTTGAAGGGTACGCTGCATGTTGCGCCATTGAGCACGTTCGGCAGCCATTATCCTACAATTACAATAACTATATTAGTACGTGATCGTATTTAAAGACTCGTACACTATGTTAAATCTAACCCTTGGTTCTACCCAATCTCACTGGTTTAAAGGTTCAACTTATCCTTGGACTTGGGTTTTTCCTAGGAATTGAATACCTTAGGCTCTGATACCACAAAAACTGTCACGCCCCGAGCGCGGAAGATACCCGGAGATGCGCGACGAGTTTATATCAATCATGTCAATCAGAGTGGTCGTGTATTCGACACAAAGACAGAGATGCGCAAAATAGCAAGATAACCCAATCCTTTATTTCATAATGGATAGACTATTACAAATCCAATACTCTGTTTAATAAAAGAGGAAAAGAATACATAGTTGACTCAAGAAAACTATAGAGAAGACTAGACGACACTTATAGAAGCTCTATCACTTTCACTCTTGATCATTCCCATCCGATTGACTTCCATCGTCGTCGGACTTACCTGAAAAAGTACAAAGGGACAAACGGAATGAGCGAATGCTCAGTAGGAAATTATATCTCAAGTACTAGCAAGGGGTTTAAGTAATTACATCTTTCATGAATGCAATAAAGCTATGCATGCTCGCATAAAATGACAAGATAGAGAGAATGTAATATCAAAGAAATAAGATGAACTTAATCATGAACTTCCAACAAGATAACAAGTGTATTCAAGATATTCAAGCAAGTACGTTTAACAAGTCATGTCAAGAACTTTGGCTATCATGTATCAAGCAAGTAAATTACCCTTTTTCGGGCCACGCGTTTCATGTCAAGTCAAGTACGATTCAAGTACAAGATGTGTGTGGAATGTCCAATCAAGCAAGTCAAGTACTCGGTATAATGCCAGATACCTTATCATTTTAACTCCCATGGGCACAAGTACTTTCGGGTGCTCCTCCCAGGACCAGATCGGGCCCTATATGCGCAGGCATTTATCATGTATTTTTGACATCCACTCTTGTTTATATAGCCAATATAGAATTTCAATAATCAAGCTTGCAGACATGTATGACAACTTTGATAGAATAGAGTCCAAAATATGACAAAGGACATAGATTGGCGATAATAACGGTATAATTACGATATCGATAAAACTAGGTAGAATATGGTTCCCTTAACTTAGGTACCATGACAAATCGATATGGACATTTTTTTTATATAGAATTGAGGTCCACATGAACATTATATCAAGCAAGATACCCTCATTCTTATCATAGAATTGAGGTTTACAATAATGACATGATATGGCATGATATCATCATCACATTAAGAATTTCTTATGATATACTCTTTGTATAATCATAGGGGCCGGTATACCATGTTTCTTTAGATTGACATGGCAAAGATCGTGTAATGAGTTTTTAGGGTACAACCAGCTCAGTCGGCCTTGAGGGAATTCAAGGCTACGAGGAGTCTTACGGAGGTCTCTATGACTAACTCGCTAGTCCAAAGGAACGGAATGTCCAATGGAGAGCTTGTATGTCAATGAGAGTTGAGTGTGATCGATAAAACAACGTGAAACGTGGGACTATACTCACGGAGTGGAGAATAGTGCCGATATATATATTATATAACATATGAAACCATCGGTTAACAAAAAGAGGGGAAAATCAGTTTTACAGTAAAATAACGACTTAGGTCAAGTCGTTTCTCAAGTAATTAACGCCTAACAGAAGGGCGTTTACATATGTTTCCGTTTTGCAGAATTTTTAATGATTCAGTAATTTATCTAAAACGCGCCCTGGTCAGGGGCGTTTCTTCAAGAGTTGACGACTTCACCAGAAGACGTCTTATTATTTACATATCTGTCAGAATATAATTCGTTTTCAGGATTTATATAAAACACGCCCTTGAAAGGGGCGTTACTGTTTAATTCTATTTTACAGAGTATATATATTTCAGGAATTTACAGATAACGCGCCCTGGAGAGGGGCGTTTCTTTTCAATTTACGCCCTGTTGTGGGGCGTTAACACGTGTAAAACGACGTTGTCAAGGTCGTGAATTCAAGGAATTTACAATATTTCAAGAAATAAATTTCCAAGACAGTAGACATGGTCATGACAAGAAAATTAGCAGGAATTTACAGGTAGAGTCATGCAAGATATTAGAATCGATATTTCATGTTTATTGAATTTTTAAACATGATCAATTATTAATTACATGCGTTTTTCATGAAAGTAACGCATGTGTACAGGGCGTTTATTCTTAATCAACGACCAATGGCATGGTCGTGTCTTTTAAAGTAGCGCCCTATTCAAGGGCGTTTCTTTCAATAATATTCCAACGTCCGAGAAACTAAAATAAAACTAATACATGATATGCAAGATGCTTCTTGTATATATAAATTTAGTTTGGGCTACAAGACTTGAGAAGATCCTACCTTGATGAAGATAATCTGATGAACGGTGAAGAATTTAGAAGAACAGAGTCTCCACAAAGTCTCCTGGCGATGGAACTTGCTAACAGTAGTATGCACAGAAGAGGATGCAAATGATCGTCGATGAAGAATCCACGTTCTTCAATAGGTTAGAAGAATTTTCCTACAGAGAAAATTGAAGAAATTACTATTTCTTCATGAGTGTAATCGTAGGTATAGGAGAAGAGGAATAACCTTACCGGTCTTTAGTCTTGACAGGCAATTCCTATAAAACCAAAGAAGATGAAGAAACAGTCAGTGTTCTTCATATGAGCATATGCAGAGAAAGAATTTAAGGAATAACTGTTAGTTATTCACCTACCGCGACAGGGACTATCGACCAAATAGCTTTCTAGGGTTCGACTGTCAAGGGTATTTATAGGATTTTTGGGTGTCCTATTAGAGTTAGTGTTCTAGTGAGGGTAATATATCCTTAATAGAGTCCTTACCACCTTTTAACTCTTTCTAATACTTATCTATTACCCTGGATAAGTTCTGGGTTCGAATTGGTCACGAATGAAATTAATGCCTTTGGTCCGGGCGTCTATTCTTAAATTAACGACCTTGTTCAGGTCGTTTCTTAAGAAGCGTCTTGTATGAGGGCGTTCCTTGTTTTTGAAACACGCCCAAGATATGGGCGTTTCTTTTACTTGCCTTTTTGGTCGCGTGAGAGTTGACGACCGCACGTGTGGACGTCCTTTCTTTAGTCACGCCGTTTGTAGAGGCGTGTCTTTTTAAATTAACGCCTTACTCAGAGGCGTTATTTGTAATTTATTTTATTTTGTCTAATTAACCCTATTCTTATTATCTGTATTACTTCTGTAATATATATGTTTTTAATTTTATTTCAATATTCATTTATCAGGGTTGCTACACTGGAGCTCGGGACCGGGGTCCCGAGTGCACTACCGGAGAGCCGTGAACTCGGGGCTGTGAGCCCGCGTCGAGTGTCGGCCTTGCCGGGATTCGGGGTTGAAGACCCGATGCAGATGCTGGGAAGCAGTAAACCCGGGGCTGAAAGCCCATGTTGGGTGCCAGCTTTGCTGGGGCTCGGGGTTGAGGGCCCGAGGAAGATGCTGGGAAGCCGTGGACCCGGGGCAGGGAGCCCGTGTTGGGTGCCGGCTTGGCTGCGGCTCGGGGGTGAGGGCCCGAGGAAGATGCTGGGAAGCCGTGGACCTGGGGCAAGGAGCCCGTGTTAGGTGCCGGCTTGGCTGCGGCTCGGGGTTGAGGGCCCGAGGAAGATGTTGGGAAGCCGTGGACCCGGGGCAGGGAGCCCATGTTGGGTGTCGGCCTGGCTGCGGCTTGGGGTTGAGGACCCGAGGAAGATGCTGGGATGGTGACCGAAGTCCGGGGCGCGGGGCCCGTGTTGGAGACCGGGTGAGGCTGGCCTCGGGAGCTGATGTTCACCTGGGCCGGCGTTGATCTGGGGGCCCTGTAGGGGCCTCCAATGGTAGTCCGGCGCCCGACACTCGGGCGGGACACTGGAGCTGGAGAAGCGCATGGCGCGTTGGCCGCAGGGGCCACTAGAGGGACTAGAGTTGGCTGAGAAGCAGCCACAGGGATCACACCCAGAAAGTAGGGTGATCCGATAACCGGGGCGAAGCTGCCGAAAGCGATCGGCGTCGCCAAGTAGCCCACCTGGGCGTGGGTGGCGAAGACGTTGGGACCGTAGGTGACGGCCGCCATGGTTGCCGGAATATTGAAGAGGCGACAGTGGTTGACAGTCGCCGAGCGCGGCCCGACGATCGGAATGCAGACCGGAAGCTGCTGGAGAATGCGCACGAGTACCCTCCTCTGCCTCTCCTGCAAGGACAGGGAAAGGGCACCGGGCTTCAGGGCTGGCACAGACTTTTCTTCAGCAAAAAGAAAGAAGGCGGGAGACGTCCCACCGGGCGTGCCATCCTCTCTGTTGCGCGGGTTTTTATGCCGATTAACCGGGGTGAAGGAAGGGATACAACGGGGAAGAGGAATACGGGAGTTTGATGTATCTCGGGTATCCTCCTCATGGGTGCATGCCTCTCACGGCGGTACCAGGCACTCTCCTTTTTACGGAAGTCGAAAAGGGTCGAATGGCACGGAAATATCGTAATAAAGGTTAACCAGACAAGGTGCGGGCGTGCCAGTCGATCTCTCGACAATCACTCATGGAACCAAGGTTTGACCGGGGAAGCGCCACCAGGGCGTGGCACGTGGGCTCGGGCAATCGGACGACACGCGGAGAGAAGGGGTTCCATGGGTGCGAGTGCGTAGGCAATTGCGGGAATCGTGTACGGGACGTCTTTCCCCACCGGCCGTAAGCAACCGGTGTTTATTTACATCGGATTGAATCCGAATATCTTCGTTCCATGCTGAAGAAAAGTCTGTATATGTGTCTGAAGCCATGGGTGGAGGGCTGGGGGCATTCAGCAGCTAGAGGTGCGTGTTGGACCAAGGGGTGTTTACTGGGGTTGGAGTGTTAGGCACGGATGCCAAGGAATGTGGATAGAAGGTTGAAGGCCGGGACGCGGGTGCGAGAGCACTCATCCAATCGGCAATGTTGTGCTGAGATGTATATTTCTTTACAGGAAAGCCGTAACGGCCAAAGTACAACTGGCGCATGCCGCGGGACAATTCCGACGTGTAGGTTGGTCCCTGGGTCGATGCGTGATAGATGCACATATGTGCGTTTTATAGAGGGGTCCTCCCGTGGCGTGGGCCATAGCCGTGGTGCCGAACGGGGGTCTGTGACTGGATAACTGGGGGATACGTCGATCCGGTATCTGGGCGAGGGTCAGTCGTGACTCGAGTTGAGCGGTCGGACGTGGCCTCGTGACTGCGAGTAAGCATGGAGTCATGGCACGCGTGTGGTTGCGACCGACGGGCGTGCGAGGGGGAATCCCGGCATGAGGGGACGTCCTCCCATATCACAACGTCTCACATACGGTGGGTGTCGACTCGTGTGCGACGGCTACATACGGCGTGAGGGGAGTGCGAACGACATACCCCCGGCGTAGTAGACCGCCAAACAAGTCACCCACACACAATTCTCCTTTGCTCCGCGCTCGAAGTCTTGTGCTTGCCGGGTGCTGGACGATCTTGCGTATTGCTGGATGCCTTGTGTTGGATTGATGCCCCTCTTTTTTTTTTGCCTTGCCCCCTGGGGGGTTTTTATAGGGAAGGTGAAGGGTTACAAGGGGGTTTACGCGGACCAACCAGGGGGGTGAGCTGGTCTGCGTAAACCCAATGGAATAGTGTTGAGTCAGGTGCAATAGATTCAGAGGGGGGGTGAATGAATCTCCCCTTTAAAAATTAGCCTAAATACAAACTTAAACTCAGTTATGCGGAATTAAAAAGTTGCAGCTATATTCTGAGAATACTAAGGATCATCTCGGCAAGACAACTCATTAGAATTAGCCCTCACTCGATCCTATGCAAACATCTAATACGCAGCAATTAAGTGAACATATAAGAAGATCAAACCACAAGGGACACCAGGATTTTTAGGTGGTTCGGTCCACAGACCTACGTCCACCCCTCACTCCAAACCGGAGTGAGGCTTCCACTAGTAACACTAACACAGCAGACTCAGTCTGCAACAAATGCTGCCACACAGCTTGACCAGGGGAACAACCTCCCCTCTTCCTCCCAACCGGAGGGAACCACTAGTGACACCAGTCACTAGCAAACCAGAGACGCAAGTCTCTCTTCCTCCAGACCAGGAGGGGACCTACAAGTAGCAACACTACCTGCACCCGGAGACCCAAGTCTCCCTTCCTCTGAAGCTCAGAGGGAAGCACAAGTGACACTAAGTCACCTGCAAGCCAGAGGTCTCGGACCTCTCTTCCTCCACAAAGGAGGGAACAACTGATGACCCAAGGTCACCAGCAAACCGGAGAAACAAATCTCCCTTCTCCTGAAACCACAGGAGGAACCCGATCCCCAACAGGGCAATCGGAAGAACAAGGTAAAAGGAAAACAATAAAAGATAAAAATCACAGCGACATAAAGCTGGAGAAATGAAAAGCACAATGACAAACTGGGTTGGATCTGATCCAAGGTCCAGTGAACAATGAAGCTCCCTTCTTCTTCACAACCTCTCTATCTCACTGTCTCTCTTTCTTTTTCTTCTTCTGCTCTCTCGATCTGGCTCTCAGCTTTCTCTATCTCTTCTTTCTCTTCTGCACTTCTTCTCTTAGCTCTGGCTGCTTCTACTTCAGTCACTCTCTGCACTCGATCTTCCTTCTTCAGAGGAAGAAGACATATATATCGCAGCAACATATTAGGGCGGCGTGTGCTCTCCACGATTCCCACCCAAATGCTTTAGTCCACGTGGAGGCTCCTCTACATCTCGGATCACGTGCCAGATGCCAGCCTCGTATCACGTGCCCACTCTACATAGGCTCCACGAACAGTACCTGTCACACAGTCATAAGAGAGTAATCAGAAGGATGTACATACTTGCTGGGTAACTGAAGACCACAGTGTACAGACTTAGTGTGAAGGATAGAATGTATAGACTTTGAAGACTTAGCCAACGAGTGTATAGACTTGAACAGCTAGCCACGAGTGTATAGACTTGCTATGAAGAACAGCAATGTGTAGACTTGTGAAGCACAACTGTATGCAATGTATAGACTTCAATGTATAGACTTCGATGAGCACAATGCATGAACAGGCCATAGCAAATGTATAGACTTTGTGAGACGCAAAGGCTGTACAGACTTGAGTGAAGACAATGCAATGTATAGACTTTGATGAACATATGAAAAGTATGGACTTAATGACGCAAGCGATGTAAAGACTTGGATGAGGCATTGCATGAGACAGTGGATGTACAGACTTGGGCTGTACAGACTTTGAAAGCTTGAAGGCGGTGTATAGACTTCAAGTGAAGACCATTGTATAGACTTCAACAATGCGAGCACAGTACGCTGTACAGACTTTGATGAGCATATGCAATGTATGGACTTAACGACCCAACCGATGTATAGACTTAGAAACAGCAATGAAGCAAGTGTGTTCAATGTGAGAGAGTGTATAGACTTAGCCAACTTGAGACACTGTATGGACTATGATGCACAAGCAATGTATAGACTTCGTGATGCCAACAGACAATGACTGTGCAGACTTGTTTTGAACAATGCACGCTGTATAGACTTGCAATGCAAAGGCTGATGTATAGACTTGGTAGTCTGGGGGCATCAACGCATCAAAGAGAGGGGTCGACGCATGATGCATGGATGTATGGACTTGAAGATTCGAAGCCCCACAATGTTTAGACTTTAAGATGCATACGCCAAGGCTGTACATACTTGAAGAGACGATGAACTGTAGGCTGTACAGACTTGCAGCTTGAGACGCTTACAGAGACAGACCACTGTATAGACTTCAAGTCCAAGTGAGACAGTGGTTGTACAGACTTGGGCTGTACAAACTTGGAAGGCTTGACACAGCGATGTACAGACATTGTGATGAATCGACTTAGGAGCATTTGCCAAGGCTGTACAGACTTCAGCCTGAACTTGTGTGTTGTGAGCAATGTATAGACTTGGTGAGCTACAAAGCACAATGTGTAGACTTGAAAAGGGAAAGGGCTGTACAGACTTGAGCAATGCAAAGGCAATCGGATGTATAGAATTCACATGCCAAAACAACTGAACCGTGTACAGACTTGAACAAGCAAAGTCTGTACAGACTTGAAGACTCACGATGTATAGACTTTGGCAAGAGACTGGCTGTACAGATTTCAACACAGCTGCGATGTACAGGCTTTGACAAAGCAGCGTTGTACAGACTTGATGAAGCTTCAGATGAAAGAATGTATAGACTTCCCAAACGAATGTACAGAATTCAGAAGATGAAGACTCTGTATAGACTTGAGTGCCTGAACCAATGCTTTGTATGGACTCGCCACCGACCAATGTATAGACTTGAAGAAGCTGAGTTAACAATGTATAGGCTTTGAACTCTGTACAGACTTGAAGACCCTGAGCCAATGTATAGACTTTGCCTTAGAAACGAATGTATAGACTTGAAGCAGAAGCCAGGCTCACGATGTGTAGACTTGGCCAGAACGTAAGGAAAGGTATGAATGTATAGACTTGGCCAGAACGTAGGGAAAGCCACCAATGTTCAAACTTGATCATCCAGCCGTGTCTAGACTTTGTTTCGAGCAACGTAGGTAAAAGCTACAATGTATAGACTTTGCACAGGAGTGCCTGAAGCGATGTACAGACTTGGAGTGCCGAAGCCATTGTATAGACTTGGCGTGCCAAAGCCATTGTATAGACTTGGCGAATGGCTTGAAACACAAGGACGCTGCTCGCTGTACAGACTTGATCAAGGCAGCTGAACAATGTACACACTTCCAATGTATAGACTTCTCATGAACAGTCCGATGTGCATACTTCCCTTCGATGCATCTACAGAGCAATGTATTGACTTTGAAGAGAATGTACATGGCACTGTACAGACTTTGAATGAAGAGCCCAATGTACAGACTTGGATGCCCAAAGGTAATGTATAGACTTGTAAGACACTCATGCACTGAAGATGTATAGACTCTGAAGAAATGAGAACAATGCACTCTGTACAGACCAAGAGATCTGAGGGGTCGACCCATCAGGAAAGGGGGGGTCGACCCACTACTGTCCAGTCAATGCTGAAATGGTACAGACTAACATCAAACAATTCAGATAAAATGTAATTATGGAATGCATTAACAACTATGAAATGCACCAATGCACATACCACACAGTCTCAGCCTGTTCGTTGGTTATGTCATTCAGATAAGATGTTCAATGAAACATGCATATGCAGCACAATGCAACACAAACAGATTTATATGCAGATTCAAATAGTATGCAGACATGCAGATTCAGACAATGCAGATTCAAACAGATGATGACTTATAGTGTTTGCTATCATCAAAATCACAGGGACACAACAATCTCCCCCTTTTTGATGATGGCAATACTATGAGTCAGTATGACTAGATCAAATATTTCTCCCCCTTTGACTTCAGCAAAAAGACATTAATTGAAGAGGGAAGAATAAGACTGCATAAGATGAGTGAATTAAAAGCTCCCCCTTTAAAGACAATTAGCTCCCCCTGAATAGAATAATGATCAGAAATGTTTTGAAGGTTGAAACCAATTGAGATGAAGGGAGAATATCAACAAAAGCACGGGGACACTCAAAAAAGGTGACTAGATCTCCCCCTTGATGAAAAACACTCAGCATGACATGGAAGCTCCCCCTGATTAGATGGAGTGAAGGGAGTGATGAGCATCTATCAGCAAAGCACATGGGTATACAAGAGTTACCACAGTCTGTAATCACAGTGAATAAATGAGGAAGCAAGATTTTCATTAGCACACCAAATTCATAAATCTTTGTAAACGAAATTCAGATTCTTCAATTATAATAGATTATGAATGAGTTTAAACTTACCATCATGATTTAAGAGTGATGTATTTAAGGTTTATCAGGAAAATTCATTACTCATATCTGAAACATCTTTTAATAAAGATGAATCATCAACTCATTTGTTATTCATGTTGAACCTCCTTCATCTTACTCATGTAAATTCAATGACTCCTATGGAAGTTACACAAGATACTATTGAGATTAAACAGAAATAAATGAGACTAAACTTGCCTTCAGATTTTCAGAATTTTCTATTGAACAGCACTCATTTTTCCTGAGCAAGTTTGGTTCAGTCAACACCTTTTTACATGAGGCACAACACTTCTCAGGTGAAGTGACCCAGTTACTCAGTGTGACAACCACATTGCCTCTGATGGAGAACAGAGTTAGCAATGGAGTATCTTTTTACATGAGGAGACACCTTGATCAGAGGCCAGAATCCCCAGTTACTCAACACAACCATGCCATTGCTCTGCCAGATTTTCAAACATTTTGAAAAGAGAGTTAACTATGGCACTTCATGACATGGGCTTAATCCATTTCTTGGATAGAGAACCCAGTTTCTCTGTGACCACAGTCATTGCTCTTGCTTTAAATTTTTAAGTGTTTTCAGATTTTTCAAACAATGCTCAGTACACTGAAATGTTTAAGAACAATACCTTCTATATGTATCTTAACCAAAGAAAGCCATGTCGTTTAAAATTTCAGATTTCAGAAGGTTTTGCATGAAGTTCATGAGACAACTGGTTAAGATTTATTAAGCAGAATGAATCAGATATTTTCAAATCTTTTACATCAAAACTTAAGAAATACATTAGACTTAAATCAATTTGATTTATCAAAACATTCTTAAGCCAGTATAATAGAAGGTTCTTCTTTTCAGAATGTGTCTGATTTATGTCTAGGGTGTACTGACTAAAATCTTTCCTCATTCAGATGAATCAATGATATTTTAGCAAATCGGTGGAGTCAACAAAGCATTTTTATCGAGAGAGCAGTTTGAAGCCAGCAGTAAAGACTAGAATTCAGACATATTAGCTTGGATCAGACTTGACAAGCTATGAAGAAATGTGAGTGATAGGTACAAGCTAGCAGTTGAGCTCAAGGCAAACAGAATCAGTAGCTAAGTCTGGAATACAGGCAGATCAGCTATATCAGTGTAGACAGTAGAGAATTCAAGAGAACCACACATTTGCCAAGAGAATGGATCAGATTACTAGTAGGGGTTCAAGATATGAAGAAATGAACAAACAAGAATCCTCCCCCTGTCTAGATGCAATGAGACATTTCTTTTTAGATTTTTCAATGTAAGGAAGTGCAGTGCTACTAACTACATGTATGCATACAGCAAATGAGATTATCATGATATGCAAGCATTAGTCAAACTCCCCCTTACAGAGTGCATGATATGCAATTAGGGCACTGAAACATAATTTTAAAATTTATGCTCATTCAGACTGTCATAAAAAGAACAATCATGTATGAGGAGAGTTCAGAAAATTTGAATCTGACAATGCAGATGATGAATGAATATGCAAAGACGGATTTAACATGCTATTCAGTTATTCTAAGAACAAGAAGTGCAGAGAATTTACCTGAAAGGGGCTTTATTAACTTGGGTGCCTTGGTTTAATTTACCCCTCTTTATTCCTCAGTCCAAGGCACACCTGCAAAGTATTTGATCATCTTGATCCTGCAGGGACCCAAGCAGCTTTGGGTCCTGCGTTAGCCCTGACAGATGTTCTAAGCAAATTCATAGCAACATGGTCATCATGATCCATCAGATAGCAATTGTCCATAGAGTGACCAAACTTCCCATAATATCTACATGAAGTGACTGGTTTCTGGTTTTTATGATGCATAGTAACAGCAGCATGAGGTTTATAAACATGATCATAATATTTTCTGTTATATGCATGAACAATTTGGTTCTTATTCCTAACCAGCCAACATTCAGAAGATTTGTGACCTTGCTTCCCACAGTTATAGCATGAAAGTCTTACAAATGGTTTTGCAGGGAATTTGACTACATGGGGGTTAACAAAATTCTTTTGAACATACCAACAGTCCTTGACTATATGCCCATTTTTCCCACATTCAAAGCATCTGGTTTGCTTACTTTTAAAACCATTTTTACCCCAAGTGGATCTAAACCAGCACTCAGCAGCCCTGTGCCCGGGCTTATTGCAGTTGAAGCACACAATGTGCTGACTAGAATTGTGTTCAGATCCATATGGACCATGAAAATGAATGGAAGACCTGGCATGCAGTTTATTGTCTTCTTTCATGATAAAACATTCACTCATGAGATGACCATACTTACCACAATAATAACATGAAGCATCAGGCTTCGTAGTAGCATGGTTTCTACCAGAAAAATTTCTAGAATGTAATGTTCCACTAGCATGCTCATCCTTTAACATCAAACTGCAATCTTCCATTATGTGTCCTACTTTCCCACAATAATAACATGACCCCTTTTTAATATGAGTGCGTGAGAGATCATGTGAATTGTGTGCAGCCTTCTTTATAGCAACAGGAGTGTCTTTTTCCTTTTTCTGTGAATTTTCACCCTTTTTCTGTTTTGGAGTTTGTTCCACAGTTTTGGGTTTCACAGTGGATTTTTGTGCAGTAAATTGAAAAACAGAAGAACCAGCAGTTGTGGTTTGATCAGAAGCTTTTACAAACACAGTTGAAGCTTTAATGCTATTGATCCTTTTGTTTGTTGAACTGTAACCCAGCCCCTCTCTTTGAGAGTTATCACTCTTTCCCAGAAGCTTATTCAGATTGTCCTTTCCCTTGACAAATTTTGACAAGGAGTTTTTCAAATCTTGAATTTCAGAATTTAAGCCACAAATATTAGCTTCATATTTGGACAGATCTGTTTCACAGGAAATGACTTGTTGATGCAAGGCATCATTCAGACTTTTGAGTTTTTCAACTTCCTGTTTTAATTTTATTTCATTGTCAGCTTCAGATAGGGACTTGTTAAGATCATCAATTTCTTGTTGAAGAGATGTGATAGTGAGCTCATAATTAGCTATCTTCTCTTCACAGCAATTGACATTTCCACTCAACATTAGGTTGATGATTTTTAGGCTCTCAATTTCTTGTTCAGCATTCACCAACCTATCAGAATTATCCACGCTCACACACTTGCCTTTTTCCATTATCATTAGCCTATCTGTCAGCTGGGTGTTTAGATGTTTCAGTTTGTTGATTTCCTCTTTCAACTTATTGTTCTGCTCTAGGAGTTCATCATCAAGCGCCCATTCATCTGAAGAAAATTGACATTCATAAAATTTTTCTTGTTGTTTTTCAGATTGAAGTTTGTCAAGATTTTTCTGAATTTCTGAGTTTGTTACTCTATCAGCCTCTAATTTTTCAGAAATCAATCTATTTTCTTTTTCAAGATTTATTGATTTGTGTTCAGATTCTTTGAGCTGGTTTTTGAGTGTTTTATTTTCAGATTTCATGTTTTCCAATTCAGAGTTGACACACTCTAAATTTCTCAACAGTTCTTCAATTTGAACAACTTCATTGTTATGAACCTGACCATCATCAATTAAACTATGCTTCTCCTTTAGTTCAGCAATTTCGCAAACAAGCTCTTGATTTTCCTTTTTGTGTAAATCAATTTGTTTCATAAGAGTTTGTTTTTCAGATTTCAAATGATCTAAATCTGAACTAATCGAATCAAAATCTGTTAACTGTCTTCTAAATATGTCATTTTCAATTTTCAAAATTTCAGGGGTTTCACCTCGAGATTTAGCATCCTCATGATTCTTCAACTTCTTTTTCAGAGATTTATATCGTTTTCACAATTTTTTGTAAGAATCAACCAAATCACTGTACGCTCTAATCCAATCATCTATATCATAATTTTCAAATTTAGAAGATACCTCATCTTCATCTTTTTCTTCATTTTCTTCTGATTCATCTTGATCACTGCCTTGGTTGCTCTTGTCAGCCATCAGGCAGCTGTCCTCATTTCTCCTCTGAGCTAGCTTTAGCTGATCCAGAATATCCTTAGCGGACCTGCAGTCATAAAAATAAGAGTATAGAGCCTTGTCAGTAGCTTCGTTCATTAGATTCAAGGCTCTCTGATTCTCTCCATGTTTTGATTTGTGACTGTCAGTCCATTTGGACTCTTTCCTTGGTAATCTATGAGGACCTTGTGAAATTAACTTCCACAAATCCGGATCCATCAATTTCACATAGTTATGGAAACTGGTAACCCATGAGTTAAAATTGGAACCATTGAAAACCGGTGAGACCCATTGATTAAATCGGCAGGCAAATTAATGCAGCAGAGAGTAAATTCAGAAATGCACCAAAGACAACAGGATCCTCTGCAGATCGTTGGATCTAATCAGACAGAGAACCTGGCTCTGATACCAATTGTTGAGTCAGGTGCAATAGATTCAGAGGGGGGGTGAATGAATCTCCCCTTTAAAAATTAGCCTAAATACAAACTTAAACTCAGTTATGCGGAATTAAAACAGTTGCAGCTATATTCTGAGAATACTAAGGATCATCTCGGCAAGACAACTCATTAGAATTAGCCCTCACTCGATCCTATGCAAACATCTAATACGCAGCAATTAAGTGAACATATAAGAAGATCAAACCACAAGGGACACCATGATTTTTAGGTGGTTCGGTCCACAGACCTACGTCCACCCCTCACTCCAAATCGGAGTGAGGCTTCCACTAGTAACACTAGCACAGCAGACTCAGTCTGCAACAAATGCTGCCACACAGCTTGACCATAGGAACAACCTCCCCTCTTCCTCCCAACCGGAGGGAACCACTAGTGACACCAGTCACTAGCAAACCAGAGACGCAAGTCTCTCTTCCTCCAGACCAGGAGGGGACCTACAAGTAGCAACACTACCTGCACCCGGAGACCCAAGTCTCCCTTCCTCTGAAGCTCAGAGGGAAGCACAAGTGACACTAAGTCACCTGCAAGCCAGAGGTCTCGGACCTCTCTTCCTCCACAAAGGAGGGAGCAACTGATGACCCAAGGTCACCAGCAAACTGGAGAAACAAATCTCCCTTCTCCTGAAACCACAGGAGGAACCCGATCCCCAACAAGGCAATCGGAAGAACAAGGTAAAAGGAAAACAATAAAAGATAAAAATCACAGCGACATAAAGCTGGAGAAATGAAAAGCACAATGACAAACTGGGTTGGATCTGATCCAAGGTCCAGTGAACAATGAAGCTCCCTTCTTCTTCACAACCTCTCTATCTCACCCTCTCTCTTTCTTTTTCTTCTTCTGCTCTCTCGATCTGGCTCTCAGCTTTCTCTATCTCTTCTTTCTCTTCTGCACTTCTTCTCTTAGCTCTGGCTGCTTCTACTTCAGTCACTCTCTGCACTCGATCTTCCTTCTTCAGAGGAAGAAGACATATATATAGCAGCAGCAGATTAGGGCGGCGTGTGCTCTCCACGATTCCCGCCCAAATGCTTCAGTCCACGTGGAGGCTCCTCTGCATCTCGGATCACGTGCCAGATGCCTACCTCGTATCACGTGCCCACTCTGCATAGGCTTCACGAACAGTACCTGTCACACAGTCATAAGAGAGTAATCAGAAGGATGTACATACTTGCTGGGTAACTGAAGACCACAGTGTATAGACTTAGTGTGAAGGATAGAATGTATAGACTTTGAAGACTTAGCCAACGAGTGTATAGACTTGAACAGCTAGCCACGAGTGTATAGACTTGCTATGAAGAACAGCAATGTGTAGACTTGTGAAGCACAACTGTATGCAATGTATAGACTTCAATGTATAGACTTCGATGAGCACAATGCATGAACAAGCCATAGCAAATGTATAGACTTTGTGAGACGCAAAGGCTGTACAGACTTGAGTGAAGACAATGCAATGTATAGACTTTGATGAACATATGAAATGTATGGACTTAATGATGCAAGCGATGTAAAGACTTGGATGAGGCATTGCATGAGACGGTGGATGTACAGACTTGGGCTGTACAGACTTTGAAAGCTTGAAGGCGATGTATAGACTTCAAGTGAAGACCATTGTATAGACTTCAATAATGCGAGCACAGTACGTTGTACAGACTTTGATGAGCATATGCAATGTATGGACTTAACGACCCAACCGATGTATAGACTTAGAAACAGCAATGAAGCAAGTGTGTTCAATGTGAGAGAGTGTATAGACTTAGCCAACTTGAGACACTGTACAGACTATGATGCACAAGCAATGTATAGACTTCGTGATGCTAACAGACAATGACTGTGCAGACTTGTTTTGAACAATGCACGCTGTATAGACTTGCAATGCAGAGGCTGATGTATAGACTTGGTAGTCTGGGGGCGTCGACGCATCAAAGAGAGGGGTCGACGCATGATGCATGGATGTATGGACTTGAAGATTCGAAGCCCCACAATGTTTAGACTTTAAGATGCATACGCCAAGGCTGTACATACTTGAAGAGACGATGCACTGTAGGCTATACAGACTTGCATCTTGAGACGCTTACAGAGACAGACCACTGTATAGACTTCAAGTCCAAGTGAGACAGTGGTTGTACATACTTGGGCTGTACAAACTTGGAAGGCTTGACACAGCGATGTACAGACATTGTGATGAATCGACTTAGGAGCATTTGCCAAGGCTGTACAGACTTCAGCCTGAACTTATGTGCTGTGAGCAATGTATAGACTTGGTGAGCTACAAAGCACAATGTGTAGACTTGAAAAGGGAAAGGGTTGTACAGACTTGAGCAATGCAAAGGCAATCGGATGTATAGACTTCATGATGAGTAGACATGCCAAAACAACTGAACCGTGTACAGACTTGAACAAGCAAAGTCTGTACAGACTTGAAGACTCACGAAGTATAGACTTTGGCAAGAGACTGGCTGTACAGATTTCAACACAGCTGCGATGTACAGGCTTTGACAAAGCAACGTTGTACAGACTTGATGAAGCTTCAGATGAAAGAATGTATAGACTTCCCAAACGAATGTACAGACTTCAGAAGATGAAGACTCTGTATAGACTTGAGTGCCTGAACCAATGCTCTGTACAGACTCGCCACCGACCAATGTATAGACTTGAAGAAGCTGAGTGAACAATATATAGACTTTGAACTCTGTACAGACTTGAAGACCCTGAGCCAATGTATAGACTTTGCCTTAGAAACGAATGTATAGACTTGAAGCAGAAGCCAGGCTCACGATGTGTAGACTTGGCCAGAACGTAGGGGAAGGTATGAATGTATAGACTTGGCCAGAACGTAGGGAAAGCCGCCAATGTTCAGACTTGATCATCCAGCCGTGTCTAGACTTTGTTTCGAGCAACGTAGGTAAAAGCTACAATGTATAGACTTTGCACAGGAGTGCCTGAAGCGATGTACAGACTTGGAGTGCCGAAGCCATTGTATAGACTTGGCGTGCCGAAGCCATTGTATAGACTTGGCGAATGGTATGAAACACAAGGACGTTGCTCGCTGTACAGACTTGATCAAGGCAGCTGAACAATGTACACACTTCCAATGTATAGACTTCTCATGAACAGTCCGATGTGCATACTTCCCTTCGATGCATCTACAGAGCAATGTATTGACTTTGAAGAGAATGTACATGGCGCTGTACAGACTTTGAATGAAGAGCCCAATGTACAGACTTGGATGCCCAAAGGTAATGTATAGACTTGTAAGACACTCATGCATTGAAGATGTATAGACTCTGAAGAAATGAGAACAATGCACTCTGTACAGACCAAGAGATCTGAGGGGTCGACCCATCAGGAAAGGGGGGGGTCGACCCACTACTGTCCAGTCAATGCTGAAAGGGTATAGACTATCATCAAACAATTCAGATAAAATGCAATTATGGAATGCATCAACAACTATGAAATGCACCAATGCACATACCACACAGCCTCATCATGTTCGTTGGTTATGTCATTCAGATAAGATGTTCAATGAAACATGCATATGCAGCACAATGCAACACAAACAGATTTATATGCAGATTCAAACAGTATGCAGACATGCAGATTCAGACAATGCAGATTCAAACAGATGATGACTTATAGTGTTTGCTATCATCAAAATCACAGGGACACAACAAATAGTGCACTGGGTTTACGGGCTGAGAGAGGAGGGAAAGAGGTTTACGCGGACCAGCCAGGGGGCCCTAGCTGGTCAGCCTAAACCCCCAAGGGTTTAGGCGGGCTGGGCTTTTTTTCTTTTTTGAAAAAAAAGTTTTTTTTAGGTTTGATTGGGGGTTTACGTGGACCAGCCAGGAGGACCGGGTTTACGCGGACCAGCCAGGGGGTCCTCCTGGCTGGTCCGCCTAAACCCCCCCCCCCCCCGCAAGGGGGGTTTAGGCGAGTTCGCAAGGAGAGAGAGGGGGGGCTGGTCCCCACCCTATAAAAATTGATTTTTGGGTTTTTTATTCCCAATTTGGCTAAGGACAAGGGTACGTGGCGGCTTGTGGAGACTTGTGCACATTGACTTGAGGACGAACCCATCGTGCTGTCACTTTGCGCTTCCACGTCCGCACTTTGATCCCTCGAACTGGTACGGCACACGAACCGCATCGTAGGGCCGTAATTAAGCGAACCGGGGCTGAGTGGGGTCGTGGGACCACCGAGCTGGAGAGAGGGCATGGCCCCCCGGGGAGTTGGGCGAATTGGCCCCGGGCCGGCCGTAACCCCCGGGGATGGCCCCCGGGGGTCTTCTTGTGTTGTCCGGGGACGTCCTTTGATGGACTTTGAACTCCGAGAGGTTGGCATGGGCCCGTAGGGCCGTTGTTCTTTGAGTCGGAGTAGCCGCTCGCAAGGTGTTCGGAGAAATACCTGACACACCCCGGGTTGCCGAACGAGCCGTGTAAGCGGCCGACGAGCCTTGGATTTGGCCTAAGGCCAAGGGTAGAAGTCTGTAGGGGTTGGAAGGAGGCATTTTGGGCCCATGGGCCTTACCTCATGTTGCGTGCCGCGTTGTACGGCGGGTTGACAGGGTAGCCTCGGGTTCGCCCAAGAGCTAAGTTGAGTGGTTTGTTGGCACGTGTCTGAGGGTCGGGGCTGGCCCCGACTTGCTGGGGGGTCGTTGTAGGACCCAACTGGTGTACTGGAACCGCGGGCTAGCCCGTGGTCTTGTGTAGAAGGGTTGAGATATACGCGCCCACAAGGTGTTCGAAAAAATGCCGAACACACGTGTGTGAGCTGTACGTACATGCTGTGGGCCTCCAAAGCATGTGGTTGACTTGCTCGGGTCTCCCTTTGACCTTGGAGGGTTGAGGGAAGGCGTTCCGAGGTAGCCCCCTGGCCTTTTCACTGAGTGCCACGTGGCGCGGCTTGTAGTCGAAGTGTCCCTGGGGTGGCCCGGGTGGTTGTGTAGAGTGCGGAGGAAGTCCACGACTTATGAGTCGGGAGCGGTCCCGATTGATTGCTAGTGCCGCCGTGCACCTCGGCTAGCGGGTTGGGGCCGTTGGTCGGGCCCACTAGATTGTCGGAGGGGCCGGGTAGCCCACGCCTTGAAGGTGTTCGAGAAAATTCCCGAACCCCTATTTCTGGGTATTTTGCTGTGGAAATAGTCCGGGTACAACAAGTATCTTGAAAAAATTTGTTTATATCCTCCATGAAACCTGACCATCTATGCTACATGCATAAATTTCAAGTGTTCTCACATTTGATGCATATTCTTGCTACTGCTTCTATTGAAAATTAGTTGCTCTCAAACTTCCTTGACCTGAAATTTGAAAAGATTTCAACCTGCATATCATGCTCATAAACCTGAAAGCAAACTTAAGAGGAGTTTTCTATTGTAAGGGATTATGAATATCTGAATTCTCAGCTGGTTTAAGTTTCATGCATTTCTTGACTTTGAATATGAACATTCTGAAAATATCTGAATCATTTTTTTAATAAACCTTAACCAGTTGATTCATGTTATATCTTATAAGATCTTCTGAAACCTAGAAGTTTTTTTTTATGGCTTACCTTGGTTGAAATGCTTGATGTGAATATTGTTCTTAAACATTTGATTGCTCTGAGATTTATCTGAAGGATAATATATGGTCAGAGCAATGACCTTGGTCACTAAGAAACTGGGTTCTTCATCAAATAAATGAAGTCAACCCATGTCATGAAGTGACATAGCTATCTCTGCTGAAAATTTGATGAAAAATCAGTGAAATATTAAGGCAGAGCAATGATTAGGTTGCACTGAGAAACTGGGACCCTCATCAAAGAAATAGAGTCAACCTACATCATGAAGTGCCCTAGTTAACTCTGTTCAATATGAATCATGACAGTTAGTCATACTAAGTGCTTAGAGATACTTGCATCTAAACAACGTGTATCCTCTAGTTACAAGGTGTGTACTAAACTTGATTGATCTTGAAAGATATTGCTATAAAAGAAATTTTTTTACTGCTGCATAGAAAGAAAAATCTGAAATGTTATTGAAATCTTGGACACAATCTGATGCTTTCAAGTATGTTTAATTTCAATATTTGTCTCTTGCAACTACCAAAGAGCCATTGAAATTGAATGCTTAAGATGAAAAGAGATCAAACTAGATGTTAACATGAAAGCTAGGTTCACTTTTATTAAAATTTATTTTCAGATATGAGTATAGAAACTTTCATGAACAAACTTTGAATACATTATATTTAAACCACACTGTAAAATAAAGATAATTTCATAAGTCTTTATGGTAGAAGAATCTGAAATACCTTCAAATTTTGGATTTATGGCATGACTATCTCATTGAAAATGTCTTGAATATCATGATCCCTTGGGTTCTCATTCCCATACAGTTGAAATTCTGAGCTGGTCTTGACTGCCATATCTCTTGACTGCACTTCTCACTGCCATATTTCTTGGCTTGTTTGATTGTCTACATGCCCCTGTACTTTTGCTGATACATTTTAATCATTTCTTTCTAAGGGAGAGAGTGTCTTCCCTGCATCCATTATAATTCTCAAGGGGAGATTTGTCTGCTGCCTGCATTTTAGTTTATGACTCAATCATTTCATGCATGCCTTGTATTTATCTTATCAAACTATTTCCTTTTTTGATTAAGTTAAAGGGGGAGAATAGTTTGTTTGTCATCATCTTGCTTTATCTTTATGACTCATAGTGTGGCCATCATCAAAAAGGGGGAGATTGTTGTGTCCCTGTGATTTTGATGATAGCAAACACTATAAGTCATCATGTGTTTGCATGAAACTTGAATGATGATGCAATATGCATTTGGTCATTGCACTGTGCATTAATGAGGTTTGATTACAGTGCATTGATTTTTGTGCATTGGATTCAATGATGTCATCATGATCATTTGCATGATATGTGCATTTTCATATTGATGCATTCTCATGCTACATAGAATCTCATAAGATTGCATGCACAGTCATTTCATCGAACAGGTTGCATGCACATTCACTTTATCAAACAGGTCGATGCACATTTTACCTTTCATGTAGCATGCACAACAAAGGTCGATGCATGTCCATTCTGGTGCATTAAAAGGTCGATGCACATATGTGCCTCTGACTATAGAAAGTCTGAGCACATTTGTTGTGCTTATATGTCAGGTCGATGCACATGCTCTCTATTGCTATACAAGGTCTGTGCACATTACTATTCACACACATATAGAAGGTCAGTGCACATCACTATTCATCGCATGAAGGTTGATGCTTCACTGTTCACATGCATATAAGGTTGATGCACATTTTGCTTTGTGCATGTAGAAAGTCGATGCATGTTCATTCTGTAGTTATTAAGGTCGATGCATATTTTGTTTGAAATGCATGAAGGTCGATGCATGTTAGGGTTGATGCTAGGCTCAGGTTGATGCACATCCCTCTCTGCATGAAGAAGGTCGATGCATGTTAGGGTCGATGCCAGACTCGGGTCAATGCACATTTAAGTTTTCATTCATTCAGGTCAGTGCACATTTCCACCTAGTGTGAACCCAGGTATGTGCATGTTTTTACTTCAATACACAAGGTCTGTGCATGTTTTCATCTAGTGCTAACCAAGGTCGATGCATATTTTTACCGCAATGCATAAGGTCTGTGCACGTTTCTATGCTAACTGCTATAAAGGTCGGTGCACATTTTGTTTTATGCATATAAGTCGGTGCACATGAGTACCTGAGGCGAATAAAGATCGATGCACATTTTGCCTTATGGCATATAAAGTTGGTGCACATGTTGGTATATGCCATACAAAGTCTGTGAACAGTTTGCTGCATGCACATTCTGTGTTGTGCATATTGAGGTTGAATCACATTTTGCTTCTAGCACACCAAGGTCGATGCATGTTTCCCAGAAATGCATCAGGTCGGTGCATGTTCACATTAGTAGCGACCTAAGGTCGGTGCACATCTTGTGTGACTGAATATAAGGTCGGTGCACGTTTTGGTTTCAACACTACAAGTCTGTGCACGTTTGGCTCCAATGCTTCAAGGTCTGTGCTACTTCATAATATAGGTCTGAGCATATGAGTTCACTGCATCATGCAAGTCTGTGCACATCTGTTTACCAGGTCTGTGCACATCAGGTCATATGTTATGAGGTCTGTGCATGTTTACAATCATCAAGTAACTAAGTCTGTGCACGTTTTGATTTCTACATAAGAGAAGTCTGTACACATTGCATTGTTGCATAACCAAGTCCGTGCACGTTTGCATTTTGCATAACACAGTCCATGCACATTTTGCATTTTTGCACAACACAGTCTGTGCACATTTGCTCACTATACACTTTGAGATCTGAGCATATCTGCATTTGAAGTCTGAGCTTTGAGGTCTGAGCATATATAATATGAGGTTTGAGGTCTGAGCATATATATACAATTGAACTCTGAGCTTTGAGGTCTGAGCACACACACACACACACACACATAATATATATATATATATATGTGTGTGTGTGTGTGTGTGTGTGTGTACAATTGAAGTCTAAGCACATCCACCCATTTGTTCTTCAAGGTTGAAGCATATGCATATATTAGTCATGCTGACCAAATGTTTGATGAAATGTCTCAGAGAGTATGATGATTAGCAGAGTAGCACGTGAGCTCGAACTAAAGCAGGCACGTGTTCCCAGAATGACTGGAAGTTGGCACGTGGTCCCATGAGCTTATGATTGGGCACGTGATCCAAGGCCCTATGGTAGATGAACATTCTCGTCCCTGCCACGTGGGTCAATGGGGCTTCACTAGGTCTTCTCTGCCTCATCCATACGGAGGCCCTGTTCTATATAAAGATCGCCTCATCCTTCGATGAAAAAGGAGGAAGGCAACAGAAAGTTGCAAGAGCTCCTGCTGAGCGAAGATCTTGTACCAGAGAGAGAGCGGCAGAAGAAAAGAGAAGAAAAGAGAAAGAAAGAGAAGATTAGTGAGCAAGCAGAGAAGAGAAGACAAAGAAAGAGAGAGAGAGCCAGTGTGCGAGCAGAAGAAAGAAAAGAGAAGAAAAAGAAAGAGGGAGATAGAGTTCAAAGAAGAAGGTCGTGAGAAGAAGGAAGAAGTGTGTAGCCAGTGCCGAATTTGAAGATCTATTCATGTATTGACTCGTGGATCAAATCCAGAGTCATTGTGCTCCTCGGAGCTACATTCCGATTATTTTCCTTTTGTCTTTTTGTTTGTTTTTTTCGCCATTCACTTTATTATTTTTTCGATACCCTGTTTTGGGTTCGGGGCTCCTTCTGCGATAGCAGAAGAAGGGAGACTTGAGTCTCCGATTGTGAGTGACTGTGTGTCACTCACGGGTTCCCCTCCGGTTTGGAGGAAGGGAGGATTGGTCCTCCGGTTGTGGGCAACTGGGTGTTGCTCACGGTTCCTTCTGCGGTTGTAGGAGAAGGGATCGTGGGACTCTCCAGTCACTGCGGTAGCAGTGGGTACTGATCTTGTGGGTTGCAAGATCAGGTCGAGGGATTTGTTTCCCTCGGTCTCAAGCTGTTTGGCAGCGTTTGTAGCAGAATGAGTCTGTGTCTACTTTGGTAGGGAAGCCTCACTCCGGTTTGGGATGAGGGGTGGATGTAGATCTGGGGTCTCAGATCAAACCACCTAAAAATCCTGTGAGCAGTGGTTTTAGTTCGTGTGATTGTTCCCTATCTTCTGCCTCCTTCACAGGTCTTGTTGACTGTTTCCTTGAGCGCCATATGCTTTACCGAGTGAGTCAGTTTAACGCTATTTTCATCTGTTGTGATAGCATCCTATTTGGTGCTTGAAGGTTTGGTAGAGTGTTCAATGATACATCAGTCTGTGTCCACGATTAGTATTTGATACTATGTCTGACAGAATTACGGTTTAGTGTGAGCTAGTCATTCTGCATGTGCTTTTATTTGTCAACTGAAGAGTGCTTAATTTGATTAAGCCATCTGAGATTTTAATTCCGCAATAGTTTTGAACGGGGATTCATTCACCCCCCTCTGAATCCGTGCCTTGCAATCCAACACGATGGGGACCGCGGTCATTAAGTAGCAGTCCAGGAACAACAGCTATAAACCAAGGCCACAGGTGCTTGCGTCAACTCACTAGGCAAGTGGGTTGACTCACAAGATATGGAAACAAGAACGCGGTCTAGGAAGAGCCACGGGCTGACCGTAGCGGTCTAGGGAGAGCCGCGACAAGGTCAAGAAAGGCAGTTGACAGAAGCCATGACAATCAACTAGAACAAGGTTCAGTTAACTAACGGGACCATCAGTCGACCTGGGAACATTAATCGACTAAAAATAGGGTTCAGTCTACATGAAAATGATCGACCGAGGTAATCTAGGTCGACTGAATCAGAGTTCAATCGACAGGAATCAGTCGACTGGACAAGACTGGCATGCTGGCCAGACATAAGCAGAACGCGGTTAGTAGCGCGACCGTGACCTGCTGGTCGCGATCCCCGGAGGGCCGCGTTCTGGATAGAGTTGGGCAGAACTCAGTCACAACCTCGGACTGCCCACTCAAAAGTCGAATCAATAGGTTCGAGCTTTCAGGGTATAACCTGCTCGATGTCCTAGTGGGAATTCTAGGCTCGCGGAGTCTTACGGAGGTCTTGTGATAGCGGTCCTAGTTTGACAGAATGAATATCTGGTGGAGAGTCCCAACTATCCTTAGAATTGAGGGTGTAAAACTACGAAAAACGGGAGTGATCATGTCACGTCCCGACGCGGAATATCGAGGCACGATGAGTCGTAACACTCGTGTCGATCAGAGCATGTATAATAGGGTTCAAACCACAAGGAGAGATAAGGATAAAAGATACTTTTATTTCAGCGAAATAAAGTTTTACAACATTTTTAAGCCTTAAGAGGCATGTTACGACTTCCAATTATATAATTCTAGCAAGAGCAATACTCATAAACCTAGGTAACTAAGATAACTTGATCCATCGTTCACTCAAGCCCATCCCCATGTGTTTGGGGTTCGTCGTCGGAATTACCTGCGATGTTAATTGAAGACATAGGGTGAGCAAAACACTTAGTAGGATTTTATATCCCTACACCAGGCAACTTAAAGTAATTAACATTTAGATAGTTATTGTGTTATGCCGGGAACGTAAATAAAACATGGAACATGAATAGGAGATAAAGTAAAGATATGCAAGTACTTGGAATAACAAGTAAACAAGATATCAATAATAAAGTTCAAGTAGAGAACGAACATGTAGAGAGTATATTATGGAATTGGCCATTTCACGCAAACATGTACAAGTCAAGTAATTCAAGTACTTCATGTATTTAAGCAAGTAATTCATGAACTGTGAAATGTCATAAATGAATGTAGTAAGTCAAGCACTTTGGTGCAATACCACACCTGGTAAATCAACTCCCATGGGCACAACTACTTTCGGGTGCTCCCCCCAGGACCAGACCGAGCCTTATTAACGCCAGGCATTGGGATTATGGATCATAGATCCCAAGTATATTTAGACATCCACTTAATATGTATGGCCAACAAATTTCAAGGTAAAGCTCTTGTCATAAAGTACAGATCTAGCAAAAAATTCTAATAGTTGTGAGAGAAGTTCGAAGAGGATTTAAGGCATAATGTTTAACGACATAAGTCAATAAAGGGATTGAATTGCCGGACCAGGCAAAATCAGTTCTTGCGGAAACCTCATAAAATGGGTTTAGATCATGTTTTTTCACAGTCGAGTGTTTAGCTAGAACCCGAGGATTTACGGTCAGGTAAGAGGTGGGACAATAGAAGGCTCCCCTCGTATACACGAGATCTTAATTATTAAACCACTTATCTGCTTAAAGCCTTTACCTGTGGATCTCTTTCCTTATACACCGTTCTTCTTTGGAAATCTTTCTAGTTGCACGACTTGCAGGAAATGAAGAATAATTCTAGCGGAAAAATTCTATCCCGATTTTTCGGAGTCGAAGCTTAACTTAGACCACCGAGGAATTATGGCCAGGTAAGAGGTGGGACAGTGGAAGGCTCCCCTCGTATACACGAGGTCCTAATTACTAAACCACTTATCCACTTAAAGCGTTTACCCGTAGGCCTCTTTCCTTAGACACCGTCTTTCCTTAGAAATCTAGCAAGCTACTCGACTTATCGAAACACGGTAACACGATAACACGAGAAGCGGTAAACTTGTATCGATCAAGATCATGCAACTAAACCCATGCAGTTTTAAAGATGGTATCTACTCCATTAACAAGCTAGAAAGATAATAGAGTCGTGGAGGGCAAGGATATCTTGAAGGTAACACAAACTAGAAAGAAAATATAGGCTCATGGAATAGAATTTTTATCTTTCATATCCTTAATTTAATCATGTGTGGAATTAAATGACATGCAACATAATATGATTTAGAACTTGAATTTAACATATTCTGCATGTTGGATGATATTTTAATTTAGCTAGCACCTGAAAACATCACGATCAGCGGAGATCGCGCATCCGGAATACGGTCTAGAAAGACGCCGTGATTCCGAGATGGGATTTCCGATGCTTAAAAATCTCGATTAAAAACTCATGTCTATTGGTATGGATAGTCCAATAACATGAGTCATTATTAAAAACATTAGGAAATAACGTACGGTGATTAGCACAATTCCCCCTTTCTTTTCGTTTCTTCAAACCACGGGCGAACCTGGGCTCTACTGAAGAGGCGGCCCTCTAGGGGGCCACTACCTTCAGGTGGCAGTCCCCTAGGGGGCCGCTACCTGAAGTCTGCATTTTTTTTAAACCTTCATGTTTTAAGTCTTCTGGATGACCGCAACCTTATGGTTGCGGTCTTCTGGAAGACCGCCTTCTAATTTTTTTTTTGAAAACTGAAAGGCGGGAAAGAGTACTATGTAGTGGCGGTCTATCGGGAGACCGCCACTTAAAGTTGCGGTTCCTGATACGACCGTCTTCAAAACAGAACCCTTTTTCGGCGAGTTTATGATACCTCTTTAATGTTTTAGCTATAGCATGCTTAATACTCAATAAAAATAGGGGGAAATGGTACCAATGGAAAGGGCACTTGAAAACACACAAGATGACATGAATTATTAAAGATTTAGTCTGCGAGAAATCTACCTCGAATTGAATTGAAGAGGAAGAGGAAAACTGAATGAAATGCTCAAGAGCTCCTCTCCTCCTCCAAATTATGCCCCCAAATCGCCTCCAATCCCTCTCTCAACATAGCAAATGCCTAAAGGGTGATTAAAGGGTTTGAGAGGGGCCTATTTATAAGAAAAACTTGGCCAAATTGGTCAAGATTTCCTTCCTCAAAAATCAAACTTGTCCACTCCGAATTTAATGTTTTAAGAAGCCAATTCCAACTTCTCTTCTTAATCTAGCCTTAATTTGGTGGGAAAATGTGGGAAAGATGGCTAATCCATGGTGGGTTATGATATAGGGTTTGAATTTTATGACAATCTTCTAGAAATGTGACTAATTTAATCATGAAAAGGGGCATTAAACATGTGCTACGAATTTTAGGTCTATTTACCCCTTCTTAGCCCATTAGCCCATAATCCAGCCCATTATGATTTATCCAATGGCCCAAATGTTAATCATAATCTATTGTAGGGAATTTAATTGGATTTATTATAATTTTTCTAAAATTTAAAACATTTAATTTCAATTTATTTCAAGAAAATTTAATTATCTAGCTTATTTCACATAGTAACAATATAATTTCCTCATGTCATAATTATTATAATTATATAACTAAATTGAAATATTTATTTATCTATTTATTTTGTTGGGTTTCTATAGATCGGTAGGCCACTACCATCGGAGTGGTATGACCCTCAAACAAATCCTAACAATGTAATAAATAACCTCACCAAACAAGTCAAACTATCGCAAGAATTTCATATATGTGAATAGATTTAGTAGCAATCAATCTACTTATTTTTAGGGTATAGCATGAGAGAACAATGATCATCAATGAACAGTGACATGGATCTTGGTTAGACTTTTGACATTCTTCCATGAAGTCCTAGTTATTAAGTGCATTTTTAGTCCCAAAAACATGTTGTCTATCAGAATAGAACAAAGGAAAAATTGGGATCTTTCTGTAACCCGAGCACATAATGCGGTCAGGGAAGGGCCGCTACTTGATGGTAGCGATTGGTCAACGACCGTGATCTTGCCACTTTGAAAGAAGCTCCCACCAGGCAGATGGCGGTCTATCGCGGCACCACGGTCTCCAGGCCGCGGTCACTGTAGTTCCGCGACTTGGAATCGATCCCGCCTTTCAGCAAACTCCGACAGACCTCGAGTAAACCGCATGTAGCCATCACTATACTCAATAAAAATTGGAAAAAATGCAACCAATGGAAAGAGGACTTCAAGACGCATGCGATTGAATGATTTAATTAGAGTCGGGCCTGAGAGAAACCTACCTTAAACGTGTTGAAGTAAGGTGACGAACTCCAGAACCCTAGCTGAAACCTTCCTCTAGACTCAACGATCCCGCCCTTGAACTCACACGCCGTCGGCCGCCCAATAAAAATGAGATTCTTGGTAGTGTAGGCCTTCGATTTATAGGGCTGGGGGCGACCCTAGGGATGTGGTATCGATCGGGGAACGACGTGGAGAGGAACCCGAGAGATATTCACGGTTGACCAAGTCTTACGCTACCAAAGCTTGCAATTCGAACGCTAGGTTAGGGTTTTTTGAAGGGAATGCGAGAGAAAAAGATCCTCCAACGTGGGCTAAGAATTTGGGTTCGGATTGAGCCCATTAGGGCTCGAATTGGGCTCTAATCTGGTCGATTAAGGCTGTTCTAACCGAGTTCCGAGTTCTAGCCAAAAACCTCTAATTTGGGCCTAATCGAATTTTCTTTTGGGGTTGTCTTAGTTGGAAAATTTGTTGGAAATTCTATCCTCTACACGAATATGTATTTTTTTTCATTTTTATAAATTGGTTGAACTTTGACTAAAAGGGACAATTAATCTAATTTATTATTTAATTCAGGTTGCTACAGAAGAAGAGAGTGCTCAACGATGTGGGGAGTGCTTGGAAGAGTGGCCGAGGGCTGGGAGATGATGGAGAACTTGTTATCTCTCTCTGAGTATCTCTAGGGCTCTGTGTCTGCCTCTCGCTCTGTACCTCCTTCTCATCTGTGTATTCGTGCCCCCTCTGTCCCTATCTCTGATCTATTTATACTGACAGTGGCGGTACTTTTCTTTTCTTGCCTTAACGGGGACGTGGTTAGTGGAGTGAGGCGTTGCTCGATCGTGAGAATATTCATCACCCACTCGCCCGTCTAATAAGGAAGGGCGTCGTGGAGGGCATCTCGGCGGCATGGGCATGATCCGATGTTTGCCGAGGTAAGCCTTGTGATCGCAGCCTCAACGTTCACCGGTTGGCGAGTTTTACAGCGTCTGGGATGCACATGTATAGAGATCATGCATGTGGGCTGGTCAGTCCTGAGTGGGTCTTAATTATACTATGCTTCTGGACTATCGATTGGTTGGTGATGGCTGCTACGGGCCTCGCGACGTTGGGCCATAATAAACCTGACGTTATTGGGCCATGCTGGGTCTCACGTATTTTCCCCTCCTCACATATCATGAGCCATATATATATGTGTGTGTCTTCATCTGACTTTGGGTTAGATGACTTAGATGTTTGACCCAATATGTTATTCTTAATTGAATACCAACGATGTATATCTTCGGCAAACATGTTATTATTTTTTTACATAAGTTTTTTTATTTAGTGTAGTTAAGAATACCTCCATGAGTTACATTGACTATTCTCACAAGTTTAAAATTAATTCTAAAAAAATTTTTTTATTAAAAAAAATAAAAAAACTTTATTCTCAATTCGGTACCGGTAATACCAATGTATATCGGACTGTACATGCGATATGCATATCCCACAAACCTTGGACAGTGCAACTAAAACCCCTGCCTCCCCTCCCTCTCTCGGGCTCCGTGTTCCCTCGCCTGCCTCCGCCCCCCGCCCTTCTCTCTCTCTCTCTGCACGAGACCTCCTCCCATGAGAAGGACATGGACTTTTCGGAGTCATGGAAGTCGACATGGCCGGTCTCCGCCGTCTTCCCCGCCCCCAACCTCCTCGCAGGCCCTTCCGCCAAGCCCCTCGGCCCCCTCCTCTTCGCCCCCTCCCCCTCCTCCTCTCCCCGCACCCTCTTTTCCTCTCTCTCCCTCGCTCTCACACCGCCGCCACACCTCCTTATCCACCCCTCCTCCCTCCGCGACGGCCTGCGCGCCTTCCTCCGCGACCCCGGGGAGGACTTCGTGCCCATCTCCACCCAGGCCGGCCTCCTTCCCGACCCTGGCGGGGATAACGAGGACAACCCCGCCTTGGCCAACCAGCTCTGTGTCCTCCGCTGCCGCGATGGTGCCACCTGCGTCCTGTTCTTTCCGACGGGGAGCAATGCCGACGAGATTGGGTTCCTCTGCTTGTCTGGGATGGGTGGCGACCTGAAGATCGAGGCCGAGGATGGCGACGTGTTCAGGCAGAGGGAGGGGTTTGTGCACCCCCACCACCGGATCACCGGCATGTCCGTAATCCCCCTGGATCCTCCGGAGGCTGATTGGGGCGCCACAGTTGATCCTGGTGCCGAAGGGTATCTACTCGTCACTACTCTCTACCATGTGAATTGGTTTAGGGTTGAGATTGGGGTTGTGGGATCGGGTTCTGGTCGAGGAAGGCCCTCTCTGGTTCCTACTGGAAGACGGTCCTTTGAGAATAAGGTGGTGCACGCCTGTTGGAACCCTCATTTCCAAGAGGAGAGTGTTGTTCTGCTAGAAAACGGGGATCTTTACTGGATCAAGCTGAATTCAAAGCGTGCTGTTAGGATCAAGGCTCCAGAAGGAGAGTCTTGTAGGTGGTTGAGTTGCCAGTTTGGTGGGCAGCCATGGATTCTATTTGTTGCGAGTTCTGATGCTGTAGTGATGGTGGATTTGAGGTCCAAGAATGGTTCAAAGCGAACTTTTTTGGCCAAGATTCAGGAACTGAGCTCATACATTATTGTTCATTCAATGGAGAAGGACCATTTCATTGCATTCTGCAAGGCAGATTTCGATGACTTTCACTTCTCTGCAGTGAGTGAGCACCACTTGTTCCTTTTTGATACTCGGCAACCATTACTCCCCGTCTTGAAGTGGGATCATGGCCTCAACTACCCATGTTATATAGCTATGCACAGGCTGTGGGAGCTAAGGCCATCGACAGAATTCAAGTGGGCTTCAGAATCTGGAATTGCCATTTTGGCTGGCTCATTTTGTAACTCTGAATGTAGTCTATTTTGCTGTGGTCCAAAGACAAAAAGAGATTCTTTAAGCCATACACTTTATGCTTGGGAGCTTCCCTCAGCTCTTTGTTTGTTAGGCCAGCAATGCAACTCAGCTGATGATCTACTGAGGGAGGAATTTTGTAGCGAGGATCGTCCTGGTGGAACTGAATGGTGGCAGAAAAAGGCTATGGTTGTTGGTTTTTTCATACTTCCTGAAGTTTCCTTTCTCATTCGGTCAAAGTCTGAGGATACTGGTGGTTTCATTTTGGTGCGACTCTTGTCATCTGGAAAGCTAGAATGGCAACGATATTGTGCCTCTTGGGAACTCTCTCGGACAGAACCAAGTTGCAAGATGGAAACTTTGTCAGAGATCCAAGTTTCTCCAGTCTTATTCCGAGATAAAGAAAATAGATTAGCCAGACATCATGATTACCTTAAGTTCAACTTTCTCTCCGCATATTTGAGTGGAAATCTTTCCAACACCTTAAGTGCAGAAATGGATAGTCTTGAATTGAATCATGTCGAATCCAAACAAATTTACGATAACTATGGAATGTTGGATCATGTGGACAAGGAGCTATACAAGTCATCTCTTAGTGTTTCAGATTGTTTAAACCATGCCAGCATTCCCATGAGCGTATATGAAATTGCATCACAAAGAGCAATATCTACTTTGTCATCAGATCTTCTGCATTTGGCTTTTTCCAAGTATTCAAAGCTTTTTACTGATCCAAAAGACTCTTCCTTTGAGTTTCCAGAGGTCTGTAACTCATTGCCTTATAGACAACATCCCTCTATTTTTGTAAGAAAGCCTTCTGGAAGAAGTGAAAAGTGGTCAAACAAGGCACTCCCACCAGATTGTCTTGTAGGGCCCGTGCTTCCTCTCCCTGTTCTTCTTGCCCTTCAGCAGATTGAGTGGAAAGATGATGCTGTTTGTCCATATGGGAGATTAAATGGTGATGGCTTACTTTTCCATCAATGCAGAATGATCCTTGAACAGGTGTTCCCTGAAATATCCATTGCCGAAGACAAGGCCCCGAATGAATATCTTCAATCACAGAAGCTGCAAGATGAGAAGTCTTTCTCTATTCATGAACCCAGAGCATGTGCTAGTGACGGCCCCATTTACGAGAAAACCTGCAATGCTGTGGTGCAACCAAAAGGAGGTCACAAGTCATACCATTTAGAATCATCTGAAACAACCGTTAGAGATGATCGGTTTTCCATTTTCATTTTGGGGAACCATGACAAGCCTGATTGTAAGAGTGATGTTCGGGATATAGAAACATTGGAGATGTTTGACGATCTAGCACCAATGAGTCTGGATATTGATTCATCTGGCTTGAGGTTTTCACAAAATGAGCACAAGATTTTTAGCTCTTTGAAGAGACAGTTCTCAAAATGGCAATCTCAAGGTTCTTGAGGAGAAACATTTTGTACATTCTCTATGGGGTATGATCTTCCTTGACCCAAAGTGTATATTTTTTTGGACGTAGGGGGTACCACAATTGTATTGAGTGTAAAAGAACGGGATGTACTAGTATGTTGATGTGCTCTCAAAAGATTCCTATAAAAAATTCCACACCAAGGCGGTGCGGTCCTTCCTAACCCCCCAATTCTGATGAATTTTAGATTGATTTTTTGCATGAAAACTATTGTTACACGGGAATTTGCAAAAAAATCATTTCTGCAAATATATAAGCAGGCATATCACTATGTAGATTTGAATTATGCAAAAATACCATATTTATTTGCAGGCATATCACTTCCTTTTGCTTAAAATTTGCAAAAAAATCACACTTAAATGGCATTTATGCACTATTTGAATTAACCCATTGATATGCTTGTTAATGCATTTCTAGGAATAGTTTTTTTGTAAATTCACCTTTAACAATGGTTTTCATGCAAAAATCCCATTTTAGATTGTAGATTATAGTCCCAAGTGGATTACCTAGTCATGATTTCATAATTCACCCATATCAACTTAATTATATGCATAGCCAGATGTGCATTTCTATACACAATTGCACATATTGGAATTTTCTGATGGTATACTTCATACGGAAAGAAAATCTAATCAATAGCCTGAGTTTCTATACTTCTTAATTCGCAGGTTGAAGGATATCACCTCCTGCATAAGGGCACTCTTGCCGGCTTTGGGAGGGCCTCTACTGATAATGACAAAGGCGGTGGTCCAAACAGCTATGCCTGCAAGTGGAAGTTAGCATCCCTGGATAGGATGTCATTCTACAGGGATATTTGCTCCATTCAGAATCTGACAGAACAGTGTGTGCAAATGAAGACTGTCTACTTTGGTTTCCCAGCTCATGAAAAATAGGAGATAGCATCTAGTGCCGCGCCTGATAATTCAAAAGTTGTTTCCCAGCTCATGAAAAAGAGGAGATAGCATCTAGTGCCACGCCTGATAATTCAAAAGTTGATGTCACTTATTGCATCTATGGATCTGGGGATGCGATCATTGAATACATTGTAAACTAAACCCTAAAGCAGATCTGTCCCCTCTTCCACGTGTTGGAATGGTCTTCATATAGACCACTCTACGAATCTGGTTAAATGGTATGGTAAAAAGCCATTTGAATGCTATCCTTTTGTTTTGTTTTGATAAAGATAGACTGTACTACCAATTCTATAAATATAAAACAGATATAGTACAATCATTATGAGGTGGGAGGGTGAGAAGAGAGGTTCCTCTCCCTGAAAGAATTAGACTCTACAAAGATATTGCAGTCTCGGAAATAAAAACTGAACTACAGGAGCTTTGACAGGATATCTACTCCAGCTATAGAGAAGGCTAACACTTCCTGAGCAGATGGTCTAAACATAGAATCGTGAGCCTCCAAAGACAATATTGTTCCTTCTATTCGAAATGCTCCAACAAACAGCAGCAGGGATGAGCTTCCAAAGATGAGTATTGAGCTGAGTTGCCAAAACTTCTTCTAGTGCGGAAGGAATCCCACATCTGATCTACAGAAGTGAATTGTAAAGGAGTGCCTGTGATGGTTGCAAATATTCTCCAAACTTCCAAGCTCACAGGACAAGTGATGGGGAGATGGTCCACACACTTATTTCTCCATTTCAGAGAGGCTCATGAAATATCGCGAGTACAGTTCCACTTTCTTCTATACAATCTGGTAACAATTCCTTTTTTGGAGCGGCAGCCATTTGAATGCTACCCTGATTGAAAGGAATCTGCACATGTTGGTATATATGAAAATAATATTGGAGATTTGCATGCACCATATATAGCCCCAGCTGAATGTCCCGGTAGGGCAGATGTTAGATGGGTTGCATTCCTAAATGGCAATGATTTTGATCTTTTTGCATTCCCTAGTTACTATAGTACACAAGAACTTGAGAGGGCTGCACACAATGAAGACCTTCTCAAAGCAGATGTCATTGAGGCATTACTCATCTATTATTAGCTAATTTCTGTGAACCACAAAGAGTCCTATTCAGCTAGTTTGAGATCTGTAATTTCTGACATGGAAGTTATTCCTGGTGATAAAGGACTTTGATACAGATTTCTGTGCGGGCAGTTTTTCAATCTTTCTGACTTCTCAAGTTAAACACATTTGAGTTGTGATTTTGCATCATGAATCCATGATGCTTGCTTTTCAATGCTGCAGGTATATCTTGATCCCAAGCTCATGGGTGTTGGCGGAGATGACAGTTGGTCACCTTGCGCCCATGGCCAGTATATCTCATCCCTCCAGTTCCTTATTCGTTTTCTCGAAGACTTTGTGCGGTCTACCCTTTTCTATGATTCTCAGCTCCCAAAATAAAGGAGTGCCTAGTGAAATCAATTCCAAGTAATGTTTAGTTTGATTGGTCGAGTCATGCATCATTACCATACTTGTGAATTCCAGTAAGTAACATGAGAGGCCAGTCACTTTCAAGAAAAAAACATGTGAGGTCAATCGATGCATTGATCTGACGTAGTTTAACAGATTGTACAATCAGTAAACATGAGAGCCATTCTTTCCCTATGTGGTCCAATTCAAATTGTCATGCTAATAATGTTGAGTCAATCATTCACTGTTGCTTGGTATACCTTTTTTTTTTAACTTTAGAAGTATACTTCTTTTCTTTAAACTGCTGGAAGACTTGGCACTTACCCGATACTTTCTTGTTCCTCTTCATACAAATGTATTTGCCATTTTCACCAGGTGTGAGGAATCGCTAACGGGTTACTTCGGATTTATGTTGGATAGTCAGGTTCTTTTGTTCAGGATGTTTTGACATGTATAGTCATGTTTGAAAACCTAGTCAGGAGATTGAACTGGTAAGTTCTATTTGTGTTAATTTTGTGTCTGAAAAAATGGTTTTGACAAGTCATAAGGTGTGGAACTTAAAAAACTTAAAGTAGTTATGATGATTAGCCTTGTTACATGTATAGTTGCAGACATATCACCCTTACATTTGCACTAACATTAACGTAAGTGTAAGAATGCCCTTGCAGTTAATTGCCATCTAAAAGTATATAATGGTGCATAAGAGAAGAGATATTTTGCACTTATATTAATATAGTGGGGTCATTTTTTGCACTTATGTTCGTATCCTAGGGGTGTTTTTATAGTAAGAAATCAAGGCATCATGAACATTTTTGTAAACTCTATATACATTTTAATCTGAGTTGGTTACTTTTATGAGTTTATCTGATGACACCTTACCAACACCTACTGACAAGGACATTTTTTTGCATGTCTTGACGTGGTGATGGATTAATTAATATATTTGTGAGAGTGATGTTTCTAGGATACGAGGGTTAAATGAAATGAAATGGCTGCAGACTCGCGTCAAGGTGAGGTTTCCAGGCGCCATTCACCCTTTTCTCGCCTTCTTTGTTTCATGCGGCTCGTGGAGGAAGCATGCGCGATGAAGAGGCCTTCCTTTTCCCCCCTCTGTTTTCATGCGATCAGATACGTCCTGTTGGAATCCATTGCAAGGAATATATTTAAAATCTAAGAAAATACTTGTCATCAATCTTTATATTGTAGGTCATGCACATTGTTTGAAGTCACAATCATAAGCATGTTTTGATAATTGATTAAATATCAAAAGATATTCTATCTTAAAATAGGTAATAACTCGGACTTTTGGGAAGGAACCAAAACTAGACATCTATCATTAGAAAAATACTTAGTGCACACCCCGGGGTTATTACACACCCTGGGTGTGCACTAAGTTTAATTTTTTTTTATATTTTTAATTTCTTTATGATGTGGAGCTCAAGTCACCATAATTTGTGATGCAAGTCGCATTAAAGTTCAGATCATGAATAATGTTGGGCCCATTTTTTTGAATTGATCTTTTTTATTTTTAATTTTTTTTGAGCCATCAGATGAGGGAGGGTGTGATTTGCACTACAAGTTAAGATGATTTTAACTTCACGTCGTAAATATTTTTTTATAAAAATAAAAAATTAAACCTAATGCACACCCGGGGTGTGTAATAATCCCGGTTGTGCACTAAGCATTACTATCATTATCTATCAATCTATTTATTGATATGTAGGCCCAAAAGTTTTGGAGGTCTGTCACCTTGAAGGCCTCACGGTCCATTGGTCATGCTAAGGGAGATTGGCACCTTGAACTCTAATGTTGAAACCCTATGACAAAAAGGGGAATGCATATTCTTGTTTTGATCATGACAAATTAAGCCTTGATCTTTTAATGTTTACTAAATTGTTATTCCAACTAATGCATTTTAGATTCTGAAAGAACAGGCACAAATCTCGCAGATCCATCACAGAGCCAAGACCAGTAAGAGCAGGCAAATCCTAATAAGCGAAGGTAAATTCCAAGTGTAACTGACAAATGTAGACGGCTATCTCTAAGTGTTAAATTGTCTAATAGTTCATGCAGCCTTATTGCTAATGAACTAGTAGACTGCTAGTTATTCAGTACATATCTGGCATCAAGAAAAGAACAAGGGGGGGTTGACAATTTGGCTTTAGGGTCAAAGGGAACCATGCACATCCCTAGTTTCTCACACTTAAATCTCAAGAATGAGTTAAGGTTCCCACTCTACTTTAGCACGTTATTTTATGTGATTTGGCTATAGTCCCCCCCCCCCCCCCCAAATGATCGGTGCCCAAGGTCACAAGCCACATGGAGGAAGCACAAGAAACAGAGTTGGAAAGGCAAATTAAGTCTTGGTAGATAAATTTTGAAACTCTAGCATGTGACAAATTTAACATGCAAACGTTAGCCTCCTCCATTCACTAGAGAATTCAAGATGATTCTTAATGAAGGTAACCTGTTGTAAATACCCCTTCAATTTTAAGCTACAAGAGGCTAGCTTTTTTATATTCAATCACTACAAACTCTCTTTTCACCATGGTGTGGTATCCTTGATGTCCCATGACTCCCACAATTCACCACCACCATCCATTGCCATTGACCATCAATTGTCGCCATCATGGCCTCTGTGATTAGTCCAGTTGTACCCCCAAGAAATATTTTTTCCAATTATAGTTGTTTTGATTCTTATTTAGAAAGTTTATCAAACATTATCCTCTTAACCACTTTTAGGTTTCTTGCAAGATATGAATAGATTAGATGTGGATCAAAGGCTTTAATTAGGCAATAGACTTCAGTGCTATATCAAAGTGCCACCCAAGTCATTTCTCTTATGCTTGCTTTGATTGAATTTCCGTACACATTTATTCTTAGTTCTAGACATTGCTTCTCATTATTCAAGTGGTCTCTTGAATTACTCTCTCTCTCTCTTATCTACTCTTTTCCCTGAAGTGTTTCAAGATAATTAATCATATATGTTCTACCTTACAGCTCTGATGATGTTTTGCGTGCATTGGTTGAAATTATTGTTGATTGGTCAATTTAACTATGTCATGCAGATGAATGATCTGATGAGGTTATAATGCAATGAAGTTATCATGCAAACTTCAAGAAAGTATTCCATAAAGTATTCATACGTACATGCAAGAATGCTGTGATCGCTTGACAAGGTTGTGTACGTAGGCGTGCTTCCTGGATTTTGCGACAAGGCCCCCATCCATAGTCCACAGCCCTCCATCTCAGATTCTGTTGATGATGTCTGTTTCTTTGGCGGTCTTGAGCATGTAGGTGTCCTTCCTGAAGATGGGTATACTCCCACGGTTCATGAGAGGGGGCCCCAAGTCGTATGAGTTATCCATTCGCTGAAGCCTACTTGTCTTGGGGTTCTATCTCAGAGATTACCCCGACGACTAGACTACGTTTCTAGCCCTCATTGACCTCTAGATCCTTAGACAACAGTGGCGTAGTGATACTCTCACCAAATCTCCCTTGCCTACCACAACATCCAACTCTTCCAGAAGTCGCACTTCCTCCTCCTTCGGGGGTTAATGGCATGATGCCTCAAACTAAGAGGAGACGGAAGAGATGAAGGGCGCCGGCTCTGACAAAGCTTCAGAAGAAACCAGTGTTGGGAAGGGTCGGACGAAGTGCATGGAGGACGGGATGAGGGGTTGTGTGTGTGTGTGTGCGCGCGCGGCGAGGGGGGGTGGCCGTCCATGGGATAAAGGTTTATAGAGGTATGGTCAGCAAGGAGAGGACCGAATCTCCCACTGGCAACCCTCAGGCGGGAGCTGCCACCTACCCCGATGACTTTGCAATATGGGGGGGAGAGGGGTGACATAAATTTGGCAGTCAAGTGCTTGTTATAACTCATTAGATATTGTCCATTCTAATCATAGTTTTAGCTCTTACATAGCATTGACAGCAGGTTAAGAAAATCCAAAGTTTACCTAGTTAGATTAGTTTACCTCTTAGTTATTCCTTTTGCACCACTTTGGTAGAGTTAGCCCAGGTTTAGCCCGGTTTTAACCCTGGGTTAACCTGCTTTGTCATTTGATGGGCCAGGTTTCATAATTGGGTTATTTTTGGGTTAACCTGGGTTATAGAAGCCAGCGTCAGCGGTGGGTTAAGTTAACCCTCTCCATTCAATGCCCTTTTTGCCCTTGAAACCATGACCCACCCTCAGAGCCTGCAACGGCCAATGATTTGCCACCCTCCACCTTTTCGCTCGTTCCTCCCGAGCCCTAGTCCCTCTAAAACCCTACCCTTCCTCCGACGCCATTCCTCTCGATCACTGTTGGCAGTATCGGCCGAAACCGATACGTTTCGGCCGAAACGTATCGGTTTCTGCCGGTACCGATCCGAAATCGGACCCTAACACTGTAGCAGGTCCGAAACCTATTAAATAATAGTTTTTTAATGGTTTCGGACGAAACCATTAAATGTTTCGGCCGAAACTGACCTGTTTCTGTCCGAAACCGTCCAGTTTCGGCCTAAACCAGAGAGAATTACTATTTTTTTTAATTTTTTGAATGGTTTCAACCGGTTTCGGCCGAAACCAAAATCGATACCGAAACCGATACTGCCATCCTTGCTCTCGATCCCTCCTTTCTCTGCCCTACTTCCCATCCATCCATCGTCGTTCCTTCTAGAAGCATCATCGTTCCACCCGATCACTTCTGATTTTTTCGGCGTCACTCCTCCTGAAAGCGTCCTCGTTCCTCCCGATCACTTCTCACTTTGCCGGTCTCATTCCACCCGATCCCTCCCCATTCCTCTATCTTTGTTCCTCCCAATTGTAGTGGGCTTCTTCGCCATCCTCGCTCACGTGCAACCAAGGTGGTCGTTTTAGAACTTGCAATGGTGTTCGTGATGCTTTCGTGTCTCTCCCCATAGTGGTTTTCCTGACGCGTACCAAAGTGGAAATCTGGTGACAACTTTACAGTGTGCCATCCCATTCGGCGACTACACATCGGAACTAACTAGCAAAACAAAAACTGGAAGGGCTGGATGAAGTGTATGAAGGATGGGATGAGGTGTATTGTTTTTTTCTTTGAGGGTTAATGGGATAATTAAGGTTAGCAGGGAAAGGACCGAATATCCCACTAGCAACCCTCCCAACCCACCAATAGGAGGGGGGGGGGGAGTAAAGGTGGTGTGTTAGAAGGGGGGAGAAAGGCAGGGTAGAGTTGGAAGGGGAAGAGGAGTTCCCAAGTGATGGGGGGGGGGGGAAGAGGGCAGGGTGGTGGCAATGGGGAAGATGTAACTCATGTCTTGAGGAGGGATAGGTAGCCCGGGGTTAACTCAGAGTTAGGGTTAAGTTTAAGTTAATCTCAGGTTTAACTCCTTATCAAAGTGGTTCCAAAAAGATACACAAGAACGAGGCAAACCTTCATCTCATGATTGCTTGACCACATGAAAAATGGAATTATCTTTGTCCTCTTCACAAAATGAAGATTATTTAATTAAACATCCACCCATTAGTGGAAACAAATTGAGCAAAAGCCTGTCATTACAAATAATACATATAACCTCAAGATAAATGGCAAAAATGAGAGCAAAAGAAAGCTCGACCAAAAGAAACAAATGAATTATTCAATGTTTATTCATCGTTTGGCAGAATCGTGACACCTTCCACAGCAGCACTAATGGCCCTTTTCTCTCTGGAGATACTTTCTTTTTTGTTTGAAAAGTAGAGGAATCTAAAAGAAGATAAAGAATAGAAAATGAACGATACAGGGCAAAGATCCCCGAGGTTTCTGAGGAACCATCAACTGCTCTTTATAAGGTTCAGAGAAAACATTCTTCTTTTCCCTTTTTTAACCAATTCTCTAATAAGAACAGCAACTCTCGCTTGATTCCATTGCAACACTGAGATATATGGAAAACTGAACTATGATAAATCCATCACCAAAACTGATCGAGACACAAAGTTAAACTGAGATTCACTTGCACGAGTCCACAAACCAATATGTAACCGGTCAAGTAGACTTGGCCTTCAAAATCTGTGAAATCATGTGGTTTTGGGCTATTGTCACGGTCTGTGTGAGAGACCTTGGCTTGAGTGATGTCAGGACTCAATTAGTCTCACATCGGATATTAACTGGGGGTGAAGGTCTAATACTAGTGTGGCATGAGTCTCCTAAGTGACTGATCATTTTGGGATGGTATCAACCCATTATAAATTGGTGTCTGAGTCTATTCAATCCACGTTCACGAGGAAACACACATAAACGTCTGGGAGGTAACGACCGGTGGGGAGGGGGGGGCAAAAGGTGCCTAAATGTCATCAAAGTAGGCACCGGGGGGGCGGTGAGGTGAACTATTGGGCCTATTAACGGAGGAACCAAGGTGTTTCAGGAAGACTTTGGGCCACAGTTGGGGATGTCATGGCCCTTGATAGATGGATGATGGAGTCGGCTACAAGTTGAGGTCGGCATAATTAGTTTTGGGTGGTTACAAAAGTCAAAGTTTCTCTGGCAGCCCCATTTTTGCCCCCCAACTAGAAATTTACAATTTGCAGCTCTTGAGATTGGAAGCCAAAAACAGCCCCAGAGCTGCATCAAAATCCCTGGAGCCAAACTTGTGTAAGCCTAAACATGCTTCCAGGTGGAAGCTGTACCAAACACGGGCTAAGGCTGTGTTCAGTGCAGCTTCCAATTAGTACTTTCAGGCTTTTCCAAGCTTTAATCCAGTTACTTTAAGTGGAGGATGGTAGAGGCCTTGAAAATCATTTATGCAGTTTTAGAATTTTCTTTGGCTTCCCATTGAAGCTCCAAACTGTAGCTTCCGAGATGGGGAAAAAGTATTAGGAAAGAATTGACCGCTACAACCACCCAAAATCAGTTGTAACTGCTCCCAGTTTTGAATGCAGAAGCCAAAAATAACTTCCAACTAAAAGTTTTTTCTAAAGATGCCCTAAAAAGATAAAAATGAGAAAAATGGATAGTAGAGACAAATGATCAAGACAACCAGTGGGGGAGAAAAAGCATAATGTTAGAGGTTCCACTAATCCTAAAGGATCCAAGAAAGGCTTGGATATCTAAAAATGTCAAATGAGAATTCTATCTTGCAGATGTGCCTTGGAAATAAAAAGGACAAAGTAATCACTCAGTAAAAAGACTGTCAAGGCACACAGAAATCTCTAAGGACCATGCGATGAAACTTGAAGATCCGACATGTTTGAAGGGTAAAGATTCCAATTCAAGAAAACTCAAGTCCTATCTATCTCTTAATCTCTGAAGTGTTTTAATATGTCATATCCATCTATGACAATCTGTTGACATATATAGTCCTTAGACTGCTATTCTGATAGCCTTACTGGTAATATTGCTTGATTGTGAAAATAGTTCAAATGCTTATCACTGAACTTGTTGGGTTGATAAATCTGATGAACTGTTTTTGGTTAAGTCAATAGAATAAAAGATGAAAATGAACCATGATGAGGTCAATAATTAAGGGGGGAGTTTAGTGCATGTACATGCTTGAGTTTGTTTGGCTATCTGGTATATCACATGGTGATTTATGGAAAGACAGATTAGGTCTGTCTGGAAATTACCACTATGCATGAGAATATGCTCCGCCACGTACCAAAATTTAGAGAAATCAAATGAATAATTCATGGGGGAACTTTATGTGATCTGAACTGCAGTAGCTAATGGTTGGTTTTGATAATGCCCAATCTTCTTATTGTTGAACTGTCTTTGTTAACAGATGTTCCTAGTGTTGTCTCTCCATATGGTTGCATACTTAGTGCATAGATTTAAAATAAAAAAATCCGTTCATTCAGAATTGATTCTCAGTCGACAGGATCTCGAATCTCACCATCTTATGTCGACCGAACCATGGTATAGGTCTGTTCAAGCTTTCTATCTGCTCAGGTCTGTCGACCTGATGCCAATCCCGGTCGACCGAACTAGTATTAGGTGCTGATCAGTCTGTCTGCCCAAACAGGTCTGTTGACCTGATTCTAGGTTATGTCGACCTGATATCATTCTCCTGATCAATCTTGTGCAAGTTTGATAATTTCTATGTCAGACAAATCAATCAAATTCATCTTTTGAGGGGGAGGCTCCAATAAATTTCACTGATGCAGTCCTTCTTCCATATTCATGCATATTACATAGTGCATTTCAGGCATAAATTGAAATTTGCATTCTGCACTCATATTGCTTGAGTTACATATTGTCAGTTGTGTATTAAGATGTCAGAAGTGGAGGATGCTTTAAGGAAAATGAAAGTGGGCAAGGCCTTAGGACTAGATGGCTTACCTATTGAAGTATGGAAAGGCCTAGGAGATATTGGTATTCAGTGGCTAACTAAATTTTTTAATAAAATTTTAAAGGAACGAAGAATGCCAGAAGTTTGGAGAAAAAGTGTTGTAGTTCCTTTCTATAAAAATAAAGGAGATATTCAAAGTTGTAATAATTATCGTGGAATTAAGCTTATGAGTCTTACTATGAAACTTTGGGAAAGAGTAATTGATAAACGCCTCCGTGGTATGACTACTGTGTCGGAAAATCAGTTTGGTTTTATGCAAATAGATCTACTACAGAAGCTATTTTCTTGCTACGGCAGCTAATGGAGAAGTATAGAGAGATGAGAAAAGATTTGTATATAGTTTTTCTTGATTTAGAGAAGGCGTACGATCGAGTACCGAGAGAATTGATTTGGTGGACATTAAGAAAGAAAGGAATCTCTCAAGGATATGTTGATTTGATTAAGGATATGTACGACGGTGCTATTACTAGTGTTCGAACTATTGCTGGGGAGACTGGTGAATTTCCCGTTTCTATAGGTTTGCATCAAGGTTCTGCACTAAGTCCGTATCTCTTTGCCTTAGTTATGGATGAAGTAACTAAACAATTGCATGATGATATCCCTTGGTGTATGCTATTTGCAGACGATATTGTTTTAATTGATGAGAGTATTGATGCTCTAAATGCTAAGTTAGAGCGTTGGAGACTTGCCTTGGAGTCTAAAGGTTTTAAAATTAGTAGGAGCAAGTCAGAATTTATGCACTGTAATTTTAGTAATGGGAGAGTGGTTCAGGAAGACATGGTTCTAATTGACGGACATAACATTCCGAAGAGTAGTAGCTTTCGATACTTAGGGTCTATCATACAAGAGAATGGGGAGATTTATGATGACGTTACATATAGGATTAAGGCAGGCTGGTTAAGATGGAGAAGTGCATCAGGTGTCCTTTGTGATCGTCGTATGCCTGTGAAACTCAAAGGGAGGATTTATAGAACGGCTGTGAGACCTGCTCTTTTATATGGTACCGAGTGTTGGGCAGTACGAAAGGAACACATCCACAAAATGTGTGTAGCAGAGATGAGGATGTTGAGATGGATGTGTGGCAAGACTAAGAAAGACAAGATTAGGAATGAGCGCATCCGTAAGGACTTAGGGATAGCTCCAATTGATAGTAAAATGAGAGAAAATAGACTCAGGTGGTTTGGACATGTGTTTCGTCGCCCTAACTCAGCGCCGGTTAAAAGATGTGATCAAATCTTAGTGGATGCTAGCAAAAGAGCTCGAGGAAGGCCTAAAATGAGATGGTGCGATATTATTAGGAAGGACATTAGTTCCTTGAGTTTAAATATGAATATTGCACTTGATAGAAATCTTTGGCGGAACAGGATTCATGTAGCCGACCCCAATTAATTGGGATAAGGCTCTGATGATGATGATGATGATGATGATATTGCATGTTCCCACAGAGTGCTTGCATGATCTATATGTGGTATCAGCACCCTTGGCATTTCTATGGCCATATACTCCCTTATTAAATAATGTTGCAGTTGAAGTTATGACCAATGTGTCTCATGTCACACACTCAAGGGGATGAATTTTTAATAAACGCATTTATTTAGGGGGAGTTACACAATCATGTTCTCAATTAAATCTTTGGCATACATTTTTGATAGAAACACTAGAGAGTGATCTAGAAGGGGGGGATGAATAGATCACCTCAATTAAAAAAAATAATTCGAAGGCACACGGCAAAGAATGAGGATCAGTCAAAGGATATCGCAAAAGCTGTGCAGTAAAAGAACCAATATAGACACACCCCTTAAACAACTAGATCTGAATGTAGGCAGTGAAGGAACTAAAACAGATCCAGCAGAGAACCAACAAACCAAACAAGTGCCCACAAGTATCAAAACATCAATAACACAAGGAGGCAAAGAATTTTTAGGTGGTTCGATTGCCCACAGCAATCTACGTCCACCCCTCGTCCACACCGAACGAGGATTCCACTAGCTCAGGCTAGAAAAGCAGACTCAGTCTGCGACAACGGCTGCCTAACAGCTTGCCCCGAGGGAGACAAATCCTTCAACCAGATTCTACACCCCGTAGAACCTGAACCCTGGACTTGCTACCAGCCAATCCAGACCTGGAGGACAGTTCCTCCCTTCCTCTACATACAGGAAACCCCACAAGTGACCTCCATAGCCACTCGCAACTGGAGACACTGTCTCCCTTCCTCCACATCGGAGGGAACCAAAGAGAACACGGTTGGTAAATCAAAGGATCAGAATAAAACGAAAAAAAAAGAAACAAAATGATGTAAAATTTAGCTTCAAAGAAGCATAGACAGATGCACTGGCTGGCTGCTCTCAGAGAAACCTCTTTCTCTTTCTCCACTCAACTGGATTGCTCACGCTCTCTCTTGCTCCTGGAGAAGCTCTCTCTTCAGGTGGAGATGAACGGTAGCTTACAACACCCTTCTTCGAAGGGTTGGGTAGCTTTATATAGGAGCAGGGGCTCCGTATGGATGAGGCAAAAGAGCCCTACCAAAACTCCATTGGTCCACGTGTTAGGGAATAGAATGTTCCTTTCCTCGGATCACGTGCCTTTCATTTGCCCCTTTATCCACGAGTCAGCCTTCTGCCATTTCAGAGATCACTTGCCTCTTCTGTGAACGAGATTGTTCCCTGTAAAGGAAAGGACAGAGTACAGTTTATGCCCTGAGTTCTTAAAGGATGTATAGACTATATAGTGTAACGATCAAACATGCACATACCTTAGGTTCAGTCAAACAGGATGTGCACTGACCTTAACTTGCTGTTAATGAGACATGCTAGGACCATTGGCAGTACGCAACAAAACATGCACGGGCCTTCTATTGAAGAAATAGGAAAGTGCACAGACCATGAAATGCGTATATACAAAACATGTACCGACGCTATAGAGAGCCTAAGGCTGAACATGCATCGGTTTGAACAGTGAATTGCACGACTTCAGGTGCAGGGAAGAGAACGTGCACGGACCCTCATTACAGTGCTACAGGAAATAGCATGGACCTTGGTGTGTTTAGAGCTGAAATGTGCACCGATGTTAGATATGCAAAATGGCCTAAATGGACAGACCTTCTACTAGATGAACAGTGACATGCACCGACTGGTACAGTGGAATGCACGGACCTTCTCATGCATGCAAAGCAGAGATATGCACTGACTACATGCAGTCACAGTGCGGACGTGCACCGACCCTATCAAAGGCCAAAGGCGATATGCACTGACTTAACTCAGCACATGGCGGTTGCACGGACCTTTATGCTTAGCCAAATGAAAGGCTGCACCGGCTGCCACAGTGTTTGCTCTGACCTTGAATGCATTAGGCTAAAACATGCAACGACCCTATGTGAATCAAACAAACATGCACTGACCTTGGTGTTCAGATGCCAAAACGTGCACCGACGTTTCTTGTGCTGGCGAAGAGATTGCATCGACCGTATCGCACATATGCACAGACTTTAAAGTGAGATATGCAAACATGCTCAAACCTTGTGATGTGCAAATAAACCATGCACCGTCGTCTATAGAAGGAACAACAACATGTACAGACTCGAATGCATGATCATGCACACTAACACAGACCCTGTATGCAACTAACGTGGAGCCTAGTTGCAACTAGCACGGACCCACTTATGCACAAGGAAGACCTGCACCGACCTTTTCACGCAACACCTCAACATATGCACTGACATTGCCTATAATACTTGATGCTACATAATCTAGCATCGACTTGAAGTATGTATGAGGCTAAACTAACACCGACTTTGATTACTCAAAAGAACATGAAAGAGTCCACACTTTCAGGGTAAAATCAGAGAATGCAATATATTGACTAAAATGACTCACTTAAATTATCATCATCAAAACCACAGGGACAGGGACACAACAATTTTAAATCAAATCCGCTCACTATCTTGCACCTAAATGTGAAAATGAGTGTTAATATAAGGATAGAGGAATTTATTTTTAACACTCTAGAGAAACTAAACTTGCTGCATGGATTTTGAAGAGAAAAGTTGAGGAAAAAGTTACCTACCTCATAAAAAAAATTCTTAAATAAAAAAATGAGAAGAAAATTGAAGGTAGAGCAATGTTCAGTCTCACCAAGTAGATTGGATGCATGTCACCTGGGATGTGATATGGTTCGCATTGAAAAGTGCTATACTGAGTAATCTCTGTTCAAAATTTGGTGGAATAGTTAACCTACTGAGTAACCGGGAAGTATGGCATGTGACTCATGTGTCTCCTCACGTAAAAATGTATGATTTGAACCTGACCACTTTGGATTGAGAAATTTTTTAGAAAATTAAAAAAATGTGGTAAGAAAGTAAAATGAGGCAGAGTGAAGCCTCCAATACGCTGAAATTTGAAAATGAAGTGCAGTATAGATAGTGTTCATTTGTGTTATTTTGAAAGTCCATATATTCATATGTTTGAAATTCATTTCTTGTGTTTAATTGCTTATACAAATGGGAATTTGATTTAATGCATGTGTCCTGAAAATTTGGGTGTTTACATAAACTGCTGCCTGAGTTGTCCTAAATATTTGTACACCCTCCTTGGTGTTAAATATGAGTATCCTGAGTGATTGACTCATTTGCATTTTTTATACACCTATTCCATATTTTAATAAAAAAGGGGGAGAGATGTCAATGTTTGTCTAGAAAGAGTTTTTGCATCTGCATCTCTTTCATAGGTTGCATTCACTGTTTGCATCTCTGTTCATTATCACCACCGTTTTGCTTAAACTCATAAAATCGGCCTGACCGGTCAACAAGGGTCAATGGACCAGTCGACTTCTTTTATCTTAAAACCCCCTTTCCAGTCGACAAGGGTTTTGAAAACCCATTCGTTGTGATTCTCTCTCTCTCACTCTCAGAAATCCTTCTCCCGTCGGAAGCGAGCATTGCCCTAAGCTCTCTTCCAGTCGACAATCTCACTGCTATCCGCTCTTTGCTCTCTGCTTGTCTCTCCTATCACAGACAAGAGTTTTCTAGTTTTCTCCAGTAGTCTCCAGCAGTCTTCAGCGACTTCATATCATGGCGTCCTCATCACGGAAACGCAAGGCCCCAGAACCCTCATCTGCGCGGAAGATCCTTCTTCCACGCAGTGTGGACTTTCAAGACTAAGAGCTCCGAAGTATGTTCCCTGCTCTTCACCGTATGTTTGATGACCAGGGTTGGGTGCCCTTTCTGTCAAAGCATCGTCGATATTACCTTACTCTTGTTCAGGAATTCTTCCAAAAGCTTCAGCTCAATGAGGAGGTACTTGTGATGAAAGTCAAAGGCAAGTCATTCCTTGTTAATCATGTTTTATTTCAATGAGCTCTAAATCTTCCCATTGAGGGGGTGACTCCTGAAATAGCTGACATAGACCTAGAGGCCCCATTCACCACAATGACACGAAAACCTTTTGATGCCCAACAAGCCATGTTATCCAAACTCAATGCCTATACTTTTCTACCATTACAAAGGCTTGTTCACCATATTTTCACCACCATAATTTATCCCAAAGCTGGAGCCAGGGCGCAGGTGAATGAAACACATCGATTCATTTTCTTTTATCTCTTTGATGGGGAGAAAATCTGTTTGCCATTCTTGATATATCAACTTGTCAAAATTGTGTTTTCATGAAAAATCCCAGTCACTGCCCTATGCTTGCCATCTCACAGCTATTTTCAAGTACCATAAATTAAATCTGTCCAAAGAAGCCTATATTGAAATTCCAGCTAGAAACATTTATACTCGTCACTCCATTCAAACCTTTATGAAATTCAAAAAGGAAGGAGATGTGGTGGTCCGAACATTGCCTCACCAGCAACCCCCTGCAGAGGCTCCTGCGCCACCTTCTGAACCTCTAGTTGCACCTCCTGCTGCATCCTCTGCTCCACAGTCCCGTGATGCACAATTACCTCAAGCATCTCCACCTACAGTTGCATCATGCTAGGACATCATTCCCTACATATCTTCTCCACGGGTTGTCACTCCACCACCCTCTCCACCTCGACCACAACCCACTCCTCAGCAGCCTCCTGCCTCATCTTCCCAGCCTCTTGCTTCATCTTCCCAGCCTCATGCCTCATCTTCTCAACCACCTGGTTGGCATCATTACATATACGCTCTATTCACTCAGCTCTAGGATACCATGAACTCAATGGAATCCAGAATCAATGAAAGACTAGATAGAATGGTGTCAAGAATGAATGACAGGCTGCTCTCAGTGGAAACAAGCATTAAGGAGGCTCATCAAAGATTCTTTGAGATCAACTGTGATCTAAATCGAGCAGAGGAAACTTTCAAGAGCATGGATAAGTCTCTTCAGTACATGGAAGACAATCTTCATCACATGAGAATGGACACCAATGTTCTCAAGAGACATCTTCAGAGGACCACCATTGAGGGAGAGGATGATAGTGAGTCTGTTGGAGGTCAAGGTCCTCGAGCTCCTGTCGCACCAATTAGATCTCCTCCACGAGGGCTTCCACCACCACCACCATAGTTCAGGCCACCAATGACCATACCAGAGCTATTCAGAGCTCCTCAAGCTCCTCAACCACAAGGCCAATCATCTTGGAGAAAATGATTGGAACCCCCACTGTTACTATTTTGACGATGTCAAAGGGGGAGAAATTGTGATGAGTCATTATGGTCTTTTCTTTTCCTTTGAGTCTATATCTTGTGCTTAAGTGGGCATTGAGTGTAATGAAATCATTATGGTGTAAGTGGGCATTCGAGTGTAATGTAATGGGGCATTTGAGTGTAATGAAATGATTATGGTGGATGCTGTCAATATGAAATGATTGAGAAGTTTTTTTGTTATCAATGATGTTTTTCATCAATGAAAATTTGGTTTTGGATTCTTTGCTGTATCTGAAATTGCATGAACTGCTCAGTCTTATTTTGTTTGGTTTTGAAGTCTTGAGTGATTATTTGTGAATGGCTCAGTTTCAAAAATGAAAATTTTATACCAAACTTTGCTTTCATTTGCAATCAATTTCTTGAATCAAATTCTATTGCATGGAACTAATGTGAAAAATGACTCATAGTTGCCATCATCAAAAAGGGGGAGAATGTTCTGTACGGTGTTTTGATGATATTTAACTATGACTCATTTATCAGTTATCAATCTTAAAAATGTGAGTTATTAACTTAGATATTTAGGAAAAATAAAGATTAAATGGTTTTCCATAAAAATTGAATAAGTATCAAGGATGCAGGTTGACAGATTCAAAGGACCAGGTCAATAGGATTCAAAAATCTGGACTACAGAAGGTTTTTTTTTGAAGTACAACTGAGTCCGATCGACAGACTCAAAAGGGTCTGGTCGACAGATGTGTTCTTAGACTGTGAATACTTCCTCCGTCCAGAACCTAGTTCTGACACTATTGATAGAAGCTCCAAGACTAGTCCAAGTCCGGTCAACAGGCCTCTACAAAGTGTTTCTCTTCCAGAAGCAGAGCACAGTCCGGTCGATAGGATTGACAGTGATCAGGTCGACTGAACCTGTCATCCAGAACCCGTTGCAAAGAGCAAAATGTGAAGCTCAAGTCGACAAGCTCTTTGATCCGGTCGATAGACGCTTCATCTAGAACCTACTGTGAAGGGCAAAATGTGATGATCAGGTCGACAGGTTGTCTATAAAGAAGACAATCCAGAACCAGAGTTTGGTCTTGTCGACAGAAACTTATGGTCGACAGGATTGTGAAGGGAAATTACATACAGATCTGCGAACTTGGGCTACCCGCGCACGGGATCCAAGATACAATTATTGGGAAACGATCCAGAACCTCGTACCTCAGATTCTGGAGTCATCAAATGATCTGGATGGCCCAAATTTACATTCCCCAAGATTAGTGGCTGAGATCTATCCTGCATTCTATAAATATGATACGATTGTTTCCTGGGAGGAGAAGCATTACGAGAAAAGCATAGTTTAGCTCGTCCCAGTGAGAAGGAGGAAAGATGGAAGAGAGAGAGTGAGTAGTAGCATTCAATGATACAAGAGAGCAGTAGCTAGAGGATGGTGAGATGATGAGTAACGGTTGAATCAAAATAAAAAGAAAGCAGAAGCAGTGGGAGTTCGACAGAGAGAACAATTGCTAGAGAGAGAGAGAGAGTGAAAAGTAGTCGAAGACGGAGAGAAGGAAGAAGAGCTAGTTGAAGAAGCAATTTGCTGCATGAACGCAGCTACAGTTTTACTGCTTTAATTTTTGTTTTCTTTTGAATTTGCAAAACTCAGTTTCCATTCGTGTGTGCGTGATTGTGCCATCACTACAAGAAAAATCGAAAATATCGATGGGATTTTTCGACGGAAATAACTTTCTGACGGAAAATATTTTGTCGAAAATCAGTCGATAATTATCGACCGATTTTCGACCTATTTTTTCGGTCGAAAACCTGTCTCTAAAAAGAGAACTTTCAGAAAGAATATATTCCGTCGGAAATCCGACATCAAAATTTTTGTCACTAATATATACATATTTCTATGTAATAAATAGCAGAAATGGATAGAAATATATCAGCAGTTTCCAACGGAATCAAATTTGGTCGAAAATACGTCAGAAAGTTTCAACGTATTTCCGATCGAAATGCATTCCATCGAAAATTTCTGACGTATTTCTGACCGATTTTGATTCCGTCGGAAACCCCCTGAAATATTTATCTACCCTTCCTATAATTAGTTAATAGTATACTACAATTAATTATGTTTAATCGTAATACGAGGTTCGCCGACTAGGTGATCCGTACCGGATCGGCCCTTCTCTGGTCCAGTACGGTATGCCCGAGTCGCCACCGACTCAGCGTGCATCGATCATGTCTTCCCCATCTTCTTTCTCCTTTCCTCTCTCTCCTCCCTCTCTCTCTCTCATGGTGACTTTGCCCGACTCGGGCGATCCCGGGATGAGCAACACCGTATCGGGCTTTCTCAGATACGATATGGTACGCCCGAGCCAGACCGAGTCGGCGAAGCACGATACAATATATAAATATATGTAATAAATAATAGAAATGGATGGAAATATATCAGCGGTTTCCGACGGAATTGAATTCGGTCGGAAATACGTCGGAAAGTTTCGACGTATTTCCGACCGAAAAGCATTCCGTCGAAAATTTCCGACGTAGTTTCGATTTATTTTGATTCAGTCGGAAAGCCCTAAATAACAGAAATAGATAGAAATATATCAACAGTTTTCGACGGAATCAAAATCGGTCAGAAATACGTCAGAAATTGCCGACGTATTTCCGACCGAAATGCATTTCGTCGAAAATTTGACATATTTTTGACCGATTTTGATTCCGTCGAAAACCCCTAAAATATTTTTCTACCCTTATAATTAATTAATAGTATACTACAATTAATTATGTTTAATCGTAATACGAGGTTCGCCGACTAGGTGATCCGTACCAGATCGGCCTTTCTCTGGTCCGGTATGGTACGCCCGAGTCGCCACCGACTCGGCGTGCATCGATCATGTCTTCCCCTTGTTCTCTCTCTCTCTCTCTCTCTCTCTCTCTCGGGGAGTTTGACCGACTCGGGCGATCCCTGGATGAGCAGCACCGTATCGGGCTTTCTCAAATATGATACGGTACACCCGAGGTGGACCGAGTCGGCGAAGCACAATACAACATATAAATATATGTAACAAATAACAGAAATAGATAGAAATATATCAGCGGTTTCCGACGAAATCGAATTCGGTCGGAAATATGTCGAAAAGTTCCGACGTATTGCCGACCGAAAAGCATTCTGTCGAAAATTTCTGACGTAGTTCCGACTAATTTTGATTCCGTCAGAAAGCCCTAAATAACAGAAATAGATAGAAATATATCAGCGGTTTCCGACGGAATCAAAATCAGTCGGAATTACGTCGAAAAGTTCCGACGTATTTCCGACCGAAATGCATTCCGTCAAAATTTTTTGACGTATTTTCGACCGATTTTGATTCCGTCGGAAACCCTATGAAATATTTATCTACCCTTCCTATAATTAATTAATAGTATACTATAATTAATTATGTTTAATCGTAATATGAGGTTCTCCAACTAGGTGCGCCCTTCTCTGGTCTGGTACGGTGCACCCGAGTTGGCACCGAATAATAACTATATAATTAATTATTTAATTATAATTATTTTTATAACTTTATAACTATTTATATACTTAAATTATATACTATTTAATATACTTATATATAATTTAACTATTATTAAGTAGTAATACATTATACTTAATTATAATTAATATATCATATATATAATATAAAATTTGATTAAGCCCTTGAACACGTTCCGGGACTTACAAAAATGCTATAAAAAAATATGTGGATACTCTATCCGAAAATCCGGTGCCGCCGCTCTCCCACTCTGTCCCAGCTGGCCGGTAGAGGCTGCCACTGCCGCGAGGAGGCCTCGCCACTGCTAGAGCCGCGAAGCCCTCGCCACCACCGCTGCTAGGAGCCCTAGCTCCCCATCGCCGGTGCTGTTGCTCTCTCCCACTCTATCCCACTCGGTCGGCGCCGCCGCTCCCGCGAGGAGGCCAAGTGTAACATTTCAAGATTTCGGATCCGATATCCACGGGTTTCGGAGCGTTCCCGTGGGTCCCGTGTTACATTTCCTAAATAAAATAGAAATTATCTAAATTACAGATTTTCGGATCTCCAAATGATAAATATTAAATTTCTTTTTTCAGATGTAATGATATTTTATATTGAGTGGGATTTTATCTTATTAAAAAATGAATGAATGAGAAAAAAATGTTGAATGAATGAATGAGAAAAAAATGATGAAAATAGAAATGAAAAGAGAAAAGAAAAAGAGAGCGAGGAAAAGAAAAAAAAGAGAAGGAAAAAATTTGGGGGCGGGCCCCGTGCCCTAACCCCTCCTCTCTTCCTTCCTCTTCCTCTCGATCTCCCTCTCCTCTCTCACGATCTCACCCCCCTCTCAATCTCTCCCCCTCTCTCTCTCACCCATCCGCCTTCTCTCCCCCTAATCCCTCTTACCCTCCTTCCCCAGCACCGGTGACGCCGGCAGGCGGCTGCGGTAGGCGAGCAGAGTGGCGAGGGCGGCCGCGGCGGAGCTACACAGGGACGCTAGCGAGGGGCGAGCGGAGGCGGCAGCGGCCGCGGCCGCGAGGGCACACGTCAGCGACGGGAGAAGGGGAGACCATCCACGACAACTGTCACTACTACGGTCGGCCGTGGTGAACGACGTTGGCAAGGGTGAGCCCGGTGAGGGAGGAGCCCACAGTGGCAGCGGTGAGCTCCGGCCGCGATAGTGAGTCTCATTCGCAGTGGTGCCAGGGAACGGCGGCGGGTGAGAGAGCAATTGCGGTAGTGGCTGCCACCGGCAGAGACAGTAGCGGCTGTGGCTTGGAGCCGGCGTGGAGGACAAGCCGACAGCGACGGTGGTGACCCAACAGTCTGATCGGAGGTGAACTCGTGGAGGCAGCTTCGCGGGAGCGTGCAAGTGGAAGGACACCACCCCACCGCCGGTATTCCCTTCTCTCCCTCTCCCGTTGGCCCCCCTCCCCCTCCCTGCTCCCTCCCTCTCTCATTCTCACTCTCACACAGGCACACGCACACACAGACACACAGGGAGGGGGAGGGGCTCGGCCCCCTCTCCCTGCTCCCGCCCTTTCTCACTCACTCTCACATACAAACACAAGCACACACTCAGCCGATCCCCTCACCCTCACTATCTCACACACGTAGATATAATAATTTATTTTTATTTTATTTAATATATTTTTGTATTCATCTTAGGACAATCGATCGAGGGGACGGGAACGAAAGAATCAGGGGTTTTTTTATGAATAATTAGTAAGTAAAAATTTGAATTCATTTTTATATGTTGTTTCATTTTATTTTAATTTATGTAATCTTACTTAGATTTATTGGTAGGCTTTCTTGTTTAATATTAACTAAATTAGTAAGGGAAGGGGGCGGGGAAGGGAGGGTGGGAGGGTGATGGGAGGGGAGGGGAGGGGGGATGAGGGAAGGGTAGGGAGGGGAAAGGGGGGCTCGGCAGGATATGGCGCGGAGGGGAGGGAAGGGTAGGGAGGAGCTGATCCAACTTCATCTTATCGAATCTGACGAGCCACTTTAGTTGTCTATAGAGTACGAAGTGGAAGAAGTCGATCCAACTGAGCTAAATGAAGTAATTATTGGGCAGGAGGAGTCCTCTGAGGAGGAAGAGTATGAATCTAGTGAGAATGAGGAAGATGACGAAGATGAGGCTGAGTTTGATATATCTTCAGCATCTGAAGATGAAATAGATAATGATTGAATATTTTGTAAGAAATTTAACATATATGCACTTCTTATAATTATTACTGACTGTTATGAATCGTAATTAGTTGTGGACTAATATGCACTACTTTTATTGTTGTCAATAATGAGATGGTTCGAGGAGGTCGTACTGGGAGTTCGAGGAGAGGTGGCAGTGGGAGGGGTTCTACTCCCTTCTCTGCAGCGTCTACTCCGACTTCTGCGCCACTCCCATCGCCTGCACCCAGTATGTTTATTTAAATTCTCAGATAAATGATTAGTGATTATGTACTTTATTTTGCTCACGACATTTCATTCTTACAGGTCCGAGTGCCTTTGCACCAGCTGTACAGAGTACACCGCTCCCATCACGTTCTACTGGTATATTTATTTAAATTCTTAGGTAAGTGAGTAGTGATTATGCACTTTATTTTGCTCACGATATTTCATGTTTACAGGTCCGAGTGCCTCCGCACCAGCTGTATAGAGTACACCGCTCCCATCACTTTCTGCTGGTATGTTTATTTAAATTCTTAGGTAAATGAGTAGTCATTATGTACTTTATTTTGCTCACGATATTTCATGTTTACAGGTCCGAGTGCCTCCGCACTAGTTATACAGAGTACACCGCCCCCACCACGTTTTACTAGTATGTTTATTTAAATTCTTAGTTAAATGAGTAGTGATTATGTACTTTGTTTTGCTCACGATATTTCATGTTTACAGGTCCGAGTGCATCCGCACCGACTGTACAGAGTACACCATTCCCACCACATTCTATTGGTATGTTTATTTAAATTTTTAGGTAAACGAGTAGTCATTATGTACTTTGTTTTGCTCACGATATTTCATGTTTACAGATCCGAGTGCCTCCGCACCAGTTACACAGAGTACATCGACCCCACCATGTTTTACTGGTATGTTTATTTAAATTCTTAGTTAAATGATGAAAATTCTATATGTTTATTTGTTGAATAAATAGTTTTTTAATTATGAAAATTCTGATTAACTACTATTTTACTTGTAACAGGTACGCCGGGCACACCACCTGCGATGGTTGGCTCGTCCGCCCACCCGGGCACACCATCGGTAGACTATGCTACTAGCCATCACGAGGGCGAGCAACTTCTGCTGTAGGAGGGACGCAAGCCATGTTGGGTCTCTAGGTAAATATTTAAACCCATGAATTATGTTCGTTATCTATCCATCAACTATATAATTGCTGGCTATCATTTTAACATATGTAATTGCAGGGATAAAGTAGAGCCCAATGACGCTTCTCGTTTTATTACCTACACCATTGTGCGACATGTGTCGGGCCCATATAAGTCATTTTGAAAGTTTCCTCAGGATATCCGCAATCGATTGTACGACGAGTTCCTGGTATATAATTTAATCTTTTAAATTACATATTTTCCAACTCCGCAATTTCAATAGACTAACTTATAAAATTTGAATTCTTGACAACGAGGATATCAATTTGTGAGGCCAGTTGACGCTGGACGAGCTCGGCGTGCATGGGAGGCCACATCAAGTGTAAATTATAAGCATAAATTATACAGCTGTCGGGACCGTGCCCAGGCTGCAGCCGAGGGGAGCGAGGACCGTGCCCTCTGGAAGGCACATGGCCCCGTATGGATGAGGAGGGAGCACTGGGAGGTCCTCTGTGATAGATCGGCCGAGGCTGATTGGATAGCCAAATCCGAAAAAGTCGAACACGCCTGTGCGTCACATCCATACGTGCATCTCCATACTTCTGGGTCCGTTTCCTTCGCGACCCAGAAGGAGAGATTGGTAAGTAATAATCTTAATTTTATTATATTTTATTTCTTATATGTCTTTATTTATTCTCTATAACATGTATGACAGGAAAAGGAGAGGGGTGGTACGGTCCCGTACCGCGATTTATTTGCTAAAGTTCACCAAGTGAAGGGGACCGGTCGGTATGTGAGCGAGAGAGCTCACTCGGTAGTGGTAAGATTATACACATACACATTTCTTTTTTATTTCAATTTTTAAATAGGATTGATTAATATGAAATTTATAATATTTTTTATTCAATTTGCATGAGTCATATGACAGGCATATGACTGAAAAGTACGGGGAAGAGGAGACGTAGCGGCCGCAGTTAGATCATGAGGCATGGGTAGTAGCAACCGGCCCACTGAAGAAAGGACGAGTATACGGTTTTGGACAGAGCTTGGACACCGGCCCGATTCTAGCATCTTGTGCTAGCTCAGCTCCGTCCCGCTCCAGTAGCAGTTCTTTCTCTACTCCCCCCACCGGCACTTCTACGAGCCATATCAGATCTATCGTCCGAGATGAGGTAGATGCCATCGAGACACGCATTGCCCGGGCGGTTGCTACCCTCCTCTCCCAGGCGGAGATTTTGACTCAGGGAGCACCCTCGAGCACATCACAACCCCCTCATGTGAGTATTTAATTTAACTTTTAATTTCGTAGACTTTAGAGTTATAATATTACTACTTAGTTCAAAGATTTCAGCTTTGAGAGTCTAAGATTTGAAACATGAAATCAAAAATTGATCCAACACAAAAGAGCTGGGGTTTCGGGGGTGTAAGATGTGAAATATTGGTCTAATTAGTGTGTAGATTGTTCCAACACAACCTGGGTGGGGAGTGTGACTTAGGGGAGCTGATGGAATCTAAAACAGATATCCGGTTTGGGCTCGACGCTCAAACTATCCATTTCCAAACTAATTTAGTTTGAAATAAATCCAAGGTTTGGGGTTTCGGGGGTCCAACATGTGAAATATCGATCTGATCGACATGCCGATTATTCCAACACGACCTGGGTGGGGAGTGTGACTAGGAGGAGCTGACGGAATCCAAAACGGATACCTGGTTTGGGCTCGGCGCTCAAACTATCAATTTCCAAACTAATTTAGTTTAAAACAAATCTAAGCCTTGGGGTTTCGGGGGTCTAAAATGTGAAATATCGATTTGATCGACGTGTCAATTGTTCCAGCACGACATGGGTGGAGAGTGACTTGAGAGAGCTGACGGAATGCAAAATGGATACCCGGTCTGGCCTCGGCGCTCAAATCAAAACTAATTTAAAGAATTCATCTTCATATTATCTACTTTCGAATTTAGAAAATCAAAAAGATATTTAATTAAATTTATTAATAATTATTTTTATTTAAATCTGTTTCATATTATTTTTCCTGTGATGTAGGATCCTCCTGCAGCTAGTGATGGTGGAGATGTTATGGATGAGGATGATCCGTGGATATCTCCTGATTTTTTTTATGATATTGTGAAAAAATGACACTTTTGAATTAATGTAACTGTAACTTTTTTTATTCATTGAGCTATGTGTTGTGGATGTTGTTTATTGTGTGTTGTGGATGTTGTTTATTACATGTTTTATGTTGAGTTGCGTAGGTCGTGTGTTATATAATTGTTTGGTGTATATTTTAAACATGTTTTTAAAATTTTTAAATATATATAAAAAATGGAGAGGAGTTTTAGACGGAATTCCGACTATGTGTCGAAAATCCGTCAAAAATTATCGACGTTTTTTCGACAGAAATATGTTCGTCGGAAATATGTTTCATTTTATTATTATGTATTATCGACGTTTTTTCTACGAAAAACTGTTCCGTCGGAACAATTTCTGACGGATTTTTCGACGAAAACGTTTTCGTCGAAAACTTTCTTAAAATTATTATTAATTAAATTTATATATTACCGATGAAAGATCGACGAAATAAATTTTCGTCAGAATTTTTATCGACGTATTTCTGACGTAATACCATCTGTCGAAAATATTTTTAATTTTAATATTAATTAAAAGAATATATTACCGACGTCTTTTTCTATAGAATTATTTCTGTCAGAATTATTAATTTATTTTGTTATTATTTAAAGCTATTAATTATCGACAGAAATACAGACAAAAATATCGACTGAATTGGTTAGTCGGTAATTTCCGACAAACTTCTGACGGAAATATATTCCGTTGGAAATTAGCGACCTTATTTTTCCAAGAGACTAATTCCGTCAGAAATCGGTCAAAAATATGTTGGAAAAGTCATTTCCGACAGATTTTTGACTGATTTTCGACGGAATCTGTCCGTAGAAAATTACCAGTATTCTTGTAGTGGATGTTGGCACAGACTCAGTTTATCTGAGCACATTTGTGAGTGTCTGTATGCTGTTGGATTTTAGATCCAGAGTGCGTGTGGTTGTGTGGGGATTTATCCCTACGTGTGTGTGTGTGTGAGGGGTTCATCCCCGTTCAAGCTGTGTATCAACTGTTGGTTGGGGACTTGTCCCCGTGTGTGTGTTGCTGCGGTTGCAACGTAGGAAGCTTCACCGGGTTTGGTGAGGGGTGGACGAGCCCGGTTTTGGTCCCGAACCACCTTAAAAATTGATGTGCCTTTGTGTGAATGCCTGTGCAATTGCTCCATCTCATCTATCCCCTTCACAGGTACATTTGCATGATATCTCACACACCATGGTGCTTCAGTGTATATCTGCTTGCTGCACACTTTAATTAATCTAAATTTACTTCAAAGAGTTTGAGTTCGACTCATCAAATCACACACCACAGTTTTACGAATACTAAGTGTTTGAATCAGTTCCACTGTGTGCATTTGTTTAAGTCTTTTAGTTTTTAGTGACTCATTGTTTTTAAAGGGGGCAATCAATTCACCCCCCTCTTGATTACTGTTGTACAAAGGGACCCAACATGGCCCACCTAAACCCTGCTCGCCTAAACCCCAACCCAAAACAAAAAAAAAGAAAAAAAATGGTGATGGTCCTTGTAAGCCAAGCCCCCAGCCTTGACCGCCTAAACCCAGCCCTCCCAGCCTTGACCGCCTAAACCTCCCGGCCTAACAAAAAAAAAAAAAGAGGTAAGAAGAGGCCAGCCTGCCTAAACCCCCAAAGGAGTTACGCGGGCCAGCGCTAGCCCCCTATCCTTGTCCACCTAACCTTTCTAACCCCTTTACGCAGGCCTATCCCAGCCCTCAACCCCCTTACGCGGGCTAGTTCCATCCCTCTTCAACCATGAGCCTATAAAACCCCTTGGGAGGCCAAGGGTCACATACATCACCTACATTACACGCATTACAATAGGCAACACAAGGAGCACACAAGAGTTTGCATACATTTACGGAGCATGAAAGCGCGGAGGCTTGTTGTTTTGCGTTCTTGACTAAGCACATGCCGATGGTATATCACATCACCACCCCTCTAACTATGTCTAGACAACTTACAAAAAACTCCCAGTTGAACATAATGTGTAAAGGCTTAATGCATCCACATGAATATTATATGTCTCACAGTAGGCAGAGGCGTTTGTAAAACCATGGCATGACCCGGGGACCACTATCAATATTAGAATTGTCCCATGGCTTGCACCTCCTTGTATTTGGGCCTTTAGCACCCCTCTATCATGCCTTTTACAACACCTCTTAATGTAGTATACTCAATGTCACGTCTCAAATCAGTAGCTGCGGAAACTACTCGATCGAAACGTGGTAGTGAGACAGTCATGACAATTAGAGCAACACAACTGAATAAAAGACAACACCACTAGACACAGAGAGGCCAAAATTTAACAAAAATATAATTTTATTATTAATAATAATTATAAATTTTGAGTTGAATTATAATAATAGACTCGAATAAAAGGAAAAGGAAAAGGAACAAGACTCTCGACTCCAAACTAGACTCAAGAAAACATGAAAAAGACTCGGGTCTCTAAAGTTTCAGGTGCATTCGATCACTCTTGCCCATTCCTAATTACATGTACTCCAACTTTCAAATTACATGAAAAAAATGTGAAAGAACGAGGGTGAGCAAGAAGCTCAGTAGGATTTATATCATAACGTCAGACAGAATTTAAGTAATTAACATTTTAATAGTGTGAAAAAAGACTGTAAGAACGGTACAATTCCATAAATAAGTAAATTCGAAAGACTTTAACCACAGATTGAGTCAGGTTCAAGATAGAGTTAAATAGATGAGATCAAGTATAACAATTCAATTCGAGCAAGACAAATATCATGATGATTACATAATAAATCAAGTGAAGCCATAACTGAATATGTACAAGTGATCAACATTTATAGAGTTGGCCATTCATCAAGTCAAGTAAGTAAGTACTTTCATGTATTCATGCCAAATGAATGTTTATATATCTCATGTAGAAGGTGAATGTCATAGACTTATCACGCAAGCAATACTTTTGTGCAATGCCACACTTAGTCATTACAAACTTCCATGAGTAACTAGTACTTTCGGGTGCTCCACCCAGAACCAGACCGGGCCCTTATGGTGCGCTAGCATTGAGGGGTGGATCAGAGATCCAAAGTAAAAATCTAGACATCCACATTATATTGTAATGGCCAAGAAATTCCAATAACAAGCTCATGTAATCGAGACAATCAAGCCAATTCCAATGATCCGAGATCAAGATAGTAAGTCATTAAAGAAAATGACTTTGAAAAGGATAATCAAGGTATAAGCTCATCAATTAAGAAGACTCAAAGACATAACCCTAAGAAGGGTCAAGGATGACAAGAAAATAGCAGCGAGAAGCTAGAATTAGGAATGAAATCCATAGTTTCCACATCACAAACGTAGAACATAATTCCGAGATACTGGGTTGAACGTGGTCAGTTCCAGGGCCGCGACATGAACGCGTCCCATCAGGTCGACCCGATCAAGCTCAAACACTCGAGACACGAAAAATGGCAGTGTGAGTCATGGCATGATCACGTCATATTAGACGGTCGCGTTCAATGAACGCGTCTAGTCAACCCGATGCGTCAATACTTGGACGACAAGTTCATGGAGGATTGACTAGATCGCGGTTGTGGTGCCCACCGTGATGGTCATAAACACAGTCAGGATAAAGGCCATGTTCAATCAGGTCCAGATAAGATAGCAGTTTGTGTGTCAGCTACCTACTCAAAAAGAACCTGAACGCGGTGCCTGTAGAGGCCGCGCTCAGAACAAAGACAACATAACATAGATAGAACCTTGTTCTGCCTTTCCATAGGGCGGTTGAACCCTATCCTACATAGTAGGACGAGGATTCCAGTGTTTGCAAGGCTGTTAGTGGTATAACCAGCTCGACGTCTTAGTGGAAATCCCAGGCTCGCGGAGACTTACGGAGATCTTGATGAAGTAGTTCCAGTCTGACGGAAGGAATACATGGCGAAGGGTCCTAACTTCACCAAGAATTAGGGTTCCTATAACACTACTAGAAACTAGTAAAGTGATAGATCCATTGCCATTGAGGTGACATGGCGTTCTACAATTCAAATAATACTCATAATTTAACCAACACATCGGTGGTTTAAAGGTGACAAATCAAATTCTTTACATTCACCTACATATTTAGACATGGAAGAACATAATCATATTGCTGAAAGGACAGAACAATAGGATGGTAAGATCAATCGCAAGAGGAAATCACATTAGATCAAAAGGATTATTCAATATTCTATAATAATTACCTATCTAGTGGGTTGTTTAAACGACATGTTCACAGAAAACATGATATTTGAACTGGAAATCATGCAAGTTTGACAGATGAAAGACTTCAGGTTTCGGGTGAACCCTGTATATAACACGGTCTTCATGGGAACCGCCACCTGAACGTGGTCTACATGGTCACTGCGATCAAAACATGTTCGAACAAAATTATCTAATTTTTTGAATGTAATATTAGAGATTTTGTTCGAGGAAACACCTACCTTTAACTCGCTCAAAGGAAGGGGGAAAAAGGAATGACGATGCCCCAATGCTCGACCAAAACTTGCCTCCTCCTCCACAAAGCATGCTCCTCTCACACCCCACCGTTTCCCAAAACCATCTATGGTTGGCTAAGGAGGATTTGGGGTAGGTTTTATAGGGTTTAGAGCTCCTAAGAGTCCTTATTAGGGCAAGGTTTCAAGGATAGCGCCTCACTCCAAAAATATTGGTTTCTATCCTAATCTAGCACCTCCAGCCCCATTCTAACCCTAATTAGGTTAGGGTTTAGGCAAGGAATGACCTCAGCTTAATGGGCTAGGGTTTGGTTGCGGGATTAAGCCCAATTGATTAGGTTTTAACCCATTAAATCCACTTGGAATTAGGGTTTCTGAAAAATACGAATTCCAGACCTTTTATTCCGACTTAGCCCAATTAGACCCATCTCTTAATTGATATTTTTTATTTTTTATTAGCTTATTACAATATTATGATAAATTTTCATTTTTACTTGACCCATTTCATCGTTATACGAATTTTCGTTAGCCTATTTCTTAATTTACAATTAATTCAAACTTCCTATTTAGTTCATATTCATTAGATGGAATTATCCTTATTTTATTTAAAGAATTATACTTATTTGAGTATTAGATTTATTCTAAATTTGGGTTTCTGTAATTGTGCCTCAAAATACTAAGTTCCCTTCATTGTTATTCGAATTAAATTTATAGCATAGCGAATTATTCACTCTTATTTATGTATTTTTTTGGCCCTTTTTAAAATAACTAAATAGCATTTAAATAAAGAGGATTGTTAAAGTTATTAAATGCTAAGTTACTAGAAATTCGAATGTATATAAATATATTTTAACTCGTTCAATTGAGTGGTGTTACTTTAATCGAATATTAAATTAATTATTTATTCACTATATCACTAATTTATTGTTCTTTCATTCCCTTTTTCTTTATTCACATAAATTCTATCTGATTTGAATTTTAAGCAAAATTACTAGGCTTAATTCACAACATAATTTCATATATTTCTTTTTCTTCATTTTCATTTCAATTATATACTTTATCTTTATTTTAACCTTTATTAATTAACGACAATAAAAGACAACACCACTAGACACAAAGAGGCCAAAATTTAACAAAAATATAATTTTATTAATACCAATAATTACAATTTTTGAGTTGAATTACAATAACAGACTTGAATAAATGGAAAAGGAAAAGGAACAAGAGTCTTGACTCCAAACTAGACTCAAGAAAATAAGAAAAGGACTCGGGTCTCTAAAACTCCAGGTGCACTCGATCACTCTTGCCCATTCCCAATTGCATGTACTCTAACTTCTAAATTACCTGAAAAAAATGTTAAAGAACGAGGGTGAGCAAGAAGCTCAGTAGGATTTACATTCCTATCACTTGACAGAATTTAAGTAATTAATATTTTAATAGTGTGAAAAAAGACATTATGCAAGAACGGTACAATTCTATAAACAAGTAAATCCGAAAGACTTTAACCACAAATAGTGTCAGGTTCAAGGAAGAGTTAAATAGATGAGATCAAGTATAGAAATTCAATTCGAGCAAGACAAGTATCATGATGACTACATGATAAATCAAGTGAAGCCATTACTAAACATGCACAAGTGATCAACATTTATAGAGTTGGCCATTCATCAAGTCAAGCAAGTAAGTACTTTCATGTATTCATGTCAAATGAATGTATATATATATCATGTAGAAGGGGAATGTCATAGATTTATCACGCAAGTAAGTACTTTATTACAATGTCACACCTGGTCATTACAAACTCCCATGGGCAACTAGCACTTTTGGGTGCTCCTCCCAAAACCAGACCAGGCCCTTTATGGTGTGCTGGCATTGAGTGGTGGATCAGAGATCCCAAGTAAAAATCTTGACATACATATTATATTTTAATGGCCAATGAATTCCAATAACAAGCTCATGTAATTGAAACAATCAAGCCAATTCCTATGATCTGAGATGAAGATAGTAAGTCATTAAAGAAAATGACTTTGAAAAGGATAATCAAGGTATACTCATCAATTAAGAAGACTCAAGGACATAACCCTAAGAAGGGTCGAGGATGACAAGAAAATAGCAATGAGAGGCTAGAATTAGCACTACAAGAAAAAGCGGTAATAGGGATAGAAATTTTCGATGGACAAATTTCCATATGAAATCTGTCCCTAATTACAAGATTTTCGACGGAAAGTACTTCTTTCACAAATCCGTCCTAAATTAGGGACAGATTTTTGATGGAAGTAATTCCGTCCCAAATCCATCCCTAATTCGGGATGGATTTGGAACGGAAGGATTTTTCGTCAAAAAAAGTAAGAATATTTCCTACTGAAAACACTTCATCCCAAATTCGTCCCAAATTAGGGACGGATTTGTGATGGAACTATGATCCGTCGGAAATAACAAGAATTATATTTTAAAAAAAATATTCCTATTATTTTCGATGGATCATAATTCAGTCACAAATTCATCTCTAATTTGGGACAGATTTAGGACGAAAGTTGTTTTCGTCAGAAAAATACTTAATTTTTCTGACGGAAACTACTTCAGTCCCAAATTCATCCCAAATTAGGGACGAATTTGTGATGGAATTAATCTATATGAAATCCATCCTTAATTTGGGAATGATTTGGAATAGAAGGATTTTCCGTCAGAAACAACAAGAATATTTCTAATAGAAACTACTTCCGTCCCAAATCCATCCCAAATTAAGGACGAATTTATGACAAAAATATGAGCCGTTGGAAATAGCAAGAATCATATTTAATATATATATATATATATTCTTATTATTTTCGACGGATCATAGTTATGTCCCAAATCCGTCCCTAATTTAGGACGGAAGTATTTTCGGTCGGAAATATTCTTATTTTTTAGATGGAAAATCCTTCCATTCCAAATTCGTCCCAAATTAGGGACGGATTTGGGATGGAATTAATTCCGTCAAAAATCTGTCCCAAATTTGCATGACCTTCTTGTTGTCCCCGAAGGACATAGGACGTGGTCGAGGGAGGGGCAACGAGGAGGTGGGCGAGTCTTGGTCAAGTGGTGATGAGGGAGGTAACTAGGAAGCCGAAAACCTAGAGGAGGAAAGCTTAGTCGAGGACTCCAAGCGAGGTTAGTTTGTTGTTGGAGTTGGTCTCTGTTTTCCTTCTCGGGCTCACCATCCGCCGCTCCCTGTTCCTCCCCCATCGCTAAGCGCCCCCCCCCCCCCCCCCCCCCCCGCACATTTTTTTTATAGAAATGAGGCAAAAAAGGAGGGGTAAAAACGGGAAATAGCCATACCCCCTCCCAACCCCCACTACACGGAGAACCATTACAGGTTCCCAGCAAAGGGCCCGGATAGAGCAAGTTAGAGAGGGATTGGGAGGGCACTGTAGAAGTATTCGTTGTCGTGAGAGAGAGAGAGAGAGAGAGAGAGAGAGAGTTGGGGGGGCTGTAGAAGTCGTTGTCCTCTGCTATGGAAATTGTTAGTACAGTCAGAGGCATGCAGAGGGGCGGTGGCGGGTGCAGGGAAGGCTTGGAGGGGATGGGCAAGGATCAGGAGGGAGGGGAGGGGGATGAGATAGCAGGGGAGGGCGCGAGAGGGGTGGCGGAGAAGGTGAGGGGAGTGCCGGGGGGTATAGTTCCAGAAGTGGGAGCGGAGGTGGGGAGGGGGGAGGAAGGGGAGGGAGATTTGGGACGGAATTACATCCGTCTGAAATTTATCCCTAATTTGGGACGGATTTGGAACGGAAGGAATTTTCGTCAGAAACATCAAGAATATTTCTGATAGAAACTTCATCCGTCCCAAATTAGGGACGAATTTGTGACGGAACTATGAGCCATCAGAAATAACAAGAATCATATTTAAAAAAAATATATATATTCCTATTATTTTCGACGGATCATAGTTATGTCCCAAATTCGTCCCTAATTTAGGACGGATTTGGGACGGAAGTATTTTCAGTCGGAAATATTCTTATTTTTTTCGATGAAAAATCCTTCCGTTCCAAATCCGTCCCAAATTAGGGACAGATTTGGGACGAAATTAACTCCATTAAAAATCCATCCCAAATTTGCATGACCTTCTTCTTGTCCCCAAAGAACATATGACGTGGTCGAGGGAGGGGCAACGAGGTGGTGGGGGAGTCTTCGTCAAGTGGTGATGAGGGAGGTAGTTAGGAAGTCGAAAACGAAGAGGAGGAAAGCTTAGCTGAGGACTCCAAGCGAGGCTAGTTTGTTGTTGGAGTTGGTCTATGTTTTCCTTCGCGGGCTCGCCAACGTCTGTCGTTCCCCATTCCTCCCCCATCGCTAACCGCCCCCTCTCCCCCGACGCGCATTTTATTTTTATAGAAATGGGGTGAACAAGGAGGGATAAAAATAGGAAATAGCCACACCCCCTCCCAACCCCCACTACACGAAGAACCCTCGCAGGTTCCCAACAAAAGGCCTAGATAGAGCGAGGTAGAGAGGGATTGGGAGGGCACCGTAGAAGTATTCGTCATCATGAGAGAGAGAGAGAGAGAGAGAGAGAGAGAGAGAGAGAGAGAGAGAGAGGTTGGGGGGCTGTAGAAGTCGTCGTCGTCTGCTATGGGAGTTCTTAGTACAGTCGGAGTCATGCAGAGGGGCAGTGGCGGGGGTGGGCAGGGAAGGCCCTGAGGGGATGGGCAGGGATCAGGAGGGAGGGGAGGGGGACGGGATAGCAGGGGAGGGCATGAGAGGGGAGGTAGAGAAGGTGAGGGGAGTGCCAGGGGGTATGGTTCTAGAAGTGGGAGCGGAGGTGGGGAGAGGGGAGGGAGATTTGGGACAGAATTACATCCGTATGAAATTCGTCCCTAATTTGGGACGGATTTGGAGCGGAAGGATTTTCTGTCAGAAACATCAAGAATATTTCTGACGGAAACTTCATCAGTCCCAAATCTGTCCCAAATTAGGGACGAATTTGTGACGAAACTATGAGCCGTCAGAAATAACAAGAATCATATTTAAAATTGATATATATTCCTATTATTTCTGACGGATCATAGTTCTATCCCAAATCCGTCCCTAATTTAGGACGGATTTGGGACGGAAGTATTTTCAGTCGGAAATATTCTAATTTTTTTCGACGGAAAATCCTTCCGTTCCAAATCCGTCCGGAATTAACTCCGTCAAAAATCCGTCCCAAGTTTTTATGACCTTCTTCTTGTCCCCAAAGGACATAGGCGTGGTCGAGGGAGGGGCAATGAGGAGGTGGGGGAGTCTTCGTCAAGTGGTGATGAGGGAGGTAGTTAGGAAGCCGAAAATGAAGAGGGGGAAAGCTCAGTCGAGGACTCCAAGCGAGGTTAGTTTGTTGTTGGAGTTGGTCTCTATTTTCCTTCTTGGGCTCGCCAACGTCCGCCGTTCCCCCTTCCTCCCCCATCGCTAACCGCCCCCCCTCCCCCCCGACGCGGATTTTATTTTTATAGAAATGGGGTGAAAAGGGAGGGGTGAAAATGGGAAATAGCCGCACCCCCTCCCAACCCCCACTACACAAAGAACACTCGCAGGTGCCCAACAAAGGGCCCGGATAGAGCGAGGTAGAGAGGGGTTGGGAGGGCACTGTAGAAGTATTTGTCATCACGAGAGAGAGAGAGAGGTTGGGGGGCTGTAGAACTCATCGTCGTCTGCTATGGGAGTTGTTAGTACAGTCGGAGGCATGCAGAGGGGCGGTGGCGGGGGTGGGTGCAGGGAAGGCCCTGAGGGGATGGACAGGGATCAGGAGGGAGGGGAGGGGGACGGGATAGTAGGGGAGGGCGTGAGAGGGGAGGCAGAGAAGGTGAGGGGAGTGCCGGGGGTGTGGTTCCAAAAGTTGGAGGGGAGGTGGGGAGAGGGGAGGAAGGGGAGGGAGGGGGAGGGGAGGTGGGGACATAGGATGAAGGGGAGAGGGGGATTGGCGCCCATGCAACAGACCCCTCCGCCGTCCTAGGCTTCCGTGCCCTTTCCCGGGCATAAGACTTTTAAATAATTTTTTGGACGGAATTATGTCTGTCAAAAATATTAGAAATGTATATATATTTGAAATATAAGATGTTTTCGATGGAATTTCTTTCCGTAAAAAATTTCGTCTCTTTTATTAGGGATGGAGTTTACGACAGAAATACCCCCCAGTACTCGAAACTGGGTCACAGGACTCACGGCCCTGATCATACTTATAGTCCACGTGAAAACCATTTTTCGAGTAAACCAACAGAAATTCCGTTTGCTATTACAGACGGAATTTCTGACGGAAACATTTGTCCGTCGGTAATTAATGGTGGTTTCTGACGGAATTTTCGACGGAAATCTTTTCCGTCGGAAACCAATATTCAACACCACCTATTTTTCTTATGTCGACCCCGCCTATGAGTCAAATGCCGAAAGAATGTCTGACGGATATTATTTCTGTCGTAAATTTTAGACGGCTTTGTGACGGAATTATGATCCGTCGAAAATAACAATGCTCATATTTAAAAAAAATATATTCTTATTTTTTCAATTCATGCCTTTCCATGTTTACACATTAATTTGCGACCACTGTGGTGGACACAAATTCTTCCACAATACCATTCCGGAAATTGACCCTTCCCTTCCTTGTTTTCATCACCTTTTCGACTTGGGAAATGGTTCCTATAGCTTTCTAAGGCAGTGAGGACACTTGGAGGAAGTATTTCCCTCTCCAAATCCCATTGGAACCCCATTTTCTATTTTTGAGAGAATTAAATCTCCGAATTTCCAAGTATATAAAGATGACTCTTCTCCCATCTGTGTTTAAGGCTAAATCTATTGATCTTGGGGAGACTTTGCTGGATGAAAGCCTCAAGGAGGAACCTCCCATGTGTTTAAAGGTACATCCTTTGGAGCTCTTCAGTCTAGATGGAAAATACTTCCGTCCCAAATCTGTCCCAATATATATATATATATATATATATATATATTCTTATTTTTTCTAACGGATCATAATTCCATCACACATTCATCCCTAATTTAGTTTGGTTTGGTTTTGATTTGGTTATTAAGATCCGTCGAAAAAAATAAGAATATATACATAGGGATAGACTTGTTATTTCCGACACATCATATTTATGTTCCAAATTTGATTTGGTTTGGTTTTGATTTTCGGGAAACCGAACGGAACCGAATAACTTGAATTTAAGTATATTTTTGTAAAGTTAATATTAGTGTATATATACCCATTAACTCTAATTCTAAAAGCCTTACCCAATTTTAAGAATATTTTTGTTAATTTAATATAAATGTATACATAACTATTAAATGTAATTCTAAAAGTCTAACCCCTGCTGTCTCGATGAGCTTTCTGAATCTAATGTTATGAAGTAAGTTTCAAATCAACTTCCATTTAAGTTATTAGCTTTTTATGTGAAAATATTTTGGAGCTTACTCTTGCAAATTATAACTTTTGATGTTATTTTTTTAATATTTACTTTATTTGGTAGAAATTATTTTACCCTACCTTTCGTTACTCTCTTTTGAATCCACTATAATTTCTAAAAGGGGACAAGAATATGGTTCAAATCGAACCAAACCGAATTAATTTTGTTTGATTTGATTTCAAAGTAATTTGGTTTGGTTTGGTTCGGGTTGAACCCTTAATTTGGCTCTGTTTGGTTTGAGAAAAATTCTATTAAAACCAAACCAAACCAAACCGTGCTTACCCTTAGACAAAGCTAACCTTCTTCATGTCCCCCAAGGGCATAGGACGTGCTCGAGGGAGGGGCAACGAGGAGGTGGGGGAGTCTTCTTCGAGGGGTGATGAGGGAGGTAGCTAGGAAGCCGAAAACGAAGAAGAGGAAAGCTCAGTCGAGGACTCCAAGCGAGCTTAGTCTGTTGTTGGAGTTGATCTTTGTTTTCCTTCCCGGGCTCACCAACTTTCGCCGTTCCCCGTTCCTCTCCCATCGCTAACCGCCCCCCCCCCCCCGACGCACATTTTATTTTTATAGAAATAGGGCGAAAAAGGAGGGGTAAAAATGTGAAATAGCCTCACCCCCTCCCAATCCCCACTACGCGAAGAACCCGCAGGTTCCCAGCAAAGGGCCCAGATATGTTGTGTACGTGGTTTTGATGATGTCTAACTATCACTCATTAATCAGTTTATTAATCATAAAATATGTGCAATTAATTCAGATTCTCTGAGAAAATTAAGATCGAATGATTTTCCATGAAAATTTGACTAAGTGTGAAGTTTGCAGGGCTACAGGATCAAGCCAACGTCGACAAGATAACTAATGGGCAAGTTCCCATAATTACTAGAAACAGAATCATGTAATCATCCAGTCGACAGGAGAAGAAGTTCAGGTTGATAGACTCAAAAGCCCAGGGCTTCATCTAGAAGGGCCTCCTGATCATGTCGACAGACTCCAAGAGTCTGTTAAAGCCCAGTTGACAAGACTTGCTATCCAGAGCCCACTGCAAAGGGCTAAGTCTAAAGTTCAGGTCGACAGCCTCTTTGATCCGGTCGACAAAAGCTTCATCCAGAACCCATTGCAAAGGGCAAAATGTGAAGTTCAGGTTGACAGGCTCCTTGATACGGTCGACAGGCTCCTTGATTCGGTTCGCGGCTATAGCTCTTCAGCTCATTTCTTTCCTTTTGGATGCCCTAAATGCTTATATAGGGCCTTCTAGAAGCTGTCCTTCGACCCTCACACACGGCAACAAGGAATACTCACACAAAAGATGCCTTTCTATCATCCACACGTGATGGAGACATGCTGATCGGGCTTCGTTCCCAGACGCCTAACTGTAATCGGTTGACCAGTTCGATTGAATTGGTCGACCTCTGTTCACTTCCAGAAGCCTTGTTCCAAGTTGGGCGACCAATTCGTCTAAATCGGTCGACCTCTGTTCACTTTTGAAGACTTCTAGAATGCTTGCATTATATTGGTTGACCAGTTCGACTGAATCGGTCGACCTTTGTTCACTTTTGAAGACTTCCAGAAGCCTAACCTTGAATAGGTCGACCTTTGAAGAATTGTTGGTCGACCTATACCCTGTAGCATAGAGACAGACGATGTACTACAGTCCTCTTTCTAAAGCATTGAATTTGATCTTACCTCTAACATTGTAGATCGAATTCTTTGTCATATGACATCAGTTTTCTACAATACCACTCAGTAACCAGGTTAAACCAATGAAGACAATATAAACAAGAACATGTGATATTAATAAGCTTTAATAAGCTTTAAGCACCTATTTGTTACACTTAAATAGATATTTGTCCACCTTGTATAGCTGTTTGTCACCCATACAGAGTTTTGATGTTTTTCACCCTTGTGTAGCTATTTGTCACCCTTAAACACCTATTTGTTCGCCTTGCATAGCTATTTGTCACCTTTACACAGTTTTACTATTTTTCGCCCTTATACAGCTATTTGTCACCCTTAAGCACATATTTGTTACCTTTAAATAGATATTTGTCCATCTTGTATAGCTATTTGCCACCCTTACACAGTTTTACTATTTTTTGCCCTTATATAATTATTTATCACCCTTAAGCACCTATTTGTTATCGTTAAATAGATATTTGTCTGCCTTATATAGCTATTTGTCACCCATACAGAGTTTTGTTATTTTTCACCCTTGTCTAGCTATTTGTCACCCTTAAGCACCTATTTGTTACCCTCACATAGATATTTGTCCGCCTTATATAGCTACTTGTCACCCTTACATAGTTTTTTTATTTTTCGCCCTTGTCTACTTATTTGTCACCCTTAAACACCTATTTGTCACCCTTAAATAAATATTTGTCTGCCTTATATAGCTATTTGTCACCCTTACACAGTTTTGCTATTTTTCGCTCGTGTACCTATTTGTCACCTTTAAGCACCTATTTACTTAATAAACAAATATTTGTCAAGACAAGTATGCCATAATCTGACGAAGAAGACGTGAAACTGTTTAAGATCTTGCATTTCTAAAGGTAATGAGTTTAGCCCTAATCCGGACTCTAAACATATTACAATCATCCCCACTAAATGTCCATGATATCTCTCTCTTCCTTGACAATACATCAACATATTGTAGTACATAAATTGCATAGTTGAGGCTTCCATCTGATTGTTGGGGACATTCGTTGTCGAACACAAGGTCCCATTCATCAACTCCCTCGAATGTCCTATATTCCTTTAGTAACCCCCGTACAACTGTAGCCTACAAATAAAATATTTGATATTATTAAAGAATAATTTACTAGACACATTATAAATACCTTTAATACAGATACATGGATAAGAAAAAGCACTTATTTTCTTGTAGTGGCATCATGGATGGCCATGCCTCTCATGGAATTGTACGAGACTAAGTGACGATTCTCCGTGTCAACAACAAATAGATACCGGTGATTACTTGAGTGTAACACGAAGAATAAATACTTGTTCTCATGCAGTTGTGATAATTCACCATTCTCGTAGCAGCACTGCAACAATTCCATGGTTTTTTCATCGTTGGCCACTGTCTTGCTGTTGATGTGATTCATTACAATGGTGGGAAAACAAACCCACCGATGAAAGATGCCAGATTCATTGCGTCTTGAGTAGAGGAGGTAGATCATGGCATCGATCACCTGCCAACAATCATGATTCTCTTAGTAGTAAAAGCACAAGTTCAGGGTAGGGCGAGGTGTAAAATTGCACAATTAATGAAAGAAAGTACCGTAATATCCGTCATCTGGCCGTATAATAGATCAATGACATGATGTCTTTTCAAAATAATCCAGTTCGTCAATTCAAATATGGGGGCACTATATTGGACAAAAATTTTCATAGTAGTCAAAGTAAGGCGAATCATGATAATTACAAAAATTAAGAGGACAACTTACTCAGTATCCCTCGAGGCACAGTCAACAATGAATTTATTCACAATATTATTATCTCTCGGCTTCAGTCGGCCTTTGCAAATTCAATCACTCTGTAGGAGCTTTTTGATCGGGTCAGCTTCATCTCCCTTCTAAATTTATGCCAATATACCAATCTTAGATTCAATATTGTAAGAGGTAGCATCAATGTAGATTCACCTTCTTCTTCCCTCGTACTATTTTCTTTGTCGGCGCCCTTGGTTTCCTCACTGGCTTCAGCCCCTTGCACTTCCTCTCCAGGGGCCTTGGAGGTGGGACATCGGCGACAATGTCCGCCAAAATGTGACGGATAATTTGGTCAACATTTTCAGCCCCTTGCACTTCCTCTCCAGGGGCTGCTTGAGGTGGCACAGTATCATCCTTCAGCAGTTCGACAGGCCTAGGAGGTGGGACATCGGGCATAATTTCCTCAACATTTTTAGCCCCTTGTACTTCCTCTTCAGGGCCTACCTGACGTGCACCAGATCATCCGCCATCCGTTCGAAAGTAGGAGGAAAATTTTCCTCAACATTTTAAGCCCCTTCCACTTCCTCTTCAGTGGCTGCATCAAGGACAATGTTTTCCAAACTACAATGCATATGTTCCTCAACATTGTGAGCCCCTTCCACCCTAGTCGAAAAGAAGGCCCTTATTTCCTCAAGTAGTCGCTGTTGGATCTTTAATGTAGCTGCAATATCCTGCAGCATAGACGTAGAGGGAGCTGATGAGGACGTCTCCTCATCATGGGGTCGGGTCATCATCTGACCACCATACACCATGTCCCTTTCGCTTGGCTCAACAAGGAGCTCTTCGATCACCTGCATTTCAAACCATATCAATTTGGTTATTCATTAATGTTGAATGACAAAGAAGAAGTTTTTAGTACTCATAATACCGTTGGCCTCCCAAGGATCCAATGGAAAATTTTAATTTTCTATCTACAAATGGCCCCCACCTAAATAGTCGGGGAAATGCCACCTTCCTTAGTGGCTGCCGCACCCGCGTATGCTAAAAAAACTAGACTTTTAATATGAAATACATCAAGCTATTTTACAATGTAGTAGAATTAATGATTGACACATTAGTACACAACAAAAATAAAAAAACTTACAGCAAGTGCGGCAGAACAACCAAATATAAATGTATGGGCCTAGGATGCATCCCCGGCTCTTCTCTTAGCACGGCCAATTGTACATGACCTTCATTTCTGGACCGTTGACACTAATTGCTCAAACTCGTGCATTGTTACCTGTTGCACGGCGGCTGCCCAATTGTAATATGAAACTCTCTGAATGTCATCTAAGCATGACATCTGTTGTGGATAAGAATGCGTCGACCGTGGGCAAAGAAAAGTGGACAATAGGAGTACAATCCACGGCTGAACAGTGTCAACCACATCCGGCTCTTCATCAGACTGAACAATTTGCTGGATGAGAGAGCATATTTTCTTCCGGTCAAATGTTGTTGTAAACCCAAATCGATGGTGCAACTTGGACTTATGTTTTAAGGATCCATAATGTTGAACTGGCTGACCGGAGCAACGTAATCCTAATATTATGACCACATCTTCCACCGTGAATGTGACCTCCTTACTACCCATACGGAAGTGATTGCCTCCACTATGGGCGTAAATTATCTCCTCCAATATTGTCATGTTGAAGGTGACAGGAGAAGCATTGTCAACATACGGACCAAAGGGTGTGGTCCTCGTCAATGACGTGTGGCATTCCCGAAATGCCATGCGATCCCTATCCTTCATATAAATGTCCATAGAACACCGGGCCGAGATGACCTTTGTATTCACTACATTCAAAAAAATGTGTAAACAAGAACTTCAGTTAATTGACTGATCAAGAAATATAAAAAATATTAAGATTAAGATGAGGGGGACAAATGTATAAATAAAGGTGTTTTAAGTGTGGCAAATAGGTGTTTAAGGGTGACAAATATATGAACATGGGTGACACATAGGTCTTTAAGAGTGACAAATAGGGAGATAAGGGTGACAAATAATGTGATAGGGTGACAGAGGTGACAAATGTATGAAGAAGAGTGCTAAGTAGGTGTTTAACGGTGACAAATAGGGAGCTAAGAGTAGGGGTGTCAATGGATGCTCAGGATCCGAAAATCCGATCCGAACCCAAAATTATTTTCGGATTCGGAGCTGCTTGTTTGATCTGTAGTGAGACATGTGTGATGATCCGGGGCGGCACTTTTTTGATCCCAAATCAGAGATTTCACATCGGGTCCTCGGGGTGCCATATAATGTCTCCTTTCGGGGCGAGCAACCCCATCGGCACTCTCCTTCGGCTGCTCTAGGGTTTGCTCCCGTCTCCCTCCACACGGTCTCCTGTGGCTGCTCTCTCTAGCCGCTAAGGTTCCAGCAGCGGCATCTCACGACGGCGATCGGCCACCTGCGGCCGCGACATCACTTGTGGCGGCGACAGCACCTCGCTTTCCTTCGGTTGCTCACGACGGCGACAACATCTCCTTCGACTGCTCACAACAGCACCGTGATTCTTTCTCCTCCCAAGCCCCCCTGTTTGTGCACACTCTTCTCTTGTTGCTCGGGTCGTTTCGTTCTGCTGTTGGCCTGTACAAAAGGGTTGGAAAAGTTGGGTAGGAGGAGTCCTTTCCTTACGTTCTAGTGGCAAAGGGAGACGGTGATTAGATCCTTAGATCTCTCTCATGAAGGGTTCTCAATGGGATCTGACCATTTACTATTTTTTAAAAAAAAACAACTTTTTTTTGGTAGTCTTGAAGCCATCATCTCTATGCCTCTTGGCGGCTCACACATTTCTTTCTCATCTTCTTTAATCTGCTGATCAAGTTGATAATGCCGTTCTTCCTGCTCTCCTACAAGGCCGATCTGGACAACCTCATCGAACTCCAGCCCCGCGACGGCTGCGACGACCCCAACTACAGCTACTTCCTCAAGGTAATGCTTCCCGATGACCGCCGGGATGAGTTCTTAGGGTTTTTGAGGTGCGGGTGGTAGGGTTTTTGAGGTGTTTGGGTGGATCGATCGCTCTCTTGATGGTTCTTTCTTACGATTTTTGGTTCCGATTCAGCTGAAGTGCGAGAGCTGCGGGGAGATCACTCAGAAGGAGACCTGCGTGATGCTGTGTGAGACGGTCGCTCTCCCCAATAGCAGGGGTACTGTGCATCTTGTGCAACGGGTACTCTACTCCCGCCTCCCGTGCGGACCTTGAGCTGATACCAACAACTGTGATTCCCATTTGTTAATATTCACGGTCTCCTTTTTCTGCTGTTTTTTAAGGCAAACTTTTAGATGAACATTTTTTTTTGAAGAGATAATATGAGTTTATAATGCAGTCTGATTTCCTTGTCAGTTTCATGTAGACCTGAGAACATGTATTACATTTTGGACTTCTCCCTATATCTAGATGTTTACAAGAAACTCAATTACTTTTATGAAGAAAAGTAGAAAAAAACTCAATTTTACTTTTTATAAGATTGCTGTATAATTCTACATTCACAGAGGTGTATGTGTCTGTGTATGTTTCGGAAAGAGTCCCCACTTCCAGCTCAACGTAAAGAAAACTTTAGTCTAATATGCATAGAAGGTAAAGCAGACAGTGGATGACTCATTAATGAGTCAGTCTGTGAAGAGAAAGGACATGTTTTGTTAGAATGCATTATAGGTTCATAAGAGACAATTATGTATGTAATGTCAGTAATTTGAGTATTTTAAGGCTTAGTTATTTTACATATGTTATTTGATAGCAAAGAAGATTTCCGTTAACACACACTTTGAGACCCTAGGATTGTATCAGTTGAGCTCTCAACTAGTGCTGCAGTGAGGCCCGTGCCATACCCAACCACAGGGGCTATTACCCCAAAATGGGTAGCTAAAAAGAATGAGCACGGAAAAAGTGTGCATTGTAGGCATAAACTGCTATCTATTTAATTCGTTGGTCCACGTTGCTGTCACACTTGGTTGAAATTGCAATTTTCTTGCGTCTCCCTTGTATCTCTTCAATATATACTACTTTTAGGTTGCTTCAGCATTCTTTAGTCATTTGTATATCTCACTTTTAAGTTAACTCCTTATATCAAAGTGAGGCTTAAGAGTCACTACTTCACTTTTAAACTAACTCTTTACCAAAGTGAGACTTAAGAGTCACCACTTTCAATGACTACAGATGAACATAAAACTACTATGTTTGCAACTGCAGGAGATAGTTACAAGGGCATGCTTGTGAGTTGGGTCTGCCATTTGAGGCATCTATCAGTCACAAATTTCATTATTGGTGCTCCTGATTCTGACATATATTTGATCCCAGTGCAGCAGGTATTGCTGCTTCTTTCAAGTGTATGCTTTTCTATTTTAATGGTGCATTTGTCATCTTTTGGTTTATTCCTGTTGGTCGTTAATGGAACATGAAGGGCCAGGATTTCTGTTTATTATCATGTCTTTCTCTTCTTATTGTAATCATATCTGTACTTAATGTTTTGTTTCTTATTTTAATATCTTGTTAAGCAAGTCTTTACACTAATAATGGACATATTTGGCTTAACTTTGATAGGGGCTTCCTCTGAATAAATTAGAATCGAGATAACAACAAACCAGGTATAAATTTTTTTGACATATGGTATTCTCTTTCCTACTGTTTGTTATATCCATTGTGGTATTTTTCTTGTAATGCTGAATGTAAAGCTGTATTCTACTCTTTTTCATAGTAACCATCATCAATGTAAGGCTATCTGGTGTATGATGCAGCATGAAAGCTGGTTATTGCACCGGATCATGGCATTTCTGGATGATTTTTATGCATGATTATTTATTACTTAGAAGACGTGAATTTATTTTCACTTCTTGCTTTGTTGCTTGCATTTCTTTCTACGGAAAGGTTCGTGTACTGTTAATTTTTCACTTCTCATTGATATTCAGATATAGGTCCCTAACTATCTAGTTTCAGCAGTAAGAAGTCACGGGAAGCTATTGCTAGTTGCCTTCCGGATCACAGCTTGGAAGTCCATGTGCCTGTTCTGGAGAGATTTGTGGTAGGTCATTCCAAATGGTACAATGTAACCTATTGTTGTCTTAGTTATTTACTAGAATTTATATATTCCAAGCCTTTCCCCCCTATGATGGACAATTAGACATTTTTCTTGGTTGACAAAGTTCTGGTTTCTTGTCTATTGAGGGTATCTGTTTTGTAATCCTTTCAAAACGTTTGATTTTTGTAAGTTGAGAATGGCTCAATTTGTATTGGGGTTTTCTAGGCTGGGTGTGTTTGTGCAGGTTCAAATCTGGGTAGGGATGGTTTTCTCTGATTTATTTGAACGGTTCTCTGCCACTGTTAGAGACTGCCAAAAGAAAAGATTTTACTTCTGCAGTCCTCTTTTCCGCATCGAGGAAAGTCACCGTTTTCTCTTTGCATCAATGGAAATTTATTTGCTTTGGTTTAAACCATGGTACCTTCTTATAACTTCACTGTTTATCGAGAAAAAAAGCTTCTACATGTCCTTGCCAAATATGTGGAATCCGCTCAGGCTGTTCTCTATTTGTTTGCTTTCAGTTGAATGCTTGATCTTTTACTTCATATCTGCATTTTTTGAAATGAATCTGCAACAGTTGCTGGGAAAGTGGAGAATGATACGTTGTTTTTTTACTTGTCAATTGCAGGAGCATGCACCATTCCATGATAGGGCTGCACCCCAACAGAGCTCGGGAAGTAGACCCATTATGGGTGTTCACTCCATCTGGGCTTGCTCTGCATTAATCTGGAAAAAAAATACAACTTATCTCCCTTGTCTGTAAACTTGTAACATACTGTTATACTTCCTTCAATAAGCAAGAAGTATTTGAGTATTTTTTTCTGTAGTTTGGCATATGAGGCGTGTGCATGTAGTTGCTTTCAATTTTAACTGCACCCTGGTCTGTAAATTTATAGCTTTCCTTTCTTAGAGTACATGTTGCAGGTGCTTATAATTTATATATACCGACAATGGTTGAACTGGGATATCATATTAAAGCATTTTAGATATAAAAGTTCAATCTTACAGATATCTAAGTTAGAAAATTGCTTTCTGTTGATTGTTATCATATTACATTTTGGGAAGCCATTGCAGGGTGAGTATATTGATGTCGAAGAAGGTAATAGTCTATATACCATATTCATTCAGTCTGGTTGGGACTTGCAGTTACAGTTAAGATGACTTCCTGGGTCAGTTATTTACTAGTTGCAGTTCATAACATTTTGATAATCTGAAACTGAAAAGTTATCGTAACTTGGTTGACTGTGATTGGGGGAGGAGTTGCATATATACTTACTGACAATACCTAACAGTTATTTTGGTCTGTGTGCAACAGGTAAAGCAGAGAAAGGTTACTCTTAACGTTATTGGTTGCCAACAGCTCCTCTGCTGCAGACATAAAATTTAAGCTAGAGCACATGGACTTCATTGGTATACAAAAAATTCTTCATTGTTTCTTTTTCTTATCTCACACCCCAATTGAGTCCTTGTGTTATTTTCATATGGGATTTTTTTTATTGTTGGTGGGCGTGCGGGGGAAGTTCAGGGTCCTTGCTGGTTTATCATAGATTTTGAAGGTCCTTGCTGGTTTATCAATGTGAGTTTGCTTTTTGTTGTCATTGTCTTTTCTTAAAGCCCTTGCGGTGACTTGTAAAAATGCTGGCTGAAATTCTTCTTCCCATCAAAAATTTTAGATCAATGCTTGCTTGTGATCTGCAATCAATAGTTCTAAACTTCTGATGAAATTGATGATTCAAAAATCATAATTAAAGATGCCATTGTTAGCAGCGGCTTTGAACCGAAGGTGACAACAATCAATAGTTCTAAATTTCTGTATTTCCAATTTTTTGTTTTTCAGATGCCTATGGTTTTTTCTCAGTCTAATGCATTGTTTAAAAAGGCGGCGTCTCAAGGCACTAAGGCTTAAGCCTCAAGGTGAGGCACTAGAAAAATGTCTTGAGGCATGCGTCTCATGTCTTTTACTTGAGGCTTACGCCTTTTTTTGATTGAGGTGGTACGCCTCACCGCCTTCACCGCCTCAAGGTATTTAATTGAGACGTGTGCATCACTTGAGAAAATGATGTAATGAGGTGTTGTAGGGTACTCCCAAGATTTATGTTTCTTTTGTTGTCCTTAAAACATAATTCAACATTTTTTTTCTTGGTAGGTACTCTTTTTTTTAACATGGAGGGGATAATTGAGCTCGAACTCAGGCCCTCCCCCATATGGGGAAGGGTGACGAACTAACTGCACTAGACAGCTGGCTCATAATTTAGTACTTTTGAAATAACATGAATTTATCATTGAGTTGATATAGCATTAACACATGAAAATCACTATTATTTTTAGCATTTTTTATTGTTTTAAGATTATTTTTCTTCTCTATTAAGGCTTACGTCTCGTTGTGCCTTAAGACTTACGCCTTATGAGACTTATAGAAAGCGCCTCAAGACCTTTTAAACTATGGTCTAATGATTATTCATGTAAGGATCAGCCACAGGTTCTTTTAATTAATCTATCTGATCCAGTGAACCATAAGAAACTAAGATTGTGCCCATGGACTGATTTATATGGGGAAGTACCCTCCCAAATATTATTTTGTGGATATATATCTTTCTGTTTCTTGTTGTACATTTGCATTCAACTATTTAATGATTAAAAAGGTAAGATATTATTGCATGCAATTAATGAGTTCCTACAGGGCTGTGAAACTCAGCTATGTCGCTGGTAGAAATTGATTGGTATAAGAATACTATGGGTTTGCTTGACTCAAAATTGTGCATGTCTAGGTCTAATGCTTCAAGAGGTTCATTTACATCTCTCTTGTGTCATGCTTGTTTTTGAAGGTAAACCTTTGAAAGAAGTTCAAAAAAGTTCTTCATATTCCTCTCTTTTTCATTCTGCTCCCCCAAATATCATTTTTCTAAATATCCTTCTTGTCGAGTTTTGTAGGAATTCATTGGCATTCTGCTATTTGAACATTCAAATGTTAAAGTTTTCTTGTCATCAAATTCTTGAGTACATATGGGGCTGTGAAACTTTGCCATCTTGTGAGTAGAAATTGGGTGCATAAGAGCATTTTATCACCCAAAGTAGCTATTGTGGAAGACGGCACTGTTGTAGGGTCCTTCCAAGTCAGGAAAATGTGCAACGCTTGAGTTTTTTTACCTGTATTAAATGCTTCAAAAGGTTCATGTATGCATGTCTTATTATAAGAGTTAGACTTTTAATGAAACGTGAAAAGGCTGTATCAATATTTTTTTTTGAATTTTTTCAGTCATCCCTTGGAATTGGAGCTTTCATGTTGTCAGATTTCTTAGTAAGCAGCATAGAGCTTGTGCCACTTTTTTCTGTCATTGTTGTTATGTGGTTTACTCTTCTGATATAACTAGAACCAGAAACATATCCAAACATTCATTTTATTATCATCATTTTTTCATCTCCTGTTTAATGTAGTGTCAACCTGAATGTTCTATTTTTGCAGGTGGCTGCATGAGATTTTTTATGTAAAAGAATTAGTTCAGTTTGAAGCAATCCAAATACATGGAAGGGAATGAAGCAGCCTACTGTGTCCTTTCAGCATTCTGATAGAGCACAATTTATTAGTCCACGAGTGTCAACAGCAATGTCATCATCTTTACCGGTGTTTAGAACGTAGATCTGAAAATTCAGATCCGAATTCAATACCAACAAATTCGGATTCTCTTAATCATTACCTATTAAAGATTTCCATAATAAGATTTCGGGTTAGATCTGAAATCAAATTCGGATTCGGATCAGATCTGAATTTAAAATAATATCTTCTTCAGATTCAGGTTATGTTCGGATCTGCTGTTATCGGATCCGGATTTAGATCCTAAAAGATCCGGATTTAAAAATGTCTTACTATTGTCCCCTTATTTACATTTTACAGTTTATTATTTTATTTTTTATTACTTTATTTTTATTAAATTAAATTAATATAGATTTAAATTTTATTATATATTAATTAATATTATTTTATCTAATTAACAATTTTTATTAATATTACTTAATTATTTAATTATTTTAATTAGTATCATTTTTATGATTATACATTATATTAATTTTAAATATATTAAATATTTTCTTTTTATTAATATTTTAATTAAAATATTATTTTATTTAACATTAATTTTATGATTTTATATTATTTTAGTTAATATATTATACAAATTCAAATTAATATATTATTTTAATTAATAGATTAATTAAATTTATTTTATGTAATTAATAATTTTCATTAATATTGCTTTAAATAATTAATTATTTTAATTAATATCATTTCTATGATTTTGTATTATATTAATTTAAATATTTTTATAATTTTTATTTATCAATATTATTTTATTTAACATTAATTTTATGATTTTATATTATTTTAATTAATATATTATTTTATTTAACATTAATTGTATGATTTTATATTACTTTAATTAATATATTATATAAATTTTATTGAATATTAAAAATTTTAAGAACTATATCAAATAGAAATTAAAAGGTGACAAATAGATCATTGAGAGTGAAATAGAAATAGGTCGATAAAAGTGAAAAATAGATCCGTAAAGGTGACAACTCAGAGAGTGACAAACGTTTCAAAAAGGGTAACACAGAGGTTTAAGGGTGACAAATAAATTATTAAGGTTGACAAATAGGTCGATATGAGTGACAAATAGATGGATAAGGGTGATAAGTCAGGGAGTGACGATCTTTTTAACAAGGGTAACACATAGAGGTTTAAGGGTGACAAATAGTTATACAAGGATGACAAATACGTAGATAAAGATGACAAATAGGTCGATAAGAGTGAAAAATAGATCCATAGGGGTGATAACTTAGAGGGTGACAAACGTTTCAACAAGGGTAACACACAGAGGTTTAAGGGTGACAAATAGATTGTTAAGGGTGACAAATAGGTAGATAAGGGTGACAAATATGTCAATATAAGTGAAAAATAGATGGATAAGGGTGGCAAGTCATAGGGTGACAATCTTTTTAACAAGGGTAACACATAGGGGTTTAAGGGTGACAAATAGATCGTTGAGGGTGACAAATAGATCGTTGAGGATGACAAATAACGGCACAGTGTAACAACGTTACAAGGGTTACAAATGATTCTAACAATGGTAACAAATAGAGATTTAAGAGTGGCAAATAGATCTTTAAGGATAACAAATAGGTAGATAAGGGTGAAATAACGGGATATGATGACGGTGGTAAAATCAAGGACGACAATTGTATAAACATGGGTGACAAATAGGTGAAAAAGGGTACAACTACCTATCTAAATGTGATAGATATCTGAGGAAGAAAAATGAAGAAGGGTGACAAAAGACGTATCTAAGGGTGACAAATAGGTCGATAAGAGGGATAAATAGCTATGTAAGGGAGGTATAGAATCGCCCTACCTTTAACTTCTCGTCCTGAAGTGGAGGCCTTAGAAACTCTCAGTTCTTCAGATGTTTCTTCTTCGGCCGTAGAAATCCTAGCTTCCTCAGATGCAGGTGGGACATCCCGTTTACGGCGGATGAAGTGTTGCACAGGTGTCTCCTTCGGCTCCATGGCTATCATTGATGACGAAGAGCTCGCAAATGAGGGTGATCGCACATCAAATGATGGAGACCTCGCAAATAGCTTGTAGGGGAGACGATAGCACCGCGAGGAAGACGAGATGTTGAGCACGATGAAGGGGAGGTGAACCGTCTTTTGGTAGTTTGTTGTTGTCTGTAAAGCCCAAAACATGGCATGAATGGTAAATCAGGGAATTATCAATTTTTATTGTCGAAGTCCAGGTTGGTGTCATCATTTCTCTTGATGTGGACTCCCGCGTTGCATCGAGAATACGCGAACAACACCTGTGTAGCCGACGTGTCATGTGGTTGCATACTCAGTGCACATATTTAAAATTTAAAAAAAATTCAGTTCATTCAGAATTGATTCTCAGTCGACAAGATCTCGAATCTCACCATTTTATGTCAACCGAACCAAGGTATAGGTCTGTTCAAGTTCTCTGTTTGCTTAGGTCTGTCAACTTGATGCCAACCCAGATCAACTAAACTAGTGTTAGGCCTGACCGATCAACAACGGTCAATGGACTGGTCGACTTGTTCCATTTTAAAACCCCCTTTCCAGTCGACAAGGGTTTTGAAAACCCATTCGTCGTCTACCTCTCTCTCACTTCCGAAAATCCTCTTCTCGTCGGATGCGAGCATTGCCCTAAGCTCTCTTCTCAACCTCGCAGTTGTTCGCTCTTTAGCCTCTGCCTCTCTCTCCTATCACAGACAAGAGTCCTCTAGTTTTCTTCTGCAATCTTCAGCAGTCTCCACTGACTTAATTCAATGGCGCCTCCATCATCCAGGAAATGTAAAGCTCCGGAACCAGCATTCACGCGGAAGATCCTCCCTCCGCAAAGTGTGGACTTTCAAGATAAGGAGTTTCTGGATATGTTCCCAGCACTTCATCCCCTGTTTGATGGTCAAGGGTGGATCCCTTTCCTATCTAAGCATCGTCAGTATTATCCTAACCCCGTCCAGGAATTTTATCAGAATTTGAAACTTAATGACGAGGTCCTTACGACCAAAGTCAAGGGCAGAACATTTATTGTCAATCCGGTCTTGTTCCAACGATCTCTGAACCTACCCATTGAGGGAGTAAAACCAGAGATTGCTGAGATGGATCTTGAAATAGCCTATAGAACCATGACTGAAAAATCTTATGATGCCCAGCAAGCGATGCTCTCCAAATTAAATGCAAATACTTTTCCACCCTTACAACGGCTCATCCATCATTTTTTCACGACAATAATTTATCACATAGTTGGAGCCCATGACCAAGTAAATGAAACTCATCGTTTCATTTTTTATTATCTTTTTGATGGGGACCAAATTTGTCTGCCGTTTCTAATTTATCATCTCATCACTTGATGTTGTCACGAGAAAACTCTGTCCCTTCCATATGCTTGTCATCTTACAGCACTTTTCCAATATTATAAAATCAATCTATCCAACGAACCCTTTCTTGAGATCCCAGCCAAAAATATCTACACACACCACTCTGTTCAAACATTCATGAAATTCAAGAAGGAAGGAAATGCCATCACTCTCTCTTTGACACAACAGTCAATTCCTACTGAGATCCCTGCTTCATCCCCAGATGCTCCAGAACCTCTTGCTCCACAATCTCCTACTGCCTAACTACCTCAAGAACCTCTACCTATAGATGCACCATACCAGGACATCATTCCTTATACACCTCCTCCATGGGTTGTCACTCCACCACCCCCTCCACCTCGACCACAACCCACTCCACAGCAGCCTCCTGCCCCATCTGTTAGTATTGGTGTGCTACAGGTCAATTTAGGGTCGGGTAGGCCCAATGGTTGTACGATCTTGTTCATTATTAAGAAAGTGGTGTTTGAGCGTAAATATGTGATTGTATATTACTTTATGATGTCCCTAGGATATGTGGTTGTAAAGTCAACTCGAGATGAGATCTCGATCATGAGACTGACTTTACATGGACACATACCTTAAACTGTTCTTGGTTGGAGGGTAATCACTCGGGGACTTTGATTACCTATTAAACCAGTACACATGATGTGTGACTGACCAGTCTCATGGTCTCTTGTGCGGGGCACCAACACATATGTGTAGGTGTATGTCCTTGGAGGATGTACACTGAACTGATCCGCTATTGGATCTTCAGATGATTGATTATACCTAATGTCAACTGAAGATCCAACTGTCTCAGTAGCATTGTTGGTCCTTTGACATAAGATATTGATCGGATCTTACACGAGGACTGGAATGGTTTAATTACTTGGCCAAGTGACTTTAACCATAAGTCATGAATTGTGTCATTAACCATTTCGGGATACGTGTGAAGATCATCAATGGTCAAGAGGGGATCGCTCACTGTCGGGTATATATCAGACAGTTAATGGGTCATGACATTGACGCTCCATTAAATCCCTGGCCAGGATCGTGTCAGTTCGTTTAAAACGGACGTCATACACTTTAAGGAGGTCACGGTCAAATGGCACGATCATGGGATTTGACAGAAACCATACCCTCGATCGAACCAGACTCATAGAAGGAGCGAGGGATTATAGCGATGTGGCAACTGTACACTTACAGGTACCAGACAGGCTGGTTTAAACCCGGCGTCCTCTAGGATCATGCGGATTTGCTTGACCCAACGTGATCAAAGGTTCGGAATAAATTAAACTGTTATTCGGCTCTAGTAGAAGCGAAGAATAAGTTTAATTTACTTCTAATTGGGAATTAGAAGTTAATGAGCTTTAAATTAGAGTGACTATGGGCCTAGAGGATCACACACAATGGATTCTTGGGTGACGGATTATTATTGTACAAATGTATGTATTAATTCTCTTAATTCCTTTTGGAAAGGAGTACAAAAAGGGGCTTAATACATACGTATAATAATAGAAAGGTCATATATACAATTTTGGTCCTTATGGACTCTTTTGAAAAGGTCATAAATCTATATATATGATCCTTACGAGAACTCTCCCTCTCTTGGCTTAATAAAGCACTAACAGCAAGGGAAGAGAGATTTCTCTCCCCCCTTTCCTCCCTCTTGCTCTCTCTCTCTCTAGAAGCCCTTTCTCTCTCTAGAAGGGGAAGTCTTGGGGAAGATCATGCCGGGAGGATATCGTCGCTGCGTTAGGATCCGTGTGGATATGTTCTAGAGGGCGTACTTCTGTGCGGCTCGGTGTTCGCAAGATTTTGCATCGGGCACTGCGGACAGCATTGTTCCGCGTAAGGTGAAATCTGCAACCCGTAGTTAGGGGTTGGGTAATTAATGTATCGATTAGAGCACAGATCTAAGATTCCATCAAGCCAGGTTCGGGCAAATAAATTTTTGTTATCCGCAGCGTTGCCCGAACAGTGTTTTGTGGAACCTTACAGTGGTATCAGAGCTAGGTGTACGCTCTGATTGATGTATTATCGCCGTATAGAACCATATTTTAGAGGTAATTTAAAATCTTCAATTGTTAATAGAAGAAGGGGATGCTGGGCATCTGAAGCAATTTTTTTATAAAAAAAAATTGGCCCGTTTGGGCGCAGTGCGCCCGATTGCGTGCGCCGCCCTCGCGGCGCACGCGGGCGCACCCGCGTGGCGGGCGCGGGTGTAGGCGCGACGGCCCATGCGTGCCGCGCCGAAGAAGCCATGCCGACATTGTTTTAATTTAAAAAAATTGCTTTATTTATTTGATTGTGCTATCATAATATATATATATATAAATGCATAGTAAATTAATCTGATTATTATCTCAAATATTAATTGTCTTATCTCAACAGAAAAGTTAAATATTAAATTTTATTTAACTTTTGAATTTACCGAGGTGAGATAATTACTATTTACCTTGAGATAAAATGGTAATAATTGAGGTTACTTCAGTAAACTTTAATTTTTGAATTTTTAGTTATTAGATAATTAGTAAATTTAGAATTTGAATTTTATTGAAGTTAAATGTATAAAATTCAAATATTTGAATTTTTAATTATTAGATAATTGTTAAATTTAAATTTTGAATTTAAAAAAATGATAATTAAGGATAATTACATTATTTAAATTTACTTTTAAATAAAATTATTAGATAATTAGTTTGAATTTAAATTTAAATAATTGTCATGTTTAAATTTTCATTTTAAATTTGATTATTAGATAATTAAATTTAAATTTAAATTTTAATAATTATCTCAATTATATGACTTATTTGAATCAGATTCAAATATGCATGCCCCTGTTAGAAATGATGGTTCTTTACGTGATTTGTTTTATTTACCTTGCATTGGCTTGCTTATGTGTTTAATTTTAGTTAATCATGTTTCGATTTTTAAAATTAAACAAAGTTAGTCTATTTTTGTTTGCACATCCCATTTTTAAATCCAAAAGTAAGGATTATTTTCAGAAATAACCCTTGATTGATTTTACATGAATGGGTTGGCAAGTGATCATGGACTTGGTTAATGTAATTATTTGGGGTCTCCGAACCTCCTTTCTCTCTTTGTTAAAATTTTTATGTATAATTATCTCCCTTTAACGTTGTACTCGCCTTAAGGGCTGCTGGAATTTGAGTGACATGTAATTTAAATTTTGTCGGCCTGCGAGCCGTGTAAAAGTTGTAATTAATGCGGCGTCGGAGTTTGAAAGCGCGGAGCACACCCGACGAGGACGATCCAGCTGCTTCGGAAGCGGGCTGGATGTCTTAGTTACATTAGGAATAAAGTCCATGATCACTTGTGATTTAATTTTGTATTGGATGCATTTACTTTGTGCAAATTACTAGGTACGGTAAATATATTGGATATGTTTATATTACCATCTAGGGTGAGATCAAGATAAAATCAAATTCCCTCGTGATTTAATTTTAGATCTGGTAAACGTGGCTCTAGGAGTCGTCGTGGCCCTCCATCATTATGGGGTTAATGAACGTCTTTAATTCATGGATTTGTTGTGCTTTCCACAAGGTTCATGGGCTTGGAGGCGGGATGTAACCCCAAGGCTAGGTCTCAATGGGGTGAGGAATTGAATCCGACCTTGTTGTACTTTCCACAAGGGTCGGATCATGAACTCATTGCTATATCGTAATGGTGATTAGATCTAACCGAGAGTATCTCTTGTTGTGCTTTCCACAAGGGGATGATTTCTCGGGGGCCGAATATCGGATATTGCATTAGATGCAAGTGCATGTTGACTGCCCTTGAGATGATGTATGGCTTGTTGTGCTTTCCACAAGGTCATACATCAGTCTCGTTGGGATTCCGACCCACTAGGTTGATCTCGTTGATCTCTCGTTCTATATACTGAGGGTTATATAGTTTGATCTTAAAATAGTGAGACTAACTAAGATAGAAAATCACATCTAAGTTAGAATTTGAACATATGCTAAGTTGTCTTTTATTTCTTATCTAGATTGCAATGTCGTCGTCCAACCCCCTCCGCGGCATCTTGGATGCCAACATACTGACTGGACCGAACTACTCGGATTGGCTGCGTAATCTACGCATAGTCCTCACCGCCGAAAAAATAGCCTACGTGTTGGACACGGTTCATTCTGAGCCAGTTCCCGACGTCGACGAGGGCGAGTTAATGACTTATGCCAAATGGTCTGAAGACTCTTCCCTTGCCCAATGTTACATGCTGGCCTCTATGGCTCCCGAGCTGTAGAGGCAATTTGAAAAGACTGATTGTAGAAGCATACTTCTTAATCTACACCAGCTCTTCGGGGAGCAAGGCAGGATTGAGAGATATGATATCTCCAAAAGGCTTTTCAGGACACAGATGTCAGAGGGTGCTTCAGTACAGGCTCATGTACTGAAAATGATGGAGTGGATAGAGAGACTCAATGCACTGGGGTTCAAGTTGGATCTTGAACTGTGCATTGATCTTATACTCTAGTCATTGTCTGATTCCTTTTCTTCCTTCATCATAAACTTTAACATGAATAGAATTGAAGCAACTCTCCCGGAACTGCTCAACATGTTAAAGAGTGCTGAAGGGACTATGCAGAAAGATAAACCATCTTCTTCTGTAATGATTGTTGGCCGGGCCAATAAGAAAAGGAAGGTCACCCAGATATCCACCAAAGGTGAAAAAGGGAAGGGAAAGAAGAAGGCCATGGGTAAGCAACTCGCCAAAGTTGACAAAGGGAAGGGCAAGAAGAATGAAAAAGAAGACAAGTGTTTTCGATGCGGGGAAACATGGCATTGGAAAAGGAATTGCAAGGCAATTCTAAATGAAGGTATTTTTGTCATAGACCTTAATTTGTCATATATGATCCACATCATGGGTATTGGATACTGGATGTGCATCTCATATCTGCAATTCTGGGCATGTGCTGGCAAATAGAAGGCGGCTGGGTAAAAAGGAGATTGAACTGAGGATGGGCAATGGAGCTTTAGTTTCTGCCAAAGCTGTCGGGACTGCACGTCTCAGTTTACCTTCAGGAGTCATTCTAGAGCTGAATGACTGTTATTATGGTCCTAATATTATTAAGAACATTATTTCAATCTCTGGCTTGTATAACGTTGGATATGCATTAGCTTTTAACAACACTGGATGCTCTATAATGAATAATGGTTTGATTATAGCCAATGGTTCATTAGTCAATGGTCTTTATGTATTAGATACACGTTCTAACGTTATGCATGTTTCCAATGCTAATGAAGTGAATTCTGCATATCTATGGCATTGCAGGCTTGGTCATGTAGGTGAGAAAAGAGTCTCTCACCTACACTCAAATGGGTATTTGAATTCATTCGAATACAAGCCATTTGATACCTGTGAGTCGTGTCTCATAGGGAAGATGATCAAGGCTCCCTTTAGTGGACATGGTGAGAGGGATGCTGACCTTCTTGAGCTCATACGCTCGGATGTGTGTGGACCCATGTCCATGGAAGCAAAATGGGGTCACCTCTATTTCATTTCTTTTATTGATGACTTCTCGAGATATGGCTATGCGTATTTAATGAGACATAAATCATAAGCCTTTGAGAAGTTTAAGGAATACAAGAATGAAGTAGAGAAACAGACTGGCAAGCGTATTAAGGCTCTTCGATCGGATCGAGGAGGTGAATACATTAGCCATGAATTCACTTCTTATCTTAAAGACAATGGAATTATTTCTCAGTGGACTCCATCGTATACACCACAGCACAATGGTGTATCCGAAAGGAGAAACATGACCTTGTTAGACGTGATCCGATCCATGATGTCTATGTCAAGACTACCCTTGTCTCTCTGGGGTTATGCCTTAGAGACTGCAGCCTATTTATTGAACATGATCTCAAGTAAATCTGTTCCTTCTAATACCATATGAGATATGGAAGGGCAGGAAATCAAATTTTAATCACATTAAAATTTGGGGGTGTCCTGCCCATGTAAAGAGGAACGATAGTGATAAACTTGAGTCTAGAATTGACAAGTGTATGTTTGTGGGATATCCAAAGGAGACATTTGGATATTATTTTTATCACCCTTCTGAGCAAAGGGTCTTAGTGGCTAAGAGAGCTATATTTCTAGAAAGAGAATATCTTCTCCAGAAAGACAGTGGGAGCCAGATAGAATTGGACGAGGTCCAAGAATCACAACCCATAAACACAAACTCATTAGATGAGACTTTATCGGTTGATCCTATTCAGAGTGAAACACACACACTACGGAGATCTGGTAGACTACCAAGAGAACCTGAGAGATATGTTGGACATGTCTCAGAGAGGTCCTCTAAGGTATGCATCGATGAGGATGAAGATCCTCAATCCTACCAAGAGGCGATCCTTAGTGCGGACTCCGAGAAATGGCAAGAGGCAATCGAATCAGAAATCCAGTCCATGTACACCAACAAAGTTTGGAACTTTGTTGATGTACCCGAAGGGAAAGTCCCTATCGGCTGCAAGTGGATTTTCAAAAGGAAAATCGGTGCAGATGGACAGATTGACACATACAAGGCTAGATTAGTGGCGAAAGGATATCGTCAAAGACAAGGCATTGACTATGACGAGACATTTCGCCAGTAGTCATGGTTAAATCAATCAGAATCCTTCTCGCCATTGCTGCATACCTGGATTATGAGATTTGACAAATGGATGTGAAGACATCTTTTCTGAATGAAAATCTGTCAGAAGAGGTGTACATGGTACAGCCCGAAGGATTCACTTCCATGCTTCATCCTAATAAGGTATGCAAACTTCAGAGGTCGCAGACATCTCGGAGCTGGAACTTAAGATTTGATGAGGCTGTCAAATCTTTCAACTTCATTCGGAATGAAGATGAACCCTGTGTTTACAAGAAGGTCAGTGGGAGCTCTGTGACCTTTATAGTCCTTTATGTTGATGACATCTTACTCATTGGGAATGATGTAGGGATGTTGACATCAACTAAGTCTTGGTTGTCCAAGACCTTCTCCATGAAGGATTTAAGAGAAGCATCCTATGTGCTGGGTATAAGGATCTATCGAGATAGATATAAAAGGATACTAGGGTTATCCCAATCTATGTACATAGATACTATCCTCAAAAGGTTTAGGATGAAAAATTCCAAGAGAGGTCTCATTCCTATGAGACATGGAATTTGCCTATCTAAGGGGATGAGCCCTAAAATATCTGAGGAGGTGGCACACATGAATAAGGTACCCTATGCTTCGACCATAGGGTCAATCATGTATGTAATGCTATGTACACGGCCTGATGTTGCCAATGCTTTGAGCATTGTCAGTAGATATCAGGCAAATCCAGGCGAAGAGCACTGGAAGACAGTAAAGGGCATCTTTAAGTACTTGCGAAGGGCTAAGGATATTTTTCTGCTTTATGGAGGAGAGGATCTACAGCTTAGAGCTTACACAGACTCTAGTTTCTAGTCAGATCCAGATGACTTCAAATCCATGTCTGGGTTTGTATTCATGTTGAATGGAGGGGCAGTCAGATGGAGAAACTCCAAGCAAGATACCACTGCAGACTCGACGACGGAGGCAGAATATATTGTTGCAGCTGAAGCTGCTAAGGAAGCCGTCTGGATGAAGAAATTCATCTTGGAACTCGGCGTAGTTCCAGAGATATCAGCTCCCATCCCATTATTTTGTGATAATAATGGGGCCATCGCCCAGGCGAAGGAACCGAGGTCTCACCAAAGGTCGAAGCATATTCTCAGGCGCTTCCACCTTATTCGGGAGATTGTTGATCGTGGAGATGTGGCGGTAGAGCGTGTACCGTCAGAAGACAACATAGCAGATCCACTGACTAAGCCTTTGACACAGACTGTATTTGAGTGCCATCGGGATAAGATGGGCCTCAAAGTTGTGGGTAATTGACTGTAGTTCAAGTGGGAGATTGTTAGTATTAGTGTGCTACAGGCCAATTTAGGGTCGGGTAGACCCAATAGTTATACGATCTTGTTCATTATTAAGAAAGTGGTGTTTGAGCGTAAATATGTGATTGTATATTACTTTATGATGTCCCTAGGATATGTGGTTGTAAAGTCAACTCGAGATGAGATCTCGATCATGAGATTGACTTTACATGGACACATACCTTAAACTGTTCCTGGTTGGAGGGTAATCACTCGGGGACTTTGATTACCTATTAAACCAGTACACATGATGTGTGACTGACCAGTCTCATGGTCTCTTGTGCGGGGCACCAACACATATGTGTAGGTGTATGTCCTTGGAGGATGTACACTGAACTGATCCGCTATTGGATCTTCAGATGGTTGATTATACCTAATGTCAACTGAAGATCCAATTATCTTAGTAGCATCGTTGGTCCTTTGACCTGAGATATTGATCGGATCTTACACGAGGACTGGAATGGTTTAATTACTTGGTCAAGTGACTTTAACCATAAGTCATGAATTGCCGAGTCATTAACCATTTCAGGATACGTGTGAAGATCATCAATGGTCAAAAGGGGATCGCTCACTGTCGGGTATATATCAGACAGTTAATGGGTCATGACATTGACGCTCTATTAAATCCCTGGCCAGGGTCGTGTGAGTTCGTTTAGAATGGACGTCATACACTTTGCGGAGGTCATGGTCAAATGGCACGATCATGGGGTTTGAACTGATCCGCTATTGGATCTTCAGATGGTTGATTATACCTAATGTCAACTAAAGATCCAATTATCTCAGTAGCATCGTTGGTCCTTTGACCTGAGATATTGATCGGATTTTATACGAGGACTGGAATGGTTTAATTACTTGGTCAAGTGACTTTAACCATAAGTCATGAATTGCCGAGTCATTAACCATTTCAGGATACGTGTGAAGATCATCAATGGTCAAGAGGGGATCGCACACTGTCGGGTATATATCAGACAGTTAATGGGTCATGACATTGACGCTCTATTAAATCCCTGGCCAGGGTCGTGTGAGTTCGTTTAGAACGGACGTCATACACTTTAAGGAGGTCATGGTCAAATGGCACGATCATGGGGTTTGACAGAAATCATACCCTCGATCGAACCAGACTCATAGAAGGAGCAAGAGATTATAGCGATGTGGCAACTGTAGACTTACAGGTACCAGACAGGCTGGTTTAAATCCGACGTCCTCTAGGATCACGCAGATTTGCTTGACCCAACGTGATCAAAGGTTTGGAATAAATTAAACTATTATTTAGCTCTAGTAGAAGCGAAGAATAAGTTTAATTTACTTCTAATTGAGAATTAGAAGTTAATGGGCCTTAAACTAGAGTGACTATGGGCCTAGAGGATCACACACAATGGATTCTTGGGTGACGGATTATTATTGTACAAATGTATGTATTAATTCTCTTAATTCCTTTTGGAAAGGAGTACAAAAAGGGGCTTAATACATATGTATAATAATAGAAATGTCATATATACAATTTTGATTCTTATGGACTCTTTTGAAAAGGTCCTAAATCTATATATATGATCTTTACGAGAACTCTCCCTCTCTTGGCTTAATAAAGCACTAATAGCAAGGGAAGAGAGATTCCTTTCCCCCCTTTCCTCCCTCTTGCTCTCTCTTTCTAGAAGCCCTTTCTCTCTCTAGAAGGGGAAGGCTTGGGGAAGATCGTGCCGGGAGGATATCGTCGCTGTGCGAGGATCCGTGTGGATCTGTTCTAGAGGCCGCACTTCTGTGCGGCTCGGTGTTCGCGAGATTCTGCATCGGACACTGCGGACAGCGTCGTTCCGCGCATGGTGAAATCTGCAACCCGTAGTTAGGGGTTGGGTAATTAATGCATCGATTAGAGCACAGATATATGATTTCATCAAGCCGAGTTTTGGTAAATAAATTTTTGTTATCCGCTGCGTTGCCCGAACAGTGCTTTATGGAACCTTACACCATCTTCCCAGCCTCAAGCCTCATCTTCTCAACCACATGGTTTGCATCATTATATGCATGCTCTATTCACTCAGCTCCAAGACACAATGAACTCAATGGAATCCAGATTCAATGAAAGACTAGACAAGATGGAGTCAAGGGTGAATGAAAGACTGGACTCAGTGGAAACAAGCATAAAGGAGGCACATCGGAGATTCTTTGAGATCAGCTGTGATCTAAATCGAGCGGAGGGAACTTTCTAAAGCATGAACAAGTCTCTTCAATATATGGAAGACAACCCTCGTCACATGAGAATGGACACCAAAGTTATGAAGAGACATCTTCAAATGGCAACCATTGAGGGAGAGGATGACAGTGAATCTATTGGACTTCAAGGCCCTCGAGCTCCTACCGCTCCAATCAGATCTCCTCCACGAGGGCTTCTTCCACCACCACTACAGTTCAGGACACCAATGACCATACTTGAGCTATTCAGAACTCCTCCACCACCTCAAACACAAGGCCAATCATCTCGGAGAAAATGATTGGAACCCCCACTGTCATTGTTTTGATGATGTCAAAGGGGGAGAAATTGTGATGAGTCATTATGGTTTCTTTTCCTTTCCTTGAGTCTATATGCTGTACTTAAGTGGGCATTTGAATGAAATGAAATGATTATGATGTATGCTTTCAATATGGAATGATTGGAAAGATTTTGTTGTTGTTAATGATGTTTTTCATCAATGAAAACTTGATTTTGATCCCTTGATTGCATGAACTGCTCAGTCTTATTTTGTTTGGTCTTAAAGTCTTGAGTGATTATTTGTGAAGGGCTTAAAAATGAAAACAGTTTCAAAAATGAAAATTGTATACGAAACTATGCTTTCATATGCAATCAATTTCTTGAATCAAATTCTGTTGCATGGAACTAATGTGAAAAATGACTCATAGTTGCCATAATCAAAAAAGGGAGAGAATGCTGTGTATGGTGTTTTGATGATGTCTAACTATGACTCATTTATCAGTTATCAATCTTAAAAATGTGAGCTATTAACTTAGATACTCTGGAAAAATAAAGATTAAATGGTTTTCCATGAAATATGACTAAGTATCAAGGATGCAGGTTGACAGGTTCAAAGGACCAAGTTAACAAGATTCAAAAATCTGGACTACAAAATGTTTTTTTTAGAAGTACAATTGAGTCCAGTCGACAGACTCAGAAGGGTCTCATCGACAGATGTGTTCTCAGACTGTGAAAAGTTCATTCGTCCAAAATCAAATGCTATGGAATTGAACCAATGAAGCACAATCATGATAAGCCAACGAGTCGATCACACACATAAAAGAAATGACACAGGCGCACAGGCAATCTCTTTTTAAGTTTTGAAAATTTTTATACTTGGACGCTTTGACACTACACTAGACACTACAGTACTACATTGGACACTTGAGACAACTTGAGATGCATTCTGCAATGTGTTCACACACAGTCACACATTCCTAAGACAAACAGACATAAAACAAGTAACAATATACGCATAAACATAGGCATATTCTCCCCCATTGACATCATCAAAAAATTGGGGGAAGGGTTAAGTAAAAGACACAGTCCTAGACAGACCAGGGACACATAATCAGATCAACGGGAGGGATCATTTGAAGGTTGGCGAAAGTAGTCTATTATCTCCTGATACATGTGGTGTCACGCCCCGAGCGCGGAAGGAACCCGGTATGCGTGACGAGTTTATATCATTCATGTCAATCAGAGCATAAGGAATTCGGCACATAGACAAAGTGCGCAAAGTAGAGATAATAAACCAAACCCTTTACTTCATTAATAACTCCAAAGATAATTTGATTACATACTCTTTATTGTCCCAAGTAAAGTTGCTAGACTCAATAAAAAGGGAAAATATAATAATGACTCAAGAAAGATGAAAAGACACGACTAGGTAACATCTCCAATAGTCGGACGGCTCTACACTCTTCACTTGTGGCCATCCCCATCCGAATGATCCTTGTCATCGGAATTATCTGAAAAATATGAGAAAAACTAGGGTGAGCGAATGCCCAGTAAGAATTATATTTCAAGATCAAGCTTGTTTTAAGTAAATTACATGTTACATGAACTATGCAAGTATGGTGATGCATGTATGCAAGATAATGACGAGAGTAGAGTATCAAGAAATAATATAGATGAACTAGCGAGATTTCAAGATAATCATGTGAAGTATATCAAGATTGTAAAGCATGTAATATCGAGTCATGTTACGTGAATTGACTATTATAATTTCGAGCAAGTAAATACCCATTCCGGGCTACGCAAGTCATGTCAAGTCAAGTCAAGCACGAGATTTGTGGAATGTCAAAATCAAGCAAGATATGCACTTCGGTGCAATGCCACACTCTGATCAATATAGCTCTCATAGACACAAGTACTTTCGAGTGCTCCTCCCAGGACAAGATCGGGCCCTATATGCGCCAGCATTGAGTCATGTATATATATTTTTAGACATCCACTATAGTTTATAGCCAATAGAGTTCCAAAGGAATAAGCCATTGTAGGATTATAAGGTAGATTTCACAGAATGAAAGAGTTCAAGGACAGAACTTGAACAAGTATGACATACCGATAAATCGCACGAAATATCATGACATATCATAAAACTGGGTAATTGGCATCCACTCGGACAGCCAGCAATTTCAGAAATAGCGTCCACTGTGGTGGTCGCTCATTCATTTGAACAGTACAGGCACGATGAAATAGCGTCCATACGACAGTCGTTAATTCAGTGATTTAGCGCCACTGGCCTGGTCGCCAATTCCTTCTGGCGTCCAAGTCATGGTCGTTAATTACTGACAGAGACAGACTTCTCAAAAGAGGCCAGAAACAGCGCTCTATGAGGGCTAAGCATCACATTTCTCCAGAGTGACGTGACATTCATTGGTTCCAGGGTTTTTTAGGGTACAACCAACTCGGCTGCCTTGAGGGAATCCAAGGCTAGCGGAGATTTACGGAGGTCTCAATGAAAAAAGTACCAGTCCGAAGGAAGGAATATCCTGTGGAGGGTCCAATCATCACCAAGAGTTGAGTGTGTAAGCGATAGAAAATAAAACAGGGACTCCATCTACGGACGTGAGATGGGAGTGCCAAAAAAAATCCACGGTATGGGTCGGAAACCCGATAGAATCTGTGAGAGGAAGAAATGGCGTCCATTCATACAGGCGCTCAATCTTAATTGTGCGTCTGTGCAGTATGTCGCTAAATCAATAATTTCTCAGAATTTTAATAATTGTCACCATAATTAGCGTCTATTTTCAAAGTCGCTAAATCATTGTTTTAACAATTTTTAATAATTTCACAAAGAATGGGCGATCTTGCAGAAAAGCGCCAGAACTTTAAAGAGCGTCTAGGTGATGGACGTAAATTTATATTTTTCTGAATTACTTCAAATTTTAACAAATAACAAGAATCTGCGTCTCTCCAGAGAGGCGCTATTTATTAATTTGCGACTGAATGAACAGTTGCTTATTCGTCTTGGCATGCAACTCGGCACGCATCGGCCAGGTACGCTTAACACACATGTTACTGTTCATTTTAAATGAACTTCCGTTCACTAGGGATGAACAGTACCACTTTGATATTTATCGAGACTCTCAGAAAACTAACAATATGGACATGCAGAGAAAAATATGGGGAATCCAAAAACATGCTCATGCAAGAATATTAACGTCAGGTTTCATAGATATTAAAACTTTAAACATGTGATATTTATTAATTACACTAAAAGAAATAGCGACTGGGTGTTTGGCCGCTCATTAATTTGCGCCTATGGGATTATCCCAAATTCAAGAATCTGCGCCTGCCCATGCGGTCGCTCATTAATCTGCGACCACCTCTCTGGCCGTTAATTCCGTATATGACAGCAAATCTACGTAAAACTCAAACAGAGATCATGAGGACAAGGTTTAAGCAAGATATCATGATTCATATGCATGCATAACCTACTATTATTATCTTAGGCTTCGTTTCTTGAGAAAATCTACCTTTTTGGCTTGATCGGGATGACGGAAGCAGAGAGAAATAGGAATAGGTAGTAACAACACTGGAACGGAGGAAGAAGGAAGGAGATGCTCAGCAGCAACGGTTCGTAGGAGAAGAAAGAGGAAGAAGCGGAGGCTTCTTCACGTCGCAATAGCTGCAGGAGGAAGATGCCACCCAGAAGAAGAAGAAGCTTTCTTTCTTCTCGTTCAGTAGCAGAGCAGCAGGTTGACGTCGACGCAGGGGCTCCTTCGAACGCAGCAGCAACAGTAGACCTTGCTCGTTCGATGGAGGGCTTTATTTATAGGGAGAGAGGAATCATACGGGGTTGAATCCTAATGGGAATAATATTTCCCATACAAGAATCCTACAAGGTCTAATATTTCTCCATGCAAATCCCTTTCTTTCCCAAACTGCAGCCACCTTCTTGGTTGGATAAAGAAAACCCTGAAGTCCTTTCTCTATGCAATCTTCGAACGTGGGTTAAGCTTTGTGTAACCAAAAGGCCTTATATGAGTATGTAATTATGTATATATCCTATTGTAAGGCCCATTCGGTGAAAAGCCCATGATTTTGGGCCATATGTGCTTTGGTTTATTGACCAAGCCCCTTTTTATACATATATATGGGTTAAGTGAGAGGGTTTATGCTTAAGGCCCACATACATAAAGGTTAAGGCCCTTTTATATATAGGTTGAGGCCCTTTGTTTATTTATTTAGAAGATTTATTTATTTAGGAAATTTTATTCCTATAGTTTTATCCGGGGTACTACATGTGAGAGACTCCAGAACTGTACTGACTTGAGTGACTTATTGCCCCAGTAGAGCGAACTACACATCCATCCTCATGAACCGCTCCTCAAAGTACTTACAATCAAATTCAATTTGCCTCACCATTTCTATTTCTTCTGCAGAAGGCATTGGAGGCTGATCATTGTTCTGGACCTTCTGGTTCCTCCATTGGAGGCTGGACTTGTTCATGTTCTTGTCTAGGGTTAATATTGGGCTCATTGTCATCACTATCAGATTCATCATCATCTGTAACTCTGATTTGCCTTTTGGTCACTCGTTGAACTTCATCATTTTGTAGAGTGTATGCCATATATTTCTCAATCTTCATATGGTTGTAAGTGGCCATGGGCTAAATTTCTTCATAAAGTTCATCAGATAAATCAACCTAAGCATACTGAAATATGGCAGTCAATTGAGACGCATAGGGCAAAGATAGAAGGACCAGGTTGAGCATCAATGGAACCAGATCTATTTTCATGCCATTGAATAGTCAATAGAAGATTAACTTGTGAACATCATTCACTTGATCTCTGCTACCCCCTTTTGAATAGATTATAGTCGTAATCATGTGATGAATAATCACTTGATCCCTCCAAACTATGCTGCTGCTACCTACAGTGCACGGGTTAGAAAGAAAGAAATTATGTGATCGCCAGAGACTTATACCTGAGCCTCACAGGGGTAGGATGATCGTGAATGCCTTAGGAATGGGATATGTGGGTTCTTCCTCTCCTCGCTCTCAACCGGCCAAGAACGGGGAGCTCTGCGAGTCGGTGATGAAGTTCCTGCAAGTTAACCAGCAGATAATGAAAATAAATCCATTAGACTGTGATAGTGTAGTATGTGCTCAAATCAAAGAGAAAGGCATGCAAATGGGGGTGATCATACCGAGAAGGGGGGCGGGAAGGGGGATGGCTGTGACTTTCGACCATCCGCCTTCCTTATGATTTGGATTGGGAAAACCTCTTTGAAAAAGGGGATCTAGGCAAGTCTAATATGCATGTAATGCAGTAAGAGAAACTGAAATGCAACAAAATGAAGAACAAGGAGGAAAGACGGGGTTTGCCCGTTGACCAACAGGAGGCAGCCAACTATGTGGCCGTTTAGAGATGGTGGGCAGCCATGTCGATGGCCGCCCCCTGGAATCTGGACTCTCCCGCGGTGGAGCTCTTCTACTTCAGATTCTACTTCTCGGGGAAGGTTGGGAAGGACGCTCTCGTGCTCACAGCTCTCTCTGGACTCCGAACTGCCAGCCTCTCCTCCTCCCAAAATGTCCAACCTCCTGTGAGATGGTTCGAACGAGGCTTTTTGTATGTGGGGGATTTCCCTCCCAAAAAACCTTCGAAGATGGATTATGTGTAAGCTTTGACCCATTCGGAGGTAAGAACACGTGAGACTTCGCGTGCCTCAACCTCCTGAGTGGGAGTGGTTACGGAGGATGTGCCAGGAGTGGGCTGATCATGGAGTTGACGGGCGGTTGATAGGAGGCGGCTAAGGTTTTGGCCGTTCAAAGAAGCTGGGCGGCGAAGTCGATGGCCTTCTTGAGGGACTGGGCGGCCAACTGTGTGGCCACCTTGAGAAATGCAGATGATATAATCAGTCATCTCGTCGATGGCGAAGCTTGGAATCATTTCAATCAGACTTATTTTGCTTTCGCAAGAGAGACGCAAAATGTTAGGTTGGGTTTATGCACAGATTGCTTCAATCCATTTAGAGGTTCAGTGGCGTCTTACTCATGTCGGCTGGTGTTCATGACATCGCACAATCTTCCGCCGGGTATGTGCATGAAGTGAGAGAACCTTTTCTTATCCTTAGTGGTTCCTGGCCCAAAAAATCTGAGAAAAAAATTGGACATATATCTTAGGCCACTAGTTGATGAGCTAAAAGTATTATAGACTGATGGTGTTGTTACTTATGATGCGTATAGAAAGTAAAATTTCACTATGAAGGCTGCATTGATGTGGACAATAAGGGACTTCTCTGCATATGGAATGCTATCTGGCTGGAGCATACATGGGAGGTTGGCATGTCCTTACTGTATGGCCGATACCAAATCAGTTGTCCTAAAATATGGTGGGAAATTATGCTGGTTCGATTGCCATCGGTAGTTTCTACCAATTGACCATCCTTTCCGAAGGTAAAAGGACGCATTCTTGAAGAACACACAAGAAATGGATGAGGCCGAATTGGAACGAGTGTCTGGTGGACAAATGGTGAGACATGTGCAAAATTTACCAGATATAGTACAACTGTCAGGGAGCACACGACAACTCCGTGGATTTGGAAAGGGTCACAACTAGGTGAAGAAAAGTATCTTCTGGGAATTGCCTTACTGGTCAACCCTTTTGATACGACACAACCTGGACGTCATGCATGTCAAGAAGAATGTCTTTGATAATGTGTTCAACACTATCATGAATATAAAAGGCAAAACAGAGGACAATGCCAAAGCAGGAGTGGATTTGAAAATACTTTGCAAACATTCAGAGTTAAGAGTTGTAGCACGTACATGGAAAAGTTGTGCAACCTAAAGCAACTTGCATACTGCGGGATACATAGATCAATGAACTGTGCCAGTGGTTGAAGCAATTGGGGTTCCATGATGGATATGTGTCAAACATAGCCCGTTGTGTCAATGTCAATGAATGGAAGATATATGGATTAAAAAGTCATGACTGCCATGTGTTCATGGAGAGATTGGTGCCCATTACATTCCGTGACATGTTGCCGAAGCCTATATCGGGAGCACTGACCGAGTTGAGTCAGTTTTTCAGGATTTTATGTGCATCAGAACTAAGACTTGAGGATGTGCAAACTATCAAACAGAATGTGGTGACGACGGTTTGCAAGTTAGAGAAGATATTTCCCCCCGCTTTCTTCGATTCGATGGAGCACCTGATCATCCATTCGCCGTACGAGGCTAAAGTCGGAGGACCAATACAGTTTTGATGGATGTATCTATTTAAGAACTAAATATTATTTATTTATTTATTTATTTGACAAATGCTACATGTGTGTCATTGTCACTATATAATCAGCCTACAGAATGTTGTCGTAGGTGCATGCATAAGTTAAAAATGAAAGTTCACAATAAGGTAAAAGTGGAGGGTTCGATTACCAGGGCATATATTATTGAAGAAATTTTGAACTTCTGTTCGATGTATTTTGAACCCGGGATTCATAATCGTCGTACTCGACGTCCACGTAATGATGACGGGGGAGACGTGGGTGCGTCCGACCGGCTATCCATATTTAAGTATCTAGGACGTGCCTTCGACCATTGTTCGAATCGCACGCGGGAAGATAGAGAGTTGTTGGCCGCAGAGATATATATTCTCCTGAATTGCATTGAGATTGAACATTATGTTGAGTAAGTCGTCAACTCACATTTTCTTATGTACATAATTTGTTTAACATTCTTCTTGCCATTTATAGTGGTGCTGCATTCATCGTCGCAGACTAACGTGGAGGTCGACAGCTAACGTGGAGGTCAAAAAGGAACGAGAGAGGTCTTTTGCCAGGTGGCTTAAATATCAAGTAAGTGTCCAATTTACGTTGTACAACTTTGAGGTATATGTTTTGTTGGGTCCCTTGGTGCAAACGTAATCAAGAGGGGGGGGGTGAATTGATTACTCCCTTTAAGAAGACTAAGACACTAAAACAAAAACTGAGATGCTAAACCTTAAGAGAAACACACAGCGGAATTAATTCAAACACTTAAGATCTACTTAGGTAAACTCATTGGGAGGATGTCCAAAGGTTACACGCATGTGATTTGGGCCACCACGAGCATATGCTCTCGGAGCGTAACTGTTTTCGGTCGACCTATCCATTGAATCGGTCGATCGGTTCCTGAAGAACTTAGTCAGTCTGCTCAAGTCGGTCGACCGGAGCCTGAATTCGGTCGACCAGTTTCTGTAAAGAACCTGTCTGCTGGGTACTGGGAAATCCTGTTGACCGGAACTACTTCGTCAGTCGATCAAAGTTCACACTTTGCTTCTAGATAGCCCGAGTTACAGGTAAACCTGTCGATCGGACTTGGACTACTCCTGGAGCTTCTGTCGCCAGCATCGGAATTAGGGTTTGGATGGAGGAAGTCTACACAGTTTGAGAACACATCTGTCAACCAGACCCTTCTGAGTTTGTCAACCGGACTCAGTTTTATTTCTAAGAAAAAACCTTATGTAGTCTAGATTTTTGAATCTTGTTGACCTGGTCGTTTGAACTTGTTGACCTTGCCTTGCTATTTTCTCTGTCAACCTTCTCTTCTAACTCTGTTGACCTCTATTGTTCTACTTCTAGATGAGAAAAATTTACGTGTCCTGTCGACCTGATCATTGTCAACCTTGTTGACCGGACTGAGCTCTTGCTTTGTATTGGTTGACTAGTTCGACTGAATCGATCAACCTCTGTTGACATCTAGAAGCCTGATTCTTGATCGGTCGACCAATGCATTTGGATTGGTCGACCAGTCCACCTGAAGAACATAAAATTGAACCCAAATTAGTGTATATTTAATCCATTAAGTCCAACATACCTTACATTTTTGGACTCTTTTTGGACCTGTTAAACACTTGAAGCAGAGTTAACCATGAGCTTGTTCATTTGACCAAAGTATGAGACGAGAAATCAAATATTAACAGATTTAGAATCCATTAAGCTTGTTCATTTAGCCAAAGCATGAGATTGAGAAATCAAATGGTATTAGAATTAAAATCCATTAAAGATCTTATCGAAAACATTGTAGTAGAACCACACAATGAATCATAGTTGGATCAATATTAAAACCACAATAATGAATCATAGTTAGACATCATCAAAACCACACATGAACCACACATTCACAACATGTTTAATTTTTAACTAGTCTGATTGATATATAGGTTGAAGAAGGTTATATTACTGATGAAAGAGTTCTAGAGATAAGTTATGGTCCTTTGAAGGTTGCGCATGCCTATCCAAGATATATTGTGAATGGTTATAGATTTCACATAAGAGATTACGGACGAAATAAGTCTACGATGAATAGCGGCGTATGCGTGAAAGATAGTACATACATTGAAAATGAACTTGACTATTATGGTATCTTGAGGAGGTCAAGAATTATAGTATCTGGGATAAGACAACCATATATTCCTTTTTAAGTGTCATTGGTTTGACCCTAATTCTGTCCGAAACGACATAACATATAGGATTGCCGATGTGAAACATAGATCAAAATTGAATACCTATGAGCCTTTCATTTTGGTCGCACAGGCTCAACAAGTGTATTATTCAAGTTATTCATCGTCCAAGAATAAATATTGGTGGGCAGTCTGTAAGGTACATGTAACGCTTGTGCCCAATTATGAGTTGGATCTGACTGAAGCCATCTTGGAGGATTCTAGTGCTGAATTTTTCCAATCAGATGAGGCTGATACTACAACGTTGGTTGCTTCTACGCACCTTCATCTGGCCGAATCTGACGAGCCACTTCAGTTGCATATGGAGAACGAAGTGGAAGACGTCGATCCAGTTGAGTTAAATCAAGCCATTGTAGGGGAGGAGTCATCCTCTGAGGAGGAAGAGTGTGAGTCTATGGAGATTGAAGAGGATGACGAGGATGAGACTGAGTTCAACATATCATCAACATCTGAAGATGGAATGGATAATGATTGAAAATTTTGTAAGAAATTTAACATTGTCGTTTTGATATTAATGACTGTTGTGAATCGTATGTAGTTGTGGAGTATTGTGTATTACTTTTATTGTTCTCAATAAAGAGATGGTTCGGGGATGTTGCAGTGGGAGTGCGAGGAGGGGTGGCAGTGGGAGGGGAGCCGGCCCTACTCACGGTATGAGGAGCTCCACTGCGGCGTTGTCTTCTGGCACAGGTATATCTGTTGAAATCTTTAACTACATATGCATATTGATTTTATATCGGCTTACATGATTTATTTCTTGCAGCGTCTGGTGGGAGGGGAGCTAGCCCTACTCACGATATAGGTTTGTCTATTTAAATTTCTGGGTAAATATTTATTGATTATGTCAAATGGCTTATGAAATTTAACTCTTACAGGTCCGAGTGCTCATTCTACAGCTAGACAGGACGCACCGCTACCACCAGCACTGCCAGGTATGTCTATTTAAAATTTTAGAAAAATACTTATTGATTTTATACTTTGCTTATGACATTTAATTCTTACAGGTCCGATTGTTACTTCACCGACTAGACAGGACACATCGCTGCCGCCGCCACTAACATGTATGTTTATTTAAATTCCTAGGTAAATGTTTCTTGTTTATGTACTTTGCTTATGACATTTAATTCTTACAGGTCTGAGTGCCTTTACAGTAGCTGGGCAGGGCCCACTGCCACCGCCACCACGGCCAACCCAGATAGGTACTTTTTGATTTAGTCTCAATTTGTCTCTTTGGTTGTTAATTAAAAAGTTCTTTAATTATAGGAATTCTAATTAACTACTTTTATTTTACTTGCAACAGGCACACCGGGCACACAGCCTGTAGTGGTGGGCTCCTCTGCCCAGTCAGCACAGCCGACAGATGATGCCAGTAGTCATCAAACAGGTGATCAAGGAGGGCTCCAGCAGGGACGTATGTCGTGCTGGATCGTCGGGTAAATATAGTAATTCATGAATTATGTTCGTTATCTATCCATCAACGATGTAATTAATGCCAACTATTTTAACATTTGTAATTGTAGGGATAAATTAGAGACCGACATGGCTTCTCGTTTCATTACCCAGATTTGCGACATGTTCCCAGGGCATTGTCCTCCTTCCATCATTTTCCTCCTCATGTTCGGAATTTATTGTGGGACGAGTTCATGGTACATAATTTAATGTTTTAAATCACGTCTTTCCCAACGCAACATTTTCGGTATACTAACTTATATAATTTAATTTCTTTATAGCGGAGATATCAGTTCACTCGGACAGAGGACAAGGCTCGAGCTTGGTCTTCCTGGGAGAGTCTTGCAAAAGAACAAATTACAGGAAGACATTATGGGAGTGCCGACATTGTGCCCGGACTGCAGCTGGTGGGAGCGAAGATCGCGGCCTTTGGAACGGCCCCACTTGGATGAGGAGGGAGGACTAGGAGACCCTATGTGACTATTGGGCCACACCTGATTAGAAAGCTCTCCCAGCAAGCCAAAGAAAATTGTGCGTCACAGGCAGACACGAATGTCCATACTTTTGGGTTCGTTTCCTTCGCGACCCAGAAGGAGAGATTGGTAAGTGTTTTCCTTGATTTTCTTATATTTTATTCATATATATCCTCATTTATTTTCTATGATATGTATAATAGATAAAGGAGAAGGGTCATGCGGTTTCCTTCCGCAAGGTATTTGAAAGAGTTCACAAGAAGAAAGGGACTGATCAGTATGTAAGCAATAAAGCCCGCTTGATAGTGGTAAGTTTAATTACATATATGACCTTTTTTTAATTTTAATTATCAAATATGAATGATTGATATGAAATTGATAATCTTTTTTATTCAATATGCAGGAGTCATATGACAGACATATGACTGATAAGTACGGGGAGGAGGGCACGCAGCAGCCACAGTTGGATCCTGAGGCATGGGTGGCGGCAGCTGGCGCACCGAAGAAAGGCCGAGTTTACGGTTTTGGGGAGAGCTTGGGCACCCGTACCGTGATATCATCTTGTGTGAGTTCAGCTTCTATCAGCCCCAGTGCCAGTGCATTCACCATGCCCCCCTCCGGTCCTAGTACTTTGAGTGAGATCAGAGACATCGTTCGATAAGAGATGTCTGCTTTGCAGTCGAGCCTCCAGTCCAGCATCAAGTCAAGCATCCACAGGAGCATATAGTCGAGCGTCCAGGCAAGCGTCCAACAAGCCCTCACCGCCCTCCTCTCCCAAGCAAGGATTTTGTCTCTGGGAGCTCCTTCGACCACAGCACAACCCCCTCATGTGAGTGTTTAATGTAACTTTTAATTTCGTAGAATTTAGAATTATTATGCTGCTATTTATTTCAAAGAACTCTGGTTTGGGGGTCTCAAATTTGGAACACCAATCTGATTGGCATGCCGATTATTCCAACGCGACGTGGGTGGTGAGCGTGACTTGGGGCAGCTGACGGAATCCAAAACGGATATCCAGTTTAGGCTCGACGCTCAAATCACCCATTTCTGAACTAACTTAGTTTAAAACAAACCAATGAGCTGGGGTTTTGAGAATCTAAAATATGGAATACTAGTCGTATCAGCGTACCAATTGTTCCAACACGACGTGGGTGGTGAGCGTGACTTGGGGGAGTTGACGGAATCCAAAACGGATATCCAGTTTGGGCTCGGAACTCAAATCATCCATTTTCGAACTAACTTAGTTTAAAATAAACCAATGAGCTGGGGTTTTGGGGGTCCAAAATATGGAATACTAGTATGATCGGTGTGCCAATTGTTCCAACATGACTTGGATGGTGAGCGTGACTTGGGAGAGTTGACAGAATCCAAAACAAATACTCGGTTTGGGCTCGGCGCTCAAATCACCCATTTTCGAACTAACCTAGTTTAAAATGAACAATGAGTTGGGGTTTTGGGGGTGCAAAATATGAAATACCAGTTTGATCGGCGTGCCGATTGTTCCAACATGACCTGGGTGGTGAGCGTGATTTGGGGGAGCTGGCGAAATCCCAAACGAATACCTGGTCTGGGCTCGACACTCAAATCGCCCATTTCTGAATTAAGTTAAAGAATTCGTGTTCATATAACTTACTTTAGAATTTGTAAAATCATAAATATTTAATTTAATTCTTAAATAATACTTTTTATTCGTACATGTCTAATGTTATTTTTTTGTAATATAGGATCCTCCAGTAGGTCCAGCCCTTGGAGGAGACGGCGGAGGCGGGAGGATGAGGATGTAGAGGACGCAGAGGACATTTCTTGAGGTTTTTTATATTATAAAAAATTAATATTTATATTGAAATGTAATTGTTATTTTTATTTTTCATTTGGATGTGTGTTATGTATTTGAATGTTTGTTGTCTTTAAATTTAAAACAGGTTTTGTAAATTTTTAATTCTTTTAAAAAATTATTATTTTTCTTACGATTTTTGATGAAATATTATGTCCGTCGGTAATAATGATTATTATTTACAGATGGATTTTAAGATGGAAAATAAATTCGTTTGAAATTAGAGAGATTTTCAGACGAAAGTTTGTGTCCGTCTGTAATTTTTCCAACGATATTTTAGACGGAAGAAAATATCCGTCTGACATTAGGGACATAATTTCAGACTGAAATATTTATTCGTTGGAAATAATTATTGTTATTTACTACAAAATTACAATAATTACATACAGATTTTAAGACGAAAAATTAATCTGTCTGAAATTAGAAACGGATTTTCCGACAGTAATATGTTTCCATCAGGAATTAGGAACGAAATTTCATATGGATAATTATTTCTGTTGGAAATAACTATTATTATCTTTACGAGAAAATTATAATAATTATCGACAGATGTTAAGATGAAAAATTAATCCGTCTGAAATTAGAGACAGATTTTTCGATGGAATTTTGTTTCCATCGAAAATTTTACAGATGGTATTTTTGATGGAAGAAAATAACCGTCGAAAATTAGGGAAGGAATTTCAGACGGATATATTTTTCCGTCTGTAATATTACGACGATATTTTCGACAGAAACTTATCCGTCGGAATTGAAAATTTTAAATAATGCCGACGTAATTTCTGACAAACGTTGTTCCGTCGAAAATTTTAGACGAGTTTGAGACAGAAATTTTTTCCGTCTAAAATTGCCAACCAAAATATCCCAACACACATTCCGTCAGAAATCCATCCCAAATCTGTTGATAAATCTCTTTTTGATGGATTTGAGATGGATTTTTGACGGAATCTATCCGTCCGAAACTTCCCTTTTTATTGTAGTGTAGGAATGAAATCCATAGTTTCCACATCACAAACGCAGAACAAAATTTCAAGAAATTGGGTTGAATGTGGTCGGTTCCAGGGCCACGACATGAACATGTCCAATCAGGCCGACACGATCAAGCTCAAACACTCGATACATGGAAAACGGCAGTGTGAGTCATGGCATGAACACGTCGTATCGGGTAGTCGCGTTCAATGAACGCGTCCAGTCATCCCGACGCGTCAATACTTGGATGATAGGTTTACGGAGGATCGACTAGAACGTGGTTGTGGTGCCCACCGCAATGGTTATAAACGCGGTCAGGACAGGCTGCGTTCAATCACGGTTTGACAAGATAACGGTCTACGTGTCAGTCGCCTACTCAAATAGAACCAGAACGCGGTGCCTGTAGAGGCCGCGTTCAGAATAGAGACAACAGAACGTAGATAGAACCTTGTTCTGCCTTTCCAGAGGTCGGTTGAACCCTATCCTACACAGAGGATGGGGATTTCAGTGTTTGCAAGGCTTTTAGTGGTATAACCAGCTCGGCGTCCTAGTGAGAATCCTAGACTCGCGGAGACTTACGGAGGCCTTGATAAAGTACTTCCAATTCGACAAAAGAAATATCCAACGGAGGCTCCTAACTTAACCAAGAATTAGGGTTCCTATAACACTACTAGAAACTAGTAAAGTGATAGATCCATTGCCATCGGGGTGACTTGGTCTTCTACAATTCAAATAATACTCATAATTAAACCAACACATGGGAGGTTTAAAGGAGACGAATCAAATTCATTACATTCACCTACATATTTAGACATGGAGGAACATAATCATATTGATGAAAGGATAGAACAATAGGATGGTATGCTGAATCGCAAGTGGAAATCACCTTGGATCAAAAGAAGAACCTTAAAGGATTATTCAATGTTCCATAAGAATTACCTATCCAGTGGGTTTTTTAAAGGACATGTTCACAGAAAACATGATATTGGAACTAAAAATCATGCAAGTTTGACAGATGGAAGACATAGGGTCTTGGGTGAACCCTGTATATAACATGGTCTTCATGGGAACCACCACCTAAATGTGGTCTACATGGCCACCACGATCAAAACATGTTCGAACAAAATTATCTAATTTTTAAATAAATAAGTCTTATCAATGCTGTGAACGCATCATCGGAGGTGGACGCATCATAAAGACGTGGCACCCAAGCAGGGTGTGTTAAGAATAAGAATAAAAATTTAAAAGAAATAACTAATGGGATCGCGGTCTATCGGGGGTCCGCGTTCTGGACACGGCATCTATAAGAACCGTGATCTCATCCAGAACCCTAGTTCTGGTAGAAAAATGTAGAACGGTGACAACTTGTTGATGCGGGCTAAAATACTCCCACTATACGCAATAAAAATTGGGAAAAAGTATACCAAACTAATCTAGACATGCAGATGATCATTTTGAATGTAATATTAGGGGTTTTGCCTGAGGAAACACCTACCTTTAACTGACTCAAAGGAAGGGGAAAAAAAGAACGATGACACCCCAACGCTCAACCAAAACCCGCCTCCTCCTCCACGAAGCACGCTCCTCTCACGTCCCATAACTTCCCAACACTACTTAGGGTTGGCTAAGGAAGATTTGGGGTAGGTTTTATAAGATTTAGGGCTCCTAAGAGTCCCTATTAGGTCAAGGTTTCAAGGATAGCGCCCAACTCTGAAAATAGTGGTTTCTATCCTAATCTAGCACCTCCAGCAGCCCCATTCTAACCCTAATTAGGCTAGGGTTTAGGCAAGGAATGACCTCAACTTAATGGGCTAGGGTTTGGTCGTGGGATTAAGCCCAATTGATTAGGTTTTAACCCATTAAACCCACTTAGAATTAGGGTTTCTGAAAAATACAAAATTTAGGCCTTTTATTCTCACTTAGCCCAATTAGACCCATCTCTTAATTGATAAAATTTCCATTTTTTATTAGCTCATTACAATATTATGATAAATTTTCATTTTTACTTGGCCCATTTCATGATTATATGAATTTTTGTTAGCCTATTCTTAATTTACAATTAATACAAAGTTCCTATTTAGTTTATAATCATTAGATGGAATTATCCTCATTTTATTCAAGGAATTATATTTATTTGAGTATTAGATTTATTCTAAATCTGAGTTGCTATAATTGTGCTCAAAATAGTAAGTTCCCTTCATTGTTATTCGAATTAAATTCATAGCATAGCGAATTATTCACTCTTATTTATGTATTTCTTTGGCCCTTTTTAAAACAACTAAATAGCATTTAAATAAAGAGGATTGTTAAAGTTATTAAATGCCAAGTTACTAGAAATTTGAATGTATATAAATATATTTTAACCCATTCAATTGAGTGGCTTTACTTTAATCGAACATTAAATCAATTATTTATTCACTATATCACTAATTTATTATTCTTCCATTCCCTTTTTATTTATTCACATAAATTCTATCTGATTTGAATAAATTACTAGGCTTAAATCACAACACAATTTCATATATTTATTTTTCTTCATTTTTCATTTCAATTATATACTTTATTTTTATTTTAACCTTTATTAATTAAGTGGGGTATTACACTCAGAAACCCGGGTTCTTTCTCTAACTTACTCTTGGACTTCTGTCTCTCGTCGGACCCTAACTTATCTAGTTCTTGAGCCAGTACCTGCCAGATCCTCGTTGAGCCAGTGTTAGCCACTCATCCTTTTGGGCCAATATCTGCCAGCTCCTTGCCGAGCTAGGGTCCGTCGTCCTCCTTCCGAGCTCATGTCTCGTCCAACCAAACCCAGAGACTAGTCTCTCCACTCCCCATCCGCTCGGCAAAACAGTGGCATTATGATGACAGTGTGAATTAAGCCTTCCCAATGTCAAGGCACCTATGATATCTAGTCATCTTTCAGTAACAGAATCAAAGGTGTTCAGATTCAATCCAACGTAAAACAAACACTGATCGCTTGCGGTCAGTGAGGACGATGTCCTGCGCATGATTTTTCACATCCCCTGTTTCACTTGAACTTACGGAACCCAATGCAATCCACGTGTCGCCTATCATTCTGTGCCCACATTCCATATCCTGGAGGCACATCCTCTATTGAAATTTGGTTCCGCAGGTGATTGTCGCTGAAACAAGTGCCTGAGCTCATCCCACAATTTCCTTATGGACCATGGTGGATGTTTATTATGGTGTAGAAGGGACCCAAGAACTTGGGAATCAGAGTAAATAGTGTGTAGACGAATAGAATGCAGCAGAGCATTCCTGACACCATCAAGAAGGGCGCGGGGGTTTCTGCAACAATATTAGTTTCTCTCCCCATAGAAATATGCAAAGCCGAAATGAATGATACCTCTCCCATCTCTGGTATAGCCGCCGCCGCCACCAGCTAGGCCTGGATTTCCTTCTGAAGCTCCATCCACATTGAGAGAGCATATCCTCTGGTAGGAGGCAGCCATTTGATAATGTGGGGTCTCTTAAATTTCACCGTTTATTGGATGCCTAAAGCATCCAAAGCCATTTGTTGACGGGAGTTGGGAGCTTTTTTAAAAGTGGCTTGCTTGGAAGAATAGACCAGCTGCTCCAATAGACGATTAGTTATTATGGCAGGATTCATCCTCTGGTTTTCATATCTTAGCATGCACCTGGTTTTCCAGATTTCCCATATAATGTGAAGCATGGCACGGAGAGCAGTTTCAATCTAAAAGGATTATTAATGTCTGAGCTTGGAAGGATGTCTCTGCAGAAACCATCAGTGGTGGTTGAATTACTACAGGTGGGGTTAATAATCATATGGAATGATCGCCATAAATGGGTGGTCAGATCTCCCCCAAGAAAAAGATGAGTCGATGTCTCATATTGGGGATTGATGGCACAGTAGTTGCATTCAGATGGCAAGCAAATGCCACGTTTCTGTACAAGTTCATCAACTGTCACCGCGTGATTCAGAATCTTCCAAGCAAAGGAAGAAGCCCTGGGATTGAAAAAGGAGTTCCAAATCTTGGAAAATGCAGGCCTCCTGGCACCTGGACTTCTGATTTTATCGTATGCAGATTTAACAGTAAAGTTACCATTATCCGAACTGGTCCACAAGCATATGTCTGGGCCTTCGCAGAGCTTCACGCCTTGTAGCTGAGACAGAATAGAAGGGGGAACAGAGAGGTGGGACCATGCCTCATGTTGCAAGTTATGAACGGCTTCATTGAGGGGCAGTGTGATCAATGGAGAATCACGCGCATAGAAATGTGGTAGTGGTCTATTTCCACACCAAGTGTCTTTAAGAAAATCAATAGATTTACCGTCTCTCAGAATCCATCTACTCTACTCCAGGATGACAGACTTTGCCTTCATGAAAATATCCCTGCTAACTCCTGTAGGAAAGAGAGTATTCAGTTCAGAGAGATGACATTTGAGGTACTTGTATTTAGCATATTAAGACTAGATTGAAGAACCATGGAGGACCGTCCAAATCTGTTTTATGACCATAGCAACTTGAACATCATGCATGCTCCGAAGACCCAAACCACCCTCTGCGTACATTCTTTTACAATTCCCCCGTTGGCACCCTAGTGCGTGTGCCAGCCATACTCAACCATCGTGGCGAGTACCCCCTTCCCGGCATCTAGCCACATGAAACAAAGACCAAACGCTCCACACTTAGAAGGTCAAGGTCCAAAGTTCTATACAAATCTCTGTATGTTGAAAGTTGGGATCCAACCATTTGAGGATGTTGTATCTAATAGACAAACTTTTCATGATATAAATACCTGAACATTGCAGCAAATGTAAAAACATTGAATGCTTCAAGCAAAGAATGATCAAGCATTCAAGTGCCTTCCTGCAATCAAAGTGATCTCAACGTCCTGTTTCCTGCGCACTCACGACTAGGAGAACTTTATTGCATTCAAGACTCATTCTCGAAGTTCTTCATCCTAGGAAGCATTAAAGAGGAAAATATTATGTTATAACGATATTCTACTTTCCTCCTTCTCTTTCATTCATTACAATCATTTGTATTTACTCTTTATTGGTATATCCAAAGGACAGTTGGAAAAGGTAATTTGTTGCTCAGTACAACCAGCACTTTGTGTGCTAGGTTGGTCTACAGATACCATATAAATCAGCTAGGTGACTAGCCCCTGGAAGGCTAGCTGGTGTTAGATCACCCGAAAAACTAAGTCACTGAGAGTGATTGTTGGTTGGCTGAGCCCTGATCAAAATCAACTGGGTTGGTGCTTCCTAGAAAACCACTATGATCTGCTAAGTCCTGTGAGATCAGTTGGGGAGTTGGCCCTAGAAAGTAACTATTGTAACCTTTGACGAAAGGTTAGTGAATACGCCAAGTGAGTTGTAGGGGGACTAGACATAGGGAATCCACAGGGCTAACCGAACCAGTATAACTTCTTGTGTCTGTGATTTGATTGCATTGTTATATTTTTATTCCACTACACAGCTTAGAAAATTTTAATACGCCATTATTTTTTAAAGGCACACCTATTCACCCCCTCTTGGGTGTGTCTGACTACTAACAAGTTGTATCAGAGAGTGCAGGTCTCCTTGATTATAGGCTTAACTGCCTAAGGAGCAAGATTATGATAGTCGTCAGATGGAGAACAAGAGCAACCTCACCCTGTAGAAAGGACACTCGATTACTCGTCCTTCTCTCTTCAACAGTTACAACTATCCCTACTTGAAAATAAGCATGATGAACTACATCAAGGAGGTAGACTATGACCTCTGGAAGGTCATTGAAGAGGGCGACAAAGTTATCACCACTCTGAGGGATTAGTAGGGCAGAATTGAGAAGGATATGGCATCTTTAAACGCCCATGCATTAAGTCTAATGCTCTACATCTTAAGTCCAGACGTGTTCGACAAGCTGCACCTGTTTCTCCACCAAAGAGATTTAGGACAAGTTCGAGGTAGCTTACAAGGGAACATCCTAGATCAAGGAGACCAAGATCAATATCTTGGTCACCAAGTATGAAATGTTCAATATGGAGAAAGGTGAGGCCATCAAAGATATGGAGGCCAGGTTCACTTCTCTGGTGAACAGAATGAAGGTTTTGGGCAAGAAGATCGACGATAGTGAGCTAGTAAGAATGATCCTAAGGTCCCTACTGTCGCAGTGGACCTCTAAAGTCATCGCTATCCAAGAAGCCTAGGATCTAGCACCTACTCCCCAGCTCGGCTATTTGGAAACTTGGCTACCCACAAATTGAAGTTACATTGCTAGAGAGATTGTGAAGACTCCTAGAAGAAGACCCTTGGTCTAAAAGCCAAGAATGAGACTAGGGAGGAGGAGTCAAACTCTACATCAAGTGAGGACAGTGATGAGGTCACCATGCTGTCCAAAAGATTGCAAAAAATCATGAGGAACAAATGAAAGGCCCCTCATCTAGAAGAGATAGGCCCAGGAAGATAAGATGTTACAACTACGACAAAATTGGGCACACCAAAGGAGTGTGCAAAGTAAAGACTTCATAGGACTATAAAGGCAAGACTGCTGACAAGAAGCTTGCCAAGCCTTTTGACAAGCCACACAGGAAGCACAAAGTCAAGGCAATGACGGCAACATGGAGCGATGAAGACAACACAGAAAATTCTAACCACGCCACCTCAGAAGGAGATGTACAATAAATAGGCATCATGGTAGACCATGAGGATCTCGAGGTAAACTCTGACATCCCTTCTAATGCATTTTCTGATTTCAGTAGTGATAACAAACATGAGTTTCCTACGATTGGTTATTGGAAGGTTTCCTTAAGTTAGATAACAAGTGTCAGTCCAAGAGCAAACACTTGAAGGCTTTGCAGGAAGATATAGCAGATTAATTTTTGAGAACTCTTGGAAAAAAGAGTTCAGAATTGACTGCTAATAGATCTTCTTGCAAAAAGTCTTGGAAGACATCCTAAATCCCAAAAGGAGTTGGACTTACTCTTATCTACATCAAGGAGATCTGCTAATAAACAAAGACTGGGATATCATCCTGACATCATTCATAAGGTCAGGAGCATGCATAAGACAGCTACATTTGTCAAATCATCATTTGAGCATAATGGATGCATCCACTATGGTAAATTTGGGCATGCATTGCATACCTGCAAGTATCGTAGGCCATCCCCCGCATCTTTTAGATCCGTATAGAGATAGTCAGAGGAACATAGGACCTACACTTAGATCTGATCGAAGAAATACATGTACACTGCAATGAATGACAGGGCTATCATGTTAGATCCTAAACAAAATCCTAGAAAAAATTTTATTCCATTGCATCAACATGCAGACTTCATGAAGAAATCCGAATGGATTAAAGTCATTTGGGTTCCTAAATCTCTTCTCTAATTTCCATGTAGGACAACTCAAGCACCAGGAACTCTAAATGGTACCTAGATAGTGGGTGCTTGAGACATATGATAGGGAATAAGTCCATGTTCAAGAGAATAACAAAGGTTAAGAGTGGACATGTAACCTTTGGGGATAGCTCACAAGGAAAGATAGTTGGCATAGGCTCCATTGGAGATGAGGTCCATATACACATTGGGGAAGCAAGGCTAGTTGAAGGCCTCAAGTTCAACCTCATCAACATAAGCCAGCTCTGTGACAATAGACATGAAGTGGCATTTATAGAGAAAATCTACACAATCAAGAATGCAAAAACTAAGCAGGTACAATTATGTGCTTACAGACAAGGTAATCTATATGTGATGCATCTGGATGAGGTTAGAGAAATGAACATCTATTTAGTTACCAAGGCGAATCTAGGCGTGGAACTGTGGCACACAAGACTTAGTCATGCGAGCCACTCCGTCTTGTAGAAGCTGACAAAGCTAAACTTGGTAGAAGGACTACTAGAATTGGACTATCTCCATCTAGAGAAATGCAAGGTTTGCGTGCAAGGTAAACAAACTAGAGCTTCATTTAAGATAAAGGACACTGTAAGTATTGTAGGCACTAGAGTTGACCCAGGTGATGGGGCGCCGATTATGTGGTAGGATTTTGGACCCAAACCCATATATCCAACACTCTGTCGAGCTGAATCGGAGCACTATAGTGCAATGTATAAAAAGGATGGGAAGAAGTGATTGCTAGGGAGTTTACCTGAGTTCCATAGGAAGGTTGATCACGCAATAGCCTTTGAGAGGGAGATTGTGGTGTTCTGCATTCTCCATTCTCAGCCGACCAAGAACAAAGAGCCCTGTGATCCTTTACACCAAAATCCTAACACACAATCACAGAAAAGGAAAGAAAACAACCATTATATCTAGATACGTGTAGTAAATGTTGAGCAAATGAAAAGGAAGTGAGAATCGGTGGTAGTGATTACCTGGAGAGGGTGTTGGGAATGGGGGATAACCGAGATTTTTGACTACCCACCTCCCCTTCTGTTTTTAGTTAAACCACCTTTTCTTTTTAGGGATTTAGGGATTATAAGATGCGATGCAACCAATAAGTAATGCATTTAAACAAACTAGATGTACAGCAGAATGGAAATAGAAAGGGAATAAAGAGAGATTTCCCATCAAACGCAGGAGGCGGACAATGTCCTGGCTATTCGAAAGAGTTGGACAGCCAACTTCCTGGTCGTTCGGGAGAGCTAGGTGGCCAATGACCTGGCCATTCTCTGTCGGGAAGGAGACTCTGGTAGCACATGCTGAAGGTCGCTCGTAGGAGATTCCTCTTTGCCTATCGATCCTCATTTCTATTACCCAGTGTATGGCTTTAACCCAGAGGAGGGTGAATGGGTTATAAAAAATAATCGTAATAGTAGAGTGAATGCAATACAGAGATGAACAATACTATAGTGATAGTGTAGACAAAATTAAAGAGTTAATAACAATCACACAAGGAGACATAGTAATTTTGTACTGGTTTAGACCTAACTCTCAAGTCAATCCTACGTTCAGTCCTCAGCAATTACTGAGGTTTCCACTAAATTCCTAACTAGGAACACTTATACTAGGCTATTTTTGCTAAGGTGTTCAGCCACACCATAGTCACTCTTCTATCTAAGAGATCTAGCTATTTTTGTTTAGTTATTCAGCCACGCCACGGGCACTCTTTAACTAGAGTCCTAGCTGATTTCCTAGTATCAGCTAACCTTACAGGAAACTGACCTCCTGCTAGTCCCTCTTGCCCTCAAGCAAGAGACTCTACCCTCAAAGAGAGAAGTATTACTTTTTAAGTGAAGTTACACGATGATTGCCTCTTAAATAGGCAAATTGCGTATAGTAAATGCAGATGGTTCAAGATAGTAAGAAAAGAATGTAAACAAATAATCTTGAACTAAAAGTTCAAAGGGTCTTCTAAAGAGAGGGAATAGAGTATCACAGAACGCTTAATGAAGAAGCTGAGAGAGGTGCAGTAGAGAGATTACAAGAGCTTTTTCTTCTTCGCAAATGCTTTCAGCAAAAGTGGAGTTGAGGACGGGTTGAACTTTGGGGTTCTTTCAACTATATGATGTAGGCTTCTTGCTAAAAATTTAGATTTCTCAGATTATGCTCACATCAAAGTGTTGTACATTATGCATCCAGTTTGCATCCTATATATATAACTTTCTTGAAAGATTCCATTAGACTCATTTTTGTAGCCATTAGGCTCAACTTCATGAATGCTAGACTCTTTCATAAGCTTGTTAGACTTAAGCATGTATTTGTTAGATAGAGCTTTCTTCTTCCTGCATTCTTTGCCGTCATATTTTTCTTTACAAAATATTAAGCTCTTTCTTTGAGTAGGTACAACATCAAATCTTCCTTTGACTTAGAGTCTTTTTCAGACTATGAGAAGATATGGTCCTTACGGTGCCTGTTCTATAGTAGAGTACTATTATGAGATATTTCTTCCTTTTTGTTTAGTTGTCACTCTGTAGAGAAGTATTTGTTTAGTCTTATACAGACAGATAATAAGTTAAAAATACCTCATTCTTTCCTTTAGTTCTGATACGTGTCTTGTACTGCTGTTTGGTCTGCTCCATCCTGAAAATAGACTAACAGAATTGACCTTTCCAGGCCTTTAGATAAGCCTATCTAACATGAAAAGGGAAGCAGAGCTTTCATGTTCTTTCTCAGCAATAAATGTCTACATGCTTCACATTTAATGTATTTGAATTTTAACTTTTGTTGAGATAGTCAATTAGAAATGAATTTTTATTGTAAATTGATCGACTAAGTTATCTTAGATATTGTGATAGCTGATAACTTAAGTTTTATGCAGATAGTCAATGGTGATGTGAGATTTGTCAGATAGTTGATCTCTAGTGACTAAGTTAATAGGCGTTGAAGGTTTGAGATAGTCGATTGCCCAGCGACTATGTTACTGTTCATATGCCTATGTAGTTTACTTTCATGAGATAGTTGATTGTTCAGCGACTATGTAGAGATAGGCTCTGTTACGTTCAAGAGCTTGTGTAGTTTACTTTCATGAGATAGTCGATTGTCCAATGCCTATGTAGAGATATGCATTGTTACGTTTATGCACCAATGTTAGTTTTCTTTCATGAGATAGTCGATGGTTGCACCTATGATTTAGGCGCGCCTATGTAACTTTAAATGCGCCTATCTAGTTTTGCGTCTATATGAACTCACTCTTGATCTAGCGACTATGTTTATCAAGATAGCTGCAAATATATTATTTTCAGTGAATATGTTAGGATAGCTTCATGATCTAGCACCTATGTGAATAATTCAGTGTTTAAGTGAAACTTTGCGCCTAAGGAATTTATTGTGCACCTAGGTGAAGCTTTTGTGCTTATGTGAATTTTGTCTTTATTTCTAGCGCCTATTTTCATTCTGCGCCTAAGTTAGAATTAGCGCCTATGTGAAGTTAGCTCCTGGAGTGCGCCTATCTGACTATACTTTTGGATTTTGGCGCTTATGTTCTTTTAGTTGCTAAGTATTAAAATTTTTATTTTTCTTATAAACAATGAGAGTTTTGTCATAATTGATATAGTTTTGTTATCACCAAAACTAAGGGATTTAAGATTGTATTTGGATCTAACCCACATGTGCTCATCAATCTCCCCATTTTGGTAATGACAAAACACTTGTTGGTGATGACAAAAATTCTTCATAGTGATACAGAGGCAACATTAAAAGATGTTCGTTTGCCCATAGTAAATATGTTTAGGCATGTTCTTCTTATCTTCTTAGTTATGTTTATTTGTTTGTCTTCACCTTTCTTTTAGTTCTCTCCCTTTTTTCCAATCAACAAAAAGAATAAAAAGATCAAACCAGAGAGAGCAAAAAGACAGAGAAATGTAAACATTGATGTTATTACAGAAAGAGAAGATTATAAAATGTATGATGAATAGAAGATCCTAGAGCATAGAGATGCTCAGGTAAGAGACAAATATAAAAAGTACACAATCATTTAACGTTTTCATTTCTGAACATAATGACGAGAAGTGAAAGGAGATGTAGAAGGAGCCAGTGATGGTAAGGCAGCCGGTGGAGGAGAAGGATCTGATAGAGGTGGAGGATAGGCACCCGCCTTAGTGAGTTCATATTCATATACTACTTCCCAGTCCAAGATGATATCAAAAGTGCTGGGTGGAAGCTCAAAGTTGAATCTTTCCTGTCAGACATGAAGGTAAACTTGATAGAAGATTGGTGCTCGAGCGACCACATCCTCAAATGGCCTGTAGGCAACCTAGAGAGACCAATCTATGAAGGGAATCACGGCTTGGTTATTGGTGCGGCATTCTTCCATTTCAGGGTCATAAAATTGTGCATGTTGGGCATGCCATTTCTATTCATCTAGAGGAATTTTGAATGATTTATGCCTGACCAGCATAATGGCATCTATTGTGATTCGGCATTGACGTAAAAAATTGTTCAATAGTTCATTAATCCCAAGGGTACTTTTGCCCTAAAGCCAAAGAGTAGTATTTATGTGGAGCATGCAAACAAATAGAGGTTTGTATTCCTCGTATGTGAGAAATTGGGTTTTATAAAGGGGATATTTATGGTCATCCCCAAGAAGAGGAGGAACATGTTGCAAAATAGGTCAGGGATCAATCTCAGGATAAATGGAGGTAAAATGCCAAAGAGGAGAGGGGACAATGGTGGATGGTTGGGTAGGAGGAGCTGGGAGGCCTTGGGTCACCACGATAGGAATGGCCTCGTTGGAAGACAAGATCTTGTTGGGACGAGATTTTTTTTATTTATTTATTGATGATTTATTTATTTGATTTATTTATTTATTGTGTAGATATGTCAGTCACCGGGATGACAAGTTTATTGTGCGCTCGATCTGACTCACTCAGTCGATTGTGAGGTCCGTGTCGGGACCGACAGTCCGTCATACCATAAAGGTTATGACGTTAATTACATCCCCCAAAAGGAGGAAAATCCTTGATTAATTGCTAAGATAACGAGCCACCGGGGGGGCTAGATAAACGTATATGCATAAAGGAACTGGCGAGAACGATGACTCGTAATGCGGGAACAAAAATGTAAGCTCGAGCGCGCAGCTGAAATTCATTTGCTATCCGGAGCCCTCGGTACATGGCGGAGGACGTAGGTCCGAAGACCACCATCGCGCATAGTGAAAGTTTCTGTCAGAGCTAATCTGACCTTCGGCGGATCACCATTTGATATACCGAGGCCCAAGGTGACAACAAATATTCAACAAGCATGCATGCGAGCAGACAAGCGAGACGGCAAAGATAAATGTATTCAAACATAATTTACACATTCAAATAAATGGGTAAAGGGAAAGAGCAGGATCAGTTGATTGATTTATTGATGTCGATATGTATTCCCTAATCGATTAATAACAGCTTTTTAATGATGGTTTATTATTTATTATTGGTTTATTAATTTCCTCATGATGATTTATTAATTTTTAAGATGATTTATTAATTTTTATGATGATTTATTAATTTTTATGATGAGTTATTGATTTTTATGATAATTTATTGATTTTTTAAAGATGAGTTATTAATTTTTAAGACGATTTATTAATTTTTATGATGATTTATTGATTTTTATGATGAGTTATTGATTTTTATGATGATTTATTGATTTTTAAGATGATTTATTAATTTTTTAAGATGGTTTATTAATTTTTATGATGAGTTATTGATTTTTATGATGATTTATTGATTTTTAGAATGATTTATTAATTTTTATACGTTATTTCTCTCATAATGATTTATTGTTACTTTTTTTTACTTCCCCCTTTTGTTATTATGAAGTCGGTGCACATATGGGGATAAGGTCGATGCACATTGGGGTTTGGAGGTCGATGCATGTAGGAAGGTCGATGCACATTGGGGGCGTCGGGGTCGATGCACATGAGGAGGTCGATGCACATTGGGTTGAAGGGTTTATGCACATGAGGAAGGTCGATGCATATTGGGTTGAAGGGTCTATGCACATGGGGAAGGTAGATACACATTGGGTTGAAAGGGTCTATGCATATGAGGATGGTTGATGCACATTGGGTTGAAGGGGTCTATGCACATGAGGAAGGTCGATGCACATTGGGTTGAAGGGGTCGGTGCACATGGGAAAGGTCGATGCACATTGGGGGTGAAGGTCGATGCATATTGATTCTTCTAAAACGGTGCGGTGCACTTCGAGGGTTTAAACGGCGCGCCAGGGACGCGCTGGTTTAGGGCCAAAGGGGATTAAAAGGTTTCTGAGTGTGGCATGAAAACGACGCGGGGGGGGGGGGGTGGCGTCGGATGAGTGCCCGCCGATTAGAGCCGCACAGTTTTGAGGGTGGAGTTTGATTTTCTGAGCTGTTAAGCTCTAATGCAGTTTTGTTCAACCCTTTTGATGCTGATTAAAGGTTTATTCAGTAAATGAATTCATACTTGATTGTCAGCAGATTGATTAAGGTTGATCAATAAGTAGATTCAAATTTTAGTTGCTATGCAAACAAGGCAGATCAAGACTTGTGCGAGGTTCCTACTCAAGCACAGTCTATAACAAGTTCACAGTCCAGCACCGAGGTTCCATCACAAATCCAGACTAAGTGCTCAACCAAAAATTTGGCAGCACCTCCCCATACCCAGAGGGTTGCGGGGGGAAAGCGGAGACAGTCCCACAGAAACTGGGGTATGCTCCTTAAAGTCGGGAATTCCAAACGATGACTGGCAGACCCAGGTGGACGGAAACCCCGAGGACTAGCATACGAGGGGCACCAATACTCCACGGGCCAAAGATATGGATCAACAAGGATGGCTAAAATGGGAGAAAATCTCGAGGACTAGCCTACAAGAGGTCTCTTACCCACCGCCACCACCACTCCCTGGGGAATGTGGATTTGATGTTGGGTCAAAAGATCCATTGATATTCACCTTAAGTAGCTTGCAGGACTCCGCGTCACAGACGGACGGGACCCTGCAACCCGGTGGTGATTCAGAAAGAAACGACATGAACACCCGATGGGGATATTCCCCCTCCCCGATCAATAAGTCTTGACGGTCGAAACAGAGCAAACCTTCACATTAAACCTCCAATTTCGCCCGTGAATTGAGATGGGGAACAGATCCCATTAACTGAACCTTCCCCACCCTGCTTGGGGCAAAGCAGTCACAGTAGGATACCATTCATCCACGCCACTGCCAACGGTAGGCTGGTCATGGAAGAAAGTTAATGTGAGCCAGGGAGTCACGGAGGATGTGAGACACAAACGCTCGAATGATTGACGGGTGCCGTATGGGAGAATGGTCACAACCATATGCCTCACCCCCAGACTGTGGGGATGACCATGTTCTCTCCAATTCATGACTGCGAACGAAGAGATGGTAGGGAAGCCACTCCTAGAGAAAGAACGGAGATGCACACACATGTATGTCTCCTGCGGTGAAACTGACGACGAGCACATGGTGCATTCAACATCGCTACCACACTGGAAGAGGACCCCGGGGAGGGGGATGATCGTTAATGTAGCCCTGGGTTACCCCAGGGCATGCTCGATATCAATCGAAGAAAACCTAATATCTGACACAGAAATAAACCCAGCAAAGCCAGAGAGGTATTCAGATACAGATTAAGATATACTCAAACGAAGGAAAATATATATATTACATTTGGTCCGACGTTGCCGCACGAGACCGTCCCATTACATTCTTTTACTTCAGAAGATGAAAGGGGAAAGAAAATAGCCAAAGGCTTAAACTAAGAGGAAATAAAAAGAGATGTAGGCTCATATCATCGCCCGTTTCATTACAAGGCGCAGGAGAAATACTGATAGAGGGGGGGGGGGGGGTTAGAAGACGAATGGAGATAGCATTCCACACACCCACCTCTAATCTATTTCACCGAAACAGAGTATCGGGATATCACTCCCTTCTCTCGCTCTGAGGCTCTTTTCTCTGGTGGCGAACGGTGGATCACTCTGCTCAACTCCTTTTTTCTTTTCCAAGCTTCCCCTCTCTTTGTTTATCTGTCTTTCTATCTTTTTCTTTCATACTCTATCCTCTTCGCTCTCTGCCTGCCTTTTTTTTTTTTACCGTCCCTCCCTTTCATTCGCCCGAATGGCTCTCTCTTATAGGCCAAGCAGGACTGCCAACCTAATCCGGCGCGGGGGATCAAAGAGCGCACCGGATTAGCACATAGCCATGTGCGCGCCGGTTCAAGGGGTGCGCCGGTTCAAAGGGCGCGCCGGTTTATCCTCTTAACGTGTTCGTTAAGCCGGGCCTCGGCTTGTGGACCTCGGACTGGCTCTGAGAGTTAACTTGGGCTTTCATCTCATCGTGGCCTTGTGAGACCAACGTGAGAAGTATCGGGGATGCATTTGGGCCGCTGACTGGCCAATTCCGACGCTGTCCGTTCCCTTGGTTCAGATTCATAGGTTTTCTGCTGGCATGGCCTTCGACACTGCAATTCGCGCTGTCGGGCCGGCTCCGCGTATACTTGCAACATTCCCAGGGAGTGGGTCACCACCCGGGGTACCTTTGCCACAGTCGGGCAGCCATTCGGTCACTGAAGGACCCTTCTGGTAAGAAGGGATACCCGCGTTGGGTCTCCCGGATCTTCTGCTGATATGGCCTTCGGCATCTCGTTCCGTGGGGCCAACGACATTTCTCCACCTCAGGAGGGTTTCTTGTTAGGTGGTGAACCACCTGGTACATTCTCGTCCTAATCGGATGACAGACAGGGCTTGTTCGGCACGACCGAGTCGGTACCGGTTCATTGGGCAGGCCGAACGGCACTGTCGGTTTGTGGCGGATTTCTTCTGACCATCTTGAGGTGGAGTCCCTGACACTCTCGCCAGATGACCTGGAGCTTCAGCAGTCCGAGAGGACCCTTGTGCATTAATTTCCTTCGGCTTTTGCTCTTTGACCGGCCGTGTTCTTTTTGTTGTTTGGCGTGATTGCCATTGATCACATTTTGGGTGTCAACAAATGCCCCCCAGCCGCTATTGTCAGAAGTGAGGAACGAGCGGCGCGAGACTGGCGGATGTACCCAGACTGAGCGTACTCTCTGCCTGATCAGCACAGAATATTCGTTCAGTGCAGTCGAGATGCCGTTGGAGGAGCACAACCCCATAGGGACCTTAAAACGGCACGGTCATGGCCTTGGCCGTTAAAACGGCGCGGCCTTTCATTATCGTTAAAACGGTGCGCCCCCTCAAGCCTGCTAATCCGGCCTGCAAAAGATTTTTGAAGAGAATGGGTGGCAAGGGCTAAAACGGCGTGCCCTTTGGGCGTGCCGAATTAGCCCTATTGAGGCTCCCCTATATATATTCTCTTCTTTCTATGTCTTCCCATTCCCAACTCATTCGCGCCCTGAGTTTCTCTCTCTTCTCCTGCTCTCCTCCCACAGCGGCGAGCGTCCTCTTCCTTTAGCGGTGGTGGCGGTGGTGAGAACTGGTGAGGGAGAGCTTTATCCTTTTAATTCAAGGGATTCGAATCCTCTTTTTCCAGGCCCCGGGAGGCTCCTAGTAGGCTTGTCCTCGGAGCTACCACCCTGGGTGTCCTGTTAGGCCCCGGTGCGACACCCACGGCCTGTTTCAGGGGACCGTCCCTTAGTGGGCGCGTTCCCACTTTCTTCTGGCAATCTTCCGGGCTGGGGAGACTCTGTCGGATTTTTGTCAGAAATTTTTTTTTGTCTCCAACAACTCTTTTCTGAGTTTGTTTATTTTCTTTGCATTTACTTTGATGCAGATACCATGGCATCTGGTTCTTTTTCCTCCTCCCAAGCTGTGGTAACCTGGAGGGATGTCGATTCTCTGGACAGAGGCCATGACAAATTGGCCATAATTGCAGAGTCTTCTGACTTTGAGATCGAGATAGTGGACACTGACCGTCTACTAATTATTGGGAGCGACTCCTTCAAGTATGATCACCCCAATGGCTACAGAGTGGACCACCCCAAGGATAAGCATCTGATGTCTTTCCTAAAGCCGTTCAATCTTCAGGGAAAGTGGGATTTGTTCCTTGTTCGGAAGGCCGAGGTGGCGCTTCTTGCTTAGCGAGATAGTCTAACCGACTGCGTTGTGCGGGGAAGACCCATTTATCTGTCGGGTGAGCCCAAGAAGTGAGGTGCCGTGCTGGGGCTCCAGGAGTTAACTCCACATGATGGATTGTTGACCAGAGCTCCGGAGTTTGTTCTGGCCAGGTGGAATTATACTGCGGGCCGCGTTGACTGGGTGAAGCCATCTTTTGGTTTATTCTTGGCCCCGCTAAGATGGGGGTATAGAGAGGAACTTTTCCTGTTGGATTGCCTAGCCGTGCGCTTCAAGCACCAGATTTCGGTAGGCTGGTTTGCCGACTTGAAGGCTACAAACGCCCATGCCTTCCGGCCAGGAGCAGTGGAGTTCACAGACTATGTTCTGCAGCACTAGGCTCCCGTTTTGATCAAGGCGGGAGTATACCACACCGTGTATGCGTCGAGGTACCGCTACCCTATTTCCAAGGGCTTGTGCTGCGGCATGATTGAGGTGTTTTGTCCTGAGTACAACACCTTCTATACTTCAGAAGGAGGGACGCCGTTGGACCTGTGGAGTCTCTCTCAATTAAGTGGCCTCCCGATCGACGGTGAACCATACGAAGAGGTCTGCTGGCCGGATTGGCTGAAGGATCAGACGGACGACGAGGGGCGATATTTAACTGGTTTCGCCTACCGCTATCTGATGAAAGCGTATCGAACCCTCTGTCACTCCTCATATGATACCAGGGAAGCACGCAAGCCTGGAGAAAAGTGGCGCGTGAGGATGGGGACCTGGCTTCAATATTTCTTCAGAGGGGAGCAGAAATACAAAGACTTCCCCTAGATAGTGCCGGCTCCCGTGCAGCAGAAGAAGAGGGTTCGGCGACAAGCCACTTTCCCATCCACATTGAAAGGAGGACAACGACCCGGTCCCAACCTTGCTGGGGTCGACGCAGTTACTCATTATGCTGCGTATCTGACTCATTGGATTTGTTCTTTCACTCTCCCACAAGGTGATGAGAGCATGATCAGGGCCGAGGCCATCTATCCTGCTTGCTTTATGGCTTGGGGTACGAAGCTTTCACTCTTCCCAGTTGCATTGTGTTTGATATACAAGATGTTGGGAGACCTGCACTGATCTCGTCTTCCCAGGAATCTGCGGACGGTTGGCCCGTTGCACTTTTTAAACGCTTGGGTTTGCACTCTGTTCCCAGAAGCTGCTCCTCGGTCACTGCAGTTGGCACAACTAGTCCCAAGGATGATAGAATTTGCTAGCGTTGAGCCAACCCAGATAGCAGACCGGCTCTTTGCCATTCGGGGCAAATTGACCAAAATTCCCATGGACTCTCCCGGGATTCTACATTTTTGGAGCTTGGCTGCCCATTCAAGCCCACTGGTGAACAAGATGCGAGAGTGCAACCTCTATGAAACAGAGGATTATACTCACCCCCTTTCTGATGCTAAATGTACGAGGCCTATCTTGGAGTCAGAGCTGATTGATTGGGCACTGTCAATAAGGCCGAGTGTATTGGTTTTCCGCAAGAGCAGTATCTTATGGCTGGAGCCTTACTACCCATTCCGATTCAGTCAGAATTTTGGTTATGACCAGCATATTCATGCCACCTCCACTCAGTTTGCGCTACCGAACAGGGCCCGGGCTGGCCAAGTATTGAATGATGAAGCTCGCATATGGTGAGACTATTTTCATCGCCGAGAGGCGGTTTCATTCAGAGTTCCGGCCCCTGCACGCTTTCCCCGTGTGACCCCAGAATATATCAAATGGTGGAATGCGCGCACCGGCTTCTATAGGAGCACGAGAAGAGAGTGCTGGGCCGTCGCTGAATGCAAATTCCTGGACTCCCAGCCAGTGCAGGCTCTAGATGCTGACCCGGTGTATCTGAAGAAATTGAAGTTCCACACAAATACTGTCGTGACGGATTATCTGGAGGCATGTAAGGCTACCAAGCAACACTCATCTAAGATTGAGCCTAAATTACCTGAGATCAGCAAGGATGACTTTTTGAAGACACTTCAAGGCTTATGCCGTGTGAGCGGTGAGTGACTAACTCTTCAGCAGATCCCACTGTCGGTGGAGGAGCCTCTTCCCTCTACAGCTTCCTGGCGTCCTGAGAGAGATCGACTGTATCCTTACATGACTTTCATTGGGAGGGAGGACCGACGGTCGACACTGTACAACAATACCCCTTGGCTGTTTGCATTGCTGCTCTCGTATGGGCTTTCAGTAGGTGGCCCTAGCGAAGCCATATTGGGCCAACCCGTTCTTCTTTCTTTTAAGTATGCTGACGGATGGAGACTAGACCACCTCGGCTTGTATTATCATTTATCTTCTTGCGGCCATTCGGATCTGGCGTCGCTGGCTGAGCAGTGTGAGATGATTAGGGACATATGTTGGTTGATTCGCGAGGCTGCTTCAAGGGACAAAGAGCCTTTGCTATTCTATTGGCCACTATCTCCTTTTTATACAGGGCCAACAAGTATCTTTTGTTCTTTTGCTTTCAATTTTCGGTCCTTTTCTTGTTATGGAGTATATCATTCTTTTCCGCCCTTGTATATGCGCAGTTCAGCTCACTTCGGAGGAGACCATACACTTCAGGGAGTTGATTACAAAGGCTCAGAGGTCGACTTATTTTGAAATTCTAGAGGTGACGCCGACTACGACACCTTTTCCCCCTGGTGATTCGCGGAAGCGGACAAGGTCCCACGTCAGGGAAGCGGTTACTCGAGCGAAGCGGGCCCATCGGAGGAAGACCGTAGACCTGGAACCAGCCGTTATCCCTCCGACCGTGGTTTCATTTGAAGAGTTCGAGGCCGCACATGCGTCGGCACACGTGACTCAGGGTATATTTCCCATTCTGCACCCTGCTTCCACTTTGGTCGCACAAGCAAACTTTCATTTTGCCGCTGCCGTATCCTCATTTGCAACAAGTGCCCAAGAAGGTGCCACCTTTGCGGGAGCCGAAAAGAGGGGAGATGGGGAGCCAATAGCCCCTGTTGAGTACAATCTGCCTTCTCCCACCCCCAGCCATGAGATGGAAGGTGATTTACGGTCTGCCTTTCGGAGATTCCCATAATTTATCACCACATGGGCTTACATGAATGTTTCTTATTTTAGCTTCAGCTGAGATCCGACCGTCTTCTCCTCCATGTGTTGGTGCAACCGGGGGAACTTTTGCCGAGCAGGGGATCATCCTAGAAAGTTAGCTCTCTTCCGAAGTTCATTCGCCCGCCGTCCCTGTGATAGAGCTGACTGGACAAGTTTCTATTGAGCAAGATGCTCCTTTGGTAGGCCATTCAAGCGAGGGGCCATCTGCTCTGAAAGAGAAAGAACCAGTATTGGTTCAAAGCTCATCTTCGTCGGAGCAGGTGGACTATGGTGGCGGCTTGAGCGACGAGGAATTACCCGTGGCGGGAACAGAGACTGAAGATGCCGGGGCGTCTTCGCCTATGAGAGCGATTTTACAGCCTTCGGTCCTCCACGGCTGACGTGGAGTAGTTTCGGGCCGCCTGGACCTTTCGTAAGAGAGGGGTCAGGGATGATGGAGACGGTGGCCTCTGCTGCCGGGCATTTGAGCTTGGTACCGGCTGAGGTAAAGGTCTCCCCATTCATCTTGCGCTTACTCTTATTGCTTATTATGTCAGCCTTCTGAGAAGTTTTATGCTGATTTCTTTTGAAGGCTCTTGTTGTTCCGACCGAAGGGACCCTACCGGTCGTGACTGTAAAGATACCTCTTCCACCCCTTGACACGGGTCCGCCGGCATTTCCGCCTGTCTTGAGGCCCATAGCCTTGCGGTACCCAAAGGACTATATAACGACAGCGGGCTTGGAGGCGCCAGGAGTAGTTGTCGGGGATGAACGAACGCTCGCGGTCTTGGAACAGCCACACAGTGTCGGTACCGAACCACTTCAAGGTGAAGGGGGCCTTCCTGCCATAGAAGCGGGAGAAATTGTGAAAGATGCCACAGGTGCCTCCACCATTTTGGCTCTTGCCATTGAATCATCATTGGTGGAGGCTGGGCAGGCCGGAGATGGTGACCAACCCCTCCCAACTATCGATACCCAAGATGCGACGTCTTTGCCGGAGGTTGGGAGGGAAGTTGCGGTTGTTGACAGTCCCCCTACTCAATTAATTGCCGGGGCCGGTCCTGGTACAAGTTCTGTACAAGACATACCGTCATCGTCTTCAGAGCCGAATGACGACATCTGGGCCACGGTTGACAGTCGCGTAGAATTTCGCCTTCTTGATACGCCATCGCTTGGTCTGCACTCGTCCAGCGATGTAATATGGCAATATCTGGAGACGCTGAGGCAGACCGTGATGACCTGCTAGGACTTGTCTTATGCACAGTTGAGGGATCTGGCAGAACACCTATCCCATCCACTGTTAGCTTTGGGCTGCCCCATGGAGGATTGGACGCAGCGAGTAACCCTGCTTCTGAAGCATATAAATAGAAGGGAGTTCATCAGCCACGATTTGGTAGACCAGCTGGCGGTCCTAAAATTCAAACGGGCAGAGTGTTAGGCTGCTGTTCAGTCTTTGAGGGGGACCGCCCGACAGATGCGGGATGCGGCTGATGACTCCACTCAACGACGCATTTCTCTGAAAGCCCGGATAGCTGAATTGCGTGCTGAACTCACTCGGGCTGAAGTGGAGCTGGAATCGGCTGAGCAGCTGCAGGTCCAGAGCATAGAAGAGGCAGAGCTAGCAGAGGGGCAAGCTGCGTCACTTGAGGAGAAGTTGGTGCGGCTGCGGGCCGAAGAATCCCGTCTATAGGAACTGAGCCGTTATCCTTCCCTGGGGATTTTAGAGTTCGAGGACATTTTTCGCCGCTCGTTGTAGTAGTTCTTTTGTCTTTTCCTTCTCTTCTCTCTTTTTTTTTTGAATATATGCTAGGGGAATGCCCCGAGTACTGTGTACTCTTCTTTTTTATGCAAAGTGAAATTTCTTTACCACCTGCTTCACATATTTGCTACTGAGCTACAGCTTTCCTTCCTTCTTTTCATTCCCCCCTTTTCCGCTAATTTAGACATCGACGTGTCACCAATTTATATAGCCCGAGGTATATTAGTTGCTAGGGTGGGAGAGCGCTCACAACTTTAGGGAAGGCATGAGGGGTTCGCTCCACCGCGGCGCAACTTTTCTCGAGGCCATACTTTTGACCTCCCTCGGCTAAGTGCCGGGGGACAAAAAGGGTTTGTGGTCCAAGAAGGGCCAGAGGGTGAAGCCAAGAGTTTGTTCACAAATCTCGCCAATGGTGATCAGGTTTGCCAATGACACTCTTGTTGGCAGGCTTAAGTACCAAAGACAAGGGGTGAGTTTATTAGTTGACGAGGATGAAGGGTCCGAGCCGTTGGTTTGTTGTCGATTTCGTCGATGATGACGAAAAATCTGACGGTAGGTTGGATGCCGAAGCAAAGGAGGTTTGTTGACCGATATTGACGAAAGGTCCGGGTCGATGGTTTGTTCATCGATTTTGCTGATGCTGACGAAAATCGAAGGTAGGCTTATTCATCGACGTGGGTTGAATGTCGAAGCAATGAGGTTTGTTACAGCATAGGCGTAACGCTTATGCTGGTGAGATGTGACATGTTTACCACACACAGGGATTTCCCGTGGGACAGAGGTGATAAGATGAGGTAGCAATAGCATTATCATTTATCATATATATATATATATATATATATATATATATAACACATTACTAACTTAAGCGCCCTTTCGGGTTTTCACCGAAGCCAGCCCCCTCTCGCTTTTGCCCACGCGCCCTTTCGGGTTTTCACGTAGCGGGATACCCAATTTTGCCTGCAGCGCCCTTTCGGGTTTTCACTATAGTCGGGTTGTAGCCATTTTTGCCCTTATCCAGAATATCCGGATAAGTCTGGCGAGACACCTCTATTTTAAGCCTCATCATTTTTTTTTGAAACGTGATTGCCTGTCTTTGCCAAAGGCAATGAGTTGATTAGCAAAATTGATGCTAAGACGAGCGGGGGTCTGTTCACCGACATGGGGTAAATACCAGAGCAAAAAGGTAGGTTTGTTCATTAACTAGGACGAAAGGTCCAGGTTAACGGTTTGTTGACTGACTCTGCCGATGGTGACAAGAGTCAGCGTTGGTTTGTTCATCGGCACGGGGTAGATGCCGAAGCAAAAGATAGGTTTGTTCATCAACGAGGATGAAAGGTCTAGGTTAACGGTTCATTGACTGATCCTGCCGATGATGACAAGAACCAGCATTGGTTTGTTCATCGGCATTGGGTAAATGCCAAAGCAAGAGATATGTTTAGTCATTAACGAGGACGAAAGGTTCGGGTTAATGGTTCATTGACTGATCCTGCCGATGATGATAAGAATCAGCGTTGGTTTGTTCATCGGCATTGGATAAATGCCAAAGCAAAAGATAGGTTTAATTGTTAACGAGGATGAAAAATCTAGGTTAACGGTTCACTGACTGATCCTACCGATGATGACAAGAATCAACGTTGGTTTGTTCATCGACATTGGGTAAATGCCGAAGCAAGAGATAGGTTTATTCATTAACGAGGACGAAAGGTTCGGGTTAACGGTTCATTGACTGATCTTGTCGATAGTGACAAGGATCAACGTTGGTATGTTCATCGACATTGGATAAATGCCGAAGCAAAGAGGTTTACTCATTAACGAGGACGAAAGGTCCGGGTTAACGGTATATTGACCGGTCTTGCCGATGATGACAAGGGTCAATGGTAGCTCGTTCATCAGCACTGGCTAAATGCCTAAGATATGTTTATTCATTGACGAGGAGGAAGGGTCCGGGTTAATGGTTCACTGACTGATCCTGTCGATGATGACAAGAATCAGCGTTGGTTTGTTCATCGACATTGGGTAAATGTCGAAGCAAGAGATAGGTTTATTCATTAACGAGGATAAAAGGTCTGGGTTAACGGTTCATTGACTGATCCTGCCGATGGTGACAAGGATCAGCGTTGGTATGTTCATCGACATTGGATAAATATCGAAGCAAGAGATAGGTTTATTCATTAACGAGGACGAAAGGTCCGGGTTAACGGTTCATTGACTGATCCTACCGATGGTGACAAGGATCAACGTTGGTATGTTCATCGACATTAGATAAATGTTGAAGCAAAGAGGTTTACTCATTAACAAGGATGAAAGGTCTAGGTTAACGGTTCATTGACTGATCTTGTCGAGGATGACAAGAGTCAGCGTTGGTTTGTTCATCGACATTGGGTAAATGCCGAAGCAAGAGATAGGTTTATTCATTAACGAGGATGAAAGGTCCGGGTTAACGGTTCATTTATTGATCCTGCCGATGATGACAAGAAACAACATTGGTTTGCTCGTCGACGTTGGGTAAATGCCGAAGCAAGAGATATGTTTATTCATTAACGAGGACGAAAGGTCCGGGTTAACGGTTCATTGACTGATCCTGCCGATGATGACAAGAAATAGTATTGGTTTGTTTATCGACATTGGGTAAATGCCGAAGCAAGAGATATGTTTATTCATTAACGAGGATGAAAGGTCCGGGTTAACGGTTCATTGACTGATCCTGCTGATGATGACAAGAAATAACATTGGTTTGTTCATCGGCATTGGGTAAATGCCGAAGCAAGAGATATGTTTATTCATTAACGAGGACGACAGGTCCGGGTTAACGGTTCATTGACCGATCTTGCCGATGATGATAAGAAACAGCATTGGTTTGTTCATCGACATTGGGTAAATGCCGAAGCAAGAGATATGTTTATTCATTAACGAGGACGAAAGGTCCGAGTTAACGGTTCATTGACTGATCTTGCCGATGATGACAAGAAACAACATTGGTTTGTTCATTGGCATTGGATAAATGCTGAAGCAAGAGATATGTTTTATTCATTAACGAGGACGAAAGGTCCGGGTTAACGGTTCATTGACTGATCCTGCCGATGATGACAAGAAACAGCATTGGTTTGTTCATCGGCATTGGGTAAATGCCGAAGCAAGAGATATATCTATTCATTAACGAGGACGAAAGGTCCGGATTAACGGTTCATTAACTGATCCTATCGATGATGACAAGAAACATCATTAGTTTGTTCATCGGCATTGGGTAAATGCCGAAGCCAGAGATATGTTTATTCATTAACGAGGACGAAAGGTCCGGGTTAACGGTTCATTGACCGATCTTGCCGATGATGGCAAGAAACAGCATTGGTTTGTTCATCGATATTGTATAAATGCCGAAGCAAAGAGGTTTACTCATTAACGAGGATGAAAGGTCCGGATTAACGGTTTGAGGGAAGACTTCCAGTGAGACTATGATGAACGTCCTGTCCAGAGTTTAAAAGGGATGAAGGCGAAGAGGAACTTTTGGTTACCACATTATTGATCCAAGTGCCCTTTCGGGTTTTCATCGGGGTCAGCCCTCTCTTGCTTTTGCCCACGCACCCTCTCAGGTTTTCACGTGGCGGGGTACCCAATTTTTCCTCCAGCGCCCTTTCGGGTTTTCGCCATAGCCGGGTCATAGTCATTTTTGCCCTTGTCCAGAGTGTCTGAACAAGATTGGCGGGACACCTCTATTTTAAGCCCCATTTTTTTGATAGAAATATTGGCCGGTGTATGGAGCTCTACCTTGATTTTTTTTGTTTATTTTCATAGTAATATATAGTTATTGGCTAGGGCACGCAGCCTTGCGTCGAAAGGGTTTATTTGTTGGCAAGAAGATAATGCCAACGCAAAGGAAGAATTTCTGCTGTTCTGAACGTAAGGTCCGTGATGGCGACATATGTATAAGTTGGCTAGGGCACGAAGCCTTGCGCCAGAAAAGGGGTTTATTCGTCGGTAAGGACAAATACCAACGCAAGGGATATGATTTCTGCCGATTCGGACGTAAGGCCCGTGATGGCGATATTTGTATAAGTGGATGGCTGGGGCATGAAGCCTTGTGCCAGAAAAGGGGTTTATTCGTCGGTAAGGATAAATACCAATGCAAGGGATAGGATTTCTGTCGATTCGGACGTAAGGCCCATGATGGCGATATTTGTATAAGTGGATGGCTGGGGCATGAAGCCTTGCGCCGAAATTGTGCGTTCGCAAGTGTGGGGATAACGCCAGCGCAAAGGAAATGATTTCTTCCCTAACGCGGATGTAAGGTCCACCATGGTGATAAGGTGTATGGTGCCAGCCCAGTGGGACCAAATGGGGTTCTCAAGGGGCTCAAGGATTAGTGTGCACCGAGGGGGCTTTTGCAATTGCGGGCCAACGGCCTCGGAATTGGCATGAGATAAGTGGGTATATTTTTTGAGAGCTCGGCCAGGGCGGAGTGCCACTAGACCAAGGTAGATTTTGGGCATTCTTTGAACGCCGGTAGGGCTGAGTGATATAGCTTCAAATGTTTCCCATTGAGCGGGGAGAACTGCACTACCCCCTTGTGGTCTACGAGAATGTAGTTACCCCCTCATAGACTCGGTGGAGAACATATGGTCCAACCCAATTTTCAACCAACTTCCCTTTAGGGTTGGAGGCCATTACTTCTCTCTTCTTGACCATCACTAGGTCACCTTTCTTGAATTCTCGTCCTTTGACCAGTTTGTCGAAGGTGCGGGCCATGCGAGCTTGATACAGTTGGATGTTTTGTTGCGCTCGGAGGCGCCTCCCCTCGAGCTCAGCGAGCTCTTTCAGTCTTCTTTCTATATTTGTCTGTTCGTCGTTTGTCAATCCGTGTTGCATAGCGACTCTTAGTGACGGCACTTCCAGCTCTATCGGTACTATCACCTCCGATCCGTAAACCAGGGAGAAGGGTGAACAACCGGTTGGGGTTTTGTAAACTGTACGATAAGCCCACAATGCTTCGTACATCTTCTCTTCCCAGTCTCTCTTGTTAGAGTTGACGGTCTTGGCTAATAGGGTGCAGAGAGTCTTGTTGAATGCTTCTGCCAGTCCATTAGCCTGCGGATTGTAGGGGAATGATGTCCTCCAATCAATTTTGTACTTGTCGGCTAACCGGTACACCTTCTGGCTTCTGAAATGGCTACCGTTGTCGGAGATAATTCGGATGGAGACCCCGAACTGGAATATTATATTCTAACGGAAGAACCTGGCGACCAGCTCCCCTGTCACTTCTCTTAGCGCCACTACTTCCGCCCATCTGGAAAAATAGTTTGTCGCTGCTAGAATATACTTGCACCCTGATGAAGATGTTGGTAAAGGTCCCACTACATCCGTGCCCCACTGGGCAAACGACCAACTTGGGATAGTGGGGTGTAGCGGCACTGGAGACCTCCTTGGCACGGTGGCATGCTCTTGGCATTTCTGACATGACTTGGCAAATTTACAGCAATCATCAAATATAGTGGGCCAATAGTAGCCTAATTTCTTTATTTCAATCTTCATTTTTGGACCGGCCTGATGGGTCCCGGTTGACCCGGCATGCACTTCTTTCATCACCTACTATGCTTCTTCCGTAGATAGGCAACAGAGTAGAATTTTCTTCTGGGCATCTGCCATTATTCGGAATAAAGTTCCATTCCTTAACTCATAGGAGTCCTTGATTCGGAGCAGTTTCATCCTCCACTCTTTCTCCTTCGGGAGCTACTGGTGCTGGAACCAGTGGAGGAGGTGCTCTCGCCAATCGGGCTGCTGAACTTCCTCCACGGCTACCACTTAATTTTCTTCTTCATTGGGCAGGGCCTCAATCATACTGGGGACCTGACGTCTATTGATGACGTTTATATTAAGGCTTGTGTCCGGCGGGACTGCCAGGGAACTGGCCAACTTTGCGAGGGTATGCTCCACTTTGATGAAGTAGAAATTCGCCATCAGGCGCAGCGCCAACTGGTGGTAAGGGAGAAGCTCCTGCTTCCGCACATCGAACTCTCCTCCCACTTGTTTCACAACGAGCATGGAATCCCCGAACGCCTCAAGCATTCGAATCTTCATAGATAGAGCGATCCGTAGCCCGATAATCAGGGCCTCATATTCTGCTTCGTTTGTGTAGGGTTTATTTATCGAGTAGGAAGTATATATGACTTCCCCCTCGGGAGACTTCAGGACTATGCCTGTGCCGACTCTGACTCTAGCCGATCCAGCTGCCGGAGTATCAATTCGGGATGCACCATCAAAATACAACTGCCACAGAGTGTGTTGCACTTGGTCTGCCTCCAGGGTCTCATCTTCAGGGAGTTCTATCTCCAGCGGACAGTCTTCAGGTGTTGGGTGCGCAACAAAGAAATCTACGATGGCCTGACCTTTAACAGCTTTCCGCGGTACATAGGAGATGTCAAACTCCATGAGAATTACCGCCCATTTACCTAAGCGGCCTTTGAGCGCCGGTTGAGACAAGATATACTTTAGCGGATCTGCCTTGGACATCAATCTTATTTCATGCGACAACATACAGTGCCGGAGTTTCTTGACGGCGAAGACCAGCGCCAAGCAGACCTTCTCGATGAAAGTATATTTTTCTTCGGTTCTGACCAGTCTTCGACTGAGATAGTAGAGGGCTTGTTCTTTTCCTTCTTCATTATTCTGAGCCAGCATTGTCCCCAGAGAGTAGTAGGTGGCTGCTATATACAGAATCAGCGGCCGTCCTTTCACCGGTGCGCCAGGCACTGGAGGAGTCTTCAGGTAATCTTTCAGCTTGTCTAGGGCTGTTTGGCATTCTTCATCCCAGTAAAAGGGAACATCTTTCATCATTAACTTGTGAAAGGGGTGGCACCGACCCGACAAGTTGGATATAAACCGCAGGATATAAGCCAGTTGGCCTTGAAGAGATCTCAGCTCGGAGATATTCCTTGGCTGGGGTAACCCCTGTATTGCCTTGATCTTTGCGGGCTCTATTTCAATTCCCCGATATATGACAATAAAGCCCAAGAACTTGCCGCTTGACACTCCAAAGGCGCACTTCAAGGGGTTCATTTTTAATTCATACTGCCTGAGCCTCTGAAATATGACTCGGAGGTCTTGCAGATGGTCTTCTTTTCTTCCGGTCTTGACCACCAGGTCATCTATGTAGCACTCGACCTTGTGGTAGAGCAGCTCATTGAAAATTCGGGTCATCGCTCACTGGTAAGTTGCACCAGCATTCTTCAGATCGAATGGCATTATTTTGTAGTGGTAGATACTCTTGGGGGTTCGAAAGGCAGTGTGGACCCAGTCATGCTCCGCGATCCATATTTGATTATAACCGGATGACTCGTCCATGAATGACAGGGCCTCGTGGCCAGTTGTAGCATCAATCATGACTTCTGTTATTGGCACCGAAAAGTCATCCTTAGGACATGCCTTATTCAGATCTCGGAAGTCTACACATATCCGGATTTGCCCATTCTTCTTTTTCACGAGCACAATATTGGCCAGCCACGTGGTGTATTGATTCTCTTCGACGAAACCCACATTAATGAGCTTGTCCACTTCATTGCATATTTGAGTGATGAGCTCGGGTCTCATACGCCGGGGTGGCTGCTTCACTGGCTCTGCTTCAGGATTTATGGCCAGCTCATGTTGTGAAACTGCGAGGCTAAGTCCTGGCATCTCTTCTTAACTCCAGGCGAAGCAATCCCGATATTCTTACAGCAACTGGACATACAACTTCTGCTCTTCAGAAGATAGTTGAGCAGTGAGGAAAGTTGGCCTGGGGTCATCTTCACTTCCCACATTGACTTTTATTAGCTCATCGACCGTAGCTTGACCTCCGTCTTCTATTTCTGGGGGAGTCAGCTAGAGGTAGATGAAGTATGAAACATCATGCACAAGTTCAAAAACTTCAACCTCTTCACCGTGTTGCCCCCGGACTTTGTTGGGAGCTTCTAGTTCAACCGGCGACGGCTGTGTGAGTTGCTCTGTTAGTAGACTTTTTGCAGTTCCAGCTTCAGTTGATGAGTTAGCAGTCTGGAGAGGCTGACATCTGTTCATCATTGGCTCGGAGGGATGGCGTTCCGGCCTTATAATGGGTATGGACGATCCCGTCCTCATGTTGCTTCACATTGTCGCAACCTCAGCGGAGGTGGCTTGTTCTCTTCCGGCGGGTATTTCCCGATCGGTATCAAAGGCAACTTCCTTGATTGGCCCAAGGGGTGCTAATGTCGTTGCTAAAGAAGGGTTGCAGGAGGAGGAGAGTCATGTTTCTTCAGTGTCTTCGACTTCGCTGCTGCTGGCCGTGTCAAATCTGGCTTGAAAGGCCGTTTCTTCAGGATAAACCTACTCCCAGCACCTGCAAGGGGCCATGGCTTCTGATTCTGGGTCTCTAAATCGAGCCAACCCAGAATGTTCAGTCTCCATCGGGTATTCATCATAAGTTGCCCCCGGTGGGCTATCTTTTGTTGGGAAGAAGGCAGAAATGGTATCCACCTCATAGCGCCCACTGTAATAATAGTCTTCAATGGTGAAGCCCAATCTGGGGTGTTGGGAGACACACCTTAATTCTTTGTCTAGCCTGGCAGGATACCAAATCCTTTTGAATGCTTCTTCTCTTTGTGAGGCTGGCCAAGGGAATGTGCTCCTTTTGAATGCTTCTTCTCTTTGTGAAGGTTAGCCTTTGAATGGGGACCAATGGGTTCTCTATATTTTCAGGGAGATGACAATCGGTATCCTCCCGTGTAGGGTGTTCTTCAGCTATATAAAATAAGCTGCTGGGGACTTCGACTTGTACCACCTCCAATGTCTTGAAAGGTTCAACAGTGAGAGGGTCGAGGTCGGCTATTGGTTTGATGAGACCCTCAGGGATTTTGATATGGCCATGGTGCTGGTCAACCTTGGCTTCATTGGCTTCAGGGTAAACGGCAGGAGGTGCAATCCTGCACATGTCCCCTGTGATAGTGATGTGTGATACTACTGTGGGACTCACGTATCCTGGCAGTGGTGGTGGGAACCAGTCATCACCAGAGGTTCCTTTTATCGGCTTGGCAGGAGCCTTTATCATCCACATATAAGGGGGCATCCAGCAGATGGCACTCAAATACTGCAAATGGGTGGAGGTCAGCAAATATCCTCTCCTCCTTTCCATCGTGATTATACTTAATACACTGGTGCAATGTAGATGGCACCACCAGGTTTTCATGCAGCCAAGGACGGCCGAGCAACGCCTTGTATGAGGTGTTGGAGTTGATAACATATAATTGAACTTTAGTAGTGAGGTCTGCCATAGTGAGGGTAAATTCTGCCACCCCGAGCGGGACTTCACATTTCTGGTTGAAGCCGGCAATATGCATATCCCCAACCTTGTGCAGGTGGATGTTGAAGTAGTACTTCTGGTACACCCTGTATAGAAGTATGTTAACAGCCGCGCCCGAGTCTATTAAAATCCTGTTCAGCTGTTGGTTATTCAGTTGCCCCCTCATGTACAAGGGTCTATTATGGTTGGTGGTAGGCAGCATCATATCTTCTTCAGTGAAAGATACATTTGTTCCTGGCAGTGTCTCAACCAGACAAGCTTCATATTGGGCTGGCGTCTGCAAGGCAGTGATAATCGCCTGTCGGGTTTCTTCACTCAGGGAGAGAATTTCCCAAACAGTGAATCTTGCCGGCAGCTTCTTTACTAATTTAACCACCCAGCTTCCTGCCCGTACATTGAACAGCTTCATTCCTTCTGCCCACCTGGGCTTGGAAGAGTCTTGTGCTACAGCCCCTGATGGGCCTGCTTCGTCGGGTTCCGAGTCTGCACATTTCTGCTGGGCATCATCCTCTTGTTGTCCCCTGTTATCCGCAGTCGGGCTGATCCTATCTTCATCTAGAGTGCCAGAGGGTCGCTGGAGTTGTGGGAGAGTGCCCCGGGTTGCAGGGCTGACATCCTGACATGGCTGCTTGCCCTTGGACATCTTCAAAAATTCGAGGAAGGAAGGGACACCACTGCTGCCCCCACTTTGATTGTATAGCCCCGACGGAGGAGGGATTTGAACTCCCTTGACCTCTGGAGGGGGTATTTTATAGGGTTGCTTCCCTCTGAAAAACATGTTGTGATTGGTAGGCGGCTGGCGCCCCCATTTTCGGCCTGACCGAGTGGTATGTACAGTTGTCGTGGCTTCGGCCTGGCTTACCTCGGCCGTGGGTGTAAAGCATATTTCTTCCCCATCTTCATCACTGGGCAGGTTGAAGAGGGCAGACATGGTGTTGCAGGAGAGCACTGTCTCCCTCTTGGCTTTGCAAGCCTTTCTTTTCTTTCTTTGCTTTTTATTCGATGATGCCTGCCCCCAGAACAGACTGTCGTCCTTTTCAGCTATTTTATTAGTCTCTTCTTTTTGCTCGAGTGAGAGTTGTTCCATCTCTTGCCATGGGACATGATCCCTTATCAGCAAGGGCTTCAATTCGGGCTGTTCATATTCATCTAGCCCATTTATGTAGTCTTGAAGCCGCCGAGCCTCCGGACAGATTTCTTTGACTGCCGGCAACGGAGTTTGTCTCCTTCGGTTGTGGGTGTGTATTCTTGATTACCGCAGGTGGGCTGGTCCAGATTAGTGCTGGCACCGGAGGGGTAGGCCACAGTGTGATGCCGCGAATATGTGCCCCCGCTTTTGGGCGGGATACAGCCTTCTTCTTGGTCCTTGCAGGGACCTGCTGCCATCCCTGTTGTTCTTTCATTGGTGTCAGGAAACAGGTCTCATAAGTATGTTGAGTGCTGGCTTCTGTGACTTCTTCAGGTAGTACCTGGTATAGAGAAACCATGTTGACTGCAGCCCTTCTCAGAGGTGCTTCATGGGGTTGTGGAGGGTCAACTTTGTACTCCCCTAGTTTTATTTCTTCCTTTCTTATCATGCCTTCAATGACATCCTTAAATATATAACAGTCTTCAATTGGGTGCCCCAACATCTGATGGTAAGGGCAGAATCTCGGACGTCTCTTCTTTTCAGGTCCTCCCGCCTTCTGGGCTCAGGTAGGGTGATCTTGTTGTACTGGGTAACCCAGTCAAATAGAACTTTGGTCTTCTCCTTTGGAAAAGAGTAGGCCTTCTTCATCTTATCCCTAAGTGAGGGACCTTCCTTTTTCTCTTCTGCTTTGTCAGGTTGAGGCTCAGCTGCCTTCTTGCCCTTATCTCTTTGCTGTTCAAATGCTTTTATATAAAGAGCATTTGCTTCTTAAGGCGCTGGGCACCAATCTGCTGCCTTGGCCTTCTGCGCGATGGCGGTAGTTGATGTAGGGACGGGTCGCGCCAGAAATGCTTCGACTTCGGCCACCACATTATTCAATCGGTCAAACGACCGGATCTCCATACCAATAATCTTTTCCAGGACCTCCCTCCTGAGGTTCTGCTTACAAATCTGTACAGCGTCCTCTTGATGCGGGGGTCGCTTGCATCTCATTCTGAGATTCCTCCACCTCTTAATATATTCAAGGGCCGTTTCATCAGCCCTTTGTCTTGTCGAGTAAAGTTCGGCCACCGTGTCACGTCCCGAGCGCGGAAGATTACTCGGCTGCGTGACGCGTCTATATAGATCGTGTCATTAGAGCGATACGAATTTTACATACATAATTTCGGAGTGCGCAAATGACTAATAAAACTAATAAATTCCAATAGTCCAAGTGATGTTTATTTGATTAACCAAAGGAAATAAAGAGAGTCCATGACAAATTCCAAATTAAAAAAAAGACGATACTAGGCTAAGTGCCTTAACACGACATACTAAAAATACAAGGTAGGACTCAAATAAATTCAAGGACACGACTAGCTAATGATAGATGGTTGGCGTTCTAGCACTCTTCACTCGGTCTCAACCCCATTCTTGTCGCTATCCGATTCACCTGAAAATGTTAGGAAGCAACTATATGAGCGAATCACTCAGTAGGAATTACATCTCAAATTCGAGCAGTCTTTACGTGAATTACAACTTGCATATATTATCAGTATGGCTATGCATGACGTATGTACAAAAGAGTCAGATATAAATGTAATTCTATAAATGGTGAACAATAAGATATCAAGAGCTGTATAAAGAGAGTATAACAAGATTTCAAGTATTTGACAAGCAGTATTTCAAGAATTTACAGATGTAAATGTCACTTCGGGCAAGCAGGGATTCGTGTACAAGTATGAACTCAAGTATGAGAATGAACTCATGTACAAGTATATCTCAGGTACGAGCAAGTAAAAACTCAATTCAAGCAAGTAATGTCAAGTCCGTATCGGTAGAATTGGCTATTATCATGTAAGTATTTTGCCCTTTCTCAGGCCACAAGTCAAGTATCGCCCGTTCCGGGCCACGCAAGTCAAGTAAGTAAGGAGAGAGAGAGAGAGAGAGTAGGGGTGGAGTGTCTCAAGTCAAGCAAGTACTCCGGTGCAATGCTAAACACCGTGGTCAATAAATTCCCATGGGCACAAGTACCTTCGGGTGCTCCTCCCAGGACCAGACCGGGCCCTATATGCACAGCATTTCATGTATTACCTTTGACATCCACTCTCATTTATAGCCAATATGGAATTTCAAGAATTTAGAAACGTAGTATTTCAGTTGAGATTAACTAGTCATTTGGTTATGGAGGATTCTAGAGGTGGCCCCTACAGGCTCAAGAGGTGGCTCCCGTCGTGTAGCACTTTGCGCCGTACGGTCTCAAGAGGTGGCTCCCACAACGTAGCACTTTACCCTGCATGGCACTTAGCTCCTACACTCCTAAATGATAGTTTAAGAGATTCAAGGTTTGACCATGTAGGGTATACACAAGTAGATTTTTTTTTCATGGAACGGAATTTCAAGAACTCATCATACGCAGGAGTATGGATTAGGGTTGTGTTTGCATAATTTTCGAGACAGATCAAGATCAGAAGTTGTAATTACTGAGTTGGCATATGAGGGTTTGCTAATCCTTCAAATTTTTAATTTTTTTAAATATATATATATATATATATATATATATATATATATATATCAAATTGGCGCCCCTTTACCCAATCTTCAATTAATTGAAGACTTGAGGGTCGTCTTCAATTCTGAAATTGAAGACTTAAGGGTCAGAATTTTGAAATTGAAGACTTAAGGGCCGTCTTCAATTCTGAAATTGAAGATTTAAGGGTCGTCTTCAATTCAGTAATTGAAGACTTGAGGGCCGTCTTCAATTCTGAAGTTGAAGACTTAAGGGCCATCTTCAATTCAGTGATTTTCACCTGGCAGATACGTTTTGTGACTCAATTCACTGTTCATTTCGAAAAAGTTTATCGAAATTCGAAAGTAAGGATATGAATACTTAGTATAATTCCTCGGGAGTCCAGAAACATGTTCAGATATAATTACTGAGTTTTGGTTTCACAGATATGAAATTTCTAATGTTATAACTTTAATTCCTCAAGAAACAGAATTGACGCCCCTGTGAGCAGTCTTCAATTAATTGAAGACTTGATAGCCGTCTTCAATTCTGAAATTGAAGACTTAAGGGCCGTCTTCAATTCAGTAATTGAAGACTTGAGGGCCGTCTTCAATTCAGTAATTGAAGACTTAAGGGCTGTCTTCAATTCAGTGATTTTCACCTAGCAGATACGTTTTGTGACTCAAATCACTATTCATTTTGAAAAAGTTTCTCCAAATCAGAATCCGAAGACATGGTCAGATGGAGAAAAATCTCAGGGTCACAGAAGTATATTCTGTCAAAATTTTCAAGGTCCGATTTATTAGTTATAGAATTTTGAATGCATTGATTTATTGATTTCTGAAAATTCTAGAAAATGGAATTGACGACATGGCGCATGTCTTCAATTAATTGACGCCCCCTCGGGCAGTCTTCAATTCTGAAATTGGCACCCTGGTTAGGGGCGCCAATTACAGTGAGGTGTCCACTATTCATCAGCGTGAAAAAGCTCCGAATCAGGAAGTAATGACACGAATATGTTGAGAAAAATGTCAGGATTCCAGAAACATATTCATGCAAAAATTTCATGCTTTAGTTCGATAGTTATGGATTTTTAAATGTGTTGAATTATTAATTACTGAATTTTTTAGAAATCGAATTGACGACATGATGCATGTCTTCATTTAAATGACGACTGCGTACGCAGTCTTCAATTTTGAAATTGGTGCCCTGGTCAGGGGCGCCAATTACAGTGAGGTTTTTGAATTATTAATTACAGAAAATTTCAGAAATCGAATTGACGACCTTGGTGGTGTCTTCATTTAAATGACGACTGTGTGAACAATCTTCAATTTTGAAAATGGCGCCCTAGTAAGGGGCGCCATTTACCAGAGGGCTGGGAGCCTCCGTGTCTTTAAACCATGAACATATTATGTTAACAGAGACTATATATTAAGGTTTAAAATATGGTTATTAATACTGTAAAACTAGTGTGATAAAATATGTTCAAAAACTCATAAAAATCATGCTAACAAACTAAGTTTAAACTCTTAAAGATCATGGTGATATGTAACAGGCTATCAAAATAACATGATACATACATGATTATTGCTTGATTACGATAAAGTCAGATGATATATATAGCATGGTTGACTAGTTGATCAAACTCTAAACATGCATCAATTAACCTATTAGTTACTAGTTAGGCAAGGATTTGAGAACACCTACCTTTTGACGTGTGATACGAGGTTCAGAGCTGTAGCAGAATCACAGCAGGATGTAGCCTCGGGAAGAAGACGCTTCTGCAGCACAGCAGTAGCCTCTGACAGTGCTACGAATGCGATTAGTTATAGGGAATGATAAGGCATTGGTTAATGCCTTGTGGGTCATGCTGAGTGGGCATTGTTTTTGCCAGCTCGAATGGGTTGCTCGTGTCTCAATCTTCTAGAATCATGTGTTTAAATGACGCCCTTGTAAAGGGTCGTTCATTTAATATAGGTGACACTATTCACGTAAATGATGCCTTGCATGAGGGCGTCATTTGTTTGGGTGACATTATTCATGAGACCCCATTCACGTGTTAGCATTCGGGATGGTCATATATATATTAATATTTAAATGGGATGGGGTCCTATAGAAAATGGCGCCTCATGCCATGTCTTCAATTTGGAAATTGAAGACTATGTGAAGGGTCTTCAATTTGGTAAGTGGAAAAGTTGGAAAGCACTTACATACAACCCCATGGCCCATGTGTTAAAGCTTGTCTTGTATATTTATAGAATAACCCTCCCTTTGTTTTATTTCTTTCTACAAGACCTCTTATGTAAGATTCTTTACCCATGTGCATAAAGTTGGATTGCACATTTGTATGCTAGTCCTCCTATAGTTTAGTTCTTTAAACAGAACCTAGAATTCTATTAAGAATAGTAGGTTACGTATACATAAGGTGAGAATTTATAATTTTCTATGCTAGCCCCCCTAAAGTTTTGGCTCTTTACACAAAGCCCTCATGATTCTTTATGTTATAAAGTAGGGTTGGCTTGTATATTTTCATTATAGTCCTTGTGAGGTTGGGTTCTTTATATAAGGCCTTCATATATGCTTTCTTTTAAGAAGAAGTTTTGAATTTACGCAAAGGTATTTATCGGGGGTGCTACACACCGTGACCTCCCTCTCGGTGACGTGAAACCTTTCTCTGAACTTCTTTTGCATGTCCGGCCAGTCGTTGATCGACCCGGTCGAAAGGCTGGAGTACCATTCAAATGCGAGCCCGGTTAATGAGGACCCAAAAAATTTCAGCAGATATGACTCGTCTGTGGCAAAATCACCCATGACGGTTATATAATATGCAATGTGTGCCTTCGGAGATCCCTTCCTGCTGAACTTGTCGAACTTAGGCGGCTTACTGATCCCCGGGGGGAGCCACTTTGTTGCATGATGGGGCGGATATGGCACCCGATAAGCATCAAATGCGACATAATCGCCATCATTTTGTTCAGCCAGCTTCAGCTCAATCATCCTTTCCACCATCAGCTTGTTTACGGCGGTCGGATCGACTGGTTCGGGATAGAAATGTGCTGGCTGCAGATATGGGGTGACCAGAATGGTCGCCTACGGCGGAGGACGCAACACTGGAGGTGGCTGGTGCACCTGGGGCAATATTGGTGGCATCAGCGGCTGAAGTGGACACTGCTGGGTAGCCGCTTGGCTGTGTTCTACCAGCTGAGGCAGAGTATATAGTGGAGGAAAGTCACAGGGGTTGACAACTCCTTGCGACGATTTGCCCTGCATCTCGGGCTGTCTGGAGGCTGAAGCCTGCTCTGTTCTCTCATGCAGCTATTTTTTCAAAAGTTCAATCTCTTGTCGGTATTGTTGTTGTAGCATCATTACTGATGGGTCCATAGTTGCAGTGCTGGTGGTGGCTTCCACTGCCTCCCCTGAAGCGCCTTCGGGCGAGGTGTTTAGTAGGACCTCTTCCTCTTCAGCTGTTATCACATTCGCTGTGACGACTCGGGATCCGAGTACCGGAAAGGAACCGGCGCATCTCGAACCTCGGCTCGCCAACCCACGAGCCCGAAGACTCGGAAGGGTAAAAGGGATGGTGTGGGAGTACAAGAGAAGCTGAAATAACTACAGAGATAGCACAATAATCTAAAAAATAAATGCACAGTATAAAATAAAAAATTAAACTGCTACAAGGTCCAGTGTATCTCATGTCCAAATAAAGTACAGTCAACAGAAAGAAAAGGTACAACTACACGGGACATACCCCGACTCTGGCAGACTGGCGACTAACCCTGGCTAGAAGAACCACGCTAAAACTCTGCCGCGCCTCTCGACGACCACGCCTCACCTGCAAAGCAGGGGTGACCCTCATTTCATTGGCCAGTAGGGATTCCTCGGACCCCCACCGCACAACGAGGAAAATAACAACAAGGCGCGAACAACCGCGGAAGGTAACACTACCTAACAGGAGTACGGTAGAAATAACAAGCAATAATAAATAAATGGAAAAACTATCTAGCTGGCCGTACCATACAACCGAACCTTGGTCCGTCAAAACTCGAGTCCGTACCTGCCAGTAGACAGGAGCACCACCCACTAGAAGAATGACCGGATGCATCCCCTAACGTCTTACACCGCGTCACAAGTGTCTAGCTACGATGCCCCGGGCGGAGTCAAAGACACACTCGGCAACTAGTACCACAAACAAGGACTAGCTGAGGTCGCACTCGTCAGCGCGGGCCTGAAGCCCTCAGCTCCGTGTGCACACTCAGACAATATGCCCTAGGCCTGTCCTCTAGCTGGTTACTTCCCCGAAGCCCGGACTCGGCTGCGCGTGGGGGCCCTACGGTAACCAGCCTAACAACCATCTCTCTCGGGTCAGCCGCTCCACCACTCCCGGGTGGGTCAGTACATGCGTGCCGTAAGAAGGCTACGACTAGTGGACGTGTCACCGGAGGTAAGACTCAACTCACGAAACTCACTGCTCGAAAGGAAACCGAGTGGCGGTCCTCATAGAACTGCCCCTCCTCATAGCGGTCCTATCTTGGGCCGCTAGAGGGCCTAGCGGCCCACCAATAAACCGCTAGGGAACGGGTCACAAAGGGCCTGGCGGCCTATCGTACGGCCGCCAGCACCGGCCTAGCGGTCCTCCTTGGACCGCCAGGGAACATGTCACGAGGGGCCTGGCGGTCTATCGTACGCCCGCCAGCCCCGGCCTAGCGGTCATAATCACGACCGCTAGGAGGCACGTGATCCCAACGGTCAAAAACACGCACGCCGAGGGCGCAACGGTAAAAAAAATGGGGCAAACGGTCGAAGGACGGCCGCTGGCCAACTGTTGGCGGTCCATCGTGCGGCCGCTAACCAAAGCCTAGCGCCCCATTATTGGGCCGCCAGGCCTACCGACAACACAGTAACCCATATCGGTCAAACATTAAGCCGCCGGGGGTTTTTGGCGATCTCTGGAAGGACCGCTAGACGTACCCGAGTGCGGAACTGCGGGAAAACGCCAAAAACACCGTTCCACGCCCCGATCATCGCCCGCTGATGGGGAAATCAAGGGGGAAGCTTTCCCAACCCTCCTAGCATACATCTAAGGCCCCGAATCGGTCAAAAACCCGACGAATCGACGGATCCGACGCTCAAGCCCTAAACATGGATTTTACCCTCCCGGCTTAAAAACGCCCCTCTCGGCCTCCCCACGGCCTACAAATCATGAGGAAAGCTGTAACGAGGGTAAGGATCCGTCCCCCTACCTCAATGGAGCCCGAAATCCACCGGGAAGCCACCGATCCACAACATTGGCCGCACGAGATCCCCGCTTCCCACGTCGTGAAATGAGCACCGCCGCGTTCCTCTCGCCGCCGTCGATGCCCGCCATCCGTCGGCGGAGGAGGGAGGGGCGCCGGAGTTCGTGAATGGGAGAGAGGGGGGTGCGTGCGCACTCACGGGAGGAAGGAGGAAGAAGAAAGAAGAAGAGAAAAGAAGAAAAGGGAAAAAGAAAAGGGAAAATAGGGGGGTATTTGTAGAAAATCCAAAAAATGTCAAAAATATCGAGAAATAAAAAAATACGTTTCCGTGATCCTCGGAACACGCACAATGCGCTGATACCGTCCCGGAGTAGGAGAACGCAACGGTTCGCTCGCAAATGCGTTCCGCAGGTCCGTCAGAGAAAACACGTGTAAACCACAAAATAAGCTCCGGGACCCTCGAAAGTGATCCGAAACCCACAGATCTAGATCCGAAAAATATCCGAAAAACCTGGGACATTACAACCCTCCCCCCTTAAACAAATTTCATCCTCAAAATTAAGGACAAGGCACAGGGGTAGGGGAGAAGACTCACCCGAACAAGTAAGGATACAGCTGCCGCATCTCATCCTCACGCTCCCACGACGCCTCACCACCGGAGTGACGCTGCCAGACTACCTTAACCAGAGGGATAACCTTGCTCCGCAGGCGTTGCTCACGCCGATCCTTAATGCGGATAGGGTACTCCAGAAGGGACAAGTCTGGGGTCACCTCGGGCCAAACGGTGTCTTCCAGAACATGGGAATCATCGGGCATATACCTCCGAAGCATAGACACATGAAACACATCATGCACAGCAGATAGCTCCGGGGGTAACTGCAACCGATAGGCAACTTCACCAATACACTCGACAATAAGAAAATGACCAATGTAGCAGAGACTCAGCTTCCCACGCCTACCGAAGCGCATCACACCCTTCACGGGAGAAACTCGCAAAAACACCCGATCACCTACAGCAAAACTAAGGGGCCGCCTCCTCCGATCGGCATAGCTCTTCTGTCGGCTCTGCGCAGCCAACATCTTCTGCCGGATCAGATGCACCACCTCAGTACACTGCTGCACAAAATCTGGTCCTATCAGGACACGCTCTCCCACTTTGAACCAATCAAGCGGAGTCCGACAAGGTCGCCCGTACAACGCCTCGTACGGAGCCATACCAATGCTCGAATGATAGCCATTGTTATAGGCAAACTCCACTAATGGCAAATGGTGGATCCAACTCCCTTGCAACTCCAGGCAACATGATCTCAACATGTCCTCCAAAGTCTGGATGGTCCTCTCAGATTGACCGTCCGACTAAGGATGGTACACTGAGCTAAACGCTAACTCAGTGCCTAGAGCCCACTGGAAGCTCCTCCAGAATCCCGAAGTGAAACGCAGATCACGATCGGACACAATGGATACCGGAACTCCATGCAACGGGACGATCCGCTCCACATACAAACGAGCCAAACGATGCACACTCCAACTGACCTTGATCGGCAACAACCGAGCCGTCTTCGTCAGTCTATCCACCAGTAACCAGATACTATCATGCCCACTGGATGTTCTCGGCAACCCAACCACGAAATCTGTGGTCACATGGTCCCACTTCCACGCAGGAATCTCCAAGGGCTGAAGCGTACCTCCGGGTCGCTGGTGCTCCGCCTTCACCTGTTGGCAGATCAGACACCTGGCCACGAACTCTGCAACATCTCTCTTCATACCAGGCCACCAGAACTGCCTCTTCAAATTCTGGTACATCTTTGCCGACCCGGGGTGCACGGCATACCGACTCCCATGAGCCTCTCGCAATACCGTGCGCCTCGTTTGCTCCTCGGCTGGGACGTACAACCTACCTCAGAACCTCATGGCTCCATCCTCACCAAACTCCACCTCGGCCATCAACAAAATTCGGGGTAACTCGGGGTCTGCACGCTGAGCCTCAGTCACCCGACGATGAATAGCTGGCGTGACAGTCAAGCTCGCAAGGACAGTCGAACCCTGATCCCGAGGGATCTTGAGCCTAAAAGTCATGGCCGGAACCTGCTCTCATAACTTCCACTTCCTCAATAACATCTGACTGACCATCACCTTCCTACTCAAGGCATCAGCCACGACGTTCATCTTGTCAGGCTGATACGACAGATTAAAATCATAATCCTTCATGTACTCCATCCACCTGCTCTGCCTGAGGTTAAGATCCTTCTGGGTGAACACGTACCTCAAACTCTGATGGTCGGTAACAGATAGTGCCTCCAAATCTTCAGAGCGAAAATCACCGCCGCCAACTCAATATCATGAGTAGGGTAGTTCTCCTCATGTGGCTTCAACTGCCGAGATGCATACGCCACAGCTCTACCATGTTGCATCAACACAGCACCCAAACCTACCCGGGAAGCATCCGTACACACCATAAAACCTCCCGATCCAGAAGGCAACATCAACACCGGAGCAGTCATGAGCAATCTCTTCAGCTCCATAAAGCTCTGCTCGCACCCCTCCGTCCAGACAAACGGCACATCCTTCCGCGTAAGCCTAGTCATCGGGGTCGCAATACGAGAAAAATAATGAATGAACCTCCTATAATAGCCTGCGAGCCCCAAAAAGCTCCGAATCTCCATGACAAAACTTGACCTCGGCCACTGCACCACAGTCTCGACCTTGGCCGGGTCCACGGAAACACGATCACCAAAAATTACGTGTCCCAAAAAGTGCACCACATGCAGCCAAAACTTACACTTGCTGAGCTTGGCATACAACTGGTGAGCTCGCAAGGTCTGCAACACCACTCTCAAATGATGCACATGCTCCTCAGCAGACCACGAATATACAAAGATGTCGTCCACAAACACGACCACGAACTGGTCTAGATACGGACGAAACACCCTTTACATCAAATCCATAAATGCCGCGGGGGCATTGGTGAGCCCAAACGGCATCACCAAGAACTCATAATGCCCATACCTCGAGCGAAACACAGTCTTCTCAACATCAGACTCTCGAATCCGCAGCTGATAATAACCCGATCTCAAATCAATCCGTGAAAACACTCGGGCCAACTGAAGCTGATCAAACAAGTCATCAATCTGAGGCAACATATACTTGTTCTTAACAGTCGCATGGTTCAACTGCCGGTAGTCAATGCACAACCTCATACTACCATCCTTCTTCTTCACGAACAGCACCGGTGTACCCCAAGGGGAAAAGCTAGGACGATTGTACCCCTTGGCCAGCAACTGCTGCAACTGCGCCTTCAACTCCCTCAACTCAGCCGGTGCCATCCAGTAAGGGGCCTTCGACATAGGCGCCGTACCCGGTATCACCTCAATCACGAAATCAATCTCTCGCTGCGGTTGCAACCCTCGCAACTCCTCAAGAAAAATATTGGAAAACTCGCACACGATCAAAATATCCTCCACATCCGGACACTGTCGATCGACCAAGACCACAGAAGTGAGAAAGCCTTGACAACCCGTGTCAAGCAATCTACGAGCCTTAATGGCCGAAATAAGAAAACGGGAGGAGGAAGACCGGATACCTTGGTAGTAGAAAGTGGGTCTGCTAGGATGCTGGAAGTAGACCCTCTTCAAGCGACAATCCACCACTGCCCGATGAGCCTCGAGCCAATCAATGCCCAAAATCACATCAAAGTCCTGAAGCGGCAATGCATAAAGTCTGGCCGGTAAGTTCCGCCCATCCACCCACACATGCACATTCTTGAAGAAATACGGGGTGAGCATGAAATCACCAGTAGGCAACTCCACTGCCAGATCACAGGACACCCCGGGCGTCGACTCCTCAATACTCTGAACAAAATCCTCCGAAATGAACGAATGAGACGCACCAGAATCAAACAAAACTCGAGCCGCGCAACCCAAAATTGGAATAGTACCTTCCACCAACTGCGATGCCTCAGCCTCTGCTCTGGTCATGTGGGTAACTCTGCCTCGGGATCTCTGCCTCCCTGTGGTAGCTGACCGAGTCAACCGAGGATACTGACCTTGCTGCTAGTACTGCTGCGGCTGTGGTGGTAACTGCTGGGGCTGAAACTACTGCTGCTGCTGAAACTCGTGCGGCTGACACAGTCTTTGCGGACAGTCACCCGCCATGTGCCATGACGGGTCACACCTGAAGCAAACCACGGGCGCCATGCACTGCCTGCCTGGATGAGAATCGTCGCACCGATGACACCCGCCCCGAGAACCACTCACTGAACCCTAGCGTTGGAACTGGGTAGGCTGCTGAACACTACCCACTGACTGCTGCCCCTGATCTCTGTGATCTCGACGCCTCCTGCCAAAATCGGCTTCCTTGAACAACTTCTTAAGCTTCGTTCCCAAAGATGATGAGTCTGCCGCTAATGCCACGGACGGGGATGTCACTAAACCTCATGCTGAAAGCTGGAGAGTACTCTGCTGTTGCACGGCCGCCGGTTGACCAAAACCCATCTGCATCTGACCCGCACTGCCCTGACCTCGAACCTTCTGCAAATCTCTCTCCAACATCGCTGCTGCTCTGCAAGCCGCATCCAGGTTGGTCAAACCCGACGCAAGCAAAGGATGCCTCAGCTCTAACCTCAAACCCCCAACAAACTGCTCGGTCCGCACCATCTCATCTGCCACAATGTGCAGTGCATAACGGCCCAGCTCAATAAACCTGGACCTATACTGCATCACTATCATGTTACCCTGGACTAGCTCTAGAAACTCACGCAGCTTCTGCGACCTGAGGAAGGATGGACAAAAAGCACGCTCGAAAGCCGGGACAAACTCCTTCCACAAGATCTGCCGAAGAGGACTGGACTGGAACGTTGCCCCCCACTCTGACGTCCACCACACCCGGGCTGGCCCCTGCAATCGATGCGTAGCCAACACCACCTTCTCTTCCTCGGGACACTCCATCGAACTGAACACTCGCTCTAGATCATCTAGCCCCTCCTTGGCCACCTCTGGATATGGCTGTTCGCTGAAAAGAGACGGCTGGAACTGCAAGAAATATCTCAACACGCGACCAGGTCCACCTCGAGACGACGAACCCTCGCCAACCTCACCGCCCTGTTGCTGTCGCGGCTGCTGCTGCTGAACAATATACTGATACATGCCCCGGAAGAACTCCTCTGGTCCGGGAACTCTCGCCCCTCCAGTTGCATCATCCGGGAGCTCTGCTCTACTCTGCCCTTCCTGGCCCCCACCTGACTCCCCCTGCTGGGAACGAGTCACTCTGTTAACAAAACAATCAACGATATTAATAAAAATATGCGGATCCCTACGCTAGTCGTCAACTGCACAGGACATTCATGGACCTTCTAGACCACTACAATCATTTCACATTCTTATGTACCTCCATAACCTACGCTCTGATACCAACTATGACGACCCAAGATTCGAGTACCGGAAAGGAATCGGCGCATCTCGAACCTCGTCCCACCAACCCATGAGCCCGAAGACTCGGAAGGGTAAAAGGGATGGTGTGGGAGTACAAGAGAAGCTGAAATAACTGTAGAGATAGCACAATAATCTAAAAAATAAATGCACAGCATAAAATAAATAATTAAACTGCTACAAGGTCCAGTATATCTTATGTCTAAATAAAGTACAGTCAACAGAAAGAAAAGGTACAACTACAAGGGGCATACCTCGGCTCTGGCAGACTGGCGACTAACCCTGGCTAGAAGAACCACGCTGAAACTCTGCCGCGTCTCTCGACGACCCCGCCTCACCTGAAAAGTAGGGGTGAGCCTCATTTCATTGGCCCAGTAGGGATCCCTCGGACCCCCACCGCACAACGAGGAAAATGACAACAAGGCGCGAACAACCGCAGAAGGTAACACTACTTAACAGGAGTACGGTAGAAACAACAAGTAGTAATAAATAAACAGAAAACCTATCTAGTTGACCGTACCGTACAACCGAACCTCAGTTCGTCAAAACTCGAGTCCGTACCTGCCAGTAGACAGGAGCACCACCAACTAAAAGAACGACCGGATGCGTCCCCTGACGTCTTACACCGTGTCACAAGTGTCTAGCTACGACACCCCGGGCGGAGTCAAAGACACTCGGTAACCAGTACTACAAACAAGGACTAGCTGAGGTCACGCTCGTCAGCGCGGGCCCGAAGCCCTCAGCCCCGTGTGCACACTCAGACCATACGCCCTAGGCCTGTCCTATAGCTGGTTATTCCCCCGAAGCCCGGACTCGGCTGCGCGTGGGGGCCCTACGGTAACCAGCCTAACAACCGTCTCTCTCGGGTCAGCCGCTCCACCACTCTCGGGTGGGTCAGCACACGCGTGCCATAAGAAGGCTACGACTAGTGGACCTGTCACTGGATGTAAGACTCAACTCACGGAACTCACTGCTCGAAAGAAAACCGAGTGGCGGTCCTCACAGGACTGCCTCTCCTCATAGCGGTCCTATCTTGGGCCACTAGAGGGCCTAGCGGCACACCAATAAACCGCTAGGGAACGGGTCACGAAGGGCCTGGCGGCCTATCATACGGCCGCCAGCACCAGCCTAGCGGTCCTCCTTGGACCGCCAGTGAACAGGTCACGAGGGGCCTGGCGGTCTATCGTACGCCCGCCAACCCCGGCCTAGCGGTCATAAATATGACCGCTAGGAGGCACGTGATCCCACCGGTCAAAAACACGCACCCTGAGGGCGCAACGGTCAAAAAAAATGGGGCAAATGGTTTAAGGACGGACGCTAGCCAACGGTTGGCGGTCTATCGTGCGATCGCTAACCAAAGCCTAGCGCCCCATTATTGGGCCGCCAGGCTTGCCGACAACACCTTAACCTATAGCGGTCAAACATTAACCCGTCGGGGGTGTCTGGCGGTCTTTGGAAGGACCGCTAGATGCACCCGAGCGCAGAACGGCGGGAAAACCCCAAAAACGCCATTCCACGCCCCGATCATCGCCCGATGATGGGGAAATCAAGGGGGAAGCTCCCCCAACCCTCCTAGCATGCATCTAAGGTCCCGAATCGGTCAAAAACCCGACGAAACGATGGATCCGGCGCTCAAGCCCTAAACATGGATTTTACCCTCCCGGCTCAAAAATGCCCCTCTCGGCCTCCCCACGGCCTACAAATCACGCGGAAAGCTGTAACGAGGGTAAGGATTGTAGACACGCCAAAATTGATGTCATGTTGAGTAAATCTCATGTGACGCCCCAAAGTGAACTTCAATGTTGCCGTAATATGAAGTTTTTCTATTTTTATGTGTTTTCTGTGATTTTCTTAGCATTTTTTTTAGAATTAACGTCTTGACGTGGGGCGTCTTTTAAATAACGGCTTATACATGGGCGTCTTTTAATGAAAGGACGACCGTTGGCAGAGGCGTCAGTTTCTGGAATTTTACGAATCCTAGCCAAATTGGAAAAGCAAGAATTGACGTCCCCCAGAGGGTCATTTCTCAACTAACGCCCGTTGTTACAGGCGTCATTTCATCATTTTTAAATAAGGAAAGGATTTTGTTGCTAAAATTAAATCAATGAATTGACGCCCCTGTCCCGGTCGTCATTTTAATTAACGCCTTGAGGCAGGTCGTCAATTTCAATTGACGCCCTTCTGAGAGTCGTCTTTTCCCCTTCCGTGTCCTGTTCGAACGAACCTTTCTTGGAGAGTTCCCTGCTCTGTTTTAATCACTTTGTTGGATTAGGGAAGTAGAAGCCTTGCCATAGATGAATGTTGCCAATTCTAATCCTACTAAATCTATGGTTTATGCCCTATAAATAGAGCCTCTGTTCTGCCCGCGCGAGAGAAAAACAAAAATACACAGAGAGACACAGATTTTCACACACAGACGAACATACACACGAAAGGAAGGTAGTTTGCTGCTGTTCGTTGCTTCTTTCTTCTTCCTGTTGCAGCAGCCCAAAGCCACCCTATTTGGTTCTCTCCCTTTACTGTTGTCAGGAACATCAGGGATTTGTTAGCTTGCTTAATTGATGTTCATCTCACCACCTTCATTCATCATATAGTGTTTCTTTTATACGTTTGTCTTAGTCTTTGCATCATATCTCCTCTCCCTAATTCTCTTAGGGGTTTGTTCTGAAGACTAAAAGGTGTGTTCCTCATGTTCATATTTCATCATTATCTCATACTGCTTGTGGATTGATACTACACTTTTGGCTAATCCTTTTCCTTTTTCTTGTTGTTGTTGTTTTGTTTAAGGGTAATCAAAGAGAAACCCCCTTCGTCGGCTGGCTGATAGAAGGAGGAGGAGGAAAACCACAATTGATCCCGCGTCATTTTTCCTACCAGGTATTCGCGATCATACTCCTTTTCTTTTGAGGTAATCCCTCTGGCGATCACACTCCATTAGCAATCTCTTGCTCCTTATTTAGCTTTCTTTTCTTTTAATTTTTGATGTCGGTGTGACACGGTTCATAAATTGGCGATCACGGTGGGACATCCACTGTTTTTCTTTTGATTACCCCCTCCTATTGGCACCCACGTGTGCCCTTTCCCTTGGCACCCACGTGTGCCCCTCCCTTTGGTACCCTCGATACCCCTCCATTATGCCCCACGCGGCACCCTCCCTTGTGCCCCACGTGGCACCCTCCATTGTGCACCACGTGCAGACTCCCCATCAGGATTAGCCAGTTTGTGATCATCCACCTCATCTTTTAAAAGAAAGAAATTTGGTTACTGACTGCTATTTTTCTGCCATTTTCTTAATTGACGCCTTCCCGCAAGGCGTCTTTTCCCAATTTAACGCCTTCATCAAAGGCGTCATTTTAGCATATCTTGTGTTTTATTTCATCTCTGCCTGTGATTTCACGCCCTGCGTTGCGGGCGTTATTTGTTCATTCAGCGCCTAACGCTAAGGCGTCTTTCATCTTGAGGTTGTGCCCACAGTCTCCCCATACCTTTTGACGCCCCTTGTCAGAGGCGTCCTTTTCACATTTAGCGCCTCACACCAAGGCGCTGTTTCTGCACTGTCGGTGCAACTTATAGTGATTCGCGACAGCCCCTCTATCGTTTTTTTCTACTTGTAGCGACTTCTGCCAAGTCGCTAATTACCCGTGTTAACAGAAACCTGTTTGCTGTGGTTTTTTCTGCTGGATTGATTCCTATATTCATCATTTGATTATACTTGTTGGATCTGATTATATTATTGTGCATCTTTGTGACATTTGGTTGAGAGACCTCCTCTCTCTACACTAGGATCCCACGCACCTCTCTTGGAATTGGGACGACCCTCCATTGAGCATTCCATCTCTTTGGATTGGAAATTCCTTTTCTAAGACCTCCGTAAGTCCCCGCACCCGTGGATTCCCTCACGTACGCCGGGCTGGTTGTACCTTGAAGTACCCGAGGTTTAGATAACCCATCGTTGGTGAGGAGAGAGAAAGAATCTAGTTGACCCGGAGATTACACCCAAAATTTACAACTAGGATTCACATTGCAAAGGGAGTGAATTGCTCTTCAATTTAATTCACCCTAACCTCAAACACAAATCTAAAAGCTTGCGTTCATTACAACTTGTTTGCATAAGCTTGATTGGATTGAGTGATTATTGTGGTTATAATTCCTTCAAAAATAAGCTTTCTTTCTTCTTAAATATGCAACTTCGTTCAGGTAAAATCATCAACATGGCAAGCTACGGGTACTCTTATGATGATATGAATGAGAATGCTTTCAATCAATCTTATGAGGTCCCCCTCCAAGATTCCACTTACCATGAGGGAAATTATCCTCCCTCTCATGCATATTATTCTCAAGTCCATGTGGTTGACACCACAACTCAAGAGGTCGAGCCCTCTTCTCAAGCTCCACCCTCCAATCAAAACACATCGGGGAACACCTCCCCATCATTCAATGTCAACGATTTAATTCAAGCTTTATCACAACTGGATGATTCCCAGCGGCAGGCAGTTCAGGCCGCTTTAAAAGGGAAAGCTGTTCCCTCTTCATCTTCCAACCCCCCTCCGGCCGCGAGTGGCCATCATGTTGCTAATGACCCGACGGTCTTACACAAAATTCCTTCACGTCCACCAACGCCCGTTGTGGCCATGCCGGCCCAACAGGTAAGTTATTCTGCGGCTAGGCCCCAGTTCCCTCCACCTCCTCAAATTCTAAGGATGCCTATGCCAAATTCCTTCCCTCCAAATTCGGCCCCAGTCGAATCGGACACCAATACTCTTCTACTGCAAAAGTTGGCTAGCATGGAAGAACAACTTAAGAAGGTTACCGCAGCGAAGAATGCCCCGGAGATTTCTCTCCCTACATTGCCAGTTTTTCATCTACCACCTTCTGATATGCCAAATTTTCGGCGATGCAACGGAACTGGCAATCCGTTTATTCACTTGAAGGATTTTATGTATGAAACTTCCTTTTGGCAGGGCAACAAAGCCTCATTGGCTTATCTGTTCAGACGGTCTCTAGAGGGGCCAGCCCTCGAGTGGTTCTATTCCTTAGAGCCGGCAGACGCTAGCGACTTTGATGTGGTTCAAAAGAAATTCTTGCAGAAATATAGGGACCGGGTCGGACCCTCCCTATCAGTCACTGATCTGGTTGCCGAGAAAATGAAGCTCGAGGAGGACTTCATTATATTTGCTGATAGATGGCAATTAATGGTCGAAAAGTTGAAAGATACATTGTCAGAGCCGGAGCAGGTTAAGATGATTATTTCAAATGCAACTCCTCAGTTCCGACACATATTGGCCATGAACAGGCTGACTACCATGGAAGAGCTCTATGAGAGAGCTCGATACATTCAAACTCAGATGAAAGATTCGCCCATCATGGGCATGTTTGAACAGAAACCACGGTTGGTCAAGAAAAATACAAATGTCAACAATAGCGGCGCCACAACTGAGGGCACCGTCACGAATGAGCAGGTTGGCGTGGTTGGCAACCCCACACCTTTCCGCCAATCTAACCCACGACCTCCGTCACCTCCACAACAAAACCCCCTCTTCAACTCACCCCCACAACACCAATTTGCTCTTCAACATTCCTTTGCTTCTCCACAAAACCAAACGCCTCGCCCGGACCCCCCAGCTCCACAACAATACCACCAAGTACCACCGCCCGCCAACTATGGTCCACCACAACAACAACAAAGGAGACCACAAGGCTCCAAAAGGGCCCAGTATCCACCATTGCCAAAAAGTCTCCCAGACATATTCAATGCCCTCATGGTCGCCAACTTGCTCATGTTGCCGAAAGAAAGGACGGCGTGGCCCGCTAACGTTGACACGTCCCGCTACTGTGTTTTCCACCGCTCGTCTGGTCACAATATTGACCACTGTTTTCATTTCAAGGACTATATCTATGATTTAAATGACCAAGGCGGTATTAATTGGGACGAGATGAGGCAGTTCATCGCCACTCTAAAAGCAAGAAGGCCTCCTCGGCAACAACAGGCTCAGCAGCCGCAGCAACCAGCTCCACAAGCACAACAACAAACTCCAGCACCGCAGCAAGATATGGGGATTGTCCACAATCCACTACCGGAGCACCCCCTAAATCAGCATGTAAACCCTGTCACATCCCTCCACGAGGTGGAGAGAGGGCTGGGATGGCACGAATAAAACGCCTCTGTCGGGGCATTTAATCACAATTCAAATCAACATCCGCGCCTCTTACGCACACTTCCTTCTCCTACTCCTCACTTGGCCCGTTCCCTTCTACGCCCCGTTAATCCATCTGCTCCAATTAGTGCCCCATCCTTGCCAACCCGGCCTCTCCTTATCCGTTCTCCGCCATCGCAGCCCATGACGTAGCAAACTCCACCACCCATCACCAACCCTTCACCCTTGCCATCTAGGCCACTCCTCATCCGTCCATCATCGACACCCGTTACATCCACCGCCATTACCCCTCCACCGGCAAGGATCCCTTCACCGTCAGTCCACCCCCCATTTATACTCAGACCTCTCCTTATTCAACCAACTATTTCCTCCCACACTCAGGCGCCCCTTACTTCTCCTATGCCTCCTACGGAGGCCTCCCTTTTGAACACTTCTCCTACGCCTCCCACGGGGGCTCCTTTTTTGAACCCTTCTCCGACACCCCCTACGGGGGCTTCTTCTTTGAACACCCCTCCAACACCGGCCAACAGTAACACCCCTTCTTCGTCCGCTAACCCTCCATCCACACTTAGCCCGATAGAGGCGTCGCCAAACCAAACTATGGTACTCCGCAGTGGATGAGTATTCCACCGCATTTTTCCTCAGAGGGAGCAAGAGCCCGCACAAGGGCCCAATGAGCAAGAACAGGAGCAAGAGTCTGTCCCAGTCACTCAATATGATTTACTAAAGCATCTGGACAGGACTCCAGCAAGAATTTCTATTTTAGAGCTGATAAAAAGGTCAACAACCCATCAATTGGCCTTAAAGGAATACCTGCAGAAGGTTATGGTTAATGAAGACATTCCTTCCGAGCATATAACCACAGTCCTAACACCCGCTAGCGGTCAGCCGGCAATCACTTTTTATAAACATGAACTAGCACCTCAACCGGCGAGAAAATATGCTCTGTGTATCACAGTGGACATTAACAAGGTGGCAGTAAAATAATGTTTGGTGGACACTGGGGCATCCATCAATGTATTGCCGCCCAGCACTTTAAAGATGTGCGGCATTCCGGAAAGTCAGATTCGACCGTCCACTATAACAGTCACAGCTTACGACAACACCAAGAAGCCTCCTTTGGGCATGATAACATTAAAGGTCAGTTTGGGCCCAGCTACAATCACAGCAGATTTTCACATCTTGGACATGGATCCAACATTTAATGTCATCCTGGGCCGCCCCTATATTCAACAGCTAGATGCAGTGCCCTCAACAAATCATCAATGCCTCAAGTTTCCACATAAGGGCCGCATTATCAAAGTCACTAGCATGCCGATTCTGCCAGATGAAGACATACACTTAGCAACGTCAGTTCCTTCTATTTGGCCTTCTAATAAACCGTTGCTATCGGTGTTAGATATCACTAACCCACGGCCGATGCCATCCAAGACAGTTACAACAGTTGCCATGACACCCCTGACTTCCAAGGGGAAGAAGAAGAAGAGCATAATGAATACCCCTGGCTGGAATATTCTGATGAAAATGGGGTACCAGGTCGGCAAAGGCCTGGGTGTCAATTTCCAAGGCAGAGCTAAGCTTGTCATGCCACAAAAATTAATTATACGAAGCGGCTTAGGCTATAAAGGGCCGAGTAAGAATGAAAGTGAACCATGGGTAATTATGACATCTACTTTAAAGACAGATCGCCAACCGCTTACATGGACCCTACAAACACATTTTGTCAAAGGTGGCATTCAAAATAATGAGCAGACTACAATAGTCACTTCTATGCCAGACTGCCAAGATGTGCATGCAAGGCAGTTTGCTCGTCATATTGCTCCATTGGCCACATACAAAGCCCTGGAGTCTTTAAGGCCCGACAAAAGAAGAAAATGGACGATCCGGAATGTGACTGGTATAGATGGTTTGATATGAATGATATTACTATTGCCTTGAGCCGTCTATTTATGCCGACAGATCCTGAATGGCCGCCACTAATCCATGAGTTGATTGAAAAGCCCACTGTGATAACAGACAAAAGGCAGTTATTGAACAACTATACAGACACCGGAGAGCCTGATGTGCCGTATGAAAAAGGATTCACGACAGATCAGCTGTGGGCCGGCCTTTTCTCTCTCACTTCCATGCATCCGTCTCTTCTTTCCTCCTTGTATTTTTCTTGTGTGCCTAGACCGCCTCCGATCATGATCATCTTTTCTCCAAATTCACTTCAAGTTTCTCCTCCAACTCCTCCCTTGCTCCTCGAGCAATTTTCCAGACTCTCCATCACACCCCCGTGCGGGTCATCACTTATTCAGTCTTTTGCCAATCTGTCGATCTCCACTCCACCTCATGTTTCCCCCTCGCATTGCTTCCTCCTTGAAAATGAAAATAAAAATGAAAACAAAAAAAAAATGCCAAAAATCCAATTTTTCAGTCTTCCATCTCCATTGAGGAGACCTCCTATCTCCTTTCTGAGTGTGTCCCGACCCAGGGGCCGCTCTTCCAGGATTCATTGATAGATCTTTTCTACCACTCTAGCGAGGGGTCTTCATCTGTATCCCCTTCTGTACCCGCTTTTGCCCCCCATTTCTCTTCTTCAGATTTTAGTAATCAGGCTAGTTGTTCTTATTCCTCTTATATTAAGACTCATGGGATAGTTTCACATAAGAAATCCAAGGGTAAGCAAATTCCCCGTAGGTTTCTCAGAGAATTAGCTGTCAGATGTCGGGCTTGTTTAGCCGTCCCTGAATTCGTGGAAAATCCGATTATCCTGCCAGAGATAGAATATGAGGACACTTGTGCTTCTAATGAGGGTTTTGGTGTCTATGAGATTATGAATGATGAAGACCCTATTGAAGAGGGGGATGAAAGTTACGAAGAATATGAGGACGAGGCTGATGCTTTTGCCAGTGGCATGAGGAGATTTGATGAACCATCAGCCTCAGTAGAAGAGCCTACTAAAGAAATAAATCTGGGTACTGAAGAAGACCCTAGGATTGTCCTCATTAGCAAAAACTTGCCGCCATCCGAAGAGGAGGCGCTTATTTTGGTGCTTCAAGAATATAAGGACACGTTCGCATGGAGTTATGAAGATATGCCTGGATTAGACCCTGCGCTCGTTGAACATCGACTTACACTTAAGCCTGGGTCTGTCCCGGTCAAACAACGGTTGAGAGGTTTCCACCCTAATATAGCTTTAAAGATGAAAGAAGAGGTCGACAAGCTTCATAAGGCTAGATTTGTTAGAGTTGTCCTCTATCCCAATTGGGTGGCTAACATCGTCCCAGTTATGAAGAAGGATGGAAAGGTCAGGATTTGTATAGACTTTCGGGACCTCAACCGTGCGTGTCCTAAAGATGATTCCCCCTTCCTCATATTGATGTTTTGATTGATAATACTGCAGGATATGAGACTCTCTCCTTCATGGATGGTTTTTCGGGTTATAATCAAATTCGCATGGCTGAGGAAGACCAAGAGAAAACATCATTCACTACACCTTGGGGTACATACTGCTATGTGGTCATGCCTTTTGGACTTAAGAACGCTGGAGCCACCTATCAGAGGGCTATGATGGTAATTTTTCACGATATGATCCACATTTATATTGAGGTGTATGTGGATGACCTAGTAGTAAAATCAAGAACAAGGATTGAGCATCCTGGGATTCTAGCTAAAGTCTTGCAAAGATCACGAGAGTATCAGTTGAAGATGAACCCCAAGAAGTGCGTATTTGGCGTTTCATCAGGGAAATTACTCGGATTTATTGTCAGCAAAAGGGGAATTGAAGTCGATCCTAATAAGGCGAAGGCCATCAAAGATATGCCTCCTCCCAAGAATTTGAAGGAAGTTCGAGGATTGATCGGGAGGTTGCAATTTATTCGCCGCTTTGTCTCCCAGCATTCACAAAGATGTAGGCCGTTTTACGAGCTTACTAAGCCGGGAGTCAAGTTTAATTGGGATGACAAGTGTCAGGCAGCTTTTGACGGACTGAAGGATTATCTGGCCAATCCTCCTGTCCTGAGGCCGCCGGTGCCAGGCAAACCGCTCATTCTCTATGTCTCTGTCCTGGATGACTCTGTAGGTGCTGTCCTTGCGCAAGAAGATGAAGAAAGGAAGGAGAGGGCAGCATACTGCTTGTCTAAACTTCTTAACCCCTGTGAGCAGAAGTACTCAGCTATGGAGAAGACTTGTGCCGCTTTAGTCTGGGTGGTTCAGAAGTTAAAGCATTATTTCTTAGCTCACGAGGTTCACCTCATTGCTCGCATGAATCCGATTAAATTCCTTCTTGAAAAATCTATCCTTACCGACCGATTAGCACGCTGGCAAAGTTTCCTTTCCCAATTCGACATCACTTACATTCAACAGAAAGCTATCAAAGGCTACGCCATTGCCGAACATCTTGCTCACCACCCTCTACCCTGATTTGATCCAGTCAATTCAGAGTTTCCAGATGAGGAACTAATGTCCATTAATCAACCCCACGATCCTATGTGGACATTACATTTTGATGGAGCTCTAAATTCCCAGGGAAAAGGGATCGGCATGGTTCTATTAACACCAGAAGGGGTTACCATCCCGTTCGCCGCTCAGCTTACTTTCCCTATCACAAACAATATAGCTGAGTATGCAGCTCTTTTGACCGGCCTACAAACCGCTCATAAATACGGTGTTACCCAATTACGAATCGTGGGTGATAGTCAGCTCATTCTACGCCAGGTGCTTGTCAAATGTCACACTATCAATCCAAAGCTCATGCCATACCAGGAACTTGCTTCAGCTTATGCCAAACTCTTTACCAAGTTGATCTTTGTCCATGTCCCTCGTAGCCAAAACATCTTAGCTGACGCCCTTGCTTCATTGGCTTTTGCTTTAGTCTTCCCTCCTGAACGAGATTTCCATGTTCCCCTCATTCATCAGCGTGACACTCCAGCTATTAAGGATCGTGCATTCCTCAACATTAGGGACAAGGTGCTTGAGAAGGTCAGGCGAAGTGAAGCTCTTAAAAGTAAAGAGGTCATGTTATTAGATTGGGAAGAAGAATTGGCTGATGAGGAGAAACCATGGTATTACGAGATTGCCAGATATTGCAATGATCAGTCCTATCCTGAAGAAGCCACTGCGGAAGAAAAGAAAGCAATTAGAAGAGTGGCTCAACGTTACGTTTTGGTTGGAGGTGTGCTCTATAGAAGAGGGCTCACCGGTGTTTTATTAAGATGCCTCGACGATGATGAATCTTGGAAGGTCGTGGAAGAGGCGCATTCAGGAGTGTGTGGTGGTCATGTGAACAGCTAGATGCTAGCTAAGAAGATCCTTAGGTTGGGCTTCTATTGGCCCACTTTAGAAGAGGATTGTTCTATCTATGTCCGAAGGTGTGTTAAGTGCCAACTGCACGCCGACAAGATCCATTCTCCTGCTTCTTCACTCCATCCTATGTCTTCCCCATGGCCTTTCTCCATGTGGGCTTTCGATATCATTGGACCTCTTGGTGATTCCAACCTCCTTACAAAGCAAAAGTCCTTCATCCTCATGGCAACGGAGTACTTCACCAAGTGGGCGGAAGCAGAAGCATACACGGAGATTAAAGCGTCAACCGTTTGCAAGTTTATAATGAAGAACATCATCGCAAGGTTTGGCATCCCAAGTACCATCGTCACCGACAATGGACCCCAATTCATCTCTCAGGAGCTTAAAGATCTCTGCAACAGGTATAACATTGCATTGCATCATTCATCTCCTTATTATCCGCAGGGCAATGGCCAAGCAGAGGTAACTAATAAAACCTTGATTAAGATTGTTAAGAAAACGTGTGAGGCTAACAAATTCGCGGATTGGCTAGAAAAGCTGGTTGAAGCTCTTTGGGCCTATCGCACTTCCATTCGCACCCCTACTGGGCAGACCCCCTTCGCCCTCACTTATGGAATGGAGGCGGTAGTTCCTTATGAGATTCTCATTCCCTCTCTGCGAGTACAATTGGATAAGGAATTCTCTATTGATGAACGGCATGAATCTCTCCTTGCTCAGTTGGAACTCCTAGACGAGAAGCGTCTGGTCGCCGCTGAGCATGCGCGTATTTATCAAAATAGGCTTTCACGTTTTTACCAAAAGAAGGTGATTGAGAGAAAGTTCAAAATCGGTGAGATGGTAATCAAAAGAATCTTTGTAAAACCAGGTGGACCTCGTTCAAAACTTCAACCAAACTGGGAAGGTCCTTTTATCATAAAAGATGTTTATCCTGGCAATGCTTATAGATTGATTAATACTGAAGGCGAAGAGCTAACTCATCCTTGGAATGGTATCTATCAAAAGAAATACTACCCCTAAAAATAAAAAAAATAAATAAAAATAAAAACAAATAAAAAATAAAAAAAATATAACAAACAAAAAATTTAGATAAAAAGATGAAAAATCTTTGAGGCTGGTATGGTACATGGGCCACGATACCGAAACAATCAAAATCCTTAATTCATTCTTCAGTCTCGACGGTTTAACTCCCGGGACAATTCATGCACATACTACACGCTTTATTCTTGAGCTCAAGCAGCTCGGAATTCGAGGAAGTCCGACCCAAACAAGAGTGAAAAAGCCTTACCTATTCTCTTCCCTTCGGCTCGCGAGAGGGAATATAAGTCAGGGGTTACTAATCAAGCCCGCCCGCCGCCCTAGTAGGTGGAAGTCAGGGCCTAAAAGGGAACAAAATGCTTAAAGCCCAAGTACAATTAGGTCTTTATCTGTTTCAAAAAAGAAAAGAAAAGGAAGTTATGATAAAAGAAAGCATGTCAAGAGGGCAAAGTCCCCACAGGGAAAACCCTGGTCGTAAGCGTGCATGAATAAGGGCAAAAAGAGCAACCAAATTTTCCTAAGCCAAAGATCGAATCCCAACAGGCATTAGGGCAGGGGAGGAGCGTGTCCCATTCTTGAAAACCTTTCGTGAGCTTCCTTAATCATTCTTCTCTTCTCCCTCCATGGTGGGTTGTGAACTCGAAGAATGGCGAAGACCGACTAAGAAGGATGGGCTGCAAGAGAATATGAGTAAAAGCCTAAGTACAAGTCACGTTGACTCTTTTGTTAAGTCTCTTGAGAAAGTCTAATGAATTTTAGATTATGATGGTTAAGGTTTCAAAGCCCTGTACTATACTGGCCTCCAAAACAAAATTTTTGCAAATTAAAAATCATGCCTCTTGGAATATGCGTCATTTTCAAAATTAACAACCCTATCGAGGGCGCCGCTTTCAAAACAAAAATTCAAAAATTTAGAATTCAAAAAAAAAACAAAAAAAAACCAAAAAAATGATAAAATTGTGAAATTTCAAGCCCTTTGTTTCTCATATGTTTGGTTGCATTCTTGTTTGGGCCATCTTTTATTTTCAGTTAGCATTTGCTTGCTTGCATGGCGCATTTTATATCTATCATTTGCCTTCATTGATTAAAAGGCTTGGCCCCTTGACCCGTTATCAAGGTCAAAGTAAAGACATCCCTTGCTTATTGAGCAAGGGGCCAAGTCGAACAGATGGATTAACCTGTTTGCTCAAGTGTGAACTACAAGCACAGGGCAAAAGTAAAAGGCGAGAAGGAAAAAAAGACACAAGTACACAACTACACAAGTGCTCAGGTAACAAAAATTTCAATCTCATATATATACATCATAAATATCTGGGTACAGGTGTAAGGTGGAGGAGTACAAGTACAGTCTCTCAGCTCTCACCTCCACCCTCCTCTCTCCTACTCTCTGCCTCACTCTCGCTCTCACGACGAGACGCTGGTGGAGGGGGCATGGACCCACGGGAAGTAGCTGGAGCTCGAGCCGGCTCCTCTGCCTCGCTCCTCTGCCGGAGAGAGGAACCCGCCACAAAAGAGTTGGTGAAGGTGTACCCTGCAACTCGCGCTCGCTCTCGGCCTCGCTGAAGGCGCTCCTCGGACGCTCGTAGCCGCTCCTGGGTAACGGCTAACTGGGTCCTCAAGTCCACAAGCTCCCGCTCGCGTGCTACCCCCTGCTCACGATCCCGGGCACGGTCCGCCTGGTGCTGCTCGCGGTCACGGGCACGGTCCGCCTGGTGCTCCTCGCGCTCTCGGGCGCGCTCCCTCTGCTCCATCTCGAGGGCAACTCGCAGCTCCGCCACGTCCTGAGGCAGTTCCTCCCGCCGCCTCAAGGCCCGCTCCAGCTCCACGACCCGCTGGTCGCGGATGGCCAACTCCATCCCAGCTAAAGCGATCTGGGTAAGCGCCGCCTGTAGCTCCGAGGTCTGTAAACAAATAAACAAATCATCAGTTCCACAATTCAATAATTCATGAAAATAAGTAATTAACAACTGAAAATAAATAACTCACCCGAGTGGCCATCGCCCGCTGACCCTCCTCAACGCAGGTAAGGGCGGCCCGGAGCTCCTCAGTATGTAAACACAACTTTTCATGAGCATATCATAAATAATTTAATGCAAGATTGAGTTTGAGTTTAAGTGCATACCCATGTGGTGAGGTCGCGCTCTGCTGCCTCGACCCGTGCCACCGCTCCAGCTAACTGCTCCGCTAGTGCAGTCGTCTCTGCACTAGGCCCTCTCGAGCTGGAGGCCTCCCCCGTCGATCTCACTGCTGTTCCCTGCTGGGCACGCTGCATTCATTGAGATTGTCAGTGGCTAATCATCAATAATTTAGTAATTCATTTGCATATAAAATTTAAACACTCACCAGGGTCTCAAGGTCTGCCTGTGTGACAGCCAGCTGGGCCTCCATGCTATGGAGGTGGGTCTGCATGTCCATCGCCACTATGTCCCGTGCATCCTGCATTCATCACATGTTAATCGCATAATAGATATACATAAGCATTTGTATTTAATTTAAAAGATAAGTGCATTCATACATACCCCTAAGACCCTCATCTGGGGTCGGCCGGCGTAAACCTCCCAATAGCGCCGGAGGTACTCGGAGCTGTCCGCTGCCTGGGAAGTGACTCGGGTCCCGCCGCGCTGCCAGTCGGCGTACTGGTCGGAGAACCGCACTCTCTAGTCGATCACCTTCGTGCGACCGCGTGTCTTCTTGCCTATCCCCCATGGCTCTCCAACCTCGATCCACTCCTCGTGTAGGTCGAGGGTCCTCATCACCAGCCTAAGCCGTAACGGCTCAATCTCGCTCAGGTAATGAACCCAAAGCTCATGCCCAAAACGAGGTCGGCCCGCTACGACCCACGGCTGGCCCTCATCGGTCATCCCCTCATAAGGTCTCCACCTCACCTGCATCCATAAACATGCATATCATCATCATCTCATAATAATAATTAATAAATAAATAAAAAAATGCATCACATTAATCACGCGTACCAGTGAGGCAGGGAAGTCTCGGAACTCCCGTCGCAGCACTCGTAACTCGTATGCGAGTGGGGCTCCAATCACCACTGGTAGCCAGCGCCGTGCTAGAGGGAAGGACCCCTCATCTCTAGGCCGTGGGTCAGCGCGCCCCATCGGCATGTACAAATGGCTCCAAATCTGCATTCATGCATCGCATTAGCAAAGCATTCATATGCATATGCATTCTAACAAGAAAACAACAAAAAAATGCATACGTGAAGAAATGGTGAAAAGCCACTGACGGTCGTCTCACAACCTGTCCCCGTGGAATGGTCGGCTATCAAATGCGCCAGCAGCGCTGCTCCCCAGGCGTATCGGCCAACTCCCTCTAAGTCCTCGAGTATGCCCAAGAATCGGCAGTTGATGACATCGCCCTTCGTGCCGAGCAGCAGCCTCCCGAGCATCAAGAATAAAAACCTCCTCAGATCTCGGTCTACCCTCTCCCTATCAGCTGGGTCCTGGCAGTAGGCAGCCCTAGCCCCGTCTATCAACCTCTGTGAGAATTGCTGTAAGGACTCCCTAGACCTCTACCTAGAATCACCTAATCCCATAGCTATGGTAAGGTCGGTGCGGAAGATGGTCCTGCACTCGCTAGGTGTCTCGTAGACGGTCTCTAGCCCTAGCAGTCTCTGGGTAAGCTCCCTATAGTCGGGCAGGGTGATCCCGCTCACCGCCTCGCCATCTACCCTCAACCCGGTAATCCTAGCCACATCCTCTAGGCTGGGGACCATGTGACCCCACGGCATCAGAAATGCCCGGCTCGACCTATCCCACCTCTCTCTCAAAACCTGGATCAACGGTAGGCCGGGTCTCACTGGCTCAATGCCAAGGAAAGCCCCAAACCCCATGGCATCTACTCTAGCCCTTTGGAACTCGGGGAGGCCGTAATACGCTGCCCGGACCTGGACCCAAGAAATCCGCGTCCTCATCAACCCCTGCATGCATATAAAAGAACTTTTTTGCTTAAGTTTTCACGTGGAAATTCATTTAAGATCATTTACTGTGGGCATCTACTCTAGCCCTTTGGAACTCGGGGAGGCCGTAATACGCTGCCCGGACCTGGACCCAAGAAATTCGCGTCCTCATCAACCCCTGCATGCATATAAAAGAACTTTTTTGCTTAAGTTTTCACGTGGAAATTCATTTAAGATCATTTACTGCGATGCTTGCTGTTTGGTTTAATTAACGACCTACCTTGGGTCGTGGTTTTCATGATTGACGCCCCTGAGGGTGGCGTTATTTCCAAATGGGTTTCTGGTGATACTGTGCGTTCATTGAATTGATGACCCAGCCTGGGTCGTTGTTTATCTAAAAGACGCCCCTGTGGGAGGCGTTGTTTTGAAGCTAATTTCCTAAATGCTGAGTTTTTTTATTGACGCCCATCCCTGGGTCGTCATTTGTTTAAGTAACGCCCCTGTAGAGGGCGTTGTTCAAAATGAGCAATTTCTGGCCCGAACAGAAATTCTGGAAATGTTTAATTAACGACCAACCCCGTGGTCGTCGCCTAATGAATTGACGCCCCGATGGGGGGTGTTGTTTTTCCTAGGGTTTTTAAAATAAAACAGCATGCGAAATAAATCAACAGGGGCATATACATATTGAAAATAATTGAAAAAAAAGAGCATGGAAATTAACAGCATGATAATAAGCATGATGATCTCATTTTTTTTAAAACTAACGACATGCTGCAGGGTGTGATTCATGAATTAACATTTTTCAGAAAAAAAAAATTTAATTGAAATTGACGTCCCGGTGGGGGGCGTTGTTTTAATTAGCGACACCCCTGGGGGCGTCTTTTCTCTATGTCACCCGAGAGCTATGGGTGATCATGGAAAATGGAAATAAAATAAAAAAAAATATAGAAATTGAGGGTTTGAGGCTTACCTTTCGTCGTTCGGGCACCACTAGTCCTCCCCAGAGTTGAGGACGTGGCTGCCGTGGCCGTCGGGGTTGGCCGGGGCGAGGGATGACCGCCGTCGGGGCCGGTGGTTCGTCTTCTCCTCCTTCTTGCTCTTCTTCTTCTTCTTCATCTCCTCCTTCCTCTTCTTCTCCTTCGCCTTCATCATCCTCGTCCTCGTCCTCGCCTTCGTCTTCATCATCATCTTCTTCAACCGCTTCTTCCTCCTCGCCGTGCTCCGCCGCCGGAGCCTCCTCGGCCGCCGCGGGAGGAAGCTCCTCCACGGCGTGTTCTTGTTCGCCTTCCAAGTCTACCACGTCGGGGGCCGAGACACGTTGGCGCTTGTGTCCACCGCCGGCCATGAGTGCCAGTAGAGAGTGAGAGAGATAGAAAGAGGGAGAAGTGAGAGAGTTGGAGAGGGTGGGCTCTCGGTTAGGGTTGCAGAAAGAGGGAAAGAGGGAAAATGGACGAAGGAAGAAGAAGAAAAGAGGGAAAGAAAAATCAAACGGTCGAAATTGATTAACGACCTACGGAAAGGCGTCTCTTTTTGAATTGACGGATATACCTCTGGGCGTTAGTTCAAGATTTGACGACATGCATGGGGGCGTCATTTTATCTTTGCGTGGGAATCCGAAACCGTCGTCAGGCACATTTAATGGAATTGATAGATGTGATTGAAGTAATCATTACAATTTTTAATTGACGACTTCGTTGCAGGCGTTATTTATATAAGAAGTGGCTTATCTGAAGGCGTTATTTATAGATTTTAAACGATTAATCTTTGGAATTTGAATCAAATTAACGCCTTGTCCTGAGGCGTGAATCAATTAGCGCCACTTGCTGAAGGCGTCAATCATGGGAATTGATATTTTGGATTTCGGAAAATGATTAATGATTGATGACGTGTTTGAAGGCGTAAACTTTTGGAATTGACGCCATTCTCTAAGTCGTTATTCAGAACAGAAACGCAATTTGTTGGAAGAATTAATTAGAAACATTGTGATTGGCTCAATCAGAAGACTATCATTGTTTTATTGATGAAAAGATTACAATCCATCTAATGAGCCATTTTGGACCTTAGACTTCTTAAAGCTATTACATATGTTTTCCACTGATCCTTGTCTTCTTCTAAGTCTTCCACAGGTTGATGTGCTTTGCTGATTGTCCATAAAGCTTGAATTGTTGTGGTTTCTTCTCCATCTTCATTGCTGCCGATGTCCCTTGTCTTGATGGGAGGAAGATGAGATAAGTCTTCGAATAATCGCCGTGGGAGCCCGAGTCGGGGAAGGCACCTATGAGAGTTGTATAGTGCAAATTCCGTGGCACCTATTAGCCAAAGATCCGTGTCGGCAGAGAATCGTACGCGGAGTTCTTGAATCTTGAGTAGTCCCGGGGCGCATGTGAAAAGATTCTTAGGCATCACCTTGAGATGCTCCCTCCATTCCACTCTTTTCTTGATTTGAGGAATCCGGTTCATCACTCTATTGCTCAACCCCAATGAGCTGGTCATATAGGAAAGAGGGCTTTTAGAGAATATCCTTGATGGTTGTTGGGCATCCTTGCATGGATCAAACTTAAAAGGGAGATCTACCCAACTAGAAAGAACGATCATGCATCCATAAATCGGTCTCCCCATTGCCGCCGAGGTAAGCCCACTTTATAGATAGGCCAATATCGCTGGTCCCACTCTCTCTCCTTCCCAGAGGCTAGCTATAGCGCTCAATTGGGACTCTTCTAGAAAATCTTCCGTGGAGGGGAACAAGATCGCTCCCGCTAAGCATACAACGAAGGCCTTTGCCACCCGTTCTACTTCATCATCCTCTTTAGCTTGGTCGTACCTTTTGTAGACCCATGAGGCAAGCTTTAAGAGGTTAATCCCTTTGGTGGCTTTGATTTGGCTCACTAGATTGGGGCTAGGAATCAAGCTTGTTAGTAATTCATGAGAGAAAAATTGTCTTGGCATGATGGCCATTTTCTCCTCATCCCCTTGTTTCATCTTCTTTAAGCCTAAGATCATTTCTAATTCTTCTAATAAGATTGTGGCTTCAAAGGTAGAGAAAAGGAAGGTGTGGGTAGAAGGGTGCCATATCTCCACAAGAGCTCCTATAGCTGCCCAATCTAGGTGAATTTGGCCGTAGTGTTTGGCATGGGTGACTAAACCTAGGAGATGCCATCTAGATAGGAAGGCCCTCATGTCTGAACTGAATTTGGAAAGCAAGAGGGGAAGCCACTTATTCTTAGTGAATCTCCTTGCCCCTGGAATGTTCAGATAGTCCTGTGAAAAGAAGGCACAGAGCAGAAGAGAATGAGTAGAGGTGAAGGAAGCAACAGAAGAAGCAGAGGAACAAGCAACTCAAGTTTTGAAGTACCTGGTTCATGGAAATTCTGTTGCTAATATGGCCATTGATCTCGGAGAGCCTGTGATGTGACACGACCCCTCGGACTTAAATTTGCAAGCAATCGAACCGAACGGCGGACCCACTCAAGCGGATTCACCCGCGTCGCGCACACCCGGGTCCGTAGGTGGACCGGCGATCGTGGTGAGGGTCCGAGGATGGACCTCGCCTTTCCGGGGATTTGACTAGCTTGGGATGAACCCCTAAGGGCCTAGGATGCCCAATTTCGTGGGCGGCCAGCACGCCAAGGGCGTGGGATGTAGTGGCTCTCTCACAACTCACCCCGCGGTGGACACTCGATTTGATTGATTTTGGATCGGGCACTCCCTCGCCACCGACGGAACTAAGAAGCAATACTAGTTAAGCAAGAAGTGCTAACCAAGAGGAGCGCAACCAGGAGCTCACCTGATCGGCGTGAAGACGCCGATCCCAGCCGGAGACGAGGGCGAGCGGGGAAGCATGGGTTACCCGCACGCCGCGCCGATGAAGCTTCGGCCAATGACCTGCTAATACATGCACTACTCCTCACGCAGGAGGGGGAACTTGGGGTGGGGAGAGTAGGGTACAAGCAAACACTACCTCCACGCAGGGAGGGGCGCTAAGCCGGCCAGGCGGGGAGGGGAGATTAGCGTGGATCGCGCCGATGTAGCACCTTGCCGATTCTGTCCCGGTCTGGAACAGCAGAACAGGGGGTCGGAGTGGTCGCCGCCGTGCACTCCTCCGAACTCAGAATTTGACGAGACTGGCGCCAAAACGTCACTGACAGACCCAGGTACGTCTGTGAATTTTTGTTGGCGCTTCCGAAGTCGACACCGGCTGGGACGGGCTCTGGAACAGGGTCCCTACGATCAGACTCGGACTGCTCCCTGGGTGTAGCAGCAGATGGATGAAGTCACCACGGCAGCTCCCGAAGTCCAAACGTGGCAGGACCAAGTCGAGGACGACCGTGGACGAGTCTTCTCCGAGCAGCAACTAAGATGGGCACCAGACGACGTCGGGGTGGCGAGGAGAGGTCCGTTGAGTGAGGGGGGGTCAGGACAAGACCTTGATGGCTTGTTCTACGCACCTGGGAGAGAAAAATTGGAAACTGCTCTTCCTAATGCCGAACGGGATGCCGCTTGTTGGTGATGGTAGATGCCTTGTAGTAGCAGCTCTCGGCCAAGTGGCGCCTTCAGAAGTTGAGGGGTGTGGCCGTGGTAGCTTCTGCACTGCAGCTCTGGTCCAGGTTCTGGTCCCAATTGCGCAGTCGGACGAGAATGGGCACCACGATCTGTAGGGAAGTCGGAATGAGACGATTCCACCGCTTTTGCGAAGAAGACTGGAAGACCTTTCCGGCGATGTATGGTGCACCTCCAGATGATGTCGGACAGCACCGGGGCAATCTCTGCAAGTGGAGCTTCTTCTGCTGCCTGCGAACTGGATAGAGTAGGTTGGTGAATGAAGTTGATAGTGGTGGGAGGGGTGAAGGGGCTGCAATGGGGAGAGGGCTAATGGCTGTGGGGCTTGGATGGAGGTGGATAGAGATGGTGTAGAGGCTGGAGAAGTGGGCTGGGTCGCAGCTAGCAGGTGGAGGGGGAGGGGGTTGCGGCCAAGGGTGGAGGGTGAGAGAGAGAGAGAGAGGGGGGCGCAAGTGGCTTGGAGGGAGAGGGAAATTTGAACTGAGTTTAATGTGGGGTTGGTTAATGTGGCCTTGGGAAGGGGAGGAGTTGCCTTGGGGAGGGGAAAGGTTACTTGGGAGAGGGGATTCTCTCTTGGGAAAATGAAGGGTTGTAAGGGGAAGGGGAAAGGTTGCTTGGGAGGAGGGAGAGGTGCCTAGGAGAAGGGGCTTCCACCTAGGGGTTGGAGGGGGATTAAATGGGACGTATGGGGAAGGGGGAGGGGTCTTAATTAGAGGTGAATAGGGAGGAGAGAGAGTGAATTTTGAAATTTGGAGAGAGAGGGGAGGAGAGAGAGAGGGGTTCGCCCCCTTTAGAGAGAGAGCGAGATAGAGAGAGAGCTAGAGAGAGAGGGCTAGAGAGAGAGAGGGGAGACAATTCTTGTGGATAAACTTTTCTCAATAATTCCTTCCTTACAAATGAGGGATTGGGGTCCTATTTATAGGAATCCCACATTTTCACATAAGTCCCTGACTTTTGGACTACTAACACCTAACCAAGGGGAAGGGGGCGCCCCTGGGCCTGGCCCATATAATTGGGCCCAATAGCACACATGATGTCTCTAGACTTAGGTAAATAGCTACCTAACCTAGGTATTGGACTCAAATAAAAGGAAAAGTACATGATAATAAAATGAAAATTACATTATATGACTCGAAATAAAGTGGCGAACAAGATGTAGCATAGTTGGCGAGCATCGGTATCCTTGATCAAATGAAATTGCTGGTGATGTCCTCATCATACCCCCGGGGTGCAGAAAACTCGACTCCGTCGAGTATGGGCCCACCGGGAAATGGTCCTCTCAAGCAGCTCAGAGTGAACCTCAACCTCCAAACTCAACCCTGCGTTCGCAACCAGGGGACGGTCCTTCATCCTCTCGAGGTGGCTCAGGCGCACCCTCTTGCTGGCGATGGAACCCTGCTTGCCTAGTATTGCCTCTGTGTGCACACGTCAGACTCTCAGGCTGATTTTTGGTGGCTCTCCGAGGGTGTCCCTCTCAAATGAAGATAAAGGCTCGAGGCACTCACTAGGATCCACCGCGGTGCCCATATAGGGTGCCGGATCCGCCACGTGGAAAATGGGGGTGAATCCCAATACCCATTAGGAAGTTCAACCCGATAGCCGGGTTGCCAAAGTCACTCGGAACTTGGGAAGGTCCAAGTCCTCGTGCCCTTGAATTGGAGGTGACCGTAGGGTAGAGCCACTCCAATGTCATCATCACCAGATTGCCTACTTGGAATTTCAAGTGGCGCTCGCGAGCTCTTGTCCGCTCTTTGTGAACCTCACCGCTCGTCAAGAATTGCTTGCATGTGTGCTCATGCCATGCATCATGATGCGGTGAGTGGGTGTGAAAGAGGATAGCATGCAAAGGTGGACCGGGGCAACCGTACATAGACCTATCATGCATAGATGTGATGAAGACTCTTATGGACTCGGGGGGGGCGGGGACACCATAGGTGGATCTATCGTGCATGATTGTGATAATTACCGGGGGACCCGGACATCCATATATGCTCCTTTCATGCTTAAGAGTTATGACGAATGTGGGAGAACCAGCACATCCAAATGTGAGCCAGTCATGCATTGGGCCTACAGTGTGAGTGATATGTATGAGATGACTGGGCTTACTAGCCCTACCAAATGATGCAAAATGTAGTGGCACATGCATTCCCATCCAAATGGCTTCTTCTTTATGTTTGGCTTGGTGCGGTATTTTCCACTCATAGGGGTCAAAGGGGTCTAGGAAAATGGAGTGGGCTTGGTCCAATAAGGTAGGATGGGGTAGGGACAGGTTGGTGGTAAGTAAGGTGGGTGGGTATAGGAAGGGATTGAAGGGGTCATGGTAAGGGTCACCTAAGGAGAGGAACTCTAGGTCCTTTTGGTCCCCATAACCCCTTGATGGCGGATTCTCCTCCTCTGGTAAGGTGATCGGGCCAAAGTTTTTGGTGGAATGGTTGGCCATGAATGGAGGGCTGGTTGTTCTACCCGAGATAAGCAACTCAAGTTTGTGGATAGCATCGGGCTCATCGGGTGTAGGGAGGAGTAAAAGAAGGTCACTAGTGTAGCAACCCACAGTGTAGATTGAGGAGATGGACCCGACACATAGGTGTAGGAGGTCAAGGCTCCTAGGTCGGTCAATCACCGTGGTCAACATACCAGTCAGCTCTACTTGCCATGCTAGGCCGTGAAGGAGGTCTCCTAAAGTTTCTATTTGGTAGGAGGATTGGATGATAGTGTGATAGGAGGAGAAGGGAACTATGGGAAAGTTTCGCTCTATGGGGGAGAAAACATGGGCTGTGATCTCTCTAATTAGGCTCTCCTTTAGCCAATTAACAAGGGGTTCTCCTAAGATGATCTCGGTCCCATCTAGAGAGGGTGGTGTAAGGCGAAGACCACCATGTGAGGGTTCTTCTTCTTTTTGGACATGGGTGGTCTCCATGGCGGGGATTTGGTCTGGAGTGTTCACTATTATGGGGTCGGGTATGGGTTCCTCTACCAAGGAGGTGAGTGGGTCCTTTGAGGGCAGGATGATAAAGGTTGGTGTATGGTGTACCCAGGGTGGTGAGTGAGGCCGGACTTGGGTTGGGGTTGGGAGTGGAAGTAGTGGAGGGCTAGGTTTGGGTAGGATAGGAGTTGGAAGCGGAAGGTGTTGGGGAATGGTGGCTGTCACGGGCCTAGGTGGAGGGGTGGACATGGGATCCATGTGGGTTTGAATGGTGAGGGTGGAATGAGCCATGATACTTCTTCCACATGGGATGGGATCTTCTTGGCCTAACTCATGACATTGTGACTCGTATTCTTCTTCCCAATCTGGGGAGGCCTCATGTTCCTCGATTACAATCTTATCCCTTTGGGGTGTGGGGGTCTTACTCTCCAAGGGAATGGGAAGGTCTTTTGGGGATGGGGTGATGAAAGTTGGGGCATGGTGTACTCGGGGTGGTGAAGTTTGGACCCTAACGGTGGTCTTGGGTTGACTGGGGGAGAAAGGAGGAGTGGGAGTGCTCCTCGGGTTATGGTTCTCAAGGTAGGAGTGGGAAGGTCGGGGAGTGAAGATCTTCCTAATCTCAATCTTTATCTCTTCCAATGAATCTAAGGGTCCTTTGGGTGGTGGAGTTTGGGTCTTAAGGGTGGTCTTGGGTTGACTGGGAGAGAAAGGAGGAGTGGGAGTGCTCCTCGGGTTATAGTTCTCAAGGTAGGAGTGGGAAGGTCGGGGAGCGTAGATCTTCCTAAGCTAAATCTTCATCTCTTCCCATGATCCTATGGGTTCTTGCCTCCAAATCCTTCTTAAGCCCACTACGCGATCCCACTCCTTCTTGGCTTGTCCCCGAAGCCGCCCTGTGGCCCTGCGGACTCTAGCGTGTCCATAGGTCCTAGTCCTATCAAAGTGTTTATCCATGGTAGTCTCCCACTTTAGGTAGGCATTAGGACTGGATCCATCAAAACTAAGGTCCCCTTCTAGGATGATGTCCATGAGGAGGGGGTCAATCGGACTCTTGTGGGAGGCCGTGTTGAGGGGACTTAACCAATGTGGAGTGTACATGATGATGCACTGGGTGGCCCAATACTGACTCTAAATGCGAGTGCGCCCTAGGACCAACTTGTAGAGAGACAAGTTGTGAACTTGCTCTGATACCATTTGATGTGACACGACCCCTCGGACTTAAATTTGCAAGCAATCGAACCGAACGGCGGACCCACTCAAGCGGATTCACCCGCGTCATGCACACCCGGGTCCGTAGGTGGACCGGCGATCGTGGTGAGGGTCCGAGGATGGACCTCGCCTTTTCGGGGATTTGACTAGCTTGGGATGAACCCCTAAGGGTCTAGGATGCCCAATTCCGTGGGCGGCCAGCACGCCAAGGGCGTGGGATGTAGTGGCTCTCTCACAACTCACCCCGCGGTGGACACTCGATTTGATTGATTTTGGATCGGGCACTCCCTCGCCACCGACGGAACTAAGAAGCAATACTAGTTAAGCAAGAAGTGCTAACCAAGAGGAGCGCAACCAGGAGCTCACCTGATCGGCGTGAAGACGCCGATCCCAGCCGGAGACGAGGGCGAGCGGGGAAGCATGGGTTACCCGCACGCCGCGCCGATGAAGCTTCGGCCGATGACCTGCTAATACATGCACTACTCCTCACGCAGGAGGGGGAACTTGGGGTGGGGAGAGTAGGGTACAAGCAAACACTACCTCCACGCAGGGAGGGGCGCTAAGCCGGCCAAGCGGGGAGGGGAGATTAGCGTGGATCGCGCCGATGTAGCACCTTGCCGATTCTGTTCCGGTCTGGAACAGCAGAACAGGGGGTCGGAGTGGTCACCGCCGTGCACTCCTCCGAACTCAGAATTCGACGAGACTAGCGCCAAAACGTCACTGACAGACCCAGGTACGTCTGTGAATTTTTGTTGGCGCTTCCGAAGTCGACACCGGCTGGGACGGGCTCTGGAACAGGGTCCCTGTGATCAGACTTGGACTGCTCCCTCGGTGTAGCAGCAGATGGATGAAGTCACCATGGCAGCTCCCGAAGTCCAAACGTGGCAGGACCAAGTCGAGGACGACCGTGGACGAGTCTTCTCCGAGCAGCAACTAAGATGGGCACCAGACGACATCGGGGTGGCGAGGAGAGGTCCGTTGAGTGAGGGGGGGTCAGGACAAGACCTTGATGGCCTGTTCTGCACACCTGGGAGAGAAAAATTGGAAACTGCTCTTCCTGATGCCGAACGGGATGCCGCTTGTTGGTGATGGTAGATGCCTTGTAGTAGCAGCTCTCGGCCAAGTGGCTCCTTCAGAAGTTGAGGGGTGTGGCCGTGGTAGCTTCTGCACTGCAGCTCTGGTCCAGGTTCTGGTCCCAGTTGCGCAGTCGGACGAGAATGGGCACCACGATCTGTAGGGAAGTCAGAATGAGACGATTCCACTTCTCTTGCGAAGAAGACTGGAAGACCTTTCCGGCGATGTATGGTGCACCTCCAGATGATGTCGGACAGCACCGGGGCAATCTCTGCAAGTGGAGCTTCTTCTGCTGCCTGCGAACTAGATAGAGTAGGTTGGTGAATGAAGTTGATAGTGGTGGGAGGGGTGAAGGGGCTGCAATGGGGAGAGGGCTAATGGCTGTGGGGCTTGGATGGAGGTGGATAGAGATGGTGGAGAGGCTGGAGAAGTGGGCTGGGTCGCAGCTAGCAGGTGGAGGGGGAGGGGGTTGCGGCCAAGGGTGGAGGGTGAGAGAGAGAGAGGGGGGGGCGCAAGTGGCTTGGAGGGAAAGGGAAATTTGAACTGAGTTTAATGTGGGGTTGGTTAATGTGGCCTTGGGAAGGGGAGGAGTTACCTTGGGGAGGGGAAAGGTTACTTGGGAGAGGGGATTCTCTCTTGGAAAAATGAAGGGTTGTATGGGGAAGGGGAAAGGTTGCTTGGGAGGAGGGAGAGGTGCCTAGGAGAAGGGGCTTCCACCTAGGAGTTGGAGGGGGATTAAATGGGAGGTATGGGGAAGGGGGAGGGGTCTTAATTAGAGGTGAATAGGGAGGAGAGAGAGTGAATTTCGAAATTTGGAGAGAGAGGGGAGGAGAGAGAGAGAGGGGTTCGCCCCCTTTAGAGAGAGAGAGAGATAGAGAGCTAGAGAGAGAGAGGGCTAGAGAAAGAGAGGGGAGACAATTCTTGTGGATAAACTTTTCTCAATAATTCCTTCCTTACAAATGAGGGATTGGGGTCCTATTTATAGGAATCCCACATTTTCACATAAGTCCCTGACTTTTGGACTACTAACACCTAACCAAGGGGAAGGGGGCGCCCCTGGGCCTGGCCCATATAATTGGGCCCAATAGCACACATGATGTCTCTAGACTTAGGTAAATAGCTACCTAACCTAGGTATTAGACTCAAATAAAAGGAAAAGTACATGATAATAAAATGAAAATTACATTATATGACTCGAAATAAAGTGGCGAACAAGATGTAGCATAGTTGGCGAGCATCGGGATCCTTGATCAAATGAAATTGCTGGTGATGTCCTCATCAGCCTGGGAGTGGAAATCCTGGCCTTCTTCATAGGTCTTTGCATCCTTTTGTGGTTCTTAACTTCACTAATGCAGCAGCTGTCTACAGAAAACGGAAAAGAAGAAAAAGCAGAATAGAAAGGAATCGGATGATTTGGTGAAATTGCTGAAGGAAATCCCCTCCTTTTATCGGAGATTCGAAGGCTCTGATGGATGTTCGAAGCTGAGGAGTCGAGTACGAATAGTATTGGTTTCAAGTTTTCTGTTTCAGAGACGGAAGCATGCCGTTACGAAATTTCAGTGAATAACGACAGGGTTCAGGGCGTCATTTATTGAATTAGCGACTTTCTTTAGGTTGTCTTTTATTTAACGCCTTCCTGGAGGGCGTCATTTGCTTTCCAATTCCTAATCGGACCTTCAATGCAATTAACGCCTTTATGCTTGTCGTCTTTTATCCTTTTGACGTCGCTCGTCAATTTCTGGGCTTGCATGTTGAATTGCCTTACAGCATTTTTATGAACTTAAGTGCTATATGTTTTAATTGGAATCATTTATATTATGCACTTATGATCATGTGAGGATTCTTTCATGAGTTGATCATTCTTTCATGTGGACTGATGATTTTTGAAGTACAGAAGTGCAGGTTGTGCAAGTCTGGAAGTATTTGCATCATGGGTGGAAAGTGCTGAAGTCTATACATCCAATTCCAAGCATGCAAGTCTATACATTGCATAGAGTCTATACATTCTCTTCACAAGTCTGCACATTCACAAGTCTTCATTCCATAAGTCTGTACACTCTCCAAGCATCTCATGTTCCAAGTCCATACATTCTTCTGAAGTCCATACATTCATCAGTTACGCAAGTCCATTCATTCTCCTAAGTCTGTACATTGCGTTCCTTAAGTCTACACATTCTTTCATCCATTACACAAGTCTGTACATCAGTCTAAGTCTATACACTCCTTCACCCTAAGTCTGTACATCAGTCTAAGTCTACACATTCCTTCGTCCTGAGTCTATACACTCTATGAAGTCTATACATTCGCAAGTCCTTACACCCCAAGTCCATACATCACCCTAAGTCTGTACATTGTCAAAGTCCACACTCCCCAAGTCTACACATTCGTTCCTTCAAAGTCCACACATCTCATGTCTATACATCCAAGTCCAAGCCCACAAGTCTGCACATCTCAAGTCTATACATCCATGCCTAAGCATTCTAAGTCTATACACCCGTTCCCCTTAAGTCTACACAATGCACCAAATGTTTGAACATTGCATTCCATGTCTAAGCATCATAAATCAATAAAAATTCATAAATTCTCAAATAAATCAATAAAAATACATAAATTCTCAAATAATCCAATAAAAATTCGAAAATTCTCATAAATCCAATAAAAATTCAAAAAAACTCTCATAAATTCAATAAAAATTCGAAAATTTCTCATAAATTCAGTAAAAATTCAAAAATTCTCATAAATTCAATAAAAATTCAAAAAATTTCTCATAAATTCAGTAAAAATTCAAAAATTCTCAAATAAATCCAATAAAAATTCAAAAAAATTCTCATAAGTTCAATAAAAGTTTAAAAAAATTCCCAAATAAATTCAAAAAAATCTCAAATTCAAACCAATGTTGTTGAGTGTTTTGATTATGCTTTCATGCATCCTTATATCTCGGCTAACGAAGTTTGAGCGCAGGTTAAGAAGCTCTTGGTCCCATCAACTGGGCCTCAGCATCCAAGCCCCACGGTGTTTGCACCTCATCTCTCAGTTCCCCACCTGCTCATTGCTCTCACCATCTTCCTGTATGCACTTATGTAAGCATTGTTACTATATAATATTCTACGCTATTATAGCATATGAAGGACCTTGTGGTTCTGATGAACTTGGAATTTGAGTTCCCCTTCATCAAAAATAGTGATAATTCCAGGGGAGTCTTGATCGCACGGATAGGCCGTTGAGTCATTAAAGGTTTGGGACGACGGTTCCACTTTCTGAGTTGATGCGTGGACAAACGGGCTTCGGCTTAGTGTCAACTTAGAGATCTGGATTCTTGACCAAATCTAGATGGTTTAGCAATATTATCCTTGATTATCTTCTATTTTAAGTTTGTTTTATTTTTCTTTTAGCCCAGCATGCATCATGTAGGATCTTGAGCTTAATGATGAAAATCTTCATATTACGCCAATAATGAAGGCCGCTCGCTCTTAATTGAGTTAACATGAGATGTTCCATTCCCAATCAAGTACTTTATTCTCCTTGAAGCCGCTCTGGCTGGTTCCTTGAAAAGTGTTCATTTGCTGGGTCTTCATCTCAATTCATTTTATTTTTTCTTGTAAATCCACCTTGGTTGTAGCACGTCTACATTGGCTGGTAACCGCTCTCCAATGGTGTCTCCCTTTCGTGCCCTCGTGCACATTTTTAGTTTAATCCTTTTGGTCCAGCTGATCAATGCTTTCTTGTAATCATCCGGAGTTGTTTCATTCAGAGTCTTGGAAAGGTTTCCAACGCTTAGTGTCAGAAGCATGTCACATCACACCTTGGCATCTACTTATCAGTTCATTCCATTTCATTCTGCTTGTTGCACTTTCGCTTCATTCCGTCTCACTCCCTTGCAAAGCAGACGCCAAGGTGGGGCAGTTGTAGACACGCCAAAATTGTAAATCTCATGTGACGCCCCAAAGTGAACTTCAATGTTGCCGTAATATGAAGTTTTTCTATTTTTATGTGTTTTATGTGATTTTCTTAGCATTTTTTTTAGAATTAACGTCTTGACGTGGGGCGTCTTTTAAATAACGGCTTATACATGGGCGTCTCTTAATGAAAGGACGACCGTTGGCAGAGGCGTCAGTTTCTGGAATTTTACGAATCCTAACCAAATTGGAAAAGCAAGAATTGACGTCCCCCAGAGGGTCATTTCTACTAACGCCCGTTGTTACAGGCGTCATTTCATCATTTTTAAATAAGGAAAGGATTTTGTTGCTAAAATCAAATCAATGAATTGACGCCCCTGTCCCGGTCGTCATTTTAATTAACGCCTTGAGGCAGGTCGTCAATTTCAATTGACGCCCTTCTGAGAGTCACCTTTTCCCCTTCGGTGTCCTGTTCGAACGAACCTTTCTTGGAGAGTTCCCTGCTCTGTTTTAATCACTTTGTTGGATTAGGGAAGTAGAAGCCTTGCCGTAGATGAATGTTGCCAATTCTAATCCTACTAAATCTATGGTTTATGCCCTATAATTAGAGCCTCTGTTCTGCCCGCGCGAGAGAAAAACAAAAATACACAGAGAGACACAGATTTTCACACACAGACGAACATACACACGAAAGGAAGGTAGTTTGCTGCTGTTCGTTGCTTCTTTCTTCTTCCTGTTGCAGCAGCCCAAAGCCACCCTATTTGGTTCTCTCCCTTTACTGTTGTCAGGAACAGCAGGGATTTGTTAGCTTGCTTAATTGATGTTCATCTCACCACCTTCATTCATCATATAGTGTTTCTTTTATACGTTTGTCTTAGTCTTTGCATCATATCTCCTCTCCCTAATTCTCTTAGGGGTTTGTTCTAAAGACTAAAAGGTGTGTTCCTCATGTTCATATTTCATCATTATCTCATACTGCTTGTGGATTGATACTACACTTTTGGCTAATCCTTTTCCTTTTTCTTGTTGTTGGTGTTTTGTTTAAGGGTAATCAAAGAGAAACCCCCTTCGTCGGCCGACCGATAGAAGGAGGAGGAGGAAAACCACAATCGATCCCGCGTCATTTTTCCTACCAGGTATTCGCGATCATACTCCTTTTCTTTTGAGGTAATCCCTCTGGCGATCACACTCCATTAGCAATCTCTTGCTCCTTATTTAGCTTTCTTTTCTTTTAATTTTTGATGTCGGTGTGACACGGTTCACAAGGATCCGTCCCCCTACCTCAATAGAGCCAGAAATTCGCCGGGAAGCTGCCGATCCACAACATTGGCCGCACGAGATCCCCGCTTCCCACGCCGTGAAATGAGCACCGCCGCGTTCCTCTCGCGGCCGTCGTCGTCACCACGTCGTCGCCGATGCCCGCCGTCCGTCGCCAGAGGAGGGAGGGGCGTCGGAGTTCGTGAATGGGAGAGAGGGGTGTGTGTGCGCGCTCACGGGAGGAAGGAGGAAGAAGAAAGAAGAAGAGAAAAGAAGAAAAGGGAAAAAGAAAAGGGAAAATAGGGGGGTCTTTATAGAAAATCCATAAAATGCCAAAAATACCAAAAAATAGAAACATACGTTTCCGCGATCCTCGGAACACGCACAACGCGCTGGTACATTCCCGGAGTAGGAGAACGCAACGGTTCGCTCGCAAATGCATTCCGCAGGTCTGTCAGAGAAAACACGTGTAAACTACAAAACAAGCGATCCGAAAAATATCCGAAAAGCCTGGGACATTACATTCGCGGTGAGAATGGTGACTTCTTCGGTTAGTATTTGTTTCGCTCTTGCCGCCCTCAACATTTCCCTAGCGGCTTTAGTTCTCCTGGTATTCGGCCCTGGCCTTTCGGCCAATCGGACCAATTCTTCGGGCTCCTCCGGCAGACACTCATATCTGCTGGCCATCCCGACCATATTAAAGGCGAAGACTTTCATTTATCTTCTTCATCTATAGACTTTCCTCCTTGCATGACTGGAGAAGGTCAGTCTTTCGAATGGGGAAACTCTCCTTCTGTTCTCCTGCTGGGGAGGGGCTCATCGGCCTCGCAACCCGGGCCATCTTCATACCCATTATTGTCAACAGACGACGTCACTCTTCTTTCTTCTTCTTCTTCGACTGCCGTTGGCAAGCAGTCTTCCTCTTGGACCGTGGCTGCTTGAAGCAGTCGTTGTTGGCCCAGTGAGGGGTTGCCTAGACCCATGAAATAGCTTCTGACCATGTTGGTCATCTCTTCTTGCCCCCGTCCCTGTTGTAGGACTGGGGATAGTTGTCGACCTCCCACTAGAGGGATGTAGGCCAGCCGGGTTCTTCCAACGGGCTGCTCAAATCTTCTTCCCATTGAAGGGATACTGGCTTGTCAGGCACAGGCCCTGAAACCGGTGCGGCGTGGAGGATCCACAACCGTCTCTTCTCTTCTCGGGGGGAAGCCCCTCTCGTTCCTCTTCCTCGTCTCAGCAAGCTTGGGGCGGTGGCGAACAGTTGCCTCTTAGTGGACAGGTGGGATTTTCTTGGGGACCCACACCTGCATGAACACTTTCGGCCTTGGGGCCAGTTCTCTTCGGCCGTGACGACCGGTTTCTTCTTTCTCGGCCCTTCTTCCTGACAGGGCCTGGAAGGAATTGCGGGTTGGTACTGCAGAGACCACCCGATCTAGAATCACTTGGGCGTCACGTCCGTCTAAGAAGACACGGACGTCGCCGATTAGAATAGATTTGTCGGACACTGACAGGCGTCCGGTGATGGGAGTAGCAGCCCTTCTTCGGGAGTTCTTTTGGCGGCGATCCCCGGGTTTGTTGTAGAGAGTGGGACGGACCCCACAGGCTACATGATGCACCATGCAGCTTGCTAGCTGAATCTGGCCTTTTGGCAAGCCCCTGCAGGTTCAGGTATTGGCAACCCGAGGCTTCTTACTGATGTCTTCCCCGACCACCTCCGGGGCTTCGACACTCAGAACATCGGTGAAGGCTACCCCCAAGAAGTTGGGGAAGCCGACCACTGGTGGGAAGGTGCCAAAAATGGTAGGTACCGCCAGGTACCCATTAGCAGCATGGTTGGCCACGATCGCGGGGCCAAAGGTTAGAGCAACGATTCCAGCAACCATTGTCGTCTCCTGAAATCACAGAAACAAACAAATGATCAGCGCTCCTTGGGAGGGCCCCCGAGGCACACTTATCTTGGCAAAGAGAAGAAGGGAGACTGAGTCCCACCGGGCGTGCCAACTATGTTGGGACGGAATTTTTCTTTATTTATTTATTGATGGTTTATTTATTTTATTTATTTATTTATTGCGTAGGCGTGCCAGTCACCGGGGTGACAAGTTTATTGTGCGCTCGATCTGACTCAGTCAGTCGATTATGAGGTCCGTGTCGGGACCGACAATCCGTCATACCATAAAGGCTATGACGTTAATTACATCCTCCAAAAGGAGAAAAATCCTTGATTAATTGCCAAGATAATGAGCCACCGGGGGGCTAGGTAAACGTATATGCATAAAGGAACTGGCGAGAACGATGACTCGTAATGCGGGAACAAAAATGTAAGCTCGAGCGCGCAGCTCAAATTCATTTGCTACCCGGAGCCCTCGGTACATGGCGGAGGACGTAGGTCCGAAGACCACCATCGCGCATAGTGAAAGCTTCTGGTCAGAGCTAGTCTGACCTTCAGCGGATCACCATTTGATATACCGAGGCCCAAGGTGATAACAAATATTCAACAAGCATGCCTGCGAACAGACAAGCGAGGCAGCAAAGATAAATATATTCAAACACAATTTGCACATTCAAATAAATGGGTAAAGGGAAAGAGCAGGCTCAGCTGATTGATTTATTACTGTCGATATGTATTCCCCAATCGATTAATAATAACCATTTTATGATGATTTATTATTTATTATTTTTTTGTTGGTTTATTAATTTCCTCATGATGATTTATTAATTTTTAAGATGATTTATTAATTTTTATGATGATTTATTGATCTTTATGACGAGTTATTAATTTTCATGATGATTTATTGATTTTTTTAAAGATGATTTATTAAATTTTAAGATGATTTATTAATTTTTATGATGATTTATTGATTTTTATGATGAGTTATTGATTTTTATGATGATTTATTGATTTTTAAGATGATTTATTAAATTTTTAAGATGATTTATTAATTTTTATGATGAGTTATTGATTTTTATGACGATTTATTGATTTTTAAAATGATTTATTAATTTTTATACGTTATTTCTCTCATAATGATTTATTGTTAATTTTTTTTACTTCCCCCTTTTGTTATTATGAAGTCGGTGCACATGTGGGGATAAGGTCGATGCACATTGGGGTTTGGAGGTCGATGCATGTAGGAAGGTCGATGCACATTGGGGGCGTCGGGGTCGATGCACGCGAGGAGGTCGATGCACATTGGGGGCGTCGGGGTCGATGCACGCGAGGAGGTCGATGCACATTGGGTTGAAGGGTTTATGCACATGAGGAAGGTCGATGCACATTGGGTTGAAGGGTCTATGCACATGGGGAAGGTCGATGCACATTGGGTTGAAAGGGTCTATGCACATGAGGAAGGTTGATGCACATTGGGTTGAAGGGGTCTATGCACATGAGGAAGGTCGATGCACATTGGGTTGAAGGGGTCGGTGCACATGGGAAAGCTCGATGCACATTGGGGGTGAAGGTCGATGGATATTGGTTCTTCTAAAACGGCGCGGTGCACTTTGAGGTTTTAAACGGCGTGCCAGATTAGGGCCAAAGGGGATTAAAAGGTTTCTGAGTGTGGCATGAAAACGGCGCGGGGGGGGGGGGGTGGCGCCGGATGAGCGCGTGCCGGACTAGGGTCGAGCCAATTTTGAGGGTGGAGTTTGATTTTCTGAGCTGTTAAGCTCTAATGCAGTTTTGTTCAACCCTTTTGATGCTGATTAAAGGTTTATTTAGTAAATGAATTCATACTTGATTGCCAGGAGATTGATTAAGGTTGATCAATAAGTAGATTCAAATTTTAGTTGCTCTGCAGACAAGGCAGATCAAGACTTGTGCGAGGTTCCTACTCAAGCATAGTCTATAAGAAGTTCACAGTCCAGCACCGAGGTTCCATCACAAATCCAGACTAAGTGCTCAACCAAAAATTTGCCAACACCTCCCCATACCTAGAGGGTTGCGGGGGGAAAGCAGAGACAGTCCCACAGAAACTGGGGTACGCTCCTTAAAGCTGAGAATTCCAAACGGTGACCGGTAGACCCAGTTGGACGGAAACCCCGAGGACTAGCCTACTGTTGGTTATAATGTGTCCCTTCTTTTGCAAGATGGGCTATGATGCCAACTATGATGAAAGTATGAGCAAATAGTGGAATCAATCAACCCATGAACATGTGCAACATGAACCTAGGTAACCAGCATGAATACTAGCATGGGCATGCTGTCTCAATCAGAACTAAGCTAAGAAAACAAAGAAAAACACATGCCGGGGCGTGGAATAAGGAGATAAAGAAAAACACACCGTATAGGTGGGACGAGCAAATAAAGAGAATATGAAGAAGGAGAGAGCCAATGCCCAAACTAAAGAAAGATGTCATCGCCACTAAGGTAAAAACAAGCCAAAGACCTAGTAAATACCTTAGAATAGGAGGATGGTGCACCCGCCCACGGGAGAGAGAAAGCAACCAGGAAAATTGCAGCTTTGTCAGATGTAACGGCTGAAGACTGTTACGTCACAAAACTGTGACGGCCTCACGATAAGCCTCTACGGGAATATAACGCGTCTATGGTAGACCGTTAGAGCTTCTGCAGAATAGGATATGGGAATCTTTGATCTCCAAGCTTTCCAGCCGGCCAGGAAGCTTGGGCCTCGTGCTAGGAGCTCTATAAACCTACAAAAGAGTGTAGATCACAAGAAAAACAACCCCAAATTAGCCCTTGAACAAAGTAGTATCAATAAATCAAAGAAACTTAAAAACATGCAAAAGGAGAGGGAAATACTGGGGAGGTTGGTTTTTTAACCCCTCTTGGGCGTTTTAAAAGATGGGAAGGATGTTAATGTATGTAGAGGATGCAAGAACGTGGTAGAAGAAGAAGGACAATGCTATGATGCTTGGAAGAGGGAAAAGACGCTAGAGAAGAAAACTTTGACTGAACTAAACCCTTGGAATCAATACTCCCTGGACTTTGGAAGCAGATGGACGTGGGAAGCAGCTCTCCTTGGTTGGTTCTAGCTCCAGGATGCGACAGCACTTCGACGCGAACTCCAGATGTCTCCCCTTCAAGCAATGAAGTCAAGGGTTCTATTTATAGACCCTCAAACTCTCCGGTCGAGTAGAGGATAATCCAGCTAGAAAGTAGGACATTTTTTTAGCAAACTCATGAAGATAATACTCCCAAGAGTCCATAGAAACAAACAGAAGGTTCTGAGGATCTGATTTGAAGGAGAAATCCTCAGATCAAACTCTTAATTCGGCCACGGAGTAGCAGAGAAAGAGCAGTTCTGCTAGAACTTTCTGTTTAACGTAACGGCTGCACGATAGACCGCCACAGGAATATAACGTCCCAGGAAGAGACCGTCACACAACCTTATCCATTAACAGATAAGGCCAACGGGTGAAGTTTTCGAACACAAGACTCTAGATGAATATAACGGTCAAAGATAGACGCGTCACAATGAATGTAACGGCCGCACGATAAGCCGTCACACTCAACGGATAGGATATGAGATAAGCTTTGAAAGAAGCCTTTGACTTAAGGACTCTGGCATGATGTAACGGACCAAGGTAGATGCGTTAGATGATTGTAACGCGCCATCAAAGGACCGTTAGAGATAATGGAGTGCAAATGAAATGAAAGTTTGCTAAGCTTCGTTCAGCGGAAAGAGGTAAGGAACCAGACCCAATCAAGGAGACATGACCCATGAAATAGACCTCAAATTGACCAAGATATCCCCATAAGGGTGAACAACTCGGAGCATCATTTAAAATGAATAAGGAGATGACCCAACTTATTGGTCAGAAAATGGGTGTCAACAGATGCCCCTCCTTAACGTCCTCTTTGCAGGGGAGCGAGCGGAGGTGAAGCGAAAGTGAAATGGAACATGGAGATGAAGCGGAAATGAAGCGGAGCGGACTGAAAAGCGGGCGTTAAGGCAAACGACACCCGTTCTCAACCAACGAGCTATAGGAATTTTCCGGAAAACTTCGAACCAATCATAAGGAAATAGCCAACCAAATGACACATGTCTGGAGGAACTAACAACTAAGGAAAGGAAAACACGGCCAGCGGCCGGAGCAACGGAAAGGAAAGAGACCGATTAACTAAACTCCAGACTGGAATCTTCAGCTAACCAGATCCAACGAACAAGTCGAAGAAAACCTTCCAATTCAGAGTGGAATGACTCTCCTTATTTAAGACCATGGATACAACTACTCACCATTACTGAAGTACCTAGACGGATGAAGGTTCGTGAATGCTCAAAGATGCGCATGATGCATGCTGGGCTAAAGGAAAAAAAAATCTTCAAAACGAATGCAAAAAAAGATAAAATAACAAAATACTCGAGAATAGTATTGCTAGACCAGAGAAATCAGGGTCAGGACACCATCTGCAACCACGGCGTGCAAGATAGAACCACGGCGTGCAAGATCATCATCGTTTTTATTTAAGGGGAACATCAGATCCCAGAAAACATGAATGACTAGCCGGTTCTCGAGATAATATATCATAGATAACATATAGTAATGCATTAAGGGATAAAGGATCGAGATACAATACCTGACTTACCTGTGCGGCGAATGGCAAAGCATAATGGCTAAATGGCGTTCATGATTTTCATCCATAAAAAAGAGATTAGCCAACAACAATTAATCATGTTCAAGCATGAACTTCATTGATAACATAAGGCATGAAAGCATAATGATCATTCAATCATAAAATAGGGCATTATCATTCATCAAATGTTTTAAAGCCTCTGACAGTCCATGAAAGGTGCGTCAGAAAATTGTAACGGTCTAAGATAGACGCGTCACACAACGTCGGTTCACATTTTTCAAAAATAGATAACTATTTCACCTGACGACCCAAGAGAGATGCGTCAGAGGCTGTAACGGTCTTACGATAGACCGTTACAGTTTCTGGGCGTTCAAAAAAAACAAACCGAACGGCCGTTCCCCTCTCACATTTGTTCAAACACCCAAACCGAGCAACAAACCCCACCAAGACCCCACCGAGACCCCACTCTTTACCGGCGACCATGACCGGCGATGAGCTCCCCCGGCTACCAATGGCAAGAGAAAAGGGGAAGAAGAAATTGGTGATCAAGCGTTGCCGGGATCGCATAGCCCGGAAAAAGACTCCCCCGACGGCGACCGAGCAACCAGCGGCGGTGGCGGAGAGAATGGCGGAGGAGGACCCTCCCACGGCCGGAGAAGAAGGGGAAGAGGCCATGGAGGAGGCTATTGGCGGTGAAGAAGGGGCCATGGCACCGGAGAAGAAGAAACGGGGCCGGCACCGAGAGGTAGGTCCCTCGCCCAAAAATCAATTCTTTCAATTTTTTAAGTCCATTCATGTGCGATTGAGGGGATAGAAATGGGTCTGGGGACCCATTGGGAACGTTTATAGGCCATTGTGGCCAATTCCACAAATTGGGGGACCAACGGGGGTGATGTCCATTTCGGAACCACGTAACGGTCCTTCCAGGGACCGCTACAACACCTGACGCACCACCCTTGGTGCATCAGAGAACTCTGACGTGCCAGGGTACGACCGTCAGATGAACGAGAGACAGAACTGATTTTTTTTTTAGGTTTTTTGCTTATTCAATTTTTTTTGTTGTTTTATTCATATTAAATGCAATGATTTGAAACTAATGAGATGACTAACTTATGCTCTACATGTGTAGGGGAAAAGAAGAACTAGGATTTCTTGGCTGCAGATCAGGGCGGTGTATCAGGCACTGCCCGAGTATCAGCAGGAGAGATTGGTAGCTATGGGCTTCGGGGAAGTCCTGAGCATAGAGGTGATACAGATGGACACGCCTCTGTTGTACGCCTTGCATGAGAGATGGGATCCGATCAGCTGAGCATTCATCTTCCCCTAGGGTCACATGATCCCAACATTAGAGGACATGGCGAGGATCACAGGGTTGCGGGTCCACAGAGCAGCGGTGATCGACTGGACGTATGGAGATTATAGAAAGATAGCCCAGGAGCTGTTAGGGCTAGACTTGGTGAGACCGGGACATCCGTCGTCCCAGCTATCACGATCGAGACTCCAGGACAGCCTGGATCTACGGGGAGCGGCTATAGCAGTCGGGGAGCTCCCAGAGCAGAACTTAGATCGAGTGATTGATCAGGTCCGCCCGAAGGTAGCAGCGGAGGCGGGACCAGAGGGAGATAGGGTGCTGAGGCGTTTTCTGATTTTATTGTTCGGGAAGCTACTATTCCCTACCCGAGCAGATGTGATCAGCTGCAGGCTGCTGCCATTGCTAGAGGACTTGGGTAGAGTGGGAAAATATGCATGGGGAGCGGCATCACTGGCCTTCCTGTTTGAGTCCTTGAGCACGACCGACCGGCAGACGATGCTGGGTGGCTTCTCTCCTTTTCTACAGGTAAACGCTGAACTCTTCTATATGCTTATGATTATGAACATGAATGCAATTTGCTGATACTTAACTTCTAAAATGCAGATCTGGAGCTTCGTCTACCTCCCGGGGATTGGGCGAGGCACTCAGATGTATCCTGGGCGGATCCCGATCGCGAGGCGATGGATGGTTGCGAGGGACACGGGGTCGATCAACAGGCTGACACGGGCCATCCAGGATGATCTGGATTCATTCCCACACACAGCGGTAAACTCCGAACTTAAACTTTCTATATGCTTCTTAAATGTCTTCAAATGATTCTAAATGTTCCTAAAATGCTCCTAAATTCTTTTAAATGCTGCTAAAATGCTGACATGGACTTAATTGCCCTTTTCAGGTGCGCTGGACACCGTACCGGGATGCGAGCTATGAGGGATAGCCATGGGTCAAGGCGTCCCTGGCATACAGCGGGTGAGATGTCTGGCTGCACTGCATCAATGTGATCGAGCCGCTGCACTATCGCCTGATCTTAAGGACACGGGGAGTCCATCAGCCAGAGGTGGCATTCCCCCGTAGAGATGATGAGCGCCCGGGAAAATCTTCAAAAGGCATCAGTGGAGACGTCGATTGGTGCGCCCGGAAGGCAAAATATGTGCACGATTGGAACAAGAAAGGCCGGGCCATAAAGGATCGAGCAGACAACAATGAGGCCTACTCCAAGCGGTACATCGACCAGGTGTTTCGAGGCACCCGACGACCGGTATGAACTTCTAAACTCAAAACCCTTGTCTATTTCAATTACATTTCTATATGCACTGACATTGTTTTCTAAATGCAGCTAGACCCACAGGGACGGATCGCCGAGCTCGAGGGACTCCTCCATGCCACCATCCAGCAGCGGGATGAGTACCGGGCTGCCTTGGAGCTCTTGGTGAGTTTTCTAAAACCTTAGACTTAAATGCTTATGCTTATGATGCAAATTTGACTAACTTAAATGCAGCGGGCCGAGGGAGCCCAAAGATCGGGACCAGATGCTCTGTCCTCATCGTCACAGCCTACCGAGGGCAGAGCTGAGCGGGATGCAGAGTTTGCTCGGGCGGTAGCTCGGGCCGAGGAGGCGGAGGCCACCCTCATGGAGCGGGTAAGTGAAACCAACCGAGTCCCCTTAGACTTAAATGCTTATGATTATGCAAATGTTTAATTGACTGACTATGATAAAATGCAAAATGCAGGCGAGAGAGCTGACCGCGGCGGTAGCCGAGGCGGAACGCGCTCGAGCGGAGGCAGAGCGAGGACGGTCGGAGGTAGAGAGACTCTGGACAGAGCTGGCTCAGGCACGGGCCGAGGTGGAGAGACTCCGCACCGGGACAGCGGACCTGGAGCGTTATCGGACCGAGGCCCGGGAGACACGGCGTCAGATCTTCGAGTTGAAGATCGAGTTGCGGACAATGGAGCGGACGGTGCAGATGATGGGCTGCGGACCGGAGCGGAGTGCCTCTCAGAGTGGTGCACAGAGGAGCGTCGCCCCAAGCGGATCAGTGGCAGACTTTCTTGTTAGTTCCTCCGGCCAGTGGAGGAACGAGGAGGCAGAGCAGAGGCAGCAGCGAGAAGAGGGGAGCGTCTCCATGGTCCCACCAGCAAAGAGACCTGAGGGTGCTGGTGACAGTGACGGCCCGAGAGACAAGCCGGCCGAATGACTTTGTATTTTCTTTCTTCTTTTGACACCCATACTTATATGAATGAAATGAAATGGAATGAAAAATCTTTTTGTGTTTTTCTTTATGTGGATGGATGAATGGATGTGAATGAATGGAGGTGAATGAGTGGATGAATGAATGGAATGAATGTGTGGATGTGTGAATGAATAGATGGGTGTGAATAAATGCAAACATGCCGGGCAGAGATAGGGGACAAAATGTAAGACTGGCAGGTTAGACCAAAGGAGAATGAAAAGAACAAAAACCTGTAGCAGAGGGTGTGACGGTCCAATGGTGGAGCGTCAGGTTCATGTAACGCATCAAGATTAGGCCATCAGAGATGACAGAGCGAAAGTGGACTGAAAACCTGTTGCAGGAAATATGACGGTCCAATGATGGAGCGTCAGAGGACTATGGCGGTCCAATGTTAGACCGTCACACATGACATCGAAATTGAGCTAAAAACCTGTAGCAGGAAATGTGACGGTCCAATGATGGAGCGTCAGGGATCTGTGGCGGTCCTACGATGAACCGTCAGAGCAAAAATTGTAATCCGAGACGGATTCTACCGTGAGGGCCCGAACTCGAGGCAAGGAGACCTTAATCCACACTATAACCCTCCTAGGCTTAGGATAAGGCTTTCTAACCCAAGTCTTATCATTCTAGCACCAAAATCAAGCCTTTATAAGTTAGGAACAAGCCCAAAAAATCACAGCTTTCATTAATTCTCTGCTTCAAGGACTAAAAACTTCATCAAAAGGCAAGGAACACCATGAAGAGAAGCTCCGGAGAGATAGGCATGGAGGAGAGGGTCTACACCGGTCCCAAAGCAGCTAAGAGAGAACATGGGGAGCTGCAAAGATCGACATCCATCCCCAAGCATCTGAGCTCAAATGCCCAAAGAGTGGTAAGTTCCAATTGAATTCAAAAGTTCATCAATTTCTACAATTTCCATGCTTTTTATGATTCTTCCTCTTTCTCCTTCTCTTTTCCTTTTCTCTCTAGCCTTTGCTTGGCCCAAGGTGTTATTCCAACTTAAAGTGGGTGACTCCCATGGTCAAAGAACTCCCATTAGAAGTCTTGTCGATCCTTAGGGCATGGCACCTCCAACCTTTATTAGTTTTGGCCAAAAACTTCCAGAAATTATCCTTAGATTGGGCAAGCATTTCAGCCCTCATAGAACTATGGCATCCACAAACGCACACCTTCATCTTCCCTTCCTTTGAAGCTACAGTCCTTTTAGAGGAGGTAGAGACCTACCTAGCCCTTGCTAAGATTAAAGTGGGGGGTGAAGATCTAGTGTGCCATACGGTTGAACCTATTGACCCATCCTTGATTCTAAGTGATTTCATACATAACCCGAAGGACGTGAGGACCATGATCAGCTCATGCCATATTCACTTGATACCCATGGCTCAATGGATAGCCTCTCATTGTAAAAACAAGTGGGAAAGATATGAAGCCATTGCCAAAGCCGTGTCGGTTTGCTTATGCGGGGTCTTCCTTTTCACCACCACCGACCACCTCCTAGATATCCAAAACCTTAGCATCATCAGCGGGTTATGGCGGGGTTTATCGATATCTCAAGCGGTACTTTCATACCTTTACGAAGGACTTAGCTCAGCTTGCCTAGGAGGACCTCTATTTGGCTCAATGATACTCCTTGAGTGTTGGATGGGAGTGAGAATCAAGTTCTAGCCCAAGGGAAACATACCTTCAGCTAGTCGGATCTTTGGGAGCCACCCTTTATTCTATATCGGAGGTGCATTTGGATTCTCTTCACAGGTTGAATGCCGGATGGCGGATAAGAAAACGCGGGATGATTGGCGCCTCTTCCTCAACACCTTGCCAATAGAGAAGTTCATGATGCGTCCAAGAGTTCTTCGGAGCACCTTGCTCAAGGTACCACGGCGACCAGGCCTTGATCTACAGCTAGTGGGAAACACCACCATGGCGATCTACAACCCACACCGGTGCTATCTTCAGATCGGGCTACCCCGTACCGTAGTTCCTGCACCATCGCATTTCCCTCCCCTTCAAGCTAGGAAGATAGGGACCGAGGAGGATGAAAGAGCAGTCTGGAGCGCCCTGACCATGTGGGAGATCAGCAAAGTGCGCCAGTGGTAAGAAGAGGTGGAAGAAGACGACGAGGGACGCCGTGACTATGTGAAGGAATTACGCAAGATCCGGCCTCTTGCGGATAGAAAACTGAATGTAGCTTGAATTTTCCGGAATATAATGACAATTGAAGTTTACCAACCAATCTTATGTATCATTGAATTCAATTGAATGACATGGAAGTGCCTTAAATTGATGGAATATAAATTTGATGCTTGATTGGACCCAAATGTCCTTCGAAAACAGAGCTTCTGGTGGATGTAACGGTCCTGCACAGGGCCGCCACAACTCTCTGACGGTCTCACGACAAGCCGTCAGAATGGATGAAATCAGAAAACTGAGTTTTCTGTCCTCGGGAAGGTATAACGGTCTAATCATCGGCCGCCAGAGGGAAGTGACGATCTAATGTAGACGCATCAGGGAGAGTTTACTGAGAACATATGAGTTTCAACCTTCGGGAGAAGGTGACGGCCGAACCATGGACCGTCACAGTCCTGTGACGGTTTAAGACTGGAGCATTACAGGCCTTGTAGGTTTGCGAGCTTGGATCTTGAGCTTGAACCTGCGTTCTGCATACATTTAAACAAGAGACAAGTTAAATCTGTTCTTAGACTCCAACCCCTTGCCTGAAACAAGTTAGAAAATGACCATTCTTGATATTTGGTCAAGGGGTGGAGCCTTATTAAATAGGTGAAAAATATAATGGAAACAATGCAATGCATGCGATACATATGATGGTATTTTTTTGGGAATTTTGAGGAAATTTATGATTTTTTTTGGATTTCAAAATATATAAATTTTTTGGATTTTGAAATATATGATTTTTTTGGATTTTGAAATATATGATTTTTTTGGATTTTGAAATATATGATTTTTTTTGGATTTTGAAATATATGATTTTTTTTGGATTTTAAAAATATCAGTGCCTCCCTAGAAACGTGGGTCCTCCCTACTCCATTGAGAGTTCCCAATGTTAGCGTGCAATGGAGGTGACAACCCCTGGCGAGGGCCTAACTCGCGTGACTGTGCTTCTACCAAGGCCATACCCAGGGTATTTGTCTTAGTCCTGAAAAGGAAAATAGAATGCGGGGGTAAGCTTAGACCAGATATAGAGGTGTTCAGGGCTTGAGTTCCTCTCCAGACAACCCATTCAGAGACTCGGTCTGTTGTGCCGGGACTTTGTGTCCGTCATCGAACCTTAGTCAATTCTAGGCACGCATACGACCGGGCTCATGCGTCCCGCGGGGAAACTGTACTGCCACTCTTGCCATGCCTAGCCTTTTATTTTTCTTGGAGCTTTGAATTTATAATTGACAGACTTTTGAGATAAACTTTTGCTTTTGTCACGATGAATGCTCCTTTTCTTTGCCTTTTTTTCTTTTCTCTTGTGGCGTTAGGTCATAACGGACTGCCCCTATTTGAGACCTCCTCCCGTCAGGGTACCTAGATTGGTCGTCGCCTCCTTATTCACCTCTTGTCCCTGGATTCAGCCGAAGAAAGAAACGGACAGGGACTTTGACTTTCCCCCAAGCATGGCCAAGGAGAAATGGTGTCTACAAAGTGGGAAACCCGACCAGGGACGTCGTGTAGTGTGTGATTGTCGTGCTCATGGTCCTCTTTCACGGCGAGAGGGAAAGGACACCTTGCTACAGGGGTGGCACTGGTTTAGACTCTAAGGAAAGAAACACTTAAGATACAACACATTCCAAGCGTGAGCGAGCTCCTCACCTTATGCATTCACTAAGCGATAAGCATTCCCTGGATAAGCTTCTTTGACAACAAACGACCCTTCCCAGTTAGGTTGTAATTTAGACCTAGGACCTGCAGAGCATATGAATTTACGTTTCAAAACCATATCACCTTTTTGAAATTTGCGCTCAATGACCTTCTTTTGAAAATAACGTGAAACTCTCTTTTGATAAACGGATACGTGATCGGCCGCATTCATCCTCTTCTCGTCTAAGAGCTCCAACTGGACGAGCAACGCCTCTCGATGTTCATCGAGATTAAGTTCCTTATCGAGCTGTACCCTTAGGGAAGGGATCATGATCTCATACGGGAGCACCGCTTCCATCCCGTAAGTGAGAGCATAGGGGGTTTGCCCCGTGGGAGTGCGTACGGAGGTGCGGTAAGCCCATAGAGTTTCCACTAATCTTTCTGGCCAATCAGAAAATTTATGAGATTCGCATGTTTTCTTTATAATTTTGAGAAGGGTTTTGTTAGTGGCTTCGGCCTGACCATTACCTTGCGGGTAATATGGAGATGAATGATGCAATGCTATATTGAACTCCTTACATAGGTCCTTGAGCTCTTGAGAAACGAACTGGGGTCCGTTGTCGGTGACGATGCGGCTTGGCACTCCGAACCGCGAGATGATGTTCTTCATGATGAAGCAGCACACCGTGGTAGCTTTAATCTCCGCATACGCTTCGGCTTCAGCCCACTTGGTGAAGTACTCAGTGGCGGTAAGGATGAAGGATTTTTACTTGGTCTGAGAATTGGGATCACCGAGTGGGCCAACAACGTCGAAAGCCCACATGGAGAATGGCCAAGGAGCAGATAGAGGATGAAGAGATGAAGCTAGAGCGTGAATCTTATCAGCATGGAGTTGGCACTTAAGACACCTCCGGACATAGAGGGAGCAATCTTCTTCTAGAGTGGGCCAGTAGTAGCCCTGCCTAAGGATTTTCTTTGCTAGAGCCTGGCCATTGACATGACCTCCACACTCACTAGAACGAGCTGCTTCAAGCACCTTCCAAGCTTCATCATCGTCTAAGCATCTCATGAGCATCCCATTAGTAACACGCCTGTATAGTTCACCTGCGACGATAGTATACCTGGAGGCGGCTATTCTTATTGACTTACGCTGCTCAGCGCTTGCCCCTTCTGGGAATGATCCATCCTTGCAAAATAACTCAATTTCATGATACAAGGGCAATTCTTCCTCCTCCAAGATCTCTTCTAATTCCATCAAAGATACTTCCTTTAGCTCTTCCTTCTCAGCCCTCGCCTCTACAGTCTTCCTAAGGTTGACATACCAAGGATCCTGAAGAGAGGGTGCGTCCAATCTTTGAACTACGATAGTCTCAGTATTCCGACTGAGAGGGAAAGATAGAGAGGAAACAAGGGACGCCAGAGCATCGGCTAGAATATTCTGAGACCGGGGAGTGTGGATGTAGATCAACTTGCGGAATTGCCTAGCTAGGAGCGTGACCAAATCTTGATATGGCTTGAGCTTAGGGTCACGGGTGCGGTAAGTGGACAAAACTTGCCGTAGGACAAGCTGAGAGTCTCCTATGATACTTAAGTAACGTGCGCCTAGAAGATATGCATGCTTCAATCCGGCTAGGAGAGCTTCATACTCGGCGATGTTATTGGTAGCAGGAAATCGGAGTTGATAAGCAAAGGGAATCGTCACCCCTTCTGGAGTGAGCAGAACAACGCCTATCCCTCGGCCTTGAGAATTGAGTGCACCGTCGAAGTGCAGAGACCAAAAGGGATGATGAGAGATGGCAGAAAGATGCTCATCAGGGAAATCATCCTGAATAGAATCAGTGTGAGGGATGAGAAGATGAGCGAGATGCTCAGCAATGGCATATCCTTTGACTGCCTTCTGAACGATAAACGTGATGTCGAACTGAGAGAGGAAGCTCTGCCAGCGAACCAACCTACTAGAAAGGACATGATTTTCTAAAAGATAACGGATCGGGTCCATTCTAGAGATTAACCTAACTGGGTGGGTTAGGAAATAATGTTTGAGCTTCTGAGCTACCCGCACTAAGGCGGCACAAGTCTTCTCTATAGCGGTGTATTTAGCCTCAGCCGGGTTAAACAACCTGGAGAGGTAATAAGCTGCCCGCTCTTTCCCTTCATCGTCTACTTGTGCTAAAATCGCCCCTAGGGAGTCATCAATGATCGAGATGTATAGGATTAGGGGCTTCCCAGGGACAGGAGGTTGCAAAACCGGGGGATTGGATAAATATTCCTTCAGGTCCTCATAGGCCTTTTGACAATCTTCATTCCATTCAAATTTGACCCCCGCCTTTAGCAATTCATAAAATGGGCGGCACCTCTGGGAATGTTAGGATATGAATCTTCTGATGAATTGTAATCTACCAATCAGTCCTCGAAGTTCCGTTATGTTCTTAGGCGGGGGCATTGCCATGACGGCCTTTGCTTTATTAGGATCAATCTGGATTCCCCGTTTGCTAACTATAAAGCCTAGCAGCTTCTCTGAAGAGACTCCGAAAACACACTTCTTCGGATTCATTTTCAGCTTGTACTCTCTAGCTCTCTGCAGCACCTTAGCCAGAATAGCGTGGTGTTCTTCTTTGGTTCTCGACTTCACCAAGATGTCATCCACGTAAGCTTCCATATAGATATGCATCATGTCGTGGAAGATGGCCACCATCGCCCTTTGGTAGGTGGCACCTGCGTTCTTCAGACCAAACGGCATAACCACGTAGCAATACGTGTCCCAGGGCGTGGTGAAGGAGGTTTTCTCTTGATCCTCCGGAGCGAGACGAATCTGGTTATAACCTGAGTAACCATCCATGAATGATAAGGCTTCGTATTCGGTAGTGTTATCCACCAAGACATCTATGTGAGGCAGCGAGAAATCATCTTTAGGACATGCTTTATTAAGATCCCTGAAATCAATGCAAATGCGCACCTTTCCATCCTTCTTGATGACATGGACTATGTTCGTCACCCACTGGGGATATAAGATGACTCTAATGAATCTGACATTGTATAATTTATCGACCTCTTCTTTGATCCTTAAGGCCATGTGGGGGTGAAATCTTCTTGACCTTTGCTTTACGGGTGTTGCCCCTGGTTTAAGTACTAGTCGGTGTTCCACTAAAGAGGGGTCAAGACCCGGCATGTCCTCGTAAGACCAGGCAAAAGAATCACTATACTACCTCAGAACCTTAATTAGATCTTCTTCTACTTGAGGAGGGAGGTTAGCGGTAATAATAATGGGCATTGGGTCTTCTTCAGTTCCCAAATTTATTTCCTTTGTAGGTTCATCTACTGCCGACGATGGCTCATCGAATCTCTTTAATCCTTGCGCATATAGATCAGCAGTGTCATCTACATTGCTGTCCTCATCATCGATCGGGTCTTTTTCATCTAGGATTTCGTACACACCTGGTCCGTCATCACTCCACACCCCGTCTACTTGCTCATCGTCTTCTATCACAATTGCCATAGCGATAAATTCTAGGCACTTCAAAAGAGCATGACATCGCTGAGCTAGATCCTGCAAGAACCTATCAGGGATAGATTTGGAATGAGGCGCAAGCGAGCGCGGCTCAGGCTCGGAAGGATTAGACGACCTAGAACAAGACCCTACTTCTCTAGACCTAACTGACTCTACTTCCCTACACTCAATAGACCCCATGCCTAACCTAGGAGAAAGGAAATATAGTGGAAAGGAAGGAGCATGGGACTCGTGCCCCTGGGAGGATGACGGAGACAAGATAGCGTTATTATTCACTGAAATCTCTGTTTCAAATTTGACGTTTTTTTTGGAGATCAGTGGAGATCATATAGCAGGATGGAGAAGATGGTGGAGGAGGAAGTGCGAGCGGAAGGAGAGAGGAATAGAGAAGGTTGAGGGGAGAATCAGATGAGGAAAAGATAGAAGAGAGGGAATTAAGAGGTGGGGAATACCCATAAGGTGAGTGACTTATTGAGAATTCCGTCGGCAGGTGTAGCAACCCTAATAAATAAAATAAATCAAAATGGATTAAAAGATTTAGTAAATAAACGAAAGAGCTTAGAATAAAAATAATTAAACCCTGATGAAAATAACGCCTTATATATAGGCGCTACTTTACAAGAAAACGCCCTCACCTAAGGCGTGAATTAAAGAAAGGACGCCCAAATAATAAGGCGTTAAATTTCAAACGACCAAAAATAAATAAAAAGGGCAAGTTTGCATAACGTCCTTTGAATGGACGCGTTTCAACAAGAAACGACGTTGGACCAGGCGTCAATTTAAATCCGACGCCCTGACCTAGGTCGTTAATTTAGTTTGAGTTTCGTTCGACCCAGGAGTCTATCTAGGGTAAGTTGATAACTATGAGAAAGAGTTCGAATGTAGTAATAACTCTATCATAGAAGTGTTACTTCCAATCGAACACTAACTCTATTAGGATCACCTAAATCCTATAAATAACCTACTGCTTGAACCGTGAACGCTATTTGGCGTTCGGACTATTCTACGGTAGGTGAAGAACCAAGGTTCTTTCTTCTTCTTTTCTGTTTACGATGGCATGAAGAACATTAACAGGTTCTTCGTCTTCTCTTCTTACAGGTTAAGAAGATTCACGTTGTGAAGAACGAAAGGGTAAGTTCTTCTTTCTTCCACCTTCAGTCAAGTATTATGAAGATAATACTAATGATTGTATATATATGTTCTCTGTAGGGGTCATCATAACCTACTGAAGAATTGAGGGTTCTTCATCTGCAACTTATTACTACCCTTGCTGCTGCTATTAGGATCGAAAGCTTCAAAAAGACTCTGTTTATAAAACAGAGTATCGTTTTTCCCAGAACCTACATCTGTTCATCCGTCAGTTTATCATCATCAAGGTAGGTTTTCTCAAGCACTGTAGCCCAAATCACCATAATAGCTATATTAAACCATATATATTAGTTCATGCATGTAGTTTTCACGACTTTTAAAGGTTCTATTGTTGGAAAGAAACGCCCTTTCCAAGGGCGCTAATTTTATACGCGACCCAGACTAGGGCGCTATTTAAATAAACGACCCTGACAAGGTCGTCAATTCAAAAGATTTGACGCCCTGTACACAGACGTTAATTTAATTACCTGATAATTACCCATGTTAATTAGTCCAATATTCACTTAAACATGATTCTAAACCAGTGCATGATCATTAATCCTGATATTATCCTGTCATGACCATATCTCGTTTTCTGAAAATTTCAATACTTGAAAAATTGTAAATTCTTGAAATACACGACCCTGTATAGGTCGTCTCTCACTTGACTAACGCCCCTGTTCAGGGCGTGAATTGAAAAGTAACTCCCCTGTCCAGGGCGTGTTTCTGATAAATTACTGAAAATATATATATTCTGCAAAAATAGAGGTAAAGAATGAACGACCATTGCATACGTCGTCAAATTTAATTAAACGCCCCTTATAAGGGCGCGTTTTTGGTAAAATACGGAAATATTGAAATTTTATAAAAATGTAAAATAGATAAACGCCTTTACTGAAGGCGTTAACTACTTGAGTAGTGACTTTACTTAAGTCGTTATTTTCCTGTAAAAATGTTTTTACCCTGTTTCTGATAACCGATGGTTTCAGTATATCTACATAGATGTATATCGGCACTATATCTCCACTCCGTGAGTATAGTCCCACATTTCATGATGTTTTATCGATCACCCTCAACTCTCATTGACATACAAGCTCTCCATTGGACATTCCGTTCCTTTGGACTAGCGAGTTAGTCATAGAGACCTCCGTAAGACTCCTCGTACCTTGGATTCCCTCAAGGTCGACTGAGCTGGTTGTACCCTAAAAACCCATTACACTATTGAATGCCCTGTCACTCTATAGAAACATGGTATATCGACCCTTATGATATGCAAAGAGTATATCATGAGAATTCTTAATGGGATGATGATATCATGCCATTTGTTGATGTTCTTGTGGACCTCAATTCTATAATAAGAATGAGGGTATCTTACCTTTGATGTACTGTTCATGTGGATCTCAATTCTATATAAAGAATGTCCATACTTGTTTGTCATGGTACCCGAGTTAAGGGAATCTAATTTCACCTAGTTTCATCGTTCATCGTGATTATACCGTTGTTATCGCCTATCTATGTCCAATGTCGTATTTTTGGACTCCATTCTCTCAAAGTTATCCTACGTGTCTACATGCTTAAATTGTTGAAATTCCATATTGGCTATATATATATATACAAGAGTGGATGTCAAATATACATGATAAATGCCTGCGCATATAGGGCCCGATCTGGTCCTGGGAGGAGCACCCGAAAGTACTTGTGCCCATGGGAGTTGAATGATAAGGTATCTGGCATTATACCGAGTGCATGACTAGCTTGATTGGACATTCCACACAAATCTTGTACTTGACTCGTACTTGACTTGACATGAATTGCGTGACCCGAGAAAGGGTAATTACTTGCTTGCTTGATACATGATAGCCAAAGTTCTTGACATGACTTGTTAAAGAGTACTTGCTTGAATATCTTGTTATCTTTTCTTGAAAGCTCATGACTAGTTCATCTTGCCGTCTTATTGATAAATTTTCTCTCTGTCTTGTCGTTTTATACGAGCATGCATAGTTATAGTACATTCATGAAGAATGTAATTATTTAAACCCTTTGCTAGCGCTTGAGATATAATTTCCTACTGAGCGTTCGCTCACTCCGTGTGTTCCCTACTTTTCAGGTAATTTCGACGACGAGGGAAGTCAATCGGATGGGAAAAGTCAAGAGTGAAAGAGCTAGAGCTTTTCCAAGTGTCATCTAGTCTTTTTCCTATTTTCTTGAGTCAACTATGTACTTTTCCTTGAATAGAGTATTGGATTTGTAATAGTCTATCCATTATGAAATAAAGGATTGGGTTATCTTTCTATTTTGCGCATCTCTGTTTTGGTGTCGAATACACTACTACTCTGATTGACATGATTGATATAAACTCGTCACGCATATCCGAGTATCTTCCGCGCTCGGGGCGTGACAGTTTTTGTGGTATCAGAGCCTAGGGTATTCAATTCCTAGGAAAAACCCAAGTCCAAGGATAAGTTTTAAACCTTCAACCAGTGAGATTGGGTAGAACCAAGGGTTAAAGTTAACATAGTATATGAGTCTTTAAATACAAGCACATATTAATCTAGTTATTATAATTGTAGGATAATGGCTGCCGAACGTGCTCAATGGCGCAACATGCAGCGTACCCTTCAAGGCATGACTCAAGTGCTGCAACAAGTAGCACAAGGAGGTGGACAACGAGCAGGAAATCTCCACCAGACTTTCAAGAACATGAACCCACCCAAGTTCACGGGTTCTACTGATCCAGATGACGCTGAACACTGGATTAGGGAGATAGAACGTATATTCCGTGTTATGCAATGCACGGATCAGGATAAGGTTTTATTAGCTACTTTTCAGTTAGAAAGGGATGCTAGATGCTGGTGGGAATCAATAGAGGCTACTATAAATCAAGATCAGGTTTCGTGGGAAGAATTCGTTGAACACTTCAACGTGAAATATTTCTCGGACCGAGTTCAGGAAAAGAAGGCTGCAGAGTTTGCCGCATTAAAACAACGATCCTTGTCAGTGGCCGAGTATGAGGCCCAATTCTCTAGATTGTCTCGGTATGCTAAGCATCTAGTTAGCACCGAGAAAATGAAGGCTAGGAGGTTTCTTAATGGGCTCAGGTCCCAAGCTATTACTCAACTGGCGCCGATGGACATTCAAGTCTACTCGGAGATAGTACGCCGAGCTCAACTATTAGAAGATGCCACGGAACTGTCTGATAGGATTCGTGGTAAGGATAAGAAGGAACAAGTTACAGGTTCGGGTTCTTTTAAACCCAACTTCAAGAAAAGGCCTAGCAATGGAGGAGCATCCTCACAAGACCAAAAGTTCAAGAAGACCAAGCCCTTCTCTATCACCACTACCTCTCCAAATACAGTGTGCAAACATTGTGATAAAGCGGGTCATAGAGCAGAAGAATGCTGGAGGAAACTAGGAGCATGTCTCCGTTGTGGGAGTCGTGAGCATCGGATTCCCGATTGCCCACTACTAAATAATCAAGCCGATGACGGAAAACGCCCAGTAACCAAGAATGCTCGTCTTCATGCAATCAAGGAAACCGAGCAAGTAGAAGGAGGCGGCTTAGTGGAAGGTATATTGAAAGTTTATTCCAGGAATGCATATGTCTTAATTGATACTGGTGCATCACATTCTATTGTTTCTAAAAAGTTTGCTGACCCATTACCCTTAGAACCGGAATGGATAAAGTTAGTTTTGTCTACTCCTCTGGATGATGAGACTGATATTACACATCATTACCAAAACTGCGAGGTATTGATTCATGGTCAAAATCTCCCTATTGATCTCATATGTTTAGATCTGAAAGAGTATGATGTTATACTAGGGGCAGATTGGTTATCCAAGTATCAGGCAACGGTTGATTGCCGCAATAGCAAGGTTACATTCAAGGAGTTTCCAGAACTAATATTTACTAACCCCAAGAGTCGGAGCAAAAACCCTCTTATTTCAGCTCTCCGAGCTAGCAAGCTCATCAGGAAAGGATGTACATCTTTCCTTGCCTTTGTCACAGTTAAAGAAGCTAAGGAAGCTAAGTTAGAAGACATTTCAGTGGTACAAGAATTTCCAGACGTGTTTCCGGAAGATTTGCCGGGATTATCCCCGCAAAGAGAAGTGGCCTTCACCATTGACTTAGTCCCTGGTGCTGGTCCGATTTCAAAGGCACCTTATAGGATGTCACCTGCTGAACTCAAGGAGTTAAAGGAGCAATTGATGGAACTCATTAAGAAAGGATTCATTAGACCAAGTACTTCCCCGTGGGGAGCGCCTGTATTATTTGTAAAGAAGAAAGACGGATCCATGAGGTTATGCGTCGACTATCGACAATTGAATCATCTCACTATCAAGAACAAGTATCCACTGCCGAGAATCGATGAATTATTTGATCAAATTTCAGGATCCATGTACTTTTCCAAAATTGATCTTAGGTCCGAATATCACCAACTAAGAATCAAGGACGAGGATATTCATAAAACCGCATTCAGAAGCAGGTATGGCCATTATGAATTTGTTGTTATGCCTTTCGGACTAACGAATGCCCCTGCTGCCTTTATGCAGTTAATGAATAGTATATTCAGGCCTTATTTAGATCAATTCGTGGTGGTCTTTATTGATGATATATTGATTTATTCCAAGACCAAGGAAGAGCATGAGGAACATTTGAGGATTGCATTACAAATATTGAGGACAAACCAATTATATGTAAAACTTAGCAAGTGTGAATTCTGGCTTGAAGAAGTTGACTTTTCTCGGACATGTTATATCAAAGGATGGCTTGTCTGTAGACCCATCAAAGGTTGAAGCTGTAAGGAACTGGGAAAGACCGACCAATGCTAGCGAGATCCGAAGTTTCTTAGGACTTGCCGGCTATTACAGGCGATTCATCAAGGATTTCTCAAAAATCGCCGTGCCACTTACGAGGTTAACTCGCAAGGAGATCCATTATGAATGGGATGAGGAATGTGAAAGAAGCTTCCAAACTCTCAAGGATCATCTTACTACAGCTCCTATCTTAGCATTGCCAATTGAAGGAGAAAAGTTCGAGGTATACACTGATGCTTCTGGCATTGGCCTCGGGTGTGTTCTAATGCAACAAGGGAAGGTTATAGCCTACTCTTCTCGTCAATTAAAGAAGCATGAAGAGAACTACCCTGTCCATGACTTAGAATTGGCCGCGGTAGTATTTGCACTCAAAATATGGAGACATTATCTTTATGGAGTACATTTTACTGTATACTCCGATCACAAGAGTCTCAAATATCTTTTCTCACAGAAGGAACTAAATATGAGGCAAAGACGATGGCTGGAATATCTCAAGGACTTCGACTTCAATATACAATATCATCCCGGAAAGGGTAATCATGTAGCTGATGCCCTTAGTCGAAAGCCGAGAGTACTGTTAGCCAATTGTCTGATTCAAGAATGGAAATTGCTGGAACAATTCTCTGAACTCAATATAAGCATGGACACGGATCCTAGATGTGTCACATTATCTCATATAAGTATACAGTCAGATTTATTATCTGAGATACAAGCACTTCAGGATGATGATCCTACATTAGTAGAAATCAAGGGCAGATTAGAAGGACAATCGGATTTCCAATTAGCTTCTGATGGAAGATTAATGTTCAAGAATAGAACTTGTATACCGGACTGCCCAGAATTGAAGAAGAAGGTCTTAGATGAAGCTCATAGGTCAAGGTATACGATTCATCCTGGATCTACCAAGATGTACCAAGATGTGAAAAGGAATTTTTGGTGGCCCAACATGAAAAGGGAAATAGCGGACTACGTATCACGCTGTCTCACATGCCAACAAGTCAAGGTGGAACACCAGAAGCCTGCTGGAAAATTACATCCTCTAGATATCCCTAAATGGAAATGGGAGGATATTGGTATGGATTTCATCATGGGATTATCTAAATCAAAAAGAGGACATGATGGAATATGGGTTATCATTGACCGGTTGACCAAATCAGCGCATTTCTTGCCAATCAAGAGTCGATGGTTAGTTGATGTCTTAGCTGCACTATACATCAAGGAAATAGTCAGATTACATGGTATTCCTGTTTCAATCGTGTCTGACAGAGATCCCCGTTTTACTTCTCATTTTTGGAAGGGACTACAACATTCGTTGGGGACGAGACTTAACTTTAGTACAGCTTTTCATCCTCAAACGGATGGTCAGACCGAGAGAACCAATCAAGTAGTCGAGGATATGCTAAGAGCATGCATTACTGATTTTGATGGAAACTGGCATGATCACTTACCTCTGGTCGAATTTGCATACAATAATAGCTACCAGGCAAGTATACAACTGGCACCTTTCGAAGCCTTATACGGAAGGAGTTGCCGATCACCCATATGCTGGAGCGAAGTTGGAGAGAAACAACCGTTAGGTCCAGACATGGTAAGGGACACTACCGAGAAGATACAATTGATCAAAGAAAGACTGCAAGTTGCTCAGTCTAGACAAAAGGCTTATGCTGACACAAGAAGAAGAGATCTCGAATTCCAAGTTGGAGATCATGTATTTCTCAAGATATCGCCTGGACGTGGAATATGAAGATTTGGTGTTAAAGGCAAGCTTACCCCAAGATTTATCGGACCTTTTGAGATACTAGAAAGAGTTGGCGAGGTTGCTTATCGCATCGCATTGCCCCCTCAACTGTCCGAAGTACATGATGTGTTTCACATATCTATGTTGAAGAAGTATGTACATGACCCATCACATATTATTGAATATGGAGACCTAGTAATCCAGAAAGATTTCACATATGAACAGAAGCCTATGAAGATCTTAGATCGAGAAGTACGTACCCTAAGGAATAAGGTTATTCCCATGCTAAAAGTACAATGGAATAAGAATTCAGAACAAGAAGCTACATGGGAGACCGAGAAATCTATGATGAAGTAATTTCCAGACTTATTTTAGAAGGTACACACTCTACACTCTCCATATGTAAATGTATGATATGGAATTTGGGGACCAAATTCTTTTTAAGTGGGGGAGGGTGTAGCAACCCTGATAAATAAAATAAATCAAAATAGATTAAAAGATTTAGTAAATAAACGAAAGAGCTTAGAATAAAAATAATTAAACCCTGATGAAAATAACGCCTTATATATAGGTGCTACATTACAAGAAAACGCCCTCACTTAAGGCGTGAATTAAAGAAATGACGCCCAAATAATAAGGCGTCAAATTTCAAACGACCAAAAATAAATAAAAAGGGCAAGTTTGCATAACGTCCTTTGAATAGACGTGTTTCAACAAGAAACGACGCTGGACCAGGCGTCAATTTAAATTCGACGCCCTGACCTAGGTCGTTAATTTAGTTTGAGTTTCGTTCGACCCAGGAGTCTATCCAGGGTAAGTTGATAACTATGAGAAAGAGTTCGAATGTAGTAATAACTCTATCATGGAAGTGTTACTTCCAATCGAACACTAACTCTATTAGGATCACCTAAATCCTATAAATAACATACTGCTTGAACCGTGAACGCTATTTGGCGTTCGGACTATTCTACGGTAGGTGAAGAACCAAGGTTCTTTCTTCTTCTTTTCTGTTTACGATGGTATGAAGAACATTAACAGGTTCTTCGTCTTCTCTTCTTACAGGTTAAGAAGATTCACGTTGTGAAGAACGAAAGGGTAAGTTCTTCTTTCTTCCACCTTCAGTCAAGTATTATGAAGATAATACTAATGATTGTATATATATGTTCTCTGTAGGGGTCATCATAACCTACTGAAGAATTGAGGGTTCTTCATCTGCAACCTATTACTACCCTTGCTGCTGCTATTAGGATCGAAAGCTTCAAAAAGACTCTGTTTATAAAACAGAGTATCATTTTTCCCAGAACCTACATCTGTTCATCCGTCAGTTTATCATCATCAAGGTAGGTTTTCTCAAGCACTGTAGCCCAAATCACCATAATAGCTATATTAAACCATATATATTAATTCATGCATGTAGTTTTCACGAGTTTTAAAGGTTCTATTGTTGGAAAGAAACGCCCTTTCCAAGGGCGCTAATTTTATACGCGACCCAGACTAGAGCGCTATTTAAATAAACGACCCTGACAAGGTCGTCAATTCAAAAGATTTGACGCCCTGTACACAGACGTTAATTTAATTACCTGATAATTACCCATGTTAATTAGTCCAATATTCACTTAAACATGATTCTAAACCAGTGCATGATCATTAATCCTGATATTATCATATCATGACCATATCTCATTTTCTGGAAATTTCAATACTTGAAAAATTGTAAATTCTTGAAATACACGACCCTGTATAGGTCGTCTCTCACTTGACTAACGCCCCTGTTCAGGACGTGAATTGAAAAGTAACGCCCCTGTCCAAGGCGTGTTTCCGATAAATTACTGAAAATATATATATTCTGCAAAAATAGAGGTAAAGAATGAACGACCATTGCATACGTCGTCAAATTTAATTAAACGCCCCTTATAAGGGCGCGTTTTTGGTAAAATACGGAAATATTGAAATTTTGCAAAAATGTAAAATAGATAAACGCCCTTACTGAAGGCGTTAACTACTTGAGTAGTGACTTTACTTAAGTCGTTATTTTCCTGTAAAAATATTTTTACCCTGTTTCTGATAACCGATGGTTTCAGTATATCTATATAGATGTATATCGGCACTATATCTCCACTCCGTGAGTATAGTCCCACGTTTCATGATGTTTTATCGATCACCCTCAACTCTCATTGACATACAAGCTCTCCATTGGACATTCCGTTCCTTTGGACTAGCGAGTTAGTCATAGAGACCTCCGTAAGACTCCTCGTACCTTGGATTCCCTCAAGGTCGACTGAGCTGGTTGTACCCTAAAAACCCATTACACTATTGAATGCCCTGTCACTCTAAAGAAACATGGTATATCGGCCCTTATGATATGCAAAGAGTATATCATGAGAATTCTTAATGGGATGATGATATCATGCCATTTGTTGATGTTCTTGTGGACCTCAATTCTATAATAAGAATGAGGGTATCTTACCTTTGATGTACTGTTCATGTGGACCTCAATTCTATATAAAGAATGTCCATACTTGTTTGTCATGGTACCTAAGTTAAGGGAACCTAATTCCACCTAGTTTCATCGTTCATCGTGATTATACCGTTGTTATCGTCTATCTATGTCCAATGTCGTATTTTTGGACTCCATTCTCTCAAAGTTATCCTACGTGTCTACAAGCTTAAATTGTTGAAATTCCATATTGGCTATATATATATATACAAGAGTGGATGTCAAATATACATGATAAATGCCTGCGCATATAGGGCCCGATCTGGTCCTGGGAGGAGCACCCGAAAGTACTTGTGTTCATGGGAGTTGAATGATAAGGTATCTGGCATTATACCGAGTGCATGACTAGCTTGATTGGACATTCCACACAAATCTTGTACTTGACTCGTACTTGACTTGACATGAATTGCGTGACCCGAGAAAGGGTAATTACTTGCTTGCTTGATACATGATAGCTAAAGTTCTTGACATGACTTGCTAAAGAGTACTTGCTTGAATATCTTGTTATCTTTTCTTGAAAGCTCATGACTAGTTCATCTTGCCGTCTTATTGATAAATTTTCTCTCTGTCTTGTCGTTTTATACGAGCATGCATAGCTATAGTACATTCATGAAGAATGTAATTATTTAAACCCCTTGCTAGCGCTTGAGATATAATTTCCTACTGAGCGTTCGCTCACTCCGTGTGTTCCCTACTTTTCAGGTAATTCCGACGACGAGGGAAGTCAATCGGATGGGGAAAGTCAAGAGTGAAAGAGCTAGAGCTTTTCCAAGTGTCATCTAGGTTTTTTCCTATTTTCTTGAGTCAACTATGTACTTTTCCTTGAATAGAGTATTGGATTTGTAATAGTCTATCCATTATGAAATAAAGGATTGGGTTATCTTTCTATTTTGCGCATCTCTGTTTTGGTGTCGAATACACTACTACTATGATTGACATGATTGATATAAACTCGTCGCGCATATCCGAGTATCTTCCGCGCTCGGGGCGTGACAGCAGGTCATACCAGAATGGAGATATTGGACAAAGTGGATTAATCACAATTGAAGGAGGACGGGGAATAAAGTCCAATGTATGGAACAATGCGCGCAGGCAGGAAGGAGATAAAGAAACAACAATTGGAGAGCTCACTCTTCCCCGTGGACGGTATGCTGGCTTCGGTTTCCACTGAACAAGCCGTATCTCCTGATTCTTCTTTTGACCATAACCATCTGGCTCGCTAAACATTCTAGCAAATGACTGACTGAAATCTGGCATATCATTAATAGGCCCTTTTGGCAGTAGAGGCGGATTGGCAACCGTACAAGCTGTATTCTCCTTCTCTGACTATGCTGGGTGCGGCTGAAGTGTTCCTGACTGGAGAGGGCCTTTAACAAAGTGTTGGCGATAGTCCCATGTGAGCGGTCCTGAGTCTTCCATCATTGAAAGTGCAGACTCTCGGTAGCCAAGACCCCGTCTACTCATTTTTCTACCCTTGGGAATGGGCTTAGTTCACCCTTGTAATTGCGCGCCGAGGCCTCTCCCCGGTTGGTAGCCCAATTTCAAAATAATATCCCAGCCCTTGGAATCTCGGATCTGGGGTTTCGCTTTGATATCAACATGTGTAGTGGCGGGCCTGCGAGGTGCATAAGCTCAGGGAAAGTCCAGATCCAATACCGAGATAACAGGTCGACTGCTGGGCCATAGCATAGGCAAGATCTTCTCTGAGATAGCTTTAACAGACTGGACTGTGGATAAGCTTTTTACTTTAACCACCCTCCCTTGAAAAGGAAACTTAAGACATTGATGCCGGTGGATGGCACGGCACTGAGAGTATCGATCCACGGACGACCCAAGATAGCTTTAAACATAGGGTCAATGTCCAACACATAAAATTCAATGGGCATAGTGAGAGGCCCAAGCTCAGCTTGAATAGTAACAATCCCGTGACATGCTCTTCGTGAGTTATCATATGCAGCTATAGTTGTGGGGGTCGACCGTAAAAGTTCCTCTGATAAGTTATAGGCCCTGAGAGTGCTGAGTGGACAGACATTGATAGATGCCCCTGTGTCAACTAACGCCACGTCAATGCTGACTTTGTTCAATATTATTGTGATGTAAAGCGGCATTTGCCGAGCTTGCGGTGGTGCAAGCTCGGTCTCAGAAAAGGTGATTGTCGGCCCTTTGGAAATAGTTGCCAATGCTGTGGGTAAACTGTCGGCTGTCACATCTTCACTAACCATCACCTTTTGAAGAAAGTTCCTGAGAGCATCTTGGTGAAGGGTAGATCTTTTGATGAGTTCCAGTACAGATATCTTGGCGGGCACCCTATCCAAATGATGTAGCAAATCATACTGGGTACCCGATAATGGCTCAGCCTCTTCCTGCTCAGCAGCCGGTTGGGAAGACTGGGGATTCGAGGTAGGAGCAAAATTACGATGAAACCTACGCCCGCTCCGAAGGGTGAAATTATAGGCGGCCGTAGCCTCGGATGGGCCCAAAATAAGTGACTTAACAGGCCTGGTGGGGTGAATGAATGGTGCAGAGGAGGGTGTGGAGGTAATAATGGGAGTGGGAACGGAGGTAACGGGTTGTGATGACAAAATAATGGGCGGAGGGTTAGTTGTGGGTATGGTGGTAGCGGGGGTGAGCGAAAGTGGGGTGGTAAGCGGAGGTGTAATGAGCGGAGGGTTAGATGGAGGCGTGGTGATAGCGGGGGTGAGTAACGGGCGAGAGATGGGTGGTGGGGTAGAAACGGGTGAAAGGATGAGTGGTCTAGCAGGCGGATGAGGGTTTTGGTGTGTGGGTGTAAGGATGGTGGGAGTGGAAGGAGTGGGGTAGTTGTAGTGGAGGGCCATGACTTGTGGTGCGGAGCCGTCCTCGTCAAAGGACCACCCGGCATCGGGGGCCGGGGGTTGAACTACATTAACCTGAGCCGGTACTGGCGGATGAGGCTGTGGAGCGGGAGGATGGTTCAGCATTGGGTTCTGATGAATCCCCAAATCTTGAACCGGCTGCTGTTGCTGTTACGGCTGCTGCTGCGGCTGCGGTGCCTGTTGTTGCTGCACTTGTTGCCTTGGCGCCTGCCTTCTCTTTTCTTTAATTTCTGTAATGGCCCTATGCATTTCGGCCCAATCAATCCTCTGCCCTTCATGGAGGTCATAGACCAAGTCTCTGAACTGGAAACACCCTTCAATCGTATGTCCCGGCTGCCTATGGAACATGCAGTACTTCGTCTGATCAACGGTCGAGTTCCAATTGGGCCGTTCCAGAGGGAGTTGTATAGCATTAATGGACATAAGAGCTGAGAAGATATCCGTGAGGGTTTCTGGCAGAGGTGGGTACTGTGCTCTCTTCGGAGCCGGGCGCTTATTGTTGTTGTTGTAGCTGTTTGGTGGAGGGACATTATGGCATTGAGGAGGCTGTGGAGGTTGTTGCGGAGCGGCAAAGGGGTTTTGCGAATCTGTAAAGGTGTTTTGCGGAAGGTTTTGTGGGGTGGAGTAGGCTAGCGGAGGGTTTTGTGGAGCGTATTGAGTGTTGCGGGAGTTCTGGGGGAAGCAAATTTGGTTATTTGGGTTGGCGGAGGGAAAGCTAACGGCTTGCACTTGCTCATTTGTTTGGACTCCCTCGGTAATGGGCCCTTGAGGTTTCTTGTGGTATTTCTGCTTTTGGTTTTCAAAAAGTGAATGGATAGGAGAGTCCTTGAATTGGGTTTGGATAAACCGTGCCCGGCTATATAATTGATGCTTGTTTGCTATATCATTCATGGCAAGGATGTTGCGGAAGGTCGGAGTGACATTGGAAATGAGTAGCTTGACCTTCTCTTCCTCCGGAATGTGGCCTGGTACCCTGGCGGCCATCCGTCTCCACCTGTCAGCATAGGTTGCAAACTCCTCATCGGGCTTCATTTTCTCGGCCACTGAGTCTGTGAATGAATATTCCGGGCTGACCCTGTCTTGAAACCGTTGAATGAACTTATCTTTCACTATCTTGAAGCTTTCGGCATCCTCTAGTGGCAGAGAGTAGAACCATTCAAGCGCGACCCCATCTAACGATCGGCGGAACAGATACGCCATGAGGCGATCATCATACTAAAACTGGGCCGATTCATATAAAAAGTCCCTCACATGGATAAAGGGATTACTGTTCCCATCATACTTGCGGTAATTGGGGAGCTTAGATTGCGGAGGGAACCGGATGTTCTGGAAACTCAGAATTGAAACGTCTGCCAAGGATTGTGGGCCAACCCGCTTCTGGAGGAAGTCAAGTTGTTGTTGCATGGCGGCCCATTTATCGAGTAATTGCTGCTCTCTGGACGGAGTAGAGATAGTGAAAGATGGAATTTGAGGAGCAGAGGGGTAAGCAGATGGAGGGGGCGGCCCATAGGAAGGATATTGGACCGAAGGATGTCCCATATTGGTGTAAACTTGGGCTGCCCCTTGATGAGGGCGCATGAAATCATTTGGGCCGACAAGGACCTGCGACACTGAGGGGCCGGACATGTGATGATCCGACATAGAAGAAGGAGGGACAATGGTCTTTCCCTTATCCAAAAATTGCTGGGCCGAACCAGAAGACTGGCCTATCTCCAGATTAGAGAATCTGAGGTCCTAGGTTAGACCGGAGTGAGGTCAATGGGAATGGGCTGGATGGCGGACCCATCGGCCCTAGGCTGAGCAATGGAAGGATTGGTCTGACCTTGCATAATCGGGGAAGGTGGGGTGTTGGACCCCTGCACGGCCTGATAAATCGCCTGAAGTTGGGCCGGGTCTAATTGGGCCATCATTTGAAGAATGGAATTAGCGGAAGGAGGAAGAAGAGCTTGAGTGGATTGGGCGCCCTCCATAGGGATGGAGGACGAAGGAGGGATGGGCCGCTCTCTGGGCTGGAATGAGATAACCCTAGAGGGATCCTCTAGAAGCCCTTGAGGAAGAGACTCCTCTTGGGAACGGGGAAGATCGAAAGAAGCCATGGTGGATTCAAAGAGTGGATTTAAGTAGGATGTGGAAAGGGAATCGCCCCCAGGTGATGAAGCTTCTAGAGGATGGGAGCAACTCCACATGCAACGTAAGACCTTAGAACAATGCAAACAACACACAACAAACACACAATGAGTGACTAAACTTAGATGATTTTAACAAAGATGTAAGTGAAAAAGAGATAACAACACTCAAGGTCAACCAAGTTATTTAGATGATGCAACAAGATTTTTATGGTTTTCTCCTTTAGAACCTTAGCGACTTGATTAAAATGTGCCCTCCAAAATAGGTTCCTAATAGGGGAAAGATATGTGGCTTGGTTGACTTTAAATGTAATCACTCCTTCACTTATGCAATCCTAGACACGGTGTGAGAAAGGTACAACCGGTCCGGTGTTCGTGTGGGAATCCATGGCTCACGGGGACTTATGGAGGTCCCTGATGTGATTTCTTGGTCGGCCCCAAGGAATATGGAGACGAGAGGTCCACACACCAAGGTAGGAAGATGCAATCTAAAGTATGAAGATATGAATGGCCCTATGTGCACCGGAGTGTATGCAAATTCTAGCTAAAATCTAGCAATCAAATATGCACACAATGATATGAATATGTGAACCAACCAAGGAGGAGACCAAATAGCACCCAAGCATGAAAATCACAGCAAAAACTACGGAAATAAACTGCACCTCGGGATGTGTACCTGTCTGGAGTATGTGACGGTCTAGAATACCCGCGCTAGAAGAATGTGACGGTCCAAGACTGGACCGTTAGATATAACATAACGCGTGAAGAGGCGACCGTCAGAGTAGCCAGAGAACCAGAAGCAACAGAGAAATAAAGGGAAAATCCAGGGAAAATCAGAGCAACTTAGGGCAAACAAAGGACAACAGGTTTTTAACAGAGATTGAAAGCACGATTGGCACTAGATGTCCCACCGTGATCGCCAAAAAATTCTGTTGGATATAATGTGTCCCTTCTTTTGCAAGATAGGCTATGATGCCAACTATGATGAAAGTATGAGCAAATAGTGGAATCAATCAACCCATGAACATGTGCAACATGAACCTAGGCAACCAGCATGAATACTAGCATGGGCATGCTGTCTCAATCAGAACTAAGCTAAGAAAACAAAGAAAAACACACGCCGGGGCGTGGAATAAAGAGATAAAGAAAAATACACCGTATAGGTGGGACGAGCAAATAAAGAGAAAATATGAAGAAGGAGAGAGCCAATGCCCAAACTAAAGAAAGATGTGATCGCCACTAAGGTAAAAATAAGCCAAAGACCTAGTAAATACCTTAGAATAGGAGGATGATGCACCCACCCACGGGAGAGAGAAAGCAACCAGGAAAACTGTAGCTCTGTCAGATGTAACGGCTGAAGACTGATGCGTCACAGAACTATGACGGCCTCACGATAAGCCGCTACGGGAATATAACGCGTCTATGGTAGACCGTTAGAGTTTCTGCAGAATAAGATCTGGTAATCTTTGATCTCCAAGCTTTCCAGCCGGCCAGGAAGCTTGGGCCTCGTGCTAGGAGCTCTGTAAACCTACAAAAGAGTGTAGATCACAAGAAAAACAACCCCAAATTAGTCCTTGAACAAAGTAGTATCAATAAATCAAAGAAACTTTAAAACATGCAAAAGGAGAGGGAAATACTGGGGAGGTTGGTTTTTTAGCCCCTCTTGGGCGTTTTAAAAGATGGGAAGGATGTTAATGTATGCAGAGGATGCAAGAACGTGGTAGAAGAAGAGGGACAATGCTATGATGCTTGGAAGAGGGAAAAGACGCTAGAGAAGAAAACTTTGATTGAACTAAACCCTTGGAATCAATACTCCCTGGACTTTGGAAGTAGATGGACATGGGAAGCAGCTCTGCTTGGTTGGTTCTAGCTCCAGGATGCGGCAGCACTTCGATGCGAACTCCGGATGTCTCCCCTTCAAGCCATGAAGTCAAGGGTTCTATTTATAGACCCTCAAACTCTCCGGTCGAGTAGAGGATAATCCAGCTAGAAAGTAGGACGTTTTTTAGCAAACTCATAAAGATAATACTCCCAAGAGTCCATAGAAACAAACAAAAGGTTCTGAGGATCAGATTTGAAGGAGAAATCCTCAGATCAAACTCTTAATTCGGCCACGGAGTAGCCGAGAAAGAGCAGTTCTGCTAGAACTCTGTTTAACGTAAAGGCTGCACGATAGACCACCACAGGGATGCAACGCCCCAGGAAGAGCCCGTCACACAACCTTATCCATTAACAGATAAGGCCAACGGGCGAAGTTTTTGAACACATGACTCTAGATGAATGTAACGGTCAAGGATAGACGCGTCACAATGAATGTAACAGCCGCACGATAAGCCGTCACACTCAACGGATATGATATGAGATAAGCTTTGAAAGAAGCCTTTGACTTAAGGACTCTGGCATGATGTAACGGACCAAGGTAGATGCGTTAGATGATTGTAACGCGCCATCAAAGAACCTTTAGAGACAATGGAGTGCAAATGAAATGAAAGCTTGCTAAGCTTCGTTCAACGGAAAGAGGTAAGGAACTAGACCCAATCAAGGAGACATGACCCATGAAATAGACCTCAAATTGACCAAGATATCCCCATAAGGGTGAACAACTCAGAGCATCATTTAAAATGAATAAGGAGATGACCCAACTTATTGGTCAGAAAACGGGTGTCAACACCTACGAGGGGCACCAATACTCCACGGGCCAAAGATATGGATCAACAAGGATGGCTAAAATGGGGGAAAACCTCGAGAACTACCTACAAGAGGTCTGTTACCCACCGCCACCACCATTCCCTGGGGAATGTGGATTTGATGTTGGGTCAAAAGATCCATTGATATTCACCTTAAGTAGCTTGCAGGACTCCGCGTCACATACGGATGGGATCCTATAACCCGGTGGTGATTCAGAAATCAACGACATGAACGCCCGATGGGGATATTCCCCCTCGCGGTCAGTAAGTCTTGACGTCGAAACGGAGCAAACATTCACATTAAACCTCTAATTTCGCCCGTGAATTGAGATGGGGAACAGATCCCATTAATTGAACCTTCCGCCACCATGCTTGGTGTAGACACGCTAAAATTGACATTACTGTGAGTACATCTTATATTGCCTCATAATGTCTCAATTCGACCCTCAAATTAACTTTATTTGAGTGATTTTTCTTATTTTTGTTTGATTTTTCCCTTTTTTCTTATTTTTCTTTATTTTTCTAGATTTTCTGGATATTTTTCTCTATATTTACGGATTTTTCAGGAATTAACGGCAGAAGGGGAGGCGTCATTTGTTTTTAATAATAAAAAAAATTAAAAAAAAGGGAAATGATGCCTCCGTAAGGCGGCGTCCATTCATTTGGTTAATATTTTAATATATATTTCTGGCCCTCTTTCAGGGGTATTTTGGTGGCTTTCCGGGTTTCAGAAAAATATGAAAAAATAGGAATTAGAATCAGCACAGTCAGATGCACGTCCACCGAAAAAATGAGAAAATAATAATGAGAAATAAAAAATGGCCCTGTTTTGCATAATCTGAAGTAGCGCCCATCACGGGGGCGTCATTTCAATTGACGCCCCAGGCTGAGGTGTTATTTCTTTTGGCATTATTCTTGATTTTTTTTTGATTCACGACACTTTGCAAGTCATTATTTCAAATAACGATCGCGTGAAGGGTCGTCATTTCCTCCAAGTTTCTGAACCGTGCCCGAACTCCTTTCTTTGAGCCCCTTTCCACTTCGGAAAGGACTCTAATGGCTTTCCATGGCTGGGAGAATTTCTTCCCATGTGTATCTCCTACTAAAACCGGGGTATCCTAATTTTATTCGGATTAAAACCCTCCTGCTCTTCCCTATAAATAGAGCCCTGTGGCTCTTGCTCAAGAGGAGGCCGAATCCATACACAGGGGAAGGTGCAGCAAACGTCGACTGGAGGAAGAAGCTCTGCGCATAAAGCTTCATCCGTCTGAGTCTTCCTCCCGAACACATATCAAAAGCCAAAGGAGAAAGACTGCCTAGGCTCCTCTTATTGCCTCTCTGCTCCTCTGATTGTTTTGTTTTATTTTATTTTTTTGTGTTAACTGCATGCATGCATCATATCGTAACTCTTTCCACTTCTCAACCGTGTTGAGGACCTCCCTTCAGTGCAATGCTTGCACGTTTTATCTCTTATTTGTTTCCTCATCCATTCAATCATATTATATTCTTCCCTTTGCATAAGGGGTTTAAATGGACAACACTCAACAGGTGTGTTCAAGTTCATGTTTTCATATTTATATTATATTTGGATTTGATACTACACACTCGGTGTTCTAATTCCATATTTTATTTGTTGGTATTGTTTCTTGCAATGGTAATCTCAAAGAGAAACTCCCTCCATCGGCCGGCCGGTAGGAAGGGAAGGAAATCACTCACATCCCCCGCTCCTCTTAAGGTATTTATATCGCGATCCCTCCATTAATTAATTATTTGTTATATCCTTTGAGGCCCGCGGTCTCTGGCAATCACCCTCCATATTGCATCTACGTATGCCCCTTTTTCCCTTTTCCCACATTTTTATCACATATGCTTTTTATTATTTTTTTTAGTGGATTTTAAATAGATCTACAAATTGACGATCACGGTGGGACTCCTTTTATTTTTCTTTTGATTACCCTTTCCCTTGGGCACCCACATGTGCCATCTTCCCTTTGCACCCACGGTGCACCTCCATTAGTGCTCCACGTAGCACCCTCCCACTTGGATTGTTAATTTGCTAGATTTGGAGTTTTTCCATTTTTTATCCACTCTTAAAATAAAAAAATGAGCATGCCCACCCTCCATTATATACGTTCCAGAGCATAACCTATTGCACTTCCAACATAATCATATTCACAGGTTTTCCATTGCATAACCTATTACCACTCGGTTGTTGCATTTTGCTACATATCATATTCACAGGTTTTCCATTGCTTTGGTTTCATACCACCTTCTTCTCCTGTGCCTCCCCCATTTGCATTTGTATAGCAAGTCCACTTTCTCTATTGCATACTGTGCCCCCATCACTACATATCATGTCCCTGTTATTTTGCATTTTTTTGTTGGTTTGCATTGTCACGTTGCATCCATTGTTTACCTATTAGCATTAGTGTGTTCTCTTTATTTTCCCTCTTCATCATATTTACATCATATTATCCTGTGTGTGTGATTCTTTTCCTTCCTTTGGCGTTAGCACTTGCAGTGGCTTGGGAGACCTCCTCCCTCCACACCTTTTAGGATCCATACCCTTCTTGGTGAATGAAGGATCCTCCATTGAATATTCCGTCTCTTTGGACCGGAAATTCTTAAACCAAGCATCCATAAGTCCCCGCACCAGCGGATTCCCTCACGGACGCCGGGCAGGTTGTACCTTGGAGTTCCCCGGGTTTAGTTGACCTATTTAGGGTGAAAATTGACCTAGTTGGCACCGGAGTTAACTATATTGAAACTAGGTTCCTACCTTGAGTGAATCATACAAATCTTGTTAAAAATCATCTAATTCACATCAAGGTACCAACTAAAATCAAGCGTGAGCATCCCAACTTGATTAATATCTTTGTAACATTACTTTGATTGGTTGAATTGTTTGCTTGCATGATGTTTACTCTTGATAACAAAACCACCATGTCTAATCAATCATATATTCATGAGGATGATAAACCTAGCACATCATATAATCCTCAATTCCATAATTCTCACCACAATCCTTCTAAGGGGCTACGTCCTCCTTCCTACAGTCTTGCCCGACCCATGGGCAATGTCCAATCTCATGGTCCCTCGCCTCAACCGCGAGCCACTATTCCCCCGGGATCATCTCCTCCACATGATAAGAAGGTCTCCCAAATCTTGCATGCAATAGATCATCTCACCCCTCAACAAATCCAAGCCCTTAAGGCTATTGTTGAGGGCACATCTTCTTCTCATCCTCCCTCCAATCCCACACGGGTGGCCCATCACCCACCTCCATCCATTCAAACCCGGGTGGCCCATTACCATCCTCGGGACTGGCACTCTCCTTGCCATGCAGGGGTGGGCATCCTTTCGCTAAAGGGCTTTCCACCAATTCATTCACTCCTTATTCTGTTCCACCCACATTTTTCTCTCTACGGGCCACTCCATGGGTGAGGAGGAGGATCTTACCCTCTCATTCCATGCATTCTCTGCATTCTTTGCATATCATGCATTTCATGCATCCCTTACAACCATCATATGGCATTCACATGCATTTGCATTTCTTCTTTCCCAGATTTCTGAACCCGTATCTTCCCCGCCTTCTGGAACCGCCAGACCTTCCACATCTTCCACCTCTGGAACTTCCGGACTTATCTTTTCTCCTTGGGCATCGCATCCCTCGGTACTTGACTCCTCCGGAACCTCCGGACCTCCCTCTCCGGGCATCGCGCCCCAATACACCCACATGTCCGGATCCTTCGGGCTTCCCACTGATTCTCCCAGGGCATCGCGTCCCTCGGTACTTGCCTCCTCCGAAACCTCTGGACCTCCCTTTTAGGGCATCGCGCCCCTCTACACCTCCATATCTGGATCCTTCAGATTTCTCTCCCGTCCTCCCTGGGCATCGCGTCCCATGGTGTCTTCCTCCTTCAGAACTTCTAGATTTCTTATCACTCTTCCTAGGGCATCGCGTCCCTTCTTTTGCTATCCCTCCGGAACCTCCAAACCCTCCTGTCCCTTTTCATCCACTCTTCCTAGGGCATCACATCCCTTCGCTTTGTCTTTCTCCGGAACCCCCGGATCCCCTATCTTTCTTCCGATTTATCTTCTTACTCCTCCAGGACATCCCGTCCTTCGTTCTTGTCATTCTTTTCTTCTTCTTCAATCATCTTTTTCCATACCTTTTCCCAGGACATCGCGTCCCTCAAGATTTTCCTCCTCCGGAATCTCCAGACTCTTCTTCTCCCCGTCATGATTCTCCTCCATTGTCTCCGGACCCTCCGAATCTGCCTCTTTCCATTTACCAATTTCTCCTCTTAATCGCTCCTAATCCCAGGTCCGACCCAACTTCTTCCACATCCACCGCTGTGGGCATCTGCCCGTTGTCTCACTACTTCCGAGGCTTTAGTCCTCATTCCACTTCTTGATTTTCCTCTCCTTCTGTAGGCCTTTCATGTGATCAGGGTCTCCGTACCTTAGTGAGGGAGTTCTAGCCCTTGCCTCTTTTCCTTTTCATCCTTATTCGTCCGAGTCTGGTCTTGGAACCGCTCCTTCTTGTTAAGCCACTTCAAACCTTGGCTTCCAATCCTTTTATCTGCCAAAGAGGACAAATCTCATGTTCATCAAGATCGCCTCCAGCAGTTGTTGCTTCTACAAGGTTGTAAGGTAACGTTTTGCGTGTGATTTGATTTCATCATTCTCTATGCACGGTTTTCAACATGAAGTGCTTCTTAACACGATCAAGAGTGTTATTCTAGATCTTTATCTTAGGCCTTTTCATTAAGTCAATTTCAGAAAAAAAAGAGAGTCTTTAGGCTTGCTATACAGCACTTTGGTTAATAAGAACCCCGTGCTGGGAGTATGATGTTCTTTCTCCGCTTGTTAAGGGCAACCTTTAGCTAGGCACTCCACACACTTCATGGCGTCCTTAGCCGGCTCCTTTGGATAAACATCGTTGCTACTTTGGCCATGCCATGAGTATACCTGAAAGTCTCTTCTCTTCTTTACTCGGCCGAGTGCAGGAGTAAGAGATTGACGGATGAGATAACCAACCTTGGTAATCCCCAATACGAGAGGAGTCTAAAAAAGGGGCAGTCTTGACCCAAAATAAAGTAAAATTTTCATGATACATCTAGCCAAAAAGGGCTATTATGAAAATCAAGTCAAAATTTTGATAAACCCAAAATTATGAATTATGGCATGTCAAGAGTGGCAAAGTCCCCGCAGGGAAAACCCTGGTCATATGCATGTCAAGGGTCTAAAAATCAAAGGCACAAAGCCCCAGCGCAACAGACCACCTCTTTGAGGGGATATACCTTGGAACGAATTCGAGTCCCGATATCTCCCATCCTGCATAAAGCTTATCTCCAATTGTTCTTCTCTTCTCCCTCTAAGACCGAATGTTTCTCGGGTATGGCCTTGGTAGGGGCACCATTAACCATGGGCAGTCGGCTGTAGGGCGCCACCTTTAAATGCATGCCAGGCTTTGGGTAATTTTTTTTAGCGAAAGGGGAAGGAAGGAGGACCCCTAGCCAGTGGTTTTGACATCCCCCCGATGCTGTATTAGCAAAGTCTAAGTCAAAAGTCAAACAAAATAAAAAAAAGTATATATTTTCCAAAGTTTGTAAAAAATTAAAAAACTTTCCAAAAAAAACTCATTTTATTTTCAGCAAATAACAAAAAATAACAAACAAAACTATTTTCAAATGATACCCTCCCATTCGCATTTCTTCGTCACTAGCTCGCACGTATTTCGATGCACATTTGCACAAATTTAAGCATCGTAGGTGCATTTTCAAGGCCCATGTTCAAAGTCTTAGCATAAGTCTAAGCAATGCACAAGTCTGTGCTTACCCAACGTCCAACCATTCCCCCTGACCAAACAATGCATAAGTCTAAGTAATGCACAAGTTTGTGTACATCCCACGTCCAGGCAATGTCTAAGCAATGTCCCAGCAACCCAAAGTCTTAACATCCAATGTCTGTGCATTCCCCATGCATCTCCAAAGTCTGAGCATAGCATCTCCCATTTCATAGCATGTGCATCCAAGTCTAAGCAAGCAATCCAAGTATGTGCATTATAAGTCTAACCACTCCATAAGTCTTTGCATTCCATAAGTCTGTGCATTCCATAGTCTAAGCATCCAATGTCAAAGTCTAAGCATCTTCCAACCCATAGTATGTGCATCTCCATTCCTCCAAAGTCTTAGCATCCCCAAAGTCTAACCATTCATAAAGTCTAACCTATTCCAAGGTCTGTGCACCTCCATTCCTCCAAAGTCTAACCCATTCCCAGGTCTAACCATTCACAAGTCTAAGTATACAAGTCTGTGCAATCCCACGTCCATACACCCCAAAGTCTAACCATTTCCATGTCTAACCAATGTCTTAGTCTAACCATCATAAGTCTACCCACTCCAAAGTCTAACCAATCCTAACATCTGGGCACCTCCAAAGTCTAACCACGTCCAAAGTCTAACCATTCAATGACCAAGCCAACGCCCAAAGTCTAACCATTCAATGTCCAAACCATCCAACGTCCAAGTCTAACCAATTCCTAACATCTGTGTATTGCAGTCCCATGTCCAAAGCAGGTCGGTGCAGTCCCTCAGCCTCACTCCATGCATCGATGCATGTCCCCCAGCAAACACAGGTCGGTGCAGTCCTCCCTCAGCCCAAGCCAAGGTCGGTGCAACCTCCCTCAGCCTCACTCCATGCGTCGGTGCATGTCCCTCAGTCCAGCCAGGTCGGTGCAATGTCCGGTCTAACCATCCCAGCATCAGTGCATTTCCCAGTCTAAGTCTACCCATCCCATAGCTGTCACAAATAAATAAATATATATTCTCAAAATTCCAAAAAAATCTTGAATATTCTCAAAAATTCAAAAAAAATATTCTCAAAATTCCAAAAATTCTCGAATATTCTCAAAAAAAATTCAAAATAAATAAATATATATATATTCTCAAAATTCTAAAAAATCTCGAATATTCTCAAAAATTCCAAAAAAATATTCTAAAAATTCCAAAAAAATCTCGAATATTCTCAAAAATCCAAATTCAAAATTTCCAAATTCCAAATCCAAAATTGAATAGTCTGAAAATCCAAAAAATTTATATTTAAAAAAAAACAAAAAATTGGATATTTTTAAAAAATCCATAAAAATTTAAATATTCTCAAAATCCATAAAAATTTGAATACTTTTTAAAAAAATCATAAAAATTTACATATTGTATTATATTGATCATTTTTTTTTTGCAGGGACAATTCCTTTGCAATGGACCAAGAACACGGGATGAGTTCTCTTCATTCATTGCTATCAATCTTTTGATTCTTCCCAATATTCTCATGATATGTCACCCTGGGCACTTCAATTAACATCTCTCCATCATTTTGAGCAATTCATGTCAATCTGATCATCCCTGCCACTTGGGGTATCACTCTGATTATTCACGTCAATCTGATTATCTCTGTTGCTCTGCGCATCACTCCAATCATTCAAGAGCCAGCTTCTCTGACTATTCCTGCTAGCTTTGCTCAACCATTATGACATCATTCTGATCTTTTATGCATAAATCTTCTGATTTGCCAAAATTGTCATCCTCATGACGACATTGAACAAAAATACTTGGAATGCTCTCCTGCTTTACGGCTTTATATATGATGCTTTCCATGATGCTTTTCAACGCTATGCAATGTTGTTGAATGTTTCGATAATGCTTTCATGCTTAAAATGCTTTCATTGCTTTATGCATCCTTATATCTTGGCTAATGAAATTTTGAGCGCAGGAAAGAAGCTCTTTGGTCCCACTAACTGGGCATCATCATCCAAGTCCCACGGTGCTTGCACCTCATTTCTTAGTTCCCTCATGCTCATTGCTCCACCATCTTCTTGTATGCATTTTACTATATGTTACATACGCTATTAGATTATATCAAGGACCTTGTGGCTTTGGTAAATCTAGAATTTGAGTTCCCCTTCATCAAAAATAATCATGATTTTTGAGGAACCTTAGTTACAGGGATAGGCCGTTGAGCCGTCCAAGACTAGGGACGATGGTTCCCCTTTTACGAGTTGGTGTGCGGATAAACGGGCTTCGGCTTAGTATCAGCTCGCGAAATCAGTTTCTTGACACAGTCTGGACAGCTTAGCAATATTATCCTTGAGTATCTTATATTTTAATTTATTTTAAAATTTTCCTTTAAACCCAACATGTATTCATATAGGAATTTGAATCAACATTGGAAAATCATTCTAATAAGCTGATTTTGAGAGTCAAATTGATCTTAATCTTTCCAGATATTAGATATTCATTACTGAATAAAATCCTCAGTTTGTCCTATCACTGTTTTGGGTCATTTTCTCGAAAGCTCTTTGTTTAGATTTCTATCCTTTATTTTCACTCTCTTTTTCCTTAGATCCGCCTTGGCTGCAGTACGTTCACATTGGCTGGTAACCGCTCTCCAACGCCGAAACCTACAGGTTTGTGACTTGGGGTACTTCCACCACGTTGGAAGTCGATCATCTTCTCTTATCTCCCTCGTGCCCGCGTGCACATTTGCTCCCTCTTTTATCCAAACATCGTTGATTTCATTGAATTTTCTAAGATTACTTCATCTCCAGCTTTTGATTTAATTCTCATCAGGTGATGTTGATCATGTGTCTCATCACACCTTGGCATCTACTTTTCAGTTCACTCTATTCCCTTGCAAAGCAGACGCCAAGGCGGGGCAGCTGTAGACACACTAAAATTGACATTACTGTGAGTACATCTTATATTACCTCATAATATCCCAATTCGACCCTCAAATTAATTTTATTTGAGTGGTTTTTCCTATTTTTCTTAGATCTTTCCCTTTTTTATACTTTTTCTTATTTTTCTCTATTTTTTTAGATTTTCTGGATATTTTTCTCAATTTTTACGGATTTTTTAGGAATTAATGGCATAAAGGGGGGGGCGCCATTTGCTTTTAATAATAAAAAAATAAAAAAATGGAAATGACACCTCCATAAGGAGGCGTCCATTCATTTGATTAATATTTTAATATATATTTTTGGCCCTCTTTCAGGGGTGTTTTGGTGACTTTTCGGGTTTCAAAAAAATACGAAAAAATAGGAATTAGAATCAGCATAGTCAGATGCACGTCCACCGAAAAAATGAGAAAATAATAATGAGAAATGAAAATGGGCTCTGTTTTGCATAATCTGAAGTAGCGCCCCTCACGGGGGCGTCATTTCAATTAACGCCCCAGGCTGAGGCGTTATTTCTTTTGGCATTATTCTTGATTTTTTTTGATTCACGACACTTTGTAAGTCGTTATTTCAAATAACGACCGCGTGAGGGGTCGCCATTTCCTCCAGGTTTCCGAACCGTGCCCGAACTCCTTTCTTTGAGCCCCTTTCCACTTCGGAAAGGACTCTAATGGCTTTCCATGGCTGGGAGAATTCCTTCCCATGTTTATCTCCTACTAAAATCGGGCTATCCTAATTTTATTCGGATTAAAACCCTCCTGCTCTTCCCTATAAATAGAGCCCTATGGCTCTTGCTCAAGAGGAGGCCGAATCCATACACAGGGGAAGGTGTTGCCCAAACGCCGACTGGAGGAGGAAGCTCTGCGCATAAAGCTTCATCCGTCCGAGTCTTCCTTCCGAACACATATCAAAAGCCAAAGGAGAAAGACTGCCCAGGCTCCTCTTATTGCCTCTCTGCTCCTCTGATTATTTTATTTTATTTTATTTTTTTGTGTTAACTGCATGCATGCATCATATCGTAACTCTTTCCACTTCTCAACCGTGTTGAGGACCTCCCTTCAGTGCAATGCTTGCACGTTTTATCTCTTATTTGTTTCCTCATCCATTCATCATATTATATTCTTCCCTTTGCATAAGGGGTTTAAAGGGACAACACCCAACAGGTGTGTTCAAGTTCATGTTTTCATATTTATATTATATTTGGACTTGATACTACACACTCGATTTTCTAATTCCATATTTTATTTGTTGGTATTGTTTCTTGCAAGGGTAATCTCAAAGAGAAACTCCCCCCATCGGCCGGCCGGTAGGAAGGGAAGGAAATCACTCACATCCCCCGCTCCTCTTAAGGTATTTATATCGCGATCCCTCCATTAATTAATTATTTGTTATATCCTTTGAGGCCCGCGGTCTCTGGCGATCACCCTCCATATTGCATCCACGTATGCCCCTTTTCCCACATTTTTATCACATATGCTTTTTATTATTATTTTAGTGGATTTTAAATAGATCTACACTTGGGGCAAAGCAGTCATAGTACGATACCATTCATCCATGACACTGCCAACGGTAGGCTAGTCATGGAAGAAAGTTAATGTGAGCCAGGGACTCACGGAGGAAGTGAGACACAAATACTCGAACGATTGGCGAGTGCCGTATGGGAGAATGGTCACAACCATAGGCCTCACACCCTGACTGTGGGGATGACCCTGTTCTCTCCAATTCATGACTGCGAACGGAGAGATGGTAGGGAAGCCACTCCCAGAGAAAGAACGGAGATGCACACACATGTATGTCTCCTGCAGTGAAACCGACGACGAGCACATGGTGCATTGAACATCGCTACCACACTGGAAGAGGACCCCAGGGAGGGGGATGATCGTTAATGTAGCCCTGGGTTACCCCAGGACATGCTCGATATCAATCGAAGAAAACCGAATATCAGACACAAAATAAAACACAGCAAAGTCAGAGAGGTATTCAGATACAGATTAAGACCTGCTCAAACGAAGGAAAATATATATATTACATTCGGTCCGGCATTGCCGCTCGAGACCGTCCCATTACATTCTTTTACATCGGAAGATGAAAGGGGATAGAAAATAGCCAAAGGCTTAAACTAAGAGGAAATAAAAAGAGATGCGGGCTCATATCATCGCCCGTTTCATTACAAGGCGCAAGAGAAATACTGATAGAGGGGGGGTTAGAAGACGAATGGAGATAGCATTCCACACACCCACCTCTAATCTATTTCACCGAAACAGAGTATCGGGATATCGCTCCCTTCTCTCGCTCTGAGGCTCTTTTCTCTGGTGGCGAACGGTGGATCACTCCTCTCAACTCTTTTTTTCTTTTTCAAACTTCCCCTCTTTCTGTTTATCTGTCTCTCTATCTTTTTCTTTCATAGTCCTCTTCACTCTCTGCCTGCCTTTTTTTTTACCGTCCCTCCCTTTCATTCGCCCAAATGGCTCTCTCTTATAGGTCAAGCAGGACTGGCAACCTAATCCGGCGCGGGGGATCAAAGAGCGCGTCGGATTAGCACATAGCCATGTGCGCGCCGGTTCAAAGGGCGCGCCGATTTATCCCCTTAACATGTTTGTTAAGCCGGGCCTCGGCTTGTGGACCTCGGGCTGGCTCCGAGAATTAACTTGGGCTTTCATCTCATCGTGGCCTTGTGAGCCCAATGTGAGAAGTATCGAGGATGCATTTGGGCCACTGACTGGCCACTTCTGACGTTGTCCGTTCCCTTGGTTTGGATTCTTTGGTTTTCTACTGGCATGGCCTTCGGCACTGCAATTCACACTGTCGGGCCGGCTCCGCGTATACTTGCAACATTCCCAGGGAGTGGGTTACCACCCGGGGTACCTTTGCCACAGTCGGGCAGCCATTCGGTCACTGAAGGACCCTTCTGGTATGAAGGGATACCCGCGTCGGGTCTCCCGGATCTTCTGCTGATATAGCCTTCGGCATCTCGTTTCGAGGGGCCAGAGACATTTCTCCACCTCAGGAGGGTTTCTTGTTAAGTGGCGAACCACCAGGTACATTCTCGTCCTTATCGGACGACAGACGGGGCTTGTTCGGCATGACCGAGTCGGTACCGGTTCATTGGGCAGGCTGAACGGCACTGTCGATTTGTGGCGGATTTCTTCTGACCATTCTAAGGTGGAGTCCCTGACACTCTCGTCAGATGACCTGGAGCTTCAGTAGTCCGAGGGGACCCTTGTGCATTAATTTCCTTCGGCTTTTGCTCTTTGGTCGGCCGTGTTCTTTTTGTTGTTTGGCGTGATTGCCATTGATCACATTTTGGGTGTCAACAGATCTCAGGAAGTGATGGTGGAACTTGCGATGCTGGTATAGGTTCTTGGGTAGCAGAAGGTGCAGAAGAGGAACTTTCAGTGGGTTTAGTTTGCTTATAGATTGAAGAAACTCGGTGCTTTCTCCGAGAGGTAGTAGGAAGAGAGGGCTCCACAGTAGGAGTAGAGGGCTTTGGAGTAGTATAGAGAACCATATATATACAAGGGATTGATGTAGAAGGAGTAGGAGGTAAGGTTGTCAGTGGAACAAGTACTGAAGTAAGAGGAGAAGAGGGAATAGGAGAAGATGGCACTGCGGGCGCACTTGGTACTGGAGCAGGAGGTGAAGGAGTAGGTGAAGTGTTGTTAGTGATGGAATTGTGGGTGGTGGTTCTATTGGGGCTGTGACTTGAGAGGGTTGTGTGGAGAGCTTCTCTACTAAGCCTTACACTTGAGCCATCATCACGATTAGGAGGTTCGGATTTGTCTGGACCATGTTTTTAAGCTCCAAATTTTCTTCTCCTTGGCTCTTAATCTTTTATGCAAAATGGAGCTCTAATTCAACTAAGCGTGCTTCTGAAATGATCAGTCTAGTCTTAAGTTGTTCCATGGCTGTCTACTAGACACCGAAAGCGGAAAGGAGTTGAGTTTTCATGACCATAATGCATTCATGATGAGTTTGTAAATTCTCAACCAAATCACTCTTGACCTCAGTCAGCTTTTCTTCAATTTGCCCATGAGAGTCTAGAGTTTTTATCTTCATATCCTTGATCACATCACTCATATATTCATAGAAATGTTAAATATTGAACTTTATATCGATCATGTCATTTCTAAGCTGTTGAGTGTGGTGAGTAAATTCAGCTATATTGGAGAGAATCGAAGTTGAGGTTGTGGGAGGCACTTGAGTAGAGGCTTTTCTCACAGACTCCTTGTGGGGACCTAGAGGTAAAGGTTGCAGGTCTCCAAGAGCACTCCAAAAGGCTGGAGGTTCTTCCTCATGAAGAGAAGTGGACTCTTAGGCTGCTATCTCCCTTTCACTAGAAATGTTTCCTTCATCCTAGGGTTCTGTAGGATGCTCCCCCTCAACAGGTGTAGTTCTTTCAATGGATGGCTCCCCCTCAATCTGTGCACTGATAACAACCTCAGGTTCGGCCATTTGTTGAAGAGCTGTATCAATAAGGGCAGTGGCTCTATCAATTTCCTTCTGTGTGGGAGACTCCTCAGTGGCCCTAGGTTGCTGTTCCTAAGAGGTTTGTCCATGCCCTTGCACAGGTTCAGCTACTGAGGGCCCTGCGAGCTGGTGAGCAGGTTGTGCTTCAACTGTTCTAGATTCTTTCTCCCTGACCCAATTGCTTCCTTCTTTAATAATGCCACATCTTCTTAAGTTGTTGGCATGTAGAAAGATATAAGGCCTATATTTTTCATTGTCAATATTAATACTGAAATGTTTAAGAATTTTGGTCACAAGAGACCCATACAACAACCAAAACAACTTCTTCCTACTTCCAACCTTGGCTATTTTTCGGGCTTCCTTAGCCCCTCTTATCATAACATCAAAAATGATGGATACGAGATTGATTTCTCGTCTTTCTATTAGGTAGAATAGTATATTAGAATCTTCAATGGAACAGATAGAATGACTTCTTCATCTGAGAATCAGAATATAAGTGATGATCATGTGAAGCATTCTTACTTTAGCATCCATTTGAGTGATATCTAAATTATTCTTATTGATCGCCTTGAAATTGGCCCCACAGATGTGTCTGCCTTTAACTTCAATTTCTTCTTTATCGTGCATATCAATACCGACTGAGGAGCATTTCAAGAGGTCAGCCAAGAAGGGAGTGGTAATCTCAATGCGGGTGTTTTTCACATAGGTTATTAGTTTGTCTCTGTCCACCCTCATGTTGAAATAAAAGATGAGTCCGATGTCATCTAAGGTGTCTTCTCTGAGCGGGCAGAACTTTAGTAGCTTCATGGCTGCAAATTCCTCTGTTAAGTCTATTCCATCTTGGGCCATTTCTTCAAAATCGATACACCTTCTCCCTATCATGGCCGAGCTTTTACTCAAAATGGTACTCGATCGTCATCAGTGGAGAAGAACTGAACATCGGTCGCTATGGCCGCCATGGGTTTTGGGGTTCCGAAAAAAGAAGTAATGGAACCAGTAGGTTTGAGGAACCCTGACAGAAGAATATGTGATTGATAGAATCATGAGTTAAAGTAGAGCAGAAGATAGATACCTTTTGATGCTCTCAATGATCACTTGAGAGAGGGAATTAAGATCGTTGCAGAGACGTAGAGTTTGCGTGTGAGGTTTTTTGCGTTCGAAGATGGAGATAGGCAGAGGTAGAAAAGATAGTCACCCTTTTATAGAAAGATAGGCGTTTGGGTTTCCTAGAAAAAAGCATTCTATTGATCCTTGAGCCATTATTAATGAGGAAAGATAGGCTATTGACTGTTGACTATATTTCCATAATTTAATTGAATAATTGCCTAGTATGTTAGGCGATATTCAAGATAGTCGCACTTCTCAAGCTTTTATCTTGAGATAGTCGATCTAGGTGTTCGCCTAAGTTGTAAGATATTCGAAGTTGGTATTATGACTAGATAGTCGCTTATAAGATAGCTGGTCTAACAATAAGATAATCGCTCAAGATACATGGAAGATCAATTATCATACCGAGATAGGAGTTTGTTCTTCTAGTAGCGAACTATCTTATAGCCGAATGTTATGATAGTTGGTGTTCTTGTGTTTTCTTATGTGTACTCCTTATACTAGTCTTCATAGTTCATCAAAGCTATTTTTATGTTATGCTTTCAATTTTTTGCTCATCTATTTACTCCAAAGCACACATCCCCAATTCCCTATGGATTATAGTGAATCTTTCTTCTTGGAGTTGTAGGCACTAGAAAATGCTCCGACACTACTACAATGCATGAGTTAAACAAAATGGGGTGATTGCCAGGGAAGTTTACTTGATTCCCACAGGAGAGATGATGGCAAATTCCTTTGAAATGGGGGATGTGGGTTCTGCCTGTTCTCGCTCTCGACCAGCCAGGAACGGGAGCTCGTATCTGCGAGTCAGTGAAGAAGTTCTTGAAATTCAACCTGCAAACAAAGAAAACAAAAATATTAGATTGTGGAAAGGTAGTATATGCTCAAATCAAAAGGAAAAGCATGCAATTGGGGGTTAATTATATTGGGAAGGGGGTTGGGAAGGGGGATGGCCGAGACTTTCGACCATCTGCCTTCCCTATGTTTTAGGGAGAAACCTCTTTACAACAAAGGATCTAGGGAGAAGACTATTGTGTATGCAATGTGCTAAAATGAACTAAAATGCAGCAAGATAGAGAACAAAGGGAAGAAAGATGGGGTTTGCCAATCGACCAACAGAGGGCGGCCAAGTATGTGGCTGTTCAAGAATGGTAGACGGCCATAATGATGGCCGCCTTCTGTAATCGTGGCCTCCTCCGATGGTAGACGCAGAACCTCCTTCGTAGGCAGAGTTCATCTTTCAGTTCACCTCTCGGATTGGTGGGGTGGAAGTGGGGAAGGATTTCGAGCTGTCATAACCTTCTTCGTTCACCAAACTACCAACCTCTCTAAATGTCTCAACCTTCAGAACCTTTCTGTTCGAGCCAATTTTTGTATATGGAGGGATTTCCCTCGGTTAAAAATATTCGAAATTGGGCTTGGATCCAAGTGGATTTAGACAATTTCGGAGGCAAGGACGTGTGAGGCTATGCGAGCCTTGACACCCAAGAGTGGAGTGGGTCCGGAGGACGTGCCTGGAGTGGGTGACAATCGAAAGAATGCACATTGACAGACGATTATCAGAAGGCGGCCAAGTCGGTCATGCCCCTATGCAAAAAATTGGAACATAGCAATTATATCATTCATGTCAATCGGAGCATGATCACGGTCACCTAGGCGACCGCGTTCTCCAAAAATTTGCATCCATCTTACGAACACCAATTCGTTGATAAATACACGCCCGTCTAGAAAGACACTAATTTTTAAATATGCGTCCACCCTTTGGACACAAATTTCAATTTTTCACTTCTCATAAATTCATGCCAAATTCCTATAATTTGAATCCATGACCTTATGAAAAGTCGTATATTCTTTAATTGGCGTCTGGAGCAGTGGACGCGAATTTCATTTCCATATTTTGACCATTTAACTCCTACCAAAATTCGTATTATTCTTAATTCATGTATGGTCCTGTGGACACGAATTCTTTTTCAATTTTGATAATTTCTAAACTTTCCATAAATGATTTTAAATTGGCATCTCTCTGCATTGATGCGTATTTAATTGGTGACCACTGTGGTGGACGCGAATTCTTCCAGCATTCCGATTCCAGAACCAGCCCTTCCCCTCCTCATTTTAACCTCCTTTTCCACTTAGGAAAGGGTTCCTATGACTTTCTAAGGTTGTGAGGACACTTGGAAGATGGATGCTTCTCTCCAAATCCCATCAGAACTTTGTTTTACATTTTTGAGAGAATTACACCTGCGAATTTCTACTCTATAAATAAGACCCCCCCTCTCCCATGTGTTAAAAAGGCTTGAATTTGAATCTCTTGGGGAAGCTCTGTTGGAAGGAGGAGCTAAGGAGGGAGAAGGAGTCTCCCCTAAGCTCAAAGCTACATCCATTGGAGCTCCATCCCCTTTGAAGAATATTGAAGATTTTGAAGCCCCTCCTCTTGGAGAAACAATAAGCCTTCCTCTCTCCCTTTTATCTTATTAGATTTATTTTGCATCGCATGCATCACTCTCCCCTATTTTATTTTGTCTATTTTTATCATTTCAATCATATTTGTGATCCTCCATAGTGTAACACTTGCACCCTCCCTTTCATCTTCGTATCATCATTTTGTTACCTACACTTTGCATAGGGGTTTTAAGGTTAAACACAAATAAGGTGTGTCTTATTTCATGCTTTGTTGTTTGTTTATATTAAGAATTTGATGCTACACACCTCATAATTCTAATCCATATCTTCTTTGTTGGTTGTTTATTTGTTTGCAAAGGTAATCAAAGAGAAGCTCTCTTCATCAGCCGGACGATTGGAAGAGAAGGTAGCACTCACAAATCCCCCGCTCTTTTAAAGGTATTTATATCGCGATCACCTCCTTTTACTTTATTGTTATATTCTTTTGAGGCCCGCATTTCTCTGGCGATCACAACTCCTCCTAGCATCTACATGCTCCCCCCTTTCCTCCTTCCTCCCCCTTAATATTCAATTCTTTTTATTTTTTTTTATTAAAAAATTCTTTGTGGATTTTTCATAATCTACAACAACCTGGTATTGGTAAACCACCTAAGGCCGGTAACGGGAACCAGGGAATGTCGGCCTTCTAAACTCACCTGGGAACGGACCTCTGCTATCAATAATCATTATGGGGAAAAGGACTCTACAATACATAAATCTCATAGGGATGGCCCATGACAACTACACAGAAATCCTCGATCATAGAGAATCACGCGGACACCTCTTTCGTGAAACCACGTCGCATACGGACACCTTGAGTCATGAAACATAGAAGCATGGCACCCCGGGGCTCAAAGAGCCTGGGCACCCAACCTCCTGGGCGCCCAAAGGCCTGGGCAGCCACATCACTGGTGGCTCAGACTAGGGCCACCCTGTGCACTGGGGGGCCATCTTATTGGCCACCCGGCTGGCTGGGTGGGTAACTCATTGGCCGCCCAAACAAAGGCACGATAGGGACCTGGGCGGCCATAGTGCTGGCCACCAAGCAGACCAGGGCCGCGAGGCCTTTGGCGGCCCAGGCATAGTGCAGGGCAACCAACAGTCTGGCCGTCTGCGGGCTAGGACAGAGGGGAAAAAAAGAGGGAGCAGGGCGGCCAAGGTTCTGGCCGCCTGCAAACCTGGGCGGCTAGGCCTTTGGCTGCCTAGCTCTAGGGCACCTGGCCACTCCCGTGGCTGTTCTTTATCGGTTCCACAGAAACGAACCGAACTCTACGCGAAGTTCGATCCCTCGCCTCATTCGCCTCCACTACAAGAAAAATGGGTAATACCGACGGTCTTTTCCGACGAAAAAATATTCGTCGGAGCTGCGTAGGAAAGATTCGACTTTTTGATGGAAATATATTCTGTTAGAGATTTGTCGGTAATTACCGACTAATTTTTGACATAATTATTTTATCGTAAATACGTCAAAAATTTTTGACAGAAAAAAATGTACGTTGGAACTACGTCGAAATGTTCGGACATATTTCTGACTAAAAGAAGTTTCGTCGAAAATAAATAATTGCGTGATAAAATGTATGAACAGTTTTCGACGGATAAATTTAAGGTCGAAAATTCGTCAGAAACTTTCCGACGTTATGCCAACCTACCAAATATCCGTCGAAATGTTTTGATATATTTTCGACTGATCTTTTATCTGTCAAAGAATGATTAAATAATTTTCCACCCTTCCTATTATTAATTAAAATTTATGAACAGTTTCGATGGATAAAATTAAAGTTAAAAATTCGTCAAAAACTTTTTATGATTATTTTATTATTATTATACTATGATATTTATTAATTATCACTTTTATGGGTTTTTATCATTTTTATAATTATTTTATTATTATACTATTATATTTAATAATTATAACTTTTTATGATTTTTTGTCATTGGCATGAAATTATTTTAATATTATTATACTGTTATATTTATTTATTATCACTTTTTATGATTTTTCGTAATTATTTTATGGTTATTAGATGATAAGGGTGATAAATATATGACAGGGGTGACAAATATATGCTAAGGAAGGGTGACAAATGGATCATATAGGTTCAAATGAGTTACTAAGGGTGACAATGGATCATATGGGTGACAAATGAGTTACAAAGGGTGACAAATGTGTTAGTAAGGGTGACAAATAGCTCATGTGGGTGACAAATGGGTTACTAAAGGTGACAAATCGCTCGTATAGGTGACAAAATGAGTTACTAAGGATGACAAATAGGTCATATGATATGGTGTAACATATAAATGATAGAGGTGGGCTGAGTCGACTCCATGCCAAGATATATGGAGTCGACTCCATGACAAATGGGTCATAAATATTTCGTGGTGACAAATAACTTGACAGATGAGGGTGATATTTATGAGTTTCTTATCATTTATGATATTTTTCTATCATTTTTCTATTTTTTGTTAATGTTGTATTTATTAATTATCAATTTTATGATTTTTTAGTCATTTTCACAAGTATTTTGTTATTATTGTATTTATTGGTTATCATTTTTATGATTTTGTGTCATTTTTACAATTATTTTAGTGTTATCATATTTATTGATTATCATTTTTATCATTTTTTATTATTTTTATAATTATTTTATAATTATTATATTTATTGAATATCATTTTTATGGTTTGTTTGTTATTTTCTTGCCTAGGTAACAAATTATTGTATTTATTGATTATCTTTTTTATGATTTTTTATTATTATTATCCTTTTTTCTCTTTTGGGTTCACCTTCCGTATGTGAGAGCAGTAGGGTGAAATGAATGATAAGGGTGATGAATGCATATTAGTGGTGATAAATAAGTTGACAGAGGTAACAAATGCACATTAGTGGTGACAAATAGGTTGACAGGGGCAACAAATGCACATGAGGGGTGACAAAAGGCTCTTAACGGTGAAAAATGCACAAAGGCGACGGCTCCCAAGGGCAAAGGCGACGGCTCCTACATGCTAAGAGTGAAAAATACCTATTAGTGGTGACAAATAGATTAACATGGGCGACAAATGCGTATGAAAGGTGACAAATGGATGGTTAAATGTGAAAAATGAATGGTTTAGGTGAAGAATATATAGCTCAGGTGAAAAAGAGGTGGCTAAGGGTGAAAAATGAGTGCTAGGAGTGACAAATAGATGACAAGGGTGAAAAATAGATGGTTAAGGGTGACATATGGACCATAAATGTGACAAATGGATGGTTAAGGGTGAAAAATAGATGGGTAAGGGTGACAAATGACTTGTTAAGGCTAACAAATGACTAACAGAGGTGACAAATAGGATATTAAGGCTAACAAATAGCCAAATGATGGTTAAGGGTGAAAAATAGATGGGTAAGGGTGACAAATGACTTGTTAAGACTAACAAATGGCCAACAAAGATGACAAATGGGTTATTAAGGCTAACAAATAGCCAACAGAAGTGACAAATGGGTTATTAAGGTTAACAAATAGCCAACAAAGGTGACAAATGAATTGTTAAAGTTAACAAATAGCCAACAGAAGTGACAAATGGGTTATTAAGACTAACAAATAGCCAACAGAGATGACAAATTGGTTGTTAAGGCTAACAAATAGCCAACAGAGGTGACAAATGGGTTATTAAAGCTAACAAATAGCCAACAGAGGTGACAAATGATTTGCAGAATATACAATATAGATCGAAGGGCAAGGCAGAAGGCCCATCCGGCCCATTCGGCCATCCGGCCCATTCAAATTGTTCTTTTCTTCTCTTTTTTGTATTGGGCTTGGCCCCCCTTTTCACTCTTTTTTTTATTCATTTCTATTTTTTTGTGTGCCAACAAACACATGCACAGCCGTTGCGACCATATAATTGATCTCACATAGGTAATTGATCTCACATATGTATACGGTCTGGCATATGCACTATGATCTCTTGGCTTACACACAATGTAATCATTTTTTTCCCAATAGAAATAAGTAGTTTATACATCAAAATTCTCGATGTCATTGTACATTTCCTCTTCTTCCTCAATCAACTCCATGAGTAGTTGATTTAATACTACATCATAATTTATACATATACAAGACGATGAATAAAGGGAGGAATAATGAGAGCATGTATTGCCCATCAAATTTAAAGTTACTGATCAAACACATTGATACCAAAATACAATTTATGTTTCATTAAAACAAACAAAGGGATCCTAATGATGAACTATGAGCATGAAGATAACCCTACGAATATTAGAAATAACATAAAGACACATAGCATAAGTAGGACAATGATGATGCATGACATCGAGGGGATTTCCATCGGCATCTTATTTCTTAGTTGGGGAGGGATGACATCAATTGACTTGGATGGTTGCAGTGAACTAGAACCATGCATTGTGGTTGAATTGTCATTGCAGGTAGTCAAGACCCCATAATAAGCATGTTTTGCCTCCTCCATAGAATATAATCCCTTACACTGAGCTCCTGGATATCCATTAACTTGAGCGTAACACTCTAGCCAAGTGCAATATATACCAGGTGCTCAACCAACCCACACTACATAACAATTATATTTTCCCATGTCAGTAGGTTTTCAGAAGCCTGCCCAAAAGATTTGCACAGGATAGAGTATCATCAACCAAAGTCTAAAGATGCGAAGATACATTTATGGAATTATAGATAAATTTAAAATAATCATTAACAATAAAACAAGAAGGAAGAAGTGAAATGTAAATACATTTAAATCCGCATAAGACTACAACATGCTAAGGATGCCTTTTAGGCATTCTATAATCAGAGTGGAGGCATGAGACACTTACTTGAGACCACATGCTAAGGAAGCCTTTTAGCCATTCTACTACATAACTGTGGTATGTATTTATACATATATGAAAGATGCATTACATCGACTAAAATAAGCATCACTGTGGCATGAAATTTAGGTATATTAGAGATGTAATTTGAAACAACCTCATGGGTAAATCGCAACTCCTTACGACTAAGAAATGAAAACTACATCTTAATTAAACCGCATTATATTGGTGTGCATAAATGACCCTTCATATAAACTAAATAGATCATCCAACATGGAAAATAGGGAAAAATCGATTAAACCACATCTAGATGTCACATACAAATATATTTTAAACAAGGGATAAAATGGGTGGAAAGGACAGCATCACAGAGCAACTGAGAAACTATATTGAGGTAGAAAGGATAGAAGGCCAAACCAGTGAATGTGTGGTTTGTTTGAGGCCACCGATGATACAATTGACGCCATCGAAGCCACGGGTGACAGAGCTCGCAAAGAAGAAAGCCGCCCAATGTCGGCTCTGCAGATGCTAGCAACCATCGCTTGGCTTCTTATAGACACATGGAACCCTACATTTATAGAGAGGTGAAGCGGGAAACCTGTAGCATCGAAAGGATGTAAGAAGAATCTCGAGAGGGGAAAAAGGCGGTCATCGGAGGAGGAATCGACGTCGTCGCATCTCGTCGGGGTCAGAAGAACTGCAACCCTAGCTAGGCTTAGTTATGCAGAGGAGGAGGACCTGCATTAGTCCTCCTCGGTCCTCTCTCGAAGACTCAGCACATTGCAAACCCTAGTCGGAGGGCATGCGGAGGGAGGAGCTGATGAAGTGGAGAAAATGACACCGCCTGCCCTTATCTACATTTTCTTAGCTAGTCATTTTAAAAGGGGTTGATCTATTCACCCCCCCTCTAGATCCGCCTTACACACTTATCATCCATTTGTCAGTCATAAGGCCTATTTGTCACCCTTAGGTTCAATAGCCGTCGCCTTAGCCTTTTTCCAGTTATGCCTTGGCCGTCGCCTTAGACATTTGTCACCGCTAGGTGTATATTTGTTACCACTAAAGTGGCATTTGTCACCCTTACTGCATATTTATCACTCTTACTACATGAGCAGCCGTTGCCTTCTTTTGTCTCCAGTAGCTGCTTTCTTTGACCTGGATCACTGTAGCTGACTAGTCTATCCATTAACTTTTGACTTTGATTGGGTCTTCATGACTTTAGTCAACAGAAAGTTGAGCTTGGCTGGAGTATTCTTTTACTGGCGTTGACTTTGACTAGTCAACATTTACAGCCGTTGCACTTTGTTTGAGTCCCTTCGTTGTCCACCTGATTGCTGTAGAAACTCTTGATACACTGTTCATATTTTTGTCCTCTTGTGAACTTGACTCCTTCTTTCAGCTCCTTCTGCTTTTCATTTGTTAGCTCTAGGATCTCTTTTTCACCCTTACCAGTGTATTTGTCTACTCTGCAGATCTAGTTGTTGCCACTGAGCTTTGTGTTTGAATGGATGAGGTCGAGGCACAATGTTACCAGGTCGAGGCAGTGTGTAGCAGGATGTGGTTCATATCCTTTCGCGTCGGGTCATCTGTTAGCTGCTTCAACCTTGTTAGCTTCATGAAGGGTTCCGAGCTGAGTGCATCGATGCACTTCACAGATACATCGAAGCACAGACTTCAAATTCTGACTTCATGCTTGATGCATCGGTGCAGCTATTTTGATGCTTCGACGCAGTGTGACTGGTTGAAAGGTTTTGTTCTTAGTGCGTTGGTGCACTAGATGAGAATTGAGATAATGCGTCGATGCATTGGCCTTGTGGCTTCGATGCTTTGCTGACTTCAAGATTCTGAGGTTGGCTTCTGCAGTCAGAAGTGCGTCGAGGCTGGCTTGCCTTGCCTTGACACTCCTGTGTCCAAAACCTTTAAACAGAAACTATTGAATGAAGAATTTGTTCTTCAACGTTGACACTCTTCCTTTGATGCTTCGACCTATTGTATTCAAGACTTGAAGCTGTGTCTGCTTTAGTCTCTCCTGTTAACACAAACGTATTAACTTTTAGGATCTGATCAATCAGTTCAGCCTTAATGATCTATAGTATGTCATCATCAAAACCAGAGAACACAATATTCTCCCCTTTTTGATGATGGCAACTATTGGTCATTAAACCAGCTGTCAATTTTTAAGCCAAGATTTTATAAGGCAATCTTTTTATCAGTCATTAATGATGAGTTAGAAAAAAAACTCTGAAGTCTATGTGTCAAAACACTCTTGCTGAAATCATGTCATTTAATTGTATAGTAGTGTGAAGAAAGTACACAAGGATTTTACATGTTCAAAAACCGCTTCACCACATACATACAAACCACATACATAGTTTAACCTCTTTGAAGATCAAAGGAAGAAATCATCCTCCAATCCTAAGAGGAATTCACTGTGATGTGTTGGAGCAGAAGTTGCAGCGTCACCTTCTCTGAAGACCAATAGTATATTGAACTGAAGTATAAGGATGACATATGAGCTGCTAGAAGTAACAAATGTTCTGCTAAGGGTAACAAATACTCTGCTAGTGATGACAAATGGTCACCTAGTGGTGACAAATGGATATTGGCGATGGCTCAAGGCAAGAAGGAAAAGGCTAAGGCGACGGCTTTCTCGCCTAAGGCTGACAAATGGATGGTTAAGACTGTAAAATAGACAATAGGGGTATAAAATGTCTCTTACGGCTGACAAATAGCCTGTGAAGCTTTATTTCAGATTAACGTGTGTCTACCACACGCCTAGCTCGAAGGCCAGGTTCTTGGCATGTGAGCCGATGTGAGCACATGATGGGCACGTGATCGGAGGGTACACTGTCAGTATTGCTAACAACCCTGTTCAACATGATTGTACAAAACACATGGTCTTAGCTAGGGGTATTTTAGTCACATCTAAGATTAGGGCTGTTGCCCTGGTCTTATTAATAAGATGGATGGGTGGTGGCTATGATTAACACAAAAAGGGATAACCGCCACCTGTGTTTTGGCCTTCTCGGTGTGTTCTACTCTTCTTCCTCCTCCTGTTCTCCTGTTCCTAGCTGCAACAATAAACACATATTTGTCAAAACAGGCATGCCACATTCTGAGATTTGAGACGTGAAATTGTTTAAGATCTTATATTTCCGAAGGTAATGAGTTTGGCCCCAAATCGGGCTCTAATCATATTATAATCACCCTCAGTAAATGTCCATGATGTCTCCCTCTTCCTTGACAATTCATCAACATATTTCAGTACATAAATGGCACCGTTAAGGCTTCCATCTGCCTGTTGGGGACATTCATTGTTGAACACAAGTTTCCATTCATCAACTCTCTCGAATGTCCCATATTCCTTCAGTAACCCCCGTACAACTGCAGCATGCAAAGGAAATATTTGACATTATTAAGGAATAATTAATAGACACATTATAAATATCTTTAATACATGTACATGGATAAGAAAAAATACCCATTTTGTTATAGTGGCATGATGGATGGCCATGCCTCTCATGGAATTGTATGAGACAAAGCGGTGATTCTCCGTGTCAATAACAAATAGATGCCAGTGATTACTTGAGTGTAACACGAAGAATAAATATTTGTTCTGCTGCAGTTGTGATAATTTATCATTCTCGTAGCAGCATTGCAACAATTCCATGGTTTTTGCGTCGTTGGCCACTGTCTTGCTGTTGATGTGATTCACTACAATGGTGGGAAAACAAACCCACCAATGAAAGATGCCAGATTCATTGCATATTTAGTGGAGGAGATACATCATGGCGTCGATCACCTGCAAACAATCATGATTCTATTAGCAGTAGAAACATAAGTTTAGGGTAGGGCGAGGCGTAAAATTGCACAATTATGAAAGAAAGTACCATATCATCTATCATTTGGCCGTATAATAGATCAATGACATGATGACATTTCAAAACAATCCCGTTCTGTAATACAAATATGGGGCCACTATATTGGATAAAAATTTTCATGGTAGTTAGAGTAAGGTGAATCAAGATAATTACAGAAACTATAAGAGGATAACTTACTCAATATCCCCCGAGGCACAAGTATCAATGAATTCATTCACAATCTTGTTATCTCTCGGCTTCAGCCGGCCTTTACAGATCCAATCACTCTGTAGGAGCTTTTTGATCTGGTCGGCTTCATCTCCCTTCTACATTTATGCAGATATACTAATCTTAGATTCTATACTGTAAGAAGTAGGATCAACGCACACTCACCTTCTTCTTCCCCCTCGCTATTTTCTTTGCAGGTGCCCTTGGTCTCTGTTGCACCCGAAATTATCTCAAGTTACTTTGAGAAATTGTTGCTATGCAACGTTCGACGAGAAGAACGGCGTATCGTCAACACCGTCGAACTACGGAGTATCTCCGTGATTTAGGGTTCATCGATCCGATAATATTATCATGGTCGACATCACAGCGAGAAGGTTGATAAGGAAGAAACATGCGTATACCGGTTAGAGTAGTCGAGCAAGTGTATCACACGGCACAGATGGGCATAAAGCTTCCTCCCTATGCGGTGACGAACGGCCAGATAAACAAACAATACTCCTTCCACCGATGCGATGTTGCTACGCTGCGAAGGAGCGATCTCCCTGGGATATATAACTCCACCACGGCTCTCCTCTAACCCAGGACGACGAAAACAGAGCGGAACGGCGTTGAGAGGGGTCAAAATGCGCCCAGAGGGGTCAAAAAAGTACCCGTATCTGTCTGTGATGAAGCCTGTCAGGTCAGCCTCCCGCAAGAGCACCAGCGGGGTCAGGCGCAGGAGCCAGTGGGGCCAGGCGCACAGGCTGCCTCCAGCGGGGTCAGGCGCACCGTGAACTGCAGTAGCCAGCGGGGTCAGGCGCACAGGCTGGGAAGTCCGTGAGCCAGCGGGAACAATAACCTCCGTCACGTCCGGGGTGGAACTACCAGCGGGGCCAGGCGCACAGGCTGCCTCCAGCGGGGTCAGGCGCACCGTGAACTGCAGTACCAGCGGGGTCAGGCGAAGGAGCCAGCGGGAACAATAACCTCCGTCACGTCCGGGGTGGGTTGGAGAAGGTTGTGGGGTATGGTCACCCCACTCTTCTCCCCCCCGGGAGTTCCGGTCACCTCCCGGGCCAATGGTGATTTTAAGGGAATTGTCACCTCCTTGTTCACTTCATATGCAACTCTTCAAGTGATTGGCTTGTGCGGTTGGCTTGCGTGGTTGATTCTCGGGTCAGCGGGGTCATTTAGCCTCTTTTGACATCCAGAGGGGTCAAAGTGATCTTTTGCCACCCCACCTTGACAGAATCGGGGCAAATTTGTTCGTTTGACCCCTCTAGGCCCTCCCGCCTTCTATAAATAGACCCTAAGGGTCCAAGTGGAGAGGAGAGAAATCTACAACCTACGAAGCCACCAAGCATCCAGAGGAGTTTGTTTTGTTTGTCTTGGCCTGTGAGGGGTAAGTCCCCAGGTCTTGTACTTATGCCCCTACGGAGTATTTTTGTAATTACGCCCCTTAGTGGGCCATATTGGTAATTATGTCCCTCAGCGAGCCGTGTTTTGTAAGTCTTTACGTCCCGGGACGACTAAGTTATGTGGTTCTATCCCTATAATGACGGAATTACAAAAAATGTCCTCTCCGGGACCATAAGAGACAAAAATCCTGTAATTTACAGTTATACATTGCAATCTTTTGTAATTCGGGATACACCCCTACTTCCTGCGTTGGTGCGGATCTTTATATAGTCGACAACTCGCCGACAACCCTTGTACCTATTTGGGCCATAAATGCAATCTATGACTTCATATGTCTTTTTTATGCATTGACTGGGGAAAATTACAAGAAAACCCCCGACTTGTCAAAATTGCATATAAACCCCTCCTTCGACCAAATTGACATTTTGTGTCTTCTACAAGCCCCTTATCAGTCCTTTGGTTCGGAAACGTTGTTAGCGTAGTCCAACACCTGGGTGCCACCTCAAACCTAAGTCTGCATAGGGTGGTAAAATTACCAAAATACCCCTGTAACCTAAAAATGGCCTAGTAGCCTCCTAAAACCCTCCAGAAAGAGCCTCAGCGCCTTGGGGAGTCAGGGATCCAGTCCTACTTCCATTCCAGCCCAAAAATTTCAGCAATGCCCTTGGCCTGGGAAAATTACCAAAATACCCCTGGGTTGGTAAAATTACCAAAATACCCTCGGGATCCTGAAAACTCCTCTTCACTTCAAAAGTGCCTATGGCTCCCGTATATTTACGTCTCTATTCCTAAATCTTAGGGTTTTGCTCAGACTTAGCCCTAATTCTATTCACTTGGTGGTGGTAAATGAGTGGTCATGGAGAGTCTCTCGAGTGAGCCTACCCTCCACATCAGAACTCCTGTAGAAGCCTTTTGGGACCTCTTTGACAGTTAAACAAAGGTGTTCGGACGTTAGGCCGATGTAAATCAACACTGACTCCGGTCAGTGGGGAAAGGTCCAGCACTCGAACCCAAATCGTCTGATACTATGCGCACCCACGCTTTTCAAAAAGAACAAAGATCTCCATTTTATCTACGATAAAATATTTTTTTTTCGAGATTTTTTCCGTGTCTCACAGACTGGCACGCCCGGTGGGACCTTTCCTGCCTTTCTTCTTTCTGTTAAAGAAAGTCATCTAAACCTTCTTCAAGGTTCTGATTACCCCTCTTCCTCTTACAGGACGGGAAGAGGAGGGCACATCTCTTTGTTCATTTGAGAGTTCTTTGTGCATCTGCACGCCACTCCGTTCGTGCTACGCACCACCACCACCAACAGCAGCAACAGCAGCGATGGCAGCCGTCACCTACGGCCCCCAAGTTGTTGCCGATCATGCCAGGTTCAGATACCTGGCAACCCCGATCGTTTTTGGTGACTTCCCAGTGGTAATCGGCTCGCCATTTTTCCTGGGCGTTGTGCCCGTGGTTGAGGTCAGCTCAGCCACGGCTGTGACAACAGTCGCTGAGGGTGTTAGGCCCTCTACTGCAGCAACCCGTCGGGTTCGCCCGGTCAAGAAGACAACTGTCGGGGGCGTCAGGCCCTCGGCTCCAGCAACCGACCGGGTCAGTCCGGTCAACAAGACCATCACTAGGGGTGTTAGGCCCTCTACTGCAACAACTGGCTGGGTCCGCCCGGTCGACAAGGCAACTATCGAGGGTGTCAGGCCCTCAACCTCAATTGCTGGTCGAGTCCGCTCGGCTAAGAAGACAACGGTCGGGGGCGTCAGGCCCTCGGTCTCAACAACTTGCCAGGTTAGTCCGGTCAACAAGGTCGTCTCTGAGGGCGTCAGACCCTCGGCTTCGTCGATTGGTCGGGTTCACTTGGCCAAGAAACCAATCGCTGAGGGTGTCAGACCCTCTGCTACAGCATCTGGCTGGGTCCATCCGGTCAACTCCTCAACTGTTAAGGGTGTCAAGCCCTTCATCCCGACGACCAGCCGAGTTCGCTTGGCTGCTATGTCAACGGCCGAAGGTGTCAGGCCTTCTGCCCCAGCTGTTGGCCGAGTCTTCTCGATCAATCAAATCACTGCTGGCGTTGCCCTTGCTCAACGGAGGCAACGCCGTCGCCATAACGGTCCCAACTCCAATGCGGCCATCCTCAGAGGTGCTGCCCCTGCTCAATGGGGGCAACGCTGCCGCCGTCAGGATGACGCCATGCCTATGGCGGGCGCCACCACTGCCGCCCCTGCTCAACGGGGGCAACGCCGTAGCCGTAAGGGTGCAAAGCCCGAAGCGGCTGTCTCTCGCTCCGGCAAGACTATAATTGTCGGAGACATCCACATCCGGCTCGATGGAGGTGAGCCGATCCTGCCACGGGATCGTCACGTCCCGACTATTCCTACCTCCAACCGCTTCGAGCCCCTCCGGCAAGTCCGGGAGGATGGAGCGAAGAAGAAGAAGTCTGCCGTACCGGCGGCAATCCAGGGCCCTCTGCAACGGCCCAAGCCACGAGCTCCCCGTCCAAGGATAGGGGGCAACCCAATTGAGGAGCGCCAGCTCCATTTGAAGAAGATCTGGGTCACCAAGGAAGAGGCCCGAATCATAAGGCGCGCGAGGGCGGAGGAGCCCTTCTGCATGTCGGAGCTTCAGCGAATGCGGAGTCCGCCAAGCACTGAGGCCTCGACGTCTGCGGGATTTACATCTCAACCCCTATGGGGGCAAAAGCGCCGAGGAGCCGGCAAGAAGGTGCGGCCGACCTCCCCTTGGACTAGTTCCATGCACACGGAGGAGGATTACTCCCCTCAAGCATCTACATCCCGAGTGTCTATCTTCGACAGACTTGGGAGGCCGCCCAAGCCGGAGCGACAACCGCCCAAGAAAAACGGGTGGTCCAGGTGACCGATGACACCGTCAAAGTGTTCACCTGTTACGCCACCTCCGACGAAAAACAGCCTGAAGGCACCTCGAGGGAACTCAATCAGCCTCTTCAATACTCGAGGAGGTCAAGGTCCGGGTCCGGGTCCCGGGGCCTGGCACAAATACAACAAGCGCTGGCCGCCGATACATCTCAGCCCGAGCTGGCACGGCAAGAAGAGCGCCAGGAAGACATCCACAGTGTTGATGAGGACAGTCACTCCCGGCACGAAGAAGAGCAGGGGGAAGAGCCACGGGCCCCCACACTGGAAGAGCTTCGACGGGAGAACCTAGAGCTCAAGAACCTGCTACAGTCGCTCTTGCGCGAAAAGGAGGTTCATGCCCCACCTCAGGCGACACCGGCTGGAGCGGATCAGCCGCCTTCTCCCATTCCAGCAGCAGCCAATGCCTCTGTCACCGCTGCAAGACTCCCACTGGCAGTGGACTTCGAAGTCCCGCCGCATGAAGTCAATGCGCGGTCATCTGTTACTCCTGCTGCGGAAAGCCTCATGGCGCAGAAGCAAATGATCGAACGCATTGTAGAGGCAAAGTTTGCTCAACATGGGGAGGGAGTGGCCACCGTTGATTTGTACAGCGTGCCTTATCCCCTTCGTCATCAATTTAAGAAGCTTCCGCCTGACTGCCCGAATGCCCCGAAGCTCCAGAAGTTCAACGGGCAGGGCTCTCCGCATGAACACTTGGCCTATTACATGACGGCCATGGGTGAATTAGCCCTGGAAGAGGCATATTTGCTGCAGTATTTCACCACGTCCTTGACTGGCATCGCCTTCCAATGGTATTCAAGGTTGAAGCCCAACTCAGTATCTGATTGGGCTGATATGTAGAAGAAGTTTGTCGACCGCTTCCAAATGGTCGAACGTAAAGTCTTTCTAGCAGAGCTTTGTTCCCTTCGACAGAAGAAGGGTGAAACATCATTGGACTTCATCAAGCGATGGAGGGATGTCATCATGCGCGGCGATAACCCTTCGACGCCTGAAGATGCAATCACCATCTGCCGCAGGGGTCTCTCGGCAGAAGTCAGTGAAAAGCTTCTGGGCTCCAATATCAGAAGCTTTGGCCAGTTGAATACAGTGGTGGCGGAGATTGAGATGTTCTTTGCTGACCACCCTACACAAGCTTCTGCCAAAGGCAAATCCTCCAAAGACCGTTTGACTAGCGGTAAGGAGGTGAATGTCGTCGACTTCTCCCCGACGAATGGAGATAAAGGGGAAGGAAAGTCCAAAGGAAAGGGCAAGAAGTCTGATGACAAGGCAAGCGCGTCTCGGTTGGCAGAGAACATGAAGACGCCTTATTCCTTCAGGAAAGAGCATACTAAAATGCTCTTTGATCTATGCATGAAAGAGCAGCTCATCACCCTACCAGATCCGCGGAAGCCCGCGGAGGTGGATAAAACGGATGATCCTACCTATTGTGTGTATCACCGAAGGTTGGGTCACACCATCGGCGATTGCTATGTCTTCAAAAACATAGCGGAAGAGCTCATTCAAAAAGGTTTGGTAAACATGCCGGGCCATGCAGTCGACCCACCACAGCCGCATGCTTGGGGTCGATCGAATCGGTCAGCTAATGTGATCCATATGGTGGCAATGGCTTCGAGCTCTAATGCCTCCGAGGCTGGGCCTTCAAATCGACAGTCTGCCATCGTTCCGGAAGCCGCTCCTCCCGCATTCCCTGAATGTTTAGCACTGCGGAGGGCTATTCGGACGATTCGAGGGGAAGTCCGGCAATTGCAATTGGAACAGAGGCGCCTGCTGCAGTTCTTGGAGAGCATTGATGAGCAGTTGGCCACTTTCCCCTTCGGTCCATTTGCCGGGGGGTTAGCTCCAGCCCACATACGGGAGACGGGTGTATCACCTACCGACCGGGCTTCGCTCAGGGGTTGGTTCTCTGAAGAGTCCTCAGATTCATCTGAAGATGAGGAGGACTCACTGGAAGGTGAGGAGGCTCCACTTCAAGTCAAGCTCACAGAGAAGTTATACTCCTTCCCTTGCGAGAAGACTCCAAATATCTTCTTCGTTTGCCAGCGGGCTGGACTCATAAGCCCGTCACCCATGGAGCAGACACCAGGTGCTGCTTTTCATCAGGGCTATTGCCCCGTATCATGAAGTTGTTGGTCATATTATCCACAACTGTGAGCCGTTCAAATACCTCGCCGAGGACCTAATCAGGCGAGGGAAGGTCAATATGGGCGAATTCCTAGTCGACCCACCACAGCCGCATACACAGAGGAATCTTCATTTCTCCGTCAATGTCATTCACGCTGCAACAGCCTTCCAGTTCCCCGAGTTACAGAAGGAGGGAGTCAGTTCCCAGGGAGCCAGTTCCCAATCGCGCAAGTCCACATTATGGTATCTAGGGTGGCGACCATCTCATTAGTGTTCTTTCCCTAAGGAGGACACTGAGAAGATTTTTGGCAAACTTTTGGAGGATGGTTGGGTGCTGACACATGACCCGCCGTCATATTACAATGAGACGGCCAAGAGGCACCCCCGCTATTGCAAGTATCATGCAAGGGTGTCTCACCCCACTCGACAATGCCCAGTGGTTCAGGACTTCATTGAAGCCCTCATAGAGAGAGGGGTTGTCGATACTCAGGGAAACTCCATGACAAGGTTGCGTCTTGCAGAGGCCGCCAGGGAGACTCTCCAACAGGTTCGACGAGAAACTGAGGCTTTCTCCCGATTAGCCCGACCATGTGAGCCTACGGAAACTGATGAATTTCCATTACTCACTAAAGGCAAGGCCACCTATAAAGGGCCTAAGGTCCAGAACCCAGGAAGCCAAGCCGCAGGAGAGAGTTCCAAGGTCCTTCCCAGGTCGAGTCCGCTTGGCATCGTCATAAGAGAGAACTCTCGGCCAAATAACAAAGGCAAGGCCAAGGCGTCAGAGCCTTCAGCCAAAGTTCCTGCCAAGTCAGCAAGGCCATTAGTTGTGGAAACGACTCAATTTCTTGAGCCTACGAAGACCCCAGTTAAGGGCTCTGTCAGTCCAGCGAGGCCGCTAATTATAGAAAGGCCTCAACAGCTCAAGCAAGGGCCTTAGCAGCTCAAGCAAGCCAATCCAACCCAAGCAAAGTCGGTGGGACTAAAAAGTCCCCAGAGGCTCCACTATGGACTGGCAGAGTTCCAGGAGTTTCCTCCTGAAATAATTGCTCAGGCAATCAATGCCACCTTCCAGCCTCAGCCGGAGGAGGCCATTTGGACTAAGGTTGTCCCCAGAAAAAGCCGCGGCAGTAAGGCCCCTAAGGAGCCAGCCCGGAGCAAGAAGCAAAATTCTGGGGGCAAGCGAGTCCCACCGCCAAAGCAAACTCCTCTCTCTTCTCAGGAGGCGGCCCGCCAAAAGAAGCAGGAGAAGAATCGCAGGAAGAATTTGAAGAGGAGGTTGAAGAAGCAAGCCGAGCAAGCAGCTGCTATGGAGGCTGCTAAGGAGCCAACTCCTCTACAAAGACTTCAAAAGCTCATAGATGAGCTGGAGGAGTACACTCCCCCTCATCCCACCAGGGTCGTCACTCTAGACGAATATATTCCCTAGGACAAGCTTGGGCGCAAAGCCCATCTTCTGCAATGGCTCCGAGAAATGGTTCACCGTCTTGAAGAAGGTGAAGACTTCCCAATCCCGGAGGAGCTCTCCTTATTCTATAAAGATGAGGAGCTCACTGTCGAGATGCTCGAGGAAATGCTGCAAGAGCTCTCCTACAACATGGTGGCGATTCCGCTGCCTGACAACATTTACTGTCCTGCGGTCGATAGCACTGGAGGCAAGGCTCCTATGGCGACATATCAGCGTCGCGTGGCAAGAAATGGCCGGGGACGTGGCCGAGGTCGTGGCCGAGGACGTGGACGGGAAGGTCCCCCGACTCTTGATCGGGTCATAATATTCAGAGGGGAGAAGCCGGGTCTTGTCCCAGAAACCCAAGTTCGGGGAATCCCTTTCATCCTCAGCCCCTCAGAGGGTTCAGGCCCCACCTCAACGGCTAAGCCGGGTGGCGTCCCTTTCACAATCACATCCTCTGATGAAGAAGAGGAGCCAGCCAAATCGCCAAAATGCGAGAAGGCGTTAGAGCAGGTCGGCCCCTCCAACGGGGATGAGCCCGCATGCCCAGCAGATCCTTCTAATGAAGACCAGCCTGAGGAACTTTTGCCACCTCCGGAGGAATCCTTGGCACCGCTATTCCAAGAAAATGCGGAGGGTCAGGATGGGGAGGAGCACCCTTCTAAGCGGGAGAAACCTCGCCAGGCATCAAAGACCCTGGCGGAGATCATCCCGCCATTTGACAAGACCCGTGCTCGGGCGGATCGCAAAATCATTCATCATATGAAGCGGTTCCCAACAAATGTCACCATCTGGGAGGCCATCGCCTGGAGCAAGGATCTTCGAGAGGCTCTGGTCAAGATACTCCAAGACCCGGAGGCATATGAAGCCCATGTTGCAGAGTTGCAGGCCCAGGCGTATGAAGCACTAATAGCCAACATCTCCTTCACGGACAAAGACATGTTGCTGTCCTCTCCGTGCCATAATCGTCCCTTATATATGTGGGGGACGATCAATGGACATGATGTGAATCGCATCCTGGTTGACGCCGGAGCAGCCGTCAACATCATGCCTCTGAAGACTTTCAAGTCCCTATACTTGGCACCTTATTTACAAAAGGTGACTGATGTCAAGATCTCGGGATTCAATCAGGGTTCCGAGGAAGCGCTTGGTTGGGTTGTAGTCAAGCTAGCTTTGGGCGATTTTGCCACTCAGGCGACATTTTATATCATCAACTCCGACACATCTTACAAGATGCTGCTTGGAAGACCCTGGCTTCATGAGAACTGGGCTGTTCCTTCAACTCTGCATCAGTGCATTAAATATGCCAAGGAAGGGGAGCAACATACGGTCTTCGTAGACCAGGCCCCGTTCCACCCCAATGAGTGCCATCTGGCCGATGCTTCACTATATTTTGGGAAGCCCACTTTAACAATCCCCGAGTCTTTAAAAGATAAAGGGAACCAAAAGGTGGACCCTAAAGTTGAAGAAGGGCAGCTCTTCACTGTCAACCAAGACATGATAAAGCTGCACAGGTTGAGCCTCAGTGTCGCCTCCAAGCCAACTCAACCAGAGAGGTGAAGTGTTGACTTTGAAGCCAACCTCATCAGCCGGGTCATTGACGGGAGTATCTCCTTACCGCCTAAGTGTCTTCAACTCTCATCCCAACGGGAAGAGTATGAGGTGGAGCAGCTGAAGACCTTCACAGTCTCCTATCAACGGAGAAGGAGACGTAACAAAGGCAAAGTGGACAAGCCGATCATCTTTTATAAAGGTGACTTAGTCCCACCTTGCCCTCCTGAAGATGACTTCGGCTGGGATACCCCCACCGATGTGGCGCCAGAGCCAGTCCAGTAGATGGACGATATGCCAGAGTATATCAGGGAAATGTGCAAAAAGTAGCACATCCCGCAAACTCTGGACCCTGCACGAGCGGCATATTTCCATCAACTGTGGAACCCTCCGCAGGTCCGTGGGCAACCTCCCTTCTCCCGCAAAGATACAAGGGGCCTTGGCTATGACCAGGAGACGGACTTCGAGGTCCACTTTGCAGTCAACACCATAGGACTGCTACCTCTCCATCACGGGTAAGCAGAAGCTGAGCCTAAGATTGATGATTCTGTAAGGGCATCCGGTGATGTGTCTGCCACACCATCACCTTCATTAGGAGTCAACAATGATCACCCTTCAGAGGGTAGAGCAGCTCAGCCTGCTAACCATCAACATGATGAAACCAGTCCTTCGACTTCAAGCCACGAGCAAGAGCCCTTCGAAGAATTTGAAGTCTATAAAGCAAACACTCATGATGAGGGAGACTTCGTCGACCTCCAACCAGCTCCACCAGAGCTTGAAGACGGTGGTCAGGCAACTGTGGACGAGTTGATTGAGATGAATCTCGGAAGCAAAAGTGACCATCGTCCCACCTTCATAAGTGCTCTCCTCAGCGAGGAAGAAAGGCAGTCGTATCGACAGCTTTTAGAAGAGTTCAGGGATTGTTTCGCCTGGACTTACAAAGAAATGCCCGGGCTCGACCTTTCTATGGCTGAACATGAGCTGGCAATACTTTCAACAGTCAAGCCAGTCAAGCAAGCTCAAAGGCGTATGCGCCATGAGCTGGAGATAAAGGTCAATGCTGAGGTTGACAAGATGCTCAACGTGGACTTCATAGAACCTTGCATGTACCCTGTATGGCTCGCCAATATAGTCCCTGTCAAGAAGAAGAATGGCCAAGTCCGAGTCTGCATCGACTTCAGGGATTTGAACAAAGCATGTCCAAAGGATGACTTCCCTGTCCCAATCACTGAGACAATGGTTGATATGACCACTGGTCATGAAGCCTTATCTTTCATGGATGGATCGTCGGGCTATAATCAAATTCGCATGGCCGTCAAAGATAAAGACCATACGGCTTTCCGATCTCCTAACGGGATCTTCAACTACAAAAGGATGCCGTTCGGTCTCAAGAATGCCGGCGCAACCTACCAAAGGGCAATGACCAAGATCTTCGACGAGATGCTACATGACCTTGTCGAATGCTATGTCGATGATCTGTTCGTCAAGACAAAGAAGCGGGAGGATCACTTAGCTGACCTGCGTCGAGTCTTTGAAAGGCTTCGACAATTTCAACTCAAGATGAACCCGATGAAGTGCGCCTTCGGCGTCTCCAGCGGCAAGTTCCTCGGCTTCATTGTCAGGTACCGAGGTATAGAAATCGATCCTGACAAAATCATGGCCATAAGAGGACTGCCTCCGCCCAAGAGCTTGACAGAGCTCAGATCTCTGCATGGTAGACTCGCCTATATTAGGCGATTTATTTCTAATCTCTCTGGAAGATGCCTACCTTTCGATAAATTGATGAATAAAGGAGCACCCTTCATATGGGACGAAGACTGCCAGAAGGCCTTCGAGCAAATTAAGGAGTATCTGCATACTCCTCTTGTCTTAGGGGCACCTGTCAGAGGGAAGCCCCTTGTCTTATATATTGCTGCCATGGAGGCCTCTTTGGGGGCTCTGCTAGCCCAGGTCAATGACGAGGGCAAAGAGCAGCCACTGTACTACCTCAGTCGGAAGCTGATCGGGCCTGAGCACCGGTACGCCCAAGAAACTGAGGCATTACCTTCTATCCCACCGGGTGGAGCTCATCTCAAAATGTGACCCACTCAAGTTTCTACTCAGCCAGCCTATCCTTTCTGGTAGGCTTGGTAAATGGGCACTTATCCTTATGGAGTTCGACATCACCTTCATCCCACGCAAGGCGATCAAGGGACAAGGGATGGCGGAGTTCTTAGCAGCGCACCCTGTGCCGGAAGATTCGCCACTCAACTTCGAGCTGCCCGATGAAGAGGTGTTGATGCCTTCTCAAGCCATTGGGGAGCATTCTGAAAAAGTCTCACCACAGATGGAGCCAGGCATCCTCACCCTTGATCTCCCACATTGGGAGGTATATTTTGATGGTGCCTCTCGAACAATCAAAAGGACCGGCGGCCTTACAAACTATGTCTCAGGCGCGGGGGTAGTCTTTGTATCTCCACAAGGCGGCATCCTCCACAACTCGTGCGCTCTCATGAAGTCGCTGACTAATAATGAGGCGGAGTATGAAGCGCTAATCATTGGGCTTCAACTGGCACTGGAGATGGACATCAAGTGCATCAAAGTGTACGGGGATTCTCAGCTCCTCATCCGACAAGTACTGGGCGTCTATGATGTCTGGAAGAAGGAGCTCGTCCCCTATCATGCAGCCGTCATGAGGCTCAAAGAAAAATTTTACCTATTTGAAATAGGCCATGTCTCCAGAGGCAGCAACTCCCAGGCTGATGCTCTTGCAAAGTTGGCAGCAGCCCTAAAACTCCCGCCTGAGGGAGAATTAAATATTACTGTCAGACACCGAAGGCTCATGCCAAGTGTGCTCGACGAAGAATCCGGCCTCACTATTTATGAGGTCGACAACATTCAAGAGGAGAATGCTCCCGAAGAAGAAGATTGGCGCGAGCCAATTATAAAAATAAAGAACGGTTGGCTCCCTCCTGATCGGGCTCAGAGGGTGCAACTGCTACGCAGGGCGACATCCTACCAGCTGATTGACGGTCTACTCTTTAGGCTTGTCCATGAAAAAGACCGATCGGTCCTCCTGCGGTGCCTTTCGTCCAAGGAGGTGAAGACCGTCATGCACGAGGTCCACTCCGGATTGTGTGGAGCTCACCAGGCAGGAGCTAAGATGAAAAATAGCATCAAGCTCAAAGGGTTCTACTGGCCCACCATGTACGAAGATTGTAATCAATATGCTCGTACATGTCATCAATGCCAAGCATTCGGCCCAGTCCCTCGGCGGCCACCTAACCCTCTCCATCCAACAACGCCTACTTGGCCATTTGCAGAGTGGGGTATGGATATTGTGGGACCATTCCCACCATCGTCCCAGGGGCACAAGTTCATACTCGCTGTCACCGATTACTTCTCCAGATGGGCGGAAGCCGTTCCACTACGAGAAGTTACAGGGGAGATAGTTGCTCGTTTTGTGCGGCACTATATCATATACAGATTCGGCACCCCCAGTCGGATTATATCTGATAATGGCACGCCGTTCAAGAATAAGACTGTTTATGCGATGGCGGCCAAGTTCCATATTGACTGGAGTGCATCGTCGGTCTACAATCCCCAGGCCAATGGGTTAGTCGAGGCCTTCAACAAAACCCTCTACAAGATGCTGTCCAAGATAGTAGGTGGCCGCAAACGGGATTGGGGCGAGAAGGTCCACGAAGCCCTATGGGCCTATCAGAATATTTACAAAACCCCCACGGGTTGCTCCCCATTCTCTTTGGTCTATGGAGCTGAAGCAGTGATCCCTGTGGAGATCGAGCTGGCATCTTACCGCGTTGCTGTGCACGCCGGATTGCCAGGCCAAGACCAGTCCGAGATAGAAAGGAGGCTTGAAGAGTTGTCCAGCCTTAAAGGTCGAAGACTCAAAGCCTACAAACACTTACAAGTGTATCAAGCCCGCATGACATGTGCCTATGATAAGTTGGTCAAACAAAGGGCATTCAAGAAAGGCGACCTCGTCCTGATTAAGGAAAAGGAGGTTCTCGCGGGAAGATCCAGTGGCAAACTCCAGTCTAATTGGCGTGGACCTTATGTCATTCAGAAAGTCTATGAAGGAGGGGCCTATACGGTCCTTGACCACAAGGGGGACAATCACTTCCCTCCTCTCAACGGCAAGCATATGAAGCTCTACTATGCGCCACCACAGGAGTTTCCACAGCAGTCCTCACAGGACAGTGCCTCTCCTCAGTGAAGGTTCAAAAAAAATGGGGTTAAAAATACTGATGCACCGGCAGACTCAGTTAGCCTTCAACGGTTGGCTGAGGGTAAAAAGGCCATAGACCCGGTCGAGGTGAAAACCCAAAAGGGCGTCTCGGGAAAAAATGGGCAACCCCTCGGTGTGAAAACCCAAAAGGGCGCACCGGAAAAAGCTAAAGGGGGCCAGCCTCGGTGAAAACCCGAAAGGGCGGTGAGGTTGGTAATGTGAAAAAAAAATCCTCTCTCTGCTTATTCTATGGGTGGTTCTAAGTCAATGACTCCACCCCGTCATGACCTAAACATCATATTGATACTTTGGCTACGCCTTACATGTCATCCTATGACGCCTTGCTCCACCTACGTCCTGACGTCAGCTCCTTTGTCCCACTGGGATTGGCCTCAGTATGCTCTCTCTGGCTGCCAACTCGTCAAGCCTCTCGGCTCCTTCGTCCCACTGGGATTGGCCCCAGTATGCTCTCTAGGGCTGCCAACTCTTCATGCCTTTTAGCTCTTTTTTTCTTTTGGGATTGGCCTCAGCATGCTCTCTTGGGTTGCCAACCCATCATGCCTTTCGGCTCGTCTGTCCTTCTGGATCTGGCCTCAGTATGCTCTCTCGGGCTGCCAATCCGTCATGCCTTCTGGCACAAGTCTGGCCTCTGCATGCCCCTTTTGGGCTGCCAACCCATCTCTTTGGCCATCGGCTTTCGGGTTTGACTCTCACGTCTCACTAGGATTGTCAAGCCTATTTTTGTCCCATTGGGAATGGCCCCAGTATGCCCTCTCGGGCTGCCAATCCATCTCGCCTATCAGCTTTCGGATTCGACTCTCACGTCCCATTAGGGCTGTCGAGTCCACCCTTTCTTTCTCCTGGGTCTGACCTCTGCATGCCCCTTTCGGGCTGTCAACCCATCTCGCCTCTTGGCTTCAGACTTGACTCATATATCCCACCGGGGTCATCAAGTCCATTCCTTTGTCCCCACGGGCTTGGCCTCTGCATGCCCTCGTCAGGCTGCCAACCCTATTTGCCTATCGGCTCACGGATTTGACTTATACGTCCCACTCGGGCTGTCAAATCCCTTCTTGTCATCGTTGTGGGTTTGGCCTATATATGCTCTTTTAGGCTGCCAACCCATCCCGCCTATCGGCCTCCAGGTTTAACTCGCATGTCCCTTTCGGACTGTTAAACCTCCTCCTTTGTTGTTCCAACCGGGCTTGGCTCGTGCATGCCCCCTTTCGGGTTGCTAACCGGGTCAACCTTCGGTTTTGGATTTGGCTAATTGCGTCCCATTAGGACAATCGAATCCACCCATCTTGTCACACCGGGCTCGGCCTCAGTATGCTCTCTCGGGCTGCCAACTCACTACACCTTTTGGTCTCACCGGGTTCGGCCTCAGTATGCTCTCTCGGGCTGCCAACCCATTATGCCTTTCAGCTCGTTTCTGTCCTCTTGGGTTCGGTCTCAGTACGCCCTCTCAGGTTACCAACCCGTTTCGCCTTCCGGCTCACAGATTTGATTCATTCGTCCCACCCGGACAATCAAATCTACCCACTTGTCCCACCTCTGCGGCACACACGTCCTTACGGGAGTGCCACCTTTTCCTCGCCTTTTGGCATTATAGGGTCCAAAAAAAAAAGAAAGAAAAAAAATGGGGTTAAAAATATTGAGACCCCAGCGGACTTGGTTGTTTCTGTTAGAAGAGCAATCAAGGGCAAAAAGGCTTTAACCCGGCTAAGGTGAAAACCCGAAAGGGTGCCTTAGGTAAAATTGGGTACCCCTCAGTGTGAAAACCCAAAAAGGGCGCACTGGAAAAAGCTAAAGGGGGCCAGTCCTGGCGAAAATCCGAAAGGGCGGTAGGGCTGGTAAAGTGATAAAAAAAAGAAGACATACATGCAAGAGGATGGAAGCAAAAATAGCTATGCTAAGCTCTGTCTTTTATTCACTAATGTCATCAAGGGAGCCCGAGACAAACCCTCAGGGGTAACTCCAATAAAAAATGGGGCGTGAGAGCCCTATGTACAAAAAAGTGCTAGAGCTCGTCAACCACTGTGCTCGTCCCTCCGCAACTCTGCAAGGCAAGTCTCCCGCTGGAAGATCTCCTCCCGAAGCTCATCAAATCGGCGACGGCAGGTCTCCACCCTTGCCTAGACAACACGATGCTCCTCGGCAGCCTCCTGGAGCTCTCTCTGCAGCTCCTCCACTCGGAGAGAGGTCCTCCGGCTATCCCCCTCGAAGCTCGCAAGGTGAAGACCGGCCTCTGCCTGGGCCGCTCGAAGCTCATGTAGCTGCTCCTCCTGCTCCTGGATCTGTAACTGGACTCTCTGTCTCTGCTCCTGTGCAAGATGGAGGCGAGCGAACTCGCTCCATAAGCCTTCCAGTTTCGCGACCCATGCATCATGGGGAAGACTCAGTCTGTGGTAGCTCCTGGTGAACACCTCCAGATCAGCCCTCAAAGCCTCCACAGAGGGCAGTGGATCAGTCTTGAGCAATTGATCAAGACCCTGCAGGAGCTGGTCAGCCATAGCAGCATGCAATGCCGTCCCAAGTGCAGAGGCGTCAGGCCACTCAACTCCAAGAGCCGGGAAGCCTACTGGTACTCCTGGGGCTCCCTCCTCAGAAGCTGCAAAGAAAAGGAGGTGGGATGAGTGCTTGTTCACAATCAAATGGACATGCACGAATGACTATAAAAAAAGGCACAACATGGTCATATACCTGATGCTGCCGCAGACTCATGTCCATCCTCAACAGCTGGGGAAGAATCAGCGATAGAAGTTGATCCTAGTCCACCAGGCAGGACGTTTGTGTCCCTATCCTCTGCAGTTAAGCAATAGCACGTAAGTGCTTATCTATAAAGTGGCACACACAGGATGTCAAAGTCCAAAGAATATCTATGTACCTGTCTCAATAACAGCCCCTTCTTCAGTTATGCTAGGAAGGGCAGACTCTGTATCAGGAGCCCCTTTGGAGCAAGATTGCTCGGTCTCACAAGTCGGCCCTGCCTCCTGAACCTCCTCTCGCGGGGAGGCCTTAGCCATCGGCTCTGCAGAAAGGGAAGCTACACGGCAAAAATAGGAGAGGGGTCAGTGCCATAAACAAAGTGCATATATCATTTGCTGTGTTCGTTGTCAAAAGCGAGCAGTACCTGCAGCATGGGCGTCTACTGGTGATGCACTCTCCTCTGGAGTTTGCAGACCCTTTGGTGCACCCTGAGAAGCTTCCCCTGCTGGAGCTATCTCATCAAGGTGGGATGTGCTTTCTTCAATGGCCTGGCCTGACACTGTCCATGTAGCAGATGCATTAATCAGCTGGGCAAAAATAGATGCAAAATGCTAAAGAGGTCTATCATTAGCCTCTAACATCTCTTACCTGAAAGATCAGCTACGCCATCCTCAGCTATGCTGTCCTCACCAATATCAATATCGAAGGAGCCCACTAGCGTAGGATCTCCCGGTGCTGTGGTGTCAACACCTGCTACCTCCATGTCCTTTGTGCCTGTCGAGGCACTGCCGCCCGTCAGAAGGTCCACGAATGAGCCGGATTCCAGAAGTTGTGAGAACTCCTCCATGGATCTGGCTAAGTCCACTTCTGTGGGACAAATAATTATATGAGTCAAGCAAATCTTTATAAGAAAGACTCAACTAAACAGAATGTATGTCGCTGCATTCACCTCTGGTATCTTTCATTTCTCCTTCTTCTGAGAGTCACTCTCACTGGATGAAGAACTGGAGGTCGTGGCGCTGGAAGTAGGGCTCGAGCTCCCGTCAGGGAGAGAGTTTGTGGCCGCGGAACTCCCACTCTTAGTAGCGGATCTACTCCCAGAAGTGGATCCGGCCCCAGAGAAAGAGCCGACATCACCTCCTGCTGACGGACCAGATGGAATAACCTCAGGGACCCATGCACAGCCAACAAAACACTAAGGGGTTATTGCTGTTCAAATCTTCATGTATCAATGGAGAAAACATGGCTAAGCATGCTACCTGGGGCCTGACCTCCTGTGGTCCCTGCTGTAAGAGGCGAGGGAGAGTTAGCCATCACCGGCATATAATCGTCTGAGGGAGACATCAGCTCTTTGAAGCTGAAAGTAATATCTGGCACGGACTCATCCAGCGGCATGTCATCTCCCGCTGGACGAGGAGAGAAGCTCATATCAACCCTAGCTTCCGGGGGAGCTGCATTTAATGAAGCAAGCATGTGTTTATAACACTACATATATACTCAGAAATGACCAGTATATGGGGGAGCTACTTACTGGAGACAGCCTCAACTGTAGGGGTTTCAACCTCAAGCCGAGGAAGGGATGCTGACCTCACATCCCCCTCCTCAGGAACCTCGGTCCGAGGTCTCTTGGCGGCAGCAGAATCCCTCCCAATCTCAGCATCAAGAGGATCCCTCAGTGGTACGACACTGGCTACCATAACAGCCCCACCTGCAAATGTCACGGGAATATATAAATGCATGTCCCAGAATATAAAGACACATGTGTATATTAAAGTCAGTGGGGATAGGGATTACCTATAGCCGCTATGGGCTCTACTGGCTTTAACACTATCTGCTCCGGCTTCACCCGGAGGGCGCGTGCAACTGCCTTTACAGCATCGTAAATGGCAAGTGGAGTCGTCGCCAACTCGAGGCTAGAAAAGTACTCCAGGGGACCTGCACAGCCCACTGCGTTGATCACATGGGCCCTCCACTCAGCAAAGGTACTGCCCCCGAGTGCTCCGTCAGGTATCGGCTGGGAAAACTGGAACTTTTTCCTCACCCCGCTAGATGTCTACAAATCCTCCCACCAAGAATAGGCCTTTGAGGGGCCCGAGGCTACGCTTGTGGTGGAGGAAGAAGGGACTCCGAGAGCCGACGCCGTCCTGCTCTTCAAGGGCTTCAAAGCCCCATTATATTGGCTCCTGTCAACAGTGGGTGTCCAGCCTTTTACTCGCCATCGCTCTTCAATGTCACTCACAATTCGGGCAATCCCCGAAAAATGAGACCTGAGGAAAGCGGGGTCGACGCACAAAGGAGGCAGATCCTCCCGCTCCAACCGCTGCTCCTCAGCGGTACGAATGGCATCTCGGCACTCCCGGAAGAGGTTGCTGGCTTTGAACCACCAGCGAGCATAATACATGTCGAAGTAGCCTCTGCGCTCCTGCTCTGGGATCGGGAACCCTGGCCCTGTCTCGCGGCAAAGGAATTCCTGCCAAGCTGCCGTGACCAAGTGCATGTCCCTGTGCCTGTATAACCGGAGGGGCAAAGAAAACTCTCCACTGGAGGGGATAGCCTGGTCATACCCAAAGTTCCTGGCGAACCGATGTGGGTAGTAAGGCTCAAGTATCGCCGTGTTGGAGCGTCGATAGACAAGAACATTGGGCCGGATGCTGACGACCCACTCTGCTAAGCCCTGTGGGGAAGGTAAAGCATGGGTGGAAACCCAGCTGACGACAGCGTCTCCCTCCTGCCTGGCAAAAGGGCGATGAAGGTAGGAGAAGTAGTCAAGGGCTATGCCCTCTCCCCTCTTCACCGGAACAAAAGATAAGACCTGTCTGGCCCCTACTAACTGTGCAACTGGATCCTGGGATGGCTGCCCGGTAAACTAGAAAATCAATGGTGCTGCTGAATTCTCAACCGGAGTCCTCCTGGACAACTCTGGAAACAGTAGCCCTGCCCAAGCACTCAAATAATGAGTGGGTAGCAGTATGCCTTTCTCCCGTGGCGATGAGTGGGAAGACAAAGCCCCAAGCGAATGAAAAATATTCGCCAATGCTGCTGGTGCAATGGCGAGTCTCTATCCACAGGCAAGCATGCAGGCTGGATAGATCACCTCCACCCGCAGGACTCCCTCCTCTCCATGAGGGACTACAAAGTTGGAAAGCCAGTACGCCAGATAAGCCGCCAGATAAGTAACAGGATGCAGCCCCCGTGAATTCCATCCTTGTGTCGGCGCAGGCAGGTGGCGGGGGTGTGGAGGAACGTCCACTCTGACCTCTCGGTACTCATCCCAGGTGGTGCCGGATTGTGCAAACTCCTCATGGAAACAGTAAGGGCCTCTGTAGAAGTGGCTCACCCAAGCATTCAGTGTCACTCGCAGTGTGCGTGGCGGCCGATCAGTGCTTACTCGGGCTAAGTCCCTCCAGGTCTTCATCAAGAACCTGAAGCAATAAGGCAGAGTATAGTGCCCTGCCCCGTCAGTGGAGCTGATGTGCAAGTCATCCGGCGAGAGCTCCTCATAAGGCATCCCGCAGATCGGAAGACCAGAAATCCTCTGGAACGCCCAGAGGTCCAGTGAAGTCTCCCCGCCAGCTGTGACGAAAGTGTTCCACCGGTGGCTGAACCTCTCTACCAGAGCCTGTAGCAGGCCAGTGTAACAAGGATAGGAGTACAGAGCGGCAGTCACTGCATGATGAATCCCCACCCTATCCAACAAAGATCGGTAAACTAGCAGAATGCCCTAGAGCCATTCTGTCGCACCCCGGTGATAACTGTCAGAGGGAATGACGGACCACTTCCCATACCAGCTGGGAGTTTTCAAAGCCAAAACCCTCTCCAACATGCAATCATGGATGTACTCCTCCTGTGCAAAGCTAACTCCGGTCGGTGCCAAAAAGAGGCCATCTATAACCTGGTCCACGGCTTTGTGCTGCCCATGCAAATGCCAAGCCGCTGGAGACATCGGTGTAGCCCGGACGGTGAGACTCTCATGTCGCTGAAAAGAGCCCAGACTCTGCCTATCCGGGTACTGCCGCTGCCGAGTAAAGCCCTCCGGGTAACTCGGATAAGTCAGGGAACACAGTCCCTGCATGCCGTCTCTCCCCACCAGTATCGCCCTTTCAAGGCGACGCCTCTCCTCTGGAAGTGACGGATCGTCGGCCTCCATGCCGACAGGAGAAAAACCCTGGAGAAAACTGTAAAGGTGACGGTCCAGAGGATAGTGACGCGGGTAGCCTCCGGTGCGGTCATATGTATAAAGACCGCCTTGCCTCGCGATCCGAGACACGTCTATAAGACCTTCAGCTGCTCCGGCACTCTCTATTGGGCCCTCAGTGACCCATGAATAGCCAAGGTCTAGCTGGTTGACGTTGCCATCATCAATGGCACGAGGAGGAAAAGGCGGCATCCGCCGGTCCGTACGCTCAACCCCGACATCATCAGTGCCCCTAGCATGGGACCTCCTCGACCGACTCCCATTCCCACTGCTGCGAGCCATGGCTGAAAGCACAAAGAGGAGAAATAAAAAATGGAGAAGCGTCAGGCTAAAATATTTTTTAGACAGCAAGACAGTCATTCAATGTAGTCTAACTAGTTGCAACGGCTACGCCGATATTGTTTAATCCCTTCAAAGGGCACGGGCCATCCGCCTCCGCCTCCGGCCGTGACGGACGTCCCGTGGGGGGCATTTGTTGCACCCGAAATTATCTCAAGTTACTTTGAGAAATTATTGCTATGCAACGTTCGACGAGAAGAACGGCGTATCGTCAACACCGTCGAACTACGGAGTATCTCCGTGATTTAGGGTTCATCGATCCGACAATATTATCATGGTCGACATCGCAGCGAGAAGGTTGATAAGGAAGAAACATGCGTATACCGGTCAGAGTAGCCGAGCAAGTGTATCACACATCACAGATGGGCGTAAAGCTTCCTCCCTATGCGGTGACGAACGGCCAAGCAAACAAACAATACTCCTTCCACCGATGCGATGTTGCTACGCGGCGAAGGAGTGATCTCCCCGGGATATATAGCTCCACCACGGCTCTCCTCTAACCCAGGACGACGAAAACAGAGTGGAACGATGTTGAGAGGGGTCAAAATGCGCCCAGAGGGGTCAAAAAAGTACCCGTATCTGTCTGTGATGAAGCCTGCCAGGTCAGCCTCCCGCAAGAGCACCAGCGGGGTCAGGCGCAGGAGCCAGTGGGGCCAGGCGCACAGGCTGCCTCCAGCCGGGTCAGGCGCACCGTGAACTGCAGCAGCCAGCGGGGTCAGGCGCACAGGCTGGGAAGAGTGGGGCCGGGCGCATAGGCTGCCTCCAGCGGGGTCAGGCGCACCGTGAACTGCAGCACCAGTGGGGTCAGGCGAAGGAGCCAGCGGGAACAATAACCTCTGTCACGTCCGGGGTGGAACTGCTAGTGGGGTCAGGAGCCAAACCGAAACAAGTAACTAGCAGGGAAGCAAAGGGTCACCTTCCGGGTTGGAGAAGGTTGTGGGGTATGGTCACCCCACTCTTCTCCCCCCCCCCCCTCGGGGGTTCCGGTCACCTCCCGGGCCAAGGGTGATTTTAAGGGAATTGTCACCTCCTTGTTCACTTGAAGTGATTGGCTTGTGCGGTTGGCTTGCGTGGTTGATTCTCGGGTCGGCGGGGTCATTTAGTCTCTTTTGACATCCAGAGGGGTCAAAGTGATATTTTGCCACCCCACCTTGACAGAATCGGGGTAAATTTGTTCGTTTGACCCCTCTAGGCCCTCCCGCCTTCTATAAATAGACCCTAAGGGTCCAAGTGGAGAGGAGAGAAATCTACAACCTACGAAGCCACCAAACATCCGGAGGAGTTTGTTTTGTTTGTCTTGGCCTGTGAGGGGTAAGTCCCCGGGTCTTGTACTTATGCCCCTACGGGGTATTTTTGTAATTACGCCCCTCAGTGGGCCATGTTGGCAATTATGCCCCTCAGCGGGCCGTGTTTTGTAAGTCTTTACGTTCCGAGACGACTAAGTTATGTGGTTCTGTCCCTATAATGACGGAATTACAAAAAATGTCCTCCCCGGGACCGTAAGAGACAAAAATCTTATAATTTACAGTTATACCCTGCAATCTTTTATAATTCGGGATACACCCCTACTTCCCGCGTTGGTGCGGATCTTTGTATAGTCGACAACTCGCCGACAACCCTTGTACCCATTTGGGCCATAAATGCAATCTATGACTTTATATGTCTTTTCTTATGCATTGACTGGGGAAAATTACAAGAAAACCCCCGACTTGTCAAAATTGCATATAAACCCCTCCTTCGACCAAATTGACATTTTGTGTCTTCTACGAAGCCCCTTATCATTCCTTTGGTAAGGAAACATTGTTAGCGTAATCCGACACCTGGGTGCCACCTCAAACCTAAGTCTGCATAGGGTGTGGTAAAATTACCAAAATACCCCTGTAACCTAAAAATGGCCTAGTAGCCTCCTAAAACCCTCCAGAAAGAGCCTCATCGCCTTGGGGAGTCAGGGATCCAGTCCTACTTCCATTCCAGCCCATAAATTTCAGTAATGCCCTTGGCCTGGGAAAATTACCAAAATACCCCTGGGTTGGTAAAATTACCAAAATACCCTCGGGGTCCTGAAAACTCCTCTTCACTTCAAAAGTGCCTATGGCTCCCGCATATTTGCGTCTCTATTCCTAAATCTTAGGGTTTTGCTCAGACTTAGCCCTACTTCTATTCACTTGGTGGTGGTAAATGAGTGGTCATGGAGAGTCTCTTGAGTGAGCCTACCCTCCACATCAGAACCCCTGTAGAAGCCTTTTGGGACCTCTTTGACAGTTAAACAAAGGTGTTCGGACGTTAGGCCGATGTAAATCAACACTGACTCCGGTCAGTGGGGAAAGGTCCATCACTCGAACCTAAATCGTCTGATATTATGCGCACCCACGGAACCCTCTCTACGCAGAGGAGTGTTTCTTTTCAAAAAGAACAAAGATCTTCATTTTATCTACGATAAAATATTTTTTTCGAGATTTTTTCCGTGTCTCACAGTCTCCTCACGGGCTTCTCGCCCCGTTGATGAAGGGACTGAGAAAAGACACCTAGACGATGGTCACCATGCCCATTGATCGCCTCTACCTGAGCTTGGATATCACCTTGCACATCCTCTTCAGGGGCTGCCTTAGATGGCACAGTATCATCCATACTTTGTTGAAGGGGCCTTGGAGGTAGGACATCGGCGGCAATGTCCACCAGAGTTTGACAGATACTTTGCTCAACATTTTTAGGCCCTTACACTTCCTCTCCAGGGGCTGCCTGAGGTGGCATGGCATCATCCATCACCTGTTTGACGGGCCTAGGAGGTGTTGCATCAACAGTAATATTTTCTAAACTAGGATGCATATGTTCCGCAACATTGTAAGCCCCTTCCACCCTAGTCAGAAAGAAGGCCCTCATTTCCTCAAGTAGCCGCTGCTGGATCTTTAATGTAGCGTCAATATCCTATAGCACAGACATGTATGGAGCTGATGAGGACATCTCCTCATCACGGGGTCGGGTCATCATCTGAGGTCCGTACACCATGTTCCTTTCACTTGGCTCAACAAGAAGCTCTTCGATCACCTGCATTTCAAACCACATCACTTCGGTTATTCAGTAATGTTGAATGACAAAGAATAAGTTTTTAGTACTCATAATACCTATTGGCCTCGCAGGGATCCAATGGAGAATTTTAATTTTCTATCTAGAAATGACCCCCACCTAAATAGTCGGGGATATCCCACCTGCCTTAGTGGCTGTCACACCCGTGTGTGCTCAAAAAACCAGACCTGTAATATAAAATACATCAAGTTATTTTACAATGCAGTAGAATTAATGATTGACACATTATTACACAACAAAAATAAAAAACTTACAGCAAGTGCGGCAGACAACCAAATATAAATGTATGGGCCTGGGATGCATCCCCGGCTCTTCTCTTAGCACGGCCAATTGTAACTGACCGTCATTTCTAGACCGCCGACACTAATTGGTCAAACTTGTGCATCGTTACCTGTTGCACGGCAGCTGCCCAATTGTAATCTAAAACTCTCTCAATGTCATCTAAGCATGACAGCATCTGTTGTGGACAAGAATGCGTCGACCGTGGGCCAAGGAAAGTGGATAATAGGAGTACAATCCACAACCGAACAATGTCGGCCACATCCTGCTCTTCATCGGACCGAACAATTTGCCGGATGAGAGAGCACAGTTTCTTCCGGTCAAATGTTGCTGCAAACCCAAATCGATGCTGTAACTTGGACTTCTGTTTTACGGATCCATAATGTTGAACCGGCTGACCGGAGCAAGGTAATCCTAATATTACGGCCACATCTTCCACACTGAATGCGACCTCTTTACTACCCATACGGAAGTAATTTCCTCCACTATGGGCGCAAATTATCTCCTCCAATATTGTCATGGTGAAGGTGACGGGAGAAGCATTGTCAACATATGGACCAAAGGGTGTGGTCCTCATCAATGACTTGTGACATTCCCGAAATGCCATATGATCCTTATCCTTCATCTAAATGTCCATAGAACACCGGGCCGAGATGACCTTTGTGTTCACTAGATTCAAAAAAATGTGTAAACAAGAAATTTAGTTAATTGATTAATCAAGAAATACAAAAAATATCAAGATTAAGATAAGGGTGACAAATGTATAGATAAGGGAGTTTAGGAATGACAAATAGGTGCTTAAGGGTGACAAATGTATGAAATTCAGTGACAGGTAGGTCTTTAAGAGTGACAAATAGGTAGATAAGTGTGACAAATAATTAGGTCGATAAGGGGGGCAAATAGCTATGTAAGGGAGATAAGGAACCCCCCTACCTTTAACTTGTCATCTTAAAGTGGAGCTGTCACGTCCCGAGCGCGGAAGGAACCCGGTACACGTGATGAGTTTATATCGATCATGTCAATCAGAGCAAACAAGGAGTTCGGCACTAAGACGGAGTGCGCAAAAGGTAAGATAAATAAAAACCAAAATTTAAATTTCCTCAATAATACCAATATTCCAAGATGACAATAATCCAAACAACCACAAGACACTGACCCATAATAACCATAAGGCTACAAGCCTTAACAAGTTCCGTCCAACTAGACCAACATAACTGAGAAGTACAAGGACAAAGGACTTAAGAAATCAAAGAGGCACGACTAGACGACAGCTTGACGATCGGTGGCTCTAGCGCTCTTCACTCGGTTTCATTCCCATCTGTTTGGTTGTTGCGATCCGAGTTACCTGAACAATCTTGGAATGAAACTGGGTGAGCGAACACTTAGTAGGAATTATATCTCTATTCTAGACATTTCTTTAAGTAATTAACCAATCAATTAACGTGGCATGCTCATGTATGCAAGAACATTAGAGAATACTGAGAAAGGAAATATCAAGAATATTGCACTTAATTCATGGGGAGAATAAGCAAGTAATATCAAGTGTATAAGCATATAATATCAAGTGTTCTGAGTAAGTGTTTACAAGTCGGGTCACGAGAATTGGTTATTCCATTCAAGCAAGTAAATACCCGTAACAGGTCATGCAAGTCATGTCGTGTCATGTATCAAGTCAAGTACTATTGGGAATTATGGAATGCCATAAATTCTATAACGACAAGTACTTTGGTGCAATGCCACACCGTGATCAATCAACTCTCATGGGCACAAGTACTTTCGGGTGCTCCTCCCAGGACCAAATCAGGCCCTATATGCGCAGACATTGGGTCATGTATATTTTTAGACATCCACTATATTTATAGCCAATATAGAGTTCCAAAGGAATATCTTTGTAGAATGATAAGCTAGATTCACGGAATTTGGATTTCAAGGACAGAAATTCTTGTAGGGATGACTTATGTATAAATCCGAGACATAAGAAAATCTGAGAAATTGAGTCCATCATGGTCGTCGCCAATTTAGAATTCGCGTCCACCACTGTGGTCGCTCATTCTGGGAAAAAGTTATAAGCACGACGAATTGGCGTCCGTTCACGCGGTCGCCCATTCAAATTGACGTCTACTTTCCTGGACGCTAAATCTAGAAAGTGACTAATTTCTCAAAAGATGCCAGAAATAGCTCTCTATGAGGGCTAGTCCATCATCTTTCTTCATATGGACATAACTGTGACTCAAGGTATAGAGTTTTTAGGGTACAACCATCTTGACTGCCTTGAGAGAATCCAAGGCTAGCGTAGACTTACGGATGTCTCTATGATGAAATCACTAGTCCGAAAGAAGGAATATCCCGCGGAGGGCTCAAACATCACCGAGAGTTGAGGGGTATACGATATAAACCAAAACTGGGACTCCATCTACGGATGTGAGATAAGAGTGCCTAGAAACCCACGATTAAGGGTTAAAACGCGAGAAAATCACGAGATCAGGAAATTGGCGTCTCACATGGTAGGCACCCATTCAAGAATAGGCGTCTCCCTGGAGAGGCGTCAATTTATAATTTTCTGAAATTCAAAATACGTTAACAGAAATTCGCGTCTGGTATAGCAGGTGCTCATTAATATATGGGCGTCAATCTATTCCGACGCTCATTCTTTATTGCCAATATTTTATTAAATGAACAAGAATTTATGTCTGTTTTAGAAGACGCTAATTCTTTATTTTTGAATTTTCATTAAATAACTTCATAATTAGCGTCTGTATGGACAGACGCTCATTCTTTATTTCCATAAAAAAATAGGAATTGACATCTGTGTGGGCAGACGCTCATTCTTTTTCCAGTTTACAGACACGTTAATGTTGTTACTGTTCGTTTAAGGGATGAACAGTGTCCTTTTAAGGAAACTAATCACATGGACATGTAGAGAAAAATATGGGGATTCCAGATATATGCAGAACATGGAATTTAGATGCATAGTTACTGAGTTATTAAATTTTAAACATGATGTATTTGTTAATTTGTCGAATAAATTAGCGTCAGGCGTGACTGACGTTCATTAAATAACGTCTTACCTGGTGGTCGCACATTTAGAAATCTGCGACCAGTATTTTGGACGCTAATTTGTTTTATGCAAGAAATGATAAAACTAGGTGTAGGAAATGAAACATGAGATGATAGATGCATGCATGGATTAATATTCTTACATGTTTACAAGGTTTGATCTTGGATTAGAGAAAACCTACCTCGTGTATGGATTGGAACGACGAACGGAGGAAGAATAGAAGAAATATATCTCCGCAGCAGTTTGCAGACATCGTATAACAACAGCAGCAACTGCAGCAAGAAGAAGAATATCTCTGCAACGATGATGCAGAGGATGAAGATATAACAGCAGCAGGAAAAAGATGACTTCTTCGTCCAGCAACTGTGGCAACGGCAACTACAACTGCAGTGGCAAGGACGTTGCGAACGCAACAGCTACAGAAGAAGAGGATGAAGAGGATGACGACGGCAGGAGGAAGACGACGTCGACGCAAGGAAAGCAGAACTCCTTTGAAAGCAGCAGCATTAGCCTTTACTTGTTCGATGGAGGCTTTATTTATAGAGAAGGGTAAACCTAATGGGGGATCGAAAGCTATCAAGGGCAAGGGTCTTAAGCCTTCCATACGTTGCCCTTAACCTTCCCATTCAACAGCCGCCATCTTTATTTACATGTGAAAACCCTAAAGCTAACTGCCTACTCTCTCGAATAGGCATATGGGTTGGCCATCAATGTGGGTTAACAAGGGCCATATGAATTTTCATGGGTATGGGTTAAGGCTATACGTATTACTTTCTATTGGCCTTCTTATATATATATATACATAGTTAGGGGTTGGAAGGGGGAAAATATTTAGTGGGTTTCCAAGGATTGTACGTTGGGCTTATGTGTAACATTCCCTATAGGTCCCCTTTTGAAATAGTTATTAAGAGGTTTTATTTAATATTCATATATCTTGATATATCACTAAACCCATTTGTTATTTATTAAACCTCATATGCGCGACCTATATCTATTAATAGTTTACAAACATATTTATATATGCATTGGGTTTTACTATTTGTGTTTTACATTTCATTTAGTTTGGCCCTTCGAGATTTTTATTAGGTTTAATTTATTTAAGGAAATTTCATTCCCTAATTTACCCGGGGTGCTACAAGAGCCCTTAGAAACCCTAGGTTCCTTAGACGTTTCTTCTTCGGTCGTAGGAACCTTAGCTTCCTGAGATGCAGGTGGGACATCCAGTTTACGGCGGACAAAGCGTTGCATGGGTGTCTCCTTTGGCTCCATGGCTGTAAGTGATGAAAGAGAGCTCACAATTGAGGGTGACCACACAACAAATGACGGAGAGCTCGCAAATGGCTTGTAGGGGAGACGACTAGCACCGCGAGGAAGACGAGATGCTGAGCACGATGGAGAGATGAACCACCTTTTGGTAGGTTTGTTAAGATCCAAGACATGGTGGGAAGGGTAAATAAGGAATTAGGGATTTTTAATTTCGAGGTCCAGTTTGACGACATCATTTCTATTGATGTTGACTGCGGCGTTGTATCGGCGACAATACGCGAACAGCACCCCCGCGCGGCCGACGTGTCCCGTTTTCCATGTGGACCAATTAGAACTTAAGGGCAACAAATGTGTCTACACAGGTGACAAATGGGTTAGCAAGGGTGAAAAATACCCTGCTAACGGTGAAAAATAGGGCTCAATAGAGACAAGGCCGACGTGCGGCTTTCAAGGTAGTGTAAGAGTAAGGGCGATTGCTTCTGGACTTTAGTGGTGACAATTAGGTGAGTATGGGTGACAAATGCTCAACTGGAGTAACAAATAATTTCACATTGGTAACAAATGAGAAGGAAGCTGAAGGTGAAGAAGAACAGAAGAAAGAGGAACTGGAGGAGAGAGAGATGTGCTCACTGAAGATAAAGGACCTACAGTGCTCATAAGAAGACAAATGTGAACAGTGATCCCAAGGGCTCTAAAGCAATATGAAGAACAAGCGAGGGCTAACCACAGTCATCAAAGTCAACGCCAGGACAAGGAAGGCTCTAGTCAACTGAGACCTTATGTTGACCCAAGTCACCAATACTCCAGGCAAAGTCAAGCTTTTGCAACTTCTGAAGTCCAGTCAAAGCCCGGTCAAGCTTCGGCCAGTGACAGTGCACACAGAAAATGACAAAAGAGGAAGAACAACAGAAGAAGACTAAAGGTAACAAATACTCTCCTAAGGGTGACAAATGAAGCTTCAACGGTGACATAGAGATATATAAGGGTGACAAATGGATTTAAGATGACGGTTCCATCTTTGAGTGTGAAAAGAGTCGAAGGTGATGGCTTCAACAAATAAGGCAAAAAAATATCTTCATAGGACTGACAAATATGAGTTAAGGCCAATAAATAGAACATCAAGGGTGAGAAATGCTCAACGGCAATGAAAGAAGCACTCTTGTCCATAGTTCTCACATGAGAAGTCTAAGGCGACGGCTGGTTGTGAATAAGGGTGACAAATGTGTCTCTAATGGTGTAAAATATACATTTGGGCTGAATAATATCCCGATAGGGTGAGAAATAGCTAGAAGTGTGTGTACGGCGTGCTTCCCTCTAGAATTAGAAGTGTGTGGTAATGTTTATGTCCTAACAAAATGCTATGCATGACTTTGCATAACTACATAACTACATGACATGCATGACTCTTGACTACAAACTCCTATGATGGGTCTTCTCTGACTTTGCCTCTTTGATTGTTTCAGCTCTGATAGCTTTGACTTTTTCTTTGACTTCCTCTTTGACTCTGACTCATTTTCTTCTCCCCCTTTGCCATCAGCAAAAAAAATGAGGGGTTCTTGGACAGCATCCCTGATTATCACTCTCCAAGTGTGTCATCAGTCTGAGTGGACGCATCTTGTATAGGAGGACCTTGAGGAGGGAGTGTAGCATGCTGAAGTGAGGCCAGTAGTTCTTCTGCATTCTGATTGACCCTTTGAGCAACTGTTCTGAGGTTTCTGTCAGTGGAGAAATGCCTTTCAAGTAGAGCTTTATGAAACAACTCCATTTTAGCACTGAGCATAGTTGTTTGATGACGGATCATATCAGCAATATGGGTTAGCTGTGCATCATACTGAGTAGCCTCGATAGGAAGTTGAGAGGATGACTCTGGAGCCATACCAGGCGACCATCTGTCTCCTTAGTCTTCAAAAGCTAGCTGAGGGTAATGATCCTTGAATACTTCAACCATGTATTTAATGTCATCTGTAATCATCTGTAATTTGTTTGTCATATGATCATAATTCCTGACAAGACGATTGTGTTGTTCTCTAGTTTCATGAAAATATTCTGCAGCGATGAATAACTTGTCATCGTGATGGTTGAATCTGTTAGTCAACCTCCCAATCTAATTTCCAGCAACTCCAAGGACTCCTTAAATATCTTGGACTAGTTTGTGAAAATTCCTGTTGGCACGTGTCCTATCTTCGTTGATTTCAGCAATTCTGCTGTTCACTTCCATCCTAAGATGAGTCAATTTCTGATCAATGTTTTTTGACATTTCTCTCATTCCAGAGTCAATTTCTCCTCTGAACTGAATCACTTGATGCTCAAAGTAGTTTGACTGTTCTTTCAATGCAGAATGTAGCATCCCAAATTGTGCAGATATGAAACGAAAGAGAGTGCATGTCTCTTGAACAGATGATGTAGAAGCTCGAGAGGTTTGAGGATCTGCAGCTACAGCTTGTCTCGCAGGAGGGATGTTCTGCGGTTGGTGTTCTGGTGATGCTTGAGGTTCTTGATGATCCAGTTGAACCTTAGCCATTTCTTGTTGAATTTCTTGTTGTTGCTCCTGTTGTTGCTGTTCCAGCGCTTGCTGTTGTAGTGGAAACTCTAATTGCTGTTGCTGTTCTGCTTGTTGTTGCTGTTCTTGTTCTTGTTGATACTGTTGCATTTGCTCAACCTACTGCTCTGGCTGGTCAGGCTGATGTTGAGACTGCTCAACCACTTGTGGTGGATTATCCCCAGGTAATTGCCTTAAAATCTTATCTCCGGCCCTTTTAAATTTCATATACTGTTTAACAAAATCCATTGTATAGATATTTGACGTGGGGATTTCCTTGAATTTTTCATTTTTCAATGGAATCTTTATTTTCTTGAATATTGCAGTCAATTACGCTGCATATGGTAAATGTCTTCCAACATTCTTATAGAAACCCATTATCTGAATCATCTGATCTGGCAAACAGACCTTGATGTTCTTGAACATGCAGTATAATAGGAATCTTTGGGTCACAGTTAGCCAACCCTGACCACCACCTTGAGGTGTTATGATTGTAGTAAAAATGTGGTGTAGCAGCCTTTGTAGGGGAGGAAACCGATTGGTGTTGAAGCTGGTGATGTAGGTCTGATTTTCATCCTGAGGATTACTGGGTAAACCAATTATAATTGAATATGCTTCAAATAAATCATAGACAAAACCAACTTCTTCCGCTCCACCCTCTGGAATTCTAAGAGCTTCATGCAATAGACGCTTGGTGATCTCAATTTCAACTCCTCTAACATGAGTCCAAAACTTTGGAATGCTAGCATCATATTTCAGGTTTCCATAGAATTCAGTCGCCAACTTGGGATAATAGATTTTATGCTTACTAACAAACTTCTTCCATCCTTGAAATTCAATCATCTCCATTAATTCGGGAAAATTTTCAAGAAGTTGGTGGTCATGTATATGAATGTACCTTGGAAACAAAATTCTCACTGCTTCACTTGGTTCGTCACCTTCATCTCTAAGCTCTATCCTTATTAAACTCTTCTTAACTCTTTTCTTTGTTGCCCCTCTTTTTCTGACAGGTGAATCTGACTCTCGGTCCTTCCTTTTTGTCACCTTTGTTGACTCCGGCTGATGAGATCCACTGGCAGATGCATCTTAGTCATGAGATCGCTTGGACCGAGGTTCCTTTCATCCGGATACATCAGTCGCAGGCCGTTTCTCTGAGAGTGTCTACTTTCCTCTGCTTCTTGTAGTTGGCGAAGACATTGAAGTAGATGAGAGGCCGGAGAGAGATACTGTAAGAGATAGGGTAATAGTAAAATAAGGAGAGGTGGGTTTTTGAGTTTAATTGGATGATGGAGAGATAGAGGGAAACCTCTGGTGCATCGAGGTATGAAGGTGATGCTCAGACTTAGGGTTTTCAGGGAGTTACCGAGAAGGATGATGATGCACCGAGGCAGAGAGAGCTTGGCTGAGGTTGAAAGAAGCAGACGATAATAAAAGCTTAGAAATGAGAGATATTATATGAAATCAGGGTTCGCTTTATTTACCAATTTAAAAGGGTAAATTACCAAAATGTCCTTCCTAAAGAGTTAACCTTTGAAACTCTTATAAAATATGCTTCATGAGATATTGCAATAGGTACTCAAAGAATGCAGACTCGTGCATATTCATGAGGATAAGCAAAAAGGTGTGAATGAATACATGAAACTATTAAGATGCGTCGATGCATCAGGTAGGTGCATCGACCTATCTATCCAATCATGATGAGCAGCTGCAACAAGACAACACAATTAGCGGCATAAAGGTGACAAATGTGGAAACAATAGTGAAAATTTTCAAGGCAGCGGTGACAAATAGAGCGCTAAGGGTGAAAAATGAGTTAGCGCGACGAAAATTAGTGTAACAGGGAAAATGCCAAGGCGATGGCTATCAGCCGTAAGGTGACAAATAAATGATAAGTCTGACAAATAGCCGTTACGGGTATAAAATGGGTTCCCAAGGGTAAATAATGGCTCAGCACCTGAGACGTTCGAGCGGGGGACTTGACTAAGTTCGTTAAGCTTTTCGCTGTTAATCATGAGGTGCCGAGTTCGAAACAGAGTTTTGCCGTGTTTTCATTTATTTTTTTGAAAATAGGTATATTAAAAAAATTATGGAAACCTTATGCTGAAGCTGAGATTCGAACTCGAAGAAACCCGTTCAAATGGCGGAACACTTAACCAAATGAGATAACACATCATTTGAATTAGTTTATTCCAATATATATATATATTATAGTTTTCCATATCGGTACGCAACGGTACAAATCTGTACCGTACCGTCCTGAGCCGTGGCCAGGACGGCCACACCTGCCTCGAATGATGTGCACGTGACTCAAGGAGGTTGGCACAAGATCCGAGATCTTCCACGTGGCATTCCCCGCGAGGAGTCCTAGCTTCCGAAAAATCATTATAGATGTGTTGGTAAAATCACAACACATGAGTTTGAGGGGCCACGGAACAATAAGGAAATGGTCAACATGTGACCGATACGGCTCTGAATACCTTTTTGCACCCCGATGTGAGGCTTTCAAGGTTTTTCAACATGCTCTCTCTTCTTTTTATAGGAATCGACTTATCGACCATGCAACCCCATTACTTGGCGATTAATCAAACATTTTCCCCTCTTAACGCCGTGACCTTTATGGCACGACGGGTCTCCAGTCCCGACCCGATGCCCACCATTGTCTGCTTAGTTAGAAGGAGCGCACCTTGGGTTAGTCCAGAGCATCCCAGTCTTGGAACCTGAACACATTATCACACACGTGACTGGCACGCCCTCACACGATGAAACTGATAAAATATACAATGATATTTTATTATTATCCCGAGTGCTTCCAACATGCCCCCGTGAGGAGCCCTAGCTCTCGAAAAATCATTATAGACGTGTCGGTAAAATCACAACACCTGAGTTTGAGGGGGCACGGAACAATAAGAAAATGGTCAACATGTGACCGATACGGCTCTGAATGCCTTTTTGCACCTCGACATGGGGCTTTCAAGGCTTTTCAACATGCTCTCTCTTCTTTTTATAGGAATCGACTTATCGGCCATGCAGCCCCATTGCTTGGCGATTAATCAAACGTTTTCCCCTCTTAACGCCGTGACCTTTATGGCACGGCGGGTCTCCAGTCCCGACTCGGTGCCCACCATCGTCTACTTAGTCAGAAGGAGCGCACCTTGGGTTAGTCCAGACCATCCCAGTCTTGGAACCTGAACACATTGTCACACACGTGACTGGCACGCCCTCACACGATAAAATCGATAAAAGATATAATGATATTTTATTATTATCCTAAGTGCTTCCAACATGCCCCCGCGAGGATCCCTAGCTCCCCATCGTCAGTGCCGCTGCTCTCTCCCACTCTAACATTCACGGGTTTCGGAGGGTTTTCGTGCATGGGTCCCGTGTTTCGTTTCATAAAAAAAGTTGAAAATTTCTAAATTATAGATCTTCGGATCTCTAAATAATAAATAATATTTTTATTTTTTAGATGTAATGATATTTTATATTGAGAGAGACTTTATCCTATTAGAAGAAATGAATGAATGACAAAAAATCACGAATGAATGAATGAAAATAATGGTGAAAATGGAAATAAATAGAGAAAAGAAAGAGACAAAATGGCGCCAAATGAAAATATGGCGACAAATAAAAAGAGAAAAGAATTAGAAAAAACATCCCCTCTCCTCTCCTCCTTCCCCCTTCCTCCTCCTCTCGATCTCCCTTTCCTCTCTCACGATCGCACCCCCCTCTCAATCTCTCACCGGCGGGCGGCGGAATGGCGAGGGCGGGTGGGCGCGGCGGAGCTACCCAGGGACGCCGGTGAGGGGCGAGCGGAGGCGGCACTAGCAGCGAGGGCACAACAGCGGTGGTGAGCTCTGATAGCGGTGGCGGTCAAATTCTTTCCGGTGGACACCCCCCACCGCAGGTATTCCCCTCTCTCCCTCTCCTGTTGGCCCCTCTCCCCCTCCCTGCACCCGCCCTCTGTCACTCTCACTCTCACACATAGACACACGCACAGCTCGGCCCCCTCTCCCTCCCTCTCTCGCTCTCACTCTTACACACAGAGACAAGGGAGGGGGACGGGCTCGACCCCCTCTCCCTGCTTCCGCACAGAAACAGGAGATTGAAGGGGGTTGGCCCCCTCTCCCTGCTCCCACCCTCTCTCACTCTCACTCTCACACACACAGACATAGGGAGGGGGAGGGGCTCGGCCCCCTCTCCCTGCTCCAGCCCTCTCTCGCTCTCACTGTCACACACATAGACATAGGGAGGGGGAGGGGCTCGGCCCCCTCTCCCTGCTCCCGCCCTCTCTCACTCTCACTCTCTCACACACAGACACAGGGAGGGGGGGGCTCGGCCCCCTCTCCCTGCTCCCGCCCTCTCTCACTCTCACTCTCGCACACAGACACAGGGAGGGGGAGGGGGTCGGTTGCCAACAAAACTAAAACCAATTGGTGCAGAATATCCTGATGTAAACATTTTACATTCTCAATTGTCAGCAAATGGGTCCTTCCGTTTTTGATTCACCACCTAAAAATCCTGTTCTTGTAGATACTTTGGCAGATTCTGTTATCCATATTACCACGACTGAGTTGCAACATCATGACCCTTTTACTGTGGCCATGAAGGATTTTGGAGCTAAGGCTCATTAAAGAGAGAGTGATGCAATTGTTGAAATATTTTAGGTCAAAAAACCAGAAAACATTATGCAACTCAAAAGGCCATACCAAGAGTGGGTTCTGCAAATACATGATCAATACAACGAAGAAATAGATGGCGGTGAGGACGAACCTGTCCTTGTTGATTGAACATCCAATAAAAAATGGGGCTTGGAATTTCATCTGATGTTGTAAGAGTACACCAGGTGATAAGGAGTAAAGGTTCATCTTGGAGATCAGGCATGAAGGTTAAAATTCTCAAAGGAGCAGTTGGTTTTTTTAAAAGTAATCTATATGCAACTCTTGACTCAAGAGGGATATGGATATAAATGTGTGTGCATAAATGTGGATATGACCCTTTTTTACATTTTTGCCTGTTCAAGACTTTTGTTATGATATATGTGGTTAGTATGCTTGGATGTGAATTAATTTTTTAGACAGGTGTGGATGCCGATATGAATGTGTATGTGAATACGAGTATGATAATGATTTTTTCTAGAAGATGATGTCGATGTCAATGTGGGTGTGTGAATATGGAAGTGAAAGTGGATGTGGATATGGATATATATGTGACCAAACAGGATGTACAAATGTGGAAAATGGTCAATTTTTAGGGGAGATGCTGTTGAATTTTTTTTAAAAGTAGTGATAAGACATATTGATATGATTTTTTTAATTTGTTAGGTAAATATGGCTAGACTTGATCGTTCATGGATGAATCGCAAAGTAGTTGACGGAGTGGTGTCAGAGGAGTTTAAGGATGGAGTTGATAGTTTTATTCATTTTGTATTGGGGCATCCAACAACAGTGAACTAGCGTGGTAACATCCTATGTCCTTGTTTACTTTGTAAAAATAAGAGATTTCTTTCGCTATGGGATGTGCAAGATCATTTATATAGGAAAGGGTTCACAAAAGGTTATATGAATTGGGTGTGTCATGGTGAGGACTTCTGGTCGTATGAGCCCGGTAATGTTACAGGCACAAGTACCTATGCAGACATGGTAATCGATGCTGCTGGCCCTACCTTTAATGTACAAGGGGAACACGTGTACAACTAAGAACCACCAAACAAGACGGCTGAAAGATTTTATCAGTTACTTTGGGATGCTGATGAGCCGCTGTGGGATGGTTGTGAAAATGACACTCGGTTGTCTGCTGTCTCATAGTTGTTGAATTTGAAATCTGAATTTCACCTTAGTGAGAGTTGTTTTGACCGTATGCTCCTCCTTATCAAGAGTATGCTGTCTCGAGATGAGAAGCTGCTTGAAAATTTTTACCGTGCAAAGAAGATGGTCAATGAGTTAGGGCTCGGATACCAAAAAATAGATGCATGCCCTAATCACTGTATGCTATATTATCAAGATAATGTAGATAAAAGATCATGTGATATTTGTCAGCATGATAGATTTAAACCTAAGAGAGGGGACAATTCAAAGCAGAAGGATGTGCCTTACAAGTCACTACGATACTTCCCTCTCACGCTCAGATTTCAGTGGATGTATATGTCGTCAAAGACAGCTCGGCATATGATATGGCACACGGAAAGAGTATGTCGTGCAGATGATATAATGAGTCATCCCGCCGATGGTGAAGCTTGGACTCATTTCAATCGTACCTATACTGCTTTTGCTCACGAGCCACAGAATGTTAGGCTGGGTTTATGCACAGACGGCTTCAACCCATTTGGAGGTTCAGTGGCGTCTTACTCATGTTAGCTAGTGTACTGTCGCCATACAACCTTCCATCGGGCATGTGCATGAAGCGAGAGAACCTTTTCTTAACTTTGGTGATTCTAGGTCCAAAAAATCCAGGAAAAAATTTGGACATATATCTCAGGCCACTGATTGATGAGTTGAAAAGATTATGGAATGACGGAGTTGTTGCTTATGATGCTGTTGTACCTGGACAATTTCCCTAGCAAAATACCCAGATATAAGAATTCGAGAATTTCCTCCAACACCTTCAAGGCACGGGCTACCCGGCCCCCCCGACAACCCAGTGGGCCCGACCAATGGCCCCAACCCGCTAGCCGAGGTATACGACGACATTAGCAATCAATCGGTACCACTCCCGACCCCTAAGCTGCGGACTTTGCCCGCGTTCTACACGACCACCCGGGCCAACCCGGGGGCACCCCGACTGCAAGCCACGCCACATGGCACCCAGTGAAAAGGCCAGGGGCTTACCCCGGAACGCCTTCCTTCAACCCTCCAAGGTCAAATGGAGATCCAAATAGGTCAACCACAAGCTTGGGAGGCCCGCAGCACGTGTATACGGCTCACACACGTGTGTTCGGCATTTTTCCGAACACCTTGTGGGCGCGTATGTTTCAACCCTTCTACACCAACCCACTGGCCACCCCGTGGTTCCAGCACACTAATTAGGTCCTACAACGACCCCCTAGCAAGTCGGGACCACCCCTGACCCTCAGACACGTGGCAATGAGCCACTTAACTTTAGCTCTCGGGCCAACCTGCGGCTACCCGGGTAACCCGCCGTACAACGTGGCACGCAACACGAGGCATGGCCCATGAGCCCAAGGTGCCTCCTCTCAGCCTCCATGAACTTCTACCCTCAGCCCAAGGCCAAATCCAAGGCATGACGGTCACCTATGTGGCCCGTTCGACAACCCGGGGTGTGTCGGGCATTTGCCCGAACACCTTGCGAGCGTCTATTACGACTCGAAGAACCACTACCAGAAAAAGCGGGATTTCAGACGGCCCGTATCCGTCTGAAATCTGTCTGAAAATCCGTCACAAACCACGTTTGTGACGGATTTGCGACATATTTAAGACTGAAACCGACCGTCTGAAATTCTTAGTCACAAATTTGTGACAGTTTATGTTTCCGTCAGAAATTCCGTCTGAAACTAAGACAGAATTTAATCAGTCACAAATTCCGTCTGACTTTCATACGAGACATTTCCATCTGAAATTTGAAATTTTCAGTCTGAAATTTACGACGGACATATTTTCCGTGTGAAAGTCCGTCTGAAATTTCAGACGGCTATTACGACGGAATATAGTTACCGTCTTAAAATGAAGCCCAACTCTTAGTCTGAAATCATGTACCGTATGAAAACTCGTTCGAAATCCGTCGCTATTTCAAACGGATATTACGACGGATAAAATAACCGTCTAAAATTCAACTCATCTCCTATCCAAAATGTGGTTTGAAATCCGTCTATATTTCAAACTGATTTTACGACGGATAATAGACGGACAAAAATCGTCGCACATCCCGTCTGAAAATCCGTCTGAAATCTACGTTTTTTTTTTAAAATCTTAAGTTATTTTACAAAACCTGTTTAATCATAAATAAACATCAAGAAATTCTACATGTTGAAAAAAAAAATATTGGGAACCTGCTAATCAAATAAACACCACCGAAAAATAAAATTCTGATCAAATAAATACCACAAAAAAAGACATTAACCCTGCTGATCCGTCTGAATATCAAGAAATATCCGGTACATCGTCATATCCTCATCGTCCGTATCCTCACCGCCCTGCTCATCTCCTCTGTCGCCGCCCGCAGAAGGATCCCCCTATATTAAAAAAATAATAACATTCATTCATAGATAAAAAAATTAGTGCGAAGAAATTAGCATAAATTGAAAGCAAACATATCAAATTGATAACTGCATATTTTATAAATCAACCACTAGCCTGAAACAATATTTAAACTAAGTGTATTTTAGAAATGAATTTTGATTCCGTCAATTCTGACAAGTCACTTTCATCTCCCCGATCGTGTTGGAACGATCGGCACAGGCATCCGGCCGGTATTTCAAGTTTTAGACCCCCGGCCCCGACCTGGCAGTTCATTTGAACCAAGTGTATTTTAGAAATGAACTTTGAGCGCCGAGCTCAAACCGGGCATCCGATTTAGATTCCGTCAGTTCTGACAAGTCACTTTCATCTCCCCGGTCGTGTTGGAACGATCGGCACGGCCATCCGGCCGGTATTTCAAGTTTTAGACCCCCGGCCCCGACCTGGCAGTTCATTTGAACCAAGTGTATTTTAGAAATGAAGTTTGAGCGCCGAGCTCAAACCGGGCATCCGATTTGGATTCCGTCAGTTCTGCCAAGTCACTTTCATCTCCCCGGTCGTGTTGGAACGATCGGCACGGGCATCCGGCCGGTATTTCAAGTTTTAGACCCCCGGCCCCGACCTGGCAGTTCATTTGAACCAAGTGTATTTTAGAAATGAACTTTGAGCGCCGAGCTCAAACTGGGCATCCGATTTGGATTCCGTCAGTTCTGACAAGTCACTTTCATCTCCCCGGTCATGTTGGAACGATCGGCACGGGCATCCGGCCGGTATTTCAAGTTTTAGACCCCCGGTCCCGACCTGGCAGTTCATTTGAACCAAGTGTATTTTAGAAATGAAGTTTGAGCGCCGAGCTCAAACCGGGCATCCGATCTGGATTCCGTCAGTTCTGACAAGTCACTTTCATCTCCCCGGTCGTGTTGGAACAATCGGCATGGCCATCCGGCCGGTATTTCAAGTTTTAGACCCCCGGCCCCGACCTGGCAGTTCATTTGAACCAAGTGTATTTTAGAAATGAACTTTGAGCGCCGAGCTCAAACCGGGCATCCGATTTGGATTCCGTCAGTTCTGACAAGTCACTTTCATCTCCCCGGTCGTGTTGGAATGATCGGCATGGGCATCCGGCCGGTATTTCAAGTTTTAGACCCCCGGCCCCGACCTGGCAGTTCATTTGAACCAAGTGTATTTTAGAAATGAACTTTGAGCGCCGAGCTCAAACCGGGCATCCGATTTGGATTCCGTCAGTTCTGACAAGTCACTTTCATCTCCCTGGTCGTGTTGGAACTATCGGCACGGGTATCTGGCCGGTATTTCAAGTTTTAGACCCCCGACCCCGACCTGGCAGTTCATTTGAACCAAGTGTATTTTAGAAATGAAGTTTGAGCGCCGAGCTCAAACCGGGCATCCGATTTGGATTCCGTCAGTTCTGACAAGTCACTTTCATCTCCCCGGTCGTGTTGGAATGATCGGCACGGGCATCTGACCGGTATTTCAAGTTTTAGACCCCCGGCCCCGACCTGGCAGTTCATTTGAACCAAGTGTATTTTAGAAATGAACTTTGAGCGCCGAGCTCAAACCGGGCATCCGATTTGGATTCCGTCAGTTCTGACAAGTCACTTTCATCTCCCCGGTCGTGTTGGAACGATCGGCACGGGCATCCGGCCGGTATTTCAAGTTTTAGACCCCCGGCCCCGACCTGGCAGTTCATTTGAACCAAGTGTATTTTAGAAATGAACTTTGAGCGCCGAGCTCAAACCGGGCATCCGATTTGGATTCCGTCAGTTCTGACAAGTCACTTTCATCTCCTCGGTCGTGTTGGAACAATCGGCAAGGCCATCCGGCCGGTATTTCAAGTTTTAGACCCCCGGCCCCGACCTGGCAGTTCATTTGAACCAAGTGTATTTTAGAAATGAAGTTTGAGCGCCGAGCTCAAACCGGGCATCCGATTTGGATTTCGTCAGTTCTGCCAAGTCACTTTCATCTCCCCGGTCGTGTTGGAATGATCGGCACGGGCATCCGGCCGGTATTTCAAGTTTTAGACCCCCGGCCCCGACCTGGCAGTTCATTTGAACCAAGTGTATTTTAGAAATGAACTTTGAGCGCCGAGCTCAAACCGGGCATCCGATTTGGATTCCGTCAGTTCTGACAAGTCACTTTCATCTCCCCGGTCGTGTTGGAACGATCGGCATGGCCATCCGGCCGGTATTTCAAGTTTTAGACCCCCGGCCCCGACCTGGCAGTTCATTTGAACCAAGTTTATTTTAGAAATGAACTTTGAGCGCCGAGCTCAAACCGGGCATCCGATTTGGATTCCGTCAGTTCTGACAAGTCACTTTCATCTCCCCGGTCGTGTTGGAACGATCGACACGGCCATCCGGCCGGTATTTCAAGTTTTAGACCCCCGGCCTCGACCTGGCAGTTCATTTGAACCAAGTGTATTTTAGAAATGAAGTTTGAGCGCCGAGCTCAAACCGGGCATCCGATTTGATTCCGTCAGTTCTGACAAGTCACTTTCATCTCCCCGATCGTGTTGGAACGATCGGCACGGCCTTCCGGCCGGTATTTCAAGTTTTAGACCCCCGGCCCCGACCTGGTAGTTCATTTGAACCAAGTGTATTTTAGAAATGAACTTTGAGCGCCGAGCTCAAACCGGACATCCGATTTGGATTCCGTCAGTTCTGACAAGTCACTTTCATCTCCCCGGTCGTGTTGGAATGATCGGCACGGGTATCCGGCCGGTATTTCAAGTTTTAGACCCCCGGCCCCGACCTGGCAGTTCATTTGAACCAAGTGTATTTTAGAAATGAACTTTGAGCGCCGAGCTCAAATCGGGCATCCGATTTGGATTCCGTCAGTTCTGACAAGTCACTTTCATCTCCCCGGTCGTGTTGGAACGATCGGCACGGGCATCCGGCCGGTATTTTAAGTTTTAGACCCCCGGCCCCGACCTGGCAGTTCATTTGAACCAAGTGTATTTTAGAAATGAACTTTGAGCGCCGAGCTCAAACCGGGCATCCGATTTGGATTCCGTCAGTTCTGACAAGTCACTTTCATCTCCTCGGTCGTGTTGGAATGATCGGCACGGCCATCCGACCGGTATTTCAAGTTTTAGACCCCCGGCCCCGACCTGGCAGTTCATTTGAACCAAGTGTATTTTAGAAATGAACTTTGAGCGCCGAGCTCAAACCGGGCATCCGATTTCGCGGCTCCTTAGCGCCTTCCTCAGGCCCGCAGGCCCGAGCCCCGGCAAAGCCGACCCTCGATATGGGCTCCCAGCCCGAGTTCGCAGCTCTCCGGTATTGTACTCGGGACCCCGATTCCGAGCTCCAGTTGAACCGGCTCTCCCCGCGGGTCTCCTACCAAGGGGGCAAGGTTCCTCAGCACCCTCCTCGGGGCTCCCGACCCGAGCTTGGACTACGCCGGCACTTACCATGGGCCTTCGACCCAGGGGCGTCGGCACCTCAACACTTCCGACGGCGTCGCTTTCCGGTGCAAGAGTGTCATCTCGAGCATCGGCAACACTCCTATCAGCGCGGGCAAAGGCTTATACCCGAATCGCCCAGTCATTGACTCCCAGCGCGGGTTTCATACCCCAGGGGCCGGTCCCAGTACTTCTGACTGACAGCCTCGCACTGTCGGTCATTCCAGGCCAGGTTTTCTTAGTCTACCATCTCGGAGCGGAGTCTTCCTCCACTCCTTAGAAGAAGCGTCGCCATGGCCGCAAAGGCAGGCGGCTCGCTACTGTGACTAGCAACTCTGGCAGGACGATTCTTGTCGATGACTTGCGGATCCGTCTCGGCGGGGGCGAACCAATTATACCCCAAGAAGGGACCGTTCCCACCATCCCCACCTCCAATCGTTTTGACCTCTTGCGACAAACACGAGAGGACGGGGCGAAGCTCAATGGAGCGGGTTCCTCGACAGCAGCCCGAGGGCACCCACCGCAGCCCGACACACGGCCTCCCAAGACAACTCGTCGGAAAAACGGCGACAAGGGGGACCAGCAATCCGACCTGAGGAGAATCTGGGTCACCCCGGAGGAAGCTCAAGCCATTCGAAGGGCGCACATCAGAAACCCCCTGCGATCACTCAGACGTGTTGAGTAGTGGATAGCGGATCTAGAGGGGAGGGGTGAATAGATCTGCTCCTCTTTTTGCAATGCAACCCTCTTTATAGCTAGTTAAAAGGAATTACAGTGGAATACAACTATCTTAGCGAAGGACACTATGATTCGCTTGGCAATATGAGAAAATAATATAACGATTCGAACCTAAGCATGCATCTAGGACGAAACAATCACATAAACAAATCACAACACAATAGATTTTTAAGGTGGTTCGGATTGAATCCCCAGTCCTACGTCCACCCCTCACCAAACCCGGTGAGGCTTCACTAGTGCAGCACACCAAACCGCAAATCGGAGAACCACGACTGCCTTCCTACAAACCATCGGTAGGGGCGATATCACCGCAGATTGGAACACCTTCCAACTGCCTTCCTACTAACCGCGGTAGAGACGATTCTCAATTTCAGTTCTTGAACAAAATGATAAGAGAACAAATATGAAAATGCTCGGACAAGAAATGGAAATATGATCAAGGCTAGGAGCAAATGAAATCTTGTCTGAGATGCGATGTTGATCAGCAACAAGGGTTTCTTCTCTCTTGCAAAGACTCCTCTTGATTCAGCAACAAAGGTTCCTTCTTCCTTGCAAACCGATCTTCCTTGAATCTCCTTCTTTGAATCCCCTTTGAGTTGATGGAGGAGATAATGGATGCAGCCTTGAACCTTGATTGCTTCTACACCTTCTTGGAGGTTGATGGCTTTAGAAATCAACTTGAAAGCACCTTGGATGGATGAAGAACTCCAGCCCGAAGCACTGTTCACGGAGGTGCTACAGTACCCGTGGATCTCCTCCTCTAGCCTCTCTTGGTATCTCCTTGTTCCCCTTGAAGCATTAGGGTTTCTAACCCCTCATGTGTTTGTTTTATACTATTTGAATGGTCCTTGGACATCCTCCAGACCAGATCCACGTTTTGTGGGTGATTGGGTGACTTTAGGATTAAAGAAATCCATGAAGAATGGCTTCACTCGGAGAGAAAACCAAAGTCAACATTTGTTGGCTCGGGGCTGGCGGTCGACCAGAGCCTTCTGGCAGTCGACCGCTATTGAGAAACCCTGTAGAGATTTGGTCCCTAGAAATTCCGATCGACCGCCCCTGGGCCAGCGGTCGACCGCTGGCTGGGGAAACCCTGAGTTTCCCCAGTTCAGTCCGTTAACCCCTTTAGCTCAGTCCTTTAACTCCTTTAACAGCTCGTTCATGTCTGTGGCATCAACCTTGATAGTCTTGAAGGTGTTAACTGAGTCTTTAACCTTGTGTTCTCTTGGCTATGCTTCCTTGTGCATCGACCTTGGGTATGTGAAGTGCCGACTCATTTCGTGCTAAGTGTTGACTCTTCTTGAAGCTAGCTTGATCTTCTGTTAGTTGTCCAGCCTATTGCTTCTTGAAAGGAGTTTCATTCTTGGAGTTCCATTCGTGCTAGGGCGTGATCATTGATCTTTCACTTTTGCTATCTCCACTTAATTCCTTATCCATTCATTGGCTTATCTATCATGAATAAAACATCATGTATGTTAATCATATGAGAGTGAAAAACAACAATGACTTATAGTGTTTAGCCATTATCAAAATCATAAGATGCAAATGACCACAGGGGCACAACATTCTCCCCCTTTTTGATGATGGCAACACTGTGAGTCATTATGTGGCAGTAATGTTCAAGATGGCAAATTTTATAACATATGCAGCTCAAGATCCATGATAATGAAAGCATGTGAATGTGGATATGTATGCATGGATGATCAACATGGATGATCAAAGCATGGGAATGCTAATATGTATGCATGATCACAAAGAGATTTCTCCCCCTTTGACTCCCCCTTTGACACTCACAATCACAAAGGATATGTATGCATGGACAATCACAAAGGATATTCCCCCATAGACAACTTACAAAGGTAACTCACAAACTTCTCCCCCTTTGACAACAGCAAAAAGGAGGGGTAAGGTAGAGTTGGTGACAAAAGTCTTAGTGACAGAGTGGAATCGGAGCGAAGAGCAAGCTTTTATATGCAAACCTGAAACATGCCATGAGCAATATACATGGTTCAAAGCTAATGAAATCCAAGATCATCAACAGAGTTCAAAAATCAGCTACATCTATGTTTTAATAGAAATGAACCAGAAGTGCATATCATGGCAGTGGGGAACCTTCCTTTGTCGTATACATTCATAGTCAATAACTTCATCGGGAATAGCACAAACTAGTATTGAGGTTAAACAAGCATGACTAAAGCATGGAATTTTATGATTTCAACACTGTTTTGCATGATCTTTTACATTTGAAGGCACAAGACTCATATGTTACGAGCAATCGAGTCTAGTACATACCTCCTAGCCGTAAGAATACACGTTGTTTAGACGCCAGTATTCCTAGGTATTTGGTAAGACTGACTGTTATACTTCAGAATGAATAGAGATAGCAAAGTCACGTCATGACATGATCGATCTCATTTCTTTGATGAGAAGGCATATTTCTCAGCAATTATGCCAGTGCTCTGCCTAGAGTCCAAATTAATTAAGATAGAGATAACAGGGGCACATCATGACATATCATTCGTCACTTATTTTGAGGACGTGACTTATTTCTCCGTGCAATAATATCATTACTCTGTCAAATTAATTTTCAGGAATTCCAGCCCATCAAGGAGTTTAACAATAATACTAAGATTTAGCATCTCAACGAACATTGCTATGATGTTTGAATTTTTAGATTTCAGGATAGTCATTCAAGGCACAACATGCAATCTTTAGTTAAGGCCTATTAAAACCACAGAACATAGATGTTGTCAAAAGATATATCAGAACTTCAAGGAAATCATTAAATCTGAACCATTTTCATTTGATAGGCAATCATCAGTTCATATAATAGAAAGCTCTTACACCATAGTTCTGTTTGTCTCATGATCTCATATTCAGACTGCAAGAGAGTAAGAAAAGTAATAAGACTCCCCCTAAGGATATGCAGTTAATGCATTCAAGGAGTTATGTTTGCAAGCAAGTTGAATGACAAATGAGGTTGACCTAGTCACTCATGAAGTTGGCAGAAATGAAATGCATGACTTGCCCAATGGTTGTACACTTATTAATGGTAACTAAATGAAGATGAAACATATGCATGAATGCTTCAAAGAGACAACTCCCCCTTACTATATGGCCTATGTACGACAGTGGCACATGGTACTTGGCGGAGGTGAAACCTCACGCATCTTAAGTGCTTCTAGACAAACATAACCTACCTTTCCATACATCAACATTTAATATACCATGGCCATGTAAGTATGATGCTACATAAACCATGCAATGCATCATGAACATGGATTCAACTTAATTGTGCATCATGACTACATGCAATGCTACACCATATGCAAAATGACATAATTACATATAAACAATGCATGGAAATCAATCTGTAAAAACACACAACTAAATTGAACAACATCATCATTTCAATTTTTATTGGCCTGAGATCGGCAAAGACCAAGCTCCCTTCTGAGTGTTGTAAACCTGTCATTACAGAAGGGCTTGGTGAAGATATCAGCAATTTGATTTAGAGTATCAACAAAATGTAGCTCAAAGTTGTACTTAACGATCTCATCTCTAATGAAGTGATGCCTAATCACAATATGCTTAGTCCTAGAGTGCTGGACTGGATTTTTTGTAATGTTGATATCACTAGTGTTATCACACAGAATCGGGACACAACCAAGATCCACTAAGTAGTCTTGGAGTTGGTGTTTAATCCACAACACTTGGGTGCCACAGCTCCCCGCAGTAACTTATTCTGCCTATACGGTTGAGAGGGCAGCCAAGTGTTGTTTCATGGAGGCCTAAGAAACTAAACACCCGCCCAGAAACTGGTAGTAGCCACTCATACTCTTGCGATCCAGCTTGCATCCAGCGTTGTCCGCATCAGAATAAGATATAAGAGATAAATCACATGATGACGGATACCACAATCCCAAATCTTCAGTGCCGGCAAGATATCTAAGGATACGTTTGACGGCAGTCAAGTGGGATTCTCTAGGACTATCTTGAAATCTAGCACAGAGGTAAACACTAAACTGGATATCTGGTCGGGATGCAGTCAAATAAAGCAAAGAGCCGATCATACCTCTATAGATCTTTGCATCAACTAATTTACCATTTTCATCCGAATCCAGTGATGTTGAGGTGCTCATAGGAGTTGCAATTATTTTACTGTTTGTCATGTCAAATCTTTTCAGCATCTCCTTGATGTATTTGGCTTGACTTATGAAGCACCAATCTTCTCCTTGGTTGACCTGCAAACTGAGAAAAAATTGGAGTTCTCCCATTAGGCTCATCTCGAATTCGCTAGTCATGAGGTTAGCAAATTCCTCACACATTTCAGATTTAGTAGAACCAAACACAATAACATCAACATAAATTTGAACAATCAAGATGTTCTTACCTTGGTTCTTGGTGAAAAGTGTTTGATCTACCTTACCTCGTGTGTACCCTTTCTCAATAAGGAACGAGCTTAGTCTCTCATACCAAGCTGTTGGTGCTTGCTTCAGTCCATAAAGCACCATGTCTAGCTTGTATACAAAATCTGTATGGTTAGAGTTTTCAAATCCAGGGGACTGCTCAATATAGACTTCTTCTTTGATCAATCCATTCAAGAAAGTATTTTTTACATCCATTTGATATAACTTTATTCTAAGGGAGCATGCAAAGGTAAGTAAGATTCTGATGGCTTCAAGTCTAGCAACTAGGGCATAAGATTCCTCAAAGTCTATCCCAAACTCTTGATTATACCCTTGAGCCATCAATCTAGCATTGTTTCTTATAATCTTGCCATCCTCACTGAGTTTGTTCCTAAAGACCCATTTAGTACCTATAACAGATTGTGATGATGGTCTAGGAACAAGATGCCAAACTTTATTTCTTTCAAACTAGTTTAACTCCTCTTGCATTGAATTTATCCAGTTTTCATTCTTTAATGCTTCATCAATATTCTTGGGTTCAATCTGGGAGACAAGAGCAAGTTGATCTAATTCTTCCACAATTCTAAAATGTGACCTTGTTCTAGGTGGATCATTCAAGCTGCCAATGACATTTTCTAAAGGATGATCCTTAAGAATTCTAATGTTTGTAGAATCATTATCTTCTCCTGGAGCTTGATCTCTTACACTGCTTGATTCAGCTAGGTCACCATCTTCTTTTGTTTCTTCTTGTGGAGAATTATTCTTTTCCTTCATGCTTAGGAATTCTCCGTCTTCATTATTTTTCCTGCAAGAGTTATCATTGTTAGAATCATTATGATATTCATCAAAGGAAACATGGGGTGATTCTTCCACAGTTTGGCTCTTAATGTTATAAATTCTATAAGCCTTAGATCTATCAGAATATCCAAGGAATATACCTTCATCGCTCTTGGGATCGAATTTATCTAAGTCTCTTTTATTATTATTGTGGATGAAGCATTTAGACCCAAACACTTTCATATGTGAGAGAGAGGGCTTTTTACCTTTCAGCAACTCATAAGGAGTCTTTTTGGTGTGTGGCCTTACCATAGAGCGGTTGATAATGTAACATGTCGAGTTTACCGCCTCAGCCCAAAATTTCCTTGGGAGTTGCCGTTCGGCAAGTATTGTTCTTGTCATCTCTATGAGTGTTCGGTTCCTCCTTTCAACTACACCGTTTTGCTCTGGGGTTCTTGGTGAAAAAAATCGGTGTGAAATGCCTTCAGCCCTACAAAGAATATAGAAGTCAGTATTTTCAAATTCACCACCATGATCAGATTGAATGTTGGAAATCTTAAACTCATCGTCTTGCTTTGTCTTCATATAGAGTGCCTGAAACTCATCAAAAGCATCATTTTTATGTGTGAGAAAGAAAACCCATGTGAACCTAGAGTAATCATCCACCAAGACATATCCATATTTTCTACCACTTGAACTAGCAGTTCTGGTTGGACCAAACAAATCCATATGAATCAGCTCAAGTGGTTTAGATGACATGTTTGCAGATCTAGCATTGAAAGATTTTCTTGTTTGTTTACCTAGGGCACATGCATCACATAATTTATTTTCTTGTTTAAAAGATAGTTCATGCAAACCTTTCACCATTGAATGCTTCAAAAGTTTATGCAAGATATTGTAGCTAGCATGTCCTAGTCTACGATGTCATAACCATGCAAGCTAAGATTTTGGTGCAGCAAGACAATGGTTTATGTGAGCAGGATCATCTAAGTCAATCATGTAAACATTATTGACTCTTTTACCAGAAAATTTTACCTTGTCAGATTTTGGTTCAAGGATTCTACATTCATGAGAGTCAAACAGCACTTTGTGACCTTTATCACACAATTGACTTATGCTGAGCAAATTGTATTTTAAACCTTCAACTAACAGCACATTTTCAATGGAGTTGGAGATGTTCTTACCTACATTACCTGTTCCAATGATTCGTCTTTTGTTGTTCCCTCCAAATGTGACGTGTCCTCCTTCCTTTTCCTCCAAGAGATAAAATTTTATTTTATCTCCAGTCATGTGTCTTGGACAGCCGCTATCAAGGTACCACCTGTTATGCATGGCTGCAAGACATTCCTGTACAAGCAATTAAACAATGGTGTTTGGACCCAATCACATTTGGGTCCCATCAAACTCTTCATATTTTTAAAACATGAAACCATTTCTTTTGGAATCCAAACCTTCCTAGCATTCATGTTTTGTTTGCTTAGAGCAGGGATTTGGTTTTTCTTTTCAACTTTGACCTTCATTTTTTGTTTGGAGGCTCTTTGTTGGAATTTGTGGAAGTTTGAGGAAGTTTACTTCTTAAACCATGGAGGCCGTTGGTTGGTTTTAGGTTGAAAGTGATTGTTTTGCCACCTAGGAGATTGAAACTTATAGGGTTGGTGAACACAAGAATCACAATTTCCCCAAAAGCAGGGTAGTGTTGACCTATATGAATGTGCAACACAGTTATAGTAACATCTGGTAGGCGGAGCAGGTAATGGCTAATGAAGTGTTGACCTATGCTGCTGGGAAGGTTGACCTTTCTTAGGCTTTTGGACAATCTTTTTGGGAATTTTAGTGGCTTCCTCTTCAACCTTTTCTTTTCCTTTGGATGTTATTTTTGAGGTAGAAGCATCAGAAGAGGAAACAAATGTGACAGTCTTTAACCCAATTGGCCTTTTGTTTGTTGGTTCAAAACCCAACCCTTCCTTGTTGAAGTTCATTCTAGTACCTAGCAGTGCATCTAGGTTTTCTCTTCCATCCACAAACTTTTCTAAAGATTGTTGTTTATCCTTCAACTCTTTTTGTAGGTTTTCAATGTTTTGAAGAAGTTGAGTGTTGACTTGTTTGACAGCTTCATACTTCTCATTACTCAATTTGCTGTCTTTTTCATGGCTTTACATTTTTAGCTTCATGCTATCAATCTCATTTCTTAAGTCTTCATTTTTAGTTTCCAAGTCAGCCATTTCTTTTCTTCCCTCTTCCAAATCCTCAATCATTTTCTTAAGATCTTCAATTTCAGTTTCAAGTAGAGCAGTCTTATCATTCATGTCATGATCATGCACAATGAAGTTAATTTTCTTTTTTAATGATTTATTCTCCTTTTTGTACATGTCATATTTTTCCATGAGCTGTATATATGCTTCCTCCCAATCATCAATTGTGTAATTTTCAAATGGAGAGTTTATCTCAATTTCTTCATCACCTCTAGTCATGAGACAAAGATCTTCTTTTTTCTTGTCCGAGGAGCTAGTCCCACCATCATTTTCTTCCTCGTCACTCTATGTGGACACCATGGCCTTGTTCTTCTTCTTGCCCTTCCATTTTTTAGCTTTTTTGAATCTGTCACGACAATCAGTCTTGAAATGTCCAGGTTTGTTGCAAGAATAACAAATGATTTTTTCAGATTTCTTAAAATTTTCAGAATTCGATTTGAAATCATTTCTTACCTTTGACCTTCCTCTCATGAAGCTCTTACCTTCCTTTCTCAGAAATTTTCTGATCTTACGTGTGAGCATGGCTACATCATCCTCATCTCGCTCACTTACAGAAGCCTCACCTCCATCAGAAGTGCTTTGACCGCTGGGTCCTGCTTTAAGAGCTAGAGACTTTTTCTTAGGCACCTCAGTCTCTTTGTTCTTAAGGTTGATCTCATAGATCATTAATGACCCAATGAGTTTATCTACTTTAGTAGTTACGAGATCTCTCGATTCTTCAACCACGGTAGCCTTCGTGTGCCATGCGGGAGTCAGTGATCTGAGAATCTTCCTCACAATTTCTTGTTCTGAATATTTCTTTCCCAAATCTGTTAGACTATTAGTAAGCACAGTTAAGCGAGCATACATGTCTTGAATTGACTCATCAGGCCTCATCCTGAACATTTCATATTCAGAAACTAAAATGTTGGCTTTTGTTTCTCGTACCTGAGAGGTTCCTTCGTAAATTATCTCTAACTTGTCCCACATTTATTTTGCAGCTGCGCAGGTAGCCACTCTTGAGAATTCTACTGGATGGAGTGAGCATTGCATGTAGCAACTCGAAATTTTTTATATGCATTTATATAAAAAAGGAAATAATGAAAGATAAAAATAAAATAAATTATAAATATTTTTCTATTATGTCTAAATTATGAATATTTTTCTGTTATGTCTTTAAAAGTATAGAATACATAAACATGAACCCTATTCTATGTGTTAACACGAACGGCGAGATTCGCGATACGATTTCGAAAAGATGAAGACATCGGCATCCAATTTTTATTCGCTTTAATCTAATTCTAATTAATGGATGAGGTCATTCTTACATCATTGAATAAATGAAGTCATAGATTATGTCATCCACATAGTGGAACAAAGTTGGTGTAATGGGGTTGGTGTAATAGTGGAACAAGGTTGGTGTAATAGTGACATGGTGGAATGAGGTTGGTAGAATAATGAAAGTAGGTGGGAGATTTTAGCCTATATATAGGTCTAGGCTCTTCCCTACTCAAAGCATAAATCTCTTGGGAGGAATTGATGGTTGGAGAAAGGGAGAAAGGGAGAAGTTGGAGGTGTGTTCGAAAGCGTTCTTCATTCTTAAATTTCTTATTCTTCGATCTTCAACTGTAGGTATTCTCTCAAGCTAAACTCAAATTGATGAATGTATTAGATGTAGATGCATGGTTACCTTGATTCTATACCATTTTCCCTAAATTTTATTGTGTATTAAACATGCTATCTATACAATTGGATATAAGATTTTAACCGAGATTTTTAACTGCTGGAAGATCTGTCTCGGATCACGGTGTCTTTCTAAGACCGTGTTCCGGATGCACGATCTTTACCCCGATTGTGATGTTTTCAGGTTGTAATTGAACCAATATATCATTTAGCATTTTAGATATGTCATGTTAAGTTTTATATCATTTAAATTCACACATGATTAAGTTAAGGTTATGAAAGATAATAATTCTATCCTATGAGCTTATCTTTCCATCCTAGTTCTTGTCACCGTCATGATATCTTTGATCTCCTTGACTATATTATATCCCTGGCATGTTAAATGAAGTAGATATTATCTGTAAAATTTCATGGACTTAGTTGCATAATCATGATGTATATGAGTTTTAATGATTTTCGTGTTATTACATTATCGTATTTTCAACAAGTCGTGTAAATAACTAGATTTCCAAGGAAAATGGTGTCTAAGAAAAAGGTCCACGGGCAAACGCTTTAAGTGGATAAGTGGTTTATTAATTAGGACCTCGCGAATGCGAGGGGAGCCTCCCACTGTCCCACCTCTTACCTGGCCATGATTCCTCGATTTTCTAATTAAGCACCCGACTGTTAAAAACTCGATCTAAGCCTATTTAACAAAGTTTTTCGCGAGAACCAAATAAGCTGTGTCCGTCAATACAATTCTCTTACCGACTTAATGTCGTTAAACATGATGTCTTCTTATTATCTTAATGTCATTAAACATTATGTCTTAAAATCATCATTGGACTTCTCTTACATCTACTTGAAATCTTGTACTACTAGTCCCTTGAATGATAATTTTGCTAGATCTGTACTTTATTTCATAAGCTCTACCTTGAAATTCTTTGGCCATACATATTATGTGGATGTCTAAATATACTTGGGATCTATGATCCATAACCCAATGTCTGGCGTTAATGGGGCCCGATCTGGTCTTGGGAGGAGCGCCCGAAAGTACTTGTGCCCATGGGAGTTGAATGACCTGGTGTGACATTGCACCGAAGTGCTTGACTTGCTAGATTAATTTATGACATTCCACAGTTTGTGAATTTCCTGACTTGCTTGAATACATGAAGTACTTGACTTGTACATACTTGCGTAAAATGGCCAATTCCATGATATTACTTGCTACATGATCATTCTCTACTTGAACTTTACTCTTGATATCTTGTCTACTTGTGATTCCAATTACTGCATTACTTTACTCTCTCTCCTATGCTTGTTCCATATTTTATTTATGTTTCTAGGCATAGCACATACCTTTATCCAAACTGCTAATTACTTTAAGTTGCCTGGTATGGAGATATAAGTCATACTGAGCATTTCGCTCACCCTACGTTTTCCGGTTAACATTTCAGGTAATTCTGATGATGAACCCCAAACTCATGGGAATGAGCTAGAGTGATCGAGGAATCAAGATTACCTTAGTTACCTAGGTTTATGAACGGTTGCTCTTACTTGAATTATGTTTTTATTTTGAAGTTGTATCTTGCCTTGTAAGGCTTAAGATTGTTGTAAAACTTTATTTTGATGAAATAAGAGTATCCATTTCCTCTTATCTATTCTTGTGGCTTGGACTCCAGTATTTGTGCTCTGATCGACTTGAGTGTTTTGACTCGTCGCGTCTCGATATTCTGCGTCGGGACGTGACAGTCTTTGTGGTATCAGAGTCTAGGTTCCATAAACCCTAGGTTTCACTTGATATAGGTTTTTGATGTTGATATAGAAATTTGGATAGGATCTTGAACATTCCCGGTAAGATTGGGTAGAGCCATGGGCTAAGCTTTAAAGAATGATTAATCAAGAAATAAACAAAGCACTTAAGTTTTATAGCTATGCTCGCAGATGGTTGCCGAGAGAGCTCAATGGCGCGAGATGCAAAGGACGGTGCAAGGTCTAACCCATGCACTACAACAAGTAGCTCAAGGAGGAGCTAACCGTGGAGCGGGAGATCTGCATAGGAATTTCAAGAGCATGAACCCTCCTAAGTTCGCTGGGTCTACGGACCCGGATGAGGCCGAACATTGGGTAAAGGAAATTGAGAGGATTTTTTGAGTCATGCAATGTGCTGATGAGGAGAAGGTCCTACTTGCTACCTTTCAGCTTGAAAGGGATGCCCGTGCTTGGTGGGAGTCGGTCGAAACAACTCTACCACACGACCAGGTGTTGTGGGAAGAGTTTGTAGAACACTTCAACAACAAGTACTTCTCCGACCGAGTTTAAGAGAGGAAGGCTATCGAATTTTCTTCCTTGAAGCAAAGGAGTTTGAGGGTAGCGGAGTATGATGCCCAATTTGCAAGATTATCTCGGTAGGCAAGGTGATTTTTAAATGGCTTAAAGCCTCAATATATTACTCAACTCGTCCCGATGGATATCCAAGTATATGCCGATGTGGTGAGGAGAGCCCAACTCTTGGAAGATGCAACGGAATTGACTGATCGCATCCGAGGAAGAGATGCCAAGAGGGAGCAAGTTACTGGATCAGGTAATTTCAAGCCCTCCTTCGAAAAAAAGAGGCCTAATTATGATGAGCGTAACTTCAATAAAGATGGACATAATTTCAATAAGGATGGGCGTGACTTTCAAAAAGACAAGAGGCCGAGATCATTTGACAAACAAATCATCCCGGTCGCTACATCATCAAAGGAACTATGCAAATATTGTGAGAAACCCGGACACAAGGCAGATAGATGAGTGCTGGAGAAGACTGGGTGCCTGTCTTCGATGTGGAAGTCGTGACATAGAATTCCAAGTTGTCCACTTCTCAATGAGCAAGCTACGTCGGAAAAGCTTCCAGTTGCTGTCAAGAAGCAAGGAAGACTTCAAGCTCTTATGGATGCGGAACCTACCGAAGATGGAGGCATTGTGGAAGGTACTCTCTCTGTGTACTCAAGGCCTGCCTCTATCTTATTTGATACTGGAGCTACACATTCCTTCATATCTAAGAGCTTTGCGGATATTTTACCTTTGAGGCCTGTTCCATTAGAATCTAAACTTATTATTACTACCCCTATTGGAGCGGGATCGAAGATTAAATATTTCTACCCTGCTAGTGAGGTTCTAGTTAGCGGTTGTAACTTACCCGCTAATTTAGTATGCATGGAGATGGCATGATATGATATTATCTTGGGAGTTGACTGGTTATCTACATGTGGTGCTAGTGTTAACTATAAATTGGGTACGGTAACCTTTAGTGAGTACCCCAACCTCTTATTTTTCGGTGTCAGGTATTCTAGACACCTATCCCTTATTTCGACCCTTAAAGATGATAAATTATTGAAGAAGGGTTGTGCTGCTTTCTTAGTTTCTATGACTATGACCAAGCATAAAAAACCCAATCTGGAGGATATTCCTATTGTTCGGGATTATTTTGATGTATTTCAGGACGAGTTGCCTGGTATTCCTCCGGAGAGAAAAGTGGTCTTCTCTATTGATTTGATTCCGGGAGCTACACCTATTTCTAAGGCTCCGTATCGGATGTCCCTATCGAAATGAAGGAGTTAAAAGAACAATTGATGGAGTTAATAGAGAAGGGATTCATCCGACCGAGTACTTCACCATGGGGAGCTCCCGTCTTATTTGTCAAAAAGAATGATGGGTCAATGAGATTGTGTGTTGACTGCCGGCAATTGAACCAACTCACAATCAAAAATAAATATCCATTGCCGAGGATTTATGAACTATTTGACCAGATTTCTGGAGCTCGATATTTTTCAAAAATTGATCTCCGATCTAGTTATCATCAATTAAAGATCAAGGAGGAAGATATTCACAAAACGGCATTCAGGAGCAGGTATGGACATTATGAGTTCACTGTTATGCCTTTTGGCCTAACCAATCCGCCTGCCGCATTTATGCAATTAATGAACAGTGTATTCAGGCCATACGTTGATCAATCTGTGGTAGTCTTCATTGACGATATTTTGATCTACTCAAAGTCTGAGATGGAGCATGAAGAACATCTCAAGAAATCCCTACAGTTATTAAGAGATCACAAACTTTATGCTAAGCTTAGTAAGTGTGATTTCTAACTAGAAGAAGTTTCTTTTCTAGGTCACATAATATCCCGGAATGGTATTGTGGTCGATCCTTCAAAGGTTGAGGCCGTGAAAAATTGGGAAAGACCTACTAGTGTGATAGAAATTCGAAGCTTCTTGGGACTAGAAGGATATTATAGAAGATTTATTAAGGATTTCTCCAAGATCGCCGTATCTTTGATAAGATTGACGAGAAAGGAGATTCCTTATATATGGTCCGAGGAATGTGAGAAAAGCTTCCAAACTTTGAAAGATTGTTTGACTACTGCCCCTATACGCTCATTGCCTACTAAAGGAGGGGGATTCGGAGTTTATGCTGATGCATCAGGAATTGGCCTAGGTTGTGTATTAATGCAACATGGCAAGGTGATCGCCTATTCCTCAAGACAATTAAAAAATCACGAGGAGAATTATCCTGTGCATGACTTAGAGCTTGCAGCTGTAGTCTTTGCCTTGAAGATTTGGCGGCATTATCTCTATGGTGAGGCATTTATTGTATATTCAGACCACAAGAGTCTCAAGTACTTATTCTCTCAAAAGGAACTTAATATGAGACAAAGATGGTGGTTGGAATACTTGAAGGATTTTGATTTCTCTATACAATATCACCCCGGAAAAGGTAATGCCGTAGCTGATGCTCTTAGCCGGAAGTCGATGGCATTATTATCAAGCCTAATGATTAAAGAGTGGCAATTGTTAGAACAAATGACAAACTTAGACCTTAATATGGAGGAGAAGGAAGATGGAGTCTTCATTGCAAATATTAGTCTCCAATCCAAGTTACTCTTAGAAATTAAAGAGTTACAAAATGATGATCCATTGGTTGTTGAAATTAAAGAGAAATTAGATCAACGACCAGATTTCCTTTTGGCAGATGATGGAAGGCTGCTCTTCCGAGGAAGAACTTGTGTGCCCGATTGTTCTACCATCAAGAATAAAATCTTGGAGGAGGCACATCGATCAAGGTACACTATTCATCCTGGTGCTACAAAAATGTACCAAGATCTCCAAAGAACATTTTGGTGGCCTAACATGAAAAGAGAGGTAGCCGAGTTCGTGAGCCGATGTTTGGTCTGCCAACAAGTTAAAGTCGAACATCTCAAACCGGCTGGTAAGCTAAAACCTCTAGAAATACCGGAATGGAAATGGGATAGTATTGGCATAGATTTTATAGTTGGGTTGCCAAAGACCCGAAGTGGATTTGATGCTATATGGGTGATTGTGGACCGACTAACTAAGTCTGCTCACTTTCTGCCCATCAAAACCAAATGGACCGTGGATGTTCTAGCTGCCCTATATATCAAGGAGGTTGTAAGGCTGCACGGTATTCCAACTTCTATTATTTCGGAGAGATCCAAGATTCACCTCACTTCTGGAAAGGTTTGCAATCATCCTTGGGTACTAGACTGAATTTTAGTACGGCTTTCCACCCTCAGACAGATGGACAAACCGAGAGGACAAATCAGATTATCGAAGATATGTTAAGAGCATGTATGATAGATTTTGGGGGAAGTTGGCATGAACACTTGCCATTGATTGAATTTGCATATAACAACAGTTATCAGTCTAGTATTCAGATGGCACCTTTTGAAGCATTGTATGGTAGGAGTTGTAGATCACCCCTATGCTGGAGTGAGGTTGGAGACAAGGGATTGATGGGTTCTGATATTATTCAAGATACAACTCACAATATTCAGTTGATCCGTGAAAGGCTGAAAATTACTCAATCACGGTAAAAGAGTTATACTGATAATCGAAGAAGAGACCTTGAATTTCAAGTAGGGGAGCATGTCTTCTTGAAAATTTCACCCACACGAGGAATTAAGAGGTTTGGTATCAATGAAAAACTGAGTCCAAGATTTATTGGCCCTTTTGAGATTCTAGAACGAATCGGTGAAGTGGCATACAAGCTGGCTTTGCCTCCACAATTGACCGGTGTCCATGATGTATTTCATGTATCCATGCTTAGGAAATATGTGTATGATCCTTCGCATGTGATTCAATTCGATGACTTGAAGCTATAGAAGGATTTGTCTTATGAAGAAAGATCGATCAAGATCTTAGATCAGAAATTTCACCAGCTAAGGAATAGGGCTATACTGATGGTAAAAGTCCAATGGAGTAAGCGTGGATTCGAGGAGGCTACTTGGGAATTAGAAGAGTCAATCAAGAAGAAGTACCCATATTTGATCTCAAGTTAGAATTTTGAACCCTCCATTTGAATTTTTAAATTACTATTACATGATGTGAATTTGGAGGACCAAATTCTTTTAAGTGGGGGAGGATGTAGCAACTCGAAAATTTTTATATGCATTTATATAAAAAAAGGAAATAATGAAAGATAAAAATAAAATAAATTATAAATATTTTTCTGTTATGTCTAAATTATGAATATTTTTGTGTTATGTCTTTAAAAGTATAGAATACATAAACATGAACCCTATTCCATGTGTTAACACAAACGGCGAGATTCGCGATATGATTTCGAAAAGACGAAGACGTCGGCATTTGATTTTTATTAGCTTTAATCTAATCCTAATTAATGGATGAGGTCATTCTTACATCATTGAATAAATGAAGTCATAGATTATGTCATCCACATAGTGGAACAAAGTTGGTGTAATGGGGTTGGTGTAATAGTGGAACAAGGTTGGTGTAATAGTGACATGGTGGAATGAGGTTGGTAGAATAGTGAAAGTAGGTGGGAGATTTTGGCCTATATATAGGTCTAGACTCTTCCCTACTCAAAGCATAAATCTCTTGGGAGGAATTACTGGTTGGAGAAAGGGAGAAAGCTCGAAGTTGGAGGAGTGTTCTAAAGCGTTCTTCATTCTTAAATTTCTTATTCTTCGATCTTCAACTGTAGGTATTCTCTCAGGCTAAACTCAAATTGATGAATGTATTAGATGTAGATGCATGGTTACCTTGATTCTATACCATTTTCCCTAAATTTTATTGTGTATTAAGCATGCTATCTATACAATTGGATATAAGATTTTAACCAAGATTTTTAACCGCCGGAAGATCCGTCTCGGATCACGGTGTCTTTCTAAGACCGTGTTCCGGATGCACGATCTTTACCCCGATTGTGATGTTTTCAGGTTGTAATTGAACCAATATATCATTTAGCATTTTAGATATGTCATGTTAAGTTGCATATCATTTAAATTCACACATGATTAAGTTAAGGTTATGAAAGATAATAATTCTATCCTATGAGCTTATCTTTCCATCCTAGTTCTTGTCACCATCATGATATCTTTGATGTCCTTGACTATATTATATCCCTGGCATGTTAAATGAAGTAGATATTGGAGAGGGGGATTTCTGTAGCCCAACTAAGAGCAGCCGAACTAGGCCCATCAGGACCAAACGAGGCTCAGCTCATCCAAGTGATAGCCTCCTAGGGCCCACTTAGGTAAAAAAGCCCAATAAAGATCACTCGAGAACCCACCCTTCCTCGGCGGCCCTTAGGCTCGGAAGGACCGAGCATCAGAACGGAGGAAGACCCACGCCCGAGTTATCCCTCCATCGGGATAGAGGCGAGCGCTCTGCGCCCACTCCGACCTGACTGCATCCGAGCTATGCCTATCGCCCGGACATGGCTGGCACCTCTTATGCTCGGACCGACTGACAAGTGTTTATCCATGCAGCCGTTGAGAGCCCTTTATGAGCAGGAGTTTAGGGGGATAAAGGATCCATGATCCCTCAAGGCCATGAAGATCCCACGATGAGGACGTAACGATCCCATGATGAGGACGTAACTCCTGCCTGAAACTCCTCAGCTTACGGGACTCATCAGGTGAGCTCGCTATATAAACCAGGGACTCCCTCCAGCAGAAGGTAAGGCCAATACACGCCTAAAAACCCCTGAGCAGGAACCACTTGACCACCTTCGTGTTGGGAGATCTCGTGCACCTCTTTCTACCACCCTCAATACCTTCCACCATTGCTCTACTGACTTAAGCATCGGAGAGTTTTCCCCAGGGAACCATCCCTGGGCCTCCTGATTCGTTTCCCTTTCTCTGCAGTTCACTATTCGGTGATCATCCTCCCAGCTCAGGACAAGCGCGAGATCACGCCCCTTCATCTGGCGTCGTCTATGGGAAACGACCAAAGAGCCAGTATGGTGAGAAGAAGTTCAGGGAAGAGGTACACCGGTGACAGGGGAAAGGCCACGGCGGCGGCGGGGGAAGGCCCCTCACAAGCCTCCCAAAACCCCCCCTCCGATGCCAGCACTCCCGCCGACGGACCACCCCCTCCCCCTGCGATCGGGCTGCCGCCCCCTCCTCCCACGGTGGTAGGGCTACCGCTCAACGGCGGCACCGACGCCTTCCAAGCCCTCAACGTGAAACTGGACGTCCTCGTGGAACTCATGAGGACCCAGGCGGCTAGGGATAGAAGGTCACGCGCCCCTCCGGAGAGCCCTCCCCGTGAGAACGTGTCCCAGCACACCACCGGAGGTCGCTTCACCCTCCGAGGGCAGCAGCTCATCCGCAACAAAGCAAGAGGACCCTCGCAATCCCCCCCTCTGGAGCAAGAGACTTCCTCCACGCCGAAGCGGGGCAGGCATGGAGCACGCCGTCCCCTCCCGGAGATCGAAGTCCCCAGGGAGCGCCAGGACAGCCTGCCTTCACGCCCCCTCAGCCCTACGGCGCAGCGGCAACCGGAGCTATCCCTCCGACTATGAGAATTCGAGAGGCGTTTCGCAGAGCAGGAGCGCGCCCTATGAGCCCTGCAGAAGACCTCTCCACCAGAGGATGAGGAGAGATCCCCATTCTCCGACCATATCTTCAAGGCAGAGGTATCTCCCAGAGCCTCCATCCCGACCTTCAAGCCCTACGACGGCCAGGGTGACCCGGTCGACCACTTCGACAGCTTCGACGCTCTGATGACCCTTCACGGAGCATCCGACGCCATCAAGTGCCGAGCCTTTGTGACCACCTTGGTCCAAGGCGCCCAAGCATGGTTCCGGGCCCTCGCCCCCTGATCCATCCGAGACTTCAAGCAATTCGGGCGAGTATTCAAGGAGAGTTTCACCGACTGCGGCCCCCCAAGGTCGGTAGCGGGGCTTTTGGCCCTCAAACAGGCGTAAGGGGAGAAACTTCGGGCCTACATTCTCCGATTCAAATCAGAAGCCCTGAGGATCCCCCGCCTGGACGTCGCCTCGGCCATAACCGCTCTGACCGGGGGCACCCGCGACGAGAACCTCCGCCGCGAGCTTGTCCTCCACCCTCCCTCGACCCTTGCTGAGCTAGTGACTCTGGCATTGCGCCACGCCGAGTACGAAGAAGTGCTCAGTGCATGCCGAGATGCAACCGGCTCGGGTCGGGAGGGGGACAAGAAGCGGGCACCCGAGCCAAGCTCGGGCCAAGGAAAAAGGTGGAACCGAGACGGGGAACGCAAGGAATCGTCATGGAAGTACGAGCGGTACACTCCTCTAACCGCTCCCGTGTACGAGATTTATGAAGACATCAAAGGCTCGGGCCTCCTCCGCCAACCCGAGCCAATGAAGTCGAAGAACCGCAGTCGCAGCAAGCATTTCCTGTTCCACGGCGACCACGGGCATCACACCGGCGACTGCCATCAGCTCCAAGATGAGATCGAGCGTCTCGTTCGTCAAGGGCACCTCTCCCGGTTCATAGCCGGGCACCAGGAAGACCGAGGCACCCCAGAGGAGATCGACAATGCCCCCCGAGGGGTCCACATCAACGTCATCGCCGGAGGAGCTGCATCAGGAGGAGACAGTGGCCGAGGAAGGAAGCGTCATGCTGAGCGGGCGAGCCGAGCCATCGAGCCTCCCAGGGCCCCGCCGAGTGAGCCCCAGGTCATAGTCTTCTCCGACCAAGACCTGGAGAGGCTGAGCACCCCGCATGACGACGCCCTTATGATATCGGCCACAATAAACCATTGTAACATAGACAGGATTCTAGTTGACAATGGAAGTTCCCCTGATGTATTATCCTACGAATGTTTCCTTAAGATGGGGGAGGATCCGTCTAAACTCCGCCCGATCCGAACCCCCCTATGCGGGTTCAATGGCCATGCCACTTATCCCGAGGGAGCCCTAAGCCTGCCGGTTACTCTTGGCACCCCACCCAAAATCGTTACGGTCATGGTGGACTTCATAGTGATCAAAGGTATGATAGCATACAGCGCAATCTTCGACCGAGGAATCCTCAGCCGAACGAAAGCGGTGCCTTTTACCTATCACCAAAAGATGAAGTTCCCCACCAAAAATGGGTTGGGGGAAGTCCGAGATAACCAAGCAATGGCCCGAAGGTGCTACAATATCTCGGTTGAAACCACAAGGCCAGACGGGAAGAACAAGAGCTCCCAGGAAGTCGAGGAAAAATCCGCAACCGCCGAGCCTGGAGGTGAACTGCTAGCGGTTTTCCTAAACGACGACCCGACCCTAAGAGTAAAGATCGGAGCCGACCTAACATCTGAGGTTCAACAGCAATACAAAGAGTTTAGTTCCGCGTACATTCGGGTCTTTGCATGGTCTGATGATCAACTCCCCGGGATACCGGAAGAGACGGTGGTGCATAAGCTCAACCTCGACCCAACCATGAAGCCCGTGCAACAACGCAGAAGGAAGCATGCACCAGAGAAGCAGGCAATTATCAAGGAGCAGGTCACCAAGGGGCAGAAGACTGGCCTTTTTAGACCGATCCTGTACCCGACGTGGCTGGCTAACGTCGTCCTGGTGCCAACAGCTTCAGGAAAGTGGCGGATGTGCGTGGACTTCACCGACTTGAACAAGGCTACTCCAAAGGACTGCTATCCCTTACCGAGCATCGACCAACTGGTTGATTCAACCTCGGGCAATGAGATACTCAGCTTCCTGGATGCCTATTCAGGTTACCACCAGATCAGAATGCACCCCGAAGACATCGAGAAGATCACCTTTATCACCGACTTCGGCGTACACTGCTACACCCGGATACCTTTCGGGTTGAAGAACGCTGGAGCCACGTACCAGAGGCTGGTCAACCATATGTTCGAGGGACAGCTCGATCGGAACGTCGAGGCCTATATTGACGACATGCTCGTGAAGACCCCCAAGGTCGAGGACCACTTCGCCGACCTAGCAGAAACTTTCGACACCCTCATGTAGTACAACATGAAGCTCAACCCCGCCAAGTACGCCTTCGGAGTAAGGTCTGGGAAATTCTTGGGCTTCTTAGTCACCCAGCGTGGGATCGAGGCCAACCCCGACAAGGTCCAGGCCATCCTGGACATGCGCCCACCCACCTGCATCAAAGATGTTCAACGCCTTACCGGGCGCATTGCTGCGCTCAGCAGATTCCTATCCCGCGCGGCTGAACGATGCCTACCCTTCTTCAAACTGTTGAGGGGGCCCAAAGTGGCATCTGATACATTCGCGTGGGATGAGGAATGCCAAAGAGCGTTCACCGAGCTTAAGGAGTTCCTGGCTTTGCCCCCAGTGCTTTCCAAGCCCGTCCCAGGTGAAGCCTTGCATCTCTATCTCTCGGCGACTCCATCTACGGTTAGCTCGGTCCTAGTCAGAAACAACTCGAGAATCGAGAGACCGGTCTACTACACCAGCAAGGTGCTCAATGAGGCTGAGAAAAGGTACCCCGTAACCAAGAAACTCGTGCTAGCGTTGGTTACCTCGGCCAAGCGCCTCCGACCCTATTTCCAAGGGCACTCCATCACCGTGCTGATCGGCGAACCATTGATGAGGATCCTCGCTCACCCTAAAGCCTCAGGACGCCTCGTCAAGTGGGCCATCATGCTCGGGGCCTACGATATATCGTATCGGCCTCGCTCGGCTATCAAAGGCCAGGCGCTCGCTGACTTCATCGCCGAGAGCACCATCCCGACTGAAGAAAGATCTCCGTCCGCGCCCGGGACGACCTGGGAACTGTTCGTCGACGGATCTTCCAACTCAGCCGGAAGCGGTGCCGGCATCCTCCTGAAGTCCCCCGAAGGAGCAGAGCTACAGTACGCCCTGAAGTTCAACGTCCAAGCATCCAACAACGCTTCCGAGTATGAGGCCCTCATATCGGGAGCCCGCATGGCCCGACGGTTAGGGTCTGAGCGAGTCAGGATTCACACTGACTCCCAACTGGTCGCTAGCCAGGTCAACGGCGATTATGAAGCTCGGGAAGCACCGATGATCAAATACCTCCAACTGGTCAAGACTGTGGCACAACAGTTCGAGAGTTTTGAGGTAGTCCTAATAGCTCGGGAGGAAAACTCCCGAGCGGACGCCCTCTCTCAGTTGGCCTCCTCTCTTGACCCCGAGGGTACTCGATCGGTCCTTGTTGAAGAGCTAGAGCGCCCGAGCATCGATTCGGAGCTCCTAGCTGTTGACTTAGCCTCCCCAAGCGACTGGCGTACCCCCTACCTGTCGTGGCTTCAAGACTCCCAGGAGCCTCCCGACCCTCAGGAAGCCCGAAGATTGAAATACCAAGCTCGGTGATTCGTCACTCTGGATGGCGCACTCTACCGGAGATCCTTCTCCTGCCCTCTTTTGAAGTGCCTCAGCACCGATGAAGCCAACCGAGCGATCGAAGAAGTTCACGAAGGTCTGTGCGGATCACATTTGGGGGGAAGGTCGCTCGCCAGGATCTTGCTATGGCAAGGTTATTGGTGGCCCACCCTACAGCGTGACTGCTCGGCCTACACAAAGCGTTGTGACCGCTGCCAGCGATTCGACCACTTGGTCCATCAGCCAGCAACAGAGCTTATCACCCTAGCTGAGCCTTATGCTTTCGCTCGCTGGGGAATCGACATCCTCGGGCCATTCCCCACGGCCCAGGCCCAGAAGAAGTTCATTATCGTCGCCATCGACTACTTCACTAAGTGGATCGAGGCCGAAGCCACTGCAAGGATCACCGAGACAGTCGTCTAGAATTTCGTCTGGAAGTCTATCATCTGTCGCTACAGCATCCCCCGGGTGATAGTGAGTGATAATGGTCGGCAATTTGATTCTTGGTATTTCCGAGACAGACGCGCCGACCTCAACATTCGCAATCACTTCACTTCAGTCACCCACCCTCAGGCTAACAGGCTGGTCGAAAATGCCAATAAGACTATCTTAAAAGGCATCAAGACTAGGCTTAGCAAAGCCAAGGGCAGCTGGCTCGAGGAATTGCCGAACGTACTTTGGTCACACAGAACGACTCCCAGAACGGCAACCGGTGAGAGTCCTTTTCAACTAGTGTATGGCACCGAGGCCGTGATCCCGTTGGAGATTGGCAACCCCTCCCTCCGAGTCATCTGCTTCTCGTCTGAGGTAAACGACCAGAAACTGCTCACAAATCTCGACCTAGCAGATGAAGTCCGGGAGATTGCCAGCATCAGAGCAACGAAATATCGACACCGCCTCACTCGATACTACAACGCCAAAGTCCGAGACAGACACTTCCAGCCGGGAGACTTCGTCCTCAGGAAAGCCGAAGCCTCTCGACCACTTGAGGTGGCGGACAAGTTATCCCCTAATTGGGAAGGCCCCTACCGAGTGGTCGAGACGCTCGGAAAAGGAGCATACCGTGTATCCACGATGGAAGGAGAGCTCATCCCTCAGACCTGGAATGCGACTACATTACGCAAGTTCTACTTCTGAGTACTGAGTATTGTGCAAACGACATGAGATAAAACAAAAGGCTCCTTTCTTTTATTCAAACAACCCGCTTGTACATCAGGAAGGCCGAAGCCAAGGAAATACATGTCAAAAAAGCAAAAAATCCATCTGGCATCGTCATGCGAGCCCATCGCTCGGCTGACTCGGATGACCTTCCTGCACCTAGCCACTGACTCTGCCTCATGTAGAAACTGGCTCGGAGAAAGGATAGTCGACCCCGTTGGCTCGGGTAGCTCAAGACAAAGGTGACAGAGGGATTAGGAAAGAGAAGGCTACCTTCCAAGTTGAACTTGGAAGAGAAGGGGGAGAGGGAATGCATATGAAAGCATCTTCCCAGCCAAACTGCCAACTCTTTGGAAGAATGAGGGTGCATGCACCCTTCAAATCCGAAACAGCAAGAACTCTCTGCCCCCCATCATCGGTAGCCTTATCTTTCGGAGCATCTTCCATGCTACAGATGCAACGTCACAACGCCACGTGAAGAAGGAATGACGAGAGACTGTCAGGGAAACCCCTAAGCGGTGGAGAGGAAGAGACGCCCTTCAGACCTTTTATAGGCAAAGGGAGGCTATTTGCCTTAAATGATTCTCTCCTCGAAAACACGCCAAAGGGATTTCTCCCTACGAACGGTCACCTCAAACTTCTCATCTTCCGCCCCAGCGGGATATATGAAGCGGCCAGGCATTCAAAGCATGAGAAAACGGAAAGACACCCTGTCAGACGCTCACCCAACCATAATGCGAGATTCACGCAGAAAGTATCGGCTCTTTCCAACAACCACAGATACGCTGAACAAAATACAGCAATGGCGATACGGAACAGATAAGTCTTCATCACAACGCTACTGCCTTATTTATTTCTACACAAAAAGGAAGTTCTTTCCTCCAAAAAGGAAAAAGACATACAAAAAAAGGAAGCGAAGCAAATACATCAGGCCTCCGGCCCACCTTGAAGCTCAGAAATAGAGGGCTCGAGCGGTCTGCCCCCGGCATCCTCGGTGACGGCCGACCCTGGCACTGACCCCACCGGTGTGGGAACTGTCTCGGTTGCGTGCCCTCCCGAGGCATCCAGAGTTGGTGACTCCTCGAATGATGAGCCCCCCTGATCCTCTTCATCCTGCGCCGAAGCAGAGGAATTGGAGGATGACAAGTCCGAGTCATAACATTGCCCGGACGGGAAGTCAACTACCCCAGACGCCTGCTCCTCGGCGTAAAAGAAGGCCCGATCGTAGCCCTGCTTGAATCCCTTGCGAATGCCCCGGTGAAGTCCTAGCTTGTAGTAGGGGAGGGCAGCCTCCTTAAGGTCGACCCGGTAGGCCTCTGAGCTCTTGTACTGCTCGAGAGCCTCCGCCCCGGCAGATCCCACCCTACCAGCGAGCTCGGCCTCCCTCCGCTCCGCCTCGGCTGACTTCCGCTCGGCCTCAGCCGTCCGCTCTTCAGCCTCTGCCACCTGCTTCTCCACCTCGGCCCGATCAGCCTCGGCCTCCCGCCGAAGGCACTCGGCCTCCTCCGCTCGGTCCACTAGCTCGGCCCGCTCGGTCTCCCACCGGCCGTCCAGCTCAACGCGTGCTAGGCGCTCCTCTTGAAGAAGCCGGCTCTTCCTCTCGAGCGATTCACGGGCCTTGGCTAGCTGCTCGGCTAGCGCCCGGGTCTCCACTTGGCTCGACCGTACCAGCTCCCTGATTGAGGAAAGCTCCCGCCGAAGCCCATCACGCTCTTCGACGAGCCGAGCCAACCTCTTGTCCGACCCACCGAGGGTCCAGGCCAAGTTCGCTCGCTCCCACTCCGATCGAGCGTATGCTTCTACCAGAGCAGCCCCCATATGGGCCAGGGCCAGGCCGCCCTCCATAACCCCGACGAAAGCCGTGGACGGGGAGTACTGCCTACCTCCCCCCCTCACCTTCACGAATATACCGCGGCATACCTGGTGCAGGGGGCCCGAGATACCTAGCCTCTCCAAGGCCACCGGAACGGAGAACCCCCCATCGCCCGGCGCCCCACCGTGTGGCTCGGATCGAGCCCCAGCCTCGGTCACCCCTCGCGCCTCAGTCGGATTCTCTTGCGGCCCCTCAACCTGGACCTGCTCGCCACCTGCACCACCGCCCGAAGCGCCAGCCTCGGCCGCGATCACAGCATCCCCAACTTCGGCCATGGCCCCCTCGACTCCGACCGAGGGAAGAGCCGGGTCGGCCCCGTTGCTAGTCGCGAGAGCATCCTCGGTCCCCTCGGCTCCGGCCGAAGGAAGAGCCGAGCCCGCGTCGTCGCCGCCTGCAGGGGCAGCCCCGACCTCCTCGGCCCCCTCTAGCTCGACTGGTGGGAGAGCCCGCCCGATAGGGTCGGCCCCATCATGCTCGGCGGAGGGGTGAGCTGCGGTAGGGTCGCCTCTGACTGCGGGTATGACCCTGGCCTTCTTGGCCCGCTTCCTGGCCCTCGCAGCGGCCCGGATCATACCCTTCACAGGGTCCTTGCGCTTGGGTCCCCGCGGTCTGGAGGATTCGCCCTGGGCCGCTCCCTTGCCCTTATCTTTGGTTCGAGAGTGACCCACGGGAGCAGCCGGTTCATCAGCAGCCGAGTCTCTGGCTGCCATCTCCTCTCGGTGGCGCCTGCGGAGAAGTACGGGAGGAAGGAGAAGGGGGGGAGGGCGCGAAGATGGTTCAGAGGCTGACGTACCGGAAGCGGCACAGCTATGCCACCAAGTCCAACCAGCACCGGGTTGTAAAGACTCCCGGTGGGAGACTCGTCTACCAGTCGACGAAGAAGAGGGCAAGCGGGCCGAAATGTCCGGTGACGGGGAAGAGGATCCAAGGGATTCCTCACCTGCGTCCTGCCGAGTATAAGAGGTCAAGGCTGTCTAGAAACCGGAGGACTGTCAACCGCGCCTATGGTGGAGTTCTTTCTGGGAACGCTGTCCGTGAAAGGATCATTCGTGCCTTCTTGGTCGAAGAGCAGAAGATTGTAAAGAAGGTGTTGAAGATCCAGAAAGCAAAGGAGAAGCAGGCTGCGAAGCAGTGACAGCAGTTGAGGGAAGAGGAAGCATGAGCTCTGTTTTGCTGCTCAAGGGAAATTTTGACGTTTCCAAGATGATGGGTGCCTTGGTTTGAAAAAAAATGTAGCTTTGTTCTTCACTTGGACAATAGATTGCCATATTTCTTTTGCACATTATTTGCTCTTGTTTTGACTGACAGTCTAGCTATAATGTGTGGAGTGTTGTGTCTTCCTTTAATATATATTTTGCTTCAAATTTAAGGCCCCCATCAGCAGCCGAGTCATCTCCAAGCTCGATCACCGCTGCGGCCTCCTTCAGAGGCTCCCGCCTGGTGTCTGCACGAAGAAAAAGACGTGTTCAGGAAAAGAAAGATGACCCCCACATCCGAAGGAGAATCTAAGTTGTGGCACCTGAGCCCGACGGATGCAACCGCGTGAGAAGACACCGCTCGATATTCTCCGGTGTCACCAGCTCTTCGGTGGACTGGCGGTGCTTCAGCAAGATGGCAGCATACTTCTCCACATGAGGAGGGAACTCGTCCTATCTGGGAGGGATGTTAGGATGGAAATTGGGGATTACTAGGCACCTCCAGGTTTCCTCCACTAAACAAATCCCCACCCAGAAGAATTAGGCCTTCCACCCCTTATGCGAAGAATCCTTCGCCGCCAAAGAGATACAACTCCTATTCCGCCTCGCCTGGATGAAATAGAAGCCCTTCCCAGCCGAAGGATGTGCTTTCAACTCAAAAAAATAGTGGAAGAGGTCCATGGAAGGAGGAACTCTACACTGGCGGCAGAGAATGCGGAAGGCGGAAAGGAGGAGATAAGAGTTGGCTACCAACTGAATGGGCGCCAACCGAAAAAAAAAATCAAGAAGCTGAAGAACGAAAGGTTCGAAAGGAAGACGGAATCCACCCTTCCACGACAGAAGAAACATACAGATGTGGCCTGTACGAGAGTCCAGGCTCGTCTCGTATTGAGAAGCTGCGGCAAAACTAAACTTGTGGGGCAGGCGGTACTGGTGCTCCAGCCTTCTCACATCAGCCTCCCCCAGTTCGCTGCAGTTTGGGACTGGCGCCCTCGCCACAGGCTCGTCCTCCCACTCCTCAGCCTCCGAGCGCTGGTCCGCCATGGAATCAGGAGAAGACTCTGAGGAAAGGCGATCCCGAGACCCTTAAGATTCTGGGGGAGGAGGAAGCTGTCGGACTGCCTCCGCGGTTATCTCCGCCAACTCCTCAAACGCCGCTGCAAGCCTCTGCTCTTCCGTCGTGTCCTCACGGCGCATCGAAGAGCCCCAAAAGCAAGAACGAAGGAGAGCCAAAACCCTAAAGACGGAGGGAGTCTAGAATGACAACAAGCACCCAACACCTATAAACCCACACGGGAGGCGGCGCGTCGTTCCAACCTCCAAGAAAAGGGGGCCCCTTCAGTTCAAATCCGTCAGGATCATCATTAACACGGGCCCAGGTGACCACGACACGTGGCTTCCTAACACCGCCAGATCTCCACCCACCTGAGCCACGTTGGTCCGAAACCTCAAACAGCTACTCTTCCGAGCTTACTAAAGCTCGGGAGTAGGAGGGGGACAAGTGGAGAGGGGAATTTCGGTAGCCCAACTAAGAGCAGCCGAACTAGGCCCATCAGGACCAAACGAGGCTCAGCTCATCCAAGTGACAGCCCCCTAGGGCCCACTTAGGCAAAAAAGCCTAATAAAGATCACTCGGGAACCCACCCTTCCTCGGCGGCCCTTAGGCTCGAAAGGACCGAGCATCAGAACGGAGAAAGACCCACGCCCGAGTTATCCCTCCATCGGGATAGAGGCGAGCGCTCTGCGCCCACTCCGACCTGACTGCATCCGAGCTATGCCTATCGCCCGGACATGGCTGGCACCTCTTATGCTCGGACCGACTGACAAGTGTTTATCCATGCAGCCGTTGAGAGCCCTTTATGAGCAGGAGTTTAGGGGGATAAAGGATCCATGATCCCTCAAGGCCATGAAGATCCCACGATGAGGACGTAACGTTCCCATGATGAAGACGTAACTCTCGCCTGAAACTCCTCAGCTTACAAGACTCATCAGGTGAGCTCGCTATATAAACCAGGGACTCCCTCCAGCGAAAGGTAAGGCCAATACACGCCTAAAAACCCCTGAGCAGGAACCACTTCACCACCTTGGTATTGGGGGATCTCGTACACCTCTTTCTACCTCCCTCAATACCTTCCACCATTGCTCTACTGACTTAAGCATCGGAGGGTTTTCCCCAGGGAACCATCCCTGGGCCTCCTGATTCGTTTCCCTTTCTCTGCAATTCACTATTCGGTGATCATCCTCCTGTTGTGTCCCTGTGATTTTGATGATAGCAAACACTATGAGTCATCATCTGTTTGTGTTGCATATGTGAATGTTTCAATGAACTGCTTATTTGAGTATTATTACATCGAACAAGATGTGTGCATTGGTGCATTTCATAACTGGCATGTGAATGTCTGCATTTCATATTTGATGTTCAGTCATGTTATCTGCTGCATGAAGCATTCATATGTGTTCGTGTGTGTGTGAATGTGTGCTTGTGAATATGTCTGTCTGACATCTGGACAGAAGTGGGTCGACCCCCCCCTCTTAGATGGGTCGAACCCCCTCAAGTTTCGCATGTCTACATTGGCTACTGCATGTTCACACGATCAGTTAAGACTGCACACTGCATTTGATCCCAAGTATATACACTGCTGCATGCACACTGGATTTAGGCAAAGTCTGCACATTGGTAGAGTCTATACAACGCCAATCTGTTCATGCATCATATCTCAAGTCTACACACTGCATTTTAGGCAAAGTCTGCATATTGGTAGAGTTTGTACATTGCCTTCAAAGCCTTCCAGGAGTGTACATCGGTATGTTGAAAACTCAAGTCTGTACAGCGCCCAGGTTCCTGCATTTCAGGCGAAGTCCATACATTGGGCCCTTCATCAAAGTCCATACAGTGCACTGTTCATCAAGTCAATACATTGCACTGTAGATGCATCGAAGGGAAGTATGCACATTGGACTGTTCATATGAAGTCTGTACATTGGAAGTGTGTACAGTGTTCAGTTACCTTTCACTCAAGTCTATACATCCACAGTGGATCTTCAAAGTCTGAACATCCGTTCACTTCACTCAAGTCTATACATCCACAGTGGATCTTCAAAGTCTGAACATCCGTTCACTTCACTCAAGTCTATACATCCACAGTGAAACGCCAAGTCTGTACATTGGCCTCAAGCTTCACAAGTCTACACATTGTCTTCGGCTTCAAAGTCTGTACAGTGGGTCAACCTGCCAAGTCTATACATTGTATCTTTTACCTACGTTGCTCGAAACAAAGTCGATACACTGCTGGATGATCAAGTCTGAACATTGGCGGCTTTCCCTACGATCTGGCCAAGCCTATACATTCATACCTTTCCCTACGTTCTGGCCAAGTCTACACAACGCTTGCCTGACTTCTGTTTCAAGTCTATACATTCGTTTCTAAGGCAAAGTCTACACATTGGCTCATGGTCTTCAAGTCTGTACAGAGTTCAAAGCCTATACATTGTTCACTCAGCTTCTTCATGTCTATACAGAGTCTTCATCTTCTGAAGTCTGTACATTCGTTTGGGAAGTCTATACATTCTTTCATCTGAAGCTTCATCAAGTCTGTACAACGCTGCTTTGTCAAAGCCTGTACATCGCAGCTATGTTGAAGTCTGTACAGCCAGTCTCTTGCCAAAGTCTATACATCATGAATCTTCAAGTCTGTACAGACTTTACTTGTTCAAGTCTGTACACGGTTCAGTTGTTTTGGCATGTCTACTCATCATGAAGTCTATACATCTGATTGGCTTTGCATTGCTCAAGTATGTACAGCCCTTTCCCGTTTCAAGTCTACACATTGTGTTTTGTAGCTCAACAAGTCTACATAGTCATTGTCTGTTGGCATCACGAAGTCTATGCATTGCTTGTGCATCATAGTCTGTACAGTGTCTCAGGTTCGCTAAGTCTATACACTCTCTCACATTGTACACACTTGCTTCATTGCTATTTCTAAGTCTATACATCGTTTGGGTCGTTAAGTCCATACATTGCATATGCTCATCAAAGTCTGTACAGCGTACTGTGCTCGCATTGTTGAAGTCTATACAATGGTCTTCACTTGAAGTCTATACATCGCCTTCAAGCTTTCAAAGTCTGTACAGCCCAAGTCTGTACATCCACCGTCTCATGCAGTGCCTCATCCAAGTCTTTACATCGCTTGCGTCATTAAGTCCATACATTTCATATGTTCATCAAAGTCTATACATTGCATTGTCTTCACTCAAGTCTGTACAGCCTTTGCGTCTCACAAAGTCTATACATTTGCTATGGCCTGTTCATGCATTGTGCTCATCGAAGTCTATACATTGAAGCCTATACATAGCATACAGTTGTACTTCACAAGTCTACACATCGTTGTTCTTCATAGCAAGTCTATACACTCATGGCTAGCTGTTCAAGTCTATACACTCGTTGGCTAAGTCTTCAAAGTCTATACATTCTATCCTTCACACTAAGTCTGTACACTGTGGTCTTCAGTTACCCAGCAAGTATGTACATCCTTCTGATTACTCTCTTATGACTGTGTGACAGGTACTGTTTGTGGAGCCTATGCAGAGTGGGCACGTGATACGAGGCTGGCATCTGGCACGTGATCTGAGATGCAGAGGAGCCTCCACGTGGACTGAAGCATTTGGGCGGGAATCGTGGAGAGCACACGCCGCCCTAATCTGCTGCTGCTATATATATGTCTTCTTCCTCTGAAGAAAAGAGTAAGAGGGTAGAGAGTGACTGAAGTAGAAGCAGCCAGAGCTAAGAGAAGAAGTGCAGAAGAGAAAGAAGAGATAGAGAAAGCTGAGAGCTAGATCGAGAGAGCAGAAGAAGAAAAAGAAAGAGAGACAGTGAGATAGAGAGGTTGTGAAGAAGAAGGGAGCTTCATTGTTCACTGGACCTTGGATCAGATCCAACCCAGTTTGTCATTGTGCTTTTCATTTCTCCAGCTTTATGTCGCTGTGATTTTTATCTTTTATTGTTTTCCCTTTACCTTGTTCTTCAGATTGCCCTGTTGGGGATCGGGTTCCTCCTGTGGTTTCAGGAGAAGGGAGATTTATTTCTCCGGTTTGCTGGTGACCTTGGGTCATCAGTTGTTCCCTCCTTTGTGGAGGAAGAGAGGTCAGAGACCTCTGGCTTGCAGGTGACTCAGTGTCACTTGTGCTTCCCTCTGAGCTTCAGAGGAAGGGAGACTTGGGTCTCCGGGTGCAGGTAGTGTTGCTACTTGTAGGTCCCCTCCTGGTCTGGAGGAAGAGAGACTTGCGTCTCTGATTTGATAGTGACTGGTGTCACTAGTGGTTCCCTCCGGTTGGGAGGAAGAGGGGAGGTTGTTCCACTGGTCAAGCTGTGTGGCAGCATTTGTTGCAGACTGAGTCTGTTGTGCTAGTGTTACTAGTGGAAGGCTCACTCCGGTTTGGAGTGAGGGGTGGACGTAGGTCTGTTGACCGAACCACCTAAAAATCCTGGTGTCCCTTGTGGTTTGATCTTCTTATATGCTGACTTAGTTGCTGCGTATTAGATGTTTGCATAGGATCGAGTGAGGGCTAATTCTAATGAGTTGTCTTGCCGAGATGATCCTTAGTATTCTCAGAATATAGTTGCAACTGTTTTAATTTTGCATAACTGAGTTTTAAGTTTGTATTTAGGCTAATTTTGAAAGGGGAGATTCATTCACCCCCCCTCTGAATCTATTGCACCTGACTCAACAATTGGTATCAGAGCAAGGTTCTCTGATTGATCAGATCCAACGATCTGCAGAGGATCCTGTTGTCCCTTGGTGCATTTCTGATTTTACTCTTTGCTGCATTAATTTGCTTACCGATTTATTCAATGGGTTCTCCACCAGTTTTTAATGGCTCTAACTTTAACTCATGGGTTAGCAGTCTACATAACTATGTGAATTTGATGAATCCGGATCTGTGGAAGTTAATCTCACATGGTCCTCACAGACTGCCAAAAGAAAAGTCCAAATGGACTAAAAGTCACAGATCGAGAAATGAAGAGAATCAGACAGTTTTGAAATTAATGAAAGAAGCCACTGACAAGGCTCCACATTCTTGTTTTTATGACTGCAGGTCCGCTAAGGACATTCTGGATCAGCTGAAGATAGCCTAGAGGATGAATGAGGACAGCTGCCTGATGGCTGACTAGAGCAACCATGGCAGTGATCAAGATGAATCCGAAGAACAAGATGATGAGGAGGTAAACCCTTTCGAGAATTTTTCTTTAGATGACTGGAAAGATGCCTATGCCAATCTGACAAGATCCTATAAAAAACTAGGGAAGAAGTATAAAAGTCTGAAAAAGGAGCTAAAGAATCATGAGAATGCTAAATCTCGAGGTGAAAGCCCTGAAATTCTAAAAATTGAAAATGACATTTTTAGAAGACAACTACAAGATTTTGATTCTATTACTACAGATCTATATCATTTGAAATCTGAAAAACAAACCCTTATGAAACAAATTGGTTTACACAAAAAGGAGAATCAGGAGCTTGCTTGTGAAATTTCTGAACTAAAGGAGAGGCTTAGTTTAATTGATGATCAGGTTCATCACTATAATGCAGTTCAGATTGAAAAATTGGTGAGAGAATTAGAATGTGTCAACTCTGAATTTAAAAAAATGAAATCTGAAAATGCTTGCAATGCTTGTGCAGCTTTAGGAGACTTGATAAATGAATTTGATTCTGATGATAAACTTCAAAAGGATTTAATCAAATCTCTGAAAGAAGAAAATAAATCATTTCTAGAAAAAGAAAACTGAAGCTGAAGATATGAAATCTGAAAATGAAAGACTCAAAAACCAGTCCAAGGAATTTGAACACAAATTGATGAGTCTTGAAAAAGAAAACAGATTGATTTCTGAAAAAATGGAGGCTGATAGAATAATGAATCTAGAGCTTCAGAAAAATCTCAACAAACCTCAATCTTAGAAACAACAGGAAAACTTTTATGAATGTCAGTTTTCCTTAGATGATTGGATGTTTGATGATGATCTCCTATCGAAAAATAGGAAATTGAAAGAGGAAATCAACAAGCTAAATCATCTAAACATCCAACTGTCAGATAGGCTATTGATAATTGAAAAAGGCAAGGGTGTGAGCATGAATAATTCTGATAGGTTGGTGGATGCAGAACAAGAAATTGAGAGTCTAAAAACCATCAACTTAATGTTAAATGGAAATGTCAGTTACAGTGAACAGAAAATAGCTGGATATGAGCTTACTATCACATCCCTTCAACAAGAAGTTGATGATCTTTACAAGTCCCTATCTGAAGCTGACAAGGAAATAGAATTAAAACAGGAAGTAGAAAAACTCAAAAGTCTGAATGATGCCTTGCATCAACAAGTAATTTCCTGTGAAACAGATTTATCCAAATATGAAGCTAAAATTGCTGATTTGAATTCTGAGATTAAAGATTTGAAAAATTCTCTATCAAAATTTGTCAAGGGAAAGGACAATCTGAATAAGCTTCTGGGAAAGAGTGATAACTCTCAAAGAGAGGGGCTGGGTTACAGTTCAACAAACAAAAGGATCAATAGCAATAAAACTTCAACTGTGTTTGTAAAAGCTTCTGATCAAAACACAACTGCTGGTCCTTCTGTTTTTCAATTCACTGCACAAAAGTCCACTGTGAAACCCAAAACTGTGGAACAAACTCCAAAACAGAAAAAGGGTGAAAACTCACAGAAAAAGGACAAAGACACTCCTGTTGGTATAAAGAAGGTTGATGGAAACAAACAGAAAACTATTTTTGTTAAATGCTCTGAACAAGAAAAGCCTTCTACTTCATCTCCACCTCAGAACAAGGCTAAGAAAATAGAAAAACAGAACAAAAATCAGAAAAAGACTGAAAAACACTCACATGCATCTAGGAAGAAGATGATATGTCACTACTGTCACAAATTTGGACATCTGATGCATGAGTGTAAATTGATGCAGAAGGATGATATGAATGCTAGGAAATTTCATGATAAAAATCCTTCATCTCATAAAAAGAAAATTGAATGTTTTCACTGTGGTAAATTAGGACACACAATAACACAATGCTGGTTTGCAAGTGGTAAGAAAACATCTCATCCATATCATGCTAAATTCTCTGCAAGCCAACATGGTTTTAATAAGAACAAATTTGCTTCAATGAACCAGCACATCACTTGTTTTAACTGCAACAAGACTGGTCACAAGGCCACTGAATGCTGGTCAGGTTTTCATAGAATAAATTATTTTGCTTGCTCTCACTGTGGGAAGAATGGCCATACGGTCAAGAACTATTGGCATGTTCAGAAGAACACTATTAATCCCTATGTTGTCAAATTCCCTGCAAAACCATTTACAAGATTTTCATGCTATAACTGTGGGAAGCCAGGCCATAAATCTGCTGAATGTTGGATGGTTAAGAACAAACATCAAACTGCTCATGCATATAACAGAAAATCTTATGAACATGTTTATAAACATCACCCTGCTGTTAATATGCATCATAAGAATCAAACACCAGCCATTTCATGTAGATACTGTGAAAAATTTCGACATTCTATGGATGACTGTTCACTGATGAAATTTGATGATAATGTTGCTATGAAAATGTTTAGAATACCTGTTAGAGCTAACGCAGGACCCAAAGCTGCTTGGGTCCCTGCAGGATCAAGATGATCAAAAACTTTGCAGGTGTGCCTTGGACTGAGGAATAAAGAGGGGTAAAAAAAACCAAGGCATCCAAGTTGATAAAGCCCCTTTCAGGTAAATTCTCTGCACTTCTTGTTCTTAGATTTACTGCATAGCATGTTAAATCTGTTTTTGCACATTCTTTAAGTTCAGCATTGTCAAATTTGAATTCTCTGAACTCTCCTTATTTGAAGTGTATGTTTTGCATTCAACTCTCTTGATGGAAACTGCCTGATTAAGAATTCTTTCACATAATTTGTGTTTGAATGATTGTCTGAACTTGCATATGCTGCCATTGAAAAACCTGATGCACTATCATGATTGACCACAATAGTATATTAAATAATAAGCTACTAAAAGGCAGAGAAATCTGTCTGGAGGTTCTTACTATGTGTGAGATGGTCTTGTAGACCAAGTTCTTCGCCTAGTACCATGGGTCATATCTCTTTATAGGGCAGTCTGAATGAGCATAAACCTTGAAATCAAGTTTCAATGCTTTAATTGCATACCATACACTTTGTAAGGGGGAGTTTGATTGATGTTTGCATAATTCTGATAATCTCATTTGCTGAATGCATACATGTAGTTAGTTGCATTGCATTTCCTTACATTAAAAAATTAAAAAAAAATTGATTCCTTGCATCTAGATAGGGGGAGCATTCCTGTTTCATCTCTTCACCTCTTGAACTCCTTCTGTCTAGCAATCTGATCCATTCTTGACAAATATGTGGTTCACTTGAATTCTCTGTTGTCTACACTGATATAGCTGATCTATCTGTATTCCAGACTCAGCCATTGATTTTATCTATTATGAATTCAAATGGTAGCTTGTTCCTATCATACACCTTTCTTCATATCTTGTCAAGACTGGTAAAAGCTAATCTGACTGATTTTTAGTCTTTAATGCTGGCTTCTGAATTGCTCTATTCTCTCAACTATTAGTATCAGAATTGCTCTCTGCTAATTTCTCTTGACAATGTCATTGATTCAGCCGAATGCGGAAAGATTTAATCAGTGCACCCTAGGCATAAATCAGACACATTCTGAAAAGAAGAATCTTCTATTATATTGGCTTAAGAATGTTTTGATAAATCAAATTGATTTAAGTCTAATGTATTTCTTAAGTTTTGATGTAAAGGACTTGAAAATATCTGATTCATTCTGCTTAATAAATCTTAACCAGTTGTCTCATGAACTTCATGCAAAACCTTCTGAAATCTGAAATTTTAAACGACATGGCTTTCTTTGGTTAAGATACATATAGAAAGTATTGTTCTTAAACATTTCAGTGTACTGAGCATTGTTTGCAAAATCTGAAAACACTTAAAAATTTAAAGCAAGAGTAATGACTGTGGTCACAGAGAAACTGGGTTCTCTATCAAAGAAATGGATTAAGCCCATGTCATGAAGTGGCATAGTTAACTCTCTTTTCAAAATGTTTGAAAATCTGGCAGAGCAATGGCATGGTTGTGTTGAGTAACTGGGGATTCTGGCCTCTGATCAAGGTGTCTCCTCATGAAAAAAAAAAAAGGATACTCCATTGCTAACTCTGTTCTCCTTCAGAGGCAATGTGGTTGTCACACTGAGTAACTGGGTCACTTCACCTGAGAAGTGTTGTGCCTCATGTAAAAAGGTGTTGACTGAACCAAACTTGCTCAGGAAAAATGAGTGCTGATTCAATAGAAATTTCTGAAAATCTAAAGACAAGCTCAGTCTCATTTATTTCTGTTTAAATCTCAATAGTATCTTGTGGAACTTCCATAGGAGTCATTGAATTTAAATGAGTAAGTTGGAAGGAGGTTAAACATGAATAACAACTGAGTTGATGGTTAATCTTTATTAAAAGATGTTTTAGATATGAGTAATGAATTTTCCTGATGAACTTTAAATACATCACTCTTAAATCATGATGATAAGTTCAAACTCATTCATAATTTATTATAACTGAAGAATCTGAAATTCGGTTACAAAGATTTATGAATTTGGCGTGCTAATGAAAATCTTGCTTCCTCATTTATTCACTGTAATTACAGACTGTGGTAACTCTTGTATACCCCTGTGCTTTGCTGATAGATGCTCATCAATCCCTTCACTCCATCTAATCAGGGGGAGCTTCCATGTCATGCTGAGTGTTTTTCATAAAGGGGGAGATCCAGTCAGCATTATTAAGTGTCCCGGTGCTTTTGTTGATTTTCTCCCATCATCTCAATTGCTTTCAACCTTCAACACGCTTCTGATCGTTATTCTATTCAGGGGGAGCTAATTGCCTTTAAGGGGGAGCTTAGTTAAAGGGGGAGCTTTTAATTCACTCATCTTATGCTGTATTATTCCTCCCTCTTCATCTAATGTCTTTTTGCTGAAGTCAAAGGGGGAGAAATATTTGATCAGGTCAGTATGACTCATAGTATTGCCATCATCAAAAAGGGGGAGATTGTTGTGTCCCTGTGATTTTGATGATAGCAAACACTATGAGTCATCATCTGTTTGTGTTGCATATTTATGTTGCATATGTGAATGTTTCAATGAACTGCTTATTTGAGTATTATTACATCGAACAAGGTGTGTGCATTGGTGCATTTCATAACTGGCATGTGAATGTCTGCATTTCATATTTGATGTTCAGTCATGTTATCTGCTGCATGAAGCATTCATATGTGTTCGTGTGTGTGTGAATGTGTGCTTGTGAATATGTCTGTCTGACATCTGGACAGAAGTGGGTCGACCCCCCCTCTTAGATGGGTCGACCCCCCTCAAGTTTCGCATGTCTACATTGGCTGCTGCATGTTCACACGATCAGTTAAGACTGTACACTGCATTTGATCCCAACTATATACACTGCTGCATGCACACTGCGTTTAGGCAAAGTCTGCACACTGGTAGAGTCTATACAACGCCAATCTGTTCATGCATCATATCTCAAGTCTACACACTGCATTTTAGGCAAAGTCTGCATATTGGTAGAGTCTGTACATTGCCTTCAAAGCCTTCCAAGTGTGTACATCGGTCTGTTGAAAACTCAAGTCTGTACAGCGCCCAGGTTCCTGCATTTCAGGCGAAGTCCATACATTGGGCCCTTCATCAAAGTCCATACAGTGCACTGTTCATCAAGTCAATACATTGCACTGTAGATGCATCGAAGGGAAGTATGCACATTGGACTGTTCATATGAAGTCTGTACATTGGAAGTGTGTACAGTGTTCAGTTACCTTTCACTCAAGTCTATACATCCACAGTGGATCTTCAAAGTCTGAACACCCGTTCACTTCACTCAAGTCTATACATCCATAGTGGATCTTCAAAGTCTGAACATCCGTTCACTTCACTCAAGTCTATACATCCACAGTGGAACGCCAAGTCTGTACATTGGCCTCAAGCTTCACAAGTCTACACATTGTCTTCGGCTTCAAAGTCTGTACATCGCAACTATGTTGAAGTCTGTACAGCCAGTCTCTTGCCAAAGTCTATACATCGTGAATCTTCAAGTCTGTACAGACTTTACTTGTTCAAGTCTGTACACGGTTCAGTTGTTTGGGCATGTCTACTCATCATGAAGTCTATACATCCGATTGGCTTTGCATTGCTCAAGTCTGTACAGCCCTTTCCCGTTTCAAGTCTACACATTGTGTTTTGTAGCTCAACAAGTCTACACAGTCATTGTCTGTTGGCATCACGAAGTCTATGCATTGCTTGTACATCATAGTCTGTACAGTGTCTCAGGTTCGCTAAGTCTATACACTCTCTCACATTGTACACACTTACTTCATTGCTATTTCTAAGTCTATACATCGGTTGGGTCGTTAAGTCCATACATTGCATATGCTCATCAAAGTCTGTACAGCGTACTTGTTAAGGTGCAAGGCCCGGATACAGAGGGGGGTGAATGTATCCTGCTAGGAATAATGCCCACATAAAACACAGATGTTAGACGCAATCACAGAATAAAACTATTTCAATTAAACTTCTGAGCAAGCACATGGAGCGCGCCTATCCAAGCATCTAGCGGAAGCAAACACACAAAGCAAACCACTGCTCAATAGATTTTTAGGTGGTTCGGTCCTCCAGACCTACATCCACCCCTCACTCCCAACCGGAGTGAGGCTTCACTAGCACACGCTAGAACCAAGCAGACTCAGTCTGCGAACAAGGTGCTGCCACACAGCTTGACCAGGGGAACAACCTCCCCTCTTCCTCCCAACCGGAGGGACACCCCAAGTGACTCCCAGCCACTTGGAAACCAGAGACCAAAGTCTCTCTTCCTCCAGTCCAGGAGGGAATCCGCCAGTGACTCCCCGTCACCAGCAACCAGAGGTCGAAGACCTCTCTTCCTCCAACCGGAGGGACCCCTGGACTTGAATCCTACAAGCCCAGAACAGGAGGACGAGCCTCCCTTCCTCTAACCAGAGGGAACCCACAAGTAGCACCCAGCTACTTGCAACCGGAGATAGCAATCTCCCTTCTCCTGAACCAACAGGAGGGACCCTGAACTCTCTACAGAGAATCGGAGATACAGCAAGTAAATAGTTCAAAGTAAAAAAAAAACCCAGCAACGGAAAGCTGAAAAGATAAAATCAAATGTGGCTCTCGCAGGAGCTGGCTGGCCTGGATTTGATCCACGGTCCAGCAGGAACTTCTTTTGCTGCTTCTCTCTTTCTCCCAGCACGAACTCTCTTTTCTTCTTCTTCTTCTTCTCACTGCTTCTGCCTCCTCCTTCTTCTCACTCTCTCTATCTCACTGTCTCTCTTTCTTCTTCTTCTTCTTCTGCTCTCTCGATCTGACTCTCAGCTTTCTCTATCTCTTCTTTCTCTTCTACACTGCTATCTAGAACGTGGAAGCTCTCGACTGCTCTCTATTTTTCCACACTCTCACGATCTCTCTATTTTTTTTCTTTTTTTCCTCTGGATCGAGCTCTCTACAACTCTGCTTTTTCTTTCTTGGCTTCGATCTACTTTATCTGTGGACGAAGGCTACATTATATAGCAGCAGCAGCAGGTGGATAGGGCACAAAACGCGTGTGCCTCCCACGCTCGATCCAGAACCTTCCTGCCACGTGACTTTATCGGATTGGTTCCTCTTGTCTCGGATCACGTGCAGCCCAGGTGTGTGGAATGTTCTTCCTCGGACCTATAATGAGATTAATACCATTAATCATTCAGAGTTCGCTGTATGCTCATTTAAGGCTAAGGCTGCACGAGGTATGTAATAGCAAACAAGGTGACTACTACACGAGGTAGGAAATGAACGAACGAGATACAATGAGCAAGGCTAACACAACAAGGAAGATGACACGAGGTCAGATAAGTCCAACACGAGGTAAGAAGAAAACGACACGAGGTAACAACGCTAATATAACAAAGAAGGTGACACGGGGTCAGATAAGAACGGCACGAGGTGAGAGGTCATAACACAGAGTGAAATAATAGAATAATACGCGATTTAGAAGAAACCTGGACGAGGAGATAAAGAACCAACACGGAGACATTAACACACAAAAATACACGAAGACACAAATACTAAAATAACATAAAGACAACTCGAGTACAAAGCTGCTCGAACTTACGAGCGACTCAAAAACGAGGACGACACGGGCTGAAAGCAACCCGAAGATGAGAAACAGAGACCGACACGAAGTGTGGTCATGAGGTGAGAAAGACACGAAGATGAAAAACAAGAATCGACACGAAGTGTGGTCAGGGTGAGAAGGACACGAAGTCTAATGAGAAAAACCAACACGAAGATAGAAGAGAAATGACTCGGACTAAGGACGACACGAGGACATCACAGACAGACTCGGCTTGATTAGAAAAGAAGTGCACGACGTAAGACCAACACGAAGTGTGTTAAGTCAACACGAGGATAGAGATAACAAAGAAATGACTCTAACTGAGGACGACATGGAGACAACACCGACACACTCGACTTGAGACACTTAGAGCTTGAACTTTAGAGAAGGCTGCATGAAGTGAAAACAACACGAAGACAGAAGATGACACGGCTATCACGACACGTGATGAAGCAGTGGGACCAGGAAGAAACGACTCGAGGAACAGCAGTAAGTGACACGAAAGCATACGAGCAAACATAAAAGGTGACACGAGATGACCAACTAAAAACAAAGGAGACAACACGAGGTTCACAGGGAGACGACTCGAAGTTCGTCAGAACAATTCGAGCTGCTTCAGTGGACAACATGAAGACAGAAAGTGAAGCGACACGAAGTTAAACAGTGGAAGATACTACTCGGAGACATAGAAGACAAAGATGGAACAATACGAAGTATAAACGGATAACACGAAGTGTTGTAGGGATAAATGACACGAAATATGAAGGAAACAATACGGACACACGACGTACTACCTCATAGCAGTTTACCTGGTATCCATGAAGGTTAACACGAAGTGTTGTAAACAAAGACGACAGGAAGTCATTTCGTGTTTGTGAGGAGAAACCACACGAAGTGTGGTGCATGTAGGGCTATCAATGAAGCTGATTTATAGAGCTGATTTATAGACTTGAAGAAATGATGCACTGATCACGCTGAATAGACTTGACATTAAGACCAATGTATAAACGTCAAGGAAGATCAATGTATAACCTTGGAGGAGAAGACCAAAGTATGGGCATGTATAACCAATGAATGAGCTGAGGGGAGAGCAATCAGCCATGACTGAACATAATCAAATATGCAATGCCATATCAGAACTTATGAAGAACTGCATTATGATCAAAAGGTGAGTAATAGCATGATGACTCACACAGCAGGATGACTCACAGTGAATAACACACATCAAAGATCAACTATTAAAATCACATCAAAGCCATCATCAAGATCATCGTAAAAACCACAGCAAAGCCATCAGCAAAGCCACAATTGAAACCATCATCAAAACCACAGGGCACAACAATCTCCCCCTTTTTGATGATGGCAACACTACACAGTGAGTCAGTCTGATGACTCAAACTATTCTCCCCCTTTGACTTCATCAAAAAGAAAATAGTTTGAGAAAGATAATCCAGTGATGTCATATGAGACACACAACATAGTTCAGCAGATGATGGCAACACCATATCAGAAGCATGTAAAACAATTCTCCCCCTTAGTCAAACAACTTATGCAGTCATGCATATGTAACAATACTCCCCCTGTGACATGGCAGACGATATAGAGCTAATGCAGATGGATAACATGATCAGACAATCTAGCACATTGTCCCCTTATGATCCATGAAGCAAGAGAAATCTACAAGGATGAACTCTGGTTATCCAAAGGAAATTCTGAGAGTTGTGCGTTACATAAAAGAGAACCAATGTCAATCAAGACACATTGGTAGAGGGCAATATGATCAGAAACGTTTTGAAGGTTGAAACCAATTGAGATAGTGAAGTGATGAGCATCTATCAGCAAGACACAGACTGTAATAATAGTGAATAAATGAGGAAGACAGATTTTCATTAGCACACCAAATTCATAAATCTTTGTAAACGAACTTCAGATTCTTCAATTATAATAGATTATGAATGAGTTTAAACTTATCATCATGATTTAAGAATGATGAATCCAAAGTCATGTCTGAAAATTCATTACTCATATCTGAAACACCTTTTGATATAAATGAACCAAAAACTCATCTGACTTTCATGTTTAACCTCTTTCCATCTTACTTATTTAAAAATCAATGACTCCTATGGAAGTTACACAAGATGATATTGAGATTAAACAAAAAATAATTGTGTATGAATATATCTTTAGATATTCAGAATTTTCTATTGATCAGCACTAATTTTTTTTTTGAACAAGATTGGTTCAGTCAACACCTTTTTACGTGAGGCACAACACTTCTCAGGTGAAGTGACCCAGTTACTCAGTGTGACAACCATATTGCCTCTTAAGGAGAACAGAGTTAGCAATTTGGAGTGTCTTTTTACATGAGGAGACACCTTGATCAGAGGCCAGAATCCCCAGTTACTCAACACATCCATGCCATTGCTCTGCCAGATTTTCAAGTATTTTTTGAAAGGAGAGGTAACTATGGCACTTCATGACTTGGGCTTACTCCATTTCTTTGATAGAGAACCCAGTTTCTCTGTGACCGAAGTCATTGCTCTTGCAACCTTTTAAATATTTTCAGATTTTTCAAACAAAGCTCAGTACACTGAAATGTTTAAGAACAATACCTTCTACCTATATCTTAACCAAGGATAGCCATGTCTTTTTAAAAATTTCAGATTTCAGAAAGTTTTGCATGAAAGTTCATGAGACAATTGGTTAAGATTTATTAAGCATGATGATTCATATATTTTCAAGTCCTTTACATCAAAACTTAGGAAATACATTAGACTTAAATCAATTTGATTTATCAAAACATTCTTAAGCCAGTATAATAGAAGTTTCTTCTTTTCAGAATATGTCTGATTTATGTCTAGGGTGCACTGACTAAAAACTTTCCTGATTCAGATGAATCAATGACACTTTAGCAAATCAGTGGAGTCAACAAAGCATTTTTATCGTGAGAGTAGCAGAGAGCAATCATGATTAGACAAGGATTTAACATTAGAACAGTTCAGTTTAGAATACACTAGCTGAGTCTGGAGTACAGATAGAACAGCTATATAAGTGTAGACATCAGGGAATTCAAGTGAACTACTCATTTGCCAAGAATGGATCAGATTGCTAGACAGAAGGAGTTCAAGAGGTGAAGAGATGATACAGGAATGCTCCCCCTATCTAGATGCAATGAGTCATTTCTTTTTAGATTTTTCAATGCAAGGAAATGCAATGCAACTAACTACATATATGCATGTTTAAAGGCTCTACTGGAGAAATTTCCGGAACATAGATATGTAATGCATTCAGCAAATGAGATCACCATGATCATGCATCATTACATTTATATGCAATGCATTCAGAGATAAACTACAATCATTTCCATGAGCATTTCAGATTTTTTTTTAATCATATTCAGTTAAACAATGCACAAAAGAATTATCATGATATGCAGTGCATTCAGATCACACAAATTCAGAATACAGAGTTATCAGAATTTACCTGAATGGGGCTTTATCATCTTGGGTGCCTTGGTTTATTTACCCCTACTTTTATTTCTCAATCCAAGGCACACCTGCAAATTTTGATCATTTTGATCTTGCAGGGACCCAAGCATCTTTGGGTCCTGCCTTAGCCCTGACAAGTGTTCTAACCTGTTTCTTAGCTAGATCAACATCAAATTTCATCAGAAAGCAATCATCCATAGAATGTCCAAATTTTCCACAATATCTACATGTACCAACAGAATTTTTGACTTTATTATGATGCACATTAGCAAAAACATGAGGCCTATGTGCATGAGCATAAGATTGTCTGTCGCTTACATGAACATTCTGTATCTTATTCTTAATCAGCCAACATTCAGAAGATTTGTGACCTTGCTTCCCACAGTTATTGCATGAAAGTCTTGCAAGTGGTTTTGCAGGGAATTTGACTACGGGGGGGGGTTAACCGACTTCATCTGAACATGCCAACAGTCCTTGACTGTATGGGCATTTTTCCCACACTCAAAGCATCTGATATGCTTACTTTTAAAACCATTACCTACCCACCAGCATTCCGAAGCTCGGTGGCCAAATTTGCCACATTCAAAGCATGCCAGACTCTTATCTTTAAAAACAGTTTTATTTCTTCCAAAAACATCTCTATTTGCAGGGAGTTTTATATTCTGAGAGATAGTTCTTCCCTGAGCATGCCAACAGTCCTTGACTGTATGGCCATGTTTTCCACAATGAGAACAATTAGAAAAGGTATTTCTATGAGGGCCTAACCAGCATTGTGCAGCAACATGTCCTATTTTTCCACATTTATAACAATGAATTTTCTTTTCCCTAAGGACATGATTTCTACCCTGATTGTTTTGAGCAGCTGCCAGGTCATCCTTTTCCATCAAATTACACTCATGCATCACATGACCATATTTGTGACAGTAGTGACAGATCATTTTCTTTCTAGATGCTTGCGAGTGTGTGTGAGACCTGTGATCAATATACACAGAAGAGTTCTTTTTATTTGTTTTCTGTTTTTCATTCTCTTCCTGATTTTTGTACTGAGGTGAGAATGAGGTAGAGGGTTTTTCTTGTTTTGAACTTTTAACAAAGATAGTCTTCAATTTATCTCCAGTAGCCTTCTCAGACTTCTTCATGGCTGGACTGTAACCCAGTCCCTCCTTCTGAAAATTCACATTCGCTCCAAGAAGCTTATTCAAATTGTCTCTTCCCTTAACAAATTTTGATAGGGAGTTTCTTAGATCTTCAATCTCTCTCGAGAGAGATACAATGTGGTCTTCACACAAGATGATTTGATTTTGCAGTTCATCATTTAGACTCTTCAGAGTTTCATTTTCCTGTGTCAATGTGAATTCATTATTCACTTCGTTTTCTTTTAAGATGGATTTCCCTTTTTCAAATGTCAGCCATCTTTCAGTGAAAACAGTGTTAAGAACCATCAACTTTTTGTTTTGTTCATTCAGATAGATGTTTTCTTCTATCAGCTTGTCTTGTATTTTATCAGTTTCCTTCTTCTGAGTTAGCAATGAGTCATTTTCTTCCTTCAAGGAAGTGATTAAGTTTTTCTGTATATTATCATCAGAGTTTAAGTCCTCAATCAATTCCTTCAAGAATGCACATTCATTGCAAACAGATTCATCAGAACATATTGTTTGATCCTGAAGTTTTTCACATTGTGTCCTAAGACATTCATTTTCCAATTTTAGAGCATTCAAATCAGCACTAACAAAATCAAATTCTTTCAACAGTTTTTCATTCTGAACTAAATCATCAACATGAGCATGATCATCCTTAACTGAGCTAAGTTTTTCTTCATTTTCTTTAACAGATTTTCTAAGATAGTCATTTTCAGTTTTTAGCCTACTTAGCTCAGAGCTAACACATTCAAGCTCATTCATCAATTTTTCATTCTGGTTTTTATGCATATAGATATCAGACAGGTAGGCGTCATGAGATTGCTTTATATTTGAACAACTTTCACATTGTGGAGTTGAGCTACTCCGATCACGTTTATTTTTCAATTTCTTGTATTGTTTTCTTAATTGTTCATGAGACTCAAGCAGCTCAGCATATGCATTCTCCCAATCATCTAAATAAAAGTTTTCGAAGATGTTTACCTCCTCCTCATCATCTTCTTCTTCATTTTGGCTACTGCTATGAATACTTCCTTTAGCCATCATGCAGTTGTCTTCATTTAACCTGTGAGCTAGCTTCAGTTCCTCCAGGATGTCCTTGGCAGACCTGCAATCATAAACACAAGAGTGTAAGGCTCTGTCAGTGGCTGCTTTCATCAGATTGAAGGCTTTCTGATTTTCTCCATCCTTTGATCTGTGGCTGTTGGTCCATTTGGACACTTTCTTTGGTAATGTGTGAGGACCTTGTGAAATTAATTTCCACAGATCAGGATTAACTGCATCAACATAATTTCGTAGACTGATAAACCACGCATTAAAATTAGAACCATTGAAAACCGGTGGATCACCCATGAAAGCTGATCAGATAAATGCAACAGGAATAATGAAGCACCAAGACAGCAGGATCGAATCTACAGATCGCTGGACCTTCTAAGCAGACAACCTGCTCTGATACCAATTGTTAAGGTGCAAGGCCCGGATACAGAGGGGGGTGAATGTATCCTGCTAGGAATAATGCCCAAATAAAACACAGATGTTAGACGCAATCACAGAATAAAACTATTTCAATTAAACTTCTGAGCAAGCACATGGAGCGCGCCTATCCAAGCATCTAGCGGAAGCAAACACACAAAGTAAACCACTGCTCAATAGATTTTTAGGTGGTTCGGTCCTCCAGACCTACATCCACCCCTCACTCCCAACCGGAGAGAGGCTTCACTAGCACACGCTAGAACCAAGCAGACTCAGTCTGCGAACAAGGTGCTGCCACACAGCTTGACCAGGGGAACAACCTCCCCTCTTCCTCCCAACCGGAGGGACACCCCAAGTGACTCCCAGCCACTTGGAAACCAGAGACCAAAGTCTCTCTTCCTCCAGTCCAGGAGGGAATCCGCCAGTGACTCCCCGTCACCAGCAACCAGAGGTCGAAGACCTCTCTTCCTCCAACCGGAGGGACCCCTGGACTTGAATCCTACAAGCCCAGAACAGGAGGACGAGCCTCCCTTCCTCTAACCAGAGGGAACCCACAAGTAGCACCCAGCTACTTGCAACCGGAGATAGCAATATCCCTTCTCCTGAACCAACAGGAGGGACCCTGAACTCTCTATAGAGAATCGGAGATACAGCAAGTAAATAGTTCAAAGTAAAAACAAAACCCAGCAACGGAAAGCTGAAAAGATAAAATCAAATGTGGCTCTCGCAGGAGCTGGCTGGCCTGGATTTGATCCACGGTCCAGCAGGAACTTCTTTTGCTGCTTCTCTCTTTCTCCCAGCACGAACTCTCTTTTCTTCTTCTTCTTCTTCTCACTGCTTCTGCCTCCTCCTTCTTCTCACTCTCTCTATCTCACTGTCTCTCTTTCTTCTTCTTCTTCTTCTGCTCTCTCGATCTGACTCTCAGCTTTCTCTATCTCTTCTTTCTCTTCTACACTGCTATCTAGAACGTGGAAGCTCTCGACTGCTCTCTATTTTTCCACACTCTCACGATCTCTCTATTTTTTTCTTTTTTTCCTCTGGATCGAGCTCTCTACAACTCTGCTTTTTCTTTCTTGGCTTCGATCTACTTTATCTGTGGACGAAGGCTACATTATATAGCAGCAGCAGCAGGTGGATAGGGCACAAAACGCGTGTGCCTCCCACGCTCGATCCAGAACCTTCCTGCCACGTGACTTTATCGGATTGGTTCCTCTTGTCTCGGATCACGTGCAGCCCAGGTGTGTGGAATGTTATTCCTCGGACCTGTAATGAGATTAATACCATTAATCATTCAGAGTTCGCTGTATGCTCATTTAAGGCTAAGGCTGCACGAGGTATGTAATAGCAAACAAGGTGACTACTACACGAGGTAGGAAATGAACGAACGAGATACAATGAGCAAGGCTAACACAACAAGGAAGATGACACGAGGTTAGATAAGTCCAACACGAGGTAAGAAGAAAATGACACGAGGTAACAACGCTAATATAACAAAGAAGGTGACACGGGGTCAGATAAGAACGGCACGAGGTGAGAGGTCATAACACAGAGTGAAATAATAGAATAATACGCGATTTAGAAGAAACCTGGACGAGGAGATAAAGAACCAACACGGAGACATTAACACACAAAAATACACGAAGATACAAATACTAAAATAACATAAAGACAACTCGAGTACAAAGCTGCTCGAACTTACGAGCGACTCAAAAATGAGGACGACACGGGCTGAAAGCAACCCGAAGATGAGAAACAGAGACCGACACGAAGTGTGGTCATGAGGTGAGAAAGACATGAAGACGAAAAACAAGAATCAACACAAAGTGTGGTCAGGGCGAGAAGGACACGAAGTCTAATGAGAAAAACCAACACGAAGATCGAAGAGAAATGACTCGGACTAAGGACGACACGAGGACATCACAGACAGACTCGGCTTGATTAGAAAAGAAGTGCACGACGTAAGACCAACACGAAGTGTGTTAAGTCAACATGAGGATAGAGATAACAAAGAAATGACTCTAACTGAGGACGACATGGAGACAACACCGACACACTCGACTTGAGACACTTAGAGCTTGAACTTTAGAGAAGGCTGCACGAAGTGAAAACAACACGAAGACAGAAGATGACACGGCTATCACGACACGTGATGAAGCAGTGGGACCAAGAAGAAACGACTCGAGGAACAGCAGTAAGTGACACGAAAGCATACGAGCAAACATAAAAGGTGACACGAGATGACCAACTAAAAACAAAGGAGACGACACGAGGTTCACAGGGAGACGACTCGAAGTTCGTCAGAACAATTCGAGCTGCTTCAGTGGACAACATGAAGACAGAAAGTGAAGCGACACGAAGTTAAACAGTGGAAGATACTACTCGGAGACATAGAAGACAAAGATGGAACAATACGAAGTATAAACGGATAACACGAAGTGTTGTAGGGATAAACGACACGAAATATGAAGGAAACAATACGGACACACGACGTACTACCTCATAGCAGTTTACCTGGTAGCCATGAAGGTTAACACGAAGTGTTGTAAACAAAGACGACAGGAAGTCATTTCGTGTTTGTGAGGAGAAACCACAAGAAGTGTGGTGCATGTAGGGCTATCAATGAAGCTGATTTATAGAGCTGATTTATAGACTTGAAGAAATGATGCACTGATCACGCTGAATAGACTTGACGTTAAGACCAATGTATAAACGTCAAGGAAGATCAATGTATAACCTTGGAGGAGAAGACCAAAGTATGGGCATGTATAACCAATGAATGAGCTGAGGGGAGAGCAATCAGCCATGACTGAACATAATCAAATATGCAATGCCATATCAGAACTTATGAAGAACTGCATTATGATCAAAAGGTGAGTAATAGCATGATGACTCACACAGCAGGATGACTCACAGTGAATAACACACATCAAAGATCAACTATTAAAATCACATCAAAGCCATCATCAAGATCATCGTAAAAATCACAGCAAAGCCATCAGCAAAGCCACAATTGAAACCATCATCAAAACCACAGGGCACAATAGTACTGTGCTCGCATTGTTGAAGTCTATACAATGGTCTTCACTTGAAGTCTATACATCGCCTTCAAGCTTTCAAAGTCTGTACAGCCCAAGTCTGTACATCCACCGTCTCATGCAATGCCTCATCCAAGTCTTTACATCGCTTGCATCATTAAGTCCATACATTTCATATGTTCATCAAAGTCTATACATTGCATTATCTTCACTCAAGTCTGTACAGCCTTTGCGTCTCACAAAGTCTATACATTTGCTATGGCCTGTTCATGCATTGTGCTCATCGAAGTCTATATATTGAAGCCTATACATAGTATACAGTTGTGCTTCACAAGTCTACACATCGTTGTTCTTCATAGCAAGTCTATACACTCGTGGCTAGCTGTTCAAGTCTATACACTCGTTGGCTAAGTCTTCAAAGTCTATACATTCTATCCTTCACACTAAGTCTGTACACTGTGGTCTTCAGTTACCCAGCAAGTATGTACATCCTTCTGATTACTCTCTTATGACTGTGTGACAGGTACTGTTTGTGGAGCCTATGCAGAGTGGGCACGTGATACGAGGCTGGCATCTGGCACGTGATCTGAGATGCAGAGGAGCCTCCACGTGGACTGAAGCATTTGGGCGGGAATCGTGGAGAGCACACGCCGCCCTAATCTGCTGCTGCTATATATATGTCTTCTTCCTCTGAAGAAAAGAGTAAGAGGGTAGAGAGTGACTGAAGTAGAAGCAGCCAGAGCTAAGAGAAGAAGTGCAGAAGAGAAAGAAGAGATAGAGAAAGCTGAGAGCTAGATCGAGAGAGCAGAAGAAGAAAAAGAAAGAGAGACAGTGAGATAGAGAGGTTGTGAAGAAGAAGGGAGCTTCATTGTTCACTGGACCTTGGATCAGATCCAACCCAGTTTGTCATTGTGCTTTTCATTTCTCCAGCTTTATGTCGCTGTGATTTTTATCTTTTATTGTTTTCCCTTTACCTTGTTCTTCCAATTGCCCTGTTGGGGATCGGGTTCCTCCTGTGGTTTCAGGAGAAGGGAGATTTGTTTCTCCAGTTTGCTGGTGACCTTGGGTCATCAGTTGTTCCCTCCTTTGTGGAGGAAGAGAGGTCCGAGACCTCTGGCTTGCAGGTGACTTAGTGTCACTTGTGCTTCCCTCTGAGCTTCAGAGGAAGGGAGACTTGGGTCTCCGGGTGCAGGTAGTGTTGCTACTTGTAGGTCCCCTCCTGGTCTGGAGGAAGAGAGACTTGCGTCTCTGGTTTGCTAGTGACTGGTGTCACTAGTGGTTCCCTCCGATTAGGAGGAAGAGGGGAGGTTGTTCCCCTGGTCAAGCTGTGTGGCAGCATTTGTTGCAGACTGAGTCTGCTGTGCTAGTGTTACTAGTGGAAGGCTCACTCCGGTTTGGAGTGAGGGGTGGACGTAGGTCTGTTGACCGAACCACCTAAAAATCCTGGTGTCCCTTGTGGTTTGATCTTCTTATATGCTCACTTAGTTGCTGCGTATTAGATGTTTGCATAGGATCGAGTGAGGGCTAATTCTAATGAGTTGTCTTGCCGAGATGATCCTTAGTATTCTCAGAATATAGTTGCAACTGTTTTAATTCTGCATAACTGAGTTTTAAGTTTGTATTTAGGCTAATTTTGAAAGGGGAGATTCATTCACCCCCCCCTCTGAATCTATTGCACCTGACTCAACACCTCCCAGCTCAGGACAAGCGCGAGATCACGCCCCTTCAGTTATTATCTGTAAAATTTCATGGACTTAGTTGCATAATCATGATGGATACGAGTTTTAACGATTTCCATGTTATCACGTTATCGTATTTTCAACAAGTCGTGTAAATAACTAGATTTCCAAGGAAAAATGGTGTCTAAGGAAAAAGGTCCACGGGTAAATGCTTTAAGTGGATAAGTGGTTTATTAATTAGGACCTCACGAATGCGAGGGGAGCCTCCCACTGTCCCACCTCTTACCTGGCCATGATTCCTCAATTTTCTAATTAAGCACCCGACTGTTAAAAACTCGATCTAAGCCTATTTAACAAAGTTTTTCGAGAGAACCAAATAAGCTGTGTCCGTCAATCCAATTCTCTTACCGATTTAATGTCGTTAAACATGATGCCTTCTTATTATCTTAATGTCGTTAAACATTATGTCTTAAAATCATCCTTGGACTTCTCTTACATCTACTTGAAATCTTGTACTACTAGTCTCTTGAATGATAATTTTGCTAAATCTGTACTTTATTTCATAAGCTCTACCTTGAAATTCTTTGGCCATACATATTATGTGGATGTCTAAATATACTTGGGATCTATGATCCATAACCCAATGCCTAGCGTTAATGGGGCCCAGTCTGGTCCTGGGGGGAGCGCCCGAAAGTACTTGTGCCCATGGGAGTTGAATGACCTGGTGTGGCATTACACCGAAGTGTTTGACTTGCTAGATTAATTTATGACAGTCCACAATTTGTGAATTTCCTGACTTGCTTGAATACATGAAGTACTTGACTTGTACATACTTGCGTAAAATGGCCAATTCCATGATATTACTTGCTACATGATCATTCTCTACTTGAACTTTACTCTTGATATCTTGTCTACTTGTGATTCCAATTACTGCATTACTTTACTCTCTCTCCTATGCTTGTTCCATATTTTATTTACGTTTCTCGGCATAGCACATACCTTTATCCAAACTGCTAATTACTTTAAGTTGCCTGGTATAGAGATATAAGTCCTACTGAGCATTTCCCTCACCCTACGTTTTTCGATTAACATTTCAGGTAATTCCGATGATGAACCCCAAACTTATGGGAATGAGCTAGAGTGATCGAGGAATCAAGATTACCTTAGTTACCTAGGTTTATGAACGGTTGCTCTTACTAGAATTATATTTTTCTTTGAAGTTGTATCTTGCCTCGTAAGGCTTAAGATTGTTGTAAAACTTTATTTTGATGAAATAAGAGTATCCATTTCCTCTTATCTATTCTTGTGGCTTGGACTCCAGTATTTGTGCTCTGATCGACTTGAGTGTTTCGACTCGTCGCGCCTCGATATTCTGCATCGGGGCGTGACATTGCATGATATGTTTAGCACTCCAGTTGACAGTGGATTTTCTTATTTGTTCTTTGGTCCACAAGTCCTCATCATCCGTAAGCTCATACGGACCTTTACTGATCGCTCGCCAAAGTTCGTAGTCTTGGGCGCGAATGAACACCTGCATGCGATGTTTCCAATAAGGATAATTAGTTCCAGTAAAATAAGGAGGCCTATTCACAGAATGTCCTTCAGGTAAAAAACCTTTGGACGCTAATCCACCATTTCCCTCAAGGTCGTTGGACCCCATAATGGGAGATTAGGCTCTGATACCACTTGTTGAGTAGTGGATAGCGGATCTAGAGGGGAGGGGTGAATAGATCTGCCCCTCTTTTCGCAATGTAACCCTCTTTATAGCTAGTTAAAAGGAATAACAGTGGAATACAACTAGCTTAGCGAAGGACACTACGATTCGCTTGGCAATATGAGCAAATAATAGAACGATTCGAACCTAAGCATACATCTAGGACGAAACAATCACACAAACAAATCACGACACAATAGATTTTTAATGTGGTTTGGACTGAATCTCCAGTCCTACGTCCACCCCTCACCAAACCTGGTGAGGATTCACTAGTGCAGCACACCAAACCGCAAATCGGAGAACCACCGACTACCTTCCTACGAACCACCGATAGGGGCGATATCACCGCAGATTGGAACACCTTCCAACTGCCTTCCTACTAACCGCGGTAGGGATGATTCTCAATTTCAATTCTTGAACAAAATGATAAGAGAACAAATATGAAAATGCTCGGACAAGAAATGGAAATATGATCAAGGCTAGGAGCAAATGAAATCTTGTCTGAGATGCGATGTTGATCAGCAACAAAGGCTTCTTCTCTCTTGCAAAGACTCCTCTTGATTCAGCAACAAAGGTTCCTTCTTCCTTGCAAACCGATCTTCCTGGAATCTCCTTATTTGAATCCCCTTTGAGTTGATGGAGAAGATAATGGATGCAGCCTTGAAAACCTTGAATGCTTCTACACCTTCTTGGAGGTTGATGGCTTCAGAAATCAGCTTGAAAGCACCTTGGATGGATGAAGAACTCCAGCCCGAAGCACTGTTCACGGAGGTGCTACAGTACCCGTGGATCTCCTCCTCTAGCCTCCCTTGGTATCTCCTTATTCCCCTTGAAACATTAGGGTTTCTAACCCCTCATGTGTTTATTTTATACCATTTGAATGGTCCTTAGACATCCTCCAGACCAGATCCACGTTTTGTGGGTGATTGGGTGACTTTAGGATTAAAGAAATCCATGGAGAATGGCTTCACTCGGAGAGAAAACCAAAGTTAACATTTGTTGGCTCGAGGCTGGCAGTCGACCGGAGCCTTCTGGCGGTCGACCGCTACTGAGAAACCCTGTAGAGATTTGGTCCCTGAAAATTCTGGTCGACCGCCCCTGGGCCAGCAGTCGACCGCTGGCTGGGGAAACCCCGGGTTTCCCCGGTTCAGTCCGTTAACCCCTTTAGCTCAGTCCTTTAACTCCTTTAACAGCTCGTTGATGTCTGTGGCATCAACCTTGACAGTCTTGAAGGTGTCAACTGAGTCTTTAACCTTGTGTTCTCTTGGCTATGCTTCCTTGTGCATCAACCTTGGGTATGTGAAGTGCTGACTCATTTCGTGCTAAGTGTTGACTCTTCTTGAAGCTAGCTTGATCTTTTGTTAGCTGTCCAGCCTATTGTTTCTTGAAAAGAGTTTCATTCTTGGAGTTTCATTCGTGCTTGGGTGCGATCATTGATCTTTCACTTTTGCTATCTCCACTTAATTCCTTGTCCATTCATTGGCTTATCTGTCATGAACAAAACATCACGTATGTCAGTCATATGAGAGTGGAAAACAACAATGACTTATAGTGTTTAGCCATTATCAAAATCATAAGATGCAAATGACCACAGGGGCACAACAAGACGTGACATCAGGCAGGGTGCGACTGGCCTCACAGTAGCACCGTCTGACGATGCCCAGTCGCCTAATGTCCCCCGCACAAGCAAGCGGAGGCAGGCGAGCCCATTCTCGGGCCCTCCAGCAGCCTGTCCCGGGATCTCCTCCGACTGATATCGGGAGTGAGCCCCCTCTGCAACGCACCTCGATCTTTGACAGACTAGGGACACCTGTCCACCCAGAGCGGCACCCGCGCCGAAAACAGACGGCCTGGTTCATTAATGATGCGGTTCGAGTGTTCGCGTGCTACACCATCGGACACTAGCCGGATACCCAGTCTGATGACTTGAATTAGCCCCTGTCCCATTTCAGGAGGCCGCACCACCAGGATCCGCCGCCTTCCCCAACAGGTCACATCCGCACTTCTGCCGGACCGCAGGCGTAGGAACACGCGAAAGAAGTCTCGGTGGAAGACCGCGACCCTCCTATCAACGCAGAGCCGATCAACAACGACCCGCCTGCGAACGAGGCTTAAGAAGTGACCCTCAATACTCTCATGAAGGAGAACCAGCATCTGAAGGCCCTCCTGCAAGACCTCCTCCAGGAACGGGACCTTCATCCTCAGCAACCTACTAGGCCCCAAGCCGAGGCACTGGCGCCGCCGACGGCTCGCGATGCTGCCAACACCTCAGCGGCAATCGCCCAAACTCCATTGGCAACTAGGTTTGGCACACCCCCGGTTGAGGTTCAACCATGAGCCTCCAATACGCCAATGTCGGAAAATCTCCCGGTGCAATGCCAGATGATCGAGCGTATTGTCGAGACAAAGCTCGCTCAGTATAGTGAGGGGGTCGTCACAGTAGATCTCTATAGTGTACCCTACCCACTTCACCACTAGCTGAAAAAGCTTCCCCCAGAGTACGCCACGCCCCCGAAGTTGCAAAAGTTCGATGGGCAGGGGTCGCCACATGAACACTTGGCCTACTATGTTACGATCATGGGCGAGTTAGCGTTAGACGAATCATATCTCCTCCGCTACTTCGCTACTTCGCTCACGGGAACAGCCTTTCAATGGTATTCCCGCCTGAAGCCTAACTCAGTCATCGACTGGGCGGATCTCCAGAAGAAATTCCTCGACCACTTTCAAACGGCCGAGCGAAAGGTCTCCCTTGCCGAACACTATTCTCTTCGATAGAAAAAGGGCGAGAGCACCCTCGACTTCATCAAAAAGTGGCGAGACCTTAGCATGAGGTGCGTCAATCCACCTGTTCAGGAGGACGCCATCACCATATGCCGTCGAGGTCTGGCGGCCGAGGTCAGCGAAAAGCTTCTCAGCACCAATATCAAAGGCTTCGACCAACTCAATTCGGCGGTCGCCGAAATAGAGATGTTCTTCACCGATAACCCGAGCTATACGGTAGCAAAGGGTAAGCAAGCGTGAGAACGCCATCCCAGTAAGGAGGTGAATATCATAGAGTTCACCCCTGTCGCCAAAGCCAGTAAGGAGGCCGAGTCCAGTGGTTCTGACCAAAATCTAGCGGACAAGCCGGCTGTTCCCTCCTTGTCGAAGCGCATGAAGACACCCTTCTCCTTCAAGAAGGAACATACGAAGATGCTCTTCGACCTCTGCATGTCCCAGAAGATTATCGAGCTGCTAGAAATCCGCAAGCCGGACGAGGCTCTGAAGACCGACGATCCCTGCTATTGCATGTATCATTGCATGCTGGGTCACTCAATTGAAGATTGCTACATCTTCAAGACTCAGGCGCAGAAGCTGAGCCGAGACGGCCTCGTTAAAATGAAGAGTGGGCTCGTCGATCCCCCGTAACCAGATACGTGGACCAGGCCAGCTAAGGCAGCACGCGTGGTTCACCACTCAGTCAATGTCATCCACATGATGGCCGCATTTTCTCTTTCTGATGATGAGTCAGAGGAGCCCAGCGCCAGTCGAAGAGGACGTTCGATCTGGTATCCAGGGTGGAGGCCCTGGCATGATCACAGACCTCTCTCCTTCCCCAGGGAGAGAACCTGACGACTCTTTGATATCCTCGTCGAGAGGGGGCAAATCATGCCCCGCGACTCGCCTGAAGACTACACCCATTAGGACCATAGTCACCCTCAGTACTGCCTCTTCCACACTAGGATCTGCCACCCGATCGAGTCCTGTGAGGAAGTTCAACACCTCATCTAGGAACAGATCCAATGGGAGCAAATCGATGCGGAGGGGAATTCTATGTCACTTGTCAAGCTTTGGCAAGCTGTTGAAGAAACCCTGAGCACTGCCAGGAATGCACCAGAGCGGCTAGACTCCCCTCAAGAAAATGGGCACGGGCGGCCTTATCAGCATCCTCCAGAATGGCTCGAGTTCCGGACTGACAACCAAGAGGCGCTCGAGCGATTGCGAAGGTGTAGAGAGCAGGACGCCAGTCAAGAGACGGAGCCGACCAACTTCTTGGTCAACATCATCCATTATTTTGCTCCTCCGGCCCTTTCGGACTCCCAGACATCAGCACCTAGCCAGCCAACCCCTGCCACTCCGGCCGTGCAGTGGCGATCCTGGCGGGAGCTAAAGTCTCTCCCTTTTCTTGAAGAAGACACCGCTAGGCTCCTCCGGGTGCTTCTCGGCCAAGAGGACGTTCTGGTGGGCGAGATGACGACGGGCTCCTCAGCTCTCTCTCGTCCTCCTCCCGTCCTATCTCTGTCTCTGGTGTCCGTGGATAGGAAAGGAAAGAAAAAGCAGGATGAGGCCCGGCCTCAGCCTCGTCACATCTCCTCAGCGGATGAGCCGTCGGATCCTCTCCGCCTACCTATCAACATAATCCGAAGTACAAAGAAGACATCTTTGGAGTCTTCAACGGCTTTGATTCAAGTGGCGGGCCCACTGCCACAAGGTTTAGCCAGTCCGAAGAGTCGGGATAATTGTGCAGAGCAACAATGTCTTACGACGCCGTCAGTTGTCGCTAGACCCAGCCCTCAGCGCGATCACAAAGGCAAAGCTAAGGAGCAGGACAACAAGCGTATCTCTCGATTCGCTCCTCAACAAAAGCTGTCGCCACCGCGGCTAAGGCATCAAACCGCGCATACGTCTTCGGACGGCAGGACCAGCCAACCGACTCTTCAAAAGCTACCGCCACCGCAGGTAAGGCACCAAATTGCGCATACGTCTCCTGACGCCAGTCCCAGTATCCCGGCATACCAAGAATTGCCGCTCGAGGTAATCGAGCAGGCGATCAACGCCACCTTCCAGATACAACAAGCGGAAGGCGCCTGGATCGTAATCCGGATAAGGAAGAGTCATCGACCTTGCCCTGCAAAGGCACTAGCTCGGAGATATCCTCATCAAGATTTATCAACTCTGGCTCCAACACCTCTCCCTCCTACTCCTTTGGAGACCACTATCGCCAAGAGACAAGAGAAAAATAGGAGGAAGAACCTCAGAAGACAGCTCAAGAAACAGGCCGAACAAGCGGTTGCGCTACAGTCACCAGCCGAGCCGACGCCTCTCCAAAGGCTCCAGCGGCTCATTGATGACCTGGAGGAATATGTTCCTCCTCGTCCTACTAGAGCTCTCCCACTCGATAGCTATACCCCGTGGGAAGAAATGCAGAAACGAGCCCACCTTAGGAATTGGGTCCAAGAGATGATCCAAAAGCTCAAGAACGGTGAAAGACTCGTGATCCCGGACGAGCTCTCCTTGTGCAATAAAGACAAGGAGATCACAACAGAGCAGCTGGAAGAAATGCTTCGAGGATGCACCTGTAACATGGTGCCCATCCCACCTCCTGATAATATCAACGCTTCTCGGCGGGGCGAGCCAGTAGCCTCCCGGACAAGACAAAGAACCACTGCCCCTCTTAGGCTATAGCCAGCTCCAGAACACATAGGCCGCGGTCGAGGTCATGGCCGGGGACGCGGTAGAGGCCGTGGGAGAACCCCTGAGTTACCCCTCTCTCCGTCCACGTTCGACCCGGAATGAATCATCCTCTTTCGAGGAGAGGAATCGGCTCCCATTCCGAAAGTAGAGATTCGGAGCAGACCCGGTATCTTCGACCCTTCCGGCATCGAACAGGCTACTGTCAGCCTCTCAGTCCCTGCACTAGTACCGGCTTCTATAGCAGAGCAAGCGGTACCGTCCGACAAGGACGAGCTAGCCCGCCAGTCACCCCCAGAAGAGCCATCATTGGCATCCCTGTTCCAGGAGCCCACCGGCGACCAAAGTCAGTCCGATCCCGGTAGTAAGGGCAAGGCAGTGCAACTTCCCGACGGGAAACAACACGGCAGCTCGCAGAAGGCTCAGCCTGACATACTACCCTCTTTGGAGGATGCTCGAGCCCGAGCTGACTGAAAGGTCCTCCACCATATGAAGCGCTTCCCTGCTAGTATTTCAATTTAGGAAGCCATCGCTTGGAGTAAGGACCTAAGAGAAACTCTTATCAAAATACTCCAAGAGCCGAAAGTCTATGAAGCGCATGCCACGGAAATGAAGGCGACTACCTATGAAGCCTTCACAGCCACCATCTACTTCACGGAGAAAGACATGCTGCTTTCCCCTCCGTGCCACAACCGTCCTCTCTACATGAAGGGGAAGATCAACGTGCATGATGTGAACCAGATCCTAGTAGACGTTGGTGCCGATGTTAACATCATGCTGCTCAAGACATTCAAGACTCTATATTTGACCCCATACCTCCAGAAGGTTCAGGCGGTCAAGATATCCGGCTTTAACCAAAACACCGAGGATGTCCTCGACTGGGTGGATGTTGATCTGGTGCTCGATGATTTCACCTCCAAGGTGACATTCTACATCATCGACTTCGACACATCTTATAAGATGCTACTGGGCAGACCCTGGCTCCATGAAAACTGGGTCGTCCCGTCAACTCTCCACCAATGCATCAAGTATGCCAAGGACGGGGAGCAACATACGGTCTTTGCAGACCTGTCGCCGTTTACGCAAGCAGAATGCAACCTGGCCGATGATGCGCTCTACTTCAAGGGGATTAGTCCGTACCCCGTGATTAAGAGCAAAAGCAACGGTTGGCTCTCAGAGGAAGACGATGAGGATCTCTTCTCTGTTGACGAGGAAAAGGCTAAGCTTCATCGGCTGTGCCTCGGCTCCAAGTCAACCCCAGATCACCCCGCGAGGCGCCAGATCGACTTCGAGGCTAATCTTATTAGCCGAGCTATCGGCAAGAGTAGATGCTTGCCACCAGACTGCATCCAGCTTCCATGTGCATCTGAGAAGCACAGCGTCGAGTCGCTGACGACATTCATTGTCACCTTCAAGCGACAATGTCGAAACAAGAAGAAGGCTAACAGGGATAAACCTATTGTCTTCTATAAGGGAGACATGGTCCCTTAGGCCCTACCAGATGACGACTTCGGCTGGTCCAGGCAAGCCGACAATGCCCCTGAAGCAGTTCAGGTGTGGGGCGATCTGTCGCCGCATATTCAAGAAATGTGGCTGAAGCAACACATTCCCCTGTGGCAAACTTCTGCATAACAAAGATACTTCCGTCAGCTATGGAACCCTTTTCAGGTCCGAGGGCAACCCCCGTCCTTCTACAAGGATACCAGGGGGCTTGGCTATGACCAAGACCCGAACTTCCGTGTCTACCACGCAGTCAACGCCGTAGGCCTGGCACAATTAGCCGATGATAGGGCGCTAGAGTCGAAGCCAAATTTGACATCTCCGGGGATGACGAAGAGGAAATTCTGATCCCGATCCCCGTCAAGGCTGGAACTCCAGCCCAAGCCGTCGAGGAACCTTCCTCGCCTCCCTACCAAGACATAGGGGGAGAAGAAGCTCCTCCGGTCTCTTAGCCAGTCGAAGGACCCAGTTCAACAAACCCTCCTGAGGAGGGGGATGTCTCTGATCCTAGCTGCAATGGATTGTCAGCTTCACCAGGCAACCCTGGGGAGACCTCAGCAGCCCCGGTTGACAACTGCTGGCTAGGAGCCGGCGGTCCAGATCAATCCTCGATGGATCCCGACAACAACCACTCTCCAGTCCCTTCAACATCAACCGGTGGCTTCGAGAATCAATAAATACACGAAGCCGACACTGATGATGAGGATTTCATCGACTTCCAACTCGCTCCTCCCGAGCTGGAGGACGACGGCCAAGCGACCGTGGATCAGCTCGTTGAAATCAACTTGGGTGAAGATGAAGCTCCCCAGCCAACATTCGTCAGCGCTCTCCTTACCGAGGCAGAAAAGCAAGACTACAAGCAACTCCTGCTCGAATACAAGGACTGCTTCGCCTGGACATACAAGGAGATGCCAGGGCTAGACCCCCCCTCGTAACGGAGCACGAGCTATCTATTTCTCCTTCAGTCGCTCCGGTCAAGCAACCACAGTGACGCATGCGCCATGAGCTGGAGCTCCAGGTTTCGGCCGAAGTCCATAAAATGGCGGAGGTTGACTTCATCGAGCCGTGTATCTATCCGATTTGGCTCGCCAACATAGTCCAAGTAAAGAAGAAGAGTGGTCAAGTCTGCATCTGCGTCGACTTCCGGGACCTCAACAAAGCCTGTCCGAAAGATGACTTTCCAGTCCCGATTACAGAAACAATGGTCGACATGACCACCAGGCATGAGGCCTTGTCTCTCATAGACGGGTCGTCTGGTTATAATCAAATCCGGATGTCCCTTAAAGACAAGAACCATACAGCTTTTAGATCCCCCAAGGGGATTTTCAACTATAAGCGCATGCCCTTTGGTTTGAAGAATGTCGGTGTCACTTACCAAAGGGTCATGACCAAAATATTCGACGAGATGCTGCACAACACCATCGAATGCTATGTTGACGACCTCGTCATCAAGACTAAAAGGCGCGGAGACCATCTGCGTGACCTCCGCCAAGTCTTCGAGCGTCTCTGGCAATACGAGCTCAAGATGAATTCCATGAAGTGCGCCTTTGGCGTATCCAGCGGCAAATTTCTCGGCTTCGTCGTCAGGTACCGAGGAATCGAGGTGGATCCCAGCAAGATCAAAGCAATGCGAGAGCTTCCACCACCCAGCAACATCACCGAGCTCAGGTCCTTCCAAGGGAGGCTGACCTACATTCGAAGGTTTACTTCTAACCTCTCCGGTCGATGCTCGCCTTTCGGCAAGCTAATGAAGAAAGACGCCCTGTTTACATGGGACTCTGAATGCCAGGCGGCTTTCGAGCAAATCAAGGAGTACCTCCTTACTCCCCCAGTCCTGGGGGAACCGATCACGGGTAAACCCCTCATTCTTTATATTGCTGCCATGGACGCTTCGCTAAAAGCTATGTTGGCACAAATCAATGAGGAAGGTAAAGAGCATGTAGCACCCCTGAAAATTTAAGGAATAAAAAATTTCCTGAATAAATTAAAAGTTCACTAGAAAACAATTAAGTATGCACTTAATGGGACTTGACGCATATAGTATATTTTAATCTTAACAGCTAAGAATAAAAAATTAGTCGCGAGATTAGCTAACCCGTTAGCTAATTATAAAACCTTAGACATTAGTTAGATATATACAAATAAAAATATTATGGACCTCTTCTTCTAAATAAACCCTATGCAAATGGCCCCTCACTCAAAGCCCATTTAGCTAAATAAATAAATGTAAACCTTAGCCAAAACCCAAAGCAAAGCCTTGTATAAATGACATTTTAACAACCCAACCCATTTTTCCCTCACTTTAAGTCAACCCAAAAGTCCCACGTAAGAATCAACCCATATACATATAAAACCTACTACCCTTACAACCCATGAGCCCATGTATACAAAAACCCACGTGAAACACAACCACATATATGCTTATAAATATCGATATAAACTAACCAAAACCCAACCCAAAATCTTGCGCATAACCAACCTGTAAAACCCAACACCAAATAACCACCAATAAATATATAAAGCCTTGTCCTTCCAAAAACTAAAGCATATATTTGCCACCCAACCGAAACACAAAACCCATGCATGTAAACCCAATACTCCTTCAAATGTCACCCTCGTAAGTCAACCATTTTCTCATATATATGACCCACGTGAGTCTCCCACAAAACCAACCCATATATGCATGCTCGACGCTGCCTGTGTTTAGCTTTTAGGGTTTTAGAAACCAAAAAGGGCAGGTGGCGGTCGTATTAGTAGGTGATCGATCTAATGGGGCAAATGCCCGGACGTTGCACGGTCAGCGGCTGCTAAAATGGAATGAAGAACGACGTATAGAAATGTTTTAAAACCCTGCCAATTGTGATCGAAAAACCTTGCCACCGTTAATACTTGGAACCCTCTAGAACCCCATACGTTTTTATAAAACCATGCTTCCGTCGAACAAAGCAACCCTTGCCGCTGTGTTCGAACGTGCCATCGTCGTCCTTCTACTTTCTGCTGCCGTGCCATTCGTCAAGGCCTGCGTCCTCTTCTTCCACTTCTTCCTGTTGCTGTGGCAGAGCATCGTCCCCTTCCTCCTCCTGTTGATCGTCCAAGCAACTAGGGAAGGTGCTGCAGAACATCTTCTTCCCCCTCCATCTTCATCCTGCGGAGTGACTGCGCAAGAAGGAGTTTATTCTTCATCCCGCAGGCATCCTGCGAGCTATCGTCATACCCTATTCAAAACAGAGTATCGGTTCTTCATCTTTGTTCACCGTTTAATCTTTAACAAAGGTAGGTTTTCTCATCTAGACGCAACCCTTTATCCCATGTAGTTAGACATAGTTCTTAGTCACGTATTCGTTAATTTTTTTTAGTATGGCTTCTTCGTATTCGTATTAGCCATGGTTTGCATGTTTTATTTTAGTTAATTAATAAATGGATCATGCTTAAAAAAATATCCACATAATCAAGTAACTAAAAATCATAAGGAATACATGACTAGATTCTCCATGATTTCTTTGATTTTTCAATGCCTTTAAATGGTAAGATTAACTAGTTCATCGCTAGCTTTACTAAATGAATGCATTAAAATGTTTACTCGGCGAATCACTCCATAACACTGTAGCACATTAGTTATGAGTTTTTGTTTGGACCACTTGTTTATGGGCGCCGGAGCGTCCTTTGGCCATGAAATTTTACGAGCATATTATTGGGGTGGAGACCGAGGCATTAAGAGTGGTTGCACCATTTTTCGTGCCCCCTATCTCAAGATCCTCAATCACTCAACGAAAAATTATTTTGAACATTCGGTTAGGTAGAGTTTTTCGAGCCCGTCATTTCGGTATATCATAGGCTCGATTCTGACGTAGTTACGTCGAGAAACGAGAATACTAAAGTGGAGACAATTTGTAAAGAAATGACGCCAATAATAATTGTCGTCAAATCTTTTTTTGACGACGTAACACATGTCGTCAAATTATATATATATATCTATATACATATATATATCTTGTAACAATATCTTTGAAAATTGATATCTATTAAAATATGTTACAGAAAATTATAAAAAATATATTTTTGGAATCCTTGAATTTTTCTCCTAATTATCATATATTCTATTTTTCTAAATTATTTTATATAAATAAATATGTCTTTGAATGCATATTTTTGAAGTTATTCAATTAAATAGATATAAATATGAATTCTTGTTAAATAAATTAAGTTAAAAATCATAAAATTAACGTCCCTCCAAGAGGACGCTAATTAATAAATGACGCCACCCACGGGCGTCAAATAATATAAGTTTATTTAATTATAGTTAATTATAGAATTGGATGGACATGAATTCTATAATTAACGCATTCATGTTCTCACCGTTTTCCTCCGATTTTGACCATACCGCGGGTCTTTTGGCACTCTCATCTCACGTCCGTAGATGGAGCCCCTTTTTCATGATTGGTTCACGTTATACACCTCAACTCTCGGTGACATACGAGTCCTCCGTTGGACATTCCGTTCCTTCAGACTGGCAAGTTAGTCATTGAGACCTCCGTAAGTCTCCGCTAGTCTTGGATTCCCTCAAGACAGCCGAGCAGGTTGTACCCTAAAAATCCCTTCACCCCAATTTTCAGTCATATCCCTCTGAAGAAACATGACAAACTAGCGCTCAATTAATGCTATTTCTGGCATTTTTAGAAAATGCCACTTTCTGGAATCTACGTCCAGGAAAGTGAACGCCAATTTCAAATAGCGCCCAGTGTGACGGACGCTATTTACTTTCGTGCCTTTTATCTATTTCCAGAATATGCGTCTATCAAAATAGACGCTAATTATAATCTGCGGCTCCCATAGTGGACGCCATTTACCCAGTTTTTGTACTCCATGACTTGATTGTTTATTAATTTCCTACAAACTGGGCCGCTAAATAACAACTAATAAATATTGGGCCTTCGGCCGCATGAATGCTATTGTCTGATAGGATGGAAGTCCTAAACTAATGATGAACCCATGAGACCACTGACTCATGAGGAAACATGAACTAAAGATAAACCCATGAGACCACTGACTCATGAGGAAACATGAACTAAGACAACCATGAGACCACTGACTCATGAGGAGAAACGAACTAATGATAAACGCATGAGACCACTGACTCATGAGGAGAAACAAACTAATGATAAACCCATGAGACCACTGACTCATGAGGAGAAACGGACTAATAATAAACCCCTGAGACCACTGGCTCATGAGGTTAAAGATATCCTGACGACCTACGAGCAAAAACCACTGACTCGTTAGGTAAATTCTAGACTGACTTGAGTGCTTGAAAATCATGAACCTCTACCCAAGAAGAAGGACATTTACTTGATGATCAATTGTCTATTATCTCGTGATATGATATGGAAACATCTTGCTCGATATATCCTGCAACTTAGTTCAATTTTTATGCCAGATATTTCATACCTTTCGCATTGCTATATTTCTATATTTTCTCGCTTTCACTCATTCATGATCATGATACCTTGCATAAGATGTTAATTACTTTAAGCAAGTCTGGATCGTAGAGATATAATTCGTACTGAGCGTTCGCTCACCCAGTTTTATTCCAACATTGTTCAGGTAATCAGGTGGCTAGCGAGACCGAGACTCACATGGGAGGGACAAGTATGCGAGCGAGCTTTGAAAATTAGTGAACCCGAGTCTTTCATCTTTCTTGAGTCTAGCATGATGTCTCTTATTTAGTTATCTTGTCTAAGTCTATTAGTGCGTCATCTCCTTTTCTTTCATAGTGACATAGTTGAGTCTTCAAGTTCTTGTAAGAGACTTATATTTGAAATAAAATTTTTATTGTTGTCCCAAATATTTGGTATCGTGCTATTGCTCTTGATCGTTCACGACTGTTTAACTGCCACGTTCCGAGCAAACGACACGTTCCGCTGCTATCGGTTCGGGGCGTGACAGAGGTGGTATCAGAGCTTCAACTTTCAATTCCTTAGGGCATTAAGTTTAAGAGATAGGTTGAGTATCCTTGTCGGTCATCCTATAGGAATTCCGTGAGAATCGGGTAGAGCCACAGATTAAGTGTTAAAATATATTCACTCTCTAATTAAAATGTGCTAATCCTAAAATATATAAGAAATTAATTCGTGTCTTGTCTTGTAGAAATTTAACTCTCTAGCTAGATGGCAGCTGAGCAAAATCAATGGCGTGAGATGGTCCAAGGTTTGACTCAAGCCCTCCAGCAGGTGGCTCATGGTGTAACGGATCGTGGTGCGGGAGAATTGCACAGAAATTTTCAAGGACTAAATCCCCCTAGGTTTGATGGATCTACCGATCCTGACAAGGCGGAACATTGGGTAAAGGAGATTGAGAGGATATTCCAGATAATGCAATGTTCGGACCAAGATAAGGTTCTATTGGCTACATTTCAGCTAGAAAAGGATGCTAGGGCATGGTGGGAGTCCGTAGAAGCAACATTGCCGGATAATCAAGTATCATGGACAGAATTCTTAACATATTTTAATGATAAATATTTTTCTGAGAGAATTAAAGAAAGGAAGGCCGCAGAATTCGCATCGTTGAAACAAAGGAGTATGTCTGTGGCTGAGTATGAGGCCCAATTCTCAAGGTTGTCTCGTTATGCACCTCATCTGATTATGACTGAAAGAATGAAGGCTAAAAGATTTATGAATGGGTTAAGACTTCAGCTCATTCTCCAATTGGCGCCAATGGATATACAATCTTATCCGGAGATGGTTTAGATGTCTTGGAGATGATGGAAAAAGTCAAGGCTCGGAGAAGAAATAATGAGTTAGCAAGGACAACCGAGACTAGTAAGAAGAGACCTAATTGTAGTGATGGGTCGTCAAATGGCAAGAAGATAAAAAGCGGAGATAGACAGGATGGAGTGTCGCAAAAGAAGTGTAAACATTGTGGAAAAAGAAATCATCGGACGGAGGAATGTTGGTGGGAGTTAGGTGGATGTCTTCGTTGTGGAAGCAAGGACCACAAGGTAGCAAGTTGTCCTCTTCCAAAAGATCAACCTCCGAAGGTTGAAAACCTCGATGGGACACGACCTCAAGGAAGGCTTCAACCTTTGAACGAACTAACTGATGGAGTAACGAGAGGTACCCCTTACCTTTAAGCTAATCCTATTTGTTTCTATTAGGAGAGTAGATTCCATTCGTTACCCTTTTTAGCATATTGTTGGTAATTAAGGTCATGGTGTAATAATTTTAGGCTATTTTGGAAGAAAACTATCATGTGAATTTGGGGACCAAATTCTCTTAAGTGGGGGAGGGTGTAGCACCCCTGAAAATTTAAGGAATAAAAAATTTCTTGAATAAATTAAAACTTCACTAGAAAACAATTAAGTATGCACTTAATGGGACTTGACGCATATAGTATATTTTATTCTTTAACAGCTAAGAATAAAAAATTAGTCGCGAGATTAGCTAACCCGTTAGCTAATTATAAAACCTTAGGCATTAGTTAGATATATACAAATAAAAATATTATGGACCTCTTCTTCTAAATAAACCCTATGCAAATGGCCCCTCACTCAAAGCCCATTTAGCTAAATAAATAAATGTAAACCTTAGCCAAAGCCCAAAGCAAAGCCTTGTATAAATGACATTTTAACAACCCAACCCATTTTTCCCTCACTTTAAGTCAACCCAAAAGTCTCACGTAAGAATCAACCTATATACATATAAAACCTACTACCCTTACAACCCATGAGCCCATGTATACAAAAACCCACGTGAAACACAACCACATATATGCTTATAAATATGGATATAAACTAACCAAAACCCAACCCAAAATCTTGCGCATAACCAACCTGTAAAACCCAACACCAAATAACCACCAATAAATATATAAAGCCTTTTCCTTCCAAAAACTAAAACATATATTTGCCACCCAACCGAAACACAAAACCCATGCATGTAAACCCAATACTCCTTCGAATGTCACCCTCGTAAGTCAACCATTTTCTCATATATATGACCCACGTGAGTCTCCCACAAAACCAACCCATATATGCATGCTCGACGCTGCCTGTGTTTAGCTTTTAGGGTTTTGGAAACCAAAAAGGGCAGGTGGCGGTCGTATTAGTAAGTGATCGATCTAATGGGGCAAATGCCCGGACGTTGCACGGTCAGCTGCTGCTAAAATGGAATGAAGAACGACGTATAGAAATGTTTTAAAACCTTGCCAATTGTGATCGAAAAGCCTTGCCACCGTTAATACTTGGAACCCTCTAGAACCCCATACGTTTTTATAAAACCATGCTTCCGTCGAACAAAGCAACCCTTGCCGCTGCGTTCGAACGTGCCATCGTCATCCTTCTACTTCCTGCTGTCGTGCCATTCGTCAAGGTCTGCGTCCTCTTCTTCCACTTCTTCCTGTTGCTGTGGCAGAGCATCGTCCCCTTCCTCCTCCTGTTGATCGTCCAAGCAACTAGGGAAGGTGCTGCAGAACATCTTCTTCCCCCTCCATCTTCATCCTGTGGAGTGACTGCGCAAGAAGGAGTTTATTCTTCATCCCGCAGGCATCCTATGAGCTATCGTCATACCCTGTTCAAAACAGAGTATCGGTTCTTCATCCTGTTCACCGTTTAATCTTTAACAAAGGTAGGTTTTCTCGTCTAGACTCAAACCTTTATCCTGCATGTAGTTAGACATAGTTCTTAGTCATGTATTCGTTAATTTTTTTCAGCATGGATTCTTCGTATTCGTATTAGCCATGGTTTGCATGTTTTATTTTAGTTAATTAATAAATGGATCATGCTTAAAAAAAAATCCACATAATCAAGTAACTAAAAATCATAAGGAATACATGACTAGATTCTCCATGATTTCTTTGATTTTTCAATGCCTTTAAATGGTAAGATTAACTAGTTCATCGCTAGCTTTACTAAATGAATGCATTAAAATATTTACTCGGCGAATCACTCCATAACACTGTAGCACATTAGTTATGAGTTTTTGTTTGGACCACTTGTTTATGGGCGCCAGAGCGTCCTTTGGCCATGAAATTTTACGAGCATATTATTGGGGTGGAGACCGAGGCAGTAAGAGTGGTTGCACCATTTTTCGTGCCCCCTATCTCAAGATCCTCAATCACTCAACGAAAAATTATTTTGAACATTCGGTTAGATAGAGTTTTTCGAGCTCGTCATTTCGGTATATCATAGGCTCGATTCCGACGTAGTTACGTCGAGAAACGAGAATACTAAAGTGGAGACAATTTGTAAAGAAATGACGCCAATAATAATTGTCGTCAAATCTTTTTTTGACGACGTAACACATGTCGTCAAATTATATATATGTAACAATATCTTTGAAAATTTATATCTATTAAAATAGGTTACAGAAAATTATAAAAAATATATTTTTGGAATCCTTGAATTTTTCTCCTAATTATCATATATTCTATTTTTCTAAATTATTTTATATAAATAAATATGTCTTTGAATACATATTTTTGAAGTTATTCAATTAAATAGATATAAATATGAATTCTTGTTAAATAAATTAAGTTAAAAATCATAAAATTAACGTCCCTCCAAGATGACGCTAATTAATAAATGACGCCACCCACGGGCGTCAAATAATATAAGTTTATTTAATTATAGTTAATTATAGAATTGGATGGACATGAATTCTATAATTAACGCATTCATGTTCTCACCATTTTCCTCCGATTTTGACCATACCGCGGGTCTTTTGGCACTCTCATCTCACGTCCGTAGATGGAGCCCCTTTTTTCATGATTGTTTCACGTTATACACCTCAACTCTCGGTGACATACGAGTCCTCCGTTGGACATTCCGTTCCTTCGGACTGGCAAGTTAGTCATTGAGACCTCCGTAAGTCTCCTCTAGTCTTGGATTCCCTCAAGGCAGCCGAGCAGGTTGTACCCTAAAAATCCCTTCACACCAATTTTCAGTCATGTCCCTCTGAAGAAACATAACAAACTAGCGCTCAATTAATGCTATTTCTGGCATTTTTAGAAAATGCCACTTTCTGGAATCTACGTCCAGGAAAGTGAACGCCAATTTCAAATAGCGCCCTGTGTGACGGACGCTATTTACTTTCATGCCTTTTATCTATTTCCAGAATAAGCGCCTATCAAAATAGACGCTAATTATAATCTGCGGCTCCCATAGTGGAAGCCATTTACCCAGTTTTTGTACTCCATGACTTGATTGTTTATTAATTTCCTGTAAACTGTGCCACTAAATAACAACTAATAAATATTGGGCCTTCGGCCGCATGAATGCTATTGTCTGGTAGGTTGGAAGTCCTAAACTAATGATGAACCCATGAGACCACTGACTCATGAGGAAACATGAACTAAAGACAAATCTATGAGACCACTGACTCATGAGGAAACATGAATTAAAGACAAACCCATGAGACCACTGACTTATGAGGAGAAACGAACTAATGATAAACCCATGAGACCACTGACTCATGAGGAGAAACAAACTAATGATAAACCCATGAGACCACTGACTCATGAGGAGAAACGGACTAATAATAAACCCCTGAGACCACTGGCTCATGAGGTTAAAGATATCCTGACGACCTACGAGGAAAAACCACTGACTCATTAGGTAAATTCTAGACTAACTTGAGTGCTTGAAAATCATGAACCTCTACCCAAGAAGAAGGGTATTTACTTGATGATCAATTGTCTATTATCTCGTGATATGATATGGAAACATCTTGCTCGATATATCTTGCAACTTAGTTCAATTTTTATGCCAGATATTTCATACCTTTCGCATTGCTATATTTCTATATTTTCTCGCTTTCACTCATTCATGATCATGATACATTGCATAAGATGTTAATTACTTTAAGCAAGTCTGGATCGTAGAGATATAATTCCTACTGAGCGTTCGCTCACCCAATTTTATTCCAACATTTTTCAGGTAATCAGGTGGCTAGCGAGACCGAGACTCACATGGGAGGGACAAGTGTGCGAGCGAGCTTTAGAAATTAGTGAACCCGAGTCTTTCATCTTTCTTGAGTCTAGCATGATGTCTCTTATTTAGTTATCTTGTCTAAGTCTATTAGTGCGTCATCTCCTTTTCTTTCATAGTGACATAGTTGAGTCTTCAAGTTCTTGTAAGAGACTTCTATTTGAAATAAAAATTTTATTATTGTCCCAAATTATTTGGTCTCATGCCATTGCTCTTGATCGTTCACGACTGTTTAACTGCCACGTTCTGAGCAAACGACACGTTCCGCTGCTATCGGTTCAGGGCGTGACAGAGGTTTCTGTCATGCCCCGTACTCTAAACCGTCGAGGTATTGTCCGCTTTGGCCGACTGGCCTCACGGTTTTGTCCCTTTCTAATAGTGATCGGCTCCAGAATGGGGGACTTCCTGGGCAGGTCACCCATCCCAGTACTGCTCCCCATTAAGCACGCGTAACTTCGGAGTTCTTTTCAAGAACTGAGCCGATACTTCAAAAGGTGCCTCGGTGATATAGAGTACAACTTAGCTATATTTGAGGGTGTTACAATCTACCCCTCTTATATAGGCGACGTCCTCGTCGCTGGGCACGTATAGCACGCAATCACGCAATCAAGCCCCCAGGCAGGTAGGACTCTAGAGGTGGCCCCTACAGGCTTAAGAGGTGGCTCCCACTATGTAGCACTTTGCTCCATTACGGACTCAAGAGGTGGCTCCCATAGCGTAGCACTTTACCCTGCATGGCACTTAGTTCCCACACTTCCGGCTGGGGTATAGCTCTGATACCATTCTGTCATGCCCCGTACTCTATACCGTCGAGGTGTTGTCCGCTTTGGCCGACTGGCCTCACGGTTTTTTCCCTTTCTAATAGTGATCGGCTCCAGAATGGGGGACTTCCCGGGTAGGTCACCCATCTCAGTACTGCTCCCCATTAAGCACGCTTAACTTCGGAGTTCTTTTCAAGAACTGAGTCGATATTTCAAAAGGCGCCTCGATGATATAGAGTACAACTTAGCTATATTTGAGGGTGTTACAGAGCAGCCCCTCTATTACCTCAGTCGGAAGCAAATCGGTGCCGAGTACCGCTACTCCCTTATGGAGAAGGTTTGCTTGGCATTGGTGTTCGCAGTTAAGAAGCTGCGACATTACCTCCTCTCCCATCAGGTCAAGCTTATATCCAAGCACGACCCCCTGAAGTATCTCCTTCGGAGACCTGTCCTCTCAGGCAAACTGGGGAGGTGGGCTCTCCTATTAATGGAGTACGACATTACTTATGTCCCCAGAAAAGTAATCAAGGGACAGGGTATGGCTGAATTCTTGGCAGCCCATCTAGTTCCAGACGACTCACCTTTCAGCTCGGAGCTCCGAGACGAGGAGTCCCTTGCTGCTCAATCACAACAATCTATTGAACAGAGCGGAGATGTCTTGCATTACTGGCAGCAGAACGCTCTCACAACCAGCGTGCCTTGTTGGGATCTCTACTTTGATGGCGCTTCCCGTGGGATTACCCGGAGCAACCAGGATCCAGCCACCACGGCAGGTGCCGGCATTGTCTTCCTGACTCCTCAGGGCGGAGTTTTATACAACTCTTGTGCCCTCATGAAATCCCTGACCAACAACGAAGTTGAGTATGAAGCTCTACTCGTTGGGCTCCAGATGGCTCTCCATATGGGCATTAAATGTCTCAAAGCCTATGGGAACTCCCAGCTGATAGTCCGGCAGGTCCTCGACATCTATGACGTGCGGAAGCTAGAGTTGGTTCTGTACCATACCGCCATCATCAAATTAACCCAGAAGTTCTATTTCTTCGAAATAGATCATATCCCCAGAAGCAGCAACGCTCAGGCGGATGCCTGAGCAAAATTGGCCGCGGCCATCAAGCTCCCGCCCGAGGGTGAGGTCGACATAGTCATCAAACACAGACGGCTAATGCAGAGCTCACTCGAAGGTAACACCGGTCTCACCATTTACGAGGTCCACAACCTTGACCAGAGCACGCCTCCAGAAGAGGATGATTGACGTGCGTCCATCATCAAATTCAAGAAAGGGTGGCTCCCCCCTGACCAAGCTCAAAGGGTCCAACTGCTCCACCGAGCAACCTCTTACAAGTTGATTGGCGACTCTCTGTATCGACTCGTCCACAAGAAGGACAAGTCAATTCTCCTGAGATGTGTCTCTCTCGCGGAGGCTCAAGCTGTCATGCAGGAGGTCCACTCCGGGTTGTGCGGCGCGCACCAGGCCGGAGACCGAATGAAGCACAATATCAAGCTCAAGGGTTTCTATTGGCCAACCATGTACACGGATTGTGTATGGTATGCCCGTACATGTCATCAGTGCCAAGCCTTTGGCCCGGTACCCAGAAGACCTCCAAACCCACTGCGTCCCACAGCCCCCACCTGGCCATTTTTCGAGTGGGGCATGGACATTGCGGGGCCCTTCCTGCCATCTTCCAAGGGCCATTAATACATCTTGGCCGCCACTGGCTATTTATCTCACTAGGCGGAGGCTCTCCCTTTATGAAAAGTCACCGGCGAGGTGGTTGCCAAATTCGTCCGGCACAACATCATATACCGATTCGGTACTCCCAGTCGCATAGTGTCTGACAATGGGACACCATTCAAGAATAAGGTCATATACCAGCTAGCGGCCAAATTCCACATCGACTGGAGAACCTCTTCGGTCTACAACCCCCAGGCTAACGGTTTGGCGGAAGCCGTTGTTGTGCCTCTTAGGCACAAGCATGTGCTATGTTGCTTTGATGATAGCAATGCTATTTAGTTTTGATGATAGCAAGACAGTGAGTGCATTTGATATTGTATTTTGATGATAGCAATGTTATTGTGTTTTGATGATTGCAATAAACAAAGTGCATTTCTGTGCATTCTTATTCTTGAGCATTCTGCATATGATAGCAACATGAATGATGATGTTTAGCATTGATGGCATTTGTTTTTTATATATATGCATTGCATTCTGTCAGATATCATGTCTCTGCATGTATCAACAGTCTGAACAGTAGTGGGTCGACCCACCCTTACTGATGCGTCGACCCATCAGAACATTGATTGTTTCGGTTGCAAAGTCTACACATCAGACTGCATTGCATTTATTCATGGCTAAGAGTCCATACACTGGACTTGAAGTGTATACATTGAGCGTCTCAATGAGCATCTCATGTAAGTCCATACATTCATAGTGCATTGCATTGGCTAAGTATATACAACGTCAATTCATGCATGTCTTAGGCTAAGTCTATACTGCGTCTTAGGCAAAGTCTGTACAGCGTCAACGCATTAAGTCTGTACACTCGACTCGCCTTTGAATTGGTCAAGTGTGTACACTCCTTCACTATAGCTTTCACGTATCCAAAGTCTACACATCGTGAAAGTCTATACATTCTTCACTGACTTTCGTTCAAGGCAAAGTCTATACATTGAGGTCTTCCCCTACGTTTCATAAGTGAAGTCTGTACATCCGTTTCTGAAGCCTGAAGTCTATACACTCCAACCTATTTCTACGATCAAGGCTTCAGCTACACTCTAAGTCTGTACATTGCTTACAGCTCACTCGTTCAAAGCCTAAAGTCTGTACAGCGTGAAGTCTGTACATTGGGTTCAACACTTCGAAGTCTGTACACTGCTTGAACCTCAACAAGTCTGTACATCACCTTAAGCATTTCAAGTCTATTCATTGGCTCAAGCTTCCAAGTCTGTACACTGGTTCAAAGTATACACAACGCCTCTTTGATTCTAAGTCTTTACATTCGTTTTAAGGCAAAGTCTGTACATTGCCTTTGTGCTTCAAAGCCTGTCGATTGAAGAGTCTACACACTGGTTGTTCACACGTCCCTGTAGTCTGAAGTCTCTACATTGCATATAAGCATGAAAGTCTGTACAGCGGGCAAGTGTGTACATCCATCAGTGAACACATCAAGTCTACACACCGCATGTGTTCATCTGATCTTCATGAAGTATATACACCGCGTGTGTTCAGATGTGTTTCATGAAGTCTATACATCGCTTGCCTTCATCCGATCATCATGAAGTCTACACAGCGCCTGCCTTCATCTGAGGCTTATGAAGCCTTTGTATTCATTAAGTCTATACACTGCGTTGTGCACACTTTACATTGCTTTCGCCTTCACAGCAAGTCTATACAATGCAATGCATAAACTTAGAACTGATGACTTCATTTCATCTGTCTGACAGGGACTGAAGAGGCTAATGAACCCCTTAAATCAAGAGGGCTGAAGCCATCCAATTTGCGCTGCTGGAACACACCAATGCGTCAACGCCTTGATCAAGTGGCGTGAACGCAGTAGTTCAAACAATCAAGAAAGAAGCTTGTGGATTACTCTGGTGCGTCAACGCATTGATCATGTAGCGTGGACGCAGCAGTTCAAGTATCCCTTATTGCAGCCTCTGGAGTACATTGGCAGCATCGACGCTGCAGCATCCAAATGCGTTAACGCAGCATGCTGAGAGCGTCGACGCAGCACGCCTATCTGCTGAAGACTTGATCACTGGATCACCGATGCGTCAACGCAGCAAGCTGATGGAGTCGACGCAGCAGTTAAAAAGGTTGAAGATTTCTGAAGGCTGCGTCAACCCTTTGGAGCAAGTGTGTTGATGCCACCTCAATTCCAGTTGTTGAGCGTACTGATGAATGGGCACGTGACCCGAAGCTGGCACCTGACACGTGATCCGAGGTGGGTGCTGAGCACGTGATCCAAGGAGGAATCTTCTGGACGGAAGGCGTGAGAAGCTCACGCCCTAGCTGCTGCTGCTTATAAAAGGAAGCCTTCATCCAACAGATGAAGAATGATCGAAGCTGAGAGAAAAAGGGAAAAAATTCTATACAGTGAGAAACAAGCAGCAGAGAGTCTTTGATCCACAGAAAGAGGAGGAAAAAGAGAAGAAGAAGAAATAGAAGAAGAGTGAGCCGGCAGAAGAAAAAGGGTTGCAGAGAAAAAGGAGAGAATAGCGTGAGAGAAAAGGAGAGCAGAGGAGAAAGAAAGAGAGATAGAGAGAGAGAGAGAGTTCGTGGAGAAGAAGGAAGAAGCTATTGAAGATCTGTCCTCTGGCGTCTGGATTAAATCCAAGCCAGATCTGCTCCTTTGAGAGCTACATTCTTGTTCTTCATTTACAGCCTTCCGATCGCTGTGTATTTTCTGTTGTTTCATTGGTTAGCCTTGTTCTTCCGATTCTCAGTAGTGAGGTCGGGTTCCTCCTGGTGGGTCAGGAGAAGGGAGATCTGATCTCCGGTTGCAAGTAGCTGGGAGCTACTTGTGGGTTCCCTCCGGTTTGGAGGAAGGGAGACTTGTCTCCGGTTCTGGGCTTGTGGGTAGCAAGTCCAGGGGTCCCTCCGGTCTGGAGGAAGAGAGACTTCGGTCTCTGGTTTCCAAGTGGCTGGGAGTCACTTGGGGTGTCCCTCCGGTTGGGAGGAAGAGGGGAGTTTGTTCCCCTGGTCAAGCTGTGTGGCAGTAACTTGTTTGCAGACTGAGTCTGCGTTCTATCTTGTGCTAGTGGAAGCCTCACTCCGGTTGGGAGTGAGGGGTGGACGTAGGTCTTGGTGACCGAACCACCTAAAAATTCTCTGTGCAGTGTGGGTGTGCTTTGCTCCTTATCTTCTACCTCATTCACAGGTTGCCTTAGCATTCTCGTTTATATCTGTGCTGCTTCCGCTAGTTGATTGTTTAGGCGCGAGATAGACGTTTGTTCTTTGGTTCAAAAGAGATTCTGATTAGTTATCATGTCTGTCTATCTTGTTCTAGTTAGTGTTCTAGTTTTTATTGAGCGAAAAGTTTTTAAGGGTGGGATTCATTCACCCCCCCTCTGAATCCTTGCACCGATCCTATCAATTGGTATCAGAGCGGTGTCTGCATAGAAGGTCCAGCGACCTGCAGATCCGATCTTGCTGTCTTCGGTGCATTTTTGTAAGACTTGGTTTATTGGTTTGAATTCACTGTTTTGAATTAGTTTTGATCTGTGTTAATGGCTCATCCTCCGCTATTCAGTGGTTCACATATTAATTTCTGGCTATATCGTATGTGCAAGCATGTTAACTCTATTAATCCCCAACTGTGGAAGGTTATATCTCACGGTCCATATAAAATTCCTAAGGATAAGTCTAAGTGGACTTACGATCACAAGATGAAAAATGATGATAATGTGAGAGCTCTAAATCTAATGAAGGCTGCAATTGATTCTGACGATTTTTATTTTATCTCAGATTGTAGCACTGCAAAGGAAATTTTTGATAGAGTGACTGCAACACATGTGGAACAGGAAGAAGAATGTCTCATGGCAAGAAGGAGTGATCAATCAGATGAGTCCTCATCCCAGGTAATCTCTGAGACCGAGGATATTAGCCATGATGAGTTAGTTGCCATGTATGAGCATCTTCTAGATAAATATGAAAGAGTCAAATCAGAAAAGAGAAAATTAAGAAAAGAGAAAAATGCTGAAATCACAAGTCTAAAGGCTGAAAATGAAAATCTAAAATCTAAATTGAAGGAATTGATTAAAGAATTACATTCTGATGATAATGTACAGAAAAACTTAATCACTTCCTTGAAAGAAGAAAATAATTCTCTGCTGACTCAGAAGAAGGAAATTGATAAATTAAAAGATAAGCTGATTGAAGAAAACATCCATCTGAAGGAACAAATGAAAAAGCTAATGGTCCTTAACACTGTTTTCTCTGAAAGATGGCTAACGGTAGAAAGAGAAAAATCAGCTTTGAAAGAAAAAGAAGTGAATATTGAATTGAAGTTAACTCAGGAGAATGAGATCCTGAAAAGTCTGAATGATGGGCTACAAAATCAGGTTATTTCGTGTGAAGACCACATTATGACCTTGCAAATTGAAATTGAAAATCTAAACAACTCTCTGTCAAAATTTGCCAAAGGTAAAGAAAAAATGAAAGATTCTTTGAATGTGGAAGTCACCAAATTGAATGAAGAGAAAAGGTGCAATTCTCAAGTTAAGCAAGCTGTAAGGAACAAACTATACGCAACATTTGTGAGTAGCTCAAACTTAGCAAGTACTTCTGCACCGTCTTCAAAACAGTCTGATGATCAGAAGATTCAAAAACAGAAGGAAAATGTGAAAATGAGAACACTGAAGAAGAATAGTAAATTTCATGCAAACAAGCCTAAGGCTAGAAAATTTCCAATTATTCACGGAAGGAATGTTGAATGCTTCTATTGTGGAAATTATGGCCATGTACTTGATGATTGCCTTGTCATGAATAATGATAATGATAGATTTCATGCTAGGACCTCTTATGCTAAGAAATCCTATTCTGCTCAAAACAGGATATCCAAATGCTTTTACTGTCATGAAATGGGTCATCTCATGCATGAATGCAAATCAATGGAGTTAGATGACTTTACTGCTACTACTGCACAGAAATATCATGCTAGAAATCGTGTTCCTAGGAGAAAGAATCTGAATTGCTTTTGTTGTGGGAAGCCAGGCCATAGGGCAAAAGATTGCTGGCATAATCACGGAAAGAAATTCAATTCTGAAATTGTCAAATTCCCTGTAAAACAATTTCCAAAACTTTCATGCTATAACTGTGGAAAGCCAGGTCACAGGGCTGCAACATGTTGGCTGGCAAGATATCGAAACCAAACTGGTTTTGGTAAACAGAATTTTTATTCTGTGAACAAAAAATTTCATGCATATGCACATAGAATTCATGCTAACAAGAATGTGCATAATCAGATTTGAAAACTGCTGCTTCTTGCCATCATTATGGCAAATCTAGACATTTGATGGATGGTCATCCTCTGATGAAATTTAATGATCATCAAGTTAAAAATGTGCTGAGAAAATCTGCTAGAAATGATACTGTCATGTCAGGACCCAAGACTTCTTGGGTACCTGTTTGTGCAAAATAACATTGCTATGCAGGTGTGCCTTGGGACTGGAATAAAAGGGGTAATTTAGCCAAGGCACTCAAAAAGGAAGCCCCAGGATTCTACATTTCAGGTCAGTTCTGAACTTTGCTTTAAATTCCATTATCTGAAATTGTGAGCATGAAAATTGTGAGTTTCATATTGATTTGCTTGATTGATTGTTGATGATCTCTTCATGTCTAGCTGATCAGTCTGCATTCCAGACTCAGCTACTGAATTTTACTTTGCATATATCTGATGCTTGATGCGCTCGACAGTCGTCGTTTAAAAATGCCGTGCCACACAAATTTCAAAATTTATAACCGCACTCACTCACTCGAATGATGTTGAAAATATGAGTACAGTGGTGAATACGGGTCGATCCCATGGGGAGAGAAGTTTGCTTTTAGTTCAAGTTGGAGATACCTTTATGTTTGGAAAAGCAAATTTTGTGTTTTGAGTGCGATTATCACTAAGTGGAATTGAAATTGCAACTTTAAATGACAAGAGATAAGTAAAGGAAATTTAGCCAATTGAGTGAAGAATGCCGTCGTTTCCACGCCGAGCCTTTGATGAAGATCGCTCCGCCTAGGAAGTCGACGCCGTAAGAGGATTTGAAGAAGAATTACCACTTTGGGTATGTGTGATGAAACCGTGAAGAAAAGGTTTAGATTGAAATTGAAACAAAACACAAGTGAAAACACAAGTGACAATTATAACAGAAATCTATTGAAATAGAGGTTTGGAAGGTAAAGAATAATTTGAAATCTAGAAGGAATTAGATAAAATGAAAAACATGAAAGTTGTAGAGAATGAAAAGATGAAGAACTTTTATGAAGAACACAGAAACAGAAAATGAAAGGAAGATAAGGAAAAACTTTTGAAAAACTATGACCTATTGGTTCGGATGAACAGTAATTGACAGAAAAATAGCACCTTAAAACATAATTCTAGAGCTCAAACGAAGAGGAATTTGACAAAGTGCAAGAAGAATAAAACTTAGATCTACAAGAGAGGAATAACTCTTATGAAGAACTCAGAGTTATTTGAGGACTAGAAAGACTTCAAAATGAAGAAATGGAAGACGGTATCACCACGGATAAACAGTAAATGCACAGGACAACACTTAAGAAAATGGGTATTAACTCTATGAATTGGAACGAATTTGAAGAAATGCTAAACAGAGAAGTTAAAGAACACTTACAAACGAACAACTTTCATGAAGATAAGAATTTGAAATGGGGATCACAACAATAAGTAATTGGACCAAGAATAGACTGAATGCTTAAAAAGAACCTTGCATTAATATCAAATCAACTTACAAAGGTGACACCAAAACTTGTAAAACATCAAGATCCAACCCTCCTATGGAGCTCTACCAAGACTTACAATGAAGAATTTCAAAAATACAATGGAAAACCTTCACAATCTCTATGCTATCTCTCCTTCTTACTACTTCTAACAACTAACTAGTTCCATTACACATGAAGGCCCTTTATATAGGGCAACACATAACACCCCCTCTCATGTGAAACAACTCAAGTGCACCTAATTTTGACCTAAATTGGTAGGCTGGAATGTGCTGCACATTTTGCCAATTTTTTCTGATTTTTTCCGGATTTTTCTGTCATTTTTTTGGCCTTCTTTTTCTCTATTTCTCTCACTTCCTCTCTCTGCTGGCACGTTGCGCCGACCGGCGCCGAACGGGTTAGGCCGCCTGCCGTGGGCCCGCCGTGCGCCTGCTTCTCCTGTCGCCGCCACGCGTCGCACGCGGCGCACGCGCCCGCATGCGTCGCGTGCAGTCGCCCGTGCCTCAGCACCTCGCCACGCGTCCCGCCACAAGCCGCCACGTGCCCCCCGCCGGTTCCTTCGCGCCGCTCCGCGTCGCTCCGCGCTGGCCACGACCCCCGCCCCCCCATTCGCCCTTCTCGCCTCGTCGCCCGTGCGGGCGGCGAAGGCGGGAAGGGCGGGGGCGGGTTTTTTTTAAACTCTTTTTTTTGTTTTATTTAAATATATTATATATATATCTATATATATCTTGTATATATTTGTATAAAATGCTAAAAAATATCAAATAATTTTATTTTTTTTCTATTTTTTTTCTTTTTGAATAACTTCCTGGGCTTTTGGCCCAGTTCAATATATATTTTTATTCTTTTTTTTGAGCTTTCCTCGAATCACGTGCCTGCATAAATACATAAAAATTATTATTAAATTTATTTAATTTCAAAAAATTAAACATTTGATTCAAAATCAACAGTAAGTGTGAGAAGTGTATATTGATCATAATTTAAGCTTATAAAAATGTGAATAATTATGAATTAAGAAGGAAAAATACACACTTATCACACCCCCCAACTTACTCATTGCTAGTCCCTTAGCAATGCAATTAATGAAGAATTTCAGGACCAACAAGAGGTTAAAATTATCCATGTCTCATTGCTAGATCATCTTTCATAGAGTCAACTAAAGATCAGGAATCTGGAATAATTACCACCGACTAGCCTTAAGAACATGATCAAGAATTCTAATCAAAATTCAGTAGCACTTGTGCAAGTGGAATACTAAATTCACAGTAGAGACAATTACATCCTCCAGTTGCTATTCCGAACAAATGCCTTTCAATTCTGCACTTCTTAATCAGAGCTTTCAGCATAATAGCTTTTTATCTGCCTTATTTCATCTGTCCCTTTTGGGATCTCTTTTCCACTTTTTTTTTCTTTTCTTGTTCTCTCTTTTTTTTTCTATACACACATGATGCTGCACTACCATCACTGTTTTACGCGAACCTCAACACGTCTTAGGTGAAGTAGGTCCGGTGCCACAAATCAAAGTTCCATTTTCCTTTTGACGCGAACCTCAACACGTCTTAAGTGAAGTAGGCCCGGTTACTCAGAATCGGAGCATTTTTCATGGTATTTTTTTTCTCATAATTTTATATGGCAGAAAGCTTATAACGAATCTCTTTTTCAAGAAATGCAGAATATCAGACACATACCTGTTGACGCCAGGAAAATGAGCAATGGCGAAGACAAGAAATTGAAAAGAAGATCAGACCAATAGTGAAAGATCAACGATGAAGCTCATCAACCACCCATCCGGCCAGGCTAATGTCCAGTGTCGTCGTCTAGCAGACGACGGCACCGATGAAATAGCAGTCACCTGACTGATGAGACCTCCTACCATATTTTAACAAGAGCTGTATTGCTGCCCTATCCAAGAATCTACAGATGACATGTCAGAATGGGTCAGATGTTGACTTATTGACAGATGAGGCGGGAGCAAAGACAAAGATGAAGCCAAAGCCAGCAAATGAAGACTGTGAAGACTTCTACAAAGTCAAAATAAAAGAAGAACCGTCTTCATGTACTGCGTGCCCTGCTGAAGCCTTCCCGGGTTAAAGATGACATCTGGTCTTGACATCATTCAGATGACAATGCTGATGAAACCATATCCGATTTTGTCGTCATTCAGATGGCAATACTGATGAAATCCCAGCCTGCTGACTGATGAAATCTTAAGATGATCTCAGCAAGGTTATGTCACCAATATAGGGCCTTCTCTGGTTCTGATGAATATCAATTTAAGGGATTAAAAGAGGCCAAGGCACGTGTGAAGCTTAAAAGCCCTAAATGGGCCAGCCAAATGGGCTTCCGAGTGTGGCGCCGAGAACCTCAACAGGAGGCCACTTGGCGCGCCGGGAGCTATTGCGAACGAATGAGGCACGCCGATTACCATCTGCCGAGATGCAAGAAGAGGAGGAGTCTATATAAACCCATTCCTTCGAAGACATCAGAGGAGGGCGGACAGACAGAAAAGAAGAAAACAAAGAGACGAAGAAAAAAGAGTGAACAGATAGCCAGAAAGAAAAAGAGATAGGAAAAGAGAGGGAGAGAGTCTCCGCCGAAAGAAGAAGCAGAAGAAAAGAAGGAAGAAAGGCTCCAGGTGGGCTGATAGGGGGAGGGAGAGGAGTCAATGCTCCACCCTCCCCCCCCCCCCCCCATGTTCGATGTTTCTTTTTTTTTTCTTTTTACTGATTCTCCGTATGTGGTAGTCGAAGTCTTGATGTTTAGATTACTCATACGATTCTCTCCCTGTTCCTCCCCTTTATGTTTCTCGGCTTCAATTCTGCAGTCGATGTAAATGATGGTGAGATGAAGTAAATGCAGTTGCCGTGATGGATATTAGGCAATACGATCTTCCCCTGTCTCCATATGTATGCGTACTGTTTGTATGAATGCCCCATGGGAGAAATGACTCAGGCTTCGGAGTCGAGTCTGTTCTTCGAACAGGGATGAAGGTAGAACCCCCACCCTTGTTTAGTGGGTTGCTGGGTTCTATTCTCTTCTATCTTCCTACTTCAATGGTATGCCCTCCGTATGTGTTTGAGTCTTGCCCTCAAGCCTCTTGCGCTGTTCGGGAACCAGAGACATCAATCTCTTGGTTCCCCGGACTGCCGGCTATAAAAGATGCATTTGAACCCGCAGACGAATGCAACCCTGGATCCTCATTCCAATCGTTGGATGACTAAGGCCTGGGGTCCCAGCACCGAGGGTTCTTTCATCGCCGTTTTGCTTCCCAGATGGTACTATGCTAGTCTGGGGAATCAGAGACAGCCATCTCTTGACCCCCCCAGACGTCTGGCAGTAGACAGATAAAAGCTACTCAGGCCCCGACGATGGTCTCTCCTCCCCCTGATGATTCGGCCTCTCAGCTCCCTTGGCGTCCTTCTAGCAGAGGCATTCATGAAACCTCCTCATGCACCCCTGATTCGGTCTCATTCTGAGCCATAAAACCCAGAAATCCCAGAAATAGAGTACCGTTTGAGCTCTGTAAACCCTGAAACCTCGTAGCAATTCATCCTTCCCGGCGTGCCATTTGCCCGCCGAAAACCCCTCAGCCGAGAGGCCTCCCTCTCCTGCTAAACGACAAAAAACCTATTTCAAACCCTTCCACATGAGCCTCCCGGCACCAAGCTCCCGGCGCCAGGCTCCCGGCGCGCCCAGGAGCGCGCCGGGAAGCCTCGCGCCGAGAGCCCCCCCCCCTTCTGCCACTTAGGCCCAGGCCGAGAGCCTCTCCTGGCCACTTCATTGGCGCGCCGAGAAGCCCCTACTATAGCCCACGCCGAGAAGCTCCCTTCGGCCAGGGAATAGCGCGCAGAGAAGCCCCTCGCGCCGGGAGCTTTCTGCCGTCTTCCCTCTGCGCCGAGAACCTCGCGCCGAGAACCCTTTTGCCTCCTTGCCTTTGTGCCGGGAGCCTCCCTTCCCACTTTGCTGTGCCGAGAGCCTGCTCTGCTGCCCAACTGGCCTCCCCTATATTATGCGGTCCCTAACTGGATTCACATGCAACCCCGCGGGTTCGGCGGACCTTGTCTTTACAAGGGTCTTGTCGACCTCCAAGACGGGGAATAGTGATTGATGATAGAGACATGTACAGTCTCCTTGAGCCTTAGTGCTCCCCCGCTTTTCGGCTTTCATCCCGGCATTCCGTCGATGTCAGCCTATATCATCCCTTGGCAGATGCTAAGTCTAGGGGAGGTGCTGCCAAAATTCCCCCAGGATGATGAAAGCCAATATTAAGCTGCCCCCGGGAACCTTTGTGCACTTGAACTGCATTGATAACCTACTCAAATGTTGTTACTGAATCTTAAATCCGAATTTTGCCCCCAGGTCGATCCGCGTGCGAGGGCGCAACATTAAGCGTTCGCTCACTTTCCGTCGTCCCGCATCGGGTTCATGAATAACCCCTTTAGCTCGGGAGGGCTCTGCCACTGCATGAGTTCCACCGGCTTCTACAGGGAATACCAAACATTGCCCCATGGCAAATATGCGATTCGGGAAGTTCAACACTTCTCTCTCTCTTGGCTTTCATCCCGGCACTCCGTGGGTGACAGCCTATTTCCCCCTGGGCATAACCCAGATAAAGGGAAGATGCTGTCGAAATACTGATCGATGTTTTAAACCTCATCACGGTCGCGGCTCATGCTACTTGTGATTGAGATCCTCCTTCCCCCCTTAACCCCGGGCTTTGAACCGCTGACTTAGCGATATCATCTGTTTCTACGGTTGGTGTCATTATCTTGCCCGCCTTCCTGGCTTCGGTATGAAGTTCCATTTTCGCACATGAATATACGTTTGCCTCTCGAGGCCTCCTACTTTTAGCGTTTAATCAAGGGTTGTCCTTCCTTGGAAGGACGTAATTAACGTCATAGCGTTCATGGTATGACGAACTTCGGGTCCTGACTCGGACTTCACAATCGACTGACCATGTCAGATCGAGCGCACAATAAAATTGTCACTTCGGTGAGTGGCACGCCAATAAATAAATAATAAAATAAATAAATAAATAAATAAAATAAACTAAATAAAATAAATGTGTCAAATAATATCCAAAATAGCAGAAGGCTTGTCCTACTTGTTTCATTAGCGTGCAACATGATTTTATTTTTCGAAAGTGCATCTGAACTTTAAAGAGATTCTTAAATCAATTTTCCACGGCTAGCGTAAAGAAATTATCCATCATCCTTTTCCCTAATCGTTGCCATTCCAGAATCACTTTTCATGAGACATGAATCAGAAGACTCCAAATGGGGAAAATTGTTATTTAGCGGGACAAGACAAGAGAGCAAAAAAATTTTTTATCTCCCCCCCAACTTAAATGGCATTGTCCTCAATGGCAGATGCAGTAGAAAGCTTAGAGAACAAGTAAAGAGATAATATAGTTGGGATGGAAGGATACAACCTGATGGGTCGGGCGAAGTGATGAAGGCTCCTTCTCCGCATGGCCGATCAACTGAAACACACACTCAAGCAAAACATCAAATCATAAAACCCTGGATTCCCTCCCAGAAGCTATTGCGTGGCACACAAGGAGTGGAACTTACCGTAGCCATGAGTTGCAAAGGGAATCGACTATTGATTTCATCGTGGGTCACGGATCCGGATTTCCCGCAGAAATGTCCCCTTATGGCATGTGTTTGCGAAAAGCAGTCACAACGGGACAAGGAACACATGGAATCTTTGGGCCAAAAAGTCAATAAAGCATGCCTCCGACTCGGTCACTCCACATGGTAGAGTGGGCGCGAGAGTAAAGGGAGGAGGACTTGTCGCCAAGGCTGTTGCTAAAGGTGACGAGGACAGATGCCGATCACCGTCTCTTCAATCCTATAAATACCACCCTTTCCTCTTATCTTCGGCACATCGAAGGCTTGAGAGTAGAGTTGAGGAGTGAAAGGTGGGAAAGGGAAGTAGTGAGTGTTGCTCAACTGTCAGAATGGAGGGTGAATCGAGCGTCAGAGCAGAAGGTGAGTCCTCTCGCTCCTCGAAGAGGAGCAGATCGGGCAGCAGTGCCAGGAGATTCTTAGAAGTTGAAGGACAATCGAGGGAGAGGACCCTATCACAACTTGTAAGTGGCTCCTTGCATTCCTTACTTCATGCTTTCGTCTTCGTTCTTTCCGTTGCAAAGCTCCCATTTCTCACTTCATCTGTATGTGCAGACTGTGATGAGATCGCACATGTCGTGGGAGCTGGTAGTGGCGGCCTATCGAGGTCTCCCGGCCTTTCAGAAGGCAAGGTTAGACGTGATGGGGTTCGGGACCTTTCTGAGAATCGAGCCGATCAAGCTCGACCTTGCCCTGATTCAAGCATTATGTGAAAGATGGGATCCGGCAAGTCGAGCATTTCTGATGCCGTGGGGGCACATGGTACCCAGCCTAGAAGACATGGTCCAGATTACGGGCCTCAAAGTAGACGGAGAAGCAGTGACTGGCGTTACTTATGCGGACTACCGAGAAGGTGCCCACAAGCTATTGGGGATGGACTTAGATGGTCGGAAAAATAGGTCAGTAGCTAAAGCATCTATCATGGAAGCATTAGGGCTTACTGACATGCGTCCGCGTGATGATGAATCCCTTGAAGAATTTATGGAAAGGGCAGAAAGGGGCGATCGTGCGGTATATTGTGTAGATACCAGCAACTGGGAGAGGACTAACATGGATCTTAGAAGGTTCCTCCTCTTTCTTTTGGGTAAATTGCTGTTGGGCTCCAAGGGAGACAGTATCCACTGTTGCTTCTTAGAGCTGCTTGTAGACCTGGAGAGAGTAGGATAATACGCATGGGGCGCTGCCGTATTGGCTCATCTATTTACAGGTTTGTCACAAAGGGCAGACCGAGAGATGACACTCAGTGGGTTTACGCCCTTCATCCAGGTAAAGAATGTTTTCGTTGTTTTGTTTTATGCCCTTTTTTCTTGATTTTGTTGATATTAATGACCCATGATGGTGTAGCTATGGAGCTACTATTACCTTCCAATGGGGAGAGCTCGTCACTGCCGGCCAATGACGGTCCCGCTTGCTAGATGGTGGCAACCCATCATGAGTACAGCACCTCTATCCTATCAACTGATGGTGTTAAGGCGGGAGTTGCAAGAGTTTCCTGCAGCGATGGTATGATAATTTTTCTCCCTTTTCTTTGGTTTGTTTTGTTTGATCATCATTTTTTAGCTAACCAAGAAGATGCGTACAACCCATCAAAGGTGAATTGGAGGCCTTTCTTGAAAATGGTCGATGTTGACCAACCATGGGTTACTGGAAGCTGCGCCCGATTTGGACGGGACCTCTGGCTCCATTGCTTAAATGAAATCGAGCCTCTCAGGCTGCGATTAGCTATGCGGACCCTAGGGCTGGCTCAAGAATGGGTGGATATGACCATGTCACCTAGCGTTGGAAAGCAGACTCGTGGACCGGCAACCTGTGTCGATTGGAGGGTGCGCTTCCCCGAACAATATGAAGACTGGCAAAGGGGTGGCACGCTCGTGGAATCTGAAGCACAAGACAGCGAGGATTACCTACGCCTCTATAGGGCAATGTATGCAGAGAGGATCCAGCCTGGAGGGCTTATAGAGGTTAAGAAACCATGTTTTTGTCTTTTTCATTTCTTTCATTGGTTTGTTTTTGATTTTTTTGTTTTTGTTTGTGTGAACTCATAAGTCATAACCTGTAGGATGCCCGTGATACCATAATAATGAACTTACGAGCTCGTCTGGCGGACACTGAGCAAGAGTTGAGTGACACCCGAGCGGCTCTCGATTCATCAGTAAGTGTTTTGTATACACCCCAGGTATGATTTGAGATTCATGACGCTATCCACTTAATGTCATCTCATATGTGTTACAGCGTGCCCAGCTCGATGCAGTTTCATCTGCGATGGGGGCAGATGGTGTTTCTTCCAGCCTATGGATTCCTACTGCAGAGCTAGATCTACTCCATGAGCAGCTTGCTCATGCCACGCAACGAGCTGCAGAGGCAGAAGGGATGCTTTCTGCACAGGTAAGGGTTTCACTATTTAAAATCCCTTGTGCAAGCATTGCTATTTGCCTGAGATTGAATGTATGGCAGGAGAAGGAAACACAGGAGGCGCTCGTGCTTACCACCCAGCAGGAAGCGAGAATAACTGAGCTGGAGAAAGAACTACAGCGTCGTCCTGATGAGGACTCTTCTAGGGACGCTGTGGAGCTGAGGATTACCCTTCAGCTAGAAAGAGAAGACAGAGAGAGAGAACGGGCTGAAAGAGAAAGGGATAGAGACAGAGAGAAAGCTAAGAGATTGGCCGAGAAAGAAGAGAAGAGGGCCCTGGAGGCCCAAGTTTTTGAATTGAGGACCAGTCTCGGCCTTGCCGATCAATGGCTGAAGGATGGCGAGGAGCGCTATCGAAGAGCACGAGAGCGTGGCTTTCGTGTCAGTAGCTTCTTTGCTGCCCCCACTGATCGGCGTTGAGGAACACCCTCTAGAACCTGATGTAATCTCTTTGTTTGTTTGTTCCTGTTGTTGAGAGTTTGAATAAAATGCTTTTTGCTTGGTTCTCTGTTATCCTGGTCTCTCGAATCCCTAAACACATCTAGCTTCCCAAAACAATTGAGTACCACACAGAATTCACTTAGGTTGTCTCCTAAGAAGCCATTTATTTGCACACCAAACTGTGAAAACGTTGGGCTGCCTCCCAAAAAGTGCTAAATTTAACGTCTTCCGCCAGACGCACTGTAGCTCAACAACCAACAAGTTGATTTTAAAATGAGCCACCAAAGAATTTTATTCTTGCCAAAATTTTCTTTTTCATGCCCTGAAGAAAACGAATGTGACTGGTGAGCGCAAGGGCAAAGCATGTATCGAGGTGGAGGCATCACAAAAGGACCACCCCAATCAGAGAATAGAGGAGGAACATTGTGAAAAATCATGTCATCAATTATGAAATGTTCCTCCTTAGAGGCTATGGGATCATCATGTAGAGCAAGAGTAGACCAGTCGGTTGGAAGAACTTCAAAAGAATCACCGTGGTCAAGAATTGACATAAGCTCTACCCTCTCCTCTAGATTGAAAGTATCATGCGGTACATTCAAATCATTCAATTCCTCATTTACCCCATCTTCATTATTCAAATATATATGCAATTCTTGTTCGACCTTCACTTCTTCTCCCTTTTCATCGTCAAAGGGAATTTCCTCAAATGCAGGGGAAGACATGTGATTAAAGATCTGCGGTGCAGTATACTCTTCCTCTCCCCCTAATTCAAGATCATCCACCTTTCTAGAATTTTCCTCAAGATAATCAAGCATAAGCTCCTCAGCTTCATTCATCGGTTCATCACCTTCATCTATTTCATCTCCACTAAATTCCACAATCCCCTCAAATACTTTAGAGTGCTCATTTGAATTTTGCTGAGAAGACCTCTCTATAATCCCTTTATCTTCTAAATTAAGAGTGCTAGGAGTGTTATGCTCTCGGGGACTCATAGATTGATCGTAGTCAGTGTGAAGGACTTGATGAGGATTGGGTTCAGAGTAATCAAAGAATTGATTTCCCTCCATGATTTTGACTTCCTCAGTAAGCCTATTGATTTGCTGTTGGAGGGATTGACTGTGGGGAAGTAACTGAATGAATTGATCATCAGAGGTATTATTGGAGGGTGGAAGAGATGAATAGTGAGGAGGGGAATGATTTGTATGTTGGGCTGGGTCATAATAGTCATCAGAGGTTTTGGCCCAAATATGATTTTCATTATTCCCTTCTTCTCCCCCCAACTTAAACTTCTCATTATTTTCCTTGGCCATCACAACTTGAGTTGCATTAGCTTCCCCCCAATTTTCCTGATATGGCTGCTCCCGATTATCCTCATCATCAAAAATTATTTGAGAGTTGGTGAAGTGAGGATTGCTGGATGGTTCATTCAAGCTGATATTATAATCATAATCAAGAAATTGATTTTCAAGGTTTTCCGTGGTGAGGCTATCATGTAGGTCCATTGCTAGCTCTCTATCACGTTGATCAATTTGGGCTTGAATGATTTGGCTTTGAGCATTAAGGGATTGCTGATTGGCCAAGATAAGTTGAGTCAGTTGATTAAACTTGTCCTCGAAATGAGACTTTGGAGGAGCTGGATATGTTGGATGGCACTCAGACTGGGATGAGTAATAATCAGAATAGCAATCAGTCCGGTACTGAGGTGGTGAAGAGTAGATGGGTTGACCTTGAGAATGAGCTTGATTGTAAGGATCATTGGAATATGAAGCCCAATCTGCAAAGTGTGGGTTTGAAGGACTTTGAATGGGGTCTTGATAGGGTGCCCAAGAGGATGATTGTTGGTTTTCCCACCTAGGATATGGATTTGTGTGAGAGAAAGAGGTGGAAGAATTCGATGACAATTGATACGGCTCTTGGGTAAAAGATTAATTGTGAACCCCATTGTGGAAGAGTGAAGGAGTTTGATGATAAGGGGCAAAGGAAGGGTTGGAATTCAAATAGCCCGCATAGTTGAACATGAAAGAATCTAGTAATGGGCCTGAATAAATTTAAATGTAGCAATGCAAAAGACCCAAGAAAGAGTGATGGTTAATTTTTTGTTTTGCTTTGATTTTTTTGTTGTGCTTTTATGCAAAGATAAACAAGTTAGCACATAAATTACCCTAATGACCTTGATGTGCCCTAAACCTACAAGTAGGGTTTCACAAAGTGATTAACGTGAGACTTAAGTTTACCCTCAATATGACCACCAGCCAGGTAAGGGGTGGGGAAGTGGGAGGTTCCCCCTACTTTCGTAGGGACCTTATTATGCCAAACCACTAACCCGCTTAAGGCGTTTGCTGTCCGACCGTCTTGCCTTAGGCACCAGTTTTCATATGAGGGTAAACTCAAATAACACAAGAACCACAGTGTGATCCTAGGGCCAACGTTTACTGACTTTTATTAAGATCTAGGTAATGCAGAGATGCAAGGGAACTGTGGTTTGCGGGCTAAGGAAGAGTGATGAAATCCCCACCTTATGTTGTTAGGGGTGTTTCCCTTAAGGTATTTTGAAATGAAAATGCGCACCACAAGTTCAAACAAGGGGTTCTTTATGCAAAATGAATGCCAGAATATGGTGAGTAGAACGTACCTTGCCCCTAGCAATCTTCAATATGCAATTGACAGGAATTTAAATAAAGAAAAATTCTATGCTAAATGATGCATGTCCTAAAACATGATGTGTGGTTTCTAATCTTGAAATGAATTTTTTTTTTAGATTTTGGTGCAAGTATTTTTTTTTCATTTTTAATTAATGAACCTAACTAACCAACACAACAATTTTTTTTTGTTTTGATGTTTTATGATTTTTATTGAGTTTTGAAGAATTTTTCAAATTTTTGTAAAACTTTGTCAGAAATTGGAAAAGTAGAACCTGTTTCTTGGTTTCAGCCCTTTAGGGATGCTTCCAGGCTTTCAACAACATTTCATATCCTTGAAATTTCAGGTTGCTTTCCCTCTTTCTTTGATTTTCAAATTTTTTTTCTTTTTCCTGCAAAATAAAATAACAAAATCAATATACAAATATACAAATCAAACACAAGAATATCCAACTTTCAAAAATTCCATATCCCCGACAACGGCGCCAAAAATTTGATGCGTTCGACAGTCGTCGTTTAAAAATGCCGTGCCACACAAATTTTAAAATTTATAACCGCACTCACTCACTCGAATGATGTTGAAAATATGAGTACAGTGGTGAATACGGGTCGATCCCACGGGGAGAGAAGTTTGATTTTAGTTCAAGTTGGAGATACCCTTATGTTTGGAAAAGTAAATTTTATGTTTTGAGTGCGATTATCACTAAGTGGAATTGAAATTGTAACTTTAAATGACAAGAGATAAGTAAAGGAAATTTAGCCAATTGAGTGAAGAATGCCGTCGTTTCCACGCCGAGCCTTTGATGAAGATCGCTCCGCCTAGGAAGTCGACGCCGTGAGAGGATTTGAAGAAGAATTACCGCTTTGGGTATGTGTGATGAAAGCGTGAAGAAAAGGTTTAGATTGAAATTGAAACAAAATACAAGTGAAAACACAAGTGACAATTATAACAGAAATCTATTGAAATAGAGGTTTGGAAGGTAAAGAATAATTTGAAATCTATAAGGAATTAGATAAAATGGAAAACATGAAAGTTGTATAGAATGAAAAGATAAAGAACTTTTATGAAGAACACAGAAACAGAAAATGAAAGGAAGATAAGGAAAAACTTGAAAAACTATGACCTATTGGTTCGGATGAACAGTAATTGACAGAAAAATAGCACCTTGAAAACTTAATTCTAGAGCTCAAACAAAAGGAATTGGACAAAGTGCAAGAAGTATAAAACTTAGATCTACAAGAGAGGAACAACTCTTATGAAGAACTCAGAGTTATTTGAGGACTTGAAAGACTTCAAAATGAAGAAATGGAAGAAGGTATCACCACGGATAAACAGTAAATGCACAGGACAGCACTTAAGAAAATGGGTATTAACTCTATGAATTGGAACGAATTTGAAGAAATGCTAAACAGAGAAGTTAAAGAACACTTGAAAACGAACAACTGTCATGAAGATAAGAATTTGAAATAGGGATCACAACAATAAGTAATTGGACCAAGAATAGACTGAATGCTTAAAAAGAACCTTGCATTAATATCAAATCAACTTACAAAGGTGACACCAAAAGCTTGTAAAACATCAAGATCCAACCCTCCTATGGAGCTCTACCAAGACTTACAATGAAGAATTTCAAGAATACAATGGAAAACCTTCACAATCTCTATGCTATCTCTCCTTCTTACTACTTCTAACAACTAACTAGTTCCATTACACATGAAGGCCCTTTATATAGGGCAACACATAACACCCCCTCTCATGTGAAACAACTCAAGTGCACCTAATTTTGACCTAAATTGGTAGGCTGGAATGTGCTGCACATTTTGCCAATGTTTTCAGATTTTTTTCAGATTTTTCTGGCATTTTTTTGGCCTTCTTTTTCTCTATTTCTCTCACTTCCTCTCTCTGCCGGCACGTTGCGCCGACCGGCGCCGAACGGGTTAGGCCGCCTGCCGTGGGCCCGCCGTGCGCCTGCTTCTCCTGTCGCCGCAACGCGTCGCACGCGGCGCACGCGCCCGCGTGCGTCGCGTGCAGTCGCCCGTGCCTCAGCACCTCGCCACGCGTCCCGCCACAAGCCGCCACGTGCCCCCCGCCGGTTCCTTCGCGCCGCTGCGCGTCGCTCCGCGCTGGCCACGACCCCCGCCCCCCCATTCGCCCTTCTCGCCTCGTCGCCCGTGCGGGCGGCGAAGGCGGGGGCGGGTTTTTTTTAAACTCTTTTTTTGTTTTATTTAAATATATTATATATATATATATATATATATCTATATATATCTTGTATATATTTGTATAAAATGCTAAAAAAATCAAATAATTGTATTTTTTTCTATTTTTTTTCCTTTTTGAATAACTTCCTGGGCTTTTGGCCCAGTTCAATATATATTTTTATTCTTTTTTTTGGAGCTTTCCTCGAATAACGTGCCTGCATAAATACATAAAAATTATTATTAAAATTTATTTAATTTCAAAAAATTAAACATTTGATTCAAAATCAACAGTAAGTGTGAGAAGTGTATATTGATCATAATTTAAGCTTATAAAAATGTGAATAATTATGAATTAAGAAGGAAAAATACACACTTATCAATGCTCTTCTCTCACTGATTATTGCACTGAATAAATGGGCTGTTAGATGCTCTGCACAATCATTTTTACAGTCAATGCTTTATATGAACCTTGTGTCAATGGACTGCATGCTTGTTGTTGAATGCATAACTTGCTGATTGTGAATGATTCTTTAGTGTATAGAGTCAATGCATGTGTCCAGTGTTTGCATACATCATATGCATGACTGTCAATGAAATTGATCAATGCATGTAGGATAGTATGTTGCATAGCATATCTCTTGCATCATGATGTCAGGGGGAGCTGAGAGTTTTTCTGTTCAATTCATTGAATCCTTGCTACTTCTCACTGTCCCCATCTAGTTCTTTCATATCTTTTGACATCAGATGCTCCAGAAACTCAATGCATATTGCTATCATTTCCCTAACCTTCACTGAACAACAGTTCTGTTTCTGGTTTAGTACATTGAGTTGTGATTATTTCAATTGTTCTTTTATAAGAATCACTCTCACAAATTGAAAAGAACTAAAGGTTTAACCTTTATAAATTGAAGAGTCAAATGTCTGCCTTCAGAATCTGAGATAAAAGAAAAACTTTTATAGCTCTTAATCTTTGTCTCATGGTAAGATTAGAAAAGGTTTTTGTAATGCCTAATGTGTTGATCTGGAAATTTCTAGAAAAATGTGAATAAGAGTGTGTACTGTTTTTCAAACAATCACTCTAAAAGAGATAAGGGCAGCAGTAAATAAGATCATGAATGCTATGAACTGAACATAGTGACAGAGCAATGGCTGAATTGCACTGAGAAATTGTGATCTCCTCCAATGAAGCAGGAGAACTCATAGTCATGAAGTGCTTCCGAATATCTCTGTTCAAAGGGCCAAATCTATAGGGGGAGTTCTCACCAAGTAACTGGGGGTACTGGCCTCTAATCAAGGTGTACCCTTAATGTCAAAAGTGAAGACTATTCTTTATGGATTTTGATCTGAAATAGGTCTAGTAGTTTATGCCTAGTAACTGGGGGTACCTGCCTCTGATCAAGGTGTACACCTAATGTCAACAGCATAAATGCCACTGATCTATTTACTTAGTTCAGGTTCTGAAAAATTCAAAAGTAAAAATCAAACTACTGTAACCCTTCGAAAAATCAAAAGTCAATGAGTGAAAATTATTTTCAATACATATTCAAATTGCCATTCTTGATCTTCCATGTTTAATCACAAAAGGGTATTATTTTTGACTTATCTATTAATACCATGTGCCCTAGAGTCATTGCTATAAATGGAATCTATAAACTCTTTTTCAGAGGTCAGATCTTTTACTCTAGGTTTATCACTATTAAACCTAAATTTTTGTCAAAATTGTATATTGCTGATTCTTATACTTTAACAGTTGTTTATAATCATGCTTCCTTTCTGAACCTATGATTCAGCTGTTGTCAAGTGACCCTCCTACCTTCTCTTCCTTGTTTATCTGTTCATATTCCTTCTCAAAGGGGGAGCTATTATTTAGGGGGAGAAATAATTCAGGGGAGTCTTACATTCAGGGGGAGAATGTTCTAGAGGAATTTGCATGCATAATGCACTTTGCACTCTTATGTTTACTATTTTTCTCTTTTTGATCATGTCAAATGGGGAGAAAATCTTGTGTGTGACTCACTGTCACATTGTGTTACCATCATCAAAAAGGGGGAGAATGTTGTGCCTCTTAGGCACAAGCATGTGCTATGTTGCTTTGATGATAGCAATGCTATTTGGTTTTGACGATAGCAAGACAGTGAGTGCATTTGAGTGCATTTGATATTGTATTTTGATGATAGCAATGTTATTGTGTTTTGATGATTGTAATAAACAAAGTGCATTTCTGTGCATTCTTATTCTTGAGCATTCTGCATATGATAGCAATATGAATGATGATGTTTAGCATTGATGGCATTTGTTCTTTATATATATGCATTGCATTCTGTCAGATATCATGTCTCTGCATGTATCTACAGTCTGAACAGTAGTGGGTCGACCCACCCTTGTTGATGCGTTAACCCATCAGAACATTGATTATTTCGGTTGCAAAGTCTACACATCAGACTGCATTGCATTTATTCATGGCTAAGAGTCTATACACTAGACTTGAAGTGTATACATTGAGCGTCTCAATGAGCATCTCATGTAAGTCCATACATTCATAGTGCATTGCATTGGCTAAGTATATACAACGTCAGTTCATGCATGTCTTAGGCTAAGTCTATACTGCGTCTTAGGCAAAGTCTGTACAGCGTCAACGCATTAAGTCTGTACACTCGACTCGCCTTTGAATTGGTCAAGTGTGTACACTCCTTCACTATAGCTTTCACGTATCCAAAGTCTACACATCGTGAAAGTCTATACATTCTTCACTGACTTTCGTTCAAGGTAAAGTCTATACATTGAGGTCTTCCCCTACGTTTCATAAGTGAAGTCTGTACATCCGTTTCTGAAGCCTGAAGTCTATACACTCTAGCCTATTCCTACGATCAAGGCTTCAGCTACACTCTAAGTCTGTACATTGCTTACAGCTCACTCGTTCAAAGCCTAAAGTCTGTACAGCGTGAAGTCTGTACATTGGGTTCAACACTTCGAAGTCTGTACACTGCTTGAACCTCAACAAGTCTGTACATCATCTTAAGCATTTCAAGTCTATTCATTGGCTCAAGCTTCCAAGTCTGTACACTGGTTCAAAGTATACACAACGCCTCTTTGATTCTAAGTCTTTACATTCGTTTTAAGGCAAAGTCTGTACATTGCCTTTGTGCTTCAAAGCCTGTCGATTGAAGAGTCTACACACTGGTTGTTCATACGTCCCTGTAGTCTGAAGTCTCTACATTGCATATAAGCATGAAAGTCTGTACAGCGGGCAAGTGTGTACATCCATCAGTGAACACATCAAGTCTACACACCGCATGTGTTCATCTGATCTTCATGAAGTATATACACCGCGTGTGTTCAGATGTGTTTCATGAAGTCTATACATCGCTTGCCTTCATTCGATCATCATGAAGTCTACACAGCGCCTGCCTTCATCTGAGGCTTATGAAGCCTTTGTATTCATTAAGTCTATACACTGCGTTGTGCACACTTTACATTGCTTTCGCCTTCACAGCAAGTCTATACAATGCAATGCATAAACATAGAACTGATGACTTCGTTTCATCTGTCTGACAGGGACTGAAGCGGCTAATGAACCCCTTAAATCAAGAGGGCTGAAGCCATCCAATTTGCGCTGCTGGAACACACCAATGCGTCAACGCCTTGATCAAGTGGCGTGAATGCAGTAGTTCAAACAATCAAGAAAGAAGCTTGTGGATTACTCTGGTGCGTCAATGCATTGATCATGTAGCGTGGACGCAGCAGTTCAAGTATCCCTTATTGCAGCCTCTGGAGTACATTGGCAGCATCGACGCTGCAGCGTCCAAATGCGTTAACGCAGCATGCTGAGAGTGTCGACGTAGCACGCCTATCTGCTGAAGACTTGATCACTGGATCACCGATGCGTCAACGCAGCAGGCTGATGGAGTCGACGCAGCTGTTAAAAAGGTTGAAGATCTCTGAAGGCTGCGTCAACCCTTTGGAGCAAGTGTGTTGACGCCACCTCAATTCCAGTTGCTGAGCGTACTGATGAATGGGCACGTGACTCGAAGCTGGCAGCTGACACGTGATCCGAGGTGGGTGTTGAGCACGTGATCCGAGGTGGAATCTTCTGGACGGAAGGCGTGGGAAGCTCATGCCCTAGCTGCTGCTGCTTATAAAAGGAAGCCTTCATCCAACAGATGAAGACTGATCGAAGCTGAGAGAAAAAGGGGAAAAATCTATACAGTGAGAAACAAGCAGCAAAGAGTCTTCGATCCACAGAAAGAGGAAGAAAAAGAGAAGAAGAAGAAATAGAAGAAGAGTGAGCTGGCAGAAGAAAAAGGGTTGCAAAGAAAAAGGAGAGAATAGCGTGAGAGAAAAGGAGAGCAGAGGAGAAAGAAAGATAGATAGAGAGAGAGAGAGTTCGTGGAGAAGAAGGAAGAAGCTATTGAAGATCTGTCCTCTGGCGTCTGGATTAAATCCAAGCCAGATCTGCTCCTTTGAGAGCTACATTCTTGTTCTACATTTACAGCCTTCCGATCGCTGTGTATTTTCTGTTTCCTTATTTTTTCTGTTGTTTCATTGGTTAGCCTTGTTCTTCCGATTCTCAGTAGTGAGGTCGGGTTCCTCTTGGTGGGTCAGGAGAAGGGAGATCTGATCTCCGGTTGCAAGTAGTTGGGAGCTACTTGTGGGTTCCCTCCGGTTTGGAGGAAGGGAGACTTGTCTCCGGTTCTGGGCTTGTGGGTAGCAAGTCCAGGGGTCCCTCCAGTCTGGAGGAAGAGAGACTTCGGTCTCTGGTTTCCAAGTGGCTGGGAGTCACTTGGGGTGTCCCTCCGATTGGGAGGAAGAGGGGAGTTTGTTCCCCTGGTCAAGCTGTGTGGCAGCAACTTGTTTGCAGACTGAGTCTGCGTTCTAGCTTGTGCTAGTGGAAGCCTCACTCCAGTTGGGAGTGAGGGGTGGACGTAGGTCTTGGTGACCGAACCACCTAAGAATCCTCTGTGCAGTGTGGGTGTGCTTTGCTCCTTATCTTCTACCTCATTCACAGGTTGCCTTAGCATTCTCGTTTATATCTGTGCTGCTTCCGCTAGTTGATTGTTTAGGCGCGAGATAGACATTTGTTCTTTGGTTCAAAAGAGATTCTGATTAGTTATCCTGTCTGTCTATCTTGTTCTAGTTAGTGTTCTAGTTTTTATTGAGCGAAAAGTTTTTAAGGGTGGGATTCATTCACCCCCCCCCCTCTGAATCCTTGCACCGATCCTATCAGCCTTCAACAAGACCCTCTCCAAGCTCCTGGCTAAGATTGTTAGCCACCAGAAACGCGATTTGGGTGAGAAGGTCTTCGAAGCATTATGGGCCTATCGGACGGTCTACAAAACCCACACGGGGTGCTCGCCGTTCTCCCTTGCTTACGGGACAAAAGTAGTTATTCCCATCGAAGTTCAGTTAGCTTCTTACTGTGTGGCGGTCCACACTGGCCTTGCCGGCCCTGACGAAAGTAAGTACTAGAGAAGGCTAGAAGAGCTCGCCGATCTAGAAGGCAAGCGGCTCGAAGCCTACAAACACCTGCAAGTATACCAGGCCCGCATGGCCCGGGCCTATGATAAGCTCGTCAAGCAACGAGCTTTCAAGCAAGGTGACCTTGTCATGATCAAGGAAAAGGAAGTCATGGCAGGGTGCTCCAGTGGGAAACTATAGCCAAATTGGCGTGGTCCGTATGTTATCCAGAATGTCTACGAGGGTGGGACCTACACGGTTGTCGATCACAAAGGTCATAGACCATTCCAGCCTCTCAATGGCAAACATATGAAGCTATATTATGCACCGGAACACGAGTTCACGCGCCAGCCAGACTAAGGCGCATGTCCCAGCTGCTACCAGTGAGGCCAGTCCTTCCTCGTGAAGGATCTAACCGGCCAGTCCTTCCAGTCTTTAATTCCCAGTCAACCGGCCAGCCCAGCTCCCCAGAACCATCGCCAGACATTCTCGGGGACTAATCTCCTGCCCTCGGTCCCGTCACCACGAGAGCACAAGCACTTTTGAACCGGCACCAGTCTAGCCGTCAGGCTCCCAAGTAAGTCAAAATAATAATAATAATAATAATAATAATGGGGTTAAAAATAGAGATGCCCCAGCAGACTCGATCATCCTCACCACAAGGGGGCGATTAGGGGCAAAAAGGCCAACAATCCGACTGAGGTGGAAACCTGAAAGGGCATCTCAGGCAAAATTGGGAAACCCCTCGACGTGAAAACCTGCAGGGGCACATCGGAAAAAGCTAAAGGGGGTCGGCTCTAGCAAAAACCCGAAAGGGCGGTAGAGCCGATAACGAGAAAATCTTCCTCTCCCCATCAGTCAGAACGGCCTTCCACCTATTCCTTGGTGGGCCGTTAGCCTCACCCAAATCCCGTCTTCAATCAACTTACACTGCTAGAGCACGAACCTTATAATTCCCAGTTGGCCTTGCACTACACCCACTCAGTTTGGCCAACCTTCGGCCCTTGCTTCGACACCACGGGTCAACCAGTCCCTGTGACAGTCAAGCTCCCAGTCACTATCCCAGTCGACCTATATCCCAACACATTCCCAGACACTTATCATTCTATACCACTACATCCTACATCCCCTGCAAATCCAGAGCCTTCAAGTTTCATCATGATCCCAGTTCTATCCTACAATCCCTGATCCACCAGCCATAGCTCCAGTCATATCTTGCCATGACAAAGTGGCCCGTCACCACCATGGCATGAGAATTTGCAAAAATCCTTATTAATGACGGAACAGTATCTGGCTACCCACACCTTCCAGTTTCAGGTCACGTCCCCTGACAGCAACACGCTAAGGACGACAGTCTCCCAATATATATATATATATATATAATAATAATAATAAAAAAAGAGAATGGGTTAAAAATGGAGATACCTCGGCGGGCCTGGTCGGCTCCATTACAAGGAGGCGATTGGGTGCAAAAATTGCCACCAACCCAGCAGAGGTGAAAACCCGAGAGGGTGCCTCAAGCAAAATCAGGTAACCCCTTGGTGTGAAAACCCGCAAGGGCACACCGGAAAAGTAAAAGGGGGCCGGCCCTGGCGAAAACTCGCAAGGGCGGTAGGGCTGGTAAAGAGAAATAAAAAAAAAACTCTCTCCCTCTTTCCTCTTCACTTACGAAAGTCGTCGGCTATGACATCTCCCGATGACAAGCTTGATGTCACTCCACGACAACGGTGGCCACTACACCCCTGAGGGTCGGTCATCCCGAGTGCCAGTTCCAGTTCTAGTTTCCAGTTTCGGCTACAACGCCTTCACAGGCCAACCGCCCAGTTTCCAATTCCAGTTCTGGCTACAACACCTTCACAGGCCAGTCGCCCAGTCCCCAGTTCTAGTTTCAACTACAATGCCTTCACAGGCCAGCCGCCCAGTCTCCAGTTCCAGTTTCGGCTACAACGCCTTCACAGGCCAGCCGCCCAGTTTTCAGTTCCAGTTCCGGCTACAACGCCTTCACAGGCCAGTTGCCCAGTCCCCAGTTCCAGTTTCGGCTACAACGCCTTCACAGGCCAGCCGCCCAGTCTCCAGTTCCAGTTCCGGCCACAACGCCTTCACAGGCCAGCCGCCCAGTTTCCAGTTCCAGTTCCGGCTACAACGCCTTCACAGGCCAGCCGCCTAGTCCCCAGTTCCAATTTCGACTACAACGCCTTCACAGGCCAGCCACCCAGTTTCCAGTTCCAGTTTCGGCTACAACACCTTCACAGGCCTGCTGCCCAATCTCCAGTCCCAGTTCCGGCTACAACGCCTTCACACGCCAGCCGCCAGCTCCCAGTTCCAGTTTCGGCTACAAGGCCTTCACAGGCTAGCCGCCAGCTCCAGGTCCCAGCTATCGCACCTTTCCAGGTCACCCAGCTGGCTTCAGCTCCAGTCCTCATTTCCAGTCACAGTCCCAGTTTCAATTTCCAGTCCTTCTCCCAGTCCCGGTCTTGGTTGCCACGTCTTCCCAGGCCATCCAGCCAGCTCAATTCCAATTTCTCAGACACATATGAATCCCATTTTTTCAGGTAACGGCATAATGCTAGCCAACACTCCTCCATCCGGTTCGGGGTCAATACACCCTCCAGAGTCACCTCTACAACCCTAAACCACATAAGCTGCCCCGTTCTTGTGGGCCTACGTTGGTTCCGTGGTATGCAGGCTTTTATCCTCCAAGAGGATTGGCCCCACATATAGCCTTTTCTTTCTCCTACTACCCAGTGCTCAGCCTCCAGTTTCTAACATCAGGTTCCCTGAACCCGGTGCCTGTTGTCCCCTATCACTCATGCCGGAGCATCGTAGAATGAACAAGCACGACTAATGATAAGTGGTCGCCAGTTCACGCACATCACTCCATCCCATCGAGAAAGGAAGGGAACAACACCAGCGAACAAAAGATCCGGAGTTTGTCATTAATACTCTGTAAAAGGAGCCCAAGACATGCCTTTGGGGTGACAAAATCCATACACTCCGGATATGACAAACATAAAAAAAGGAAAGATATAATCAAATCTCAGGCTCGGTCCCCTCTAGCGCCGTGAGGTGAGAGTCCGCAGCCGCAAGCTCCGCCTCCAAGGTAGACAAGAGCTGGGCACTGGCTCCGACTGTAGTCTCGGTCGCCTGCCACTCAGCTCGGATGGGCTTGGTGACCGCCTGCTGCTCCTCCCAGGCCTTCCTCAAGGCCTCAGTCCGGCTCTCCACATCCCTCAACTGTGAGGCGCGCTCCTGGGATGCCAACGCAGTCACCTCGACGTGACTCCCTGCTCAGCTACGGTCGACACAAGCTGAGCCCGCTGCTCCTATGCCTCTCAGATCGCCGCTTGCCTCCGAGCCCTCTACTCCTGAGCCTCGCGGAGTCGTAGGTACTCGGCCCAGATCCCAGCTAACCCGGACATCCAAAGCTCGCGTGGGAAGCCAAGCACGTGGTAGCCCTGGGTGCACTCCCGCAGCCGCTGCCTCAGATCCTCTGGAGAAGGAAGAGGGTCACTCTGCGAGTAGCCTCGCGCCCGCTGGAGCAGAGCGACACCTGCACTCGCCTCCAGCAATGGCTCTGACGAAGAAGCAGATGTAGGCCACTCAACCCCTTGTGGACGCACTTTTTGTTTATTATTCTCCTTTTTGTTTATTCGTTTATTGAATGCGTGGGCGTGCCAGTCACCGAGGTGACAATTTATTCGGGCTCCGAAGAACCCATGGTGCGCTCGATCTGACTTCGTCAGTCGATTGTGTGGTTCGTGTCGGGACCAAAACCCGCCGCGCCATAAAGGTCACGGCGTCATTTACATCCCCCATATGAGGGAACACCCTTGATTAATCGCCGAGATTCAGGGCCTCATGGCCAAGAAATTAATTGCATGAAAGGTCTATTACGCGGCATTGAAATCCTCACACAAGGGCGAGAAGAAAACCATTCGCGGTCATGTCGGTCATGTGTTGACCATTTAATGTTCGGACGAATGTCCGGCTCGATAAAATCGCGGTTGTCGCGGGAAAACTGGAGCGTATGTATGCCAGTATATGGCAATTTATTGTTCAGAAGAACGGAAAACGTTCGGCTAAACCTCGGCTGGAGCGGTCGAAAACCGGTAAATCTGTTGGCCCGGTGCAAGAGCAAGCTGCGACCATACTGCGGTGGGCCCCCCGCGGTCGAAACAAGACTTGTATGAGCGTCATTGATATTTCCGGTGCCAAGGGGGCGTCGAGGGAATATCCCTTGAATCGGCTGAAAAGCCCTATGTCCGGAGAAGCGGGCGTTCTAAACGTGTCGGTCATTCAGGAGACCGTTTAATGTTCGGACGGGTGTCCGATATTGGGAATATCGTAATCGTCGCAGAAAGACCGAGAATGTATGTGTGCCGGGACACGGCAAGTTTTATTATTCCGAGACACTGAAAACGTTCGATTGAATCTCGGCTATTCTATCCGGAAACCCGTGAATCTATTGGCCCGGTGAGAGATCGAGTCGGGACCATGCCGGGGGCGCCTCCCGTGATCCAAACGGGGCTCGCGTGGGCAGCGTTAATATTTCTGGTGTCGGAGGGCAACGGGGAAAAGTCCCGGGACTAGGCTTCGGAACTGAAAACGTGTTCGAGAGGAACAGGCTGTAGACCGGAGATATGAGCCAGACGATGACCATGATCGGGACGGGCCCGAGGTCTAAATATGGCCCACGGAGGTCTTATTGATATTCCCATGGGAGGAGTCCAGGGGTGGCGAGAGCCGTCTCGTTCTATTCCGATTCTGTCGGTCACTTGCGGACCTTTCCATGTTCGGGCAAGGGCCCGTATTGAGAGCGTGACGGGGGTGGACGCGACCCCGTACCAATGTATGCCGAGTTTACGGCAATTTCAATGAAAGAGCGGGAGCAAATCCCGATAGGAACGGGTCGGAATTGGTGAGCTATTGGCCCAGGGCAATGCCGGCTCACAACCATGTTGGGGTAGGAGCCACCGGCTATGAAAGTCGCTCACGGGCCTTTTCATGTTCGGACATGGGTCCGTATTAAGAACTCGGCGGGAATCGACGTGAACCCGTTCAAATGTCTGCCGAACGTGCGGCAATTTCAGTAGCGGCTCGGAAGGAATCCGGCCGGAGAAACGAGTCTGGTTTAATCGGAATGTCAGCCCGAGGCGAAGTCAGGCTATGGCCATTTTGAGATGATTCCCTAGGCTCAGGCCCAACTCGTAGGGGCGGTATTGTTGTTCCTTCGGCACCGGGTCACGGGAGAGACGAGGCTGCGAAGCGGGTCTCATTGTTTTATTATTATTTAAGAAGTGTTATCATTACCATTTGTTAATTTATAGATACATTTGGGTGAATTCTTTATTATCGTTTATTCATTTCTTCTTGTGATTTATTCATTTAATATTGTTATTATTAGGTTTATTATTATTTTTGTTCATTTATATTATCATTCGTTTGCTTGGCGTTTTCTTTTTTTAGTTAAGTTTGTCGTTATTATTTATCCTGGGTTATCATTTATTTATCTATTTATCGTTGTTATTGTTTCTTTTAAACTTATTATCATTATTACTTATTTCTTTATCATTCTTATTTATTTATCCACTTTATTGGGTTTATTATCATTTATTATTTTATTTAACATTATTGTTTTCTATTATTTCTCTATTTTCTTTTGAGTTTGTTGCTATTATCGTTATTTAAGCTCTGTATCATTATTTGTTTATTTATTATGTTTTCTTTTAGCTTATTATCCTTATTAATATCATTATTTTTTTTGGGTGTGCCGCTGAGGATTGGTGGGGTGTACCGCTGAGGGTTGGGAGTGTACCGCTGAGGGCCAATGGGGGTGTACCGCTGAGGGCCAAAGGGGCGTACCGCTGGGGGTTGGGAGTGTACCGCTGAGGGCCAAAGGGGGCGTACCGCTGGGGGTTGGGAGTGTACCGCTGAGGGCCAAAGGGGCGTACCGCTGGGGTCAAAAGGGTGTACCGTTGAAGGCCAATGGGGGTGTGCCGCTGAGGGCAGTAGGAGTGTACCGCTGAGGGGTCTAAGGGGTGTGCCGCTGAAAGCTGGGAAAAGTGTGCCGGCGAAAGGCTGTTGGAGGGAAGAGGTAGTGTGCCGGAGAGGGGGCTTCGAAGCGTGCCGTTGACGGCTGGGAGGAGTGTGCCGGCGAAGGAGTTGGATGAGCATGCCACTGAAAGATGATTAGAGTGCATCGTCGAAGGACCAATCAGGGCGTAGTGGTGGAGGTTCAGTCGGTCTTCAATTATTTGTTTTAAGGCTTTTCTTTTCTTCTTAATTTGATTTTTTTAACGCAGTTTTATATAAACTTCTCCTTGGTTTTGTTCTGTTCGGCCTCTTTGCCATAAGTCGGAAGTTCGGTCAGCCGAGCTGTCAATCGGTCCAGCTCTTGTCGTGGTGCCGGCAGTGGCTTGATCAGTTGGAAGGTTTCATCATTAATTATTTTGCTCGTTTATTGCTTCCTTTTACGTCCTTTAATATTTTGTTATTTTCTCACAAAAATTCGGCAGCATCTCCCCTTGACCCGGGGCGTAAGGGAGATAAAGGGAACGCGCCCACATGGAGTGGCGGAACCCGACAACTGGAGGTGGGCGCCCGGAGGCAGCAACACCTTTATAAAACCTCGAAAAACACGAAGGCAAACAACGGGCTAGGGCTTGGCCAAGAGGTGTGCCGCTGGGGGCCTAGATGGTGTGCCGGCCAAGGGCCATTGGGTGTGCCGCTGAGGATCAAAAAGGGTGTACCGCTGAGGGCCAAAGGAAGTGTGCCGCTGAGGGCCAATGGAGTGTGCCGCTGAGGGCCGAGAAAAGTGTACCGGGGATGTTGATTGGCTAGGCCGAAGGAAATCTTGGCAGGAGGAGGGAGAGAGGCTCAAGGGGTGTTGGGCCTGGGTGTCCAAGGAGAGACGGAAGGGCGTCTCCCCTCAGGCAAATGGGAAGATGCGGCAGCGGGGAGGTGAAGGGGCAGCAGGCCCTCTTCCCTCTCTTCCTCTCTTCCCTCTTCTTCTCTTCTCCTTCTTCCCCTCCTTTCCTTTTCCCTTCTTCTCTTTGCGTGGACGGCGGAGGATGGAACAGCAAAGGGGGGGGGGGGCAGCCTCCCCTCCTCCTCTTCTCCTCTTCTTCACTTCTTCTTCTTCCCTTCGCACGGACGGCGGCAGACGGAGTAGCGAGGGGGGGGGCCTCCCCTCCTCTTCTTCTTCTCTTCTTCTCTTCCTCTTCTTCTCTTCACGCGGACGGCGATGGACGGAGTAGCCGGGGGGGGGAGCCTCCCCTCCTCTTCTTCTTTTCTTCTTCTCTTCTTCTTCTTCTCTTCTCCTCTTCTCTTCTCTCCGGGTGTGGGTGTATCTGTTGCCCTCTTCTGTCTCTCTGTCCCCGTTTGCAGCGACGAAGAGGGGTCTTATACCCCCGCCACGGCGAGCGTCCAAAGGCCGGAACGATTCGACGGGTATTGAATGGGGGTTGACCCCATTGTCCTGGGTGGCAGGGGGATAGGCAGCGTGGCCCTCTCCCCAGGCGACACCTCGGACGGCCCACTGCGCGCCAAGGATCCGTAGGGCATGGGCTCCGTTGAAGATGCTTCACGCTGTGCCGCTGGCGGGCTGAACAAGCGTGCCGCGGGGGAGCCAAAAGGGTGTACCGCTGGGGGCCCGAATGGGCGTGCCGCTGAAAGCCCATGGGGCGTGCCGCTGAGGCCAGGGGCTGTGCCGCTGAGGGGCCAAACGGGCGTGCCGCTGAATGGCCTGAAGGGTGTGCCGCTGAACACCCTGGGGGCCGTGCCGCTGAAGCCTAGGCTGGGCGTGGTGCTGAAGGCCCAAAGGGCGTGCCGCTGAAGGCCAAAGGGCATGCCGCTGAAGGCTTAAGGGCGTGCCGCTGAAGGCCCAAAGGGCTGTTCCGCTGAACACCCAGGGGGTGTGCCGCTGAAGCCCCTCCTGGGCGTGCCGCTGAAGGCCCAAAGGGCGTGCCGCTAAGGCCAAAGGGCGTGCCGCTGAAGGCCAAAGGGCGTGCCGCTGAAGGCCAAAGGGCTGTGCCGCTGAAGCCCCTCCTGGGGTGTGCCGCTGAGGCTTGACTTGGGCCCGTTTTGAGCACGCGTTACGATTCGTTTGATTTTCTTCAGGGGCCGCGGATTGTGAGCTTCCCGGGGGTTGGTTTCTCTTTGCTGTCGTGGCTCCGGGGACGGCTCCACGGTAGTGTGCATATGTGGGGGCGTCTGGATGACCAATCTCTCCGGGGGTTCTTCACTCGGCGCCGTTGTTGATGCTGGGCCGAGCAGGGTGTTTGGTGTGCAATTTTTTGGTGTCCACAAATGCCCCCCACCCACGGGTAGCGCAGGCGAAGGATGAGCCGGGCGGTGCCCGTGGGTGTACTTGTCTCTTTTCTCTTCGTCGATGCCGACGGGGTGTCAGAAGCCGACTTGACATGTTGGTCTCTTCTTCTCTTCGTTAGTGCTGACAGTGCGTCAGGAGCTGCCGTAGCATGTTGGTCTCTTCTTCTCTTTTTCATCATCACCGACAGGGCGTCGAGAGCCGCCATGGTCTGTTTGTCTTTTCTTCTCTTTGTCCGTGCCGGCAAGGTGCCGGGAACTGACCCGGTTTGTTGGTCTCTTGGTCTCTTCGTCAGTACCGACAGGGTGTCGGGAGCTGGCCTGGTCTGTTGTCTCTTTGTCTCTTCGCCAGTGCCGACAGGGTGTCGGGAGCTGGCCTGGTCTGTTGTTCTCTTGGTCTCTTCGCCAGCGCCGACAGAGTGTCGGGAGCTGGCCTGGTCTGTTGTCTCTTTGTCTCTTCGCCAGTGCCGACAGGGTGTCGGGAGCTGGCCTGGTCTGTTGTTCTCTTGGTCTCTTTCTCTTTCTTTTCTTCTCTCTCTTCTCTTCTTCTCTTCTTTTCCTTCTCTTCTCCTTTTGTCATCTCTCTTTTTTTTTGGTTCTTTTGTTGTTGTTTTGTCTCTCTTCTTTTTTTTTCTTTTTTTTCTTCTTCTTCTCTTTTTTTTTCTTCTCTTTTTTTTTGAACAACTCCGGGTGGCTGCTGGCGTGGATGCCAATGATATAAGAGCTGTCGGCACGGCGGCCGATGATTGAAAGCTGTTGGCGTGGGAGCCAACAAGTGAAAGCTGTCGACCCGAAGGTCGATGACTGAAAGCTGTCGGCTCAGGGGCCGATGATTGAAAGCTGTTGGCATGGGAGCCAATAATTGAAAAGCTGTCGACCCGAAGGTCGATGATTGAAAAGCTGTTGGCATGGGAGCCAATAATTAGAAAGCTGTTGGCATGGGAGCCAATAATTGAAAAGCTGTCGACCCGAAGGTCGATGACTGAAAGCTGTCGGCTCAGGGGCCGATGATTGAAAGCTGTTGGCATGGGAGCCAATAATTGAAAAGCTGTCGACCCGAAGGTCGATGATTGAAAAGCTGTTGGCATGGGAGCCAATAATTGGAAAGCTGTCGACCCGAAGGCCGATGAGGGAGGCCAAAATAGCCGTGGCTGGAAGCAGGCTGCGGGAGCCGAAGTTGGGAGATTAATGGGCCGCGAGGGCAAGAGGTAGGCTAAGGTGGCCGATATTGGGCTCTACGAGCCGGAGCTGGGAAAGTAGGCTGTAATAGCCAAAGTTGAGTTTATTGCATACGCACATTCTTGTTATTTTATTATTTTCATTATTGTTATTTTTTTATGTTGTTTGTTTGTTTTTTTTTGTTATATTTTTTGTTGTTGTTGTTGTTGTTTTTTATATATATTTATCATCATTTTTTTCTTTTTTTTTAATCATGCAAGCATTCATTAGCAGGCATAACATAAATATAAGTAAGGCAGCTCCCTCTATAGGGGATAGGATAGGACATTGCCCGTAATTCGTAGACGCGGCGCGGGCCACAGGGCACAACTGAGGGGTGGTGCGCCCGTCAAGAGGATATCGCATGTCTTGCATGCATAGCCTAAATTCACGCATTTCACCCGAGGCAATTCTCTGTGGCGTGGCAGTGCAAATGTGTGAACAAAGGGCCCTAACCATAGGGATATGCAGGTTTTCCTGGTGACACTCGAGGATCACTCTAGCGCCTACACATTAGTTCCAGGTTTTCGACTTTCGGTAGCTTCACACAGCCCCCATCTGTTTATTTTGTAGCGGATTTCACCGTTCGGCGCGAGTCTCCTCATGTGTCTCAATGGGGATTCCCGGCTACTAGGATTCATCCTTATTATAATTCGCTTCACCGTTTCGCGCGAGTCTCCTCATGTGTCTCAATGGGGATTCCCGGCTACTCGGATTCACGTTTCTCTCTCTCTTCCCTTTTTTTTCTCTCTTTTTTTTTCTCTTCTTTTTTTTTTTAACAGTGGGGGTAGGCAGCTTTTTCCTCACGATTACCTTTCACGCGAGTGCAGGAATTCAAGTCTCCGTAGAGTGCTAAAAGAAATTCGGGCAATCCCTATAGTTGAAGGCTTTTGGACACATTAAGTGCGAAGTGTGGGAGCGTTGCCCCGGGTTTATTTTGTGAGCTGGGCTTAGCGATTCAGCCATGACTCTTCCCCTTGACGTGTGCACCTGCCATAATTGGGTTCCCTTCGAGCGTGCGCCGCGACGTGCGTGCATCCGGAATTAGGGCGATATTATTTAGCAAGGAAACACGGTCCTAGAAAATTCCAAGGAGGTGTATTATTCTATATTAAGCAACCACGCAAGCAGGGCAATCATGCATTCTCTTTTTCTTTTTGTTTCAATTTTCTTCCTTTTTTGTTTTGTTTTGTTTTTTTTTTGGTGGTGTTGTTGTCTTGTTGTTTTGTCTTTTTTTTTGTTATTTGTTGTTTTTTTTTTTGCGTATGTGTTTGTTTGTTTGTTTGTTTTTCTGTGTGTTTTTGTTTATTTTTTTTCATAAGAAAATATTGTTGTTATGTATAAGTGTAGTGGTAGTAAAGATATTAGGGAGGCAGACCGCAAAAGGGCTGAAAGGATATTAGGGAAGCGGGCTATAGAACCTGAAGTTGATATTGGAAGTAGGCCACAATAGCCAAAAGTCGAGAAGAGCGGGTTGCGAGAGCTAAATTATGGGAAGCAGGCTGCAGGAGCCGAAGTTACGGGAAGCGGGCCGTGAAGGCCGAATACTGGGAAGCAGGCCATGAAGACCGAATTCTGGGAAGCAGGCTGCAAGAGCCAAGGATATTGGGAAGCAGGCTGTAAGAGCCGAAATTATGGGAAGCAGGCCATGAAGACCGAATTCTGGGAAGCAGGCCATGAAGGCTGAATTCTGGGAAGTAGGCTGCAAGAGCCGAGGGATGTTAGAAGTCGACTGCGAAGCCAAAAGATATCGGAGAGCGTGGTGGGACGGGTGGATTAATCCTGCTAGTGGGCCCCGGCCGAAATGGCCCTGCAGAGGGGCGTTGGGTAATGGGACGTGAGAGTCGAGGAGAAGGGTCTCTTTTGTTCTCTGGTCGGGGGAGAGTCCGGACCAAAGCGAAAGGTTTATTCTCTTGACTGGGCAGCTGTCGGCTGGGGTGCCAATGATGAGATAGCTGTCGGCTAGGAGCCAATGATGAGGCAGCTGTCGGCTCAGAGGCCAATGATGGAAGACCGATAATGAGGTAGCTGTCGGCTAGGCGCCGATGATTAGGTAGCTGTCGACCCGAAGGCCGATAATGAGGTAGCTGTCGGCTAGGCGCCGATGATTAGGTAGCTGTCGGCTGGGAGCCGATGATGAGGTAGCTGTCGGCTAGGAGCCGATGATTAGGTAGCTGTCGGCTAGGAGCCGATGATTAGGCAGCTGTCGGCTAGGAGCCGATGATGAGATAGCTGTCGACCCGAAGGTCGATAATGAGGTAGCTGTCGGCTAGGAGCCGATGATTAGGGTTGGTCGGTTTAACGCCCCGTCGGCGGAAAGTCTAGTCGGTTCAACGCTCCGTCGGCGGAAGGTCTAGTCGGTTCAACGCCTCGCCGGCGGAAGGTCTAGTCGGTTTAACGCCCCGTCGGCGGAAGGTCTAGTCGGTTTAACGCCCCGTCGGCGGAAGGTCTAGTCAGTTTAACGCCCCGTCGGCGGAAGGTCTAGTCGGTTTAATGCCCCGTTGGCAGGAGGTCTAGTCGGTTTAACGCCCCATTGGCAGAAGGTCTAGTCGGTTTAAAGCCCCGTCGGTGGAAGGTCTAGTCGGTTTAACGCCCCGCCGGCGGAAGGTCTAGTCGGTTTAACGCCCCGTCGACGGAAGGTCTAGTCGGTTTAACGCCCCGCCGACGGAAGGTCTAGTCGGTTTAACGCCCCGTCGGCAGAAGGTCTAGTCGGTTTAACGCCCCATCGGCAGGAGGTCTAGTCGGTTTAACGCCCCGTCGGCGGAAGGTCTAGTCGGTTTAACGCCCCGTCGGCGGAAGGTCTAGTCGGTTTAACGCCCCGTTGGTAGGAGGTCTAGTCGGTTAAACGCCCCATTGGCAGAAGGTCTAGTCGGTTTAACGTCCCGTCGGCGGAAGGTCTAGTCGGTTTAACGCCCCACCGGCGGAAGGTCTAGTCGGTTTAACGCCCTGCCGGCAGAAGGTCTAGTCGGTTTAACGCCCCGCCGGCGGAAGGTCTAGTCAGTTTAACGCCCCGTTGGCGGAAGGTCTAGTTGGTTTAACGCCCCGTCGGCAGGAGGTCTAGTCGATTTAACGCCCCGTCGGCAGAAGGTCTAGTCGGTTTAACGCCCCGTCGGCGGAAGGTCTAGTCGGTTTAACGCCCCGTCGGTGGAATGCTGATTGGTTTCTATTTGTTTGATGGTTGGAGGTCGGAGGTAGAAGTTTACCTCATAAAGATTTTTTGAAGAGGTGGGTACAAAGACCATGTTTGCCTCGCTGCTGTTCTTTCTCTTCTTCTCTTCTTTTGTGTGGAGAGGCGGGTACAAAGACCATGTTTGCCTCGCTGCTGCTCTTTCTCTTCTTCTCTTCTTTTGTGTGGAGAGGCGGGTGCAAAGACCGTGTTCGCCTCATAATTGCTCTTTTTTCTTCTTCTCTTCTTCTGTGTAAAGAGGCGGGTTCAGTGACCACGTCTGCCTCATGTGTCTTTTTTTTTCTTCTTTTGTGGAGAGGCGGGTGCAAGGACCATGTCTGCCTCATATGTCTTTTCTTTCTTTTCTTCTCTTCTTTTGTAGAGAGGCAGGTGCAGAGACCATGTTCGCCTCATCTCTTTTTTTTTCTTCTATTCTTCTTTTGTAGAGAGGCAGGTGTAGAGACCATGTTTGCCTCATGATTGCTCTTTCTCTTCTTCTCTTCTTCTTTTATGGAGAGGCAGGTGCAAGGATCATGTTTGCCTCGTGATCATTTCTTTCTTTTCTTCTCTTCTTCTTTTGTGTAGAGAGGCGGGTGCGAAGACCGCGTCTGCCTCGTGACTCTTCTTCTATTCTTCTTTTATGGAGAGGCAGGTGCAGGGACCATGTTCGCCTCATGTCTCTTTTTTTCTCTTCTATTCTTCTTTTGTAAAGAGGCAGGTGTAGAGACCATGTTTGCCTCATGATTGCTCTTTCTCTTCTTCTCTTCCTTTTTTATGGAGAGGCAGGTGCAAGGACCATGTTTGCCTCGTGATCATTTCTTTCTTTTCTTCTCTTCTTCTTTTGTGTAGAGAGGCGGGTGCGAAGACCGCGTCTGCCTCGTGACCCTTCTTCTATTCTTCTTTTATGGAGAGGCAGGTGCAGGGACCATGTTCGCCTCATGTCTCTTTTTTTCTCTTCTATTCTTCTTTTGTAGAGAGGCAGGTGCAGAGACCATGTTTGCCTCATGATTTATCTTTCTCTTCTTCTCTTCCTTTTTTATGGAGAGGCAGGTGCAAGGACCATGTTTACCTCGTGATCATTTCTTTCTTTTCTTCTCTTCTTCTTTTGTGTAGAGAGGCGGGTGCAGGGACCATGTTCGCCTCATGTCTCTTTTTTTTTCTTCTCTTCTTCTTTTATGTAATGAGGTGGGCTCGAGGACCACGTCTGCCTCATATGTCTTCTTTTCCTTTTCTTCTCTTCTTTTGTGTGATGAGACGGGCTCGGGGACCACGGCTGCCTCATGTCTTTTTTCTTCTTCTTTTCTTTTGTGGGGAGGCAGGTGTAAGGACCATGTTCGCCCCATGATTGTTCTTTTCTTTTTTTTCTTCCTCTTTTATTGAGGGAGGCATGTACGAAGACCATGTTTGCCTCATATCTTTTTTCTTCTTCTCTTCTTCTTTTGTAGGGAGGCAGGTACGAAGACCGTGTTTGCCTCGTGTCTCTTTTTTTTTCTTCTCTTTTTTTTGCGTGATGAGGTGGACCCGAGGACCACATCTACCTCATGTCCATTCTTTTGATTCTGCTCTTCCTTCTTTTTTTGTGTGAAGAGGCGGGCTCGAAGACCACGTCTGCCTCATGTGCCTCTTCTTTCCTTTTCTTCTCTTCTTTTGTGTGGAGAGGCGGGTGCAAAGACCGTGTTCGCCTCATAATTGCTCTTTTTTCTTCTTCTCTTCTTCTGTGTAAAGAGGCGGGTTCAGTGACCACGTCTGCCTCATGTGTCTTTTTTTTTAATTCTGCTCTTCTTTTCTCACTAGTGCTTCCATGTTGGAGTGTATTTCTCTTAATGTGCCCCCAGGTTGGGGTGTAGCTTCACTTGGTATGCATCCCCCCTCGAGGGGTGTGTTTTGCCTCTTTGCTTCTGTGCCCCCAGGCGGGGTGTATATTTCTTGGCTTCTATGTCCCAAGACCAGGGTGTGTTATTATTTTTTTTTAATGCCCCCTAGGCGGGGTGTAGCTCTCTTCATATGCCCCCAAGTCGGGGGATGTTTCTTCTTCAGATGCCCCTAAGCCAGGGTGGACTTCTCGGCGTGCTCTTTATAGCTTCTAGGCCCTCGAAGCGAGGTATGTTTCTTCTTCATATGCCCCTAGTACGGGGTGTAGCTCTCTTCAAATGTCCCCCTAGGCCGGGGTGTACTTTTCACGGCTTCTATGCCCCCAGGCGGGGTATGTTTCTTCTTCATATGCCCCTAAGCCAGGGTGGACTTCTCTTCATATGCCCCTGAGCCGGGACGTGTTCTTCATAGCTTCTAGGCCCTCGAGGCGAGGTATGCTTCTTCTTCATATGCCCCTGGTACGGGGGTGTATCTTTTGCTTCTTATGCCCCCCTGAGGCCGGGGTGTATCTCTTTACAGCTTCTGTGCCCCGGAAGCAGGGTATGTTGTTTCTTCAAATGCCGCTTGGGCGGAGTATATCTTTCTTCTTATGCTCCCAGATCGGGATGCATGTCTCTTCGTTTCTGTGCCCCGGATCAGGGTAGATGCTTCTGTTTCTTATGCGCCAGGGGCGTAGCGTATTTTTTTGTGCCCCCTGAGCGGGGTGGATGCTCTGCATGTGTCCCCGGGTCGGGGTGTAGCTTTGTCTCCCATGGGGGGGTGTGTTGTTTCTTTAAAAGCCCCCGGACCAGGGTGTATTCGTCTCTTTCTTATACTCCTGAGGCGGGAGGAGTTCTCTTCATGTGCCCCCATGGCGGGATGTGCTTCTTTCTTCAAGTGTCCCCAGGCCGGGGCGAATTCTTTTCTTCTTATGTCCCCCCATGGCGGGGTATGTCTTTTGCTTCAGGTGCCCCCATATCGAGGTGTATTTCCCCTTCAAATGCCCCTAAGCCGGGGTGCAGTTCTATTTCTTCTTACGTCCCCAGGTCGGGGCGGATTCACTTCTTCAAATGCCCCGAAGCCGGGGTGTAACTTTTGCTTTGTGTGCCCCTCAGCTGGGGCGGATTCTCTTCATGTGCCCCTGGTAATGGGGTGTATTTCTCCTCTTCTTTTTTTGCCTCCTATGCCCCCATAGCAGGGTATATATCTTCTTCCCATCCCCCATGACGGGGTATGTGCATGCTCTCTTCGGAAGTGGCGGCCGTGCTTGGCCTCATTGCTATAAAGCATTCCCCGCAGCGGGCAACTATTCACCAAGCTACAATTGTGACTCGCTGGGTCTTTTAACAGCCACTCGGGGGCCGTTTTGTATCGGATGGAGGCAGCATGAAGGAGGGACAGGCCGGGTCATTACACCACAGACTCGGAGCCTCCTAGAGTCGGGCGGGACGCCGGGATTCTTCTTGCTCTTTTGGTTGGCGATGCTGGCCAACTTTTCTTATTTTCTTTTTGCTTTCTTTCTTCTCTCTTTTTTTTTCTTCTTCTTTTCTTTCCCTTCTTTTTTTTTGTCCCTTCTCATCTTCTCTTCTTTTTGTATGATTGACCAGGGTGGAGGTGCAGGAGAGCGCTCACCCCCTCAGGGAGGGGATGAGTGGTTCGCTCCACCGCATCAACCCCACAGCGGTAATCTTTGTTCAGCACGGGTCTCAACGGACGTGGTTGCACAACCCTCTCTTGCCAATTCCTTTTTCTTCTTTTTTTTCTTCTCTCTCTCTTTTTTTTCTCTTCTTCTTTTCTTCTTTTCTTCTTTTCTTCTCTTTCTTCTTGAGGGAAACGGGGGCTTGATTTCCCCCTCCCTTCTCTGCTCTTTCCCTTCTCTTTTCTTTTTTTATAACAGCCCCCATGATTCATGGAAGTTGCATATGCTTCGAAGCAGCGTCCTCGAGGCCACGAAGGCAGCTGCATCGAGTCTGGATTTTCTCCCCATAGGGATGGCGAAGACAGCACCTGCACTTCATCAAAGCAGGCAAACATCGTTTATTAGGGGGCCATGAGGCCCTAAATCTCGGCGAAGAGATGAAGGGTGGTTTGGTCCCACCGGGCGTGCCAGACTTGTGGACTCACTTTTTGTTTATTATTCTCCTTTTTGTTTATTCATTTATTGAATGCGTGGGCGTGCCAGTCACCGAGGTGACAATTTATTCAGGCTCCGAAGAACCCATGGTGCTCTCGATCTGACTTCGTCAGTCGATTGTGTGGTTCGTGTCGGGACCAAAACCCGCCGCGCCATAAAGGTCACGGCGTCATTTACATCCCCCATACGAGGGAACACCCTTGATTAATCGCCGAGATTCAGGGCCTCATGGCCAAGAAATTAATTGCATGAAAGGTCTATTACGCGGCATTGAAATCCTCACACGAGGGCGAGAAGAAAACCATTCGCGGTCATGTCGGTCATGTGTTGACCATTTAATGTTCGGACGAATGTCCGGCTCGATAAAATCGCGGTTGTCGCGGGAAAACTGGAGCGTATGTATGCTAGTATATGGCAATTTATTGTTCAGAAGAACGGAAAACGTTCGGCTAAACCTCGGCTGGAGCGGTCGAAAACCGGTAAATCTGTTGGCCCGGTGCAAGAGCAAGCTGCGACCATACTGCGGTGGGCCCCCCGCGGTCGAAACAAGACTTGTATGAGCGTCATTGATATTTCCGGTGCCAAGGGGGCGTCGAGGGAATATCCCTTGAATCGGCTGAAAAGCCCTATGTCCGGAGAAGCGGGTGTTCTAAACGTGTCGGTCATTCAGGAGACCGTTTAATGTTCGGACGGGTGTCCGATATTGGGAATATCGTAATCGTCGCAGAAAGACCAAGAATGTATGTGTGCCGGGACATGGCAAGTTTTATTATTCCGAGACACTGAAAACATTCGATTGAATCTCGGCTATTCTATCCGGAAACCCGTGAATCTATTGGCCCGGTGAGAGATCGAGTCGGGACCATGCCGGGGGCGCCTCCCGTGATCCAAACGGGGCTCGCGTGGGCAGCGTTAATATTTCTGGTGTCGGAGGGCAACGGGGAAAAGTCCCGGGACTAGGCTTCGGAACTGAAAACATGTTCGAGAGGAACAGGCTGTAGACCGGAGATATGAGCCAGACGATGACCATGATTGGGACGGGCCCGAGGCCTAAATATGGCCCACGGAGGTCTTATTGATATTCCCATGGGAGGAGTCCAGGGGTGGCGAGAGCCGTCTCGTTCTATTCCGATTCTGTCGGTCACTTGCGGACCTTTCCATGTTCGGGCAAGGGCCCGTATTGAGAGCGTGACGGGGGTGGACGCGACCCCGTACCAATGTATGTCGAGTTTACGGCAATTTCAATGAAAGAGCGGGAGCAAATCCCGATAGGAACGGGTCGGAATTGGTGAGCTATTGGCCCAGGGCAATGCCGGCTCACAACCATGTTGGGGTAGGAGCCACCGGCTATGAAAGTCGCTCACGGGCCTTTTCATGTTCGGACATGGGTCCGTATTAAGAACTCGGCGGGAATCGACGTGAACCCGTTCAAATGTCTGCCGAACGTGCGGCAATTTCAGTAGCGGCTCGGAAGGAATCCGGTCGGAGAAACGAGTCTGGTTTAATCGGAATGTCAGCCCGAGGCGAAGTCAGGGTATGGCCATTTTGAGATGATTCCCTAGGCTCAGGCCCAACTCGTAGGGGCGGTATTGTTGTTCCTTCGGCACCGGGTCACGGGAGAGACGAGGCTGCGAAGCGGGTCTCATTGTTTTATTATTATTTAAGAAGTGTTATCATTACCATTTGTTAATTTATAGATACATTTGGGTGAGTTCTTTATTATCGTTTATTCATTTCTTCTTGTGATTTATTCATTTAATATTGTTATTATTAGGTTTATTATTATTTTTGTTCATTTATATTATCATTCGTTTGCTTGGCGTTTTCTTTTTTTAGTTAAGTTTGTCGTTATTATTTATCCTGGGTTATCATTTATTTATCTATTTATCGTTGTTATTGTTTCTTTTAAACTTATTATCATTATTACTTATTTCTTTATCATTCTTATTTATTTATCCACTTTATTGGGTTTATTATCATTTATTATTTTATTTAACATTATTGTTTTCTATTATTTCTCTATTTTCTTTTGAGTTTGTTGCTATTATCGTTATTTAAGCTCTGTATCATTATTTGTTTATTTATTATGTTTTCTTTTAGCTTATTATCCTTATTAATATCATTATTTTTTTTTGGGTGTGCCGCTGAGGATTGGTGGGGTGTACCGCTGAGGGTTGGGAGTGTACCGCTGAGGGCCAATGGGGGTGTACCGCTGAGGGCCAAAGGGGCGTACCGCTGGGGGTTGGGAGTGTACCGCTGAGGGCCAAAGGGGGCGTACCGCTGGGGGTTGGGAGTGTACCGCTGAGGGCCAAAGGGGCGTACCGCTGGGGTCAAAAGGGTGTACCGTTGAAGGCCAATGGGGATGTGCCGCTGAGGGCAGTAGGAGTGTACCGCTGAGGGGTCTAAGGGGTGTGCCGCTGAAAGCTGGGAAAAGTGTGCCGGCGAAAGGCTGTTGGAGGGAAGAGGTAGTGTGCCGGAGAGGGGGCTTCGAAGCGTGCCGTTGACGGCTGGGAGGAGTGTGCCGGCGAAGGAGTTGGATGAGCATGCCACTGAAAGATGATTAGAGTGCATCGTCGAAGGACCAATCAGGGCGTAGTGGTGGAGGTTCAGTCGGTCTTCAATTATTTGTTTTAAGGCTTTTCTTTTCTTCTTAATTTGATTTTTTAACGCAGTTTTATATAAACTTCTCCTTGGTTTTGTTCTATTCGGCCTCTTTGCCATAAGTCGGAAGTTCGGTCAGCCGAGCTGTCAATCGGTCCAGCTCTTGTCGTGGTGCCGGCAGTGGCTTGATTAGTTGGAAGGTTTCATCATTAATTATTTTGCTCGTTTATTGCTTCTATTTACGTCCTTTAATATTTTGATATTTTCTCACAAAAATTCGGCAGCATCTCCCCTTGACCCGGGACATAAGGGAGATAAAGGGAACGCGCCCACATGGAGTGGCGGAACCCGACAACTGGAGGTGGGCGCCCGGAGGCAGCAACACCTTTATAAAACCTCGGAAAATACGAAGGCAAACAACAGGCTAGGGCTTGGCCAAGAGGTGTGCCGCTGGGGGCCTAGATGGTGTGCCGGCCAAGGGCCATTGGGTGTGCCGCTGAGGGTCAAAAAGGGTGTACCGCTGAGGGCCAAAGGAAGTGTGCCGCTGAGGGCCAATGGAGTGTGCCGCTGAGGGCCGAGAAAAGTGTACCGGGGATGTTGATTGGCTAGGCCGAAGGAAATCTTGGCAGGAGGAGGGAGAGAGGCTCAAGGGGTGTTGGGCCTGGGTGTCCAAGGAGAGACGGAAGGGCGTCTCCCCTCAGGCAAATGGGAAGATGCGGCAGCGGGGAGGTGAAGGGGCAGCAGGCCCTCTTCCCTCTCTTCCTCTCTTCCCTCTTCTTCTCTTCTCCTTTTTCCCCTCCTTTCCTTTTCCCTTCTTCTCTTTGCATGGACGGCGGAGGATGGAACAGCAAAGGGGGGGGGGGGGGCAGCCTCCCCTCCTCCTCTTCTCCTCTTCTTCACTTCTTCTTCTTCCCTTCGCACGGACAGCGGCAGACGGAGTAGCGAGGGGGGGGCCTCCCCTCCTCTTCTTCTTCTCTTCTTCTCTTCCTCTTCTTCTCTTCACGCGGACGGCGATGGACGGAGTAGCCGGGGGGGGAACCTCCTCCCCTCCTCTTCTTCTTTTCTTCTTCTCTTCTTCTTCTTCTCTTCTCCTCTTCTCTTCTCTCCGGGTGTGGGTGTATCTGTTGCCCTCTTCTCTCTCTCTCCCCGTTTGCAGCGACGAAGAGGGGTCTTATACCCCCGCCACGGCGAGCGTCCTAAGGCCGGAACGATTCGACGGGTATTGAATGGGGGTTGACCCCATTGTCCTGGGTGGCAGGGGGATAGGCAGCGTGGCCCTCTCCCCAGGCGACACCTCGGACGGCCCACTGCGCGCCAAGGATCCGTAGGGCATGGGCTCCATTGAAGATGCTTCACGCTATGCCGCTGGCGGGCTGAACAAGCGTGCCGCGGGGGAGCCAAAAGGGTGTACCGCTGGGGGCCCGAATGGGCGTGCCGCTGAAAGTCCATGGGGCGTGCCGCTGAGGCCAGGGGATGTGCCGCTGAGGGGCCAAACGGGCATGCCGCTGAAGGCTTTGTGAGCGTGCCGCTGAATGGCCTGAAGGGTGTGCCGCTGAACACCCTGGGGGCCGTGCCGCTGAAGCCCAGGCTGGGCGTGGTGCTGAAGGCCCAAAGGGAGTGCCGCTGAAGGCCCAAAGGGCGTGCCGCTGAAGGCCAAAGGGCGTGCCGCTGAAGGCTTAAGGGCGTGCCGCTGAAGGCCAAAGGGCTGTGCCGCTGAAGCCCCTCCTGGGGTGTGCCGCTGAGGCTTGACTTGGGCCCGTTTTGAGCACGCGTTATGATTCGTTTGATTTTCTTCGGGGGCCGCGGATTGTGAGCTTCCCGGGGGTTGGTTTCTCTTTGCTGTCGTGGCTCCGGGGACGGCTCCACGGTAGTGTGCATATGTGGGGGCGTCTGGATGACCAATCTCTCCGGGGGTTCTTCACTCGGCGCCGTTGTTGATGCTGGGCCGAGCAGGGTGTTTGGTGTGCAATTTTTTGGTGTCCACACCCCTAAATCCAGGAAGAGGTCACCAGACACGATCAGCACTCTAGTGGAACCTGCATAGTCCCAGTAAACACCAAAGGGAGTGAGCAATACATGTAAGACTTCCTTCGATAGATAAGGTGAAAAACCTGAGAAAAAGGAAAACAAGTCTTGGCTCCTTACCTGGAGCAAGCCCAGCAATCCCTGTGGCATCATCTACCGGGGTCAGGGAGGGCAACCGCTCCTCCGCCTCGATAGCATCACCTGCCAGGGTCGGAGAGGGCAGTGACTCCTCCACCATCCGGTCATCCCCGGCAAGCACGGGTGGGATAGGGGGCACCTCCTGCCCGCCCTCGTTAGGAGCCTACGAATGCCCCTCTCCAGGATCTGATGCTGCGGGCAACCCAAGAACGTCATCACTCTGCCATAAAGAGTAGACAATTAACAAATAGGGACGAAAAGAACCACCATATACCTCCAGAAGTGGTGGGGTTGGAACCTCCCTACTAGCAGAGACCCCGGAGGACGAAGAGCTCAAGCTCGAACTCTCCTCCGTCTCCATCTCCAAGGTTTCGTCATCTGGAGAGCTCGACGAAGCCCCTGACGAACTCCCGGAGGTGGCCGAACTGGAAGCTCCTGCAAGCCAACAAAGCAAACAAGGTCACTACAAGACCCAGGTTTATATAAGGGCGGCTCTCCAGCTAAGAGTTGCGAACATGAAACTCACCGGCCGGAGCACTCCCTTCCGAAACCTTCTCATTATCGACGATCTCCTCATCGCCCTCAACTGGAGCCACTCCCATGGGCCCCTCTTCTACCACCTCAGCCCTATCACGGGGTAGCTCACCTTCTTCTAGAGGCGAAGGAGCACCTGTAAACAATGCTAACAGGATCTCAGCACTAGAAGACAATCAACACAAAGGGCTTAACAGAAACGATTAAGTCCCTAGCTACATACCTGAGGGTCCCATGCTCGAAGACCCGACTAGCCCCACAGTACAGGCTGACACCATAGCTGGTAGGGAAACATAGCTCACCCCCGCCAACAGCTGTGGTAACAGGCTAGACGCTCCTTCAGTCGCGGACGGCATCGCAGCACTCCTCCCTTCAGGCTCCCCCTCAAAGGAGGGAAGGGACACTGATGGGCCAGCACGGACCAGCTCCTGAATCATCTCCAGAGTGGCGGTTGGATCCTCACCTGGCAAGTAGCGACATAAAATCAGTCAGCGTCTGCAGCCCAGCGATTGTACAACACGAGGGCAATCCCTTCTATAGTTGTTCAATACTTACCCGAGCCATCTTGGGTCGCTGCGGGCTCCTGCCTGTCAACAGATGGGGGCACCTCGCCTCTCACCTCGGAGGGAGCTGCGGCCTCTGATCCCCCGGCCACCTCTGCATAACACCAGCAACTATGTCAACTTCCAGAATCAAGTACAACCATAAACACAACATGCTCGGTCTCAGAATTATTTACCTGGATGGGCATCCTTTGAAACCTTCCATGACTCAAAATCGGGAAAGGTCTCAACAATGGGGGCGGTTTCATCCATCAGACGAAGGAGCCCCTCCATATCTATCTCTCAATCAACCCCGTCATCAGGTGGTGGGTCGATCTCCTGGGGTGGCGAGAAGGTTGCGTCAGCCCCGGCCTCCAGTGGCACTATAAGAAGCAAATCCAATTACACAAGGTTAGCCGATCATAAAGGCTGAATCAATATAAAGCAAGCAGGCGGATATAGCACTTACTCAGAGTCGGTTCCGCCTCGATGTGTTCCCTGGCAGTGGGTCCCCGAGAGGACTCGTCGGCCTCCCTGACTCTGGTCTCTACTAGGGGGCGTTTCCGCCGGGGCTGGAGGGCCCCGTCACGTGGAGGGGTAATCCCTGTCCGCCACAGAGCCTACCAATAAACACAACCACATAAGATGCCTCAGCCATGTACCCTAGAAAACAACAGAGCGGGGGCAACAGATTAACGAAGAGGTCCTACTTGAAGCCACCAAGGGGGTCTGCGGTAGAGGAACCAACTGCTCCGGCTTCAAGCCTACGACCCGTGCAGCCTTCGCGACCACCTCCTTCACATCCCTCAGGGTGTAGGCGCATGCACTCAATAAGGGGCACGAGCTCTACGGGTCCAGCCGACCCGATCGCATGGGCGATATGACTCCTCCAGTTGTCGATCGTCGTGTCTATAAAACTCCCCTCAAGGAGCACTCGGTCCAGTGAGCCCCTCTGCTCGAACCTACAGTTAGCCAGGAACTGGGTCCACCAAGTCCTCGGTGCACCGGGTCGAGGCGCCCCAGCTCTAGTACGTCCAAGCGTCAGCTGCGCCTGCCTGAGGGGCTTTAGTGCCCCGTTGCCTGCTCCGCCCTACAGACAGTGTGCCCCGGCCCCCCGGGGGTGCCTACTGTGCTAGCCGCTCCACTTCTCGGCGGATCCGAGAGAAGCGAGTCTGCAGGTACCAGTCGTCTAGTGCGATGAGGGGCAGATCCTCCCTCAAGAGACGGGCCTCCTTGGCTTTTTGGATCACTGAGGCCTTCTGCCGATACTGGTGACTGTGCTCGAACCACCACCTGGCATAGTGGACGTCGAACCGTCCCCTGCGTCTAGGCACAGGCATCGGCAGTCGCTCCAGCTCCCGACGACCGTAGAAGTCCCACCACGTCGTAGCTAGAAAATGTGTGTCCCGACCTCTGTACTGTCGACCCGCCAAAGGGAACTCCTGGTTCGGCAGGATTCCCTGGTCATACCCGAAGTTCCGAGCCAACCTGTGCGGGTAGTACGTCTCTAGGAAGCTCGTCACGGACCGGTGTAGAGGCAGCATCGCTGGCTGGGTGCTCATCACCCACTCTGTGTACAATGCCGCGTTTGGCTCCTGCTGGTAAGGAAGGGCACAGGCCGCCCCGCCATTCAAAGGCACCAGAATCAGGTGGGAGTCCCTGGTGGAACCATCAAAGGGAATCCCATCCTTGCCCCGGCTGGGCAAGTAGCACAAGACTCTCCTGGCTTCCTCCAATTGTACAACTGCGTCCCCGTCCGGCTGCCCAGTGAAGCTAAATAACAATGGTGCTGCCTGGTTCGCAACGGACCCGTGAGACCAACCGTGGAAATAGTAGACCAGCCCACACACTAAGGTAGTGGGTCAGCAGAAGCAGACTCCGCTCACGTGGCGCCGGGAGCGCTGCCAGTACCCCCAGCCCCTGGTAAACATTGGCTGGAGCCGCCGGGGCCAAGGCCAGCCTTCATCCCTCCGCCAGTTGGCACGCAAGCCACAGTAACTCCACCCTCAACTAGCCGTCTTCCCCGTGGGGAACCACGAACGTCACCAACCAGTATGCCAAGTACGCAGCCAGGTGGGTCACGTCTGGCAGTCTATGGGGGTTCTACCCCTCCTGTGGCGCAAAGATGTACCTCTTGTATGTCCGGAAGCGCAGCTCCAACTCTGTGTACTCCTCCCAGGGAGTCTGGTCTCTCGCAAACTCTTGATAAAAGTAGAAGGGTCCGTTGTAGAAGTGGCGAACCCACGCGTTCAGCGGCACCCTGGGAGTCTACGCTGCTCTCTCTCTCTCCTGGCCAGGGCTAAGTTCCTCCAAGACTTCAGTAAATACCGATAGCGGTAAGAAACCTGGTATCTTCCATGCCCATCAGTGTGGCTGCGATGGAGGTCATCCAACACTACCTCCTCGTACCCCTCGCCATTGGTCGGCAACCCGGAGATCCTGTATAGAGACCACAAGTCTAACGAGGTCTCTCCCTCGGCCGTTGCCACAGTATTCCACCTGCGGTTGAAGCGCTCTGTCAACGCCTGTAGAAGCCCCGTGTAGCAGGGATACCCATGTTAGTCTGTAGAGACTAGATGCAATGGTGCATTCACGGATTCAAGGGGGGTGAATGAATCCCCCTATAAAAACTTGCCCAATTAAAAACTATAACTAGTCAAAGTGCGGAGTTACAACACTCAGATGGCTCAAACAGAATCACTGTTCTGAAAAGACTCACACTTGAACACTTAACGTGGACAAAAGGATGAAACACTTAATCACTTAGTGGATGCAGAAAACTCTGAATAAATTAGATGTAGCGAACCTAATCATACATCTATCGTGAACTAGCAAGCAATCAATCAACTGCACAAAGAGTTTTTAGGTGGTTCGATCCTGCAGACCTACATCCACCCCACACTCCAACCAGAGTGTGGCTTACTGCCGCCAAATAGCTTGAAACCACTGGGCGTCACAGCTTGCCTACACATGCTGCCTAACAGCTTGAACCAGAGGAACACACTCCTCTCTTCCTCCACCCAAGAGGGCAATCACTAGCAACACCCAATCACTAGCAACCAGAGACCGAAGTCTCTCTTCCTCCAAATCAGAGGGAACCCACAAGTGACAACCTGTCACTTGCAACCGGAGACACCCAGTCTCCCTTCCTCTGAAACCCAGAGGGAAAGCACAAGTGACACCAAGTCACTTGCAACCGGAGACACTAAGTCTCCCTTCTCCTGAGTCCACAGGAGGAACCCCGATCCCAAACAATGGAAACGGAAAGCACTAAAGATATGGAAAAGAACAAATAAAAGGACAAAAGAAAAAACCAAACAGAATATAGCTCCAATGAGCTTGATGGCTCTGGATTTGATCCACGAGGCCAATCTTGAAACAGATGTTCAATGTGCTTCAGCCGCTTCTTCACTGTCGCTCCTCTCTTCTCTACACTCTCTTCCTCTTTCTTTCTTCTTCTTCTCTCAGTATCCTCTCTCGCTCTCCTGGCGACTCCTTCTTTTTCTTCTTCTGCTGGCTCTCTCTTTTCTTCTCTCGATCTTACACTCTCTCTCTTCCACTTCTTCTACTTCTTTTTCTCTTACGCTCTGTTCTTTTTCTATCTCTCCTCAGATCTCGTCAGTTTGTATTCTTCTATCTTCTTCTATCCCACTCTTTCTGTCCGTCTACTCTTTCTATCTTCTCTTAACTCTCTTCTTCTCTGTTAAGCCATTTTCTTCCAGTCTTCGATCCCCTTTTATAGCCAGATGATGGGCGCGTGGGTATCACATTTCCCGCCCAACTTTCAAGCAGATCTGATCCACTTTGTTTCCTCGTGTCAGAATTGAGGTGCTGTCGCAGTCCACGTGGCTGGATCATTTGTTCTGGACCTTGCCTTGGATCACGAGCCATTGACTTGGTGCTTTACATAACATGTGTAGTTTGCTCAGTAAGTGTTCGACCATGTAACTCACCTGGCAGGAACATAGTCATAAGTGTTATCCCTTTGAAAAATAAGCACTGACCATGTGCACAAATCTAAACAATGAAGTGCATAGACTTCCTAATGCATCATGCGCAGACTTATATAGTCGTTGCAGAAAACATGAACAGACTTCATATAGTCATGTGCAAACATACACAGACTATGTATGCGTGAGATGAGCAACGCACACAGACCTTAGATAGCATATAACAGAACGTGCATAGTCAAATTAGCAAGATATGCACAGACATCAGGTAACGTGCAACAAATTATGGATAGACCATGAGTGTGCAACAGAAAGAAGTGTGCACTGACCTTGTATCACACAAGTAAAGAATGTGCAAGAATCTTGATAACATAAAGGAAACATGCATGGACTCTAAATGACATGCACTGACTTTAGACAAGATAACACAGGGTGTGCACCGACATGAGTAGCACAAATAAAGACTTGCACCGACCGTGAATAATACACAAGCTGTAACTGCACCGACCTTGTGTATGAGCAGCCAAAGGTATGCACCTACTTGGCGCGTGCAAAACATAACCTGCACAGACTTTACTTTATGCAAACCAAACAATTGCACAGACCTTACCTACGTGTAATGACTAAAGTTGCACCAATCCTATGCCAGCCTGATGCAAAGATTGCACCGACCTGAATAGTGAAGTGCACAGACTTGCACCGAGTTTGAAAATGCAAACCAGGCAATGCACCGACCCTTGTGTGTGCACGGATTTAAACATTGAAGTACACAAACCTTTATACCGAACTTGAATCTGCACAGACTTTAGCATCAACATGCACCGAGTTACATGAGTAGAGCAGTCAAGTGTGCACTGACCTTTGTGAAGGTATGAACAGTAATAGCATTGATCTCTTCCATATGAAGGACAAAGCATACATTGACCTTGTATCATACAAGGCAAATGTGCACCGAGATAAGCAACAAAACATGTGCAACGGATTGAACAGTATTTGACAGATATGTGTGTGCACTGTTCTCTTCATCCTTCATCAGACCATGAAACCATGCAGCAACCACATATGATATTAATGCACAGATGAAGCATAATGTTTGACATCATCAAAACCACAGGGGTACAACAATCTCCCCCTTTTTGATGATGGCAACATTATAAACACTATGAGTCAAAGACAACATTCTAACTCCAAACTATTCTCCCCCTTTAACTTCATCAAAAAGGAAATAATATTTTGAGAGATTTAGTAGATAGAGATCCAAAACATGCAAGACTCCAAACCATTCTCCCCCTTTGTTCCAAAAAGAATGAAAGTGATATACAGAGGGACTCACAGAATCCTAATCCCCTTGAAAATGTGAGATAAGTGGAAGTGGGGATAGGAAGATGACAACTAACCAGACTAATCTCCCCCTTAATACTAGAAAGATAATGATGATGCAATATCCCCTATTTGACAGAATAGAGGAATTGGAGTGAAAATTGTCATCAGACAATCAGATTCAAATCTGATATCAATTGATGTGGAAAGAGATATCAACAAAGGCACATGATCAGTCATAGAAGGGTTTCAACAACAATTAGAAATTGAGCATGGAATGATCAAGAACAGTGAGCAGCAAATTCAATAGGAATTTCAAGAACATTGAAATTGAGCAGAAAGTTGACTGAATTGCCAATGAATAGATGAGGTGGAAGGATTTTCAATAGGATACTAAATTCATAAATCTTAATAACCAAATTTTAGACTCTTCTATTATAAGAGATTATGAATGAGTCTAAACTGACCAGCATGGTTTAAGCATACTGTATACAGAGTTTGTCAATGAAATTCAATACTCATATCTGAAATCAAGTTTTAATAAAGATGAACCAATTGCACATATGATATTCTTGTTTAACCTCCTTCTATCTTACTTATTCAAATTCAATGACTCCTTTGAGAGTTACACAAGATAGTATTGAGATTAAACAAATATGAGTGTATCTGAACTTGTCTTTGATTACACTAATTTTTCAGATTTTTCGTTTGATTAGTACACTATTTTTCCTGAACAATTTTGGTTGATCAACACCTTTCTACATGAGGCACAACACGTCTTAGGTGACGTGACCCAGTTACTCAGTGTGATAACTGTATTGCTTCTCAATCATGAGAACAGAGTTGGCAATAGAAATGTCTTTGTACTTGAGGAGACACCTTGATTAGAGGCAGGAATCCCCAATTACTGAACACGACCATGCCATTGCTCTGCCAGATTTTTAATCATTTTTACAGCAGAGGTAACTATGGCACTTCATGACATGGGTTTACTCCACTTCTTTGATAGAGGACTCAATTTCTCTGTGTCTAAAGTCATTGCTCTGACCAAGATTTCTTTCAAATATTTTTCAGATTCTTCAGACATTTCTCAGTACATTGTAATGTTTAAGAATAATACTTACCACATGTATCTTAACCAAAGAAAGCCATATTTTTGAGAATTCAGATTTCAGAAGGTTTTACATGAAATTACATGAGACAATTGGTTAAGATTTATTAAAATAATGATTCATATACTTTCAAGTCTTTTACACACAAACTTAATGAATTCATTAGACTTAAATTAATTTGATTCATCAGACATTCTTAAACCATTATAATAGAAGATTCTTCTTTTTGAAAGATGTTAGATTTATGATTAGGGTACACCAATTGAAATCTTTCCAGATTCAGATAGATCAACACATTCAGTGGCATCCAATCAATAGTAGCAACATGAAATTTTGTTTAGAGAGCAGTTGAAGACATTATCAAGCATGCATGGAAGGTGAGAAAATTTAAACACATGCTTATGCGCCAGACTGATTTTCAGGAGGCAATGAGTTTACAAGGATACATCACAAGAATAATTCAGTTCAGAACCTAATAGCTGAGTCTGGAGTTCAGTCAGACCAGCTTGATAAAAGTGACAGGGATGAATTCAAGTGAGGCTTTCCTTCAACAAATTGAGGAGTAGCAGACAGAGACTCCAGATTCAAGGCAAGTGGAATACTGATAATGACAACAGAGATTAACTGTAGTCAATTTGATGTGAACCGCTAACACTCAAGAGTGGGAGAATGATTTAAATGGCTAGACAGGAAGAGTTCAGTTTGTGAAAGACCTATAAGATTAGAATGCTCCCCCTAACAAGATGCAGTGAGTCACTTCTTTTTGGATTTTTCAAAATTAGCAACATGCAGTGTGATTCACTATATGTATGCATATGCAATGATTTTCCTAAAAATATTACATGAATATGAACATGAGTGGCATGACCATCATGCTGGGACAGCCAACCTCCCCCTGACTATAGGCAATAAAATCCAGAATTCTAAATGCCACAAACACATGACCATTTATGCATCTACTCCCCTTGACTAAATGCATTATATGCAATGAAGACTGAATGCTTGGTTTTGTGATCTATGCTCATGAAAAAGACATGCAATTACAACCTGAGATGGACTACAATAGACTTCATGTGCATTTCAGATTTTTCAAAGAATTTCAATTAGAGGATGCACAGATGAATTTTGTTATGCAAGAAAAGATTCAAATTGAGCAGTGCAGATGACACACAAGAATGCAAGTATGTATGCTTAACTATTTATGCAAACATCTAAATCAAAAATTTCAGATGACACAATTCAGATTTTCAAAAAATAGCATTCAATTCACTCTCAGCTTAAAGTATGCACAGACTCTTCAGCAAAGGCATTTGATAACCTATGAGAGACAAATCAAATTTAGATATGAGCTTATATGCATGAAATACACCTGATTGACAGAAATTTTCTAAGTTAGAAGATCGAACCTGTCAAGTGCAAAGATGGGGTTTTACCAAACTTGGGTGCCTTGGCTTATACAACCCCTTGTTTATTCATCTCCAAGGCACACATGCAACAAACACATTATTTTGGTGCAGCAGATACCTAAGAGGTCTTGGGTCTTGCAGAGTCAGTGACACCTTTGACTGGACCTTTGACTGGTGCTCTCATCATTTTCTTGGCCATAGAATCATCAAAACTCATTAGAAATCATTCAGACATAGGGTGTCCTAATTGACCACAATAATGACAAGAGATAACATACTTTTTGTTCCTTTTATTATGCACATTAACATGATCATGGAGTCTGTGTGATGTGACACAACCTCGGACCTAATGCAAGCAAGCACAATCGCATTCAAATGGGCCGAATTGGGCCACCGCTCTATCGACACTCACCCAAGCCCGGGGTAACTTGGCAATGCCAAGGTGAGGTTGTGGGGTTGGGCCCTTGCTGGTAGAGGGCCAGCAAGGCCAAGATGGGATTCCCAATGGGTATGGATGCCCAATTCAAGGGGGCCGACAAAGTGCCAAAGGCACCGGATGTACTTCTCCCACGGTGATCACTCAAGACAACGGGGCTTGAGGACCGGGCTCTCACTCGCATAACCAGCGGAATTAAGAACAAATATTGAATGACAAGCACTAAATGGAGTGAAGGTTTGAGCACTTACTTGACCGGTTTGAAGAAACCGGTCCCGGTCGGAGACGAGGGCGAGCGGGGAGGCGGGTGGATCCCCACACGCCGCGCCGGGGTAGCTTGACCTGCCCAAACAAGTTACAACACTACACCTCTTACAGGAGGGGGATCTTGGGGTGGGGGTTAAGGGATATTACAACCAAAATTACCTCCGCACAGGGAGGGGCCTTCAGCCGGCCAAGCGGGGAGGGGAAACTATGGTTAAAAGCATGGAACGATGAAGTCACCGGTTCTGCCTGCTCTCTCCGAACAGGGACAGGTAGATGGTGTTGCTACTGTAGAACTCGCTCAGGAATTTCGCTGATGATGAGACTGGTGAGAAACTCTTTGTAGCTAGGAAGGGAATGTCTCAGAATTTCTTCAATTTCTTCTGGAGCCGCTGCTGACCAGGATGGAGGTTTGAACAAAGCTTCAGATTCTCGGACCTGCAGTTGCAGACTTCTAACAGCAGATTGCAGAGAACGCCCTGGCAGCTCCCGACCTCGGAATCAAGCGCCGTCAGAGTCGTTGGAATCGTGAACGAGTCCTCTTCGCAGCAAAACTGACAGGGAAGCTAACCGATGTCGGAGAAGACTAAGGGATGCAGAACAATGGCGACTGGTCGGTGCAGACTATGAGTAGCAGATCTGCATAGCTGAGGGAGAAAAATGAGAACTCTGGATCACGAATGCCGAATGAAGTTCTGTTTCTTGATTCTAGAAGTAGACTGGGCGATGAAGAACTTTGTAGAATAACTCATGGACTGATTCCTACGGGGTTCGTCGTGGCAGAGCTTCTATTCTGGCTCAGGTCCTCAACCGAGGCAGAACTGCGCAGTTGTGGGAGAATGGACCTCCTGGACGGCTCGAAGATCAGAAGAAGATGAAACCACTTCTGTTGTGAAGGAGACTAGTAGACGCTTCCGACGATGGCTCTTGGGTCTTCAAACTCGTCCGGAGGAAGTCGTGGTGGCCGCTGCAAGTGGCTGGTTCATCTGCAACCTCTGGACAGCAAACTGCAACTTCGAAGTAGCTTCCAATGACCAAGAAAGAAGAAGGGGAAGGGGGTAGATGAGTGTGGGAGTGACCCCTGGTTGTAAGGGGGTCTTGGAGGGGGTGTTCTAAGGTGTGGGAGGTGGAGAATAAGGTCTGGAAGATGGTCCAATAGATGGTGGTAGTGGGGGCTGCGAATTTGGTTGGAATGGAGAGAGGGAAAGGATATTCGAAAATAGGTTTAAGGGTGGGGTTAATTTTTTGTCTTGGGAATGGGGGGGTTGTGTTGGGGAAGGGAAGGGGTGCTTGGGGTAGTGGGAAGGGTGCTTGGGAAAGTGGGAGGGATAGTTGGGGGTTGGATGGTGAGGAGAGGATTGGTGGAGGGGGTCTTGGGAAGGGGTGGAGTATTGATGAGGGTTGTGGGGAATGGGAAGAGGCTTAAATGGGGTAGGTGGGGAGTGGAGGTGGTTGGGAAGAGAGGAGAGAGAAGAAGATTCGAATTTGGGTGTTGAGGAGAGAGAAAGTGGAGTGAAAAAGAGAGATTAAGAGAGGGAAGGGTGGGGAATCTCTCCCCTAGGATTTCTCACCCAAAAAAATGGAATCTCTCCACTAGATAAGAAGTGTAAACTCTCAAAATGGCAAGTTTTTTCATTCATTGATTCATTAAGTTGAAATAGGGGGAATAGGGTCCTATATATAGGAAACCCACATTTCTACAAAAGTCCCTGACAATTAACTTAATGACAAATAACCGAGGGGGTAGGGGAGAGCCCTTGGGCCAAGCCCAATGAGTTGGGCCCAATAGCTAACTAGACAACCAAATGACACTCAAACTTAGGGAAATGAACACAAGACCTAGGAACATGACTCAAATAAAAGGGAAAATACATCAAATGACTCAAATAAAAATTACATAGGACTCAAAATTAAATGACTAGGCCATGACGGATGCAACCGGGACGCGGAGATGAGCTGTGAACGTGGGCATGGGAGGTGATGTCCCCATCATACTCCCGGGCTGCGGAGAACTCGACTCTGTCGAGTAAGTGTCCTTCCCTCCTTGGAGGGTGTAGAAGTGGTACTGCCCTCAAGTCTTCCGAACGAGACCAATCCATCCACCTGCCGAGATAGCGCTCGTATACCTTGCTCCTGGTGGTAGTGACCTGTTCATCCAATATTTGTTCAATGCGCTCACGCTGGGCTCTCCAGGCTGGTGGACTCTCCTCACGGGTGGGTGCTCTCTCAATGGAGGGAATAGGCTCAATATCCTCACTAGGTACCACCGTGGGTCCCTTGTATGGCACTAGGTCGGCGACACTGAATGTGGGACTTATCCCATATTCCTCGGGGAGATCTAACTCATAGGCATTTGCACCAATGCACCTCAGGACCTGGAAGGGACCAGCCCCACGTGGCCTCAATTTGGAGATGGCTCCCGGGAGAGCCTCTCCGTCCTTACCATCACAAAGTCACCCTCATGGAATTCTTGGTGACGTCGATGAGAGTCGGCTCGCCTTTTATAAGTCACATTCTTCTTGCTAATGTGCTTGCGGATCTCTTTATGCAATGTTGTGAATGCAGACATTCTAGGGGTGATGGGTGGACCTGGACAACCAAAAGTAGACCTATCGTGTAATGATGCAGTGTAGACTTTGGTTAGCCTAGGGGGGCCGAGGCACCCGTAGGTGGCCCTATCATGCAAATTGGTGATAAATATTGGGGGACCCGGACATCCGTAGATGCCTTTGACATGCTTAAGACCCATGATGAATGAAGGTGGACCATGACATCCGAATATGGACCACTCATACTTTCTACTTGACATGTGGGTGATATGAATGAATGGACCCAACATAGTGTTCATGCCAAGGGGTATGGTAAGCCTAGACACATGCATGCTTTTCCCAAAGGTGACTTCCATGTGTATAGGTGTGGGACAACCTTTGAACTCCCATTGGAAAGGATCGAATGGATCTAAGAAGGTGGTCATCATGGGGTGGGGCACAACCTTATTACCTAGGGATATGTGGCCCAAGGTCATGGCTCCCAAGGTGTAACCCGCGTCATGGATGAGGTGGGTTTGGCCCAATATGGTGGGTGAGGGTAGGAAAGGGTGGGTGGTGGGTAAGATGGTTGGGTCATATGAGTCCCTTGACTCTCATTGGAATGGATCATATGGATCATAAAATGGGTCACCTAGGGGGAAGAACTCCATGTCCTCAAGATCCTTAAAAGGTGCTAAGTCATCCTTCTCCATGATAGTTGGGCCAATGTTCTTGACAAGTGGGTCGGCCATAAGTGGAGGGCTTGGCTTTCTACCCGAGATAAGAAGCTCTAAATCGAGGAGAAGGTTGGGCTCATCAGGTGTAGGGAGGAATAGAAGGAGGTCGCTAGTGTAGCAACCAATGGTGCAAACCGAGGTGACAGACCCTATGCATAGGTGTAGGAGGCTAAGGCTCCTAGGTTGTTCGACCATAGGGGTCAACATGCTAGTCATCTCTAATTGCCATGCTATGCCCTTGAGAAGGTCCTCTAAGGTTTCCACTTGGTAGGATGTTTGGATTATGATGTGATAGGAAGAGATGTGCACTATGGGAAGGTTTTCCTTTATGGGAAGGCAATCGTGGGCCGTGATCTCTCTTATTGGGCTCTTCTTTAGCCAACTAATAAGGGACTCTTCCAAGATGAATTCGACCTTATCTAGAGGGGGTGGTGGAGGGTGAAGATCCTCGTGCGAGGCTTCCTCTTCAATTGGGACATGGGTGCTCTCCATGGAGGGGATAGGTTCCCGAGAGGTATTTGTCTTCATGTGGTAAAGTGGGTGGACTACTTCTTCCAAAGCTAATGGATTGGGAAGGTTCTTTGATGGTGGGGTGATGATGGCCGGAGTATGGTGCACCCGGGGTGGTGAACAAGGGCGGGATTCCCGCAGGTGGGAGAATACAAGGTTGTTGAATTTAAAGGTTCCCGAAAGGTGTGGCGAATGCACTAGGCAAGTCCGACGTGTTGGGTCGATGTCGGCATTCCTTTCATCTAACCATTTCTTACCTAGGATTATACATGGACCCGTCAATGTTCCCTTTTGACACCAAGCCCCATCCAAATACTTAGTCTTCCCGAACCATTTATGGAATTCAATAAAGACTTGGTCTCCATTGTGCACAATTTGTCCGGTCCTACAAAGAGAGGTAATGATATCGGGGGACACCCAATTTTTAGATTCTAGGTCAATGAAATCAATTTCTACAGGCTCTCCATTAGGTAAGCATGCATGGGATATGATTGGGAGAGGGGCCATGTGACCCAAGACTCAATGTTAACAATGATGGGTTGACAATGCACGGTTCGGATAAGAATGCAAGCATGCCCTAGGACTTGACTTGTAGAGACAAGTCAATGACTTGCTCTGATACTAATTGATGTGACACAACCTCAGACCTAATGCAAGCAAGCACAATCGCATTCAAATGGGCCGAATTGGGCCACCGCTCTATCGACACTCACCCAAGCCCGGGGTAACTTGGCAATGCCAAGGTGAGGTTGTGGGGTTGGGCCCTTGCTGGTAGAGGGCCAGCAAGGCCAAGATGGGATTCCCAATGGGTATGGATGCCCAATTCAAGGGGGCCGACAAAGTGCCAAAGGCACCGGATGTACTTCTCCCACGGTGATCACTCAAGACAACGGGGCTTGAGGACCGGGCTCTCACTCGCATAACCAGCGGAATTAAGAAAAAATATTGAATGACAAGCACTAAATGGAGTGAAGGTTTGAGCACTTACTCGACCGGTTTGAAGAAACCGGTCCCGGTCGGAGACGAGGGCGAGCGGGGAGGCGGGTGGATCCCCACACGCCGCGCCGGGGTAGCTTGACCTGCCCAAACAAGTTACAACACTACACCTCTCACAGGAGGGGGATCTTGGGGTGGGGGTTAAGGGATATTACAACCAAAATTACCTCCGCACAGGGAGGGGCCTTCAGCCGGCCAAGCGGGGAGGGGAAACTATGGTTAAAAGCATGGAACGATGAAGTCACCGGTTCTGCCTGCTCTCTCCGAACAGGGACAGGTAGATGGTGTTGCTACTGTAGAACTCGCTCAGGAATTTCGCTGATGATGAGACTGGTGAGAAACTCTTTGTAGCTAGGAAGGGAATGTCTCAGAATTTCTTCAATTTCTTCTGGAGCCGCTGCTGACCAGGATGGAGGTTTGAACAAAGCTTCAGATTCTCGGACCTGCAGTTGCAGACTTCTAACAGCAGATTGCAGAGAACGCCCTGGCAGCTCCCGACCTCGGAATCAAGCGCCGTCAGAGTCGTTGGAATCGTGAACGAGTCCTCTTCGCAGCAAAACTAACAGGGAAGCTAACCGATGTCGGAGAAGACTAAGGGATGCAGAACAATGGCGACTGGTCGGTGCAGACTATGAGTAGCAGATCTGCATAGCTGAGGGAGAAAAATGAGAACTCTGGATCACGAATGCCGAATGAAGTTCTGTTTCTTGATTCTAGAAGTAGACTGGGCGATGAAGAACTTTGTAGAAGAACTCATGGACTGATTCCTACGGGGTTCGTCGTGGCAGAGCTTCTAATCTGGCTCAGGTCCTCAGCCGAGGCAGAACTGCGCAGTTGTGGGAGAATGGACCTCCTGGACGGCTCGAAGATCGGAAGAAGATGAAACCACTTCTGTTGCGAAGGAGACTGGTAGACGCTTCCGACGATGGCTCTTAGGTCTTCAAACTCGTCCGGAGGAAGTCGTGGTGGCCGCTGCAAGTGGCTGGTTCATCTGTAACCTCTGGACAGCAAACTGTAACTTCGAAGTAGCTTCCAATGACCAAGAAAGAAGAAGGGGAAGGGGGTAGATGAGTGTGGGAGTGACCCCTGGTTGTAAGGGGGTCTTGGAGGGGGTGTTCTAAGGTGTGGGAGGTGGAGAATAAGGTCTGGAAGAGGGTCCAATAGATGGTGGTAGTGGGGGCTGCGAATTTGGTTGGAATGGAGAGAGGGAAAGGATATTCGAAAATAGGTTTAAGGGTGGGGTTAATTTTTTGTCTTGGGAATGGGGGGGTTGTGTTGGGGAAGGGAAGGGGTGCTTGGGGTAGTGGGAAGGGTGCTTGGGAAAGTGGGAGGGGTAGTTGGGGGTTGGATGGTGAGGAGAGGATTGGTGGAGGGGGTCTTGGGAAGGGGTGGAGTATTGATGAGGGTTGTGGGGAATGGGAAGAGGCTTAAATGGGGTAGGTGGGGAGTGGAGATGGTTGGGAAGGGAGGAGAGAGAATAAAATTCGAATTTGGGTGTTGAGGAGAGAGAAAGTGGAGTGAAAAAGAGAGATTAAGAGAGGGAAGGGTGGGGAATCTCTCCCCTAGGATTTCTCACCCAAAAAAATGGAATCTCTCCACTAGATAAGAAGTGTAAACTCTCAAAATGGTAAGTTTTTTTCATTCATTGATTCATTAAGTTGAAATGGGGGGAATAGGGTCCTATATATAGGAAACCCATATTTCTACAAAAGTCCCTGACAATTTACTTAATGACAAATAACCGAGGGGGTAGGGCAGAGCCCTTGGGTCAAGCCCAATGAGTTGGGCCCAATAGCTAACTAGACAACCTAATGACACTCAAACTTAGGGAAATGAACACAAGACCTAGGAACATGACTCAAATAAAAGGGAAAATACATCAAATGACTCAAATAAAAATTACATAGGACTCAAAATTAAATGACTAGACCATGACGGATGCAACCGGGACGCGGAGACGAGCTGTGAACGTGGGCATGGGAGGTGATGTCCCCATCACTATGTGCATGGAAGTTTCTGTTATCTACATGAGCATTTTGTCTTTTATTTCTAGCCAGCCAGCACTCAGTAGCTTTGTGGCCTAACTTCCCATAATTGAAACATGAAATGAATTTTTCTTCAGCAACAGATTCTTTTCTCCCAAAAACTCTTTGATTTGAAGAGAAATTTACATGTTTAAAATTGATTCTTTTCCCTTGAGCATGCCAACTATCATTGGCTGTGTGGCCATGCTTTCCACATTTGAAGCACACAATGTGCCTATCTCTAGACCCAAGATTACTTCTATCAGAAACATAGTTCACAGAAAATTTATTATAATGAGTATCATTTCTATTTACAGGGAATTTAACAAATTCAGACTTGAGTTTCTTTCCCGTAACATGCCAACATTTTGCAGCGATGTGACCTATTTTCCCACAGTGAAAGCAATGGGTTTTTCTCTTCTGATCTGCGGGGTGTTTTCTATCATGAAAACTCCTAGCATGCATTTCATCATCCTTTTTCAGCACTAAACAATTATCCATGAAGTGATCATGTGTGCCACAGTAATGACATGAAACAATATTGGATTTCTCTGAAGCATGGTGTTTGATATTTGAATTTTCAGCATGCAGGTTGTTTCTTTCCTTTTTCAATGTTTTCTTTTTCACATTTTTATTTTGTGTTTGAATTTTCTGTGCAGTAAATTGAAACACAGATGGAACATGAGTTTTGTCTTGCTCAGAACTTTTTACAAACACAGTAGTCATTTTGTTTCCATCAGTCTTTTTGTTGACTGGATTGTAACCCAGTCCCTCTTTCTGAAAATTAACATTGGTTCCAAGAAGTTTATTCAGATTGTCCTCACCTTTGACAAATTTTGATAATGAGTTTTTCAGATCTTGGATTTCACAGCTCAGAGAAACAAGGTTGGCTTCATAACCAGTAATTTCAGTTTCACAAGAAATAACCTGCTGATGCAAAGCATCATTCAGACTCTTCAAGGTGGCAATTTCCTGTTTCAATCTTATTTCATGGTCAGTTTCATTTTCTTCCACGACAGATTTTCCCTTCTCAATTGACAACCATTTTTCTGCCATGACAGTATTTAAGACCATGAGCTTTTTGTTTTGTTCTTTCAAATTTTTCAGTTCTTCCTTTAGCTTCTCATTTTGTATGAGTTCGTTTATCAGAATCTGATCATCCAAGTTAACCCCTTGCTTCAGATCAACTTTTGCCTCATCCAGATTCTTTTGCAGTTCGACATTAGCCACTTTAATGGCCTCCAGTTTTTCAGACATTAACTTGTTTCCTTCATGGATTCTTTTCAATTTCTCTTCATTCTTTTCAATGTCATTCCTAAGAGTTCCATTTTTAGATCTTATGTGATTCAGTTCATATTCATGCTCTTTCAATTGTTTCTTCAATCTTTCATTTTCAGTTTTCAGATATTCCAGTGTATCATTCTCTGAACAGGCATTCATGCTATCATTCAATTTTTTATCTAGTTCAGATATTTTATTCAGAGATTCTTGATTTTCACTGTTTAGCAGATAGATTTGTTTCTTATATGTTTGAACATCAAACAAACAAGATTCATAAGATTGTTTCAGTTTTGAACAACTTTTACAAGGAGAATTTAAACTATTCTGATCAATCTTTTTCAGCTTTTTATGTTATTTTCTTAGTTTTTCATATGCTTCTAACAGATCTGCATATGCTTCCTGCCAATCATCTAAAGAGAAGTTGTCGAATGGATTTACCTGTTCATTTTCCTCTTCTTCATTTTGATCACTACTGTGATCACTCCGATTGGCCATCAAGCATTGATCATCTTTTTGCTTCGATCTCTTTTTCTTCGGGGTGCTCTCTCTCCCCTTCAATTGATCATCTTTTTCATGGCATGCAGTCTTCAGTTTGTCCACTATATCTCTTGCAGATCTGCAATCATGAAAGCAAGAGTGGAATCCCCTGTTAGCAGTTACCTTTACCATCTCAAAGGCTTTCTGGTTTCAGCACACATAGATCTATGATTATTAGTCCATTTGGACTTATACTTAGGTAGTCTATGTGGACCATGTGAAATTAGTTTCCACAGATCTAGATCGACAGTCTTAACAAACATATGCAAGTTTTTAAACCACATATTAAAATCCGTACCGTCGAAAATCGGTGGATGAGCCATGGAGGCAAACCAACAAGCAATTTCAAAATAGTATGCAGAAGACAGTGATTCACCGAAAGCTAGCAGGATCCTCTGCAGATCACTGGATCTGGAAGTTCAGAGACCCGCTCTGATACCAATTGTTAGTCTGTAGAGACTAGATGCAATGGTGCATACACGGATTTAGGGGGGGTGAATGAATCCCCCTATAAAAACTTGCCCAATTAAAAACTATAACTAGTCAAAGTACGGAGTTACAACACTCAGATGGCTCAAATAGAATCAGTGTTCTGAAAAGACTCACACTCGAACACTTAACGTGGACAAAAGGATGAAACACTTAATCACTTAGCGGATGCAGAAAACTCTGAAGAAATTAGATGTAGTGAACCTAATCATGCATCTATCGTGAACTAGCAAGCAATCAATCCACTGCACAGAGAGTTTTTAGGTGGTTCGGTCCTGCAGACCTACATCCACCCCACATTCCAACCTGAGTGTGGCTTATTGCTGCCAAACAGCTTGAAACCGCTGGGCGTCACATCTTGCCTAGACACGCTGCCTAACAGCTTGAACTAGAGGAACACACTCCTCTCTTCCTCCACCCATGAGGGCAACCACTAGCAACACCCAGTCACTAGCAACCAGAGACCGAAGTCTCTCTTCCTCCAAATCGGAGGGAACCCACAAGTGACAACCTGTCACTTGCAACCGGAGACACCCAGTCTCCCTTCCTCTAAAACCCAGAGGGAAAGCACAAGTGACACCAAGTCACTTGCAACCGGAGACACCAAGTCTCCCTTCTCCTGAGTCCACGGGAGGAACCTCGATCCCAAACAATGGAAACGGAAAGCACTAAAGATATGGAAAAGAACAAATAAAAGGACAAAAGAAAAAACCAAACAGAATATAGCTCCAATGAGCTTGATGGCTCTGGATTTGATCCACGAGGCCAATCTTGAAACAGATGTTCAATGTGCTTCAGCCGCTTCTTCATTGTCGCTCCTCTCTTCTCTACACTCTCTTCCTCTTTCTTTCTTCTTCTTCTCTCAGTATGCTCTCTTGCTCTCCTGGCGACTCCTCCTTCTTTTTCTTCTACTGTTGGCTCTCTCTTTTCTTCTCTCGATCTTACACTCTCTCTCTTCCACTTCTTCTACTTCTTTTTCTCTTACGCTCTGCTCTTTTTCTATCTCTCCTCAGATCTCATCAGTTCGTATTCTTCTATCTTCTTCTATCCCATTCTTTCTGTCTATCTACTCTTTCTGTCTTCTCTTAACTCTCTTCTTCTTTGTTAAGTCATTTTCTCCCAGTCTTCGATCCCCTTTTATAGCCAGACGATGGGCGCGTGGGTATCACGTTTCCCGCCCAACTTTCAAGCAGATCTGATCCACTTTGTTTCCTCGTGTCAGAATCGAGGTGTTGTCGCAGTCCACGTGGCTGGATCATTTACTCTGGACCTTGCCTTGGATCACGAGCCATTGACTTGGTGCTTTACGTAACATGTGTAGTTTGCTCAGTAAGTGTTCGACCATGTAACTCACCTGGCAGGAACATAGTCATAAGTGTTATCCCTTTGAAAAATAAGCACTGACCATGTGTACAGATCTAAACAATGAAGTGCACGGACTTCCTAATGCATCATGCACAGACTTATATAGTCGTTGCAGAAAACATGCACAGACTTCATATAGTCATGTGCAAACATACACAGACTATGTATGCGTTAGATGAGCAACGCACACAGACCTTAGATAGCATATAACAGAACATGCATAGTCATATTAGCAAGATATGCACAGACATCAGGTAACGTGCAGCAAAGTATGGATAGACCATGAGTGTGCAACAGAAAGAAGTGTGCACTGACCTTGTATCACACAAGTAAATAATGTGCAAGAATCTTGATAACATAAAGGAAACATGCATGGACTCTAAATGACATGCACTGACTTTAGAAAAGATAACACAGGGTGTGCACCGACATGAGTAGCACAAGTAAAGACTTGCACCGACCGTGAATAATACACAAGCTGTAACTGCACCGACCTTGTGTATGAGCATCCAAAGGTATGCACCGACTTGGCGCGTGCAAAACATATCCTGCACAGACTTTACTTTATGCAAACCAAACAATTGCACAGACCTTACCTGCGTGTAATGACTAAAGTTGCACCGATCCTTTGCCAGCCCGATGCAAAGATTGCACCGACCTGAATAGTGAAGTGCACAGACTTGCACCGAGTTTGAAAATGCAAACCAGGCAATGCACCGACCCTTGTGTGTGCACGGACTTAAACATTGAAGTACACAAACCTTTATACCGGACTTGAATCTGCACAGACTTTAGCATCAACATGCACCGAGTTACGTGAGTACAGCGGTCAAGTGTGCACCGACCTTTGTGAAGGCATGAACAGTAGTAGCATCGATCTCTTCCATATGAAGGACAAAGCATACATTGACCTTGTATCATACAAGGTAAATGTGCACCAAGATAAGCAACAAAACATGTGCAACGAATTGAATAGTATTTGACAGATATGTGTGTGCACTGTTCTCTTCATCCTTCAGCAGACCATGAAACCATGCAGCAACCACATATAATATTAATGCACAGATGAAACATAATGTTTCACATCATCAAAACCACAGGGGTACAACAACCCATACAGAGTTGTGGTCATAGCATATTTGATATCAGCTCGGTCTAGCAGCACCCGGTAGTGGTGTACTATGCCCATCAACCACTCGGTAGCTCCCTGGTGGTATCTGTGTGACGAAATCACCGCCCAGCGGCCATACCAGCTAACAGCACTCTATCGTAGAATCCCGGATAGAAGGTTGTGGTCGTCATAGCCCTCCCCAGCGTACTCCAACCCTGATGGCTCCAATGCTAACCCTGGACTGCCCTCTATCTCTGGCCGGTGGTGTCCGTGCAAATCCCATGAAGCGAGGCCCATCACTCCAACGTGAACTCCGAACTGGTCTGCTCTGCGAAAGAAGCCCACGCACTCAGCACTGGGGAACTGACATTGTCTCCAGTAGTCCCCGGAGAAACTCGGAAAGCAGTAGAGGACAATTCTGTGCAAACTGTCTCGGCCCGCTAAGATCGCCTGCTCCAGTCGGCGACGGGCTCCAGCAACCCGTGAGTCACTCTCCTCCATGCCTAGCGGGACAAAGCGCCTGATGAACTCGAACAAGTGACGGTCCATGGGGAAATCCACTGGGTAGCCGCCGCTACAATCATATGTGTAAAGCCCGCCCGCCTCCGACGCGCGCCCCAACTCCACAGCCCCAACTTCGCTGCCGCGCTCGCCAACGGGGCCCTCGGCCACAGCCGTGTGCCCCCAGTCAAGCTGCTCCACATTAGCCGCAGTGATGGCTGGCAGGCCCAAGGGGGGCATGGGCCGCTCAGTCCTCCTCACCCAGTGGTCCTCCTCCCAGACCACAGGCCTCGGTGTGAGCGACGTCACGCGGATGTTGCTGGAGAGAGGAGCGCGCGGGCTCGTTTTGCTGCGACACAGAAAGAGGGAGAGAAGTAGAGAAACCACCACGGGAGATTGCTCCGGCAGGGTATGCAGAACAGATATAACGTAATAAAATGCGGGGATTAAATGGCCATAGTGGGAAATGACTCTCCGCGACCTCGGGGGATGGGAATGGTGCAGAATTTAAATGACAGCAATTTAAACGGCCATAGCGGGAAGTGACTCGTCACGGCCTCGAAGATATGAGAATAGCACGGGATTTAAGTGACAGAAATTTAAACGGCCATAGCGGGAAGTGACTCGCCGTGGCCTCGACTATATGAGAATAGCACATGATTTAAGTGACAAAAATTTAAACAGCCATAGCGAGAAGTGACTCGCCGCGGCCTCGAAGATATGAGAATAGCACAGGATTTAAGTGACAGAAATTTAAACAGCCATAGCGAGAAGTGACTCGCCGCGGCCTCGAAGATATGATGTGATCACCAGGGGCCGGAGACCCCAAAATAAGAAGGGTGATCGCGTTTACCTCAAAAGTAGAAAATGGCGGGTTGCTTCTTCCTCCCCCTTCGGCCGGCCGACGGAGAGGGCCTTCTTTGGTTACCCTTGCAAAAGAGGAAACAGACAGATAGCAAATGAATCAGAAAAATGACAGTGTAGTATTAGTCCCTTGTGATGAAAATGGCGAGATCATGGCGAGACACGCACCTGGTTGGTGTTATTTTTAAACCCCTCTCGGACATGAGTAGGAGGAAAATACTATGATGGATGGAAAATCATGCAAACGTGCATAAAAATAGATCTCTCTTATGAAGCGAGATGACGGATGACGGGATGATGCATGCAACAGAAATGACGAAAGAGAGTGGGAGAGAATGGTTTATTGAAGATGCCGATGGCGGGATCCGGTGGAGAGTCGGCAATGCGGGGATGACGTGGAAGCACGGTGGACGGAGTTAGCCTTCCTCTCGCGAGCGCGGGCACCCGGAAAGTCGGTAGAACCTCCTCCTACAAAACCCACGGGTTAGAAAGGGGATGCGGCAGAGTCTCCCTCTCCTCTGTCGGGTCTGAAGCTCCTCCACTTTGAGTGAGGGGGTCCTCTATTTATAGGGGAATTTTTATGGGCGTGTCCTAGGTCGGGGATGCTTTCATGTTGAGGCGTCCGGTGTCCAAGATGCCTCAATCAATTTTTTATAATTTTCACGTTATTGGCGCGTCTAGGCTACTGGACGCCTCAACTAGAGGCGTCCAGGACCCCAGACGCGCCCATTTCTTCCCACCGAATCACTGTCGGAAGCCGTCAACAGTGGAGAAAGCGAGTGGTTTCAGCGCGTAACCGTGACTCTCGAAGGGCGCGTCTGATCGGCAAGACGTTGTTATATTTGGATTCTTTCGAAACGTCAAACTGAGCGGTGGAGCGGCGCTGCCCGGGTGCTAAACGTTGAGGCGTCCTGGGTCCAAGACGCCTCAAATTGAGGCGTCCCTTGCCCCAGACGCCTTCAAGAATCCCGCTAGATTGGCACCGAAAGCCGTCGACGGCGGAGAAAGTGAGTGATTTCGACATCTAACCGTTACTTCAGCAAGACGTCTTCGTGTTCGCATTCTTTCAGAACGTCAGGTTAGGAGCGGCGCCGTCTACGTGCTGTACGGTTTCCTTAGTGAGGCGGCTTTCCTCTCAGACTCGGCCAAAAGAGGCGTCACCCTCCCCTATCGAAAAGAAAATTAAAAAAAAAGTGAAAAAGACCAAAAAATAGGAAATCACTCAAGTAATTCAAAAATGTGAAAGCCACTTCGGTGCGTCATATTGTAATATGAGATTTACCCAAGGTAATGTCAGAAACGGCGTGTCTACAGCTGTCCCGCCTTGGCGTCTGCTTTGCAAGGGAGTGGCACGTAGTGGAATGGCATGGAGTGAGAGCGGACTGAAAAGTAGATGCCAGGGTGTGATGAGACACACTTTCAACATTATGGTTTGGAATCTTTTCAGAGTTTCAATGAGGCAGCCTTGAAGAAGGGCTTCCAAATTCAATAATTGTTTGGACGAAAATCAAACAAGGAAGGGGAAGATGTGCGCTCGGGCACAAATAGAAAAAAAGGGACCAACTTCTCTATGTAGAAGTACCTGGGTCGTAAACCTACAGGTTTCACCTTTGGGGAGCGGTTACCAGCCAATGTGGAAGTGATGCGGCCAAGGTGGGTCAAATGGAGTAAAAGTAAAGGAATATTTGAGGATCAGTCCAAAAAAGGGTTTCTTTAGGAAGAACAACCCAGGGCTGTCTCAAGGAAACTCGATACTCCGTTTGGAATGGAATATCTCATATTATAAGAACTTAAGCATAACGGCTTTCACAATCGAATTACTTTGAATGATCTTCTGTAATGGAATCAAAGTTCTACATGAATGCATGCTAGGTTTAAAGGAAAACTTAAAACAAACTAAAATAGAAGATAGCCAAGGATAATATTGTCAAGTTGTTAAGAATGGGTCAGGATACCAATTCGGTGAGCTGATGCTAAGCCGGGGCCCGTTTATCCACGCACCGACATACCGAACGGAACCGTCATTCCCTACACTTTTACAACTTAACGGCATATCTGCACAACCCAAATTCCTCTGAAATCATCACTATTTTTGTTGAAGGGAAACTCCAATTCCAGATTTGTTCCGGTCGTAAGGTCCTTGACATGTTCTAGTAGCGTAACTATCATATAATACAATGTATGGCATGGTAGGACCAGTCACCGAATGATGACGGGATAAGATGGGATAGTGGTGCCCATTAGTGAAACCTGCACTCATCAACTTTATTAAAAGCAGCAGAATTGCACCTCACTCATCACCACAGCACAAGGGAGATCAAGACAAAACCCCTTTTGCTAAAGTCAACAACGATAACTCATCATTGATGTGATGTGTTTGGCTTTTTAAATCCCTCTCTTCCTATAAATACTCCTCCTTGCTTAGTTCAGCCAAATGCATCAAGGAGTGAATTGAGGGTCTTGGATCTCAAGAGGAGGAAGAGAAGAATCGTGGGTTTTTTGAGATGGAAGGCGAGTCTTCCCACCCTATGAAGAGGAGCAAGCCTAGCAGCGAATTCAAATGGCTCGCCGACCTCGAAGGACATCTGAGTGAGAAGGTCCAGTCGCGTATGGTGAGTTGATTTATTTCAAATTCCCTGTACGACCTCTCTTTCACCTCCTCCCCTTTTATTTTCTTTCTTCTTTCCCAGCCGTACCCCCTCTTCCCAAGCCCGAGGAAATTCTCCAAACTGTCATGGCTTTCGAAGCTTACTTCCAACGTCTCCATCGGCATGAGGGCCATAATCACGAGGTGGCACCTTCAAGGGCTCCTGGTTCACGCCAAGCATTACGAGAAGATTCGCATGGACTGGGCGGCTATGGGTGCGCTAGTAGAGATCTGGCATCCTCAGACTCACACTTTTATTTTCCCCACTTTTGAGGCGACCATCCTTCTTGACGAGGTGGAACTTCTGCTCGGTATGAAAAGATTCAGAAGGGATGGCAGGATAAAGATCATGCCGATGTTGAAAAGGGTGACTTTCGAGGACGTCCTCGGAAGCTTCATGCCATCTGGTGCCGTTATAAATGTCCAGACTCAGAAGGGAATTAACCTGCAAAAGCTCACGAAATGGGTTATGGATGCCCTGAGAGAATTGCCAGACGATGATCGTTTGGAAGAAGTTATGAAGGGGTTCACAATCTGTTTGGGGGGTGCTCTCTTATTCCCTTCTACCGACAACATAGTGGAGGAAGACAAGTTGAGCGCCATTTGCGGAATTTGGGATGGCAAAAGGGTAGGGCATGCCATTCTTGCTTACCTCTACAGCGGCTTTACTGCTTCCAACATGGGTAAGCCTCCTTTTGGTTGCGTGCTTCTTCTGAATTGCTGGGTTGACTTACATTTCAAATTTGATCATTGTGAGGGGATGCCAACTTCCTCGAAGATCTTCCAACAAAGCCCCCTTTACCACATAGCTGATGTGTTAGGCTTTTGTGGTAATATAGTAAATCGCGGTCCATGGCTAAAGAAACGTGAAGACTAGAGGTCTCACTTCAAAACTATGACGCAAAACTTTTTCACTTGTGCACCGACATGTCTGCTTTCACGCGAACTCCTCACGAGGTCTTCCCCTAAAGCTGAACTCCAACTTATTGGTGCGACAGAGTTTGTTCTTTACAACGCCCATCGGTGCTGTATTCAAATCGGCCTTCCCAGCCATTTGTTCCCAACGTTATCTGACGTTGCTCCTCTGAGGAAGAGATAATTAGGCACGGAAGAAGATGCAAAGGAAGTGAAGGCCATCAAAGTGTCATGGAAGACGAGCATTCCGGAAAAGGTATTAGTGCATGTAGAGGAAGAACGCGAGCTGTGGAGGGCCTATGTAACCGAACTGGGGAAGTTAAGGCCCGAAACGTCTAAACCCCTGATGTAGCTCACTCTGTTGTTTTAATGAAATAAATGCTAAGTTATTGTAAGCAACGATTTTTTTAGCTAATTGGCCCCTTCCCTTTTTTTGATATTATTATTTTTTTATTATTGGACGTGTCTAAGATGCTAGACGCATCCATGTTTTTATCATTTTAATTATTTTTTCATCTTTTTCTATTTTTTTGTTTTGTTGTTGTTTTTATTTGATGCGTCTAGGCACCTGGACGCGTCAAATTGACGCGTCTTCGCGCCCAGACGTGCCAAAAGTTCAAATTTTGAAACTTAAGGCCGCCCACGGCGGCCTTTTCTTCTTCACTGTTCACAACTGACTCCATCCACCCATTCTTCCTCGATTTCGACCCTAAACGACACATTCTTTGTCCTTATGGAGCGCGGAGGCCCAAGCCAAGGTGGAGAGAAGCGGAAGCAGGTCGCTCACCGCCCGAGGAGGCCTCGGGATCATGCGGAGGAGGCTGCCATGGAGGAGGAGGCGCTTCTCTTGGCCATTGAGGGCCCCGAGGGAGCCGGTGGCGCGGGAGAGGGTGAGCATGACCCGGTAGGCCCCCTAGAACTTCCTTTTGTTGAGTTATTTTGTGATTTTCTGTGAAAAATAGGGCAAGAGATGGGGTACGGACGAGGGCGGTTTTGAAATGATGGAGGCGTCCCATTCAGTGGATGCCTCAATATTTTTATTATTTATTATTATTATTATTATTTAAATAATTTTTAGAAAATTATTAGACACGTCTGAGGGAGAAGACGCCTTTATTATTTTATTTTAATTAAATAATTCAAAAAATTATGAAGGCATCTAGGAGCCGAGACGTTTTTATAATTATTATATATAATTAACAAAATACAAAAATATAAAAGCGTCTAGACGCCTTGACGCGTCCACTAATTATTTATTATTTATTTCTCTTTTTTTAAGCGAGAAAAATATAAATTATGAAGGCGTCTAATCCTCCAGACGCTTTTACACTTTTTTATTTTTATTTTTTCTTTTATATATATATATATTGTGTTGTTCATTATTGGTGACTCTGTTTTCTTACTGATGTAATTCCTTTTCTTTTTTTGTTCTGTGGTGTGCAGGGTGTGATGAGGACCCGGATCAGCTGGTTCTTGGTGGTGGCGGCATACCGAGGGCTGCCGGACTTCCAGAGGGCCCGAGTGGACGCCATGGGGTTTAGAGTGTTTTTGCAGATCGAGCCCTTTCGGCTCGACTTGCCCCTCGTCCAGGCGTTGAGGGAGCGGTGGCACGCGTCGAGCCGAGCGTTTCTGATGCCCTGGGGGCATATGGTGCCGTCACTAGAGGATGTGGTCCGGATCACTGGACTACGGGTGGACGGGGAGGCCGTAGTGGGGTCACCTACCCTGACTACAGAGAGAGCGCCCTAGAGCTATTAGGGTTGGAGACGAGCGCGACTGACAGAGACAGCAGGACAGTCGGCCGGGCAGTCATCATGGAGGCACTCAGATTCGTCGACTCGCGTCAGCACGTTGGCGAGAGAGGAGTGGAGTTCCTGGCGCGGCTAGAGGGAGCAGCTCGGGGAGCTTTTAGCGAGGACACGATTGATCGAGAGCAGGTGGGCCTGGACCTCAGGAGGTTCCTCTTCTTCCTACTGGGCTGCCTTCTTCTGGGGACGAAGGGGGATGACATCCACTGTCATTTCCTTGGGATTCTGGCGTACCTGGACCGAGTGGGGCACTACGCGTGGGGAGCAGCCCTGCTCGCCCACTTGATTGTTGATCTTTCTCAGGGGGTAGAGAAGGAGATGACAGTCGGCGGCTTCGCGCCTTTCCTCCAGGTAAACATTTCATTTATGTATTTTACAGTGAATCCTAGTTTATGGTCATGCAATTATGTGTACTAATGATATGTGATGGATGCAGGTATGGAGTTACTACTACTTTCCGATGGGGAGAGCCAGGCAATGGAACCGGACGGTCGTACCCCTAGCGCGGCGGTGGAGGCCGGTTACGACCGTGGCTCCACACACCTACCAGCTGACGTCGCTTCGACGTGAGCTGACCGAGTACCCCGAGGCCATGGTATGAAATTTTTTTTGTATATAATTTTTGTGCATTTATTTTGTTTACAGACATGATGCATGTATGATGATGCAGGTGGTATGGAGGCCCTACCTAGGCATGGCCGATGCTGGCCAGCCTTGGGTCGTAGCGGGCCGACCTCATTTCGGGCGGGACCTGTGGGTCCACTGCCTGAACGAGATCGAGTCACTGCGACTCAGGTTGGTCATGAGGACCCTGGGGCTTAACCAGGAGTGGGTGGAGGTGGACGAGCCGAGCCATTTTGGGCGAAGACCCGGGTGTTGCACCCGAAATTGTTTCAAATTAATTTAAGAAATTGTTGCTATGCAACGTTCGACGAGAAGCACGACATATCGTCCATACCGTCGGACTACGGAGTATCTCCGTAATTCAGGGTCTCTCGACCCGACAATATTATGGTCGACATCGCAGCAAGAAGATTAGCGAGGAAGATTCATGCGTATACCGGTCAGAGTAGCCGAGCAAGTGTATCACACGGCACAGACGGGCGCAAAGGTTCCTCCCTATGCGGCGACGAATGGCCAGACAAACAAACAATGCTCCTTCCATGAGCGCGACGCTGCCACACGGTGAAGGAGCGGTCTCCACGAGATATATAACTCCGCACAGCTCTCCTCCAATCCAAGATGACAAAAAGAGGGTGAAACGGCGTCCAGAGGGGTCAAACGGCGTCCGGGAAGGTCAAATGACCCCTCGGGGTTCGAAGCACGGAGGAGGAGGGGACCGTGCGCCGCCCCGGGGACTAGCGGGGTCGCTCACGCTCCCCGAGAGCGTGCGACCCCGTTGGGACCCAGCGGGGTCACGCGCGCTCCCCGAAGCACGCGTGACCCCATCGGGGGCCCCAACGGGGTCCCGCGGGACTCCCGAGGGGCGCGCGACCTCGCTGGCCCCCCTGGCGGGGTCGCGCGACCCCGCTTAGGTCCGCCCCGCCCTCTGGGGTCCGAGCTTCCAAAAAAAAGGTTTTTAACCCCCTCAGCAGGGTCATTTAGCCCTTTTGTGTGGCTAGAGGGGTCAAAATGGCTTTTTACCACCCCACCTTGACAGAATCGGGGCAAATTCACTCATTTGACCCCTCTGGGCCCTCCCGCCTTCTATAAATAGACCTTAAGGGTCCAAGTGGAGAAGACACACACAGATCAAGTCACGTACGTACGAAGCACACTCGGAGCATCCAACACTTGGAGATTTGTTCATTTTTTCCGACCCGTGTGGGGTAAGTCCCCGGGTCTTGTACTTATGCCCCTACGGGGTATTTTTGTAATTACGCCCCTCAGTGGGCCATGTTGGCAATTATGCCCCTCGGCGGGCCGTGTTTTGTAAGTGTTTACGTCCCGAGATGACTAAGTTATGTGGTTCTATCCCTATAATGACAGAATTATAAAAATGTCCTCCCCGGGACCGTAAAAGACCAAAGTCCTATAATTTACAATTATACCCTGCAATCTTTTATAATTCGGGCTACGCCCCTACTTCCCGCATTGGTGCAGATCTTTGTACAGTCGACAATTCGCCGACAATCCTTGTACCCAGTTGAGGCTATAAATGTACTCAGTGCACTCTGCAACTTTCTTCGGGAAAATTATAAGAAACCCCCCCCCCCCCGACTTCTGGAAATTGCATGTATACCCCTCCTTCGGCCAAATTGACAGATGTGTGCCTTCTATGAAGCCCCTTGTCACTCCTTCGGTCCGGAAGTGTTGCCAGCTCAATCCGACACCTGGGTGCCACCTCAAACCTAGGTCTGCATAGGGTGTGGTAAAATTATCGAACTACCCTTTTGACCCAAAAATGGCCTCAGAGGCCTTAAAACCTTCCAGAAATGGCCTCAATGCCTTGGGGAGTCAGGAACCCGATTCTACTTCCACTCCAGCCCAGAAATTTTAGAAATACCCCTGGCCTGGAAAATTACTAAAATACCCCTGGGTTGGTAAAATTACCAAAACACCCTCGGGGTCAAGAAAATCTCTTTCTACTTCAAAAATGCCTATGGCTTCCCCCAAATCATCTTCATATTCCCAAATCCTAGGGTTTTGCCCAAACATGGACTCAGAAACCCTAACTCAATTGTTTCTATTGGTCGGTGGTAAGTGAGTGGACATTGTGAGCCCTCCAAGAGAGTTTACCCTTAACATCAGAACCCCTATAGAAGACTTTTGGGATTTCTTTGACAGTCAAACAAAGATGTTCGGACGTTAGGCCGATGTAAATCAACACTGACTACGGTCAGTGGGGAGAGGTCCAGCACTCGAACTCAAATCGTCTGATACTATGCGCACACACGGAATAACCCTCTCTATGCAGAGGAATGTCTCTTTTCAAAAAGAACATTCATTGTCTATTTTTCCTACGTGAAAATATTCCGTGTGCTCACACCGGGGCAAGGCGAAGCTCGTGGACTAGCGTACGCGCTTCGACTGGCAACAGGGCGGCGTTCCAGTGGTGTCCCATGTACAGGACAGCACCGACTATCTGCGACGGTATCGAGACACGTACGCAGGACGCCTCCACCTAGGGAGGCCAGCAGTGGTAAGTATGAAATGAGGATCTTTTTTTTGTGCAAATGCATGTGACATTAATCTATATGCTCATGAATGCAGGATGCTCGTGACGCCATCATCACTGACCAGCGGGCCCAGCTGGCAGACGACAGGCAGCAGCTGGCAGTCACTCGTCAGGAGCTGGACATCCTAGTGAGCCTACACAATGCATCACCATTTTTTTGTCACCTGGATTCCTGATGCTTAGCCTCTGACTGTCGTTTATTTCTGTGTTTCAACGTGCCCATCAAGCGGCGGCGGCCGGGATGGCTAGTGGAGTGGCCTCCAGCTCCCGGGCCCCTCCTCCGGAGGTTTCTTCTCTCCAAGAGCAGTGGGCGGGCGCGGTGGCCCGTGCTGAGGAGGCCGAGCGTGACCAGGCGACTCGGGTGAGTGTTTTCTTGACCCGGATTCCCCTTTTACGTGTTCCCTTTCCTTTACTGACTTCAAGGGGAATGTGGGCTTTTGACAGGTGGCGAGGTTCGAGATGCACTGGCTCGTGCAGTTCATGCCGAGGAGGAGCGCGACACTCGGATAGCGGAGCTGGAGGAGGACCGACGACGACGGGAGGCTGAGGAGCTTTCCCGCGATGTGCTAGAGCTGCGGATTGCCCTCGAGGTGTCGAGGAGAGAGGCGATGGGGGAGAGGGAGGACAGGAGGGCTTTAGAGGCCCAGATGACGGAGCTCCGAGTGAGTTTCGGCACGGCGGAGGAGAGGTTACGAGAGAGTGAGGAGCGGTACCAGAGGGCAAAGGACCGCGGGGCACGACTTCGTCAGTCTGGTTCCTTCTCTGTAGGCAGCTTTCTAGTCTCCTCAGCTGAGGAGCGACGCTGAGCCTTCGAGGCCGGCCAGGCACCACAGGGCGAGGCGAGCACTGCCTTACAGAGTTCGCGGAGGCGCCCTAGGGATCCTCGCCAGAGGAGAGAGGAGAGGGATGACCAGAGGGACGACCAGGAGGGTGGTGGTGAGAGTTAGAGAGTGGTTTGTACACCCACCATCCTCACTTATGATGTATATGACAGACAGTTTGTTATATGCAATGGAATAGTTCCTTTTCTATCATTCGACTATTTTCTGTGCTCGTACCTTCCCCCACACTTCTTCTTTTCTACTTACTCCCTCGTGACACATTTTACGGGATCTTACCCCAAAAATGGGGAATCACGCCTTGCGCCGAAGGCATGTCGTTTCCCCTCCCTTTTCTTTTCTTCCCCCCTTTTTTTTTTCTTTTGGGACGTCTAGGCTTGAAGATGCGTTCTAACTTTTTGAATTCAAATTTAAACCACCAGGAACCATAGGGCGGCCCTTCTCCTTCCTCACTTTGCCCACAAATAACCCCTCCTCTCGTCAAGATTTGCTCGCCTAGCTTCATCTTCTCCCACCCTTGATCTTATGGAATACGGCGGGCCGAACCGTGGTGGAGGGAAAGGGGGGCGAGGAGTTCCTCCTCCGAGGAGGGTCGTGCCGGAGCACGAAGAGGCGGGCACGGGAGAGGAAGGGCCTCTTTTGGTTGTTGAGGGGCCCGAAGGCGTGGAGGGAGGCGAGCACGACCTGGTAAGTTCCTTGATCTCCATTTCTCTAATTTATTTTGGTTCTATAGTGAACAAGTAGAGAGGGAGAAGAGGGTTCGGTGAGTGTTGTACTTGAATGATGAACGCGTCTTCGACAGGAGACGCATTTTTTTGTTGATGTAGGACGCTCCCTTTGATGTGCAGGGTATGACAAGGACCCTGGGCTTGGCCGATGAATGGGCGAGTGCGGATGAGCCGAACCGCATCTGGGGAGAGAATCGCAGCAAGGCGAAACTTGAAGACTGGCGCACAGGTTTCCTTGCTCAGTTCCATGACTAGCAGCAAGGTGTCGTGTCGGTGCAGAACAGTGCCGACTACCTGAGGCAGTGCAGGGAGAGCCATGTGGAGCATCCCCAGTTTGGGAGACCAGCAGAGGTGAAAAAGGAGCCCTTTTTTAAGGCTTAATCGATGGCTATTGTTTATTTTTTTTTTTAGCGTGCCCAGTAGGCAGCGATGTCAGGGATGGCCAGTCGGGCGCCTTCCAGCTCCCAGGTCCCTTTCTTGGAGATAACCTTCCTCCGGGAGCAACTTGCTAGTGCAATGGCTCACGCCGATAAGGCGGAGCGCGAGCTCTCAACTCGGGTGAGTGCCTGCCTTGCTTGAGTGCTAAACATTCACCGCTCTTTCACTGACCTGTGAGGTGGTTTGGTTCTGGCAGGCGTCAGAGATTCGTGATGCGCTAGCTCGGGCGGTCCGAGCTGAGGAGGAGCGTGACGCCTGGGTGGCCACTGTAGCGGAGCTGCGGTGTCATGAGGCGGAGGGACTGCCTCAAGGCATCCTCGAGCTGAGGGACTTCCTCCGAGTCGCGAGGAGAGAGGCGGAGAGGGAGAGAGTGGAGAGGGAGGAGGAGAGAGAGGAAAGAAGGGCAGATCGACGGCGGCCTTGGGATGAGAGAAGGGCCCTAGAGACCCAGGTGATGGAGCTCCAGCTAGGCCTTCGAGTTGTAGAGCAGAGGCTGAAGGACATGGAGGAGCGTTATGAGAGGGCACGAGAATTTGGCGCGCGCCTTCGCCAGTCCGGCTACCTTTTAGCAGGTAACTTCTTTGCCATGCCAAGGGAGCAGCAGCGAGCCGGTGAAGCAGAGCGGGCATTGCGGGGTGAGGAAAGTGCTGCTTCCCGGAGCTCTAGGAGGCCCCTTAGGGACCCCCCACCTTAGGGGATAGGACAGAGACGACCAGAGGGACGAGCGTGAAGGTAATGGCGGGAGTTAGCGAGTTAGCATACCCGCCTCCTCTCTTGTGATGTTCATGACAGTTTATGTAGACCTATGAATGGAGTGATTTGATTTTCTATTGTTCATTTGTTCTCTTGCGCGTTCCTTCTCCCCTATGCTTCTTCTCCTTTATACTGTTCCCATGTGATGCGCTCGATAAGACCCCGCCGTGAAACGGGGAATCGCGTCTTGTCGTGACCATTTTTCCACGAGAATCTACCATCAAAGTCAACAATGACGGCTTTTGACCCCTTCTCCCGGATGACCTTTCAACCTTCTCGGACAACTTCTACAACATGACAGGGCGTCCCTTGACTGCGTAGGGAGCGAGTCGTCACATCACATCATCCAATCAATTACTCGACATGAGCGGTGAGGTGACACATGGGACTGCAAGGAAGGTGCCCTATCACGAGGGCTATCGTTAAAGATGATGGAGGCAGTTTTGGCTAGCACTTCTCCCATTCCTAGAAATATCTCCCTTCTTCATTCTCCCAGGGGCATCGAGAGCCAATTCGAAGAGTACAAGTTTCCACGGAAAAGGAGGAACTAAGAGTTCTAAGGTTCGGGATGGAGGGCGAATCTTCCCACTCCTCAAAGAGAAGCAGGTCCAGCGGTAGCAGTTCCAGGAGACTCTCGACCTCGAAGGACACTTCAGTGAAAGGACCCAATCGCAACTTGTAAGATGAGCTTTCTCGCCCCTTCTTTAGTTCTTTCCTCCTCTTTCTCTCTTGACAAAAACCCCTTTCTCCATTTCTTGTGTATGCGCAGAACGTGACGAAATCACATATTTCATGGGAGTTAGTAGTGGCAGCATACAGGGGTCTCCCGGATTTTCAGAAGGCCAGGCTAGACGTGATGGGGCTTAGAGCCTTTCTCCGGATCGAGCCACTCAAGCTCGACCTCGCCCTCGTCCAAGCATTGCGTGAAAGGTGGGATCCAATGAGCCGCGCCTTCTTGATGCCTTGGGGGCACATGGTGCCCAGCCAGGAAGATGTGGTCCGAATCACGGGCCTCAAAGTGGATGGCGAGACGCTGACTGGTGTCACATACTCCGATTACAGATAGGCTGCTCAGAGGTTACTAGGAGTGGACCTGGATGATTGTAAGAACAGGTTCATAGCCAAGACGCCTATCATGGAGACGTTGGGGCTTACTGACGTTCACCCCCGTGATGATGAATCCTTGGAAGAGTTCATGGAGAGGACTGAAAGAGGATGCCGCGCCGTCTACTGTGTAGATGCGAGCAATTGGGAGAGAGCCAACATGGATTTGAGGAGGTTCCTCTTCCTCCTGTTAGGGAGATTGCTACTGGGCTCGAAAGGAGACATCATCCATTACCGCGTCTTAGAATTTGATGCGGGACGGACACGGGAGACGACACTATACAGTGCCACCCTCGGACTCTAGATGAAGACGCGACCAACAATACACACCAGGGAGACACTAAGCCCGACACTACGAGCTCCTAGTGGCAAAACGTCGCTAATAGAAGTACAAGCTCACTCGGCGTCCCATGCGAGGGAAAGCGTGGATCGTGCGCGGTTAAGGAACCGGCAGAGTTCAAGGTAGTCAGACTCACTTCCGGACTCGGATCGAGTCGCGGGACGGGTCACTCTCACGCTCACAGCGGTGACATGGACACACGGGCTAGGAACCTACACTCTCGGCAGCGGCCTAAGACCGTATACTAGCTAAGCAATGTAACGCCAAGAAGTTAAGACCTTTACCTCCACGCACCCGGCGTGGCGAAGACACCCCGGCTGACTTACGGACCCCCGGTTAACATAATTCACAGCAGTACAAAAGGATTCGACCCACTCCACGTAGGGAGGTAAAAGGTCACATGTGGGCCCCGGGGATCACGCAAATCAGGTTGACAGGCAGCATCTTGATGTCGACTCGACGCGCCGAACTCCGCGTTTTCGTGCTTCCCGAACGGCGGGTTCTGCGGGCCCGTGGGGCCCACGGATGGCGCTGTCCTCCGGATCTGCGGAGGTGGGTCCCACTATGATGGAGACCCCTGGTGGCGCGCCTCCACGGACGGCGGTCGGCCGGAGACACCGATTGGTGGCCGGTCGGGTCCGATCTTCAAGTTGTGGAATGGCTGCCCACGGATTTCAGTTCTGTTTTCCCTGCGCGCGCTCCGGCGAAAACAGCCGCTGCGGTCGATCCCGACGTCGGATCGGGACGCATGAGCTATCGTTGGAAAGCTCTCTTCAAATGCTTCAATCTAGACTCAGAGAGATCTGATGGATCTAGCCGGATCTAGACTTTAATGAATTTACAAATCCCTGTTGTACAGTAACCGAGACATCAGATTTACAGGGTACTTGTCTGAGAAATACCATTGACCGCCAACTTGCCGTAGGAATAAGACTTCGAGCTCTTCTTCAACATTGTAGATAATCAAACCACGAAGCTGGGAAAATTTTTAGAATTGGATTTGGAGGTGGTGGTGATTTGATAGGATTTTTGGAGTGTCTGGTGGTCGGATCTGGGAACTGGGGAACAGAACTGTAGCTAGGACTGAGAACGAATTTTAGAAAATATGAAATGGACGAACCAAAAATTAAAAAAAATGGTGGATGAAGGGATGGATGCAAGGAACACCCAGTTAAATTGGGCGAACCAAAGAAAATCAAAAAAAGGACCTAAGGCTTGAAACTCATGGCGGATGGGAACCTGGACAGAGTTCTGGCAGAACCAAAGTGGAAGGGTGGACGAAAATCAAAAATTGTGAAACGGGATCTGAATGACAAACAAAATTTTATGGGGTATCCTTGACACCCCTGGGACCTCCAGTAAAATTCCTAGGTCGATCTGAGCTCGTGGTTGATGGCTGAATTTCGTGGAGGCTGCTGTGGTACTGCGCGGGCAGAACTCCGATGAAGGCGATGGCGGTGCGGTGGCGGCTCGTGGCGGCGGCGGCGATGACCGGAACTGATAGGGGAGGAGTCACACCTCCAGAGGCAACCTTCACAGCTGCAAGGGGGGAAAGAGGGGCGCACCAAGCTGGAGCTCTAAGGTTTTTTTCTTCCAAATGAATGCATTAATTCACTAAAATGGAAAATACAAGTTTAAATACCTTACATCTCACATCCATCCACAACCATTGGATCTAGGGGATGGGGATGGAGGGTGGGGATGAGATGTGAACATCACACACAAAAAATACATAAAAAATAAAAGGGGGGGGGGGGCGGCCCTTGGACCAAGGAGGGAGGGTTGAATGGTGGGTGGGGGTAGGTGGCCTCCCATTTGGACTTTTCAAGTCCATTGTCCCCCATGTGTCCAATTACAAGTCAATGTTCTAGATGCTCCCATGTGGCATGTTGACTGACCCCACGTGGGACCCTGGGATGAGGTGGCCCAATGGGGTGGGGCCCGGGAGGCCTGTGGGGCCCACGGGGTCCGAAATGCTCGTAAGCCCCTATTACACTCAAAATGGCAAACCGAATGCAACGAAATAAATACAAATTACACACACATAAAGTCTAGCTAAATATAATAAATGGGGAGGCTCAAGGCGGAGTCTCCAGGCTGTCTCCGAGCCAAATGGACGCTGAGGTGACTCGTGTCGTGCTCCGTGTGCGGTACCGGTGGCTCGGCGTGTCGTGCCGATCAACTGCTCGGGTGTCCGCACCAATTCTCCCCGGGTGGGAGAAACTCGACCCTGTCGAGTAAGGGTCTGCATCGCTCCTGTATCGCTCCAAAAGGTCCGGATCGATCCGCTGCAACTCGCCATGTGTGATCCAAGTGTCCTCAGTAGCGGGCCGTCCTCTCCATCGCACTAGGTAGCGCGGGTAAGATCCACTCCTGGTAACTGTCACCTGCTCATCCAGTATATGATCTATATGCTCACGCTGCCGTAACAACGGGGCTGGAGGTGGAAGTGGACACTCAGGTGTGGGATCACTCTCAAGGGGAGGGGATGGCTCGAAAGGCTCACTAGGGATCACCGCTGGGTCCCTATATGCAACTAGATCCGAAACATTAAAAGTAGAGCTTATACCATATTCCTCGGGCAAGTGCATAACGTACGCATTGGATCCAACGCGTTTCAACACTCTGAATGGACCGGCTCCGCGAGCTTGCAACTTCTTAACGGTTCCAGAGGGAAACCGTTCAGGTCTTACCCTGATCATGACGTACTCGCCCTCGTGGAACTCTCGGTGGTGTCGGTGGGCATCGGCTAACTCCTTGTACCGTGCATTGCTGGCCTCAATGTGACGACGGATGTCGTCATGCAAACTCCTAACATGCCTAGCAAACGACTCGGCCGACTCCGACACTCTAGCATGGATAGGCATGGGGACAAGGTCAACGGGTTTCCTAGGCCTACGACCTGTGACAATTTCAAATGGACTCTTGCCGGTAGACCTATTCACCGAATCATTGTATGCAAACTCAGCCATGGGTAAAATGAGATCCCAATCCCCAATGCGGTCCCTGACTAGACACCTCAAAAGATCTCCCAGACTCCTATTGACCACCTTGGTCTGACCATCTATCTGGGGGTGATATGCAGTGGAAAACTTGAGGTGAGTACCCATCATATGCCATAGTGTCTTCCAAAAGTAGGAAGTGAATCTAACATCACGGTCTGACACTATAGTGCGAGGCAACCCGAACTTGCACACCACATGAGTAAGGAATAGGCGGGCTACCCTAGAAGCATCCGAAGTCTTCGAGCAAGGGATAAAGAGGGCCATCTTCGAGAAACGGTCAACCACCACATAGACCGAATCATGCTTCCTGGAGGTACGTGGCAATCCCAAAATAAAATCCATACTAACATCCTGCCACGGGGCATCAGGCACGGGAAGAGGTGTATAAAGGCCCGAGCTTTGCTTCTTCATCTTGGCCGTAGCACATGTACGGCACTGAGCCACGATGTTAGCAACATCGCGCTTCAAGCTCGGCCAATAAAATCGATGCTCCACTGCCTCAATAGTCTTGTTCCGACCAAAGTGGCCGGCTAGACCTCCCGCATGTAGTTCCCACACTAGGAAATCTCGAACCGAAGTTCGGGGAACACATAGCCTGCTACCTCGAAAGAGGTAACCCTCCTGAAGCACATACTCATCAAGGTCTCTCGAGGGTCCGGCCTGAAGAGTGGTAAAAATCTGACCGAAGTCAGGACAATCGACATAGGCCTCCTTCATCTTCTCTAACCCTATGACCTCGGCACTCATGGTGGTAAGCAAACATGCTCGCCGACTCAAGGCATCAGCCACCTTATTCTCCACTCCAGCCTTATGTTTAAGCACAAAGGTGAACTGCTGGAGATACTCAACTCAACGACTATGACGCGAATTCAGCTTCTTTTGGGAATGGAGGTACCTCAAAGCCTCATGATCGGAGTATAAGACAAACTCCTGATGTAATAGGTAATGCCTCCAATGCCTAAGAGCCTGAACAACTGCGTAAAACTCTTTATCATATGTGGAATATCGCAGTTTCGCGTCATTCAGCTTCTCGCTGAAATATGCGATCGGGTGGGACTCCTGACTCAAAACTCCTCCTATCCCAACACCCGACGCATCACAACAGACCTCAAACACCTTCGAGAAATCAGGCAGTCGAAGGATAGGTGTCTGGGTCATGCGCTCCTTGATGTCCCTGAAGGCAGCAGATGCGGCCTTCGTCCATACAAATGTGCCCTTACGGATGCAATCCGTGATCGGGGCAGTGACGGAACTAAATCCGCGGATAAAGCGACGATAGAACGTCGCAAGACCATGAAAGTTGCGGACGTCATGAATCGTACGGGGTTCCGGCCACTCAACAATGGCCCGGACCTTCTCCGGATCGGCGGAGACCCCAGTACTAGACACAATAAAACCCAAGAAGGTAAGCTGAGGTGTCATGAAGGCACACTTCTGTGGGTTTGCATAAAGCTGCTCTCGCCTGAGAAGAAGACAGACCTGCCGAAGGTGGTCTAAGTGGTCCCCCGTGGTGCGACTATAGATAAGGATGTCGTCAAAGTACACCACTACAAAGACTCCAATGAAAGGTCGAAGGACTTGTGTCATAAGTCGCATGAATGTGCTAGGGGCATTGGTCAAACCAAAAGGCATGACCAACCACTCATATAGACCGTCCTTGGTCTTAAATGCGGTCTTCCACTCATCACCTGGCCTAATCCTCACCTGATGGTAGCCACTCTTAAGATCGATCTTTGAAAAGATAGTGGCACCTGCCATTATGTCTAGCATGTCATCCAGGCGGGGAATAGGGAACCTATACTTCACGGTGATTTTGTTGATGGCACGACTATCAATGCACATTCTCCACGTGCCATCCTTCTTCGGGGCGAGTAACGCGGGTACAGCACATGGACTCATGCTGTCCCGAACAGATCCTCTCTGCACTAACTCATCGACCTGCCGTTTAAGCTCGGCATGCTCCGTGGGACTCATGCGATAATGAGGAAGATTGGGCAAAGAAGAGCCCGGAACAAGGTCGATGGCATGCTGAATATCCCGCATAGGTGGGAGTCCCTCGGGAAGCTCATCGGGGAATACATCAGCATACTCCTGCAGAATGGGAACAACCTCGGGTGGGAGCTCACCCTCGGAGTCCCGCTCCACCTCTCGGACCGTAATGGCAAACACCGGACAGCCCTGACTAAGCTCCTGCTCCATTTCCCGGGAGCTAATCATCATCAATCTCCTCGTCGAGGGCTCTCCTGGGCCAGAGGTAACGGTCATAGCCCGAGCTGGGGATGGGGTACTAGGCCCGGGAACGGAAGGCTTCGGAGTACTAGGGCCAGTAGGACCCCTAACAGATGGGCTCCTGGGCCGAACGGGTTGGAGGGTGACCCGCTGGCCATCGTGGTCGAAGGTACAGGTGTTCGACCGACCATGGAGTGTGGCATCTCGGTCGAATAACCACGGCCTACCAAGAATGATACTTCCCACTTCCATGGGAAGAACATCACACCAGATCTCGTCACGGTAGGAGTGGAGCTGCAGCGGGACCAAGCACCGCAGCCTGACCGAAATGGAAGTGGTATCCACCCATGATACCTGGTAGGGGCAAGGGTGGTCTACGGGTGTGAGACCAAGACGAGTGACAGCGTTCGTGGAGATTGCATTGATACAACTCCCGCTATCGATGACCACCTTGCAAATTTGCTTTCCCAGCCTACAGAATACATGAAGGATAGTGGTCCGACGCCAGTCATCACTGACCTGTGGCTGGGTGAGGATACATCTGACGACCCCTACATGGGTATCTTCTAACTGCTGGGCATCCTGGGCCTCACCTCCCATCTCATAGTACTCGTCAGCAAACTCTTCATCTGCCTCATAGCTGACTAACTCGAGGCCCGTAGGGGTGGTATCCTCGGCCTGTGTGTCCCCAATGTGAAGAGATGGGCGGGTGGGACACTGGTTGGCGAAATGGCCAAACCCATTGCAGCGATAACACTGCTGCCGTGATCCACTAAGCTCCCCAATCATAGGTCCTTTACCTTTATCCTCCCGACGGATAGGAGGCGTAGGCAACAAAGGACGTGCAGAAGGTGCGGGTGCCGGTGGACGGACTGTGGGTGGGGCCGTAAGATGCTGGGGACGAGGAAGGTCCCTCGGGGGTGGAGGACGAGGCCTAGGAGCAAAGGGCTCGGAGCGAGCGGGCTCCTGAGGTCGAGTCATGGGGGCCCTCGGATACGTGCCAGATGAGCCACGGGACTCGACACTACGAAGGGGAAAGGAGCCCAACCGATGGGGTGACTCAAACTCGGCCTCGAACTGCTCCAATTCGAGAGCAATCTGATATGCCTGCTCCAAAGTGGTGGCATTGCGGCGAAAGAGTTCATATTGATAATTGGGCCGCAAACCTCTCCGAAAGCGGGATATCGTCATGGTGCTCTCTTCCGTGACCCCGCACCGCAAATAATACTCATCGAACTCGGCGGTGTACTCGGTCACGGATCGGTTCCCTTGAGAGATGCTTTGCCACTTGTCTATGAGACGTTGGCGATATGAGGCGGGAAGGTACTTCTCCCTCAGCTTGGTTTTCATATCATCCCAAGTACCGATCTGGGGTTGACGTCGTTGGTTGAGCAGGCTCTCCACATTGATCCAATAAGTTTGGGCCTGCCCCTGCAACTTCATCTTTGCGTATCGGACTCTTCGGTGGTCCGTCATCTCAAACCACTCGAAGTACCGGTCCATGCCGGCCTCCCAATCTAAATACACCCTAGGGTCCAAGGACCCGCTAAAAGTGGGAGGGTCCGCACGCACACCCCTAAGAATGCGGTCGTCATCCTCGTCATCACGATTCCGTCGTTGATGACGATGACAGTTACCCCCGTGATCATTGTCGGAGGCATAATCATCCACTATAGGCGCCTGTTGCCTCCCGACATCCTCTACCTGAGCCCTTGGCACAGCGGGTTGCTGCACCGGCTCTTGTTGGCCGTTCGTCGGCGCGGGTTGCGCCGCTACTGGGCCCCTCTCTAGGACGGTAATCCTCCCAACAAGGCCTTGAATGGACTGCTCCAAAACCCCGGCCCGATCCTCGAGGACCTTCATCCTCCCTTCTAGACGCGTCCCTATGCCATCCATACGCGTACTAAGACCATCCATACGCGTGTCTAAACGATCCATGATGGCCCGGAACATCTCGGCCGTGGAAGACTCATCGGAACTACGGGCTCGGGACTCCGCCATAGGTGGTGGTGGCGAGTACTGGGTGCCTCGACGGGTGGGCATGCAAAGACACACGACCTAGAAGACACCGACTAATGCAAACACACACTAACTGATGCACTTAGACCTAAACCAATATCCGGTACGGGGCGGAGTTAATCGATCCAAAGATCACTCCCGCAAGTGTGCGACCTCCCGGTAGGCGTAGCCTAATATTCGGACAACACCTTTTAAGATACCGAATAAAGGGTGCAAATGCAATTTAAAACACACTTTTTTTTTTGTTTTGAAAATATTGATGGCCCTAGACTCGACTTAGACCATGATGCATGACTTATGCAACGACTACCCTAGACTCGACTTGCTCTGATACCAAACTGATGCGGGACGGACACGGGAGACGACACTATACAGTGCCACCCTCGGACTCTAGATGAAGACGCGACCAACAATACACACCAGGGAGACACTAAGCCCGACACTACGAGCTCCTAGTGGCAAAACGTCGCTAACAGAAGTACAAGCTCACTCGGCGTCCCATGCGAGGGAAAGCGTGGATCGTGCGCGGTTAAGGAACCGGCAGAGTTCAAGGTAGTCAGACTCACTTCCGGACTCGGATCGAGTCGCGGGACGGGTCACTCTCACGCTCACAGCGGTGACATGGACACACGGGCTAGGAACCTACACTCTCGGCAGCGGCCTAAGACCGTATACTAGCTAAGCAATGTAACGCCAAGAAGTTAAGACCTTTACCTCCACGCACCCGGCGTGGCGAAGACACCCCGGCTGACTTACGGACCCCCAGTTAACATAATTCACAGCAGTACAAAAGGATTCGACCCACTCCACGCAGGGAGGTAAAAGGTCACATGTGGGCCCCGGGGATCACGCAAATCAGGTTGACAGGCAGCATCTTGATGTCGACTCGACGCGCCGAACTCCGCGTTTTCGTGCTTCCCGAACGGCGGGTTCTGCGGGCCCGTGGGGCCCACGGATGGTGCTGTCCTCCGGATCTGCGGAGGTGGGTCCCACTATGATGGAGACCCCTGGTGGCGCGCCTCCACGGACGGCGGTCGGCCGGAGACACCGATTGGTGGCCGGTCGGGTCCGATCTTCAAGTTGTGGAATGGCTGCCCACGGATTTCAGTTCTGTTTTCCCTGCGCGCGCTCCGGCGAAAACAGCCGCTGCGGTCGATCCCGACGTCGGATCGGGACGCATGAGCTATCGTTGGAAAGCTCTCTTCAAATGCTTCAATCTAGACTCAGAGAGATCTGATGGATCTAGCCGGATCTAGACTTTAATGAATTTACAAATCCCTGTTGTACAGTAACCGAGACATCAGATTTACAGGGTACTTGTCTGAGAACTACCGTTGACCGCCAACTTGCCGTAGGAATAAGACTTCGAGCTCTTCTTCAACATTGTAGATAATCAAACCAAGAAGCTGGGACAATTTTTAGAATTGGATTTGGAGGTGGTGGTGATTTGATAGGATTTTTGGAGTGTCTGGTGGTCGTATCTGGGAACTGGGGAACAGAACTGTAGCTAGGACTGAGAACGAATTTTAGAAAATATGAAATGGACGAACCAAAAATTAAAAAAAATGGTGGATGAAGGGATGGATTCAAGAAACACCCATTTAAATTGGGCGAACCAAAGAAAATCAAGAAAAGGACCTAAGGCTTGAAACTCATGGCTGATGAGAACCTGGACAGAGTTCTGGCAGAACCAAAGTGGAAGGGTGGACGAAAATCAAAAATTGTGAAACGGGATCTGAATGACAAACCAAATTTTATGGGGTATCCTTGACACCCCTGGGACCTCCAGTAAAATTCCTAGGTCGATCTGAGCTCGTGGTTGATGGCTGAATTTCGTGGAGGCTGCTGTGGTACTGCGCGGGCAGAACTCCGATGAAGGCGATGGCGGTGCGGTGGCGGCTCGTGGCGGCGGCGGCGATGACCGGAACTGATAGGGGAGGAGTCACACCTCCAGAGGCAACCTTCACAGCTGCAAGGGGGGAAAGAGGGGCGCACCAAGCTGGAGCTCCAAGGTTTTTTTCTTCCAAATGAATGCATTAATTCACTAAAATGGAAAATACAAGTTTAAATACCTTACATCTCACATCCATCCACAACCATTGGATCTAGGGGATGGGGATGGAGGGTGGGGATGAGATGTGAACATCACACACAAAAAATACATAAAAAATAAAAGGGGGGGCGGCCCTTGGACCAAGGAGGGAGGGTTGAATGGTGGGTGGGGGTAGGTGGCCTCCCATTTGGACTTTTCAAGTCCATTGTCCCCCATGTGTCCAATTACAAGTCAATGTTCTAGATGCTCCCATGTGGCATGTTGACTGACCCCACGTGGGACCCTGGGATGAGGTGGCCCAATGGGGTGGGGCCCGGGAGGCCTATGGGGCCCACGGGGTCCGAAATGCTCGTAAGCCCCTATTACACTCAAAATGGCAAACCGAATGCAACGAAATAAATACAAATTACACACACATAAAGTCTAGCTAAATATAATAAATGGGGAGGCTCAAGGCGGAGTCTCCAGGCTGTCTCCGAGCCAAATGGACGCTGAGGTGGCTCGTGTCGTGCTCCGTGTGCGGTACCGGTGGCTCGGCGTGTCGTGCCGATCAACTGCTCGGGTGTCCGCACCAGAATTCCTGGTAGACCCTGAGAAAGTGAGGCGATATGCCTGGGGAGGAGCCATGCTGGCGCATCTATTTGCGAGTCTGTCTGAAAGAGCAGATCGAGAGATAACAGTGAGTGGTTTCACGCCGTTCATCCAGGTACCCCCCCTCTTTTTTTATTGTTATTATTATTTTTTTTCATTTTTCTTTCTTTTGATGTTGTTAACGACACATGATGGTGCAGTTGTGGAGCTATTATTACCTCCAAATGGGAAAGGCCCGTCATTGGTGCCCAGTGGCGGTGCCGCTGGCAAGGCGGTGGCAGCCCATCACGAGCCTGGCCCCTCTATCCTACCAGTTAATGGTGTTAACACGCGAGTTGCAAGAGTTCCCCGCGGCGATGGTGGTTATTGTTCCTTTTTTTTACTTTTATTATATATATATATATTGTTTCATTTTGTCTCCCCCCCTTTTTGTGATTAAGAAGATGTGTGTGACCTGACCTAGGTGATCTGGAGGCCTTATGCGGGCATGTTCGACGCAGATCAGCCATGGGTCATAACGAGTCGTGCCCGGTTCGGGCGTGACCTCTTGATGCACTGTGTGAATGAGATCGAGCAACTTCGGCTACGATTGGCCATGAGGACCTTAGGGCTCACCCAAGAATGGGTGGACATGACTACAACACCGCGTGTCAGGAGGAAGACGCGTGGGCCGGTGATCTCCGTTGATTGGCGAGTGCGGTTCCCTGAGCAATATGAAGACTGGCAATGGGGTGGCACACTCATGGAGTCACATGCTCAAGACATCGAGGATTATCTACGCCTCTATAAGGTGATGTATGTAGAGCGACTCCAACCCGGGGGACTTGTGGAGGTGAACATATTTCTCTTTTCTTTTTTGATATATGTTAACCTATGCCCTGGCCACAAGACGCTCGTGACACCATGATAGCGAACTTGCAAGCTCGCCTGACGGGTACGGAGCTGTAGTTACGTGATACTCGCGCAGCCTTGAGTTCTTCGGTAAGCTTGTATACACATGATCACATGCCAAGATTTCTGGTGCCAGGCCCTTAGTGCCACCTTATGTGTGTTGCAGCGTGCCCAACTCGATGCGGCTTCCTCAGTAATGGGGGTGGATGGTGTCTCTTCCAGTTTATGGATCCCCACTTCCGAACTTGATTTTCTTCATGAGCAGCTTGCTCATACTACACAGCGAGCCGTGGAGGCAGAAGGAATGCTCTCTATACAGGTAAGGGTTTCACTGTTAGATCTCGCTTATCTGTGCCTCGACATATCTAAAATGGTAGATATGGCAAGCCAAAGAGGTGCAAGATGCACTTGCCCATACCGCATAGGGGGAAGCCAGAATAGCGGAACTGGAGGAACAATTGCGACGTCGTCCAGACGACAGCTCTTCTCGGGATGCCGTGGAGCTGAGGATTACCCTTCAGCTGGAAAGGGAGGACAGAGAGAGAGAACGTGTGGAGAGGGAAAGAGACACGGAAAGAGAGAGAGCTGGTAGATTGGCTGAGAGGGAGGAGCGGAGGGCCATGGAGGCCCAACTGTTTGAACTCCGAACCAGCCTTGGTCTTGCTGAACAATGGCTAAGAGATGGTGAAGAGCGCTATCGAAGAGCACGAGAGCGTGGCTTTCGTGTTAGCAGCTTCTTTACCGCCCCTGTCGATCGACGGGGAGCAGAGACGTGAAGAGGGGTACAGAGCAGTAGAGGCACCGCCTCGCATGGTTTAACAACACCCTCCAGGGTTCCTCGCCCGGAGAGTGGAGAGAGGGGTAACGCTGAGAGAGAGGACGAGACTTAATGTACAATTTCTAGAAGGAAATAAAGGAAGGAATGTTCAGTTTCTTATCTTCTATCTTCGTTCCTGCTTTTCAATCCTGTACACATTGCTCGATGAAACAAGTCAGTTTTTCCATTCTGACTTGGCCCCTTGCTCAACAAGTGGGTGATTGTTTTGAGACTAGCCTTGACAATGAGTCAAGGGGCCAAGCCTTTATCAATTAAGGCAAAAGCAAAGATGATGAATGCAACACACGGGCACACAAATGGGAAAAAAATGTAAAAATGTAGCACACAAATGAGATCACACGAATGTAAATTTTTTTGATTGATTTTTATGTTTTTCATTATTATTATTATTTTTGTTGTTTTTTTATGTGTGTTTTTTTTGTTTATTTGAATTTTTTTTTCTTATTTTTAATGAAGGACACTCGTTATTATAACCGGCATGGTTCTTGGATTAGGTGTGTTTAAATTGTTCTTAAGTAGCTTAATGCAGGGTTAACATGCTCCAAGAGAATTCTCGCTTGGGGACTCATCTGACGGCGTCTTCCGAGGGCCACTTTATCACATCGCTACCATTTTTTATTTGGATTTGACATATATATATTTTGGTAACTAATGCATGGTGACCATTCTTATGGCATCTAACTTTTATGAAGACATGGTTTCTTACTAACCTCCCGGGTATCCTGTGTGCACATCTAGATTGATTTGGGCCCCTAGACTCCTCAAATGATAATCCTGCCGGTTAAGAGTTAACCTGATGACAAAACCGTCATGCCATGCTTAGGCTCCCAGTCGCTTCCGACCGCAAGGATACACCGAAAGAGCGTTCAAGGTAAAAGTTTTGCCCGACCCGGGTCTATTTCCTCACAACTCTAGACAGTATAGGATGGAACACCTTGGAACCCTAACGGTCAATCGCGCGACGCTGACCTGGAATCAGACGCCATCGCACCTATTGGTGACGCGCTTGCATTGACCTAAGCCCGAGGTTAAAGTAAGAAGCCACCGAGGTGGTAGATTGAGGTCTTGACCGGCCAGAAACACCAAGACTCCTTCGCGGCGATGGCTTTTGCTTTCTGAAGTAGACAATTATATGTGTGTTTTGCTAAAACGAGGTCGCTTGCCTTAGCGGGGCGCGCCTTTCGGGATTTCCACTGAGCTTTCATCTTTGAGGGGAGAAAGAAGAGTACGGTAGGGGAAACCTTCTGAGAGGACCGGTAAAACCGTTAACCCGACGAGCTAACTGGGACCTACTCGACCTTCCCCTTTTGGGCGACTTTGGACCAAACCTCGAACAGAATTATGTTGCCCCCTTTGTAGAGGGGTTTCGTTTATCGAAATCAGGCACGGTCACGTCCAGGCTTTTATTTGACTTTGATTTATCTCTTTTTTTTTAGGGAGACATGATAATTTGATATGTCGAAATCCCTCTTGTATGCCTGCGGGGACACTGCCCACTTCTCGTGCTCTGACTCGAGTTTGAGGAGATGGATCCTACTCTCGGCTTCAGGGTATGGTATTTTGATTCCCTTATGCTCAGCATTTTAAGGGCGCCGGCTGTCTCATTGGGTCGAGAAAGAAGAGAACAAAGATTACGACTTTCCTGGAGACCTTGAGTACAGCCCCACAATAAGCAATACTACCAACTTTCTTGGCTAAAACAGCTGCGTGTGTGCGTGTTGCCTCCTTTTAGTGGGCGTAAGCCAACATGATCGGACAGGAATCTCCACGGTTCTGGCAGACCAAGACCCGAGACCGACCGAACCTTAATGGGTCCTATCCTAATATGAAGGACAGATGCAAAGACTTGACTGTATGATGAACACCAGGCATCTCTTTTTTTTAGGCTTCCCTCGAGTTCCGCTTCATTTGATCCCGAAAGCAAGGTGTGGGAGTGCGCGTAGGTTAACGCTGAGTTAGGCTACAAAGACCGAAGAATGAATTTCCAGCTCCAATGGTCCTCGTCCCATGCCAGTTGTTACACCTTTCTAAGGGTAGTATTTCTTAAGATAAAGCCCGTTCCAAGGGTGGGATAACTTGGTTCTCTCGGCATTGACTAACTTGTAGGCGTTGCCAGGGTACGCAGCCTGAACCACATATGGTCCTTCCCAATTGGGTTGAAGTTTAGAACGCGGCCCTCCAGGTTTGACAAAAATTCTTTTTATGATCATCTCACTGACTTTCTTTTGGTAAAAACGTGCGAGTCTATTTTGATAAACACGCGCATGCTCGGCAGCGACCAGCCGCTTCTCGTCTAAGAGTTCCAACTGGGCAAGGAGTGAATTACGATATTCGTCGAGGGGAAATTCCTTATCCAATTGTACCCGGAGAGAAGGAATCAGAGTCTCGTACGGGACTACCGCTTCCATCCCATAGGTAAGGGCAAACGGAGTTTGCCCGGTGGGGGTACGGATTGAAGTGCGATAAGCCCATAGAGCTTCGATAAGCTTTTCTGGCCAGTCTGAGAACTTACTAGACTCGCAAGTTTTCTTTATGGTTTTGATCAATGTTTTATTGGTGGCCTCTTCCTAGCCATTGCCTTGTGGATAATAAGGTGATGAATGATGCAATGCGATTGTGTACCTTTTGCAGAGGTCTTGAAGGTCATGAGAAATGAATTGTGGCCCATTGTCGGTGACGATTGTGCTTGGAATGCCGAACCTGGTGAGGATGTTCTTCATGATGAACTTGCAGACTGTTGGCGCCTTGATTTTTGTGTAAGCTTCTGCTTCGGCCCATTTGGTGAAGTACTCCGTCACAGTGAGGATGAAGGATTTCTGCTTGGTGAGGGAGTTGGGATCACCTAGGGGGCCAATGATGTCGAACGCCCACATGGAGAAAGGCCATGGGGAGGATATTGGATGAAGTGAGGAAGATGGTGAATGAATCTTATCAACGTGAAGCTGACACTTGACACACCTACGGACATAGACAGCATAATCCTCTTCCATGGTGGGCTAGTAAAAGCCCTGCCGAATGATCTTCTTAGCGAGCATTTGGCTATTTACATGGCCACCGCACACACCTGAGTGTGCTTACTCTATGCATTTCCAGACCTCATTGTCATCAAGACATCTTAAAAGAACACCAGTAAGGCTTCTCTTTACAGTAGACCTCCAACCAACGTGTATTTTTGGGCCACCCATCTTATGGCTTTCTTATCTTCTGCGGTGGCTTCTTCAGGGTAAGATTGATCTCTATAATATTTGACAATTTTATAAAACCAAGGTTTCTCCTCATCAGCTAGTTCTTCTTCAAGTTCTGCCAACATGACTTCCCTCTTCTCAAGAATTTCCCCCTCCCGAACCTTCCGTAGGACTCTTTCTTTGATTCTTAAAAGGTAAGGGTCCTGAACAGCAGGGATGAGGCGCTTGTAGATGGTGATGGATTCAGACCAAATACCTAAAGGGAATTTAAAAGATGACGTCAAGGAGGCGAGGGCATCGGCCAGAATGTTTTATTTGCGAGGAACATGGACAAAGGCAGCTTGGTGAACAATTTGGCATAAGCGGAGACTAGCTCCTGATAAGGCTTGAGCTTGGGATCAAAGATGCGATATTTGGTAAGCACCTGGCGGAGAACGAGTTGACTATCTCCCATGACTCGCAATTCGATGATATAAAAAGAATGGGCTAGTTCCAGACCAGCTAGAAGAGCCTCATATTCAGCAATGTTGTTGGTGACCGAGAATGCGAGATGAAACGCCCCTGGGATGGTAACGCCTTCGGGCATCAAGGACAATGCCAATACCCTTCCATTGGGAATTTAGAGCTCCATCAAAATATAATGTCCACATTGGCTCATCGGATTGAGTGATGAACATTAGTTCCTCATCTGGAAACTCTGATTGGACATGATCGAACTTGGGGAGGGGATGGTGAGCGAGATGCTCGGCTATAGCATAGCCTTTAATAACCTTTTGCTGGATATAGGTGATGTCAAACTGAGATAAGAAACTTTGCCAGCGTGCTAGCCTATCAGTGAGGACAGATTTCTCCAGGAGGAACTTGATAGGGTTCATGCGGGCAATCAAATGGACCTCATGAGCCAGGAAGTAGTGCTTCAATTTCTGCACTACCCAAACGAGGGCAGCACAGGTTTTCTCCATGGTCGTGTACTTCTGCTCACAGGGGTTGAGGAGTTTGGACAAGTAATAGGTTGCTCGTTCCTTGCCTTCTTCATCGGCTTGTGCGAGGACGGCTCCCACAGAGTCATCCAAGACTAAGATATAAAGGATCAGAGGTTTTCCTGGCTTGGGTGGAATGAGAACGGGTGGATTAGTCAGGTATTCCTTTAACCCTTCAAAAGCTTTCTGGCATTTAGAATCCCAATGGAATTCTACTCCTGGCTTGGTCAACTCGTAGAAAGGTCTACACCTTTGCGAGTGCTGAGACACAAACCGATGGATAAATTACAACCTCCCAATTAAACCTCGAACTTCCCTCAAATTTTTGGGAGGCGGCATATCCCTGATGGCCTTAGCTTTGTTGGGATCTATCTCAATTCCTCTTTTACTCACAATGAAACCCAATAATTTGCCCGATGATACACCAAACACACACTTTTTCGGATTCATTTTCAATTGGAACTCCCTTGATCTCTGCAATACCTTAGCCAAGACTCTCGGATGTTCCGCCCTAGTTCTTGATTTCACCAATAAATCATCCATATACACCTCCAGATATATATGCATCATATCATGAAATATGGCCATCATAGCTCTCTGGTAAGTAGCTCTAGCATTCTTTAACCCAAACGGCATGACCACATAACAATATGTTCCCCAAGGTGCAGTGAATGACGTCTTCTCCTATTCCTCTTCTGCCAAACAAATTTGATTATATCCCAAAAATCCATCCATAAATGAGAGGGTTTCATAGCCTGCCGTGTTATCGATTAACACATCAATGTAAGGCAAGGAAAAATTGTCCTTTGGACACACGCGGTTAAGGTCCCGGAAGTCGATGTAAATACTGACTTTCCCATCCTTCTTCATGACTGGGACAATGTTTGCCAACCATTGAGGATAAAGGACGACTCTAATAAATCTGGCTTTATGGAGCTTGTCGACCTCTTCTTTCATTTTTAAAGCCATCTGAGGGTGGAAACACCTTAACCTTTGTTTTACCGAGGCGGACCCTAGCTTTAAAGTTAAGCGGTGTTTGACCAAGGTGGAATCCAAACCCGCCATATCCTCATAGCTCCATGCAAACGTGTCCTTATACTCCTTGAGAACTTCAATTAATGCATTTTCTTGAGATGATGGCAAATTATTACTTATGAGAACAATCCTAGGGTCTTCCTTAGTTCCCAAGTTGACTTCTTTGGTGGACTCTTCTACGGCGGCTGACGGCTCGTCGAATCTCCTCATCCCACTAGCATATGCGCCGGCTGCGTCTTTATATTCTTCATCCTCTTCTTCAATAGTGCATTCTTCATCGGTGATCTCGTAGACTCCATACCCTTCATCAATTGTGCAATTCTCCTCACAATCTATCTCTGGCAGTTGGATGGGATCTTCTAGCAATTGAGGAATGGATAGGTACGCTTAACACCTACTGGCTAGATCTAGAAGGAATCGACGAGAGATCTGCTAACCCTTGGATTTCCTTTTGGGTACTACCCTTGACCCATTATTCCTAGGTTGACTGAGCTGTCCTACGGACGAAGAAGAAGCTAAAGAAGATGCCGAAGAATGTACAAGGGAGGACCCCTCAGAGGAGGGGTAAAAAAGGTCGCTCATAGGACCTTGGATGAGTGGTCCGTAGGTCGGGACGCACTCGTGGGAGATGTAGGAGGTTTCCTCAACGAAGATGTGTTGTTGAGGAGTTTAAAAATCGACGTTTTTTTTCGTTTTCATTTTTGATGACAAAGTAATGAAAAGAAATCAGAGGAGGGGGAAAAGTAATTATGGCTAAAGGGTTGGGAGGCTCATAGAGCAGATCATGATTGAAAACCTGACGCGGGTTGAGAAACCCACACAAGTATGTAACTAGAGAAGGGGACTTGGGAAGATCGTCAGACAGCCGTCTGGCCTAGGAAGAAGACAACAATGAGGGCTGAGAGGAGTGAATGGAGAAGATGACGGCTAATGGGCCGTCGGGGGTAAAGTGGATGACGGATGAAGATCCGTTGATGCCATAGTCCTCAAGGCGAGGGTGGTTTCGAACTCTGGCAACATGAGTGATATCCCCTGGCATTTCAGAAATCAATGGCAGCCCTTCCAGCTGTGGGGGTGAGAACATTCTTTGTAGTGCAATGGAAATATCTTGTATGTCAAACTATTTGCTCCATTCGCATTCTGGATCTTTGATCTTGCCTCTCTTAGTGGCCCTTGAATATTTTTCAGCCAAGTATACAACATGTGATCCCCAATGTGTCTCTTGCGGGTAATCCCCTATCTGAATAATGGGTCCCTTCTTGAAGTGAGAGGATAGGATCCACGTGAGGGGTTTCCCATCTGCCTCGAGCGGTCCTTCAAAGCCTAGGCCAAACTTGTGGCTCAACCTTATTTTATTTGGCAGTTTTAGCCTTCCTTGTAGCTGCGCGCCCAAGCCTTTGCCCTGTTAATAGCCGATATTCCTCATTATCTCCCATCCTTTAGAATGAGAAGGGAGACATGACGTTGGTACTGAAAGTGGCTTCTTTGGTGTCAGCGGAATGCGGGATGGGTCGCACACATCCAGCAGTGACAATATGGGCCGATGAGACGGCCAAACAGATGGCAGAGAGGTATTAATAGCATCCACTGTATGAAGGATATGTGTACTGATCACTTTAATAATCCTCCCATTGTACGGAAACTTTAGACATTGGTGATTGGTGGAAGGCACAGCGTCCATGACTTCAATATAGGGGCGACCCAGTATAGCCTTGAATGTGGGATCCATATCGAGGACATGGAATTCCGTAGAGACTGACGCAGGGCCTAACTCTGCCTTCAGGATAATCATCCCCTGTGGTGGCCTTTTGCTATTGTCATAAGATGTGACTGTGATTGAAGAAGGTCTTATCTGTTCCTCACTGACCCCACACAACTGAAGGGTGCTCATGGAGATCACATTTATAGATGCACTTGTGTCCACCAAGCACGGGTTTATGGACACTCCATTGATTTTTATCAAAACACACAACGCATATTTTCGAGCTTCCTTGGGGGCAAGCTCGTGGTTGTGGAACACAATGGCCGGCTGTGTGTCCGTCGGCGTTAGAACGGCCTAAATCTTCTCTACAGGGAGGTCCTCATTCACCATGACCCTTTGAAGATATTCTATTAAGGCTACCTGATGGGACGTGGATCTCTGAAGCAGCTCAAGGATGGAGGTCCGAGCGGGTGTCTTGTCCAGGTGTTTTAACAAATCATACTGTGTTCCAGGGATGAATTTTTCTAGCTACTCTCCATTGTCTTTCTCTGACTGAGACTGCTCGGGGTTCTGACTGTTCTAGGGGAAAACCCTGTGGAAAATCCTTCCACTCCGGAGCACCATTACCTGCGGCTTTTGCACCTCTGTGGGGTTAGGTGTGGGTTTTAGCAGGGGTTTGAGGGGTAGTGGCGGAGGAATTGTTGGTGAAGTAGGGGTGACGATGGGAGCGGGGACTCTGATGAGGGATTTGTTAGGTGGAGGCATGGTGGAGGTAGAGGGGATCTCATGTGGGCTATGGAGGGTAAGGGGCTTGGAAGGCGGAGGTGGAGGCAAAGTGAAAATGGATAAGGCCTGAGATGGATAACGGTTCTGAGATGGATGGTGGGTGAGGAGTGGTTTTGAGGGCGTTGGTGGAGGCATGGTGGAGGTAGGCGGGGCCTCGTAGACACAGCGGATGATGAGAGGTTTGGAAGGCATAGGTGTAGATGTAGTAGGGGTGGATGGCAGAATGGAGGGTTGAGAGAGGATGAGAGGTTGTGAGGGCATAGTGGAGGGCGTTGGCTGATAGGTCATTGGTGAGTTAGTGGGAGGGGTGCGGATGAGAGGGCGTGATGGCTGTGGAAATGGTGAAGGCCGTGCTATAAATTGTGATGCGGGTTGATGAGAGAGAGGTGCTACCTGGGCAAGGCGAGGGGGTTGTTTGGTGATATGGTTGGTGGTAGCGAGAACAGAGGTACTTTCTGAGCGCCAACCTTGCTCTCTCCCATCTTCCGGGAAGGAGGAGATGGGGTTGACCTGGTGATTGGGTTGTAGGTGCTCCGATAATGGATTCTGGATTAATGCCCATGTTGGGCTGTTGTGGTTGGACCTGCTAAGGCTGTTGTTGTTGTTGTGGATGTTGCTGTGGCTACTGTTGTAACTATTGTTGTTATTAGAACTGTGGTCTAGGAGGAGGTCTCCTGGATTTTAGAGTGGCGATGTATCGTCTCATTTTATCCCAGTCAATTCCGCCTTCGTCATTCATATCATAGATTAGTCTTTAAAATGGAAACAGTTCTCTACCGTGTGTCCTGGCTGCCTGTAGTAGACACAGTATCTGGAGGTGTCAACATTCGGGGGCCATGCGAGCTTCTCCCTGGGTAGGATGAGTGTATTTGAGGCCATGAGGGCGCTGAAAATATCTGCCAGAGTTTCTGGCAATGGTGGGTAATGGGCTCTCTTGGGGCCAATCAGCCTCCTTTGTTGCTGTGGGGGGCTGTAATTCCCTGGGGGTGGAACCTGGTGGTACTGAGGTGGTGGTTGTTGTTGCTGGGGTCAGGGTTGTTGCTGGGGTTGAAATGGTTGAGGCATATTGTTGTGGGGTGGATTGTTTTGGGGAGGAGGACGAGAGGGGAAAGGACCTTGCTGGAGGGGAAGCCGTGGCATTTGTGGATGCCTTGGGTTGGCTGCATAGTTGGCGTTGTTGACTGCACTCACCTGCTCATTTGTTACGACCCCTTCTGTTGCTCCACTGGGGACACCAGTGCCTATCTTTCTGACCATCTTTGGCTTCGGTGGCTCAAACATGTGCATGATGGGGGAATCCTTTAATTGGGTCTGGATATATCGGGCCCTCTCATAGAGTTCTTCCATTGTAGTGAGCTTGTTCATGGCCAGGACGTGCCTAAACTATGGGGTGGCATTGGACACAATCATTTTCACTTGTTCAGGTTCTGAGAGGGTATCTCTTATCTTTTCTGCCAGAGACCTCCATCTGTCGGCATAGCGGATAAAATCTTCGTCGGGCCTCATTTTCTCGGCCACTAGGTCGGTAATGGAAAGAGAGGGACCAACCCTATCCCGATACTTTTGCAAGAATTTTCTTTGCACTGTATCAAAATTCTCGGCCTCGCCCGGCTCCAGAGAATAGAACCATTCTAGCCCGGAACCATCCAATGATCTCCGAAAGAGATATGCCAGGGATCTCTGGTCATTTTACCAATAGGAGGATTCATACATGAAGTCCTTGAGGTGAATAAAGAGGGTGCTAGTGCCATTGTACCTACGGTACGTAGGCATTTCGGAGGGAGGGAGATGGAACACTGGTAGGATTGGCAGAGAGACCTCGGGGGTGGATTTTACGTCCACCCTTTGCTTTAGGTTGCGAAACTATTCATCCATTTTATTGAACCTATAGAGGAGTGATTGGGCAAGCTCCTTGGTAGGCGAAGGTGGCATCGGCCACTGGGGAGGAAGATGTCTCTCGGAGACTTGAGGAGGGAACCCCGAATGGGAGGGATATGGCGGCCTGTCGGTAGCTGGCCCTGGCTGGAGTGGTGTGTGGGGAACGATAGGGGTTTGAGATTGTGAAGGGAACTGGAACGAGGGAGGTTGTTGGCTTGCCTGCCCTTGAAGTGAGGGAGAAGGAATGGCTTGTGCCGGTGAAGGAGATGAGATGGCCTGCACCGACTCCTGGAGGGGTGCGATGGCTGGAGTTGACTCTTGGGGAGCGGGAGAAATAGATTTCCCCTTTAGAATGGCCTAGAAGGCTGGAGTTGCTCAGAGGTGAGCTCTGTGTTGGCGAGGACACCCAACAAGGAGGAGATGTCCTGTGGGGGGGATGTGTCCCCTGTGGTAACTTGCACCTCGCGTGAGGGCTCGTAAGAAGGACCCGAGTCCATAGCATGGACGCGTGGCTCGACTGACTGACCACGACCAGGGTGATTCTCCTCAAAAGACTCATGGGCCATTTTCAAAGTTCTTCCAGAACGTAAAAATATGCACCAACAAACAGATAGCAGAGATTATCAAACAAGTAGATGCCTTTACGCCCCTTTTTTGTTTTTGTTTTGATAATTTTTTTGTTTTTAACCAAATCTGAAGTTCACACAAAAATAAGAAGGACCCTGATTAACTTTGTTTCACCGCCGTGTCAACTAGGGTCACTCGTCTCACCATGAATATGTCAACTAACTCCGGGGAACTTTAATGGTACAACCAGCCCAATGAACGAAGAGGGAATCCTTCGCTGTCGGGGACTTACGGTAGTCCCGGTGGAATTCCCGAATGGAGAGTCCTTCCTTCACCGAGAGAGGGTGATCCTTAAGAAAATAAAAAAGAGGTGGATGTATGCAATGAGGTGCTGAACAGATATATGGAGCATAACAAAATAACAGAGATAATAGAGGTAAAATTAACACCCAAGAGAGATAACAATGCAAACCTCAAGGAATCACAAGGGATTATGGGTGAAGTGCACGTGGTGCATGAGGGATAAGAACTAAAAGTGCTGCTGTGAGCATGACTTGTAGTACACGAGGGCGCGATAAGGAGAGGCATAGGTGGGTACCGGGTGGAGGTGCACACGGCGGTGCCGAAATCGCAAGGGTAACCAAGAGAAAGTGAAATGGGTCCCACCGTGATCGCCAAGATGTGAGCGACATCACGCGGATGTGGCAGGAGAGAGGAGCACACGGGCTCGTTTTACTGCGACATAGAAAGAGGGAGAGAAGCAAAGAAACCACCATGGGAGATTGCTCCGGCGGGGTATGCAGAACAGATACAACGTAATAAAATGCGGGGATTAAACAACCATAGCGGGAAATGACTCTCCGCGACCTCGGGGGATGGGAATGGTGTAGAATTTAAATGGCTATAGCGGGAAGTGACTCACCGCGGCCTCGAAGATATGAGAATAGCACAGGATTTAAGTGACAAAAATTTAAACGGCCATAGCGGGAAGTGACTCGCCGCGGCCTCGAATATATGAGAATAGCACAGGATTTAAGTGACAGAAATTTAAACAGCCATAGTGGGAAGTGACTCGCCGCGGCCTCGAAGATATGAGAATAACACAGGATTTAAGTGACAGAAATTTAAACAGCCATACCGGGAAGTGACTCGCCGCGGCCTCGAAGATATGAGAATAGCATACGATTTAAGTGACAGAAATTTAAATAGCCATAGCGGAAAGTGACTCACCACGGCCTCGAATATATGAGAATAGCACATGATTTAAGTGACAGAAATTTAAACAGTCATAGCAGGAAGTGACTCGCCGCGGCCTCGAAGATATGAGAATAGCACAGGATTTAAGTGATAGAAATTTAAACAGTCATAGCGGGAAGTGACTCGCCGCGACCTCGAAGATATGATGTGATCGTCAGGGGCCGGAGACCCCAAAATAAGAAGAGTGATCGTGTTTACCTCAAAAGTAGGAAATGGCGGGTTACTTCTTCCTCCCCCTTCGGCCGGTCGACGGAGAGGGCCTTCTTTGGTTACCCTTGCAAAAGAGGAAACAGACAGATAGCAAATGAATCAGAAAAATGACAGTGTAGTATTAGTCCCTTGTGATGAAAATGGCGAGATCATGGCGAGACACGCACCTGGTTGGTGTTATTTTTAAACCCCTCTCGGACACGAGTAGGAGGAAAATGCTATGATGGATGGAAAATCATGCAAACGTGCATAAAAATAGATCTCTCTTATGAAGCGAGATGACGGATGACGGGATGACGCATGCAACAGAAATGACGAAAGAGAGTGGGAGAGAATGGCTTATTGAAGATGCCGATGGCGGGATCCGGCAGAGCTTCGACATCGCGGGGATGACGTGGAAGCACAGTGGACGGAGTTAGCCTTCCTCTCACGAGCGTGGGCACCCGGGAAGTCGGCAGAACCTCCTCCTACAAAACCCACAATTAGAAAGGGGATCCAGCAGAGTCTCCCTCTCCTCTGTCAGATCTGAAGCTCCTCCACTTCGAGGGAGGGGGTCTTCTATTTATAGGAGAATTTTTATGGGCACGTCCTAGGTCGGGGACGCTTTCATGTTGAGGCGTCCGGTGTCCAAGACGCCTCAATCAATGTTTTATAATTTTCACGTTATTGGCACGTCTAGGCTACTGGACGCCTCAACTTGAGGCATCCAGGACCCCAGACGCGCCCATGTCTGCCCATCGAATCACTGTCAAAAGCCTTCGATAGCGGAGAAAGTGAGTGGTTTCAGCGCGCAATCGTGACTCTCGAAGGGCGCGTCTGATCGGCAAGACGTTATATTTGGATTCTTTCGAAACGTCAAACTGAGCGGTGGAGCGGTGCTACCCGGGTGCTAAACGTTGAGGCGTCCTGGGTCCAAGATGCCTCAAATTGAGGCGTCCCTTGCCCCAGACGCCTTCAAGAATCCCGCTAGATTGGCACCGAAAGCCGTCGACGACAGAGAAAGTGAGTGATTTCGACATGTAACCGTTACTTCAGCAAGACGTCTTCGTGTTCGCATTCTTTCAGAATGTCGAGTTAGGAGCGGCACCGTCTGCGTGCTGCACGGTTTCCTTAGCGAGGCGGCTTTCCTCTCGGACCCGGCCAAAAGAGGCGTCACCCTCCCCTACCGAAAAGAAAATTCAAAAAAAATTGAAAAAGACCAAAAAATAGAAAATCACTCAAGTAATTCGAAAATGTGAAAGCCACTTCGGGGCGTCATGTTGTAATATGAGATTTACCCAAGGTAATGTCAAAAACGGCGTGTCTACACTCGAGAACCTCTCGTCCCTACCAAATCATGCCATAACTACAAGACAGAACACCAAAAATGGTCAGCGCGCTCGAAATTCAACACATTCAATACAATAAAGCACAAGTACATGAAGCATCAAAATGCAACTATAACAACTCAGAAGGAGAGGTTCACGGGCCGTACGCCCTCGTCTCCGCCTCCGACGCACAACCCGTGGAGGACATTTGTCGTACCCGAACAATTTCCCCAGCAAAATACCCAGATATATGAATTCGGGAATTTCCTTGAACACCTTCAAGGCACAGGCTACCCGGCCCCTCCGACAACCCAATGGGCCCGACCAATGGCCCCAACCCGCTAGCCGAGGTATACGATGACATTAGCAATCAATCGGGACCACTCCCGACCCCCTAAGTTTCGGACTTTGCCCGCGTTCTACACGACCACCCGGGCCAACCCGGGGGCACCCCGACTACAAGCCACGCCACATGGCACCCAGTGAAAAGGCGAGGGGATTACCTTGGGATGCCTTCCTTCAACCCTCAAAGGTCAAAGGGAGACCCAAATAGGTCAACCATAGGCTTGGGAGGCCCACAGCACGTGTATACCGGTCACACACGTGTGTTCGGCATTTTTCCGAACACCTTGTGGGCGCGTATGTTTCAACCCTTCTACACCAACCCACGGGCCACCCCATGGTTCCAGCACACTAATTGGGTCCTACAATGACCCCTCAGTAAGCCGGGGCCACCCCCAACCCTCAGACACGTGGCAATGAGCCACTTAACTTTAGCTATCAGGCCAACCCGAGGCTACCCGGCCAACCAGCCGTACAACATGGCATGTAGCACGAGGCACGGCCCATGAGCCCAAGGTGCCTCCTCTCAGCCTCCATGAACTTCTACCCTCAGCCCAAGGCCAAATCCAAGGCCCGCCGGTCACCTACGTGGCCCGTTCGACAACCCGGGGTGTGTCGGGCATTTACCCGAAGACCTTGCAAGCAGCTATTACGACTCGAAGAACAACAGCCCCCACGGGCCATCCCAGTATCCCAGAACCCTGTGTCCTTCAAAGGACATCCCTAGACGACGAAAGAAGACCCCCGGGGGCCATCCCCGGGGTTGCGGCCTGCCTGGGGTCCATTCGCCCCAGGGCGGGCCGCGCCCCCAAGGGAGGGCGAACTCCCCGGGGGCCGCGCCCTCTCCCCAGCCCGGAGGCCCGACGGTCTTCCCCAGTCCCAGTTTGTTCAAATTCCCAATTTCACGGTCTGTGGTTCATTCAAAGTTCGTTCTTCGTACCCGTACGTGGAAGAATTCGTGAAGACGAAGCCCCGGGATTACGTTAATCACACACGTCAATCCCCTCGGTCTACGTGCACAAGCAGCCAGTCGCCCAGTCCAAGCCTGTATCCTTTGTCTTCTTGCGTTCAAACTGAGTCAAAGTGGTGCTAATATTAACAAAAAATCCAATTTTCTAGAGGTGGGGCCGCCCCTCTCTCTCCCTCCAACCCAATCCACCTAAACCCCCCAAGGGGGGGGGGTTTAGGCGGACCAGCCAGGACCCCCAGGTTGGTCCGCCTAAACCCCTTGGGTATTAAAAAAAAGATTTTGTAAAATAAAAAAATGGACCCATTTTGTGACGACCCGGATCTCGAATACTGGATATACCCGATAGGACTACCGAGCAGACCCGATACCACTTGGAACCCGTGAAGCCTCCCAAGAGCGGTAAAGCTCCGAAGGGATAAAAGGATTGTCGTGTAGTATATTGAAGCCACAGAGATATAACAGTAAGTAATTAAATTTCATTAGATCGGTTTGCTAAAGTAGCAAACATAAAATTACTTTTTAATTAATAGTTGAAATTTAACAATTATACCAGAGTCCAGTCCAAAGGAAAGACAAGCAGTACAGTCTACAGAAAAGAAGGACGTACACTAAGGTTGGGGGAAACCCGACGCAGGTACCGCTGGCAGCTACGAACTCGTCACACCAGGAACCGTGGAAGTAGAAGATGCCACCCACCTGAAAAGTAGGGGTGAGCCTCGTGTCACTGGCCCAGTAGGGGTCACGCGGATCCCCACTGAAAAACAACGCAGTAACACGCTAAAATAGCAGGTAAACAGCAATAGTAAAGCAGGAAAACTAAACTGTAAAGCTGTACAAGAAAATCAGAACGGAAGGAGTAGCTACAGCTACAAGAAAAGGGAAAAGCCGTACCTGAATGAAAACATGCCTGTCGAACTAACCTCGGCCTCCCAAACTACTCCAGACAGATTGGAAATCTTGTATTTTACATATCCATACGATCGAGTCCTTAGGTTCCGAAATCGTGTAATGGGAAGGCGAACTCTGATCTGACAAGGTCAGGAGTTGCCGATCTGCCGGGCCTACAAAGATAGGCAAAAAGAGCCTAGAAAAGACCTAGACAAACACAGACGCCCTAAAATATACACGACTCGATTGCCGTGCACGCTCTTCTAGACACGACCACACACACACACACGACTAGAACGTCGTGCACACAACACAACATTGACCTCGGGCAAGACCACGAGAAGGCTAACCCGGAAAGGTCACGACGTGCGAAAAACACGAGAGTCACGTGTCACGTAACGGAAGAACCCCCTCACTAGAAGAACAGCCAGCTGCATCCACTGACGTCTTATGCTGCGCCTACAAGTGTCTCATCTACTATGCCGCTGAGCACACGACAGAGACTAAGACACTGTAACCAGAACAGGAATCACAGTAACGAGTGACTAGACAGGGTAACGCCCGTCGGCATCAGTCCAAGCACCTGACCACGTATGCACACACCGACTCTTGCTGGAGAGCCAGGCCTCTAGCTAGTTTTCCCCACCCAGCAGGATGTCACTGTACAGTGGTGGCCCCCTGAAACTAGCTTACAAACCATATATCGAGAACTGCCACGCCACCACTCCCGGGTGGGTCGACACGTCGTAACGTGTCGTCAGGCTACGACTAGTGGAGGCTCACTTGTTGACACCTGAAATATAACTGAGAACAAAGATGAGACCAAAGAGAAGATTGAATCAGACATGAAGCTCTCAGAGATTCCTGTAAAGCCAGAATTACAAAATAGTCGCCACTAAAGCTACCACCCGGCTGAAGCCCTCCCCGACCAAGCTGATGTCTGGTGTTGTCATCACTCAGACGGTAATACTGATGAAGAATTACAGTCTACTGACTGATGAGAACCCCAGCAATGTTTTGATAAGACTGTGTCAACTCACCTACTAATAGACCTTCACCTGTCCCGACAGGCTCGAAGAACTCACAAATGAAAAGACAGGTTATATGTCTTTGATAGTCCAGACTTGATAACGAGAGAGTTCAAGATATTAAAGCCCAAATGGGCTCACTAATGTGGAACCAGGAAATCCTCACAAGGTCCTAAGCCCATAGGGGCACCGTGAAGCCACATCCCTTGGCGCCGGGAAGCCTCCCCGGTTGACAAGAGCGCGCCGGGAAGTCATTTTCTGCCCGCCGGGAAGGGCCATGCCGAGAAGGGGGCTGCTGTGCCTATAAAACCCCCCTTGTTCATCTCGAACAGACAGACACACACAGAGAGAGGGGTCAACAGAAAGAAAGAGAGAATAGATAGATAGAAAAAGATCGAAGAGACAAGAAGAAGAGGGCTATTGCGGAGTTCGAAAGGAGAAGAAGGTGGGCATCGGGGGAAGGGAGAGGAGTCAATGCTCCGCCCTTCCCCACCTTTCTTTGTCTTTCTTTCCCGATGCATACTGTTCTCATCTGTGTTCTCTTTGAGCATACTATCTCCCATCTTTCTGTTGTTTTGAATGGGCTTTATTTCATTCTTTCATATGTGCTTCTCCTACCACGCTTATGTGGGATTTGTATTCTATTCGAATGATGCTAAAAGTTCTTTACTGGTTATCATTCGAATTACACTTCTCTAGTCGATGGAATATAAACAATGGAATCGATTGAATGGATGGAAATTTGGGTCTCCTTTCTCTCACCCCTCTACGATGATAATGGTAGTTACCTTTCCGATTGCGAGTTTCGATCGATGAATATGTGGTTCCGGGTGTTGTCGTTAGTCCAGGAGACTGGCAGGCACTCTCTGATGCTCGTTGTTCCTGTGGTTTCGAGGAAGCTAGTACAGATCCCCGATCTTTACCTCCATGGATTCTTGGGTTCTGTCCTCTCCCTCTCCCCCGACAGCGTCGATGATTTCAACGCAGTGGAGTCTGTAGTCTCCTCGAATTTTCCAAGCCATCGAGGCCATCACAGGGATCAGAGACAGTCATCTCTTGATCCCTTGGATGGCCGGCAACATGAATGGCATAAAGCCTATTCCAGAGGGTTCGAGCGCTCAGTGACTTCAGTCCCTTGAAGCACCTTTACCCATGACTTCTTGATGCTAACCTGATAGGGTCCTTTACTTCCCCCTCGTCTGCATCCTGAATTCCTCCCAGTTATCATCCAAACCCCAAAGAAATCCCCAGAACAGAGCATCGTAATCAAACCATAAACCCTCCTGGCCCTAAGGTCTTCACCTTCCTGGCGCGAGCGTCCCTCGGCGGGGTGAATAGCTCTCGGCGGTTGGCGCGCCGAGAGCTACGCGCCGAGAACCCTCCGCCTTTGCAAAAGAGTGCGCCGAGATCCCCTTTTGACCATGCCGATAAGCCCTTTTAGAGGCGCGCCGAGAGCCTTTCGTTCTCGCGCCGGGAAGCCTGCCTACGCTCATTGTGATGCGCCGAGAGCCTCTCCTCCTCTGCCCAACTCTTGAGCACACTGTCACATTAATTCAAGGGACATCCTCAGGTCACAGGGTATACCCCATGGAGCAAATAAATGGGGAACCATCCCCAACACCTCACTGTGCCGGGCCCAGTGCCTTTCTCTTTGGTTTTCATCCCGGCATTCCGTGGATGATCACCTATTTCCCCTTGGCATAATCCAAGATTAGGGGAGATGCTGTCGAAATTCACCTACATTACTAAGTGACTACGGTATGCTTTCCTAACCCCGCCAGGCCTATGGAGTCTTGCCATCGCATGTCCTCCTACGGTCCCTCAAAGGGGGATATTAATAAGACATCGCACCAGCATAGGGTGTGTCATGTCATACCGGTCCCCATCCGGATCCCGGGTCAAATACGCCCGATCTTTTACGGATTCCATCCTGCCGCTGCATGGGTGGCTTCCTATTCCCACTTGGTATAGTCCAAGATAATGGGGATATGCTGCCGGATTTATCCCGTACTTGGTGTATCCTTGCTTTATTCAGTCCATTTAATGTTCTGCGAGTAAACCAACTCCCTCTCATTTGAGTCTTATTTTTTTGCCGCTACTTTCCTCCTGTCTTTGGCGTTTAATCAAGGGTTGTCCTTCTTATGGAGGATGTAATTAACGTCATAACCTTTATGGTATGATGGACTTTTGGTCCAGACACGATCACTCACAATCGACTGATTAAAGGTCAGATTGAGCGCACAATGAAATCGTCACATATGTGACTGGCACGCCAATAAATAAACCATAGAAACAAAAAGAATAAAGAATGTAGAAAGAAAAAAAGCACGTCCACAAGTCTGGCACGCCCGGTGGGACCTAGTTTCCCTTCATCTCTATGCCAAAGCGGGAGGCCCGGCGGCCTCTCTCAAAATTCTAACTGTGTGTTAATCTTACTCGCAGAAACTATAGATGGAGACTGGACTAGCTGGTGTTTTCTTCTGCAAGCAGGTGGTTGACGGCCACGTCCGTGGAGGGTACCTGGCGGTGCCAATGGGATTCGGATCCATGCCCCCGGCGGTGGGTCTACCCAACTGCCTGGGCCTCATATTTGTCGACTTGCTACAAGTCAACAATGAAGCTGAAAGCGTCGCTACAATAGAGGCCGCGGCGGCACCAAAAGCTAAGAAAGAAAATATGGTAGCTGTCCCTACTGATGTTTCTTGCCTGGTCCATCACCTGGAGAAGAAGACTGCTGTCTCCGCCACTACTGGTAGGAGAAGAAGAAACGACCGGAGGGGCCGGTCCGCTGCAACTGGAGGTCGCACTTCGACCTCGGGAAAGACAATGATGGTGAGAAGCATGAGGGTGAACCTCAATGGCCGCCCCAGAGATGCACGACCCGACAGGGTCATTCCATCAGTTCATACCAACAACAGATTCCAGCCACTGACCATCAGGAGGGCCGACTGGGAAAACAAGGGAAAGCAACTATTGGCGCCCAAGCCGATCAAATTCAAACAAGTTTGGGTGCCGAAGAAAATCCAGAGCAGGGCACCAGCTCGGGAGAAATATGTTGCTGCCATCCGCCCCAGGGCTGGGGGCAGAAGAGATGAGAAGAAAGAAGACTATGTCACTGCCGTCCGCCCCGAGGCCGGGGGCAGAAGATGGGAGAAGAGAGAAAAGGATGTTGTTGTCGCCCACCCCGGGAGGAGGGGCAGAGATCTTCGGAAGAAGGATGAAGGCATGATGGAGGAAGCTATTGTTGTTGCCGCTCCGCAAAGATCCCAGGCCTGCGCCAGGCAGGCTGATGTGTTCAGATACCCCAGGTCGGAGTACCTGGCTGCTCAAGTCTCAAGGCTGGCCTATCAGCCAAGGACCCAGGAAGGGCTGCTGCCCCGTGCGAAGCTACAAGGGCAGAGCTAGGAAGAGATGAACTGGGTGGTTCAAGACTACTTTCATTGCCTTGGGAATTCCTCCCTGGGGCAACAAAGACTATCTCGTGCCTTGGGCACTGAGGAAGAAGAAGAAAGAGAAGAAGTGATGCTAGAGGCGTCGTCCTCTAACTCCAATGACTATGAAGATGGCCGTAGGGCCAGATGTGAAGAAGACATCTACCAGAAAGAAAGGGAAGAGAAAAGAACATCTGTATTTGACCGTCTGACATATCCCGGACAGGTCAAGAGGAGAGTTCACAGGCAGAGAGGAAGAATGCAGATTCTCGCTTGCAATATGGCCGGCGTCGCCGGAAGATATGGTATGTTACCAGAACAGCCAGAAGAGTTGATTAACCTGGCATCCAGACCGGGTGCCATCACAAGAAGAAGCAAGGCAGCAAAAGATAAGCTAACAGTTGCCAGTCAAAATGACCTCTCGGCCGTCAATGAGGCCCGAAGAGTCACCACGATGACAGTAAATGTGGTGACTACTGAAGAAGAAGACAATCCTCTCTTGGATCCCGCTGAAGAGACTTCAGGGAAGATGCAAATTCCCACAACTATGGATCCCATGATCCGGACAATGTTCATGAGGTATCAACGGGAGATTGATTCCCTCAGAAGATAGTTGAATGAGAGAAATGAGCAGACGCCTGTTTCTAAGCAGGCCGAGCCGGCGGGATAGACTTCCAGCTCAACCGAAGTGGCCGTCCCAGCCGTCCCTCAGCTGAATAGTGAAGGCAGGGCACAGAATCAGCCTCTTCCACCACAGGTGGCAGCACAGCCCTCTACATCCCAAACACAGCCTGCTGTGCCAACACCCCAGCCGACGCTGCACACAACGGTCATGACAACCCCCTTCAGTCATCAGCAGGCATATTTCTTTCCAGAACCAGTGGATCCGGCTGTGGCAAATAAACTGATGATAGAAAAGATCGTTGAGATGAAGCTGTCTGAGAAAGTCGGGGATGATTCCGGTACTTATGACATCTACAAAGTACCATACCCTGCACATTATGCTGCTAAGAGATTACCACCAGGCGTCAGCAAGCCGCCGAAGTTTGAAAAGTTCAATGGCCAAGGCTCCCCCAGGGAACATATAGCCTATTACACCATAGTCATGGGCGACCTGGCGGCTGATGAAGCATACCTATTGAAATTCTTTGGCTCGTCCCTTACAGGGTTGGCCTTCGAATGGTACTCCAGCTTGCCCGCCGGGTCAGTAGCTGACTGGCCCGATATGCAGCGGAAGTTCCGAGACAGATTTCATGTCACTGAAAGGGAAATCACAATAGCTAAGCTGTATGCATCCAGGCAGAAGCAAGATGAGACCGCCCTGGATTATATAAAAAGATGGAGGAATTTGGCCATGAGGTGCAGGCGACCTCCCCATCAAGAAGATGCAGTGCAGATATGCAAACAAAACCTCAGAAGGGAGGTGCTAGAAAAGATGATCGGGGCAGATGTCAGAACATTTGACCGGTTGAATAATATAGTAGCGGAGGTCGAAACGTTCTTGTCCAAGCATCCGACCGCCAATGTCCCTGCTATGCAAAAGGGGAAGGCTGTTGATCGACGGCCATCGCATTCAGAGGCCAACACTGTTGACTTCGGTACCTTTGAACAGCAGAAAGTAAAAGGAAAGAAAACTGATGCTCCTCCGGCAGGCCCGGTAGAAATGAAAGAAAAGATCTCCCGGAGAAATAAAATGAGGAAGGCATATTCATTCCCCAAAGAGAAGATGGGTGCACTGTTCAGTTGGGCCTACAAGTTCAACAAAGTAACGCTGCCCGAACCAAAAAGACCTGCAGATGCAACAAAGAAAGATGACCCACTATTCTGTCTATATCACCGGGCATTGGGGCATGCTATAGAAGACTGCTACGTCTTCAAAGATGTCATGGAAAGTATGTTCAAAAAGGGAGAGCTACAGTTGGGAGACTATCAGGTGAACCCTCCACGCCCCCATGAACCTCTAGCAATGAGGATGGCTGCAAATATGATTTCTGTATATCAGCAGTTGCCTGAAGAGGCTGTTGAAGAATGCACCAGGCACACTTATGAAGCATGCTTCCTTACCCCGTTAAGGGATCAGGAGGGATGGCAGACAAAGCCGGTGAAGACTAGAAAGAGGGCACCTGTTGCAGGAACGACTAGACCATCCACTCGGAATGCCACTCCGAAGTCGGGGCCGCCCTCGGTAAAGCCGATTCGGCATGTAGCTGAGACACAGCCAGTCATCCGAATCCCTACCTATAATCAGAGGAGATAGACTCCGCTTCCCACACAAAAAGAAATAAGTCCTGAGGCAAAACGTCTCCAACAGTACATCAACGGACTCGACGAATATGAGCAGAATGAGCCGAGGCCCCTACTAGTGAAAGATTGCATACTCTGGGGGCAGCTAGAAGAGTTGACCATTGAAGAAAAACCAGAGGAAAAGTAGGAAAAGGATGAAACTAAACCTTTCTGGGGGCAGGAGCCAGCAAAGTCAGAGCAACAGAAGATGAAAAGGCATCCCAAGAACAGAAGAAAAAAGAAAACCATGACAGTGCACTGCAATACCCTCTCCGTGTTATTCACCTTACCTGGGGAGGATGATGACACAGAGGCGTCAGCCACGCCGTTGGAAGCCAATCATGCTGAAGCTTCCACCTCGGCACATGCCACCCGCTCTGGGAGAAGATGGGGGCGCCTTCCGCCAGCCAACCACAATATCATCTTCAGGGGAGAACAACCTTATCAGATACCAGATCCTGAAGTGCGAGGTGTCCAGATACCTCATCCTGCTAATTTATACCAAGGAGAAAAGAAAGGGGACGGAGCTCCGTCATTCCTTGAATTTTTATCCAGCTTAGAGGGCGAAGAGCCAGTGCAAACTACACCAGCCAGAAGTAACAAGCATCAGCAATCAACGGCCCTGAAGCCTAGGCAAGGCAAAAAAGAAGAAAAAGATTCCCCAACAACACCAGGGCCGTCTCTCCAGAAGAAGTCCCTCAAGAAACTAACCATGGAGCTGAGACAAGAAGTAGGCAGGCAATGCCGCAAGCCCCTCAGGAGCCGCCAAAGCCCCGCTGGGCAGAAGAAATGCGACTCTCCAATGTCCGGGTAGGCAGCCGGATTATGAAAATGCTAAAGAAGCTCCCTACCAGATTCTCTATATGAGAAATTCTTTCCTTAAGTGAAGACGCCCGCCAAGCAATTATTGATGCTCTACAGTCACCAGCACAGTATGAAGCATTACTGACAGAAGTTAATTCTGGGCCGACAGTCACTTTCACTGAAGATGACATGTTGATTCCAAATCCCAGCCACAACAGGCCACTATACATGAGAGGACATCTCAACTGCCATCCATTAAGCCGGATACTGGTAGATCCCGGGGCTGCTGTAAACATTCTGCCATATCGCATCTATCAGAAGTATTACTTCGATATGCGCCTCACTAAGGTCAGAGATATGAAGATTGCTAGCTTTAACCAGAAATGTGAGACACCTTTGGGGGTAGCAGATTTCAACCTCACACTGGGGGACCTCACCACTGTGGTGCGATTCTATGTGATTGATTCTAACACCACGTATAAGGCCTTGTTAGGGCGACCGTGGTTGCATGAGTACCAGATAGTACCTTCCATGCTGCATCAGTGCATTAAGTATTATCATGATGGCAAAGAGGAAAGGGTATTTGCAGATTTACACCCCTTTGAAGTCTTCGAGTGTCATATGCTCGATGCATCCTATTATGCTGACATGCTGCAAAAAGATAAGAAGGAAGAAACTGTGACTAGTCAAGAGAAGTCGGTAGCGAAGAAAGAGGATTGGTCTCCGCCGCCACCACGGGGCTGTGTCAAGAAGCATGAGGTATCCCATATCTCTCATGTTGGGGATTTTGCACGGATCACACCTCCAAGCATTCATCCCGATGATACTAATGAAAAGATGAAAGAAAAATATACACAAGTCCCAGTACCAGAAGGACTGGTCAAGCCCGTCACCAGTTTGGAATGTCAGACAGTGCTGCCACTCAAGATTTTGGAGGTCCCTCGCTTCTGCGAGCCTCCCATCATATTCTATACCGGGGAGCCTGTTGAAGAGGATGATCAGGACTGCATGATCCCGGAAGAATCCACAAGCCGAATGGTGCCAATCACAGGCTTGGACTATACCACACAACGGGTCTCGCAAATGTTCTCCAAACTGCAGATGCCTTCACTGCAGCCCGTTGCCCAGAAGAAAGCATTCCAAGAACTTTGGGATCCGCCCCAGAATAATAAGGAATTGATGAAGATCACCCAGCACCCGGGATTGGGCTACACTCTACAAGAATACTATGAAACCGAGGTAGATGTCATTTCCGCCTTCTTTGCACATGAAGATCCTCCTGGGATGGGCTATGATGATTACCCCTCAGAAGATGAAGATATTATATATCAGTCTGTACCGGATGATGAGCCTTCCAATAGCCAACCCAAGGCAGAAAAGTCTGATGAAGCAAATGTATGCCGGTGCTGGGAGGAACTGTCTTGTAAGGAAGACCTGTTCCAGGCCGAAGCAAAGTTTGACACGGGAACCCCGGATGAAGACCAGATTTCTAATGATACAAGAGAATGCTTGGAGTTTGAACGTATTCTGGAAGAAGTTCGAGCTCTGTAGAATATGAATTCCCCAGAGGAATCTACGCCAGCAAGGCCTCCGGAAGTGGAAGACCTAATCATTGAGCCTTACACAGAGCCGGTTATAGCCCGTGGGCAGACGGAACAAAGTCACATGGTTTCTGCCCTGTATGATGAGTCATCATCGGCCGGGGTCCGACGAGAAGAATTAGAGAATTCTAAAACTGAAGAAAACTATATCCCGGGGGGCTTCGTTGATTTGCAAGAGGCTCCGCCCGAAGTCGAAGATGGTGGTCAGGCCACCGTTGATGAGCTCATAGAAGTGAACTTGGGGACAGAGGAGGAACCAAGGCCAACCTTCCTCAGTGTTCTGCTAGAACCAGAGACCCGAGAACAGTACATACAATTTCTGAGGGAGTTTAAGGACTGCTTCGCTTGGACGTATGATGAGATGCCAGGGTTGAGTCCCAATGTAGCACAACACATGTTGGCAATTGACCTAGAAGCCAACCCCATAAAACAGCCACCCAGGCGGATGCGACCTGAGCTGATCAACCAAATCAATAAAGAAGTCGACAAGCTTATTGATGTTGGCTTTGTCGAAGAAAATCAGTACACCACATGGCTAGCAAACATAGTGCCCGTAAAGAAGAAAAATGGGCAGATCAGAATATGTGTTGACTTCCGAGACCTTAATAAGGCTTGTCCAAAGGATGATTTCCCAGTGCCAATCACTGAAGTAATGATTGATGCAACCACTGGTCATGAAGCCCTGTCATTTATGGACGGCTCATCCGGATACAACCAAATTTGGATTGTTGAAAAGGATAGAGTACACACTGCCTTCCGCACTCCGAAAGGAATATTCCACTACAAAAGAATGTCGTTCGGTCTCAAGAACGCCGGCGCCACTTACCAAAGAGCTATGACCAAGATTTTTGATGATTTGCTCTTCAAGAAAGTGGAGTGCTATGTTGATGACCTGGTGGTGAAGACCAGAAAGAAGGAAGATCATCTGCAAGACTTGTGTAGATCTCTTTTAAAATCCACACTTAAAAATATAGAAATCAATAAATATATGGGTGAAAGCAATAAAAATAGCACGAGGTGCTAATGTGGAGTGTGTGTGATCGCCAGAGACACGAGGGTCTCAAAGAGGAGATTGATATGGGAAGATGATCGCAAAATACCTCAAATATGCGGGGGATGTGAGTATTCCTTTCTCTTCAAATCGGCCGGCCGACGAAGAGAGTTCTTCCTTTAATTACCCTTGCAAAAAAGACAAACACCAATGAAGAAATTGCATTAGATATGTGGTGAGTGTAGCATCAATTCATGATAGAAATATGTGAGCATGAAAGCATGTGCAAGAACGCACCTTAAGGGTGGTTGCCCTTAAACCCCTATGCGATGAGGGTGTGGGGAGATGTACGATGAATGCATGAAAATATGAATAAAAAATTAAAGGGAAAGAGTGCATGAGATGCACTTATGGGAGATGCTCAACGTGGTTGAGTGAGAAAAATCAATAAGAATAATGATGCATGCATGAACCATTGATGATGATAAAACAAAAGGGAAAATAAAAAAGGAAGAAGGGGCCTGTGCTTCGGCTTGAATATTCAAGGGGGAGGAAGCTCTGCAGTGGGATGAAGACATGAGCGTGGGCTTCTCCTTAGCCAAGCAACAGCAACCTGCGAAGGAAAAGAAAAGGAAACAAACAGAGAAGAAGGGGGAGGGGAAATACGTGGGTAGAAGAAGAAGAAAAAGATAGAAGAAGAAGGAAGAGAAGGGGGATCGAGTGTCCAACCGGTCAACAGAGCGATCGGCTCTATTAAATAGAATTGGATGAAGAGATAGACATGGGCAAGAGTCCAAGGGGGGAAAGGATAGGAATGGGCAAGAGTCCAAAAAGGGGAGGAGTCTAACGAAGCAAGGACTCTCTGGGGAAAGGGCTGCGAAGCCAGAAGGTGAAACACGCCTTAGGTCAGGGCGTCAATTAATGAATTGACGACTTGACCAGAGGGCGTTTCTCAAAAACACGCCCTGCACAAGGGCGTTTCTCAAAAACCAAATTTAGCAATAAAAACTCCCCATATTTGAAAAATGTAAAACACGCCTTAATTAAAGCCACGTTTAAAAAAACGCCCCTGAGAAGGGCGTTAATTTCAAGAGCTCAAATGGGGAAGTCGGTCAAACCTAGAAGAATTAACGCCCTCAGGTGAGGTCGTCCTTTCTTTAAGAAACGCCCTAGGTTAAGTCATGTTTTGAAGAAAACACGCCCTTACCCAGGTCGTGAATTTAGAAAATTCATAAAATAGATAAAATAGGGGAGAAATAGTTAAAATGGGAGAAAACGCCCTAGACAAGGTCGTGTTTCAAAAACACGACCCTGATAAGGGCGTGAATTCAAAAAAAAAGAGAGATAAATGCCCAGAAAATCCAGAAAAATAGGAAAAAGGAGATAAATGGGAAAAAATAGGAGAAATTCAAAAAAAAGTGGGAAAAACTACTCAAGTAAGCTGATTTGAGGGTCAAATGGGGCATCACAGAGTGATATGAAATATACTCAAAATAATGTCAATTTTAGCGTGTCTACAACTTGCGGATGGTGTTTCAAAGGCTACGGAAATACGAGCTGAAAATGAACCCTATGAAATGCGCCTTCGGCGTGACCAGTGGAAAATTTCTGGGATTTATTGTCCGGCACAGAGGCATTGAGATTGATCCATCCAAGATCAAGGCTATTCAAGAGCTCCCTCCACCGAAGAATCTGTATGAGTTAAGATCTCTACAGGGGCGTCTGGCCTACATCCGACGGTTTATATCAAATTTGTCGGGTCGATGTCACCCCTTTCATAGGCTCATGATGAAAGATGTACCGTTCCTATGGGACGACGGATGCCAAGAGGCTTTCGAAAAGTTGAAAGAATATCTCAGAACCCCTCCAGTATTGGGGGCACCAGTGAAGGGCAGCCCTTTGATCCTCTATATAGCAGCCACACATTACTCGCTGGGGGCAATGTTAGCACAAATAAATGAAGATGGAAAGGAGCAAGCCTTATACTACCTTAGTAGAAGGTTGATCAGAACTGAAGAAAGCTATACTTACATAGAGAAGACCTGTCTGACGCTGGTCTTCGCTGCTAAGAAGCTCCGACACTACATGCTGTCACATGAGATCAGATTGATATCTGCAGCAGATCCGCTCAAATATATATTGACTCAGCCGGCACTCAAAGGTCGACTAGGCAAGTGGGCTGTGATTCTGATGGAGTTTGACATCACTTATATACCTCAGAGGGCTATAAAGGGCCAGGCTATGGCTGACTTCTTTGTAGAACACCCTGTACCAGAAAATGCTATGCTTGAGACCGAGCTACCTGATGATGAAGTGCTTGAAGCCTGTCAGACCCAGCCAGTCATGTGGCAATTATATTTTGATGGGGCATCAAGAACAGAAACTGACTCCAATGGGAAAACCAGGATACGTGCAGGGGCCGGCATTGTGCTGAAATCGCCTGAGGGAAAAGTGTTGCACACCTCTTGTTCTATAAATAAACCCTGCACCAACAATGAAGCTGAATATGAAGCCCTGATAATTGGGCTCCAGATCACCCTCAGCATGGGTATCCGAATGCTTCAGATCTTCGGTGACTCAATGTTAGTGATAAAACAAATACAGGGAGAATTCGAAGTGCGAAAGCCAGAATTGAACCCCTATTATCAAAAGGCTATACGCCTCATGGCAAATTTCTACCATATTGAGCTCAATCATGTAGGTCGGGGACATAATGCTCAAGCTGATGCACTCGCAAAGCTAGCCAGCTCACTATCAGTCCCGCCAGACGAGACGCTGAACATTATTGTCATGAACAGGCGACAGGTCCCCAATATGCTGGAAGCGTGTCCTGAAGAATATGAAATTGATACCGTTGACAAGGCCCAGACATCTGATTGGAGACAGCACCTGCTGCAATGGTTCTTGCACCAACAGCTGCCCAAGAATAGAGAAGAGAGAATGAAACTCCTAAGGGTTAAATATTCCTACGAGTGCAGAAATGGGACTCTGTTTTGAATCATGGCGGACGCCCGCAAGAAGATTTTACTCCGTTGCCTATCTACTGAAGAAGCCTGGCAAGCAATGAAAGAAATACATGCTGGGACAGCAGGTGCCCACCAGGCTGGTCCCAAGATGAAGATAGAAATCAAGAAGCTGGGCTACTATTGGCCCACCATGTTTGAAGACTGCTGTAAATTTGCAAAAACATGCCAGAAATGCCAGGAGCATGCTACTGTGCCTAGAAGGCCTCCTACAACTCTGCACCCTACAATTCCCACTTGGCCGTTTGCACAATGGGGAACTGATGTAGTCGGGCCACTGCCGACTTCCTCGGCCGGACATAAGTACATACTGGCCATAACAGATTACTTCTCCCGATGGGCGGAGGCTATAGCATTAAGAGAAGTGACTGGTGAATTGGTCACCAGATTCATCAAACAGAACATTATCTTCCGGTTCGGGATCCCCAGCCGAATAATATCCGACAATGGAAGTCATTTCAGAAATCAGAAGGTCTATCGGCTTGCTGAGAAGTATAAGATCGAATGGAGGACTTCCACTCCTTACAATCCACAGGCAAACGGATTGGCAGAAGCTTTTAACAAGACTCTCTGCACCTTGCTGGCCAAGGTCGTCAGTTCTAATAAGAAGGACTGGGAAGAGAGAATGTATGAAGCTCTGAGGGCATACCGCACTGTCTTCAAGACACCTACAGGGTGCTCACCATACTCGCTGGTATACAGCTCAGAGGCAGTGGTTCCGCTAGAGCTGGAAGTCCCGTCACTCAGAGTGGCAGTCCAATATGGCCTGGCCCGTGGCGAACAGACCAATGTAGAAAGAAGACTAGAAGAACTGGCTGAATTGGAAGGGAAGTGCCTCCGAGCTCAGAAGAGTATCCAAATGTATCAGGCCCGCATGGCCATTGCATTCAACAAACTCGTAAGAGGACGAGAATTCAAGAAAGGTGACCTCGTCATGGTCAAGAAAAAAGAAGTCATGGCGTCCAACCCAAAAGGGAAGCTGAATGCTAATTGGGAAGGTCCTTATGTGATACAGAGGGTCTACGAAGGAGGGGCCTACGTGGTCGTTAACCATCGAGGGGAAATCCAATTCTCGCCACTCAACGGAAGACATCTAAAGCTGTATCATGCAACACAACCAACATTCCCCGAGTAATCGGGCAAAGCTACCCTTTCCTTGGTCTAGCGGTACTCCGCCCTAACCGAGCTACCCTTTCCTTGGTCTAGCGGCACTCCGCCCTAACCGAGCTACCCTTTCCTTGGTCTAGTGGTACTCCGCCCTAGCCAGGCTACACCCTTTTCCTGGTCTAGCGGCACTCCGTCCTAGCCGAGCTACCCTTTCCTTGGTCTAGTGGTACTCCGCCCTAGCCAAGCTACCCTTTTCCTTGGTCTAGCGGTACTCCGCCCTGACCGAGCTACACCCTTCCTTGGTCTAGCGGCACTCCGCCCTAACCGAGCTACCCTTTCCTTGGTCTAGTGGTACTCCGCCCTAGCCAGGCTACACCCTTTTCCCGGTCTAGCGGCACTCCGCCCTAGCCGAGCTACCCTTTTCCCGGTCTAGCGGCACTCCGTCCTAGCCGAGCTACCCTTTCCTTGTTCTAGTGGTACTCCGCCCTAACCGAGCTACCCTTTCCTTGGTCTAGCGACACTCCGCCCTAACCGAGCTACCCTTTTCTTGGTCTAGTGGCACTCCGCCCTAGCCAAGCTACCCCTTTCTTAGTCTGGTGGCATTCTGACCTGTCGCTCTAAAAAAAAGAGAGAGAAAGAAAATAAAAGAAAATAAAAATGGGGTTAAAACATAGAGATACCCCGCCAGACTTACCCCTATATTAGGGACAAGTGCAACAATGGCCCAAAACCCAGCTGTGGTGAAAACCCGAAAGGGCACTGCAGGTAAAATCGGGTACCCCACCACGTGAAAACCCGAAAGGGCGCGTGGGCAAAAGTAAGAGGGGACTGGCTCCGGCGAAAACCCGAAAGGGCGCTTGGGTCGGTAATGTGGTGATTCCAAAGAAAGCCTTACCTCCCACCATAAAACTCCTCGTCGATCGACCGGCGCCTTGCCCGATCAACGATTAAACCCATCCGGAATGGACCTTACGTCTATTCTGTTGAAGCCTTCATGCATTGCTCAAGAAAAATTCCCTCGATAATAAGCCCACCTCGGGATAGACCTTCCGTCTGTTCTGATAAAACACTTCCACTTGTTTTTGTCTGAGACCCACCACGGTAGAGCTGGCCCGGTTTAGGCCTTACGTCTATCTCGATGAAACCTATCCTACGTCTCACCGTGATGAAACCTGCCATTGATCGACTGGCACACTGCCCGATCAACAATGAAACCTGTCCGGTTTAGACCTTACGTCTATCCCGATGAAACCTATGAAATCCTTGCATTGGTATAAACCCAATACTGATGATGAAACCTGATACTGATCGACCGGCACACTGCCCGATCAGCAATAAAACCTTGTACGGTTTAGACCTTACGCCTATTCTGACTAGATCTATAAGTCTCTTTACGTCCCGCCGTGATGAAACCTGCTGTTGATCGATTGGCACACTGCCCGATCTATGATGAAACCTTCCCGGTTTAGACCTTACGTCTATCCCGATGAAACCTATGAAATCGTTGCATTGGTATAAACCCAATACTGATGATGAAACCTGATATTGATCGACCAGCACACTGCCCGCTCAACGATGAAACCTTCCCGGTTTAGACCTTACATCTATCGACCGGCACACTGCCCGATCAACGATGAAACCTTCCCGATTTAGACCTTACGTCTATCCCGATGAAACCTATGAAATCCTTGCATTGGTATAAACCCAATACTGATGATTAAACCTGATATTGATCGACCGGCACACTGCCCGATCAACGATGAAACCTTCCCGGTTTAGACCTTACATCTATCCCGATGAAACCTATGAAATCCTTGCATTGGTATAAACCCAATACTGATGATGAAACCTGATATTGATCGACCGGCACACTGCCCGATCAACGATGAAACCTTCCCGGTTTAGACCTTACGTCTATCCCGATGAAACCTATGAAATCCTTGCATTGGTATAAACCCAATACTGATGATGAAACCTGATATTGATCGACCGGCACACTGCCCGATCAACGATGAAACCTTCCCGGTTTAGACCTTACGTCTATCCCGATGAAACCTATGAAATCCTTGCATTGGTACAAACCCAATACTGATGATGAAACCTGATATTGATCGAATCGGCATCTCGCCCAGTATCAATGATAAAACCCTATCCAGTTTAGACCCTACGTCTATCCTGATGAAACATATGAAACCTTTGCATTGGTATGAGCCCAATACCAATGATGAAATCTGCTATTGATCGGTTGGCAGACTGCCTGATCGATGCTAAAACCCATCCAGGGTAGACCTTCCGTCTGCTCTAACGAACACGACACAGCTGTCTGAATCAATTCAGACCCTTCGTCTGGATAGATCATGAAACTCTATTCCTTTGCGTTAATGTCAAACCCCACATTAATGATGAAACTCACATTTTCAGCGAATGGCTTCGTGCCCGGGCTGCTATCTATGTCCTCTAAATCGATTCGGACCTTTCGTCTGGATGGATCATAAAACCCTATTTCCCTTTCCATTGATGTTGACACCCACATCGATGATCATGTATCCACAATAAACATATGGCCCCATGGTCCATAGAATGAAAGTTCTAGTTCCAGAAAAGATGATGATAAAGAAAAGGAGAAAGAAAACGACAAAAGAAATATATATGAAAAAATGGGGTTAAAAATAGAGATACCTCGCCAGACTTGTTCAGGCATTCTGGACAAGGGTAAAAATGTCTAAAACCCAGCTGTGGTGAAAACCCGAAAGGGCACTGCAGGCAAAATCGGGTACCCCGTCACGTGAAAATCCGAAAGGACGCGTGGGCAAAAGCAAGAGGGGGCTGGCTCTGGTGAAAACCTGAAAGGGCGCTTGGGTCGGTAATGTGGTAATTCAGAAGTTCCATGCCAACCGGCACGCACCTCCCCTTCACTGATGAAGCCTTCCGTCGGTCATCTGGCTCTATGCCCCACCGATGATAAAGCCTTTCCAGGATAGACCTTACGTCTACCCTGATGAAATCTATATACCCTCTTTTCACATGTCCCACCAACAATAAAACCCGTCACCAGTCTGATAAAGCCTGGCCAGTTCAGACCTTACGTCTGTCCTGATCAAACTCTTAAACCTTCCCTTGATCGATCTGCTCCTTGACCGGTCAACGATGAAACCCTGCCAGGATAGACCCTACGCCTATCCTGATGAAACCTACGTATTTCTTGGCAAAGTCCCACCCGCCATAAAACCCGCTGGAATGGACCTTACGTCTGTCCTGACGAGACCTACACCTCTACATACGTCCCACCATTGATCGACTGGCACCCTGCCCGATCAATGATGAAATCCTCTGTTCGGTTTAGACCTTACGTCTATACTGATGAAACCTATGAAACTCTTTGCGTCGATATAAGCCCCATATCAACGATAAAACCAACCACTGATCGACTGGCACCTCGCCCGATCAGTGATGAAACCATGTCCAATTAAAACCCCGCCAGTTTAGACCTTTTGTCTATTCTGATGAAACTTATAACACTTTCTTTGCATCGATATGAACCCAATATCGATGATGAAACTAGCTATTGATCGACCGGCACCTCGCCCGATCAATGATGAAATTCTATCCAGTTCAGACCCTACGTCTGTCCTGATGAAAACCACGTACCCTTCAAGGTCTCACCTGCGATAACCTCTACCCAGTCTAGACCTTACGTCTACTCTGATGAAACCTATAAAACTCCTTTGCATCGATATAAACCCAATATCGATGATGAAATCATATACTGGTCGATTGGCACATTGCCCCGACTAGCTTTGAAACCTGCCCGGAATGGACCATTCGCCCATTCCGGATAGTGCTCTGAGCCTCTTCGTTCACATTCCCGCAAGCCGTCTCCCTTGCGGCACGTATGGCCAAGAAGGATGTTTGCTACCACCAACAGAATTTGGTTCAAAGCACCCCCCCAGAGGCCGTCACGCGGTGGAGCGAGTTCCCCATCCTTTCTCTGAAGGGGTGGACGCTCTCCTGCTAGGTACGGGCTATTCCCATAGGGACCGCTGAAACCGCTGCCAAATCGCCGTGAAATATTGATGGTGCGATAAGTTAAGAACAAACCACATATGAGACTGGTGTAAAGATTCCTTTCCATTGAATAAAAAAGGGAATACAAGAAGGGCCCCTGAGGGGGAATTGTATTACAAAAAGGGGTAAACAGATATTCACGGGCGCCGAAATATATCCTCAAAGGCCAGAAGCCCTACATGCGGGGCAGCCCCCAGCTCATGAAGTCGAGCCTCCTCCTCCTGTAGCCGAGCAGACTCGTCCTGAAAGGATGCCACCTGCCCCTCCAACAGAGCTACTTCCTCCACAAGCTGCGGCCGAGAAGTTGTTATCTGCGGCAGTTCAGCCCGGAGGTCAAACAGTTCAGCCTCCAGGATGGTTATCCGGCTGCGCACGAACTGCTCCCGCTGCGCCAGAGACTGCAGTTGGCATTGGCGCTCCTGAAGAACAGAGTCCGTCTTCTCCATCTCAGATTTGCACTCCTTCCTTTGCAACTTCAAAGCTGCCAGTCTGTCAGACATAATATGTGCCAAGAAGTCCCAGCGATGTATAAACTTTAACAACAATAGAACCCGCTGGGCCCATATTTCCATGGGACAGCCCATCGCCTGTAGACCAGCGGTGAAACGCTCGGCTATCTCCTTCAGCCGCAGATAAGTCAGTCCAGGTTGGGACTCCACCAGCTGGCGCAGCATGTCCAGATTTTGCCAGACGAAACTCTCAGATGAAGCGAAGCCAGGAGAAGGAACTGGAGCTACTTCGAAAGTCACCTCACTGTCAATATCTGCCCATAGTGTAACATCAGGCTGGGAAGAGGAAGATGGGAGGTCTGCTGAAGGTGCCAACTGAGCTCTCTCTGCAATCCCTGACGAAACCAAGAGGCCTTCCACCTCCATCTCCTCGGGAGTTACTATTTGAATGCTCGTAGGGGCAACTTTAATAAGTGCTGGAGCGGCTGCTTCCTGGGTCCCCAATGTGATACCCGCATCTTCAGCATCCTCTTCTCGGGGCACCTCCTCCTCAGATTCCGAGAGCAAGGAGATTGATTCTGGGTCAGTTATGGACAATACTCTGGTCTCTATGGCAGCTACCTCCCCTTCTTCTGTCCCTGCTTCAATGACCAGTTCCTTCAATGTCAAGGCGGCAGGGGCTACGGACTGAAGAGGCAAAAGTTCGGTTTCCATAATTACTGTTATGGGAATTGCTAACTCCGGCGCAATGGTCATCACTGCGGCCGGTATAAAGGTAGAACCCCTAGCTGGGTCCGTCTCAGCTCTAAAATCCAAGACCCGGGTGAGGGCCGAACTCTCCCCCGAGGTCCTCAAGTCCAGTAATGCTAAGTCTGTAGAAGACTGTACCCTCACCGGCACAGGGCGAATTATCTCAGAAACGCCTGCACAAGTGGCTGACGAAGCAGGAACAATAGTCAAGGTGTCAGATAGACTGGCTTCAAAGGCTGCAGTCGCTACCGGGCTAGCAACAGGGGATTCCTGTGAATAGATCAATGCAACATCAAGCAGCAGATAAAAAAAATATATAATAATAATAATGAGGAAAGGGGAGAGAGACCCACTTCTAATGTGATGTCGATATCCTCAAAGGAGTGCAAGGAAGAGGAAAGCTCCGTTGCTGAAGTAGCAAAGGGAGGAGTTATATCTGCCTCGGTGTCCAAGCCAGCAAATTCTACCAGTAGTTCCTCCTCAGAAGACGGTACCAGCAGTTTGGAGGGGGTGAACAGTGGAACAATGGCAGTACATACGAGTGGGGCCTCTGATTGGGAGATACCCTCCGTCTCGCTCTCGCTGAAATCTGCTCCTTCTCCCTCTGCCTCAGAAGCGGTCGCGAAGCTGCTAGAAGAGATTTCCACGCTATCCATGGGCGGGACTTGCGTCCCTAACGGCTGCCTAGATGAAGACCGGGTAACTATGCGCCTCACAGGGACAAGGCCCCATTTCATCTGGGTCTTATGGCCCTCCTGTGGCTGAGTTATATCGCCAGCTGCTCCCGTAACTGCAGCCCCCTCACCGGCCGTCACAGCAGGGAAAGGTTCGTGAGAGGGACAATAAACAAATAATCAAAATGTGCAAAAGAAGATGAAAAAGCACACTTACCCTCCGCCTCACTAGCCGGCGTGGGGGAAGGCAATCTGGTCTCCACCACGAAGGTGTCACAACTGGCTCTTGGGCTGTGCAAAAAGGGGGAGGTCAGATTCGAAGACTTCTATAAAATTCAGCAAAAGATGATGAAAGATACAACTGCAGGCTGTTGATGTTACCCTTGACTGACGTCTGGGCGCCTTCCCTTTGAGATTCAAACTCATCAAAGGAGGGGATATCAGGAAGAGGGGTCCCAGGGTCCATCACTGCTGAAGCTGACTGCCGAACATGGGCCTTCTTAGCCTTCCTGGCCTTCCCAACTACAGTCTTCACTGCAGAAATCTTTCTCTTCTTGCCCGGAGGCAGGGGAGTGGTCGTCGGTGCTGCTGCAGGGACTTCGAAATAAGCAGGCTTCTCAGCTTGCGCAATGATTTTTCTGTAAAGCCCCTGTCGCTTTATATCTGGTCTATCTGTTGAAGACATCAAAGAAGCAATGAGACCAGTAGATGCAGAGTTTAAATAACAAACAGAAAGCACTATAGTCAGAAAGGAAAGATCATACCTGCTGGGCCATCATAAAAGATAGAAAGCGGCCAGTACAGATAAGCTACCTCCTTGGAGCAGAAAGCAGCCTCCTTGACAAGCCAACAGACATCACCAAATGTCTGGCACTTCTCCACTAAAGATGCCAGATCGCTATGACCATGAAAATCAAGACATCGAAACAAGTCGAGGTGGTCCATGCCCCAGCCGTCGACATAATGAAAAGAAATAAACAATGGCTTATTCAATATGCCAGCTATCGGACTCTCTGCAGATAACCCATGTACATTCAGCAGAATAAACAGCCAAGGCGTGTGCTTGTAGTACGTCTGAGTCCTATCTTCCCTGTGCACAAACGTCCTATAAGGATGAAATCTATCTGTCGGACCCTTCCAGGAGATGACTGTCAGGAGCGGCTCTTCGACAGGGAAAGGGTACTGTTGCGCCTCCAGACGAGCGCCTCCTACATGGCACAGATGTTTCAAGTTCTTCATAAAAGTGTCTTCGTTGATGGCAGCAAAGACAGGAGCGGGCGACTCGGAGCCTTCTTCTTTCAGAACCCGACGCTGAGCCAGATAGTTCTCTGCCTCCCTCGGATGTTGTGAATAAATCCTTTTTAGGTGGGCCTCGGGGATGTCAAACACCGGCCCGGGCTGTTGTTTCAGGAAAGAACGCTCGGCCACGTCCCAGAATGCACCCCTACCATCCCTGTAAAAGCTGGTCCGAATGTTCCACCATTTGATATACTCTGATGTGACACGGGGGACACGGTTGGAAACAGTGGGAACTCTGAAAATTGCGCCATCATGGCAATGATAGAAGTCCCACCACAACCGGCCATCACCGACAATGGTGGACCCGTGCTTGGCCCGGCTATCCATGGGAAACTGAGCAACTGATGTAGGGATATGCTGGTCATAGCCAAAGTTCCGCCCGAAGCGGAATGGGTAATATGGTTCCAGAAGAAGCAGACCACCCTTTCTGAAAACTAAAACACTGGGCCGAATGGCCATGGCCCATCTAACTAGCTCCGGCTCCAGAATAGATCGAATAGCATTAGCCCCTGAAACGGGGTGAACATAGGTCTCTACCTCTTCCATCTTGCATTCTCTTTGAGAGTGAACCAAAGGAGCTGAACCTGCTGCCAAGCTCCAGAAATGAATGCTGCCAGGGGCATCCACTGGTACCCTTATCAGTCGGCCCCTTATTTTGAACAACTGATCAGAGAAAGAGCTAGGTTCAGCACTAGCAAATTCAATCATTCTGGGTAATACTGTATCTGCCTGCAGAGTTCTAGGAGCCAATTCAGGAAACAGACTGCAGACCCAGGCATTGAAGAAATGAAAAGGGCCCACGGTCCTCAAAGAGCGGGGAGTCCGATGCTTGTACAGATCCCCCAAAGATTTGTAGATTAAACACAAGGCCACTAGGCAAAGTGACAGCCTCATTCCCCAGGCCATCTGGCATGCCGGGTATATGGCTTCGGGCTGAATGATTGTCTCGTCCCCTTGAGGGAGAGTGAAAGTGCACAACCAGAATGTGAAGTAAGCCGCACAATGTGTGATAGGGTCCACCCCTGCTGGATTTGGACCACCTTTGCCTACACGGCGCAATGAAGATGGCAACGCTGACTTATAGCGAGAAGCCCTTATCTGCTTGCTGGCAGTCGGACCCATGGAAGGGAAGTCTGCATATTTTAAGGGACCGTCGAAGAAATACTGAATCCACTGCCCTATCCGGACCCTCAGCTTGCTGCCTTTCTCTCGAGGATGGTAACCCTTAGAGGATCCTCTATTATAAGCCAGACAGATGGAGCGATAGGCCTTCATTAAATACCGATATGAGTAGCCAAGTGAATACTTGCCTTCGCCATCGGAGCTATCCTTCTTGGAATCTGCCAGGCAGACCTCTTCATACGGCTCGCCATCAATAGGCAGACCAGAAAGCTGCGATAAACTCCAGAGGTCAAGAGATGTTTCACCCTCTGCTGTGTAAAATATGTTGAACAAAGGGTAGAATACTTCGAACATTCCACAGCATAATCCTCGGGATATGGGATAGCGGAATCTAGAAGCAAAGACACTGTGATATACCCCGGCTCTGATCAGTAGAGGGGCGTATTCGTTTAAAACAAACTCGGTGAACTCCACCGCTCCCACCCGGAATAGGTGGGCGTCAGTGATCTTGGTATCTCCAAACCAACCGGCAGCTAGATGATACTTGAACTGGACGGTCGAACAATTCAACACAAAGGGCTCTTCACGGTATCCCCACTTCATCGGTGCCAGGAATAAACCATAGCCAGGCTTTTCCCTATGAACTCGGCCACTAGCATTATCCCACCGGGCAGGTGTAAATTCCGGGGCCCAGGTCAACATTTTCTTCTCCGGCTCCAGCTCTGATATACCGAGGACTGCGTCCCAGTCACGCTTCTCCCCGGGAAGATGTTAGGGTGCTAAGCCCGGATACAGAGGGGGGTGAATGTATCCTACTACGAATAATGCCCAAATAAAAACTCAGATGCTAGACGCAATCACAGAATAAAACTAATTCAATTAAACTAATGAGCAAGCAGATGGAGCGAGCCTATTCAAGCATCTAGCGGAAGCAACTCAAGCAATCAAACCACTGCTCAATAGATTTTTAGGTGATTCGGTCCTCCAGACCTACATCCACCCCTCACTCCCAACCGGAGTGAGGATTCCACTAGCTCACGCTAAAAACCGCAGACTCAGTCTGCAACAAATGCTGCCAAACAGCTTGACCAGGGGAACACGCTCCCCTCTTCCTCCCACAGGAGGGACACCCCAAGTGACTTTCAGCCACTTGGAAACCAGAGACCGAAGTCTCTCTTCCTCCAGACCAGGAGGGAACCAACCGGTGACTTCCAGTCACCAGCAAACCAGAGGTCGAAGACCTCTCTTCCTCCCAACCGGAGGGACACCTGGACTTGCAACCACAAGCCCAGAACCGGAGGGCTAGCCTCCCTTCCTCTAACCAGAGGGAACCCTCAAGTGACAACCTATCACTTGCAACCCGGAGATCAGATCTCCCTTCTCCTGAATCAACAGGAGGAACCCGATCCCTAACAGGGCAATCGGAAGACCAAAGGTAATCAGAAAAACAAAGGAAAAATAATAAGCGAAAATAACACAGTAATCAGAAAGCTGTAAAAGATGAAAACACAAATGTGGCTCTCAATGGAGCTGACTGGCCTGGATCTGATCCACGGTCTAGTAGGAACAAGTCTTCAGATGAAGCTTCCCATCTCTCGTTCTCTCTTCTTCTTTCTCTTCCTTTTCTTCTCTGCTTCCTTCTCTCACTCGCGAGCTCTCTCTCTTTCTCTTTTTACTTCTGCAGCTTCTCTCACTCTACCACTCTTCTTTTTCTTCTTCTTTTCTTCTCACTGGCACTATCTCTCTCTCTCTTTCTTCTTCTGCTCTCACTCTCACTCTCTTCTCTATTCTCTTCTTTTCTTCTGGATCGAAGGGCTTTCTACTCTGCAGGCTTTTCTTCTTCGATGATTTCTTCAAAGGATGAAGACCCATATATATAGCAGCAGCAGCAGTATCACCCTCGTCGTGTGACCTCCACATTTCCAGCCCTAAGTATTCGGACCACGTGGCAGTCTCTCAGCAGGCTTTATTTTAGCCTCGGATCACGTGCTGTCAGTCACTCGGGAATATTTCCTCGGACCATCTTCTTCTTCTCCTGCAAGGAATTAACACGATTAAAACTCAGGGCACCAGAACCTAAAACTGCACGAGGTGTATAGAAACAACAAGAGGTGCACTGCACTGAGGACGACACGAGATACAGTGGTGACAAAACAAACACTACACATAGAACGACACGAGGTTCAAAGGTGACAAAACAAGTATTACACAGAGAACGACACGAGGTTATAAACACTAGAATAACACGAAGACACGAATATAAAGAAACAACACGACATAATAAACAGCAGAGAGAACGACATTAGGTGAAACGACACGTGATAAAACAGAGAAAGCAGGAATATGACTCGAGTAGCTACAGTAAATGACACGAGAACATAGGATTACTACAGTACGAGATAAGGAGAGCATGACACGAGGTCAGATGAAAATAGCACGAGGTAAAATGAGAATGACACGAAGTGTCACTGTAACAAAACAAACACTACGAAGAGACCGACACGAGATACATACTAATAACGCTTAACACTTCAGAGAAAATGACACGAAGTAAAAAGCAACTCGACATAACAAATAGCAACGAGAACGACACGAGCTGACCACAACACGAAGATGAAAAATAGAAATCAACACGAAGTGTGGTTTCAACACAAGAAAGACACGAGGTCTAGGAAAAACAACACGAAGATGGAAATAACAAAGAACCGACTCGAACTGAGGACGACATGGAGACAGCACAGACACGGGCTTGAACTTAGAGAAGAGTGCACGAAATAAAATCAACACGAAGACAGAACACCACACGAAGACGATGAATGTAACAGTGCAAAGTCTAGACTTGAAGAATAAGCCAGTGTATAGACTTGAAGATTGAAGGCGATGTACAGACTTTGATGCCCAAAGGCGATGAACAGTGAATCAGTGTATAGACTTCAAAGTTCATTGAAGGATGTTCAGACTTTGTGCGTGAAGCAGCACAATGAATAAGTGTGTACATTGAGACCCAGTGTAGACATGACCTAACAGTCCAGTGTATGGACTACAACAGTGAACGGCTGTACATACTTCATGTGAAAACCCAATGTACAGACTTCAATCAATATGCATCAGACAACTGTGTATGGACTTGAAGACCCTCAGCCAATGTATAGACTTCAAGTAGAGACCAATGTGTAGACTTCACGTGAAAACGTTGAGGCCAGTGTACAGGCTTGCCACCGACCAGTGTAAGGACTACCTCAGCCTGAGGCACAGTATGGACTTCAACTCTGCACATCGAATGTATGGACTTCAAGTGTGAAGGCCACTGTACAGACATTGAGTTCGAAGACAATGTGCAAACTTTGACTTGGAACGTAGGTAGGAATGAGGCTGTATAGACTTGGACCACAAAGGCAGTGTGCAGACTTGGTGACTTAATGAGCAACACAAAGGAGACAAAGCAACATGGCGTCAACCCCGCTGATCCACTGCGTCCACGCAGCTAGTGAACAAACAGCCAATGCGTCAACCCAATCTCCAACTGCGTCAACGCACTGCATGAACAATTAGCCACTATGTTAACCCAATCTAGCCATATTCATGAATTAGCTATTCAAGCAAACAATCAGATATTCAAGCAGTCAATCAGTCATCAATATTAATTAGCACACCTCAGTGTGGCTCATGGTGTGTCAGCCCTCATCAAAACCACACAGGGGCACAACAATCTCCCCCGCCATCATCAAAACCACACAGGGGCACAACAATCTCCCCCTTTTTGATGATGGCAACACAATGAGTTACACTGACTCAAATTAGATTCTTCTCCCCCTTTGCCTTCAGCAAAAAGACATGAGTTGAAGAGAGAATCAAAAACTCCCCCTTTGACTAAACTGCCCCTTTTACTTCAGCAAAAACAAAAAAAAAAACTTATGAGGGCAGCTCAAGATCAGAAGCAATTAAATCAAAATCTCCCCCTTTGTTAAACAACTTATGCAGAGATGCAAATGCAACAAATACTCCCCCTTTGACATGGCAGAAAATATAGAGCTAATGCAGAGAATGAGTCATGGAAAAAAGGTGAAGATCTCCCTTATGCAATGAGACAGCTCTCCCCCTATCAACATGCATGATTGACTACTCTCCTCTTGAAGCACAGAAATGGACTCTGGTTATCCAATAAATCAATCTGAAATCAGTCATTACAAAGAATCTGAATTTTGGTGAAGATATCACAGAATCAGAACTTATTACAGAACAAGATGGAAGATTCCAACAGTGTAGAGAGAAATACATCTCAGGAATCAATCTGAAATCTACCATCATAAAGATTCTGAGGTTCAGAAGGCTGCAAGTGAACAAGGTAATAATGGGAGTGGCATCTCACATTTGTATGGTCAGAAAAATGCAGATGGAGTCAGTCAACTGATAAGAAGGGAGTTGACTATACAGTTTTTGTTGATCATGCATAAATCTGATCATGAGGGATTTGATTTCAAGGTCACAAATGATATGAACATGATTCAGTATGACAAGGAATGCACCCCCTGAATAGATGCCAATTAATATGCAAGTGATGCATGACATGAAAGCTCCCCCTTAATAAGTGGAATCTTATGAGATAGATGAGAGGAGGCCACAGGGGCAAACAAGGAGAAGTTAAGGTCAATGATCTAAGAAAAGTGAGCAGAAAGATTTTCAAGGAGATATCAATCTCATAAATCCAAAACATAATTTTTTCAAGGTCTTCCATTATAGGGACTTATGAATGAGCCTTTTGAACAGCATGGTTTAAACATGATGTATGCAGAGTTTATCAATAAAATTCTGTATTGATATCTAAAACCATGTTTTAATAAAGATGAACCAAGCCCTCATATTTATCTTGATTAATCTCCCTTTCTCTTACACAATCAAATCTATTGACTTCTTTCAGAATTACATGCACCAATATTGAAGTCAAGCAATTATGAAGTCATATGATTTTGTCTAGGGTTGTAGCAATTTGATTTTAGCATCAATATTCAGATATTTCAATTTGTTCAATAATTTTCCATGCTACAAATTTTACGAGCACTCTAGTTCAGTTCACACCTTGTAACTAGAGGATATACCTTGATCAGAGGCCAATGTCCCTAAGCACTTAGTGTGACTAACTGTCATGCTATATATGAACAGAGATAGCATTTACACATCATGACACACTCCAAATCATTTCTTGATGAGTGAGTTGTATTTCTCAGTGTGTATGCCATTGCTCTGCTTGAATTTCAATGAATTCTTAATCAGAGTTAACTAAGGCACCTCATGACATAGTCCTTCGGACATGTGTTTCTAAGTGACCAATGTCATTGCTCTGACAGATATTACCCTTTAGACATTTCAGAAAAATTCATTTGCTTCAAATCAATAATAGTTTCATGTACTTAATCAGTTGAAGTCATATATTCAAAAGTGCAGATTTCAGAAGATTTTACAAGACATAGCATGAAACAGATGGTTAAGGTTTATTAAACATGCTTCAGATATTTTTAAGAGATTTTAAAGCCAAACTCATTGAATACATTAAACTTAAACCACATGAGTTATTTTAGTCATTCATAAAAACGTATAATAGAAGATTTCTAGTTCAAGAGTTTTCAGATTTATGATCGAGATAGCCCATTGAAATCTTCATGAAAGACTGATAGAATTCTGAAGCCAAATGATACCAAATTGATAGTAGAAATAGCAATTGTTAAGAGAGATTGTGAAGCTCAAAGTTTTTAGAATATGATTAAGGTTTGTCAACAAAATCAGTAAGAGAGGATATGTAATGAGTTCTGACCCATGTATGCATTTGACAACCTATATGCAATGCAATGACTCCCCCTCACAATATGCATTCAAACTCCCTTTTTGGCATTTTCAATGTAAGGAAATGCAATGCACTATATGTATGCAGGGACATGCAAAGACTCGACATTGAATTGCTATGCAAAGATATGCAACTAACTCCCCCTGAAAACATGCGATGTTTGCACTGAAAACTGAACATATGATACCAAATGATTCATGCACATTCAGACTGCCCTGTCAAGCAAAATGACCCATGGTACTAGGCGGAGCACTTGGTCTAAAAGACCAGCTCTCACATAGTAAGGACCTCCGGACAGATTTCCCTGCCTTTTGGTAACTTACCATTTGATATACCATAGAGGTCATGAATATCAAGGTGAAACCAACAGTCCTATATACAATTCAGGTTTTCAATGAATGTACTCTACATGCAAATCACATATATGCACTTCAGATGAGTAGAGTTCAGAGGCATCATTTCAGACAATGCAGATGAAGAATGATTATGCAAAAACAGATTTAACTTGCTATGCATTAAAACTAAAAACAAGAAGAGCAGGAAGTTTACCTGAAAAGTTCAGTATGGGGTTTTCTTCTTGAGTGCCTTGGATCATTACCCCTTTTTATTTCAGTCCCAAGACACACCTGCATAGCAATGTTATTTTGCACAAACAGGTACCCAAGAAGTCTTGGGTCCTGACAAAACAGTATTACTCCTAGCAGGTTTTCTCAGCACATTTCTAGGAGCAGTTTTCAGATCTGATTTATGCAGATTCTTGTCAGCATGAGATCTATGTGCATAAGCATGAGATTTCTTGTTAACAGAATAAAAATTCTGTTTGCCAAAACCAGTTTGATTTTGATATCCTGCCAGCCAACAGGTTGCAGCCCTGTGACCTGGCTTCCCACAGTTGAAGCACTCATTGTTCTTGCCTCTAAAAACATTACTTCCAAAAACATTTCCATTTGCAGGGAGTTTAACAGTTTTAGAATTGAATTATCTACCCTGAGCATGCCAACAGTGGGCTGCAATGTGGCCCATCTTGCCACAGTGAAAGCATGAATTAGAACTTTTCTTACCAGCATTCAGCCAGCATTCAAATCTCTTATGACCCAATTTTCCACAATTAAAGCATGTCATATGCTGGTTCATTGGAACATACTTGTTCTTGTTAAGAGCATGATAGTTTGCATGAAATTTATTCTTATCACTAACAAACCAGCATTGTGAAATTTTGTGTCCTAGTTTACCACAATGAAAACACTCAATTTTCCTTTTCTGAGATGAAAAATTTTTATCATGATATTTTCTAGCACTCAGATCATCCTTTTCCATCAGTCTACATTCATGCATCAGATGTCCAAATTTATGACAGTAATGACATATCATTTTCTTTTTGGATGCTTGTGAATGTGTATGAGGACTATGATCAATATGCACTGATGAACCCTTTTCATTTATTTTCTGATTTACAGTCCTTTTCTGATTTTTATCCTGTTTTCCTATTTTCTTAGCCTTGTACTGATTTGGAGATGAAGTAGAAGGCTTCTCCTGTTCAGAGGATTTAACAAAGACAGTTTTCAGGTTGGCTCCATCAACCTTCCTCATGACTGGACTGTAACCCAGTCCTTCTTTCTTAAAATTAATCTTTGTTCCCAGTATTTTCTGAACAATGGGCTGGTTGTCTTTTGACATTGTGGCTACGTTTGAGGCATTTACAAAGGATGTCATTACTTTATTCTGCAAAGCCTTTTTATTTAGATTATTGTAGCCCAACCCTTCCCTTTTGACATTGACTTTTACACCTAGCAGCTTGTCTAGGTTTTCTTGCCCATCAACAAATTTTGATAAAGAGACTTTCAAATCCTGAATTTCATCTTCCAAAGAGGAAATATGTTGCTCATAACTGGCAATCTCTTGTTCACTGCAATTCACACATTCAGTTAACACATTGTTAGCAGTTTTGTATTTTTCAATTTCCTGTTCCAGATTGCTCAGTTTATTAGAATCTTCAACACAAATACTTTTTCCTCTTTCCAAAGCTAGAAGTCTCTCTGACATAGTGGAATTCAACATTTTTAATTTTTCATTTTCTTCCTTAAGCTTGTCATTCTGAATTAACTCATTTATTAGAGTCTGATCTTTTGAGTTAATTTCAAGTTTTCTTTCAGCCTTGAATTCCTTCAAATCTTTTTCCTTCTTTTCAATGTTTTTCTGTAATTCCACATTCATAGATTTGATGGCTTCCAGTTTTTCAGCAAGCAAGTTTTTCTCCTGCTTGAGTTTCTAAATTTGTTATCATTTTTATTAGCAGATATTCTCAGGGAATCATTTTCGGATCTCAGCTTGTTTAAATTTGAGTTTACACTTTTAAAGTTTTTCAGCAATTTTTCATACTAGTCATGATAGTTAACAACAGTCTGATTATCATTATCTGAGTTCAATTTTTCTTTGAGTTCAGATATCACATTTATATGTTCTTGATTTTCAGTTTTCAATAATGAAACTTGTTTCTTCAGTATTTGAAAGTCAGACATACAAGCATCATGAATATTTTTCAATTCAACACAATTTCTACAAGGAACGCTTGAACTATCTGAACCAGTACCCTTCTTCAATTTCTTATACTATTTTCTTAACAGCTCATGAGATTCAAGTAATTCAGCATAAGCATTCTTCCAATCTTCTAGAGAGAAATTCTCGAAGATATTTACCTCATCATCATCATCTTCTTCAGTTTGATTGCTGCCTTGATCGCTTCTGTTGGCCATCATGCAGCTTGTTTGATTTCCTTTCCCGGCTCTCTTCATCATTTCCAACATATCCCTTGCAGATCTGCAATCAAGGAAACATGAATGAAAGGCTTTGTCAGTGGCTGCTTTCATCAGATTTATAGCTGTCTGATTCTCCTCATACATTGATTCGTGACTGTCAGTCCATTTGGACTTTTTCTTTGGTAATTCATGAGGACCATGTGAAATTACTTTCCACAGGTCTGGATCAACAGATTTAACATAAGCACGTGAAGCACTGTGCCATTGGTTGTAATCAAAACCACTGAAGACGGGTGGACAAGCCATTGAAACAATTAGCAGATAAATTCAATTCAACAGGAATATTGATGCACTAAAAGCAAATTAGCACCTAAGACCGCAAGATCGAATCTGCAGGTCGCTGGACCTTGTATGCAGAAATCTGCTCTGATACCAACTGTTAGGGTGCTAAGCCCGGATACAGAGGGGGGTGAATGTATCCTACTACGAATAATGCCCAAATAAAAACTCAGATGCTAGACGCAATCACAGAATAAAACTAATTCAATTAAACTAATGAGCAAGCAGATGGAGCGAGCCTATTCAAGCATCTAGCGGAAGCAACTCAAGCAATCAAACCACTGCTCAATAGATTTTTAGGTGGTTCGGTCCTCCAGACCTACATCCACCCCTCACTCCCAACCGGAGTGAGGATTCCACTAGCTCACGCTAGAAACCGCAGACTCAGTCTGCAACAAATACTGCCAAACAGCTTGACCAGGGGAACACGCTCCCCTCTTCCTCCCACAGGAGGGACACCCCAAGTGACTTTCAGCCACTTGGAAACCAGAGACCGAAGTCTCTCTTCCTCCAGACCAGGAGGGAACCAACCGGTGACTTCCAGTCACCAGCAAACCAGAGGTCGAAGACCTCTCTTCCTCCCAACCGAAGGGACACCTGGACTTGCAACCACAAGCCCAGAACCGGAGGGCTAGCCTCCCTTCCTCTAACCAGAGGGAACCCTCAAGTGACAACCTATCACTTGCAACCCAGAGATCAGATCTCCCTTCTCCTGAATCAACAGGAGGAACCCGATCCCCAACAGGGCAATCGGAAGACCAAAGGTAATCAGAAAAATAAAGGAAAAATAATAAGCGAAACTAACACAGCAATCAAAAAGCTGTAAAAGATGAAAACACAAATGTGGCTCTCAATGGAGCTGACTGGCCTGGATCTGATCCACGGTCCAGTAGGAACAAGTCTTCAGATGAAGCTTCCCATCTCTCGTTCTCTCTTCTTCTTTCTCTTCCTTCTTCTTTCTCTTCCTTTTCTTCTCTGCTTCCTTCTCTCACTCGCGAGCTCTCTCTCTTTCTCTTTTTACTTCTGCAGCTTCTCTCACTCTACCACTCTTCTTTTTCTTCTTCTTTTCTTCTCACTGGCACTATCTCTCTCTCTCTTTCTTCTTCTGCTCTCACTCTCACTCTCTTCTCTATTCTCTTCTTTTCTTCTGGATCGAAGGGCTTTCTACTCTGCAGGCTTTTCTTCTTCGATGATTTCTTCAAAGGATGAAGACCCATATATATAGCAGCAGCAGCAGTATCACCCTCGTCGTGTGACCTCCACATTTCCAGCCCTAAGTATTCGGACCACGTGGCAGTCTCTCAGCAGGCTTTATTTTAGCCTCGGATCACGTGCTGTCAGTCACTCGGGAATATTTCCTCGGACCATCTTCTTCTTCTCCTGCAAGGAATTAACACGATTAAAACTCAGGGCACCAGAACCTAAAACTGCACGAGGTGTATAGAAACAACAAGAGGTGCACTGCACTGAGGACGACACGAGATACAGTGGTGACAAAACAAACACTACACATAGAACGACACGAGGTTCAAAGGTGACAAAACAAGTATTACACAGAGAACGACACGAGGTTATAAACACTAGAATAACACGAAGACACGAATACAAAGAAACAACACGACATAATAAACAGCAGAGAGAACGACATTAGGTGAAACGACACGTGATAAAACAGAGAAAGCAGGAATATGACTCGAGTAGCTACAGTAAATGACACGAAAACATAGGATTACTACAGTACGAGATAAGGAGAGCATGACACGAGGTCAGATGAAAACAGCACGAGGTAAAACGAGAATGACACGAAGTGTCACTGTAACAAAACAAACACTACGAAGAGACCGACACGAGATACATACTAATAACGCTTAACACTTCAGAGAAAACAACACGAAGTAAAAAGTAACTCGACATAACAAATAGCAACGAGAACGACACGAGCTGACCACAACACGAAGATGAAAAATAGAAATCAACACGAAGTGTGATTTCAACACAAGAAAGACACGAGGTCTAGGAAAAACAACACGAAGACGGAAATAACAAAGAACCGACTCGAACTGAGGATGACATGGAGACAGCACAGACACGGGCTTGAACTTAGAGAAGAGTGCATGAAATAAAATCAACACGAAGATAGAACACCACACGAAGACGATGAATGTAACAGTGCAAAGTCTAGACTTGAAGAATAAGCCAGTGTATAGACTTGAAGATTGAAGGTGATGTACAGACTTTGATGCCCAAAGGCGATGAACAGTGAATCAGTGTATAGACTTCAAAGTTCATTGAAGGATGTTCAGACTTTGTGCGTGAAGCAGCACAATGAATAAGTGTGTACATTGAGACCCAGTGTAGACATGACCTAACAGTCCAGTGTATGGACTACAACAGTGAACGGTTGTACATACTTCATGTGAAAACCCAATGTACAGACTTCAATCAATATGCATCAGACAACTGTGTATGGACTTGAAGACCCTCAGCCAATGTATAGACTTCAAGTAGAGACCAATGTGTAGACTTCACGTGAAAACGCTGAGGCCAGTGTACAGGCTTGCCACCGACCAGTGTAAGGACTACCTCAGCCTGAGGCACAGTATGGACTTCAACTCTGCACATCGAATGTATGGACTTCAAGTGTGAAGGCCACTGTGCAGACATTGGGTTCGAAGACAATGTGCAAACTTTGACTTGGAACGTAGGTAGGAATGAGGCTGTATAGACTTGGACCACAAAGGCAGTGTGCAGACTTGGTGACTTAATGAGCAACACAAAGGAGACAAAGCAACATGGCGTCAACCCCGCTGATCCACTGCGTCCACGCAGCTAGTGAACAAACAGCCAATGCGTCAACCCAATCTCCAACTGCGTCAACGCACTGCATGAACAATTAGTCACTATGTTAACCCAATCTAGCCATATTCATGAATTAGCTATTCAAGCAAACAATCAGATATTCAAGCAGTCAATCAGTCATCAATATTAATTAGCACACCTCAGTGTGGCTCATGGTGTGTCAGCCATCATCAAAACCACACAGGGGCACAACAATCTCCCCCGCCATCATCAAAACCACACAGGGGCACAACAGAAGATAGATGGCCTTGTGGCGGTACACCGACTCCTTCAGGCTATCTCTCTCAGGTAGTATAGCAGCTTCAACTACACAGGCTATCCGATAGTCTCGCATGCCACCCACTGTGAAAGTTCGGATGAACGGCATTAAGTGGCGGTCCTTCGGAAGATCCGGCCGATAGTCGTTGCCCCGTCTGAAGCATGTCTCCATTGCAGTGGAATATACCCTCGATGTTGATACTGTATCCGTCTCAGAATCAGATGATTCGTCAACGGCAGCAACTTTGTCATACCCGAAGTCCAGGCTATGCACGTTCAGCCAATTTACTACAGCCCGTGATATATCTGGCTACGCTGACGAGCTCGCCCCAACAGCTCCAGAAGATGTAGCAGCAGAGCTGGAAGCCATTGTAGTGTCTGCAGCCGAAGAAAAGATGTGAATGAAAGTCCTAAAAAGAAACAGTCTTATAAGGATTGCAACGTGAAGCTCTGTGAAAATTTCGGCAGCATCCCCCTTACTCGGGGTCTGCCCAAAAGAGAATAGGGAGTCACCCACCAAGAGGGGGTGATCCCGTAAAAAAGTAGGGGTTTAACCCCCAGATGGTGCCCTACCCGGGTGCGAAATCCACCGAGACTGGAAGCGGGACGGCCGGGAGGAGGAAGAAGCTAGCGCAGAGATGAGAAGCGGGTGAAGAGAGAGAAGAGACAAGAAGAAATGAGCAAGAAGAGGTGCTCGGCGCCTTAATAAGGGACCACTGGAAGAGAGGTTCTCGGCGCGGCCTTTAGCGCGCCGAGAACCCCCCCTAATTCAAAAAGCCCGCCAAAAAAAAGGGGCAGGCCGAGAGCCCCCCATATGCCAAAAGGCGCGCCGAGAATCCCTGTGACCGGGCGTGCCGATAAGCCCTGCCGAAAAGCCGCGCGCCGAGAACCAACGCGCCGAGAACCAACGCACCGAGAAGGCTGTGCCTAAAGGCCGTGCGCCGAGAAGCTCGCGCCAAGGGCGTTCAAGGCAAAGAAATTGAGAGAAATCAAAAGAAATGCCAAAGTAATGATGCTTCCAAGCTGCAAAATGAAAGTTGACTAGCAATGCCAAGCTGATAAATGGGTTCATATGCTGAATGATATATACACCTGCAGGCACCGTGTCATTTATTCTGCACTCCCGCTACCTACAGGTGGGGGGCATTTGTTGACACCTGAAATATAACTGAGAACAAAGATGAGACCAAAGAGAAGATTGAATCAGACATGAAGCTCTCAGAGATTCTTGCAAAGCCAGAATTACAAAATAGTCGCCACTAAAGCTACCACCCGGCTGAAGCCCTCCCCGGCCAAGCTGATGTCCGATGTTGTCATCACTCAGACGGCAATACTGATGAAGAATTACAGTCTACTGACTGATGAGAACCCCAGCAATGTTCTGATAAGACTGTGTCAACTCACCTACTAATAGACCTTCACCTGTCCCGACAGGCTCGAAGAACTCACAAATGAAAAGACAGGTTATATGTCTTTGATAGTCCAGACTTGATAACGAGAGAGTTCAAGATATTAAAGCCCAAATGGGCTCACTAATGTGGAACCAGGAAATCCTCACAAGGTCCGAAGCCCATAGGGGCGCCGTGAAGCCATATCCCTTGGCGCCGGGAAGCCTCCCCGGTTGACAAGAGCGCGCCGGGAAGTTGTTTTCTGCGCGCCGGGAAGGGCCATGCCGAGAAGGGGGCTACTGTGCCTATAAAACCCCCCTTGTTCATCTCGAACAGACAGACACACACAGAGAGAGGGGTCAACAGAAAGAAAGAGAGAATAGATAGATAGAAAAAGATCGAAGAGACAAGAAGAAGAGGGCTATTGCGGAGTTCGAAAGGAGAAGAAGGTGGGCGTCGGGGGGAGGGAGAGGAGTCAATGCTCCGCCCTCCCCCACCTTTCTTTGTCTTTCTTTCCCGATGCATACTGTTCTCGTCTGTGTTCTCTTTGAGCATACTATCTCCCATCTTTCTGTTGTTTTGAATGGGCTTTATTTCATTCTTTCATATGTGCTTCTCCTACCACGCTTATGTGGGATTTGTATTCTATTCGAATTATGCTAAAAGTTCTTTACTGGTTATCATTCGAATTACACTTCTGTAGTCGATGGAATATAAACAATGGAATCGATTGAATGGATGGAAATTTGGGTCTCCTTTCTCTCACCTCTCTATGATGATAATGGTAGTTACCTTTCCGATTGCGAGTTTCGATCGATGAATATGTGGTTCCGGGTGTTGTCGTTAGTCCAGGCGACTGGCATGCACTCTCAGCTGCTCGTTGTTCCTGTGGTTTCGAGGAAGCTAGTACAGAGCCCCGATCTTTACCTCCATGGATTCTTGGGTTCTGTCCTCTCCCTCTCCCCCGACAGCGTCGATGATTTCAACACAGTGGAGTCTGTAGTCTCCTCGAATTTTCCAAGCCATCGAGGCCATCACAGGGATCAGAGACAGTCATCTCTTGATCCCCTGGATGGCCGGCAACATGAATGGCATAAAGCCTATTCCAGAGGGTTCGAGCGCTCAGTGACTTCAGTCCCTTGAAGCACCTTTACCCATGACTTCTTGATGCTAACCTGATAGGGTCCTTTACTTCCCCCTCGTCTGCATCTTGAATTCCTCCCAGTTATCATCCAAACCCCAAAGAAATCCCCAGAACAGAGCATCGTAATCAAACCATAAACCCTCCTGGCCCTGAGGCCTTCACCTACCTGGCGCGAGTGTCCCTCGGCGGGGTGAATAGCTCTCGGCGGTTGGCGCACCGAGAGCTACGCGCCGAGAACCCTCCGCCTTTGCAAAAGAGTGCGCCGAAATCCCCTTTTGACCATGCCGATAAGCCCTTTTAGAGGCGCGCCGAGAGCCTTTCGTTCTCGCGCCGGGAAGCCTGCCTACGCTCATTGTGATGCGCCGAGAGCCTCTCCTCCTCTGCCCAACTCTTGAGCACACTGTCACATTAATTCAAGGGACATCCTCAGGTCACAGGGTATACCCCATGGAGCAAATAAATGGGGAACCATCCCCAACATCTCACTGTGCTGGGCCCAGTGCCTTTCTCTTTGGTTTTCATCCCGGCATTCCGTGGATGATTACCTATTTCCCCTTGGCATAATCCAAGATTAGGGGAGATGCTGCCGAAATTCACCTGCATTACTAAGTGACTACGGTATGCTTTCCTAACCCCGCCAGGCCCATGGAGTCTGGCCATCGCATGTCCTCCTACGGTCCCTCAAAGGGGGATATTAATAAGACATCGCACCAGCATAGGGTGTGTCATGTCGTACCGGTCCCCATCTGGATCCCGAGTCAAATACGCCCGATCTTTTACGGATTCCATCCTGTCGCTGCATGGGTGGCTTCCTATTCCCACTTGGTATAGTCCAAGATAATGGGGATATGCTGCCGGATTTATCCCGCATTGGGTGTATCCTTGCTTTATTCTGTCAAGTTAATGTTCTGCGAGTAAACCAACTCCCTCTCATTTGAGTCTTATTTTTTTGCCGCTACTTTCCTCCTGTCTTTGGCATTTAATCAAGGGTTGTCCTTCTTATGGAGGATGTAATTAACGTCATAACCTTTATGGTATGACGGACTTTTGGTCCAGACACGATAACTCACAATCGACTGATTAAAGGTCAGATTGAGCGCACAATGAAATCGTCACATATGTGACTGGCACGCCAATAAATAAACCATAGAAACAAAAAGAATAAAGAATGTAGAAAGAAAAAAAGCGCGTCCACATCACTAGACACAGAACTCTGAACCAAGAGTGCTGTAGTACAGACAGGCAAGGAAACACTATTGCACGTACTACAAAGCACCAAGGCAGCACAACGACTGTCAACAGACTCAAGATAGGGCAACTAGACCTGCCAACACAACGATTCTTGAGTCAGAAGACTCAGGTCAAGATCGTTGTACAAAGCGGTACAAGTCGCCAATCGGTCTAATCATAAGTTAGAGGAAATGACATGACTGCGCAAAATGACACACGGGGACATGAGGGAACAAAAAGACTCTCAGCACATCTGGACACGCAAACTGAGGTAAGATGATACCTCGAGGCATCCAGAACTATGTCTAGGGCTAGACAGAACCGCCGAGACACACACAAGGTTGCCTGTCAACCACTGGGTGACCCCGGGTTGACCGGAACCAGACAATGACTACTCTACAGTAGGAAAGAGAATCCTACTTCAAGTAAGAAAACTCCTGGCTACCTTCTAATGTAGTCTTAGCCCTCATAGGATGTCAAGAGACGTCCACGGGACAGTGGGCAGTCCACAAGGTCAAGCCAAGACATATCGGAAACTGAAACACCGGTAAACCATCCTCTGGAAGACAAGTGATCTATCCGTCGGCCGCTTAATGGTAAAAGTAGTCAAGGAAGAAGTCGCCGCACTCACGGAGGTACTAAGGACTCTGGCGGTCAAGGGTGGGCCGCCAGGGCACTGTGGCGGTCAAGGAATAGGCCGCCAGACACAGTTGACCCCAAACTGACTAATATAGACGCGCTACACGGACCTGGCAGTCAAGGAATGAACCGCCACACTAACCGCACTAAGACATAGACCTAAGACAAACGGACCTGTAGCGGCCTAATAGAGGTGCGCTACACGACTCTGACGCATGAGGGTTGGGCCGTTAGAGCCAACCGACATAGACCTCAGACCCGGTCAAACAACATATGGCGGCCTAAGGAAGGCGCGCCACAACACTCTGGCGTTCAGAGCTAGAACCGCCAGAACGAACCGACAGACATTAATATCGAGAAACAGCAAAGCTGTGGCGCACCAATATAGGGGCGCCAGAGGCAAGAGGCTGTCCAAGGGTGGGCCACCACCGTTACCGAACCTCGAACTGATCGACACGCCAAGGGATATGGAGGTCTTTTGTAGGGCCGCCAGAGACCTGTAGCGGTCACTGGAACGGCCGCCAAAGCGATACAGCGGGAAAAAAAGGGAAAAGGCCGAATCGGCCTGTTCCACGCCCCATTCACGCCGAAACACAGGGGAATCGGTACAGGACGATGAGAAAAGCCTTCCACAAGCCAGAAGGACCACATGCAACGGACGAATCGAGAGATCGGGGCAATTTTGACGAATCGACCCTAATCGGGTCACCGGGGTTCCCGGACTCCTACCGGCCCCGAATGACGACCAATCACGACAAAACTTGCGGGAATGGGATCCAGACATCCCAACGGTTCGTTTGATACTAATTATACTAAGAATGGTCACCGTTTTCCGGCGAACCCTACGAACTCCTAAAATCATAGTTTTACCTAAATGAGCCCAAACTCGCCCGTTCTAGCACCGAACAACATAAAATTGCAGGGATAACGCAGAGGAGAAGTAGGTGATCCGTCTCCCTACCTCCACCGAAGAAATCGTGCGCCGAAGCGACTAAACCACGCCAAAAATCACGACGCGAGCTCAACCGTCGGCTTTGAATCCACCATTCGGGATCGCGCCAAAACCAATCCGATCCTCGCCCCTTCGCGCATCCGACCATCCCTACGGCATCACCTACCTGCTCGAGCCTCCTCCGTCTGCAGCCGGAGCCGGAAGGGCGAGAGAAGAGAGAAAACGGGGGAGAGAGGTCGTGGCGGTGAAATGAGAAGGGAGGAGAGAGGAAGGAAAGAAAAAGGAAAAATGGAAAGAAATTAGGAAATTTTCATAATTTCTGAAAATTCGATAATTAGCCCGAGAATGGACTAATTCAGAAAAATACGTAAAAATAGTCAAAACGATCCTCTCGCCGAGTACATCGCCACTGCGGCATCCACGAGTCGATGAACTGAGAAATAAACTCACCACAAGGTTCCGTAACTAGTACGAGAGAAAAATCTACACGGATCGTAAAACTCAACTCAGGACCCACAAAAGCGATCCGAAACTCTCCGAAGAAGATCCGAAAGACCTAATAAGAATCCGATAAGAATCCACGGCATTACATCCTCCCCTCCTTCAAGAAATTTCATCCTCAAAATTTAAGGACTAGCAAAGGAGAAGCAGAGAAGAACAACCCCAAGACACAACTTGAAATAGCATGAATCTCGAGAAGCATAATTCAGAGGGACATAGTCAGACCATAATCACAAGTACACGCTCTGGATCGAGCACGACACAAGTGAACATAAGTCTGACATCTCCAAAACAAGGCAACATCGTTTACGTCTCACAGGAAAGGAGACACGACCCATGCAACGATGACAACTATCGGGAAAACAAAACGACAAGGAATCACAAAACCTACGCCAGCGAAAGACTGTACAGGACTTTCAGGACTCTGGAAACTGTATATCTCGGATTCCCATGTACTTCACACAACAATGCTCTGATACCAGCTGTGATGACCCACATCCCTGATATCGGATATACCCGATAGGACTACCGAGCAGACCCGATACCACTTAGAACCCGTGAAGCCTCCCTAGAGCAGTAAAGCTCTGAAGGGATAAAAGGATTGTCGTGTAGTATATTGAAGCCACAGAGATATACCAGTAAGCAATTAAATTTTATTAGATCGGTTTACTAAAGTAGTAGAAATAAAATTACTTTTTAATTAATAGTTGAAATTTAACAATTATACTAGAGTCAAGTCCAAAGGAAAGACAAGCAGTACAGTCTACAGAAAAGAAGGACATACACTGAGGTCGGGGGAAACCCGACGAAGGGACCGCTGGCAGCTACGAACTCATCACACCAGGAACCACGGAAGCAGAAGATGCCACCCACCTGAAAAGCAGGGGTGAGCCTCGTGTCACTGGCCCAGTAGGGGTCACGCGGATCCCCACTGAAAAATAACGCAGTAACACGCTAAAACAGCAGGTAAACAGCAGGAGTAGTAAAGCCAGAAAACTAAACTACAAAGCTGTAAAAGAAAATCGGAATGGAAGGAGCAGCTACAGCTACAAGAAAAGGGAAAAGCCGTACCTGAATGAAAACACGGCTGCCGAACTAACCTCGGCCTCCCAAACTACTCCAGACAACAACAGGAAGGCAAACTCTGATCTGACAAGGTTAGGAGTTTCCGATCTACCGGGTCTACAAAGACAGGCAAAAAGAGCCTAGAAAAGACCTAGACAGACACAGACGCCCTAAAGCATACACGACTCGATTGTCGTGCACGCTCTTCTAGACATGACCACACACACACACGACTAGAACGTCGTGCACACAACACAACATTGACCTCGGGCAAGACCACGAGAAGGCTAACCCGGAAAGGTCACGACGTGTGAAAAACACGAGAGTCACGTGTCACGTAACGGAAGCACCCCCTCACTAGAAGAACAGCCAGCTGCATCCACTGACGTCTTATGCTACGCCTACAAGTGTCTCGTCTACTATGCCGCTGAGCACACGGCAGAGACTAAGACACTGTAACCAGAACAGAAACCACAGTAACGAGTGACTAGACAGGGTAACGCCCGTCGGCGTCAGTCCAAGCACCTGACCACGTGTGCACACACCGACTCTTGCTGGAGAGCCAGGCCTCTAGCTAGTTTTCCCCACCCAGCAGGACGCCAATGTACAGTGGGGGTCCACGGAAACTAGCTTACAAACTATATATCGGGAACTGCCATGCCACCACTCCTGGGTGGGTCGACACGTCGTAACGTGTCGCCAGGCTACGACTAGTGGAGGCTCACTAGACACAGAACTCTGAACCAAGAGTGTTGTAGTACAGACAGGCAAGGAAGCACTGTCGCACGTACTACGAAGCACCAAGGCAACACAATGACTGCCAACAAACTCAGGATAGGGCAACTAGACCTACCAACACAACGATCCTTGAGTTAGAAGACTCAGGTCAAGATCGTTGTACAAAGCGGTACAAGCCGCCAATCGGTCTAATCCTAAGCCAGAGGAAACAACATGACTGAGCAAAATGACACACGGGAACATGAGAGAACACCAAGACCCTCAGCACATCTGGACATGTAAACCGAGGTAAGACGATACCTCGAGGCATCCAGAACCATGTCTCGGGCTGGACAGAACCGCCGAGACACACACGAGGTTGCCTATCAACCACTGGGTGACCCCGGGTTGACCGGAACTAGACAATGACCGAATCCTACTTCAAGCAAGAAAACTTCTGGCTACCTTCTAATGTAGTCTTAGCCCTCATAAGATGTCAAGAGATGTCCACGGGATAGTGGGCAGACCACAAGGTCAAGCCAAGACATATCAGAAACTGAAACACCGGTAAACCATCCTCTCGAAGATGAGCGATCTATCCCTCGGCCGCTTACCGGCATAAGTAGTCAAGGAAGAAGTCGCTGCACTCACGGAGGTACTAAGGACTCTGGCGGTCAAGGGTTGGGCCGCCAGGGCACTGTGGCGGTCAAGGAATAGGCCGCTAGACACAGTTGACCCCAAACCGACTTACCCCGTCAAACCACCGTAGCGTTCTAATATAGACGCGCTACACGGACCTGGCGGTCAAAGAATGAACCGCCACACTAACCGCCCTAAGACATAGACCTAAGACAAACGGACCTGTAGCGGCCTAATAGAGGCGCGCTACACGACTCTGACGCATGACGGTTGGACCGCTAGAGCCAACCGACATAGACCTCAGACCCGGTCAAACAACATGTGGCGGCCTAAGGAAGGCACGCCATAACACTCTGGCGGTCAGAGCTAGAACCGCCAGAACAAATCGACAGACATTAATATCGAGAAATAGCAAAGCTGTGGCGTACCAATATAGAGGCGCCAGAGGCAAGAGGCGGTCCAAGGGTGGGCCGCCACCCTTACCGAACCTCGAACTGACCGACACACCAAGGGATATTGCGGTCTATCGTAGGGCCGCCAGAGACCTGTAGCGGTCACTGGAACAGCCGCCAAAGCGATACGGCGGGAAAATAAGGGAAAAGGCCGAATCGGCCCGTTCCACGCCCCATTCACGCCGAAACGAAGGGGAATAGCTACAGGACGACGAGAAAAGCCTTCCACAAGCCGGAAGGACCACATGCAACAGACGAATCTAGAGATCTGGGTGATTTCGACAAATCGACCCTAATCGGGTCACCGGGGTTCCCGGACTCCTACCGGCCCCGAATGATGACCAATCACGACAAAACTTGCAGGAATGGGATCTGGACATCCCAACGGTTCGTTTGATACTAATTATACTAAGAATGGTCTACATTTTTCGGCGAACCCTACGAACTCCTAAAATCATGATTTTACTTAAACGAGCCCAAACTCGCCCGTTCTAGCGCCGAACAACACGAAATTGCAGGGAAAACGCAGAGGAGAAGTAGGTGATCCGTCTCCCTACCTCCACCGAAGAATCCGTGCACCGAAGCGACTAAACCACCTCGAAAATCATGATGTGAGCTCGACCATCGGCTTTGAATCCACCGTTCGGGATCGGGCCAAAACCGATCCGATCCTCGCCCCTTCGCGCATCCGACCATCCCCACGGGATCGCCTCTCCCTGCCCGAGCCTCCTCCGTCTGCAGCCGGAGCCGGAAGGGCGAGAGAAGAGAGAAACGGGGGAGAGAGGTCACGGCGGCGAAATGAGAAGGGAGGAGAGAGGAAGGAAAGAAAAAGGAAAAAGGAAAAGAAATTAGGAAATTTTTCTAATTTTTGAAAATTTGATAATTAGCCCAAAAATGGACTAATTCAGAAAAATACGTAAAAATAGTCAAAACGATCCTCTCGCCGAGTACATCGCAACTGCGGCGTCCACGAGTTGATAAACTGAGAAATAAGCTCACCACAAGGTTCCGTAACTAGTACGAGAGAAAAACCCACACGGATCGTAAAACTCAACTCAGGACCCACAAAAGCATTCCGAAACTCTCCGAAGAAGATTCGAAATATCTAATAAGAATCCGATAAGAATCCAGGGCATTACACATTTGGTCCGCCAAACCTCCCCCCCCCCCCCCCCCGGGGGGGGGGGGGTTTAGGCGAACCAGCCTGGACCCCCAGGCTGGTCCACCTAAACCCCACCAAAATTAAAAAAAAAACAAGATTTTTCCCCTTCGAAGAGGGGTTTAGGCGGACCAGACCAGCCCCTTAGGCTGGTCCGCCTAAACCCCATCTCCCCACTCCGTTACACAAACAAAAAAATATAAAAATATATAATAAAAATCATACTATTTGGGGGGTTTACCCGGACCAAGTTGAACCCTCAACTTGGTCCGCCTAAACCCCACCCCTTCAAATTCTTATAAATTCCCCCCTTAGAAGCTCTAGGGGCATGATGCATGCAAGAAGGAAGCAACAACAACAACAAGAGCAACGCACTAAGGCTTGCACAAGCGGACTCCTGGACGGACACTCCCGACCTAATTGCCGCACCCTCGGACTCCCGGGGCTTTCGGCAAGGGTCGGGAACGCGAGAAGATAAGTGCGCGCGCAGTTGGCTTGCTAGTCGGCTCACACACGCCGAGGGTATGTCACGCGTACTTCCCTCACGCGGTGTTTAGCCGTCTCACACCAAGTCCATCCTCGTCGCATGTAAGACGACTACGCCAACAGCAAATACACCCGCATCCCGGGTCCGCCCGTGTACGCCAACTTACGACGGTGACGAAGTGCACTCCGTGATGCCGTGCCTAACCCCGACACGGAATCGCGTGCCTACCGTTCGCCCCCCAGCCGGCCGTTGGCCCCTCAGAATAACAAATCAAGTCTAGTCGGACCTCTGGCCCGGGAATCATAGTCCTAGGGCCGACCTCGACTCCCTAGCATGACGACACTCGCCGTCCGAGACCCGGACCCGACCGCTCACCTCGAGCCGTGTCTGACCTCCACCAGGCGCCAGTCCATGTCCGCTCTGGCCACCAAGGCAGTCGGGCCCACACCAATCCCTCTGTAAAGAGTTCCTGTAAGACACGCGGATATCCGCTTTATCACGTAATGACCCGGGGATCGACCCACATGTCAGAATTATCCCGCGGCTTGCGCCAATTGTACTTTGGCCACCAAGGCCTATTTGTAAAGCCCGTGTGGCCCATCATAAAGCCAGTGAAATACAAGCGCCTGCATTCGGGCCCCCAGCTTCCTACCTACACCGTTCGGCATACGTGCCCAACATCATAACCCTAGTAAACACCACTCAGTCAAAAGCGCACCCACAGCTGCAGAATGCTCCCGACCCTCTACCCACGACTTCAGGCATATATATAGACTTTTCTTCAGCTCAGAACGAAGGTGATCGGATTCAATCCGATGTAAATAAACACCGGTTGCTTGCGACCGATGCGGAAAGACGTCTAGTACACGATTCCCACAATCGCCTACGCACTCGCACCCGTGGTACCCCTTCTCTCCACGTGTCGCCCGATCGCCCTAGCCCACGTGCCGCGCCCTGGTGGCGCTTCCCCGGTCAACCTTCGGTTCCATGGGTGATTGTCGAGAAATTGACTGGCACGCCCGCACCCTATCCGGTTAACCCGTACTCTTACATTCCCGTGCCATTCGACCCTTTCGACTTTCCATAAAAGGAGAGTGCCCGATACCGCCGTGAGAAGCATGCAACTGTAAGGAGGATACCCGAGATATATCAAACCCCTGTATTTTCCTTCCTCGATGTATCCCTTCCTTCACCCCGGTCATTCGGCATAAAAAAAAATCACGCAATAGATGCGTATAGAAAATAAAATTTCACTATGAAGGCTACATTGATGTGGACAATAAGTGACTTCCCTGCATATGAAATGCTATCTGGCTGGAGCACACATGGGAGGTTGGCATGTCCTTACTGTATGGCTGATACCAAATCATTTGTCCTAAAATATGGTAAGAAATCATGCTGGTTTAATTATCATCGACAGTTTCTACCAATTAACCATCCTTTCCGAAGGCAAAAGGACTCATTCATTAAGAAGACAGTTGAAATGGATGAAGCAGACTTGGAACGGATGTCTGGTCGACAAATGGCGGCACAGGTGCAAAACTTACCAGATATAGTGCAATTGTCGGGTAGTACATGACATCTTCGTGGATTTGGACAGGATCACAACTGGGTGAAGAAAAGTATCTTCTGGGAATTGCCTTACTGGTCAGCCCTTTTGATACGGCACAACCTAGACATCATGCATGTTGAGAAGAATGTCTTTGATAATGTGTTCAACACTATCATGAACGTGAAAGTCAAAACAAAGGACAATGCCAAGGAGCGAGTGGACTTAAAGATACTTTACAAACGACCAAAGTTAGAATTGCAGAAGGTATAGGGAAAAGTTGTGCAGCCTAAAGCAACTTACGTGTTGAAAGACACACAGATCAATGAACTATGCCAGTGGCTGAAGCAATTAAGATTCCCAGATGGATATGTGTCTAATATAGCCCGTTGTGTGAATGTTAATGAGGAAAAATATATGGATTGAAAAGTCATGACTGCCATGTGTTCATGGAGAGACTTCTGCCCATTACATTCTGTGACATATTGCCAAAGCCTATATGGGGAGTATTGACTCAGTTGAGTCAATTTTTTAGGATTCTATGTGCATTAGAACTCAAACTTGGGGACGTGCAAACTATGGAACAGAATGTGGTCACGACGGTATGCAAGTTGGAGAAGATATTCCCCCCTGCGTTCTTCGATTCCATGGAGCACCTGATTATCCATTTGCCATATGAGGCCAAAGTTGGAGGACCAGTATAATTTCGATGGATGTATCCATTTGAGAGATAATCAGTATGTATTTACTGATTATTTGACAGTCGTTACATGTGTCTGTCATTGTCACTGTATATCATTGTCATATGAATTGTTGTCATAGGTGTATGCATGACCTGAAAATGAAGGTTCGCAACAGGACTAAAGTAGAGGGTTCGATTATCCGGGCATATATTATTGAAGAAATTTTAAACTTCTGTTCGATGTACTTCGAACCTGAAATTCAAACTCACCGCAATCGACCTCCACGTAATGATGATGGAGAAGAGGTGGGTCCGTCTGACTGGTTGTCCATATTTAAGTATCCAGGATGTGCATTCGGACGTTGTTCGAATCCCATATTAGAGGATAGAGAGTTGTTGGCCGTAGAGATATATGTTCTCTTGAACTGTGCTGAGATTGAACCTTATGTTGAGTGAGTCCTCAACTCCGCAGGTGCTAAAATTTATAAGTTTGTTGACGATCTTCCTCCCATTTACGGTGATGTTGCATTCATCATTGTAAGTAATTTGATTCAGAATTAATTACTCAATGTCCACGCCTCAATGATATGGAGGTTCAAAAGGAACGAGAGAGATCTTTTTCCAGATGGCTTAAAGCTCAAGTAAGTGCCGAAGTTAAGTCCCAAAAATCTTGAGGTGTATGCCTAATTTTAAAATAATGTGGTTTATATTCATAGGTTGAAGAAGGTTGTGTTACTGATGAAAGAGTCCTGGTGATAAGTTATGGACCTTCGAAGGTAGCGCATGTCTATCTAAGATTTTTTATGAATGGTTATAGATTTCACACTAGAGATTATGGACGAAATAAGTCTACGATGAATAGCGGCGTATGCGTGAAAGGTAATACATACAATGAAAATGATCTTGATTACTATGGTATTCCTGAGGAGGTCATAAAATTGCAGTATCTCGGACAAGACAACCATATATTCCTTTTTAAGTGTCATTAGTTTAATCCTAATTTAGTTCGAAACGATGCAATATATGGGATTGTCAATGTCAAACATAGATCCAAATTGAATATCTATGAGCCGTTCATTTTGGCCGCATAAGCCCAGCAAGTGTATTATTCAAGTTATTCATCGTCGAAGAATAAAGATTGGTGGGCAGTCTATAAGGTAAAACCAAGGCTTGTGCCTAATGATGAGTTAGATCTCATTGAAGCTGTCTCAGAGAATTCTAGTGCCAAATTTTTTCAAACAGACGAGGGTGACACTGCAGAGTTGGTTGCTTCCAATCTTCATCTGATCGAATCTGACGATTCACTTCGGTTGTCTATAGAGGATGAAGTGGAAGAAGTCAATTCAACTGAGCTAAATGAAGCAATTGTTGGGCAGGAGAAGTCCTCTGAGGAGGAAGAGTATGAATCTAGTGAGAATGAGGAAGATAACGAAGATGACAATGAGTTTGATATATCTTCAGCATCTGAAAATTGTTGTCCCTAAGGTTCTCGTATGGACAAGAAGGGGGGTTGAATTGTCCCCGCCAAGCACGATGATAGTTTTTAAAATTAACGCAACAAATTAAATAACTACCAACGTAAATGATGATTGAAAGAAATACAAGCTATGAAGAAATTAATTCTCTCAAACTTGCCGTTCTCACACGATCAACAAAAACAATATACACACACAAACCACAATCAACCATAATGCGAGATAGATTTTTAAGTGGTTCGGGACCACGACGGGCTCCCTACATCCACCCCTCACCAAAACGGTGAGGATCCACTCGCTTCAAATGAAGCGCACGGAGCTTCCGCTCAAAAAGACACGGAGACGATGTCTCCTACACGATCCACAACGGATCTAACCACAAACACAAGCTGCAACACCACAGCACAACGAACCACCACCGTTCGCAAACGGTTCAACACACACACAAAGTCGGAGTTCAAAAAATAAAGGATATGTTCAATACATGCTAGTGAACCAAAAGAAAATGACTCAAACAAATCCAAACAAGATGTAGAAGTGAATCCCCAAGAGTAGGAAAGGGTTGTAGAAGGTCTTCTCTAAGCTTCAAGTCGGAGGGTGGCTGGATGTCGACGATGAGAACGTCCCCGCATTCCCCTTCTCGTTCCGCTCCTTTCTTTCTTCAGCCACGGGCTCCAGAAATGAGTGGAAGTAGATCAAAACCACGGATCGTTGCTCAGCTCCACTCCTTTTTCCCTTTCTTCTCCTACAAGATGAAAAATAAAGCACATTAGGGTTCACAATCTCCAAATTCGGAGTTCACATTCATATATATAGAGGAGTGGACAAAAGACACATAAAACCCTCCCAATACATGTTAGAAACCCCCTAATATGTTTAGGAACCATTGGGGGATAGTTTGGTAATGTTTAGACGAGTTTTCATTGGGTTTAGAACGCTCCCGGAAATCCCGTTCCGGAAGGGTCGACCCTTGGGGTCAACCCTCGGGCAGACAGAGGTCGGTCGGGGCCAAAAAATAAATGCAACCCACAGGGGTCGACCCTTGGGGTCGACCCTTGGCAGTGGGTCAACCCCAGGGGTCGACCCATGCAGTGTGCTGGGTTGTCTACTATGCAGACAACACACAGCTCAGGGGGGTCAACCCCTTCCCTGAAGGGTGTGAAAATGGGTTTTTAAACCCCGTTTAAGCATCAAAAAATATCCAAAAAATCATGATATGATTACCATGCATTCAACAAAGTATTAAGACCATTTAAACCACATTTCAACAAGTTTTATGTTAATCAAATGAGCACATGTGAAAATCTCAAAAACCTCATTTTAAGGATGCATGAAACACATTCAAGGCAATAACATCTCATGGGAGATGTTCATGAAAACAACCCAGATTTTTAGTCAAAGCTTAAATCACTTGAGCATGCAAGATATCAATAAATGTAGGCATCAAACACCTCATTTTCACCATGTGAGCAAATATTGCATAAATGATCATTCATGAAGCTCAAGTCATGATATCTTCATAAAAACTAGATGCATGTAAATCATTCACACATGAAATCATATGAAGTCAAGTTAAAACCCAAATTTCTCAAAACTAAGCACACTCACTTTAGGAATATGATGCTTCAAGAGAGTGATATGCTTTTACATATGAATGAGCAATTTCATTGAGCGTTAGATGCCTTTCTAAAAATATGATTGTTCCATTAAACTCATACACTCATACAATCAAATAGAAAACATTATTCCATCATAATGCCACCAAATGCCATTAAGAACACATGCTCTTCCAAACACACAATGTCTTGAATTCATTAAACCACACACAATGTTTTGCTCCCACAAACTCACAATATTTGTCATCATCAAAACTAGGGTCAAAAATAATATGAGAACACATACCCAACCATCTCCCCCTTTTTTATGATGACAAAACATTGTGTTAATCTAAACATTTTTCTCCCCCTTTGGCATGATCAAAAATGGGGAACACAAGAGCTGGAGCATTTTGCATGAAAACTAACCATATCAATGAAACGGGATACTCACGCACGCAAGCAAGCAAGCATGAGATACAAGCATGCATGTACATATGTATATCTCCCCCTCAATGGGATAAAAGGATACGAAAAGAACATTTCATTCAAGTCATAGTGTGGAGCATGAGGCATAATCAAAAAAGGTAGTGCATGCATATGTTAAAAGCACTGCATAAGCTATGATAAGAACATATTCAAGCTATACAAACATCACAATAATACCCAAGTGAAATATGTGAAAATGAGCAATGAACTTCAAGCATATATGGATATTGGCAGAATTTCTTGAAAACACTAGAGGGTTATTTCCTTTCTACAATTCCATTTAGATCCTCGACTTTTGGTAGCTTCGCACAACTCCATTATTCATTTTTTTTATTGGATTTCACCATTTGGCGCGAGTCACCTCATGTGTCTCAATGGGGTTTCCCGGCTACTAGGATTCATCACAATTTTGAATCTTGTGGATTTTAGCTTCACTTTTTGACGCGAGTTTTCTCATTTGTTTCAGTGGGGATTCCCGGCTACTCAATTCCACATTCCACTTATTGATTGGGGTTGACAGCTTTTTCCTCATAATTCTCTTCATTTCCATGTAGAAATTTTATTTCCCATAAAGTGTTGAAAAGAAGTTCTGAAATCCTTATTAATTAAAGTCATATGCATCATATTGTGCAAGATGTGTGGCCAATTGCTATGTATGTAGAACATGAATTTATCATAATATAGCTATGACTCCCCCTAAATGTATGCACAAATGGAAACAAATCCTCCTCCTTTGTATATGTCACGTTCACAAATGATAACAATCAATGCATTTTATATAACAAGGAGGTGAGGTCTTAGAAGATTTTCAAGAAATGGTTTTCTAGAAGTATATATACATGCAGTCAAGCAAGGATATGAAAATAAAGTCATGCAAGATGATTTTCGGTACGTGGCGGAGGTGTAGGTCCGAGGACCACCATCACGCATGGAGGAAGTTTCCAGCTGGACATAATCTAACTTTTCACAATCGCCATTTGAGATACCGGAGAAATCAATGCATTCAAGCACACTTACTCATTCAAATAGCAAATTCCAAGTTCTCTCCTTATTTGAGTGAATTTTTCAGGAGTTAAGGGTTTTGTGAAGATGTCTGCAAGTTGATTTTCTGTATTTACATGGATAAGTTTAAAATGACCCTTACTCACATGATCTCGCAAGAAGTGGTGTCTAATCTCTATGTGCTTTGTGCGAGAGTGCAAAACATGATTTTTGGAAAGATTAATCGCAGAAGTGTTATCATAAAGAATGGGTGTGTCATTCAAAGAAATGTCAAAGTCAACTAATTATTGTTGGATCCAAAGCACTTGGGCTGCACAACTACCTGCCGCCATATACTCGGCTTCGGCAGTTGACAATGCCGTAATATTTTGTTTCCTAGAGGCCCATGAGACCATGCAACCTCCAAGAAATTGACAGTACCCGCTCGTGCTCTTACGATCCACTAAACACCCAGCATAATCGGAATCCGTGTAAGCTACGAAATCAAAAGTGCAGCTACGTGGAAACCAAAGACCAAAATTCTTGGTGCCTAGCAAATATCTAAAAATCTTTTTGACTGCTAACATGTGTGAGTTTCTAGGATCAGATTGGAATCTTGCACACATGCAAACACTAAACATGATATCTGGTCGACTAGCAGTCAAGTACAATAAGGAACCAATCATTCCTCTAAAGATTTTCTGATCAACAGACTTATCTTCATCTTTATTCAATTTCACCGTTGTTGACATAGACGTCTTGTGTGGCTTTGCATTGTCAAATTTGAACTTTTTAATGAGCTCCTTTGTGTATTTTCTTTGATTGATGAAGATGCCATCTTTCAACTGCTTCACCTGCAAACCCAAAAAATATGTTAACTCCCCCATCAAACTCATCTCAAACTCCCCTTGCATCAATTTTACAAAATCATCGTTTAATGAATCAGAAGTGGCTCCAAAGATAATGTCATCAACATATACATGAGCAATAAGCATGTGTTTATTGTTGCTCTTAATGAAAAGGGTTTGATCGATATTACCTCTCTTGAAGCTATTTTCTGAAAGAAAAGTACTTAGCCTTTCATACCACGCACGGGGGGATTGCTTCAGACCATACAATGCTTTATCAAGTTTGTATACATGGTCCGGGTTCTTCTCGTCTTCAAATCTCGGTGACTGCTCAACATAGACGTCTTCCTTCACTACACCATTCAAAAAAGCGCTTTTAACGTCCATTTGAAAAGGTTTTATATTTCTAGAGCATGCAAATGTAAGTAATATTCTAACAGTCTCAAGCCTAGCCACGGGTGCAAATGATTCATCAAAATCAATTCCTAATTCTTGACTATAGCCTTGGGCTACAAGTCGGGCTTTATTCCTAATCACCACCCCTTGATCACTAAGTTTGTTTCAAAAAACCCACTTAGTTCCTATCACCGGGTGGTTCTTAGGTCTAGGCACAAGAAACTACACCTCATTCCTTTGGAATTGGTGTAATTCCTCCTGCATAGCCAAGATCCAGATGTTATCATTTAATGTTTCATTTACAGATTTGGGCTCAATATCGGAAAGAAATGCAAGATTATCAATTTCTTCAACTTCCCTAATTGAAACCCTTGTTCTTACGCCTTGTTCCACATCTCCTATGACATTGTCTTGTGGATGGTCCTTGTGGAACGTCCATTGCTTGAGGAGCTCTTCATTTTGGGTTGGAGCTTCATCATTCTTGTTGCTCGACTCTGCTTGAACCACATCTTGAATTTTCTTATCTTTCTTTTCTTCTCCATCTTCATGCCCTATATCAAGAAAATGATTATCTTTGTCAGACATTCTTAAGGTGTATTCATCAATGATCACATGAGGGCTTTCCTCTACCATAAGAGTACGTAGGTTATATACTCGATATGTTCTAGATGATGAAGAATAACCGAGAAATATACCTCTATCACTCTTTGCGGCAAATTTCTCCAAATAGTCTTTAGAATTATTCAAGATGAAACATGGAGAACCAAAAGGTTTAAGATATGCAATATTTGGCTTCTTACCTTTATATAGCTCATATAGAGTTTTCTTGAGTATAGGTCTTACCATGGCTCGATTGATGATGTAATAGGCCGTGCTCATCGCCTCGGCCAAGAAATACCTTGGCAAGCCATTTTCTGCAAGCATTGTCCTCGCCATCTCCACGAGCGTCCTATTCTTTCTTTCCACGACTCCGTTTTGTTGTGGGGTTCGAGGTGTTGAAAAATTGTGTGCAAATCCCTATTTCCTGCAAAAATCATCAAAGTCATGCTTATCAAACTCTCTTTCATGATCACTTCTAATTGCTTTAATTTGATACCCTTTATCAGTTTGTAAGTTCTTGCAAAGATCTTCGAACTCCTGCAAAGCATCATTCTTATGGGTTAAAAATAGTACCCAAGTGAACCTTGAGTAATCATCTACAATGACAAACCCATAAAGTTTCCCTCCAAGACTGTGTGTCCTAGTGGGATCAAATAAATCTAGATGAAGGAGTTCAAGGGGTCTAGTGGTGGTGACAATATTTTTAGATTTAAAAGACACTCTGGTCTGTTTCCCCTTAGCACATGCATCACAAATTTTATTTGCATCAAATTTCAATTTTGGTAAGCCTCTTACCAAATCTTTTCTAAATAGTTTAGAGAGAACACTAAAGCTAGCATGACCAAGTCGTCAATGTCACAACCATGCATCATCCGACTTATTAGCAACCAAACAAAGATTTTTATTTTGAGAATTTTCAAGATCAACAGAGTAGATGTTTTCATCTCTAACACCAATGAACTTTATTTCATGTGAAACTTTATCTACAATGGAGCAGTGTGTGTTTTCAAAAATAGCTTTGTGACCTTTGTCACAGAGTTGACTGATGCTAAGCAAATTGTGATTCAAACCATTCATAAGTAAGACATCCTCAATGGATTGGTTTGAATCCTTACCTATTCGTCCAATTCTCACAATTTTACCTTTGTCGTTTCCGCCAAAGGTGACCAATCCGCCATCCTTCTCCTTCAGGTCTGAAAAGAGTTCCTTATTTCCCGTCATATGTCTGGAGCATCCACTGTCCAGGTACCATTTATTCCAATTGGCTCTTAGACAGACTTGCACAATCAAAATAACTCTCAAGTTGATTTAGGTACCCAAGCAAGCTTGGGTCCCGAAGTGTTAGTCCTGCCATGAGAGAAATGCATTCTATTTTTCATTTCAAAATATTCATCACCGGCCCTCATCAAATCACAAACATACATTGAGTGGCCGAACATTCCACAATAGAAGCATGTGACATTTGGCTTTCTAAATCGACTCCTATGCATGTAAGATCTATCAACAAAAGAGTTCATGCATGAGTCAACATGATTGAAGCCATATGAATCAAATGGTTTTTGAACTTTGTTTTTCACAAATGAATTTCTCTTGTGGGTGAGCGTCCCACATCAATTTTCTCATTCCTAGCATTTTCATTGCCAGTCTCACCATGTTCAGCCATTTTCTCTTTTCCTTTCAATTATTTTTGAACAACATCTTTCAAACCTTTTAATTCAACATGCATGGTTTCGAAATTGATTTGTAACTCTTCTTTTGATTTCTCACATTCACTCAATCTCAATTTGAATTCATCCAACTCCTTAACCAATTGAGCATTCTCATTTTTTAATTTTTTAGTATTTTCATAAGCATGATGTTTTTCTGCCTCCAAGCACTCTAGTTCATCCATATACAAGGTTAGCTTAGATTGAAAGTCTTCTTTTTCATCCTTGAATTTTTCAATTTGTATTTCATAAAAGCTACACCTATCACATGGATTAGTAGAGCCAATCAAGTCACAAAATCTCTTTTTCAAGTTTTTGACATCATTTTTTGATTTCTTATACTTCTGAAATAAATCCGCATAAGCTAGATGCCATTGTTCAGGAGTAAAATTTTTAGAATCGGAGTTTACCTCAGAGTTGTCCTCATCCACCATAAGGCAAAGATTTTGGACTAGCTCGCCTAGTCCTTTCTTGTCACCTTCAGATTTTGAGCTATCCGAGTCCTCATCACTCCATGTTGCCTTCATAGCTTTCCCTTTCTTTGGCTTGTTCTTGTTCAGCTTCTTTTGGAGCTCGAGGCATCGACCTCTCATATGCCCAACCTTCTTACACTCATAACAAATGATTTCTTCCTTCTTGCTCGACTCGCCTTTCTTGTTGAAGTTTCACCTCATGAATCTTCTAAGAAGATTTCCATCTCTTCTAGCTCTTCTGAAGTATTTTCGGACATTCCTTGTTACAAGAGCCATCATCTCTTCCTCATCACTGTCCATAGATGAGCCTTCATCACTATCTTCCGACGATTCTGGGTGTGCCTTCAAAGCTATCGTCTTCTTCTTTTTGCTTTCCTCCTCAGCTGGTTTCATGATGTTGATTTCATAAGTCATCAGCGATCCGATAAGTTCATCCACCGTGAGTGTGGTGAGATCCTTCGAATCTTCTATGACGGTCACCTTTGTGTGCCACGGAGGTGTGAGGGACCGCAGCACCTTTCTCACCAAGTCTTGATTTGAATACTCCTTTCCCAAGGCCTTTAGGTTGTTTGTGATCTCGCTTAGCCTTTTATACATTTGCGTAATGTTCTCCTCGGGCTTCATTGCAAAAAGCTCATATTCTCGAACCAACAGATTTGCTTTTGTCTCCCGTACTTCTGAAGTACCTTCATAAATGGTCTTCAATTTGTTCCACATTTCCTGCGCAGATGAACATATAGAAATACGTGAGTACTCATTAAGATGTATAGCGCATTGAATGATATTCATAGCTCTAAAATTTGTACATGATTTCTTAATATGCTCTTCTTCCCATCCATCCTCATTGGGAGGTAACACATAAGGACCTTTCTTAATGACCTTCCAAGTATCATAGTCCTGTGCTCACATGAACACAGTCATTCGATTTTTCCAATAGGGATAGTTGGTCCTGTCACGCCCCGAGCACGGAAGATACTCGGATATGCGCGACGAGTTTATATCAATCATGTCAATCAGAGTAGTAGTGTATTCGACACCAAAACAGAGATGCGCAAAATAGAAAGATAACCCAATCCTTTATTTCATAATGGATAGACTATTATAAATCCAATACTCTATTCAATTAAAAAGGAAAGGTACATAGTTGACTCAAGAAAATAGGAAAAAGACTAGATGACACATGGAGAAGTTCTATCACTTTCACTCTTGACCATTCCCATCCGATTGACTTCCCTCGTCGTCGGAATTACCTGAAAAGTAGGGAACACACGGAGTGAGCGAACGCTCAGTAGGAAATTATATCTCAAGCGCTAGCAAGGGGTTTAAATAATTACATCTTTCATGTATGTACTGTAGCTATGCATGCTCGTATAAAACGACAAGATAGAGAGAGAATTTATCAATAAGACAGCAATATGAACCAGTCATGAGCTTTCAAGAAAAGATAACAAGATATTCAAGCAAGTACTTTTTAGCAAGTCATGTCAAGAACTTTGGCTATCATGTATCAAGCAAGCAAGTAATTACCCTTTCTCGGGTCACGCAATTCATGTCAAGTCAAGTACGAGTCAAGTACAAGATTTGTGTGGAATGTCCAATCAAGCTAGTCATGCACTCGGTATAATGCCAGATACCTTATCATTCAACTCCCATGGGCACAAGTACTTTCGGGTGCTCCTCCCAGGACCAGATCGGGCCCTATATGCGCAGGCATTTATCATGTATATTTGACATCCACTCTTGTATATATATATAGCCAATATGGAATTTCAACAATTTAAGCTTGTAGACACGTAGGATAACTTTGAGAGAATGGAGTCCAAAAATACGATATTGGACATAGATAGGCGATAACAACAGTACAATCACGATGAACGATGAAACTAGGTGGAATTAGGTTCCCTTAACTCGGGTATCATGACAAATAAGTATGGACATTCTGTATATAGAATTGAGGTCCACATGAACAGTACATCAAAGGCAAGATACCCTCATTCTTATTATAGAATTGAGGTCCACAAGAACATCAACAAATGGCATGATATCATCATCCCATTAAGACTTCTCATGATATACTCTTTGCATATCATAAGGGCCGGTATACCATGTTTCTTTAGAGTGACATGGCATTCAATAGTGTAATGGGTTTTTAGGGTACAACCAGCTCAGTCGGCTTTGAGGGAATCCAAGGCTCGAGGAGTCTTACGGATGTCTCTATGACTAACTCGCTAGTCCAAAGGAACGGAATGTCCAATGGAGAGCTTGTATGTCAATGAGAGTTGAGGGTGATAGATAAAAAATCATGAAACGTGGGACTATACTCACGGAGTGGAGATATAGTGCCGATATACATATATATAGATATACTGAAACCATCGGTTATCAGAAACAGGGTAAAAACATTTTTACAGGAAAATAACGACTTAAGTAAAGTCACTACTCAAGTAATTAACGCCTTCAGTAAGGGCGTTTATCTATTTTACATTTTTGCAAGATTTAAATATTTCAGTATTTTGCCAAAAATGCGCCCTGGTAAAGGGGGTTTAATTACAAGTTGACGACGTGTACAATGGTCGTTCATTCTTTACTTCTATTTTTTCAGAATATATATTTTCAGTAATTTATCAAAAACACGCCCTGGGCAGGGGCGTTACTTTTCAATTCACGCCCTGAACAGGGGCGTTAGTCAAGTGAGAGACGACCTATGTAGGGTCGTGAATTCGAGCGTTTTACAATATTTCAGGAAATAGAATTCCAAGAGACAAGAGACATGATCATGACAGAAAATTAGCAGGAATTCACAGGTCGAGTCATGCAATATATATTAGATTGGATATTTCATATCTATTAAATTTTTAAACGTGGATCAATTATTAATTACATGTGATTTTCCTGAGATTGACGCCTACAGGACAGGGCGTCAAATCTGTAATTGACGACCTGGTTCAGGTCGTTTCTTTAAAGTAGCGCCCTAGTCACGGGCGTCTCTTGCAAAAATATTACAGAAACGTGTAGAAACTATCAGGAAACTTATATACATGACATGCATGATGTGTTACTATGAATTTAACTTGTTTGGGCTACGTTGCTTGAGAAAACCTACCTTTTTGATGATTAACTGGCGAACTGATGAAGACACGGTACTCTGTTATCAACAGAGTAGGACGAAAGGGCAGAGGTCTTGGTGTAGATTATCGACAGGTTTTCTTTTCGGCACGATCAGGTGCAGACGTTCGCCGATGAAGAACCCACGTTCTTGAGTAGGTTAAGATGACTTTCCTACAGAGAACATATATATACGATCATTAGTATTATCTTCATAATACTTGACTGAAGGTGGAAGAAAGAAGAACTTACCCTTTGTTCTTCTCACGTTCGTCTTCTTCAACCTGTAAGAAGAGAAGAAGATGAAGAATCAGTGATTCTTCATGCAACCGAAAGAAAAGAGATAAGAACTGATGTTCTTTACGTACCGTAGCAGCAGCAGATCGACCAAATAGCTTTAGGGTTCGATCGGCAAGGGTTTTTATAGGATCCTTAGAATCCTAATAGGGTTAGTGTTTGATTGGAAGTAATACTTCCAAGATAGAGTTATTACTACATTCGAACTCTTTCTCATAGTTATCAACTTACCTTGGATAGACTCCTGGGTCGAACGAAACTCGAACTGAATTAACGACCTAGGTCAGGGCGTCGAATTTAAATTGACGCCTTGTCAAGCGTCGTTACTTGTTGAAACGCGTCCACTCAAAGGTCGTTACGCTAACTTGCCCTTTTTATTTATTTTGGTCGTTTGAAATTTGACGCCTTGACGTGTGGGCGTCCTTTCTCAAAATACGCCTTAGGTGAAGGCGTTTTATTGTAAAGTAGCGCCTATCTCTGAGGCGTTATTTTCATCAGGGTTTAATTATTTTTATTCCAAGCTCTTTCATTTATTTACTAAATCTTTTAATCTATTTTGATTTATTTATTCCTTTTAAATTTATCAGGGTTGCTACACCCTCCCCCACTTAAAAAGAATTTGGTCCCCAAATTCCATATCATATATTTACATTTGGAGAGTGTAGAGTATGTACCTTCTAAAATAAATCTGGAAATTGTTTCCTCATAGATTCCTCGGTCTCCCATGTAGCTTCATGTTCTGAATTCTTATTCCATTGTACTTTTAGCATGGGAATAACCTTATTCCTTAGGGTACGTACTTCTCGATCTAAGATCTTCATAGGCTTCTGCTTATATGTGAGATCCTTCTGGATTACTAGGTCTCCATGTTCGATAATATGTGATGGATCGTGTACATACTTCTTCAACATGGATATGTGGAACACATTATGTATCTCAGACAATTGAGGAGGCAATGCGATGCGATAAGCAACCTCGCCAACTCTTTCGAGTATCTCAAAAGGTCCGATAAATCTTGGTGTAAGCTTGCCCTTAACACCAAATCTCCGTATTCCACGTCCAGGCGATATCTTGAGAAATACATGATCTCCAACTTGGAACTCAAGATCTCTTCTTATTGTGTCAGCATAAGCCCTTTGTCTAGACAGAGCAACTTGCAGTCTTTCTTTGATCAATTGTATCTTCTCGGTAGTGTCCCTTACCATTTCTGGACCTAACAGTTGTTTCTCTCCAACTTCGTTCCAGCATAAGGGTGATCGGCAACTCCTTCCGTATAAGGCTTCAAAAGGTGCCAGTTGTATACTTGCCTGGTAGGTATTATTGTATGCAAATTCGACCAGAGGCAAGTGATCATGCCAGTTCCCACCAAAATCAGTAATGCATGCTCTTAGCATATCCTCGACTACTTGATTGGTTCTCTCGGTCTGACCATCCGTTTGAGGATGAAAAGCTGTACTAAAGTTAAGTCTCGTCCCCAACGAATGTTGTAGTCCCTTCCAAAAATGGGAAGTAAAACGGGGATCTCTGTCAGACACGATTGAAACAGGAATACCATGTAATCTGACTATTTCCTTGATGTATAATGCAGCTAAGACATCAACTGACCATCGACTCTTGATTGGCAAGAAATGCGCTGATTTAGTCAATCGGTCAATGATAACCCATATTCCATCATGTCCTCTTTTTGATTTAGATAAACCCATGATAAAATCCATACCAATATCCTCCCACTTCCATTTAGGGATATCTAGAGGATGTAGTTTTCCAGCAGGCTTTTGGTGTTCCGCCTTGACTTGTTGGCACGTGAGACAGCGTGATACGTAGTCTGCTATTTCCCTTTTTATGTTGGGCCACCAAAAATTTCTTTTCACATCTTGGTACATCTTGGTAGATCCAGGATGAATCGTATATCTTGATCTGTGAGCTTCATCTAAGATCTTCTTTTTCAATTCTGGGCAGTCCGGTATACAAGTTCTATTCTTGAACATTAATCTTCCATCAGAAGCTAATTGGAAATCCGATTGTCCTTTTAATCTGCCCTTGATTTCTACTAATGCAGGATCATTATTCTGAAGTGCTTGTATTTCAGACAATAAATCTGACTGTATACTTACATGAGATAATGTGACACATCTAGGGTCCGTGTCCATGCTTATATTGAGTTCAGAGAATTGTTCCAGCAATTTCCATTCTTGAATCATAAAATTGGCTAACAGTGCTCTCGGCTTTCGACTAAGGGCATCTGCTACATGATTACCCTTTCCGGGATGATATTGTATATTGAAGTCGAAGTCCTTGAGATATTCCAGCCATCGTCTTTGCCTCATATTTAGTTCCTTCTGTGAGAAAAGATATTTGAGACTTTTGTGATCGGAGTATACAGTAAACTGTACTTCATAAAGATAATGTCTCCATATTTTGAGTGCAAATACTACCGCGGCCAATTCTAAGTCATGGACGGGGTAGTTCTCTTCATGCTTCTTTAATTGACGAGAAGAGTAGGCTCTAACCTTCCCTTGTTGCATTAGAACACACCCGAGGCCAATGCCAGAAGCATCAGTGTATACCTCGAACTTTTCTCCTTCAATTGGCAAGGCTAAGATAGGAGCTGTAGTAAGATGATCCTTGAGAGTTTGGAAGCTTCTTTCACATTCCTCATCCCATTCATAACGGATCTCCTTGCGAGTTAACCTCGTAAGTGGCACGGTGATTTTTAAGAAATCCTTGATGAATCGCCTGTAATAGCCGGCAAGACTTAAGAAACTTCGGATCTCGCTAGCATTGGTCGGTCTTTCCCAGTTCCTTACAGCTTCAACCTTTGATGGGTCTACAGACAAGCCATCCTTTGATATAACATGTCCGAGAAAAGTCACTTCTTCAAGCCAGAATTCACACTTGCTAAGTTTTGCATATAATTGGTTTGTCCTCAATATTTGTAATGCAATCCTCAAATGTTCCTCATGCTCTTCCTTGGTCTTGGAATAAATCAATATATCATCAATAAAGACCACCACGAATTGATCTAAATAAGACCTGAATATACTATTCATTAACTGCATAAAGGCAGCAGGGGCATTCGTTAGTCCAAAAGGCATAACAACAAATTCATAATTGCCATACCTGCTTCTGAATGCGGTTTTATGAATATCCTCGTCCTTGATTCTTAGTTGGTGATATCCTGACCTAAGATCAATTTTGGAAAAGTACATGGATCCTGAAATTTGATCAAACAATTCATCGATTCTCGGCAGTGGATACTTGTTCTTGATAGTGAGATGATTCAATTGTCGATAGTCGACGCATAACCTCATGGATCCGTCTTTCTTCTTTACAAATAATACAGGCGCTCCCCACGGGGAAGTACTTGGTCTAATGAATCCTTTCTTAATGAGTTCCATCAATTGCTCCTTTAACTCCTTGAGTTCAGCAGGTGACATCCTATAAGGTGCCTTTGAAATCGGACCAGCACCAGGGACTAAGTCAATGGTGAAGGCCACTTCTCTTTGCGGGGGTAATCCCAGCAAATCTTCCGGAAACACGTCCGGAAATTCTTGTACCACTGGAATGTCTTCTAGCTTAGCTTCCTTAGCTTCTTTAACTGTGACAAAGGTAGGGAAAGATATACATCCTTTCCTGATGAGCTTGCTAGCTCGGAGAGCTGAAATAAGAGGGGATCTGCTCCGACCCTTGGGTCTAGTCAAGATTAGTTCTGAAATTCCTTGAATGTAACCTTACTATTGCGGCAATCAACCGTTGCCTGATACTTGGATAACCAATCTGCCCCTAATATAACATCATACTCTTTCAGATCTAAACATATGAGATCAATAGGGAGATTTCTACCCTGAACCAATACTTCGCAGTTTTGGTAATGATGTGTAATATCAGTCTCATCATCCAGAGGAGTAGACAAAACTAACTTTATCCATTCCGGTTCTAGGAGTAATGGGTCAGTAAACTTCTTAGAAACAATAGAATGCGATGCACCAGTATCAATTAAGACATATGCATTCCTGGAACAAACTTTCAATGTATCTTCCACTAAGCCGCCTTCTTCTTCTTGCTCGGTCTCCTTGATTGCATGAAGACGAGCATTCTTGGTTACTGGGCATTTCCCGTCAACGGCTTGATTGTTAAGTAATGGGCAATCGAGAATCCGATGCTCACGACTCCCACAACGGAGACATGCTCCTAGTTTCCTCCAGCATTCTTCTGCTCTATGACCCGCTTTATCACAATGTTTGCACACTGTATTTGGAGAGGTAGTGGTGATAGAGAAGGGCTTGGTCTTATTAAACTTTTGGTCTTGCGAGGATGCTCCTCCATTGCTAGGCCTTTTCTTGAAGTTGGGTTTAAAGGAACCCGAACCTGTAACTTGTTCCTTCTTATCCTTACCACGAATCCTATCAGACAGTTCCGTGGCATCTTCTAATAGTTGAGCTCGGCGTACTATCTCCGAGTAGACTTGAATGTCCATCGGCGCCAGTTGAGTAATAGCTTGGGGCCTGAGCCCATTAAGAAACCTCCTAGCTTTCATTTTCTCGGTGCTAACTAGATGCTTAGCATACCGAGACAATCTAGAGAATTGGGCCTCATACTCGGCCACTGACAAAGATCGTTGCTTTAATGCAGTAAATTCTGCAGCCTTCTTTTCCTGAACTCGGTCCGAGAAATATTTTGCGTTGAAGTGTTCAACGAATTCCTCCCACGAAACCTGATCTTGATTTATAGTAGCCTCTATTGACCAGCATCTAGCATCCCTTTCTAACTGAAAAGTAGCTAATAAGACCTTATCTTGATCTGTGCATTGCATAACACGGAATATTCGTTCTATTTCCCTAATCCAGTGTTCATCGTCATCTGGATCAGTAGAACCCGTGAACTTGGGCGGGTTCATGTTCTTGAAAGTCTGGTGGAGACTTCCTGCTCGTTGTCCACCTCCTAGTGTTACTTGTTGCAGCACTTGAGTCATGCCTTGCAGTGTACGCTGCATGTTGCGCCATTGAGCACGTTTGGCAGCCATTATCCTACAATTATAATAACTAGATTAATACGTGATTTATATCTTAAAGACTAGAATTCTATGTTAACTTTAACCCTTGGTTCTACCCAATCTCACTGGTTAAAGGTTTGAACATATCCTTGGACTTGGGTTTTCCTAGGAATTGAATACCCTAGGCTCTGATACCACAAAAACTGTCACACCCCGAGCGCGGAAGATACTCGGATATGCGCGACGAGTTTATATCAATCATGTCAATCAGAGTAGTAGTGTATTCGACACCAAAACAGAGATGCGCAAAATAGAAAGATAACTCAATCCTTTATTTCATAATGGATAGACTATTACAAATCCAATACTCTATTCAATTAAAAAGGAAAGGTAAATAGTTGACTCAAGAAAATAGGAAAAAGACTAGATGACACATGGAGAAGTTCTATCACTTTCACTCTTGACCATTCCCATCCGATTGACTTCCCTCGTCGTCGGAATTACCTGAAAAGTAGGGAACACACGGAGTGAGCGAACGCTCAGTAGGAAATTATATCTCAAGCGCTAGCAAGGGGTTTAAATAATTACATCTTTCATGTATGTACTGTAGCTATGCATGCTCGTATAAAACGACAAGATAGAGAGAGAATTTATCAATAAGACAGCAATATGAACCAGTCATGAGCTTTCAAGAAAAGATAACAAGATATTCAAGCAAGTACTTTTTAGCAAGTCATGTCAAGAACTTTGGCTATCATGTATCAAGCAAGCAAGTAATTACCCTTTCTCGGGTCACGCAATTCATGTCAAGTCAAGTACGAGTCAAGTACAAGATTTGTGTGGAATGTCCAATCAAGCTAGTCATGCACTCGGTATAATGCCAGATACCTTATCATTCAACTCCCATGGGCACAAGTACTTTCGGGTGCTCCTCCCAGGACCAGATCGGGCCCTATATGCGCAGGCATTTATCATGTATATTTGACATCCACTCTTGTATATATATATAGCCAATATGGAATTTTAACAATTTAAGCTTGTAGACACGTAGGATAACTTTGAGAGAATGGAGTCCAAAAATACGATATTGGACATAGATAGGCGATCACAACGGTACAATCACGATGAACGATGAAACTAGGTGGAATTAGGTTCCCTTAACTCGGGTATCATGACAAATAAGTATGGACATTCTGTATATAGAATTGAGGTCCACATGAACAGTACGTCAAAGGTAAGATACCCTCATTCTTATTATAGAATTGAGGTCCACAAGAACATCAACAAATGGCATGATATCATCATCCCATTAAGACTTCTCATGATATACTCTTTGCATATCATAAGGGCCGGTATACCATGTTTCTTTAGAGTGACATGGCATTCAATAGTGTAATGGGTTTTTAGGGTACAACCAGCTCAGTCGGTCTTGAGGGAATCTAAGGCTCGAGGAGTCTTACGGAGGTCTCTATGACTAACTCGCTAGTCCAAAGGAACGGAATGTCCAATGGAGAGCTTGTATGTCAATGAGAGTTGAGGGTGATCGATAAAACATCATGAAACGTGGGACTATACTCACGGAGTGGAGATATAGTGCCGATATACATATATATAGATATACTGAAACCATCGGTTATCAGAAACAGGGTAAAAATATTTTTACAGGAAAATAACGACTTAAGTAAAGTCACTACTCAAGTAATTAACGCCTTCAGTAAGGGCGTTTATCTATTTTACATTTTTGCAAGATTTAAATATTTCAGTATTTTACCAAAAATGCGCCCTGGTAAAGGGCGTTTAATTACAAGTTGACGACGTATACAATGGTCGTTCATTCTTTGCTTCTATTTTTGCAGAATATATATTTTCAGTAATTTATCAAAAACACGCCCTGGGCAGGGGCGTTACTTTTCAATTCACGCCATGAACAGGGGCGTTAGTCAAGTGAGAGACGACCTATGTAGGGTCGTGAATTCGAGCGTTTTACAATATTTCAGGAAATAGAATTCCAAGAGACAAGAGACATGATCATGACAGAAAATTAGCAGGAATTCACAGGTCGAGTCATGCAATATATATTAGATTAGATATTTCATATCTATTGAATTTTTAAACATGGATCAATTATTAATTACATGTGATTTTCCTGAGATTGACGCCTACAGGACAGGGCGTCAAATTTGTAATTGACGACCTGGTTCAGGTCGTTTCTTTAAAGTAGCGCCCTAGTCACGGGCGTCTCTTGCAAAAATATTACAGAAACGTGTAGAAACTATCAGGAAACTTATATACATGACATGGATGATGTGTTACTATGAATTTAACTTGTTTGGGCTACGTTGCTTCAGAAAACCTACCTTTTTGATGATTAACTGGCGAACTGATGAAGACACGGTACTCTGTTATCAACAGAGTAGGACGAAAGGGCAGAGGTCTTGGTGTAGATTATCGACAGGTTTTCTTTTCGGCACGATCAGGTGCAGACGTTCGCCGATGAAGAACCCACGTTCTTGAGTAGGTTAAGATGACTTTCCTACAGAGAACATATATATACGATCATTAGTATTATCTTCATAATACTTGACTGAAGGTGGAAGAAAGAAGAACTTACCCTTTGTTCTTCTCACGTTCGTCTTCTTCAACCTGTAAGAAGAGAAGAAGATGAAGAATCAGTGATTCTTCATGCAACCGAAAGAAAAGAGATAAGAACTGATGTTCTTTACGTACCGTAGCAGCAGCAGATCGACCAAATAGCTTTAGGGTTCGATCGGCAAGGGTTTTTATAGGATCTTTAGAATCCTAATAGGGTTAGTGTTTGATTGGAAGTAATACTTCCAAGATAGAGTTATTACTACATTCGAACTCTTTCTCATAGTTATCAACTTACCCTGGATAGACTCCTGGGTCGAACGAAACTCGAACTGAATTAACGACCTAGGTCAGGGCGTCGAATTTAAATTGACGCCTTGTCAAGCGTCGTTACTTATTGAAACGCGTCCACTCAAAGGTCGTTACGCTAACTTGCCCTTTTTATTTATTTTGGTCGTTTGAAATTTGACGCCTTGACGTGTGGGCGTCCTTTCTCAAAACACGCCTTAGGTGAATGCGTTTTATTGTAAAGTAGCGCCTATCTCTGAGGCGTTATTTTCATCAGGGTTTAATTATTTTTATTCCAAGCTCTTTCATTTATTTACTAAATCTTTTAATCTATTTTGATTTATTTATTCCTTTTAAATTTATCAGGGTTGCTACATGTCCCATCAAAGAAGGGTTGTCGGTGTATCGAATGTCCCTCGGGGAGCATTCCCTTGTTGGCCATAGGAAAGGATCTTTGCTCTACAACCGTGAGGTTGTCCTAAATTCAGAGACCCGCTCTGATACCAGATTGTTGTCCCTAAGGTTCTCGTATGGACAAGAAGGGGGGTTGAATTGTCCCCGCCAAGCACGATGATAGTTTTTAAAATTAACGCAACAAATTAAATAACTACCAACGTAAATGATGATTGAAAGAAATACAAGTTATGAAGAAATTAATTCTCTCAAACTTGCCGTTCTCACACGATCAACAAAAACAATATACACACACAAACCACAATCAACCATAATGCGAGATAGATTTTTAAGTGGTTCGGGACCACGACGGGCTCCCTACATCCACCCCTCACCAAAACGGTGAGGATCCACTCGCTTCAAATGAAGCGCACGGAGCTTCCGCTCAAAAAGACACGGAGACGATGTCTCCTACACGATCCACAACGGATCTAACCACAAACACAAGCTGCAACACCACAGCACAACGAACCACCACCGTTCGCAAACGGTTCAACACACACACAAAGTCGGAGTTCAAAAAAATAAAGGATATGTTCAATACATGCTAGTGAACCAAAAGAAAATGACTCAAACAAATCCAAACAAGATGTAGAAGTGAATCCCCAAGAGTAGGAAAGGGTTGTAGAAGGTCTTCTCTAAGCTTCAAGTCAGACGGTGGCCGGATGTCGACGATGAGAACGTCCCCGGGTTCCCCTTCTCGTTCCGCTCCTTTCTTTCTTCAGCCACGGGCTCCAGAAATGAGTGGAAGTAGATCAAAACCATGGATCTTTGCTCAGCTCCACTCCTTTTTCCCTTTCTTCTCCTACAAGATGAAAAACAAAGCACATTAGGGTTCACAATCCCCAAATTCGGAGTTCACATTCATATATATAGAGGAGTGGACAAAAGACACATAAAACCCTCCCAATACATGTTAGAAACCCTCTAATATATTTAGGAACCATTAAGGGATAGTTTGATAATGTTTAGAAGAGTTTTCATTGGGTTTAGAACGCTCCCGGAAATCCCGTTCCTGAAGGGTCGACCCTCGGGCAGACAGAGGTAGGCCGGGGCCAAAAAATAAATGCAACCCACAGGGGTCGACCCTTGGCAGTGGGTCAACCCCAGGGGTCGACCCATGCAGTGTGCTGGGTTGTCTGCTATGCAGACAACACACAGCTCAGGTCTACCCCAGGGGTCGACCCCTTCCCTGAAGGGTCTGAAAATGGGTTTTTAAACCCCGTTTAAGCATAAAAAATATCCAAAAAATCATGATATGATTACCATGCATTCAACAAAGTATTAAGACTATTTAAACCACATTTCAACAAGTTTTATGTTAATTAAATGAGCACATGTGAAAATCTCAAAAACCTCATTTTAAGAATGCATGAAACACATTCAAGGCAATAACATCTCATGGGAGATGTTCATGAAAACAACCCAGATTTTTAGTCAAAGCTTAAATCACTTGAGCATGCAAGATATCAATAAATGTAGGCATCAAACACCTCATTTTCACCATGTGTACAAATATTGCATAAATGATCATTGATGAAGCTCAAGTCATGGTATCTTCATAAAAACTAGATGCATGTAAATTTTTCACACATGAAACCATATGAAGTCAAGTTAAAACCCAAGTTTCTCAAAACTAAGCACACTCACTTTAGGAATATCATGCTTCAAGAGAGTGATATGCTTTTACATATGAATGAGCAATTTCATTGAGCGTTAGATGCCTTTCCAAAAATATGATTGTTCCATTAAACTCATACACTCATAGAATCAAATAGAAAACATTATTCCATCATAATGCCACCAAATGCCATTAAGAACACATGCTCTTCCAAACACACAATGTTTTGAATTCATTAAACCACACACAATATTTTGCTCCCACAAACTCACAATATTTGTTATCATCAAAACTAGGGTCAAAAATAATGTGAGAACACATACCCAACAAAAATGAAATATATACTCATTAAATATTTTGTAAGAAATTTAACATATATATATACTTCTTATCATTATTACTTACCACCTCTCCTCGTAATTAGTTGTGGACTAATATGCACTACTTTAATTATTGTCAATAATTAGATGGTTCGAGGTCGTACCGAGACTTCGAGGAGAGGTGGTTCCGGCAGGGGTTCTACTTGTATGTTTATTTAAATTCTTAGATAAATGAGTAGTGAATATGCACTTTATTTTGCTCATGATATTTTATGTATCTGCACCATGTACACAGATTACACCGCCCCCACCACCTGCTACGGGTATGTTTATTTAAATTCTTAGATAAATGAGTAGTGAATATGCACTTTATTTTGCTCGAGATATTTTATGTCTCTGCACCAAGTACATAGATTACACCGCCCCCACCACCTGCTGCAGATATGTTTATTTAAATTCTTAGATAAATGAGTTGTGAATATACACTTTATTTTGCTCATGATATTTTATGTCTCTGCACCAGGTACACAAATTACACCGCCTCCACCACCTGTTGCGGATATGTTTATTTAAATTCTTAGATAAATGAGTAGTGAATATGCACTTTATTTTGCTCATGATATTTTATGTCTCCGCACCAGCTACACAAAGTGCACAGCCCCCGCCAACAACTGCGAGTATGTTTATTTAAATTCTTAGATAAATGAGTAGTGAATATGCACTTTATTTTGCTTATGATATTTTATGTCTCTGCACCAGGTACACAGAGTACACCGCTCTCACCACCTGCTGCGAGTATGTTTATTTAAATTCTTAGATAAATGAGTAGTGAATATGCACTTTATTTTGCTCATCATATTTTATGTCTCTGCAACAGGTACACAGATTACACCGCCCCCACCACCTGCTGCGGGTATGTTTATTTAAATTCTTAGATAAATGAGTAGTGAATATGCACTTTCTTTTGCTCACGATATTTTATGTCTCCGCACCATCTACACAGAGTGCACCGCCCCCCCCCCAACTGCTGCGGGTATGTTTATTTAAATTCTTAGTGTTGTGTCCCTGTGTTGTGATGCTGTCAAAACCATGAGTCATGTATACTCTTCATGTGGATAGTCAATGTGTTTTGCTGATGTAGAATCATGCATGGAGCTATAATGATTTTGTGTGTGTAGTTTGCTTCTAAATTGCACAAAGAACAGGTTGAGAGTTGCACATAGAATAGGCTGAAAGCCAGTTATTTTCTGAAGAACTGAAGAAAAGTCAACGTGGTCAATGAAGTCAGCACACAGTAAATGGAGCTAAGCCTATGGTCAACCCAAGTCAGTGCAGTCAAAGTCTTAATTCTTTAGAAATGGGTCACAAATCTGTTAAGATTCATACAAGGGAAGGCAGGAAGATTAGGTAGACAAATGACTCATTAGTTGTGACAAATAGGCAGGTAAGACTGACAAATAGCTCTCTACGGGTGAAAAATAGGTTGTAGCGCTGAATATGTGTGAAGTGTTGAAGCTGCATGAAGGGGAAGTCGACTTGTGTTTACCTGCCAGCAGAATAAGCTAAGGCCGACAAATGCACACATAAGGCTGACAAATAGACTGCTATGGGTGACATATACCCTCTTAAGGGTGAACAATAGGTCTCAACGGAGACATTAGCAACGACTCTCAAGGCTATGTTACTGTGGACGCACTTTTCGACACGCCCTTTCGTTTGTTCGTTTGTTAGTTTATTTGGGGCATTTATTCGTTTATTAAGTGCGTGGACATGCCAGTCACAAAGTGACGATTTATTCGGACTCCTAGGGAGCCCTTGGTGCGCACCATCTGACTGATCAGACGATTGTGTGTGTCGTGTCAGGACCAAAACCTACTGTGCCATAAAGGCCACGACGTCATTTACATATCCCCGAAGGGGAGAACACCCTTGATTAAACGCCAAGAAAAAGGGCCCTACGGCCTAAAGGATTAGGCTGATTGAACGAGGTGATGAAAGTCTAGAGTTATATTAAAGGCCCGTATTAAGGGTATGAATATTCAAATCATGTCGGTCACTCATGGACCATTTCATGTTCGGACAGAAGTCCGTATTGAAAGCGTGATGGAAACGGAGATAAACAAGTACAAATGTTTGCCCAGTAGACGGCAATTTTGATAAGAGTGTGGGATTAGATCCCAGCGAAAAAGGAGCATTTGTTAGTATGATGTTGGCTCGAGGCGATATCGGGTCGTGGCCATATTGGGGAAACTCCCAAGACACAAGCCCGATTTGCCGAGGCGTTGCATATGCCCTCGTGTCCGGGGCCTGGGGGAGGAGAGATCTCTGAAATGCACACTAAGGCATGCATGTTTTGCATTTTTATCTTGTTAGCTTTAATTTCGTTCGAGTGTGAATTTTATTCCATTCACGTGTTTTTTTATCATATTTCTAATTGCATTATCATGCCCCCCCTTTCTTCTTACTATTATTTATCTCTATTATTTGTTTTGTGTTTTGTTTCCCTTTTTCCTTCTGTTTTATCTCTTCTTTTTATTGGGGATGGGGAGTTCGGTCGACCGGACAAAGGAGTTCGGTCGACCGAAACTCCCAGAGATAGGGGTGTCAATGAAGGGGTCGACCCCAGCTGTGCAAGGGGTCGACCCCACTGCCGATCAGTTGACCGAAAAGGCCAGTTCGGTCGACCGCCCCAACAGGAAGGCCCAAACCTCGAGCTGCCTGTGGGGGTTAGCGTTGGGTTGAAATTAAGGGTTCTTCATGGGGCAGCCAGCTGCCTCTGACATTACTTCTTGGCAGGCCATATAGATTGGGTTTGTGCAATACACAAGGAGTCTAATGCAGAGACCATATACATGCAAGTGCCAGGCATGAAGGTGGGTATGGAAATGCAACAGGATAGGGGAGGAGAAAGCTCCCCTGCAGACCTGTATGGCTATGCCCCGTAGCCTTGGCTTCAGACCAAGCCTATGCACTACATGTGTATTGATGCATGCAGGGTATTTGACTCTCCCTTCTTGTTATTCATGAAATGTGCAGATGAACCCTTTTCTTGATGCAATTCTACTTGATGCATGAATGATGCTTGATTTTGGTTCATGAGATACAAGGTGGTTCAGGCCTGCAGACCGGGACAGCAGAGGGGTTGCCCCAGCAAGCTACGAAATGCACCCCTCAGGGAGAACTCTATAATTTTATCACTTGCAGTTCTTCATGTACTGCACTGAATAGAACTGAGCCATTGCCTTCTGCTGATTTAATGATAGTGCAGCGGGCCTCTCGAGGATAGTTAACTCTTCTTCGCTATTGCTTGCTGGACCCTTCATGGATGACAATGCAACCTGCTGGCATATATCTTCATGATGAGGAGCTTCATCTTCTAAGTGCCTGCTTGCATTTGTGACCCTCATAGTTTGACAATTTAGCAGAGACGCCATTTGATCTTGCGACCGGTGACTGATTTCTAGAAGGATATGATGCATCTTCTTGATTGCTGTCAGAGCTTTGAGGGCACTTCCCAGAAATCTTTTTGGCTTCGCCTTCCCAAAGGATTTTTTTTTATTACCTTCAATGTGCAAGCTGTCCACAGGTCTGCACTATCTCTGACTGATGTGTTTGATCTGCTCTTTGGAAGCATAGTTTCCCCTTCACTTAGATTGGACTTCATATCTGCACTATAGTCAATCTCCAAATGAATTAAACCATGTATGCAAGGTTGCAAATCCCCATCCGTCACAGCAAGAGATCCAGCTATCTTCAGGTCTCTTTGTCTTGTGGTCTCCAAAAATAGTGGTAGTGCAGGCACTCCATATCAGATATTTCATATAAACTTAGTATGGCAATAGCATGGGTTGGACACAACTCTGTATGTGCCAGGGATCCAAAACTTGTGTTAAGTTTCTGGTTCAGGATGATGTTGGTGTCACACCGTTCACCGGGATGTCTCAGTGTGTTGGATAGCTTGGTACCGCAACTCTCAATGAAATCACTCTTCCCCAATGTCGGACTCAGCTCAGAAGGTCCTTGATGAATTATCCCCATCGGACCTATTTCGGTCTGGATAAACATCATCAGTTCGTGATTTTGCAAAACTGATCTCAGTTCTACACTCAGTCTCTAAGCTGCAATCAAGATGTATTCCAGATGTTATAATAAATTCCCATCCAGTAATAAATATTGCAGCTAAGATAGAAGCAACCAATCCATGGTCCTCATCAAGATTCTTCAAGCAATACATACTACCAAGAAGGACGTTAAAGCAAACTGAGCCATTTCTGGAATGTTCACAAAGGGTATCTCACATTTCTGCACTACATCCTGAGTTTCACCCGCCAGCAATAAAGAACATGCCGACTCTGCCCAATCAAAAGAAGATGTTGCAAGAAGTACCACCAGATTTTTTTTTAGAATTGCTTCAAACACAAGATGCACAATTTCTCCAGAAAGAAAACAAGTCTGGTCATCTTCTGATGACCCCCCCCCCCCCCCAAGCACAGCACACAGGGAGCCGACATTAGATTTACCGAATGGAGGAAATTGACGAGCAATAGAAATTGCTGCAGAATCCAGCAAGCCATGTTGCCAAAGTTCTGGGTGGACACCCTTACGTTGTGATTTAATTCTCAGCTTTTTGTTAACCACTTTTCTCTTATTTTCTCCATCAGCATAGCCAGCACATGAACATGATAAATTCCGGGACATTCTTGCAGTTTGCTAGCATGCGTGATGATTGAAGACCATTGTTCAGGGAAAAGTTCATCATCAAGCAGAGCAATTAATAAATCAAGCCTTGAACTACTACAGAGAATATGTTCCTCCAAACACCCAGGAATAAATTCTTCTTTGAAAGCTAGCAAAAGCTGTCAGTCATCACTTTGTCATCATCTTCAATGGAAATCATGTTTCCATAATGTTCTTTGCTTGAAGGGAAAGGATATGACAGCATAGTTCTTGGTCCAAAGGTGCCAATCATTGTGTGCAAAAGTTTGACAGCACCCGAAGAGTCTAACAACTTGATTGATGGAAATGACTTTGCAAAGAGGTGGCCCAACCATACAATTCAGAGACCAGGTTTCATTTTTTTCTACACTGAATGTTGATCAAGTAACAACGGAAAGTTGTCAATTCGTTCTATCTGCACTGAACTCTTCTGTGAGTTCTCTTCTTGCTGCAAGATATCCACACAGTCCTCCTGAAATGATGTATAAAAGGCATCCAGCAAACTACTTTTCCTCGAAGAAACATTTGAAAGAATTCCAATAATGCATCTTGCCACTTCCAGCACGTGGTTCATAGGGTAATTCATTCAGGGATCATCCTTGGTGGAGCTGTTGGATATGGCAGAGACTTGACTAGTTTGGTCATTTTCTCTCAACAACAGCTAGTATTGCCACAAGAGCATCAGAAGAATGGACGAGATACTACTTGTGATCCGTAACAGCCACTTCGCAGAAACTGCCAAAAGTGAGATAAGGAATTTTGTATTTCCATCTGACCAACAGTCTGGAAGTTTCCTCAAGAATAAGAGTACCATGTACCACATTGAATAATGGCACGATGCATCCTTTTCTCGAAATGCACCAAGTATGGTAGTGGAAAGAGGTTTAATATTCTCTTCAGTGAAAACATGAGGAATATGCTTAATATAGCTTGCAAGTACAGAATGTGCAGTGGAACGAACTCGAGAAATTTTAAACTTAAAAAAAATTCTAGAAAGAATTTATGAGTAGAAAATATTCTCTCAGCAGAAGAAATGACTATCTGCCCAACTTTTGTAGCACCTTTTACCCCAATCTTCAAATTTTCTGAATCATCACTTTGCAACTTCATCCCCAGTAAGGCACCTATAAGAGTAGCTAACGCTAGCAAAGATGATGAAATAACATCCCGGTGCATCCCCTCCAGCCCATCCATAGGTATACATTTCTCCAACAATTCTTGTGGGGTGAGCCTTAGGTTCTAATCTAAATATAGGAAGATCTCATTCGCGCAAAGAACCAAGGCATCCAATCTCTTCTCTTGAGCAGGAAAAGCAGCATGACTACTGATCTGCAGATTGTCAAACCGGAGATTAGCGGAACCTCCACTTCCAGAAAATGGAACAACCCAGAAAGTCCAAGATCCCCCCTCAGATAATAGCTTAGTTAACATACGTTGCTCCTCAGTGCTGCCTCCACAAATAAAGCTCAAACAAGTCCGGCACCCACTTGCAGCACAAAGTAGTTGTCCTACCAGCATTGGAGATATCTGTCTCAAAGGCTGCAAACCTGATGGTCTGAACCAGAACATCTTCTAACTTCGCCCGATTAAATGAACTAAGGTTTCCCAAGAAGGAGATACCTATCTTACTCTGAAAATCATTAATTCTCTTCCGAAGATCCCCCTTGGCGCCATTCCGGTCTTCAGAAGCATAATGAGCAGTCTTTTAAACATAGATGCAGGTGCACCGAGAAATCACCTTTGTGATAATGCAAGACATCTTCGACCATCGCCCGGAGATCCTTTATGATAGAAATTCTCCTTTTGTAATAAACATCATTTGACAATGTTTCTTCCACTGTATCAAAGAAAGCTGCCTCTAGATATGCTCTCAAGTGCTTCTCGGATGTGCGTAAGAATTTAGCTCTCTCTTATTCAGGAAGTGTGCGCGGCAGCAGTTATGGCAATCCCACAGTTGTTTGTTCATGATTTTTTTTTATTTACCCATGTTTTGAGAGGTAAAATTATACTATTCTTTATTTCTTTTATTAGTTATAATTCTCACGTAATTTCGGCAACATCTCTCCGAGATCAGAGCGTCGGGGGAGTGTAAAGCACCCACACGTCCACAAGGAGTGACGCGTCTCAAAAGACAAGGTACGCACGGAAGCGGCAACACCTGAAACAGTGGCGTCGAAACACGGTGTGAAATCAGACGAAGAAGAAAACTTTAAAAAAAAAGGATGTAAAAGGGGGACCCCAAATTAATTGGGCCTCAGCAGGGCTGCCGGATAAGGTGGGCGAATGCCACCGGGCAAGGGCAGGTTTGATTGCCACCGGATACGGAGGTTTGGGTGCCACCGCTAAAGGTCACTAACTCCCACCGGTTAAGGCAGACGATAATAAGGGTTCCACAGGTTGAGGGAGAGGAAAATCCCACCGGTCCTGCTAAGCGAAACACGAGGTGCAGAGGGAGAAGCATAATGTGCCCCGGAACGATGGGAGACGTGCGGGGAACAGGAACGTAAGCACAAAGAAAATAAAGCTCAGCAGAAAGCCCTTTTTCAACCTTCTATTCCCTGAACGGGTTCAATATATTACAGATACATCGCAGGGGAAGGAGGAGAGAAAACAACGAAATAGAAACGGGATACAGTGGGGGGGGGGGAAGACGGAGCGCTGGCTCCTCTCTTCACAAGCCTCACCACCTCTCGACTCTCTAAACTCCCTCACTCTTTTCCCTCTTCTTCTTTTCTTGAACGGGTGGAGCTTCTCACAGCAGAGCCCAAGGTCTCCCCTCCCTCCGTGAGCGACTGACTCTTCCCCTTCACTCTTCTCTCTTCGCACAGGTAGCAGTAGTTGGAGTAGCAGGCCGTCTTCCTCCTAGTCTGTCCTATTTATGTCCGTGGACGTGAAGGCTTTGATCGGAGGCACGTGATTCGAACGCAGTGGTGCTGCATCCGCTGGACATACGGCAGGACCGTTGGTCAAACGGTTCTTTATCAGAAGCGGGAGGGTAACCGCCGGTCATCCCCTTTGAGCTGTCGTTCGCCGATTGGTGGTGCAGAGGCTGCTTCGGGAAGCCTACGCTCCACAGCTTGCAGTGCTTCCAGCTTTTACAGAGTAGCCCACTATGCTCCCGCGTTGCCGTCGCCACCGGAACACGTTACTGCCGTTGCCACCGGATGAGGGGGAGCCACCGGATATACATACTCCCCACCGGATGAGCTTGCTGTGACGCCACCGGATGAGGACCTTCGTATGGCCACCGGTTATACCGCCTCGAGAGCCACCGGTTTATGCAAGTATGGAGGAGCCACCGGTTATGTCTCATTTCAGCTAAACTTGAATAGGTGGATCAGGTGTATATGGATCCCCATCCATGATATCAGGCATCACGGTATAGAATCTAGAAGCTGCAATTTTGTCAGCAATTTTTCTTAAATTTGGAGCTTCAAAACCGTAGACGTTGGACACGAGGATGACGGCAAGGCCGGCATCTTGCTGCCAAATCTCGGTGCTTGAAAATGGAGAAGGTTTTGCCATTAGTTCAGCAGGCATCATCTCTGCCTTTACGATGTTTCTTACAATTAATGTTACATATGCTGCAACACAAAGCGAAGCCAGCCAGCCTCCAATGATCATGATGCAAATTCTGAGCCCAGCGGATGTGGGGATGGTCGACTTTGAACAATTTGCAGAGTGAGGAGTACAGGGGACGACTCACTCCTGGATAGTGGAAATGGAAACGGGGGAGGGTTTAAACGGCAGGGGTGTGAGAGAGGCTAACCGGTGGAGAGAAAGGGAGGGAGAAGCCAGTGGAGGTGGGACGGTGAAGGCAGAGGTGAGAGAGATGGGGCGCGGGAGGTTTAAACGGTGGCAGGTCCGGTGGGTTTAAACGGTGGAGTAAATGGGAAAAGGAAAAGGAGGCGGGACATCCGGTGGGAAGGTTGAGGTGTCATCCGGTGGGAAGGTTGAGGTGTCATCCGGTGGGAAGCTTCGGTGGTGATCCGGTGGGAGGCGGAGTGTCATCCGGTGGCGCGGGTGTTTGGGGCTACATCTGGTGGCATGTGAGCCACCGGTTATGATAGGACAAGGGCCACCGATTTTCTTATTGTTTATTTTTATTTATTATATTTATTATTATTATTATTGTTTCTATAATATTTTTTTTATTTTCTCCTTTTATTCTATTCCATTTTTTCTCTTCTTTTCTTTTCTTTTCTTTTCCCTTTTTTCTTTATTTCATTCTATTTTCTTCTTTGATGCCCGGGCCTCTTGCTTCGTCTCTTCTTGTTCTTCTTCCGTCGAAAACTTACTACAAACGCGAAAATTTGGGTGTCCACAGTTACATGAGACAGGGCGACGGCTTCTGGGTTAACAGTGGTGACAAATGAGTCTTCAAGGGAAAAAAATAACTGTTATCTGTGATTAATAGCCCGAGAAGAGTTATCAAATGAAAAAAGAAGGGAAATAGAGGAGAGAGAGAAGAGTTCACTATAAGTCAAAAGATCAACAGTAAATCACTAGAAGACAATGAGCTACAGTGTGCTATAGTGATCCCTAAAGCCCTCAAAGAAACCAGAAGAACAATCGAAGGGTTGACTCAAGTCAAGTTGGACCGGTCAAAGTTTTAATTGGTCAAAGTCAACAATAGTAAACTGACGCCAACCAACGTTATTTTCATATTTGACGTAGTCAATGTTGACCCAAGTCAAAGTCAACATCAATCGTGGTCAACGAGGTCAAGCTCCATAGTCAAACTAAATAATAGAAGAACAAGGGTGACAAATGACTTTTGGCGTCGACTGAAGCTAAAGACGAAAGCAGCATAGGCGATGGCTCAGTATGGATAGTGGAGACAAATGACTGGACAAGGCAAACAAATAGCTGTGTTAGGCTGACAAATAGACAGCAAGGGTAAATGCGTGGAAAGAAAGAAGGCAGAGTCGACGCATGAATCTGTGGCGTCGACGCAGCAAGTTAGCAAGGCAGAGAAAGGAGCTGTGGCGATGGCTAAAGGGAAGCTAAGGGTGACAAATAGCTCCCTAAGGCAGACAAATAGCTGGTAAGGGTATAAAATATCCGATAGGAGTAACAAATAGCTCGCCAATGTAGAAAAGGGTCAGACACGTTAGGAACACATGGGATCTCTTCACACCTTCGACTGTCACACGCCCCAAGGTTGAAAAGGCTAATCATATGGCACGTGATCCGAAGTTATGTGGGACCTTTTCATGGCAGAAGATTATTCCCTCCTTTCCAGGTGGGCCAATGGAAAAATAGCAGAATCAGATATTTTATCCAAAACCTTTTACGGTACTATGTTCTATAAATGGGTCTTCCTTCGAAGAAGAAGCAACTGCTTGGTGAAGAAGAAAAGGTCATGCACGAGAGAGGAGGAGAATAGAGTTTTTGTGAAGGCTTCCAAGAAAAGAAAAAAAGAGAGGCATAGAGACTACGAAAAGAAGAAGAAAAAGAAGAAAAGAGAGAGCTGTGAGAAGAGAAATAGAGTGCTGTTTGGGAAGAAAAAATCAGAGAGGGAGAGATAGAGGGTGAAGAAAAGAGAAGCAGCCAGAGTGTGTTGTTCACCTGTTTGACAATTGGTCTTTGGATCAAATCTAGATCACTATGCTCATCTGAAGCTACATTTTTCATGCTTTCATCTGTTGGTTTTGTTTTAGTTTTTCTTGTTTTCTTTTGTTTCTTCCATCAAGTTGTTAGTCAGCGGAGCAAGCTGTGAGGCTTAACTGTAAGAAGATTTGTTTCTCTGGTTAAGCAAAGTTGTAAGGCTTAACGGATAGCAAGCTGTGAGGCTCAACTGTGTAGCAAGCTGTGATGCTCAGTGGTTCAAGCTGTTAGTCAGCGTAATCCTCACTGGTCTGGTGAGGGGTGGATGTTGGCAGACTGGGTGTCTGGCCGAACCACCTAAAAAATCTCCTGTGTTGTTGGTTTGGTTGTGTGTGTGCTATCCTTTTCATCTACCCCCCTTCACAGGTAGCATTCAGGGTTGTTTTGCCTTCGATCTGTTAAATGTTCGATATAGGTTTCAGTTGAAGCTTTTCTTTTATATTGCTTTCAGATCTGTTCATCATAAGAGCCGCATGATGTTTATCTCACTTTCCTTTTGTGGATATTGAGTGCTTGCTGTTTGACATTTGTTCTGTGCAAAGCATTACTCTTATATTATCATTAGATCTATCAACAAGAGTGCTACTTAACTTTCATTTCATTTCCCTCTTGTGTGCGTTGAGTGTTTAAGTGTTCGACGTATGTTCTATGCAAACTCTTGTTAACATATTATTCATTATGTTTTAAGATTGGGTAGCACCAGATTTGTTATTTTAATTTGGGCACAGTTTTTAATCGGGGGATATATTCACCCCCCCTCTATATCCTATCCTTATGCACATCACTTAGATAAATGAGTAGTGAATATGCACTTTATTTTGCTCACGATATTTTATGTCTCCGCACCAGGTACACAGAGTGCACCGCCCCCACCACTTGCTGCGGGTATGTTTATTTAAATTCTTAGATAAATAAGTAGTGAATATGCACTTTATTTTGCTCACGATCTTTTATGTTTACAGGTTCGAGTGCCTCTGCATTAGGTCTACAGAGTACACCGCTTCCATCACATTCTACTGCCATGTTTATTTAAATTCTTAGTTAAATGATGAAAATTATATATGTTTACTTGTTGAATAATTTTTTTTTAATAATGAGCTAAATTCTGATTAACTACTTCTATTTTACTTGTAACAGGTACGTCGGGCACATCACCTGTGATAGTTGGCTCGTCCGCCCACCCGGTCACACAACCGGCAGATGATGCTGTTAGCCATCACGAGGGCGAGCAGGTGGTGTTGCAAGAGGGACGCAAGCCATGTTGGGTCTCTGGGTAAATATTTAAATTCATGAATTATATTCGTTATCTATCCATCAACAATATAATTGTTGACTATCATTTTAACATCTGTAATTGCAGGGATAAAGTAGATCCCAGTGACGCTTCTCGTTTTATTACCAACATTATTGAGCGATATGTGACCGGCCCATATAAGTCATTTCGACAGTTTCCTCAGGATATCCGCGATCGATTGTACGACGAGTTCCTGGTATATTACAATTTAATCATTTAAATTACATATTTCCTAACTCCGCAATTTCAATTGACTAACTTATAAAATTTGAATTCTTGATAGCAAGGATATCAGTTTGTGAGGCGAGCTGACGCCGGACGAGCTCGACGTGCATGGGAGGCCACAGCAACTGTAAATTATAAGCATCAATTACACAGCTGTCGGGACCGTGCCAAGGCTCTAGCCGGGGGGAGCAAGGACCGTGGCCTTTGGAAGGCACATTGCCCCGCATGGATGAGGAGGGAGCAGTGGGAGGACCTCTATGATAGATGGGCTGAGCCTAATTGGATGGCCAAATCCATAAAAGCCAAAGCCGCACGTGCGTTACATCCAGACGTGTATCTCCATATTTCTGGATCCGTTTCCTTCGTGACCCAGAAGGAGAGATTGGTAAGTAATAATCTTAATTTTATTATATTTTATTTCTTATATGTCCTTATTTATTCTCTATAACATGTATAACAGGAAAAGAAGAGGGGTGGTACGGTCTCGTACCATGATTTATTTGCTACAGTTCACTAGAAGAAGGGGACCAATCAGTATGTGAGTGAGAGAGCTCGCTCAGTAGTGGTAATATTATATACATACACATTTCTTTTCTATTTCAATTTTAAAATATGATTGATTAATATGAAATTTATAATATTTTTTATTCAATTTGTAAGAGTCATATGACAGGCATATGACTAAAAAGTATGGGGAGGGGGAGACGTAGCGGCTGCAACTAGATCCTGAGGTATGGGTAGCAGCAGCCGGCCCACCGAAGAAAGGACGAGTATACGATTTTGGGCAGAGTTTGGACACCAGCCCGATTCTAGCATCTTGTCAGGGCTCAGCTTCGTCCTACCTCGGTAGCAGTTCCTTCTCTACTCCCTCCACCGGCGATTCTACGAGCCATCCATCGTCCAACGTCAGGTAGACGGCATTGAGGCACGCATCGAGGCACGCATTACTCGGGCGGTTGCTACCATCCTCTCTCAGGTGGGGATTTTGACTCAAGGAGCACCCTCGAGCACAGCACAACCCTCTCATGTGAGTACGTATTTAATTTAACTTTTAATTTCGTAGACTTTAGAGTTATAACATTACTACTTAGTTCAAAGAATTCAGTTTTGAGAGTCAAAGAAATCATCTTCATGTTATCTACTTTCGAATTTAAAAAATCAAAAATATATTTAATTATATTTATTATTAATTATTTTTATTTAACTCTATTTAATATTAATTTTCTGTGATGTAAAATCCTCCTACAACTGGTGATGGTGGAGATACTACGAATGACGAATGAGGATGATGCAGCTCCATCTCTTGATTTTTTTAATGATATTATGAAAAAATGACACATTTGAATTAATGTAACTGTAACTTTTTTTATTATTTGAGTTATGTGATGTGGACGTTCTTTATTGTAATGTTCGATGGATTTTATCCTATTATGTGTTGTATATGTTGTTTATTGCGTGTTTTATGTTGAGTTGTGTAGATTGTGTGGTGTATAATTATAGCTTTAAATATGTTTTTAAAATTTTAAAATATATATAAAAAATGTGGAGAAAGTTTTCAACGAAATTTTGACATAATTTTTAAACACGTCCGAAATTTTCAACGTATTTTTGACCAAAACACGTTTCGTCGGAACTAGTTTGTTAAATACGGACTGATTTCCGACCTATTATTTCGGGTGGAAATCTGTCTCTAAAAGAGACAACTTTGAGACAATTTAAATTTCGTCGGAATTACGTTGGTAATTATCCACTGATTTTCGACAATAAAATTTTTGTCACTAAGATTTACATATATTTATCTAATAATTATCAGAAATGAACAGAAATATGTATGTAAATTCGACTTATTTTCGACTGAATAAGATTCCGTCGGAAACACCTGGAATAACTTATGTTTAATCGTAATACATATGTGTAATAAATAACAAAAATAAATATAAATATATCAATAGTTTAGCTAGATAATATTCGAATTCGAATCCGTATTAATTAGTGGATAATATTCTAAATCGTATTTATTATTTTAGATACGGATAATATTAGAATTTGAATCAGATCGGATACGGATATTATAATATTGGTTTCATAAAATATCCGTTCGTAATAATATACATCATATAATATATATTTATGTAAATAATATATTATAAAATATAAAATATAAAATATAAAATATATGATAAGATGGAAGATTGTTACACTTCCCGAAACTATAATAACTATCCCATTTTAACTATTTGACTTCTAAAATTAAAACCAACCGTAGTGAGACCCTTCAATTCGTCTTTAAAAACCTCAACTCATGAGTAGTTGGCATAAGTTCCGACGTATTTTCGACGAACTAACATTTCGTCGGAATTAATCTCACCAACAGGTTTTCGACGTACTAATTTTCCATCCCAAATGCGTCGAAAAGTTCTGACAGATTTCTGACCAAAATAACTTTCGTCAGAACTAATTTAACCCACAGGTTTCCGACGTATTAATCGTCCATCAAAAATACGTCAAAATTTTCTGACGTATTAGCGACGTATTAATTTTTGGCGAAACTAATTTTTTGACATATTTTCGACCAATGTACTTTCCATCGGAAAAAAATTGATCCATAATTTACCGACGTAATAATTTTAAGTCAGAAATATGTCGAAAATTTTAGACATATTTTCGACCAAATTATGTTCCGTCGCAAATACACTACAAGAAAATTGAGAAATACCGACGTAATTTTTCGACGGCAATATATTCGTCGGAAAGACGTCGGAACTATTATAACTTTCCAACGGAAGATATTCTGTCGCAAATCCGTCAGTAAATACGGACTGATTTCCGACCTATTATTTCGGGTGGAAATCTGTCTCTAAAAGAGACAATTTTGAGACAATTTAAATTTCGTTGGAATTACGTTGGTAATTATTCACTGATTTTCGACAATAAAATTTTTGTCACTAATATTTACATATATTTATCTAATAATTATCAGAAATGAACAGAAATATGTGTGTAAATTCTGACTTATTTCCGACTGAATAAGATTCCGTCGGAAACACCTGGAATAGCTTATGTTTAACCGTAATACGTATATGTAATAAATGACAAAAATAAATATAAATATATCAATAGTTTATCTAGATAATATTCGAATTCGAATCCGTATTAATTAACGGATAATATTCTAAATCATATTTATTATTTTAGATACGGATAATATTAGAATTTGAATCAGACCGGATACGGATATTATAATATTGATTTCATAAAATATCCGTTCGTAATAATATACATCATATAATATATATTTATGTAAACAATATATTATAAAATATAAAATATAAAAAATATGATAAGATGGAAGATTGTTACACTTCCCGAAACTATAATAACTACCCCATTTTAACTATTTGACTTCTAAAATTAAAACCAGCCGTAGTGAGACCCTTCAATTCGTCTTTAAAAACCTCAACTCATGAGTAGTTGGCATAAGTTGGGAGATACCCTTCGTCTTCCACCGACTTTAGGTCTTCCACAGACTTTAGTAAACAAATGTGAATACTTTACCAGCAACAGGAGTGCGGGACAGCATGACTGCAGGAGGGAGAGACGTGTGCCAGGAGCCACCATTTTTTCTGTTTGTTAATGCCCCCCCTCTCTCTTTGTCTCTCTCTCTCTTTCATTTGTCACCACTACAACTATTTTTCACATTTAGACACCCATCTGTTACCCTTAGAAGTTATTTGTCACCCTTAGGACCCATTTGTTACCCTTAGAAGCATTTGTCACCCTTACGACCTATTTGTCACCCTTACGATGCATTTCTTACCCTTAGAAGCCATTTGTTTTTCTCCCATCCCTTACTTTTCCCCCCTCATCGCAGACCATCGCCACCTTGTCCCCGTGTGCCCATGGGTGCCCTGTGCACCCTCCCTCTCCTCCGCGAACCAGCACCGCCGTGAGTGCCGGCCAGCCCACCGTCGCGCTCCCCCTTGCAGCCACTCCGGCAGAGCACCGCTGCCCCTCCGGTGTCGTGCCGTGGCAGTCGGCCGCTGTTCTAGCCAGACCCGCCCACCGACTGCCGTCCAGCACCACTGCAGCCGTCGTCCTTGGCCGCCCATCGCCATTCCGCCACCGCCGCCCGCGCAGGGCTTCTATAACATCACATCCAAGGTGTCACTGCCATGGTTTAATCCTCATGTCATGATTCCTAATTTCATCTCTCAGTTCACATGTTGGATGTATTTTTATTTTGTTTAATATAATTTTTCAAGATGTACAAAAGTGAAAAATAGTCAATTTTTAAGGGAGATGCTGTCGAAATTTTTTAGAATACTCGCTCCATTCAAACCATAATTTTAAAATAAGCCCTTTTCTGAAGCAGGTATCATGATCTCTCTCTTCTGGAGAATTAGCAGCGACCAGCCTGTATGTGTAAACCTTCTTGGTCTGTCCTGATCTAAAAGCAGGACCAATGGCTTGGCGAGATACCAAATCTATTGTTCGTGCTTTTAGACCAGGACAGACGAGGAAGGTTTACACATACAGGCTGGTCGATGCTGATTCTCCAGAAGAGAGAGATCATGATACCGGCTTCAGAAAGAAGCTTCTTTCAAAATTGTGGTTTGAATGGAGGGAGTATTCTAAAAAATTGGTGTCTTAGAGGATTCTAGTGCCGAAACTTTTCAATCAGACGAGGGTGACACTGCAGAGTTGGTTGCTTCTAATCTTCGTCTGATCGAATCTGCCGAGCCACTTCGGTTGTGTATAGAGGACGAAGTGGAAGAAGTCGATCCAACTGAGATAAATGAAGCAATTGTTGGGCAGGAGGAGTCGTCTGAGAGAGGGGATTCTTCTGCAACTGGTGATGGTGGAAGATGATCCAACGGATATCTATTGATTTGTAATTGTAATTGTAAAAAATGACACATTTGAATTAATGTAATTGTAATTTCTTTTATTCATTGAGTTATATGTTGTGTGAATTTTATCGGGGGATGTGTGTTTTATGTTGAGTTGTGTAGGTTGTGTGTATAATTGTAGTTTTAAAGGGTGATAAATGGATAACAGAAGTAAAAGATATATTTTGAAGCGAAACAAAGGTGATGGCTGGCGAGCGATAAGGGTGACACATAGATATTGTGAGTGACAAATAACCGTTAGCAGTGATAAATAACTCTGTAACGGTGACAAATATCTCATGGCAGTGAAACTTGAAGAAACTCAAGTTCGTTTGAAGGGTTTAACCGTGTATAGGCTTCCTAACTCTACCAACACGGATCTGAAGTTTTCCTAGTCATCAAACGACACTAATTAAATGAAACGAAACGTTTATATTATTTTTCTATCATTTTTCACAATTAGGTGGTTTTATATTATTGTTATAGTGTTACATTTATTAATTATTAATTTTATATTTTTTATCAATTTTATAATTAATTTATTATTATACTGGTACATTTATTAATTATCATTTTTATGATTTTTATCATTTTCATAATTATTTTACTATTATTATGCTGTTACATTTATTAATTATCATTTTTATATTTTTTCTCATTTTCAGTTATTTCGTTATTATTTTACCGTTACATTTATTAATTATCATTTTCATTTTTTTTGTTTTTGTCATTTTCATAATTATTTAACTATTATTATGATGTTACATTTATTAATTATCATTTAATATAGTTTTTGTCTTTTTCATAATTTTTTTATTATTCTGTTATATTTATAACTTTTTTATTTGTATGGCTTTTTGGTATTTTTATTTATTTTATTATAATTACAATATTATATTTATTAATTATCACTGTTAGACAGAAAGAATAACACGTTTTGAAGTTTTGGAGCCAGTAAGTTAGATAAGTCAAAATGAAGCGCGACGGCTAACATCACATAGTGGTGACAAATAGTCATAAGTGGTGAGAAATAGGTTTCAGGGCTGACAAATATCTCCTAAGGGTGATAAATGGATAACAGAAGTAAAAGATATGTTTTGAAGCGAAACAAAGGCGACGGTTGGTGAGCGATAAGGGTGACAAATAGATGTTATGAGTGACAAATAGCCGTTAGCAATGACAAATAACTCTGTAACGGTGACAAATAGCTCCGAAAAATGGGAAATACCGACGGTATTATCCGACTAAAAAGTTTTCGTCAGAAATACGTCGGAATGATTCGACTTTCATGGTTTGTTTGCTATTTTCTTGTCTATGTGATAAATTATTTTATTTATTAATTATTATTTTTTATGAATTTTTTATTGCTATATTTATTTTCTCTTTTGGATTCACCTTCCGTATGTGAGAGCAGCGAGTAAAATGAATGATAAGGGTGATGAATGCATATTATTGGTGACAAATAAGTTGACAGAGGCAACAAATGCACATTAGTGGTGACAAATAGGTTGACAGGGGCGACAAATGCACATGAGGGGTGACAAAAGGCTCTTAATGGTGAAAAAATGCACAAAGGCGATGACTCCCAAGGGCAAAGGCGGACGGCTCCTGCATGCTATAAGAGTGAAAGATGCCTATTAGTGGTGACAAATAGATCAACATGGGGGACAAATGCGCATGAAGGGTGACAAATGGATCCTAACGATGAACTATGAGCATGAAGATAAGCCCTACTAATATTAGAACCATCGACAAATCTTGCTACTTATAGGGGAAGAACTCCCCTTTGTAAAGGTAACACCTACCTACGATGGATGGTATCCTTCATTTGACGGCAACCACATCACACAAAGATCAAGCATCCATCATGCAAAGAAAGGTTGCAGAAAAACAGGCGGTCCACCTTCGCCACATTGATAGGGGAAGAGGGTACAAGCGGTTACTCGTCCCCTTTGGGACGAAACCTGTCAGGTTAGAGGGTCAACACTCCCTTGTTATAAAACAGGCGGTCCACCTTCGTCAAGGCGTCATGCCACCCTTGCAGGTATCCCTGCTTGTATTCCTCCGAAAAGTCACCGCCGCTGCTTTCCCCTGATGGCTGGTCCGGCACCGGCAAGGTTTCCTTTCGGAAGCACAACCTTTTGGCGGGAACCTGCTCTGACGAAGAATCTGACTTCTCAGACGACGACATCTTCACGAGAGTGTCTTTGACCGCCAAAGGAACTCAGGATGTCCTTAGGGTTCCCCACAGAGTCTCTATTTATAGGAAGGAGATGAAACCCCCAGAGGGCAAAAGACTCTTCGTGCCTCCCCAACTTTGTGGGAATCGAAGCGACAGGACCGCGAAGATCGTTCCATCTCCCCCAACTTTTCTGACTCTCGGTCCTTCCTTTTTGTCGGTCATGAGATCACTTAGACCGAGGTTCCTTTCATCCAGATACATCAGTCGTATAGTAGACGAGAGGCCGGAGAGAGATACTGCAACGGCTAACACCGCATAGTGGTGACAAATAGTCATCAGTGGTGACAAATAGGCTTCAAGACTGACAAATATCTCGTAAGGGTGATAAATCGATAACAGAAGTCACAATATGTGATGAAGCGAAACAAAGGCGACGCCTAGCGAGCAATAAGGGTGACAAATAGCTCGTTATGAGTGACAAATAATCATTAGAAGTGACAAATAGTTCTGTAACGGTGATAAATAGCTCATGGCAGTGAAACTTGAAGAAACTCAAATTCGTTTGAAGAATTTAACTGTGTCCTAACGATCCTAACTCTACCAACACGAATCTAAAACTTTCTTAATCATCAAACGACACTGATTAAACTCGACCTGTCTTTCTAACTCGACATGCCTTTCATATGTTCAGACCTAAAATTGCACATATGCTCAGACCTAAAATTGCACATATGCTCAGACCTTAATGTGCGCTCATGCACATATGCTCAGACCTTAGTGTGCAACAGTGACAATGTGCACCGACCTTTGCATGCAACATTTTGATCATGTGCACTGACCTGAAATGTAACACTGAACATGTGCACCGACCTTATGTGCTTACATGCAGACATGCACTGACCTCCATATGCGACATGCATGAACATGCACTGACCTGCATATGCAATACTATGAGCATGCACCGACCTTCATATGCAGCACTATGAATATGCATCGACCTTTATATGCAACATGTATGAATATGCACCGACCTTCAAATGCAGCATGTATGAACATGCACCGACCTTAGTGAGAAACACATACACACTAGCATGAGAGGCTATAAGATACTAACAGTGTTGCCATAATGAAAAGTAGATTCAGAATATCACAATTTGACAATATCCAAAAGCTGAAGAGAAAATGTATTGTTGCCAATCATCAAAACTTAATTAGAAATTAAATTCAGAGAATCAAGTTAAAGGAGACACAACATGAGACACACATTATCCCACACAATCTCCCCACAACATCCGTCTCCGGATAGGTGGTGCCATCTCCTCATCTTCCAGTTGGTCTAAAATAGCCTCCTCAATGTCGTTGAACATTTCATCGTCCTCCATTACAAATTCCATTACAATCCGATCAAAGTCTACACATCACACAAAGCACGTCCATCACCAAGACATCAAAGATGAAATAACCAAGTCGTTGTCAACGAGTAAAATGTCCAATACATTATTTCCCTATGCAGACCAAGCGTAGTACACTTCCTTACCTACAATAACAGTAATAACAAAGCAACTAATATGAAGAGGAGCAACACTACTAGAGTACATAATAGAACAATAATAATATAAGGCACATTTGACATTTGTGTAGTCTGTTGGCGTAGTGCCTGGTTCCTTGAATCATAGTCAGGCTCGGGACTTGCATGATATGTAGGCATGGGCCTTTCCTGTAGTTGAGGATGATCAACATACGTATGCCTGCTATTGCCAACCCCATTTATAGCAGCATGTGCTTCCTCTACCTAGTGAAAACCCTTATAACGAGCTCCAGGGTATCAATTCACTTGGACAAAGCATTTGGGCCAACTATAATATATACACCGGGTTTGCGACCAACCCACACTACATAGCATTTATACCTTCCCATTTTCTGAACCTCAATTCTCTGCATGTAAGGTGTTATAAAAGACAATAGCTATGACAGACATAATAATTGCAGCAAATTTAATATGAAGTCCAATCCATAAGAGCAAGTTTGTAGATCAGAGGTTTAAGGTTACACTGCATGAAGCATGATATAGTGGGGTAGGGGATTTAAGTATGCTAGTTCAAATGCATGAACAAGGTTTATGTCATGTGAATTAACACCCAATCAACCCTAAGCAATAGTATGCCTTAATGTGGTGGAATAAAATTTGAACATATTTACATGCTTTCCTGGCAAGTAATAACAATATGGAAGTCCATTTCCGCGTGCTCTTATCAAAGCAAGGTTGATGTTAGGCCCAATACAGTGTACATAGCATACACAAAGCGTGGTAGAGGTCCAACGAAAAATAATACGTGTGCAGAGGTTAAGAACAAAATAACCACTACATCCGTTTAATATGAAACTACCCAGAGCATATCATATACGAACATATGAAAGGCCTGTAAAATGCATAAACATGGAAGAGGATTAAAAAAAGGAAGAGAACATCTACAGCAGGAACCAGTGACGACAAGGGACCGAGGAGGACGTAGAGGTGACGGGCTCTTCTGTTGGGGAAGCCACTGTTACGCGCACTGATGAAGGGGATGACATTGCGGAGGAGCCTTAAGAACTTAAAATAAAAGAGCGGATGTCAATGTAGGGTCACGAGTGGGATCGGTGTGCCGATTTAACATATCGCTGTAATGGAGGTGGTAACATAGCCCCTCGGGAGCAAGAAAAAAGGGGAACGTCGGGAACCCTAGCCGAATGATCGTCGCTCGATCGGAGCATATTGCATAGGTGATTGGACAAGAGATGGTGTAGGCAAATACACTGGATAAGGGTGAAAAATACCTATCAGTGGCGACAACTAGATCTGCAGAGTAGACAAATACACTGGTAAGGGTGAAAAATAGATCCTAGAGCTAACAAATGAAAAGCAGAAGGAGCTGAAAGGAGGAGTCAAGTTCACAAGAGGACAAAAATGTGAATAGTGTATCAAGAGTTTATAAAGCAATCAGAAGAAGAACGAAGGGACTTGGTCAATGCCAAGACAGTCAATGTCGACTCATCAAGGTCAACGCCAGTCAAAGAGGACTCTAGAAAGCTCAACTTTTTCTTGACTACAGTCATGAGGTCCCAGTCAAAGTCAAAGGTTAATGAATAGATTAGTCAGCTACAGTGATCCAAGTCAAAGACAAACCGCTAATAGAGAGAAAAGAAGGCAACGGCTGGTCATGTGGTAAGATAAGAGTGATAAATATGCAGTAAGGGTGACAAATAGCCCGTATGACTGACAAATGGATGATAAGCATGTAAATTAGCCAGTAAGGCTGACAAATGGGCTGAAAGGGTGAATCACAGGCTAGGTGTGTCTGGTACACGCTCAACTCGAAGGCCAGGTGCCCAAGTTTTGCACGTGATCTGAGGCTACCCTGTCAGAGGTAGATTCTCTCTCATGGGACAAGAATATTTTCATATTTCAGCATGATCATCTATTATTCACCCTTGGTTGCCTCTTTTACACCAGTAAGGCCTATTTTTCACCATTGGCCACCTATTTGTCACCCTTAAAGTGTAGCCAAAGCCCTTTTCATCCAGCGGGTGACTTGGGTTTTTCTCTTAAGCAGTCTGAACTGGAGTCGGCTCCACGGTCGACTCTAGTCGACACTTGTGCAAGTAAAACCTTCATCTTTTCACACTTCAGCCTAGTTCCTTAACCAAACTTGAATCTGTCTTCAGAAAACTCATTGATATTCATGAATTAACATTATCAAGCACACACATTAATAGCATTAAAACATATAAAATTTTGAAGATCAAAATGTATGACAAAAGAAATATCAATGAAGACAGGTATGCCACATTTTGAGGTTTGAGACGTGAAATATTTAAGATCTTGTATTTCCAAAGGTAATGAGGTTGGCCCCAAACTGGGCTCTAAACATATTACAATCACCCTCATTAAATGTCTATGATGTCTCCCCCTTCCTTGACAATTCCTGAACATATTTCAGTACATAAATGGCACAGTTGAGGCTTCCATCTGCCTGTTGGGGACATTCGTTGTCGAATACAAGATCCCATTTCTTAACTCCCTCGAATGCCCTATAGAGCTTCAGAGACCCCCGTACAACTGCAGCCTACAAATGAAAGGTTATAAATTATTAAGGAATAATTAAAAGATAATATAAATATATATAATTTCGGGTACATGGATAAAAAAAGTACCCAATTTCTTGTAGTGACATCATGGATGGCCATGCCTCTCATGGAATTGTATGAGACAAAGCGACGATTCTCTGTGTCAACAGCAAGTAGATGCCAGTGACCTCTAGAGTGTAACACGAAGAATAAATATTTGTTCTTATGCAGTTCTGAAAATTTAACATTCTCGTAGGCGCACTCCAACAATTCGTTAGATTTTCGTAGTTGGCCGCTGTCCTGCTGTTTATGTGATTCACTAAAGTGGTGGGAAAATAAATCCACTGATGAAAGGTGTCAAATTCATTGAATCGTGAGTGGAGGAGGTACATCATGGCGTTGATCACCTGCAAATTAACAATCACGAGTGACAAAAAAATTCACAATTAATGAAAGAAAGTACCGTATCATCTATCATCTGGCTGTATAATAGATCAATGACATGACGACGTTTCAAAACAATCCCGTTCTGTAATTGAAATATGGGGCCACTATATTGGGAAAAAAATTTATGGTAGTCGGAGTAAGGCGGATCAGGATAATTACACAAACTATAAGAGGACAACTTACTTAATATCTCCCGAGGCATAAGCATCAATGAATTCATTCACAATCGTGTTATCTGTCGGCTTCAGCCGACCTTTACAGATCCAATCAGTACTCTGTATGAGCTTTCTGTAAGGGTTGGCTTCATCTCCCTTCTACATTTATGCCAATATACCAATCTTAGATTCTATACTGTAAGAAGTAGGAACAACGCAGACTCACCTTCTTCTTCCCCCTCCCTGCAGTTTTCTTTGCAGGTGCCCGCCATTTCCTCACGGGCTTCTCGTCCCGTTGATGATGGGACTGAGAAAAGACACCTTGACGACGGTCACCATGCCCATTGGTTGCCTCCATCTGAGCTTGGATATCGCCTTGCACATCCTCTTCAGGGGCTACCTTAGATGGCACAGTATCATCCGTACTTTGTTGAAGGGGCCTTGGAGGTGGGACATCGGCGACAATGTCCATTTCAGAGGTTTGACATATACTTTGCTCAACATTTTCAGCCCCTTGCACTTCCTTGACAGGGGCTGCCGGAGGTGGCATGACATCAACCGTCACCTGTTCGACGGGCCTAGGAGGTGCTGCATCAGCGGCAATGTGAGCCTCTTGCACCCTAATCATAAAGAAGGCCCTCATTTCCTCAAGTAGCCGCTGCTGGATCTTCAATGCAGCGGCAATATCCTGTAGCACAGGCATGCATGGAGCTGATGAGGACGTCTCCTGAGCACTGGGTCGGGTCATCATCTAACCACCGTACACCGTGTCCCTTTCACTTGGCTCAACAAGGAGCCCTTCGATCACCTACATTTCAAACCACATCACTTCGGTTATTCATTAATGTTGAATGACAAAGAAGAAGTATTTAGTACTCATAATACATGTTGGCCTCGCAGAGATCCAATGGAGAATTTTAATTTCCTATCTAGAAATGGCCCCCACCTAAATAGTCGGGGGGAATGCCACCTGCCTTAGTGGCTGCCGCACCCGCGTGTGCTCAAAAAACCAGACCTGTAATATGAAATATATCAACTTATTTTACAATGCAATAGAATTAATGATTGACACATTAATTATTATACAATAAAAATAAAAAAACTTACAGCAAGTGCGATAGAACAACCAAATATAAATGTATGGGCCTGGGATGCATCCTCGGCTCTTCTCTTAGCACAGTCAATTGTACCTGACCATCGTTTTTGGACCGCAAAGACTAATTGCTCAAACTTGTGCATCGTTACATGTTGCACGGCGGCTGCCCAGTTGTAATCTGAAACTCTGTCAATGTCATCTAAGCATGACAGCATCTGTTGTGGACAAGAATGTGTCGACCGTGGGCAAAGGAAAGTGGACTGTAAGAGTACAATCCACAGTCGGACAGTGTCAGCCACATCCTGCTCTTCATCGGACCCAACAATTTGCTGGATGAGAGAGCACACTTTCTTCCGGTCAAATGTTGCTACAAATCCAAATCGATGCTGCAACTTCGACTTCTGTTTCACGGATCCATAATGTTGAACCGGCTGACCGGAGCAAGGTAATCCTAAAATTATGCCCACATCTTCCACACTGAATGCGACCTCCTTACAACCCATACGGAAGTAATTTCCTCCACTATGGGCGCAAATAATCTCCTCCAATAGTGTCATGGTGAAGGTGACGGGAGAAGCATTGTTAACATATGGACCAAAGGGTGTGGTCCTTATCAATGACTTGTGGCATTCCCGAAATGCCATCTGATCCCTATCCTTCATGTAAATATCCATAGAACATCGGGCGAAGATGACCTTTGTGTTCACTAGATTCAAAAAAATGTGTAAACGAGAAATTCAGTTAATTAACTGATCAAGAAATACAAAAATATTCAGAGTAAGACAAGGGTGACAAATGTATAGACAAGGGAGTTTGGGTGTGGCAAATAGGTGCTTAAGGGTGACAAATATATGAAATTCGGAGGCAGGTAGGTCTAAATCTGACACAAATAAGTATATGTAAGCGTCACAAATAAATAGGTCGATAAGGGGGGCAAAGAGCTATGTAAGGGAGATAAGGAACCACACTACCTTTAACTTGTCGTCTTGAAGTGGAGGCCTTAGAAACCCTAGGTATGTGAAACGTTTCTTCTTCGATCGTAGGAACCGGTACAATTTCCTGAGATGCAGGTGGGACATCTAGTTTACGGCGGACGGAGCGTTGCATGGGTGTCTCCGTCGGCTCCATGGCTGTCAGTGAAGAAAGAGAGCTCGCAATTCAAGAGTACTCGATTAGCAAATGACGGAGAGGTCGCAAATGGCACCGCGAGGAAGACGAGACGCTGAGCACGATGGAGAGACGAATCAACTTCTGGTAGGTTGCGTAAGACCCAAGACATGGCGGGAAGGGTAAATAAGTAATTGGAGATTTTTAATTTCGAGGATCTAGTTTGACGTTATCATTTCTGTTGATGTGGCCTGCGGCGTTGGATCGGCGGCAATACGCGAACAACACCCACGCGTGGCCGGCGTGTCCTATTTTTCACGTGGACCAATTTGAGCTTAAGGGCGACAAATGTGTCTACACGGGTGACAAATGCGTTAGCAAGGGTGAAAAATACCCTGCTAACGGTGACAAATAGCGCTCAATAGAGACAAGGCTGACGTGCGGCTTTCAAGACAGTGTAAGAGTAAGGGCGACGTCTTGTGGACTTTAGTGGTGATAATTAGGTGAGTGTGGGTGACAAATGCTCAATTGGAGTAACAAATAACTACCTTAAGTGTATCGCTGTTAATCGTGAGGTGCCGGGTTTGAAACAATGTTCTGCCTTATTTTCATTTACATTTTTAAATTAGTTATATTTAAAAAAACTTAAGGAAATCTTAAGCTGAAGCTAAGATTCGAACCCGGAGAAACCCGTTCAAACGGCAGAACAATAAACCAAATGATACAACATGTCATTTCAATTTTTTTATTCCATTATATATATATATATTATAATTTTCCGTATCGATACGTAATGTCCAATCCAGTCTCGGGCCATGGCCGGGATGACCGGTTCGGCAGGGACGGCCACACCTGCCCCGAATGATGTGCACGTGACTCAAGCGCGACGTTGATTATTATCCAGAGTGCTTCCACGTGGCATTCCTCGCGAGGAGCCCTAGCTCTCGAAAATTCATTATAGATATGACGGTAAATTCAAAACACATGGGTTTGACGGGGGCACGGGGCAATAAGGAAATGGTCAACATGTGACCGATACGCCTCTGAGTACCTTTTCGCACCCCGATGTGGGCCTTTCAAGGTAGCTAGGCTTTTCAACACGCTGTCTCTTCCTTTTATATGAATCGACTTATCGGCCGTGCAGCCCCATTTCTTGGCGATTAATCAAACATTTTCCCCTCTTATCATCGTGATCGACCTTTATGGCACGGTGGGTCGCCAGTCCCGACCCGATGCCCACCATCGTCTGCTTAGTGATCATAAAGGAGCGCACCTTCGGTTAGTCCAGACCATTTAGTCTTGGAACCTGAACACATTTTCACACACAAGTGATTGGCACGCCCTATCGTGAGTAAAAATGATAAAAGATACAATGTGGTGCGGACACCAGAGCGATCGAGAAGCACGAATTGACGAGCCGTCGATATAGTACGCGGAGCACCACTCGGGCTACAACGGCTTCTATCTGGCTCGGAGACAGCCTGGAGACTCCCCCTTGAGTCTCGATATTTATAGTATTTATTGAGACTTTATTTGTGTGTAAGGTATTTTTATTTGGCTTTACTTGGATTGTAATTTGGATTGTAACAGGGGTTTATTTATAAAATGGGATCACCTGGGTCCCGCGGGCCCCCCCTCCCTTCTCCCATTGATCCACCTCATCTCTTGGGCCCATGTGGGGTCAGTCAACCCTCCATGGTGGGCTTCTAGAAGGGTTGGACCAAGGGGGGGACAAAGGGAGCAAAATTTCAAAATTGGATGCCATAAAAGTCAAGGGGGCGCCCCATGTTTAATGTAGTTTATTAGGATTTAAATTTTTATTTTATTTGATTCCAAATCACATGGGAGAAATAAATTTGAACTCCATCTTTTACCCCTCCCCAACCCTAGATCTAGGGATAGAACTAGACTTTTTGTATTTTCTATAAAAGCATTGTATTTCTATTTTGAGTGGAATTAATGCAAAGAAAATCTTGAATTTCCTCCAAAGGAGCAAGGGCCGCCCCTCTCTCTCTCTCCTCTCTTCTTCTTACAGATGGGAAGGCTGTGTTCTGAGATGGGAAGACTCATCTATCTGGCGTGGAGTTCGTCGTTGCCGCCGTTGCCGCCATCGAGCCGCCGTTGCACCGCCACCGCCTCCATCGGTATTCTGCCAATCGGGTGACAGCAGGCCATTCTCAGATTTTTAACTCTCAGCCATGAGTTCATCTGGAGCCCAAACTTTCAGGGTGATTTCCAGGGGTCTTCACCACATCCCATAAAATTTGGTTGGGCTTCAACCTCCCATTTGGAAATTTTCCATTTTCGTTCTTCCTTTCCACCCAGATCTGCTAGTTTTCAGTCCAGATTCACAGTAGCTCTGGGTTTCCCCTCTTCGGACCTCTTCTTGATTTTTTCTCGAGCCCCCAATTTTACTGGAGGTTCTGTCTAACACCCCCTCCATCCACGAATTTTCGTGGAATTTCTAAAGGCCTTCACCTATTTTCTAAAAATCACTTTCAGATATCCACTCAGTTCTGTCTACCTCTGTCCAGATCCAACCACACACCAGTATAAAATACCTTTCCCCATCCAAACCTCCACTAAATCGGTCATAGGAATTATTGCCATTTTTCTCTCTCTCCCCTCTACAACTTTTATGAAGAGTACGAAGCCTGAATCAGAGGTCTACCCTGCGGTCAATGCCAACTCTCAGAAAACTTTAGTTCTGCCTGGCCAGATCTGAAACTGAGAACAGGCTGGTTCTAAAATCACCCATCAGAAGCACGGCTTTGGTGATTTTTTTTGAGTCCCATAGGGTCGAAGGATTTCAAGTCAGCGTTCCAACGGCGCTAGTTTCGTTCTGATCCGACATCGGTGCTGATCGCAGCACCCGATCTCGCTGGGTCGCGCGCCAAAAAATAGAGGTTACAGATCCGTGGACAGCACTTCCGACAAGTGGTGATCGGAGCCGCCCGGTCTCCAACCGGCGTTCCAGACCTGCCGCCGTCCAGGGAGGTACACCTCCAGGTGTCCCCACCACAGCGGGACCCACCCCGTCAGATCCGGAGGGCTGAGCAGCACGTGGGCCCCACGTACCCGTAGATCGCGCCGTCCGGACAGCACTAAAACTCGGGTTTCGGTACCGACGGGCGACATCAAGATGCTGCCCGTCAACCCAATTCCCGCTACTCCCGGGCCCCACATGTGACCTATTACCTTCCTACGTGGAGTGGGTCAAATCTTTGTACCGCAGTGTATTTGTTTAACCGGGAGTACAAGATTGGCCGGGGTTGTCTTCCCCACGCCGGGAGCGTGGTGGTAACGATCTCGACTTCTTGGCATTTACTTGCTTAGCTAGTATATGGTCGTGTGCCACTGCTGAGTGTCATAGAAACCTAGCCTGTGAGTCCATGTCACCGCTTTGAGCGAAAGAGTGACCCGTCCCGTGGCTCGATCCGAGCACGGAAGTGAGTCGACCACCCTTGACTCTGCCGGTTTCTCAACCGCGCGGATCTGCGTTTCCCCTCGCTTGGGACGACGAGTGAGCTTGCATTTCTGTTAGCGACGTATAGCCCATAGGAACTCTTAGTGTCGGGCCAAAGCGTCTCCATTATTGTATGTTGCTGGTCGTGTCCGCATTTACAGTCCGAGGTCCGCATCACTTAGAATCGGTTCCCCTGTCCGTCCCGCATCAGTTTGGTATCAGAGCGAGTCGAGTCTAGGGTAGTCGTTGCATAAGTCTTGCACGGTCTAAGTCGAGTCTAGGATCATCATTATTTTCAAAACAAAAAAAAAGTATTTTAAAATTGTATTTCATCTCGATAAATCGGTATATTAAAAGGTGTTGTTCGAACGTTAGGCTACGCCTATCGGGAAGGCCGTACACTTACGGGAGTGATCTTCAGATCGATTAACTCCGTCACGTGCCGGATATTGGTTTAGGTCTAGGTGCATTAGTCGGTGTTTGCATCAGTTTGTGTCTCCTTGTTCGTGTGTCTTTGCATGCCCACCCGTCGAGGTACCCAATACTCGTCACCACCACCTATGGCGGATTCCCGAGCCCGTAGCTCCGACGAGCCCTCAACGGCCGAGATGTTCCGAGTGTTAGGGTGCTAAGCCCGGATACAGAGGGGGGTGAATGTATCCTACTACGAATAATGCCCAAATAAAAACTCAGATGCTAGACGCAATCACAGAATAAAACTAATTCAATTAAACTAATGAGCAAGCAGATGGAGCGAGCCTATTCAAGCATCTAGCGGAAGCAACTCAAGCAATCAAACCACCGCTCAATAGATTTTTAGGTGGTTCGGTCCTCCAGACCTACATCCACCCCTCACTCCCAACCGGAGTGAGGATTCCACTAGCTCACGCTAGAAACCGCAGACTCAGTCTGCAACAAATGCTGCCAAACAGCTTGACCAGGGGAACACGCTCCCCTCTTCCTCCCACAGGAGGGACACCCCAAGTGACTTTCAGCCACTTGGAAATCAGAGACCGAAGTCTCTCTTCCTCCAGACCAGGAGGGAACCAACCGGTGACTTCCAGTCACCAGCAAACCAGAGGTCGAAGACCTCTCTTCCTCCCAACCGGAGGGACACCTGGACTTGCAACCACAAGCCCAGAACCGGAGGGCTAGCCTCCCTTCCTCTAACCAGAGGGAACCCTCAAGTGACAACCTATCACTTGCAACCCGGAGATCAGATCTCCCTTCTCTTGAATCAACAGGAGGAACCCGATCCCCAACAGGGCAATCGGAAGACCAAAGGTAATCAGAAAAACAAAGGAAAAACAATAAGCGAAAATAACACAGCAATCAGAAAGCTGTAAAAGATGAAAACACAAATGTGGCTCTCAATGGAGCTGACTGGCCTGGATCTGATCCACGGTCCAGTAGGAACAAGTCTTCAGATGAAGCTTCCCATCTCTCGTTCTCTCTTCTTCTTTCTCTTCCTTTTCTTCTCTGCTACCTTCTCTCACTCGCGAGCTCTCTCTCTTTCTCTTTTTACTTCTGCAGCTTCTCTCACTCTACCACTCTTCTTTTTCTTCTTCTTTTCTTCTCACTGGCACTATCTCTCTCTCTCTCTTTCTTCTTCTGCTCTCACTCTCACTCTCTTCTCTATTCTCTTCTTTTCTTCTGGATCGAAGGGCTTTCTATTCTGCAGGCTTTTCTTCTTCGATAATTTCTTCAAAGGATGAAGACCCATATATATAGCAGCAGCAGCAGTATCACCCTCGTCGTGTGACCTCCACATTTCCAGCCCTAAGTATTCGGACCACGTGGCAGTCTCTCAGTAGGCTTTATTTTAGCCTCGGATCACGTGCTGTCAGTCACTCGGGAATATTTCCTCGGACCATCTTCTTCTTCTCCTGCAAGGAATTAACACGATTAAAACTCAGGGCACCAGAACCTAAAACTACACGAGGTGTATAGAAACAACAAGAGGTGCACTGCACTGAGGACGACACGAGATACAGTGGTGACAAAGCAAACACTACACATAGAATGACACGAGGTTCAAAGGTGACAAAACAAGTATTACACAGAGAACGACACGAGGTTATAAACACTAGAATAACACGAAGACACGAATACAAAGAAACAACACGACATAATAAACAGCAGAGAGAACGACATTAGGTGAAACGACACGTGATAAAACAGAGAAAGCAGGAATATGACTCGAGTAGCTACAGTAAATGACACGAGAACACATGATTACTACAGTACGAGATAAGGAGAGCATGACACGAGGTCAGATGAAAACAGCACGAGGTAAAACGAGAATGACACGAAGTGTCACTGTAACAAAACAAACACTACGAAGAGACCGACACGAGATACATACTAATAACGCTTAACACTTCAGAGAAAACGACACGAAGTAAAAAGCAACTCGACATAACAAATAGCAATGAGAACGACACGAGCTAACCACAACACGAAGATGAAAAACAGAAATCAACACGAAGTGTGGTTTCAACACAAGAAAGACACGAGGTCTAAGAAAAACAACACGAAGATGGAAATAACAAAGAACCGACTCGAACTGAGGACGACATGGAGACAGCACAGACACGAGCTTGAACTTAGAGAAGAGTGCACGAAATAAAATCAACACGAAGACAGAACACCACACGAAGACGATGAATGTAACAGTGTAAAGTCTAGACTTGAAGAATAAGCCAGTGTATAGACTTGAAGATTGAAGGCGATGTACAGACTTTGATGCCCAAAGGCGATGAACAGTGAATCAGTGTATAGACTTCAAAGTTCATTGAAGGATGTTCAGACTTTGTGTGTGAAGCAGCACAATGAATAAGTGTGTACATTGAGACCCAGTGTAGACATGACCTAACAGTCCAGTGTATGGACTACAACAGTGAACGGCTGTACATACTTCATGTGAAAACCCAATGTACAGACTTCAATCAATATGCATCAGACAACTGTGTATGGACTTGAAGACCCTCAGCCAATGTATAGACTTCAAGTAGAGACCAATGTGTAGACTTCACGTGAAAACGATGAGGCCAGTGTACAGGCTTGCCACCGACCAGTGTAAGGACTACCTCAGTCTGAGGCACAGTATGGACTTCAACTCTGCACATCGAATGTATGGACTTCAAGTGTGAAGGCCACTGTGCAGACATTGGGTTCGAAGATAATGTGCAAACTTTGACTTGGAACGTAGGTAGGAATGAGGCTGTATAGACTTGGACCACAAAGGCAGTGTGCAGACTTGGTGACTTAATGAGCAACACAAAGGAGACAAAGCAACATGGCGTCAACCCCGCTGATCCACTGCGTCCACGCAGCTAGTGAACAAACAGCCAATGCGTCAACCCAATCTCCAACTGCGTCAACGCACTGCATGAACAATTAGCCACTATGTTAACCCAATCTAGCCATATTCATGAATTAGCTATTCAAGCAAATAATCAGATATTCAAGCAGTCAATCAGTCATCAATATTAATTAGCACACCTCAGTGTGGCTCATGGTGTGTCAGCCATCATCAAAACCACACAGGGGCACAACAATCTCCCCCGCCATCATCAAAACCACACAGGGGCACAACAATCTCCCCCTTTTTGATGATGGCAACACAATGAGTTACACTGACTCAAATTAGATTCTTCTCCCCCTTTGCCTTCAGCAAAAAGACATGAGTTGAAGAGAGAATTAAAAACTCCCCCTTTGACTAAACTGCCCCTTTTACTTCAGCAAAAAAAAAAAAAACTTATGAGGGCAGCTCAAGATCAGAAGCAATTAAATCAAAATCTCCCCCTTTGTTAAACAACTTATGCAGAGATGCAAATGCAACAAATACTCCCCCTTTGACATGGCAGAAAATATAGAGCTAATGCAGAGAATGAGTCATGGAAAAAAGGTGAAGATCTCCCTTATGCAATGAGACAGCTCTCCCCCTATCAACATGCATGATTGACTACTCTCCTCTTGAAGCACAGAAATGGACTCTGGTTATCCAATAAATCAATCTGAAATCAGCCATTACAAAGAATCTGAATTCTGGTGAAGATACCACAGAATCAGAACTTATTGCAGAATAAGATGGAAGATTCCAACAGTGTAGAGAGAAATACATCTCAGGAATCAATCTGAAATCCACCATCATAAAGATTCTGAGGTTCAGAAGGCTGCAAGTGAACAAGGTAATAATGGGAGTGGCACCTCACATTTGTATGGTCAGAAAAATGCAGATGGAGTCAGTCAACTGATAAGAAGGGAGTTGACTATACAGTTTTTGTTGATCATGCATAAATCTGATCATGAGGGATTTGAATTCAAGGTCACAAATGATATGAACATGATTCAGTATGACAAGGAATGCACCCCCTGAATAGATGCCAATTAATATGCAAGTGATGCATGACATGGAAGCTCCCCCTTAATAAGTGGAATCTTATGAGATAGATGAGAGGAGGCCACAGAGGCAAACAAGGAGAAGTTCAGGTCAATGATCTAAGGAAAGTGAGCAGAAAGATTTTCAAGGAGATATCAATCTCATAAATCCAAAACATAATTTTTTCAAGGTCTTCCATTATAGGGACTTATGAATGAGCCTTTTGAACAGAATGGTTTAAACATGATGTATGCAGAGTTTATCAATAAAATTCTGTATTGATATCTAAAACCATATTTTAATAAAGATGAACCAAGCCCTCATATTTATCTTGATTAATCTCCCTTTCTCTTACACAATCAAATCTATTAACTTCTTTCAGAATTACATGCACCAATATTGAAGTCAAGCAATTATGAAGTCATATGATTTTGTCTAGGGTTGTAGCAATTTGATTTTAGCATCAATATTCAGATATTTTAATTTGTTTAACAATTTTCCATGCTACAAATTTTACGAGCACTCTAGTTCAGTTCACACCTTGTAACTAGAGGATATACCTTGATCAGAGGCTAATGTCCCTAAGCACTTAGTGTGACTAACTGTCATGCTATATATGAACAGAGATAGCATTTACACATCATGACACACTCCAAATCATTTCTTGATGAGTGAGTTATATTTCTCAGTGTGCATGCCATTGCTCTGCCTGAATTTCAATGAATTCTTAATCAGAGTTAACTAAGACACCTCATGACACAGTCCTTCGGACATGTGTTTCTCAGTGACCAATGTCATTGCTCTGACAGATATTACCCTTTAGACATTTCGGAAAAATTCATTTGCTTCAAATCAATAATAGTTTCATGTACTTAATCAGTTGAAGTCATATATTCAAAAGTGAAGATTTCAGAAGATTTTACAAGACATAGCATGAAACAGATGGTTAAGGTTTATTAAATATGCTTCAGATATTTTTAAGAGATTTTAAAGCCAAACTCATTGAATACATTAAACTTAAACCACATGAGTTATTTCAGTCATTCATAAAAACGTATAATAGAAGATTTCTAGTTCAAGAGTTTTCAGATTTATGATCGAGATAGCCCATTGAAATCTTCATGAAAGACTGATAGAATTCTGAAGCCAAATGATACCAAATTGATAGTAGAAATACCAATTGTTAAGAGAGATTGTGAAGCTCAAAGTTTTCAGAATATGATTAAGGTTTGTCAACAAAATCAGTAAGAGAGGATATGCAATGAGTTCTGACCCATGTATGCATTTGACAACCTATATGCAATGCAATGACTCCCCCTCACAATATGCATTCAAACTCCCTTTTTGGCATTTTCAATGTAAGGAAATGCAATGCACTATATGTATGCAGGGACATGCAAAGACTCGACATTGAATTGCTATGCAAGGATATGCAACTAACTCCCCCTGAAAACATGCGATGTTTGCACTGAAAACTGAACATATGATACCAAATGATTCATGCACATTCAGACTGCCCTATCAAGCAAAATGACCCATGGTACTAGGCGGAGCACTTGGTCTAAAAGACCAGCTCTCACATAGTAAGGACCTCCGGACAGATTTCCCTGCCTTTTGGTAACTTACCATTTGATATACCATAGAGGTCATGAATATCAAGGTGAAACAAACAGTCCTATATGCAATTTAGGTTTTCAATGAATGTACTCTACATGCAAATCACATATATGCACTTCAGATGAGTAGAGTTCAGAGGCATCATTTCAGACAATGCAGATGAAGAATGATTATGCAAAAATAGATTTAACTTGCTATGCATTAAAACTAAAAATAAGAAGAGCAGAAAGTTTACCTGAAAAGTTCAGTATGGGGTTTTCTTCTTGAGTGCCTTGGATCATTACCCCTTTTTATTTCAGTCCCAAGGCACACCTGCATAGCAATGTTATTTTGCACAAACAGGTACCCAAGAAGTCTTGGGTCCTGACAAAACAGTATTACTTCTAGCAGGTTTTCTCAGCACATTTCTAGGAGCAGTTTTCAGATCTGATTTATGCAGATTCTTGTCAGCATGAGATCTATGTGCATAAGCATGAGATTTCTTGTTAACAGAATAAAAATTCTGTTTACCAAAACCAGTTTGGTTTTGATATCCTGCCAGCCAACAGGTTGCAGCCCTGTGACCTGGCTTCCCACAGTTGAAGCACTCATTGTGCTTGCCTCTAAAAACATTACTTCTAAAAATATTTCCATTTGCAGGGAGTTTAATAGTTTTAGAATTGAATTGTCTACCCTGAGCATGCCAACAGTGGGCTGCAATGTGGCCCATCTTGCCACAGTGAAAGCATGAATTAGAACTTTTCTTACCAGCATTCAGCCAGCATTTAAATCTCTTATGACCCAATTTTCCACAATTAAAGCATGTCATATGCTGGTTCATTGGAACATACTTGTTCTTGTTAAGAGCATGATAGTTTGCATGAAACTTATTCTTATCACTAACAAACCAGCATTGTGAAATTTTGTGTCCTAGTTTACCACAATGAAAACACTCAATTTTCCTTTTCTGAGATGAAAATTTTTTATCATGATATTTTCTAGCACTCAGATCATCCTTTTCCATCAGTCTACATTCATGCATCAGATGTCCAAATTTATGACAGTAATGACAGATCATTTTCTTTTTGGATGCTTGTGAATGTGTATGAGGACTATGATCAATATGCACTGATGAACCCTTTTCATTTATTTTCTGATTTACAGTCCTTTTCTGATTTTTATCCTATTTTCCTATTTTCTTAGCCTTGTACTGATTTGGAGATGAAGTAGAAGGCTTCTCTTGTTCAGAGGATTTAACAAATACAGTTTTCAGGTTGGCTCCATCAGCCTTCCTCATGACTGGACTATAACCCAGTCCTTCTTTCTTAAAATTAATCTTTGTTCCCAGTATTTTCTGAACAATGGGCTGGTTGTCTTTTGATATTGTGGCTACGTTTGAGGCATTTACAAAGGATGTCATTACTTTATTCTGCAAAGTCTTTTTATTTAGATTATTGTAGCCCAACCCTTCCCTTTTGACATTGACTTTTACACCTAGCAGCTTGTCTAGGTTTTCTTGCCCATCAACAAATTTTGACAAAGAGACTTTCAAATCCTGAATTTCATCTTCCAAAGAGGAAATATGTAGCTCATAACTGGCAATCTCTTGTTCACTGCAATTCACACATTCAGTTAACACATTGTTAGCAGTTTTGTATTTTTCAATTTCCTGTTCCAGATTGCTCAGTTTATTAGAATCTTCAACACAAATACTTTTCCCTCTTTCCAAAGCTAGAAGTCTCTCTGACATAGTGGAATTCAACATTTTTAATTTTTCATTTTCTTCCTTAAGCTTGTCATTCTGAATTAACTCATTTATTAGAGTCTGATCTTCTGAGTTAATTTCAAATTTTCTTTCAGCCTTGAATTCCTTCAAATCTTTTTCCTTCTTTTCAATATTTTTCTGTAATTCCACATTCATAGATTTGATGGCTTCCAGTTTTTCAGCAAGCAAGTTTTTCTCCTGCTTGAGTTTCTCAAATTTGTTATCATTTTTATTAGCAGATATTCTCGGGGAATCATTTTCGGATCTCAGCTTGTTTAAATTTGAGTTTACACTTTTAAAGTTTTTCAGCAATTTTTCATACTGGTCATGATAGTTAACAACAGTCTGATTATCATTATCTGAGTTCAATTTTTCTTTGAGTTCAGATATCACATTTATATGTTCTTGATTTTCAATTTTCAATAATGAAACTTGTTTCTTCAGTATTTGAAAGTCAGACATACAAGCATCATGAATATTTTTCAATTCAACACAATTTCTACAAGGAACGCTTGAACTATCTGAACCAGTACCCTTCTTCAATTTCTTATACTGTTTTCTTAACAGCTCATGAGATTCAAGTAATTCAGCATAAGCATTCTCCCAATCTTCTAGAGAGAAATTCTCGAAGATATTTACCTCATCATCATCATCTTCTTCAGTTTGATTGCTGCCTTGATCGCTTCTGTTGGCCATCATGCAGCTTGTTTGATTTCCTTTCCCAGCTCTCTTCATCATTTCCAACATATCCCTTGCAGATCTGCAATCAAGGAAACATGAATGAAAGGCTTTGTCAGTGGCTGCTTTCATCAGATTTATAGCTGTCTGATTCTCCTCATACATTGATTCGTGACTGTCAGTCCATTTGTACTTTTTCTTTGGTAATTCATGAGGACCATGTGAAATTACTTTCCACAGGTCTGGATTAACAGATTTAACATAAGCACGTAAAGCACTGTGCCCTTGGTTGTAATCAAAACCACTGAAGACGGGTGGACAAGCCATTGAAACAATTAGCAGATAAATTCAATTCAACAGGAATATTGATGCACTAAAAGCAAATTAGCACCTAAGATCGCAAGATCGAATCTGCAGGTCGCTGGACCTTGTATGCAGAAACCTGCTCTGATACCAACTGTTAGGGTGCTAAGCCCGGATACAGAGGGGGGTGAATGTATCCTACTACGAATAATGCCCAAATAAAAACTCAGATGCTAGACGCAATCACAGAATAAAACTAATTCAATTAAACTAATGAGCAAGCAGATGGAGCGAGCCTATTCAAGCATCTAGCGGAAGCAACTCAAGCAATCAAACCACTGCTCAATAGATTTTTAGGTGGTTCGGTCCTCCAGACCTACATCCACCCCTCACTCCCAACCGGAGTGAGGATTCCACTAGCTCACGCTAGAAACCGCAGACTCAGTCTGCAACAAATGCTGCCAAACAGCTTGACCAGGGGAACACGCTCCCCTCTTCCTCCCACAGGAGGGACACCCCAAGTGACTTTCAGCCACTTGGAAACCAGAGACCGAAGTCTCTCTTCCTCCAGACCAGGAGGGAACCAACCGGTGACTTTCAGTCACCAGCAAACCAGAGGTCGAAGACCTCTCTTCCTCCCAACCAGAGGGACACCTGGACTTGCAACCACAAGCCCAGAACCGGAGGGCTAGCCTCCCTTCCTCTAACCAGAGGGAACCCTCAAGTGACAACCTATCACTTGCAACCCGGAGATCAGATCTCCCTTCTCCTGAATCAACAGGAGGAACCCGATCCCCAACAGAGCAATCGGAAGACCAAAGGTAATCAGAAAAACAAAGGAAAAATAATAAGCGAAAATAACACAGCAATCAGAAAGCTGTAAAAGATGAAAACACAAATGTGGCTCTCAATGGAGCTGATTGGCCTGGATCTGATCCACGGTCTAGTAGGAACAAGTCTTCAGATGAAGCTTCCCATCTCTCGTTCTCTCTTCTTCTTTCTCTTCCGTTTCTTCTCTGCTTCCTTCTCTCACTCGCGAGCTCTCTCTCTTTCTCTTTTTACTTCTGCAGCTTCTCTCACTCTACCACTCTTCTTTTTCTTCTTCTTTTCTTCTCACTGGCACTATCTCTCTCTCTTTCTTCTTCTGCTCTCACTCTCACTCTCTTCTCTATTCTCTTCTTTTCTTCTAGATCGAAGGGCTTTCTACTCTGCAGGCTTTTCTTCTTCGATGATTTCTTCAAAGGATGAAGACCCATATATATAGCAGCAGCAGCAGTATCACCCTCGTCGTGTGACCTCCACATTTCCAGCCCTAAGTATTCGGACCACGTGGCAGTCTCTCAGCAGGCTTTATTTTAGCCTCGGATCACGTGCTGTCAGTCACTCGGGAATATTTCCTCGGACCATCTTCTTCTTCTCCTGCAAGGAATTAACACGATTAAAACTCAGGGCACCAGAACATAAAACTGCACGAGGTGTATAGAAACAACAAGAGGTGCACTGCACTGAGGACGACACGAGATACAGTGGTGACAAAGCAAACACTACACATAGAACGACACGAGGTTCAAAGGTGACAAAACAAGTATTACACAGAGAACGACACGAGGTTATAAACACTAGAATAACACGAAGACACGAATACAAAGAAACAACACGACATAATAAACAGCAGAGAGAACGACATTAGGTGAAACGACACGTGATAAAACAGAGAAAGCAGGAATATGACTCGAGTAGCTACAGTAAATGACACGAGAACACTGGATTACTACAGTACGAGATAAGGAGAGCATGACACGAGGTCAGATGAAAACAGCACGAGGTAAAACGAGAATGACACGAAGTGTCACTGTAACAAAACAAACACTACGAAGAGACCGACACGAGATACATACTAATAACGCTTAACACTTCAGAGAAAACGACACGAAGTAAAAAGCAACTCGACATAACAAATAGCAACGAGAACGACACGAGCTGACCACAACACGAAGACGAAAAATAGAAATCAACACGAAGTGTGGTTTCAACACAAGAAAGACACGAGGTCTAGGAAAAACAACACGAAGACGGAAATAACAAAGAACCGACTCGAACTGAGGACGACATGGAGACAGCACAGACACGGGCTTGAACTTAGAGAAGAGTGCACGAAATAAAATCAACACGAAGATAGAACACCACACGAAGATGATGAATGTAACAGTGCAAAGTCTAGACTTGAAGAATAAGCCAGTGTATAGACATGAAGATTGAAGGCGATGTACAGACTTTGATGCCCAAAGGCGATGAACAGTGAATCAGTGTATAGACTTCAAAGTTTATTGAAGGATGTTCAGACTTTGTGCGTGAAGCAGCACAATGAATAAGTGTGTACATTGAGACCCAGTGTAGACATGACCTAACAGTCCAGTGTATGGACTACAATAGTGAACGGCTGTACATACTTCATGTGAAAACCCAATGTACAGACTTCAATCAATATGCATCAGACAACTGTGTATGGACTTGAAGACCCTCAGCCAATGTATAGACTTCAAGTAGAGACCAATGTGTAGACTTCACGTGAAAACGCTGAGGCCAGTGTACAGGCTTGCCACCAACCAGTGTAAGGACTACCTCAGCCTGAGGCACAGTACGGACTTCAACTCTGCACATCGAATGTATGGACTTCAAGTGTGAAGGCCACTGTGCAGACATTGGGTTCGAAGACAATGTGCAAACTTTGACTTGGAACGTAGGTAGGAATGAGGCTGTATAGACTTGGACCACAAAGGCAGTGTGCAGACTTGGTGACTTAATGAGCAACACAAAGGAGACAAAGCAACATGGCGTCAACCCTGCTGATCCACTGCGTCCACGCAGCTAGTGAACAAACAGCCAATGCGTCAACCCAATCTCCAACTGCGTCAACGCACTGCATGAACAATTAGCCACTATGTTAACCCAATCTAGCCATATTCATGAATTAGCTATTCAAGCAAACAATCAGATATTCAAGCAGTCAATCAGTCATCAATATTAATTAGCACACCTCAGTGTGGCTCATGGTGTGTCAGCCATCATCAAAACCACACAGGGGCACAACAATCTCCCCCGCCATCATCAAAACCACACAGGGGCACAACACCGAGCCCTCATAGATCATCTCGATACGCGTATGGATGGCCTTAGTATGCGTCTAGATGGCGTAGGAACGCGTCTAGAAGGGAGGATGAAAGCCCTCGAGGATCGGGCCAAATCTTCGGACCAGTCCATCCAGGGTCTTGTAGGGAGGATTGCCATCCTCAAGAGGGCCCTAGCGGCAGCACAACCCGCGCCGACCAATGGTCAACAGGAGCCGGCTCAGCAACCTGCTATGCCAAGGGTTCATGGGGTAGATGTTGGGAGGCAACAGGTGCATGAGGTGGCTGACTATGCATCTGATAATGAGCAAGGGGGATATGGTCGTCGTAACGAACGATGGAATCGTGATGACGATGATGACGACCGCGTTCTTCAGAGCGTGCGTGCGGACCCTCCCCTTTTTAGCGGGTCCTTGGACCCGAAGGTCTATTTAGAATGGGAGGCCGGCATGGACCGGTACTTCGAGTGATTTGAGATGACGGACCACCGGAGGGTTCGATACACGAAGATGAAGCTGCATGGGCAGGCCCAAACTTATTGGACCAATGTGGAGAGCCTGCTAAATCAGCGACGTCAACCCCCGATCGGCACTTGGGATGACATGAAAACAAAATTGAGGGAGAAGTACCTTCCTGCCTCATATCGCCAACGTCTCATAGACAAATGGCAAAGTCTCTCCCAAGGGAACCGATCCGTGACCGAGTACACCGCTGAGTTTGATGAGTATTATTTGCGGTGTGGAGTTACGGAAGAGAGCACCATGACCATATCACGCTTTCGGAGAGGTCTGCGGCCAAACTATCAATATGAACTTTTTCGCCACAATGTGACCACTTTAAAACAGGCGTATCAGGTTGCTCTCGAATTGGAGCAATTCGAGGCCGAGTTCGAGTCTACCCATCGGTTGGGCTCCTTTCCCCTTCATAGTGTCGAGCCCCGTGGCTCTTCTGGCACGTACCCGAGGGCCCCCATAGCCTGACCTCAGGAGCCCACTCGCCCCGAGCCGTTCGCTTCTAGGCCTCACCCTCCACCTCCGAGGGACCTTCCTCGTCCCCAACAACTTACGGCACCCATCGCCCGTCCACCGGCACCCGCACCTCTTGCTCGTCCCTTGTTGCCTTCACCTCCTATCCGTCGGGAGGATAAAGGGAAAGGACCTTTGATTGGGGAGCCTAGTGGATCACGGCAGCAGTGTTATCACTACAATGGGTTTGGCCATTTCGCCAACTAGTGTCCCACTCACCCATCTCTTGTCATTGGGGACACACTGGCCGAGGACGCCACCCCTATGGATCTCGTGTTAGTCAGCTATGAAGCAGATCCGGAGCTAGCTGACGAGTATTATGAGGCCGAAGGTGATGGCCAGGATGCCCAGCATCCAGATGATACCCACTTGGGGGTCGTCAGGTGTATTCTAACCCAGCCACATGCCAGTGATGACTGGCATTGGACCACTATCTTTCATACATTCTGTAGGCTGGGCAAACAAGTTTGTAAGGTGATCATCGATAGTGGGAGTTGCATCAATGCAATCTCTATGAGCATTGTCTCCAGTCTTGGTCTTACACCCGTGGATCATTCTTGCCCCTATCGAGTATCATGGGTGGATTCCACCTCCATTCCGATCAGGTTGCGGTGTCTGTTCTCACTACACTTCCATGCCTACCGTGACGAGATCTGGTGTGATGTCCTCCCCATGGAGGTGGGCAGTATTATTCTTGGTAGGCCTTGGTTATTTGATCGGGATGCCACACTTCATGACCGGTCGAACACCTGTACCTTCGACCATGCTGGCCAACGGATTCTCCTCCAACCCTCTCAGCCCAAGAAGCCCTCAGTTAGGGGTCCTACTGGCCCTAGTACTCCGGAGCCTTCCATTCCGGGGCCCAGTACCCCACCCCCAGCTCGGGCTATGACCGTTACATCTGGCCCAGGCGAGCCCTCGACTAGGAGATTGATGATGATTAGCTCCCGGGAAATGGAACGGGAGGCTAGTAGGGGCTGCCCTGTGTTTGCTATTACGGTCCGAGAGGTGGAGCCGAAGTCTGAGGGTGAACTCCCACCCGATGTCATTCCTATTCTGCAGGAGTTCGCTGATATTTTTCCCGAGGAGCTTCCCGAGAGACTCCCACCCATGCGCGATATTCAGCATGCTATCGACCTGATTCCGGGCTCCTCATTGCCCAATCTTCCTCATTATCGCATGAGTCCCATGGAACATGTCGAGCTAAAACGGCAGGTCGATGAGTTGATGCAGAGAGGGTCTATTCGGGACAGCATGAGTCCGTGTGCTGTTCCCGCATTACTCGCCCCAAAGAAGGATGTCACGTGGAGAATGTGCATTGATAGTCGTGCTATCAACAAAATCACCGTGAAGTACAGGTTCCCTATTCCCCGCCTAGATGATATGCTAGACATGATGGCCGGTGCCACTATCTTCTCGAAGATCGATCTTAAGAGTGGCTACCACCAGGTGAGGATTAGGCCAGGTGATGAGTGGAAGACCGCATTCAAGACCAAGGACGGTCTATATGAGTGGTTGGTTATGCCCTTTGGGTTGACCAATGCCCCTAGTACCTTCATGCGACTCATGACTCAGGTCCTTCGACCATTTATTGAAGTCTTTGTGGTTGTGTATTTTGATGATATCCTTATATATAGTCGCACTAAAGGGGACCACTTGGACCATCTAAGGCAGGTCTGTCTGCTTTTGAGGCGAGAGCAGTTGTTTGCAAACCCACAAAAGTGTGCCTTCATGACACCTCAGCTTACCTTCTTGGGTTTTATTGTGTCTAGTACTGGGGCCTCCGCCGATCCGGAGAAGGTCTGGGCCATTGTTGAGTGGCCGGAACCCCGTACGGTCCATGATGTCCACAGCTTCCATGGCCTCGCGACGTTCTATCGTCGTTTCATCTGCGGATTTAGCTCCGTCACTGCCCCGATCATGGATTGTATTCGGAAGGGCACGTTTGTATGGACGAAGGCCGCTGCTACTGCCTTCAAGGACATCAAGGAGCGCATGACCCAGACACCTATACTTCGATTGCCAGATTTCTCGAAGGTGTTTGAGGTCTCTTGTGATGCGTCGGGTGTAGGTTTGGAGGAGTGTTGAGTCAGGAGGCCCACCCGGTCGCATATTTCAGTGAAAAGCTGAATGACGCGAAACTGCGATACTCCACTTATGATGAAGAATTCTACGCAGTTGTTCAGGCTCTTAGGCATTGGAGGCACTATCTATTACATCAGGAGTTTGTCTTATACTCCGATCATGAGGCTTTGAGATACCTCCATTCCCAAAAGAAGCTTAATGCGCGTCACAGTCGATGGGTTGAGTATCTCTAGCAGTACACATTTGTGCTTAAACATAAGGCTGGAGTGGAGAATAAGGTGGCTGATGCCTTGAGTCGGCGTGGTTGTCTGCTGACCACCATGAGTGCCGAGGTCATAGGGTTAGAGAAGATGAGAGAGGCCTATGTTGACTGTCCTGACTTCGGTCAGATTTTTACCACTCTCCAGGCCGGACCCTCGAGAGACCTTGATGATTATGTGCTCCAGGAGGGTTACCTCTTTTAAGGAGGCATGCTTTGTGTTCCCCGAACTTCGGTTCAAGACTTCTTAGTCTGGGAACTACATGCGGGAGGTCTAGCCGGCCACTTTGGTCGGAATAAGACTATTGAGGCTGTTGAGCACAGATTTTATTGGCCGAGTTTGAAGAGAGATGTTGCTCATATTGTGGCCCAGTGCTGTACATGTGCTACGGCCAAAATGAAGAAGCAAAGCTCGGGCCTTTATACGCCTCTTCCCGTGCCTGATGCCCCATGGCATGATGTTAGCATGGATTTTGTCTTGGGATTGCCACGCACCTCTAGGAAGCATGACTCGGTCTATGTGGTAGTTGACCGGTTCTCGAAGATGGCCCTTTTCATTCCCTGCTTGAAGACTTCGGATGCTTCAAGGGTAGCCCGCCTATTCCTTACTCATGTGGTGTCCAAGTTCGGGTTGCCTCGTACCATAGTGTCTGACCGTGATGTTAGATTCACCAGCTATTTTTGGAAGACACTGTGGCATATGTTAGGTACTCACCTCAAGTTTTTCACTGCATATCATCCCCAGACAGATGGTCAGACCGAGGTGGTCAATAGGAGTCTGGGTGACCTTTTGAGGTGTCTTGTCAGGGATCGTGTAGGGGATTGGGATCTCATACTACCACTGGAAGAATTTACATATAACGATTCAGTTAACAGTTCTACCGGCATCAGTCCATTCGAGATTGTCACAGGTCATAGCCCTAGGAAGCCAGTGGATCTTGTTCCCATGCCCATTCATGCACGAGCGTCTGAGTCTGCCGAGTCTTTTGCTAGGCATGTTAGGAGTTTGCATGATGACATCCGTCGTCACATTGAGGCCAACAACGCACGGTATAAGGAGTTAGCCGATGCCCATCGACACCACCGTGAGTTCCAAGAGGGTGAATATGTCATGATCAGGCTAAGACCTGAACGGTTTCCCTTTGGAACCGTAAAGAAATTGCAAGCTCGCGGAGCCGGTCCATTTAGAGTGTTGAAACGCGTTGGATCCAATGCGTATGTTGTGGACCTACCCGAGGAATATGGTATAAGCTCAACTTTCAATGTGTTGGATCTAGTTGCATATAGGGACCCAGTGGTGATCCCTAGTGAGCCTTTCGAGCTATCTCCTCCCATTGAGAGTGATCCCACACCTGAGTGTCCACCACCAGCCACATTTCCACAGCAGCGAGAGCATATAGATCATATACTAGATGAGCAGGTGACAGTTACCAGGAGTGGATCCTATCCGCGCTACCTAGTGCGATGGAGAGGGCAACCCGCCACCGAGGATACTTGGATCACCCATGGAGAGTTGCAGCGGATAGATCCGGATCTATTGGAGCGCTACCAGAGCGATTCAGACCCTTACTCGACAGGGTCGAGTTTCTCCCACCCGGGGAGAATTGGTGCGGACACCAGAGCGATCGAGAAGCACAAACCAGCGAGCCGTAGGTATCGTACGCGGAGCACCACTCAGGCTACAGCGGCTTCTATCTGACTCGGAGACAGCCTGGAGACTCCCCCTTGAGTCTCAATATTTATAGTATTTATTGAGACTTTATTTGTGTGTAAGGTATTTTTATTTGGCTTTACTTGGATTGTAATTTGGATTGTAACAGGGGTTTATTTGTAAAATGGGATCACCTGGGTCTCGCGGGCCCCCCCTCCCTTCTCCCATTGATCCACCTCATCTCTTGGGCCCATGTGGGGCTAGTCAACCCTCCATGGTGGGCTTCTAGAAGGGTTGGACCAAGGGGGGGGACAAAGGGAGCAAAATTTCAAAATTGGATGCCATAAAAGTCAAGGGGGTGCCCCATGTTTAATGTAGTTTATTCGGATTTGAATTTTTATTTTATTTGATTCCAAATCACATGGGAGAAATAAATTTGAACTCCCTCTTTTACCCCTCCCCAACACTAGATCTAGGGATAGAACTAGACTTTTTGTATTTTCTATAAAAGCCTTGTATTTCTATTTTGAGTGGAATTAATGCAAAGAAAATCTTGAATTTCCTCCAAAGGAGCAAGGGCCGCCCCTCTCTCTCTCTCCTCTCTTCTTCTTGCAGCTGGGAAGGCTGTGTTCTGAGGTGGGAAGCCTCATCCATCTGGTGTGGAGTTCGTCGTTGCCGCCGCCGCCGCCATCGAGCCGCCGTTGCACCGCCACCGCCTCCGTCAGTATTCTGCCAATCGGGTGACAGCAGGCCATTCTCGGATATTTAACTCTCAGCCACGAGTTCATCTGGAGCCCAAACTTTCAAGGTGAGTTCCAGGGGTCTTAACCACGTCCCAAAAAATTTGGTTGGGCTTCAAGCTCCCATTTTGCAATTTTCCATTTTCGTTCTTCCTTTCCACCCAGATCTGCCAATTTTCAGTCCAGATTCACAATAGCTCTGAGTTTCCCATCTTCGGATCTCTTCTTGATTTTTTCTCGATCCCCCAATTTTACTGGAGGTTCTGTCTAACACCCCCTCCATCCACGAATTTTCGAGGAATTTCTAAAGGCCTTCACCTATTTTCTAAAAATAACTTTCAGATATCCACTCAGTTCTGTCTGCCTCTGTCCACATCCGATCACACACCAATATAAAATACCTTTAGCCATCCAAACCTCCACCAAATCGGTCATAGGAATTATTGCCGTTTTCCTCTCTCTCCCCTCTATAACTTTCATGAAGAGTGCGAAGTCTGAATCAGAGGTCTACCCTGCGGTCAATGCCAACTCTCAGGAAACTTCAATTCTGCCTGGCCAGATCTGAAACTGAGAACAGGCCGGTTCTAAAATTGCCCATCAGAAGCACAGCTCCGGTGAATTTTTTTCAGTCCCATAGGGTCAAAGGATTTCAAGTCAGCGTTCCAACGGTGCTAGTTTCGTGCCGATCCGACATCGGTGCTGATCGCAGTACCCGATCTCACCAGGTCGCATGCCAGAAAATAGAGGTTACAGATCCGTGGACAGCACTTCCGACAAGTGGTGATCGGAGCCGCCCGGCCTCCAACCGGTGTTCCAGCCCTGCCGCCATCCAGGGAGGCGCGCCTCCAGGTGTCCCCACCACAGCGGGACCCATCCCGTCAGATCCGGAGAGCTGAGCAGCACGTGGGCCCCACGTACCCGCAGATCGCGCCATCTGGACAGCACTAAAACGCGGGTTTCGGCACCGACGGGCGACATCAAGATGCTGCCCATCAACCCAATTCTCTCTACTCCCGGGCCCCACATGTGACCTATTATCTCCCTGCGTGGAGTGGGTCAAATCTTTGTACCGCAGTGTATTTGTTTAACCGGGAGTACAAGATTGGCCGGGGTTGTCTTCCCCACGTCGGGAGCGTGGAGGTAACGATCTCGACTTCTTGGCATTTACTTGCTTAGCTAGTATATGGTCGTGTGCCGCTGCTGAGTGTGATAAAAACCTAGCCCGTGAGTCCATGTCACCGCTGTGAGCGAAAGAGTGACCCATCCCGTGGCTCGATCTGAGCACGGAAGTGAGTCGACTACCCTTGACTCTGCCGGTTTCTCAACAGGCGGATCCGCGTTTCCCCTCGCTTGGGACGACGAGTGAGCTTGCCTTTCTGTTAATGACGTATAGCCCATAGGAACTCTTAGTGTCGGGCCAAAGGGTCTCCATTATTGTATGTTGCTGGTCGTGTCCGCATTTAGAGTCCGAGGTCCGCATCACTTAGAATCGGTTCCCGTGTCCGTCCCACATCACAATGATATTTAATTATTATCCTGTGTGCTTTCACGTGGCATTCTTCGCGAGGAGTCCTAGCTCCCAAAAATTCATTATAGACGTGACGGTAAATTGAAAACACATGAGTTTGGCGGGGGCACAGAACAATAAGGAAATGGTCAACATGTGACCAATACGCCTCTGAGTACCTTTTCGCACCCCGATGTGGGCCTTTCAAGGTAGCTAGGCTTTTCAACACACTGTCTCTTCCTTTTATAGGAATCGACTTATCGGCCATGCAACCCCATTGCTTGGCGCTTGAACAAACATTTTTCCCTCTTATCGCCGTGATCGACCTTTATGGCACGGCGGGTCGCCAGTCCCGACCCGATGCCCACCATCGTCTGCTTAGTGATAAGAAGGAGCGCACCTTCAGTTAGTCTAGACCATTCCAGTCTTGGAACCTAAACACATTGTCGCACACAAGTGATTGGCACGCCCTATCGTGAGTAAAACCGATAAAAGATACAATGATATTTGATTATTATCATGAGTGCTTCCACGTGGCATTCCCCGCTGTTGATAGTTCTTTTGTGATGTATGTTGTGATGAATGTGAATATGAATATAGTGGTGTAAAAGAAATATGTGAAAGTGTGTAAGCAAGTAATGACCTAACTCAAACAATCACAAAATCAAGAGCATGGGCATGTCATCAATGCTTATGAAGAGGAAAAATAAAAACACATGCCGGGGCCTGGAGCAAAGGAATAAAATAAAACACACACCGTAGATGTGGAGCAAATAAAGTAAAGAGAAAAGCAAGCAAGATGATGACAAAGATGAACAAATACCCAACTAAAGATGTGTGATCGCCACCAAAGTAATTAAAGTAGTAAAAACCACAATAATACCTTGGAAAGAGCGGGTTAAAGCCACCCGCCCGCGGGAGAGAAAACCAGGTGCAGCGAACGAAAAATAGTCCAACAGATGACCGCAATCCAGCAGAAAATGGTCTTACGATAGACCGCCTTATATCTGAAAATGGGCTTCCAGATGACCGCTAGAGCACCCAGAACAATGATTTGGAACTTTGATCTCCACCCCTCTTGGCCGGCCAGAAAGGTTGGGCCTCGTGCAATAAGTCCTGTAAACCTGCGAGAAAGTGTAGACAACAAGAAAAACAACTCAATTAGCCCTGGGCAAGTGTAGTAACTATAATGCAATTAAGCTAATATGCATAAAAGAAGGGTGAATACCTGGGAGGTTTGGATTTTTTAACCCCTATGGGGCGTGGAAAAGATAAGAGGATGTTTTAAAAATGTGATTGAATGCAGAGAACGTAAAGAAAAGAAGAGGAAAGATACTATGGATGCAAGAAAACAATGGACAAACTAAAGACCAAAGAACACAAGTTAGACCAAAGAACTTTGTACTCCCTAAACTAGAAGTTTGGTGGACGTGGAAGCAGCTTCTCCTTGGTTAGAAATGACTCCAGAACGCAGCAGCACTTTGACGCAATCTCCGAAAATCTCCCCTTCAAGCCATGAACTCAAGGGTCTTATTTATAGACCCTCAAACCCTAGGTTAGAGTTGGAGAGATAATGACTCGAAAATAGACCTGAAACTAGATAATCCTTGAAGATAATACTCCCAAGAGTCCATAGAAACAAACAGAAGGTTCTGGGAGTCTCTGGTGAGAGAGAAATCAAAAGATGAAGGACTCTAATTCGTCCACAGCCAAGGAGAAGAAGAACATCAGAGCAGGACTCTCTGTTCCACTAGCGGTCTTGCGATAGACCGCTAGCCCCAAGAAACGGTCATGCGATAGACCGATAGGAACGTGCGTCCAGAAGAAGATAGGATCAAAGCAACCCAGCAGGACTCTCTGCCCATTAGCGGTCTAGCAATGGACCGCCAACGCCCACCTCGCGGTCGTACGATAGACCGCTAGGGGAGAGGACGGGGCAAAAGAGATAAAGGTTAATAAATCCACAACTTAATCCACAAAATAATCCTTATTAGCCCTTATCTTGGCCCAACAAGGTGAAGTGACGAGAAATCAATGGAGCTAGGTCCAACCAAGGAGATTGGCCCATAAAATTAAGCCCAAAACTGACCAAAAAATGGCCCAATAAGCGGTGAATAACTCGGGACATCATAAAAAATAGATAAGGAGATGACCCAACTCATTGGTCATAAAACGGGTGTCAACAGATGCCCCTCCTTAACTTCCTCTTTACAGGGGAGCGAGTGGAGGTGAAGTGAAAGCGACATGGAACATGGAGATTAAGCGAAAATGCAGCAGAATGGACTGAAAAGCGGGCGTTAAGGTAAACCGACACCCGTCCTCAACCAATGAGCGATAGCAATCTTCTGAAAAACTTCGAACTAATTACAAAGAACGGTAAAACCGAACGACGCAAGTCTGGAGGAACTAACAACTAAAGGAAATAAAAACATGACCAACCTCCTCACTAGAACACACAGCTGATAGGCGGTCGGAGCAAGCGAAAAAATAAAGAGATGAGTAACTAAACTCTAGATAGGAATCCTCAGCCAACCAAACCGAGCAAAAAGACCGAAGGAAACCTTCCAACACAGAGTGGAATAGTTCTCCTTACTCAAGACCATGGACACATATTATCCACCATTACTGAGACACTTTAGACAGATGAGGGCATGTGAATGCTTAAAAGATGCGCATGATGCATGCTGGGCTAAAGTAAAAGAAATCATCAAAATGAATGCAAAGAAAGGATTAAAATAGGAAGAAACTCTAGAATAGTATTGCTAGACTAGACAAATCAGGGTCAAGATACTATCTGCAACCACGGCGTGCGAGATAGAACCATCGTCCCCCAACTCTTCCAGCCTAACGGCCTATCCAACGATTAAACATGTGCACCTAGATCATCATCATTTTTGTTAGAGGGGAACATCAGATCCCAGAACACATGAATGACCAACCGATTCTCAAGGTAATATATCATAAATACTATATAGTAATGCATTAAGGGACTAGGAATCGGGAAACTTACCTGACTTACCTGCTTGGCGATGTGATGTGACATGTGATGTGCTTTTATGAATTTTGACAGTGAAAGGGTTAGCCATCAATAATCACATATAAGCTAAGCATTAAACATAAACAAGATATGAACCATGCCAAGAGAAAATCATTTCCAATCATTTCAAAATATCATCAATAAGACGGTCTAGGAAAGGATCGCTAGCAATAGAATAACGGTCTAGGCATGGACCGCTAGCCAAGGCGGTTCGCATTCTTTGATAAAAATAGCTCAGACAAGAGATGGTCTAGGGAACGACCGCTAAGGATTGTTTAGCGGTTTTACGATAGACCGCCATGTTGGGTTAGATGGACGCAGTCTATCTCCACAGAGTGTGGATCTAGAGGGGGGGTGAATAGATCAACTTGCCTAATTTAAAACTACTGCAAGTTCTAAAGCGGAATTTGGGCAAACATCAGTTAAGCTAAACAAAGGATGCTAAACAAAAGGTCGAAAGCTAGACATGAGCATAAGCGATGCAATCAAATAAGCTAAGCAAGAAATTCCCATCGCACACAGATCACACAAAAACACAAACACACTGCACACATAATTTTTAGGTGGTTCGGTCAACGACCTACGTCCACCCCACACTCAACCGAGTATGGTTTCCTGCTGCGCAGCATAGCTTGCGTCCGCTGGGCTTTACAGCTTGGCCAAACAACCCGCTGATACACGCTTCGCTGGGCACTACAGCTTGCCGACCAGAGGATCTGATCCTCTGCAACCGCTGGGGAAATACAGCTTAACCCGTCTAGTGGAGACTACCACTACAAGACCACTGACACACAGCTTGAAGAAACAGTATTCGGAAATGAAAGACAGAATCAAAACGAAAACAGAAAAGCTCAAAAGCAATATAGCTCTAAGAGCAAAGCTCAGCTCTGGTTTTGAACCACGAGATTGAGATACATACTCTCTCACTCTCACTCTCAATCAGCTCTCTCTCAACTCAATCTCTCTCGATCTCTTTCTCTCTCTTCTTCTCCTTCTTCTCTATTTCTTCTTCTTCTTCTCTGTATCTTCTTCTTCTCTCTTTTCTCTCTGTGGATCGAAGGCTCACTGCTGTATAGACTTTCTCTTCTTTTTCTTTCGATCAGTCTTCTTCTGTGGAAGAAGACTTGTTTAATAGCAGCAACAGTAGCAGGCGTGTGCTCTCCACGTTTCCCGCCCAGTAATTTGGACCACGTGGCAGCATCCAATGGAGTGACAGTACACGTGTCCTCATCTGGATACCTTGTCCTTCTAGGATCACGAGCCAGGTACCTCAGGTCACGTGCCCCTCATTAGCTTCTTCAGTCTGATGTATAGAGTTCTCCGTTCACGTACACAATGACAGCAATCTGACTTGCTGCGTCGACGCTGTCAATCAATGGCGTTAACGCAGTGAGGCATTCCAGTAGCCATTAGCCTCGTCTCTTTAGCTGCTGCGTCGACGCTGCTCAATTGTGGCGTTGACGCAGTGGAATAGCCTGTGAAGATGAATGCTTCTTCAACTGCTGCGTCGACGCTGCTTGCTTGTGGCGTTGACGCAGTGGAAGATATCGTGAAGGCTTCGTCAACTGATGCGTGGACGCTTTAAGCACACAGCGTCGACCCTGTTCCCTTCAGCAGCAAGAATGAAGTCAGAAGATTTGAGTATGTACATTGCAGTGTATATACTTCGTTGTATAGACTTGTGAAGGCAGAATGCAACGTACAGACTTTACCCACTGTATGGACTTCATATAATGCAAACGAATGTGAAGACTTTAGTGTATAGACTTTGAAGACAGGGGCCGATGTATAGACTTGCCAAACATTCCAGTGTATATACTTTATGCAAGGAGGCCAATGTGTAGACTTGAAAAGCTGAGGCCAATGTACAGACTTGCCACCGACCATTGTGTAGACTTGATCAGCATAAGACACAATATAGACATCAACTCTGCACATCGAATGTATGTACTTCAAGTGTGAAGACCATTGTATAGACTTTGGTTTCGAAGACAATGTTCAGACTTTGAGTTTGAAGACCAATGTCCAGACTTCGAGTTTGAAGACCAATGTCCAGACTTCAAGTAACACTGTGGATGTACAGACTTGATGGAGCGAAGCGATGTGTAGACTTGAAGCTCCTGATGGATGTATAGACTTCAAATATCAAGACACTAAGGAAGACGGACAATGTACAGACTTGCTGTAACAGTCTGATGTACAGACTTCATGAAGCTCTAGACATTGAATGCTGTACAGACTTAGCCCAATGCCTGAGACGCTAACAAAGACGGACGATGTTCAGACTTGCTGACAGACCAATGTACAGACTCTGAGGTTCAAGGCCAACGGCTGTACAGACTTAGAATATTAAGACTGATGTACAGACTTCATGCGTTGACGCTGTACACACTTAGCGAGTTGACGCTGTACACACATCCAATGAAGTGCGTTGACGCTGTAACATGATGCGTTAGACGCTGTACACACTTAACCAATTCAATTGAAATGCAGTGTGTGGACTTTATCTTGAGCGAAAGGTAAGTGATGAATGTGTAGACTCAATCGACATGAGAGTTTCCAGTGTATAGACTCATGACAGTAAGAAATGCAGACAGCAGTGTATTAAATGCAAAGAACACATAGTCAATCTGATAGAGCAATTTCATCAAATCAAAAGTAGTTGCCAATCAATCAAAACAATGGTGTTGCCAATGAAATAAAGCAAGTGTCAACATCATCAACATAGAGGGGTTACAACAATCTCCCCCTTTTTGATGATGGCAACCCCATATGAAGTAGAAAAATAACATCATGTCATATAGATATATGTTTGATGAAAGACATGATGTGTTATGCAGATTGACATGCAGATGCTATGAAGGCATGCAACTCACTGCCTCAAACTCTCCCTTGGAATGAATTCAGAATTGACTTCAGAATTCAGACAGATACGTATTCTCCCCCTAGACATCCCCTAGACAATATTCTCCCCTTTTGCCATCAACAAAGAGGAGGGAAAAATTAAATACAATGGAGGAATCAAGAGAAGAACTGAGTGGCATTCTGAACAGGTAGTTCATGAATAAGCATTCTAAAGCATAGAGTCTTCAGTCATATGAAATTAGAAACTACTGTCAGAAAGAGTTCTGGTTTAAAGATGATAAAATTTGGAGTTCATGCACTACGAGCAATAGATAAGTTCACTGTGCATGATAAAACATAAACCAGAATCATATTTGCATGAAAGATTCAGTTTCATAATATCTTACTTTCATAGTCTCAAAAAAAATATTGAGAGAAATCAAGTCATGTATTGAAACTAAACAAATTGACACTCATGAACTTTTCATTTGAAGGAGCAGCATTATCAATATTAGATCATTTTGAGCATTTAGGTACCATAAGTCTTTCTGCGTAAGGGTATACATTTATAAGACGCCAATACCCCTAGATACTCAACAAGATGGACCATTCTGCCTATGATCAAATTCAACAGAACTGAATTACACCTTTTTGTGTGAGGGTACACGTTTATCAGACGCCAGTTACCCCCAGGTATTCAGTGAAACCAGCCTGCTGTTTTGAACATTTTAAACAGAGATAGCTGATACACTTCATGACATGAGTGTTGTCCACTTCTTTGATGGATCACTCAGTTTCTCAATGATTTATCAGTCATTGCTCTGCCAATATTAATTTTCAATGATTTTCAATGTTTTCAATAGCTTTCTTAGCTGTCCTTTTTATGTTTCAGAATGACTTGTTCAAGAACAATACACATACTTAACCTCTCTAACATGATTTCAGATGAGTTTTCAGATTTCAGATATGATTAGCTTTGTCTGACATGAAATAAGAAAGAGGTTGAGAGTTTTATCAATTTTCAACTTACTTATATACTGATTGCAATCTTTAAACTCCAACCATTATAAGATTTAAACCATTACATCAGTCTTTGAACAATTCAAATTCTTATAAATGAAGAAGTCCATTTTCTACTGCTTAGAAATCAGAACTGACCAACAGATTGCCATAATGTCAGAGACAAGTATTCAGAATTAAAGGTTGAATGACTTCAAGAAGGTTGAAACCACTCTGAATTTCTAGCAATACTCCCCCTGTCTATATGCATGCAACATGGCAAGAATTAATTGAGAGAGCTCTTATGCATAGGTCATGAATGAATGATTTGCAAAGACATGCAAAGACTCGACAAGCTCCCCCTGAATATATGCAATACAGGACAGTTCTATATCCACATTCACATCCACATGATTTATTCAAGCAATCAAAAATAAGTCCACATCAGAGATTTTATTCACAGCAATTAAACAATCATTCATCATGCTGAAATTTACATAAGCCAAGTTCTCTTCTAAGAAACTTAAATTTTTCATTCGCAAGAGGCTTAGTAAAAATATCAGTAATTTGTTTTTCAGTTTCTATGAAGTTCATTTCAATCTCCTTTTTATTTACAGCATCTCTAAGAAAATGATGTTTTATCTCTATATGCTTAGTCCTAGAATGGTGAACAGGATTTTTAGCAAGACATATAGCACTAGTATTATCACATAAAAGTGGAATGCATCCCAGATTTATCTGATAATCAGCCAGTTGGTGCTTAATCCAAAGTACTTGGGCTGCACAATTACATACTGCAACATACTCAGCTTCAGCTGTGGATAATGCTACAGTGTGTTGCTTCTTAGATGCCCAAGACACTAGACATCCACCAAGGAATTGACAGTAGCCACTAGTGCTTTTTCTATCTACTCGACACCCAGCATAGTCTGCATCAGTGTAGGCTAGAAGCTCTAACTCACACTTAGCAGGATACCAGAGACCTAGTTCTTGGGTGCCTAGTAAATACCTAAAAATCTTTTTCACAGCTTTAAAGTGATTTTCTTTAGGACTGGCCTGAAATCTAGAGCATAAACATACAGCAAATTGTATATCAGGCCTAGATGCTGTAAGATAGAGAAGAGATCCGATCATACCTCTGTATAGCCTTTGGTCCACATGTTTACCTTTAGAATCTTCATCCAAACTGGTTGATGTACCCATTGGAGTAGCTATTTCCTTGAGGTTGTCCATTTTGTACTTCTTCAACAAGTTCTTTACATACTTGGACTGAGAGATGAAGTTGCCATCTTCTGTTTGTGTAACCTGCAGTCCAAGAAATAGTTTGAGCTCACCCATTGAGCTCATTTCAAATTCATCAGTCATTATTTGAGAGAATTCCTCACACAATTTGGGGTTAGTTGACCCAAACACAATGTCATCCACATAAATCTGAATGATAAGAATATCTGGATGGCTTACCTTGGTAAACAATGTTTGATCAACTATACCTCTTTTGAAGTTCTTGTCGGTGAGAAATTTGCTCAACCTGTCATACCAAGCTCTAGTTGCTTGCTTTAAACCATAGAGAGCTTTATTGAGCTTGTACACATGATTAGGGAAATCTAAACATTCAAACCCAGGAGGCTGTCTCACATAGACATCCTCATTAATTTCCCCATTTAGAAAAGCAGATTTCACATCCATCTGCTAAAGATTTATTCCTAGGGAACATGCATAAGCCAATAAAATTCTTATTGCTTCTAACCTAGCTACAGGGGCAAAAGACTCTTCAAAGTCTATTCCAAATTTCTGATTGTACCCCTGAGCTACAAGTCTGGCTTTATTTTTAATAACATTCCCCGCTTCATCAGTTTTATTTCTAAATACCCATTTAGTCCCTATGACTGTTTCATGATCAGGAGGTGGAACCAAATGCCACACCTTATTCCTATCAAACTCATTGAGCTCCTCATGCATGGCATTAATCCAATGCACATCTTGGAGAGCACAGTCAATGGACTTGGGTTCTATGTTTGATACAAAAGCATAAGCATTCAGTTCATGTTGAATTCTTAAGTGGCCTCTAGTCCTAGGGGGGTCATGCAGATTTCCAATAACATTATCTACAGGATGATCCTTGAGATATCTAATATTTGCAATTGGACTATCATGAACTTGATTTACCTCCCCCTGAACTGTAGGCTCCTCTTCATTAAGCTCCTTATGTTCTTCTTCATCCTCGGATTTGTCTGCAGGATCTCCTTCCTTCAGAATTTCACCATTATTTTCATTCCTACATTGACCAACATTAGAATTTGCCAAAGATTCATCAAAAACTATGTGTGGAGATTCTTCAACAGTTTTAGAGTTCAGATTGTACACTCTGTATGCTCGGGTGTTTTCAGAATAGCCAAGAAAAATTCATGGTTCTCCTTTAGGTTCAAATTTATCAAGGTCCTTTTTATCATTTATGTGAATGAAACATTTACAACCAAAAACCTTGAAGTGAGCAATAGAAGGTTTCTTACCTTTTAATATCTCATATGGTGTTTGCCAGGTAGAAGGTCTTACCATGGCTCTGTTAATTACATAACAGGCAGTGTTTGTAGACACGCCATTCTTGACGTCTCATGAGAAAGTCTCATATTACTATACGACGCCCCGCGATGGCCTACGCATTTCGAATCGCTCGAGTGCTTCCTTTTCCTGAGTCTTCTTCCGCCTTTTTCGGCATCCGGAATCATCTCGTCACGGCATTCGGACGGCATCAACACCAGTCAGACGCATCAAGAGGTTCCGGGACCAAGAAGGGTGTCTGCCGGGCGCCCGCCGACGCCTGATTTAAAGACCCGGGTGGGTCTTAATGGGGGCGTCCAGGCCCCTGGACGCCCCCATCTTTTTAATTTATTTTAATATTTTCTCAGGGCCCTAAAAATAAATAAAAAATATATATATTAATGGAGGCGTCCAGGCCCCTGGACGCCTCCATTAAAATAAAAATAAAATATGATTAAAATGCCACTTGGCATTAAAAACAAAAAAAATCAATATATATTATTGGAGGCGTCCATGCCCCTGGACGCCTCCATAAAAATAAATTATAAAAAAAATCAAAAATCCAGCCCTGGCATAAAAGACAAAAAATAATAAAAATAATATATATTTGGAGGCGTCCAGGACCCTGGACGCCTCCATAAATTCCCTCACGGGCGCCGCCCACCGAACGACGGCTTGTCGTGTGTGAAAAAAGCCAAATTTAGAGACGTCCAGCTGGCTGGACGCGCCCATTTCTGAATCACGAGACGTCGCTCACAAAACCACGCGTTGTGCCAAACCGCGTGCGGCCGTCGTCGGTTTTCGGTGGACCTGTTAGAGGCGTCCGGGACCCTGGACGCCCCCATAAAAGTATTCTAAAAAAATCAATAAAAATAGAATAAAATATTATTTCGGCCCTGATGGAGGTGTCTAGGGTCCTGGACGCCTCCACCCTCCGGAGCCCTATAAATAGAGGCCCACACCCTCAGTTCTGGAGGAGCTAAGCAGTGATCCGATAGGCTGCCGGAGCCCAGAGGCTACGGAGTCATTTTTCTAACCCGTGGGGTCTTTTGTAGGTGGAGGTTCTGCCGGCTTCTCGGGTGCCCACGCTCGCGAGAGGAAGGTCGTCTTCATCCACCGCGCTTCCCCGTCGTCCCCACGCTGCCGGAGCTCCGCCGGATTTCACCCTCGGCTCATCCAATAAGCCTTTTCTTCCCCTTTTTCTCCATAGTTCTTTACATTCATCATATTGCATCCTCTATCCCCCTTCACAAGGGCGCCTCTTCTCTTATACTTCTTGCATCCATCATCTCATTTTCCTCCTACTCGAGTCCGAGAGGGGTTTAAAAGATAACACCAACCAGGTGTGTGTCTTGCCATCATTTCGTTATTTTTACCGCGAGGATTTGAATACTACACCTCCATCTTTCTAATCCACTTGTCATTTATTTGTCGTTGTTTTGCAAGGGTACCCGAGGAAAGCCCTCTCCGTCGGCCGGCCGGAAGGAGAGGAAGAAGCAACCCGCCATGTCCCGCTCTTGAGGTAGGCGCGATCACTTTCTTATTTTGGGGTCTTTCGGCCCCTGGCGATCACATCTTTTCATCGAGGCCGCGGCGAGTCACTTCCCCAATGGCCGTTTAAATTTCCGTTTCCTATATTCTCTTTATATTTTGTTAAATTCTGCTTATATCATCGAGGCCGCGGCGAGTCACTTCCCCAATGGCCGTTTAAATTTTCGTTCCTATATTCTTTCTATATTATATTATATTTTGCTCATATCATCGAGGCCGCGGCGAGTCACTTCCCCAATGGCCGTTTAAATTTCCGTTCTTATATTCTCTCTATAATCTGTTATATTCTGCTCATATCATCGAGGCCGCGGCGAGTCACTTCCCCAATGGCCGTTTAAATCTCTGTTCTTATATTCTCTTTTATATTCTGCTATATTCTGCTCATATTCTCGAGGCCGCGGTGAGTCACTTCCCCAATGGCCGTTTCAATTCTTGTTATTTAATTTCTGCACCATTCCCGTCCCCCCGAGGCCGCGGCGAGTCACTTCCCGCTATGGCCGTTTGAACCCCATATCTTGCTATATTATACTTGTCCCGCTCGCCCCACCGGAGCAATCTCCCGTGGTGGCCCCTTCTCTCTTCTCTATCATTTCTGTGTTGCAGCAAAACAACAAAACAAACAAAAAAGAGGAGCCCGCGCGCTCTCCGCATCCTCTTCCCCGCACCATCGAACTCCGAACCGCGTGACGTCGCTCACAGATTGGCGATCACGGTGGGACATCTACTGCTTCCTCTCGGCTACCCTTGCAAGTTCGGCACCACCCGTGCCTCTCCACCTTGGCGCCCACGCGCGCCCCCGTTGTGCTCACGGCAGCACCGTCAGTTCTGATTGGTTCTTTGTTTATTACATGTTTGTTATTTCTGTTGTTTTCCCACTCCATATATCTGTCAGCATTCCATTGCATACATCCATTCCTCTTTTCTATCCTTTTTTTCATTTTTTTTGAGGATCACCCTTTCCCGGTGAAGGAAGGACTCTCCGTTTGGGAATTCCTCTCAACGGACTAGAATCTCCTACACTGGGACCTCCGTAAGTCCCCGACATCGAAGAATCTCCTCTTCGTTCACTGGGCTGGTTGTACCATTGAAGTTCCCCGAAGTTAGTCATTTCATTCGTGGTGAGACGAGAGACCCTAGCTGACACGGCGGTGAAACAAAAATAAACTAGGGTCCCTATCTTGTGTGAACTTCGGATCTCGCTAAAAACACACAAAAAAATCATCAAAATCAAAACAAAAAAAAAGGGCGTAAAGGCATCCACTTGTTTGATAATCTCTGCTACCTACTTGCTAGTGTATGTTTTTGCGTTCTGGGAGAACTGTGAGCATGTCTCACGAGTCTTCTGAGGAGAACCACCCTAGCCGTGGTTTGACAGCCGACCCGCGAGTCTATGCTATGGACTCGGGTCCTTCTCATGACCCCTCGCATGAGGTGCAGGTTATTGCCGGGGACACGTCCCCGCCACAGGATATCACTTCCTTACTGGGCGTCCTCGCCAACACGGAGCTTACCTCTGAACAGCTCCGGGCCTTCCAGGCCATTCTAAAGGGGAAATCTGTTTCCCCCACGCCCCAGGAGTCAACTCCGGCTATCGCACCTCTCCACGAGTCCGTGCAGGCCATTCCATCTCCTTCATTGGCGCAAGCCATCCAGTCTCCCTCGCTTCAAGGACAAGCGAGCCAACAACCTCCCTCATTCCAATTCCCGTCACAATCTCAAACTCCCGGTGTTCCTCACACACCGTTTCAGCCAGGGCCAACTGTCGGTGGTCCGACAGTTCCCTCTCATTCCGGGTTTCCCCCTCAAGTCTCCGGGAGACAGTTTCTCCCCCAATGGCAAGTGCCACCTTCACCCCCAGAGGAGCTCGCCCAATCGCTCCTCAATAGGTTCAATCGCATGGACGAGCAGTTTCAAAATCTGAGAAGAATGGTGGACGTGAAAGCCACCCCGGAGGTTGCTTTGCCAATCCTCCCCGTCATTCATCTCCTCCCTCCGAAATGCCCACGTACCGCAGATACAATGGTACCGGCAACCCCTTCATTCACCTCAAGGACTTCATGTATGAGTCCTCCTATTGGCAAAACGATCAGAGGTCCCTGGCATACCTCTTTCGGAGATCATTGGATGGTCCCGCGCTTGAGTGGTTCTATTCTCTGGAGCCCCGCGAGGCCGAGAATTTTGAAATAGTGCAGAGAAGGTTCTTGCAGAAATATAGGGATAGGGTCGGTCCCTCACTCTCCATTACCGACCTAGTGGCCGAAAAGATGAAACCCGACGAGGATTTTGTCCGATATGCTGATAGATGGAGGTCTCTGGCGGAAAGAATAAGGGATACCCTCTCCGAGCCCGAACAAGTGAAAATGATTGTGTCTAATGCAACCCCGCAGTTCAGACACGTCCTCGCCATGAATAAACTTACTACAATGGAGGAACTCTATGAAAGGGCCCGATACATCCAAACCCAGCTAAAAGACTCCCCCATCATGAACATGTTTGAGTCGCCGAAGCCCAAAGTGGTCAGAAAGACAGGCGCTGGTGTCCCGGGCGGAGCCACAGAAGGGGTCGTGACAAATGAGCAAGTCAGTGCGGTCAACAATGCCAACTATGCAGTCAACCCAAGGCCTCAACAAATGCCCCGACTACCCCTCAATCAGGTCCTTTCCCTCTCCGTCCTCCACCCCAAAATAATCCACCCCAGGATAATATGCCTCCATTACGCCAACCCCAGCAACAACAACCACAACCTCAGCAACAACAACCACCGCTTCAGTACAACCAAGTTCCACCCCCGGGGAACTATGGTCCCCAACAGCAACAAAGGAGGCCGCTCGGTCCTAAGAGAGCCTACTATCCACCATTGCCAGAAACCTTAGCAGATATTTTTAATGCCCTCATGGCATCAAACCAACTCGCCCTACCCAGAGAAAGGCCCGCCTGGCCCCCCAATGTTGATACCTCCAAATACTGCGTCTACCACAGGCAGCCGGGACACACAGTGGATTACTGCTTCCATTTCAAAGATTACATCCATGATATGAATGATGAACATCAAATAGATTGGGATGAGATGAGACGGTACGTCGCGGCTCTCAAGGCTAGGAGACCTCCTCAGAGGCCACAGCAGCAGTTACAACAGCAGCAGCAGCAGCAACCACAACAACAACAGCAGCCTCAGCAGGCCCCACAACAACAGCCCGACATGGGCATAATCCAGAATCCACTACCGGAGCACCAACAGCCCAATCATCAGGTTAACCCCATCTCCTCCTTCCCGGAAGTCGGGAGAGAGCAGGTGTGGCACCAGGAAAGTACCTCCATTCTTTATACCTCCAACCCTATCGTCATGCAACCCCCTCACCTTGCCCGGGTAGCACCTCTCTCTCATCAACCCGCATCGGTATCGCCTTCACCATTTCCACTACCATTACGCCCTCTCATCCGCACCCCGACCTCCTATCAACCGACACTTTCTACTACGCCTTCACACCCTCTCACCTTCTCCCACTCCCCCACTTTACCATCCACCTCTACCACATTTACCCCTACGCCTTCTAAACCCCTTATCATCCGTCCACCATACATAACCCCGTCTTTCTCCACCACATCACCACTAATGCCTTCAAAACCACTCATCACCCACCATCCGCCTCAAAACCTTTACCCGTTTCAAACCTTACCTCCACCTCCACCTTCCAAACCCCTTATCCTTCATAATCCGCGCGATATCCCCTCTACCTCCGCCATGCCTCCACCTAACAAACCCCTCATCAGAATCCCTGCTCCCGTCATCACCCCTGCTTCATCAACCATTCCTCCACTACTACCCCTCAAACCCCTGTTAAAACCCACTGCTACCCCCACAGAGGTACAAAAGCCGCAGGCAATGGTGCTCCGGAGTGGAAGGATTTTCCACAGGGTTTTCCCCCACAACAGTCAGAATCCCGAGCAATCTCAGCCAGAGAAGGATGATGCAGAACAACCAGAAAGAGCTATCCCTGGAACACAGTATGATCTACTGAAACACTTGGACAAGACGCCTGCCCGGATCTCCATCCTAGAGCTACTTCAAAGATCCACATCCCACCAGGCGGCCTTGATGGAATATCTTCAAAAGGTCATGGTTAATGAAGACCTCCCCGTGGAGAAGATTTCGACCGTCCTAACCCCAACAGACACACAACCAGCCATCATGTTTCACAACTACGAGCTCGCTCCCAAGGAATCTCGGAAATATGCATTGTGCATTTCAATAAAAATTAATGGGGTATCCATAAACCCGTGTCTTGTGGACACGGGTGCATCCATAAATGTGATCTCCATGAGCACTCTTCAGTTGTGTGGGGTTGGCGAGGAACAAATAAGACCTTCCTCGATCACGGTCACGGCTTATGACAATAGCAAAAGGCCGCCGCAGGGGATGATTATTCTGAAGGCAGAACTAGGCCCCATGGCAATCCCACGGAATTCCATGTCCTCGACATGGACCCCACATTTAAGGCTATACTGGGTCGCCCTTACATCGAAGCCATGGACGCTGTGCCATCCACCAACCATCAGTGCCTGAAGTTTCCTTACAATGGGAGAATTATTAAAGTGGTCAGTACACCTGTCCTTCACACAGTGGATGCTATCAACACCTCTCTGCCTTCTGTTTGGCCGTCTCATCGGCCCATATTGTCACTGCTGGACGTACGTGATCCATCTCATGTTCCACTAGCACCAAAGGAGCCGGTCAGGGCAACCGCAACATCCTGTCTCCCTTTTCACTCCAAAGGTTGGGAGATTATGAGGAACATCGGCTATCAACAGGGAAAAGGTCTGGGCGCACAGTTACAGGGTATGCTCAAGCCGCCAAAAGAAATTAGGCCGAACCGTAGGTTTGGCCTAGGCTTCAAAGGACCGTTCAAGGCAGATTGGAAGCCCCTCACGTGGACTCTATCAAACCACTTCAACAGAGGGCCCGTTGTTCAGATGGGAGATCACCCACGAGAAGCATATGGAGGATCACATGCTGTATATTTGGCTGAAAAATGTCCGAGGATCACCAAAAGAGGCAAGATCAAAGATCCGGAATGCGAGTGGGACAAATGGTTCGACATATGGGACATTTCGTTGCACTGGAAAGGATGTTCTCATCTCCACAGCTTGAAGGACCACCATTGATCTCCGAAATACCAGAGAATATTACCACTCTTGCCAAGGTTCCAAACTATCCTCGTCCTCGCCAGAAGGACTCTGTCATCGACGGATCTTCATCCGTCCTCAACATTGCCGTCGACGGCTCATTAGCCGCCATCCTCTCCATCCACTCGTCTCAGCCTTTGCTGATATCTTCTTCCTGGGCCAGACAATTGTCTGATGATCTTCCCAGGTCCCCTTCTTTGCTTACATACCTACGCGGGCTTTTCAACCCGCGCCAGGTCTTCAACCATGATCTGCTCTACGAGCCCCACAATCCTCTAGCCATAACCACTTTCCTCTCTCCTCCAATCTCTTTTCACTGCTTTGTCATTAAAAATGAAAACGAAAAAAAAACGTCAATTTTCAAACTCTCCAACAACACATCTTCGTTGAGGAAACCTCCTACATCTCCCACGGGTGCGTACCGCCTTGCGGACCACCCGTCCAAGGTCCGATGAGCGACCTTTTCTACCCCTCCTCTGAGGGGTCTTCTCCTGTACATTCTACACCATCCTCCTCATCTTCCTCTTCGTCTGTAAATATTGTCAGTCAATCTAGGAATGATAGGCCAAGGGTAGTACCTAGGAAGAAATCCAAGGGTAGGCAGATCCCTCGTCGATTCCTTCTGGATTTGGCCGCCAGGTGTCAGGCCCTTCTTGCCATCCCCCAGTTGTTAGAAAATCCCATCCAGCTACCCGAAATAGAATGCGAGGGCGACTGTGCATCTGATGAAGGGTATGGAGTCTACGAGATCACGAATGAAGAATGCCCCACTGAAGATGAGGGTGAAGAATATGAGGATGCGGCGGGCGCATACGCTAGCGGAATGAGGAGATTCGACGAGCCGTCAACCGCCGTAGAAGAATCCACCAAAGAAGTCAACTTGGGGACTGAGGAAGACCCTAGGATCATCCTCATAAGTGACAACCTACCACCCTCTGAAGAAGAGGCATTAATTGAGGTCCTCAAGGAATATAAGGACACGTTTGCATGGAGCTACGAGGATATGCCGGGTTTGGATTCAACCTTGGTCGAACACCGTTTAACCCTAAAACCAGGGTCCATCTCGGTAAAACAAAGGTTAAGGCGTTTCCACCCTCAGATGGCTTTGAAAATGAAAGAAGAGGTCGATAAGCTCCACAAAGCCAGGTTCATTAGAGTCGTTCTTTATCCTCAATGGGTGGCGAACATTGTCCCGGTCATGAAGAAAGATGGGAAAGTCAGGATTTGCATCGACTTCCGGGACCTTAACCGCGCGTGTCCAAAGGATGATTTTCCCTTACCTCACATTGATGTGTTGATTGATAACACGGCAGGTTTTGAAACCCTCTCTTTCATGGATGGATTTTCAGGATACAATCAAATTCGTTTGGCAGAAGAGGATCAGGAAAAGACGTCATTCACTACCCCTTGGGGAACATATTGTTACGTGGTCATGCCGTTTCGGATTAAAGAATGCTGGAGCTACTTACCAAAGAGCGATGATGGCCATATTTCATGACATGATGCACATATATCTGGAAGTGTATGTGGATGACTTATTGGTGAAATCAAGGACCAGGATGGAACATCCAGAAGTTTTGGCTAAGGTCTTGCAAAGGTCAAGAGAGTTCCAATTGAAAATGAACCCGAAAAAGTGTGTGTTTGGTGTGTCGTCGGGTAAATTGCTGGGGTTCATTGTGAGTAAAAGAGGGATCGAGATTGATCCCGACAAAGCTAAGGCTATCAGGGATATGCCGCCTCCCAAGAATTTGAGGGAAGTCCGAGGTTTAATCGGCAGGCTGCAGTTTATTCGTCGGTTTGTGTCTCAACATTCACAAAGGTGTAGACCTCTCTACGAGTTGACCAAGCCAGGAGTAGAATTCCACTGGAATTCTAAATGTCAGAAAGCTTTTGAAGGGTTGAAGGAATATCTGGCTAGTCCACCCGTTCTCATTCCACCTAAACCAGAAAAACCTCTGATCCTTTACATCTCAGTCTTGGATGACTCCGTGGGAGCCGTCCTCGCACAAGCTGATGAAGAAGGCAAGGAACGGGCAACCTATTACTTGTCCAAACTTCTCAATCCCTGTGAGCAGAAGTACACCGGCATGGAGAAAACCTGTGCTGCCCTCGTTTGGGTAGTGCAGAAATTGAAGCACTACTTCTTGGCTCACGAAGTCCACTTGATTGCTCGAATGAATCCTATCAAATTCCTTCTGGAGAAAGCCGTCCTTACGGATAGGCTAGCACGCTGGCAAAGTTTTCTCTCTCAGTTCGACATCACCTACATCCAGCAAAAGGCGATTAAAGGTTATGCCATAGCCGAGCATCTCGCTCACCATCCTCTTCCCAAGTTCGATCCCGTCCAATCAGAGTTTCCAGATGAGGAACTAATGTCCATCAACCAATCAGATGAGCCAATGTGGACGCTATATTTTGATGGAGCTCTGAATTCTCAAGGGAGAGGAATCGGCATCGCCCTCCTGTCGCCGGAAGGCCTCACATTCCCATTGGCATACCAGCTCAAATTTCCAGTCACCAACAATATAGCCGAATATGAAGCTCTTCTAGCTGGCCTAGGACTCGCTCATTCTTTTCGTATCACTGAGTTGCGAGTCGTAGGTGATAGTCAACTCATCCTTCGCCAGGTACTCACTAAGTATCGCACTCGCGATCCCAAACTCAAGCCATACCAAGAACTCACTGCTGCCTTTGCCAAACTGTTCACAAAACTGATCTTTGTTCATATCCCTCGTCATCAGAATATTCTCGCCGATGCCCTCGCCTCATTGGCATCATCCATAAGGTTCCCTCTAGGAAGATGGTTTAAGTCCATTTCCATCTACAAACTTCACGCCCCTGCAGTCGATGATGCTTCCTACGTAAACATCAAAGACAGGATAGCAAGGAAGATCCTGCAGGAAGATATCCTTGAGAAGAGGGAGCTCATGTTGGCAGAGGCCGAAGAAGAACTGGCTGATGAAGAGAAACCATGGTTCTATGAAATTGTCAAATATTGCCAAGATCAGTCTTATCCTGAAGGGGCCACCACAGAGGACAAGAAAGCCATAAGAAGGGTGGCTCAGAAATACACATTGATTGGAGGTCTACTCTATAGGAGGAGCCTTACTGGTATTCTGTTAAGATGTCTTGGTGACGATGAGGTTTGGAAATGTGTAGAAGAGACGCACTCGGGTGTGTGCGGTGGCCACGTGAATAGTCAGATGCTCGCCAAGAAGATCATTCGTCAAGGCTTTTATTGGCCCACTATGGAAGAGGATTGTGCTGTCTACGTCCGTAGGTGTGTCAAGTGTCAACTTCACGCCGATAAAATCCATTCACCATCTTCCTCACTTCATCCAATATCCTCCCCATGGCCTTTCTCCATGTGGGCATTCGACATCATTGGTCCCTTAGGTGATCCCAATTCCCTCACCAAGCAGAAATCTTTCATCCTTACTGCGACGGAATACTTCACCAAATGGGCCGAAGCCGAAGCTTACGCGGAAATCAAGGCGTCAACAGTCTGCAAGTTCATCATGAAGAACATTCTCGCCAGATTCGGCGTCCCAAGCACGATCGTCACCGACAATGGGCCACAATTCATTTCTCAGGACCTACAGGACCTCTGCAAAAGGTACGCAATTGCATTGCATCATTCATCGCCTTATTACCCACAAGGTAACGGCCAAGCGGAGGCCACCAATAAAACATTGCTCAAAATCATCAAAAAAACCTGCGAGTCTAGTAAGTTTTCAGACTGGCCAGAAAAGCTTATCGAAGCCCTATGGGCCTATCGCACTTCAATCCGTACCCCCACCGGGCAGACTCCATTTGCCCTCACTTATGGTATGGAAGCGGTAGTCCCGTACGAGACTCTGATCCCTTCTCTCAGGGTACAATTGGATGAGGAATTTCCCCTCGACGATCGTCGTAATTCACTCCTCGCCCAGTTGGAACTCTTGGATGAGAAGCGGCTGGCCGCCGCCGAACACGCGCGTGTGTATCAAAATAGACTCGCTCGCTTTTACCAAAAGAAAGTCGTTGAGAGAAAATTCAAAGTCGGTGAGATGGTCGTAAAAAGAATTTTTGTCAAACCTGGAGGGCCGCGTTCTAAGCTCCAACCCAATTGGGAAGGACCATTTGTAATTCAAGCCGTGTACCCTGGCAACGCCTACAAGCTAATCAACGCCGAAGGGACCGAGTTATCCCACCCTTGGAATGGGCTTTATCTTAAGAAATACTACCCTTAGCACAAAACAAAAAAAAATGAATGATGAAAAGATAAAAAAACATCAAAAACAAGGAAATATTGAAAACCACTAAAAATATGGAAAATTCAAAATGCCGATGCCTGGCAGGCACCATGTAGTTAAGTCCCTGCATCTAACCTTCATGTTAGGATAGGGCCCATTAAGGCTTGGTAGGCACCGGGTCTTGGTTTGCCAGAACCGTGGAGATCCCTGTCCGGCCACGTCGGCCTATGCTCGCTCGAAGGAAGCTAACATGTGCTCACTTATGTATTTTATTCAAAAAAATCGGTAGCATCACCTACGGTAGGGCCACACCTAGAAGATCTCCGGAAGCTGTAATCTTTATTCTTTTCTCTTCGACCAAATGAGACAGTCGGCGCCCTTAAAACGCTGAGCATGAGAAACCGAAACTCAAACCCCAAAGGCAAGAGTAGGACCCATTTCCTCGAGCATCGATCAGAGCACGAGAAGAGGGCAGTGTCCCCGCAGGCATACGAAGAGGGAGCCCACCAACGTCACGACTATATCTCCCTCACAGAAAGAAATACAAAATCAAAATCAAGAGAAAAGCCTGGTCGTGACCGTGCCTGGTACGATAAACGGAACCCCTCAAAGCAAAAGTCTGAATCCACAAAGGGGGGCCGTGGAATGTAAATGCTCGAGATTTGGTCCGAAGTTGTCCGAAAGGAAAGAGTTAATGGGCCCTTATTCGCTCGCCGGGTTAACGGCTTTGCCGATCCTCTCAGGAGGTTTATCCCCTACGCTCTTCCTTCTCCCTCTAAAGATGAAGGTTCGATGGAGTTTCTGAAAGGTGAAAACTGCCCAGGGTCTGCGACCTTATTTTAATATACACATTTTGGTTGCCTACTTTGAAAAGCAAAAGCTATCGCTGCGAAGGAGTCTCTGTGTTTCTGGCTGGTCAAGACCCCTGTTTACCACCTTGATGTCTTCTTGTTTAACCTCGGGCTTAGGCCAATGCAAGCGCGTCACCTATGGGTGCGACGGCGTCTGATTCCGGGTCAGCGTCGCGTGGTTGGTCGTTAGGGTTCCAGGGTGTTCCATCTTTTACCATCTAGAGTTGTGAGGAAACAGACCCGGGTCGGGCAAATCATCTACCTCAAACACCTTTTGGGTGAATCCCTGTGGTCGGAAGCAACTGGGAGCCTAAGCATGGCATGACGGTATTGTCATCAGGGTAAGTCTTAGCCGGCGGGATCGTCATTCGAGGGGTCTAGAGGCCCAAATCAACCTAGATGTGCACTTAAGATACCCGGGAGGTTAGTAAGAAACCCCTGTCTCACGTAGGTTAGGTGCCATTTGGGTGCTTGCCGGGCGTTAGCAATAAAAAAATTGAAATGATAAAAGCACAAAAAAATGGAAAAGAGAAATGTACATATTTGCAAACAAAAAAAATCTTTTTATGTTGAAACAAAAAAAAAATATCAAATATAAAAAAAAGAAAACAAATCAATTTTGCATGATTACATTTGCGTGCAGCATCTCACCTTTTAATGTCGCTTGCATTCGTGTGCTTGCCTGTCGCATTTATCATCACCGCATCTTCCCCTTGCCTTCGTTAAATAAAGGCTTGGCCCCTTGACCAGTTATCAAGGACAGTCACAGTGACCATTTGCTTATTGAGCAAGGGGCCAAGTCAGAACAGAAATTCTGATTTGTTTGTTTCAGTGATATGTGCAGGGATTCAGGTAACTGAAGCAAAGGTGAAAAAACAAACAAACCAAACTTTTGTGTTTTATTCCAAAAAAAAAAACCAAAAAAATTTACATCAAGTTCCGCCCTCTCTCTCTGCATTACTCGTCCCACTACTCTCCGGGCAAAACACTCTCAAAGGTGCTACCCAACTACGAAAAGCAGTACTCCTGCCGCTCTGTACTCCTCTTCCTATTCCCACATCCCGGCGTTGATCCACGAAAGCAGCAGAGAAGCTACCAACACGAAAGCCACGCTCTCGTGCTTTTCGGTAGCGCTCCTCACCATCTCTCAGCCACTGTTCAGCAAGACCAAGGCCGATTCGGAGTTCGAATAGTTGAGCCTCCATGGCCCTTCGCTCCTCCCTTTCAGCCAAACTGTTGGCTCTTTCTCTCTCTGCGTTTCTTTCCCTCTCTGCCCGTTCTCTCTCACGGTCTTCCCTCTCCAACTGGAGAGTGATCCTCAGTTCCATAGCATCCCTGGATGAGTCGTCATCAGGATGACGCCGCAATTCCCTCTCCAGTTCTGCTATCCTAGCCTCCTTCTGCGCAGCTTGGGCAAGCGCTTCTTCCGTCTCCTTTTCCTGCCGAGTGTACCATCTCAGATACGCGATAAGGCGTAAACAAAGAGAAATCAACGCTGAAACTTTTACCTGTATACGGAGCATCCCTTCTGCCTCCGCAGCACGCTGCGTGGCGTGAGCAAGTTGCTCATGAAGCGAGTCAAGTTCTGAGGTGGGAATCCACAAGCTGGAAGAGGCACCACCTACTCCCATCGCTGGGGAGGCCGCACCAATCTGGGCATGCTACGACCATGTGAATTAGCAGCCAACATCTGGGATCTGGGGATTTAATTAGGAATGTACTATACACCTACCAAGGCGCTCGTAGCTCCGCGGGCATCACCCAACTGTTGTTCCATCTCTGCCAAGCGAGTTCGTAAATTCGCTATCATGGTATCCCGGACATCCTGCAGCCTTACAAGTCAGCATTTTTACCAGAAAAACTAAGAAAAGGAGAAAGAAGAGAAGAGAAAAAGGGGAAACCTACCTCCACAAGTCCCCGGGGTTGGAACCGTTCTGCGTACTTTGTCCTATATAGACGCAAGTAGTCCTCGCTGTCCCGCGCCTGTGATTCTACAATCGTGTCACCCCGTTGCCAGTCCTCATACTGTTCGGGGAATCGCACGCGCCAGTCAATGCAAGTCGCCGGTCCTCGCGTCTTTCTCCCGACACGAGGTGGCGCAGCTGAATCCACCCATTCTTGAGCCAGTCCTAAAGTCCTCATAACTAATCGTAGCCGAAGTGGCTCGATTTCATTCAGGCAGTGCATCCATAGTTCCCGTCCGAACCGGGCACGACTTGCTAGAACCCACGGCTGGTTGGCATCGACCATGTCTGAGTAGGGTCTCCAGTTTACCATCGCCGTAGGGAACTCCTGTAGCTCCCGCCTTAACACCATCAGTTGGTAGGTTAGGGGTGCCGCACTCATGACGGGTTCCCACCGCCTGGCTAGCGGCACCATCACGGGTCGCCAATGTCGAGCTCTCCCCATAGGGAGGTAATAATAGCTCCATAACTGCTCGGCGCAGGTCATCAGCACCTTGCGAAAACAACAAAAAAAATACAAAACAAGCAAAACCAAAAAAAATACCTGGATGAATGGTGTGAAACCACTCACAGTCATCTCACGATCCGTTTCTTGGAATAGGCCTGCAAACAAGTGTGCCAGCATGGCGGCTCCCCAGGCATAATACCCTACTCTTTCAAGGTCTGACAGCAGCTCTAGGAAGCAACATTGGATACCATCCCCTTTCGAGCTCAGTACCAATCTCCCCAAAAGGAAGAGGAGAAATCTCCTCAAATCTATGTTACATCTTTCCCAGCTGCCGAAATCTGTACAGTACACGGCACGGCATCCTATTTCCATCCTTTCCATGAACTCTTCTGAGGATTCGTCGTCCCGCCGACGAGTGTCGATGAGCCCTAATGCATCCATGAGGGACGCCCTAGCTACCGACCTGTTCTTCCGACCATCTAGGTCCAAACCCAGTAACTTCTGGGCACCTTCTCTGTAGTCCGCGTAAGTGACTCCGGTCACTGCCTCGCCTTCTACCTTCAGGCTTGTGATCCGGACCACATCCTCCAAGCTGGGCACCATGTGCCCCCAGGGCATCAGGAATGCCCGGCTCACTGGGTCACATCTCTCACACAAGGCTTGGATCAGGACTAGGTCAAGTTGGATCGGCTCGATCCGAAGGAAGGTACCAAATCCCATCACGTCTAGCCTCGCCTTCTGAAAATCTGGGAGGCCCCTGTACGCTGCTACTACCAACTCCCATAAGATTTGTGATTTCATCACAACCTACACATACAAGGAATGGGGGTGAGGTTTGGTCAGAAGAAAGGAAGAAAAAATGAGAAAAGGGCAAGAAAACTTGGCTTACGAGTTGTGATTGGGCCCTTTCGCTGAAGTGCCCTTCAAAGTCTGAAAGCCTCCTGGAACTACTACCACTGGACCTGCTTCTCTTCGAGGAATGGGAAGATTCGCCCTCCATCCAACTCTCAGAATTTTGAACTCCTCCTCTCCCGTGAGAACTTGTGCTCCTCGAGTTATTCCTCGATATACCTGGGAAGATAAAAGGGACAAGAATTTATAGAAATGGAAGGAGTGCGGGCCAAGATTGCCTCCATCACCTGTCGATGATAGCCCTCGCAATAAGACACCGACCAAGCGGCCCCATGTGTCGCTTCACCGCTCGCACAGGGTGATTGACTGGACGAAGAATAGGACGAATAGCCCCTATGTTGTCTAGGGATACCCTATCATGTTTTGGAGGACGCCCGCAAAATTTGGCACAACATCCGGGAAAAGGAACTAGGGCCGTCAGTATTGACTTCGACGGCAGATTCCCGTGGAAAATGGTCACAACAAGACGTGATTCTCCGCTCGAGGCAGAGTCTCGACAGATCCGTCACATGGGAACAGTGCAAAGGAGAAGAAGTGTAGGGAAGAAGGAACGCACAAGAGGACAAACAAGCATCAGAAAATCAAATCACTCTATTCATAATTCTACATAAGCTGTCAAAAACATCATAAACATAAAGAGGTGACGGGTCCACTAGCCCGCCAATCCTCACCATCACTCATCTCTCCGGGCACTCTCCTCCTCTCCCCCGAGGTGAGGGTCCCTCAGAAGCCTCCGGGATCCCCGTACAGTAGCACCTGCCTCGCCTCTGGGCGCCTGCTCCGCAGCAGTGACTCGCTGCTCCTCCCCTGGCGTGGCGAAGAAGCCACTGGCGGCAAAGCGACCGGACTGGCAGAGTCGCTCCCCGAACTCTCGCGCTCTCTCGTAGCGCGTCTCCATCCCTCCTAGCCTCTGTACGACGGCCTGAAGGCCCAGCTGGAGCTCCCTCACTTGGGCCTCCAAGGCCCTCCTCTCGGTCAGATCCCGCTGTCGCTCGGACCTTCTCTCGGCTTTCTCTCTCTCTGCCTCTCTCCTCATCATCTGCAGAAGAACCCTTAACTCCAGGATGTCTGGAGAAGGTCTCTCCTCACCACGATGCCGCAGCTCCGCTACAGTCGCCACCCAGGCGTCACGCTCCTCTTCCGCCCGGGTCGCACGGGCCACCGCACCGGCAAGTTGCTCCCGGAGGGAAGCAATCTCGAGAAAAGGGGCCGAGGAACTGGAAGATGTGCCACCAATCATCCCCGCCGTCACTGTCTGCTGGGCACGCTGGAACAAAATAAACAACGGCCGTCAGTGAAACTCCAAAACCTGAAGTTAAAAGGGCGGCACGTAACTTACCAGGAGCGACAGCTCATGTTGAGCGACGGCCAGTTGCCGCCTAGTCTCTGACAGCTGGGCGCGCGAGCCGCCGATGCCACGCGTGTCCCCAGCTTGGGGAAGCCCCGCGTAACTCTCTCTCTGCCGCCGCAGGAAGTCGGCACTGTCCTGCACCAGTACACCCCCTTGCTGTCCAGGGAGACGTACGGGCCAGTCCTCGAGCCTCGCCTTGCCGCGACTCTCCTTCCTGACGCGGCTCGGCTCGTCCGCACTCGCCCACTCATCGGCCAGGCCCAGGGTCCTTGCCATGTCCTGCACCAAGAAAGGGGTCCCATATCAGTCAAAAGGAACGCGTCCCCTGTCTAGGACGCGTCCATCATTTGAGTGCAACACTCTCCGAACCCTTTCCTCCTCGCCCGGCTCGCTTCAAAACCCAAAATGAATTAAAAGAGGAAGAGATCGGAGGACCTACCGGACCGTGTTCACCTCCTCCCACGCCATCGGGCCCCTCGGGTCCCTCGGGGGCCCGAAGCGGCCCTTCCTCCTCCATGTACGCCGTTCCGTGCTCGGGCGCGTCCCTCCTTGGGCGAGGAGTTCCTCGTCCCTCTCCACCTTCACCACGGTCGGGCCCACCGAACTCCATCGATCAAAAGAGGAGGAAGACGAAAAAGGGGCGAGCGAGTTTCGGCGGAAGGCGGGCTCGTTTGCGGGTAAGGCACGGGAGAAGAAGGACCACCCGTCGCTTTAAATTTGAAATCAAGGATTAAGACGCGTCCTCGCGCCTGGACGCGCCCAAAAGGGGAAAAAAAGGAAATAAAATCCCCCCGTGTAAAGCGTAATTCCCCGCTGTTCAGGGCAAGGTCTCGCGAAGCACGCCTCAAAGGACAACTCAGTGCAAAGAAGAAAGTGTGGGAGAGAGAAAAGTACACACAACACAAAAAAGCTATTTCCATTTCATATAATAGCCGAAAGTACATCATACAGTGAGAAGGGTGACGTGTACAAGCAACTCTCTAACTCTCACCGTCACCCTCCTGGTCATCTCCTTCCTCCCTCCTCTGACGGAGATCCCTAGGGGGCCTCCGCGACCTCTGTGAACCCTGAGAAGCCGTGCTCGCCTCGCCCTGCGGTGGCACTCCAGCCTCGAAGGCGCGACGACGCTCCTCGGCCGAAGAAACCAGGTAGCTGCCCATGGAAAAAGAACCAGACTGACGAAGTCGCGCCCCGCGTTCCTTCGCCCTCTGGTACCGCTCCTCGCTCTCCCGAAGCCTCCCCTCCGCCGTGCCAAGACTCAATCGGAGCTCCAGCAGCTGGGCCTCTAGAGCCCTCCTCTCGGTCTGATCCCGCTGTCGCTCCTCCCTCTCTCTCTCCCTATCCCTCTCCCTCTCTCTCTCCACGCTCTCCCTATCCCTCTCCCTCTCCTCTCTCTCCCTCATCGCCTCTCTCCTCGACAGCTCGAGGGCGATCCGCAGATCCACTACGTCGCGAGGAAGCTCCTCAGCCTCCCGTCGCCGCTCCTCCTCTAGCTCCGCAATCCGGGCGTCACGCTCTGCCACCCGGGCATCGCGCTCCTGCTCAGCACGAACAGCACGCACCAGGGCCTCTCGGATCTCGGCCACCTGTCAAGGCACGCATGCACCGTAAGAGAACAGTGATAGAAGGAAAGTAGCTAGAAAAGGGTCGCGGCCAAGCAAGCACTCACTCGAGCCTCGCGGTCACGCTCGGCCTCCTCAGCCCGAGCCACCGCGTACGCCAGCTGCTCCTGGAGGGCAGAAACCTCCGGAGGAGGGCCCCGCGAACTGGAACCCGCTCCACCAGCCATCGCGGCTGCCGCTGTCTGGTGGGCCCGCTGAAACACGGGGCAAACGTCAGTCAAAGGCTAAGCATCAAAAATCCAGGTCACAAAAAATGCATTGCATAAACTCACCAGGATCTCCAACTCCTGTCGGATGGCCACCAACTGTCGTCTGGCGTCCGCCAACTGGGCCCGCAGGTCGGCGATCATGGTATCACGAGCATCCTGCATTACACATAAGTTAGTATCCCATGCATATACATATAGAAAGGTGGAGCAGTTTCATTTCACTTACCCCTGCCATACCACCCAAGGAGAGGCGGTCCCCGTACGTAGCTCGGTACCGTCTCATGTAGTCTGTGCTGTCCTGTACATGGGACACCACTGGGACCCCGCCCTGCTGCCAGTCCTGGTACTGTGCTGGGAAGCGCGTACGCCAGTCCACAATCTTCGCCTTCCCCTTGGTCTTCCGCCCAATGCGGGCCGGCGCATCTACGTCAACCCACTCCTGGGCCAGCCCCAACGTCCTCATGACCAGTCTAAGCCGTAGCGGCTCAATCTCGTTCAGGCAATGAACCCACACGTCCCGCCTGAAGCGAGGAAGACCCGCTACAACCCAGGGCTGGCCAGCATCGCCCATGCCCAAGTAGGGCCTCCACACCACCTGCATCACCATACATACATTATGTTAGTTACCATTCAGTCACATGTATAAACACGAAAAAATCATACGCATCATACCATGGCCTCAGGATACTCGCTCAGCTCCCGACGAAGTGACGCCAGCTGGTAGCCGTGGGGTGCTGCAACCACGATCGGCCTCCACTGCCGCGCCAGAGGCACGGCCCTCCTGTTCCCATGCCTAGCCCTCCCCATCGGGAAATAGTAATAGCTCCACACCTGCATCCATCATACATCATTAGTACAATAATTACATATTTAACTGTGGGAATGCATAAATAAAATGTTTACCTGGAGGAAAGGTGCGAAGTCGCTGACTGTCGTCTCCTTCTCCGAAGTCTGGGAGAGATCAGCAATCAAATGGGCAAGCAGAGCCGCCCCCCACGCATAGTGTCCCACTCTGTCCAGATCCGCCAAGATCCTGAGGAAACGGCAGTGGATGCCATCCCCTTTCGTCCCCAGCAGAAGGCGGCCCAGGAAGAAGAAAAGAAACCTCCGAAGGTCTAGATCCACCAGCTCCCTCTCGCTCGGATCCTGGGTGAAAGCTGCACGAGCATCCCCCTCTAGTCGAGCCAAGAACTCCGCCCCAGTCTCGCTAACCCGCTGACGCGGGTCAACGAATCCGAGCGCCTCCATGATCTCCACTCGGCCGACTACCCTGCTGTCTCTATCAGTCACGCTCGTCTCTAACCACAGCAGGTCCAGGGCACTCTCTCGGTAGTCGGGGTAGGTAACCCCGCTGACTGCCTCTCCGTCAACTCGTAGCCCGGTGATCCGAGCCACGTCCTCCAGCGTCGGCACCATGTGCCCCCAGGGCATCAGAAACGCCCGGCTCGGTGCGTGCCACCGCTCCCTCAGTGCCTGGATAAGAGGAAGGTCGAGCCGGAAGGGCTCGATCCTAAGGAAAGCTCCAAAGCCCATGGCGTCCACACGCGCCCTCTGGAAATCCGGCAGCCCACGGTATGCTGCCACCACCAAGGACCAGCTGATCCGGCCCTTCATCACGCCCTGCAAACCACAAAACCAACAAAGAACACATCAGCATCATGAACAGTAATAAACAATAACACTGTATATATATACTACCTATTCTCTTTATTTTATTTTTACTTTTTTAAAAAAAAATAAATAAAATAAAAAAAATATTTCTATTTTCTTGTGGAGGCGTCCAATGCCCTGGACGCCTCCTCCCAATTTCCTTTTTTTCTTTTTTAGAAAAAACCCAAAAATGGCCAAAACAAAAATTATTAATAATATATATATTTTTATGGAGGCGTCCAGGGCCTAGGACGCCTCCTTATTTTTAATATTATTTTATTTCATTTTATTATTTACAAAAATTAATAAATAAATAAAAAAAGAAAAAGAAAACATGGAGGCGTCCAGGTCCCTGGACGCCTCCTTCTCTCACTACCCGCCTCTCTCTCACAGCCTCTCGCACACCCGTTTTAGCCTATTGAACCACAGAGTGAGGATTCCGAGGTACTTACCGGGTCGTGATCGTCCTCTCCCGCGTCACCAGCATCCGCAGCAGCCTCCGCGGCCAGGAGAGGCACCTCCATCCCCTCCTCCGCAGCAATCTCCTCTGCTGCAGCCTCCTCGGCATCATCCCTCAACCTCCTCGCACGACGAGCCAGTCGTTTTCGCTTCCCTGGAACCTGGCTCGATCCTCCTCGCTCCATGGGGACTAAGAATAGGTCGTCTGGGTGACTGGGTCGTCAGATTGAACAGTAAATGAGCAAAAGGGGGGGGGGGCAGCCCTTAAATAGGAATTTCATTTTTTGGGGCGTCCAGGCGCCTGGACGCCCCCATTATTTTTATTTATTTCAAAATTTAAAAAATTTTGGGGCGTCCAGGCGCCTGGACGCCCCTAAAACAAAAAAAATTAAATAAAATAAAAAAAATAATAGTTGGGGCGTCCAGGACCCTGGACGCCCCCAAAACAAAAAAATAAAATAAAAATAAAATAAAAATTAGGGGCGTCCAGACACTTGGACGCCCCCAAAACAAAAAAAATTAAATAAAATAAAAAATAATAGGGGCGTCCAGACACTTGGACGCCCCCAAAACAAAAAAAATTAAATAAAATAAAAAATAATAGGGGCGTCCAGACACCTGGACGCCCCCAAAAATAAAATAAATAAAAAAATAAAAAAAATCAAAATAGGGGCGTCCAGGCCCCTGGACGCCCCCACAAATAAATAATCAAAAAAATAATAAAATGAAATAGGGGCGTCCAGGCCCCTGGACGCCCCCATAATAAAAAAATTTTCAAAAAAAAAATATAATATATTTATATAAGAATATGTATATAATCCAAACAAAATAAAAAACACAAAGAAAAAGAAAAACCATAAAAAAAGATAATAATTAAGGGGACGGGGGTCCGAAACATCCAAATGCCAAATTTTATTCCATCAGAAAAGCAGAGTGAACTACATCAGGGGCTTAGGCGTTTTAGGCCTTAACTTCCCCAGTTCGGTTACATAAGCCCTCCACGGCTCGCATTCTTCCACCACGTGCGCTAACGCCTTTCCCGCAACACTTGTCTTCCAGGGTGCTTTAATGGCCTTCGCTTCCTTCGCGTCCGCTTCAGTACCCAACTCCCTCTTCTTCAAGGGAACGATGCCAGTCGGTGGCGGGAACGAATGGCGTGGGATGCCAATCTGCAGGCAGCACCGATGCGCGTTGTAAAGAACAAACTCGGTCGCGCCGATCAGTTGAAGATCGACTTCGGGAGAAGGCCTCATGAGGAGATCAAGCGAAAGCAAACATGCCGGTGCGCAAGTGAAGAAGCCTTGTGTCACGGTGCGGAAGTGAGACCGCCAGTCTTCACGTTTCTTCAGCCACGGAACGCGGTTCACTATAGTACCACCAAAGCCTAACACGTCGGCTATGTGGTGAAGCGGGCTTTGTTGGAAGAGCTTCCAAGCGGTTGGCATTCCCTCGCGGTGGTCGAATTTGAAGTGCAAATCAAGCCAGCAATTCAAGACAAGTGCGCAACCAAAAGGAGGCTTACCCATACTCGAGGCGGTAAGGCCGCTGTAAAGATAGGCAAGGACGGCGGGTCCCACCCTCTTTCCATGCCAGATCCCGCAGATAGCACTCAGCTGGTCTTCCTCCACTATGTTGTCGGTATAAGGAAACAAGAGAGCACCCGCCAGACAGATAGTGAACCCCTTCATGATTCCCTCCAAATAGTCATCGTCTGGTGACCCTCTCAGGGCGTCCATGACCCACTCCGCGAGCTTTTGGAGATCGATCCCCTTCTGAGTACGGACCTTTCTAGCTGCGTCGGGCGGCATGAAGCTTCCAAGGACGCTTTCAGAAGTACCCCGTGTCAGCATCCGCATAGCCTTCACCTTCCCGTCACTCTTGAATTTCTTCAGACCAAGCAGAAGTTCCACCTCCTCGAGGAGGATGGTCACCTCGAAGGTCGGGAAGATAAAAGTGTGGGTCTGGGGATGCCAGACCTCCACTAGCGCGCCCATAGCCGCCCAGTCCATACGAATCTTCTCGTAATGCTTGGCGTGAATAAGGAGCCCCTGCAGATGCCACTTCGAGAGTATGGCCCTCATACCAATGGAGATATTGGAAGTCAGCTTTGAAAGCCATGGCAACTTGGAAAACTTCCTCGGGCCTGGGAAGAGTGGATATGGCTGGGAGAGGAAAGAAGAAGAAATAAAGGAAGTAAGAAGAAGGTTCACGTGTAGAAATTTGAAAAGAGTCGGCTTACCATATGCGACATGATCGTCCCACTCAGATGACCCTCGAGGTCGGAAAGTCGCCTAATCTCGCTGCTAGGCTTGCTCCTCTTCATAACGCGGGAAGACTCTCCTTCCATCCTGAAGATCTCTAGATTCTCCTCTCCTTCCTCTCCTGAGCTTCCAAAACCCACCTTGGTGCATTTGAATGAACTAGCCTAAGGGGAGTTCTTATAGGAAGGGAAGGGTGCTACAGGACAGAACATGTCACATCAGTGGTCATTGTCAAGATTTTGTCTGGATCTCCTTTGAACTGTGGTGCGATTCTGCTACCTTTTGATGTTGCTAACCTTTGCTGGCCTGTGCAGGTTTTACTAACGGACGTCTTTGTCCTATCTCCTGTCCCACCTTTCATTGGTTGGTCCCACCATGTCATGCATCATAGTATATGATACCTACGCTACTAGAACATGTCAAGGACCTTGCGGCCCGAACGAATCTGGGATTTGAGTTCCCCTTCAACAAAGACGGTGATGATCCCGGAAGAGTTTGGGTTGTACGGATAGGCCGTCAATTTGTGATAGAATGGGGACGACGGTTCCATTCAGTGAGTTGGTACGCGGATAAACGGGCCCCGGCCCAATATCAGCTCACCGGGTCGGTATCCTGACCCGTTCTTCACAAGTTGACAATATTATCCTTGGCTATTTTCTATTTTAGTTTGTTTTGAATTTTTCTTTAAACCCAGCATGCATTCATATAGGACTTTGATTTATTGCGGAAGATCATTCAAGCGATTCGATTGTGAAAGCCGTTGTGTTTCAATTCCTACAAATATGAGATATTCCACTCTGAATGAAATACTGAGTTTCTTTGAGACAGCCCTACGCTGCTCTTCCAAAGGAGACCCTTGTTTGGACAGACCCTCAGATATTCCTTTACCTTTTTGACCCACCTTGGCCGCAGCACTTCCACATTGGCTGGTAACCGCTCCCCAAAGGTGAAACCTCCGGTTTATGACCCAGGTACTTCCACACCGAGAAGTTGGTCTTCTTTTGTTTCGTGCCTGAGTGCACATCTCACCCTCCCTTATTTGATCTCCGTCCAAGCAATCGTCAATATTTGAAAGACCTCCTTCAAGGTCGCCTCATTGAAACTTCAGGAAAGATTCCAAACAGTAACGTCACAAGCGTGTCTCATCACACCTTGGCATCAACTTATCAGTCCGCTCCCACTTCATTTCAGTCCACTTCGATACCATTCCACTACGTGTCGCTCCCTTGCAAAGCAGACGCCAAGGCGGGGCAGCTGTAGACACGCCATTCTTGACGTCTCATGAGAAAGTCTCATATTACTATACGACGCCCCGCGATGGCCTACGCATTTCGAATCGCTCGAGTGCTTCCTTTTCCTGAGTCTTCTTCCGCCTTTTTCGGCATCCGGAATCATCTCGTCACGGCATTCGGACGGCATCAACACCAGTCAGACGCATCAAGAGGTTCCGGGACCAAGAAGGGTGTCTGCCGGGCGCCCGCCGACGCCTGATTTAAAGACCCGGGTGGGTCTTAATGGGGGCGTCCAGGCCCCTAGACGCCCCCATCTTTTTAATTTATTTTAATATTTTCTTAGGGCCCTAAAAATAAATAAAATATATATATATTAATGGAGGCGTCCAGGCCCCTGGACGCCTCCATTAAAATAAAAATGAAATATGATTAAAATGCCACTTGGCATTAAAAACAAAAAAAATCAATATATATTATTGGAGGCGTCCATGCCCCTGGACGCCTCCATAAAAACAAATTATAAAAAAATCAAAAATCCAGCCCTGGCATAAAAGACAAAAAATAATAAAAATAATATATATTTGGAGGTGTCCAGGACCCTGGACGCCTCCATAAATTCCCTCACGGGCGCCGCCCACCGAACGACGGCTTGTCGTGTGTGAAAAAAGCCAAATTTAGAGACGTCCAGCTGGCTGGACGCGCCCATTTCTGAATCACGAGACGCCGCTCACAAAACCACGCGTTGTGCCAAACCGCGTGCGGCCGTCGTCGGTTTTCGGTGGACCTGTTAGAGGCGTCCGGGACCCTGGACGCCCCCATAAAAGTATTCTAAAAAAAATCAATAAAAAGAGAACAAAATATTATTTCGGCCCTGATGGAGGTGTCTAGGGTCCTGGACGCCTCCACCCTCCGGAGCCCTATAAATAGAGGCCCACAACCTCAGTTCTGGAGGAGCTAAGCAGTGATCCGATAGGCTGCCGGAGCCCAGAGGCTACGGAGTCATTTTTCTAACCCGTGGGGTCTTTTGTAGGTGGAGGTTCTGCCGGCTTCTCGGGTGCCCACGCTCGCGAGAGGAAGGTCGTCTTCATCCACCGCGCTTCCCCGTCGTCCCCACGCTGCCGGAGCTCCGCCGGATTTCACCCTCGGCTCATCCAATAAGCCTTTTCTTCCCATTTTTCTCCATAGTTCTTTACATTCATCATATTGCATCCTCTATCCCCCTTCACAAGGGCGCCTCTTCTCTTATACTTCTTGCATCCATCATCTCATTTTCCTCCTACTCGAGTCCGAGAGGGGTTTAAAAGATAACACCAACCAGGTGTGTGTCTTGCCATCATTTCGTTATTTTTACCGCGAGGATTTGAATACTACACCTCCATCTTTCTAATCCACTTGTCATTTATTTGTCGTTGTTTTGCAAGGGTACCCGAGGAAAGCCCTCTCCGTCGGCCGGCCGGAAGGAGAGGAAGAAGCAACCCGCCATGTCCCGCTCTTGAGGTAGGCGCGATCACTTTCTTATTTTGGGGTCTTTCGGCCCCTGGCGATCACATCTTTTCATCGAGGCCGCGGCGAGTCACTTCCCCAATGGCCGTTTAAATTTCCGTTTCCTATATTCTCTTTATATTTTGTTAAATTCTGCTTATATCATCGAGGCCGCGGCGAGTCACTTCCCCAATGGCCGTTTAAATTTTCGTTCCTATATTCTTTCTATATTATATTATATTTTGCTCATATCATCGAGGCCGCGGCGAGTCACTTCCCCAATGGCCGTTTAAATTTCCGTTCTTATATTCTCTCTATAATCTGTTATATTCTGCTCATATCATCGAGGCCGCGGCGAGTCACTTCCCCAATGGCCGTTTAAATCTCTGTTCTTATATTCTCTTTTATATTCTGCTATATTCTGCTCATATTCTCGAGGCCGCGGCGAGTCACTTCCCCAATGGCCGTTTCAATTCTTGTTATTTAATTTCTGCACCATTCCCGTCCCCCCGAGGCCGCGGCGAGTCACTTCCCGCTATGGCCGTTTGAACCCCATATCTTGCTATATTATACTTGTCCGCTCGCCCCACCGGAGCAATCTCCCGTGGTGGCCCCTTCTCTCTTCTCTATCATTTCTGTGTTGCAGCAAAACAACAAAACAAACAAAAAAGAGGAGCCCGCGCGCTCTCCGCATCCTCTTCCTCGCACCATCGAACTCCGAACCGCGTGACGTCGCTCACAGTGTTCACTGCTTCAGCCCAAAATTTCCTTGGTAGACCACCTTCGACAAGGAGTGTACGACCCATTTCCACTAGGGTTCTGTTCCTTCTCTCCACAACTCCATTCTGCTCAGGTGTCCTTGGTGATGAATACCTGTGGTTGATTCCATTTGACCTGCAGAATTCATCAAATTGTGAGTTTTCAAACTCACCTCCATGATCAGACAAAATGTTTTCAATTTTCTGATTTGTTTTAACATAGAACTCCTGAAATTCTGAGAAAGTATCACTCTTATTAGATAAGAAATAAACCCAAGTATACCTAGAAAAGTCATCTACCATGACAAACCCATACCTCCTCCCTGATAGACTGACAGATCTAGTTGGCCCAAAGAGGTCCATATGTATCAGCTCATAGGGTTTGGAAGACAGATTTTCAGTTCTAGACTTAAATGATTTTCTAGTTATCTTTGATTGAGTGCATGCATCACAGATTTTGTTTTCTTTCTTGAATGAGACTTCAGGAAGTCCTCTAACCATGCCATGCTTATTTAATTTATGCAAAACAGTGTAGCTAGCATGACCTAACCTACGATGCCATAAAAATGCTATGTCTTCTCTACTGGCAGTAAGGCAAAGGTTAGTGTGTTGAATTTCATCTAAATTTATCGTGTAAGTATTATTTATTCTTTTTCCAGAAAATTTGACAATATCAGAATCAGGTTCAAAAACCTTGCAGCATTGAGAATTAAATAGAACATTGTAACCTTTATCATATAACTGGCTGATGCTAAGTAGATTATAGGCTAACCCTTCAACCAGCATAACATCATCAATGCAGCAGGTAGAACACTTACCTACCTTACCTGATCCGATAATCCTACCCTTTGTGTTGCTTCCAAAGGTGACAAGGCCTTCTACTTTCTCAGTCAGTATGCAAAATTTGGCCTTATCTCCTGTCATATGCCTGGAGCAGCCGCTATCCATGTACCACAAGTTGTTCTTGGCTGCCAGGCATACCTGCATACACAATTAGGTAGAGAAGTTTGGAACCCAAGACTGATTGGGCTCCAATGTAGATGAACTAGAAGCAAAGCAGGAAAGCATATGTTTCGGAATCCACATTTGTTTAAATAAATTTTGTTTAGTGGATCCTACAGATTTTCTTCTATTGTTGTTCCTTTTCTTTTTATTGTTCTTTTTCTTATTGGTAGCAGCATGATTATTGACAGTATTGTTATTTCTGTGCCAATGCCTTGGCTAGGGTGTGTTCACAAAGTTTTGGCCATAGTAGTTCCTGGGCTGGCTATAGAAATATTGGTTTCTAGATGTCCAGTAACCATACCCATTAACCCAATTTCCATTGTAAGGTCTTTGATTTTGAGCACCCTGGTATGCAAGACCTATAAACCTACCCTGAGTTCTAGACCACTTTGACCTATTGAAGTAGGTTGGCTGTGCATTGTAGTGGGTCTGAGCTCTGGGTTGATAAAAATAATTGGGTTGATTCCTAGCAGCACCCTATCTCCCTTGTACTTTGGACCCTGCTGACCTATACACAGGTTTGTATTGGGTCTTCTTAAGAGGTGGAGGTGTTGGTGGAGATTGGGTTACCTTGACCTGGGGTTTACCGGACTGTGTAGGTTGACCCCTAACCTGAGTCTGAGCCCTAGGATTCTGCTTAGATGTGCTAGCTCTACTAGGCTCACTGAGTTTTTGTTTACCCTTCTCCTCAGCACTGGTCTTTTTCAGATTAGCAGTTTTGTTCATTAAATTTGTTGAGTTCATGCTAATTAGAGGTCTCTTTTCCTTTTGAGCAACAAATGAAATTGTTTTCATTCCGAAAGTTTTTGTTGCACTAGAATTAAATCCTAGGCCCTCTTTTCTGAAATTAACCTTTGACCCTAACAAAGTATTTAAGTTATCTGTTCCTTGGGTCATTTTCTCAATGGTTTTCATTTTATCCTCATTGTCTTTCTGAAGTTCATTAATAGCCTTTTTCAGCTCATTGTTGACATTGAGGACAGTTTCATATTTTTCAGAGATAATTTTGACTTCACTTTCACATTTCTGAATCTTCAGCTTCCATTCATCAATTTCATTTTCAAGCCTTAGATTCTCTTCCTTAGAAGCTTTTAACTCATTTTTGATTTCTTCTTCTTCAGAGCATGTGAGTTTCAATTCATCAATCTCAGATTCTAAACATGCAATTTTATCAGATAAAGTTTTATCATTTTGCATGGAGTTGATCTTTCTTCTAAGATGCCTATTCTCTTTTCTAATATCATCAGCTCTATCAGCTATGTCATGATAAGCATCTACCCAATCAGCAATTGTGAAGTTTTCAAATCTAGTGATTACCTCATCTGTGTCCTCCTCTCTATCTTCGGAGCTTGTTGCCATAAGGCAAATGGGCTATTCAGATTCGGCTTCACTATCTGAGCTGCTGCTGAAAGAGCCTTCATCTTCATCACTCCATGTGGTGATCATAGCTCTTCCTTCTTGATTTTCTTCTTTGACCTGTCCTTATGTTTCTGATTGTCTGGATAGTCAATTTTCAGATGCCCTGGTTTCCTGCATTGATAACAGACATTAGCTTCATCTTTCTTTACAGGTTTAGATTTATACCTTTTATCCTTTCGGCCACCACTGTATTTCTTATGGCCGAACCGTCCTGCTCCCTTACTGAGAAATCGCCTGAACTCTCTAGTCATCATGGCTATCTCAGATCGAGTCACATCTTCTTCTTCATTTAGGCTCTCCTCTGATGATGAAGAGCTGCTGGAGCTGGATTTTGTTGATTTGCTGGAACTAGCCTTCAGCGCTATAGGCTTCTTTTTCCTCTCGACTTCATCTGTCCTTGGCATGTTTATCTCATATGCCATTAGTGAGCCAATCAGCTCATCAGCTTTAGTATTACGCAGGTCCCTTGACTCCTCCATCACTGTTGCTTTGGTGTGCCAATTGGGAGTCAGGGAGCACAGAATTTTCCTCACTACATCATACTCTGCCTGAGGTTTCCCAAAACCTCTGAGGCCATTGGTTATGACAGTCAGCCGAGCGTACATTTCGCTGATGGACTCGTTCTGCTTCATCTTGAAGGCTTCATACTCAGATACAAGAAGATTGGCCTTCTGCTCTCTTACTTGAGATGTACCTTCATGAATTACTTCCAGCGCATCCCACATCTCCTTAGCTGATTTGCAAGCAGATACACGGGAGAATTCTGTAGGATGCAGAGCGCACTGGATAGCATTAATAGCACTCCAATTCAGCGTGGACCTTCTAATCTCTTCCTTGGTCCATACATCTTTATTTGGGGACAGCTCATAAGGTCCCTTGCTGACAATCTTCCAAATCTCATAATCCTTAGCCCTGAGGAACACTTGCATATGGTTCTTCCAGTATGCGTAGTTTGATCCATCAAAGAATGGGGGCTTCGTTGTTGAGTGACCTTCTGCAGTCATCCCTCGAGCATCCATCTCTGCCTATTCTCTTCGGGCGATGAGTCCCTGTAGAAGAGTTAGGCTCTGATACCAAGTGTTGGGTTAGATGGACGCAGTCTATCTCCACAGAGTGTGGATCTAGAGGGGGGGTGAATAGATCAACTTGCCTAATTTAAAACTACTGCAAGTTCTAAAGCGGAATTTGGGCAAACATCAGTTAAGCTAAACAAAGGATGCTAAACAAAAGGTCGAAAGCTAGACATGAGCATAAGCGATGCAATCAAATAAGCTAAGCAAGAAATTCCCATCGCACACAGATCACACAAAAACACAAACACATTGCACACACAATTTTTAGGTGGTTCGGTCAACGACCTACGTCCACCCCACACTCAACCGAGTATGGCTTCCTGCTGCGCAGCATAGTTTGCATCCGCTGGGCTTTACAGCTTGGCCAAACAACCCGCTGATACACAGCTTCGCTGGGCACTACAGCTTGCCGACCAGAGGATCTGATCCTCTGCAACCGCTGGGGAAATACAGCTTAACCCGTCCAGTGGAGACTACCACTGCAAGACCGCTGACACACAGCTTGAAGAAACAGTATTCGGAAATGAAAGACAGAATCAAAACAAAAACAGAAAAGCTCAAAAGCAATATAGCTCTAAGAGCAAAGCTCAGCTCTGGTTTTGAACCACGAGACTGAGATACATACTCTCTCACTCTCACTCTCAATCAGCTCTCTCTCAACTCAATCTCTCTCGATCTCTTTCTCTCTCTTCTTCTCCTTCTTCTCTATTTCTTCTTCTTCTTCTCTGTATCTTCTTCTTCTCTCTTTTCTCTCTGTGGATCGAAGGCTCACTGCTGTATAGACTTTCTCTTCTTTTTCTTTCGATCAGTCTTCTTCTGTGGAAGAAGGCTTGTTTATATAGCAGCAACAGCAGCAGGCGTGTGATCTCCACGTTTCCCGCCCAGCAATTTGGACCACGTGGCAGCATCCAATGGAGTGTCAGTACACGTGTCCTCATCTGGATACCTTATCCTTCTAGGATCACGAGCCAGGTACCTCAGGTCACGTGCCCCTCATTAGCTTCTTCAGTCTGATGTATAGAGTTCTCCGTTCACGTACACAATGACAGCAATCTGACTTGCTGCGTCGACGCTGTCAATCAATGGCGTTAACGCAGTGAGGCATTCCAGTAGCCATTAGCCTCATCTCTTTAGCTGCTGCGTCGACGCTGCTCAATTGTGGCGTTGACGCAGTGGAATAGCCTGTGAAGATGAATGCTTCTTCAACTGCTGCGTCGACGCTGCTTGCTTGTGGCGTTGACGCAGTGGAAGATATCGTGAAGGCTTCATCAACTGATGTGTGGACGCTTTAAGCACACAGCGTCGACCCTGTTCCCTTCAGCAGCAAGAATGAAGTCAGAAGATTTAAGTATGTACATTGCAGTGTGTATACTTCGTTGTATAGACTTGTGAAGGCAGAATGCAACGTACAGACTTTACCCACTGTATGGACTTCATGTAATGCAAACGAATGTGAAGACTTCAGTGTATAGACTTTGAAGACAGGGGCCGATGTATAGACTTGCCAAACATTCCAGTGTATATACTTTATGCAAGGAGGCCAATGTGTAGACTTGAAAAGCTGAGGCCAGTGTACAGACTTGCCACCGACCATTGTGTAGACTTGATCAGCATAAGACACAGTATAGACATCAACTCTGCACATCGAATGTATGGACTTCAAGTGTGAAGACCATTGTATAGACTTTGGTTTCGAAGACAATGTGCAGACTTTGAGTTTGAAGACCAATGTTCAGACTTTGAGTTTGAAGACCAATGTCCAGACTTCGAGTTTGAAGACCAATGTCCAGACTTCAAGTAACACTGTGGATGTACAGACTTGATGGAGCGAAGCGATGTGTAGACTTGAAGCTCCTGATGGATGTATAGACTTCAAATATCAAGACGCTAAGGAAGACGGACAATGTACAGACTTGCTGTAACAGTCTGATGTACAGACTTCATGAAGCTCTAGACATTGAATGCTGTACAGACTTAGCCCAATGCCTGAGACGCTAATAAAGACGGACGATGTTCAGACTTGCTGACAGACCAATGTACAGACTCTGAGGTTCAAGGCCAATGGCTGTACAGACTTAGAATATTAAGACTGATGTACAGACTTCATGCGTTGACGCTGTACACACTTAGCGAGTTGACGCTGTACACACATCCAATGAAGTGCGTTGACGCTGTAACATGATGCGTTGACGCTGTACACACTTAACCAATTCAATTGAAATGCAGTGTGTGGACTTTACCTTGAGCGAAAGGTAAGTGATGAATGTGTAGACTCAATCGACATGAGAGTTTCCAGTGTATAGACTCATGACAGTAAGAAATGCAGACAGCAGTGTATTAAATGCAAAGAATACATAGTCAATCTGATAGAGCAATTTCATCAAATCAAAAGCAGTTGCCAATCAATCAAAACAATGGTGTTGCCAATGAAATAAAGCAAGTGTCAACATCATCAACACAGAGGGGTCACAACACGCCAATCTCTGGGAAATTTCAAAAATAGAAACGCCCGTTCGACCTCCCACTGTGTTCCATTCACTCAAATAACCCACCGCATCCTCCGGCGAGAGCTTCACCGGCGACGACTGCGACCGAGCCTCCACCATCCACAATGGTGAAGAAGAGGGCCGTAAAACGCATCCAAAGGCGGATAGCAGAGGAGGACACACCGCCGGCGGCGGCGGTGAACCCACCGGCGGAGGAGGAAAGGCCGGCGGCCCAATCGGAGAAAGAAGAAGTCCCCACGGCGGAGGAGGTCCCTACAGAGGTGATGGAGGAAGATGAAGAGGCTATGGCGGTTGGGGAGGCGCCGGCGGCGGCTGGGCGGTCATCGGAGGTAGGCCGTGAACCCTAAAATTCATTTTTTTTCATTTTTTTTAATTTTTGAATACATGCATGTGTATGGAGTGGCAAGGGAATGGGTCTGGGGACCCATTAGAATGATTTGTAGGCCATTTAGGCCATTTCCACGAACTGGGGAAACGGGGCAAACATTGCCCGTTCTCTGGGTTCCTAGCGGTCCTTCCAGCGACTGCTAGGGAATGTGGCGATCTAGGGACAGTCGCTAAGAGATAAGAAACGGTCTAAGGACGACGGCTAGGGAAACAGAGAGGTTTATGATTTTTGATTTTAAAATGCAATGCAATGCTTTGATGCATGAATTTTATGGATGACTGACTCAAATTTGTTTAAATGAATGCAGGGGAAGAGGAAGACCCGCATTTCATGGCTGCAAGTCCGAGCAGTTTATTTGGCCTTACCGGATTATCAGAGGGAGAGGTTGGCAGCAATGGGGTTCGAGGAACTCCTTAGCATAGAAGTGATGCGGATTGACACATCGCTGCTGTATGCACTCCACGACAGATGGGGTCCGATCAGTAGGGCATTTTTGTTTCCATGGGGACATATGATCCCGACCTTAGAGGATGTCGCCCAAATCACGGGTTTTAGAGTACATGGAGCGCCAGTGACTGGATGGACATATGCAGATTACCGGGCGCAGGCAGAGGAGCTTCTGGGATTAGAGCTGATGAGGGCGGGTCGACACTCTTTAATGCTGGCACAAGCGACTCTCCAGGAGAGTCTTGGACTGAGAGGAGCAGGGATTAGCGTTGGCGAGCTACCAGAGGAGCACTTAGGGAGATTGACTGATCGGGCACGAGAGAGAGTGTCCGCGGGACCAAGACCAGAAGGGGACATCACCCTACGACGCTTCTTGATACTGCTATTTGGGAAGCTCCTTTTTGTGACGAGGGCATATGGAGTGAGCATCAGACTCCTCCCTATTTTGAGAGATCTGGACGGGGTTGGCGGATATGCATGGGGAGCTACAGTGTTGGCATTCTTGTTCGACTCCCTCAGCACGACCGACCGGCAGACCATGCTAGGCGGGTTCACACCTCTTCTTCTGGTAAATGCTGAACTCTAAATGCTTATGATTATAAATATGCTTATGCTCATGATTATGATATGCTGACATAAGACTCATGCAGGTTTGGAGCTACCTGTACCTCCCGGGCCTAGGGCGGGGCAAGGAGGTACATCCGGACCAGGTACCCATCGCGAGGCGGTGGATGACGGTGCGGGACATATGATCGCTGCGGCACCTAGTGCGGGCGATTCAGGATGACATGGACACCTTCCCATATGCATCGGTAAATTTCTAAACTTAAACCCTTCTAAATGCAATTAAATGCTCTTAAATGCTTCTTATATGCTTATGAATGCTGATATTGAATGTTGACTTTTCAGGTGGGCTGGACACCGTACCGGGATGAGGATCATGACGGGCAGCCTTAGGTAGAGGCGGCCTTGGCATATGGAGTACGAGAGATCTGGCTACACTACTTCAACATCGTCGAGCCTCTGCACTTCCGACTGATTATGAGGATGCGCGGGGTTCACCAGCCCGAGGTAGAGTACCCAGCCCGAGACGACGAGCGGATCGGGCGATCCTCCCGAGGCATGAGCAGCGACATCGACTGGGTGACGAGAGCAGTGGACCAGGTCAGAAATTGGACCCACCGAGGCAGAGTGGTCCGAGCCCAGGCGACGAGCGATGAGGCGTACATGAGGGCCTACGCCCGAAGGTATGGCGATCAGGTGTTCTACGGCGTTCGACGACCGGTAAGACTCTCTAAACCATGCTTCTTCAATTAGTTCTAAATGCACTGACTCATGGACTTCCTATATGCAGCTAGACCTGCAAGGGCGCATAGCCGAGCTCCAGGGTCTCCTCCACTCCACCGTCCAGCAGAGGGACGAGTTCCAGCGCGCGCTGAAGCTACTGGTGAGTTCTGAACCTTAGACTTAATTATGTAAATGATTATGCATGCGACTGACTATGATTTCTAAAATGCAGAGAGTTGAGGGAGAGCAGCAGGCAGGACCAGATGCTCCATCCTCATCCTAGCAGCCAGCGGTAGACCGGGCCGAGAGGGACGCCGACTTTGCATGGGCGGTTGCTTGGGCCGAGGAGGCTGAGGCCACACTCGCGGAGAGGGTAAGCGAAACTAGCCGACTCCTTTCTATTAAATGCTATATGAAAATGTAATTTGATTGATATGATGAATGCTGATGCAGACTAGGGAGCTGGCCACGGCGCTGGCCGAGGCTGAGCGGGCCCGAGGAGAGGCGGAGCGACTCCGAGGAGAGGCGGTCGAGGTCGCTCCTCTTCGAGCAGAGGTGGAGAGACTACGGGCAGAGGCGGCTAAGGTGGCTCCCCTTCGTTCAGAGGTGGAGAGACTCAGAGTCGGGGCAGTAGTAGTGGCAGAGCTAAGGGCCGAGATCCGAGTGCTGGAGAGAGCACTTCGACTAGTGGGGGGCCGATCCTCCCAGAGCGTGTCCAGAGTGGTGCGCGCAGCGTGCACCGTGATTATCTTACAGGTTCCTCCGGCCATCGGAGGAATGAGGAGGAGGAGCAGCGGTGACGTCACCGAGAGGAGGGGAGTACCTCCATGGCTCCGCCGATAAAGAGGCGTGAGGGGACCATGGACAGTGGCAGTCCAGGAGAGGGACCTACTGGGGCATGAGTTGTACTTTGCTTTTTGATGGACAGATGTACATGACGTTTGTTAGTGATATATGAGTTCTTTTTGTTCTTCTCTGAGTGCAAATGTGTGGAATGTGTGGATGCTGACTCACTAACAACGACTCCTAAGACTGACATAGAAATCGAGAGAGAGGGAGAGAGAAAAAGTTTTGATCAAAATAGGGGAAAGGTGAAAAACGGTCGTATGGACGACCGCTAGGAAGAAGAAACGGTCAAGATACGACCGTTTGGAGATTGAGGAATAAGGCGGTGGAAGGAGATGGAAAACGGTCACCTGACGACCGCTTATGGGCGGTTAGCGGTCGTGCGACAGACCACTAAGGAGAAAACTCAGTGAAGTCTGACCGGGACTCTCCGTGAGAGTCCGAACTCGGGGCAAAAGACACCTAACCTGCTCTAAGACTTATCCTAACTTAATCTGAGGCTAACTAGCCTCAATCCTAATGTGTTTAGACTAAAACCAAAGCCCTATAACTAGGAATACACCTAGAATTCACAGCTCACAGATTTCTGCTCTAGAAAACCTTGAAAACTCCCTTAAGGTCATCCAAGTCACCATGAAGAGAAGCTTTGAGGCTAGTACCATGGGAGAGGTGGCCTACTCTGGTCCAAAACCAGCTAGGAGGGAACATGGGGAGCTGCAAAGGCTTACAACAATCTCCAAACACTTGAGCACAAGTTCCTCAAGAGAGGTAAGTTTAAGTTAATTTTCAAAATTCTGAATTTCTTTTAATTCTTCCTCTCATGACATCTCTTCTCTCCCTTTCTTCTCTTTTCTTCTTTTCCTTAGCTCCTTCCCGGCCCAAGGTGCTACTCTAACCTGAAGTGGGTGGCTCACTTGATAAAAGAGCTTCCCTTAGAAGTCACTTCCATCCTAAGGGCATGGCACCTACAACCCTTGTTAGTCTTGACCAAGAATTTCCAAAAACTTTCATATGATTGGCCTAGCATTTCAACTCTTGTGGAGTTGTGGCACCCCCAAACACATACATTCATCTTCCCATCCTTTGAAGCCACCATCCTTATAGAAGAGGTAGAGACCTACCTAGCCCTTCCTAAGATTAAGGTGGGGGATGAAGACTTAGTGTGTCACACGGTTGAGCCCATAGACCCCTCTATAATTCTAGGGGATTTCATTCACAACGCAAAGGATGTTAGGACAATGATTAGCCCATGCCACATTCATTTTATCCCCATGGCTCAATGGATCACCGCTTATTGCAAAAACAAGAGCAGGAGATTTGAAGCCATAGCCAAAGCTACCTCGGTTTGCTTATGCGGGGTTTTCCTCTTTTCTACCACCGACCACCTTTTAGATATTTAAAACCTCAGCATTATTAGTGGCTTGTGGCGGGGTTTGTCCATTTCTCAGGCCATTCTTGCATACCTTTACGAAGGCCTTAGCTCAGCTTGTTTAGGAGGGACTCTCTTCGGGTCCATGATTGTCCTCAAGTGTTGGTTGGGAGTTAGATTGAAGTTCTTACCCAAGGAGGACGTTCCTTCAAATAGGCGCATATTCGGGAGCCACCCACTCTTCTATATAGGAGGCACATTTGGGTTCTCTTCACAGGTTGAGTGCCAGACGGTGGATAAGAAAACAAGGGATGAATGGCGCATCTTCCTCAACACATTGCCAATTGATAAGTTCATGATGCGGCCCCGGCTTCTTCAAGGCACTACTCTGAGATTACCCCGGCGACTGGGCCTAGACTTTCAACTAGTGGGGAATACCACTTTGGCGATTTACAACCCACACCGGTGCTACTTGCAAATCGGGCTACCTCGCACTAAGGTTCCAGCACTATCATACTACCCTCCCCTTCAAGCTAGGAAAATTGAGACCGAGGAGGATGAATGTGTGATCCGGAATGCTCTGACTATGTGAGAGATCAGCCGCATCCGTACCTTACCAGCGGAGGTGAAGGAGAGCGATGAAGAAGATCGAACTTATGTGAAGAAATTACGCAAGATCCGGCCTTGCACGGACAAGAAATTGAATGTATTTTGATCTTTTGAATTTGAACTTTACATTTTTATTGATAGAGTGATGTATCATGAACCTTGGATGAATAAATGAGAAGTTTGTTTGAAAAGATGATCAATGGACTCATGATTTAGCATGATTAATTGAATGAAGTAGAGTTTTTTATCTGATAAACGGTCTAACAAACGACCGATAGGGAAAGAAAACGGTCTAGCGATAGACCGCTAAGAACAGGGCTCAGAAAAAACTCAATTTTTTTCTGGTTCTCGGGAATGGCTAGTGGTCGCCATTAGACTGCCAGGAGAGGATAAACGGTCTATCGAAGGACCTCTAAGGAGGAGACACAGAGAAACCTGAGAATTGGTTCCTCGAGTGAGAATAGCGGTCTTCTCTATGACCGCGAATAGATGCCTAACGGTCTAACAAAGGACCGCAAGGGACAGGAGATGGAGAAACTTTAGAGCTTCGAATCCTGGGGAATTAGACCTGTATTTGTACATACTTAAAATAAGAAACAAGTTAGATCTGTTCTTAGACTCAACCCCTTGCTTGCAGTAAGTTAGAGAATGACCAATTCTTGATATTTGGTCAAGGGGTGGAGACTTATTAAATAGGCGGAAAATGTAATGAATATGAATGCAAATGCATGCTATGCAATGATGATGGTCTTTTTGGAATTTCTGAAAATATTTGGTTTTTGTGAGTTTTGAAATATCTGATTTTTTTGGGTTTTGAAATATCTGATTTTTTTTGTAGATTTCTTAGATATCTCATTTTTTGTATTTTAAAATATCTGATTTTTTTGTATTTTAAAATATATGATTTTTTTGTATTTTGAAATATGTGATTTTTTTGGATTTTATAATATATGATTTTTTTGGATTTTAGAGTATATGATTTTTTTTGTGTTTTGAAATATATTATTTTTTTTGGATTTTGGAGGCTAATTCCATTCTGGCAACTAGAGCCCTACCCGTCCCACTAGGAATCTCCTGAGGTCAGCGTGCTTTTGAGGTGACAATCCCTCGCCAGGGCCAATCTGTATGACGGTGCTTCTATCGAGGCCATACCCAGGGTACTGTCTGGTCCTAAAAGAAAAAAGAATTCAGGAGATAAGTTTAGACCAGGTATAGAGATTTTCAAGGCTTGAGTCCTTCTCACAACAACCCGTTCAGTAATTCGGTCTGTTACGCCGGGGCTTTGTGTCCGTCATCGAACCTTCATCGACCCTAGGCACGCATACGACCGGGCTCATAACGTCCCGCGGGGAAACTGTACTGCCACTCTTGCCATGCCTAGTTTCATATATTTGGAGCTCTGATTTTGAAACTTCGAGCTTTTGAGATGAACTTTTAATTTTTCTTTGATTTGCCCCTTTCTTTTGATGTTACAGTTGCTCTTTTTTTTTTCTTGTGGAATCAGGTCATAACGGACTGCCCCTATTTGAGACCTCCTCTCGTCAGAGTGTCTAGATTAGTCATCGCCCCCTTATTCGCCTCTTGCGCCTAGATTCAGCCGAGGAGAGAAACGAACAGGGACCTTGACTTCCCCCAGACATGGCCAAGGAGAAACGATGTTTACATAATTAGGGAACCCGACCAGGGACGTCGTGAAGTGTGTGATTTGCCAAACTCGGGATCCTCCTTCGTGATCGAGGAAAGAGGCACCTCGCTACCAGGCTTTCATTTAGCCTGACTCTAAGGAAAGAAACGCTTAAGATACAACCCATTCCAGGCGTGAGTCAACTCCTCACCTTCTGCGTTGACTAAGCGATATGTGTTCCCTGGATAAGCCTCTCTGACGACAAACAGACCTTCCCAGTTAGGTTGTAATTTAGACCTAGGACCTTCGGACCTAATAAACTTTCATTTCAAAACCATATCACCTATTTGAAATTTGCGTTCAATTACCTTCTTTTGAAAATAACGCGAAACTCTCTTTTGATAAACGGACACGTGATCGGCCGCATTCATCCTCTTCTCATCCAAGAGTTCCAACTGGACGCGCAACGCCTCTCGACGTTCATCGAGATTAAGTTCCTTATCGAGTTGTACCCTTAGGGAAGGGATTAAGATCTCATATGGGAGTACCGCCTCCATCCCGTAGGTGAGAGCATAGGGGGTTTACCCCGTAGGAGTACGGACGGAGGTGCGGTAAGCCCATAGCGCTTCCACTAGTCGTTCAGGCCAATCAAAAAATTTGTGAGATTCGCATGTTTGATTTTAAGAAGGGTTTTGTTAGTGGCCTCGGCTTGACCGTTGCCTTGAGGATAATATGGAGATGAATGATGTAATGCAATATTGAACTTCTTACATAGGTCCTGGAGCTCTTGAGAGATGAACTGGGATCCATTATCGGTGACGATGCTGCTTGGCACTTCGAACCGTGAGATGATATTCTTCATAATGAAGCGGCACACCATGGTTGCTTTGATTTCCGCATACGCCTCCGCTTCGGCCCACTTGGTGAAGTACTCAGTGGCGATAAGGATAAAAGATTTTTGCTTAGTCTGAGAATTAGGATCACCGAGCGGGCCAACAATGTCGAAAGCTCACATGGAGAATGGCCAAGGAGCATAAAGAGGATGAAGAGATGAAGAGATGAAGCGGGAGCATGGATTTTATCAGCGTGGAGTTGGCATTTAAGACACCTCCGGACATAGAGGGAGCAATCTTCCTCTAGAGTGGGTCAATAATAACCCTTCCTAAGGATCTTCTTCGCTAGAGCCTGGGTATTGACATGACCTCCACACTCACTAGAATGGGCTGCTTCGGCCAATTTCTAAGCTTCATCATCATCTAAGCATCTCACGAGCTTTCCATTGAGAGCGCACCTGTACAGTTCTCCAGTAATGATAGTGTACCTCGAGGCGGCTCTTCTAATAGCCTTACGTTGCTCGGCATTTTCCCCTTCTGGAAACAATCCATCTTTACAATACAGCTCGATTTCATGATACCATGGCAGCTCTTCTTCTTCCAAGATATCTTCTAATTCTGTTAAAGATACTTCCTTCAAATCTTCGTTCTCAGCCCTAGCCTCTACAGTCTTCCTAAGGTTGGCAAACTAAGGATCCTGAAGAGAGGGAGCATCTAATCTCTGAACGACGATAGTCTTAGTGCTCTGAATGAGAGGGAAAGATAGGGAGGAAGCGAGTGATGCCACCGCATCGGCGAGGATATTCTGAGATCGAGGAGTATGGATGTAGATGAGCTTACGGAATTGCCTAGCCAAGAGAGTGACCAAATCCTGATATGGCTTGAGCTTCGGGTCACGGGTGCGGTAAGTGGACAGAACTTGCTGCTGGACAAGCTGAGAGTCTCCTATGATGTTTAAATAGCGTGCACCTAAGAGGTAGGCGTGCTTCAATCAGGCCAGGAGAGCCTCATACTCGGCGATGTTGTTGGTGGCAGGAAAATGGAGCTGATAAGCGAAAGGAATCGTCACCCCTTCCGGAGTGAGCAGAACGGCACCTATCCCTTAGTCTTGAGAATTGAGCGCACCATCGAAGTGCAGAGACCAAAAGGGACGATGAGTAAGAACAAAGAGATGTGCATCAGGGAAATCATCCTGAATAGAGTCCGTGCAGGGGATAGGAAGATGGGTAAGATGCTTAGCGATGACATATCCTTTAATTGCCTTCTGGACAACGAATGTGATATCAAATTGAGAGAGGAAGCTCTGCCAGCGAGCTAACCTACTAGAAAGGACAAACTTTTCTAAGAGATAGTGGATCAGGTCCATTCTAGAGATCAGCCTAACCGGGTGGGCTAGAAAATAGTGTTTCAGTTTCTGAGCTACCCACACTAAGGCGGCACAAGTCTTTTCCATGGCAGTGTATTTGGTCTCCGTCGGGTTAAACAACTTGGAGAGGTAATAAGCTGCCCGCTTTTTGCCTTCGTCATCTACTTGTGCTAAGATCGCCCCTCAGGAGTCCTCAATAATAGAAATATATAGAATCAGGGGTTTTCCAGGGATAGGAGGTTGCAACACTGGGGGATTGGTCAAATATTCCTTTAAGTCCTCATAGGCCTTTTGACAATCTTTATTCCATTCAAATTTGACCCCCACCTTTAGCAATTCATAAAATGGTCGGCACCTCTGAGAATGCTGGGATATGAATCTTCTAATGAATTGCAAACGTCCAATCAATCCTCGAAGTTCCGTGATATTCTTAGGCGGAGGCATGTCTATGACGGCCTTTGCTTTGTTGGGATCGATCTGAATCCCCCGTTTGCTAACTATGAAGCGTAGCAACTTCTCTGAAGAGACTCCAAAAACACATTTTTTTGGATTCATTTTTAATTAGTACTCCCATCTCTCTGGAGCACCTTAGCAAGGATGGCAGGGTGTTCTTCTTTGGTCCTTGACTTCACCAAGATGTCATCCACGTAACCTTCCATATAGACATGCATCATATCGTGGAATATAGCCATCATCGCCCTTTGATAGGTGGCGTTGACGTTCTTTAACCCGAACGGCATAACCACATAGCAATACGTACCCCAGGGCATGGTGAAGGAGGTTTCTCTTGATCTTCATAAGCGAGACAGATTTGGTTGTATCCTGAATACCCATCCATGAACGACAATGCTTCGTACCAGGCGGCATTGTCCACCAAGACATCTATGTGAGGAAACGGGAAGTCATCCTTGGGACATACTTTATTAAGATCCCTGAAATCAATGCAAATGCGCACCTTTCCATCCTTCTTAATGATAGGGACTATATTCGCCATCCACTGAGGATATAAGACAACTCTGATAAACTTGGCCTTATACAATTTATCGACCTCTTCCTTAATCCTTAAGGCCATGTGGGGGTGAAATCTTCTTGACCTTTGTTTTACGGGTGTTGCCCCTGGTTTAAGTACGAGTCGATGTTCCACTAAAGAGGGGTCAAGACCCGGCATGTCCTCGTAAGATCAGGCGAAAGAATCGCTATACTCCCTTAGAACCTTGATTAGATCTTCTTCAACTTCTAGAGGGAGATTAGCGGCAATGATAATGGGCCTGGGGTCCTCTTTAGTTCCCAGATTTATTTCCTTGTAGGTTCATCCACCGCCGATGATGGTTCATCAAATCTCTTTAATCCTTGTGCATAAAGATCGATGGTGTCATCTATGTAACGCCCCGGATTTTTTGGATATTTTTCGGATCATTTTAGTGGGTCTCGGAGTGTATTTTGTGTTTTATACATGTTTTTCCCTGATGGGCCTTCGGAACTCTGTGCAGGGTAAACCGTGGCGTTCTCCGACCCCGAGACAGTACCGACGCGTTGTGCTCCTCCCGAGGATCACAGAGGTAATTTTTCATAATTTTCTAAATTTCTGTAATTTCTAGGTTTTTCTATATATTAACCTCCTTTTTCTCTCTCTCCCTCACTCTCATTTTCTCACTCTCTCCCTCTCTCTTCTCTCACGCTCTCCCTTCTCACCCTCTCTTCTCCGGCGGTCGATGGAGCGGGGCGGGGGGCAGCGGGGCGATGCGGGCTAGGAGGACGGCGAGGATGGGTTGGGGATCGGGGGATGGTGGCGCGTAGAAGCTCGGCCGTGGGTTCGTGGAGCGGCAAGGGTTTCGCGGTATTTTCTTCGTGGATCGGCGTCCATGGCGCGTCAAATCTTCGGTGAAGGTAGGGAGAGGGACCCCCAGCTCGCACACTTCCTTTCCCATGAGTTTTGTAGGCCGTGGTGAGCCGAGCAGGTTTATTTGAGCTTTTTGGGAAAAATCCATATTTTTGGGGAGTGAGCCGGATCTCTCGTTTCGCGGTATTTTTGGCCGATCCATGGGGTTTAGATGCATGCCTAGGGGCTTGGGGATGGATTCCCCTTTGTTTCCCCATCACCCGGGGGTGATTGGGGCGTGGATCGGACTTTTGGGGTGTTTCTCGCCGTTCTCGATTTTTCGGAAGTGTAGCGGTCCTTCCAGTGACCGCCTCATCCTTCTGGCGGTCGCCGTTCGACCGTTTCAACCGTTCCGTGCGTGGGTTGGGCCTGGACGCCGCACGATGAGCCGCTAGAGCCCAGGTGGCAGCCGAAGGTCCGACCGCTAAGCCCAGTTGGCCGGCGTGGCCTTCGAGGCATTTTGACCGTTGGCTTTTGACCGTTGGAGATTTTGGCGTCTGGCGGCCGAAGGTACGCCCGCTACATGCCCTGTGGCGGCCCTATATAAGACCGCTTGTTCTTTCACGACCCAGGGTGTGACACCTCATTGTTGAACCGCTATAGTACCTATGGCGGCCTAAGGTTGGGCCGCTAGAGTCGTGTGGCGGCCCAAGAGAGGACCGCCAGGAGATTCCCGTGCTTGCAATGTTAGGTTCATGTTGTGTTGGTCTCCGGTCGACCCGGTTGTGACCCAGTGGTTGACCTTTGGCCTCGTGAGTTTCCTGGATACCCCGTGAGTTCCGTGTCTATGTTTCTGGGGTGTCTGGAGGTACAGTGTTACCTCGATTAGTGTGCCCGTAGGTGTGGTGGGTCCAGGTGACCCCATGTGTTCCGGGCTTTCGTGTTACGCTCGATCGAGTCACCGTGTATCGGTGTGAGTGCGGTGTGGTTCCCCCGCATGTCGTGGGTTTCTGCGAAAGATGGTTCCCGAGTGGGCCAAGTGTTTGGCCTTGGACTGCGAGTCCAGTCATCCGGCCTAGGGTTGGAGGTTTCCCGCTTTTCCCTGGGATGGGGGATCGGCGTGGCGGCTTGTGAGCTGCTTTGGGAATCATGCTTCTGTGTTTTTCACGTGGGCCATATGTGTGGCCTCGGACTGTGAGTCCAGCTGTCCAGCCTGGGGCTGGAAGGCTTCTCAGTTCCCTTCCCGAGGGAATGGTCTCGGCGGCTCCTGAGCTGCCTCGATATTCATGCTACCGTGGTTTTAGACCTATGGATTAGGCTAGATTGATGGCCTTGTGTTGTTACGTACGACGGTCTTGACCCTGAGTCTCGTGACTCAAGGACCGTTGGATTTAGTGAGTCTAGAGGACTGTCTAGAGTCTAGTGGCTCGATGCCATTTGGTTTTTCTTGACTTTCGCGCAGGGTGCGTGCGTGTTTCTCAGAGTTTCTCCTTGGAGAGTGGTCACACCAGTGACTCCCCACTAGTCGTAGCCTTCCGACACGTGAGTGGTCCCACCAGGGAGTGGTGGCGAGGCTACCCCAGAGAGAGACGATTTTAGACTGGTTTCCATCGGCCCCACGTCTACCAGCCAGAGTCCGGCTGAGGGGAAAACCAGTCAGAGGGCCAAACCAGAGACGCACGGTCTGTGTGTGCACACGTGGTTGGGGGCGGTTGGACCCGCGCTGACGAGCGCGACCCCAGCTAGTCACTTGTTCTGTGGTTACTAGTACGGTGTCTCAGTTCCCGCTGGGCCGGAGGGAGACTGTAACACCCTCAAATATGGCTAAGTTGTACTCTATATCACCGAGATGCCTTTTGAAGTATCAGCTCAGTTCTTGAAATGAACTCCGAAGTTAAGCGTGCTTAATGGGGAGTAATACTGGGATGGGTGACCTCCCGGGAAGTCCTCCATTCTGGAGCCGATCACTATTAGAAAAGGACAAAACCGTGAGGCCAGTAGGCCAAAGAGGACAATACCTCGATGGTATAGAGTACGGGGCATTACAGAATGGTATCAAAGCTATACCCCAGCTGGAAGTGTGGGAACTAAGTGCCACGCAGGGTAAAGCGCTACGCTATGGGAGTCACCTCTTGAACCCGCAATGGGACAAAGTGCTACATAGTGGAAATCACCTCTTGAGCCTGTAGGGGCCACCTCTAGAGTCCTACCTGCCTGGGGGTTTGATTGCATGCTATATGTGCCCAGCGACGAGGACGTCGCCTATATAAGAGGGGTAGATTGTAACACCCTCAAATATAGCTAAGTTGTACTCTATATCACGGAGGCGCCTTTTGAAGTATCGGCTCATTTCTTGAAAAGAACTCCGAAGTTAAGTGTGCTTAATGGGGAGTAGTATTGGGATGGGTGACCTCCCGGGAAGTCCTCAATTCTGGAGCCGATCACTATTAGAAAAGAACAAAATCGTGAGGACAGTAGGCCAAAGCGGACAATACTTCGACGGTATAGAGTATGGGGCGTCAGTGACGCATCCGGCCTTACTTCTAGTGGGTAGGTACTCCTGTCACGTGAGACGTGACTCTCCTATTTCCGGGTTTCGTTTCCCGTCTGCGAGATGAGGTTTTCTGGACTGTCTGGTGTTTCCGAGGTAGTGGCTAGGGTGCTAGTAGCTTCACCGAGGTTGCGTCTTGTTAGTGTTGTGTTCGCGACGAGGCGGTCGCAGCTTGACCTTGGACAACGTGTCTAGGTTGGCCTTGTCCTGGGAGACAGGCCTCTACGGCAGGGTTGCCGTGGGTTTTACCTCGGTGAGTGGTGTTAGTGTGGTCTGGTTCTCGATTGTGAGATCGGGATTTCTCTTTTTGCTTGATCGGTACAGTAGGAGTAGCTGTAGCGCCGAGTTTTGACCGGCCACCAGTTCGTTGTTCTTGCTGTAGTTGTAGCTATTTTTCCTTTCCGCTACCGTCGTTGTTCTCGGTTGGGGTTTCGCGGGATCCCTACTGAGCCAGTGACAGGAGGCTCACCCCTACGTTTTAGGTGTGTCGGTTCTTCCTTGAGGTTCAAGGGTGCTGTTCGGAGGTTCTTAGCTGCCAGCTCGTCGGGCCGAGTGTCCACTTGGCATGTGGTACGTTTTACTACTTTAGACTGTACTTTCTGTTGGACGGGACTCTGTTGTAGTAGTTGTTTATTTATTTTTGTTAATTGTCCTACTTTATTTCCTATTTCTTTATGCCTCCACACTCCTTTTAGCCCTTCCGAGCCCTCCCAGCTCGTGGGCGGTGGCCCAGGATTCGAATGGTATCGAGTTCTTCTCGGTATCCGGATCTTGGGTCGTCACAGCTGGTATCAGAGCGGTGGTTGTGGACGTACATAGGAATTCGAGATATTACAGTGATCAGAGTCCATAAGGTCTAGTACAGTCGGCAACTGGCATAGGGTTTCGTGCATATTTTTCTACTTTATTTTCTATTTCTTTGTACCTCCACACTCCTTTTAGCCCTTCCGAGCCCTCCCGGCTAGTGGGCGGCGGGCCAGAATTCAAATGGTATCGGGTTCTTCCCGGTATCCGGATCTTGGGTCGTTATAATCTACGCCGCTATCCTCGCCATCAACCGGGTCTTTTTCATCCATGATTTCATAAACACCTAGTCCGTCGTTACTCCACACCTTCTTGCTCCTCATCTTCTTCTATCACAATCGCCGTAGCTATGAACTCCAGGCATTTCAGCAGAGCATGACATCGTTGAGCTAGATCTTGTAAGAACCTATCAGAATGGATTTAGAATGACGCACAAGCGGGCGCAACTCAAGTGAGGAAGGGTTGGATGACCTAGAACATGACCCTACTTCTCTAGACCTGACAAACTCTACTTCCCTAGACTCGACGGACCCTACGTCTAACCTAGGAGAAAGAAAATCTAATGGGAAGGAGGTAGTAGGGACCTCATGCCCCTGGGAGAAGGATGTAGAAAAGATAGCGCAATCTTCCACTGAGATCTCCATTTTAAATTTGGCGTTTTTTTTTGGAGGGGATCAGTGGAGATCGTGCAGCAAGAGGGAGAGGGAGAGGGAGGTGGAGGACGGAGCCTGAGAGGGTACTTGGAGGGACAGAAGGTATCGAGGAAAGGATCGCAGGAGGAGAACCAGGGGGTTGAAAGATCGACAGGGGGACAGCAAGTGCATGTCCTGACGATGAGGAAATCTGTGGGGATTTGAAATAGCATCGGATCAATCATGATGGGAGGTGAACGGGGTAAAAAGTCCAGCTCCTAGAAGAGAGACATAAGATGGGAGGGATACCATGTAAAAATGATGGGCGAGCTCCCCCTTTCCCATGGATGGTAAGCTGGCTTCTTCGGCTGATAACATACAAGCCGTACCTCCTGACTTTCTTCTTGATGGAATAATCTCTCAAATGACTGGCTGAAGTCAATCATGTCATCAACTGGCCCCTTTGGAAGCAATGGTGGGCCGGAAAATATATGAGCTGTATCTTCTTCTTTTTTGGGCTGACTCGGTTGTGCTTTTAACGTGCCGGGCTGGAGAGGGCCTTTGATAAAATGCTGGCGGTAGTCCCAGGTCAAGGGTCCAGAATCGCCCAAGATTGAGAATGAAGACTCACGATAGCCGAGGCCCCTCCTATTCATTTTTCTTCCTTTAGGGACCGGCTTGGTCCGCCCTTGTAGTTGTGTGCCGAGACCTCTCCCCGGTTGATAGCCCAATTTTAATATGATGTCCCAACCTTTTGAATCTCGAATCTGGGGCTTCACTTTAATATTCACTGCTGTAGAGACGGGCTTGTGTGGTGCATATGCCCATGGAAAGTTCAAATCTAGCACCGAAATAACAGGCCGATTGCTAGGCCATACTTTTGGTAAGATCTTGTCGGAAACGGTCTTCACAGACTGGACCGTGGACATACTTTTCACCTTAACCACCCTCCCTTGGAAAGGGAATTTGAGACATTGGTGGGTAGTGGAGGGTACGTCGTTGAAGTTATCGATCCACGGATGACCCAAGATAGCCTTGAACATAGGGTCGATGTCCAGAACATAGAATTCAATCGGCATAGTGAGAGGCCCAAGCTCGATCTGAATAGTGACAACCCCATGACATGCCCTTCGAGAGTTTTCATATGCTGCTATAGTTGTCGGGGTCGGTCTTAACAGATCTTCTGATAAATTGCAGGCTCTCAGGGTGCTGAGAGGGCAGACATTAATAGAAGTCCCTGTATCTACCAGTGCCGCATCTATGCTGACTTTGTTCAGAGTTATGGAAATGCATAGCGGCATTTGTTGGGCTTCTGGGGGCGCTAGTTCAGTTTCAGAAAAAGTGATTGCCGGCCCTTTAGAGATTGTAGCCAGAGCTGTCGGTAGGCTATCTACTACCATATCTTCATTAACGATCACGTTCTGTAGAAAATTTCTGAGTGCATCTTGATGAAGGGTGGGTCTTTTAATTTACTCCAGCACAGAGATCTTGGCGGGCACTCTATCCAGATGATGTAATAGGTCATATTATGTCCTTGGCAGCGGATCTGCCTCCTCCTGATCAACAACCTGTTGAGAGGACTGGGGATTGGGTGCGGGTGCACCAATGGAAGGATAATTTCTATGAAACAAACGCCCACTCCGTAGGGCAAGGTTATGAGCCTGCACGGCATCGGATGGGTTCAAAACAAGCGGCTTAACGGGCCCGGTGGGGTGAATGAGCGGCGTGGGGGAAAGCGTAATGCGGGTAGCGGAGACGATGGGCGAGGGGTTTGATGAAGGCAGGGTGATGATTGGTGCAGGTATTGGTGATGGGGTAGAGGCAGATGGAAGGAGGATGATGGGTGAATGGTTGGCTAGAGGTGTGGTGGCGGTGAATGTAGGTACTGGTGGTGGAGTAGAGAGAGACAGGTTAATGGGGGAGGCAGATGGTAGGATGAGGGGTTTATTGGATGCAGAGGATGGTGGGTTTTGATGGTGAAGGGGGGGATGACAGAGGGAGAAAGGCTACGGTGGTTATGATGGAGGGCCATGAGCCGTTGTACTGACGCGTCATCGTCATAAGACCACCCGGCGTCGAGAGCCGGGGGTTGGATGAGATTAACTTGGGCTAGTGCCAGCGGTTGTGGCTGCAGAGCGGGAGGATGATTCAGCATGGGGTTTTGATGGATCCCCAAGTCTTGAACAGGCTGTTGTTTTTACTGCGACTGCTGCTGTGGCAGCGGTGCTTGTTGCTGCTGCCCTTGCTGCCTCGGCGGTTGCCTTCTCTTCTCTTTAATTTAAACGATGGCCTTGTGCATCTCGGCCCAATCTATACGATGCCCTTCATGCAGGTCATATACCAAGTCTTTGAATTGAAAATAGCCCTCAGTAGTATGGCCAGGCTGCCTGTGGAACATGTAATATTTTATCTGATCGACAGTCGGGTTCCAATTAGGCCATTCCGAAGGAAGTTGAATAGCATTAATGGACATGAGAGTTGAAAATATGTCCGTGAGAGACTCGGGCAAAGGAGGATATTGGGCTCTCTTTGGACCCGGGCGCTTGTTGTTGGTGTAGCCATTGGGTGGGAGAACATTATGGTATTGCAGAGGCTACGAAGGTTGTTGTGGAGCGGGGAACATGCTTTGTGGTGTGGCGAAGGTAGGGTGAGAGTTTTGTGGAGTAGAGAAAGTGGGTTAGGCATTCTGTGGGGTGGAGAGTTAGGAATTATGGGGGTTTTGTGGAAAGCGAAATGGCACAGATTGGAAAGGGAATGCAATGGCTTGCACCTGCTCACTTGTTTGGACTCCCTCGGTGACGGGCCCCTGAGGCTTCTTGTGGTATTTGGGCTTTTGGGCTTCAAAAAGAGAGTGGATGGGGGAGTCCTTGAATTGTGTTTGTATGAATCTCACCCGGCTATATAGTTGGTGCATGTTTGAAATGTCATTCATGGCTAGGATGTTGCGGAAGGTAGGAGTAGCATTTGATATAAGCAACTTGACTTTCTCCTCCTCCGGAATGTGACCCGACATGCGGGCGGCCATCTGCCTCCACCTATCAGCATAGGTGGCAAAATCTTCATCTGCTTTCATTTTCTCGGCCACCAGGTCCGTAAAAGAATATTCCAGGCCGACCCGGTCTTGAAATCGCTGAATGAACTTTTCTTTCACCACTTTAAAGCTTTCGGCATCCTCGAGTGGTAAAGCATAGAACCACTCCAAAGCCACTCCATCTAATGACCGGCGGAATAAATACGCCATAAGGCGATCATCATATTGGAACTGCGCCGATTCATACATAAAGTCCCTCACATGAATGAAGGGATTGATATTCCCGTCATATTTACGGTGCGTGGGGAGCTCGGATTGAGGAGGGAATCGGATGTTGTGGAAGCTAGGAACCAGAACATCCGCCAAAGAGTGAGGGCCAACCGGCTTTTGAAGAAAATCGAGTTGTTGTTGCATAGCGGCCCATTCATCAAGAAGCTCTTGCTCCCGAGATGGTGTAGCCACAGCAAGAGGAGTGGGCTCAAAGCGGGGAGCCGAAGGGTAGACCGAAGGAGTGGGAGGCCCATAAGAAGGATATTGGGCCGAAGGATGACCCAGATTGGCATGGACTGGGGCTGCCCCTTGCTGAGGGTGAGAAAAGTCGGATGGGCCGATAAGAACCTGAGGCACTGAAGGGATGGGCCTATGAGACTCGGCCTGAGTAAATGAGGGAAGAACATACTTCCCTTTATCAAGAATCTGGTGGGCCGAGCAAGAGGACTGGCCCGCTTCTAGATTGGAGAATTGGAGGGTCCTGGGCTGAACCGGGGTGAGATCAATTGGAATGGGTGAGACCCCGGGCCCATTAGCCCTAGACTGTGAGATGGAAATAGTGGACAGACCTTGTGCAATCGTAGGAGATGGGGCATTAGACCCCTGCAAGGTCTGGTAGAGGGTTTCAAGATGGCCGGATCCAATTGAGCCATCATTTGCAAGATCTGGCCCCTAGGATTGTTGGAAGCAAGGGAGGACTGGGCGCCCTCCATGGAGATAGCAGATGGAGGAGGGATGATCCCTTCTCCTGATTGAAATTGAGTGACCCTAGGTGGGTGCTCCAAGAGACCTTGAGGAAGGGATTCCTTATGAGAACGGGGAATGTTGGTCCCCGGGTAGGCGAGTAGACAAGAAGGGGGGGTTGAATTGTCCCCCACGATCGATGGTAAATTTAAAATGCTAACACAACGGAATTAACAATATTAACGAGATTGAAGATTTAACTGAACAAGATAATTAAATTCTCTCAATCTCGCCGATCTCACACGATCACATGAACAGATGAAACAAGCAAACCACAAGACAAAATGATTTTTAAGGTGGTTCGGGACCACGACGGGCTCCATACGTCCACCCCTCACCAAACTGGTGAGGCTTCACTCGGGGAAAAATCCCCAACACGGAGATGACAATCCAAACACACACGGGGATAAATCCCCCCCACACACGGAGTCAAACTCCAACACACACGCGTAGGGCGACGCCTACGCAACCACACGAAAGTAAACTCCCAACCACACACGGGGAACACACCCCAAAATATGCCCAAGTACACACGTGAATATGCTCCGCATAAAGCGACACACACGTGTCAACACAAACGCTCGGAGAACCCTTTCTCCGAACACCCACACACAATATTCCTACAGAAATGTATGAAGCCTAGACAAATAGATACAATGAATTCCAAACAAAGTCTAAAGACTGAAATGAAGAAGATATAGCATGTAGAGAGATCCCCCTTCTTTGATTCTTCCGATTCCTATTGGTTCATTGTCGGATGATGGCGATTTCGACGTCCCCTTGTTCCTCTCCTCGAGCCGCTCCTCTTTCTCTTATTCCACGAGCTCCAAAAATCACTTCAAGTAGATCAAAACCACCTTGCAAGAGCTCCTCCCTTGTTTTCTCCTTTTTCTTCTCCTACAAGAAAGAACATGAACACATTAGGGCTTTTCAAGTCCCAAATTCGCAGCACACATTAATATATATAGGAGACTAACCAAATGACCCATATACCCCTTCTAAACTGTGTTTAAAACACCCTAATATGTTTAGGAACCATTGGGGGGTATTTTAGTAAGGTTTAGAAAGGTTTTCAATGGGTTTTAAAGTCTCCCGGAAATCCCGTTCTGAAAGGGTCAACCCTTGGGGTCGACCCTTGGGCTGACAAAGGTCGGCCGGGGCAAAAAAAAAATTGCAACCCACAGGGGTCGACCCTTGGCAGTGGGTCGACCCATGTAGGTGGCTGAGCTCTCAGCCCAGGGGGGTCGACCCCAGGGGTCAACCCCTTCCCTGAAGGGTTCGAGAACTTGGAATTTATCCCCGTTTAAGCACCGGAAAAATTCCCAAAAATCAAGAATTAATTACCATGAGTTCAACAAAGTATTAAGACCATCTAAACCACATTTCAACAAGATTTATGATAAAATATTAAGCACATTGTAAAAACCCAAAAATCTCATTTTAAGGATGCATAAAACACTTCCAATGCAATGCAACCTCATGAAAGATGTTCATGAAAACAACCCGGAACTTAGCATAAAAATGGTTAGATTTTACCATCATCCACTTGACATGAGAGGGTTTAAAAAACATCCTTGAACCTGTAAAAACATGATAAACCAAAAGGTTAGATGATAATAAAAACTCATGAACCAAGTATTAACTCTTTGAACTAGTTCACATAAAAATACATCATTGAACTAACTAAACCGAGTATTTGGCTTCTCAAATCAAACAACAAAGATACATTCCACCAAATGACAAGGTTTTGTTATGATGAACATGGATCTCTCAATCAACCAAATATAATGACATGGGAGCTCAACCATTCAATCACAAGGCAACCAAATCTTCAACAACAAAATGCTTCATCTCACAAGTGTTGACAATTATGCCAAATGCAAAGAGTTAACTCCCTTTTAGAAGAAGAGCTTCATTGATGGACTCCTTTAGATTTCAAGTATGAGCCATGGATTTGTGTTCCTACAAACTAACATAAATATAGCATTAGTTCCTTAAACACCACGGGTTCATATGACTTTCAAGAGTGAACATTGAATCCATCTTTCAACTCATCAAATCAAGATATACACATGTTGCTCAATGAAACACATGCACACACAAACACAATCATTTTGATATCATTGAAACCAAACACCAACTAGGGGATGCAACAATCTCCCCTTTTTTGATGATGACAAAACGATGTGTGTGATAATACAGATTTTACAAACATTTGTAAACATTGAGCATAGACCAATTCTCCCATTCTCCCCAAGAAAACATCATTCATAAAGTATTGAGCACACACCAAACATTCTCCCCCTTTTTGTCATCTACAAAAAGACATGGGGTTATGTGACATGATATGAACGTGTTAAGCCAAAAGATATGATACCAATGCAAATACCAAGTGATGCTAATCAAAGGCCCAAAAATATGATACCAAATGTTGTTCAAATTAAATGCCCAAAGATTTGCAATTTCAATTCTTGAAGAGTTGGCCCCAAATATATGATACCAAAAGTTGGAAGAACTCTTTTAAGCATTTATGCAACATGAAGTGTTTAGAATATGCATTTTAAAATGAACTATGCCAATTGTTGGAAAGTATGAATTTGTTCAAGATGATATCATGAATGAACTATATGCATGCTGAAAATGTCAAATATGCAAATATGCACACAATGAGCGTCATCTTTCAAATACAATGAATATGCACTATGCGAATGCTAATCATGCAAGATATGAAGCTATGTACATGATTGTTGACACCCGTTTTATGACCAATAAGTCGGGTCATCTCCTTGTTCATTCTATGATGCTCCGAGTTGTTTACTCTTTCATTGAGCCTTCTTCATCAGCTGGAGGTTTATTTCATGGGTCTTGGCTCCTTGGTTGGGTCTGATTCCTTGATTCCTTGCAATGGATGAAACTTAGCAAACTTTCATTTCGTTTGGATCCTAATTATCTCTAACGGTCTATACCAGGCACGTTACATTCCTCTGACGCATCATCCCTTGGTGGTTACATCTTGCAGAGTCCTTGAGCTCAAGGCCTTTTTCCAGTTCTTATCCTTTTGGTTATCCGTTGGCTCAGACGATTCATCGTGCGACCGTTACCTCATTGTAACGCGTCTTCATTAGGCCGTTACATTCTTCTAGAGTCCAACACTTTTGAACTTCCCTCGTTGATCTTATCTTCTTAAAGGATAAGGTTGTGTGTGACGGTCTCTTCCTGGAGCGTTACAAGCCTGTGGCGGTCTATCGTGAAGCCGTTACATCAAACAGAGAGTCCTGGCCAGGTCTGCTCCTTCTCTGCTACTCCGTGGTCGAATTGAGAGTTTGATCTTGTGATTTCTCTTCCAAATCTAATCCTCAGAACCTTCTGTTTTTTTCTATGGACTCTTGGAAGTATTATCTTCAAGAGTTTGCTAAGCATCATCCTCCTTTTTTGCTGGATTATCCTCTGCTCGACCGGAGAGTTTGAGGGTCTATAAATAGAACCCTTGACTTCATGGCCTGAGGAGGAGAAATCTAGAGTTTGCGTCGAAGTGCTGCCGCGTTCTGGAGTCATATCCAACCAAGGAGAATTGATTTTCACGTCCATCTGCTTCACAGTCAATGGAGTATTGGTTTTTCAAGTGGTTAGTTCAGATCATTGGCATACTTGTGTTCTTCCCCTTTCCTTTGCATCATAGCTTTGTCCCACTTCTTCCTCCACATTCTTCCACTTGTTTCAATCATTTAAACATCCTTCCTATCTTTTAAAACGCCCAGAGGGGTTAAAAAACAAAACTTCCCCGGTATTCCCCTTTCCTTTTGCATGATATTAAGTTTATTGATTATTGATACTACGCTTGATTGAAGGGCTAATTTGGGGTTGTTTTGTTGTGTTCCACATTCTTTGGCAGGTTGTTTTGTTGTGTTCCACGTTCTTTGGCAGGTTTACAGGGTTCATAAGGCGAGGCCCAAGCTTTCTGGCTGGCTGGAAGTTTGGAGTTTGAAGGATTCACAAGCTTGTTCTGCAGACACTCTGACGGTCTTCATCAGACGCGTCAGGTTACTCTAGCGGTCTATCGGGCGACCGTCACACTCCCTATGACGCGTGGGTTCTGGACCGTCATATTCAACAGAGCTGCAGTTTCCTATTAGTTTTTCTCTCCCGTGGGCGGGTGCATCATCCTCCTATTCCAAGGTATTGCTCAGGTCTTTGGCTTGTTTTTACCTTGGTGGCGATCACGTTCTTTCTTGGTATTGGGCATTAGCTTTCTCTCTCTTATATCTCCTATTTCTTTGCTTGTTCCACCCACGCGGTGTGTTTTCATTTATTCCTTTGCTCCACGCTCCGGCGTGTGTTTTTCCTTTTCCCTCCTTAGTTGAGTTTGATTGAGATAGCATTGCCCATGCTAGAGCTGGTTCTGGTTGCCTAGGTTCATGGTTTACATGTTCATAGGTTGATTGAGATTATCATCATTTGCTCATTATATTTGTCATTTATCATATCACTCTTTCACATCTATCTTTGAAAACAAGGCACAAAAACAAATCAACAGATAATTTTTTGGCGATCACGGTGGGACAACTTGTGCCAATCGTGTTTTGATCTCTGTTTAAACCTGCCATCATTCCCTTGTTTGGTTTTCCCCGGATTTCCCTTTTATTTCCTGTTGTTTCTGGTCCTCTGGCTCCTCTGACGGTCCTGCGTTCCTGCGTTACACTTATTCTGAAGGTCTGGTCTTCGACTGTCACCTTCCTCTAACGTAGGGGTTATAGACCGTTACACTCCAGACAGGTACGTATCCCGAGGTGCATTTTATTTCCACAGTTTCTGCTGTGATCTTTGTGCTTGGTTGTTATCTGGTCTCCCCCCTGGTTGGTTTACATACTCATATCATTGTGTGCATAATTGTTTGTTAGATTCTAGGTTAGAACTTGCATGCACCCCGGTGCACATAGGTTCATGCATATTTTCATACATTAGATTGCATTTTCCTACCTTGGTGTGTGGACCTCTCGTCTCTATATTCCTTGGGTCCGACTAGGAAATCACACCAGGGACCTCCATTAGTCCCCGCGAGCCGTGGATTCCCACACTGACGCCGGGCTGGTTGTACCCTTCCCACCCCGTGTCTAGGAGTGCATAAGTGAAGGAGTGATCACTTAGAGTCAAATCAAGCCTTATATCCCTCTCCTATCAGGAACCTATTGTTGAGAACTCATTTTTAATCAATTCACTAAAGTTCCAAAGGAGAAATCATAAAAATCTTGTGGCATCATCCTAAGCAACTTGGTTGACTTTGAGTGTTTTCATTTCTTTTTTCACTTACATCTTTGCTAGAAATCATCTAAGTTTGGTCACTCATTGTGTGATTGTTTGTGTTGTGTGGTTTGCATCTTGTTAAGGTTGTACGTTGCATGTGGAGTCACCTCCATCCGTTAGAATCTTCATCGCCCGGCGGCGATTCCCTCTCGTCATCCTACTTCAATCCCCTTTTCGAATCCACAATGGCTTCCTTTGATCTTCCTCGTTCCCAGGAGGAGTCTCTTCCTCAGGGCCTTCTAGAGGACCCCTCTAGGGTCGTCTCATTCCAGCCCCGGGAGGGGCCCGTTCTCCCGTCATCTTCTATCCCCATGGAGAGCGCTCCGTCCGCTCACCCTATTCCTCCATCTGCCAATTCCGTGCTCCAGATGATGGCCCAATTAGACCCGGCCCAACTCCAGGCCATCTATCAAGCCATGCAGGGGTCCAATGCCCTGCCTTCCCCCATCATCATGGGCCAATCCAATCCGTCCATCGCTCAACCTAGGGCCGATGGACCTACGGTCCAGCCTATCTCCGTCGATCTTACTCCGGTCCAACCTAGGACCCTCCGCTTCTCCAATCTTGAAGTAGGCCAATCTTCTGGGTCGGCCCAGCAATTCTTTGATAAGAGCAACACCCTTGCTCCTCCTTCCTTCCCGTCAGATCATCACATCTCAGGCCCAGCCATGCCGCAAGTTCTTGTTGGTCCGAACGATTTTATGCGACCTCAGCAAGGGGCAGCCCAGGTTCCTACTAATATGGGTCATTCTTCGGCCCAATATCCTTCCTATGGGCCGCCTCCTCCATCTGCATACCCTTCGGTTCCTCAAAATTCATCTTTCACTGTCCCTGCTCCCTCTAGAGAGCAGGAGTTGCTTGATAAGTGGGCCGCCATGCAGTAGCAACTCGACTTCCTTCAAAAGCGGGTTGGCCCTCAATCTTTGGCAGATGTTCCAGTCCCAAGTTTCCAGAACATCCTGTTCCCTCCACAGTCCGAGCTCCCCAACTATAGAAAGTATGATGGGAACGGCAATCCCTTTATTCATGTGAGGGACTTCTTATACGAGTCGGCGCAGTTTCAATATGATGATCGCCTCATGGCATATCTGTTCCGCCGTTCACTAGATGGTCTTGCACTGGAATGGTTCTATTCTCTGCCACTAGAAGATGCTGAAAGTTTCAAGACAGTGAAGGATAAGTTCATCCAGCAGTTCCAAGATAGAGTCGGCCCGGAATATTCATTCACAGATCTGGTGGCCGAAAAAATGAAACCAGATGAGGAGTTCACTACTTACACAGATAGATGGAGGCAAATGGCCGCCAGAGTGCCCGACCACATTCCGGAGGAAGAGAAGGTCAAGCTGCTTATTTCTAATGCCACTCCGACCTTCCGCAACATTCTAGCTACGAATGATATAGCCAACATGCATCAACTTTATAGCCGAGCGCACTTTATTCAGACTCAGTTCAAATATTCCCCCATACACTCACTCTTTGAAAACCAAAAGCCCAAGTATCATAAGAAACCTCAAGGGCCTGTTACCGAGGGGATCCAGACGAACGAGCAAGTTCAAGCCGTTACTTTCCCTTTCCAAGCCGCACCCTTCCGCTTCCCCCAAAACCCCCGCACTCCACAGAACCCCGCTCCCCAAAACTTCCAAGTTACCCCACAAAACCCTCCGCCTGCCTTCACCGCTCCACAAAATACCTTCGCCGCACCAAAGCAATCACCACAACCTCCACAATATCACAATGTCCCTCCACCCAACGGCTACAACAACAACAACAAGCGTCCGGCTCCTAAAAGGGCACAGTATCCACCCTTGCCAGAAACCCTCACGGATATCTTCTCAGCTCTCATGTCAATTAATGCTATCCAACTTCCTCCGGAACGGCCCAACTGGAACCCGGCCGTTGATCAGACAAAGTACTGTATGTTCCACAGGCAACCGGGCCATACTATTGAGGGGTGTTTTCAGTTCAGGGACATGGTCTATGACTTCCATGAAGGATAGAGGATTGATTGGGCCGAAATGCACAAGGCCATTGTTGAAATCAAAGAGAAGAGAAGGCAGCCGCCAAGGTAGCAAGTGCAGCAACAACAGGCACCGCAGCCATAGCAGTAACCACAGCAACAGCAACCGTAGCCGGTTCAGGATTTGGGGATTCACCAGAACCCAATGCCAAACCATCCTCCTGCTCCACAGCCTCAGCCGCCGGCACCGGCTCAGGTCAATGTTGTCCAACCCTCGGCTCCTAATGTCGGGTGGTCTTTTGACGACGACAGCACCACGCCGTAGATAATGGCCCTCCACCATAATCACCGCAATCCCCTTGCTTCCTCTATCATTTTACCTACACACCCAACGTCTTCACCACTTGTTCTCCCATTCACACCCGCTCCAGTAACTCCGCCACCACCCGTAATTCCATCACACCCGCCACCAGTTACCCCCGCTACTGTCATTACTCAGTCACCCACTTCACCCGTCACTACACCTCCGCTAACCTCTCCTCAGCCCGTACCAACACCCATCATCACCACCCCGCCTTCCACCAATCCCTCACCCATCATCCGTCCATCACCACTTATTACCTCCACCAACACCACATCCCACCAGATCCTTTCTCCAACACCGCTTATTCCACTCATCCACCTCACCGGGCCAATTATATCACCTCCTGATGCCGTGTCGGCACAAAACCTCACCCTACGGAGCGGGCGGTTGTTCCATCGGAATTATCCTACCCCTTCCAATCCTCAGTCCTCCCAACCGGTTGCCGAGCAAGAAGAAGCCGAACCTCTGCCGGAAACCCAATATGATCTGCTACATCATTTGGATAGGGTACCCGCCAAAATTTCTGTTCTGGAGCTTATTAAAAGATCTACCCTTCACCAGGATGCATTAAGAAATTTCCTTCAGAAGGTGATGGTTAGTGAAGATATGGCAGTTGATAGCTTACCTACCGCACTGGCAACAATCTCCAAGGGGCCCGCTATTACCTTCTCTGAAACTGAGCTAGCACCTCCAGAAGCTCGGCAAATGCCGCTTTGCATCACTATTACTTTGAACAAGGTCAGTATTGACGCGGCATTGGTTGATATAGGGGCATCTATCAATGTATGCCCGCTCAGCACTCTTCGAGCTTGCAACATCTCAGACGAATTACTACGGCCGACCCCCACTACCATAGCTGCATACGACAACTCGAGGAGAGCATGTCACGGGGTGATCACCATTCAAGCTGAGCTTGGGCCTCTTACTATGCCCGTTGAATTCTATGTGCTAGACATTGACCCTATGTTCAAAGCTATCTTGGGTCGTCCATGGATTGACACTCTCAGTGCCGTACCGTCCACCGCGCATCAATGTCTTAAATTCCCTTTTCAAGGGAGGGTGGTCAAGGTCAAGAGCTTATCCACGATCCAGTCTGTGAAAGCCATTTCAGAAAAGATGTTGCCCACATTGTGGCCCAGCAGCCGGCCCGTCATTTCTGTGCTAGATCTGGATTTCCCTTGGGCTTATGCACCACGCAAGCCCGCCACTACACCTGTCAATGTCAAAGTGAAACCCCAGATCTGAGACTCCAAGGGTTGGGACATCATATTAAAGTTGGGTTACCAACCGGGGAGAGGCCTCGGCGCACAATTACAGGGGCATACTAAGCCGGTGCCCAAAGGAAGAAAGATGAGCAGGCGGGGTCTCGGTTATCGAGAGTCTGCGTTGTCAACCTTGGGCGACTCAGGGCCACTTACATGGGACTATCGTCAACACTTTGTTAAAGGTCCTCTTCAGTCGGGTACCCTAAATCCACAGCCAGTACAGTCAGAAAGGAAGGATGCAGCTTGCACAATTGCCGGGCCACCTTGCCCACCTAAAGGGCATATTGATGACATGACAGATTTCAGCCAGTCATTTGCCAGAATGTTCAGCGAATCAGATGGCCATGGTCAGAGGAAGAATCAAGAAACCCGGCTCGTCCAGTGGAGGCCAAAGAAACCAGCTGATTATCTACAAGAAAAGGGGAGCTCACCCGCTATCGTTTCTTGGTCTCGCTCCCGTCTCACATCTCTGTTTCAACTATTGGAACCTATTCCCCGTTCTCCCCCTATGATGGTCGATCCGTACTTTACGGACGAACAACCTGAAATCTTGTTCGTCCCATGTGCGTGTGGGCGCTGCCCGCCCATTGATCTATCAACTCTATTCACTCCTCCTTCCTCCACCACTCCACTCCACGAGATGTGGTTTCGATCTTGCGATCCATTCTTCGATTGCATCTTCCCCGAGTTGTTCCCCATGCAACTCCCGCCTCCTCCATCCTGCTGTGTGGTCTCCACTGTTCTAAAAAAAAAACGTGAAATTTGAAACGGAGATTTCGGTGGAAGATTATGCTACCTTGCCTCCATCCTCCTCCTAGGGGTACGAGTCCCCTGCTCCTTCCTTTTCACTAGATTTTTTTTCTCCCAGGTTAGGCGTAGGGTCCGTCGAGTCTAGGGAAGTAGAGTCAGTTAGGTCTAGAGAAGTAGGGTCTTGTTCCAGGTCGTCCAACCCTTCCTCCTCTGAGCCGCGCCCGCTTGCGCGTCCTTCCAAATCCGTTCCTGATAGGTTCTTGCAAGATCTAGCTTAGCGATGTCAGGCTCTTTTGAGATGCCCGGAGTTTGTTGCTACGGTAATTGTAATAGAAGAAGATGAAATAGAGGGGGTGTAGAGCGATGACGGACTCGGTGTCTATGAAGTCCTGGATGAAAAGGACCCGATTGATGATGAGGACAGCAACGTAGATGACACTGCCGATCTGTACGCACGAGGTTTAAAGAAATTCGACGAGCCATCGTCGGCAGTGGATGAACCTACGAAGGAAATAGATTTGGGAACTGAAGAAGACCCTAGGCCCATCATTATTGCCGCTAATCTCCCTCCGCAAGTAGAAGAAGATTTGATTAAGGTTCTGAGGGAGTATAGCGATTCTTTCGCCTGGTCTTATGAGGACATGCCAGGTCTTGACCCCTCTTTAGTGGAACACCGACTCGTGCTTAAACCAGGGGCAACACCCGCAAAACAACAGTCGAGAAGATTTCACCCCCACATGGCCTTGAGGATTAAGGAAGAGGTCGACAAGTTGTACAAGGCCAGGTTCATTAGAGTTGTTCTATATCCCCAGTGGGTGGTGAACATAGTCCCTGTTATCAAGAAGGATGGAAAGGTGCGTATTTGCATCGATTTCAGGGATCTTAATAAAGCATGTCACAAAGATGATTTCTCGTTGCCTCACATAGATGTCCTGGTAGATAACACCACCGGGTATGAAGCTTTATCATGGATGGTTACTCAGGCTATAACCAGATCCGTATCACTCTGGAAGACCAAGAGAAAACTTCCTTCACCACGCCCTGGGACACGTATTGTTATGTGGTTATGCCGTTCGGTCTGAAGAACGCAGGTGCCACCTATCAAAGGGCGATGATGGCTATTTTCCACGACATGATGCATATCAACATGGAAGCTTACGTGGATGACATCTTGGTGAAGTCAAGGATCAAAGAAGAACACCCCTCTATTCTGGCTAAGGTGCTGCAAAGAGCTAGGGAATACAAGCTCAAAATGAACCCGAAGAAATGTATTTTCGGAGTCTCTTCAGGGAAGCTGCTAGGTTTCATAGTGAGCAAACATGGGATCCAGATTGATCCTAACAAAGCAAAGGCCGTCATGGATATGCCTCCGCCGAAGAACATTACGGAACTTCGAGGATTGATTGGTCGACTGCAATTCATCAGAAGATTCATATCCCAACATTCTCAGAGGTGCCGCCCGTTTTATGAATTGCTCAAGGCGGGGGTCAAATTTGAATGGAATCAAGATTGTCAGAAGGCCTATGAGGACTTAAAGGAGCATCTATCCAATCCCCCGATTTTGCAACCTCCTGTCCCTGGGAAACCCCTAATCCTATACATCTCGGTCATTGAGGACTCCCTAGGGGCGGTCTTAGCACAAGTAGATGATGAAGGGAAAGAGCGGGCTGCTTATTACCTCGCTCGGTTATTTAACCCGGTTGAGGCCAAATACACCGCTATGGAGAATACTTGTGCCCCCTTAGTGTGGGTAGCTCAGAAGCTTAAACATTACTTCCTTGCCCACCCAGTTAGGTTGATATCTAGAATGGACCCGATCCGCTATCTCTTAGAAAAGCCTATCCTCTCTAGTAGGTTAGCTCGCTGGCAGAGCTTCCCCTCCCAGTTCGGTATCACATTTGTCGTTCAGAAGGCGGTCAAAGGGTACGCCATCGCTGAGCATCTAGCCCATCTCCCTGTTCCTCACACTGATTCGATTCAAGACGATTTCCCTGATGAGCATCTCTCTGCCCTCACTCATCATCCCTTTTGGTCTCTGCACTTCGATGGTGCGCTCAATTCTCAAGGCCGAGGGATCGGCACTGTTCTGCTCACTCCAGAGGGAGTGACAATTCCCTTTGCCTATCAACTCCGATTTCCTGCTACCAACAATATTGTCGAGTATGAGGCTCCCCTAGCTGGATTGAAGCACGCCTACCTTTTAGGCGCGCGTTATTTGAATATCATAGGGGACTCTCAACTCGTCTTGCGGCAAGTTCTGTCCACTTACCGCACTCGTGACCCTAAGCTCAAGCCTTCTCAAGATTTGGTCACGCTCCTTGCTAGGCAATTCCGTAAGCTGATCTATATCCATACGCCTAGGTCTCAGAACATTCTAGCTGATGCCTTAGCTTCGCTCGCTTCCTCTCTATCTTTCCCTCTCAGTCAGAATACTGAGACTATCATCGTTCAAAGATTGGACGTACCCTCTCTTTAGGATCCTTTGTACGTCAACCTTAGGAAAACTGTAGAGGCGAGGGCTGAGAAGGAGGACCTCAAGGAAGTATCTTTGATGGAACTAGAAGAGATCCTGGAGGAAGAAGAATTACCCTGGTATCATGAGATTGAGTTGTTTTGCAAAGACGGATCGTTCCTGGAAGGGGCAAACGCCGAGCAACGGAAGTCAATAAGGAGAGCCGCCTCAAGGTATACCATCGTTGCAGGAGAACTATATAGGCGTGCTACTAACGGGATGCTCTTGAGATGCTTAGGTGACGACGAAGCTTGGAAGGTGGCCGAAGCAGCCCATTCTAGCGAGTGTGGAGGTCATGTTAATGGCCAGGCTCTAGCGAAGAAAATCCATAGGCAGGGCTACTATTGGCCCACTCTAGAGGAAGATTGCTCCCTCTACGTCCGGAGGTGTCTTAAATGCCAACTCCACGCTGATAAAATCCATGCTATAGCTTCATCTCTCCATCCTCTTTCCGCTCCTTGGCCATTCTCTATGTGGGCTTTCGATGTTGTCGGCCCGCTCGGTGATCCTAGTTCTCAGATCAAACAGAAATCCTTCATCCTTATCGCCACTGAGTAGTTCACCAAGTGGGCCGAAGTAGAGGCGTACGCAGAGATTAAAGCTTCAACGGTGTACCGCTTCATCATGAAGAATATCATCTCACGGTTCGGAGTGCCAAGCAACGTCGTCACTGACAACGGACCCCAGTTCGTCTCTCAAGAGCTCAAAGACCTATGTAAGAAGTTCAATATTTCATTGCATCATTCATCTCCATATTATCCTCAAGGCAACGGTCAAGCTGAAGCCACTAATAAAACCTTTCTTAAAATCATAAAGAAAACATGCGAATCTCATAAGTTTTCCTATTGGCCAGAAAGATTGGTGGAAGCTCTGTGGGCTTACCGCACCTCCGTCCATACTCCTACGGGGCAAACTCCCTATGCTCTCACCTACGGGATGGAGGCGATGCTCCCATATGAAATCTTGATCCCTTCCCTTAGAGTGCATCTCGATAAGAAACTTAATCTCGATGAACGTCGAGCGGCGTTGCTCGTTCAGTTGGAACTCTTAGATGAGAAGAGGATGATCGTGGCTGATCACGTATCCGTTTATCAAAAGAGAGTTTCACGTTATTTTCAAAAGAAGGTGATTGAGCGTAAATTTCAAAAAGGTGATATGGTTTTGAAACATAAATTCATTCGGTCTGCAGGTCCTAGGTCTAAATTACAACCTAACTGGGAAGGACCGTTCGTTGTAAAAGAGGCTTATCCAGGGAATGCGTGTCGCTTAGTGAACGTCGAAGGTGAGGAGCTCTCTCACGCTTGGAATGGGTTGTATCTTAAGCGGTTCTTTCCTTAGAGTCTAATCGATGCCACCCCGGCAATGAGGTGTCTTTTCTTTCGCTATAAAAGAAGTCCCGAGTACTGCAATCACACACCACACGACGTCCCTGGTCAGGTTTCCCGCTTTGTAGACATCATTTTTCCTTAGCCATGCTTTGGGGGAAAGTCAAAGTCCCTGTCCGTTTCTTTCTTCGGCTGAATCCAGGGGCAAGAGGTGAATAAGGAGGCGATGACCAATCTAGGCACCCTGACGAGAGGAGGTCTCAAATAGGGGCAGTCCGTTATGACCTAATGCCACAAAACAAAGCAAAGAAAAAGAAGAAAGCAAAGGAGCAATCTTTGTGATGAGGACATCACCGGCAATTTCATTTGATCAAAGATCCCGATGCTCGCCACCCTTGCTACATCTTGATTCACCACTTTATTTCGAGTCATATGATGTAATTTTCATTTTCTTATCATGTATTTTTCCTTTTATTTGAGTCCAATACCTAGGTTAGGTAGCTATTTACCTAAGTCTTAAGTCACTATGTGTGTTATTGGGCCCAATTATATGGGCTAGGCCCAAGGGCGCCCCCTTCCCCTTGGTTTAGTGTTAGTAGTCCAAAAGTCAGGGACTTAAGTTAAATTGTGGGATTCCTATAAATAGGACCCCAATCCCTCATTTGTAAGCTAATGAATTGTTGAATGAAGTATTGATAAAAGTTTGCCAAAGCATTTGTGCATCTCTCTCTCTCTCTAGCTCTCTCTCTATCTCTCTCTCTCTAAAGGGGGCGAACCCCTCTCTCTCTCCTCCCCTCTCTCTCTCCAAATTTCAAAATTCACTCTCTCTCCTCCCTATTCACCTCTAATTAAGACCCCTCCCCCTTCCCCATACCTCCCATTTAATCCCCCTCCAACCCCTAGGTGGAAGCCCCTTCTCCTAGGCACCTCTCCCTCCTCCCAAGCAACCTTTCCCCTTCCCCATACAACCCTTCATTTTCCCAAGAGAGAATCCCCTCTTCCAAGTAACCTTTCCCCTCCCCAAGGCAACTCCTCCCCTTCCCAAGGCCACATTAACCAACCCCACATTAAACTCAGTTCAAATTTCCCTCTCTCTCCAAGCCACTCGCGCCCCCCCTCTCTCTCTCACCCTCCACCCTTGGCCGCAACCCCCTCCCCCTCCACCTGCTAGCTGCGACCCAGCCCTCTTCTCCAGCCTCTCCACCACCTCTATCCACCTCCATCCAAGCCCCACATCCATTAGCCCTCTCCCCATTGCAGCCCCTTCACCCCTCCCACCACTATCAACTTCATTCACCAACCTACTCTATCCAGTTCGCAGGCAGCAGAAGAAGCTCCACTTGCAGAGATTGCCCCGATGCTGTCCGACATCATCTGGAGGTGCACCATACATCTCCGGAAAGGTCTTCTAGTCTTCTTCGCAAGCGAGGTAGAATCGTCTCATTCTGACTTCCCTACAGATCGTGGTGCCCATTCTCGTCCGACTGCGCAACCGGGACCAGAACCTGGACCAGAGGTGCAGTGAAGAAGCTACCACGGCCACACCCCATAACTTCTGAAGGCGCCACTTGGCCGAGAGCTGCTACTACAAGGCATCTACCATCTCCAACAAGCGGCATCCCGTTCGGCATCAGGAAGAGCAGTTTCCAATTTTTCTCTCCCAGGTGCGCAGAACAGACCATCAAGGTCTTGTCCTGACCCCCCCTCACTCAACGGACCTCTCCTCGCCACCCCGACGTCGTCTGGTGCCCATCTTAGTTGCTGCTCGGAGAAGACTTGTCCACGGTCGTCCTCTACTTGGTCCTGCCACGTTTGTACTTTGGGAGCTGCCGTGGAGATTTCATCCATCTGCTGCTACACCCAGGGAGCAGTCCGAGTCTGATCGCAGGGACCCTGTTCCAGAGCCCGTCCCGGCCGGTGTCGACTTCGGAAGCGCCAACAAAAATTCACAGACATACCTGGCTCTGTCAGTGACGTTTTGGCGCCAGTCTCGTCAAATTCTGAGTTCGGAGGAGTGCACGGCGGCGACCACTCCGACCCTCTATTCTGCTGTTCCAGACCGGGACAGAATCGGCAAGGTGCTACATCGGCGCGATCCACGCTAATCTCTCCTCCCCGCCTGGCCGGCTTAGCGCCCCTCCCTGCGTGGAGGTAGTGTTTGCTTGTACCCTACTCTCCCCACCCCAAGTTCCCCCTCCTGCATGAGGAGTAGTGCATGTATTACCAGGTCATCGGCCGAAGCTTCATCGGCGCGGCGTGCGGGTAACCCACGCTTCCCCGCTCGCCCTCGTCTCCGGCTAGGATCGGCGTCTTCATGCCGATCAGGTGAGCTCCTGGTTGTGCTCCTCTTGGTTAGCACTTCTTGCTTAACTAGTATTGCTTCTTAGTTCCGTCGGTGTCGAGGGAGTGCCCGATCCAAAATCAATCAAATCGAATGTCCACCGCGGGGTGAGTTGTGAGAGAGCCACTACATCCCACGCCCTTGGCGTGCTGGCCGCCCACGGAATTGGGCATCCTAGGCCCTTAGGGGTTCATCCCAAGCTAGTCAAATCCCTGAAAAGGCGAGGTCCATCCTCGGACCCTCACCACGATCGCCGGTCCACCTACGGACCGGGTGTGCGCGACGCGGGTGAATTCGCTTGAGTGGGTCCGCCGTTCGGTTCGATTGCTTGCAAATTTAAGTCCGAGGGGTCGTGTCACATCAAATGGTATCAGAGCATCATCATCCTTAGGCGTGTCGCATCAATTGGTATTAGAGCAAGTTCTAGACTTGTCTCTACTAAGTCTTGTCCTAGGGCCATTGCATTCATCAGCCGTTCATCATGACCACTTCCTACTTAGCCTATTCACCATCCTTAGACCCATTAGCAGCTTTTGTGTTTGATGGATCTGACCCTAGTATATATCTAGAATGGGAGAGCTCCGTAGACCGACATTTTGCAAGGTTCACTCTATCAGGGCCGATACAAGTCAACTATGCCAAAAGTTTGCTCTGGCGCCAAGCTAGGAATGAATGGCAAAATATTGTAGGCTTAAGGGAAGTTGGAAGGCAAGAGCCCATCAACTCTTGGGTTGAGATGAGAAATGAGCTTAGGAAGATTTATGCCCATCTAGACCCTCTTATCACCATAGAGGAAGCCCAAGCTACCACCATTAAGGGAGAAGAGCCTCAATCTTCCCCCACCCCTCATGGTCTGGATCCTCAAAAGCCTTGCACCATCACACATGGCACCCTCACTGTAGATGAGTCCATACTCCAATGGCTCAAGCAAAGTCCCACCCTCCATAGCTTAGAACCATTGGGATATCAATCCTAAATTGTTCCCAACCGGCCTCCCCATGTCACTCTCCAAACCTTCTACTTCGTGGGAGACTTGGGAGACCTAGTGGATTGCCTATATTGGCAAGTCCACTTGACCGGCTTGCTTGCCATGGGACCATCGGAGCCTAGCACCATTAACTTTGCCCACCCCACCATTGGCTCCATCACCTCCATTTGCACGAGTGTGCATTGCACTATTGAGATCCTCCTATTTCTCCCCTTGGAGGAAGAACCCACTCTGGTCTACTCCCCATCCTTTGAGATCCCAAATGCCTTAAACGGTCAACACACTAGAGATCTTGGACCAATTACTTTGGAGGAGGATAACTCACCATCATTTAAAGACCTTGAGGACATAGAATATCTCTTCCTTGGCAACCCATTCCATGACCCCTTTGATCCCTCCCAATGGAAGCCAATGAACCCATGGGACCTAGTCGCCTTACCCACCACCCTCCTTTTCCTAGCCTCACCCACCATGTTGAACCTAAACCACCCATTCCAAAACTTAGCCCTCGCTATGAGAGCCATGACCAAGGGTGACATCCACCCAGGAAATGAGGAATTGACCCATCCCAAGATGTCCACTTTCTGGGACCCCTTCGAACCCCATGAGTGGAGACCCCCAAATCAACCCCCACCAAAAGATGGGACCATCTTGATAGGAATGTATGTGCCACAACATTTTGCTCCATCTGGTAGGGCTAGTCGTCTCATTTGTGTCACCTACACACTAGGTCCAGTGCATGACAGGTTCACATTTGGATATGTAGGTCCACCCCCATTCATCATCCATCTTATGCTTGATAGGAGTCTACATGGAAGTCCAGGTCCTCCGGCATTCATTGCACCCATACCTGATAGAGCCACATTTGGATGTGCTGGTCCTCCCACATTCTTCATAACTCTTACGCATGAATGGAGCATACATGGATGTCCGGCCCCCCCGGTAATTACCGCCACCATGCACGATAGGTCCACCTATGGTTGCCCCGGCCCCTTGAGTCCATAAAAGTCTTCATCACATCTATGCATGATAGGTCTATGTACGGTTGCCCCGGTCCACCTTTGCATGCTATCCTCTTTCACACCCACCAACCGCATTATGATGCATGGCATGAGCATACACGCAAGCAATTCTTGACGAGCGGTGAGGTTCACAAAGAGCGGACAAGAGCTCATGAGCGCCACTTGGAATTCCAAGTAGGCAATCTGGTGATAATGACATTGGAGTGGCTCTACCCTAGGGTCACCTCCAATTCGAGGGCACGAGGACTTGGACCTTCCCAAGTTCCGAGTGACTTTGGCAACTCGGCTATCGGGTTGGACTTACTAATGGGTTTTGGGATTCACCCCATTTTCCACGTGACGGATCCGGCACCTTATATGGGCACCGCGGTGGATCCTAGTGAGTGTCTTGAGCCTTTATCTTCCTTTGAGAGGGACACCCTCGGAGAGCCACCAAAAATCAGCCTGAGAGTCCGACGTGTGCACACGGAGGCAATACTAGGCAAGTAGGGTTCCATCGCCAGCAAGAGGGTGCGCCTGAGCCACCTCGAGAGGATGAAGGACCGTCCCCTGGTTGCGGACGTAGGGTTGAGTTTGGCGGTTGAGGCTCACTCTGAGCTGCTTGAGAGGACCACTTCCCCGGTGGGCCCATACTTGACGGAGTCGAGTTTTCCGTGCCCCGGGGGTATGATGAGGACATCACCAGCAATTTCATTTGATCAAAGATCCCGATGCTCGCCACCCTTGCTACATCTTGATTCACCACTTTATTTCGAGTCATATGATGTAATTTTCATTTTCTTATCATGTATTTTTCCTTTTATTTGAGTCCAATACCTAGGTTAGGTAGATATTTACCTAAGTCTTAAGTCACTATGTGTGTTATTGGGCCCAATTATATGGGCTAGGCCCAAGGGCGCCCCCTTCCCCTTGGTTTAGTGTTAGTAGTCCAAAAGTCAGGGACTTAAGTTAAATTGTGGGATTCCTATAAATAGGACCCCAATCCCTCATTTGTAAGCTAATGAATTGTTGAATGAAGTATTGATAAAAGTTTGCCAAAGCATTTGTGCATCTCTCTCTCTCTCTAGCTCTCTCTCTATCTCTCTCTCTCTCTCTAAAGGGGGCGAACCCCTCTCTCTCTCCTCCCCTCTCTCTCCAAATTTCGAAATTCACTCTCTCTCCTCCCTATTCACCTCTAATTAAGACCCCTCCCCCTTCCCCATACCTCTCATTTAATCCCCCTCCAACCCCTAGGTGGAAGCCCCTTCTCCTAGGCACCTCTCCCTCCTCCCAAGCAACCTTTCCCCTTCCCCATACAACCCGTCATTTTCCCAAGAGAGAATCCCCTCTCCCAAGTAACCTTTCCCCTCCCCAAGGCAACTCCTCCCCTTCCCAAGGCCACATTAACTAACCCCACATTAAACTCAGTTCAAATTTCCCTCTCTCTCCAAGCCACTTGCGCCCCCCTCTCTCTCTCTCACCCTCCACCCTTGGCCGCAACCCCCTCCCCCTCCACCTGCTAGCTGCGACCCAGCCCTCTTCTCCAGCCTCTCCACCACCTCTATCCACCTCCATCCAAGCCCCACAGCCATTATCCCTCTCCCCATTGCAGCCCCTTCACCCCTCCCACCACTATCAACTTCATTCACCAACCTACTCTATCCAGTTCACAGGCAGCAGAAGAAGCTCCACTTGCAGAGATTTCCCCGGTGCTGTCCGACATCATCTGGAGGTGCACCATACATCGCCGGAAAGGTGTTCCAGTCTTATTCGTAAGCGAGGTGGAATCGTCTCATTCCGACTTCCCTACAGATCGCGGTGCCCATTCTCATCCGACTGCGCAACCGGGACCAGAACCTGGACCAGAGCTGCAGTACAGAAGCTACCACGGCCACACCCCATAACTTCTGAAGGCGCCACTTGGCCGAGAGCTGCTACTACAAGGCATCTACCATCGCCAACAAGCGGCATCCCGTTCGGCATCAGGAAGAGCAGTTTCCAATTTTTCTCTCCCAGGTGCGCAGAACAGGCCATCAAGGTCTTGTCCTGACCCCCCCTCACTCAACAGACCTCTCCTTGCCACCCCGACGTCGTCTGGTGCCCATATTAGTTGCTGCTCGGAGAAGACTCGTCCACGGTCGTCCTCGACTTGGTCCTGCCACGTTTGGACTTCGGGAGCTGCCGTGGAGACTTCATCCATCTGCTGCTACACCCAGGGAGCAGTCCGAGTCTGATCGCAGGGACCCTGTTCCAGAGCCAGTCCCGGCCAGTGTCGACTTCAGAAGTGCCAACAAAAATTCACAGACATACCTGGGTCTGTCAGTGACGTTTTGGCGCCAGTCTCGTCAAATTCTGAGTTCGGAGGAGTGCACGGCGGTGACCACTCCGACCCTCTGTTCTGCTGTTCCAGACTGGGACAGAATCGGCAAGGTGCTACATCGGTGCGATCCACGCTAATCTCCCCTCCCCGCCTGGCCGGCTTAGCGCCCCTCCCTGCGTGGAGGTAGTGTTTGCTTGTACCCTACTCTCCCCACCCCAAGTTCCCCCTCCTGCGTGAGGAGTAGTGCATGTATTAGCAGGTCATCGGCCGAAGCTTCATCGGCGCGGCATGCGGGTAACCCACGCTTCCCCGCTCGCCCTCATCTCCGGCTAGGATCGGCGTCTTCACGCCGATCAGGTGAGCTCCTGGTTGCGCTCCTCTTGGTTAGCACTTCTTGCTTAACTAGTATTGCTTCTTAGTTCCGTCGGTGGCGAGGGAGTGCCCGATCCAAAATCAATCAAATCGAATGTCCACCGCGGGGTGAGTTGTGAGAGAGCCACTACATCCCACGCCCTTGGCGTGCTGGCCTCCCACGGAATTGGGCATCCTAGGCCCTTAGGGGTTCATCCCAAGCTAGTCAAATCCCCGGAAAGGCGAGGTCCATCCTCGGACCCTCACCACGATCGTCGGTCCACCTACGGACCGGGTGTGCGTGACGCGGGTGAATCCGCTTGAGTGGGTCTGTCGTTCGGTTCGATTGCTTGCAAATTTAAGTCCGAGGGGTCGTGTCACATCAAATGGTATCAGAGCATCATCATCCTTAGGCGTGTCGCATCACTTTGTGACAAAAGCAAAAGCATTACTTCCAAAAGTTTGTCTATCATAAGCCCAAGGCTCCGAAAGAAAGAAAAGGGAAATATAACTAGGCATGGCAAGAGTGGCAGTACAGTTTCCCCGCGGGACGAATGAGCCCGGTCGTATGCATGCCTAGAGTGGACTAAGGTTCGATGACGGACACAAAGCCCCGGCGCAACATACCAAATCTCTAATGGGTTGTCTAGAGAGGAACTCAAGTCCTAAAAACTTCTATATCTGGCCTAAGCTTACCCCCGTGTTCTATTTCCCTTTTTAGGACTAAGACTAGTACCCTGGGTATGGCCCTGGTAGAGGCACCATCTTGCAAGTTGGGCCTTGGCCAGGGGTTGTCACCTTGTTGCACGCCAACCTTGGGAACTCTTAATGAAATAAGGAAGGCTCACATTGCTAGGGGAGGCACTGGTTTCCAAAAATACAAAAAAATCATATATTTCTAAAATTCCAAAAAATCATATGTTTCCAATATTCCAAAAAAATCATATATTTCCAAAAATCCAAAGAAAATAATATGTTTCTAATATTTCAAAAAAATCATATATTTCCAAAATCCAAAAATACCACATATGCATCACATGCGTCGCATCATTTCCATTGTATTTTTTGCCTATTTAATAAGGCTCCACCCCTTGACCAAATATCGAGAAATGGTCGTTCTCTAACTTGCTTTAAGGTAAGGGGTTGAGTCTAAGAACAGATTTGACTTGTTTCTTGTCTAAGTGTGTGCAGAACGCAGGTTCAAGCCCAAGATGGAAAACTCACAACTATTCAGGTTCAGGTCTGTAACGCACCAGCATCAGACCGCCACAGTCGTGTAACGGCTCACATATTGACCGTTACATTCTTCAGAGCGTTGGTTTTCATTCTCTCAGCAGGCTTCCTCTAACGGTCTGAATTTAGACCGTCACATCATTCTAACGGTCTGCGTTAGACCGTTACACCCTCCAAAGAATAGACTCTCAGTTTATTCCCCACGACGGCCTGTCGTAAAACCGTCACATCCTTCTAGCGGCCTTATGCAGGACCATTACAATCTCCAGAGGCTCTGTTTTTAGATCATTCTAGCCGAGTCAAAATCAAGAACTCATGCTCAAGCGATCAAGGCATTCCCATCACATTCAATCGGACTTAATGAAACATAAATTTGATAAAACTTCAATTACATCATTCATAAACAAGAAAATCAAGCTACATTCAGCTTCCTATCCGCAAGAGGGCGGATCTTCCCTAATTCTTTCACGTAGCCACGGCGTGTTTCGTCTTTCTCTTCCACTTCCTCTTGCCACGGACGCACTTTGCTGATCTCCCACATGGTCAGCGCATTCCAAACCGCTCTTTCATCCTCCTCGGTCCCCATCTTCCTAGGTAGAAGGGGAGGGTAGTGTGATAGTGCATGAACTTCAATTCGCGGTAGTCCGATCTGAAGATGACACCTGTGCGGGTTGTAGATTGCCATGGTAGTACTCCCCACTAGCTGGAGGTCGAGGCCTGGTCGCCGCGGTATTCTAAGCAAAGTGCTCCGAAGGATTCTTGGTCGCATGGTGAACTTCTCTAATGGCAAGGTGTTGAAGAAGAGGTGCCATTCATCCCGTGTTTTCTTATCCGCCGTCTTGCACTCTACCTGCAAAGGAAATCCAAATGCACCTCCAATGAAGAACAAATGGTGGCTCCCAAAGATCCGGCTAGCAGAAGTTATGTCTTCCTTGGGTTGGAATTTGATTCTCACTCCCATCCAGTATTCGAGGAGTATCATAGAGTCGAATAAAGGTCCCCCTAAGCATGCCGAGCTAAGTCCTTCGTAGAGATATGAGAGGATCGCTTGAGATATGGACATTCCCCGCCACAACCCGCTAATAATGCTGAGATTTTGGATATCTAAGAGGTGGTCGGTAGTTGTGAAAAGGAAGACTCCGCATAAGCAAACCGACACCGCCTTGGCTATTGCTTCGTATCTCTCCCACTTGTTTTTGTAATGAGAGACTATCCACTGAGCCATGGGTATCAAATGAATGTGGTGTGGGCTGATCATGGTCCTCACGTCCTTTGGATTGTGAATGAAATCGCTCAAGATCAAGGACGGGTCAATAGGCTCCACCGTATGGCAAACTAGATCTTCATCCCCCGCCTTAGTCTTAGGGAGGGCTAGGTTGGTTTCTACCTCCTCTAATAGGACTGTAGCTTCAAAGGAAGGGAAGATGAAAGTATGTGTTTGAGGATGCCACAATTCTATGAGGGCTGAAATGCTTGGCCAATCTAAAGTCAATTTCTGGAAATTCTTGCCCAAAACCAATAAAGGTTGGAGGTGCCATGCCCTAAGGATTGCTAGGACTTCTAAAGGGAGTTCTTTGATCATGGGGGCCACCCACTTCAAGTTGGAGTAGCATCTTGGACCAGGAAGAGGCTAGAAAGGAAGAAGAGGAAAAAGAAGAAGAGGTCATAAGAGAAGTTGATGTGCAGAAGTTAATAAATTTAAATCAATAGAACTCACCACTCTTTGAGCACTTGAGCTCAGATGTTTAGGGATTGATGTCAGCCTTTGCAACTCCCCATGCTCCTTCCTCGCCGCTCTAGGTCCGGTGTAGACCTTCTCCTCCATGGCCGCCACTTCCAAGCTTCTTTTCATGGTGTTTCCTGCCCTTAGGAGAGGTTCTTCAGGCCTTGAAGTAGAAAATTCAGCAAAGCTACGTTTTTTGGCTAAGTTTCCAGGTCTTAAAGGCTTGCTTTTGGCTCTAGAACGATAAGATTTGGGTTAGAAGATCTTATCTCAAGTCTAGGAGAGTTTTAGTGGGGGTTTAGATGGATAAGCTTCGGGTTTGGCCTCTCGCGGCACAATCCGTCTCAGAGTACACTTTGTTCTCTGGCGGTCTATCGTAGGACCGTCATTTGTCTGTGACGCGCCATAACTGAGCCGTTACATTTCCTGTGGGTTTTCTTTTGGCCCAATCTCGTTCTGTCAAAGCCTAACGGTCTAATAGTAGACCGTCACAGGTTGTGACGCATTCTTCCTGGACCGTCATATTTTCTGCAACATGCTTCAATATAGCATTGTTCTGCCATCTTTAACGGTCTATCATTTGGCCGTTACATCATTCTGACGCTCCATCTATGAACCGTCACATTTCCTGCACATCAGTTTGCAGTTTGGCCTTTGTCATCTCTGACGGACTTCCGTTGGTGCGTTACAGCATTCTGACGCGTCTTTCCTAGACCGTCACATTGTCTGCTGCTGCATTTGTGCTATTCCTTCCTGCCTGTGGTTTGACCTGCCGGTCTTTGCACACTATCCGGTCCTTCATTTACACATCCCATTCCATTTACGTAATCTCAGTCATCCCACACATTTCCACACACATTTCCACGTGCATTTTAAACGTACATTTACACATATGGTTTGACCTGCCGGTCTTTGCACACTATCCGGTCCTTCATTTACACATCCCATTCCATTTAGGTAATCTCAGTCATCCCACACATTTCCACACACAATTCCACACACATTTCCACACACATTTCCACGTGCATTTTCATCGTACATTTACACATATTCTTGCATTTCATTCTCACAATTCACTTCATCCATGCCATTCATCTGCATTTCATTCACACATACAATCATTTACAAAACAACACAAAAACATAAAAAGAACTCTTCATTCCATTCCATTCATTCTCACTTCATGTACAAGTGTAATAAAAAAGAAGATAAATGCAAGCTCACTCGGCCGGCTTGTCCGTCGGGCCGCCGTCATCATCTCCACCCTCGGGTCTCCACGTTGGTGGCGCTATGGAGGCACTCTCCTCCTGTTGTCCCCTCTCTGCCCTCTCATTCCTCTGCTGGCCGGAGGAACTGACGAGGTAGTCAGCCGCTGATCCGGTACGGGCAGCGCTCCTCGGTGCTCCACTCTGAGAGGCGCTCCGCTCTGGTCCTCGGCCCATCATTCATATAGTCCTCTCCAGGGTCCGTACCTCAACCTTCATATCATGTGCCTAGAGCCGCGCTGCTCGTGCCTCAGACCGGTATCTCTCTAGGTCCGCCGTCTGCGTGGCCGTCTACTCAAACTCTCCTCTCAATCGGGCCACCTCCGCCCGCAGCAGTTCTGTCTCTGCTCGAGCCCGCTCAGTCTCAGCCCGATTCCTCTCTGCCTCCATCCGAGCACGCTCCACCTCGGCCATCGCTGCGGCTAGCTCTCTCGCCTGTAGTTTGCATTTCATCATGATTAGCCAAATAAGCATTTAATTTTGAATGAGCATTTTAAGTCAAAGGTTTGTGTCTTACCCGCTCTGTGAGGGTGGCCTCTGCCTCCTCGGCCCGAGCAATCGCTCGAGCAAACTCAGCGTCCCGCTCAGCTCTGTCCCCGGCAGGCTGCGACGACGACAATGGGGCGTCAGGTCCTGCTCTTTGGGCTCCTTCAGCCCGCTGCATTTAGAATTGAAGTTAGTCAGTCTCATTTGTGTCATTTGCATCATAAGCATAAAATCATTTAAGTCTCAGGTTTTTGGGAATCTTACCAGAAGCTCCAGGGCAGTCCGATACTCGTCCCGCTGCTGGATGGTGGCATGGAGTAGCCCTTCAAGCTTGGCTATCCTCCCCTCAGGCTCTAGCTGCATTTAGAAATCATGGGGTCAGTGCATATAGAATTTTTGCATATTGGAATAGAAGAAGTTTAAGTTTAGAGTTGTATACCGGTCGTCGGGTACCTCGGTACACATGGTCCCCGTACAGCTGAGCGAAGGCCTTCAAATACGCCTCATCGCTCTCGGCCCGCTCCTTCACTGCCCGACCCCTCCTGTTCCAGTCATGGACGTATTTCGCCTTGCGGGCGCACCAATCCACGTCGCCGATAATCCCTTTTGATGACTTTCCCGGGCGTTCGTAGCTTCGGCGCGGGAATGTCACCTCAGGTTGATGTAGTCCCCTGGTTCGCAAGATCAGCCGGTAATGGAGTGGCTCGATGACATTGATGCAATGCAACCACACGTCCCGCCCGCGGTATGAAAGGGATGTCTGGACCCATGGCTATCCCACGGTACCCTCATCCTGGTACGGGGTCCATCTCACCTGAAAATCATGTTGGTCCATTTTTCAGCATATAGAAACATTCATAGCATTTAGAAAGCATTTGGAGTTCTGGGCTTACCGCCGTATGCGAGAAGGAGTCCAGCTCGTCCTGGATCGCCCGGGTCAGTCCTGGTGATCGACCCTGGGTCCCTGGCAACCACCCATCGCCTCGCGATCGGGATCCGCCCGGGATGTTGTAGTGTGCCTCGCCCAATGCCAGGGAGGTATACGAAGCTCCAGATCTGCATTTAGGAGTCATGTCAGTCAATTGCATTGCATAATCATTTGCATAATCATATAGGAAGCATTTAAGTCAAGTATACCTGTAAGAAAGGCGAGAAGCCGCCCAGCATCGTCTGCCGGTCCGTCGTGCTGAGCGACTCGAACAAGAAGGCCAGGACCGCTGCTCCCCATGCATATCTCCCTACTCGGCCCAAGTCCTCGAGCAGTGGCAGTAATCTGCAACTGATCACGTCCGCTCGAGTCGCGAATAGCAGCTTCCCGAACAGCAACATGAGGAACCGCCTCAGCACGCGATCTCCCTCCGGTCCCGCTTCTGCTGCCACATGTGGGCGCACCTGCTCTATCACTCGCCCAAGATGCTCCTCGGGTAGCTCTCCCACTGCAATAGCAGCTCCTCTCAATCCCAAACTCTCATGCAGTCTCGATCTCGAAAGCTGGGAGGAAGTATGGCCCGGTCTGATCAAATCCAAGCCCAGCAGCTCTTGGGCGAACTCCCTGTAGTTCCCGTAAGTCCACCCGATCACCGCTGCTCCGTGGACTCTCAATCCAGAAATCCTCGCCATGTCTTCCAATGTGGGGATCATGTGGCCCCATGGGAAGATGAAAGCTCCGCTAACTGGGTCCCATCGCTCATGCAATGCGTAGAGCAATGGCGTGTCCATCCTGATCACCTCGATGCTCAGCACCTCGGCGAATCCCATAGCTGCGAGCCGCTCTCTCTGGTAGTCGGGCAGTGCCTGGTAGACCGCCCAGATCTGAAGCCATGAGATTCTTGTTCGTCTTTTTCCCTGCATGCATTTAGATCATAAATTAGTCAATTACATCATAAAATCTTTGCATAGCATTCATATAATAAAAATAAACAAAAAAATTGAATAATTGAAAACCCTAAAAAAAATAGTTCTGGTCTCTGGTGACTGTAACGGCCCTGGGGTGGGGCGTCACAGGGCTCTAACACACCAGGGGTAGTGCGTCAGAGTTGTGACGGTCACTGGTAGGACCGTCACAGCCTCTGCACAGGGGTGGTCTTCGTTTTCGTTTCCTTGGCTTCCCACTTTGGCCAAACGGCCTACATGTGTTCCTAATGGGTTCTTAGACCCATTTTCTACCCCCCATTCATGCATGCAAACTCATAAAAACTTATAAAAATTGAAAATTGAAAATGAGGGCAAACGGGCCTACCTCTCGGTCTTGGCCTCTTTTCCTCTTCTTCTCTTGTGCTATGGGTTCTCCTTCATCCAGGGGAGCTTCCCCTTGGTCCTCCTCAGCCATGGAGGCCTCTTCTTCCGCCGTTGGCTCCCTCGCCGTTGTTTCTCCTTCCTCGATGGGCGGGGTCACTTCGCGTTCTATCCGACGGTGGAGGCGGCGGATGACCTTCCTCTTCATCCCTTTCTCCCTCCCAAGTGGCCGTGGGGCCTCGTCGCCGGCCATCTCCAGTGGGTGGTCGCCGGTGGTCCTCGGTGTTCTCGGTTGGGGTTTTTTGGTTTTGGGTGTTAGGGTGAATGAGGCGTGAATGATGGTGTGTGACCGTTCGGTTTATTTTTTTTTTGAACGCTCATAAAATATGACGGTCTATCGTCAAACCGTTACAGTCTCTGACGCGTATGTCCTAGACCGTTAGGTCAGTTTGAATAAGTGCATTGAAGAATATGAACCGCCAAGGCTCTGACAGCCCAGGGTTGATCCGTCAGAGAGGTGTGACGCACCCAGTCTAGACCGTTACAGTTTGCAGGTTGCTTGATGAAGAAAATGGTCTATTTGATTCCTGAATGATCGCATTTTTTTCCATGGTGTATGTTATTAATGCAATTCATGCGTACAAATGATTATGCCTCGTTTTATGCTCATATGAATTATCATTTGGCTAACCTTTTGTTCATGGATGAAGTTATGGACATTGTCATTTGCAGTTCGCCAGACAGGTAAGTCAGGTATTGTATCTCAATCCTTATCCCTTAATGCATTACTATATGTTATTTATGATATATTATCTCGAGAATCGGCTGGTCATTCATGTGTTCCAGGATCTGATGTTCCCCTTACACAAAAACGATGATGATCTAAGTGCACATGTTTAATCGTTGGATAGGCCGTTAGGTTGGAAAGGTTTGGGGACGATGGTTCTGTCTTGCACGTCGTGGTTGCAGATAGTGTCCTGACCGAGACATCTCAAATCAATCAATCATTCTACTTTGACCTAGGCTAACTCCTCCGGTGACTCTGCCGCAATGGTGGACCATGGGGGGCCCTCGATGCCCCCCCCCATGGTCAAGCCTCCGTCCACCTCCTCTGTCCCGCCGTCTTCCCCGCCTGTGCCAAAGCCCTTGGCGCTTTCTTTTGCTGAAGTTTTGGCTTCCTCTATGACACCTCCTGTTATCCGTGGTCCGAGTCATGCCCCGGCATCTACAGACAGCGGAGAGCCCGCTGTATTTTTCACAAAGGATGAATTAGTTCAAAGCTTGCTCCCGTTTGAATACGCCATAGTGGCTCGCACCCCCCGCAGAAGACCTGCTTTTCCAGAGATTAGAAGCCATCTTTCTAACCGATGCAATTTCAAAGAAGATTTCATGATAAGTGCCTTGGATGCCCGCCATCTTCTTCTGAGGTTTCAGAACTATGAAGACTACTTGCAGCTACTTCTCAGGGATTCTATGTATGTCCAAGGAAAATTCTTTCGATTCTTCAAGTGGTCAATGGAATTCTCTCCGGATTCAGATTCTCCTATTCTTCCTATATGGATTTCTTTCCCTGGCCTTCCGATAAATTTCTATTTAGAACATATGATTCGGTCGATTGCTGGCAACATAGGTCGAGTTTTGAAAATTGACCCATCATCTCTTAACCTATCAAACACTGCTGCAGTGCGTGCTTGTGTTGAGCTTGATGTTTCCAAACACCATCCTTCTCGAATATGGATTGAATTCCCAGGGGGTGGGACTTGGCAAGAAATCTATTATCCGGAACTTCCTCAATTTTGCTCTTCTTGTTCCAGACTTGGCCACTCTCTGGTTGACTCCAAATTGTCTGAAAGATCGTCTCTGCCTTCGGATGTATCCAAGCCCCATATTACAAAGCAATGCTGGCAGCCAGTGGCATTGAAAAGGACTTTGGTCCTCCCAGAAGCTACCCATGGAGCCCTCCCCTCCTCTTCTGCTGAAGGACTGGCTAACATTATGGTTTTGTCTCCAAAGAACAGCTCTGAGAACTTGAATGATCACCCTGCTCTGATGGTCACCAATGAGAAGTCTCAATTGCCTACTTCATCTAATCCTCACAAGACTCAGGGCAACTCAGTATTGGGGACTAACCCATGGGCTTTGGAGTCTAATCTTGTGAGTATGGATCATCTAGTCCTTGAATCCAACCCCGGCACTGCTTTTGTTTCTGAGAGACAATCTCAATTAGGTTCTTTGAACCATTCAGTGATGGTTGATGTCTCAAGTGGTCAATTGGAGCCCCCTTCAATCCAAAAGGCTGACTCAATTGGAACTATTGCCCCTGTACCAGAGTTGGCTATTGTTGATGCTCAAAGGATTACAAAAGGTAAAGGCAAGAGCCAGGAGGATGGATTGTATTATCAAAATCAGAACATTACTCAAAATCCCAAAACCCAAATTGAGTTGGATACTGAAACTATTTCACCACATAACCCAAAGGAAGGCACTAACCTTGATTTAGCTATTATCAATTCTCAAGAGAAAATTCAAGCTGCTAGACAGGACATTGCTAAGTCTGCTTCTATTAATAATGCTCGGGTCATGCAAAAAGGCCAAGCTGGGGTTATTACCAGGTCAATGCAGAAGGTTGGCTCCACCGGTAATCTTCCTAACATCCACAATTAACTATGTCTATTCTTGTATGGAATATACGTGGTATAGGGAATGATATTTCTCAAGGTAGAGTGAAATTTCTCCTGAAAGACCATAATGTTAAGTGTCTTATTTTATTGGAACCCAAAATTCCTGTTTCAAATTTGGACAGACTGTGTAAAAAATTGGGGATGGACAAGGCCCTTGCTAATAGAGATGATAATGCTCACATCTGGATTATGTGGAAAGAACCATTGGATTTCTGTCATATCTTCAGGGATGATCAGCAAATAACTATACTTCAAACAGATTCTTCTCTGCCACAATTTCACTTTACCTTTGTTTATGCTAAATGTTCCAGAAATGAAAGGCAATCTCTTTGGTCTTCATTAACCAATTGTCATGCTTTTATATCCGACCCTTGGTTGGTGGTTGGTGATTTCAATTGTATATTGGACATTGATGAGAAATTAGGAGGTAGTCCTCCAAACCTGAGTTCTATTTCAGACTTCAAAGACTGCATTCAGGAATGCGAACTCTTTGATGCTGGTTATATGGGATCTAAATTTACCTGGCACAACAACCAATCAGGTAGCAGAGGTATTTGGGCTAGATTGGTTAGAACTCTTCTCAATGCTGATTGGCTTAAAATTTTACCTATCACAGTTGAGCACCTTTCGAGAGAAGCATCTGACCATGCTCCCCTTCTCATCAAGATGCCTTCATTCAGAAGATTCAAGAGCAGATTTTTCTTTCAGAAAATGTGGAATTTGCACGAGAATTTCTTAAAAGATGTTGAACTGTGTTGGAATACTAGTCCATTGGCAACCTCCCCACTCACCACATTACACCTGAAACTGAAATGCCTCAGAAACATGCTTGTGGGTTGGAATAAAAATATCTATGGTAATGTGCACATGAACCTTGCTGCTGCTGAAGACGAGGTGCTGAGGACTGAACTTACTTATGACTTGGACCCTTCTCTAGTTAACCTTGCAGCTCTCAATAAAGCTAAAACTATTCAATCTAATTGCATGCTACAACAAGAAGTCTTTTGGAGACAAAAGTCTAGAATCAAGTGGCTTTGTGAAGGTGACAAGAACACCAAATTTTTTCATATGACTACCATGGCTAATAGAAGGAAACACATCATCTTACAGTTGAAGAATTCAAATGGAATGCTGACTTCAGATCATGATGAAATGAAATCAATTGCTGCTGATCACTTTAAACATGCCTTTACATCTCAGGATCACTACATTGATGCTAATATCCTTGAATGCATTCCTTCTTTGATTACAGTGTCGGATAATGAATTGCTGTGTGGTACTCCCTCTGAAACAGAAATCAAAGAAGCTGTCTTCCATATGTCTGCTGACAGTGCTCCTTGGCCAGATGGATTTTCAGGAGCATTCTATCAGTGTGCTTGGTCCATCATTGCCAGGGATATTGTGGCTGCTATTCAGTATGTCTTCAACACCAAATGTCCTCTTCCTAGAAGCTTTACTTCTGCTCTAATTGCTCTCATCCCAAAAAAAGCAGTGCCACTGACATTTCTAATTTCAGACCTATTAGCCTGTGCAATTTTCTTTATAAGATCATTCCAACTATTCTAAACAACAGGTTAGCAGGCATTCTTCCAAAAATTATCTCTAGCCAACAGTCTGCTTTTGTGAAGGGGAGAACTATAGTGGAGAATATAGCATTGGCTCAAGAACTTGGAAGAAAAACAAGGGGAAGCAAAGTGATATTTAAACTTGATATGGCCAAAGCTTATGACTGACTTGAATGGGACTTCCTATATGCAGTGCTTAGGAAATTTGGTTTCAATTTGGAGTTTATCTCTCTCATTGATAACATGATCAGCAATTGTTGGTTTTCGGTATTACTGAATGGTGACTCTACAGGGTTTTTTAAATCTTCTAGAGGAATTCGGCAAGGGGATCCCATTGCTCCTAGCCTTTTTATCATTGCAGAAGAAGCCCTAAGCAGATGCTTGCAGAATGCTTTCAATACAGGTGCGGTGGAATGGTTTAAGGGTCCTAGAGGCTGCCCCACCATCTCTCATTTGTTGTTTGCAGATGACACCCTCATCTTCACCAAAGCTTCAGCTACCTCTGTCAGGAACTTACTGCACCTTCTTAAAATCTATGAACAGGCTTCTGGTCAACTTATCAGTATTGGAAAAAGTGGTTACTTCTTACACCCAAATGTGAAGGATTTTGTTGCCCAGAAGATACATGATTTGACAGGTTTCTCTAAGCATACTTTCCCCCACAAGTATTTAGGCTACCCTCTGATTATTGGCAGGAAGAAAAAATTGCATTTTGCAGGTATTCTATCCTCCATCCAGAAAAGAATTCAAGGTTGGTCGGCAAAGTTTCTCTCCCAAGGAGCCAAATTGTGTTTGATTAAACATGTGCAGACTTCCATTCCCATTTATTACCTAGCCTCTTCATCTCTTCATGTGGGAACACAACGCCTTGGAAAGAAGCTTTGCAAATTTCTTTTGGGGATCCTCCCCCTTTGGGAATAAAAAGCATTGGAAATCCTGGACCAAAATCTGTAAGCCTATATCTCAGGGTGGACTGGGTGTCATGTCCCTTCGGCAGATGGAGATAGCCTTGAGGGTCAAGATGTTATGGAGAGCCATCCATGCTGATTCACTGTGGGCAGATTATTTTAGAGCAAAATATATCCGAGGTAGTCACATTTCTACTGCCCAATTCAAGAACATGAAGGGCTCTGCTCGGAAATCCTGGCTACATGCTAGAGATCTAATTGTCAAGCACAAATTATGCATTCTTGGTGATGGATTCAATACCAATTTCTGGAGTGACATTTGGCTTGGAAACCAAACTATGGCTTCTTTTGTTCCTGCTGATCTGATTCAAAGCCCCAATCTGTCAGTCCAAGCTTATTATACTCAGCCTAGCACTGACCTGCGAAATCTACTTAGCAGTTATCTACCCCATGACATTATGGCCGCTGTTCAGAACACCTCCCTCTCTCAGGACAGAGATCAAGAAATTTGGAGTTTGTCATCCACAGGTGACTGTACAGTCTCCTCTATTTACAAAAAAGCTCTATCTGTTCAAATTCAGCAGCATTATCCTAAATGGAACAACTTATGGTTCAATTGGCTGCCAGCCAAACTCTCAATCCACTTATGGAAAATCATTCACAACTACCTACCAACTGATGATAGGATAAAATCCATTGGCATTCCTATGTGCTCAAAATGCTTCTGCTGCAATACACCATCTGAGGAAACAACAAACCATTTATTTATCACAAGTGACATTGCATCTTTCATTTGGTCGGCTCTTCAATCCAAAGGCTTGCAGATTCATGGAAGAAATGCCAAAGACATCATTCTCAATACAGTTTAAAATCTCAGCCGATATTCTAAACTGGATTGCTTCACTCTCTCCATTATTGGTTATGGGATGTGGGAACTATGGACATACAGAAATATGGTTAAATATGAAGACAGGAGAATATCCAAGCATGCTATTCTCCACAAAATCACTACTCAAGCAAAGGAAATCATTGCCCTTTCAGGCCTCAAGGAAAAATCAAATAACAATCAGATTATATTGGCTGATTTTAATATTCAAGTTGCTGCTACAGATTGCCCGCGTCCAAAGCTTATAAAGTGGTTGTGTCCACCATGGCCTTTCATCAAATTGAATACCGATGGTGCTTACAAATCTACTGGTATTTCGGGTGGTGGTGGTGTCATCCGAGACCATGCTGGAAATGTCCTCCTTGCTTTCTCACACTTTTATGGTAACTCTAACAGCCTTATAGCAGAAGCAAGGGCATTATATGATGGTCTTCAATATCTCCACACTATTTCAGACAGGCCTGCTACCATTGAGTGTGATTCCAAGATTTTAATTCAGACTATCTTAAAGGAAATTCCCTGCCCATGGATCATTCTCCCTTATGCAAGAGATATCTGGCACATCTCTCACTCAGATGATAATTTCTCACACATCTTCAGAGAAGCCAACACTGTTGCTGATTCCTTGGCATCTTTAGCTTGTAGCAGCAAGTGTAACTCCTTTTTTGCTTCTAAGGAGCTTCCTCATGTTGTTAAAGGTGCAGCTCGACTGGATAAGCTAGGAATGCCTAGCATCCGTCTGATGTGATGTAATCTTCTCTTTTTATCAATAAAATTCACCCCTTAGGCTTGGATGGTGTGGTTGTTCCCTTTACCTCTGGTAAGGGGTGCACTCTCCCATTCACTCCTAGGCAAGGTTTTTTTTACAAAAAAAAAAATAGTGTCCTGACCCTGATTTCTCCGGTCTAGCAATATTATTCTCGAGTATCTTGTTATTTTATTCTTTCTTTGCATTTGTTTTGATGATTTCTTTTGTTTTAGCCCAGCATGCATCATACGCATTCTTTGAGCATTCATGAGCCTTCATCTGTTCAAGATGTTTCAATGATGGTGAATAGTTGTGTTCTTGATCTCGAGAAAGGAGAGTCATTCCATTCTGAATTAGAAGGTTTCCTTCGATCTGCTCGCTTGATCTGGTCAGCTGAAGATTCCTATCTGGAGTTTAGTCTATCGTCTCTTTCCTTTCCGTTGCCTCCGGCGGCCAGCCGTGTTTTCCTTTCCTTAGTTGATAGTTAATTCTCCAGACATGCGTCATTTGGTTGGCTATTTCCTTGTGATTAGTTCGAGGTTTTCGGAAAATTCCTATCGCTTGTTTGTTGAGAACGGGTGTCGTTTGCCTTAACGCCCGCTTTTCGATCCGCTCCGATTCACTTCCGCTTCATCTCCATGTTCCATTTCGCTTTTGCTTCACCTCCGCTCGCTCCCCTGCAAAGAGGACGTTAAGGAGGGGCATCTGTTGACACCCGTTTTATGACCAATAAGTCGGGTCATCTCCTTGTTCATTCTATGATGCTCCGAGTTGTTTACTCTTTCATTGAGCCTTTTTCATCAGCTGGAGGTTTATTTCATGGGTCTTGGCTCCTTGGTTGGGTCTGATTCCTTGATTCCTTGCAATGGATGAAACTTAGCAAGCTTTCATTTCGTTTAGATCATAATTATCTCTAACGGTCTATACCAGGCGCGTTACATTCCTCTGACGCATCATCCCTTGGCCGTTACATCTTACAGAGTCCTTGAGCTCAAGGCCTTTTTCCAGTTCTTATCCTTTTGGTTATCCGTTGGCTCTAACAGTTCATCGTGCGACCGTTACCTCATTGTAACGCGTCTTCATTAGGCCGTTACATTCTTCTAGAGTCCAACACTTTTGAACTTCTCCCGTTGATCTTATCTTCTTAAAGGATAAGGTTGTGTGTGACGGTCTCTTCTTGTAGCGTTACAAGCCTGTGGCGGTCTATCGTGAAGCCGTTACATCAAACAGAGTCCTGGCCAGGTCTGCTCCTTCTCTGCTACTCCGTGGTCGAATTGAGAGTTTGATCTTGTGATTTCTCTTCCAAATCTAATCCTCAGAACCTTCTGTTTGTTTCTATGGACTCTTGGGAGTATTATCTTCAAGATTTTACTAAGAATCATCCTCCTTTTTTGCTGGATTATCCTCTGCTCGACTGGAGAGTTTGAGGGTCTATAAATAGAACCCTTGACTTCATGGCCTGAGGAGGAGAAATCTAGAGTTTGCGTCGAAGTGCTGCCGCGTTCTGGAGTCATATCCAACTAAGGAGAATTGATTTTCACGTCCATCTGCTTCACAGTCAAGGGAGTATTGGTTTTTCAAGTGTTTACTTCATATCATTGGCATACTTGTGTTCTTCCCATTTCTTTTGCATCATAGCATTGTCCCACTTCTTCCTCCACGTTCTTCCACTTGTTTCAATCATTTAAACATCCTTCCTATCTTTTAAAATACCCAGAGGGGTTAAAAAACCAAACTTCCCCGGTATTCCCCTTTCCTTTTGCATGATATTAAGTTTATTGATTATTGATACTACACTTGATTGAAGGGCTAATTTGGGGTTGTTTTGTTGTGTTCCACGTTCTTTGGCAGGTTTACAAGGTTCATAAGGCGAGGCCCAAGCTTTCTGGCCGGCTGGAAGTTTGGAGTTTGAATGATTCACAAGCTTGTTCTGCAGACACTCTGACGGTCTTCATCAGACGCGTCAGGTTACTCTAGCGGTCTATCGGGCGACCGTCACACTCCCTGTGACGCGTGGGTTCTGGACCGTCATATTCAACAGAGCTGCAGTTTCCTATTGGTTTTTCTCTCCCGTGGGCGGGTGCATCATCCTCCTATTCCAAGGTATTACTCAGGTCTTTGGCTTGTTTTTACCTTGGTGGCGATCACGTTCTTTCTTGGTATTGGGCATTAGCTTTCTCTCTCTTATATCTCCTATTTCTTTGCTTGTTCCACCCACGCGGTGTGTTTTCATTTATTCCTTTGCTCCACGCTCCGGCGTGTGTTTTTCCTTTTCCCTCCTTAGTTGAGTTTGATTGAGATAGCATTGCCCATGCTAGAGCTGGTTCTGGTTGCCTAGGTTCATGGTTTACATGTTCATAGGCTGATTGAGATTATCATCATTTGCTCATTATATTTGTCATTTATCATATCACTCTTTCACATCTATCTTTGAAAACAAGACACAAAAACAAATCAACAATGATGACTTCTATCCTTCAAATGCAAGGTTTATGCTCAGAATTAAATCAAAGGGAAATGCATGAACATGCAAGCACACAAGCACAATCATCATGCACATAAATATTACATATAGTAACTCCCCCTAAATGAGGCACGAGTTAAGAAAAGAGCATGTGATTCCAATTCAAAAATGTAAGATATGAAGCATAACTAAGAGATTTGTGCAAACACAACTAGAAGTACTACATAAACCATGAATGTGAACAAATTCATAGAATACATGCATCGTAAAAATGCCCATGTGAAATGTAATGTAATGAATAATGAGCTTCAAAATATATAGATTTTTAGATTTTCTAAAGAACACTAGAAGGTAATCTCCTCTCTACACTTTCATTTTAGATTCTTGACTTTCGGTAGCTTCGCACAACTCCGATTTTGTTTCTTTTAAGGGACTTCACCGTTACGCGCGAGTTTCCTCATATGCCTCAATGGGGATTCCAGGCTACTTGGATTCGTCACACATGTGAATTTTTGTTTCTCCTTTCGACACGAGTTTCTTCCTTTGTTTCAGGGGAGATTCCCGGTTACTCAGATCCACGTTCCACTTATTAAATTTTTTTGGGGTAGGCAGCTTTTTCCTCACGATTACTCTTTAATGTCCATGTAGAGATTCAGGTTCCCTTTAAAGTGTTGGAAGAAATTTCTTAAATCCTTATCAATGAAAGTCATTAAATTCATTATGTGCAAGAGTGTAGGGGTTAATTTTTGTTTTGCATGTACAAAATAAATTCGACAAGACACGGCTATGACTCCCCCTAAATGTATGCACGGTCAGAATCAAATTCTCCCCCTTAATATATGACATGTATCACATATGAATAAAATCACTGCATTGTTATTTATTAAGGAGGTGAGGTCTTAGAATTTTCCAAGAAAGTGTTTCATAAACTAAATACATACATGCATGCAAGGATTCATGGAAACATTCATGAAACAAGATATGCATGAGACTCATATTCACAATGATATGCAAGGATCTATGAATGATATGCAAATATGCCAATGCATTCTTTTTATGCATGTTTTCAGTTTTTGCAATGACTTGAGCATTTAAGAAAAGCATGAAGCAGGTGAATGCATGAGATGGATTTTCAATGAATTTGGCACTGAATCATGAGCATTTTATTTCAGATTTCATCATGAAAAGCCATGTCCCTTAGAACCCAAATGTTCAACCATGATCATTCAAAGACAATATTTCATGAGACATAAGCTTCAGTTTGAACATGATATGCCTTGTATGTGTGAATATGCAAATAACCAAGTGTCCAACAGATTTCACACAAAATTTGGTAAATGAGCAAGACAAGTGTTTAAAATAACTTATCAATTTAGCAAAGCAATCACACATGGTCAATGAGCTTCAAACTGAGCCATGGTCAACATTCAATATCAATTGTTGCATTTGATCAAGCAAGTCCATAGTTCAGAAAATTTTACCTTTTGAAACAAGAGAATTTTTCAGATTCAATTTGAGAGAGATTACAATTCAAAGGTAGATTTGATTTTATTCAAAAACATGTTTCCTCATAAGCCAGACAGTTGAAATTTTTGAATCTTGGTACTAGGCGGAGAACATAGTTCCGAAGACCACCATCACGCGTAGTGGAAGTATCCAGTTAAACGTAGTCCAACCTTCTCTAACCACCATTTGATATACCAAATATTCATCCATTGAAGACATGTATGGCTTGTGAAGAATTTAGAGCATAACATGAGAACACACCAAAATGTCATCCAAAAACATCAAAACCATCAAATTTGACAATGAAAGAGCAAAGTTGGGGTTTTACCATATGAGTGTGCCTTGTTCTATTTTACTGGAACCCCTTTCATTTTTTATTTACCTCAAGGCACACCTTCACCACAACCGACTCATTTGTCGGATTTGGCACCCAAGTCTTCTTGGGTCCTTGGATGTTAGAAACATTTCTTCCAAAAGTTTTCTTTGACATTTTCATTGCCACCTTGTCATCACTTTCCATGATCCTGTAATTCTCAATGATATGTTCATGGTTGCCACAATAAAAACATTGAGGGTTGGCAACTTTGACAAAAGATTTTCTTTTAACATGATCAAGAGAGTTTTCAAAAACATTATTTCTTCTGTTTCCAAAATTTTTAGGTCTAACAAAATCAAACCCAGCATTCATTCTAGAAACATGAAAATTCTTAATTTTCAAAAACTAATATTCATTCATGACATGACCGTATTTCCCACAATGAAAGCAATAAGGAGTTGTGTGTTTACGGAATGATTTTCCATTGTTTGCATGAGTTTTTGGAAACGAGTTTCCATTATAAGATGAAGACCTTTGAGCATGGGAAGCATGTTCATTTTTAAATTTCCTTTGAAAGTTAAACTTAGCATTCATGGCACGATAATCATCATTTTGTTTCACAAAGTAATTATCCATGATATGGCCAAGTTTGTGACAATAGAAACAAGAGACATTCCTCTTTTCCTTGAAAGCATTTTGTTCAACTTTCTACTTTGAAAAATAATTTTTCATCGTGTGACCTAGCATACCACAATGAAAGCAAGAATCATTTCTTTGTGATTTGAAAATATTTTTCTCTTTGCATGCAAATTGATCATCCTCTTTCATGACAACGCAATCATCCATCACATGTCTAAACACACCACAATAGAAACAATCAACATTAGACTTCAATTTTTGAAATCTATTTGGCATGGTTGGTTTGACATATTTCTTTTTCATAAAATCATTTTCAGAAATTTTCGTTTGTGCAATTGGAGGTGGTGCCTTAGAAGTACTCGGAATATCGGATGCATGAACAAATGAAGTTTTTAATTTGGATTCAAAAGACTTTTTGTTGACCAGGGTGTATCCAAGACTTTCTTTTTGAAAGTTCACCTTAACACCCTACATTTTATCCAAATTTTCTTTCCCTTTCACAAATCTAGATAAATCATCTTTTAAGCTTTGCACTTCTTCCTCTAAAGCAGAAATATGTAATTCGGCACTCATGATTTCTTCTTCGCATGCACAAACTTTCTCATTCAACAAGCAATTCACATATTTAAAGTTTTCATTTTCTTCCTTGAGTTCTTTATTTTCAACATTCATAGAATGTAATTTTTCAGTCAATTTCTCAAGGACTTTCTCAGTATCAACAAATTTTGAAATCCAAGCAAGCATTTGTTCATTTTTAGATTTCAACAAAGCATTTTATTTTTCAAGTTTATAAAAGCTTTTCAAACTACTTTCAAGTAGAGAAATCTGAATCAACATGGCACCTTTCTCCTTTTTAAGTTTTTCATTTTCATTTATGATACTCTTGCTATCAAATTCAGAATCAAATAATTTCTCAAACATCTTCTCATCATCAGAAAGAGAAGCTAATTTGTTTCTTAAGCTTTCTTCAGATTTCTCAAGCATGGAAATTTGAGACAATAAGAATTTATTTTGTTCCCGTAGTTCATCACATTCATGTTCAATTTGAAGAGATGTATTATACTTTCTGGCCATTTCGACATCTTCATTCAAGCAAGAGTTCTCATCTGAAAGTAATTCAACTTTGGATTCAAGAGATTCATTTTGATCTTTTAGATTTTCAATTTTCTTTTCCAAGATTTTACAATTTTCACATGAAGAGTTAGCATGCACATTTTCACATGAAGCAGAGGAATTCACATCATCTTCAATTCTCTTTGTCAGTTTCTTATTTTCAGATTTGACATTTTTATATCTACCTAACAATTCCTCATAAGGCTCCATTAGCTCTTCAAAGAAAATTTCCTCACCTTCGGATCCTACCTCTGAGCTTTCTTTGGTTTCTTCATCATTGGCCATGAAGCTTGAGCCGACTTGTGAAGTCTTTTCATTGGCTTCATACTTTGTCAGTTGATCCCACAAATCTCTTGCTGACCTGTACGAAGAAATTTGAGATAGAACATTAGATTCTACACAATTCCTTAAAACATTCAAAGCATGAAGATTAATTTCATTTTTCTTCACATGCTTGTCATGCCACTTAGCTTCATTTGATGGGAGTTTATGTGGACCGTTACATATGACTTCCCAAGTTTCAAGTTCATTCAAGCCAAGATAAGCACACAAGCTATTTCTCCAAGAAATGTAGTTGTTACCATTATAACATGGAGGAAGAATAAAACTAGACATGTTGCTAAATGAAACTCACCGATGGATCTCTCTAAAGGTCGTGAGACATCAAGAAAATAGAGCCGTGGCTCTGATAGCAATTGTTGGTCCCCGGGTAGGCGAGTAGACAAGAAGGGGGGGGGGTTGAATTGTCCCGCACGATCGATGGTAAATTTAAAATGCTAACACAACGGAATTAACAATATTAACGAGATTGAAGATTTAACTGAACAAGATAATTAAATTCTCTCAATCTCGCCGATCTCACACGATCACACGAACATATGAAACAAGCAAACCACACAATCCCACAAAGCAAACGACAAGACAAAATGATTTTTAAGGTGGTTCGGGACCACGACGGGCTCCCTACGTCCACCCCTCACCAAACCGGTGAGGCTTCACTCTGGGAAAAATTCCCAACACGGAGACGACGCTCCAAACACACACGGGGATAAATCCCCACACACACACGGAGTCAAACTCCAACACACACGCGTAGGGCGACGCCTATGCAACCACACGGGAGTAAACTCCCAACCACACACGTGGAACACACCCCAAAATATGCCGAAGTACACACGCGAATATGCTCCGCACAAAGCGACACACACGTGTCAACACAAACACTCGGAGAACACTTTCTCCGAACACCCACACACAATATTCCTTCAGAAATGTATGAAACCTAGACAAATAGATACAATGAATTCCAAACAAAGTCTAAAGACTGAAATGAAGAAGATATAGCATGTAGAGAGCTCCCCCTTCTTCGATTCTTCCGGTTCCTCTTGGTTCGTTGTCGGATGATGGCGATTTCGACGTCCTTTTGTTCCTCTCCTCGAGCCGCTCCTCTTTCTCTTCTTCCACGAGCTCCAAAAATCACTTCAAGTAGATCAAAACCACCTTGCAAGAGCTCCTCCCTTGTTTTTCCCTTTTTCTTCTCCTACAAGAAAGAACATGAACACATTAGGGCTTTTCAAGTCCCAAATTTGGAGCACACATTAATATATATAGGAGACTAACCAAATGACCCATATACCCCTTCTAAAATGTGTTTAAAACACCCTAATATGTTTAGAAACCATTGGGGGTATTTTAGTAAGGTTTAGAAAGGTTTTCAATGGGTTTTAAAGTCTCCCGGAAATCCCGTTCTGAAAGGGTCGACCCTTGGGGTCGACCCTCGGTCTGACAGAGGTCGGCCGGGGCCAAAAAAAAATTGCAACCCACAGGGGTCGACCCTTGGGGTCGACCCTTGGCAGTGGATCGACCCTAGGGGTCGACCCATGCAGGTGGCTGAGCTCTCAGCCCAGGGGGGTCGACCCCAGGGGTCAACCCCTTCCCTGAAGGGTTCGAGAACTTGGAATTTAGCCCCGTTTAAGCACCGAAAAAATTCCCAAAAATCAAGAATTAATTACCATGAGTTCAACAAAGTATTAAGATCATCTAAACCACATTTCAACAAGATTTATGAGAAAAGATTAAGCACATTGTAAAAACCCAAAAATCTCATTTTAAGGATGCATAAAACACTTCCAATGCAATGTAACCTCATGAAAGATGTTCATGAAAACAACCCGAAACTTAGCATAAAAATGGTTAGATGTTACCATCATCCACTTGACATGAGAGGGTTTAAAAACCATCCCTGAACCTGTAAAAACATGATAAACCAAGAGGTTAGATGATAATAAAAACTCATGAACCAAGTATTAACTCTTTGAACTAGTTCACATAAAAATACATCATTGAACTAACTAAACTAAGTATTTGGCATCTCAAATCAAACAACAAAGATACATTCCACCAAATGACAAGATTTTGTTATGATGAACATGTATCTCTCAATCAACCAAATATAATGACATGGGAGCTCAACCATTCAATCACAAGACAACCAAATCTTCAACAACAAAATACTTCATCACACAAGTGTTGACAATTATGCCAAATGCAAAGAGTTAACTCCCTTTTAGAAGAAGAGCTTCATTGATGGACTCCTTTAGATTTTAAGTATGAGCCATGGATTTGTGTTCCTACAAACCAACATAAATATAGCATTAGTTCCTTAAACACCACGGGTTCATATGACTTTCAAGAGTGAACATTGAATCCATCTTTCAACTCATCAAATCAAGATATACACATGTTGCTCAATGAAACACATACACACACACACACAATCGTTTTGATATCATTGAAATCAAACACCAACTAGGGGATGCAATAGGGAAGATCATAAGAAGACATGGCGGATTCAAAGAGAGGATTGGAATAAGTGGTGAAAAAGGAATTGCTCCTAGAAGATGATTCTAAGGACCGGAAGCAACCCCACATGCAATGGAATACCTTGACACAAAATAAACAACACAAACAAACACAAATGAGACACTAAAATAAAGACTCTAAATTTATGAAGACAAAGAAAGGGATGAGAGGCACTCAAAGTCAACCAAGTTATAATGATGCACCAATTTTTATTTGTTTCCTTCTTTAGAACCTTAATGATTTGAATTTAGATATTCTCTCCAACAAGGTTCCTAAATAGGAAAAATATTTGGGACTTGGTTAACTCTAGGTGTGAACTCTCCCTCACTTATGCAACCTAGACACGGTGTGGTAATGGTACAACCGGCCCGGCATCCGTGTGGGAATCCACGGCTCGCGGGGACTTATGGAGGTCCTTGATATGGTCACCTAGTCGGCCCCAAGGAATATGGAGACGAGAGATTCACACACCAAGGTAGAAAATGTAACTAGGATATGAAATATGAATGACCCTATGTGCACCGGAGTGCTTGCAATTTCTAGCCTAAAACTAACCATCCATATGCAAACAATGATGTATATATGGATAACAACAAGGGAGGAGACCAAAAAGCACCCAAGAATGATAATCACAGCCAAAAACTGTAGAAATATAAGTAACCTCGATGTACATACCTGTAACTAGAGAAACGGTCATCCAGGAGGCCGCTATGAGATAAGACGGTCTATGGCTAGACTGCTTTTAAGTCGAAAACGGCCAGACAGAAGACCGTCAAGGAACCAGGGAGCAGAAACAACAAGAAATAAAATGGGAAAATCGAGGAAAACACAAGGGCTATTGAGATAAACTAAAGACAGCAAGTGAAAGAAGAACTCAGCACGATTGGCACTAGATGTCTCACCGTGATCGCCAAAAAAATGGGGGTGTTGATAGTTCTTTTGTGATGTATGTTGTGATGAATGTGAATATGAATATAGTGGTGTGAAAGAAATATGTGAAAGTGTGTAAGCAAGTAATGACATAACTCAAACAATCACAAAATCAAGAACATGGGCATGTCATCAATGCTTATGAAGAGGAAAAATAAAAACACACGCCGGGGCGTGGAGCAAAGAAATAAAATAAAACACACACCGTAGATGTGGAGCAAATAAAGTAAAGAGAAAAGCAAGCAAGATGATGACAAAGATGAACAAATACCCAACTAAAGATGTGTGATCGCCACCAAAGTAATTAAAGTAGTCTAAACCATAATAATACCTTGCAAAGAGCCGGTTGAAGCCACCCGCCCGCGGGAGAGAAAACCAGGTGCAGCGAACGAAAAATGGTCCAACAGATGACCGCAATCCAGCAAAAAATGGTCTTACGATAGACTGCCTTATATCTGAAAATGGGCTTCCAGATGACCGCTAGAGCACCTAGAACAATGGTTTGGAACTTTGATCTCCACCCCTCCTGGCCGTCCAAAAAGGTTGGGCCTCGTGCAATGAGTCCTGTAAACCTGCGAGAAAGTGTAGACAACAAGAAAAATAACCCAATTAGCCCTTGGGCAAGTGTAGTAACTATAATGCAATTAAGCTAATATGCATAAAAGAAGGGTGAATACCTATGAGGTTTGGGTTTTTTAACCCCTATAGGGCGTGGAAAAGATAGGAGGATGTTTTAAAAATGTGATTAAATGCAGAGAACGTGGAGAAAATAAGAGGAAAGATACTATGGATGCAAGAAAACAATGGACAAACTAAAGACCAAAGAACACAAACTAGATCAAAGAACTTTGTACTCCCTGAACTAGAAGCTTGGTAGACGTGAAAGCAGCTTCTCCTTGGTTAGAAATGACTCCAGAACACAGCAGCACTTCGACGCAATCTCCAGAAATCTCCCCTTCAAGTCATGAACTCAAGGGTCTTATTTATAGACCCTCAAACCCTAGGTTCGAGTTGGAGAGATAATGACTCGAAAATAGACCTAAAACTAGATAATCCTTAAAGATAATACTCCCATGAGTCCATAAAAATAAACAGAAGGTTCTAGGAGTCTCTGGTGAGAGAGAAATCAAAAGATGAAGGACTCTAGTTCATCCACGGCCGAGGAGAAGAAGAACATCAGAGCATGACTCTCTGTTCCACTAGCGGTCTTGCGATAGACTGCTAGTCCCAAGAAACGGTCATGCGATAGACCGCTAGGAACATGCGTCCAGAAGAAGATAAGATCAAAGAGACCCAGCAGGACTCTCTGACCATTAGCGGTCTAGCAATGGACCGCCAACGCCCACCTTGCAGTTGTACGATAGACCGCTAGGGGAGAGGACGTGGCAAAAGAGATAAAGACTAATAAATCCATAACTTAATCCACAAAATAATCCTCATTAGCCCTTATCTAGGCCCAACAAGGTGAAGTGACAAGAAATCAATGGAGGTAGGTCCAACCAAGGAGAATGAGCCATAAAATTAAGCCCAGAACTGACCAAAAAATGGGCCAATAAGCGGTGAATAACTCGGGACATCATAAAAAATAGATAAGGAGATGACCCAACTCATTGGTCATAAAATGGGTGTCAACACCCGCGAGGAGCCCTAGCTCCTGAAAATTCATTATAGACGTGACGGTAAATTCAAAACACATGAGTTTGGCGGGGGCATGAAACAATAAGGAAATGGTCAACATGTGACCTATACACCTCTGAGTACCTTTTCTCACCCCGATGTGGGCCTTTCAAGGTAGCTAGGCTTTTCAACACGCTGTCTCTTCCTTTTATAGGAATCGACTTATCGGTCAAGCAGGGTTTGACGTCCCGCTCCGGGATGCCTCGACCCGCACGTCCCGACCCCACCCAAGTGGTACGTTGGCGGGACGCCCGGGTCGTGGGTCGTGACCGGGACGCTTCATTATTTTAATATTTTGTTATATATATATTATATATATAAAGAGTCTTTTTTTACTTTGTTGTATTATTTTATATATATTATATATATAAAGAGTCTTTTTTTATTTTAACATTTTACGAGATGGACCGACATGCAGCGAATATGCACTGACCCGACCCGTCCCGGGCAGTGACCGGGACGGGCTGGTCGGTCGAGACCACAAACCCTGCTTTTAAGGTAGCTAGGCTTTTCAACACGCTCTCTCTTCTTTTTATAGGAATCGACTTATCGACCATAAAAAAGTTAAAAATTTCTAAATTATAGATCTCGAAATATTAAATAATAATTTTTTAGATCTAATGATATTTTTTACTAAGGGAGATTTTATCCTATTAGAAGAAATGAATGAATGACAAAAAATCACGAATGAATAAATGAAAATATGGCGCCAAATGAAAATATGGAGCCAAATAAAAAGAGACAAGAACAGGCAGACGACCCCTCTCTTGACCTCCTTAGTCCTTCCCCCTTCCTCCTCCTTCAACCACTGCATCCCTTTCCTCTCTCAGGATCGCACCCGCCTCTCAATATCTCACCGGTGGGCGGCGGAGTGGAGAGGGCAGGCGAAGGTGAGTTCCGACAGCGGCGGCGGTCAAATTCTTTTCGGCGGACACCCCCCCACCGTAGGTATTCCCCTCTCTCCCTCTCCCGTTGGCCCCCCTCTTGAGTACATACTATCCTCCAAGTAATATGTACTCAAGAGTTGCATAGAGATTACTTTTAAGTAAACCAACTGCTCCTTTGAGAATTTCAACATTCATGCCTGATCTACAAGACGAACCTTTTCTCCTTATCACCTGCTGTACTCTTACAACATCAGATTAAATTCCAAGCCCCTGTTTTTATTGGGAGGGTGGGAAGATGGATTTGGGTATAAATGTGTGTGTGTAAATGTGGATATGACCTTTTTTTCATTTTTGCCCCTTCAAGACTTTTGTTATGATATATGTGATTAGTATGCTTGGATGTGAATTAAATTGGTAGACAAGTGTGGATGCCGATATGTAAGAAAATGTGAATGTGAATGAGAGTATGTTAATGATTTTTTCTAGAAGATGATGTCGATGTCAACCACGGTGTATGAATATGGAAGTGAAAGTGGTTGTGGATATGGATGTATATGTGACCAAACAGGATGTACAAGTGTGGAAAATAGTCAATATTTAGGGGAGATGTACACGATATTTTCTTAGATGTAGTGATAAGACATATTGATATAAATTTTTTAATATATTAGGTAAATATGGCTAGAATTGATCGTTCATGGATGAATCGCAGAGTAGTTGACGAAGTGGTGTCAGAGGAGTTTAAGGATGGAGTTGATAGTTTTATTCAGTTTGTATTGGGCATCCAACATTAGTGGACCAGTGTGGTAACATCCGATGTCCTTGTTTACGTTGTAAAAATAAGAGATTTCATTCACTATAGGATGTGCAAGTTCATTTATACAGGAAAGGGTTCACGAAAGGTTATATGAATTGGGTGTGTCATGGTGAGGACTTCTGGTCGTATGAGCCCGGCAATGTTGCAAGCACAAGTACCTATGCAGACATGGTAATCGATGTTGCTGGCCTTAACTTTAATGTACATGGGGAACACGTGTACAACGAAGAACCACCAAACAAGTCGGCTGAAAGATTTTATTAGTTACTTCGGGATGCTGATGAGCCGCTGTGGGATGGTTGTAAAAATTACACTCGGTTGTCTGCTGTCTCACAGTTGTTAAATTTGAAATCTGAATTTCACCTTAGTGAGAGTTGTTTTGACCGTATGCTCCTCCTTATCAAGAGTATGCGGCCTCGAGATGAGAAGCTGCCTGAAAATATTTACCGTGCAAAGAAGATGGTCAATAAGTTAGGGCTTAAATACCAAAAAATAGATGCATGCCCTAATCACTGTATGCTATATTATGAAGATAATGTAGATAAAAGATCATGTGATATTTATCAGCATCATAGATTTAAACCTAAGAGAGGGGACAATTCAAAGCAGAAGGATGTGCCTTACAAGTCACTACGATACTTCCCTCTCACGCTCAGATTGCAGTGGATGTATATGTCGTCAAAGACAACTCGGCAAATGATATGGCACACGGAAAGAGTACGTCATGCAGATGATATAATGAGTCATCCCGCCGATGGTGAAGCTTGGGCTCATTTCAATCGTACATATATTGCTTTTGCTTACGAGCCACGGAATGTTAGGCTGGGTTTATGCACAGACGGCTTCAACCCATTTGGAGGTTCAGTGGCGTCTTACTCATGTTAGCCAGTGTACTGTCGCCATACAACCTTCCGCCGGGCATGTGCATGAAGCGAGAGAACCTTTTCTTAACTTCGGTGATTCCAGGTCCAAAAAATCCAGGAAAGAATTTGGACATATATCTCAGGCCACTGATTGATGAGTTGAAAAGATTATGGAATGATGGAGTTGTTACTTATGATGCGTATAGAAAATAAAATTCCACTATGAAGGTTGCATTGATGTGGACTATAAGTGACTTCCCTGCATATGGAATGCTATCTGGCTGGAGCACACACAGGAGGTTGGCATGTCCTTACTGTATGGCTGATACCAAATCCTTTGTCTTGAAATATGGTAAGAAATCATGCTGGTTCGATTGTCATCGATGGTTTCCACCAATTGACCATCCTTTCCGAAGGCAAAAGGACTCATTCATTAAGAACACAGTTGAAATGGATGAAGCAGATTTGGAACGGATGTTTGGTCAACAAATGGCGGCACATGTGCAAAACTTACTAGATATAGTGCAATTGTCGGGTAGTACACGACATCTTCGTGGATTTGGAGAGGATCACAATTGGGTGAAGAAAAGTATCTTCTGGGAATTGCCTTACTGGTCAGCCCTTTTGATACGGCACGACCTGGACGTCATGTATGTTGAGAAGAATGTCTTTGATAATGTGTTCAACACCATCATGAACGTGAAAGCCAAAACAAAGGACAATGGCAAGGCGCGAGCTGACTTGAAGATACTTTGCAAACGACCAGAGTTGGAATTGCGGCCGGTACGGGACAAAGTTGTGCAACCGAAAGCAGCTTACGTGTTGAAAGAAACACAGATCAATGAACTGTGACAATGGCTGAAGTAATTAAGATTCCCTGATGGATATGTGTCCAACATAACCTGTTGTGTGAATGTCAATGAGGAAAAAATATATGGATTGAAAAGTCATGACTGCCATGTGTTCATGGAGAGACTTCTACCCATTGCATTCCGTGACATATTGCCAAAGCCTATATGGGGAGCATTGACTGAGTTCAGTCAGTTTTTCAGGATTCTATGTGTATCAGAACTCAAACTTGGGGACGTGCAAACTATGGAACAGAATGTGGTCACGACGGTATGCAAGTTGGAGAAGATATTTTCCCCTGCGTTCTTCGATTCCATGGAGCACCTGATTATCCATTTGCCATACGAGGCCAAAGTTGGAGGACCGGTACAATTTCGATGGATGTATCTATTTGAGAGGTAATCAATATGTATTTACTAATTATTTGACAGTAGTTACATGTGTCTATCATTGTCACTGTATGTCATTGTCATATGAATTGTTGTTAGAGGTGTATGTATGACCTGAAAATGAAGGTTCTTAACAAGGCTAAAGTAGAGGGTTCGATTATCAGGGCGTATATTATTGAAGAAATTTCAAACTTCTGTTCGATGTACTTCGAACCCGAAATTCAAACTCGTCGCAATCGACCTCCATGTAATTATGATGGAGGAGAGGTGGGTCCGTCCGACCGGTTGTCCATATTTAAGTATCCAGGTCGTGCATTCGGACGTTGTTCGAATCGCATATTAGATGATAGAGAGTTGTTGTCCGCAGAGATATATGTTCTCCTGAACTGTGTTGAGATTGAACCTTATGTTGAGTGAGTCGTCAACTCCGCAGCTCTCAAAAATTTATAAGCATCTTGACGTTCTTCCTCCCATTCACGATGATGTTGCATTCATCATTGCAGGTAATTTGATTCAGAATTAATTACTTAATGTCCACACCTCAATGACATGGAGGTTCAAAATGAACGAGAGAGATCTTTTGCTAGATGGCTTAAAGGTCAAGTAAGTGCCAATCTACCAATTCCACAAAGCTTGAGGTGTATGCAAGTATCAAAAGAAAAGTAACGTGGTTTATATTCATAGGTTGAAGAAGGTTATGTTACTGATGAAAGAGTTCGGGTGATCAGTTATGAACCTTCGAAGGTCGCGCATGCCTATCTAGGATTTTTTGTGAATGGTTATAAATTTCACACCAGAGATTATGGATGAAATAACTCTACGATGAATAGCGGCGTATGCGTGAAAGGTAGTACATACAATGAAAATGATCTTGATTACTATGGTATTCTTCAGGAGGTCATAAAATTACAGTATCTCGGACAAGACAAGCATATATTCCTTTTTAAGTGTCATTGGTTTGATCCTTATTTAGTTCGAAACGACGCAATATATGGGATTGTCGATGTCAAACATAGATCAAAATTGAATACCTATGAGCCGTTCATTTTGGCCGCACAAGTCCACCAAGTGTATTATTCAAGTTATTCATCGTCCAAGAATAAAGATTGGGGGGCAGTTTGTAGGGTAAAACCAAGGCTTGTGCCTAATGATGAGATAGATCTGATTGAAGCTGTCTTAGAGGATTCAAGTGTTGAATTTTTTCAATCAGATGAGGGTGACATCGCAGAGTTGGTTGCTTCTAATCTTCATCTGATCGAATCTGACGATCCACTTTGGTTGTCTATAGAGGACGAAGTGGAAGAAGTCGATTTAACTGAGCTAAATGAAGCAATTGTTGGACAGGAGGAGTCCTCTGAGGAGGAAGTTTATGAATCTAGTGAGAATGGGGAAGATGACGAAGATGACAATGAGTTTGATATATCTTCAGCGTCTGAAGATGAAATAGATACTGATTGAATATTTTGTAAGAAATTTAACATATATACACTTCTTATCATTACCACTTACCACCTCTCATCATAATTAGTTGTGGACTAATATGCACTACTTTAATTATTGTCAATAATTAGATGGCTCGAGGTCGCATCGGATCTTCGAGGAGAGGTGGTTCTGGGAGGGCTTCTACCGGTATGTTTACTTACATTCTTAGATAAATGAGTAGTGAATATATGCACTTTATTTTGGTAATGCTATTTTATGTCTCTACACCATATACACAGAGTACACCGCCCCCACCACCTGCTGCGGGTCTGTTTATTTAAATTCTTAGATAAATGAGTAGTGAATATGCACATTATTTTGGTAATGACAGTTTATGTCTCTGCACCAGGTACACAGATTACACCACCCCCACCACCTGCTACTGGTATGTTTATTTAAATTCTTAGATAAATGAGTAGAGAATATGCACTTCGTTTTGGTAATGATAGTTTGTGTTTATGGCACCATGTACATAGTTTCCACAGCCCCCACCACCTGTTGCGGGTCTGTTTATTTAAACTCTTAGATAAATGAGTAGTGAATATGCACTTCGTTTTGGCAATGATAGTTTGTGTTTATGGCACCACGTACATAGATTACACCGCCCCCACCATGTGCTGCGGGTCTGTTTATTTAAACTCTTAGATAAATGAGTAGTGAATATACACTTCATTTTGGTAATGATAGTTTATGTCTCTGCACCAGGTACACAGAGTACACCGACCCCATCACGTGCTGTGGGTATGTTTATTTAAGATCGTTCATGAATGAGTAGTGACTTAGCACTTTGTTTTGCTTACGATATTTTAAATATATGCACCAGGTACACAGAGTGCACCGCCCCCACCAACTGTTGCGCGTATGTTTATTTAAGTCCTTAGTGTTTCGGCTCCATGTTTTGATGCTGTCAAAATTTAGATTCATGTATACTCTTCATGTGGATAGTCAATGTGTTTTGTTGATGTAGAATCATCCATGGAGCTATAATGATTTTGTGTGTGTAGTTTACTTCTAAATTGCACAAAGAACAAGTTGATAGTTACACATCGAATAGGCTGAAAGTCAGTTATTTTCTCAAGAAACGAAGAAAAGTCAATGTGGTAACGTAGTCAATGCACAGTCAATGGAGCTAAGACAATGGTCAACCCAAGTCTGTGTAGTCAAAGTCTGAATTCTTTAGAAATGATGAACAAATCTATTAAGATTCATACAAGGGAAGACAGGAAGATAATGCAGACAAATGACTCATTAGCGGTGACAAATAGGGAGGTAAGGCTGACAAATAGCTCTCTACGGGTGAAAATTAGGTTGTAGCACTGAATATGTGTGAAGTGTTGAAGCGGCATGAAGGGGAAGTCCACTTGTGTTTACCCGCCAGCAGAAGAAGCTAAGGACGACAAATGCACACATAAGACTGACAAATAGACTGCTATGGGTGACATATACCCTCTTAAGGGTGAAAAATAGGTGTCAACGAAGACATTAACTTAAGTGCTTAAGTGTTCGACATATGTTCTATGCAAACTCTTGTTAACATATTGTTCATTATGTTTTAAAATTGGGTAGCGCCAGCTTTTTTATTTTAATTTGGGCATAGTTTTTAATCGGGGGATATATTCACCACCCCTCTATATCTTATCCTTCCACACATCACTTAGATAAATGAGTAGTGAATATGCACTTTATTTTGCTCATGATATTTTATGTCTCCGCACCAGGTACACAGAGTGCACCGCCCACGCCAACAACTGCGGGTCTGTTTATTTAAATTCTTAGATAAATGGGTAGTGAATATGCACTTCATTTTGATAATAATAGTTTATGTTTATGGCACCAGGTACACAGATTGCACCACTCCCACCACCTGCCGCGAGTCTGTTTATTTAAATTCTTAGATAAATGAGTAGTGAATATGCACTTCATTTTGGTAATGATAGTTTATGTCTCTGCACCAGGTACACAGAGTACACCGACCCCACCACCTGCTGCGGGTATGTTTATTTAAGATCGTTCATGAATGAGTAGTGATTTAGCACTTTGTTTTGCTCACGATATTTTAAATATATGCACCAGGTGCACAGAGTGCACCATCCCCACCAACTGCTGCGCGTATGTTTATTTAAATCCTTAGTGTTTCGGCTCCATGTTTTGATGCTGTCAAAATTTAGATTCATGTATACTCTTCATGTGGATAGTCAATGTGTTTTGTTGATGTAGAATCATCCATGGAGCTATAATGATTTTGTGTGTGTAGTTTACTTCTAAATTGCACAAAGAACAGGTTGACAGTTGCACATAGAACAGGCTGAAAGTCAGTTATTTTCTCAAGAAACGAATAAAAGTCAACGTGGTAACATAGTCAACGCACAGTCAATGGAGCTAAGACAGTGGTCAACTCAAGTCTATGCAGTCAAAGTCTGAATTCTTTAGAAATGATGAACAAATCTATTAAGATTCATACAAGGGAAGGTAGGAAGATAAGGCAGATAAATGACTCATTAGTGGTGACAAATAGGGAGGTAAGGCTAAAAAATAGCTCTCTACGGGTGAAAAATAGGTTGTAGCACTGAATATGTGTTAAGTGTTGAAGCTGCATGAAGGGGAAGTCCACTTGTGTTTACCCGCCAGTAGAAGAAGCTAAGAACGACGAATGCACACATAAGGTTGACAAATATACTGCTATGGGTGACATATACCCTCTTAAGGGTGAAAAATAGGTGTCAACGGAGACATTAGCTTAAGTGTTTAAGTTTTCGATGTATGTTCTATGCAAACTCTTGTTAACATGTTGTTCATTATGTTTTAAAATTGGGTAGCGCTAGATTTTTTATTTTAATTTGGGCATAGTTTTTAATCGGGGGATATATTCACCACCCCTCTATATCCTATCCTTCCACACATCACTTACATAAATGAGTAGTGAATATGCACTTTATTTTACTCACGATATTTTATATCTCCGCACTAGGTACACAGAGTGCACCGCCCACGCCAACAACTGCGGGTATGTTTATTTAAATTCTTAGATAAATGAGTAGTGAATATGCACTTCATTTTGGTAATGATAGTTTGTGTTTATGGCACCAGGTACACATATTACACAGCCCCCACCACCTGTTGCGGGTCTGTTTATTTAAATTCTTAGATAAATGAGTAGTGAATATGCACTTCGTTTTGATAATGATAGTTTATGTCTCTGCACCAGGTACACAGAGTACACCGACCCTACCACGTGCTGTGGGTATGTTTATTTAAGATCGTTCATGAATGAGTAGTGACTTAGCACTTTGTTTTGCTTACGATATTTTAAATATATGCACCAGGTACACAGAGTGCACCGCCCCCACCAACTGTTGCGCGTATGTTTATTTAAGTCCTTAGTGTTTCGGCTCCATGTTTTGATGCTGTCAAAATTTAGATTCATGTATACTCTTCATGTAGATAGTCAATGTGTTTTGTTGATGTAGAATCATCCATGGAGCTATAATGATTTTGTGTGTGTAGTTTACTTCTAAATTGCACAAAGAACAAGTTGACAGTTACACATCGAATAGGCTGAAAGTCAGTTATTTTCTCAAGAAACAAAGAAAAGTCAATGTGATAACGTAGTCAACGCACAGTCAATGGAGCTAAGACAGTGGTCAACCCAAGTCTGTGCAGTCAAAGTCTTAATTCTTTAGAAATGATGAACAAATCTATTAAGATTCATACAAGGGAAGGCAGGAAGATAATGCAGACAAATGACTCATTAGTGGTGACAAATAGGGTGGTAAGGCTGACAAATAGCTCTCTACGGGTGAAAAATAGGTTGTAGCACTGAATATGTGTGAAGTGTTTGTGGGGATGGGTTTTTATTAAAATATTCTATCATTGATTTATTTGTATTTATTTGGTTTATTAATTAGGCGTGCCAGTCACTGTCGTGACAATTTATTATGCGCTCATCTGACTGATCAGACAATTATAGGTGATCGTGTCGGGACCCGAAACTCATCGTACTGTAAAGGTTACGACGTTAATTACGCCCCTCCGAAAGAGGGACAACCCTTGATTAGTCACCAAAATAAAGACCATGGGGTCCATATAATAAGATATGCAATTGCATGTAAGCACACAATATGGTAATACTTATTTATTAAATCGACTCTTGGTACGAGACGAAGAACTTAGGCCCGAAGACCACCATCACGCATAGTGATAGTTTCCGGTTGGACTTAACTCGACTTTTTGTTAATTACCATTTGATATACTAGAGAATCAGATCATGCAAGCATGCAAGATAAAGTTATTCAGTATTCTGGTTTATTATTGGTTTGATCATTTATTTATAACTTCGAGAGAGATTTCGGCAGCGCCATCCTGCTCCGAGGGGTATCACGGCCTTTTTATTTTGAAACTATGCATAACATTATGGTGCATGTACATGGACCCATGAAGTGGGCCGGGTATGATCGTATTCGAGCAAGTTCATATTATTTGGGCAATGTATGCCGATGCACGTCAATTTGCTGTTCAAGAACCGAGGGAACGCGATTGAAACCCGATCGGAATAAATCAAATTCAGTGAGTTATCAGCTCGGGACAAGGCCCTGCTTTGGCTAAAATGGGCGTGAGTCCCGAGAACCAAGCACGACCCGTCAGAGCGGCGTTAATATTCTATACCCGGGGGCCAGGGAAGGTGAAGACACCGGAGCTGACACGACCATTGTTCTTTATTTATTCTTGTCGTTATTTTAGATGCACGAATGCCTTTATTCTCATCATTTTTTTATGCCCTCCCCTTTTTATTATTCATTCACTATTTGTTCATTAACTATTTGTTTTATATATATTTTATATCGGGTGCATGCACCTTTTAATTTCTTTTATTGTTATTATTATTTTGTCATCTTTATTCAGCCATCATTTGTTTATTATGCTTTCTTTTCTTAAATTCTCTCTTCTTATTTTATTTATTTATATCTTTCTCTTTTCATTACTTATTTATTCATCTATTTTTTGTTTGTTTTATTTTGTTTTAGTCATTTTTGTTTCTCCATTTTAGATGAGAGTATTATGTTTATTTTATTGTTTGTTTGTTTTTATTATTATTTTTTTTATATGCATATAGATATATGGGATGGGGGGTTGTACGTATATGCAAGGCTTAGTTGTATGTGAGTGTTAGTTTAAGTTGTTAACAGAAGGGGTATATGTTACATGAGTGGATTAGTTAGCGTCTGGGTTTATATTTTGTTAGTTTAGTTTAGTCTTCTTTTCTTTTGGTTAGTATGAGGGGGAATGGGTAGAACGTGGCTGCACTTGTATTAATGGGGTGTGTATGTATTGTATTGTTAGTTTAGTCCTTTTTTATATGTATATATGCTTGCACGATGGATGGGTGGCGCATATTGGAACCTGTGTTGTTTTATTTTTATATATAAAATCACATGAAAAGGGAGGAATGGGTGGCGCCGATGCACATATCTCGGCATGACTTTCATCTCGACGTGCTCTCGTCTCGGTGCGAATTCATCTCGGCGGAGTGCTTTCACCTCGGCGGCGTGCTTTTGGCGCCGAGGGGAGCCTCCCTTGCCGTTCTTTGTTTAAAATTTTTTTATTCGCTTAGTATTATTATTACATGTTTATTTATTTATTTATTTTATTCTGTTTATTTGTTCACTTATTTTATTATTATTATTATTATTATTATTATTATTATATTATCATTTGTTTTGTTTGTTTATGTTTATTATATTATTATTATTATTTTATTTTATTTTATTAACAGTTCGGCAGTTAATCTATATGTCTGACAAAAATCCAGCAGCATCTCCCCTTGTTTTGGACTATGCCAAAAGGGAGTATAGGACATTCATCCACGGAGTGTCGGGATGAAAGCCAAAAGAAGATGGGCACATAGCCCGGAATCCGAAGAGATAAATTAATGTCCACCATCGTGGCATTCGGTTAATATGCCCTCAAGGAAACCACCGGAGAACATGCAGTGGCAGAACTCCATGGGTCAATGGGGTTAAAAGGGACACCATCTGTAAGCCAACCCAATGTAGGGGTGCAACCCCGTTAATCTGACTCCCGTGGCCTTGGGTGAAGCCCTTGGCCTCTTCTTCTTACGGCAGGGTGGAAGTTTGCAAGAGATTCAGTGAGAATCGGCGCGGGTTAGTCTCGGCTCAAGGCTCTCGGCGCGCATGGCCTCGGCGCGAAGCTACCGGCATAGGATGTTTTAGCTTGAATGGCCATCGGCGCGTGCGTTTTGACATGAATTGGCATCGGCACAGGGCTCTCAGCGCGTTTCAGTTCTCGGCGCGAGAGTGTACGAGCCGAGAGGAAATGGGTGCGCCGAGAGATTTCTGCGCCGGGGGGATTTCCTGATGGGTTCAAGGCTTGCTCCAAGGGATTTTCAAAGGGGTTTGTTCTTGAGGGTTTTTAGGGGGTTTAAGGTCTGCTCCAGGGGAGTTTCAAGGGTTTGTTCTTGAGGGTTTTCAGGGGTTTGAGATTTGGGCAGGTTTTTAGGAGTTCTGGCAGGGATGATTCGTGAACCATTAGGGGACTTATTCACCCACAAAGAGATCTGAGGGGAGATTGTGGAACATCGACAGGTAACTGTGAAACGGAGACATGACATTTCCCCCATTTTAAATGAACAGAAGCCATGTGATAGTCTGTCACAGGCCTCTGTAACATGTTAGGGGTGTATAGGAAACCATCCACGGAGTGCCGGGACGGAATCCGTAATAAACGGACATATCGGAGCCCGAGAGCCGAAGGGGCCAAGATCCTGCAGAGTAATGTTCGCTATAAGGTGATTTCTTTAATATCCCCGGGATGGGGCCATGCAAAATTGATTTTCCTCGTGATTTGGGAGACATGAAGGCCACGAGATGGGCTGTCTCGGGCTCCTATCTTATATCAGAGGTTGGTAAACCCAACTAAGCACAGAGGGGTTCAGCATGCAGATAACCTCAGTCGATCGGAGTAGAATTCCACATCCCTGGGGCATAATACTGCCTTCTCGGGGTCATGGACAGATGGGATAGAAATCTCAATGTCTCTGCGAAGGCTTAAAAGCCGTAAGGCCACCACCCAGGGGGTAATCGAGAGAAACGGCCGGACAGAAGAAAACTACAGATAGATCATGAAAACCCACGGATTGATGTTAGGGGGATCTGACTACAACGACATAAGAGAATCACACGCCTCAATCGATTCTTTTCATTCATGTGAAATCAGGCATCGCCAGAATTACAAGATAGAAGAAATGAGACAAAGAAGATCCATACATAAATGGAAGTAGTAAGTAAAACTTACCCCTAATAACAGTCTAACCAACTAGATATGCACAGGGGTTACCTTGTGATTTGTGCATCCATTTTCACCACAAACCTGCTTCAAACATGCCAACAAGAGCAGCACACTCTTGTTTTCTCTTCACTACTCACATGAACTTCCAAAAGGATGATTGCCACTTGATCTTCATGTGGATTCCCATTACTAGTCCCTGTCGGTCATATACAATGTAAGTCAGTCATTCAATGCCTTTAATTCTAAAGGGAAATGAAAGTCCAGCTCTCATAACCATTCAAATTTTCCACATTAAGTCCCTGCAATTCACATGTTAAGTAAGTCAATTGACTCGAATCTCATTTGAATCAACCAAGAACATAGTAGGAGAGTTCTACACAATTGGCTTGAGTTCCATCCATTCTTAATTGATTCCTGTACAAATATGAATTCCCATGTCAGTCAAGTTCACCAAATAGCCATTGAAGTAAAATATCTCATCCAACTATTAACATTGATATATCTATAATCATCAATCAACCAAGTAAAAACTGATCAATCCAATTCATATCCATAAGCCACTTATGCATTTATTTATATGAAGCGATATCACATTGTATTTGGTCATCATCAAAAATTCCTTAAAACAAGGTTATGCACGGACAACACCGACTCACACGCATGCACAACTGAACCATGATATTACACTGAGCCGCCACATAAGGCGGGATGATAGAAATGATGACTACCGACCTATTCAACTCATGCAGGAATGACGCTTAGCGAAACGCGGCAACCACGAACACCCAACAACTCAAAACCAGGGTCGCAATGGTGCCCGAGACATTTTCGGGACAAAATTAAAGTTTTAGGGCCAAAAAGGCATATTTGGACTGGGAATCAGTCGACCTACCCACTGGGTCAGTTGACCAATACACTAGATTGGTCGATCGGCCCAGTGGGTCAGTTGACCGCTAGACTGGTTCGATCGATAGGCCCAGTGGGTCGGTTGACCGGCCTAGCCAGTCGCCCCTATTTTGTTAAACACCTGATCGGTCGATTGACCGGCTGGAACGGTCGACCGATTCCGACAGTATGCAAGCATAACACCTCTGTGGGGACCCAAATCATACCCTACTCATCTCAAACGAGGGGGAAAATAAGAGGAAACCCTTCCTTGATATTCAAACCACCGAAAAACCCCATCCAAATCACAAATCGCCGCTCGAATCGGTGAAAACATCACTCATCCACAAAACATGCTATTTTCTCTAAATCATAAAACAATCCCTCTCTCGGCCTCACCACGGCACGAAATTACGGGAATTTATCGTATAAAGGTTCAGGATCCGTCCCCCTACATCTCACGAAGATTTCACGTGAAAAGGACCTCGATCCACGTCGAAATCGTCGTTCTTCCTCGACTGGTTCTTCAAACGTGAACGACCGCTCCACCGCCACCGCCCTCGTTCTCGCCTTGATCCTCACCATCGTTGCCATCGTCTCCCTGGCTGCCTCGCCCACCACGCACTCCATCGGCCACTGGAGGTGGGAGGGAGAGAGAGGGAGAAAGAGAGAGGAGAGAGGGAGATGATGAGATAATGATAGGGGGTGGGGCGTTAAGGTTTTATTTATAGAATAAATTTTGAGGTTTACAATTTTAAAAATTAAAAAATATCAAAAATTAACCTCACAATCTTTGGAAAATACGTAACTCGTCTATTACACTACAGCGATCAAAAATAAATTATTATTTCTTATTTGGAGACCTAAGGATTTGATATTTAGAAAATTATATTTTATCTTCGCTGAAATTGCTCAACATTGGAGGCATCAGTGCGGGGCTCCAAGATAGCGATCAAGGAAATTGAGTGCTTCTTAATGAGAAATTTAAGGTGACCAAGAAAGGCGCATTGTTACAGCCGCGAATATTCCATATAATAGGTGACATCATGAAACTTTTGTGATTTGGACGGACGGAGAGCGTCTAAGCATACCTCGTGTAATCGACCATATATAATTGCCTTGATTAAGCTTGTGATGCCTGCATATAAAAATACATGACATGTGCTCCTTCGAAGCGGCAGGATTTGGGTAATAAAACTGTAGGATATATATTTAAGAGAGGCTACAACTTGAATGGTAAAAAATATTAGACGGTTTAATTTCTATAAATCCAATTAAAACTGGGGAAAAGATGAACCCTACAGGCTACAAGATCACCTTCTCCATAGGCGGATGGGTAAGCTTTTAGAACAATCTCTAGCAAGAAAAACGTACGCATGCACCCTGTGCCCCTCATCAAAAATAACATCTTTCGTTCAGATCCTCTCCATCATGTGACATGAGACTTCTAGAAGGCAGAGCAATAGTACTCCAGTACCGTTTGTCAAGGACGGAACAAGAAAAGTAAAAACAAAAAAACAAAAACTCAAATCTACGTGCAACTTGAAGGCTTCTGCCAAACAAAGGGCTATATAACCCTATCTAATTTTTCGTTTAACAAACTAGGGCTACATATAACTCTACGTTGTATATATATTGGAAGATGTGGGCCGGGGAATCAAATGATACATCGAGAAGATGCCATCCGTTCAACTTTTTAAGCAAGAGTAGGCAGATCGCGAACCACAGCGTTTGGTTGGTCGGGACTGCCGACCAGTGGGGGTCTTATAAACTTTAAAACTTAGGTACTAAAGTTGAAAGGTCCAGCACTATAAATTCAAGGAACTCACATATATTTTTCGATACAGGACTATCTTCATTCGGTGCCCAACACTCCCCCTCAGTGAAAATCAGATTAGAAAGGAGGTGGCGCAAAGTGGACCTTGGCCTGCTCTGATACCAACTTATAAACCTTAAAACCTAGGTGTTAAGGTTGAAAGACCCAGATTATAAACTCAAGAAACCCACATATATTTTTCGATACGGGACTATCTCCATTCGGTGCTCGGGCGATCATCCCAATAGTTGTCAGCTTCGTAAACAGACGGCAGTACTCCCGACTAAAGAAACAGCGCACATGCAGGTCCCTTGCTAATGCGGGGCTACGGATGCCTCTACTCCTCGAGCCTTTTGCCACTAGGAACGTAGCTAGCTAGGCATGCCAACCAACCCCTACCCGTGCTCTCACCCCACGAATTGCCTATTGCCGAACCCAACATCTCTCTCTCTCTCTCTGGGACAGACCAGACAAACAGGCACACGCACACACACATACACGGATATCAGTCGGTTTAATTATCTGTGCATGCACTGATGGAGGATAGACATCGGGGCATCCCCCACACGCGTACGTGTGTGTGGTAAGGAATTCGATACCCACGGCGGTACTACTACACCCGCCCCCCCTATGAGCCCGCACTGTTTCGGGGCTTCTCGATCCCACGTGTGGCTTCGATCTGTAGTATCCCGGCAGGCGAAGGGGCGACGCCGACCCTGTGTCGGAATTTTCAAAACCCCATCCCCATCCTCTCCAACAGTTACGTCCTACTACAACCCTCCCCCCCCCCCCCCTCCTCTTCCCCACATGTCTCCCCCCTTGATTCAATTCATCCATGTAGCACTGTAATGCCGACAAACTGTGATGAGTAGGTAAACGCGTCACGTACACGTGCGGATGCCCCAGCCCAGGGCGGAACCCAGTGGCCGTCATCCCCGCAGGTCGACCGACCACTCACGCCCCGCCCATATCCCCCTATTAATGGGTCGGTTAACACGTCCACGTTCCCGCCAACGGGACGCCTGCATGCGACCGAACGGCGAGGTCCAGCGTCCGCCACCACCGCAGGCGATCGAGGAAGGGCCTCGATCGCAGCCCTCGTCCGCGTTGGCGTAGTTATCATCCTCTCCTGCACAACGTACGGCTCTCAGCTGCGTCGTCGTCGACGTCGTCCAATCCGGTTGCGCCGGCCGTCCCTGTCGACGTACGGGGGAGGGAGGGAGGGAGGGAAATATTTAACCTCGATCTTCGATCAGCTGGCTTCTTGCGAGGTCTCCTTGTCGGCCGACTCCATCTGCCGTGCGCCCGCCCCAGGCGATCCTGGCTGTTAAATTGCAGTAGCGACAAGGACACCCGCCCGTGATGAGCTCCACCTAAAGGTCCGAGTGTTAATTAATTAAGATTCATCTGGATATGATAATTACGATCTGAATCGCTCTGTGATTGATACGGCCGGGACGATATCTAGCCAGTGCATGCATATACATGGCACGGCCGTCGCAAGATTAACTGCATGCACCAATCAAAGTACTGGAGCACACCAATCAAAGTAATGTACCGGAAGGAATCCAGCGAGAGGATTTTGTATATATTTATACAACATTGGCGGCCTAGATAGATAGATAGCTAGCTATCTAGAGTGATCGCGGCCGGCCGGGGAGACAAAGTTTGATCGAGATAATGCTAACTAGCTGTCAAAATATATATATAAACCTTCTCCAGAAACTGAGCGGGTTTGATCAGTTTTGAAAAGAATGGATATAAATCCGTGTTATCATTCTGTGAATGGACAAAATTAATATCTATTACTTATTAACCTTTTCCTTCACATGCAATATATATATATATATATATATATATATATATATACATATTATTCATGATCTAATTAAATGGAATCAGCAAAGGGATCGAGCTGCTGTTAATGAGATCGATTTGGGGTCTGATTTTTGTGTGTCCCACGAACAGCATCAAGATTGGATCAGTCACCTCTGCTGTACCCGGAGAATCGAATGTATGCCTTATCCAGGAGATGCATGCTGCGACCTCCATGTGCACATAATTTGAGCAAACGGACAAAACCTAGAGATAATAAAATTCGAAGAGGAGCACTGGTGTCCCCGTCTGTCAACAGCTATAATAATAGTTTTCGAGGGAGAAATAATCCACGGATAGTAACAAGTCAACAACACCACCTGCAACAGTCATGAGGAGAGGACCAAATTAAATTAACAAGTGAAGGAACAAGAAAGCATGCAACGAGCCGGGTGTGGTGGGGGGGGGGGGTGTCCGGGCATGGGAAGTTGGGCCGCCCTCCCTCCAATCTTTATTAGCAGGGGAATAACAGTTGTTTGAGCGCAAAACAAACCCCCCCACCTAAAACTAAAACTAAAACAATACGAGAGAAGGGAAAAGGATAAGCAGAAGTGTCAAAACAACATGCCGGTGGGAGAGAATAATACTATTTATATACATATATTGCAAAAGGATGAGAAAATAATGAGCGGGAGGAGGAACGAGAGGTGGGCCATCCCACCCATGTGCAGTCATGTGGTGGGCTTGATCTTTCCATTCGGGCTGCATGCAACACCCACTTCCCTAACTCCCATCAACACCACCCAGCCCCATTCCCTCTGCCCCACCACCACCCTCCCCAAGTCTTCTCCTCACACAAAACTCCCACCACCCATCCTTCCTTCATCACCCCCCCCCCTCTCTCTCTCTCTCGCATATCACAATCTCAGGCCCCTCTTAGACCCCCAAAATTCTGTGTGTGTGTGTGTGTGTGTGTGTGTGTGTGTGTGTGTGTGTGTGTGTGTGTGTGTGTGTGTGTGCAGGTGCGCGCGCACATTAACAGGCAATTGTTTTATTTGATTCATACTCACTCTCTATCTCTCTCTAATGTTCTCTTCCTCTTCTCCATTTATACACCAGCTCGTTGTTTATATAGAGGTGGGAGACGCGTAGGACTTCCTCGGTCGGGGTTGACGACGGGGGATGTGTCAGTAGGGTACTTGATCTCCATCTTGCCTTTGGGTCCTCTGCTGAGGAGGGGGGGGGGCGGCTTCTCGGAGAGCAGCGAAGGATCCCCCGGCTTCACAACCTCACCATCGTCCCAAGGAAGAGGCTCCCAGCTGCCACTCCCACGTACCGATCTGTGCTTGCAAGCTAAAGAGAGTTCCCATGAGTAGGAAGATCCCACCTGGAAACCCTAACCCTAGAAGGCGCATGTTGGCCTTCCACTTCCTCCGGGCTCTGGCCCGGATAAGCCAGGGCGGGGCTGCGCAGGCTCTTCCTTCCCGGCGCCGAAGCGCAGCACAACGGGGCCAGCGGATTAAGCGAGCCGCTTATGCCAGCATAGCCCTCGCTGCCGGCCCTCGGAGGGCGTGGAGCAGGGCCATCCTTTGCGGCCTCCAGGGACGGGCCAGGCTCCGGGGCTTGTCCAGTAGGAAGGTCACCTGCCGCAAGAAAGCGAGCGGGGTGCGGCAGGAGCAGAGGGAGGGTGGGAGCCAGGTGGACGAGCTCAGGCGCCTGGTTCCAGGCGGGAGGGGCATGAACCTGTGCAGTCTGTTAGAGGAGGCCGGGAGCTACATCCAGTGCCTCACTGCCCAAGTCCAGCTCATGAAGGAAATCGCCGATGGCGCGTCCAAATGAGCTCTAGGCGTCCTCCGATCCGTCTGATAATACACGATCGACGTAGTAGAGAAGAAGAGGTTGTTGGCAGAAAAGCTCCTGCAGATGATGACGAGGGTTTGCAAGATCGAGAGGACACAGCAATGATGATGAAAAGAAAAATTCAGCGTCTCAACATGAGGGTAAGTCCCTTCCGTGGGAAGATAGACTTAATTAAGGTATCGTGTCTGTGATGTCTGTTGTAAATTGGAGTGGCATGTCAAGTCTGATGAGTTGTTCAGTACTGTTGGTAGAGCTTGTAGATAATCTAAATATTATTATTTCCTGAAAACTATATAGGAATGATTAATTCTCTCATGTTGATTGCTGGTGTCAAACATTATTTTCCATGAGAAGGATGAAGCATATATATATATATATATATATATATATATATATATACGTATTTAACCCACGTACGCCTTCTTTTCTCTGCGCTGCTTCCCTTTCTTTCTTCTCTCTCTTTTCATTCACCTAATCATCAAACTAAACCTTGCATGGGATCGTTAATTCTTACCCTGGTCGATCGCTAGCCAAAGGCATGCATGCAGGAGATCAGAAAAGGGAGAAGGTCTCCCAGATGTTGTCCTGATCGAGATGGGTGAAAGGTAGGTAGAATTTTGTGTCTGTGGAGACACAAAATTATTCATCTTCGCAGAGCAGAAGCTAAATGTACACTCCACCATAATTAATGGCCCTTCCGCGCGCAAGGGCATACACTAGCTTGGAGGAATTAGCATTAATTTAGACCTCTCATCGTGTTGAAAAAATTACGTTTTGCCATGGTGCATGGCTGTTCCATGTTGAAAATTTTTTGTTTATGAGATTTCAAGAGTATTGATATTTGTTTTGTTGTAGCAACCTTTACGGATGTGTTGCTCAAAACGTTTCATCGTGTTGTATATATAAATATATATATATATATATATATATATATATATATATATGTGACTTTACATATATATGCAAGGCAAAATCACTGTCCTTAATTAGAATGCTCCATGTTTTTTTATGTAAGGGGGCAATTAACCCCACTCCAAAGAGTTTTCATAAAAAGAGTTTTGGAGGGACTTTTTAGTATACGTGCGTCTGTATTCTTGTGTGCTGAGAGAGGCAGGCGCTAGGGCATATATACGTGCATAGCACAGTCCTTCCATGATCATTCCTTGTCTGTAGTCTAAGATGAATGGTTATGTGATTGTTCAAGGGACCCCCTTCACTGTCGAAGAAATTAATAGAGAGAATTCCTTTTCATTCATCCCTTTCTCACGACCTTTCCCTCCATTTTTTTACCTTGTTCTTTGAGGGTGGAGGGGGGATGCAAGACTGTGGAATACAGTCCGGCCTTAATTATGGTGTTTATCTCTCGGGGACACTAGCTAGCTGGAGAGAATATATACTAATGTCGTTGGAGAAAAGGATCATTTTCTTTTGAAACTAGATCATTAATTGGCTTCTTATTGCTTACAATTAAGGGCAAAATCTATTACAAGGAACATGTTTTATACATGCTTGATCCATAAAATTTCTTCAAATATCCTCCACCAAAGCTTTACCAATACAGATACAATTAATACTCTTTAATTACATGTTTAATTTGAACGTTCATATCCTAGCTAGATGTATACCTCATACTGATTGCTAACACTAGCTTGCTAGCTAGCAATTAAAGGCAGATGAATTCCACAAGGGGCCGGAGTGCTAGCTACTGTGCAGGCTGCCCGGGAGGCTGCGCTCATGGAGTGCAAGAATCAAAGATTACTATATGTCCATGGGAATCCGCTTCAGTAGCAAACACACCCTTCTACGGTTTGACAGGAAACTTGCCTTGAGTAGATCCCACAGGGGCTTTTTATTCTTTTGTTTGGAGATGCGTGACTCTGTCGACTGGCATTAATTTGGTGTCATTAATCAATCCGTTCCACAACTTTTCTTAACAACAAAACAAGTTAACTGGAACGTACGGGAGTGTGTATATATATGATCTTAGGTGATAAAGATTTTTTTTTGAGGACTTTAATATTCAAAAGACAAAATATTTGGTCAAAGAACAAACAGATTAATTAGGCAATTTTTTGCTCTCGATCTTCCCTCCAAAAAAGGGGTCGCACATTAATTAGATCTGCCCTCATATTAAGAGATTTCCATATTCTAACGGTCTTAATTGGCAAACAAAAGTTAATATATTGGATGGCAGAATAATATCAGGATCGAATATGCTTCTGCATTATGTATCCAATTTTCAAACGGAAGCTCAGCTTTGATTCCTCAGTCCTTCTCTTGATTATATCTTCTGCATATTAGATGCGCGCCTAAAGTGGCTTTTCTCCCTTGTTTTTTGCCCTTCAAAATGTTGACCACCAAAACTGGAGAGGTCGGCAGCAACACCTGCTTGTTCGGCCTTTCTGTGCTTTCTAATATTTAAGAAGCGAGGTCATATATGGTACATCGTTTGACATTTATGCATGACAAAATTAATATGCTGCCGTGCTGATGTATTCACATCTATCATATATATCCATGTTAACAAAAAGGACACTAAAATGTTGATAAAATATGTGGGGAAATTAAGGGTTTTTCCATTTTTATTGGTGAATTACTCCTTTACTCGTAAACTATTTGTAAATAACTTATATACCTCCACCTTTGTGTAATATGCCTCAATACCTCGAAAATTTACAAGCTAGAGTTGTTATCCTATGTACTAAAGGTTAGACTTCATCAAGGATGAAGAGACAAGATCCCATATCAAATTGCAGACTGTTGGATCCGGGGGAATGAATCCATCGGTAAGATCACACCAGCCACCTCTGGAAGAAATATGCGTAGGAAGAGCAAAGATCAGAGGGCTTGGGATTGGGATCCTAGGGAAAATCCTCCGATGTTCAAGTCAGTATGGACAAGGGCTGAACGCAAGGAAATAAGGGAGAATTGGGGGCATGAGATCGCTCTTCACCAGTTGAGGGACTATGATTCGAACTTACCTCGTCGGGGGAAGATGTCTGGGATTAAATAGGTGCGAACTCCCTCTTTGGCTTCGTAGGGATCACGGAGGGGTTGTTGAGAGAGGGCGTTACGTCCTCCGATACGTATTCTTACTGTTGAAGGACTATTGCTCTTCTCTTAGCCCTTTCATCTTCTCCACTCTCATGCGTTCGCGGGAGATTCACCTTTAGTTGCATGGGATAAATGTCCGACCTGGATAGGCTTTCCCTGAGCGAAGAGGGGGCTCCTGCCGTGAGTCTTTCCTCCTCTACATAAGGGTTATCCCCTTCAGGGGTTAGGATCACCATGTTTTATTCCTATCCCGGTCTCTCCCGAGAGAGTCACCTTGGTAGCCTTCCGCTGGCTCAATCAGGTCGATGGTGCATTGGAGTTCTCCCTGAGCTTAGCTGTCATGTTCCGAACAAGGCTAAAAATATCAAGGCGTGAACAGTTAATCAAGCGGCTTGATCAAGAGACTCAGATGATGAGTATGAACAACAAATGGATAAAATCATATCTTTATTTTGTAATATGATATTTCCAACAAATATCCTTCAACGACTTTCGACACTATTCAAATCTAGTACACTCATTTCTAAGTAGACAGACTGGGAAAAAATCTATCAAAGACTATCAGCACTCTCGTCACTCCATCCCATTCCCGACATCTTCAGAATTTCATGAAAATTATCAACAATATACATGGTAAATTAGAAAGCTCAGAACTTATATCTCTTTACCATGTCACTTTAAGTAATTAGCATTTTAGATCATCTATATATTTTGAAATAAAATAGGTAATAAAACAAGTGACAAGTGTAGTAGAGAACAAGATTAGGAAGTCAAGAATTCAAGAATAGATATCATGGAACTCAAATGTAAGCATGAAGATCAATAACATGTAGAGAATTATAAATTTGGCCATGTAACAAGAATATTAACACATCCGGTCAAAAATGTCATGTACAAGAAGTTAAGCATGTAACGAGTCAAGCATGTAATGTAATACCCTAGATTCTTCGGATCGGAATCGAAGAGCTTTCGGAGCGCTTTCATGGCTCCCGAATCCTGTATAACTTACGGAACCCCGTGGAGAGTTAACCGTTGAGTTTTGAGACTCCGGGACGCTACAGGTGCATTGTGCTCTTTCCGATGATCACGGAGACTATTTTTTTATATTTTTTTGAGTTTACAGAATTTCAGGCTAAAAATCGGATTTCAAAAATATTCGTAATTTCTTATTTCCTTTTTCTTTTTAAACCCTCACCCTCTCTCCTCTCACTCACGTTCTCACTCTCTCCCTCCGTTCTCTCTCCTGTCACGCCCCGTACTCTATACCATCGAGGTATTGTCCGCTTTGACCTACCGGCCTCACGGTTTTGTCCCTTTCTAACAGTGATCGGCTCCAGAATGGGGGACTTCCCGGGAAGGTCACCCATCCCAGTACTACTCCCCATTAAGCACGCTTAACTTCGGAGTTCTTTCCAAGAACTGAGCCGATACTTCAAAAGGCGCCTCAGTGATAAAGAGTACAACTTAGCTATATTTGAGGGTGTTACAATCTACCCCTCTTATATATGCGACGTCCTCGTCGCTGGGCACATATAGCACGCAATCAATCCCCCAGGCAGGTAGGACTCTAGAGGTGGCCCCTACAGGCTCAAGAGGTGGCTCCCACTATGTAGCACTTTGTCCCATTGCGGGTTCAAGAGGTGGCTCCCATAGCGTAGCACTTTACCCTGCATGGCACTTAGTTCTCACACTTCCGGCTGGGGTATAGCTCTGATACCATTCTGTCACGCCCCGTACTCTATACCGTCGAGGTATTGTCCGCTTTGGCCTACCAGCCTCACGGTTTTGTCCATTTCTAACAGTGATCGGCTCCAGAATGGAGGACTTCCTGAGAAGGTCACCCATCCCAGTACTACTCCCCATTAAGCACGGTTAACTTCGGAGTTCTTATCAAGAACTAAGCCGATACTTCAAAAGGCGCCTCGGAGATAAAGAGTACAACTTAGCTATATTTGAGGGTGTTACATCTCCGCTCTTCCCCTCTGCCCCGGACGGCCGACTGTGGCGGAGGTGGACAAGGTGGGGATGCCGTGGAGGCATCGTGGAGCATGATGGCGCGAGGATCGGAGCGTGGTGTACGCGTGATCCCATTCAGTGGATTCGAAGCCGGTGTGGGTTCATGTGATAGTTTCGGCATTTTCGATGCGTGAGATCTTCGGTGGAGGTAGGGGGATGGATACCCTACTCTTTTCCTACATTCCCTCGCGGTTTGGAGCCGAATGGTGTGAGTTTGAGTGAGTTTTCCAGCCTTAAGGGCGAAACCATGTTCGGGGGGTGTGAGCCACATTTGTCGTTCCAGCCGATGGTTTTCACATTAAATGGTAAAATATGAACCCTGGCATGTTAGGATTCGTTTCCTGCTAGTTTGAATCCGTTTGGATGTGATTTGGGGTCGGTACGAGGCCGTTTCCCCGTGTGAGTCATTTTGGGACGATTCTTGGGAATCGCCCGTTTTCAGCTGTTCTGAGGTTTGTTTGATCCCTTCCGGCTTGTGGAAGGTTGATATCGACTCTAGGAATGTTTCCCCATCATTTAGGAGTGATTGGGGCGTGGAAACACCAGGTTTTGTGAGGTTTTGTGGATTTCGGGCCGGAGGCTGAACGCGGTTCCGCAGAAACCGTGTTCGACTCACAACCTTGGCAGCGGTTAGTCTAGAACCGCGGCCACTTTTCGGGCTTTGTCGGTTCGATATGTATGGCGGTGGGAGAACGCGGTTATCGTTCAACCACGTTTGATGGCCGCGGTTATCTTGAAACCGTTAGAGAGGGGGATTTCTGTAGCCCATCTAAGAGCGGCCAAACTAGGTCCACCAGGACCAAACGAGGCCTAGCTCATCTAAGTAACAGCCCCGCAGGGCCCACTTAGCATCAAAGCCCAATAAAATCACTCGGGATCAAGCCCTTCCTCGGCAGCCATTAGGCTCGGAAGGCCCGAGCGTCGGTCCGGTCGGAGGAAGACCCAAGCCCAACCTATCCCCCTCACCGGGATAAAGGTTAGCGCTCCGCGCCCACTCCGGCCCAGCCTCATCCGAGCTATGCCTATCGCCCGGATAGGGTTGGCACTCTTCATGCTTGGGTCGAGCGACGATTGCTTATCCACGCTGCCGTTGAGAGCCCTTTATGAGCAGGAGTTCACAAAGATAAGGGACCCACGACTCCTCAAGGCTATAAAGATCTCACGATGGGGACGTAAAGAGCCCACGATGAGGACGTAACTCCCACCTGAGACTCCTTAGCTTACGGGACTAATGAGGCTAGCACACTATTTAAACCGAGGACTCCCTCCAGCAAATGGTAAGGCCTACACACGCCTAAAACTCCTTGAGCAGGAACCACTTCACCACCTTGGTGGAGAGGGATCTTGTGCATCTCCTCACTCATATTTTCATAGCTTCCACCACTGCTCTACTGACTTAGGCATCGGAGGGTTTACCCCAGGGAATCACCCCTGGGCCCCCTGATCCGTTTCCCTTCCTTACAGTTCACTGATCGGTGATCATCTCCCCAGCTCAGGACCAGCGCGAGATCGCCCCTCTTCATATGGCACCGTCTGTGGGAAACGATCAAAGAGCCAGCATGGTGCGAAGAAGTACAGGGAGGAGATCCGCCGGTGATAGGGGGAAGGCCATGGTGGTGGGGGGAGAAGGCCCTTCTCAGGCTGCGCAAGACCCCCCCTCCAACGCGAGCACCCCAGCCGACAAACTACCTCCGCCCGCGGTAGTAGGGCAACCATCCAACGAGGGCGCTGACGTTTTCCAAGCCCTCAATGCAAAACTGGATGTCCTCGTGGAACTCATGAGAAGCTAGGCGGCCAGGGAAGGAAGGTCACTCGCCCCTCCAGAAAGCCCTCCCCGCGGAGACGCGTCCCAACACACTACCGGAGGTCGCTTCACCCTCCGAGGGTGGCAGCTTATTCGCAGCAGGTCAGGAGGACCTTCACAAGCCCCCCCTCCGGAGCAAGAGGCCTCCTCCACACCGAAATGGGGGAAACCTGGGGCACGCCGTCTGCACCCGGAGATCGAAGTCCCCAGGGAACGCCAGGACAAGCAGCCATCACGCCCCCCTAGCCCCACGGTGCAACAGCAACCGGAGTTATCCCTCCGTCTGCGAGAGTTGAGAGGCGCTTTGCAGAGCAGGAGCGCGCCTTACACGCCTTATAGAAGACCTCTCCGCCAGAGGACGAGGAGAGATCCCCGTTCTTCGACTATATCTTGAAGGCAGATGTATCTCCCAGAACCTCTATCCCGACCTTCAAGCCTTACGACGTCCAAGGCGACCAGGCTGACCACTTCGATAGCTTCGACGCCCTGATGACCTTTCACAGGGCGTCCGACGCCATCAAATGCCGAGCCTTCATGACCAACCTGGTCCAAGGCACCCAAGCATGGTTTCGGGCCCTAGCCCTTGGATCCATCCGAGACTTCAAACAGTTTGGGCGAGTATTCAAGGAGAGTTTCGTCGGCAGCGGCCCCCCGAGGTCGTTAGCGGGGCTATTGGCTCTCAAACATGCACAAGGGGAGAGACTGCGGGCTTACATCAACCGATTCAAATCGGAAGCCCTGAGAATCCCCCGCCTGGATGTAGCCTCGGCCATAACCGCGCTGACTGGAGGCACCTGGGACGAGAACCTCCGCCGCGAACTTGTCCTCCACCCTCCCTCGACCCTTGCCGAGCTAGTGACTCTGGCCTTACGCCATGCTGAGTGCGAAGAAGTTCTCAGCGCATGCCGAGGCGCAACTGGCTCGGGTCGGGAGGGGGACAAGAAGCGAGCACCCGAGTCAAGCTCGGGCCAAGGAAAGAGGCGGAACCGAGACGGGGAGCACAAAGAACCATCCCGAAAGTACGAGCGGTACACTCCCTTAACCGCTCCAGTGTATGAGATATATGAAGACATCAAAGGCTCAGGCCTCCTCCGCCAACCCGAGCAAATGAGGTCGAAAAGCCGCAATCGCAGCAAACATTGCATGTTCCACAGCGATCACGGGCATCACATCGGTGATTGCCACCAGTTCCATGATGAGATCGAGCGCCTCGTTCGCCAGGGACATCTATCCCGGTTCGTGGTCGGGCATAAGGAAGACCGAGGTGCCCCAGAGGAAATCGACAACGCTCCTCGCGTGGTCCACATCAACGTTATCGCTGGAGGAGCTGCATCAGGAGGAGACAGTGGCTGAGGAAGGAAGCGTCATGCTGAGCGGGTGAGCCGAGCCATCGAGCCCCCCAAGGCCCCGCCAAGTGAGCCCGAAGTCATAGTCTTCTCCGACCAAGACCAGGAAGGGCTGACCACCCCGCATGACGACGCCCTAGTCATATCGGCGACGATAAACCATTGTAACGTAGACAAGATTCTAGTTGACAATCGAAGTGCCCTTGATGTATCATCTTACGAGTGTTTCCTTAAGATAGGGGAGAATCCGTCCAAACTCCGCCCGATCCGAACCCCCCCTTGTGGGTTCAATGGCTAGGCCACTTATCCCGAGGGAGTCCTAAGCCTGCCTAGTTACTCTCGGCACCCCACCCAAAACCGTTACGGTTATGGTGGACTTCATAGTGATCAAGGGTATGATAGCATACAACGTGATCTTCGGCCGAGGAATCCTTAGCCGAACGAAAGCGGTGCCCTCTACCTATCACCAAAAGATGAAGTTCCTCACTAAAAATGGGGTGGGGGAAGTCCGGGGCAACCAGGCGATGGCCAAAAGGTGCTATAATATCTCGGTTGAGGCCACAAGGTCGGACGGGAAGAACAAGGGCCCCCGGGAAGTCGAGGAAAAACCCGCAACCTCCGAGCCTGGAGGCGAGCTTCTAACGGTTTTTCTAAACGACAACCCGACCCTAGGAGTAAAGATCGGAGCCGACCTACCATCTGAGGTTCAGCAGCAATACAAAGATTTTCTTTCTGGGTACATCCGAGTCTTTGCATGGTCTGATGATCAACTCCTCTGGATATCGGGAGAGACGGTAATGCATAAACTCAACCTCGACCCGACCATGAAGTCCGTACAACAACGCAGAAGGAAGCACGCGCCAGAGAAGCAGGCGATCATCAAGGAGAAAGTCACCAAGGGGCAAAAGACTGGTCTTTTTAGATCAGTCCTGTACCCTACGTGGCTGGCTAACGTCGTCCTGGTGCCAAAAGCTTCAGGAAAGTGGCGAATGTACGTGGACTTCACCGACTTGAACAAAGCCACACCAAAGGACTGCTATCCATTGCCGAGCATCGACCAACTGGTTGATTCAACCTCGAGCAACGAGATACTCAGCTTCCTGGATGCCTATTCGGGCTACCACCATATCAGAATGGATCCAGAAGACATTGAGAAGACTGCCTTCATCACCGACTTCGGCGTATACTGCTACACCCGGATGCCTTTCGGGTTGAAGAACGCTGGGGCCACGTACCAGAGGCTGGTCAATCATATGTTTGAGGGACAGCTCGGCCGGAACGTCGAGGCCTATATCGACGACATGCTCGTCAAGACCCCTAAGGCCGAGGACCACTTCGCCGACCTAGCAGAGACCTTCGACACCCTCCTGAGGTACAATATGAAGCTCAACCCCACCAAGTGTGCCTTTGGAGTAAGATCCGAGAAATTTCTGGGCTTCTTGGTGACCCAGCGTGGGATCGAGGCCAACCCCGACAAAGTCCAGGCCATCCTGGACATGTGCCCACCCACCTGCATCAAGGATGTTCAACGCCTTACCGGGCGCATTACCGCGCTCAGCAGATTCCTGTCCCGTTCGGCCCAACGATGCCTACCCTTCTTCAAACTGTTGAGGGGGCCCAAAATGGCATCTGCTATGTTCGCATGGGACGAGGAATGCCAAAGAGCCTTCGCTGAGCTTAAAGAGTTCCTGGCTTCGCCCCCGGTGCTTTCCAAGCCTATCCCAGGTGAAGCCTTGCATCTCTATCTCTCGAAAACTCCATCCACAATTAGCTCTGTCCTGGTCAGAAATGACTCGAGAGTCGAGAGACTGGTCTACTACACCAGCAAGGTGCTCAACGAGGCTGAAAGAAGGTACCCCGCAACCGAGAAACTCGTGCTAGCGTTGGTTACCTCAGCCAAGCGCCTCCGACCCTATTTCCAAGGGCACTCCATCATAGTGCTGACCGGCAAACCACTGAAGAGGATCCTCGCTCACCCTGAAGCCTCTGGACGCCTCGTCAGGTGGGCCATCATGCTCGGGGCCTACGATATATTGTATCGACCTTGCTCGGCTATCAAAGGACAGGCGCTTGTTGACTTCATCACCGAGAGCACCACCCCTGGGCCCCCTGATCCATTTCCCTTCCTTGCAATTCACTGATTAGTGATCATCTCCCCAGCTCAGGACCAGCGCGAGATCACCCCGCTTCATCTGACGCCGTCTGTGGGCCCGACCGAAGACAAATCTCCGTCCGCGCCCGGGCCAACTTGGGAATTGTTCATCGACGGATCCTCCAACTCGGCGGGGAGCGGCGTCGGCGTCCTCCTGAAGTCCCCTGTTGGCACTCAAAATGTGATGAACGGCGATCGAGCCGCAAAGACGAATGATACGGCCTACTGAAGCTCAGAAGCCGATGAAGAACAACCTGCTGAAAACTTCTCAAGCTGCCAGAGTCTCGAGTCACCTGGGATGAACACCGGGGACTTCGCCTCAAGAGAGTCGAGATGAATCCACCACCAACCGACAGTGCGACCAAACCTGCCTAATGATCCAGCATCGACTCCGTCGTGCCGCTACCCTACACCCGTCGCCCGACCAAGGATGACGGTCTACCCGGTGGCTCACCACCTGAATGAAGACTCTCCTGAGGAGGAAGAAAGACATCGGCCCTTCATAACAGGGAACCGAAGGCTCTGTCAGTAGAAGGTCCCGATTACCCGACACGGGTTTGGCTTCTCGCTATATTGGGTCCGTTAGCGGCCGAATGATCATCCAGTTAGGGCGGAATTATTTCGGATGTCATACCATCCCGCAAGGAAACTTCGAGCACGAGTCGAGCCGAGCTGGAAGCACAGAGCATAGTGCTGAAGGCCGTGTCGGTGGAAGACTCGCGTGTTCGAGCCAAACACACATGAAGTTCCGATTAAGGTCATTCATCGTGCTGAGAGCTCCATCAACGCCCCGTCAAGGTTTCTCAAGGACCACGACGAGGGGAACGGCTAACGGGGGCTTCCGAAACCATCCTCAGACCCATCGGCTAGCCCGCGTCGAGCGAACAAGCTAAACCGGCGCGTAAAGATCACCGGCACCCCTTAATCCGGCGCCACCAAATCCAGCGCGCCAAAGTAATTGGGGGATTTTGTCCCTTGCGCCACTGAATCCGGCACGCCCTCCGTGGCGCCAGATTAGCTGGTTGCTATAAAAGGAGCACTCGTTCGACCAACAAAAAAAAGAGAGAGACAACAGAGGAGAGAAGGAGCTTGAGACCGCCAATCAGAGCTTCGAAGGGGAGGGTTTCTTGAGATAAAAGCTTCCTCCGAGGGTTCTCTGGCCGCCGCCGTCCTCCGCTCCGCACGAACCTCCCCGTGCCGAAGAAGAATATTGTCTACTTCTTCGTTCACTTAGGTGGGTCATCGTGATTCCTCCGTCGATCCCCCTCCGTTTAGGTTTCTTCTCCGATATAATGTAAGTGAGAGGGGGGAGGGGCGATGATATGAGCCTGTCCACCCCCCTCACCATCTCTGCTACTCACTACTCTCCTCTGTGATCTCTTCCGTTCTATGTTAACGACGACCGAGCGACAACACCGGCGCCGGAACGTGCTTATGTGCATTCTATCTATTGACTGTAGAATGAATGAATATCTATATCAATGGGTTAATGAGTTTAATAGTTCTATTCTCCCTCTGCATCGCCTCTTCTTATTCCCCCTTTGCGTTTCTTCTCTTGGCCGCTAAAGTGGCGCCGTGCAACAGTGCCGGCGCCGGGGACGTGCAACATGTATATGTGCACCATCCATTGTGCCCAAGAGGATAAATGAAATGCGTTTGAGCACGGCGCCATTTTCATATCCAACCACTAACCTGTCTTTTCTATTTGTGCATTTCACTGTGCGAATGGTTTCTGTTGTTCATCTTCTCCGACGTCGATATGCCCTACTACGTTACGGGCTACATTAATCCCCCTCTCCCTAGGGTTTCTCTTCCTCTCGAGTGTCAAAGGTCTCTTCGCCAGAGACATACACATGAATGCGTCTCTCTGGCTAATTTTGGGTTCATCCTCCTATCCCCCTCTGTTCTTAACCATGAACAAGAGGAGATGAGGCCGTCCCTATACTCTACCGCATTGTCTTCTGGACGTCAATGCGATAGTCATTCTGTCAACTCGTTAATATATATATAGGCGTATATGTATACCTATAGCTATCACCATCAGCTTGCTGACTGAATGTGTTTTCTAACTGCACCGTATCGCCATCTCTTCGAGGAGATTAGGTGACCGGGGAGAGGGGAACATCCCCCACTATTCCATCGTGATAACACTATGTCCACAGGGGACCGTCCAACAGTGACGAATCCCCAATGGATTAATGAGTGAATAGTAAGTGGGATTGATCCCAACAGACCGAAATCCACGGTCCTTAATGGGCCTTGTGGTGGCCGTCAGATGGGTGCCCCTCGTAGGCTGGCCCTCGGGGTTTTCCCTCTCTACTGGCCGTCCCGACTCGGATGCGGTACCGACTCGGGTCGCGTGCCCCTCGCAGGCTAGCCCTTGGGGTCTTCGCTCCCGTTATGAGTCGCGCTATCTGTCTACTCCCCACCCACAGACTTGGTGCCCCTAGTAGCTAGCTCTCGGGGTCTTCCTATCCGTTCGGGTTTGCCGGCCGCCGTTGTGCCACCCGGCTTTTAGGGGTTGCTCCACCACTTGGGCATTCCCTGTTTCTCCCCGACAATCCTCCGGGATGGGGAGATGCTGCCGAAATTTTGGCTCGAACGAGTTAAATAAACCATTTAATAAACTAGCCAGCTTGACTCGGAATGATCGCCGCGCTCGAGTGTGAACCTCACGCGAGCCCGTAACTTGACTTCCGGACGGCTCGAGACCGGTCCGGTGAATAATTGACCCAATAAAGCTTCGAAATCTTTTAAAACATTTTAATAAGTCCAAAAATAAACCAATAAAACCTCAATTTTTGTGAAACAAGGCCAAAGCGACACCATCGACGCCCGACGCACCTTAATACGGCGCGCCTTAAAACGACACGCCTTATTCCGGCGCGCCAGCAAGAGGGGCGCGCCGTTTTAACCCACCCCCTATACCTACGGCTGGTGGCGCCGTTTTAGGCCTTTACCCACGCTTGGACCGCGCCGTTTAACCTTTTAGCTGCGCATTCCGTGTCGATTTCATTCTAAATCGCGTCGTCGTGCCATTTCAATCCTCTCCTCGCCTCCGGGGTGATTTCCAATGCTAATAATAGAATCAAATAAACCCAGTAATCAATAAATTCAGTGAATTGGTTTGTCTAAACCTGAATTAGCTAACTACATAGCTTCATCATCATGTTTCAGTCTAAGCATTCATGCCGCATCAATGTATGCCTGAGTGCACGGGCCCTTGGTATATCAAATGGCATTAGTGGAAAGCCGGGGTACGCCTGACGAGAAGCTCTTGCTATGCGTGATGGTGATCTTCGAACCTAAGTCTCCTGCCACTTATTGAGGGTTCCGCCCTAATAAACCGTGCATGGTAGATTATAATATCTTGCATGATCATTCTCATCCTTTGCATTCTTTATTCCGGCCTCGACAGCCCATTATCTCGATAATTAATCAAAGGTTTTCCCTCCTCGCGGGGGTAGTGAGTTAACGCCATAACCTTTATGGTATGGCGGACTGCTGGTCCCGACCGAATCTCACTCTCACCCGACACGGGTTAGAATGAGCGCACAATAAACTCGTCACTCACGTGACTGGCACGCCCACGTAGTCAATCAGTCAGTTAACTACCGGTTAATTAATTGGTTGATTGACATGTTAATAAACAAAACAAAATAAATAATTTTTAATAAAAAGGGGAATAAAATCAACAAAATAAAACATCCCAAATAGTCTGGCACGCCCGGTGGGACCAGTGTCACATTTCATCTCTTCTCCAAGATACTTGGGCTTCGAGGCCCTCTCAAAGGTTACTGATCATCGATTTGTTTATCTTTTCAGGCGAACGATGACGACAACAACTGGACTGACTGGCGTCGGCTTCGGCCCTTCGATCGTTGCCGGTCATGTGCAAGGGTACCTGGTGGTGCCCATGGTGTTCGGTAGCTTCCCTGCTGCTGTTGGTTTCCCCAACTTATTGGGGTTAGCCTTTGTGGATATGCTGGAAGTGGAACCCTCGGAGCCCATCGAGGGAGCTACGAAGAAGATGGAGCCTCTGAAGGCTCGATGCTGCCACGACTCGCTCAAGAGTCCAACCTTGGTCGCCAGCTGCCTGGTGCACCATGCCATCCCTGGGGCCCGCCCCAATGCTGCTAACAAGTCCGGAGGTCGCCAGCGCAAGCAGGCCCGGACGAGCACTACTGTGGTTACCGGATCCCTATCTCAGTCTGGTAAATCCATGATGGTTGGTGGTGTGCGCATCTTCCTCAACGGACGCGACGCACGAATAGTCCCGGACCGGGTCGTCCCCGTCGTCCCCATCCACAACTCATACCAGGCCCTCACTGGAAGGAGGGCAAAAAGAGAAGAAGCTGGCCGCTATGGCCAAGAGAAGCTGGCCCCAAGGCCGAGAAAGTTCAAGCAGGTGTGGGTCCCCAAGAGGGTCCAACCTGTTCAGCAAGATGCACCAGTTCGCCGCCATCCTGCACGCGATGAAGTTGAAGTGAGGAAGGAAAAGAACCTGGCCCAGAAAGAAAAAGAGGTGGTTGCGGACCCTCCGCGCCTCAGAATTTTAAGGGCATGTGCCCGCCAAGCCAACGTCCCTGCTGTGGGATGAGGATTTCAGCAACCCTTCGACCGGGCTCGGCTGGCTTATATTCCTCCTGCGGGAGGTCGACAACTGTCCCCCGTGCTGCATCAAGAACGGGGTCAAGAAGAGATGACCACTATGGTCAAGAACTACTTCCGAGGGCTAGGCAACCCCTCGCTTGGACAGCAGCGGTTGATGCAAGTGGCCGCAGCCAATGAAGACTACTGCCCATCAATGGCAGTCGAGGAAGATATAGGAGAAAGGATGATGGTGTCGTCAGTTGATGACAATGGCTATGATGACGGCTTTGAGATCGACGCCGATGAAACTGCCCCTGGGCGGGAAGAAGAAAGAAGAATTTCTGTGTTCGAGAGGTTGACCTTTCTAGATCAGGCTGGAAGGAGGGTCCACCGACGGAGAAGAAGGATGCAGGCTTTCACCTGCAATATGGCTGGCGTGTTCGGCCGCTATGGAGGACTTCCCGAAGACCCTCGCGAGTTGGCCCAATTGGCCGCGATGCCGGGACCGAATACTCAAAGAACAGAAGCCGCAAGGGAGCTCCTGGCGGCAGCTAAAGGAAAACAACCCCTGGTCTGCCACCAGCGGAATGATGAAGCTATTATTTTAACCACCAATGTAGTGACGGTGGAGGAAGAAGATGACGTCCTCCTCGACATCCTGCCCGAGGGTACTTCCGGGGAGGCAACAGAGGCCATCCCCAGCACTGCAACTATGGACCCGTCGGTCCTGATGCTGCTCCAGAGATACCGGCAAGAGATAGACTTGCTAAAGAAACAGCTGATGGAGAAGACTGAACAGTCATCGGCTTCTAAGCTGCCTGATGTCCAGGGTGAATCATCCTAGGGAGCGGTCCATCATGTCGACCCTCCGCCGCTCTACACCATCACTCAGCCGTCAGAGTCGAGCATGGCGACAACTCAGCAACGGTCGCCACAGCCGCAGCCGTTGATGCCACCGGTGCTCCCCCAGGTGCACCAGACACCCCCGCTGCTGCGTCCTCCGCAGGCAGCCACTCTGGTCACCCCTTACCTGCAGCCAGCACACATTTATCCAGAGCCAGTTGACCCCACGGTCATGAATCGGATGATGGTAGAAAGGATGATCGAGCTGAAGCTCGCAGAAATAAGTGAAGGCGACTACGTCGCGTTCGATGCCTATCGGGTACCATACCCGCCGCACCATGCTGCTAAACGGCTTCCCCTAGGGATCAACAAGCCGCCAAAGTTTGACAAGTTCAACGGGAGGGGATCCCCGAAGGAACACATCGCATATTATATGACCGTCATGGGTGATCTGGCCACCGACGAGTCATACCTGTTAAAATTTTTCGGGTCCTTGCTGACAGGGCTCGCATTTGAATGGTACTCCAGCCTCCTGGCCGGGTCGATCAGCAACTGGTCGGATATGCAGAGGAAGTTCAGAGAAAGATTCCATGTTACAGAAAAGGAGGTCACAGTGGCCGAACTCTATTCAACAAAATAGAGGGCAGATGAGACAACCCTCGACTATATTAAGAGGTAGAGGAACCTCGGGATGAGATGCAAGCGGCCCCCGCATCAGGAGGACGCTATACAAATATGCAAGCAGAACCTCAAGAGGGAGATTCTGGAAAAGATGATTGGAATGGAAATACGGTCGTTTGACCGATTGAACAATGTTGTGGCCGAGGTGGAAGCCTTTCTGGCCAGACCTGCCCCTACATCAGCTACCGGCACAACCCTGAAGGGCAAGATAATGGAGCGGCGCCAGGCGCCTAAAGAAGCAAATGCTCTTGACAACAAGGCGTTTGAGCAACAGAAAGGTAAAGGCAAGGAGGCGGTCACCCCACAGCCTGCAAGAGCCGTAGATGGCAAAGAAGGTCTCTCGTTGAGGGATAAGATGAAGAAAGCCTACTCCTTTCTGAAGGACAAGACCAGGATTTTGTTCGACTGGGTAACGGAGTATGGCGTGGTCACCCTGCCAGAGCCGAAGAGGTCGGAGGACCTGAAGAGAAAAGACAGTCCAAGATTATGCCCCTACCACCAGATGCTAGGGCATCCAATTGAAGACTGCTATGTTTTCAAGGACATCATCGAAGGGATGGTGAAGAAAAATGAAATAGAGTTGGGAGAGTACAAGGTGGACCCTCCTCAACCGCATGAAGCCCCTCCCAGAAGGGCAGGAGTCAACATGATCTCCCTATACCAGGCATTGCTCGAGGAGATCTCTGAAGCAAGCACACGGCGCACCTATGAAACTCATTTCTTGGAGCCCGTAAAAGAACAACAAGGATGGTAGCAGGTCCCTGCAAAAAATAAGAAGAAGAGGGCACCTCGCCCGAAAGTGGGGGCACATGTCCGTGGCGTCACACCACGACCTGCTCCACCAGTGGCAGCACCTGTGTGGACCACTCCACCTGCAGTCATCAGAATACCTACACACAATCAGAGGAGACAAACTCCGCTGCCAGTAGTTAAGGAAACCAGTCCCGGGGTCCACAAACTACAAGACCTTATAGAAGGGCTAGACGAGTACGTGCAGCCCGAATTGAAGCCCTTGCTGGTGCGGGACCTTGTCCCATGGCTAGAACTGGAGTAGCTCTCACTTGAACAAAAAGAAGAAGCTGAAGCGGCATCCGATAAGGAGGCCAGTCTGTTCTAGGGGCAGGCGCCTGCTGAAGCGAAGAAGAAGAAGAAGAAACAAAAGAAGAAGAAAAGAAGGGCTGCTAAGGCCAATAAGGTGCAGGTTGTCTCCTGTAATACCCTCTCAGCACTCTTCAACCTGCCCGCTGAGGAGGAGGAAGAGGAAATTTGCTTCACACCCCCTGTTAAGGGAGACAAGGTCGAAGCCGCGACTGCTGCACATGCAACCCGGTCAGGCCGAAAATGGGGGCGCCAGCCGCCGCCCAACGACAACATTATATTCAGGGGAGAGTAGCCCTACAAGACACCTCTCCCGGAGGTCAAGGGGGTCCAGATCCCTCCTCTGCCAGGCCTATACAATAAGAGTGGGGGCAAGACAGTCCCTTCATTCCTTGAATTTATGAAGATGTACAAGGGAAAGCAGCCGTGCCAGGAGGCTAACCCAGCACCCGGGAATGTTCACCCACAACCAGCACAGTCTGTCGAAGCTCCGAATGCAGATGGAGCTTGCCCTGCAGCGGCTGATGAAGAACAACAAGGATCCGGTGCTAACCAGAGAGGTGCCGAGTCCGAGGCAGATGAAGCGGGTCCGTCAAGGGCCGCAACTCAGGACTCTCCCAAGCCCAGGTGGGCGGAAGAGATGAAGCTTTCCAATGTCTGAGCTAGAAGCCGAATAATGAAGTTACTCAAGAAGATCCCTGCTAGATTTACAATCTGGGAGATCCTCTCTTTGAGTGAAGAGACCCGACAGGCGATCATCACTACTCTGCAGATGCCTGCTCATTTTGAGACCTGCTTGGTTGAAGCGATGCCAGAAGCCATCATGACTTTCACTCAAGAGGACATGCTTCTTCCCACCATCAGCCACAATAGGCCGCTGTACATGAAGGGGCACCTGAATGGGAGGGAGCTGAACAGAATTTTGGTCGATCCTAGTGCAGCTGTCAATATTCTGCCCTACAGAATCTACGAGAGGCACCACTTCAACGTGCGTCTCGAGAAAGTCAGGGATATGTGTATCGCTGGCTTCAATCAAAAATGTGAAGTGTCGATGGGGATGGCGGAGTTCACACTTACCCTGGCAGATTTCACTACGACGGTGCAGTTCCATGTCATCGACTCCCGCACCTCGGACAAGGCGCTGCTTGGCCATCCATGGCTGCATGAAAACATGGTGGTGCTCTCTACGCTCCACCAATGCATCAAGTACAGTCTTAAAGGGAAGGAGGAGAGGATATTTGCTGATCTCCACCCGTTCGAAGTGTTTGAGTGTCATCTGGCGGACGCTCACCTATATGCAGAGCGGCCTCAGAAGGCCCCTGAAGTCGAGACCCCTGTAGGGGCATCAAAAGGCTCGTCTGGCTATAGCTGGTATCCACCACCGCCGCGTGGATATGTCAAGCCCAAGGCGGTCTCTCACATCACCGTCACCGGCGATGTGGGTAGAATAGCGCCTCCAGCTATATACCCTGAAGTAAATGAAGCCGAGGTCGAGCGACAGCACGACCACATTGGAGTCCCTGACGGCCTCACCAAGTCGATTCCCGGCCTTGATAACCCCACTATCGAGCCTTTCAAAGCTTGGGAGGTGGCGCAGATAGATGGGCCAAGCAGCTTGTTTTACACGGCTGAAGAGCACCCTACTCGAGAAGACACAGACTGCTGCCTCCCCGAAGATATAGACGAGCCGTCAGTTCCCGTCAAGGGTCTGGCATTCACAACCGACCGGATGGCCAGGATGTTCCAGAAGCAACACATCTCCTCCGATCAATCTCATAAAAACAAAGAAGCTTTCTAGAAAATGTGGCATCCCGCAAGTCTGGATAAGGAACTGAGACGCGTCTCTCAGCATCCAGGGTTGGGCTTCACCCTGGAAGAATATTATTACAGTCGGTGATATGAGGTGGACACCATCTCCACCTTCTACCCTGCTGAAGATGGCCCACTGGGGGCAACTTTTGATGAGTACCTAGCGGAAGCTGAATATGCTGAGCCGGTTCAGCCCGGAAATCAAGAAGCGGAGACCGTGATTCCTTGCCGATGCTGGGAGCAGGTCTATCCCGAAGAGGGTGCCCTTCAAGCCAAATTTGATATGGCTAGCAGTAGCGAAGCCGAAGATGTTGAAGAAGTAGGGACCTCTCCCTCCAGTAGAGTCCTACTGATGACGACCTCAGCACCTCTCCTGCCAGTCGGGGAAGCATTAGCCGACTCCGATCAAGAGGCACATGCTGTCGGGAAAGAAAAGGCCACTTCTACGGAAGATACAACTGCCCCAGAAGGCGAGACCTCCTCACCTTCTGCTACAAGACTGGGAGTCTGTCCCAGCCCGGCAATAAACAACCACCAGCCTATCATGGCTACAACTCCATCTACGGGGGATGAGGCTGCTCTCTCGCCCGTGGAAACTGCAACGGCGATGGACTTGCTGAAAGAGCAATCTGCACAGCTACTATTGAATGAAGCAAAGGACTCTCCGGAGGCTCTGATGATGTCAAATGAGGAAATCGATGTCCTCGACCCGGAAGACAACATTCCAGATTTCGTCGACCTCCAACCGGCACCTCCGGAGATAGAAGACGGAGGCCAAGCTACAGTCGACGAGCTGATAGAAGTCAACCTAGGAAGCGAGAAAGACCCTAGGCCTACCTTCCTCAGCGCCCAGCTATCCCCAGAAGAACGGGAGCTGTATATCCAACTGCTGCAAGAGTACCGAGACTGCTTTGCCTAGACTTACAGAGAAATGCCAGGTCTGAGCCCTGCAGTTTCGCAACATGAGCTGGCGATCAGCCCTGAAGCCGAACCGGTGAAGCAACCGCCGTGGCGCATGAGGCGGGAGCTCATCACTCAAATTTGTAAAGAAGTAGACAAGCTCATTGACGTGGGGTTTGTCGAAGAAAATCAGTATACCACGTGGAGGGTGAATATTGTCCCCGTGAAGAAGAAGAATGGACAGATCCGGATATGTGTTGACTTCTGAGATCTGAATAAAGCTTGTCCCAAGGATGACTTTCCGGTGCCAACAACGGAAGTCATGATTGATGATACAACCGGCCATGAGGCCCTGTCATTCATGGATGGGTCATCCGGCTACAACCAAATATGGATCGCGGAGCATGACCGGGTCCACACTGCCTTCCGAACCCCTAAAGGCATCTATCACTACAGGAGGATGCCGTTCGGACTGAAGAATGCTAGCGCAATTTATCAATGCGCAATGACCAAAATATTTGATGAGTTGCTCTACCATAAGGTCGAGTGCTACATAGATGATCTGGTGGTCAAGACCAGAAGGAAAGAAGACCATCTGCGGGACCTCTGAATCATTTTTCAGAGCCTGAGGCAGTATGAATTGAAGATGAACCCTATGAAATGCGCGTTCGGAGTATCGAGCGGAAAATTCTTGGGTTTCATCGTCAGATACCGGGGAATCGAGATAGACCCCGCGAAGATCAAAGCAATTCAGGAGCTACCTGCACCAAGGAACCTCTCTGAGCTGAGATCACTGCAGGGCCGCTTGGCTTATATCCGGCGGTTCATTTCCAACTTGTCAGGGTGATGCCAGCCATTCCACAAATTGATGATGAAAGATGTTCCCTTTTACTGGGATGAAGATTGTCAGACGGCCTTTGACAAGCTGAAAGACTATCTGAAGACTCCTCTAGTGCTGGGTGCACCGGTGAAAGGACGGCCGTTGATATTATATATAGCGGCCACACACAACTCCCTAGGGGCAATGCTGGCCCAGAACAATGAAGAAGAAAAAGAACAAGCCCTCTACTACCTTAGTCAGAGACTGGTTAGGATTGAGGAGAAATATACTTATATTGAGAAGATCTGTCTGGCACTGGTCTTCGCAGTCAAGAAACTTCGACACTATATGTTGTCGCATGAAATCAGCCTGGTATCCAAAGAGGACCCGCTGAAATATATTATGTATCAGCCGGCACTCAAAGGCCGCTTGGGCAAATGGGCGGTGATCCTTATGGAGTTCGATATCTCCTATGTGCCGCGAAAGGCTTTCAAGGGCCAAGCTATTGCGGACTTCTTCACCGAGCACCCAGTACCGAGGGACTGCCCGCTGGAACTGGAGCTTCCTAAAGATGAAACCCTGGAAGCCGCTCAGGTGCAGCCCTCCTTGTGGCAGCTATATTTTGATGGCGCTTCTAGAATTGACACCTCGGCCACTGGATCAGCCAGGGTCAGCGCAGGAGCAGGCATAGTCTTGAAATCTCCAGAAGGGAAAGTTGTGCACACATCTTGCTCGATAAACAAGCCTTGCACAAATAATGAAGCAGAGTATGAAGCCCTGATAATCGGGTTGTAAATTGCTCTATCCATGGGGATTCAGATGCTGGAAGCATTCGGAGACTCCATGCTAGTTATAAAATAGCTGGAAGGAGAGTTCGATGTGCGAAAACAAGAGCTCCTCCCCTACCATCAGCTGGCAACCCGCTTGATGTCAAGATTCTACTTCGTCAGCATCAAGCATGTCAACCGAGGACAGAACGCTCAGGCGGACGCCCTCGCTAAACTGGCCAGTTCTTTGGCGATCCCGCCAGACACAAGCCTGAACATAACAGTGATCAACCGTCGGTAGGTCCCCAGTGTGACAGAGGTCTTGGCCGACTAACAAGAGAGTGAGGTGGCAGCCGTCGAAGAGGTTTAACAGCCCGATTGGCGAGAACATCTCCTACGATGGTTCCAGCACCAGTAGCTCCCAAAGGAGAAAGAACAGAGAATGAAACTCCTGAGGGTCAAAGACTCTTATGAGATGAGAAACGGAACCCTGTTCCAAATAATGGCGGATGCCTGAAGAAAAGTTATACTTCGTTGCTTGTCTTCAGCAGAAGCTGGGCAGGTGATGCAAGAAGTCCATGCGGGTTCAGTTGGAGCGCACCAGGTCGACCCGAAAATGAAAATTGAGATGAAGAAATTAGATTACTATTGGCCCACTATGTTTGATGACTGCTGCAAGCTCGCCAAGGCTTGTCAGAAATGTCAAGAGCACGCCAATGTGTCAAGAAGACCTCCAGTGCCGCTACACCTCACCATACCGAGTTGGTCGTTTGCTCAATGGGGCACGGACGTGGTAGGGCCACTGCCAGCATCTTCATTAGGATGCAAATACATCTTAGCAGCTACAGATTAATTCTCCAGATGGGCAGAGGCAGTAGCACTAAGAGAAGTGACGGGAGAATTGGTTGCAAGGATCTTCCGGCAGAACATAATAGTCCGGTTCGGGGTTCCCAGCCGAATTATCTCGGACAACGGCAGCCATTTCAGAAACCAGAAGGTTTATCGGCTAGCTGATAAATACAAGATTGACTGGAGGACATCATCCCCCTACAACCCTCAAGCCAATGGACTTGCATAAGCTTCCAACAAAACGCTATGCACATTGCTGGCAAAGACCGTCAAGTCCAATAAGAAGGAATGGGAAGAAAAGATGTACGAAGCACTTTGGGCCTATCGTACCATCTATAAAACCCCAACCGGCTGTTCACCATTCTCCCTCGTACACAGGTCAGAGGTTGTGGTGTCGATTGAATTAGAAGTCCCCTCGCTGCGAGTCGCCATCCAACATGGACTAGTCAGCAGTGAACAAACTAATGCAGAAAGAAGATTGGAGGATCTCGCCGAGCTCGAAGGAAAGTGTCTTCGTGCGCAACAAAACATTCAACTCTACCAAGCTCGCATGGCCTGTGCTTTCGATAAGCTGGTCAAGGGTCGAGAATTCAAGAAAGGGGACCTCGTAATGGTCAAAAGAAGAGAAGTAATGGCCTCCAACCCCAAGGGGAAGTTGGTTAAAAACTGGGTCGGACCATATGTCGTCCGTCGAGTATATGAAGGGGGTGCGTACGTCCTTGTAGATCACAAAGGAGTCGTCCAGTTCTCCCCCCTTAATGGAAAACACTTGAAGCTGTATCATACAGCTCAACCAGCATTCTCAGAATGATCCATACCTTGGTCTAGTAGCACTCCGCCCTGATCGAGCTATCTTCACCTTGGTCTAGTGGCACTCCACCCTGGCCGAACTACCTTCACCTTGGTCTAGTGGCACTCCGCCCTGATCGAGCTACCTTCACCTTGATCTAGTGGCACTCCGCCCTGGCCGAGCTACCCTTATCTTGGTCGGTGGCACTCCGCCCTGGCCGAGCTACCCTTATCTTGGTCTAGTGGCACTCTGTCCTGACCGAGCTACCCTTCATCTTGGTCTAGTGGCACTCCGCCCTGATCAGGCTACCCTTATCTTGGTCTGGTGGCACTCCGCCCTGGCCGAGCTACTTATATCTTGGTCTAGTGGCACTCCGCCCTGATCGAGCTACCCTTATCTTGGTCTGGTGGCACTCCGCCCTGACCGAGCTACTTATATCTTGGTCTAGTGGCACTCTGCCCTGACCGAGCTCGCATAAAATAAATAATATCGCCAACGCGGACCTTACGTCCGAATCGGCACAAATCCTCCTTTACGTTAGCATTGCCTTCTTGCTAACGAATAAACACTTTTCCTCAACACAAGACTTCGTGTCCTAGCCAACCCTTATATAGCATTGCCATTACGGGCCTTACGTCCGAATCGGTGAAAAGCTCCTCCTTTGAGTTAGCATTGTCTCCTTGCTGACGAATAAACTCTCTTTCTCGATGCAAGACTTCGTGTCCTAGCCGACCCTTATACAGCATTGCCATTGCGGGCCTTACGCCCGAATCAGCACAAATCTATCCCTTGCGTCAACATTGTCTCCTTGCTGACGAATAAACCATTTTGCTTCGATGCAAGACTTCGTGTCCTAGCCGATCCTCTCAACATCCTTATGTTATAAGAGTCCAAAAAAAAAGAAAAGAAAAAAATGGGGTTAAAAATAAAGATACAATGCCGGCCTTGTTTCTAAACTAGGACAAGGGCAAAAATGACTATAACCCGGCTGCGGCGAAAACCCGCAAGGGCGCTGTAGATAAAATCGGGTATCCCGCCACGTGAAAACCCGAAAGGGCGCATGGGCAAAAGCAAGAGGGGGCTGGCTTCGACGAAAACCCGAAAGGGAGGTTAAGCCAGTAAAGTGGTAATCTAAAAGTTCCTCTTCTTTCTCCTCCTAATGAAACTCCAGAAGGGACGATCATCAAAAGTCCCACCGGAGATCTCCTACTAAACCTATGTTCGACCATCGTTATCATCGGCGAGATTGGTCGACCTCTACCTTTAACTTGGACCTTTCATTCTTGTTAATGAATATACCTTTGCTTCGACATGTAACCCATGTCGATGAACAAACCCAGCTTCGACCCTCGTCATCATCGGCGAGATCAGTCGACCTCTACCTTTGACTCGGACCTTTCGTCCATGTTAATGAACATACCTTTGCTTCGACATGTAACTCATGTTGATGAACAAACCCGTGTTCGACCCTCGTCATCATCGACGAGATCGGTCGACCTCTACCTTTAACTCGGACCTTTCGTCCTTGTTAATGAATATACCCTTGCTTCGACATGTAACTCATGTCGATGAACAAACCCGTGTTCGACCCTCGTCATCATCGGCGAGATCGGTCGACCTCTACCTTTAACTCGGACCTTTCGTCCATGTTAATGAACATACCTTTGCTTCGACATGTAACTCATGTCGATGAACAAATCCGTGTTCGACCCTCGTCATCATCAGCGAGATCGGTCAACCTCTACCTTTAACTCGGACCTTTCGTCCCTGTTAATGAACATACCCTTGCTTCGACATGTAACCCATGTCGATGAACAAACCCGTGTTCGACCCTCGTCATCATCGGCGAGATCGGTCGATCTCTACCTTTAACTTGGACCTTTCATCCTTGTTAATGAACATACCTTTGCTTCGACATGTAACCCATGTCGATGAACAAACCCGTGTTCGACCCTCGTCATCATCGGTGAGATCGGTCGACCTCTACCTTTAACTCGGACCTTTCATCCATGTTAATGAACATACCCTTGCTTTGACATGTAACCCATGTCGATGAACAAACTCGTGTTCGACCATCGTCATCATCTGCGAGATCGGTCGATCTCTACCTTTAACTTGGACCTTTCATCCTTGTTAATGAACATACCTTTGCTTCGACATGTAACCCATGTCAATGAACAAATCCGTGTTCGACCCTCGTCATCATCGGCGAGATCGGTCGACCTCTACCTTTAGCTCGGACCTTTCGTCCTTATTAATGAACATACCTTTGCTTCGACATGTAACCCATGTCGATGAACAAACCCATTGTTCGACCCTCATCATCATCGGCGAGATAGGTCGACCTCTATACCTTAACTTGGACCTTTCGTCCTTGTTAAGAACTATATAGCCTTTATGATGGGAATCGACACCGAGCCTGTACCTTTTTTATTACATTTATGTCCTTTTAGTTTGTGTTTATATCCACGGGAAAGTAAATGTGCAATTGTACGGCTTTATCGGCCAATGCGTCACTCCCGTAGAGTGTGTGGGTTTTTATGCAATTATGCAGTAGGACCAGCAAGGGGCCCTCAGCCCTTTCCCATTGGTCCATGTCATCTTGTGGGGCTGGTCAACCATCCTAGGTGGACATCTAGAAGGTTGGACTAGTCATATGCCACATGGGTAGACAAGTGGCCCATTTTGTCCAAGGTAGGCCACCTACCATTCAACCTACCCATTCAACCTTACATATAGTCAAGGGGGCGCCCCATTCCACTTGCCTTAGTTTAATATTTTTGTGTGTTATTAGAATGCAATCCCAGCCCTTCAATCCTCTTCCCTAGATCTAAGGGTCCACATTGCATTTGATGTAAACCATATATAAGCTTGTATTTTCATGTGAAATTCAATGAAAATCAGAAAATTTTGTGAAATCCAAAAAGCATATTGCGCCCCCAGCCCCTCTCCCTCTGGTTCCTCTCCTCCAACCTCAAGTTCTAGAGTGATTCTACCTTCTATCATCTCCTCTCAACCTCCGGTGATCGTCTGTGCCGCCGCCACCGCCGTTCGTGCCGCCATCGAGCCGCCTCTGCAGTTCTGTCTTCGTCCGACCACAGCAGCTTCAACGAATTGTCTGTCTCAGCCAAGAGCTTGGATTGATCTGAATTTTTTATGGTGTGCTCAGCCCTTGCATCCCAAGATCCACCTAACTTTTCACGCTAAAATTCTATGGTTTAGTATTTTTATATTTTCATCCAACCTATCATCCCAGATCTACCAGGTTTCTGTCAACAGTAATAGAACCTATGAGTTCTCCCCCTCTGACCATCTTTTTGATTTGTCCAAACCCTCCCAATTTTACTTAGAGTTCTGTCCATCACCCCCTACCTCCAAAAATTTTATAAATTTTTTATCAGCCTTCTATCTATTTTTAAAAATTCGTGTTCTTCCTCTGATACAGTGTTTTTAGTCAGATCCCAGATCCGACCACCCTCCACTTCAAAAATCAGAAACAATCACCACCACCTCCAAATCCAGATCCAAAAATAGTTCTGGTTTCCTTGTTCGATTTCCTACAACCTTGCTGAATAACACATCTTCAAATTCGGACATCTACTTCACGGTCAAAGGCAATCAACAGGAAAGTTCTCTGCAGATCTGAGTCTTCGGTTACTGTACAACAGCAGCATATAAAATTCGCCAACATAAAGTAAAAATCTGGTGATTTTTTCTGAAGGCCACTAGATTGCAGTACTTCGAAGCAGCTTTCCAACGGCTCTGATCTCGTCGCATTCCGACACCGGTACTGATCGCAACGTCCGTTCTCGCCGGAGCGCGCGCTGAAATACAGAACCGGCAGATTTCCGATCGGTTTTTCCGACCGGTGCCGAACGGAGCCGCCCGGCTTCCGGTCGGAGAACCAGCGTGCCGCCAGCCCGGGGAGTGCTTCTCCAAGTGTCCCCACTACAGCGGTACCACCGGGTCCCACACGGCCCCTCCGGACAGCACGTGGGCCCCACGGTCGTGAACACGCGTGTAGCCGAATCAACACACGAAGCTGCCCGTCAACCCGAATTCGATCCTCTCGGGCCCATTTGTATAGCCCTTTACCTCCCTGTGTGGAGTGGGCATGTTCCCATTGTTGTAATTATTGTGTGTTAAGTTTCCCGGGAGTACGAGTTTCGGCCGGGTCCGTCTTCCCCACGCCGGGCGCGTGGAGGTATCATTTTCGCTCCCTTCTCGGCATCTTGCTTACTTCATATATATTTGTTTATGCCGCTGCTAGAGAGCATGTGTAGGGATATCTAGCTTGCTTTATCTGTTCATTACCGCTGCTACGAGAGAGTGCGAGACCGTCCCGTGACCCGATCCGGGCACACGAGAGAGCCGATCACCCTAGCTCATTGCCGATTTCTCAACCGCGCACGTCCGACGCTTCCCTCGTTAAGGGACGATCGCGAGCTTGTCGTGTCCGTGTCTCGTCCCGCATCAAATTGGTATCAGAGCGAGTTTGAGTCTAGGGTGTCAAAAAAAAAGAGAGTGTCATTTACGTCTAGTCATTAGTCGTTGTCTAAGTCGTGTTTAGGGTCATTGTTTTAAAACAAAAAAAGTGTCTTTTGCATTGCATCCCAATAACCCGGTATATCAAAAGGTGTTGTCCGAACGTTAGGCTACGCCTATCGGGAAGGCCGCACACTTGTGCGAGTGATCTTCGGATCGATTAACTCCGCCACGTGCCGAGTTTTGGTTACGTCTAGGTGCATCATCTTGTAGTGTGCATTTGCCTTAGTCGGTGTCCCCTACTCCGTGTCTTGCATGCCCACTCGTCGAGGTACTCAATACTCACCCCCACCACCACCAATGGCGGAATCCCGAGTCTATAGTTCCGATGAAGTGGCCACCATGTTCCGAACTCTTATGGGAAAAATGGATGGGTTGAGTGAGCGCATGGATGAGTTAAGTACTCGAGTGGATAGGATGGAAGGAGCGAGTACCCGAGTGAATGGTCTAGGCACCCGCCTAGAAGAGAGGATGAAAGCCATAGAGGATAGGGCCGCTGGGTCGAACCAGTCCGTTCAAGGATTGGTCGGGAGAGTTGCCGCACTAGAGAGAGGTCCAGCCGAGGCACCACTGATTGCCCCAGTCCAAGCACCCGTCCCACCTACACAAGGTCAACCGGAGCCGGGTCAATAACCCGCGACTCCAAGGGTTCAAGGGATAGCTAATAGGAGGCACGAAGTCCCCGAGGTGCATGACTACGAGTCTGATAATGAGCATCGGGGACATGGTCGTGATCATCGCCATACACGGCGTACCCACGACCAAGATATGGATGAACGGGCCATTCGGACCGTTCGGGCCGACCCTCCCACCTTTGACGGGTCCTTAGACCCGAAGGTCTACCTTGATTGGGAGGCTGGTATGGACCGATATTTTGAGTGGTTCGAGATGTCGGACCAACGAAAAGTCAAGTATGCCAGGATGAAACTTTTAGGCCAAGCCCAAACCTATTGGAGAAACATGGAGAACCTATTGTTTCATCGTCAAGAACCCCCGATCGATACATGGACCGATATGAGGGAGAAGCTTAGGAAGAAGTACCTCCCTACCTCCTACCGCCAGCGTCTTATAGAGAGGTGGCAAAGTCTCACCCAAGGAGATCGGTCCGTCTCGGATTACATTGCCGAATTTGATGAGTACTACTTGCGATGCGATGTCACGGAGGAGGATTCCCTTACCGTCTCTCGGTTTCGGCGTGGTCTACGCCCACACCTACGGTATGAGCTTCTTCGCCGCAAGGTGGACAAGCTGGAGGATGCATACCAAGTTGCTCTCGAGATGGAGCAATTCGAGGGTGAGTTCGAGTCTATTCCCCAGTGGAGCCCCGCTCCTCCCCGTAGTGACTCCCGTGGCTCCTTAGGTTCATACCCGAGGGGACCCATGGCTCGTCCATAGGAGCCCGCCCGTCAGGAGCACTTTGCTCCTAGACCTCAACCTCCCCCACCACGGGATCTACCTCCACCCCATCCACCAGCACCCGTTGCCCGTCCCCCAGCTCCTATAGCCCGTCCTCTAGCACCGGCACCCCCTCCACTATTGTCCAAGGCACCTACACCTCCCCCATTGCTGCCTACACCCCCTACCCGACGGAATGATAAGGGTAAGGCCCCTCTTTTCGGGGAGAGTAGTCGATCGCGAGTGTAGTGTTTCCACTGTCATGGATTTGGCCACATTGCCAGCGAGTGTCCCGCTCACGCCACCCTAGCCTTAGGTGTTGGAGAGTCCGCACCTCCCGAGCTTGAGTGTGTCAATTACGTGGCCGATGAGGCACTAGCCGATGAGTACTATGCCTTGGGGGGGGAAGAGTGGGACAGCTCTTCTGCCGCCCAGGATGCGGCCACCTAGTGGGTTTGATGCTACCACCTTAGTCTCGAGTCGTGCATGAGTCAGTGTGTATTCTTGTGTAGTTTTTTTGTGTGGTGTGTTTCGAGTCGATTGTTGTGTGTATTGCATGGTAAGTCTGCATGAGTCTTGTGCAAGCTCGTTATCGGTCTCTTATGAGTAAGAGGCGAGTGGACTCACTTGATGAGTATGGGATCGGTTCCACATCTATACCCGGATCAGTCACCTATAGGGACTCAGCGGTGATTCCTAGTGAGTCTTCGAGCTGTTTTCTTCCCTTTTGAGAGTGCCCCTTCGGAGTGACCACCTTTAGCCCATAGCAGTTCGCATATAGAGAATATATGGAATGAGCAGGTGACGATCACTTGGAGCGGAGCATACCCGCGCTACTTGGCACGGTGACGGATCTGCCGGAGTACTCGAGCATCCCTACCCCTACTCGACGGGGTCGAGTTCCTCCCACCCGGAGAGAGTTGATGGGAATCGACACCGAGCCTGTACCTTTTTTATTACATTTATGTTCTTTTAATTTGTGTTTATATCCATGGGAAAGTAAACGCGCAATTGTACGGCTTTATCGGCCAATGCGTCACTCCCGTAGAGTGTGTGGGTTTTTATGCAATTATGCAGTAGGACCAGCAAGGGGCCCTCAGCCCTTTCCCATTGGTCCATGTCATCTTGTGGGGCTGGTCAACCATCCTAGGTGGACATCTAGAAGGTTGGACTAGTCATATGCCACATGGGTAGACAAGTGGCCCATTTTGTCCAAGGTAGGCCACCTACCATTCAACCTACCCATTCAACCTTACATATAGTCAAGGGGGCGCCCCATTCCACTTGCCTTAGTTTAATATTTTTGTGTGTTATTAGAATGCAATCCCATCCCTTCAATCCTCTTCCCTAGATCTAAGGGTCCACATTGCATTTGATGTAAACCATATATAAGCTTGTATTTTCATGTGAAATTCAATGAAAATCAGAAAATTTTGTGAAATCCAAAAAGCATATTGCGCCCCCAGCCCCTCTCCCTCTGGTTCCTCTCCTCCAACCTCAAGTTCTAGAGTGATTCTACCTTCTATCATCTCCTCTCAACCTCCGGTGATCGTCTGTGCCGCCGCCGCCGCCGTTCGTGCCGCCATCGAGCCGCCTCTGCAGTTCTGTCTTCGTCCGACCACAGCAACTTCAACGAATTGTCTGTCTCAGCCACGAGCTTGGATTGATCTGAATTTTTTATGGTGTGCTCAGCCATTGCATCCCAAGATCCACCTAAATTTTCACGCTAAAATTCCATGGTTTAGTATTTTTACATTTTCGTCCAACCTGTCATCCCAGATCTGCCAGGTTTCTATCTACAGTGACAGAACCTCTGAGTTCTCCCCCTCCTACCATATTTTTGATTTGTCCAAACCCTCCCAATTTTACTGAGAGTTCTGTCCATCACCCTCTACCTCCACAAATTTTCTAAATTTTTTATCAGCCTTCTATCTATTTTTAGAAATTCGTGTTCTTCCTCTGATACAGTATTTTTAGTCAGATCCCAGATCCGAGCACCCTCCACTTCAAAAATCAGAAACAATCACCACCACCACCAAATCTAGATCCAAAACTAGTTCTGGTTTCCTTGTTCGATTTCCTACAACCTTGCTGAAGAACACATCTTCAAATTCGGACATCTACTTCACGGTCAAAGATAATCAACAGGAAAGTTCTCTGTAGATCTGAGTCTTCGGTTACTGTACAACAGTAGCATATAAAATTCGCCAACACAAAGTAAAAATCTGGTGATTTTTTCTGAATGCCACTAGATTGTAGTACTTCGAAGCAGCTTTCCAACGGCTCTGATCTCGTCGCATTCTGACACCGGTACTGATCGTAATGTCCGTTCTCGCCGGAGCGCGCGCTAAAATACAGAACCGACAGATTTTCGATCGGTTTTTCCGACCGGTGCCGAACGGAGCCGCCCGGCCTCCGGCCTGCGAACCAGCGTGCCGCCAGCCCGGGGAGTGCTTCTCCAAGTGTCCCCACTACAGCGGTACCACCGGGTCCCACACGGCCCCTCCGGACAGCACGTGGGCCCCACGGTCGTGAACACGCGTGTAGCCGAATCAACACACGAAGCAGCCCGTCAACCCGAATTCGGTCCTCCCGGGCCCATTTGTATAGCCCTTTACCTCCCTACTGTAGATGGACATAAATCCACTCATAAGTGAAATAATTGCATAATAAGAAAAAAATAAGGGGAGATGATAATAAACCAAGAAAAAGCACGTGGTGCTAAAAGGAGATGTGATCGCAAGAGGGGTTACCTCAATAAGAAGAAAAAAGGGATCGCGAATACCTGGTGGAAATTTGGTTGCGGGATGATGTGGAGTTCCTCCTCCGCCTTCTATCGGCCGGCCGATGAAGTGGGTTTTCCTTGTTGATTACCTTGCAAAGAAAGACAATGAAACAAACGAACAAAGAGAAGTGAATCAGCCGATGTGTAGAATCAATCCCAAATGAAGAATATGATGTTGAAGAGAGAAATCAACATGCGCACCTCTTTTTTTTGGTTTTTTTTAAACCCCTAGAGAAGAGCTAGGGAAGGGGATATGATATGATGATGGAGCTTAATGCAATAAAAAAAACTAACAGTGGGACGTATTAATGATAGTAAGATGACGCTCACAAACAAAATAAACAAAAAAAAGAACCCTGCTGTCCCTGATGACAGTAAAGGGAAACCAAGGGAAGAAGATGTTGATGGGAAGAAGATGAAGCAGTGAACGCAAGCGGATGCCGAGGAAAACGGATGCAGAGGAGGAAGCGGCTGCTCCACCTGATTGCACGGGAAGAAGAAAAAAACTCTGCAGCAATCTTTCTATCCGCTGTATATGGGTGTTAACCCTATGACGATCGATCCAGACTCCCTTATATAAAGTTTCAATCGGATGTGATCAAACAAGGGAAGATAAGAACGGGCAAGGAATATCCAGGGAAAGGATTAAAATCGAGCAAGAGATTGAACAAGGCAGGGAACTGTGAGGGAAAGGTGGAAAAAGGCAGGACTCTGACATGAAACACGACTTAGGTACAGGCGTCGATTTTAAAATAGACGACCTACCAAAGGACGTTACTTAAAACACGACCTAGGAAAGGACGTTTCTTCCTGGATTTAATTTGGAAATAAGACTTCCTTTATTTAAAAAAATCATGATAACACGTCTGATGAAGCGACGTTTCTTAAAAACACGCCCTAGATAAGGACGTTAATCATCAAATGCTTCTTATTTTGTTTTATCTTAAAACGGATAAATACCAGGAATTGACGCCCTAAAGTCTGGTCGTCCTTTCTTTATAAAACGCCCTAGGTAAGGTCGCTACTTAAATAACGCCCTTCTCAAGGTCGTGAATCACAAAAATGTAAGAACTAAACCATAAACTACACAAGAAAAGAAAAACCTCATGTTATAGAAATATTGAAGTTCACTTTGGGGCGTCATCATAGTGATATAAGATTTGATCAACATAATGCCAATTTTGGCATGTCTACAGCTGCCCCACCTTGGCGTCTGCTTTGGAAGGGAGTGAGACGGAAATGGAGTGAAATGCAACAAACGGAATAAAGTGGAACGAACTGATAAGGGGACGCCAAGGTGTGATGTGACACGCCTCAGACACTAAGCACTGTAAATCTTTCCAAGATTCTGAACGAAACATCTCCGAATGATTCCAAGGAAGTATCAGTTTGCTGGATAAAGGAGACTAAACTAAGCAAGTAAAAATGTAAGGCAAAAGGGTGTGCGCGCGGGCACGATAGGGAAAGACCATTGGAGAGCGGTTACCAGCCAACGTGGACGTGCTACAACCAAGGTAGATTTGCAGAAAAATAAAGAGAATTGAGATGAAGATCCAACAAAGGGACATTTCCAAGGAATCAGCCTGAGCGGCTTCAGATAGAACAAAGTACTTAATTTGGAATGGAATATCTCATGCCAACTCAATAAAGAGCGAGTGACCTTCATTATTGCCATAATATGAAGATTTTCATCATGAATCTCAAAGTCCTACATGATGCATGCTGGGCTAAAAGAAAAGAATAAAACAAACTAAAAATAGAAAATAACTAAGGATAATATTGCTGAGCCATCTAGATTTGGTCAAGAATCCAGATCTCTAAGCTGACACTAGGCCGAAGCCCGTTTGTCCACGCATCAACCCAGAAAGTGGAACCATCGTCCCAGACCTTGAACGACTCAACGGCCTATCCGTGTGATCAAGACTCTCCTGGAATTATCACTATTTTTGATGAAGAGGAACTCAAATTCCAGGTTCATCAGAATCACAAGGTCCTTGATATACTATAATAGCGTAGATACCATATAGTAAAAATGCTTACATCAAACAAATACAAGATGATGAGCGCGATGTTACTTCCATGATCAACCCAAGCGTCTCGAAACCTGCAATCTTCTGTACTCAAAAGTTCATTAGTTCTCTCAAAATTTCAATATAAATAATCCTCAATTCAAAGTATGACATGATCATAAGTGCTAAATAAAATAGAATTCCAACGAAATAATAGCACTTAAGTTCATCAGAGCACGTAAAAAAGCAAATTCATAAGCTCACAAAACACGCCTGCACTGAACGGCGTCAAAACAATGAAAGGCGCCTTATCGTGAGGGCGTCAAAATGAGAAACACGCCCTTTATCAAGGCGTGAACATCATCGATAGTTCAAGAAGAAAACGACCCTGGCAAGGGCGTTACACAAAACACGACTTATGCAAGGTCGTCAATTCAAGAATTGACGCCCTAACAAAAGGCGTTAATCAATCCAACGCTTCCGTTTCCAAATCGAAAGCAAAACCAAATCCTAATAGCCATCAACCTTCTAACTCCGAACAACCTTTGGGACCCTTCAAATCTTTATAAAAGGCAGGCACTTCCTTAGATTCAATCAAAGCAATCCTTCGAGCTATGCAGCCGGCTCTGTTCTGCTTTCTGTTCGTTCTTCTTCTGCAGGCACTTGTCCGAGCTCCTTCTATAAAGCAAAAGATGGAGAGGATGATTAAGAGACCCAGGTCTTCCACTCCCAGGTTGACTGAAATCCAGGGGCATATCTGCAGCCGAATCGCTCTAAATCAGGTTAATGAATTCTTCTGTTCTTCCTCTGCTCATATCAGAACCAAAAGATGTTTCAATTGTTCTGCTGGTCTCCTGCACGCTTAATTGCTCGTGCATTCTTTTCTGTTCTTTGTTTTCCACAGGACTATCCATTGGTGCCAGGAGCTAGGAGATTTACAAAAAACAAGTGGCTCCCCCTTATCCTTTCCAAGCTTTCTTCAGACATGAGAAATTATCTTGCAAGATGGCATCTTTTGGGCCTAGTTACCCATGCCAAACATCATGACCAAATCCATTTAGATTGGGCTGCCATAGGAGCTCTACTTGAAATATGGCACCCTTTCACTCATACCTTTCTCTTTTCAACTTTTGAAGCCACTATCTTATTAGAGGAATTGGAGATCATCTTGGGTTTGAAGAGAACGAAGCAAGGAGATGAAGAAAAGATGGCCATCATGCCAAAACCAATCTCTCCTCATGAACTGTTAACAAGCTTGATTCCTAGCCCAAACTTAGTGAACCAAATCAAAGCTACCAAAGGCATCAACCTTCTAAAGCTCGCTTCATGGGTGTACAAGAGAGCGGACCAAGCCAAAGAAGATGAGGAGATAGAGCGGGTAGCAAAAGCCTTCGTGGTGTGCTTAGCAGGAGCGATCTTATTCCCATCCACGGAGGACTTTCTAGAAGAGGCCCAATTAAATGCCGTAGTGAGCTTATGGGAAGGAGATAGAGTTGGACCGGCTATTCTAGCCTATCTCTATAGTGGGCTCACCTCGGCGGCGATGGGAAGGCCCATCTACGGATGCATGTTAGCACTCTCTAGTTGGGTTGATCTTCACTTCAAGTTCGATCCATGTGGTGAGGCCCAACAACCCTCAAGAATCTTTTCAAAAAGCCCACTCTCTTATATGACCGGTTCACTTGGAATAAGCAGTAGAGTGATGAACCGAATTCCTCACATCAAGAAGAGAGCGGAATGGAGAGAGCACCTCAAAGTAATGCCAAAGAATCTCTTCACTTGCGCGCCGGGAATACTCAAGACTCAAGATATCCGTGCAAGATTCTCTCTCGGGACAGACCTTCGTCTCATAGGCGCTTCAGACTTCGTTCTATACAATTCACACCGGTGCCTCCCTCAACTCGGGCTTCCACGACAAATCCTCGAAGATCCATCTCATCTTCCTCCAATCAAGACACGGGATCTAGGCGGCAACGAGGATGGTGAAGAATGCACAACCATTCAAGCTCTCTAGAAAATCTGCAAAACTTATCAACCTGTAGAGAATTTAGAAGAGGACAAAGAACAGTGGAAGGCATACGTAACAGCCTTGAGGAAATTGAGGCCCAAGGTGGTTCATTAAACATTGTAATCTTCTCCTTCCAATAACTCAATGATATTTTCTTTATCGAGCCATCTTATTGTTTCTGATCAACTCTTCCAACGTTCTGATTCTATTGCAAATAACGCCTCAAGCAACGCCGTTAATTCATAAAAGGACGCCTTCATTACAGGTCGTCTTCAACATTCCAGTTCACAAATTTGACGCCTTCACCAATGGGCGTTAACTAAAAAACGTCCTAGGGCAAGGCGTTAATACGATTCATATTCCAAAATATATTCGTTGAAATTCTAAAAGTAACGCCTTTAGCAAAGCCATGTTTAATATAAATAACGCCCCAATCCTAGTCGTTACTCAAAAACAGTAATGATTATCCCCATCAAATCAATCAATTGTCATTAAATGCGTCTGACGACGGTTATCATTCCCCATGTAAATAAAAAAAACGCCTTAAGAAATGTCGTCAATTATCAACAAGCGTCCTTGTTTTAGTCGTTGATTCCATAAGACGCGGCCTTACCTAAGTCGTTAATTCCTTTCGACCGTTCGACTTAAATTTCCCTCCTTTCTTCTTCTTCCTCCGTCCTCTTTCCCTCTTTCTCTCTGCAAGCCCTAACCGACCTCCCCCTTTCTCTCATTCTTTCAGCCTCTCTCCCCCCTAACCCTAGACCTAGACGATGGCCGGAGGAGGCTTGAAGAGGCAGCGGGTGGCTGCCCCAGAAGTCGTCAACCTGGGCGAGGACGAGCCCGCCCATGCCGGCGAAGATAACGCCATGGAGGATGCTCCAATGGCTGCCGAGGAAGAACAGGCCGTGGCGGCCGGCGACGAAGCCGAAGGAGGCCAAGAGGCCCATGAAGAAGACGAAGAAGGAGATGGAGAAGATGGAGAAAATGAAGAGGGGGGAGAAGAAGGTGAGGAAGAAGAGGAAGGAGGTGGTGAAGAACCACCGCCTATGGCGGCGGCCACTCCCCGTGCCGGCCAACTCCGGCGACCGCGTCAGCCACGGCCCCAGCCACAAGGACCAAAGCACAAGAAGGTAGGCCCCCAAACCCAACTCCCATTTTTTATTTTTATATTTTTTATATTTTTCATTTTTCTTGTAATTTCCATAGCTCTCGGGGTATAAACCCTGCAACCCAGAAAGAAGACGCCCTCAGGGGCGTCACGTTTTAGAAATGAAACGCCCAACCTAAGGGCGTTAATTAAATTATTTTCCTGAAAAATAATTAACCCCATGAGAATACGCCCTAAAGCATGTCGCCTATTTAAATTCATGTCATGCTATTAATTTCCGTTAATTCCCATGCTTTAATTATTTTTCATGAATTTGTTCGCATGCCATTTTTTTTATTTTATTTTCTAAAGAACTTGGAAACAACGCCCCTCACCAGGGCGTTAATTCAACAATAGACGACCAAACCAGCGGTCGTCCATTCATTAATTCCTGATTAAATTAACGGACCCATTTTGGAAAACGCCCCACCCAAGGGCGTGACTTGAAATATTTTTAAAAATTTCAGAAATTAATCATAGAACCACGCCCAACACAGAGGCGTTTCTTCGATAAACAGCGACCTAGGACAGGTCGCAAATTCAAAGCACATTTAGAACCACGCCCTCCTCAGGGGCGCTAATTTAACAAACCACGACCTGAGGATGGTCGTTAATTAAATCAAACATCAACATAATCCTAGGCAATCAATATGAGATTCAGCATGAATAATCAAAATAATTAAGTAAAATTTTTCTTTACATGCAGGGCTTGATGAGGACACGGATCTCCTGGGTTATGGTCCGGGCAGCATACTACGGCCTCCCCGAGTTTCAGAGAGCGAGGGTAGATGCCATGGGGTTTGGGGCCTTCCTTAGCATAGAGCCAGTTAGGCCAGACCTACCACTTATCCAGGTTCTACGGGAGAGATGGGACAGGACTAGCCTGGCATTCTTGATGCCATGGGGGCACATGATTCCCACCCTAGAGGATGTAGCTAGGATCACCGGGTTGAGGGTAGACGGTGAGGCAATGAGTGGGATCACCTACCCAGACTACACCGAGTTCGCCGAGAGGTTGCTAGGATTGGAGATGGTTTATGAGACGCCTAGCGAGTGTAGGATGATCTTCCGCACCGACCTCACTACAGTGATGGGCTTAGGGAATGCTAGGCACAGGTCAGGGGAGACCCTAGAGCAGTTCTCGCAGAGGTTGATAGACGGGGCTAGGGCAGTCTATTGCCAGGACCCAGCTGACAGGGAGAGAGCAGATCGAGACTTGAGGAGGTTCCTACTACTGCTGCTCGGGAGGCTATTGCTCGGGACAAAGGGCGACGTCATCAACTGCCGATTCCTGGGGATACTCGAGGACTTGGAGACAGTTGGCAGCTATGCCTGGGGAGCGGCACTGCTGGCGCACATGATGGCCGACTTGTCCACGGGGACAGGGCGAGAGACGACCGTCAGTGGCTTCTCACCTTTTCTTCAGGTATGCATTTTTCTTCTTTTTTCTTTTTTTTTATTTTTGTTATGCATGTGAATGCCTTCCTAATGCAATGCATGGATGCAGGTTTGGAGCCATCTCTACATGCCGATGGGGCGCGTTGACCCACGGCCTGGAGGTGAGGGAGCTTTCCCTCTAGCACGGCGCTGGGTGCCGATCGTGTTTGGTGCCCCACTTGGCTACGAGTTGTGGGTTTTACAGAGAGAGTTCCGCGACTTCCCTCCCTCGTTGGTACGTGTGAATGTTATGCATCTTCTTTTGAATTTACCTTGAATTTATTATGATGATGATGAAATGATGTGCATGTTTATGAATGCAGGTGCAGTGGAGACCCTATGAGGGGATGACAGACGAGGGCCAGCCGTGGGTCGTAGCGGGCCGTCCTCGCTTTGAGCGTGAGCTTTGGGTTCACTGCTTGAGCGAGATCGAGCCGTTACGGCTTAGGTTGGTGATGAGGACGCTGGGCCTTCCCCAGGAGTGGATAGAGGTAGGCGAGCCGCGGGGCATCGGGAAGAAGACGTGCGGTCGTACGAAGGCGACCGACTGGAGAGTACGGTTTGAGGAGCAGTACGCCGACTGGCAGCGTGGCGGAACCAGAGTCACCTCTCACGCGACTGACAGCTCCGAGTACCTCCGGCGCTACTGGGAGGTATACGCCGGCCGACCCCAGATGAGGGTCTTAGGGGTATGTATGAATGCACTTATTTCTAAATTGTATGCAAATGCTTATGTTTCTATCATGTGACTAATATGTAATGAATACAGGATGCGCGGGATATAGCGGCGATAGATGCCCAGGCCCACCTACACAGCCTGGAGGACCAGCTAGCCGCTACACGGGCAGACCTAGAGACCCTGGTGAGTGTTTAAATTATTTTCTATATGCAAATGTATATTTTTGTTGAATTATTGATGATTAGCCACTGACGATCTCAATGAATGCAGCGTGCCCAGCAGGGAGCAGTGAGGAGAGACCCAGGGGAGGCCTCCAGCTCGAGAGGGCCCAGTGCAGAGGTGACTGCACTGGCAGAGCAGCTAGCTGGAGCGACCGCACGAGCCTGAGGCAGCAGAGCGCGACCTCGCTTCACGGGTAAATTCCAAAACACAAATCCATTCAAATATTGAGTATATAATTGTGCAATGATGAAATATTCATTTTACAGACTCAGGAGCTTCGAGCCGCTCTTACCTGCGTAGACGAGGGCTTCCGTACGACGAGCGCACAGGTAAATAGTTCAATCATATATTGCTTGAATTGAATCATTGCATTAATTGTGGAATTGATGATTTGCTTACCTGTTTGCAGACGACTCAGCTTCAGGCGGTACGTACCGAGTTGGTGATCCGTGATCAGCGGATCTCAGAGCTTGAGCGGTCCCTGAGGCGACGGGAGGAGCTTCCTCAGGACGTGGCCGAGCTGCGGGTGGCTCTTGAGCTGGAGCGACGGGAGCGTGCCCGGGAGCGCGAGGAGCGTGATCATGAGCGGGAGGAGCACCAGGCAGAGCGTGCTCGGTACTAGGAGCAGGTAGCAGCACGCGAGCGAGAGCTAGCAGATTCGAGGACCCAGTTGATCCTTACTCAGGAGCGGCTACGGGTGTCCGAGGAGCGTCTCCAGCGAGGGCGCGAGCGAGCACGGGCTGCGGGGTACTCCTTCACCAGCTCCACCTTCGTGGCGGGCTCTTCCCTCCGAGAGAGGAGCGAGGCAGGGGGACACGTTCGGCTTCCTGCTTCTTCACGGGGGCCCATGCCTCCTCCACTAGCGCCAGCTCGGGACGGCGAGGAGGAGGTTGAGAGTAGGAGAGAGGAGGGTGGAGGCGAGAGCTGAGAGATTTAATTGTACTTCTCCACCCTAACACCTGTACTTAGACATTCATGATATATAGATATATGAGATTTGAGATTTCTTTGTTACCTGAGCACTTTGTGTAGTTGTGGTCTTGTGTTTGTGTACTTTCCTCTTTCCACGTTCTTCGCGTTTGCTTTACTGTGCCCTGTTTCTGCAACTGCAATCCACACTTTGAACAAACAGGTTAATTCATCTGTTCGACTTGGCCCCTTGCCCAATAAGCAAGAGATAGCAATATTTTGACCTTAATGAGGGGTCAAGGGGCCAAGCCTTTAATCAAATAAAATAACTGATAGCGGGGAGATGCCTTATGCAAAGCACGCATATGCCAACCATAAATAAATAAAAAAAAGCCCATGCAAGCATACATCGTGAAGAAATGCATTATATATATATATATTATTTTTTTTCACTCATTTATATTTTTTTTGAAATTTTTCTTGAAAAATGCGCCTTAGAGTAGGTCGTGATTCGCATAAAGACGCCCGAGGAGACGGCGTGAATTTGAAAAGAAAATCTGATTTTTGAGAAAGTAACGACCTGCTGAGAGACGACCTAATCTAGGATGTTAATTCTATAAAAACCGCCTTAGCCGAAGGCGTTAATTAAATAATTCTGCAAAAAAGGGCTTCAAGGCTATCAAGACCATGAGTCTTACATAGTCACCATCTAAAATTCATTAACCTTTCTTGAGTAGTTAAAAGGGGGTTGACGTGACCATAATTGACTTGTATTCGAGATTTCGCACAATGCAATTTCTTAAGTCCGTCTTGACCATCCTGCCAGTTCGTGACTTTACCGCATAGAAAGGATGGAAGAAAATATAAGGGAAGCCCATAAGGGATTCTGAGATGCTCAAGACAAAGTTACCTCCCCTACCCTATGCCTGTTGGGGTTCGGTCTTTGGCGTAGGGAAATTTATTACCTTTTTGCCCCTGTTACATTGCACGCATACGCCCATGGTTTTCCTTGCGGGGACTTTGCCCTCTTGACATGCTTTTCTTTTCACAACTTGACTTTCACTTTGGAATCGATTTGCATTGATGAATAAAACCCTAATTGTACTTGGGCTTTTGTGGCATTTGCTCCCTTTTGGGCCCTGACTTCCACCTACTAGGGCGGCGGATAGGCTTGGTGTGTCTACCTCGAGGTCTCCCTTCCTCCCTTATGGGCCGAAGAAGAAAAGAACGGGTATTACTTTTCACTTTTAGTCAAGTTTTTGACTTTCCATCGAATTTTGCACTGCTTAAGCTCAAGAATAAAGCGTGTAGTGTGTGCGTGAATCAACCCCCTTTTAAGTTAGCAAGACTGATGAATGAATTCTGAATTTTGACCCTTCAGACCTTGATCCTTCGTATGCCATGGCACCAATTTTGATGAATCTCTATTTTTTTTGTTTTTGAAGAATTTTTATTTTATTTTTTTTGGAGATTTTGAATCAATTTTCATTCATTTTTTTGGATTTTGAGTACATATATTTTTTTTGGATTTTTATTGAATCAAGGGTGGTATTTTTTAAGATACAAACCATTTCAAGGGTGAGTTAACTCTTCCCCTTCAGCATTAACCAGTTTATAAGCATTGCTAGGATAAACGTCTTTTATGATAAACGGTCCTTCCCAATTGGATTGGAGTTTTGAGCGGGGGCCACCCGGCTTTACAAAAATTCTTTTGATTACCATCTCACCGATCTTAAATTTTCTCTCAATTACTTTCTTTTGATAAAAACGTGAGAGCCTGTTTTGATAAACACGTGCATGCTCAGCGGCGACCAGACGCTTCTCGTCTAGGAGTTCCAATTGGGCCAGGAGTGAATCCCGACGTTCATCAATAGAAAATTCCTTATCCAATTGTACTCGCAGAGAGGGAATGAGAATCTCATATGGGACTACCGCCTCCATTCCATAAGTAAGGGCGAAAGGGGTTTGCCCAGTGGGGGTGCGAATGGAAGTGCGATAGGCCCAGAGAGCTTCAACTAGTTTGTCTGGCCAATCTGAAAATTTATTAGCCTCACACGTCTTTTTAACAATTTTTATCAAAGTTTTGTTAGTGGCCTCTGCCTGGCCATTGCCCTGCGGATAATAGGGAGAAGAATGATGCAATGCAATGTTATACCTGTTGCAGAGATCCTTGATTTCTTGAGAGATAAATTGAGGTCCATTGTCGGTGATGATGGTGCTCGGGATGCCGAACCTCGTGATGATGTTCTTCATTATGAATTTACAGACGGTTGACGCTTTAATCTCCACGTAAGCTTCTGCTTCTGCCCACTTGGTGAAGTACTCCGTTGCCGTGAGGATGAACGATTTTTGTTTGGTCAGGAGGTTCGAATCACCAAGAGGTCCAATGATATCAAAAACCCACATGGAAAAAGGCCATGGGGAGGACGTAGGATGGAGTGAAGAAGCAGGCAAATGAATTTTATCGGCGTGCAGTTGGCACTTGACACACCTTCGAACATAGATGGAACAATCCTCTTCTAGAGTTGGCCAATAGAAACCTAGCCTAAGGATCTTCTTAGCTAGCATCTGGCTATTCACATGACCACCACACACTCCAGTATGCGCCTCTTCCACAACTTTCCATGATTCATCATCGTCGAGGCATCTTAATAAAACACCGGTGAGCCCTCTTCTATAGAGCACACCTCCAATCAAAACATATCGCTGAGCCACTCTTCTAATTACTTTCTTTTCTTCAGCAGTGGCTTCCTCGGGATAGGATTGATCATTGCAATACCTGGAAATCTCATAATACCAAGGCTTCTCTTCGTCAGCCAATTCTTCTTCCCAGTCTAAAAGCATGACCTCTTTACCTTTAAGAGATTCCCTCTGCTTAACCTTTTCAAGCACTTGATCCCTAATATCGAGGAATGCGCGATCCATGATAGCTGGCGTGTCACGCTGATGAATCAGGGGAACATGAAAATCACGCTCAGGAGGGAAGACTAAAGCAGAGGCCAAAGAGGCAAGGGCGTCGGCCAAGATGTTCTGGCTACGAGGAACATGGACGAAAATTAATTTGGTGAAGAGCTTGGCATAAGCTGAGGCGAGTTCCTGGTAGGGTTTGAGCTTAGGATTGATAGTGCGGCACTTGACCAACACCTGGCGCAGAATAAGCTGACTATCGCCCACAATCCTCAAATGGGTGACACCATATCGATGAGCGGTTTGAAGACCGGCCAAAAGAGCTTCATACTCAGCTATATTGTTGGTGACAGGAAAAGTGAGCCGAGCAGCAAATGGGATGGTGACCCCTTTTGGAGTTAGAAGAACCATGCCGATCCCTCTTTCTTGAGAATTTAGAGCTCCATCAAAATGTAATGTCCATATAGGATCATGAGGTTGATTAATGGACATTAGTTCTTCATCTAGAAACTCCGAATTGACAGGATCAAAACAGGGGAGAGGGTGATGAGCAAGGCGTTCGGTAATGGCGTAACCTTTGATAGCTTTCTGTTGAATGTAAGTGATGTCAAATTGAGAGAGGAAGCTTTGCCAGCGTGCTAATCGATCAGTGAGGACAGATTTTTCAAGGAGGAATTTAATCGGATTCATACGAGCAATGAGGTGAACCTCGTGAGCTAGGAAATAGTGCTTTAACTTCTGCACTACCCAGACTAAAGCAGCGCAAGTCTTCTCCATGGCTGAGTACCTCTGTTCACAGGGGTGAAGAAGTTTAGACAAATAGTATGCTGCCCTCTCCTTACCTTCTTCGTCCACTTGAGCTAAGACAGCACCTACGGAGTCATCCAGGACAGAGACATAGAGAACGAGTGGTTTGCCTGGAATTGGCGGCCTCAGGACAGGAGGATTGGCCAAATAATCCTTCAATCCGTCAAAGGCTGCCTGACACCTGTCATCCCAATTAAACTTGACTCCCGGCTTAGTAAGCTCATAAAATGGCCTACATCTTTGTGAGTGCTGGGAGACGAAGCGGCGAATAAATTGCAACCTCCCGATTAATCCTCGAACTTCCTTCAAATTCTTGGGAGGAGGCATATCTCTAATGGCCTTCGCCTTATTGGGATCAACTTCAATTCTCCTCTTGCTGATAATAAATCCAAGCAATTTCCCTGAAGAGACGCCAAATACACACTTCTTGGGGTTCATCTTCAACTGATACTCTCGTGATCTTTGCAAGACCTTAGCTAGAACCCCAGGATGCTCAATCCTTGTCCTTGATTTTACTACCAGGTCATCCACATACACCTCAATATAAATATGAATCATGTCATGAAAAATCACCATCATAGCCCTCTGATAGGTGGCTCCAGCATTCTTAAGTCCGAAAGGCATGACCACATAGCAATAAGTACCCCATGGTGTAGTGAACGAGGTCTTCTCTTGATCTTCCTCAGCCAGACGAATTTGATTATAACCTGAAAAGCCATCCATGAAGGAGAGAGTCTCAAAACCCGCCGTGTTATCAATTAGAACATCAATATGAGGGAGGGGGAAGTCATCTTTAGGACACGCTCGGTTGAGGTCCCGGAAGTCTATACAAATCCGGACTTTTCCATCTTTCTTCATAACCGGGACGATGTTAGCCACCCAATTGGGGTAGAGGACAACTCTAACAAATCTAGCCTTATGGAGCTTGTCGACCTCTTCTTTCATCTTTAAAGCCATATTAGGGTGGAAACGCTCAACCGTTGTTTGACCGGGATAGACCCTGGCTTAAGTGTAAAGCGGTGTTCAACGAGCGCAGGATCTAATCCAGGCATATCTTCATAACTCCATGCAAACGTGTCCTTATATTCTTGAAGAACAAAAATGAGCGCCTCTTCTTCGGAGGGCGGTAAATTCTTGCTTATGAGGACAATCCTAGGGTCTTCCTCGGTACCCAAATTAATTTCTTTGGTAGGCTCTTCTACTGAGGCTGATGGTTCGTCAAATCGCCTTATGCCACTAGCAAAAGCATCAGCCTCGTCCTCATATTTTTCATAACTTTCTTCCCCCTCTTCAATAGGGTCTTCATCATTCATGATTTCATAGACACCCAAACCCTCATAAGAAGCAATGACATCCTCATATTCCACCTCTGGCAGGATAATTGGATTCTCCACAAATTCGGGGATGGCTAAGCAAGCCTGGCATCTAATGGCTAATTCTAACAGAAACCTACGGGGAATCTGCTTACCCTTGGACTTCCTGTATGAATTTACCCCATGACTTTTGTTATTAGCAGAAGAAGAGGAGGAGGAGCAACTAGCTTGATTAGAGGTGGGGGATGAAAAAGCAGATACAGGAGGTGATACAGATGAGGGCCCCTCACCGGAGGGGGAGAAGAGATCTAACAATGAATCTGGAATGAGCGGCCCCTGGGTCGGGACACACTCGGGAAAGAGATAAGAAGTCTCCTCAACGGAGATGGAGGGTTGGAAAGTTGGAAATTTGACGTTTTTTTTTCATTTTTATCTTTTCCTTTATTTTTATTTTCTTTTTCAAGAAGAAAGCAATGTGTGGGGGGAATAGCGAGAGGAGTGGAAATTGCAAGATTGGAGAAAGATTGAATCAGTGACGGCCCGCGCGGGGGCGTGATGGAGAGTTCAGAAAATCGCTCGAGGAGCGAGGGAGGTATTGTGAGAGCAACTTGGATTGAATCTGGAGACGAATTGATTATAATCGGAGGCGGTCTTGGGACGTGACCGAACCAATGGGAGTAGAGAGAAGTAAGCACAGATGGATGTATGGAAGTGAGAGAAAAGAGGCCGGCCCACAGCCTGTCCACAGTGAAACCTTCTTCAAATGGAATATCCGGCTCTCCAGTATCAGTATAGTCACTCAACAACTGTCTCTTGTCTGTAATTGCAGCTGCCATTTCAATCAATTGGTGTATTAATGGCGGCCATTCCGGATCAGTCGGCATGAAGAGGCGGCTCAGGGAAATTGTAATGTCATTCATGTCGAACCACCTGTACCAGTCACATTCCGGATCATCCATTTTTCTTCTTTTGTCTGGCCTTAAAGACTCCAGGGCTTTGTAGGTAGCCAATGGGGCAATGTGACGAGCAAACTGTCTGGCATGAATATCTTGATAGTCTAGCAATGAAGTAATTACTGTAGTCTGCTCTTTGTTTTGAAATCCACCTGTAACAAAATGTGTTTTTAATGTCCACGTGAGCGGCCGGCGATCTGGTTTAAAGGTAGATGTCATAACAGCCCATGGCTCTTCTTCATTTTTGCCCGGCCCTTTATAACCCAAGCCGCCTCGTGCAGGCAGTTTCTGAGGCTGAATAGGCCTAACCCTGCCCTGACATTTGGCACCCAGGCCTTTGCCATCTTGATACCCCATTCTTATCAGAATGTTCCAGCCGGGGGTGTTTATCATATTCTTCTTCTTTTTCCCTTTGGAGGGCAGGGGTGTCATAGCAACCGTTGTGACGGTCTCTGATAGCATTGGCTGGGAGTGGGGAATGTCTAGCACGGATAATAGTGGCTTATTGGCATGCCAAATAGAAGGAACTGATGAAGCCGCGTGAATATCTTCCTCTGGCAGGATCGGCATGCTGGTCACCTTGATAATACGGCCCTTGTGTGGAAACTTGAGGCAATGATGATTTGTAGAGGGCACTGCATCGAGCTGCTGGATGTAGGGGCGGCCTAAAATGCCATTAAACGTTGGATCTATGTGATGTGAAACAGTCCACTAATGAGATGTTTGACCCTTGGACCTACCAATCCACAAGCATACAAGCACTCAAATGGCTCACCGAGTGGCCTAGCTCACACGACGCACACGTGCACCCGGGTGGGCCCGAATGATGACGGCGAGGGTCCGGGGTGGGACCCTAAGGTTTCCACCGGTTGGTGGGCTTATGGTTGACCCCTAATGGGCCTGGGATGCCCACTTTATGGGCGGGCCAGCACGCTGGGGCGTGGGTTTGGGGTGGCCCTCCCTCGCTTACCACGGTGGATACTCACGAAGAAATCATTCATTCATGTCCAAGCTCTCACTCACCGCCGACGAACTAAGGAAACGATACTAAATGAGCAAAGTAATTGAAAGGACCAGGAGAGGGACCAGAGGCTCACCTGATCGGTGTGAAGACACCGATCCCGGCCGGAGACGACGGGCGCGCCGGGAGGCGTGGGTATGCACCCGGACGCCGCGGCGGGGTAGCTTCAACCTGCGGGTTAACTAATTACACCACTACGCCTCTCGCAGGAGGGGTGATCTCGGGGTGGGGATTAACTTGTTACAACCAAAATTTACCTCCACGCAGGGAGGGGCGTTAAGCCGGCCAGGCGGGAGGGGGAAATGTGTCACCGACGGTGGAGCGGACGTCTCCGTCGATCCTGCTCACTTGCTGTGGACAGGGACAGGAGGCCGCTGTTGAGCCCGTAGGTTGCTCTCAGGAATTTTTCTGATGGCGAGATCAGCGAGGTTGGCTTCGTGACTGGTACAGGGGTGTCTCAGATTTTTACTGATTTCTTCTGCCGTCGCCGGTGATCGTGGCGGGGACTCGAACAGGATGTTGGAATTGGGGGCGAGCAGCTTCAGAATAGAAGGGGCCGGATGCAGAAGTTGGTCCTGGAGCTTCCGGACTCCGAATCTCGATCCGTCGGAAGCGTTGGATCCGTCGTCAAGACCTCTGTGCAGCAAAACTGACGGGGATCCCTTCTGAGGTCGGGGTGGTCGGGAGCGATCCGTTGAGTGGGATTTGGTCACGACCGACAGCAGGAAGCAGACCCGAGTGCCGGTGGGAGAAAATTGGTATCTTGGACTTCCGGTGGGCAAACGAGGCCCCGCTTTCTGCTCCTGGACGAGGACAGGGAGAGGAAGATTTTCGGAGAAGACACTGGAGTCTGAATCTGGCGCTGTCGAGCGTGGTGGAGCTTCTAACCGGGCTCTGGTGATCTGCAGCTAGCTCCAGACGCTGTCGGGGGAGATCGACCCTCACGGGTGGCCACGAGCTCGGAACTGGGTGATTCCACTTCGCCTGGAAAGAGGACTGGAAGCTCTTTCCAGATTGGTACGCCTTGCTTTCAGAAGCCTCTGTATGACTTCGGTGAAGCTTCTGCAAACCGAAGCTTTTTCTGCCACCTACAGTTGTGACTGGTTGTAAGGATGAAGGTGGGGTTAATGGCAAGAAGGAGTGGAACTAGGGTGAGAGGGGGATGTGGAGTGATGGCAGGAGGGGGTAGGGGTGTAAGGGGGATGAGGGGGTCGGATCTGGTGAGGGGAATGGAGCTGGAAGGGTGGGGGCCAAGCTTGGAGAGAGGGGTGGTGGGAGTGGTCGGCCAAGGGTGGGGCTGGTGTGAAGGTGGTGGGTGCGCAACCAGCAAGGGGTGGGGTGGCTTGGGACGCCCCAAAGACTTGAATGGGGGTGTGGGGGAGTGGGAAGGTGGCTTGGGAAAAGGGAGGGGTGCCTTGGAGGTGGGGAAGAAGTATGGGGAATAGGAAGAGTTGTCTAGGGAAGTTGAATAGTTGCTTGGGAATAGGAGGGAATTGAAGGGAGTTATGGCCTTGGGAATATGAAGGGGTGGAGAGGGGAGGTGGCTGCTGAGGTGGCAGAGAGAGGGGGAAGGTGAGGGGGCACTTGCGCCCAAGGGAGGGGAGGAGAGAGAGGGGGATCCGCCCCAAGGAGAGAGAGAGAGAGAGAGAGTGAACTAGAGAGAGAGAGAGAGACAATATTTGTGGAGTAAGTTTTTCAATTCATCAAAAGTTGCTACAAAGGAGGGAGGGGGGGTCCTTATATAGAGCTAGGACCTTTTCACTAAACCCCCTGACATTTAACACAATTACAGAAGGCTAAGAGTCATGAAGGGGGCGCCCCTGGGCCCAAGCCCACTAAGTGGGCCTAACACCCTCAACTAAGGGCCCAAATGACTCACTATGGCTAACTATCTCTTAAACCTAGATAGTGGACTCAAATAAAGGGCAATTACACCTGATATGACTCAAATAAAAGAAAATACATAAGCAAGAAAATAAAGATAGATATGAGAACCACATCTCCAAGGGGTCACGAAGTCGGGGACGCCTCGTGCCAAAGTGAATACTGGGAGATGTCCTCATCAAATCCCTCGGGGTGGGGAGAACTCGACCCCGTCGAGTAGGGGTCCAATCGCCTCTCATACTGCTCCAGCAGGCTCGGGTCCAGGCGCATCAAGTCCTCCCGGCTTACCCATGCATCCTCGGTCGGGGGACGGCCCTTCCACCTCACGAGGTAGCGCTGGTAGACCCTGTTCCTGGTAAGTGTACTTTGCTCATCCAGTATTGCCTCCACTTGCTCAAGTCGGCCTCTCAATTGGGGTGGTGGCTTCGCTCCGGGAGGGTCTCTCACAAGGGGGGGCAAAGGCTCGAGATCCTGACCGGGTTCCACCGTGGGGCCCTTATAGCCAACCAGATCCGCCACATTGAAAGTGGGGTGAACCCCAAAGCCCTCAGGTAAGTCTAACTCATAAGCATTGGTACCAACCCGTCGTAGAACCCGAAAGGGTCCCGAACCCCGTGTCCTCAATTTGGAGGCGGGCCCTGGGAGGAGCCGCTCCGTTCTCACCATCACATGGTCTCCCACTTGGTATTCACAGTGACGTCGATGAGCATCAGCCTGCTTTTTGTAAGCCTCATTGCTTTTGCCTATATGCTTGCGGATGTTTTCATGTATCTTTGTGGATGTTGACTCACTAGGAGATAATGGGGGTCCTGGACAACCAAAAGTGGACCTATCATGCAGTGGTGCTACACAGATTTTGGTAGACCTAGGAGGCTTATGCGTCTTGTCAAGGGGGGTGGGGATGGAAGGCCCAGAAAACCCATAAAGGAACCTATCATGCCATGCCATGTAGACTTTGATGAACTTAGGTGGACCGGGGCAGCCATAAGTGGCCCTATCATGCATGAGGTGGTTCCAGAGTGGGGGAAGACCAACTTGTCCAAATGTAAACATATCGTGCATTGGACCTAATGTGTGAATGACACAAATGATGTGACTAGCCCGACCACATGATGGAAAAGGTCGTGACACATGGATTCTTATCAAGATGGTCCAACCTGTGAGATTTGGGGGTTTCCACTCATGAGGATCGAAGGGGTCCCAGAAAGTGGTCATCTTGGGATGGGTAGATTCTCCTAGGTGGATGTCACCCTTGGTCATGGTTCCTATGGTGTGGACTAAGTTTTGGAATGGGTGGATTTTGTTTGTCATGGCTTGTGAGGGTAGGGGGGAGTGGATGGTGAGTGAGGATTTCTTGGAAGCCCATAGGAAGTGGCTAAATAGATCAAGATGGGTTATGGGGTGGGTGACGTGTGGGTGGTCTTCACTCCAAGTGTTCACCCTAGGGTCCCTAGTACACATAGGGATGTGGAAATCATGAACTTGGTGGGACCCAATGCAATGTTCCTTGTAGGTGGGTAAGGGGGTGATGTAAGACTCATTAGGCTCGGGTAGGAACAATAAGAGCTTACTCGTGCAAGGTCCCTTGGTGTAAGTGGAGGTGATGGTCCCAATAGAGGGGTGTGAGAAGCTAAGGTACCCCATGTTGCTTGCTTCTAAGGCCCACATGTTTGTCACCTCTATTTGCCAAAGTATTCTCTTGATCACATCACTCATGACTCCCACAAAGGAGAACGATTGGTAGGTTGTGTGGAAGGGAGGGGTGGGCAAAATGGGGTAATGGTTCTCCATAGGGGGGTGCATGATGTGGAGGAGGAGGTCTTGCTTAAGCCACTTAATGAGGGGTTCCCCTAAAGTCACAGTTATTATGGAGGGATGGGAGGGGGGATTTGGTTGGTCATCTGGCGACTCTAGGGGGAGGATGTTCCTACTTGGGCTTGTTGTGATCTCCTTGGATAAAGATGAGCCTTCTTGGCCCCACTCTTGGCATTGGGCTTCATATTCTTCCTCCCAGTCTAGGGGGGCCTCATATTCTTTGATCTCCTCCTTAAGTTCTTTTTGGAAAGGGGTGGGGGGGGGGTTTGTGGGCTGAATTGGGATACTTCCATGTGGACTTGACATGGGTGTATTTGGCAGGGGGTCTAGGTTGGGACGGGGTCCCATGTTGCTGGAATCATCCGGTCGTGGAGTGAACCTAGAAGACCTAAAGGATTGTATCATTCTTGAGGGTTGGTTGTCTAGGTCACCCCAGGGGTGTCTCTCCGCATGCCCATAGTGTTGGGGCCCCTCATAGTAAGGGTCATAACCTATCCTTCCCCTACCAAACTCATTCTGAGGAGGCAAGACTCTAAGGCCATTGCTCCTAAGTGGGGGGGTCTTGGACGGACTGGGAGAGAAAGGAGGAGTGGGAGGACTCCTCGGGTTATGGCTCTCAAGGTAGGAGTGGGAAGGTCGGGGAGCGTAGATCTTTCTAAGTTCACTCTTCATTTCTTTCCATGAGTAAATGGGTTCCTGCCCCCAAACTCTTCTAAATCTCTCTTTGTGTTCCCACATCTTTTTAGCTCGACCCCGAAGTTGTGCCTTGGCCATGAGGACTCTCTCGGACCCAAATACCAAAGTACTTTCAAATTCCCTTTCCATGGTATTCTCCCACCTAAGGTAGGCATAAGGATCTCCATCAAAGTGTAGGTATTCATCTAAAGGGTAGTCCATGTGGGGGGGGTCAATCGGATCTTTGTGGAAGGACATGTTGGGGGGACTTGACCATTGGGGAGTATACATGATGATGCACGGGGTAGCCCAATGAAGACTCTAAATGCTTATGCGCCCTAGGACAAGACTTAGTAGAGACAAGTCTAGAACTTGCTCTGATACCACTTGATGTGAAACAGTCCACTAATGAGATGTTTGACCCTTGGACCTACCAATCCACAAGCATACAAGCACTCAAATGGCTCACCGAGTGGCCTAGCTCACACGACGCACACGTGCACCCGGGTGGGCCCGAATGATGACGGCGAGGGTCCGGGGTGGGACCCTAAGGTTTCCACCGGTTGGTGGGCTTATGGTTGACCCCTAATGGGCCTGGGATGCCCACTTTATGGGCGGGCCAGCACGCTGGGGCGCGGGTTTGGGGTGGCCCTCCCTCGCTTACCACGGTGGATACTCACGAAGAAATCATTCATTCATGTCCAAGCTCTCACTCACCGCCGACGAACTAAGGAAACGATACTAAATGAGCAAAGTAATTGAAAGGACCAGGAGAGGGACCAGAGGCTCACCTGATCGGTGTGAAGACACCGATCCCGGCCGGAGACGACGGGCGCGCCGGGAGGCGTGGGTATGCACCCGGACGCCGCGGCGGGGTAGCTTCAACCTGCGGGTTAACTAATTACACCACTACGCCTCTCGCAGGAGGGGTGATCTCGGGGTGGGGATTAACTTGTTACAACCAAAATTTACCTCCACGCAGGGAGGGGCGTTAAGCCGGCCAGGCGGGAGGGGGAAATGTGTCACCGACGGTGGAGCGGACGTCTCCGTCGATCCTGCTCACTTGCTGTGGACAGGGACAGGAGGCCGCTGTTGAGCCCGTAGGTTGCTCTCAGGAATTTTTCTGATGGCGAGATCAGCGAGGTTGGCTTCGTGACTGGTACAGGGGTGTCTCAGATTTTTACTGATTTCTTCTGCCGTCGCCGGTGATCGTGGCGGGGACTCGAACAGGATGTTGGAATTGGGGGCGAGCAGCTTCAGAATAGAAGGGGCCGGATGCAGAAGTTGGTCCTGGAGCTTCCGGACTCCGAATCTCGATCCGTCGGAAGCGTTGGATCCGTCGTCAAGACCTCTGTGCAGCAAAACTGACGGGGATCCCTTCTGAGGTCGGGGTGGTCGGGAGCGATCCGTTGAGTGGGATTTGGTCACGACCGACAGCAGGAAGCAGACCCGAGTGCCGGTGGGAGAAAATTGGTATCTTGGACTTCCGGTGGGCAAACGAGGCCCCGCTTTCTGCTCCTGGACGAGGACAGGGAGAGGAAGATTTTCGGAGAAGACACTGGAGTCTGAATCTGGCGCTGTCGAGCGTGGTGGAGCTTCTAACCGGGCTCTGGTGATCTGCAGCTAGCTCCAGACGCTGTCGGGGGAGATCGACCCTCACGGGTGGCCACGAGCTCGGAACTGGGTGATTCCACTTCGCCTGGAAAGAGGACTGGAAGCTCTTTCCAGATTGGTACGCCTTGCTTTCAGAAGCCTCTGTATGACTTCGGTGAAGCTTCTGCAAACCGAAGCTTTTTCTGCCACCTACAGTTGTGACTGGTTGTAAGGATGAAGGTGGGGTTAATGGCAAGAAGGAGTGGAACTAGGGTGAGAGGGGGATGTGGAGTGATGGCAGGAGGGGGTAGGGGTGTAAGGGGGATGAGGGGGTCGGATCTGGTGAGGGGAATGGAGCTGGAAGGGTGGGGGCCAAGCTTGGAGAGAGGGGTGGTGGGAGTGGTCGGCCAAGGGTGGGGCTGGTGTGAAGGTGGTGGGTGCGCAACCAGCAAGGGGTGGGGTGGCTTGGGACGCCCCAAAGACTTGAATGGGGGTGTGGGGGAGTGGGAAGGTGGCTTGGGAAAAGGGAGGGGTGCCTTGGAGGTGGGGAAGAAGTATGGGGAATAGGAAGAGTTGTCTAGGGAAGTTGAATAGTTGCTTGGGAATAGGAGGGAATTGAAGGGAGTTATGGCCTTGGGAATATGAAGGGGTGGAGAGGGGAGGTGGCTGCTGAGGTGGCAGAGAGAGGGGGAAGGTGAGGGGGCACTTGCGCCCAAGGGAGGGGAGGAGAGAGAGGGGGATCCGCCCCAAGGAGAGAGAGAGAGAGAGAGAGTGAACTAGAGAGAGAGAGAGAGACAATATTTGTGGAGTAAGTTTTTCAATTCATCAAAAGTTGCTACAAAGGAGGGAGGGGGGGTCCTTATATAGAGCTAGGACCTTTTCACTAAACCCCCTGACATTTAACACAATTACAGAAGGCTAAGAGTCATGAAGGGGGCGCCCCTGGGCCCAAGCCCACTAAGTGGGCCTAACACCCTCAACTAAGGGCCCAAATGACTCACTATGGCTAACTATCTCTTAAACCTAGATAGTGGACTCAAATAAAGGGCAATTACACCTGATATGACTCAAATAAAAGAAAATACATAAGCAAGAAAATAAAGATAGATATGAGAACCACATCTCCAAGGGGTCACGAAGTCGGGGACGCCTCGTGCCAAAGTGAATACTGGGAGATGTCCTCATCACTATGTCCAATATGTGAAAATCTGCTGTGATGGTGGCAGGACCCAAACTTACTTTCAGTGTAATCATGCCTAGAGGAGGTTTTTTTGTGTTGTCATATGCAGTGACTGTGATAGTAGACGGCCGAATCAGACTTTCGGGAATGCCGCATAACTTTAAAGTACTCGGTGGCAATACGTTGATAGATGCCCCAGTATCTACCAAACACTGCTTAACAGCCACCTTATTGATATCGACTGTAATGCATAAAGCATATTTTCTTGCTGAGATTGGTGCCAGTTCGTGCTCATGAAAAGTGATTGCCGGCTGACTGCTGGCAGGTGTTAACACTGTGATTATCTGCTCCACTGGGATATCTTCGTTGACCATCACCTTCTGTAGATACTCCTTTAAGGCCAACTGATGAGCGGTGGACCTTTTGATCAATTCTAGAATTGAAATCTTCGCAGGAGTCCGGTCCAAGTGTTTTAACAAATCATATTGAGTGCCCGGCACTGATTCTTGTTCTTGCTCTTGCTCTTGCGCTTGCGGCCCCTGCACGGGCTCTAGCTCTCTCTGTGGGAAAATTCGATGGAATATCCGTCCACTACGGAGCGGCGCCACGCCTTGACGTGCCTCTGTCGGGGCAAGTGTGGGAGGAGGATTAGAAGAAGAAGAAGGTGTGTTGATGTTAAGAAGCGGTGGAGGGGTGTTTGAAGAAGAAGCTCTGGGTACAAAAGATAGGGGAGCTGATGGTGGAGGGATCCTTGCCAGTGGGGGAGTAGTGGTGGTTGGCGTAACGGGTGTTGGCGAGGGGTGATTAAGGAGTGGCCTAGATGGCGAAGGTAGAGGGTTGATAGTGGATGGAGGTGTTTGCTGTGTGGTAGGCGGTGGAGGTGGAGAACGGGTAAGAAGGGGGCGAGCCGGCAAGGATGGAGAATTTGAAGGAGATGGATTGAGGGGGCGTAGAAGGGGATGGCCCGATTGAGGGGCAGGAGAAGGAAGGGTGCGCAAAAGGCGCGGAGGTTGATTTTGATTGTGGTGAAATGCCCCGACAGAGGCGTTCTCTTCGTGCCATCCCTGCCCTCTCTCTACCTCGTAGAGAGACGTGACGGGGTTTACATGTTGATTAGGCGGGTGCTCCGGCAAGGGGTTGTGGACGATCCCCATATCCTGTTGCGGTGCTGGAGCTTGCTGTTGCTGAATCTGTTGTGGAGCTGGTTGCTGAGGTTGCTGAACTTGCTGTTGTCGAGGAGGTCTTCTTTCTTTCATAGTGGCGATGAATTGCCTCATTTCATCCCAATTGATGTCACCCTGGTCATTCAAATCATAAATGTAGTCCCTGAAATGGAAGCAACGATCAAGGTTGTGACCAGGGCCGCGGTGGAAAGCGCAGTAACGGGATGTGTCAACATTAGCGGGCCACATTGTTCTTTCTCTTGGTAATGTGAGCAAGTTGGCGGCCATTAAGGCATTAAAGATGTCCGAGAGACTTTCTGGAAGTGGCGGGTAGTGGGCCCTTTTGGGGCCAAGTGGTGGTCTCCGTTGTTGTTGTTGACCGTAGTTGGCTGGCGGTGGTACTTGGTTATATTGTGGCGGAGCTGGGTGGTCAGTGCGGGGTGCTTGGTTTTGTGGTGGAGGAGCAAAAGAATGTTGTGGTGCGAATTGTGGTTGCGGAGCGGAGTTGAAATGGGGGTTTTGTTGTGGGGGTGGTGGAGGTCGTGGGTTAGGTTGATGGTGGGGGTTGCCAACTGCGCCGACCTGCTCGTTTGCAATGGTGCCCTCAGTCGTGGGCCCGCTGTTGACATTTGTAGTTTTCTTAAATAGCCGAGGTTTCGGCTCAAACATGCCCATGATGGGCGAGTCCTTCATCTACGTCTGAATGTAACGAGTTCTTTCATAGAGCTCCTCCATAGTGGTCAGCCTGTTCATGGCCAGAATGTGTCGGAACTGAGGAGTGGCATTAGAAATAATCATCTTAACCTGTTCCGGTTCAGGCAGTGTATCTTTCAACTTTTCGCTCATTAACCGCCATCTATCAGCAAACATTATGAAGTCCTCCTCGGGCTTCATTTTTTCTACAACTAGGTCTGTGAGTGAAAGGGACGGTCCGACCCGGTCTCTGTATTTCTGTAAAAACTTCCTTTGGACAACATCAAAGTTGCCGGCATTAGCAGAATCCAGCGAATAGAACCATTCAAGGGCTGGCCCCTCTAGAGACCTCCTGAATAAATAAGCCAAAGAGGCCTTGTTATCTTGCCAAAAGGAGGTCTCGTACCTGAAATCCTTCAAATGAATAAAAGGATTGCCAGTCCCGTTATATCGCCGAAAGTTCGGCATCTCAGATGGTGGTAAGTGGAAAATTGGCAATGTAGGAAGCGAAATTTCAGGGGCATTCTTAGCCGTAGTAACTTTCTTCAGTTGCTCCTCCATGCTGGCCAATTTCTGGAACAAGAGAGCATTGGTGTCGGATTCGACGGGGGCCGGATTTTGAATAAAAGAATGCGGTATAGGCGTCCGAAGAATTCGGGGAGGTTGAAATTGAGGCCTAACCGCCAAGTAGCTCGCCTGTTGGGCCGGCATGGCCGCACCGGGCGTTGGTGGACGAGAAGGGGGTTTGTGCAAGACCGCCTGGTCATTAGTGAGGTGATGGCCACTCTCGACCGGAGGGGGATTAGAGGATGAAGAAGGAATAGACTTTCCTTTTAAAGCGGCCTGAATAGCCTGCCGCTGGGAATCGTCCAGCTGAGATAGAGCATGGATCAAATCGTTAACATTGAGGGATGGGGAAGAGTTCTCCGGAGTGTTGGAGGGTAAAGTCTGAGAAGAGGGCACAACCTCTTGCGGAGTGGTATCAACCACATGGATTTGAGGATGGTGAGACTGAGGAGGAGGATAATTTCCCTCATAATAGATGGAATCTTGGAGGGGATTTTCATAAAAAACATTCTCATCCTCATCATCATAAGAATATCTGTAGCCTGCCATGTTGGTGGTTTTACTTGAACGGAGTTTCATCTTTTAAGAGAAGAGAGTTTTATAAAAGGATTATCACCCAAAAGCACTTAATCCAAACAAACTCAAACAAATCACTCAAATCAAGTTATGCAATCAAGTTGAGATGAACGCAAGGTTTTAGTGTTATGCTTGAGATTAGAGTGGATTAAGTTGATGAGTAGTTCACTTGTGTTTGCAAGGTAAAACCTAGTTGATCCAAGTGTAACCTCCGGGTCAACTAGATTCTTTCTCTCTCCTCACCAACTGTAGGTTATCTATACTCCGGGTACTTCAAAGGTACAACCAGCCCGGCGTCCGTGAGGGAATCCACGGGTGCGGGGACTTATGGAGGTCTTGGAAAAGGGATTTCTGGTCCAAAGAGAAGGAATGCTCAATGGAGGGTCGTCCCGATTCCAAGAAAGGTGTGTGGAATCCTAGTGTAGAGAGAGGAGGTCTCTCAACCAAATGTCACAATATGCAAGATAAAAATGATCAGATCACAGCAATATAAGCAAGCAATGTAATAACCAAACAAACTGTCACACACAGCCACAGGAGTCAGACATCTGTAAAACGTGGGAAAGAGACGACCTGGTGTAGGTCGCTATCAACCAAAGCAACGACAGGGTCACTGTCGTGGATCACTGTGAAAAGTGAGAAACAAAGTCACGCCTCTGGTTGAGGCGCGAAATAAGAAAAGGACGCCTCTGACAGCGGGCGTCAAATCGTAAGAAGCGCCTTGGGATGAGGCGCTATGTCGAAAAGTAACGCCCTGGGGCAGGGCATGAATCCGCAGATAAGCTTGATATAAGCAGTAAAATTATGAAAGACGCCTTGAAGAGAGGCGCAATGCAATAAAAGAACGCCCTAGGGCAGGGCGTGAATTCACACCAAACGTGATCAAAACAGTACTGATGGAAAAATGCCTTAACAGAAGACGTAACACAGCAATAAAATGCCCTGGATGAAGGCGTTAAACTAAAAAGCGCCTCTGGCTGAGGCGTGAATTCAGGAAATATGCAAACTGGCTGATCCCGGGGAGTGTGCAGGGTGCACAATGGAGGGTGCCCGTGGGGCACAAGGGAGAGGTACCGAGGGTACCAAAGGGGAAAGTGCACGCGTGGGTGCCTAAGGGGAAAGGGCACACGTGGGTGCCAACGGGGAAAGGGCACACGTGGGTGCCAATAGGAGATGGTAATCAAAAGAAAAACAGTGGATGTCCCACCGTGATCGCCAATTTGTAGATGGACATAAATCCACTCATAAGTGAAATAATTGCATAATAAGAAAAAAATAAGGGGAGATGATAATAAACCAAGAAAAAGCACGTGGTGCTAAAAGGAGATGTGATCGCCAGAGGGGTTACCTCAATAAGAAGAAAAAAGGGATCGCGAATACCTGGTGGAAATTTGGTTGCGAGATGATGTGGAGTTTCTCCTCCGCCTTCTATCGGCCGGCCGATGAAGTGGGTTTTCCTTGTTGATTACCTTGCAAAGAAAGACAATGAAACAAACGAACAAAGAGAAGTGAATCAGCCGATGTGTAGAATCAATCCCAAATGAAGAATATGATGTTGAAGAGAGAAATCAACATGCGCACCTCTTTTTTTTGGTTTTTTTTTAAACCCCTAGAGAAGAGCTAGGGAAGGGGATATGATATGATGATGGAACTTAATGCAATAAAAAAAAACTAACAGTGGCACGTATTAATGATAGTAAGATGACGCTCACAAACAAAATAAACAAAAAAAGAACCCTGCTGTCCCTGATGACAGTAAAGGGAAACCAAGGGAAGAAGATGTTGATGGGAAGAAGATGAAGCAGTGAACGCAAGTGGATGTCGAGGAAAACGGATGCAGAGGAGGAAGCGGCTGCTCCACCTGATTGCACGGGAAGAAGAAAAAAACTCTGCAGCAATCTTTCTATCCGCTATATATGGGTGTTAACCCTATGACGATCGATCCAGACTCCCTTATATAAAGTTTCAATCGGATGTGATCAAACAAGGGAAGATAAGAACGGGCAAGGAATATCCAGGGAAAGGATTAAAATCGAGCAAGAGATTGAACAAGGCAGGGAACTATGAGGGAAAGGTGGAAAAAGGCAGGACTCTGACATGAAACACGACTTAGGTACAGGCGTCGATTTTAAAATAGACGACCTACCAAAGGACGTTACTTAAAACACGACCTAGGAAAGGACGTTTCTTCTTGGATTTAATTTGGAAATAAGACTTCCTTTATTTAAAAAAATCATGATAACACGTCTGATGAAGCGACGTTTCTTAAAAACACGCCCTAGATAAGGACGTTAATCATCAAATGCTTCTTATTTTGTTTTATCTTAAAACGGATAAATACCAGGAATTGATGCCCTAAAGTTTGGTCGTCCTTTCTTTATAAAACGCCCTAGGTAAGGTTGCTACTTAAATAACACCCTTCTCAAGGTCGTGAATCACAAAAATGTAAGAACTAAACCATAAACTACACAAGAAACGAAAAACCTCATGTTATAGAAATATCGAAGTTCACTTTGGGGCATCATCATAGTGATATGAGATTTGATCAACATAATGCCAATTTTGGCGTGTCTACGCCTGCGTGGAGTGGGCATGTTCCCATTGCTGTAATTATTGTGTGTTAAGTTTCCCGGGAGTACGAGTTTCGGCCGGGTCCGTCTTCCCCACGCCGGGAGCGTGGAGGTATCGTTTTCGCTCCCTTCTCGGCATCTTGCTTACTTCATATATATTTGTTTATGCCACTGCTAGAGAGCATGTGTAGGGATATCTAGCTTGCTTTATCTATTCATTACCGCTGCTGCGAGAGAGTGCGAGACAGTCCCGTGACCCGATCCGGGCACACGAGAGAGCCGATCACCCTAGCTCATTGCCGGCTTCTCAACCGCGCACGTCCGACGCTTCCCTCGTTAAGGGACGATCGCGAGCTTGTCGTGTCCGTGTCTCGTCCCACATCACTTTACTTCGGCATTTAACTAATGTCGACGAACTAAACTAGGGTCCGACCCTTGTCATCATCGACAAGGCCGGTCGGCATTCTAGCAGGCAAGCTCTCCCGTGTTCCGAATTCTCCACGGAGTACGAAAAGAAAAAAAAGGAAATGAAAAATGGGGTTAAAAATAGAGATACCCGCCGGCCTTGTTCCTAAACTAGGACAAGGGCAAAAATGGCTATAACCCGGCTGTGGCGAAAACCCATAAGGGCGTTGCAGGTAAAATCGAGTACCCCGTCACGGGAAAACCCGAAAGGGCGCGTGGGCAAAAGCAAGAGGGGGCTGACTTCGGCGAAAACCCGAAAGGGCACTTGAGTCAGTAATGTGATAAAAAAATAATAAAAAAATGATGATGAAATGATGATGTAGTAACGAGGTTACCCTCGTTCGTCATTCCACTTCCACCTACCCTTTCGGTCCTTATCACCATCGGCAAGACCAGCTATCCTTTTTGACCCTTGTCACCATCGGCAAGATCGGTCGCTACCCTTTCGACCCATGTCACCATCGGCAAGATCGGTCACTACCTTTTCGGCCCTTGTCACCATCGGCAAGATCGGCCATCCTTCGACCCTTGTCACCATCGGCAAGATCGGTCACTACCCTTTCGACCCTTGTCACCATCTGCAAGATCGGTCGTTACCCTTTCGGCCCTTGTCACCATCGGCAAGACCAGCCACCCTTTCGACCCTTGTCACCATCGACAAGATCGGTCGCTATCCTTTCGGCCCTTGTCACCATCGGCAAGACCGGCCACCCTTTCGACCCTTGTCACCATCGGCAAGATCGGTCGCTACCCTTTCGGTCCTTGTCACCATCGGCAAGATCGGTCGCTACCCTTTCGACCCTTGTCACCATCGGCAAGATCGGTCGCTACCCTTTCGGTCCTTGTCACCATCGGCAAGACCGGCTATCCTTTTCGACCCTTGTCACCATCGGCAAGATCGATCGCTACCCTTTTCGACCCTTGTCACCATCGACAAGATCGGTTGCTACCCTTTCGACCCTTGTCACCATCGGCAAGATCGGTGCTACCTTTTCGGCCCTTGTCACCATCGGAAAGATCGGCCATCCTTCGACCCTTGTCACCATTGGCAAGATCGGTCGCTACCCTTTCGACCCTTGTCACCATCGGCAAGATCGGTCGCTACCCTTTCTGCCCTTGTCACCATCGACAAGACCGGCCACCCTTTCGACCCTTGTCACTATCGACAAGATGGGTCGCTATCCTTTCGGCCCTTGTCACCATCGGTAAGATCGGCCATCCTTTCAACCCTTGTCACTATCAGCAAGATCGGTCGCTACCCTTTCGATCCTTATCACCATCGGCAAGATCGGTCACTACCCTTTCGACCCTTGTCACCATCGGCAAGATCGGTCGCTACCCTTTCGGTCCTTGTCACCGCGATGGCAAGACCGGCTATCGTTTTCGACCCTTGGCACCATCGGCAAGATCGGTCAGTACCCTTTCGACCCTTGTCACCATCGACAAGATCAGTCGCTACCCTTTCGATCCTTGTCACCATCGGCAAGATCGGTCGCTACCCTTTCGGTCCTTGTCACCATCGGAAAGACCGCCTACCTTTCGACCCTTGTCACCATCGACAAGATCGATCGCTACCTTTCGACCCTCATCACCATCGGCGAGCTCGGTCAACTATCCTTTAACTTGGACCTTCCGTCCTCGTTAATAGACCAACTACCGTTACCTTGACATTTAACCCATGTCGATGAATAAACCACACTTTCAGTTTTCGTCATCATTGGTGAAATTAATAAGGCGCATTCGCCTACTCTACCCATGTCCCACCTTGGCCAAAGCTCGATTTTGGGAATAGTCAATCCGCAGTGGAGCGAACACCTCACCCCTTCGCTGAAGGCGTGAGCGCTCTCCTGCGCTAGTAGCTTATATCCCTGGACTGAGCTAATCGGCTAGAGAGAGAAAGAAAAGAAAAGGAAAGAAGGAAGTCGTGATGGAAGCGACAAACAAAGATATTTCATTGATATGAAGTGTCGAGATACATCATTGCTTGGGGCATTCCCCGAGGAACATAAGCTCCGAAGACAAAAGGAGCAGAATTTGATGCAAAAAAAGGAGAAACAAAGAAAAGCTACTGCAGAGGGCGCCGGAAAACGTCTTCCAATTCCAAGAGGCTCAAGGAAGGATATTGAGTCTGCTCTTGTAGCCGAGACTCGGTAGCTGTCAGCTGTGATAACCTTTCGTCGAGAGAGGCAAGCTGCCCTTCAGCTAGGTCAGCTTCCTCTATGGTCTGAACCTCTAGGCGCTCAGTCTCCTGCAATTCGGCTTCGGCCTTGGCAAGTTCTGCACGCATCTCCATTATACGTGTTGTGAGGAAGGACCGGCGTTCGGACGTAGTGCTAGCAGCATCTCTTAGTTGCCCCACGGTCCCTCTCAATGAAGTGGCAGCAGCTCGGCAATCAGCCCTCTCTAATTTTACAGCCGCCAGCTGATTGGATACCTCCCGACTTAGGTACTCCCGCCTGTTGGCATGCTTCAGCAACATGGTAACCCGCGGGGTCCAATCATCCATCGGGCACCCGAATGCCAATAATGAGCGGGAGAGGTGTTCTATCAGACTCCTCAACTGCGCATAAGTCAAGCCCGAGGAAGCTGACATGGCTCGCTGAAGATTATCCAAAGACTGCCACACCATGTCACTAAAAAATTACCTAGTGGTGAAGTCTCAGGGAGCTGAAAGTCCACCCTGCTGTCCACCTCAGCCCAGATATCGTCGCTCGCCCCGGGTGACATCGATGGCATGATTTGTAAGGCACTAGCGTGGGACTCGACAACGGCAGCTGATACAACTGGAGAAGTCTCAACTACAACAACTTCTTTGCCTGCCCCCTAGGGTGAAGCCGTGCCAGCCATCTCGATAGCCGAGGATACTTGCTCCTCGTATGTAGTCCCACTGGCTTCTACGGGAGAAGATTCCTCAATGACGGCCAAGGGCTTAGAAGCATTGGCCTCTTCTTCAACAATTTCTCCCGCTTCTATCTCCGGGAGGCTACTCTGCTCCAGCAGCAATTCTTTGCCAACTACCGGGGCTTGAGGTTCTGCGACTTCCGTCGGGCCACCAATTTCTACATTTGCTCCGGGCCCCTCTGAAGCTGCTGCAGCCGCATAAGTCTGTGGAAGTCGTAAGGCGATGGGCTGCAGAACTAGTGGAAAGGATGGTTGGCCCATGCCTAAATCTGGAAGAGATATGCGAACCGCCACAGTTGGCGGCGCCACCTTAGCCTGCATTACATAGATGTATGTCAACCAGCCGAGTTGGAAATAACAAGAAGGGCTGCAGGCGGGTGTCGGAACACTTCCTACCTCGACCGGCACTATATTCAGGCCCCCGAGAGTGGCCTCTGCTGACTCCATCCCTTTTCCTGCAATCAGGTATGATCGCCCGTGCTCGACTCCTAGCATCCTCGGAGGGCTAAATGTCAAGAAGTCACTTTTGTAAGCTGAAGAAGCCCCGGCATCTTCAGTTTCTGTACCAGCCGGTGGAAGCTCGTCGTCACTGGAACCACCACCATAGTCAACCTGCTCGGAGGAGGAGGAGTCTTCGGCCTGCTCCCGAATCTTCAGCACCTGAGCATGTGCCGTGCTGCTAAGAGTGACTCCCTTAGCCGGAGCCCCCTCAACGGTTTCTGTCTCGGGAGCATCAGCTTGATGAATATCTTGGGATTCTTCCCTTAAAGTCACCTGCTCTCCAGCAGCAGCTTCTCCCATGACCTCGACTTCGGGGAGTGTTGTTAGTTGGACGTCAACTGAAGACAAAAGCAACAAGCAGTCAAGTTCTTGCTGAAGGTAGAGCAGGCCGAAAGGCCCCAGAAACAAATTGCCACTTACCCTCTATCTCCTGATGAGGCGTTGGGGAAGGCAGATCTCCCTCAACGGAAGCTGGAGGGGCTCCCTCCTCTCTCTCTCTCTAGCCGCGGCACCCGTCACCCCCTCCAGCCCAACAACGGCAGAAACAGTGCCAGCAGCTGCAAAATGATGATCAGCCAAAGTGGCAGAAACAAGTGAACAAGTCACGGAGGAACAAGAGGTTACCTTCGTCTTCGGGTCCTTGTGTCCAAGCGGCCTCAAACTCGGCGAACGAGGGGACCCGGGGAGGAACGACAACTGGTTCTTCCTCAGTAGCCCTCCTCTGGCGCACTTATGTAGCACGGGTGTCCGCCTTCTTGGCCTTCTTGGCCTTGCTAATGGCCTCCCCGACCTGGGACCTGGTTCGCTTCCGTGAATCGCCAGGAGGCAGTGGCGTTGTGGTCGGAGCCGGCTCGGGGATGTCAAAATATGAAGGCTTCTGCGCCTTAGAAATCAGCTCCCTGTAATGTCGAGTCACCTCCACAGAGAGGTGAGTTGCAAAGGTATATGGGTGAGAAAGATACATGCTGAGTATGAAAGAAACAGCTTGAAGTTGAAACGAAAGACAATCATACCTGGCGGTCCTATGTACCGGGGGGTGAGCGCCCAATAAAATAGTGGGGGCGCCTTGTCTCGAGAAGCCGCCTCACGAACAAGCCAGCAAACATCACCTATCTTCTCGCTCTTCTCGACCAGCTGTGCCAAATCTTCGTGGCCGCAAGAAGATAAGTAATAATAAAGGCCCAAGTGGTCCAACCCCCAGCCGTCAGCATACTTAAAAGATATTAAGAGCTGGTGGTCCAAAATGGCTTCCAATGAGTCGGTAATTGAAAGCCCTTGAGAATGAAGCAGGGCAAATATCCAGGGGGTATTGGAATACAGGCCTTCCCGCCTATCCTCCCTCCTGATGAAAGTCCTATATGGATGAAGATGATCAACTGCTGGACGCCAGTCCGCCACTATCAGAAGGGGCTCCTCCGCCGGCATGGGAATCGTCTGAAGAACTGTCCGCTCACTGCTAACCCGTCATAACCCCCAAAGTGTCTTGACATAGTCATCCTTCTGAATTTCTAGCATCTTCGGGTCAGCCTTGGACGACCGACACTTCACAGCCGTCCTGGCTTCCAAATATGCCATTACCTCAGTATTGGACCAGGATTTCAACTTCTTTAAGTAAGCCGGGTCAATGTCCAAGGCAGGTTCTGGCTGAGAATCTAGAAAACGACGCTCAGCAACATGCCAGCTGTCTTTACGGGAATTCCGGTAGAAGCCCGTCCGTGCATTCCACCATTTGATAAAGTCCAGAGTCACTCTGGGCAAACGAGCGGGGGATGGCACCCTGAAGGACACATCTTCCCGGCGGTGGAAGTAATCCCACCATGTACGAGCTTCATCCGTGGTCGTCTGGCCAGCATGATGTATGCTTGGAAGATTAAACCGTGCCGAGGAGGAGGGGATGTTCTGGTCATACCCAAAATTCTGACCGAAGTGGAAGGGGTAGTACGGCTCCAGCCACAGCAAGCCGCTCTTTCTAAAGACAAGGACACTGGGATGGATGGCAAGTGCCCAATCAACCAGCTCTGACTCCAAGATTGGCCTTGTGCTCTTGGTGCCGATGAGCGGATGAATGAACTCCTATGTCTCAAATAAACGGCACTGCCGCATCTTGTTCACAAGGGGGCCGGAGCTAGCTGCCAAGCTCTAGAAATGCAGAACTCCTGGCGAATCTGTCGGGACTGTGGTCAACTTCCCCCGAATAGCAAAAAGCTGATCTGCCATTGAAGATGGCTCAGCACTGGCAAACTCGATCATCCTCGACACAGGACGATCAGACTGAAGCGACCGGGGAGCTGCCTCAGGAAATAAAGTGCAGACCCAAGCGTTGAAGAAATGCATCGGACCAACTGTCCATGAATTTCTGGGGATGCGTGATTTGTGCAGATCCCCCAGCATCTTATAAACAAGGCATAAAGCCACCGGGCACATGGACAGCTTCGTCCCCCAGGCCATCAGACAAGCAGGATAAATGGCCTCTGGTCTAATTACTGTCTCATCCCCCTGAGGAAGAGCGAACGAACAAAGCCAGTAAGTTAAATACGCAGCACAATGTGTGACTGTATTAACCCCTGTGAGGTTTGGGCCTCCCTCTCGCCCTCTCCTTGAAGTGGTGGGGAAGGTTGTCTGGCGACGGGACCTCTTCTTTCGCTTCACTACTATCGGAGCAACTGTGGGGAAGTATTCATATTGCCGCTCCCCACCAAAGAAATAATGAAGCCACATGCCCATCCGCACGTGCCTCTTCTCGCCAGGCTTCCGCGCTTCCCATGAATCAAGCGTCAAACGCAGCAGGGTGTGGTATGCCTTCATCAAGTAGCGATAGGCGAAGCCTATGAAGTACTTGCCTTCGCTGTCCATCTTGTCCTTCAGCCAGTTCGGGAAACAAACCTCTTCATACGGCTCCCCGTCTATCGGCAAGCCGCTCAGCTGGGACAGACTCCAGAGATCCAGCGAAGTTTCTCCCTCTGCCGTATACAAAGTATTGTATTCCGGGCAGAAGACTTCAATCATCCGGCAGCACAGGCCTCGGGAGATTGGATACTGGTACCGGGAAGCATATACGCTCTGATAAACACCAGCGTACACCAGGATTGGAGCATACTGCCGCAGCACATAGTCTGTGAATTCAACAGCCCCCGGCCTCAAAGTGTGAGCGTCAGTGGCTTTAAGCTCTCCGAACCATCCCACGGAGATCTGATGTTTGAAGCGGACTGTCAAGCAGTCCAGAAGAAAAGGCTCATCTCGATACCCCCATTTCAGTGGCGCGAGGAATAAACCATATATGGGCTTCTCTCTGTCAACGCGCCCGGCAGTCTCGTTCCATCGGGCTGGCGTAAACTGTAGTGCTCTTGTCAATAGCCCAACATCTGGAGTCAGCGCCTTCACGTCGAGGATGGCACCCCATTTTCTTGACTCCCCGGGAAGATATATGGGCATGCCCTGAATGACTGACTCGCTTAGACTATCTCTGTCCGCTAACAAGGCTCCCTTAGCTCGGCAGACGAGAATTATATCGCGCTTCCCGCGAAGGTTGAAGCGCTTGAGGAAGTCCATCAAGTGCTTGTCCTTGGGGTGATCCAGCCTGACGCCATCCCCTTGCTCGTACTTAAAATGATTACCGTCGAGAATCATTAGGCGGCTGGTGTCAACGGTATAAGTCTCCGAATCCGAAGACTCTGCCACCACGGCTATCCGCCTGGACCCCCGATCAAGGGAATGGACAATCTCCCATGTCACAGCAACGTGAGATGCGGAGGAAGAAGAATCGGATGCCATGTTATCTGCGAGACGGCATCCAGAAAATAACAAGGACAGTCAGAAGTCAGTTAATGGAGACAAGATTTCTGGTAAAATTTTGGCAGAGTCTCCCCAGCCTGGGAGTTTGCCAAAAGGGAAGCGGAAGCCGTCCACCAAGGGAGCGGCCCCTAAAAGCAGCCATAGGCATTAAGCCGAGGCCAAACGGGACACCCGGGGGATTTAGCTCCGAGGACAAGTCCTGCTAGGAGCCTCCCAGGGCCCGAGAAATGGGTTTTAACCCAAACAAAATGAACACAAACTCACCCTCTCAAGAAATCCCCTCACTCGCTCGTTCGCTCGGCGCCGCGGTGGAGAAGGGAATGAAGAGAGAGAAAATTTCTTGCCAAATGAGCAGTGAAGAAGAAAAATAAAGGGTGAAAACCTTTTATAGTGGGACTTCAACCCCCTTAAAACAGCGCGCCCCGGAGCGTGCCGTTTTAACAAGTTTACGCGCCGGTGAGCCCGACGCTGTTTTAACCTCCAAACAAGTTTGCGCGCCGTTTCATACGGCGCCGTTTTCACATCAAAGGCAAGGGCGCGCCGTTTTAAATGGCGTCGTTCAAGTTTCCGATCGTGCCAGATTAGCATCCAACGCTGGAATTAAGTGCCATTCCGAGGATTATCCTCTCTCTCGGAATCAGGCAGAGATTGAAGCACGGTTTTTTATTCCTTCGCGAGGGGGTTCATCTGGCTGCTGTTGCGTCGTCTTCCTCCCCCGTGGGGGAGGGGCTGCATGGAGAGTCAGGGCGTCGAGGGTTGTGGTCCCCCCAATCCTCCGGCTTCGCTTTCCTTTGCGCAGGCCTTGGTTGCCTCTCTTCGGCCTCGCAGGGTTGGCCTTAACCTGCGGCCGCCTTCTTTAACCGATGCCGGGGAACCTGCTGTCTTCTTTTCCAAGGAGGAGATTCAACGTTCCGAAGATCCTTTGAAGTTCGCGATCGTTGCCAAATGCTCCTATGGTCGGCCGTCCTTCATCGATATCAAATCGTGCTTGGTGCAACGGCTTTCTCTGAAACATAACCTAGTTCTTAGCATCCTTAACCCCTGGCATGTGCTATTACGTTTTGAATCTGAGGAGGATTTTGTTACTGTGCTGATGTGGAAAAGTCTTTATATTAAAGGTTTTTTATTTCGTTTCTTCCGGTGGTCGAGTTCTTTTGATTTCCTCTCAGATCCTTCCCTTGTTCTGACCTGGGTGGGTTTTCCTGGATTGCCTGTTAATTTCTTCAATGAGGATTATCTTAGGTAGATTGCAAGTAGTCTGGGTGAGGTTCTTCGTGTCCATGATTCTACCTTGGCCTGGACCCAGACTGCGGAGGCTCTGGTTTGTGTGGATCTGGATATATCAAAGTCACTCCCAGGAAGAATTTGGATAGGTCGTGGTGATGGTGAGGGTTTCTGGCAACCCATTAATTTCCATAGGGTCCCTTCTATCTGTTCTTTCTGCAGGCGCATTGGCCATTCCTTTGATGATTGCAAGAAGAGGCTCAAAAAGATTACTCCTTCAGTTCATACTGAAGTGCAACCCAAAAAGATTACTCCTTCGGTTCATACTGAAGTGCAACCCAATATAGAATGGAGAGTTGTTCAAAAGAAAACCTCGGGGCCTTCTATTGAAGTTGATGTCAATGTCAATGATGAACTGATCTACAATTCTTCTGATAGCCTTGCTGTTAAGCCGGCCAACGGGCATCCTCTTGGTCAGGTATTCCACCCGGAGGTGGTGTCTTTGTGTGATGGGTCTTTGAACCCAGGTATTCCTGTTCAACCTAAGGAATTCATTGAGACGCATCTGTGTCATGGTGCTCTCCATGCAACGGAGGAGCCGCAGGTGCAGGGCGGGGAGGAAGCTGATGAGCGGGTTGAGCGGGTTATTATTGCCTCTGTTGCTAACTGTGTGGTTGGAGTCTCTCCACCGGATACTTCTTCTATGGTTCAGGAGGTGGGGAAGGCGACGGTGGTGCCTTTGCCACTAGGATGACCTCCATTGTTGGGTACGATATTTGGGAGAGATTCTACTCTACCTATCTTAAGTAATGTATGTTATACATGCAAGGAAGGGAATCTTGCTATTGTCCCTTTTAATGCTTCAGTAAGGGCCCATGCAGAAAACTTGTTTATGGCCCCTGTTAAGTTGGATAAGCGCTGTGACGGATTGGTGGAAGGTGTTCTCACTAGGTCTAAAGCGAAGGCGGCGAAGGGTACTTCTGGGTATTCCTCCTCATGATTTGCCCTTCTTTATTCTGGAATGTTAGAGGCTTAGCAAATATGGCCTCTAAATGATCTCTGAAACGATTGGTTCGCCGATTTAGCCTTGATTTTATTGCTGTATTTGAACCTAAGGCTACCTTAAGCAAGGCTCCCAGTATCTGTCGATATTTGGGTATGGATTATTATGAAACTAACCTTGACGAGGATTCGAAAATTTGGATATTTTGGAACTCACCTCTTTCCTTCCTTTTGGAGGCCAAGTCCTCACAGCATGTCTCTGGTGTTGTCCAACGGAGTGGCTCGGATGTTTTCAAAGTTTCAGCGGTTTACGCTGCTTGTGACGTACTGGCTCGGAGGGATTTATTCGAAGATCTGCTATCTTTTTCTGCGATAATCTCTATTCCCTGGATTGTTGGAGGGGATTTTAACTGCATTATTAATCCGTCCGAGAAGAAAGGAGGACTTCTACCGAACTCCACTTCCATGATTGATTTCAATGCTTTTATCTCTTCTGCAGGGGTGTTGGATGCTGGATTCAAGGGACCACAATTCACCTGGTCTAACAAACGCTTAGGGGAAGCTGCTATCCTGGCTAGATTGGATCACATTTTGATAAGTACATGCTGTGACTCTACCTTCCCCGGATTAGTGGTCCAACACCTTCCGCGCCGCTCCTCCGATCATGCGCCACTCCTACTACTTTCTCAGGTGGTGAAACAGCAGCCGTCCCGGTTTGTAATTCAGAAGATGTGGCTGGACCATACCAACTTCTTGCAGTGCGTTAGTGACGCATGGTCTAATGCCCCGCCTTGCCACCATAATCCTTTCATCACTTTGCAGAACAAACTTAAGGCCACCAAGGCTGCTCTCCAAGTGTGGAACAGAGATGTTTTTGGTAGACTGGAGGTATCTCTGAAAGCTGCGGAGATCTGCCATAATTCTAAGCAAGCAGAATTTGATGACCATCGCTCGGAGGAGAATAGAATGGCCCTACAAGCCGCGGAGGCAGAATTGCGCAGAATTCTTCATCGGCAAGAGGTTTTTTTGGTCACAAAAGGCTAAAGTGCATTGGCTTGAGGAAGGCGATCGAAACACTGCTTTCTTCCATGCTCTCATTCAGGGCAAGCGGCGTAAAAGCTTCATTCACAGGTTGAAAGTGGAGGGTGCATGGTGTGAGGATCAACAAGCCTTGAGGATTGAGGCGGAACGCTTCTTTAAACATCTGCTCTCATCTAAAAGTCACTCCGTTGATAACCTTATGCTTACTGTTATCCCTACATGTGTCTCAGAGCATCAAAATCAATCCCTGGTTTCCCTCCTTCAGCACAGGAGGTTAAAGACACTGTGTGGGGAATGAACGGTGAGAGTGCTCCTGGGCCGGACGGATTCACAGGAGCTTTCTACATTGCTTGTTGGGATATTATAGAAGATGATGTGGTTGCTGCTATTGGCGGGTTCTTTCAAGGTTACCCTCTTCCTAGAGGAGCTACTTCCAACATCATTGCTCTTATTCCCAAAGTCTGAATCCCAGCACATTTCGGTGATTTCAGGCCAATTAGTCTCTGCAACTTCAGCTATAAAATCATCTCACGTATCTTGTGTGCCAGATTGGTTGATATCTTACCGGCTATCATCTCCAGAGAACAAGGTGCTTTCGTGCGAGGTAGGCATATTATTGATAATGTCTCGTTATCCAGGCAACTGATCTCTGAAGCTGGCAGGAAGGTACGCTGTTATAATGTTGTCCTTAAACTTGATATGATGAAGGCTTATGATCGCGTGGAGTGGGATTTTCTCATCGCTATTCTTCAGCAATTCGGCTTCTCAACTAGATTCACCTCTCTTATTGCCATGATGATATCCAACTGCTGGTTTTCCATTCTTTTCAATGGAACCTTGGCTGGATTCTTCCACTCGACTCGTGGCTTACGTCAAGGTGATCCACTCGCGCCTGCACTGTTTATTATCATGGAGGAAGTTCTCAGTCGAGGTATTACCACGCTCCATCAGCACGGTGCTCTCATGCCTTATGCAGTGCCATGGGGCTGCCTGTCTATTTCTCACCTGCTATATGCCGATGACACTCTGGTGTTTCTCAATGGCCATGCCTGTAACCTTCGCAAGTTCATGGAATTTTTAAAGAGTTACGAGAATTCGTCGGGGCAGAAAGTAAATCATTCCAAGAGCAGCTTCCTCACTTCATCGAGAGCGCCTCCTAGGGTAGCTAGCTCTATTGCTCGGATTACTGGGTTCCGTCAGCAGCTCGGCGCAATTACCTATCTTGGTGTTCCTCTAAGGCAAGGGCGAATTCTAGTGGCTGATTTTAAACCGCTAATTGATAAAGTTTCCGGCCGTATTAGCTCTTGGAGCTCACGGCTGCTTTCTCAAGCCGGAAGGCTCACCCTCATCAATTCTGTGCTTGGTTCTATTCCAGTTTATCTCGCAGCCGCAGTCGCTGTTCCTAAATCCATTATCACATATATTGAGCGCCTGTGCGCTGGTTTTCTTTGGGGCACCTCAGAAAGTAGGCAACGCAGGCACTGGGTGCCATGGAATGTTGTCCAAAGACCTATCCTTGAAGGTGGACTAGGCGTGCGCAGCATCTGGCATGTCCAGCTCTCCTTAGCTGTAAAGCTCGTATGGTCCTTTCAGCGTGGTTCATCGCTGTGGGCGGAATACGCTAGGCAGTTTACCAGCACTGGTTTTGGTTCCAGTCGCCGGCCCCGCAGCTTGCACGGCATTCTAAGGAGCACTTTTACTACGGCAGGTGAAGTGGTAGCGACTCATACTAGATGGATTGTGGGGGACGGTGCTACCATCGACTTTCTGGATGATGTTTGGCTGGGTGCTCATCCTTTGCGACAATCTATGTTAATTCCTTATCAGGGGCCTTCTCCTATTGTCCGAGATGTAATCCTTAATCCTTCACACCATATGAGATCATTAATTCCGGGCCTGTTTTATCTAAACGGAATGTAGCTATCTAACTGTGAGGATGTCTGCGTATGGGTGGCGTCTGATTCCAGTCTCTTCACTGTCAAGTCTGCATATAATCAACTTCGCCCCATTAGCGCTCAAAGGATGGATCCCACCCATATAATCAGGTTATATGGCACCGCTCTTTCCAGCGACGCATCTCCCTGTTCACTTGGAGAGTGCTACGTAAAGCGGTACCTGTTGATTCTAGAATTGCCGACTGTGGCATTCAGCTGGCTTCTGCTTGCCATTGCTGTCGACTTCCCGCCTCAGAGGATTTGGATCACTTATTCATGCATGGGGACATTGCTATGGCGCTGTGGAGCTGGTTATCCCCTCTCCTAGTGCACGGCCTGGGTGTTTTTCATAGCATCACCCAGCGTCTTTGGGCTACTGCATGTACTCATAACACGCAGAATATTCATGGGTTTATCGTTATCTATGCCTCAATGCTTATTGTGTGGGAAATTTGGAAGGCCCACTGTAAAGCGCGATATGAAAGCCACAGTGCTTCTATTCCTGGAATCATCCGCAGCATCCACAGTACCATCAGCTTGGCCACTGACAAAATGACTTTCAAGCATTGCTCCACGGTGCATCAGATTCAGCTCCTTTCTAGCTTCGGCTGGACATCTCGAGCATCTTCGACCGCCACTAAAATGGTCAGATGGATCCCACCCATACATGGGTTTCTACTTAATGTTGATGGTGCCAGTGGGGGGAACCCGGGTCACTGTGGGGGTGGTGGTTGTATTAGGAACATTAGAGGTCATCTGCTTATAGCCTTCTCACATTACTATGGCTATGGATCTAGCATTGTTGCTAAAACTCGTGCTATGTGTGATGGCATCCGCCTTGCTCAACAGCACGGTATCTAGATTGCTACAATCAACTCTGATTCGGCCAATCTGGTCTCTTCCTTTAGGTCGGGGAATGCTCCTTCTTGGACTTGTCTCCGATGGTGGCGTGAGATTCTTCACTTTGCTCAGGATTCTGGTATTCTTATTTCACATGTTTACAGAGAGGGGAATCAAGTGGCCGATGCTCTCGCAACCTACGCCTGCAGTGTTCAATGCAACGATACCTACTTCACTTCCTCTCAGCTTCCGAAGACCTGCTTTGGACCTCTTGTGGCAGATCAACTGGGGCTTTTCTCCTTTCGTCACTTGTAATTGTTTTCCTGATGCTACTTTAGCAACTTTTTTGATTGTTGTTCTTTTTGGGGGTATGCCCCTGTGATTATGTTACCTCTTCACCTAATTATTAATTAAAAAGCCTTTGCTTAAAAAAAAAAGTGCCATTCCGAGCTTCCGTCACCGGAGGAGATCAATCCGGATGAAGCTCATCCGTCGGTCCTGCTGCACTCCTGCCTCACTTGCAACACCCACATCTGGGTGGCATTTTTTGGCACTCAAAATGTGATGAACGGCGATCGAGCCGCAAAGACGAATGATACGGCCTACTGAAGCTCAGAAGCCGATGAAGAACAACCTGCTGAAGTCTTCTCAAGCTGCCAGAGCCTTGAGTCACTTGGGACGAACACCGGGGACATCGCCTCAGGAGAGTCGAGATGAATCCACAACCAACTGGCAGTGCGACCAACCCTGCCTAATGATCCAGCATCGACTCCGTCGTGCCGCTATCCTACACCCGTCGCCCGACCAAGGACGACGGTCTACCCGATGGCTCACCACCTGAATGAAGACTCTCTTGAGGAGGAATAACGCCATCGGCCCTTCATAATAGGGAACCGAAGGCTCTGTCAGTAGAAGGTCCCGATTACCCGACACGGGTTCGGCTTCTCGCTATACTGGGTCCGTTAGCAGCCGAATGATCGTCTAGTTAGGGTAGAATTATTCCGGATGTCATACCATCCCGCAAGGAAACTTCGAGCACGAGTCGGGCCGAGCTGGAAGCACAGAGTACAATGCCGAAGGCCGTGTCAGCGGAAAACTAGCATGTTCGAGCCAAACACACACGAAGTTTTGATTGAGGTCATTCATCGTGCCGAGAGCTCCGTCAACGTCCCGTCAAGGCTTCTCAAGGACCACATCGAGGGGAACGGCTAACGGGGGCTTCCGGAACCATCCTCGGACCCATCGGCTAGCCCGCGTCGAGTGAACAAGCTAAACCGGCGCGCAAAGGTCACCGACGCCCCTTAATCTAGCGCCACCAAATCCGGCGCGCCAAAGTAATTGGGGGATTTTATCTCCGACACCACTGAATCCGGCGCGCCCTCCGTGGCGCCAGATTAGCTAGTTGCTATAAAAGGAGCGCTCGTTCAACCAACAAAAAAAAAGAGAGAGGCAACAGAGGAGAGAAGGAGCTTGAGACCGCCAATCAAAGCTTCGAAGGGGAGGGTTTCTTGAGAGAAAAGTTTCCTCCGAGGGTTCTTGATGGGGACATCAGAGCAAGAGCATTAACATATTATTTTGCATTTGTGTCCTTTAGTTTATTTTTATATCCTTGGGAAAGTATATGTGCAATTGTAAGGCTTTATAAGCCAATGTGTCATTCCCTTGGATTGTTTGGGTTTTTATGTAAATTGTCAGTTTTCGCCGGGTCGCGCGCTGTAAAACTGAAACTGTAGATCCGTGGGCAGCTTGGTCAACCATTGAAGACTGGAGCCAACTCGACTTCCAAAGGGTGAACCAGCGTGCCGTCGTCCCAGGGAGCACCTCTCCAGGAGCCAACGTCACAGCGGTACCACTCCGGGCCCACTCGGACCCGCCGATGAGCACGTGGGCCCCACGTTCGTGAATACGCGTGCCGCTGAAGCTACATCAAAACGCTGCCCGTCAACCCAAGTTCGATCCTCCCGGGCCCCATTTGTAGCCCGTTACCTCCCTGCATGGAGTGGGTAGTAGAAATCATTTCTGTAATTATTGTAATAATTGTTTAACCGGGAGTTACTATCTTGGCCGGGATCGTCTTCCCCACGCCCGGAGCGTGGAGATAAACTCGCCCTCTCTCTTATCACATTTGCTTACCTCGTATATTTTTGAATGCCGCTGCGAGTGTTAGGTTTCTAGCCCGATCATATTTTATCACCGCTGCGAGAGTGAGTGAGTGTACCATCCCGTGACTTGATCCGAGTTCACGCGGAAAGGTCGATATCCGAGACTCACTGCCGGTTTCTCAATCGCGCACGGTCCAGTGTTTCCCTCGCATAGGGATGATCGCGAGCTAGAGTCCCAGGTCGCGTGTCCGTCCCGCATCAATTTGGTATCAGAGCGCCAGTTGAGTCTAGGGTAGAAAACAAAACAAAAAAAAAGAGTCGTTTAAGTCGAGTCTAAGTCTAAGTCGGTCTAAGTGTCACATTTGCATACCATTAATCGGTATATCAAAAGGTGTTATCCGAACGTTAGGCTACGCCTATCGGGAAGGCCGCACACTTGCGTGAGTGATCTTTGGATCGATTAACACTGCCACGTACCGAGTCTTGGTTTACGTCTAGGGTCCTTAGTGTGCATTAGTTAGTGCATTCCAACTTGCATTGTCGTCATGTCTAGTGTCTTATCTCCGTGTGTCGGCATGTCCGCCTTGTAATTCCCCATTCCCAATGGAATCTCGGTCGCCCAGGCGATCTGACCGTTGGCCCACCCATGGGTTGGGCAACCATCCTCTCCCCTACTGTAGGCCCGAAGCCTCAGATTTTTATGGCTCCAACGACCCGGGCGATTATCTACGTTGGGAAGCCGCCATGGAAAAATACTTCGCTTGCTATCCCATGTCCGAGGCCAGACAATTCTATTTTGCCAAGGATAGGCTTCATGATCGGGCTGCCAAAAAATGGAGAACCATCGAAGGCTTAAGGTAGGTTAGGAGTGAATGGCCCCTCGAATCATGGTGGGACATGAAGAGAGAATTTAGGAAGGTCTACGTTCCCCAACCGGTCCCCTCCAACCAGTTGCACCCAGTCACCTCCAGCCAATCCCGCCAAATCATCTCCAAACAAGTGTGTCACACCTCTAGTCGACCCCACACCCTCACCTCCAACCAAGTGGGATATAGTCGGAGGCAAGAAGCCCCACCGGTAGCTGAGCCTAGGCCCACCCCCAGGCCGAGAGATGAGGAGCGAGTCCACCCCGAGGCCCCTACTCCAACCCGCACCTTAGATGAAATCAAGAAAATGCTTTCGGATTGGTTGGATATGATGGAAAGGACACGTGCTCCTTCACCACCCACGAGAGCTCCAATGCCACCACCATCTACTTCCGATCTTTATTCGGAACCATCTCATTTGGAGCCACTTCATTCTGAGCCACCCGTGTTTCTAACGGGTACGCTTTTCATAGTCAAGCCGCTTCTTAGTTGGCTCAAGGATGGCTTGGTCCCGCCTCCTTATCCATCAATGGACCCCACCCTACCATTAGTGCCGGTCAACTCATTCCATATCACATTCCGGTCTAGTCACCATGTTGACACCTTGGATGACCTTATTGTGGGATTAGATTCGCAATGAAAGTTGACGCACTCATTGGCCCGAGGCTTCGACCAACCCACTAGTCTTAGCTTCACCCATCTGGCCTTAGGATCCATTACCTCCGTGTGCACCGTGAGTTGTGTCACCATGGAGATTCTCTTATTCCTCCCTATATCAGCCGAGCCCGACTTCATACCCTTTTGCCCGAGGGAGGAATCTTATTTCCTACATATGATCACCGTCCCATCTACCACAATGTATGAAGGTGACCATACACACCTTCAAGACTTCCATACATGAGACCGTGACTTGTGAGAACCCACCACAAGGGGTCATACCTTCTTTGATCCCTTTGACCCATTCCCTAGTGGGCCCCTTGACCCTCCATATGTACTTCATTTCTTCGAGGGAGTCCACTACCACACCCCTACCCCACGGGCCGGGTCATCTATACCCACCAAGCCCAATCTCGATACACCAACACCCGGCTCGTCCACACCCGACTCTCCTAGCCCTCTCAAGTCTCCCAAATCCAAAGGGCCGTTCATGCATGACTGGGTCATACTTGGGCGTCTAGGTGTTTCCCATACCACCAACCTTCGGGTACATAAGATGCATGCATGGCACATATTCGGATGTCCTGGTCCGCCGTCACCCATGTACGGGTCGGACTAACATTAGGTTTGTTTAGGGTCCTTGTGAGTCTTTGTTTCGTTTGTCTATTGTGTGTCTGTGCATACATCGAGTCGAGTCGGTTTTGTACGCTCGCGTGTTAGTCCCTTTCGAGTGCGACTTGTCGGACATTGGGATCGGTTCTACTTCATATCGGATCTAGTCACATAAGGGACAAGCGGTGATTCCTAGTGAGTCTTCGAGGCACCTTCCTTCATTTGAGAGTGACCCCACCCCGGAGTGTCCACCTCTAGCCTCCTCCAAGCAGCGTGTGCATATCGAATCTATACGGAATGAGCAGGTGTCGATTACTTAGAGTAGAGCATACTCCGCGCTTCCAGGTTCGGTGACGCATCCGTCGGATCTACCTGAGCAGCCGCACCGCTTACTCGATGGGGTCGAGTTCTTCCCACCCGGGGAGAATTGATGGGGACATCAAAGCAAGAGCATTAACATTTTATTTTACATTCGTGTCCTTTAGTTTATTTTTATATCCTTGGGAAAGTATATGTGTAATTGTAAGGCTTTATAAGCCAGTGTGTCATTCCTTTGGATTGTTTGAGTTTTTATGCAAATTGTCAGTAGGTCCAGCAAGGGGGCCCTCACTCCTTCCCCATTGGTCCACCTAAGACATTTGGGTCCATGTGGGGCTGGTCAAAGTCCTAGGTGGCCTTCTAGATGCTTGGACTAGTCAAGGGGGACAAGTGTTACCAAAATTCAAAAATGAAGGCCAAGAAGTCCAAGGGGTGCCCCCCCTAATATTTCTTTAATGTGGTTCCAAACCACATTAGAGAAATAGTTTTGACCTTCCTCTTTTACCCCTCCCAATTTTAGATCTAGAGTTATTTTGTGTCTTTTGGCATTTCATACAAATACCTTGTATTCTCATTTTTAGTGGAATTAATCATATGAAAATTCAGAATTTGCTCCAAGCAAGAAGGGTGCGCCCCTTGTCTCTCCCCCTCCCCCTCTTGTAGATGGATTTCTGCTAACTCTTGGGTGTGATGCCCTTCTATCATCTCCTTAGCCCCTCTGAATTCAATTTCTGCCGCCGCCGCCATCGCACCGCCATCGCGCCGCCATCTTCATCGCTGGAATTCTATCTACATCCGGATAGAGCCCTACGCCACGATTTTTAGCTCTCCATCAAGAGCTCAGATCGCAACCAAACTTGGAGGGTGAGTCATCCACGTCCACCCCAGCCTCCACAAAACAAATCCGGTCATTTACCTTTTGTTTGCTATTTTTCTATTTTCGTGTATTTCCACATTCCAAATCTATCTTCTGTTTAGATCCTATCACAGCAACCATGTGTTTCCAAGTTTCGACCCCCTTTCTCTTTTCTTCTTGAGCCACCAATTTTATTAGGAGTTCTGTCCATCTAGTACCTCTTCCAAAAAATTTCTTGTGAATTTAAGATCCCGTTTATATTTTCAAAAAAATCACTTTCAGATCCCAACTCAGTCTGTCTGCCTCTATCTAGATCCGACCACCCAACAGTATAAAATACCTTTCCCCACCCAAACCTCCACCAACTCTGTCACAACAATTATCTCCGTTTTCATTGTTTCCACCTCTACAACTTTTATGAAGAGTCAAAGTTCCAGATCTGAGGTTTAAGGCACGGTCAAGGCCAACTCTTAGGAAAACTTAGTTCTATCTGAGATTTCAGGTCCTGTTCAGCGGTAACTTGTAAAATCGATTAAGGCCAGATCCAAGAAATTCAAAATTATTTCTTTGGCCCTAGATCGAAGTACTTTGAAAGAGCTTTCCAACGGTAACTCTTGTGCGTCGATCTGACATGGGAGTGATCGCAGCAGAGGTTTTCACCAGGTCGTGCGCTGTAAAACTGAAATTGTAGATCCGTGGGTAGCTTGGTCAACCATTGAAGACCGGAGCCAACTCGCCTTCCAAAGGGCGAACCAGCGTGCCGCCGTCCCAGGGAGCACCTCTCCAGGAGCCAACATCACAGCGGTACCACTCCGGGCCGACTCGGACCCGCCGCTGAGCACGTGGGCCCCACGTTCGTGAATACGCATGCCGCTGAAGCTACATCAAAACGCTGCCCGTCAACCCAAGTTCGGTCCACCTGGGCCCCATTTGTAACTCGGATCGAGTCCCGAGCCCCATCTGTAATTATTGTAATAATTATTTTACCGGGAGTTACTGTCTTGGCCGGGATCGTCTTCCCCACGCCCGGAGCGTGGAGGTAAACTCGCCCCTCTCCCTTATCGCATTTGCTTACCTCGTATATTTTTGAATGCCGCTACGAGTGTTAGGTTTCTAGCCCGATCATACTTTATCACCGCTACGAGAGTGAGTGAGTGTACCGTCCCATGACTCGATCCGAGTTCACGCGGAAATGCCGATACTCGAGACTCACTGTCGGTTTCTCAACCGCGCACGGTCCAACGTCTCCCTCGCATAGGGACAATCGCGAGCTAGAGTCCCAGGTCGCATGTCCGTCCCGCATCAGTTCTTTGGTCGCCGCCGTCCTCCGGTCCGCACGAACCTCCTGGTGCCGAAGAAGAATATTGTCTGCTTCTTTGTTCACTTAGGTGGGTCCTTGTGATTCCTCCATCAATCCCCCTCCGTTTAGGTTTCTTCTCCGATATAATGTAAGTGAGAGGGGGGAGGGGCGATGATATGAGCCTATCCTGCCCCCCTCACCATCTCTGCTACTCACTACTCTCCTCTGTGATCTCTTCCGTTCGATGTTAATGACGGCCGAGCGACAACGCCGGAACGTGCTTATGTGCATTCTATCTATTGACTATAGAATGAATGAATATCCATATCAATGGGTTAAAAAGTTTAATAGTTCTATTCTCCCTCTGCATCGCCTCTTCTTCTTCCCCCTTTGTGTTTCTTCTCTTGGCCGCTAAAGCGGCGCCATGCAACAGTGCTGGCGCCGGGGACGTGCAACATGTATATGTGCACCATCCATTGTGCCCAAGAGGATAAATGAAATGCGTTTGAGCACGGCGCCATTTTCATCTCCCTCCATTAACATGTCTTTTCTATTTGTGCATTTCACTGTGCGAATGGTTTCTGTTGTTCATCTTCTCCGACGTCGGTATGCCGTGCTACGTTACGGGCTACATTAATCCCCCTCTCCCTGGGGTTTCTCTTCCTCTCGAGTGTCAAAGGTCTCGTCGCCAGAGACATACACATGAATGCATCTCTCTGGCTAATTTTGGGTTTGTCCTCCTATCCCCCTCTGTTCTTAACCATGAACAAGAGGAGATGAGGCCGTCCCTATACTCTACCTCATTATCTTCTGGACGTCAATGTGATAGTCATTCTGTCAACTCGTTAATATATATATATATATATATATATATATATATATATATGCATATATGTATACCTATAGCTATCACCATCAGCTTGCTGACTGAATGTGTTTTGTAACTGCACCGTATTGCCATCTCTTCGAAGAGATTAGGTGACCGGGGAGAGGGGAACATCCCCCACTATTCCATCATGATAACACTATGTCCACAGGGGACCGTTCAACAGTGACGAATCCCCTATGGATTAATGAGTGAATAGTAAGTGGGATTGATCCCAATAGACTGAAATCCACGGTCCTTAATGGGCTTCATGGTGGCCGTCAGATGGGTGCCCCTCGTAGGCTGGCCCTCGGGGTTTTCTCTCTCTACTGGCCGTCCCGACTCGGATGCGGTACCGACTCGGGTCACATGCCCCTCGCAGGCTAGCCCTTGGGGTCTTCGCTCCCGTTATGAGTCACGATATCTGTCTACTCCCCACCCACGGACTTGGTGCCCCTAGTAGGCTAGCTCTCGGGGTCTTCCTATCCGTTCGGGTTTGCCGGCCGCCGTTGTGCCACTTGGCTTTTAAGGGTTGCTCCACCACGTGGGCATTCCCCGTTTCTCCCCGACAATCCATCGGGATGGGGAGATGCTGCTAAAATTTTGGCTCAAACGAGTTAAATAGACCATTTAATAAACTAGCCAGCTTGACTCGGAATGATCGCCGTGCTCGAGTGTGAACCTCATGCGAGCCCGTAACTTGACTTCCGGACGGCCCGAGACCGGTCCGGTGAATAATTGACCCAATAAAGCTTCGAAATCTTTTAAAACATTTTAATAAGTCCAAAAATAAACCAATAAAACCTCGATTTCCATGAAATAGGGCCAAACTGGCGCCGTCGATGCCCGACGCGCCCTAATACGGAGTGCCTTAAAACGGCGTGCCTTATTCCGGCGAGCCGTTTTAACCCACCCCCTATACCTACAGCTGGTGGCGTCATTTTAGTCCTTTACCCACGCTTGGACCGCACCGTTTAACCTTTTAGCTACGCATTCCGTGCCAGTTTCATTCTGAATCGCGTCGTCGTGCCATTTCAATCCTCTCCTCGCCTCTGGGGTGATTTCCAATGCTAATAATAGAATCAAATAAACCCTATAATCAATAAATTCAGTGAACTGGTTTGTCTAAACCTGAATTGGCTAACTCCATAGCTTCATCATCATGTTTCAGTCTCAGCATTCATGCCGCATCAATGTATGCCTGAGTGCACGGGCCCTTGGTATATCAAGTGGCATTAGTGGAAAGCCGGGGTACGCCCGACGAGAAGTTCCTTCTATGTGTGATGGTGATGTTCGGACCTAAGTCCCCCTGCCACGTATCGAGGGTTCCGCCCTAATAAACTGTGCATGGTAGATTATAATATCTTGCATGATCATTCGCATCCATTGCATTCTTTATTCTGGCCTCGACAGCCCATTATCTCGGCAATTAATCAAAGGTTTTCCCTCCTCGCAGGGGATGTAATTAACGCCATAGCCTTTATGGTATGGCGGACTGCTGGTCCCGACCGAATCTCACTCTCGCCCGACACGGGTCAGAATGAGCGCATAATAAACTCGTCACTCACGTGACTGGCACGCCCACGCAGTCAATCAGTCAGTTAACTACTGGTTAATTAATTGGTTGATCGACGCGTGAATAAACCAAACAAAAAAAATAATTTTTAATAAAAAGGGGAATAAAATCAACAAAATAAAACATCCCCCGAAGGAGCAGAGCTACAATACGCCTTGAACTTCAACTTCCAGGCGTCCAATAACGCCTCCGAATATGAAGCCCTTATCTCGGGAGCCCGCATGGCCCGGCGACTGGGGGTGGAGCGAGTCAGAATTCACACTGACTCCCAACTGGTTGCTAGCCAGGTCAACGGTGATTACGAAGCTCGAGAAGAACCGATGGTCAAATACCTCCAGCTGGTCAAAGCCGTGGCACAACAGTTCGAGAGTTTTAAGGTAGTCCGAATAGCCCGGGAAGAAAACTCCCGAGCGGACGCCCTCTCTCGGCTGGCCTCCTCTCTTGACCCTGAGGGTACTCGATCGGTCCTTCTAGAAGAGCTAGAGCGACCGAGCATTGATTCGAAGCTCCTGGCTGTTGACTCGGCCTCCCCAAGCGACTGGTGTACCCCCTACCTGTCGTGGCTTCAAGACTCTCAAGAACCTCCTGACCCCCGGGAAGCCCGGAGATTGAAGTACCAAGCTCGGCGATTCATCATTCTGGACGGCACTTTATACCAAAGATCCTTCTCCGGTCCTCTCCTGAAGTGCCTCAGTACTAATGAAGCCAACCGAGCAATTCAAGAGGTTCACGAAGGCCTGTGCGGAGCGCATTTAGGAGGGAGGTCGCTCGCCAGGATCTTGCTACGGCAAGGTTACTGGTGGCCCACTCTGCAGCGCGACTGCTCGACCTACGTACAACACTGTGACCGATGCCAGCGATTTGACCACTTGGTCCATCAGCCGGCAACGGAGCTCGTCACCCTAGCCGAGCCTTATACTTTCACTCGGTGGGGAATCGACATCCTCGGGCCGTTCCATACAGCTCAGGCCCAGAAGAAGTTCGTCATTGTCGCCAGCGATTACTTCACCAAGTGGATCGAGGCCGAAGCCACAACTAGGATCACCGAGAGAGTCATCAGGAGTTTCATCTGGAAGTCGATCATCTGTCACTACGGCATCCCCCGGGTGATAGTGAGTGATAACGGTCGACAATTTGATTCTCGTTATTTCCGAGACAGATGCGCCGACCTAAACATTCGCAATCACTTCACCTCGGTCGCCCACCCTCAGGCTAACGGGCTGGTCGAAAATGCCAATAAGACTATCTTAAAAGGCATCAAGACCAAGCTCGGTAAAGCCAAGGGCAGCTGGCTTGAGGAATTGTCGAACCTACTTTGGTCACACAGAACGACTCCCAGAACGGCAACCGGTGAAAGTCCCTTTCAGCTGGTGTACGGCACCGAGGCCGTGATCCCATTGGAGATTACCAATCCCCCCTCCGAGTCATCTATTTCTCGCCCGAGGAAAATGACCAAAAACTGCTCGAAAACCTCAACCTAGCAGATGAACTCTGAGAGATTGCCAACATCCGAGTAACGGAATATCAACGCCGCCTCACTCGATACTACAACGCCAAAGTCCAAGATAGACACTTCCAGCCCGGAGACTTCGTTCTTAGAAAAGCCAAAGCCTCTCAACCACTTGAGGCGGCGGGCAAGTTATCCCCCAATTGGGAAGGCCCCTACCGAGTGGTCGAGACGCTCGGGAAAGGAGCATACCGACTATCTACTATGGAAGGAGAACCTATCCCTCGAACTTGGAACGCGACTACACTACGTAAGTTCTACTTCTGAACGCTGAGCATTGTGTAAGCAGTATGAAATAAAACAAAAGTTTCCTTTCCCCTTTTATTCAAATAACTTGCTTATACATCAGAAAGGCCGAAGCCAAGACAATACATGTCAAAAAAGCAAAAATCCATCTGGCACCGCCATACGAGCCCATCGCTCGGCTGACTTGGTTAGCCTTCCCGCGTCCAGCCACTGACTCTACTTCGTGCAGAAACTGGCTCGGATTAAGAGTAGTCGACCCTGTTGGCTCGAGTAACTCGGAACAAAGGTGACAGAGGGATTAGGAAGAAGAAGGCTACCTTCCAAGTTGAACAAGGAAGATGAAGGGGAATAGAAAGCCAACTAATAAAAGCGGATGTCGAGGGGCACCCTCCGAAGAGTGAAAGAAATGATGAGAAGGGCAGAAGAGAGAGAAAGAAGCTGCGGGGAGAAAGAAGGAGAAGCAGGAAGTGGAGAGGAATTTTGAGAAACCTCCTCAGAGAGTGAGCGGGAAGGGACGAGCGAAAGGGATGCATGATTCCCCCATCCATCTGCCATCACACCCCTCCCCTCAAGTGCCTGCCGGAATTGATAAAAGAGGGCGACATGCTTCCACACGTCGAACCCCCTTCAAATCTGCCCGCCGACCGTCGAACTCCCTTCAAATCCGGAGCAGCAAGGACTCTCTGCACTCCATCATCGGCAGCTTCGTCTTCCAGAGTGTCTTCCATGCTTCAAATTCGATGGCACAATGCTTCGTGAAGAAGGAGAGAGGGAAGACTGTTAGAGAAAACCCTAAGCGATGGAGAGGGAGAGACGCCCTTCAGACCTTTTATAGGCGAAGGGAGGTTACTTGCCTTAAATGATTCTCCCCTCAAAAACATGCTAAAGGGACTTCTCCTTACGGACGGTCACCTCAGACTCCTCCGTTCCATCCTAACGGGACACACGAAGCGGCCGGGCAGTTAAAGCATGAGAAAATGGAAAGACACCCTATCAGACGATCGCCCAGCCATCATGCGAGATCCACGCAGAAAGTATCGACACTTTCAAACTACTGTAGATACGCTGGTCAAACTACGGCAATAGCGGTACAAAAGAGTTAAGTCTTCATCATAACGCTACTGCCTTATGTTCTTTACACAAAAAAAGAAGCTTTTCTTAGAAAAAAAAGGAAACATACAAGGAGAAAAAGTAAAATAGATACGTTAGGCCTCTGACCCATCCTGAGGCTCGGAAGTGGGAGGCTCGGATGGTCTGCCCCCGACACCCTCGGCGACGGCCGACCCTGGCACTGACCCCACCGGCGTGGGAACTACCTCGGTTGCACGCCCTCCCTAGGCATCCGGAGTTGGCGACCCCTCGGACGAAGAGTCCCCCTGGTCTTTTTCCTCCGACGCCGAACCAGAAGAACCGTAGGACGATAAATCCGAGTCATAGCATTGCCCGGACGAGAAATTGATTGTCTCGGATGCCTGCTCCTCCGCGTAAGAGATGGCCCGGTCATAGCCTTGCTTGAATCCCTTGCGGATGCCCCGGCGAAGTGCTGACTCATAGTAGGGGAGGGCAGCCTCCTTAAGATCGACCCGGTAGGCCTCCGAACATCTGTATTGCTCGAGTGCCTCCGCCCCGGCCGATTCCAACCTACCGACGAGTTCGGCCTTTTCCCGCTCCGCCTCGGATAACCTCCGCTCGGCCTCGACCATCTGCTTCTCCGCCTCGGCCCGATCAGCCTCGGCCTCCATTCGAAGACGCACGGCTTCCTCGGTTCGGTCCAGCAGCTCGACGCGCTCAACCTCCCACCGGCCATCTAGCTCGACGCGGGCCAAACGTTCCTCCTCCAGAAGCTTGCTCTTCCTCTCGAGCGACTCGCAGACCCAAGCCAGTTGTTCGGACATCGTCCAGGCCTCCACCTGGCTCGCCCGCGCCAGCTCTTTAACTGAGGAGAGCTCCCATCGAAGCCCGTCACGCTCCTTGGTGAGCTGAGCTACCTTTCTTGTCCGACCCACCAAGGGTCCAGGCAAGGGTCGACCGCTCCGACTCCAACCGAGCGTAAGCTTCAGCCAGAGTGGCCCCCATCTGGGCCAAGACCAAGCTGCCCTCCATAACCAGCTCGAGAGCCGCGGGCGGGGAGCACTGCCTATCTCTCCCCTTCACCACCCTCGCAGCTATGCTGCGACATACCTGATACAGAGGGCCTTGGATGCCCAGCCTCTCCAGAGCCGTCGAAATAAGGGCCTCACCTCCGAACGGCATCTCCTCTGGTGCCCCACCGGCCGGCCCGGATCGAGCCGCTGCTTCATCCGCCCCTCTTGCCTTGGTCGGTTGGGGCTGTGTCACCGCTCCTCGCGAACCCTCGGCCTCGACCGGCTCGGCACCTGCACTGCCACCCGGAGCATCACCCGCCTCAATCGACACCCCAGTCTCCGCCGCAGGCTCCTCCTCCACAGCCGGCCGCCTGGCATCTGGGCAGAAGAAGATATGGTTAGGAAAAGAAAATGGTCTCGTCATCTGACGAAGAAGCTGATCCGTAGCATCCGAACTTGTCGGCTGTAGCCGCGTGAGAAGGCACCGCTTGATGTTCTCTGGGGTAATCAGCTCCTCCGTGGACTGGCGATGCTTTAGCAAAATGGCCGCATACTTCTCCACATCCGAAGAAAACTCATCCTGCCTTGGAGGGTTGTTCGGATGGAAATTGGGGATTACGGGACACCTCCAAGTCTCCTCCACCGAAGAAATCCCCACCCAGAAGAACTGAGTTTTACATCCCTTGTGCGAAGAATCCTTCGCGGCCAAGGAGACACAGCTCCTATTCTGCCTCGCCTAGATGAAATAGAAGCCCTTACCGGCCGAAGGGTGCGCCTTCAACTCGAAAAAATAATGGAAGAGGTCCAAGGAAGAAGGAACCCCGCATTGGCGCCAGAGGATGCGAAAGGCGGAAAGAAGAAGATAGGAGTTGGCTACCAACTGTACGTGCACCAATCGAAAGAAATCGAGAAGCTTAAGAACAAAGGGCTCGAAGGGAAGGCGGAACCCACCCTTCCACGACAGAAAGAAGGTGCAGATATGGCCCGTACGAGAATCCAAGCTCTTCTCATGCGGGGCAGCCGCAGTAAAGTAAAACTTATAGGGCAGACGAAACTGGTGCTCCAGCTATTTCACCTCTACCTCCCCCAGCTCGCTGTAGTTTGGAGCCTGCAGTATCACTGTCGCCCTCGCCGCAGGCTCGCCCTCCCACTCTTCGACCTCCAGACGCTGATCCGCCATGGAATCTGGAGAGGAACTTGAAGAGAAATGCTCCCGAGACTCCGAAGACTCTGGAGGAAGAGGAATCTATCGGACCGCCTCCGCGGTTATCTCTGCCAACTCTGCGAACGCCGCTGCAAGCCTCTGGTCTTCCATCGTGTCCTCACGACGCATCAAAGAGCCCCAAATCAAGCACGAAGGAGAGCCAAACCCTAAACGCAGGGAGTCTGGAGCGACGACAAGTGCACAATGCCTATATTCCTAGGCGGAAGGCGGCGCGTCGTTCCGACCTCCGAGAAAAGGGGGCCCCTACAGTTCAAATCCGTCAGGATCATCATTAATACGGGCCCAGGTGACCACGACACGTGGCTTCTTAACACCGCCAGATCTCCACCCACCGAGCCACGCTGGTCCAAAACCCTAACGGCTACTCTTCCGAGCTTACCAAGGCTCGGGAGTAGGAGGGGGACAAGTGGAGAGAGGGATTTTTGTAGCCCATCTAAGAGCGGCCGAACTAGGTCCACCAGGACCAAACGAGGCCCAGTTCATCTAAGTGACAGCCCCGCAGGGCCCACTTAGCATCAAAGCCCAATAAAATCACTCGGGATCAAGCCCTTACTCGACGGCCATTAGGCTCGGAAGGCCCGAGCGTCGGTCTGGTCGGAGGAAGACCCAAGCCCAACCTATCGCCCTCGCCGTGATAAAGGCTAGCGCTCCGCGCCCACTCCGACCAAGCCTCATCCGAGCTTTGCGTATCACCCGGATAGGATTGGCACTCTTCATGCTTGGGTCGAGCGACGATTGCTTATCCACGCAGTCGTTGAGAGCCCTTTATGAGCAGGAGTTCACAAAGATAAGGGACCCACGACTCCTCAAGGCTATAAAGATCTCACGATGGGGACGCAAAGAGCCCACGATGAGGACGTAACTCCGCCTGAGACTCCTCAGGTTACGAGACTCATGAGGCTAGCACACTATTTAAACCAGGGACTCCCTCCAGAAAACGGTAAGGCCTACACACGCCTAAAACTCCTTGAGCAGGAACCACTTCACCACCTTGGTGGAGATGGATCTCGTGCATCTCCCCGTTCCTCTTTTCATAGCTTCCACCACTGCTCTACTGACTTAGGCATCAGAGAGTTTACCCCAGGGAACCACCCCTGGACCCCCTGATCTGTTTCCCTTCCTTGCAGTTCACTGGTCGGTGATCATCTCCCCAGCTCAGGACCAGCGCGAGATCGCCCCTCTTCAACCGTGTTTGCCTATCTTCGTCTCCACCTGCCTTCTTCTCTTTCAAGAAATGATTTGTGGCGTACCGCGGCTAATATGCCCGCGGTTAATGCTTAACCACGTCTGGATGACTGCGGTTATCTTGGAATCGTGGCTGTCTCAGAGTCGACTCCGCTTCGTGAAGCGTCGACTCCATCTTCTTCTTCTCTCTTCATGTGTTTTTCATTCATGGGCCAGAAGCGGTTTATGTTGAACACATGTGTACCATGATTACTATTATGGTTTTGATGATAGCAACTACTATAAGTCACATTGTGTTTGCATATGATGTCATTGTGTATCTGTTTAAGCAGTTTGTCATTTTATCGAACAGGTTGCGGGCATGTGCACTACATTCCAAGTCTATACGTTGGACGAAGTCTATATGTTGGACAAAGTCTATACGTTGGACAAAGTCTGTATGATGGACAAAGTCTATACGTTGGACAAAGTCTATACGTTGGACAAAGTCTGTACAATGGACAAAGTCTATTGATGCGGGACGGACACAGGAGACGACACTATATGGTGCCACCCTCGGACTCTAGATGAAGACACGACCAGCAACATACACCAGGGAGACACTAAGCCCGACACTACGAGCTCCTAGTGGCGAAACGTCGCTAACAGAAGTGAAAGCTCACTCGTCGTCCCAAGCGAGGGAAAGCGCGGACCATGCGCGGTTATGGAACCGGCGGAGGTCAAGGGTAGTCCGACTCAACTTCCGGACTCGGATCGAGTCGCGGGACGGGTCACTCTCACTCTCACAGCGGTGACATGGACACACGGACTAGTACCTACACTCTCGACAGCGGCAAAGATCATATACTAGCTAAGCAAATGAACGCCAAGAGGTTCGGACCATTACCTCCACGCACCCGGCGTGGCGAAGACAACCCCGGCCGAATTACGGACTCCCGGTTAAACAATATCACAGCAATACAAAGATTTGACCCACTCCACGCAGGGAGGTAAAAGGTCACATGTGGAGCCCGGGAATCACGCAACTCGGGTTGACGGGCAGCATCTTGATGTCGCCCGGCGGTGCCGAACTCCGCGTTTTCGTGCTTTCCGAACGGCGGGTTCTGCGGGCCCGCGGGGCCCACGGATGGCGCTGTCCTCCGGATCTGCGGGGGTGGGACCCACTATGATGGGGACCCCTGGTGGCGTGCCTCCACGGACGGTGGTCGTCCGGGAACACCGATCGGGGGTCGATCGGTCCCGATTCCCAATTGTTGAACTAGCTGCCCACGGATTTTGATTTCTGTTTTCCGGCGCGCGCTCCGGCAAAAATGATCGCTGCGAGCAATCCCGACGTCGGATCGGGAGCTATCGTTGGAAAGCTCTCTTCAAATGCTTCGATCTAGACCCAGATAGATCTGCTGCATCTGGTCAGATCAGAACTTTAATAAATTTACAAGCCCCTGTTGTACAGTAACCGAAACCTCAGATTTATAGGGTACTTGTCTGAGAACCACCGTTGACCGCCTAGTAAACCTCCGATTCAGCTCTTGAGCTCTTCTTCAAAGTTGTAGAGGATCAAACCACGGAATTGGGACTATTTTTGGAATTTGATTTGGAGATGGTGGTGATTTACTATGATTTTTGGGGTGAATGGTGGTCGAATCTGGGAACAGGGGTACAGAACTGTAGCTGGGACTGAGAACGATTTTTAGAAAATATGAAATGGACGAAAAAACAATTGAGAAAAATTGTGGATAAATGGGTGGATGGGTGAAACCTCCATTAAAATTGGGCGAACCAAAATAAATCAAAAAGTGGACCTAAGACATGAAACTCAGGGCGGGGATGAATCTGGACAGAACTCTGGCAGAACCGAAATGGAAGAGTGGACGAAAATCAAAAAATATGAAACGAGATCTGAATGGCAAACAAAAATTTGTGGGATGTCCTTGACACCTCTGAACAGCCAATAAAATCTCCAGATCTATCTGAGCTCGGGGCTGAGACAAGAAGTTCGTGGAAGCTCCTGTGGTACTGCACGGGTAGAACTCCGTTGATGGCGATGGCGGTGCGGTGGCGGCTCGTGGCGGCGGCGGCGGCGACCGAAACTGATAGGGTGGAGTCTCACCACCAGAAGGAAGCCTTCACAGCTTCAAGGAGGAGAGGGAGAGGAGAAGGGGGCGCACCAAGGCTGGAGCTTCAAGCTTTTTCTTGAATTCAAATGGCATTAATTCTCATCAAATGAAAATACAAGGTATATGTATGAATTGGCAAAAGACATAAACTACCCTTGGACCTAGGATTTGTGGGAATATAAAAATGGAGTAGAACTAATTAGTTCTACTCACATTTTTTCAAAAATTAAAACCTTGATGGTGAGAGGGGGGCGGCCCCTTGACTAGGGGTGGGAGGTAGGTGGAAGGTTGGTGGCCAACCTTGACAAATTAGTCTAATTGTCCCCCCCACTTGGCCCACCCTTCTAGAAGCCCACATTAGAATGTTGACTGACCCCACATGGGGCCCTAGGCTGAGGTGGATCAATGGGAGGGGTCTGGGGGGGGCCGTGGGACCCGGGGTCCCCATTTTGCAAATAAACCCCTCTTACAATCAAAATTACAAACCGAATAAAATGAAACACACACACATTACACACAAATAAAAATCCCCAAAAAATATGATAAATGCTATGACTCAGTGGAGAACCTCCAGACTGTCTCCGAGCCATAGGGATGCTGAGGTGGCTCGAGTCGTGCTCCTCGTGCAGTACTGGTGGCTCGCCGGCTCGTGTCTCGCATGCGCTCGGGTGTCCGCACCAATTCTCCCCGGGTGGGAGAAACTCGACCCTGTCGAGGAAGGGTCTGCATCGCTCCAGAAGATCCGGATCAATCCGCTGCAACTCTCCATGTGTGATCCATGTGTCCTCAGTAGCGGGCCATCCTCTCCATCGCACTAGGTAGCGCGGGTAAGATCCACTCCTGGTAACTGTCACTTGCTCGTCCAGTATACGATCTATATGCTCACGCTGCCGTAAAAAAGGGGCTGGAGGTGGAAGTGGACACTCAGGTGTGGGATCACTCTCAAGGGGAGGAGATGGCTCAAAAGGCTCACTAGGGATCACCGCTGGGTCCCTATATGCAACAAGATCCGATACATTGAAGGTAGAGCTTATACCATATTCCTCGGGCAGGTCCACAACATACGCATTGGATCCAATGCGTTTCAACACTCTAAATGGACCGGCTCCGCGAGCTTGCAACTTCTTAATGGTTCAAGAGGGAAACCGTTTAGGTCTTACCCTGATCATGCCATATTCGCCCTCTTGGAACTCTCGGTGGTGTCTATGGGCACCGACTAACTCCTTGTACCGTGCATTGCTGGCCTTACTGTGACGACGGACGTCGTCATTCAGACTCCTAACATGCCTAACAAAAAGAAAAACACACAGATGCACACACGACCCTACACAAACCTAATGCTAGTCCGACACAATCATATGCAAGGTGGTCCAGGACATCCGAATGTGTGCCATGCATGCATTTGACATAACCGGAGGTTAATGGCATGGTGGATTCCTAGACATCCTACGATGCACCAATCATGAACATTGGGTTTGGACGTGGGAAGTCTGGGAGGTTTGGGTGGTTTAGGTGGGCCGGGGAAACGAAAGTCTTCATTACCCCCAAATGACGGTTCGGACCTATTGCCATGTAAAGGTTGCCAGGCCCGAGTAGGAGGGGTGTGATAGTGGACTTCCTTAAAGAGGTGGAATGGAGGTTGTGGGCCAAAGGGCCCATGAAGAAAGGGATCGAAGGGATCAAAGAATGTGTGACCCCTCGATATGGATTCCCTCATCTCAAGATCCCATGTGTGGAAGTCTAGAAGGTGTTATTGATCTCCTTCATCCATGAAGGGAGATGAGACGGTGGGGGTATGATGGTGGACTCTCTCAAAAAGGTGGAGTAAATATGGTGGGTCACGGGGTCCACAAGAGAATGGGTCGAAGGGATCAAAGAAGGTATGACCCCTCGGACTAGGCTTCCACAAATCACTGTCCCACATTTGAAAATCTTGGAGGTGTAAATGATCACCTTCATTCATTGTGAGAGATGGGACGACAGTCATAGGTAGAAAGTAAGATTCCTCCCTTGGGCAAAGGGGAATGAAGTCGGACTCGGCCAGCATAGGGAGGAGTAGAAGAACCTCCGTGGTAACATGACCCACGGTGTACACGGAGGTGATGGACCCTAAAGCGGGATGAGTGAAACTACGACCTGTGGGTCGGTCGAAGCCTGGAGCCAACAAGTGCGTAAATGTCCATTGCCGGTCTAACCCTTTAAGAAGGTCATCCAATGTATCCACATAGTGACTAGACCGGAAAGTGGTGTGAAATGAATTGATTGGCACCAGAGGTAGGATAGGGTCCATAGATGGGAGGGGAGATGGGGCCAGGCCATTCTTAAGCCAGCTAAGGAGTAGCTCGGCTATAAGTAGCTTTCCCGTTAGAAACACGGGTAGCTGTGGCTGAGGTGGCTCCGAATAAAGATCGGAGAGTGAGGTTTCTCCAACCCCTTTATCCCCTAGGGCTAGAGATGTTCGAGTGGGACACTGTCCGACAAAGTGGCCAAACCCCTGGCAGCGATAACACTGTTGTCGTGATCCTCTACGCTCCTTGATAAGTGGACCCTTACCCTTATCCTCTTGACGGACAGGGGGTGTAGGCAATGGAGCTCTCATGAGTGGGGGAAGAGGATCCACCAAGATGGGGAGAGGACCTCGGGATGGCACTCTAGATGACACTGGATTGGGACTACCGGTTGCTACCTCCTTAGGGTCATGCTTGGTTCTATCTCGGCTAGGAGGTAGGCAAGGGGGAAGCAGGGACTCAATATAATCACACTTCCTATCCACCTTATCCAAAATGATTTGGAAGAGTTCGGCAATGGTGGGGTTTGGATTAGGAGCGATGTGATGGACTCCCCCATATGAAGTCGGCTTAGTCGTGGACCTAGGCTCTTCTACATGCGCGGTGCGTTGCCTTCGATTATGGCCCACTTGGGTGGAAGTGATTTGGTGGGGCCGGTTGGAGGTGACCGGTTGGGGCACGTAGACCTTCCTAAGCTCTCTCTTCATGTCCCACCATGACTCGATGGGCCATTGCCCCCTAACCTCTCTCATTCTTTCGATGTAATCCCACTTTTCGGCAGCCTCATGAAGAAGCCGCTCTTTAGCGAAAGAGAATTGCATTGCCTCGAACATAGTATAACAATCAAAGTATGTGTCCATGGCGGCCTCCCACTTGAGGTAGTCCCCCGGGCCATTGGAGCCATAAAAATCCGAGGCTTCGGGCCTATGGAAGTGGAGTGGGTGGTTGCCAAGCCCATGGGTGGACCAACTGCCATATTGCTCGGGTGATTGGGAATCCATGGGAAATTGAGGGGGGAACTACATGTTGGACATGCCGACACTTGGACACGACACTAGACCGGCTATGCAAGTTTGGAATGCACTAACTAATGCAAACACCGACTAATGCACCTAGACCTAACCAATATCCGGTACGTGGCGGAGATAAGTGACCCGAAGATCACTCGCGCAAGTACGCTACCCTCCCGATAGGCATAACCTAACGTTCGGGCAACGCCTTTTAATATACCGAGCTATTGGGTGAAATGCAATTTGAAACACTCTTTTTTTTGTTTTGAAAATAATGATGATCCTAGACTCGACTTAGACCATGATGCATGACTTATGCAACGACTACCCTAGACTCAACTCGCTCTGATACCAAACTGATGCGGGACGGAAACGGGAGACGACACTATATGGTGCCACCCTCGGACTCTAGATGAAGACACGACCAGCAACATACACCAGGGAGACACTAAGCCCGACACTACGAGCTCCTAGTGGCGAAACGTCGCTAACAGAAGTGAAAGCTCACTCGTCGTCCCAAGCGAGGGAAAGCGCGGACCGTGCGCGGTTAAGGAACCGGCGGAGGTCAAGGGTAGTCCGACTCAACTTCCGGACTCGGATCGAGTCACGGGACGGGTCACTCTCACTCTCACAGCGGTGACATGGACACACGGACTAGTACCTACACTCTCGGCAGCGGCAAAGACCATATACTAGCTAAGCAAATGAACGCCAAGAGGTTCGGACCATTACCTCCACGCACCCGGCGTGGCGAAGACAACCCCGGCCGAATTACGGACTCCCGGTTAAACAATATCACAGCAATACAAAGATTTGACCCACTCCACGCAGGGAGGTAAAAGGTCACATGTGGAGCCCGGGAATCACGCAACTCGGGTTGACGGGCAGCATCTTGATGTCGCCCGGCGGTGCCGAACTCCGCGTTTTCGTGCTTTCCGAACGGCGGGTTCTGCGGGTCCGCGGGGCCCACGGATGGCGCTGTCCTCCGGATCTGCGAGGGTGGGACCCACTATGATGGGGACCCCTGGTGGCGCGTCTCCATGGACGGTGGTCGTCCGGGAACACCGATCGGGGGTCGATCGGTCCCGATTCCCAATTGTTGAACTAGCTGCCCACGGATTTTGATTTCTATTTTCCGGCGCGCGCTCCGGCAAAAACGATCGCTGTGAGCAATCCCGACGTCAGATCGGGACGCATGAGCTATCGTTGGAAAGCTCACTTAAAATGCTTCGATCTAGACCTAGAGAGATCGGCTGGATCTAGTCGGATCAGAACTTTAATGAATTTACAATCCCCTATTGTACAGTAACTGAAACCTCAGATTTGTAGGGTACTTGTCTGAGAACCACCATTGACCACCTAGTAAACCTCCAATTCAGCTCTTGAGCTCTTCTTCAAAGTTGTAGGGGATCAAACCACGGAACTGGGACTATTTTTGGAATTTGATTTGGAGATGGTGGTGATTTACTATGATTTTTGGAGTGACTAGTGATCGGATCTGGGAACAGGGGTACAGAACTGTAGCTGGGACTGAGAACGATTTTTAGAAAATATGTAATGGACGAACCAAAAATTGAGAAAAAATTTGGATGAAGGGATAGATGGGGGAACCTCCAGTAAAATTGTCCGAACCAAAATAAATCAAAAAGTGGACCTAAGACATGAAACTCAGGGCGGGCATGAATCTGGACAGAACTCTGGCAGAACCGAAATGGAAGAGTGGACGAAAATCAAAAAATATGAAACGAGATCTGAATGGCAAACCAAAATTTGTGGGATGTCATTGACACCTCTGGAATACCCAATAAAATCCCCAGATCTATCTGAGCTCGGGGATGAGACAAGAAATTCGTGGAAGCTCCTGTGGTACTGCGCGGGCAGAACTCCGTTGATGGCGATGGCGGTGCGGTGGCGGCTCGTGGCGACGGCGGCGGCGACTGGAACTGATAGGGTGGAGTCTCACCACCAGAAGGAAGCCTTCACAGCTTCAAAGGGTAGAGGGAGAGGAGAAGGGGGTGCACCAAGGCTGGAGCTTCAAGCTTTTTCTTCAATTCAAATGGCATTAATTCTCATCAAATGAAAATACAAGGTATATGTATGAATTGGCAAAAGACATAAACTACCCTTGGACCTAGGATTTGTGGGAATATAAAAATGGAGTAGAACTAATTAGTTCTTCTCACATTTTTTCAAAAATTAAAACCTTGATGGTGAGAGGGGGGCGCCCCCTTGACTAGGGGTGGGAGGTAGGTGGAAGGTTGGTGGCCAACCTTGACAAATTAGTCTAATTGTCCCCCCCACTTGGCCCACCCTTCTAGAAGCCCACATTAGAATGTTGACTGACCCCACATGGGGCCCTAGGCTGAGGTGGATCAATGGGAGGGGTCTGGGGGGGGGCGTGGGACCCGGGGGTCCCATTTTGTAAATAAACCCCTCTTACAATCAAAATTACAAACCGAATAAAATGAAACACACACACATTACACACAAATAAAAATCCCCAAAAAATATGATAAATGCTATGACTCAGTGGGGAACCTCCAGACTGTCTCCGAGCCATAGGGATGCTGAGGTGGCTCGAGTCGTGCTCCTCGTGCAGTACCGGTGGCTCGCCGGCTCGTGTCTCGCATGCGCTCGGGTGTCCGCACCATCTATACGTTGGACTAAGTCTGTACGTTGGACAAAGTCTATGCGTTGGACAAAGTCTGTACATTGGACGAAGTCTCTACGTTGGATAAAGTCTGTATGTTGCTGAACATGAAGTCTGTACGTTGGCTACCTAGCACAACTCGAAGTCTATATGTTGCTGCACACAAAGTCTATACGTTGCTGCAGATGAAGTCTGTACGTTGGCTGCATGCACAACTCAAAGTCTGTACGTTGCGGCAGATGAAGTCTATACGTTGCTGCATATGAAGTCTGTACGTTGGTTGCATGCACAACTCAAAGTCTGTACGTTGCACAACACGAAGTCTGTACGTTGCGGTAGATGAAGTCTACACGTTGCTGCAGATGAAGTCTATGCGTTGGCTGCATGCACAAAATAAAGTCTGTACGTTGCACAAGACAAAGTCTGTACGTTGGCTGCTAGCACAACTCCAAGTCTGTACGTTGGTTGATGGCTGCAACACAAGTCTATACATTGGCCGGCTACTTCACACGCAAAGTCTATACATTGCGTTCTGTTGTGTTCGTGCATCAAGTTACCAAGTCTGTACGTTCATGAAGCAAGTCTGTACAGGCTCATGCATGCTCAAGGTGCAAAGTCTGTACATTGTTCATACATGCACACAAAGTCTACACGTCCAAGCCTTGATGCAAAGTCTATACAACCACTACAAGCTTCATTCAAATAGCCAAGGCCACTGCACAAGATGAGAGTCAATAGACAAAGATTCAGTTGGTACTTTCTAGACCAACAAGGATGAAGTTACAGACATGAACAGGCTGCTAATGGACACAAGCGACGGAGCTGAAGCGGCTAACGGACCGACCCGGGCTGGACCGGGGTCTGCCCAGCTGGAGGTCGACCGCCAGCACAGGGGCGGTCGACCGCCCCAGCCAGGGACCCCCCGACTGCAGATCTGTCAGCTGCAGGTCGACCGCCAGCCAGTAGCGGTCGACCGGATTTCCCAGGGATCATCCGTTTGCAGGTGTTTCAGTAGCGGTCGACCACCAGAAGCCACAGGTCAACCGCCAGCCCCGATGCAGCCATGTTTGACTTCAAAATCCACCTCGTGGCCAGCCCCTTTCCATGGATTTCTTTAATCCAAAAGTCACCTAATCACCCACAAATTGTGGATCTGGTCTGAAGGATGTCCAAGGACCATTCAAGGTCTATAAAATCAACACATGAGGGGTTGGAAACCCTAACACTTCAAGGCTTCAAGGGAGGCCATTTTCGAGGTACTATAGCACCTCTGTGAACAGTGTTTCGGGAGGAAGTTCTTCATCCATCCAAGGTGATTCAAGCTCAGATCTGAAGCCAAGCAATCTCCAACAAAGCTAGAAGCACTCAAGGGCAAGAAGGGTGATCAAAGGAAGCTAGAAGGAGCGTATTCCAAGAAGGAAATCAAGCTACTCCGAGAAGAAGCTCTTCATCGAATCCTCAAGAGATTCAAGCTCCAGCAAATCTCAGACAATATCTTTTCTCTTAAGCATATTCTATATCTTGTTTGAGTGTTTTTCATAAGTTGTTCTTTTTCTATTTCACTCAAACACTTGGAAGTTGAGAATCGTCCCTACCGGTGGTTAGTAGGAAGGCAATCGGAGGTTGTCCGATCTGCGGTATTGACGTCCCTACCGGTGGTTAGTAGGAAGGCAATCGATGGTTCTCCGATTTGTGGTTTGGTGTGCTGCACTAGTGAAGCCTCACCGGATTTAGTGAGGGGTGGACGTAGGACTGGGGATTCAGTCCGAACCACCTTAAAATCCTTTGTGTTGTGGTTTGATTGTGCGATTGATATGTTTTAGATGCATGCTTAGGTTCAATCTCTATATTGTGAAATTATATTTCTAAGCAAATCGTTTTATACATCACTAAGCTAGTTGTATTCCGCTGCAATTATTTTTAACTAGCCTTATATAGGGTTGTATTGCGAAAAGATGGGCAGATCTATTCACCCATCCCCTCTAGATCCGCTGTCCACTACAAAATAGTTTACCTAGAACGTCTGCTATGGAGCGGCGGCTTGTTGAGAACCGCGGTCGGGACGCCCGCGGCTAGCTCTCAATCGCGGCTACTTGTTTCATATGTTTGGTTTCCAGTCAACCCGGTTGTGACCCGGTGGTTGACAGGTGACCTCGTGAATGTCTCGGCTATCCTATAAGGATCGAGACTATGTTTTGGACGCTTAGAGGTATCGTCTTATCTCGATTTACGTGCCTATATGGTTCAATGGCTTTGGTGGTCCTTCATGTTCCGTGTTCCGTCGTATGCGGAATTGTAAGTCCGATGAGCGGCTTTGGGGCCGAGGACTCATTATTGATGTGTGGATCCGACTATTCTGTGCCGCTTCCATAACGTGTTTCACCGTGATCAGGGACTAGGCTAATTAACAGCGTGTTGCCGTGATGTGCAACGATCTTGACCCGAGTCTTGCGACTCAAGGATCGTTGTATTAGCAGGTCTAATTGGCTGTCCTAAGTTTGGCGGCATTGTGCTGCTTTATGTTCTCTGCTACTGGTGACAGGGCCCTGTGTAGCCGGTCTATACTCCGGTATTTTCCTTTAGAGAGTCTCTGTGTCTAGTGAGCCTCCACTAGTCGTAGCCTGACGACACTTCCTGTGTGTCGGCCAACCTAGGAGTGGTGGCGGGGTAGTTCCCGATAGATATGGTTTGTAGGCTGGTTGTTGTGGGCCCCTTTGTCTAGCCGTTAGAGTCCAACGGGAGGAGAAAACTAGGTAGAGGCCTAGCTCAAGACATTAAGCTTGTGTGTGCACACGTGGTCAGGGGCATTTGGACCAGCGCCGGCGGGCGTGACCCTGGCTAGTTACTCGTTACTTGGTACTTGGTTCCTTGTTGAGTGTCTCAGTTACTGCTGTTCCAGACAAGTGGGAGACACTTGAGGTGCAGTGTAAGACGTTAGTGGACGCATCTGGCTGTTCTACTAGTGAGGAGGTACTTCTGTCACACGACACGTAATTCTCGTGGCTCTTGTGGTTCTTGCGTACCGTTAGCTTTTGTGATTCTCTTGATATGTGGTTTTGTGTCCTTTCGACACTAAGGTCTAGGGTGCCAATAAAGCATTGTCGTAGTTCTACCCGTAGATAGTGTAGGGTGCACGACAGCGGAGTTGTGACTGTACCTTTTGCCGTGTAGGTCTTTTGTAGGGCCTTCGTCTATTTCTATAGGCCTTCGCGATATAGGGTTTCATGAATTATCAATGGATCGGTAACTCCCGACTTTGTGAGATCAGGGTTCGTCTTTCTGTTGCTGTTTGGAGTAGCTTAGAGGGCCGAGCTTCTAACGGCTGCTGTGTTTCTATTTAGTATGGCTTTCCTCTTTACTTTTACTATTGTCCCTACTCCTGCTGTTACTAATTTGCTTTTATTGCTTAGCACTGCTGTTACTATGTTCGTTTCATAGTGGGGATCCGTGGGACCCCTATTGAGCCAGTGAGACGAGGCTCACCCTTGACTTTTTAGGTGTAGCTGTTCTTCCTCGTGTTCAAAGGTGCAGTGCGGTGGTTCTTAGTTGCCAGCTTTGTGAGTGTCGGGCTTGCCCCGACTTGAGAGTACGTTCTCTTTCCTGTTGTACTGTACTTTAGTTGGACTGGACTGTGCTAGTTTTAATTGTTATTGAAAATGTAATTTTATTTATGCTAGTTTAGCTATCTTGATCATAGTAATTAATTGTTTACTACTTTATCTGGAAGTTCAATGTACTTCACAAACTCCTTTTATCCCTTCGGAGTTTTACCGCTCTTGGGAGGCCTCTCAGAATCCAAGTGGTATCGGTTTTACCCAGTATCTGGAGTCTGGATCGTTACAGTTCGTATCAGAGCAGAGTTCAGAGTTGTTCAGAGTTTTTCTGAGCTATATGAGCATGTGTTTGTGAAAGTACATGGGAATTTGAGATATTGATGTGCTCAGAGTCCATAAGGTCCTATACAGTTGGCAGCTGGCATAGGTTTTGTGTTCATTTACCGCTTTGCTTCTCGTGTGGGAGCTTGTGCACGCTGCGATTGGCGCTGCATGATGGTTTTGCTTTCATCAGGATATGATGGGGAGTCCTTCCTTTTTCATGATGTTGGTCTCGATTGTGCTATGTTGGGTAGAGTTTGTCAGCATGCATGAATCTGTGGTGCGGCGTTCGAGATTTTCTGTGGCATGATCAGGTGGCTAATGGGAATTGTAATGGCTGTGCATGTTCTCTGGTGGAGATTAATGTCATTTTGGTCATCCCTGCTTGAGGTTTGGTCAGCCCCTGAGGTACCGAGGTGTTAGGGTTGTGCTTTGAGGTGGTTGTTGGATGCCCTATTTGAGAGAGTGCTCGGGCGAGCCTAGGATTTCCTTCTTGGTGAGTTATTGTAGTCGAGCTTGATCTTTCTCATCTGGCATTGTGGCGTCTTTTTGAGGTAAGCTTTGGAAGTGATGTCTCCATGAAGGCCTTGTCATGCGTGTCTGCTTATGTATGGATTGTGTTAGTTCTGAACCTGATCTGTTTCTTTCGACGGTGGCTTAGTTTTGGACCCAGATTAAGGATTTGGGGGCCATTGTGCAGCGTGTTCGCTGTGCCATGTGTGACAACTTTTGAGATGTGAAGGTTCAGCAATTCTTTTGGGACTTGAGGATAAGCTGAGGCATGCGTTCTTTGTGGCTTGTGCTATGGCTCTTGGCACGATGATTTGCACTATGGAAACTTATGATCGACTGTTAGTAGGATCAGCGCTCAAGGCGTGGTATATTGCAGTTTTGTAAATTGTGATGGCGTCAAGAGTTGTATTGAGATACAGATGCCGAGTTATCTGTGATGCCTGTGTGCATTATGTTGAGTGTGCAATGGAAGCGTGCGGGCTCATAACCCACAGGCCGAGGATCGTTAGGTTGAAAGATTCTGACCAGCCGAGAGGATTGTTTCCTCGGTATAACATTGTCTTGGCTATGTGTGCCTTGATGTTGTTGGTTGCTGAGCCATTGCTTGAGACTTTGTGGTTGTTGGCACTGGCAGGTTTGAGGATTGGGGAAATCTGTTAGCGTAAATGCTGGTTGAGTACCCTTTCTTCTTCTGCATTTCTTGGAAGTTGTGCTCTCGGGACGGATCGTGGTCCTAGAGATGCATTCTCTGATGGATGTTGTGGGTCCTTGTTGGTAAGCTACGAATGGCTAGTACATTTTAGCCGTGTGGTCAGCTGTAATTGTGCCTTGATGTGACCCAGCTAGTGGTTGTGTCCCGTGGTTCTGTGTTGAGAACGGAGCTGGGATTCTGCAGGCCTTGTTTGAGGTTGCGTGTATTGGATTGTGGTTGTTGTTAGCTTGGGAGGAGATCCCTGTGAGTCTGAGTTCGGAATTGTGTGCACTGAGGTCTGGTCGGTTGGTTTTTGTTGTACTCTCCTGCTATGGTAGAGTTGGTGTGCAACTCGAATCATATGTAATGTTTGAGTGAGGACCGACTTGATTGTGCTTTGTGGTCTAGTGCTGTCATTGGCGTTCTGCGTGCCAAATTCAATTGTTGTTATGACGCGGAAGCCGATGGTTAGAGCAGTAAGCTAAGATGATTATTTTCCTCGTGAGAGCTGATGCTTGTTTTGTCTGTCGAGTATGAGATGTTATCAGTGGCTATTTTGTGGCAAGGGTCGTGTCTCCTTGATTTGTGAGACGATAACGATAATGCCATGATGTTTTGAAGGTGCCATACTTGTGTTCCCTTGTGTGCCATGCTCATTCTGTAGATCGATGTGCCTTGAGATCTGGAGCATGATGATCTTGCATGTGATCATGGTCTGGCAGTGTTCCTCTGAATTATGTTTTTTAAGAATTATGTTATCGTGTTTTGTGTTTGAGGTTTGGCAGGAGCTTGGAGAGCATTGCCAGCGTTTGGGGTTGTTCTGCCCTTTTCCCTGTTGACTCCTTCAATTTCGAGGATGAAATTTTCTAAGGAGGGGAGGCTGTAATACCCTGGATTCTTCGGATCGGAATCGGAGAGCTTTCGGAGCGCTTTCGTGGGTCCCGAATTGTGTTTTACGATCCACTCGGGTTTTCCCCCTGTATAACTTGCGGAACCCCGTGGAGAGTTAAACATTGAGTTTTGAGACTCCGAGACGCTACAAGTGCATTGTGCTCTTTCTGAGGATCACGGAGACTATTTTTTTCATATTTTTCTGAGTTTACAGAATTTCGGGCTAAAAATTGGATTTCAAAAATATTCATAATTTCTTATTTTCTTTTTCTTTTTAAACCCTCGCCCTCTCTCCTCTCTGCTCTCTCCTATCACTCACGTTCTCACTCTCTCCCTCTATTCTCTCTCCTCTCTTCCCCTCTCCCCCAGGCGACTGACCGTGGCGGAGGTGGACGAGGCGGGGATGCCGAGGAGGCGTCGTGGAGCGTGACGGCACAAGGATCGGAGCATGGTGTAGGCATGATCCCGTTCGGTGGATTTAAAGCCGGCATGGGTTCGTGTGATGGTTTTCGGTATTTTCGGCCCGTGAGATCTTCGGTGGAGGTAGGGGGATGGATACCCTACACCTTTTCTACATTTCCTCGCAGTTTGGAGCCGAACGGTGTGAGTTTGAGCGGGTTTTCCAGCCTTAAGGGTAAAACCATGTTCGTGGGGTGTGAGCCGTGTTCGCCATTCTAGGCGATGGTTTTCACATTAAATGGTAAAATATGAACCCCTGGCACGTTAGGATTCGTTTCCCGCTAGTTTGAATCCGTTTCGATGTGATTTGGGGCCGGTATGAGGCCGTTTCCACACGTGAGTCATTTTGGGTCGACTCGTGGGAATCGCCTGTTTTCAGCTGTTCTGAGGTTGGTTTGATCCCTTCCAGCTTATGGAAGGTTGATATCGACTATAGGAATGTTTTCCCATCGTTTAGGAGTGATTGGGGCGTGGAAAGATCGGGTTTTGTGAGGTTTTGTGGATTTCGGGTCGGAGGTTGAACGGAGTTCCACAGAAACCATGTTCGACTCACGACCTTGGCAGCGGTTAGTCTAGAACCGCGGCCACTTTTCGGGCTTTGTCAGTTTGATACGTATGGCAGTGGGAGAACGCGGTTATCGTTCAATCGTGTTTGATGGCCGCGGTTATCTTGAAATCGCGTTTGCTTGTTGTTGCACGGGTTTTTATGCCAAATGACCAGGGTGAAGGAAGGGATACAGCGGGGAAGGAAGACACGGGAGTTTGATATATCTCGGGTATCCTGCTTACGGTTGCATACCTCTCAGGGCAGTATCGGGCACTCTCCTTTTACTTAAAGTCGAAAAGGGTCGAATGGCACGGGAATGTAATTGCACGGGTTAACCGGACAGGGTGCGGGCGTGCCAGTCGATTTCTCGACAATCACCCATGGAACCAAGGGTTGACCGGGGAAGCGTCACTAGGACGTGGCACGTTGGCTCAGGTGATCGGGTGACACGTGGAGAGAAGGGGTTCCACGGGTGTGAGTGCGTAGGTGATTGTGGGAATCATGTACTGGATGTCTTTCCCCACCGGCCGCAAGCAACCGATGTTTATTTACATCGGATTGAATCTGAACACCTTTGTTCCATGCTGAAGAGAAGCCTGTATATATGTATGAAGCCGTGGGTAGAGGGCCGGGAGCATTCCACAGCTGTGGGTGCGCTTTTGACTGAGGGGTGTTTACTAGGGTTAGGATGTTAGGCACGGATGTCGAGTGGTGTAGGTAGAAAGCCGTGGGCCCGAATACGGGCGCTTGTATTCCACTGGTTTATGATGGGCCACATGGGCTTTACAAATGGGTCGAGGTGGCCAAAGTACAACTGGCGCAAGCTGCGGGACAACTCTGACACTTGGGTCGGTCCCCGGGTCATTGCGTAATAAAGCGGATATCCGCGTGTCTTACAGCAACTCTTTACAAAGGGATTGGTATGAGCCCGACTGCCTTGGTGGCCATAGCGGACATAGACTAGCACCTGGTGGAGGTCGGACATGGCTCAGGGTGAGCGGTCGGGTCCGGGTCTCGGACGGCGAGCGTCGTCATGCTGGGGAGTCGAGGTCGGCCCCGGGACTATGATTCTTGGGCCAGAGGTCCAACTAGACTTGAGTTGTTAATCCGAGGGGCCAACGGCCGGTTGAGGGGTGAGCAGTGGGCACGTGATTCCGTGTCGGGGTCAGGCACGGCTTCATGGAGTGCACTTCGTCACCGTCGTAAGTTGGCGTACACAGGCGGACTCGGGATGCGGGTGTATTTGCCATGGGCATAGTCATCTTACATGCGACGGGGATGGACTTGTGTGAGATGGCTAAACGCCGTGTGAGGGAAGTACACATGACATACCCTCGGCGTATGTGAGCCGACTAGCAAGCCAACCGTGCGCGCACTTAGCTTCTCGCGTTCCCGACCCTTGCCGAAAGCCTCGGGAGTCCGAGGGTGCGATAATTAGGCCGGGGGGTGTTTGTCCGTCCGTTAGCTTGTTGTTGTCGGTGCTCCTTGTGTTGTTGTTACTTGGTCCTTGTGCTTCTTGAGCTTCTAAAGGGGGGAATTTATAGGAAGTTGAAGGGGTGGGGGGTGGGATTTAGGCGGACCAAGTTGAGGGTTCAACTTGGTCCGGGTAAACCCCTCAAAAATAGTATTTTTATTTTATTTTTTTGTATTTTTTTGTTTGTGTAACGGAGTGGGGAGATGGGGTTTAGGCGGACTAGCCCAAGGGGCTGGTCTGGTCTGCCTAAACCCCTCTTCGGAGGGTAAAAACCTTTTTTTTTTTATTTTTTGATGGGGTTTAGGTGGACCAGCCTGGGGGTCCAGGCTGGTCCGCCTAAACCCCTCCCCAGCAGACCAAATTGGTCCATTTTTTTATTTAAAAAATCTTTTTTTTGATACCCAAGGGGTTTAGGCGGACCAGCCTGGGGGCCCAGGCTGGTCCGCCTAAACCCCCCCGGGGGGGTTTAGGCGGGCTAGAGTGGAGAGAGAGGGGGGTGGCCCCACCTCTATAAAATCTGATTTTTGGTTATTTTTATCCCCACTTTGACTCAATTTGAACGCAAGAAGATAAAGGATACGGGCTTGGACTGGTTGACTGGCTGCTTGTGCGCGTAGAGCAAGGGGATTGACGTGTGTGACTCGACGTAATCCTGAGGCTTCGTCTCCACGAATTCTTCCACGTACGGGTACGATGAGTGAACCCTTGCATGAATCTTGCACCGTGAGATCAGGAATTTGCACGAACTGGGACTGGGGAGGACCGTCGGGCCTCCGGGCTGGGGAGAGGGCACCCCCCCCGGGCAGTTCGCCCTCCCCGGGGACGCGGCCACGCCCTGGGGCGAACTGGCCCCGGGCGAGCCGCAACCCCAAGGGATGGCCCCCGGGGGTCTTCTTTTGTCGTCTGGGGATGTCCTTTGAAGGACACGGGGGTTCCGGGATATTGGGATGGCCCATGGGGGCCGTTGTTCTTCGAGTCGTAGTAGCCGCTCGCAAGGTGTTCGGGCAAATGCCCGACACACCCAAGTAGGTGACTGGTGGGCCTTGGATTTGGCCTTGGGCTGAGGGTAGAAGTTCATGGAGGCTGAGAGGAGGCACCTTGGGCTCATGGACTGTGCCTCGAGCTACGTGCCATGTTATAGAGTGGGTTGGTAGGGTAGCCTCGGATTGGCCCGAGAGCTAAAGTTAAGTGGCTCATTGCCACATGTCTGAGGGTCGGGGGTGGCCCCGGCTTGCTGGGGGGTCGTTGTAGGCCCCAATTAGTGTGATAGAACCACGGGGTGACCCGTGGGTTGGTGTAGATGGGTTGGAACATATGCGCCTACAAGGTGTTCAGAAAAATGCCGAACACACGTGTGTGAGCCGTATACACGTGCTGCGGGCCTCCAAAGCATGTGGTTGACTTACTTGGGTCTCCCTTTGGCCTTGGAGGGTTGAAAGAATGCGTCCCGGAGTAGGCCCCTGGCCTTTTCACTGGGTGCCACGTGGCGTGGCTTGTAGTCGGGGCACCCCCGGGTTGGCCCGGGTGGTCATGTAGAATGCGGGCAAGGTCCGTAACTTGGGGGTCGGGAGTGGTCCCGATTGATTGCTCATGTCACCGTATACCTCGGCTAGCGGGTTGGGGCCGTTGGTCGGGCCCACTGGGTTGTCGGAGGGGCCGGGTAGCCCATGCCTTGAAGGTGTTCGAGGAAATTCCTGAACTCTTATTTCTGGGTATTTTGCTGGGGAAATTGTCCGGGTACAATAAATGCCCCCCACGGGTCATGGGTCGGAGGCGGAGACGAGGGCGTACGGCCCGTGAACCTCTCCTTCTGAGTTGTTATAGTTGTATTTTGACGCTTCATGTGCTTTTGTTTTACTATATTGTATGTGTTGAATTTCTGGCGCGCTAACCATTTTTGATGTTCTGTCTTACAGTTATGGCACGATTTGGTAGGGACGAGAGGGTCCCGAGACGTGTGGTCTGAGAGGAGGACCACTGGGTGAGGAGGACCGCGCGGCCCATGCCCCATTTGGGCCCGCCGGTCATCACTACGGCTAATGTGGAGCAGCTCGACTAGAGGCACACGACTGTGGCAGAGGGCCCCGTTGGCGAGCGCGACAGCGGCGTTGGGGCTATGGAGTTGGCCCGCGTGTCAGAGGTGGGTGGGCTTTGCACCTATGATTGCAGCGGCGGCTACCCAGTGGAGTTCCCTTTGGACCGTCACTTGTTCTACTTCATCAGGCGCTTTGTCCCACCAGGCATGGAGGAGAGTGACTCTCGGGTTGTTGGCGCACGTCACCGCCTGGACCGGGTGATCTTGGTGGGCCAAGACAGTTGGCACGGAATCATCCTCTGTGGCTTTTCGAGTTTCTCCGGGGACTACTGGAGACAATGTCATTTCCTCAATGCTGAGTGCCTGGGCTTCTTCAATAGGGCGGACCAGTTCGGAGTCTGTGTTAGAGTGATGGGTCCCGCTTCTTGGGATTTGCACGGACACCACCGGGCAGAGACAGAGGGCAGTCTAAGATTAGCGTTGGAGCCATCAGGGTTGGAGTATGCCGGTGAGGGCTATGACGACCACATCCTTCTATCCGGGATTCTGCGACAGAGTGCTGTTAGCTGGTATGGCCGCTGGGCGGTGATTTTGTCGCACAGATACCGCCAGGGAGCTACCGAGTGGTTGATGGGCATAAAACACCACTACCGGGTGCTGCTAGACCGAGCTGATATCTGATATGCTGTGACTGCGGCCTTGTACGGGTACCCCTGCTACACGGGGCTTCTACAGGGGGTGAAAGAGCTCTTCAACCGCAGGTGGAACACCGTGGCAACGACCGAGGGAGAGACTTCGTTAGACTTGTGGTCTCTATACAGGATCTCCGGGTTGTCGATCAGCGGTGAGGGTTACGAGGAGGTGGTGCTGGATGACCTCCATCGCAGCCACACCGATGGGCACAGAAGATACCGGGTTTCTTATAGCTACCGGTATTTACTGAAGACCTGGAGGGACTTAGCCCTGGCCGGGAGAAAGAGAGCAGCGCAGACTCCCAGGGTGCCGCTGAACGCATGGGTCCGCCACTTCTACAACGGACCCTTCTACTTTTACCAGGAGTTTGTGAGAGACCAGACTCCATGGGAGGAGTACACAGAGGTGGAGCTGTGTTTCCGGACATACACGAGGTACATCTACGCACCACAGGAGGGGTGGAACCCCCACAGACTACCGGACGTGACCCAGCTGGCCGCATACTTGGCATACTGGTTGGCGACGTTCGTGGTCCCACACGAGAAGGACGGCCAGCTGAGGGTGGAGTTGTTGTGGCCTGCGTGCCAAATGGCGGAGGGACGAAGGCTGGCCTTAGCCCCGGCGGCTCTGGCCAATGTTTACGAGGGGCTGGGGGTACTGGCAGCGCACCCGACGCCACTTGAGCGGAGTCTGCTTCTGCCGACCCACTACCTCAGCTTGTGGGCTGGTCTGCTATTTCTAGGGTTGGTGTCTCGCAGGTCCGTGGTGAACCAGGCAGCATCATTATTATTCAGCTTCACTGGGCAGCCGGACGGAGACGCAGTCGTACAGTTGGAGGAAGCTAGGAGAGTCTTGTGCTACTTGCCCGGCAGGGGTGAGGATGGGATTCCCTTTGATGGTGCCACCAGAGACTCCCACCTGGTTCTGGTGCCTTCGAGTGGCGGGGCGGCCTACGCCCTTCCTTACCAGCAAGAGCCGAATGTGGCATTGTACACAGAGTGGGTGATGAGTACCCGGCCAGCGGTGCTGACACTACACCGGTCTGTGACGAGCTTCCTAGAGCCATACTACCCACACAGGTTCGCTCAGAACTTCGGGTACGACCAGGGGATCCCACCGAACTAGGAGTTCCCTCTGGCGGGTCGACAATATAGAGGTCGGGATACACACTTGCTAGCTGTGGGGTGGTGGGACTTCTACTATCGTCGGGAGCCGGAGCGACTGCCGATGCCTACGCCGGGACGCAGGGGATGGTTCGACGTCCACTATGCCAAGTGGTGGATCGAGCACAGTCACCAGTACCGACAGAAGGCCTCGGCGATCCGAAAAGTTGAGGAGGCCCGTCTCTTGAGGGAGGATCTGCCCCTCATCACGCTAGACGACGAGTACCTGCGGACTTGCTTCTCTCGGATCTACTGGGAGGTAGAGCGGCTGGCACAGCAGGCGCCCCGGGGCAGCTGGGGCTCACTGTCTACAGGACGGAGAGGCAATGGGGCACTGAAGCCCCTCAGGCAGGCGTGGCCGACGCCTGGAGGTACTGGAGCTGGGGCGCCTCGACCCGGGGCGCCGAGGACTTGGTGGACCCAGTTCCTAGCTGACTGCGGGTTCGAGCAGAGGGGCTCACTGGACCGAGTTCTCCCTGAGGGGAGTTTTGCAGACACGACCATCGACAACTGGAGGCGTCATATCACCCATGCGATCGGGTTGGCTGGACCCGTGGAGCTCGTGTCCCTCATCGAGTGTGCCTACACCCTGAGGGACGTGAAGGAGGCGGTCGCGAAGGCTGCACGGGTCGTAGGCTTGAAGTCGGAGCAGTTGGTTCCTCTACTGTTGACCCCCTTTGTGGCTTCAGGTAAAACCTTTCGTTAGCCTGTTGCCCCCGCTTTGTTGTTTTCTAGGGTACATGGCTAAGGCATCTTATGTGGTTGTGTTTATTGGTAGGATCTGCGGTGGACAGGGATCACCCCTCCACGGGGACGTCTTCCGGGGACGGTGACGGGGCCCTCCAGCCCCGACGAAAACGCCCCCAGGTAGAGACCGGAGTCAGGGAGGCCGGCGAGTCCTCGGACCTGCTTCCAGGGAACACATTGAGGTGAAACCAGCCCTGAGTAAATTCTATATCCGCCTGCTTGCTTCATATTGATTCAGCCTTTATGATCGGCTAACCGTGTGCAATTGGATTTGCTTTTCACAGCGCCATTGGAGGCCGGGGCTGACGCGGCCTTCTCGCCACCCCAGGAGATCTACCCACCACCTGATGACGGGGTCGATTGCGAGATAGATACGGAGGGGCTCCTTCGTCTGATGGACGAAACTGCCCCCAATGTTGAGACCTTTCCCGATTTTGAGTCATGGAAGGTTTCAAAGGATGCCCATCCAGGTAAATAATTATGAGACCAAGCATGTTGTGTTTACAGCTGTACTTGATTCTGCGAGTTGACGTAGTTGCTGGTGTCGTGCAGAGGTGGCCGGGGCATCAGAAACCGCATCTCCCTCCGAGATGCGAGGTGAGGTGCCCCCATCTATTGACGGGTAGGAGCCCGCAGCGATCTAGGATGGCTCGGGTAAGTATTGAACAGCTACAGAGGGGATTGCCCTCGCGTTGTACAATTGCTGAGCCACAGACGCTGACTGGTTTTAAGCTGTTACTTGCCATGTGAGGATCCAGTCGCCACCCTGGAGATGATTCAGGAGCTGGTCCGTACTGGCCCATCAGTGTCCCTTCCCTCCTTTAAGGGGGAGCCTGAAGGGAGGAGTGCTTCGATGCCGTCCATGGCTGAAGAAGCGTCTAGCCTGTTACCACAGCTGTTGACAGGGGTGGAGCATGTTTCCATGCCAACTGTAGAGTCAGCCTGCACTGTGGGACTGGTCGAGTCTTCGAGCATGGGACCCTCAGGTATGTAGTTGGGGACTTAATCATTTCTGTTAAGCCCTTTGTGTTGATTGTCTTTTAGTGCTGAGATCCTGTTGGCATTGTTTACAGGTGCTCCTTTGCCTCTAGAAGAAGGTGAGCTACCCCGTGACAGGGCTGAAGTGGTGGAAGAAGGGCCCACGGGAGTGGCTCCAGTTGAGGGCGACGAGGAGATCGTCGACATCGAGAAGGTTTCGAAGGGGAGTGCTCCGGTCGGTGAGTTTCCTGTTCGCATCTCTTAGCTGGAGAGCCGCTCTTGTATAAAGCTGGGTCTTGTAGTGACCTTGTTTGCTTTGTTGGCTTGCAGGAGCTTCCGGTTCGGCCACCTCTGGGAGTTCGTCAGGGGCTTCGTCGAGCTCTCCAGATGATGGTAGCTTGGAGGTGGAGACCGAGGAGAGTTCGAGCTCGAGCTCTTTGTCCTCCGGGGTCTCTGCAAGTATGGAGGTTTCGACGGGGACCACTTCTAGAGGTATGCGGTGGTTCTTCCCGTCCTCATTTGTTATTTGTCTGCTCTTTATGGCTGGGTGCTGACGTTCTTGGGTTGCCCGCAGCGTCAGAGTCTGGAGAGGAGCATGTGTCAGCTTTTGACGAGGTCGGGGAGGAGGAGCCCTCTGTCCCACCCGTGCTTGCTGGGGACAACCGGACGGTGGAGGAATCAGTGCCTTCTCCGACCCCGGCGGGTGATACTGTCGAGGCGGAGGAGCGGTTGCCCTCCCCGACCCTGGCAGATGATGCCACAGGGATTGCTAGGCTTGCTCCAGGTAAGGATCCAAGACTTGTTTTCTTTTTTTCTCAGGTTTTTCACCTTATCTGTCGAAGGAAGCCTTGCATGTATTGCTCACTCCCTTTGGTGTTTGTCGGAACTATGCAGGTTCCACTGGAGTTCTGGCAGCGTCCGAGACCTCTCCCTGGGTTTAGGGGTCGAGTGGCCTACATCTTCTTCTCCGCCAGAGCCACTGCTAGAGGCGAGTGTAGGTGTAGCCTTGCTCCAGCGGGCGCGAGGCTACTCGCAGAGCGACCCTCTTCCTTCTCCAGAGGATCTGAGGCAGCGGCTGCGGGAGTGCACCCAGGGCTACCACGTGCTCGGCTTCCCACGTGAGCTTTGGATGTCCGGGTTAGCTGGGATCTGGGCCGAGTACCTGCAACTCCGCGAGGCTCAGGAGTAGAGGGCTCGGAGGCAAGCGGCGATCCGAGAGGCGCAGGAGCAGCGGGCTCAGCTTGTGTCAGCCGTAGCCGAGCAAAGGAGCCACACCGAGGCGACTGCATTGGCATCTCAGGAGTGAGCCACACAGCTGAGGGAGGTGGAGAGCCGGGCGGAGGCCTTGAGGAAGGCCTGGGAGGAGCAGTAGGTAGTCGTCGAGCGCGTCCGAGCTGAGTGGCAGGCGGCCGAGATTACGGTCGGAGCTAGCACTCAGCTCTTGTCTACCTTGGAGGTAGAGCTTGCGGCTGCGGATTCTAACCTTGCGGCGCTAGAGGGTACTGAGCCTGAGATTTGATTGTATCTCTTTCCTTTCTTTGTTTGTGCAATCCGGAGTGTATGGATTTTGTCACCCCAAGGGCATGTCCTGGGCTCCTTTTACAGAGTATTAATGATAAACTCCAGATCTTTTGATGTGACACGACCTAGGGATGCCACGGGGAGTGACTCGATGAGCCTAGGACCTAGACCCACAAGCAAGCAACTTTGACGGTAGACTCACTCGCTAAGCGCACACTAGTGCCCGTAGGCAACTCGGTGATGGTGGTGAGGGTCCAAGGCGGGACCTCACTGCTCCGGGGATTGGCTAGCTTGGGATTGAACCCCAAAGGGTCCAGGGATGCCCACTCTCACAGGCAGCCAGCACGCCGAGGGCGTGGGATGTAATGACTCTCTTGCAACTCGCTCCGCGGTGGCACACGATTTGGTGGATTCCGGATCGGACACTCGCTCATCGTCCGACGGGCAATGAAAATCAATAATAAGCCAGCAAAGATAATGCTACCAGCAAAGGAGAGTGATCAGTTGCTCACCTGATTGGCGTGAAGACGCCGACCCCGGCCGGAGACGAGGGCGAGCGAGGAAGCGTGGGCTTACCCGAACGCCGCGTCGATGAAGCTTCAACGTAAAATAACAAGTTACAATCACTACGCCCCTTACAAGGGGGTTGGACTAGGGGTGGAGATTAGTTTTACAACCAGAATGTACCTCCACGCAGGGAGGGGAGGTCAGCCAGCTAGGCGGGGTGGGGAAAACTACGCTAGAAGCCGAAGTGGACGAAGATCGTCGGTTCTGCCAACCCTCTGGAACAGTGGATAGACAGTCGATGTTGGTGCCGCTATGGACTCCTCCGAACTTTGTTGGTGACAAAACCAGTGGCAAAACCTTCGGAGTTGACCCAGGAGGTTGTCAGAATTTTTAGGGATTTTCTCGTTGGCAGCGACGGTCGGGGTAGAGTCGTGAACAGGGCTATTTGATTCGGGACCTGGTAGCTTTTGAGTCGCTGCAGCTGGAAGGTGAGGCCACCATAGAGGCTCCCGAGCTCTGAATCAGGCGAGGCTAGAGTCGTTGGATTCTTGGTCGAACCCTCTTCGAACGGAGACCCGCGAGGATGTCGTGGGTGGTCGGAGTAGATGGCGAGGACCCGAAGAGTGACGTGGTGTCAGATAAGTTCCAGTGGGAACTGAACAGCGCACCTGAGGGAGAAAATTATGAACTCACTGGTCCGGGGTCCAAACGGAGAGCCTCTTCATGGTACTGGAAGGAGACGTGTAGTAGAAGTTCTCAGCCAAGCCCCGCTTCAATAACTTCAGGTGGATGGCCGTGGGAGCCTCTGCAATGTGCCTCTGGATGATTGCCAGGGGGATGATGCGCAGTCCGGCGATGACGACTCCTCTGGGCAGCCACGAGCTCAGACAGAGGCAGGACCACCTCCGTTACAAAGTAGACTGGACGAAGATTGTATCGGTATATGGTACGCCCTCTGAAGCTTCTTGGTGATGATGTGGCAGCCTCAGAAAGTTGCTAGTACTCTGCTGCCTGCGACCTTGGAATAGGATGAAGGTGTAGGGTTGTGTGTACGAGGGTGGGATGGCCAAGGGAAGCAAGGGGAAATGGGGAGGGCGACCAGGGTAGGAAGGGGGTGTTGGGGAGGGGTGAGGGGCAGCCAGCAATGGTGGGAGATTCAAATTTGGCCTGGGGCTTGAACCCCTTCAGCCTTGGGGTGGTGGAGAGGTGCTTGGGGAAGGGAAATGGGTAGTTGGGGGTTGGATGGTGGAGCAAGGATTGGTGGATTCCACCTTGGGGTTGGGGGGAATTGAATGAGTGTATGGGGAAGGAGGGATATTAATGAAGAGTGAATGGAGGAGAGAGGAGGGGGAAATTTGAATTTTGGGAGGGGGAGGAGAGAGAATGGGGGAGAGGGGGAGCTTCTCACTCCAAAGAAACACTCAAATTTCTGGAATTCACTCAAATTTTCATTGATCATCAAAGGTTACAAATGAGTGAGGGGAGGGGGCTATTTATAGATTCCAGACTTTTCACATGACCATAATGACTCTGAACTAATGACACATTGACTAGACTATCCCAAGGGGGGGCGCCCCTGGGCCTAGCCCACTTAATTGGGCCCAATAACCTATCAAACCAACCATATGACAACTAACTTAGGTAAATGACTCACTAACCTAGGTACCTGACTCAAATAAAGGGAAAATTACATAATTTATGACTCAAATAAAATATAAAAATTACATGACTAGACTCAGAAACACATGACGAACACAATGGCGCATACCGACGAATAATCCGAGCCTCGAAAAATGTGGAGGGGCAAGGGATGCCCCCATCATACCCCCGATGTGGGGAGAACTCGACCCCATCGAGTATGGGCCCACCGGGGAAGTGGTACACCAAGGCAGCTTTGGGCGAACCACGATCTCCTGTCTCGACCCGCGTCCATGGCCGCGGGATGACGTTTCAGCTTCTCAAAGTGGCACGGACACACCCTCATGCTGGCGATGATACCTTGCTTGCCTAGTATTGCCTCTGTGTGCACACGTCGGGCTCTCAAGCTGATTTGTGGTGGCTCTCCAGGGGTATCCCTCTCAAAGGAAGGTATAGGCTCAAGGCACTCACTAGGATCCACCGCGGTGCCCATATAGGGTGTCAGGTCCGCCACGTGGGAAGTGGGGTGAATCCCAAGACCCATCGGTAAGTCCAACCCATAAGCCAGGTTGCCAAAGTCACTCGGAACTTGATAAGGTCCAAGTCCTCGTGCCCTCGATTTGGAGATGACCCTATGGTAGAGCCACTCTAATGTCACCATCACCAAGTTGCCTACTTGGAATCCCAAGTGGCACTTACGAGCTGTTGCCCGCTCTTTGTGATCCTCACCGCTCGTTGCTAGATGCTTACGTGAATGCGTCTGCCATGCACTACGATGTGGTGTGGGTGTGAAAAGTATGGTATGCAAGGGTGGACCAGGACAACCATATGTAGACCAGTCATGCTTTGACACCAAGGAGACTTTGTTAGAATTGGGAGGACCGAGGCATCCATAAGTGGACCTATCATGCAATGCTGCCATGTAGACTTGGGTGGACTTAGGAGGGCCTGGGCATCCATATGTGATCCAATCATGCATGGGGGTGACAAATGCCGGGGGACCAGGACATCCATGAATGCTCCTATCATGGCTACGACCCATGATGAATGAAGGAGGACCATTACATCCGAATATGGACCACTCATGTTTCGTACTTGACGTGTGGGTGATGTGAATTAATGGACCCAACATAGTGTTCATGCCAAGTCGTGTGGTAAGCCTAGACACATGCATGCTTATCCCAAAGATGACTTCCATGTGCATAGGTGTGGGACGACCTTTGAACTTCCATGTGAAAGGGTCGAAGGGATTTAGGAAGGTGGATATGGGGTGGGGCACTTCCTCGATCTGTAGGCGGGTGTTGCCTAAGGTCATGGTTCCTATGGTGTAACCTGGGTCATGGATGAGATGGGCTTGGACCAACATGGTAGGTGGGGGTAGGAAAGGGTGGGTGGTGGGTGATGCGGGTGGGTCACATGGGTACCCGAGCTCCCAAAGGAAGGGGTCCAAGGGGTTGTGGAATGGGTTCCCTAGGGAGAAGTGCTCTATGTCCTCAAGGTCTTCACAAGGTGGGTCATCCTCATCTATTGGGATGATTGGGCCGGTGTAGTGAGTGGGTGGGTTGGCCAATGTCCTTGGGATCTCGATGGGTGAGGAATGGACCGGGATGGGTTCCTCCTCCATGGGGAGAAGGAGAAGGAGGTCACTAGTGTAGCAACCAATGGTGCAAACCGAGGTGATAGACCCGACGCATGGGTAGATGAGGTCAAGGCTCTTGGGTCGGTCTGCCCCTAGAGTCAACAAACACGTCAGCTCAAGTTGCCACTGTAGGCCTTTGACGAGGTCATCCCAACCCTCTACCTCATAGTACGATTGGATCATGGTGTGAAAGGAGGGGAGGGCCACAATTTGGGATTGATGTCCCATGGGTGAGAGGTGTGGGGGTGAACTAGGGATGGTGGGGCCTCGCTTGAGCCATTGGAGTATGGACTCCTTCACGGTGAGGGTGCCATGAGTGGTGGTGGTTGGCTCTTGAAGGTCCGGACTATGAGGGGTGGGAGGAGTTTGAGGCTCTTGGGTTCCCTTTATGATTAGAGGTGGATCCGGATTGGTATCCATCTTCGCTTGGGTGGGTGTGTGGACCACAACCTCCAAGGACAACGGGGTAGGAAGGTCTATGATGGGTGGTTTGGTGATAGTCGGTGCATGGCGCATCTGGGGTGGTGAGCGAGGTCGGACTTGGGTTGGGGTTGGGAGTGGAAGTAGTGGAGGCCCAGGTTGGGGTAGGATTGGAGTTGGAAGTGGAAGGTGGGTTGGGTGAGGAGGTTTGGGTTGATTGATTTTAGGAGGTGTGTCTCTTATGGGGGGTGATGGAGGGGTAGTGGTGGGGCTGGTGCGGACACTAAAGCACACGAGCGGCACGGGTCGGCGAGCCACCGGTACCGTATGCGGAGCACCACTCGAGCCTCCTCAGCGTCCATCTGGCTCGGAGACAGCCTGGAGACTCCCCCTTGAGTCTCGACATTTATCATATTTGTCTATACTTTATTTGTGTGTAATGTGTGTTTGTTTCATTTTATTCGGTTTGTAATTTTGATTGTATGAGGGGTTTATTTGTAAAATTGGGGCCCCGGGGTCTCACGGGCCCCCAGCCCCCTCCCATTGGTCCATGTCATTCTTGTGGGGCTGGTCAATCTCCTAGGTGGACATCTAGAAGCCTTGGACTAGTCAATTGTCCACATGGGGGACAATGGACCAAAATGGTCAACAATTCCAACCCACCCCCACCTACCTTGTCTCTCTAGTCAAGAGCCCCCCCCCCCCCTTAATTTTTTATTTTAATTTTTGTGTGTTGATCACACTCAATCCAGGCCCTCCATTCCCCTCTCCTAGATCCAACGGTGGAGGATGGATTTGATATGTAACCTATATAAGCTTGTATTTTCCATTTTGAATAGAATTAATGCATAAGAAATCAGAAATTTTGCTTGGAGCAGCCTTGGGCGCCCCCCTCCTCTCTCCTCCCTCTCCCCCTTGCAGCTGAGACGGTTGCTATTCTGAGGTGTGACGCCTCCCCTATCGGTTCCGGTCATCATCGCCGCCGCCACGAGCCGCCACCGCACCGCCATCAAGTTCGTCGGAAATCTGTCTTCACCAAACAGCCAGCTGATCCCGGAATTCCAGCTCCCAACTCCGAGATCTGTTGGTTCCCAAATTTTGAGGGTGAGTTTTGGAGGTGTTTCCCACGTCCCATAAAAATTGGCAGAGCTTCCAGATCCCTTTTCCTATTTTTCCCATTTCGTTCTCCCTCTTCCACCAGATCTGGCTGCTTTCTGTCCACTGTGGCAGCCCGTCTGAGTTTCCTAACTCCGACCCATGTTTTGATTTTCCATGGGGCTGTAAATTTTACTGGGGGTTCTGTCATCAACCCCTCCTACCATGAATTTTCTTGAATTTGGATCAGCCCTCCACCTATTTTTTCAAAATTCGTTTTCAGAGCAAGCTACAGTGCTATCCACATGTTCCCAGATCCGACCACCCTCCAGTGAAAAAATCATAACAACTCATAACCTCCTCCAATCCTTCCACAAAAAATATCTCCGATTTCCTTGTTCAAAACCCTACCACTTTTATGAAGAGCTCAGGAGCTGAATCGGCCATCTACCATGCGGTCAACGGCAGTTCTCAGACAACTCACCTGCAGATCTGAGGTTTCGGGTACTGTACAATAGGAACTTGTAAATTCAATTAAGTCTAGATTCGACCAGATCTAGTAGTTCCCTTTGAGCCTAGATCGAAGGATTTCAAGAGAGCTTTCCAACGATAGCTCATGCGCCCCGATCCAACGTCGGGATTGATCGCAGCGGCCGTTCTCGCCGGAGCGCGCGCCGGAAAACAGAACCTGAAATCCGTGGGTAGCTAGTTCAAGAATTGGAGATCGGGGCCGATCGACCACCGATCGGCGTTTCCGGCCGACCGCCGTCCGAGGAGGCACGCCACCAGGGGTCTCCATCACAATGGGCCCCACCCCAGCAGGCCGAGAGGACAGCGCCACCCGTGGGCGCCACGGACCCGTAGAACCCGCGGTCCGGACAGCACGAAGACGCGGAGTTCGGCACCGCCGGGCGACATCAAGATGCTGCCCGTCAACCCAATTCACATGATTCCCGGGCCCCGCATGTGACCTTTTACCTCCCTGCGTGGAGTGGGTCAAACTTATTGTATTGCTGTAAAACTGTTTAACCGGGAGTCCGTGATTGGCCGGGGTCGTCTTCCCCACGCCGGGTGCGTGGAGGTAACGATCTTACCTTCTTGGCATTAATTTGCTTAGCTAGTATTTGGTCATATGCCGCTGCGAGAGTGTAGGTTTCTAGCCCGTGTGTCCATGTCGCCGCTGTGAGTGTGAGAGTGACCTGTCCCGCGACTCGATCTGAGTCCGGAAGTTGAGTCAGACTACCTTGAACTCTGCCGGTTCCTTAACCGCGCACGATCCAAGCTTTCCCTCGCTTGGGACGACGAGTGAGTTTGCACTTCTGTTAGCGACGTGTAGTCCATAGGACCTCTTAGTGTCGAGCCGAGGTCGCTCTAGTAGCCGTGTCGTTGCTGGTCGAGTCGTGTTCGTCTCATATAGCGTCGTCTCCTCAGTCCGTCCCGCATCAGTTTGGTATCAGAGCGAGTCAAGTCTAGGGTAGTCATTGCATAAGTCTTGCACGGTCTAAGTCAAGTCTAGGATCATCATTATTTTTAAAACAAAAAAAAAGGTGTTTTAAAATTGCATTTCATCCCGATAATTCGGTATATTAAAAGGTGTTGTCCGAACGTTAGGCTACGCCTATCGGGAAGGCCGCACACTTGCGGGAGTGATCTTCGGATCGATTAACTCCACCGCGTACCGAATCTTGGTCGTGTCTAGGTGTGTAGCTGAGTCTCATTTCAACCTTGCATTTGCATCGCATTCTAAGTCGTGTCTAGGTGCTTGCATTAGTTGGCACAGCATTTGGCTTATAAATTAAAACAAAAAAAATGGCCTTGCATGTCCATTCCTAGGGATCCGTTCCCATCCTTTGGCAACTATGGCCAACCCATGCCGACCCGTCCAAGGCGATAGGTCCGTGTTCGAGTACATCAGGGACTTCGAAGTGTACTGGTTTGGAAACGAGAGCACCACGACTGCCTCTCAGTTCCGGAGAGGTTTGCGGCTTCATTTCCGGTATGAATGTCTTATCCGCGACGCGTTCTCTCCGGCGCAGTGTTATCAGGTCGCTCTCGAGGTCGAGCCTTTCGAGGCCCGGTTTGATGCCGCCATTCGACGAGCAGATGCCGCCCTTCGGCAAGCCTCTACCTCTCAGCCGAGTCCCGAGCCGGTCGGAGCCCCACTCGGACCACCGCCACAGTCGGGAGATCCTTCATCATCCACGAGAGCTCCCATGCTACAATTCTCTACTTCCGAACTCTATTCGGAACCATCTCATTTGGAGCCACCCAAGCCCGAGCCACCCGTATTTCTAACGGGTACACTTTACATAGCCGAGCCACTACTTAGTTGGCTCAAGGATGGCTTGGTCCCACTTCCCTTCCCATTTATGGACTCTATCCTACCTCTGGTGCCAATCAATTCATTTCACACCACTTTCCGGTCTAATCACTATGTGGATACTTTGGATGACCTTCTTAAAGGGTTAGACCGGCAATTGATATTTACGCACTTGTTGGCTCCAGGGTTCGACCTACCCACAGGTCGTAGTTTCACTCATCCCGCTTTAGGGTCCATCACCTCCGTGTACACTATGGGTCATGTTACTACGGAGGTTCTTCTACTCCTCCATATGCCGGCCGAGCCCGACTTCATTCCCATTTGCCCAAGGGAGGAATCTTACTTTCTTCCTATGACTGCCGTCCCATCTCTCACAATGAATGAAGGTGATCATTTGAACCTCCAAGATTTCCAAATGTGGGACAGTGATTTGTGGAAGCCTAGTCCGAGGGGTCATACCTTCTTTGATCCCTTCGACCCATTCTCTTGTGGACCCCATGACCCACAATATTTACTCCACCTTTTTGAGAGGGTCCACCATCATACCCCCACCGTCTCATCTCCCTTCATGAATGAAGGAGATCAACAACACCTTCTAGACTTCCACACATGGGATCTTGAGATGAGGGAATCCATATCGAGGGGTCACACATTCTTTTATCCCTTCGATCCCTTTCTTCGTGGGCCCCTTGGCCCACAACCTCCATTCCACCTCTTTAAGGAAGTCCACTATCACACTCCTCCTACTCAGGCCTGGCAACCTTCACATGGCAATAGGTTCGAACCGTCACTTGGGGGTAATGAAGACTTTGGTTCCCCCGGTCCACCTAAACCACCCAAACCTCCCGGACTTCCCACATCCAAACCCAATGTCCATGATTGGTGCATCATAGGATGTCTAGGAGTCCACCATGACATTAACCTCCGGTTATGTCAAATGCATGCATGGCACACATTCGGATGTCCTGGACCACCTTGCATATGATTGGGTTTGACTAACATTCGGTTTGTGTAGGGTCGTGTGTGCATCTGTGTGTTTTTCTTTTTGTTAGGCATGTTAGGAGTCTGCATGACGACATCCGTCGTCACATTGAGGTCAGCAATGCACGTTACAAAGAGCTAGCCGATGCTCACCGACACCACCGAGAGTTCCAAGAGCGCGAATATGTCATGATCAGGGTAAGACCTGAATGGTTTCCCTCTGGAACCGTTAAGAAGTTGCAAGCTCGCGGAGCCGGTCCATTTAGAGTGTTGAAACGTGTTGGATCCAACGCGTATGTTGTGGACCTGCCCGAGGAATACGGTATAAGCTCTACTTTTAATATTTCGGATCTAGTTGCATATAGGGACCCAGCGGTGATCCCTAGTGAGCCTTCCGAGCCATCTCCTCCAATTGAGAGTGATCCCACACCTGAGTGTCCACCTCCAGCCCCTTTGTCACGACAGCGTGAGCATATAGATCATATACTGGATGAGCAGGTGACAGTTACCAGGAGTGGATCCTACCCGCGCTACCTAGTGCGCTGGAGAGGGCGACCCGCCACCGAGGACACGTGGATCACCCATGGAGAGTTGCAGCGGATCGATCCGGACCTACTGGAGCGGTACCAGAGTGACGTGGACCCTTACTCGATAGGGTCGAGTTTCTCCCACCCGGGGAGAATTGGTGCGAACACCAGAGCACACGAGGGGCACGGGTCGGCGAGCCACCGGTACCGTACGCGGAGCACCACTCGAGCCTCCTCAGCGTCCATCTGGCTCGGAGACAGCCTGGAGACTCCCCCTTGAGTCTCGACATTTATCATATTTGTCTATACTTTATTTGTGTGTAATCTGTGTTTGTTTCATTTTATTCGATTTGTAATTTTGATTGTACGAGGGGTTTATTTGTAAAATTGGGGCCCGTAGTTTATTTGTAAAATTGGGGCCCCGGGGTCCCACGGGCCCCCAGCCCCCTCCCATTGGTCCATGTCATCCTTGTGGGGCTGGTCAATCTCCTAGGTGGACATCTAGAAGCCTTGGACTAGTCAATTGTCCACATTGGGGACAATGGACCAAAATGGTCAACAATTCCAACCCACCCCCACCTACCTTGTCTCTCTAGTCAATAGGCCCCCCCCCCTTAATTTTTTATTTTAATTTTTATGTGTTGATCACACTCAATCCAGGCCCTCCATTCCCCTCCCCTAGATCCAACGGTGGAGGATGGATTTGATATGTAACCTATATAAGCTTGTATTTTCCATTTTGAATAGAATTAATGCATAAGAAATCAGAAATTTTGCTTGGATCAGCCTTGGGCGCCCCCCTCCTCTCTCCTCCCTCTCCCCCTTGCAGCTGAGACGGTTGCTATTCTGAGGTGTGACGCCTCCCCTATCGGTTCCGGTCATCATCGCCGCCGCCACGAGCCGCCACCGCACCGCCATCAAGTTCGTCAAAAATCTGTCTTCACCAAACAGCCAGCTGATCCCGGAATTCCAGATCCCAACTCCGAGATCTGTTGGTTCCCAAATTTTGAGGGTGCGTTCTGGAGGTGTTTCCCACATCCCATAAAAATTGGCAGAGCTTCCAGATCCCTTTTCCTATTTTTCCCATTTCGTTCTTCCTCTTCCACCAGATCTGGCTGCTTTCTGTCCACTGTGGCAGCCCGTCTAAGTTTCCTAACTCCGACCCATGTTTTGATTTTCCATGGGGCTGTCCATTTTACTGGGGGTTCTGTCCATCAACCCCTCCTACCACGAATTTTCTTGAATTTGGATCAGCCCTCCACCTATTTTTCAAAATTCGTTTTCAGAGTTAGCTACAGTGCTATCCACATGTTCCCAGATCCGACCACCCTCCAGTGAAAAAATCATAACAACTCATAACCTCCTCCAATCCTTCCACAAAAAATATCTCTGATTTCCTTGTTCCAAACCCTACCACTTTTATGAAGAGCTCAGGAGCTGAATCGGCCATCTACCATGCGGTCAACGGTAGTTCTCAGACAACTCACCTGCAGATCTAAGGTTTCGGATACTGTACATTAGAAACTTGTAAATTCAATGAAGTCCAGATCCGACCAGATCCAGTAGTTCCCTTTGAGCCTAGATCGAAGGATTTCAAGAGATCTTTCCAACGATAGCTCATGCACCCCGATCCGACTTCGGGATTGATCGCAGCGGCCGTTCTCGCCGGAGCGCGCGCCGGAAAATAGAACCTGAAATCCGTGGGTAGCTAGTTCAAGAATTGGAGATCGGGGCCGATCGACCACCGATCGGCGTTTCCGGCCGACCGCCGTCCGAGGAGGCACGTCACCAGGGGTCTCCATCACAGTGGGCCCCACCTCAGTAGGCCGAGAGGACAGCGCCACCCGTGGGACCCACGGACCCGTAGAACCCGCCGTCCGGACAGCACGAAGACGCGGAGTTCGGCACCGCCGGGCGACATCAAGATGCTGCCCGTCAACCCAATTCGCGTGATTCCCGGGCCCCGCATGTGACCTTTTAGCTCCCTGCGTGGAGTGGGTCAAACTTATTGTATTGCTGTAAAACTGTTTAACCGGGAGTCTGTGATTGGCCGGGGTCGTCTTCCCCACGCCGGGTGCGTGGAGGTAACGATCTTACCTTCTTGGCATTAATTTGCTTAGCTAGTATTTGGTCATATGCCGCTGCGAGAGTGTAGGTTTCTAGCCCGTGTGTCCATGTCGCCGCTGTGAGTGTGAGAGTGACCCATCCCGCGACTCGATTCGAGTCTGGAAGTTGAGTCAGACTACCTTGAACTCTGCCGGTTCCTTAACCGCGCATGATCCACGCTTTCCCTCGCTTGGGACGACGAGTGAGTTTGCACTTCTGTTAGCGACGTGTAGCCCATAGGAGCTCTTAGTGTCGAGCCGAGGTCGCTCTAGTAGTCGTGTCGTTGCTGGTCGAGTCGTGTCCGTCTCATATAGCGTCGTCTCCTCAGTCCGTCCCGCATCAGGGGCCCAAGGGGGCTTGTGGGGTATGGGTTTGGTGAGGGATTTTGGGTTTGGGAGTGGTGGCTCTTATGGGCCTCGGTGGAGGGGTGGACACGGAGTCCACTTGGGCTTGTGGAGCTATGGTTGTGGTGAGGACTTGGAGGTAGGGTGTAGATGTAGTGGCCGGGGTAGGAGAGGTGGGAGGCGGTGGGGATTGGGTGATTGGGGTCTTGGGTTGGCCGGGTGAGGATGGAGGAGTTGAAGTGCTCCTTGGGCTATGGTGACCTAAGTAGGATGGGGAAACATATCTAGCCCTAAGTTGATCCTTCAGGTCCCCCCATGTGGTGAGGGGAGCTTCCCTTCTAATTATCCTTAAGCCTTCAATTTTCAACCAATGGGTTTGAGCCCTTTTGGTTAGTTACATTTTGGCAAATCGAACCTTCCTATCCTCGGACATGGGATTCCACTCGAAGTAATGGTCCATTGAAGCCTCCCAATCTAAATAGTCATTAGGATGAGTTCCATCAATGGTGGGAGGTGGGGGAGATGTCCTTCTATCGTCCGCCCTTGGGGCGGGCCTATTGTCTCCTAGTTGGTCGAGTCGACCCGATAGGCTATCAAGCCGCTCATTGGCATAGGTCAAGGCTCCCATTAGGTAGTTGACATAGCCGTGGAGGCCATGTGTTTTGGTGGTGGGTTTCTCTTGGGGGTTTGGACTCATGGAGAGGGCTGATGGGTAAGGTCGGTATGAGGCGGCCATGCTAGTGGAAAGAGCGATGCACTGGGAGACTCTAAATGCATATGCGTGCCCTAGGACCAACTTGTAGAGACAAGTTGAGAACTTGCTCTGATACCAACTGATGTGACACGACCTAGGGATGTCATAGGGAGTGACTTGATGAGCCTAGGACCTAGACCCAGAGCAAGCAACTTTGACGGCGGACTCACTCGCTAAGCGCACACTAGTGCCCGTAGGCAACTCGGTGATGGTGGTAAGGGTCCGAGGTGGGACCTCACTGCTCCGGGGATTGGCTAGCTTGGGATTGAACCCCCAACGGTCTAAGGATGCCCACTCTCGCAGGTGGTCAGCACACCGAGGGCGTGGGATGTAATGACTCTCTCGCAACTCGCTCCGCGGTGGCACACGATTTGGTGGATTCCGGATCGGACACTCGCTCACCGTTCGACGGGCAATTGAAAGCAATATTAAGCCATCAAAGATAATGCTACCAGCAGAGGAGAGTGATCAGATGCTCACCTGATCGACGTGAAGACACCGACCCCGGCCGGAGACGAGGGCGAGCGAGGAAGCGTGGGCTTACCCGCACGCCGCGCCGATGAAGCTTCAACCTGAAATAACAAGTTACAATCACTACGCCCCTTGCAAGGGGGTTGGACTAGGGGTGGGGATTAGTTTTATAACCAAAATATACCTCCACACAGGGAGGGGCGGTCAGCCGGCCAGGCAGGGTGGGGAAAACTACGCTAGAAGCCGAAGAGGACGAAGACCATCGGTTCTGCCAGCCCTCTGGAACAGTGGATAGACAGTCGGTGTTGGTGCCGCTGTGGACTCCTCTGAACTCCGTTGGCGACAAAACTAGTGGCAAAACCTCTGGGGTTGACCCAAGAGGACTTCAGAATTTTTAGGGATTTTCTCGTTGGCGGCGATGGTCGGGCAGAGTCGTGAACATGGCTATTTGATTCGGGACCTGGTAGCTTCTGAGTCGCTGCAGTTGGAAGGTGAGGCCACCACGGAGGCTCCCGAGCTCTGAATCAGGCGAGGCTAGAGTCATTGGATTCGTGGTCGAACCGTCTTCGAACGAAGACCCACGGAGACATCGGAGGAGGTCGGAGCAGATGTCGAGGACCCAAACAGTGCCGGGATGTCAGATCAGTTCTAAAGGGAACTAATCAGCGCACCTGAGGGAGAAAATTAGGAACTCACTGGTCCGGGGTCCAAACGGAGAGCCTCTTCATGATACTGGAAGGAGACGTGTAGTATAAGTTCTCAGCCATGCCCCGCTTCAATAACTTCAGGTGGATGGCCGTGGGAGCCTCTGCAATGTGCCTCTGGATGACTGCCAGGGGGATGATGCGCAGTCCGGCGATGACGACTCCTCTGGGCAGCCACGAGCTCAGACGGAGGCAGGACCACCGCCGTTGCGAAGTAGACTAGACGACGATTGTACCGGTATATGGTATGCCCTCTGAAGCTTCTTGGTGATGACGTGGAAGCCTCAGAAAGTCGCTAGTACTCTGCTGCCTGCGAGCTAGGAATAGGATGAAGGTGTAGGGTTGTGTGTATGAGGGTGGGATGGCCAAGGGAAGCAAGGGGAAATGGGGAGGGTGACCAGGGTAGGAAGGGGGTGTTGGGGAGGGGTGAGGGGCAGCCAGCAAGGGAGGGAGATTCAAATTTGGCCTAGGGTTTGAACCACTTCAGCCTTGGGGTGGTGGAGATGTGCTTGGGGAAGGGAAATGGGTAGTTGGGGGTTGGATGGTGGAGCAAGGATTGGTGGATTCCACCTTGGGATTGGGGGGAATTGAATGAGTGTATGGGGAAGGGGGGATATTAATGAAGAGTAAATGGAGGAGAGAGGAGGGGGGAATTTGAATTTTGGGAGGGGGAGGAGAGAGAATGGGGGAGAGGGGGAGCTTCTCACTCCAAAGAAACACTCAAATTTCTGGAATTCACTCAAATTTTCATTGATCATCAAAGGTTACAAATGAAAGAGGGGAGGGGACTATTTATAGACTCCAGACTTTTCACATAACCATAATGACCCTGAACTAATGGCACATTGACCATACTATCCCAAGGGGGGGCGCCCCTGGGCCTAGCCCACTTAATTGGGCCCAATAACCTATCAAACCAACCATATGAAAACTAACTTAGGTAAATGACTCACTAACCTAGGTACCTAACTCAAATAAAGGGAAAATTACACAGTTTATGACTCAAATAAAACATAAAAATTACATGACTAGACTCAGAAACACATGATGAACACAATGGCGCATATCGACGAACAATTCGAGCCTCAAAAAATGTGGAGGGGCAAGGGATGCCCCCATCATCTTTTGTTTGCTAGTGTTGTTCCCTTCCTTTCTCGATGGGATGGAGTGATGTGCGTGAACTGCCGACCACTTATCGTTAGTCGTGCTTGTTTGTTCTACGACGCACTGGCATGAGTCATAGGGGACAACAGGCATCGGGTTCAGGGAACCCGATGTTAGAAACTGGAGGCTGAGCACTGGATAGTAGGGGAAAGAAAAGGTTATATGTGGGGGCCAATCCTCTTGGAGGATAAAAGCCTGCATACCAGGGAACCAACATAGGCCCATAAGAATGGGGCAGCTTACGTGGTTTAGGGTTATAGAGGTGACTCTGGAGGGTGTATTGACCCTGAATAGGATGGAGGAGTGTTGGCTAGCATTATGCCGTTAGCTGAAAAAATGGGATTCGTATATGTCTGAGAAACTGGAATTGAGTTGGCTGGATGGCCTGGGAAGACGTGGCAACCAAGACCGGGACTGGGAGAAGGACTGGAGATTGAAACTGGGACTTGTGACTGGAAATGGGGACTAGAGCTGAAGCCAGCTGGGTGACCTGGAAAGGTGTGGTGGCTGGGAGCTGGAGCTGGGCCGGATGGCTAGCCTGTAGAGGCGTTGTAGCCAACACTGGAGCTGGAAACTGAGCGGCTAATATGTGAGAGCATTGTAGCTGAAACTGGGGGTGGATACTGGGCGGCGATTGGGCGGCTAGCCTGTGAAGGCGTTGTAGTCAGAACTGGGACTGGGGGCTGGGTGGCTTGCCTATGAAGGTGTTGTAGCCGGAACTGGGACTGGAAGCTGGGTGGCTGGCCTGTGAAGGCGTTGTAGTCGGAACTGGGATTGGAAGCTGGAGGCTGGCCTATGAAGGCGTTGTAACCGAAACTGGGGCTGGAAATTGGATGGCTGGCCTGTAAAGGCATTGTAGCCGAAGCTGGGACTGGAAGCTAGGCGGCTGGCCTGTAAAGGCATTGTAGCCGAAGCTGGGACTGGAAGCTAGGCGGCTGGCCTGTGAAGGCGTTGTATCCGAAATTGGGACTAGAAGCTGGAACTGGAACTGGCACTCGGGATGACCAACCCTCGGGGGTGTAGTGGGCATCATTATCGTGGAGTGATGTTAAGCTTGCCATCGGGGCGTGTCATAGCCGACGGCTTTCGTAAGTGAAGAGTGGAGAGGGAGAGAGAGTTTTTTTTCTCTTTACCAGCCCTACATCCCTTGCGGGTTTTCGCCAAAGCTGGCCCCCTTTTACTTTTTCCGGTGCGCCCTTGCGGATTTTCACACCGAGGGGTTACCCGATTTTACCTGAGGCGCCCTTTCGGGTTTTCACCTCAGCTGGGTTAGTGGCAATTTTTACCCCCAATCGTCTCTTTGTAATGAGGACGGCCGGGTCCACCAGGGCATCTCTATTTTTAACCCCATTATTTGTTTGTTTTTTTGAGGAATTGTCGTCCATAGCATTCCGTTGTCAGGGGACGTAACCTAGAACTGGAGATCATAGATGACTGGATATTGTTCCGCCCTTAGCAACGGCTTTTGGAAATCGTCACGTTACGGTGCTGAGGGCCACTTCGTGGTGGCAGGATGTGACTGGGGTTATAGCTGGTGGATCAGGGATTGTAGGAGAGAACTGGGATCATGATGAAGCTTGAAGGCTCTAAATTTGCAGGGGATATAGGATGGAGTGGCATAGAATGACAAGTGTCTGGGGATATGCTTGGACATAGGTCTACTGGGATGGTGACTAGGAGCTTGATTGTCACAGGGACTGGTTGACCTGTGGTGCCGAAGCAAGGGGCCGAATGTTGGCCAAACTGAGTGGGGGTAGTTCAAGGCCGACTGAGAATTATAGGGTTCGTGCTCTAGCAGTGTAAGTTGATTGAAGACTGGTTCTGGGTGAGGCTAACGGCTCACCGAGGAGTGGGTGGAAGGTCGTTCTGACTGGTGGGGAGAGAAAGATTTTCTCGTTATCGGCTCTACTGCCCTTTCGGGTTTTCGCTAGAGTCGACCCCCTTTAGCTTTTTCCGACATGCCCTTACGAGTTTTCACGTCGAGGGGTTTCCCAATTTTACCTGAGGTGCCCTTTCGGGTTTCCGCCTCAGCCGGGTTACTGGCCTTTTTGCCCCCAGTCACCCCCTTGTGGTGAGGATGACCGGGTCTGCTGGGGCATCTCTATTTTTAACCCCAATTTTTTTATTATTATTTTTTACTTACCTGGGAGCCTGACGGATAGATTGGAGCCGGTGTAGAAGTGCCCGTGCTCTCGTGGTGATGGGAATGAGGGCAGGGGATTAGTCCTCGAGAATGCCTGGCGGCGGTTCAGGGGAGCTAGGCCGGCTGCTTGACTGGAAATTGAAGACTGGGAGGACTGGCCGGTTAGATCCTTCACGAGGAAGGACCGGCCTCACTGGTAGTAGCTAGGACGTGTACCTTAGTCTGGCTGGCGCGCGAACTCGTGCTCTGATGCATAATATAGCTTCATACATTTGTCATTGAGAGGTGGGAATGGTCTATGACCTTTGTGATCGACAACCGTGTATGCCCCACCCTCGTAGACATTGTGGATAATGTATGGACCTCGTCAATTCGGCTATAATTTTCTACTGGAGCGCCCTGCCATGACTTCCTTTTCCTTGATCATGACGAGGTCGCCTTGCTTGAAAGCTCGCTGCTTGATGAGCTTATCATAGGCCCGAGCCATGCGGGCCTAGTATACTTGCAGGTGTTTGTAGGCTTCGAGCCGCTTACCTTCTAGATCGGTGAGCTCTTCTAGCCTTCTCTGGTACTCACTTTCGTCAGGGCTGGCAAGGCCGGTGTGGACCGCCACGCGATAAGAGGCTAACTGGACTTCGATGGGGATAACTGCTTCTGTCCCTTAAGCAAGGGAGAACGGCGAGCACCCCGTAGGGGTTTTGTAGACCGTCCGATAGGCCCATAATGCTTTGAAGACCTTCTCACCCCAATCACGTTTCCGGTGGCTAACCATCTTAGCCAGGAGCTTGCAGAGGGTCTTGTTGAAGGCTTCCGCCAAACTATTAGCCTGGGGGTTGTAGACCGAAGAGGTTCTCCAGTCGATGTGGAATTTGGCCGCTAGCTGGTATACGGCCTTATTCTTGAATGGTGTCCCGTTGTCAGACACTATGCAACTGGGAGTACCGAATCGGTATATGATGTTGTGCCAGAAGAATCTGGCAACCACCCCGCCGGTGACTTCTCGCAAAGGGAGAGCCTCCGCCCAGCGAGAGAAATAGTCAGTGGCGGCCAAGATGTATTTGTGGCCCTTAGAAGATGACGGGAAAGGCCCCGCAATGTCCATGCCCCACTCGGCAAATGGCCAGGTGGGGGCTGTAGGACGCAATGGATTAGGAGGTCTTCTGGGTACTGGGCCAAAGGCTTGACACTGATGACATGTACGGGCGTGCTGGATGCAATCCACGTACATGGTTGGCCAATAAAAACCTTTGAGCTTGATGTTGTGCTTCATTCAATCTCTGGCCTGGTGCATGCCACACAACCCGGAGTGGACCTCCTGCATGACGGCTCCAGCCTCGGCGAGGGAGACACATCTCAGGAGAATTGACTTGTCCTTCTCGTGGATGAGTCGATACAAGGAGTCGCCAATCAGCTCATAAGAGGTTGCTCGACGGAGTAGCTGGACCCTTTGAGCTCGGTCAGGGGGAAGCCACCCTTTCTTAAATTTGATGATGGGCGCACGCCAATCATCCTCTTCTGGAGGTGTGCTCTGGTCAAGGTCATGGACCTCGTAAATGGTGAGACCGGTGTTGCCTTCGAGTGAGCTTGGCATCAGCCTTCTGTGTTTGATGACGATGTCGACCTCGCCGTCGGGCGGGAGCTTGATGGCCACGGCCAATTTTGCTAAGGCATCCGCCTGAGCATTGCTGCTTCTGGGGATATGATCTATTTCGAAGAAATAGAACTTTTGGGTTAATCTGGTGACAACGGTATGGTATGGAACCAACTCTGGCTTTCGCACATCATAGATGCCGAGGACCTACCGGACTATTAGCTGGGAGTCCCCATAGGCTTTGAGACATTTGATGCCCATGTGGAGAGCCATCTGGAGCCCAATGAGTAGAGCTTCATACTCAACTTCATTGTTGGTCAGGTATTTCATGAGGGCACAAGAGTTGTATAAAACTCCGCCCTAAGGAGTTGTGGAACGCACTAGGTTTCGTGTGTGAAAGTATCGGGATATCGGTGGTCTTTTTATCGGTTTATCTAGTGCGAGGGCGTGCCAGTCACCTAGGTGACAATGTGTTCGGGCTTCAAGACTGGAGTGGTCCGAAGCCCGGGGTGCGCTCCATCTGACTGATCAGATGATTGTGGATATCGGGTCGGGACTGGAGACCCGCCGCGCCATAAAGGGCGCGACGTTAATTACATCCCCTCAGAGAGGGGAAGACCTCTGATTAATCGCCAAGAAAAGGGGTCAAATGACCTAAAGATCTTTTTTCATTAAAGCATGCGAGTTGGGTTGACATGATTTAAACCCTCCGCATCGGTATGCAAAACGACGTTCAAAACCATACAAATATTTGCTGCGAGTGCGGCAAATTTAATGCAAGTGCGGGATTAGATCCTGGTATATGTATATATATCAGTCACTAAGGACCATCCAGTATTCGGTCGAGAGTTCATATTCGAAGCATCGAAGGTAACAACAAAGACATTCGGATATCTACCGTAGGTACGGCACGTTTCATGTGGGTGCGGGATCGGATCCCGGAAGAAGTGGGTCAATTTGATGAACTATCGGCCCAAGAGGTGCACGGATCATGACCATGTCGGGGATCCCGAGGTCCATGTCCGATACCACGGGGCATCATTACACAGTCCGGGGGAGCGGGTCGTTAAGTGTAAGGCCAAAACTCGACAATGTGCGCCCTCGCACGCGGATCGACCTGCGCGGTCAGGTCGCGGGGTTCGACCTGCCCGGTCAGGTCGTGGGGGTCAAGGGGGCAACGCCCCTTGCGGGGGTTTTCGGGGGCAGCGCCCCCGGAACAAAATTTGGATTATAGTGGAGGGAAAACTTTTGATCAGTTTTATTCATTAGCTTTAATTCTTTTCTCTCATGCCGGTTTAAGGAAGCAACGGGGACGGGGCGCGCCGGATTAGTATCAAGAGGAGGGCGCCGTTTTAGGGTCCAAGGGAGGAAATGGGGGCGCCGTTTTAAGGTGAACAGTGAAAGAGATGGAGAGGAGGCGCGCCGTTTCAAGGACGTTAAGGGGGGGGCGCGCCGGTTTTGTGGCCACGCCGTTTTAAGGGTTGAACAAAAAGGGGGGGTGCTATGGGGCGCGCCGGGTAGAGGCCTCAACGGGGCGCGCCGTTTTAATGATTGAACAAGGTAGAAGGGCGCGCCGGGTAGAGAGGCTCCCATGGGGGGCGCCGTTTTAGCGTTCAAAGGAAATGGGGGTTATGAGAGTGGTGTTAAATCGGCGCGGTGAGGGGTGACCGCGCCGGATTAGGCCACGCCGGGACAGCTTCAAAGAGGTTTTATCTCGACCCTTTTATGCTCTGTTTCTTGTTTTCTTTAAACTATAAGCCGGTTTATTGATTAGTTGTTCATCTTATGGATGGATTATGTTTACAGAAATAAGATTTAAACATTTTAATTGTTTATTCAGGTGGATTAGCGTGGATGCTTAAGTGTTCGTTCGGGGGGGGTTCAGTTCACAGAGTTTTACTGTGTGTTTCTTTTGTTTCACCCGTGGGCAAATTCTATGATACATTTATTCATTGTTCTTGGTGTTCTTGACCCTGATGAAAATCGGGCAGCACCTCCCCTAGATCGGAAGGGTCTGGGGGAAAAGATGGGGCGCGCCATGCGGAGAGAACTCCGACGGCCCCGAAACATCCCGGTGCGTGCCAAGCAACGACACCAGTAAAGTTACCCCATTAGGGGCCGGAGATCCCGAGGGCTAGCCTACAAGGGAAACCGGTGACCCATGGGTTGTTGCGATCGTATCGACTCCCCCCGTTCGGTGCCGGAGGTCCTGAGGGCCAGCCTACAAAGGAACTCCGACGACCCGAGGGTTGCCGTGATCGCGTGGCTGAAGACCACGTGAGAGCCGAAGTTGACACAAGAACACGGCGGTAAAAAAAAGAGAGAGCCACTATGGGCTGAGTATTGAGGGGTATTGAGGCATCAAGATCTCCCAAAGGGGAGTTTTCCTTTCATTTCACAACAGACCAAACTCCGCTTACATTGAAAGGGAATACGAAGATAAAGGTCTACATATGAAGATCACCAAAAGGAAATCAAAGGGGCAGAAGGAAATGTAAAGACAAAGGGGGGAAGCGAGCTCTCTTCCCCTCACCTCTCCTTCTTTCTTTCACCCTCTTATCTCTCTTCACACTTCGGAGCAGGGCTTCACCGCCAGTAGAGCGTCCCTCCTCTCTATTTGCTTCTTGCCTGGAGCTGTATTTATAGGGGGAGCAGGGAAGCAAGCTTCCCGTTTCTATGGCTTTTGTTCTGTTCGCAGTTGCCGTTGCTGACGTCGCTGGGGTCACCTCCGCCGCGGCTACAGTGTGATCGGGAGAGGGGCAGAGGCATGGCCTCCTCCTCTGTTGGCATATCCACCGCGAGACACGCGGCTTTCATCATTTGCAGGAGCATGGGTGGCCGACGGACGAAGTGGACGTTCGACGGTGCAGGGCTCGAGGGTTTCCATTTGAAGAACATGCTTGGATGCCCAACGGGTCGAAGCATACCTTTTGCCATTTTAAGCAGTTCGTCGACGTGCTGTTCGCAGGAAACAGGGGACCGTAATGCCGACGGGATGGGTTGGTTGCTCGCCAGGAAATGCTTCAGAGAAAGGGGTTAAAACGGCGCCACATCCAAAAGGGGGGGCGCGCCGTTTTAAGCATCCAAAATGGAGGCCCCCTTCGAGCGCCCCGTGTAGCCAATGAAAATAAAAGAGGTTAAAACGGCACCATATTCCAAAGGGGGCGCGCCGTTTTAAAGGGGGGGGGCGCCGTTTTAAGGCGCGCCGTTTTAAAGCCCCCTCGTGCCGTTTTAAGCACTAAACGGATTCTTCTCGAAGTCGCGGCCATTTTACGTGAATGTCGACATTCCCGGAAGGTTCCGGTTGCTATGTATGACCTCTACAATGTTCCATTCGCAGCCTTTGGGGCCCGGTCCCAGACTCTGCGTGACTTTCGGTGCACGTCGGGCTATGTCGGAGTCCCCGACTCTTCTTTGATTCAGCTCTCGGCACGGCCGGCTGTAGAGTTGTGGCCATATCTTCCGCCCGGGGGGCTCCCTCATCGGCTAGCGGACCACCAAGCAAGTCCTCATCCTGATCGGGGAGGCATGAGGTTTATTTGGTATTTTCATCTTCGGCTTGCTCTCGAGTGTCGAGACGTGCATGCCGTATGATCATCATCGACATTTTTCGACGTCCACAAATGCCCCCCACTCGCGGGTGGCGCAAGCGAGGGATGAGTGCGCGGGGATCGCGAGTGTAGAGTTCTTCGACAGGACGTCTGTTCTTCCGAGCCAGTGGGATGCTAGTCCGGTGCAAATTCACGGGAAAGCGCTCACTCCTTCAGCGAAGGGATGAGGGGATCGCTTCACCGCACATGCACACGGACTGGCATATCTGAGTGGGGGTTTGGTCGACGGCATGGTGGAATGCCGAAGCAAGAAGGAGGGGTTCAAGTTTCTCTGACTTGGGTGAAAAGTCAAGATCGGATCGCACGGTTGAGGCCCCAGAAAGGCCTCAGGCGCCGTCAAAGGTGGTTTGTTGACACTGGGGTTGCATCAACGCAAGGATTTCAATCTTCTTCCGACCCAGACGAAAGGTCTACATCGGAGCTTTCGGCGAGGGCGCCGCATAAAGTGGATTCGTCAATGCTGGGATTACATCAACGCAAGGATTTTGGTTTTCTTCCGACCTAGACAAAAGGTCTAAATCGGAGCTTTCAGCGAGGGTGCCGCATAAGGTGGATTCGTCAATGCTGGGATTGCATTAACGCAAGGATTTCAGTTTTCTTCCGACCCAGACGAAAGGTCTAAACCGGAGCTTTCGGCGAGGGTGCCGCATAAAGTGGATTCGTCAATGCTGGGATTGCATCAACGCAAGGATTTTGGTTTTCTTCCGACCCAGACGAAATGTCTAAATCGGAGCTTTCGGCGAGGGTGCCGCATAAGGTGAATTCGTCAATGCTGGGACTGCATTAACGCAAGGATTTCAGCTTTCTTCCGACCCAGACGAAAGGTCTAAATCGGAGCTTTCGGCGAGGGTGCCGCATAAAGTGGATTCGTCAATGCTGGGATTGCATCAACGCAAGGATTTTGGTTTTCTTCCGACCCAGACGAAAGGTCTAAATCGGAGCTTTTGGCGAGGGTGCCGCATAAAGTGGATTCGTCAATGCTGGGATTGCATCAACCCAAGGATTTTGGTTTTCTTCCGACCCAGATGAAAGGTCTAAATCGGAGCTTTCGGCGAGGGTGCCGCATAAGGTGAATTCGTCAATGCTGGGACTGCATTAACGCAAGGATTTCAGCTTTCTTCCGACCCAGACGAAAGGTCTAAATCAGAGCTTTCGGCGAGGGTGCCGTATAAAGTGGATTCGTCAATGCTGGGATTGCATTAACGCAAGGACTTCGGTTTTCTTCCGACCAAGGTGAAAGGTCTAAATCTGAGCTTTTGGCGAGGGTGCCGCATAAGGTGAATTAGTCAATGCTGGGACTGCATTAACGCAAGGATTTCAGCTTTTTTTCGACCCAGACGAAAGGTCTAAATCGGAGCTTTCGGCGAGGGTGCCGTATAAAGTGGATTCGTCAATGCTGGGATTGCATTAACGCAAGGACTTCGGTTTTCTTCCGACCAAGGTGAAAGGTCTAAATCTGAGCTTTTGGCGAGGGTGCCGAGTAAGGTAGATTCGTCAATACTGGGATTGCATTAACGTAAGAATTTTGGTTTTCTTCCGACCCAGACGAAAGGTCTAAATCGGAGCTTTCGGCGAGGATGCCGAGTAAAGGTGGATTCGTCAATGCTGGGATTACATTAACGCAAGGATTTTAGTTTACTTCCGACCTAGACGAAAGGTCTAAACCGGAGCTTTCGGCGAGGGTGCCGAGTAAGGTAAATTCGTCAATGCTGGGATTGCATTAACGCAAGGATTTTGGTTTTCTTCCGACCCAGACGAAAGGTCTAAATCGGAGCTTCCGGCGAAGATGCCGAGTAAAGTAACACTAAGGAACAACTTCTTTCTCATTCTTTTTCTTTTCCGTCTTCTTTTTTTTTCTTTTTTTTTCTTTGTTTCTTTCTTTTCTTTTCTTTTTTTTTGATGATCACGGTGGGACCGGATCACAAAGGTGTGATAGTATCGTCGACATTGGGTTTATGTCAACGCAATGGAATCGGGTTTAATCGGCTTAGACGGAAGGTCTACGCCATGCTGCTCGGTTGAGGCCTCGGAGGGCCATGGGCGCCGAGTTGAGTTTTCGGATGTTTTATGTAAAAAGCTCCATGATGGAATCCTCTTCATTGTGGGGTAATGGTTTCAGTTGATCGCCGAGCTGGGGAAGCGGCGCATGGTATAACTTCAGGTGTTTCCCATTGAGTGGTGGGAATTGAATTTCCCCCCGGTGGTTGACGATGACATAAGCACCGCCTTCATAGACTTTCTGGACCACATAAGGTCCTATCCAGTTTTCATTCAGTTTGCCTTTGGGGTTGGCCGCCATGACTTCTCTTCGCTTGACCATGACTAGGTCTCCCATCTTGAATTCACGTTCTTTGACGAGTTTGTCAAAGGCGCGGGTCATACGGGCCTGGTAGACCTGTATGTTCTGCTGGGCTCTGAGCCGCCGTCCTTCCAGATCGGAGAGCTCCTCCAGTCTTCTTTCTACATTGGCTTGGCCATCTTTGACTAATTCGTGCTGGATCGCCACCCGTAGTGAGGGTACCTCCAGCTCTATCGGCACGACCGCTTCTGAGCCATACACCAAGGAGAATGGTGAACAACCTGTCGGGGTCTTGTACACAGTGCGATACGCCCATAGCGCTTCATACATCCTGTCTTCCCAATCCTTCTTGCTAGAGCTGACCGTCTTGGCAAGAAGTGTGCATAGTGTCTTGTTGAAGGCTTCCGCTAACCCGTTTGCCTGCGGATTATACGGAGTGGACGTCCTCCAATCAATCTTGAATTTATCGGCCAATCTATAGACCTTTTGGTTTCGGAAGTGGCTTCCGTTGTCAGAGACAATTCGATCGGGCACGCCGAATCGGAATATGATATTTCGACGGACGAATCTGGCCACGATTTCTCCCGTCACTTCTCTTAGAGCCACAGCTTCCGCCCAGCGAGAGAAGTAATCTGTTGCCGCTAGAATGTATCTGCATCCCGCTGAAGACACGGGGAGCGGGCCCACAACATCAGTACCCCATTGAGCAAAAGGCCAACTGGGCACCGTTGGGTGCAAATGAGCTGGAGGTCTTCTTGGGATCGCAGCATGCTGCTGGCATTTATGACATGACTTGGCATACTTGCAGCAGTCATCGAACATAGTCGGCCAGTAATATCCCAGCTTCTTGACTTCAATCTTCATTTTCGGCCCAGCTTGATGAGCACCAGCCGACCCGGCATGAACTTCCTTCATGACCATCCAAGCCTCCTCCACGGATATACATCGGAGGAGCACCTTTCTTCCGGCATCAGCCATGGTTCGGAACAGAGTTCCATTTCTGACTTCGTAAGAATCTTTTGTTCTGATCAATCTGATCCTTTCTTCCCTCTGCTTGGGCAATTCTTGGTGTTCAAACCATTTCATTAGGGGTTCCCTCCAATCAGGAGAGTTAGTTGTTTCTGCTATCGCAGCTTCATATTCTTCTTCGTCACCTGGCTCCTCTATCATGCTGGGGACCTGGCGCCTATTTATGACTGTTATGTTGAGGGATTCGCCTGGCAGGGCCGCCAGTGAGCTTGCTAATTTTGCTAGTGCATCAGCCTGGGCATTTTGGCTTCGGACGACATGGCCTATTTCAATGAAGTAGAACCGCCCCATGAGCTTCTTCGCCTTGGCGCAATACGGGAGTAACCCGGGCTTCCGGACGTCGAACTCTCCTTGTATCTGCTTGACAATAAGCATAGAATCACCAAACACCTGCAGCATTCGGATCTCCATGTGGAGGGCTATCTGAAGACCGATAATCAAGGCCTCATATTCTGCTTCATTGTTCGTGCACGGTTTGTTGATCGAACACGACGTATGCAACACTTCTCCTTCTGGGGATTTGAGGACGATGCCTGCTCCAGCCCTTATCCTCGCATGCCCTGATTGAGATGTCTCCGTTCTGGATGCTCCGTCGAAGTATAACTGCCATATGGCTTGACGGACTTGGTCTACTTCCAGTGTTTCATCTTCCGGAAGTTCCATGACAAGCGGGGAATTCTCAGGCACAGGGTGTGCTGCAAAGAAATCTGCTATCGCCTGGCCTTTAATAGCCTTTTGCGGCACATATGTAATATCAAATTCCATCAAAATGACGGCCCACTTCCCTAGTCGCCCTTTCAGCGCCGGCTGGGACAAGAGATGTTTGGCTGGATCGGCCCTTGATATCAGCTGTATTTCATGTGAGAGCATGTAATGCCTCATTTTCTTGGCCGCAAAGACCAAGGCAAGACAAACTTTCTCGATCGGGGTATACTTTGCTTCTGCCCCGACCAGTCTTCGACTGAGGTAATAAAGTGCCTGCTCCTTTCCCTCGTCGTTGTTTTGAGCCAACATTGCCCCGAGTGAACATTCGGTGGCGGCTATGTAGAGAATTAGCGGCCGCCCTTTGACAGGTGCCCCCAGCACTGGTGGGGTCTTCAAGTATTCCTTTAGCTTATCAAAAGCCTTCTGGCATTCTTGATTCCAGTCGAATGGTGCATCTTTCATCATCAACTTATGAAATGGTTGACATCGGCCGGACAGGTTGGAGATGAACCTGCGGATATAGGCCAATCGACCCTGCAGTGATCGCAGTTCCGTCAGGTTCTTCGGAGGCGGCAGCTCCTGAATGGCCTTTATCTTGGAGGGGTCTATTTCAATCCCCCTATATCGGACAATGAAGCCCAGAAACTTCCCACTGGAAACGCCGAAGGCGCACTTCAGTGGGTTCATCTTCAACTCGTATTGTCGGAGCCTTTGAAATATAACCCTGAGGTCACTCAGGTGATCTTCTTTCTTTTGGGTCTTGACAACCAAGTCGTCGATGTAGCATTCGACCTTCTCATAGAGCAATTCATCAAATATCTTGGTCATCGCCCTTTGATAAGTGGCGCCAGCATTCTTGAGGCCAAAAGGCATCCTTTTATAGTGGAATATCCCCTTGGGTGATCGGAAAGCCGTATGAATTCTATCATGTTCGGCTATCCATATCTGGTTGTATCCGGACGACCCGTCCATGAAAGATAAGGCTTCATGGCCAGTGGTGGCATCGATCATGACTTCAGTGATGGGCACCGGGAAATCATCTTTCGGACAAGCCTTGTTCAGGTCTCGGAAGTCCACACATATCCGGATCTGGCCGTTCTTCTTCTTGACGGGCACAATATTGGCCAGCCAGGTGGTATACTGGTTTTCTGCTACGAAGTCGACGTCTATGAGCTTGTCAACTTCCTTGCAAACTTGGCTTATCAGTTCTGGCCTCATTCGCCGGGGTGACTGCTTCACTGGTTCGGCCTTGGGGTCAATGGCCAACATATGCTGAGTAATCATCGGGTTGAGGCCCGGCATTTCTTTGTAGTTCCAAGCAAAACAGTCTCGGAACTCTTGTAGGAGCTTGATGTATTGCTCTCTCTCTTCTGGGAGAAGGAGGGCGCTGAGGAAGGTTGGTCTGGGGTCATCTTTTGTTCCCAGATCCACTTCGATCAGCTCATCAACAGTGGCTTGGCCACCATCTTCTATCTCCGGGGGAGCCGGTTGCAAGTCGATGAAGCCTTCATCGTCTTCTTCAGCCTCGAGGGCATCATAGATGTCTTCTTGTACCACCCCGCTTAGTGGCAGGGCTTTGTCATCTTCTTTCAGAGGGGTTGAAAGGGGTGCTTCACTAGCTTCGGGCATCTTCCATCGGCGGGGCTTGCGACCTCCGTGAGCAAAGAGATCATGTGGACCCCGCTTCTATAAGCGACCACGTCATGCGGACGTGGTGGGTACACTTCATATTTTCCCAGCCTTAGTTCGCCCTTCCTGATTAGGCCTTGAGCGATATTTTTGAATACATAACAATTTTCAATAGGATGCCCCAGCACCCGATGATAAGGACAAAATTCGGGGTCGTCGCTTCGTTCGACATCCTCTGGCCTTTTGGATTCTGGCAAGGTAATCTTGCCGTAACGACAAGCCCATTCAAAAATCCTCTGAGTTTTGTGTCTTGGGAAGGAATAAGGCCTCCTCATTTTCTCTCGCAATGAGGCCGGTTGATTGGTTGAAGGATTGGCTACCTCCTTTGTCTTCTCCTTCGAATGCCCAGAAGTGCTGAAGTTGACACCTCCGGGTTTGTCTTCTTGTCTTGCCAGGGTGATGGCAGGATGGTATTTTTCAGGAAGGCTTCAATATCAGCCGCTATCATGGCCAAGTGATCAAGGGAGTGGACGTTAAGGCCGACCATCCGCTGCTGAATATCCTCTTTAGACTTTCCCCGCAAGCCCAAGTGGCAACCTCGTGGCTTAACGGGGAGATGCATCTCACATATAGGCTTCTCCACTTTCTGATGTAGTCCAGGACGGGCTCATCATCTTCTTGCCTGTGGCTGTAGAGTTCTGCCCTGGTCACGAGGAAGTGCTCCGGGCTTGAGTGACTGTATCGCTGAGGGAGGATGTCCCCTGCTGGGTCAAACCAGCGCATACTTATTTCGGCTAGGTGCTCCTCCAGCCTTTCAATTTCCTGATGTAACCCGCCGAGCAGTGAGGGCAAGGTGGAGTCAGGCTGAGGGAAATCTGCTTCAGGACATCTTTCACCGGCCGGGCTTGTGACCTCTGCGAGGAGGGAAACCACATGGACTCCCTTTTCATGGACAGCTGCTTCATGGGGTTGTGGGGGCTTCACCTCATAATCCTCCATCTTCAATTCTCCTCTGTTGATCAGGTTCTGGGCGATATCCTTGAAGACATAGCAATCTTCTATAGGGTGGCCAAGGATTCGATGGTAGAGGCAGAATTTAGGGTCATCACTCCTTGTAGCATCCTCTGGCCTTTTGGACTTTGGCAAGGTAACCCTGCTATAGTGGCAAGCCCATTTAAAGATCTCCCGAGTTTTATCCCTCGGGAAGGAATAAGGCTTCTTCATCTTCTCCTGCAACGTGAGGACTCGTTCCGCCGGCCGGCTAGTTGAAGGACCGGCTATTTCTTTCACCTTCCTCCTTGAGTGCATAAAAGTACTAAAGTTGGTGGTCAGGTACTGATTCTCCCATCTTGCCGTGGTGGCATAGGAGCCCCCCGAGTTCATGGATCTGCCCTCCCGGAGGTGGATACCCTCGGTAAGACCGGACAGTAGTTTGATCATCTTGGCCAACTGTGCCTTCAACATCTCAATCTCCTGCTGCTGCTCATAACATATTGCGAGCATAACAGGGTCACAAAGGGAGAAATCTGGAGTGTAGCTTGGACTGCTATCTTCCGTTTCGGCATCGAGTGGAGGTGGCAGCACCCCGCCACCGTGACTATCTGGGAGTGGTGCCTCGGAAGTCGATGGCACCCCCTCTATATCCTTGCTTAGAGGTGGGTTCTGGAGGAACACTTCTTCATCTTGAGCTTTGTCGGCTGAAGTCATATTCTGCTCTTTGCCCTTGGTTTCTAGTGCATCTGTGTCTTCTGGGGGACCGTCGCCAACTAGAGCTGAGACGGCTATCATGTTTGCTTCATAGAATTCTTCTGCTGAGAAACCCAACCCAGGGTGCTGGGTAATCTTCAGGAGCTCCCTATCCAGGTTCGGTGGATACCACAGCTTCTTGAACATTTGATTCCGACTTTCGGTCTGAAAGAAGGGCAATTGTTGCCCTCTAGCCATTTTCACCACTCTGCTGGATATATCCGGAAGTCCCATGATTGGGCCGACCGGGTCACAGATTTCTTCGGGGAATTTACAATCATCATCCCCTTTCACTGGATGTTCATCAGCCACATAGAATATCGTAGGTGGGCCCTCTGGGTTGGGCACCTCCCAGATCTTCAAGAATTCGACTGTTTGACAGTCTAAGTCTGTGGGGGGCTTCATGATCCCTGGAGGGACCTTCACATACCCAGGCAAATCTTCGAGCTTCGGAACTCCTGTCTCGAGGTAAATATTGAAGGGGATGGCTCGAACCACGCCTTCAACTTTAGAAATGTGTGACACTTCCTGCGGTGCCACATAGTCGGGCGGTGGTGGAGGGAACCAGTCGTCGTCCTCTGCTATCTCCTTCCCTTTGCTTTGAGTCGGCTGGGGATTCTGCTTCGGCTCCTCCATGTAAAGTGCAGCATCGAGCAGGTGGCATTCAAACACCTCAAAGGGGTGTAAGTCTGCAAATATTCTTTCTTCTTTTCCATCTCGGGAGTACTTAATGCACTGGTGCAGGGTTGAAGACACTATCCGATTCTGATGCAGCCACGGTCGGCCGAGCAATGCTTTATATGTGGTATCGGAGTTGATGACGTGGAACTGCACTTTGGTGGTGAAGTCTCCTAGTGACAGCTCAAACTCTGCTACACCCATGGGAACTTCAGACTTCTGGTTGAACCCAGTTATCTTCATATCCCTGACCTTGATCAGGTGCACATTAAAGTAATGTTTCTGGTAAACCTGGTAGGAGAGTATGTTTACTGCTGCCCCTGTATCGACCAAGATCCTATTTATAGGCTGGCCGTTCAACTGCCCCCTCATGTACAAGGGTCTGTTGTGGCTGACCGAAGGAAAGAGCATGTCTTCTTCGGTGAAGGTGATGGTTGTTCCCAACTGCAACTCAGCAAAATAGCTTTCATAATGCGCCGGGGTTTGCAGAGCCGCAATGACAGCCTGCCTGGTTTCCTCATCCAGGGAGAGTATCTCCCAGACACTGAATCTTGCTGGGATTCTTTTCAATTGTTTCAATATCCGAGAGCCGGCTCGGACGTTAGCTAACTTTGCTTCTTCGGCTTTGCTATGCGTGCCATGTTCTGGTGTCGGAGGAGTCGGCGGGGAAGATAGTTTATCTTCTTCGGGGGCCGCCCGACTCCGGCTTGCTTGGTCGGCTGGTTCTTTCATTTGCACGGGCTGAGCCACAGGGGTGGCGCCCTCATCATCTTTATTTGCCAGAGGGGGCATTCCCGAGGTGGAGGCAAGAGTGCTCTTGGCCTTGGACCCGGGCTGTTGGTATGGTTGTTTGCTCTTCTTCGCGAGCAAAAATTCGGCGAACGAGGGTATCACTTCGCCTGCTGCATCTTCAGGGTACAAGCCCGATGGAGGCGGGATTGCTGCGCCCTTCACTTCAGGTTCGGGGATTTGGTATGGCCGCTCGCCCCTGAATATAATATTGTGATTGGCCGGGGGCAAACGTCCCCACCTTCTCCCAGACCTGGTGACATGTTGGGAAGTAGAGGCCTCGACTTGGTTTGCTTCGGTAGGTGCGAAGCATATTTCTTCTTCTCCCTCCTCTTCAGAGTTTTGGGCCATGTTGAACAAGGCCGACAAGGTATTGCAAGACAAAAGGCTGCATTTTCTTTTATTCTTCAGCTTCTTCTTCTTTTTCTTCTTCTCTTCTTTTACAGCTGGAAGCTGTTCTCGGGGAAGTTCATCCCATATGCCGGTTTCTTGTGTTTCGGCTTCAGCTTCTTCAGCCAATTTTAGGGATTCAAAATGTTTCCAGGGGACATATTCCTTCAGCCGCACTGGCTGGATCTTGGGTTGTTCATATTCTTCTAACCCGTCAATGATCGCCTGCAGCCGTTTAACCGCCGGGCTGACTTGCATGTGCATCCGCAACGAGAGTGGCTTCTTCCTGTTGTCAGTCATTCTTCGGAGGACCAACTGAGGAGCAGTTTCATACCAGACCGGGGTTACAACTGGTGGTGGTGGCTGAGGCGTGACGCCATGAATTCGGACTCCCGGGGTAGGGCGGGATGTCGACTTTCTTCTTGTCTTCTTTGGCACCATCTGCCAATCTCCCTGGCTCTCTGCGGGAGCGAGAACAAATGCCTCATATGTGTGCTTTGTACAAGTATCTGACACTTCTTCGGGCAGTTGTTGGTATAAGGATATCATATTTACGGTTGCCCCCAGCACTGGCAACTCATGTGGGCGGGGCGGGTCCACCTTGTGTTCGCCCATCTGGAGCTCTCCCTTCCTGATCATGCCTTCAATGATGTCTTTGAAGACGTAACAGTCTTCGAGGGTGTGCCCGAGCATCTGATGGTACGGACAAAATCGAGGATCATCTTTCCTCTTGATGTCACCGGGTCTCTTCGGCTCCGGGAGAGTAATTTTGTTATATTTGGTGGCCCACTCGAAGATGACCCGGGTCTTCTCCTTCGGGAAGGAGTAAAGTTTCTTCATTCTTGACCGCAAGGAGGCGGCCTCTTGTTGTTCAGCCTGCTTGGCCGGAGGAGCACTGGTGACTCCTTTATCAGTGTCCTTCTGCTTCTCGAAATCCTTGAAGTCGACAGTGTTGACTTCTTTGGGCACGGACCGCTTCTCAATTGATTTTCCTTTTTGGGCTGAGGTGGCCGGTGCGGAAGAGTATTTGGAGAGGTAGGACTCAATTTCCACCACCACATTATTTAATCGATCAAATGACTTGATCTCCATCCCGATCATTTTCTTGAAAACTTCACGCTTCAAATTCTGCTTGCAGATTTGAACCGCATCTTCTTGGTGTGGCGGGCGTCTACACCTCATGCTGAGGTTCCGCCATCTCTTGATGAATTCTAGAGCAGTTTCATCATTCTTCTGCTTGGTTGCATAGAGCTCGGCCACTGTGACCTCTCTTTCGGTGACGTGGAACCGCTCCCGAAATTTTCTTTGCAAATCTGGCCAGTCATTAACGGACCCCGCCGGCAAGTTCGAGTACCATTCGAAGGCGAGCCCTGTGAGCGAGGACCCGAAGAACTTCAGTAGGTATGATTCATCAGTCGCCAGATCGCCCATCACATTGACGTAATAGGCTATGTGCTCCTTCGGTGACCCCTGGCCATTAAATTTGTCAAACTTTGGCGGCTTGCTGACGCCAGGAGGCAATCTCTTCCCCGCATGATGGACAGGGTAGGGTACCTTGTACACATCATATGAGGCATATTCTTCACTTCCCCGGTCGGCCAGCTTCATCTCGACTATCTGCTCGATCATGAGCTTGTTAGCCGTTGCCGGATCCACTGCTTCTGGGTAGAAATGAGCTGACTGCATCTGTGGCGTCGTCAACACCGTCGCCTGGGGTATAGTGGCGGTGCCTTGGTGTTGAGGAGCCGAAGGGGTCATTGGGGCCATGCCCCCAGCATAGTTGGGGATTGGCTGAGAGGCCGTCACCTGGGGTGAACCCTCAAATTCTCCAGCGCCTTGCCTGGATGTTTCTGGAGACGGTTCGACCTGCTTCGACGTGGAAGCATGCATGGTCAGTTCGCCCACCTGTCGCTTCAGAGCTTCGATCTCCTGTCGATAGGCTTGAAGCAGCATCAGCATCGCCGGGTCGGAGGTGGAAGGGCTAGGAGCTTGGCCTCCCCCTTCTGTCAGAGTATCTAGAGAAGGCGCTACCCTTTCTCCTTCATCCCCAGTGGTAATCACGTTCGCTGCCATGGCGACCGCATCTGAACTTGTTTCACCGACGAGGGCTTGTATTATCTCAGCTGCAGCTGCTCCTCTTCTAGTTAGGGGACCCGACCTGCCAGCCAACCTGGCCATCTCTTCTTGGTCTTCAGGTAGGGCTCCATATTGGTTGGCCACTCCGGCCATATTACAGGTATAAGCCCGCATCTTTTGGTTTCTTCGAGCCGCCTCCCTGGTTGTCTGTCTAGGAAAGGTTAGCCTATCAAACACCGAGACTCTTGGTGGAGCTTCTTTACAGAGGGGCGGCCCATAGCACCCTGACTCCGCATCTTCGATATCTTCCGGGTTAACTTGTTGCTTCCGGTTTCTTTCAGCATCATTCATGGCTTCTAGGAGCCGCTGAGTTCCCAAGAGGGTGTTTCCAAGGCTGTGGAGATATCCCCTCACGGCTTGAGTGATGTCGTCTTCTCCCCGGCTGGGGCAGACAGTTGGTGGTGATGCTTGCACTGGCGGTCTATAGGCGAGACGCCTCCGCTCGTGCATCATGTTGTATCTTCTTTCCTTCAAATAGATGTTCGCCTGCCGACCGTGAGTACGGAAGGCAGGTCTTCGAGACGCTCGAGCTGACGCCTCAATCTTCTCTTCTTCATCTTCCTTCATCTTTTTCTCGAGCCGGTCAGTCCTGACGAGCTCCAGTTGAGTTGAGGCTGGGGCCCGCCTGATGGGGACCCATGCTTGCTTGAATTTAGTCGGCTTCTGGGCCGACTCTTGCTTTGGCATGGACCTGATATGGTCCTCTCGCTCCCGGGCCAGTGCATGGAATTGGTTGTGCACCGGCACCATCGGGATTACCCTATCTGGTGAGATCGTGGCCTGACGGCCATTCAGGTACACTCGGACTCCTCCGATCATCACGGATTTGCCCGAGAGGGAAGGCCGGCCTTGCGGCGTGCTAGTGGTTCTCCTTGCCGCCCTCCTGGCAGCCGAGGTGCATTTCTTCTTTGCTTCAATGTGGTGGACATAGTAGCCCACCATCTTCACAGCTTCTGGTGTCGCCTCCACGGGGGCGACGGGCTCGACCTCCTTGACATCCAAGAGGTCCACGAACATAACCCCGAGGAAGTTGGGGAAGCCAACGACCGGGGGAAAATCGCCGAACTGGATCGGCACTGCCAAGTAGCCATGCTCGGCATGGCTCGCCACAACCAATGGACCGAAAGTGACAGCCATCGGTTCTTCAGAAATGGATCCCTCCTGCAATTTCAAAAATGCGGAAGTTAAGACTTCGAAAAGGCCATTGGGCCCCTAATCTTGGCGAAAAGATGAGAGGTAGTCCAGTCCCACCGGGCGTGCCAGCTTGTGGAACGCACTAGGTTTCGTGTGTGAAAGTATCGGGATATCGGTGGTCTTTTTATCGGTTTATCTAGTGCGAGGGCGTGCCAGTCACCTAGGTGACAATGTGTTCGGGCTTCAAGACTGGAGTGGTCCGAAGCCCGGGGTGCGCTCCATCTGACTGATCAGATGATTGTGGATATCGGGTCGGGACTGGAGACCCGCCGCGCCATAAAGGGCGCGACGTTAATTACATCCCCTCAGAGAGGGGAAGACCTCTGATTAATCGCCAAGAAAAGGGGTCAAATGACCTAAAGATCTTTTTTCATTAAAGCATGCGAGTTGGGTTGACATGATTTAAACCCTCCGCATCGGTATGCAAAACGACGTTCAAAACCATACAAATATTTGCTGCGAGTGCGGCAAATTTAATGCAAGTGCGGGATTAGATCCTGGTATATGTATATATATCAGTCACTAAGGACCATCCAGTATTCGGTCGAGAGTTCATATTCGAAGCATCGAAGGTAACAACAAAGACATTCGGATATCTACCGTAGGTACGGCACGTTTCATGTGGGTGCGGGATCGGATCCCGGAAGAAGTGGGTCAATTTGATGAACTATCGGCCCAAGAGGTGCACGGATCATGACCATGTCGGGGATCCCGAGGTCCATGTCCGATACCACGGGGCATCATTACACAGTCCGGGGGAGCGGGTCGTTAAGTGTAAGGCCAAAACTCGACAATGTGCGCCCTCGCACGCGGATCGACCTGCGCGGTCAGGTCGCGGGGTTCGACCTGCCCGGTCAGGTCGTGGGGGTCAAGGGGGCAACGCCCCTTGCGGGGGTTTTCGGGGGCAGCGCCCCCGGAACAAAATTTGGATTATAGTGGAGGGAAAACTTTTGATCAGTTTTATTCATTAGCTTTAATTCTTTTCTCTCATGCCGGTTTAAGGAAGCAACGGGGACGGGGCGCGCCGGATTAGTATCAAGAGGAGGGCGCCGTTTTAGGGTCCAAGGGAGGAAATGGGGGCGCCGTTTTAAGGTGAACAGTGAAAGAGATGGAGAGGAGGCGCGCCGTTTCAAGGACGTTAAGGGGGGGGCGCGCCGGTTTTGTGGCCACGCCGTTTTAAGGGTTGAACAAAAAGGGGGGGTGCTATGGGGCGCGCCGGGTAGAGGCCTCAACGGGGCGCGCCGTTTTAATGATTGAACAAGGTAGAAGGGCGCGCCGGGTAGAGAGGCTCCCATGGGGGGCGCCGTTTTAGCGTTCAAAGGAAATGGGGGTTATGAGAGTGGTGTTAAATCGGCGCGGTGAGGGGTGACCGCGCCGGATTAGGCCACGCCGGGACAGCTTCAAAGAGGTTTTATCTCGACCCTTTTATGCTCTGTTTCTTGTTTTCTTTAAACTATAAGCCGGTTTATTGATTAGTTGTTCATCTTATGGATGGATTATGTTTACAGAAATAAGATTTAAACATTTTAATTGTTTATTCAGGTGGATTAGCGTGGATGCTTAAGTGTTCGTTCGGGGGGGGTTCAGTTCACAGAGTTTTACTGTGTGTTTCTTTTGTTTCACCCGTGGGCAAATTCTATGATACATTTATTCATTGTTCTTGGTGTTCTTGACCCTGATGAAAATCGGGCAGCACCTCCCCTAGATCGGAAGGGTCTGGGGGAAAAGATGGGGCGCGCCATGCGGAGAGAACTCCGACGGCCCCGAAACATCCCGGTGCGTGCCAAGCAACGACACCAGTAAAGTTACCCCATTAGGGGCCGGAGATCCCGAGGGCTAGCCTACAAGGGAAACCGGTGACCCATGGGTTGTTGCGATCGTATCGACTCCCCCCGTTCGGTGCCGGAGGTCCTGAGGGCCAGCCTACAAAGGAACTCCGACGACCCGAGGGTTGCCGTGATCGCGTGGCTGAAGACCACGTGAGAGCCGAAGTTGACACAAGAACACGGCGGTAAAAAAAAGAGAGAGCCACTATGGGCTGAGTATTGAGGGGTATTGAGGCATCAAGATCTCCCAAAGGGGAGTTTTCCTTTCATTTCACAACAGACCAAACTCCGCTTACATTGAAAGGGAATACGAAGATAAAGGTCTACATATGAAGATCACCAAAAGGAAATCAAAGGGGCAGAAGGAAATGTAAAGACAAAGGGGGGAAGCGAGCTCTCTTCCCCTCACCTCTCCTTCTTTCTTTCACCCTCTTATCTCTCTTCACACTTCGGAGCAGGGCTTCACCGCCAGTAGAGCGTCCCTCCTCTCTTTTTGCTTCTTGCCTGGAGCTTGTATTTATAGGGGGAGCAGGGAAGCAAGCTTCCCGTTTCTATGGCTTTTGTTCTGTTCGCAGTTGCCGTTGCTGACGTCGCTGGGGTCACCGTGTCGAGTGCCGTTGTCGTGGACGTCACCTCCGCCGCGGCTACAGTGTGATCGGGAGAGGGGCAGAGGCATGGCCTCCTCCTCTGTTGGCATATCCACCGCGAGACACGCGGCTTTCATCATTTGCAGGAGCATGGGTGGCCGACGGACGAAGTGGACGTTCGACGGTGCAGGGCTCGAGGGTTTCCATTTGAAGAACATGCTTGGATGCCCAACGGGTCGAAGCATACCTTTTGCCATTTTAAGCAGTTCGTCGACGTGCTGTTCGCAGGAAACAGGGGACCGTAATGCCGACGGGATGGGTTGGTTGCTCGCCAGGAAATGCTTCAGAGAAAGGGGTTAAAACGGCGCCACATCCAAAGGGGGGGCGCGCCGTTTTAAGCATCCAAAATGGAGGCCCCCTTCGAGCGCGCCGTGTAGCCAATGAAAATAAAAGAGGTTAAAACGGCACCATATTCCAAAGGGGGCGCGCCGTTTTAAAGGGGGGGGGCGCCGTTTTAAGGCGCGCCGTTTTAAAGCCCCCTCGTGCCGTTTTAAGCACTAAACGGATTCTTCTCGAAGTCGCGGCCATTTTACGTGAATGTCGACATTCCCGGAAGGTTCCGGTTGCTATGTATGACCTCTACAATGTTCCATTCGCAGCCTTTGGGGCCCGGTCCCAGACTCTGCGTGACTTTCGGTGCACGTCGGGCTATGTCGGAGTCCCCGACTCTTCTTTGATTCAGCTCTCGGCACGGCCGGCTGTAGAGTTGTGGCCATATCTTCCGCCCGGGGGGCTCCCTCATCGGCTAGCGGACCACCAAGCAAGTCCTCATCCTGATCGGGGAGGCATGAGGTTTATTTGGTATTTTCATCTTCGGCTTGCTCTCGAGTGTCGAGACGTGCATGCCGTATGATCATCATCGACATTTTTCGACGTCCACAGGAGTCAGGAAAACAATGCCGGCACCTGCCGTAGTGGCTGGATCCTGGTTGCTCCGAGTAATCCCTCAGGAAGCGCCATCGAAGTAGAGCTCCCAGCAAGGCACGCTGGTTGTGAGAGCGCTTTGGGGCCAGTAATGCAAGACATCTCTGCTCTGTTCAACTAGTTGTTGTGACTGAGCAGCAAGGGACTCCTCGTCCGGGAGCTCCGAGCTGAAGGGTGAGTCGTCTGGTACTGGATGGGCTGCCAGGAATTCAGACATACCCTGTCCCTTAATCACTTTTCTGGGGACATAAGTAATGTCGTACTCCATCAACAGGAGAGCCCACCTCCCCAGTCTGCCTGCGAGGACAGGTCATCGAAGGAGGTACTTCAGAGGGTCATGCTTGGATATAAGCTCGACTTGGTGGGACAAGAGGTAATGCCGCAGCTTTTTAACTGTGAACACCAATGTCAAGCAAACCTTCTCCATAGGGGAGTAGCGATACTCGGCACCGATTAGCTTCCAGCTAAGGTAATAGAGGGGCTGCTCTTTACCTTCCTTATTGATTTGCTTCAACAGAGCTCCTAGCGAAGCGTCCATGGTAGCAATATAAAGAATGAGGGGTTTATTCTTGATTGGTGCCCCCAGGACTGGGGGAGTCAGGTGGTACTCCTTGATTTGCTCGAAAGCCTCCTGGCATTCAGAGTCCCATGTAAACAGGGCATCTTTCTTCATCAACTTGCTGAAAGGCGCACATCGACCGGAGAGGTTAGAAATAAACCTCTGAATATAGGTCAGCCTCCCTGGGAAGGACCTGAGTTCGATGATGTTGCTGGGTTCTGGAAGCTCTCGGATTGCTTTGATCTTACTGGGATCCACCTTGATTCCTTGGTACCTGACGATGAAGCAGAGAACTTTGCCACTGGATATGCCAAAGGCGCACTTCATGGGGTTCATCTTGAGCCCGTATTGCTGGAGATGCTCGAAGACTTGGCGGAGGTCACGCAAATGGTCTTCACGCCTCTTAGTCTTGACGACGAGGTCGTCGACATAACATTCGACGGTGTTGTACCGCATCTCATCAAATATTTTGGTCATGGCCCTTTGGTAAGTAGCGTTGGCATTCTTCAGACCGAAGGGCATGCGCTTGTAGTTGAAAATCCCCTTGGGGGATCTAAAAGCTTGTAGTTGAAAATCCCCTTCGAGCAGGAGTTGCTTGTAATCCTGCTTCTCTGCCTCGGTAAGGAGAGCACTGACAAATGTTGGCTGGGGAGCTTCATCTTCGCCCAAGTTGATTTCAACGAGCTCATCCACGATCGCCTGGCCTCCATCCTCCAACTCGGGAGGAGCGGGTTGGAGGTCGATGAAATCCTCATCGTCGGTGTCGGCTTCGAGCATTTCTTGATTCTCAAAGCCACCGGTTGATGTTGAACGGACTGGAGAGTGGTCGTTGCTGGGATCCATCGAGGATTGATCTGGGCCGTCGGCTCCTGGCCAGTAGTTGTCAACCGGGGCTGCTGAGGTCTCCCTGGAGTTGCCTGGTGAAGCTGATAATCCATTACAGCGAGGATCAGAGATATCCCCCCCTCAGGAGGGCTTGTTGAACTGGGTCCTTCGACTGGTTGAGAGACCGGAGGAACTTCTTCATCCCCGATGCCTTGGCAGGGAGGCGAGGAAGGTTCCTCGATGGCTTAAGCCGGAGTTCTGGCTTTGACGGTGATCGGGATCAGGATCTCCTCTTCCTCATCCCCGGAGCTGTCGAATTTGGCTTCGACTCTAGCTCGGTCGTCGACTGGTTGTGCCAGGCCTACGACGTTGACTGCGTGGTAGACGCGAAAGTCCGGTCCTGCTCATAGCCAAGTCCCCTGGTATCCTTATGGAAGGAAGGGGGTTGCCCCCGGACCTGGGAAGGGTTCCACAGTCGGTGAAAATATTCACGTCGCGCGGAACCTTGCCATTGAGGGATGTGTTGCTTCAGACACATCTGTCGAATGTGTGGCGGCAGGTCTTCCAGTACCTGGACTGCTTCAGGGGTGTCATCGGCTTGCCTAGACCAGCCGAAGTCATCAGTCGGTGGGGCCTGAGGGACCATGTCTCCCTTATAGAAGACAATAGGTTTGTCCCTATTAGCCTTCTTCTTGTTTCGGCGTTGTCGCTTGAAGGTGACAATGAATGTCGTCAACGACTCGACGCTGTGGTTCTCGGATGCACATGGAAGCTGGATGCAGTCTGGTGGCAAGCATATACTCTTCCCGATAGCTCGGCTAATAAGATTAGCCTCGAAGTCGATCTGGCGCCTCTCGAGGCGATCTGGGGTTGACTTGGAGTCGAGACGCAGCTGATGAAGCTTGGCCTTTTCCTCGTCAACGGAGAAGAGATCATCATCGTCTTCCTCTGAGAGCCAACCGTTGCTCTAGCTCTTAATCATGGGGTACGGACTAATCCCCTTGAAGTAGAGCGCAGCGTCGGCCAGGTTACATTCTACTGGTGTGAACAGTGACAGGTCTGCAAAGACCGTATGTTGCGCCCCGTCCTTGGCATACTTGATGCATTGGTGGAGAGTTGACGGGACGACCCAATTTTTATGGAGCCAGGGTCTGCCCAGTAGCATCTTATATGACGTGTTGGAGTCGATGATGTAGAACGTCACCTTGGAGGTGAAATCATCGAGCACTAGGTCGACATCCACCCAGCCGAGGACGTCCTCGGTGTTTTGGTTAAAGCTGGATATCTTGACCGCCTGAACCTTCTGGAGGTATGGGGTCAGATATAGAGTCTTGAATGTCTTGAGCGACATGATGTTAACAGCGGCACCAACGTCCACCAGAATCCGGTTCACATCATGCCTATTGATCTTCCCCTTCATGTAGAGAGGACGGTTGTGGCACGGAGGGGAAAGCAGCATGTCTTTCTCCGTGAAGGAGATGATGGCTGTGAAGCCTTCATTTCCGTGGTATGCGCTTCAAAGACTTTTGGCTCTTGGAGTATCTTGATAAGAGTTTCCCTTAGGTCCTTACTCCAAGCGATGGCTTCCCAAATTGTAATACTAGTGGGGAAGCAGTTCATCTAGTGGAGGACCTTCTGGTTAGCTCGGGCTCGAGCATCCTCCAGAGAGGGTAGTATGTCAGGCTGAGCCTTCTGTGAGCTGCCGTGCTGTTCCCCACCGGGAAGTTGCACTGCCTTGCCCTTACCACCAGGATCAGACTAACTTTGATCGCCAGCGGGCTCCTGGAACAGGGATGCCAATGATGGCTCTTCTGGGGGTGACTAGCGGGCTGGCTCGTCCTTGCCAGACGGTCCCGCTTGCCCTGCTGCAGAAGTCGGTACTGGTGCAGGGGCTGGGAGGCTGATAGTGGCCTCTTCAAAGCTAGAAGGGTCGAAGATACCGGGTCCTCTCTGAATTTCTACTTTCAGAATGGGAGCCGGTTCCTCTCCTCGAAAGAGGATGATTCGTTCCGGGTCGAAGGTGGACGGAGAGAGGGGTAACTCAGGGGTTCTCCCACGGCCTCTACCGCATCCCCGGCCTGTGTGTTCTGGAGCTGGCTGTAGCCTAAGAGAAGCAATGGTTCTTTGTCTTGTCCGGGAGGCTACTAGCTCGCCCCGCCGAGATGCGTTAATGTTATCAGGGGGTGGAATGGCCACCATGTTGCATGTGCAGTGCTGAAGCATTTCTTCCAACTGCTCTGTGATGATCTCCTTGTCTTTATAGCACAAGGAGAGCTCGTCCGGAATCACGAGTCTTTCGCCGTTCTTGAGCTTTTGGATCATCTCTTGGACCCAATTTCTGAGGCGGGCTCGTTTCTATATTTCTTCCCACGGGATATAGCTGTCGAGTGGGAGAGCTCTGGTAGGACGAGGAGGAACGTATTCCTCTAGGTCATCAATGAGCTGTTGGAGCCTCTGGAGAGGCGTCAGCTCGGCCGGTGATTGTAGGGTGACTACTTGTTCAGCTTGTTTCTTGAGCCGCCTTCTGAGGTTCTTCCTCCTATTTCTCTCTTGTCTCATGGCAATAGCGGTCTCCAAGGGAGTAGGAGGGAGAGGCGCTGGAGCCGGAGTTGATAAATCCTCATGAGGATATCTCCGAGCTGGTGCCTTTGCAGGGCAAGGTCGATGACTTTTCTTTGCCCGAATTTCGATCCAGGTGCCTTCCGCTTGTTGTATCTGGAAGGTGGCGTTGATCACCTGCTCGATTACCTCGAGCGGCAATTCCTGGTATGTCGGGATACTGGGACTGGCGTCTGAAGACGTGTGCGCGGTTTGGTGCCTTACCCGTGGTGGCAGCGTGAGCTTACGAAGAGTGGATTGACTGGTGCTGTCGTCCGAAGACGTATGTGCGGTTTGATGCCTTAGTCGCGGTGGCGACAGCTTTTGTTGAGAAGCGGATCGAGAGATATGCTTGTTGTCCTGCTCCCTAGCCATGCCTTTGTGATCACACTGAGGGCTGGGTCTAGCGACAACTGACGGCACTGCTGGATATTATTGCTCTGCATAGTTATCTCGACTCTACGGACTGGCTGAGCCTCGTGATGGTGGGCCCACCACTTGAATCGAAGCCGCTGAAGACTCCGAAGATGTCTTCTTTGTACTTTGGATTGTGTCAACGAGTAGGCAGAGAGGACCCGACGGCCCATCCGCTGAGGGGGTGTGACAAGGCTGAGGCTGGACCTTACCCTATTTTTGGTTTCCCTTCCTATCCACGGCTGCCAGAGACGGAGATAGGACGGGGGGATGATGAGAGAGAGCTGAAGAGCCCATCGTCGTCTCACCCACCAGAACGTCCTCTCGGCCGAGAAGGACCCGGAGGAGCCTGGCGGTATCTTCTTCAGGAAAAGGGAGAGACTTTAGCTCCCGCCAGGACCGCCACTGCTCGGCCGAAGTGGCTAGGGTTGCCTGGCTAGGTGCTGATGTCTGGGAGCCCACAAGGGTCGGAGGAGCAGGGGAATGGATGACGTTGACCGAGAAGTTGGTCAGCTCTGTCTCTTGACTGGCATCCCTCTCTCAACGCCTCCACAATCGCTTGAGCACTTCTTGGTTGTCAGTCCGAAACTCGAGCCATTCTGGAGGATGCTGATAAGGCAGCCCGTGCCCATTTTTTTGAGGGGAGTCTGGCCGCTCTGGCATATCCCTGGTGGTGATCAGGGTTTCTTCGATAACTTGCCGAAGCCTGACAAGTGACATGGAGTTCCCCTCCGCATCGATCTGCTCCCATTGGATCTGTTCCTAGATGAGGTGTTGAACTTCCTCGCAGGACTCGATCGGGTGGCAGATTCTAGCATGGAAGGGGCAGTATTGAGGGTGACTACAGTCCCAATGGGTGTAGTCTGCCGGTGAGTCACGGGGCATGATTTGCCCCCTCTCGATGAGGATATCAAAGAGTCGCCGGGTTCTCTCCCTGGGGAAGGAGAGGGGTTTGTGATAATGCCAGGGCCTCCACCCCGGATACCAGAGTGAATGTTCGCCCTGACTGGTGCTGGGCTCCTCTATCTCGACATCGGAGAGAGAGAACGCAGCCATCATGTGGATGACATTGCCTGAGTGGTGAACCACGCATGCTGCCTTAGTCGGCCTGGTCCACGTATGTGGTTACGGGGGATCGATGAGACCACTCTTCAATTTAACGAGGTCGCCTCGGATCAACTTCTGAGCCTGAGTCTTGAAGACATAGCAATCTTCAATTGAGTGACCCAGCATGCGATGATACGGGCAATAACTGGGATCGTCGGTCTTCAGGGCCTCATCCGACTTGCGGATTTCTGGCAGCTCGACGATCTTCTGGGCCATGCAGAGGTCGAAGAGCATCTTCGTATGTTCCTTCTTAAAGGAGAAGGGTGTCTTCATGCGCTCCAAAAAGGAGGGAACAACCAACTTGTCCGCTGGCTTTTTGTCAGAGCCGCTGGGTTCGGATTCCTTATTGGCTTTGACGACAGGGGTGAACTCTATGATATTCACCTCCTTACTGGGCTGGCGTTCTCGCGCTTGCTTACCCTTTGCTGCAGTATAGCTCGGATTGTCGGCAAAGAACATCTCTATTTCGGCGACTTCCGAGTTGAGCTGGTCGAAGCCTTTGATATTGGTACCAAGAAGCTTTTCGCTGACCTCGGCCCCCAGACCTCGAAGGCATATAGTAATGGCGTCCTCCTGAACAGGTGGATTGACACACCTCATGCTGAGGTCTCACCATTTTTTGATGAAGTCGAGGGCGCTCTCTCCCTTTTTCTGCCGAAGAGAATGGAGTTCGGATAGGGAAACCTTTCGCTCGTCCGTTTGAAAGCGGTCGAGGAATTTCTTCTGGAGATCCGCCCAGTGGATCACTGAGCCGGGCTTCAAGCGGGAATACCATTGGAAGGCCATTCCTGTGAGCAAAGTGGCGAAGTAGCGGAGGAGATATGATTCATCCAGCACTAACTCACCCATGGCCGTAACATAGTAGGCCAAGTGTTCATGTGGTGACCCCTGCCCGTCAAACTTTTGCAGCTTCGGGGGCTTGGCGTACTCTAGGGGAAGCTTTTTCAGCTGGTGGTGGAGTGGGTAGGGTACACTGTAGAAGTCTACTATGACAACCCCTTCACCATACTGGGTGAGCTTCGTCTCGACAATACGCTCGATCATCTGGCGTTGCGCCAGGAGATTTTTCGGCACTGGCGTATTGGAGGCTCGTGGCTGAGTCTCAACCGGGGGCGTGCAAAACCCAGTTGCCAACGGAGTTCAGGCGATCGCCACTGAGGTGTTGGCAGCATCGCGGGCTGCTGGTGGTGCCAATGCCTCGGCCTGGGGCCTAGTAGGTTGCTGAGTATGAAGGTCCCGTTCCTGGAGGAGGTCTTGCAGGAGGGCCTTCAGATGCTGGTTCTCCTTCACGAGAGTATCAAGGGTCACTTCTTGAGCCTCGTTCACAGGAGGGTCATTGTTGACCGGCTCTGCATTAATAGGAGGGTCACGGTCTTCCGTCGGGACCTCTTTCGCGTGTTCTGACAAATGCGGTCCGATAGAAGTGCCGATGTGACCTGTTGGGAGAGGAGGCGGAGCCTGGTGGTGCGGCCTCCTCAAGTGGGACAGAGGCTAATTCAGGTCATCAGACTGGGTGTCCGGTGGTGTAGCACGCGAACACTCGAATAGCGTCGTTGATGAACCGGGTCGTCCGCTTCCTGCGCGCCCCTAGTCTGTCAAAGACCGAGGTGCGTTGCAGAGGGGGCTCACTCCTGATATCGGTCGGAGGAGATCCCTGAACAGGCTGCTGGAGGGCTCGGGAACGGGCTCGCCTGTGCCTCCACTTGCTTGCATGGGGGACATTAGACGACTGGGCGTTGTCAGACGATGCTACTGTGAGGCCAGTCGGATCCCGTCTGATGCCGCGTTTGAGTGCTCGCAGGGGGTTTCTAATACCCACCCTTCGAACGGCTTGAGCTTCTTTTGGGGTGACCCAAATTCTCCTCAAGTCGGAATACTGGTCTCCCTTGTCGCCGCTTTTCCGACGAGTTGTCTTGGGAGGCCGTGTGTCGGGCTGCGGTGGGTGCCCCCGGGCTGTTGCCGAGGAACCCGCTCCTCTGAGCTTCGCCCCGTCCTCTTGTGTTTACCGTAAGAGGTCAAAATGATTGGAGGTGGGGATGGTGGGAACGGTCCGTTCTTGGGGTATGATTAGTTTGCCCCCGTCGAGACAGATCCGCAAGTCACCGACAAGAATCGTCCTGTCGGAGTTGCTAGTCGCAGCGGCGAGCCGTCTGCCTCTGCGGCCATGGCGACGCTTCTTCTGAGGAGTGGAGGAAGACTCCGCCCCGAGATGGTAGACCGAGAAAACCCGGCCTGGAGCGATCGGCAGCGTGGAGCTGTTAGGCAGAGGTATTGGGATCGGCCCCCGGGGTATGAGACCCACACCGGGAGTTGATGGCTGGGTGACTCGGGTATAAGCCTTTGCCCGCGCCAATAGGAGTGTTGCCGATGCTCGAGATGACACTCTTGCACCGGGAAGTGATATTTTCGGAAGTGCTGAGGTGCCGACGCCCCTGGGTCGAGGACCCACGGTAAGTGCTGGCGTAGTCTGAGCTCGGGTTGGGAGGCCCGAGGAGGGTGCTAAGGAACCTTGCCCTCTGGGTATGAGACCCGTAGGGAGAGCTGGTTCAACTGGAGCTCGGAGTCGGGGTCCCGAGTACAATACCGGAGAGCCACGAACTCGGGGCTGGGAGCCCATATCGAGGGTTGACTTTACCGTGGCTCGGGCCTAGGGGCTCGAGGAAGGCGCTGAGGATCCGTGGACCTGGGGCTGGAAGCCCGTGTTAGGTGCCGGCTTTGCTGGGGCTCGGGGTCGAAAACTCGAGGGAGATGCTAGGAAGCCGTGGACCCGGGGATGGAAGCCCGTGTTGGGTGCCGACTTTGCTACGGCTCGGGGTTGGAAAGCCGAGGAAGATGTTGAGAAGCCGCGGACCCGGGGCTGGGAGCCCGTGTTAAGTGCCGGCTTTGCTACGGCTAGGGGTTGGAAACCCGAGGAAGATGCTGAGGTAGTGACCGAACTCAGGGGCACGGGACCCGTGTCGGAGATTGGACGAGGCTGGCCTCGGGAGCTAACGCTTACCCGGGCCGGTAATAATCTGGGGGCCCTGTAGGGGCCAGTAGTGGCGGTCCGGTACCTGGCGCTCAGGTGGGCCACCGGCGTTGGAGGGGTGCGTGGCGCATTGGCCACGGGAGCCAACGGAGAAACTGGGGTTGGCTGAGGAGTAGCCACAGGGATCACGCCCAAGAAGTAGGGTGATTCGATGACAGGGGCGAAGCTGCCGAAAGCGTCGGCGTCGCCAAGTAGCCCACCCGGGCATGGGTGGCAATGACATTGGGACCGTAGGTGACGGCCGCCATGGTTGCTGGAGAGCTGAGTACTGCGGAGGCGACGGTTGCTGACAGTCGCCGAGCGCGGTCTGATGGTCAGAACGCGAACCGGAAGCTGCTGGAGAATGCGCGCGCGACTACCCTCCTCTGCCTCTCCTACAAGGACAGGGAAAGGGCACCAAGGCTTCAAGGCTGGCATAGGCTTTTCTTCAGCAAAAAGAAGGAAGGCGGGAGACGTCCCATCGGGCGTGCCATTCTCTTTTTTGCATGGGTTTTTATGCCGAATGACTGGGGTGAAGGAAGGGATATAGCGGGGAAGGAAGACACGAGAGTTTGATATATCTCGGGTATCCTCCTTATGGTTGCATGCCTCTCACGGCGGTATCGGGCACTCTCCTTTTACGGAAAGTCGAAAAGGGTCGAATGGCATGGGAATGTAAGAGTACGGGTTAACCGGACAGGGTGCGGGCGTGCCAGTCGATTTCTCGACAATCACCCATGCAACCAAGGGTTGACCGGGGAAGCGTCACCAGGATGCGGCACGTGGGCTCTGGCGATCGAGCGACACGTGGAGAGAAGGGGTTCCACGGGTGCGAGTGCGTAGGCGATTGTGGGAACCGTGTACTGGACGTCTTTCCCTACTAGCCGTAAGCAACCGATGTTTATTTACATCGGATTGAATCCGAACACCCCGTTCCATGCTGAAGAGAAGCCTGTATATATGTCTGAAGCCGTGGGTAGAGGGCCGGGAGCATTCCGCAGCTGTGGGTGTGCTTTCGACTGAGGGGTGTTTACTGGGGTTAGGATGTTAGGCACAGATGCCGAGTGGAGTAGGTAGAAAGCCGGGGGCCCGAATACGGGCACTTGTATTCCACTGGTTTTATGATGGGCCACATGGACTTTACAAATGGGTTGAGGTGGCCAAAGTACAACTGGCGCAAGTCGCGGCACAACTCCGACACATGGGTCGGTCCTCGGGTCATTGCGTAATAAAGCGGATATCCGCGTGTCTTACTGGAACTCTTTACAAAGGGATTGGCATGAGCCCAACTGCCTTGGTGGCCAGAGTAGACATAGACTGGTGCCTGGTGGAGGTCGGACACGGCTCGAGGTGAGCAGTCGGGTCCGGGTCTCGGACTGCGAGCGTCGTCATGCTGGGAAGTCGAGGTCGGCCCCGGGACTATGATTCTCGGGCCAGAGGTCCGACTAGACTCGAGTTGTTAATCCGAGGGGCCAACAGCCGCCTGAGGGGTGAGCAGTGGGCACGTGATTCTGTGTCAGGGTCAGGCACGACATCATGGAGTGCACTTCGTCACCGTCGTAAGTTGGCGTACACGGGCGGACCCGGGATGCGGGTGTATTTGCCGTGGGCATAGTCATCTTACATGCGACGGGGATGGACTTGTGTGAGATGGCTAAATGCCGTGTGAGGGAAGTACACGTGACATACCCTCGACATATGTGAGCCGACTAGTAAGCCAACCGCGCGTGCACTTAGCTTCTCACGTTCCCGACCCTTGCCGAAAGCCTCGGGAGTCCGAGGGTGCGACAATTAGGCTGGGGGGTGTTTGTCCGTCCGTTAGCTTGTTGTTGTTGGTGCTCCTTGTGTTGTTGTTGCTTGGTCCTTGTGCTTCTTGAGCTTCTAAGGGGGGGAATTTATAGGAAGTTGAAGGGGTGGGGGGTTGGGTTTAGGCGGACCAAGTTGAGGGTTCAACTTGGTCCGGGTAAACCCATCAAAAATATTATTTTATTTTATTTTTTTTGTGTTTTTTTGTTTGTGTAACGGAGTGGGGAGATGGGGTTTAGGCGGACCAGCCCAAGGGGCTAGTCTGGTCCGCCTAAACCCCTCTTCGGAGGGTAAAAACCTTTTTTTTTATTTTTTGATGGGGTTTAGGCGGACCAGCCTGGGGGTCCAGGCTGGTCCGCCTAAAAGCCTACCCGGGGGGGGGGGGTTTGGGCGGACCAAGTTGGTCCATTTTTTTATTTAAAAAATCTTTTTTTAATACCCAAGGGGTTTAGGCGGACCAGCCTGGGGGCCCAGGCTGGTCCGCCTAACCCCCCCCCCCTTGGGGGGTTTAGGCGGGCTAGAGTGGAGAGAGAGGGGGGTGGTCCCACCTCTATAAAATCTAATTTTTGGTTATTTTTAGCTCCAATTTGACTCAGTTTGAACGCAAGAAGACAAAGGATACGGGCTTGGACTGGTTGACTGGCTGCTTGTGCGCGTAGAGCAAGGGGATTGACGTGTGTGACTCGACATAATCCCGGGGTTTCGTCTTAGCGAATTCTTCCACATACGGGTACGATGAGTGAACCATTGCATGAATGTTGCACCGTGAGATCGGGAGAACTGGGAATGGGGAGGACCGTTAGGCCTCTGGGCTGGGGAGAGGGCGCCCCCCCCGGGGAGTTCGCTCTCCCCGGCGGCACGGCCATGCCCTGGGGTGAACTGGCCCTAGGCGAGCCACAACCCCCAGGGATGGCCCCCGGGGGTCTTCTTTTGTCGTTTGGGGATGTCCTTTGAAGGATACGGGGGTTCTGGGACATTGGGATGGCCCATGGGGGCCGTTGTTCTTCGAGTCATAGTGGCCGCTCGCAAGGTGTTCAGGCAAATGCCCGACACACCCCGGGTTATCGAACGGGCCAAGTAGATGACTGGTGGGCCTTGGATTTTACCTTGGGCTAAGGGTAGAAGTTCATGGAGGCTGAGAGGATGCACCTTGGGCTCATGGGCCGTGCCTCCGGTTACGTGCCACGTTGTATGGTGGGTTGGCAGGGTAGCCTCGGATTGGCCTGAGTGCTAAAGTTAATTGGCTCATTGCCACGTGTCTGAGGGTCGGGGGTGGCCCCGGCTTGCTGGGGGGTCGTTGTCCCGTGGGTTGGTGTAGAAGGGTTGGAACATATGCGCCCACAAGGTGTTCGGAAAAATGCCGAACACACATGTGTGAGCCGTATACAAGTGCTGTGGGCCTCCAAAGCCTGTGGTTGACTTACTTGGGTCTCCCTTTGACCTTGGATGGTTGAAAGAAGGCGTCCCGGGTTAGACCCCTGGCCTTTTCACTGGGTGCCACGTGGCGTGGCTTGTAGTCGGGGCGCCCCCGGGTTGGCCCGGGTGGTCGTGTAGAATGCGGGCAAGGTCCGCAACTTGGGGGTCAGGAGTGGTCCCGATTGATTGCTAATGCCACTGTATACCTCGGCTAGTAGGTTGGGGCCGTTGGTCGGGCCCACTGGGTTATCGGAGGGGCCGGGTAGCCCATGCCTTGAAGGTGTTCGAGGAAATTCCTGAACTCTTATTTCTGGGTATTTACGAGGGAAATTGTCCGGGTACAACACCTGTCTTCGCCTCCACCTACCTTCATCTCCCTCTAGAAATGGTTTGAGGCATACCGCAGCTAAGATGCCCGCTGCTAACGCTTAACCACATCTGGATGATCGCAGCTACCTTGGAACCGCGGCTGTCTCTGAGTCGACTCGGCTTCGTGAAGCGTCGACTCCGTCTTCTTCTTCTCTCTTTATGTGTTTTTCGTTCATGAGCCAGAAGCGGTTTGCCTAGAATCACGGCTATGGAGCGGCGGCTTGTTGAGAACTGCGGTCAGGACGCCTGCGGCTAGCTCTCAACCGTGTCTACCTGTTTCATCTGTTTGGTTTCCGATCAAACCGATTGTGACCCAATGGTTGACACGTGACCTCGTGAATGTCTCGACTATCCTGTAAGGATCGAGACTATGTTTTGGACACTTAGAGGTATGTCTTACCTTGATTTACGTGCCTATATGGTTCGAAGGCTTTGGTGGTCCTTCATGTTCTGTGTTCCATCGTATGCGGAATTGTAAGTCTGATGAGTGGCTTTGAGGTCGAGGACTCATTATTGATGTGTGGATCCGGCTATTCTATGCCGCTTCCATAACGTGTTTCACCATGATCTTGGCATAGGGACTAGGCTGATTCACGGCGTGTTGCCATGATGTGCAGCGATCTTGACCCGAGTCTTGCGACTCATGGATCATTGTATTAGTAGGTCTAGTTGGCTGTCCTGAGTTTGGAGGCATTGTGCGGCTTTATGTTCTCAGCTACTGGTGACAGGTGCCTGTGTAGCCAGTCTATACTCCGGTATTTTCCTTTAGAGAGTCTCAATTTCTAGTGAGCCTCCACTAGTTGTACCATGACGACACTTTCCGTGTGTCGGCCCACCTAGGAGTGGTGGCAGGGTAGTTCCCAATAGATACGGTTTGTAGGCTAGTTGCCGTGGGCCCCGTTGTCTAGCCGTTAGAGTCCAACAGGAGGGAAAAATCAGCTAGAGGTCTGGCTCAAGACATTGAGCTTGTGTCTGCACACGTGGTCAGGGGCGTTTGGACCAGCGCCGACGGGCGTGACCCTGACTAGTTACTCGTTACTCGGTGCTTGCTTCCTTGTTGAGTGTCTCAGTTACCACCGTTCCAGGCGAGTGGGAGACGCTTGAGGCACATTATAAGATGTCAGTGGATGCATCTAGCTGTTCTACTAGTGAGGAGGTACTTCTGTCACACGACATGTAATTCTCGTGGCTCTTGTGGTTTTTGCGTACCGTGAGCTTTTGTGATTCTCTTGATACGTGGTTTTGTGTCCTTTCGACACTAAGGTCTAGGGTGCCAGTAGAGAATTATCGTAGTTCTACCCGTAGACAGTGTAGGGTGCACAACAGCAGAGTCGTGACTGTACCTGTTGTGAACGTGTCACATAGACATTTTTAAGAGAAAAGAAAAAAAAGATTTCAAAATGGTGATAGAAGAACAAGAATGTGCTAAAATATGTGGGGCTTGAAGGAAAAGAGGATGAGCATGAGATGCTCTATGGAGGGTGATCGCCAGAGGGGTTACCTCAAAAAGGGAATGATGATCGCATGTACCTTGTATTGAACGGGTAAGATTGGGAGTTCTTCCTTCCTCCTTCTACCGGCCGGCCGATGAAGGGGGTTTATAGTTTGATTACCCTTGCACAGAAAACACACAAAATAAACAAAGATATGGATTAGCCAAGTGTGCAGTATCAATGCTCAAAAAGTATGAAATCAATCAAATTAAGCATGAACACGCCTTGTGTGTTTTGATTTTAAACCCCTTAACAAGGAGTAACAAGGTATGAGATTATGTGAATGATATGCAAACAGATATACGATCAAAATATCTTCAGCAAGAATAACTAGGAGAAGGATGCATATGATGACATGATGATCAAAACAAACTAGAACTAAAAGAGTGGGGGGGGGGGGCCTTTCTGCTGTGTGTGGCAACAGTATAGGGATAAAGAAAGAGCTTCAATTGCAGCAGGCGGACTCCGCCGGAGGAAGACCACCGTCGTGGAGGAAAAAGATCACCGTGAAGAAGACCTCTTGGAAGAGAACATGCAAGGAATTATTAGCTCTCTGTGTGTTCTTCTTTTTTTCTCTCCCCTCGCGTGAGAAGGACATGTGGGGGTATTTATAGGCCAAAGTTCTTTACTTCAATAGTATTAAAATAAAGCAATAATCCTCCAATAAGGAACCCTCTTCCCAATCGAACTTAGGGTGTAAGATGGGGAAAGGATCACTACTGGAAAGAAGTAGGCGAAACGGAAGCGGAAGTGAAAATGACGACCTGGATAGGGGCGTCAATTGAAATGACGACATTCACACAGTCGTTAATTCATAGATTTATTTATGGCAATAAAGGACTTTCTTAATTTAAAATGGAAAAAAGACGCCTGTTTGAATGGGCGTTAAATAATCACCGCCCCTCAAGAGGACGTCAATTCAAAGAATTTTATTTTCTGCTAGGACCCATAAAATCCAGGAAACAACGCCTGTTTGAACAGTCGTCTATTTATAGAACACGCCCCTCATTAGGTCGTCAATTAAATGACGTCCTTCCTCCAGGCGTTAATTATAGTTATCATAAAAAACTACCAAATAATTAAAAAACTTCGTATTAAACCAATATTGAAGTAAACTTTGGGGCATCACGTGGTGACATGAGATTTACTCAACATAGCATCGATTTTGGCATGTCTACAGCTGCCCTGCCTTGGCGTCTGCTTTGCAAGGGAGTGAGACGGAATGAAGCGAAAGTGCAACGAGTGGAATGAAGGGAGCGAACTGATAAGTAGATGCCAAGGTGTGATGTGACACACCTCCGACACTAAGCGTTGGAAACCTTTCCAGGATTCTGAATGAAACAACTTCGGATGATTACGAGAAAGCAATGATCAGCTGGATGAAGGAACTAATCTAATAAATGAAAAGTGTGCGCGAGGGCACGAAAGGAAAGACACCATTGGAGAGCGGTTATCAGCTAATGTGGACGTGCTACAACCAAGGTGGGTTTGCAGAAAATAAAATAATCTTGGGACAAAGATCCAGCGAATGAATGCCTTCGAGGAACTAGCCTGAGCGGCTTCAAGGAAAACATAGTACTTGATTTGGAATGGAATATCTCATGTCAACTTAATTAAGAGCGAGCGGCCCTCATTATTGGCGTAATATGAGGATTTTCATCATTAAAGCTCAAAGTCCTACATGATGCATGCTGGTCTAAAAGAAAAAAAATAAAAATAAACTAAAATGGAAATTAATCAAGGATAATATTACCAAACCATCCAGATTTGGTCAGGAATCCAGATCTCTAAGCTGACACTAAGCCGAAGTCCGTTTGTCCACGCATCAACTCAGAAAGTGGAACCGTCGTCCCAAATCTTAGATAACCTAACGGCCTATCCGTGTGATCAAGACTCCCCTGAAACTATACTATTATTGACGAAGGGGAACTCAAATTCCAGGTTCATCAGAACCACAAGGTCCTTGATATGCTATAATAGCGTAGATATCCTATAGTAACAATGCTTACAGGACAAGATACAAGGGATGGAATGATGTTACCAATAGAAAGAATCCAGTCAGGACTTGCATAACCTGCTCTCCTGTGCTCAAAAATCATTAGCTCAACAAAAGAATCATCAGCTCAATAAAGCTCAAAATGTGATCATAAGTGCATGATATAATTAATTTCATAAAAATAAAAAGCACTTAAGTTCATAATAGTTCAAAAGATGTAAGCTCAGGAAATGACGACTCTTCATAGAGGCGCTAGAAGCATAAATGACGACAGCCTCAGGGGAGTTAATTACTGTTATGTTAGATGGACGCAGTCTATCTCCACGAAGTGGGGATCTAGAGGGGGGTGAATAGATCTACTGCCTAATTTAAAACCAGTATAAGGCTCTAAAGCGGAATATAGGCAAATCTACTGAATCACTATCTCGAGTACTAGATTTGAACAGAGGCGAATCAAACTGTGAAGATGAATAGGAAATCCAATCGCACACAGTTCATAGACAAACAAGCAAACACAAGGCACACAAGATTTTTAGGTGGTTCGGTCAGGAGACCTACGTCCACCCCACACTCAACCGAGTATGGCTTACTGCTGCGCAGTACAGCTTGCGTCCGCTGGGCAATACAGCTTGGCCTAGAAACCGCGGAGCAACACAGCTTGCTGTCCGAGACAAGTCTCGCCTGCTGAGGATTACAGCTTCACCTGTCCAGTGGAGACCTCCACTGCAACCGCTGGGGTTTACAGCTTACCCATCCAGAGGTAGCACCTCTGCTAACAGTTGATTCACAGCTTGAAGAAACAATTTCAGAAATAAAAGATAGAAGTAAACGAAAATAGAAAACCCAATTGGGAATGTAGCTCGGAATGAGCAAAGCTCAGCTCTGGTATCTGAACCAAGAGTCTGAGTAACAATCAGAGAAGCTCTCAAACAAAACTCTCTCAATCTCACTCTCTCAATCTCACTCTCTCAACACATCTCTCTTCTCTCTTTCTTTTCTTCTCTGCTTTTCTTCTCTGTGGATCTCGGTGGCTCTCTGCTGCTTCAGGCTTTTACTCTCACTGTATAGACTTTGCCACTGTTCGAGCTACCTTCATCCGCTGAAGAAGACTCATATATATACCAGCAGCGGATTGGATAAGGGCGTGTGGCTTCCACATTTCCCGCCCAAAGAATTCGCCAGATCTGAGGACATTTCATCCACATGGCAGCATCCTGTGATGGGTTGCTGCCACGTGTCACCATCTGATCACCTCGTCGTTCTTGGATCACGAGCCAAGTCATCAATCTCAGTAAAGAATCCCTGTCAGACAGTCGAATTAGAATTATCAGTTTAAGTATAAACCCTGTACAGACTTTGTAGGATGTAATACATTGTATAGACTTTACTGTATAGACTTTGTGAACGTGAATGCAATGTACAGACTCTGGAATGTATAGACTTCATATATGCCGTGATGTGCGATTTATAGACTTCCTATATGAAGGCAACTGCTGTACAGACTTGCTGAAGTGTAATGCAATGTGCAGACCTTGAAGAATATTCAGCAGCCAATGTATAGACTAGGCAATGTAAAGACATGCCAGTGTATCGGCTTGATGAGCATGCAGCAATGTGCAGACTTCAATGCATGAAGAAGCACTGTGAAGACTTAGACAGACACAATGTGCAACAATGTATAGACTTGAAACACTAGATGCACGATGTACAGGCTTCAACTAAAATGATGCACAATGTGTAGACTTGAATGCTGTGCGATGTACAGACTTCATGTTATGCATGAGACTCTAAGTAAGACAGACGATGTGCAGACTTAGCCAGCATTCAACTCAATGTATAGACTTCATGAATGATGCATGCAATGCACTGGACGATGTATGGACTTAGCTGATGCAGACTAGTCCGATGTACATACTTGCTCGTTGTTCAGACATCATGAGCGATGTACAGACTTGCCAAGAGAAAGACTGTACAGACTTGAGCAAAGCAAAGCAGTTGAATGTATAGACTTCACGATGTAAAGACTTGCCAAAGACAATTGGACGATGTACAGACTTGAGCGAAGCAAAGTCTGTACAGACTTGAAGGTTCATAATGTAAAGACTTTGGCAAAGCAGCAATGTACAGACTTGCACAGTTCTGGGATGTATAGACTTTATCTGAAAGCCCAATGTACAGACTTGCAAAACTGAACGTATGTAAAGATCCCAATGTATAGACTTCGAAGTTCAACTGGTGAATGTACAGACTTTGAAAGTTCAACTGGTGAATGTACAGTCTTCACCTCGAGCAAGCTACAGTGCAGTGTATGGACTTTGAAGAATGATGCATGACGCTGTACAGACTTCACTAATGTATGGACTTAGCTTCGTGCATGCTACACTCCAATGTATGGACTTTGAATGACAGTGCAAGCACTGTATAGACTTTGAGCACAAACACCACAATGCAATGTATAGACTTACTGAGCTGACGCTGCATGAGACACTAAGTAATGTATAGACATTATCATGCAGACAGTAGCTCACATGCATTGGTGTATAGGCTGTATGCCTAATGGATGCACTGATGCAGTATATGCACAAAGGAAGCAATGCACCGATGCAATGCATGCACATAGCAGGTATTGAACTAAAGCAATGGATGTATAGACTTGTGATGCACTGATGCAGTACATGCACAGAGGAAGCAATGCACCGATGCAATGTATAGACTTACTGAGCTGACGCTGCATGAGACACTAAATAAGACGGGCAGTGTATAGACTTGTGTTCTGGGTGAGTCGACCCATCTAAGTAGGGGGTCGACCCACTTTTGTCCAGATAATGCTGAGAGTGATGATGCATGGATGTATAGACTTACGTTCTCAATGATGCACAAACACAATCCAAACACAACACGATGTATAGACTATGCTGAGTGTGAAGACTTGTGTGTGTGTGCAGTGTGTAGACTTGTGAAAATGCATAGAACACATAGATAATCTGATAAAATAATTTCATCAAAACATAAACAGTTGCCAATCAATCAAAACAAGGTGTTGCTAATGAAATAAAGTAATTGTCAACATCATCAACACAGAGAAGTCACAACAATCTCCCCCTTTTTGATGATGGCAACCCCCTATCATATAGAATAGCAACAACTTGTCATACAGATGAATTTTTGATGAAAGACATGAATTGTTATTCAGATTTGTCATGCAGATGCTATGAATGCATGCTACGAAATAAAAACTAACTCCCTGCTATCAAAATCTCCCCCTTTGTCATAACATGATGCATACACTCCCCCTGGAATGAATTCAGAATTCATCAAACAGACAATATTCTCCCCCTTTGCCATCAACAAAGAGGAGGGAAAGTGAGTACAAGGGAAGGAACAAGAGAGATCATCTGACTGGCATTCTGAACAAGTAGTTCAGGAATAAGCATTCTAAAGCACAGAGTCTTCAGTCATATGAATTTAGAAACTATTTTCAGATAGAATTCTGGTTTAAAGACTATAAAATTTTGAGTTCATGCACTACAATCAATGGATAAGTTTTCTATGCATGATAAAACAATAAACCAGAATCACATTTGCATGAGAGATTCAGTTTCAAAATATCTTACTTTCATAGACTCAGTAAAAATGTTAAGAGTTACCAGGTCACGTATTGAAATTAAACAAATTGACATCCATGAAATTTCTTTTGAAGGAACAGCATTTTCAATATTAGTTCATTAAGGGCATTCAGGTACTATTTATCTTTTTGCGTAAGGGTATACGTTTATCAGACGCCAATACCCCTAGATACTCAACATGATAGACCATTCTGCCATGATCAAACTCAATAGAACTGATTTACACCTTTTTGTGTGAGGGTACACGTTTATCAGACGCCGGTTACCCCCAGGTACTCAGTGAAACCACCCCATTTTGTTGATCATTTATACAGAGATAACTGATACACTTCATGACTTAAGTATAGTCCATTTCTTTGATGGATCACTTAGTTTCTCAGTGATTTACCAGTCATTGCTCTGCCAACATTATTTTTCAAGAATTTTCAATATTTTTCAATATCTTTCCTAGCTGTCCTTTATATGTTTCAGAATGATTTGATTAAGGACAATACGCATACTTAGCTTCTCTAACATGATTTCAGATGAGTTTTTTAGATTTCAGATATGATTAGCTTTGTCTGACATGAAATAAGATAAGGGTTGAGAGCTTTATCAATTTTCAGCTTTCTTATGTACTGATTGCAATCTTTAAACTCCAAAAATTATAAAATTCAAACCCTTAAGTCAGTCTATAAGCAATTAAAATTCTTATAAGAGAAGAAGTCTATTTTCTATTGCTTAGGAATCAGAACTGACTAACAGATTGCCATATTGTCAGACTCAATCATTCAGAGTCAAAGGATGAATGAACAGGGTCGACGCTGGGAGTTCAAGACGTCCACGCATCAGTTGAAGAGGCAACAATATAAAACACTGAGATAATATCAGTGCGTCGACTCCATGCTATTGCAGCGTCAACTCATCAGAATAAGGAGCAGAGGCATTCACAGATCTAGTTCACTGCGTCAACGCCACAGTAGAGTAGCGTCGACGCAGCAATTAAAAAAGACAGAGTTAATGGTTCACTGGAATACCCCAGTGCGTCAACGCTACAGCGTGATAGCGTTGACGCAGCAGTTCACCCTGAATTTCTGACAAGACTCCCCCTGTCTATATACATGCAATTTTGCAAAGGAATGGCAAGAATTAAATGAGAGAGAGCTTCGACATAGGTCATGGATGAATGATATGCAATGAAAACTATGTCATAAAAAATTATGAATGATATGCATGTGGTTTTAAACACATTCATGACTAAATGATATGCAGTGATGATCATGGGTGTAAAAAAATATGAGTTTCATGCATGATCATGAGTCTGTTGCTACATTCAACATTCACACATTTTATTCAAGCCACCAGAGAATTTATTCATTATGCTGAAATTTACACAAGCCAAGTTCTCTTCTAAGAAATTTAAACCTTTCATTCCCAAGAGGCTTAGTAAAGATATCGGCAATTTGTTTTTCAGTTTCAATGAAGTTCATTTCAATTTCCTTTTTATTTACAACATCTCTAAGAAAATGGTGTTTTATCTCTATATGCTTAGTCCTAGAATGATGAACAAGATTTTTAGCAAGGCATATAGCACTAGTATTATCACACAAGATTGGAATACATTCCAATTTTATCTGATAATCATCTAGTTGGTGCTTGATCCAAAGTACTTGGGCAGCACAATTACCTGCTGCAACATATTCAGCCTCAGCTGTAGACAAGGCTGCAGTGTGTTGCTTCTTAGATGCCCAAGATACTAGACAACCACCAAGGAATTGACAATAGCCACTAGTGCTTTTTCTATCTACTCGACACCCAGCATAGTCTGCATCAGTGTAGGCTAGAAGTTCTAACTCACACTTAGCAGGATACCATAGACCTAGCTCTTGGGTGCCTAGTAAATACTTAAAAATCCTTTTCACAGTCTTAAGATGTGTTTCTTTAGGACTAGCATGAAATCTAGAGCATAAACACACTGAAAATTGAATGTCAGGCCTAGATGCTGTAAGATATAGAAGGGATCCGATCATACCTCTATATAGCCTTTGGTCCACTGGTTTACCTTGAGGATCTTCATCCAAACTGGTTGAGGTACCCATTGGAGCAGCTATTTCCTTGAGGTTGTCCATTTTGTACTTCTTCAATAGATCCCTTATGTACTTGGACTGAGAGATGAAAGTACCATCCTTTGATTGTGTAACCTGCAGTCCAAGAAATAGTTTGAGCTCACCCATTGAGCTCATTTCAAACTCATTAGTCATAATTTGAGAGAATTCCTCACACAATTTGGGGTTAGTTGACCCAAAGACAATGTCATCCACATAAATTTGAATGATAAGAATATCTGAATGACTCACCTTGGTGAACAATGTTTGATCAACTACATCTCTTGTGAAGTTCTTTTCAGTGAGGAATTTGCTCAACCTGTCATACCAATCTCTAGGAGCTTGCTTTAAACCATAGATAGCCTTTTTGAGTTTATAGACATGATTAGGGAAATCTCAGCATTCAAATCCAGGAGGCTACCTCACATAGACATCCTCACTAATTTCCCCATTTAGAAATACAGATTTTACATCCATCTGCTGAAGATTTATTCCTAGGGAACATGCATAAGCCAATAATATTCTGATTACTTCTAACCTGGCTACAGGGACAAAAGACTCTTCAAAGTCTATTCCAAATTCCTGATTATACCCCTGAGCTACAAGTCTAGCCTTATTTTTAATGACATTCCCTGATTCATCAGTTTTATTTCTGAATACCCATTTAGTCCCTATGACTGTTTCATGATCAGGAGGTGGAACCAAATGCCACACCTTATTCCTGTCAAATTGATTGAGTTCCTCATGCATGGCATTAATCCAATGCACATCTTTGAGAGCACAGTCAATGGACTTGGGTTCTACATTTGAAACAAACGCATATGCATTCAATTCATTTTGAATTCTTAAGTGACCTCTAGTCCTAGGGGGGTCATGTAGATTGCCAATTACATTATCTACAGGATGATCTTTTAGATATCTAATGTTGACAATTTCATCACCATGAGTTTCATTTACCTCCCCCTGAACTGTAGGCTTTTCTTCATTAAGCTCTTCATTTCCTTCCTCATCCTCGGATTTGTCTGCAGGATTTCCTTCCTTCAAAATATCACCATTACCTTCATTCCTGCATTGACCAACATTAGTCTTTAATAAGGATTCATCAAAAACTATATGTGGAGATTCTTCAACAGTTTTGGAATTCAGATTGTACACTCTATATGCTCGGGTGTTTTCAGACTAACCAAGAAAAATTCCTGGTTCACCTTTAGGTTCAAATTTATCAAGGTCTCTTTTATCATTTATATGAATGAAACATTTACAACCAAAAATCTTGAAATGAGCAATAGAAGGTTTCTTACCCTTTAAGATCTCATAGGGTGTTTTCTGGGTAGAAGGTCTTACCATGGCTCTGTTAATTACATAACAGGCAGTATTTACTGCTTCAGCCCAGAACTTCCTTGGTAGACCACCTTCAACTAAGAGTGTACGACCCATCTCCACTAGGGTTCTGTTCCTTCTCTTCACAACTCCATTCTGCTTAGGTGTCCTAGGTGAGGAGAACCTGTGGTTAATTCCATTTGACCTGCAGAATTCATCAAACTGTGAGTTTTCAAACTCACCACCATGATCAGTCAAAATATTTTCAATTTTTTGATTTTTCTTAAGACAGAACTCCTGAAATTCTGAGAATGCGTCACTTTTATGTGATAAGAAGTATACCCAAGTATACCTAGAGAAGTCATCTATCATGATAAACCCATACTTCCTCCCTGATAAGCTGACAGACCTGGTTGGCCCAAAAAGGTCCATGTGTATCAGCTCATAGGGTTTAGAAGACAGATTTTCTGTTCTAGATTTAAATGACTTTCTAGTTAACTTTGATTGAGTGCATGCATCACAGATTTTATTTTCTTTCTTAAAGGAAACTTCAGGAAGTCCTCTAACCATGCTATGCTTATTCAGTTTATGCAAACCAGTGTAACTAGCATGACCTAACCTACGATGCCATAAAAATACTAAGTTTTCTCTACTAGCAGTAAGACATAGGTTAGAATGTTGAATATCATCTAAATCTATCATGTAAGTGTTATTTATCCTCTTACCAGAAAATTTAACAGTTTCAGAATCAGGTTCAAAAACTTTGCAACATTGAGAGTCGAAAAGCACTTTGCATCCTTTATCACATAGCTAGCTGATGCTAAGTAAGTTATAAGCTAATCCTTCAACCAGCATGACATCCTCAATGCAATAAGTAGTACACTTACCTACCTTACCTGTTCCAACAATCTTACCCTTTGTGTTGCTACCAAAGGTGACAAGGCCTCCTTGTTTCTCTATCAACATGCAGAACTTGGCCTTATCCCCTGTCATATGCCTGGAGCAGCCACTATCCAAGTACCACAAATTGTTCTTGACTGCCAGGCATATCTGCACACACAATCAGGTAGAGAGGTTTGGAACCCAAGACTGATTGGGCTCCAGAGCAGATGAAATAGAAGCAAAGCAAGAAAGCAGACTTTTCGGAATCCACATTTGTTTGAAACAGTTCTGTTCAGTGGATTTTCCAGATTTTCCAGATTTCTTTTTGTTTTGCTTCTTCTTGTTGACACTAGCATGATTATTTACAGATTGATTATTTCTGTGCCAGTGCCTTGGCCAGGATGTATTCACGAAATTTTGGCCATAGTGATCATTGGGCTGGCTATAGAAATATTGGTTCCTAGGTGTCCACTTGCCAGACCCACTAACCCAATTTCTAGGGTAAGGTCTATAAGACTGTGTAGCCTGATGTCCATGACCTGTAAACCTTCCTTGAGTCCTAGTCCATCCTGACCTATTTGGATAGGTTGACTGTGCAAAGAAGTGGGACTGGGCTCTAGGTTGGTAGAAGTGTTTGGGTTGAGCTCTAAAAGTATTCTGCCTCCCCTGCACCTTGGACCCTGCTGACCTATTCACAGGTGTGTGTTGGGTCTTCTTCATAGGTGGTGGTGATGGTGGAGACTTGGTGACCTTAGCATGGGGTTTATAAGACTGTGTAGGTTTACCCCTAACCCGAGACTGAGCTTTGGGATTTTGCTTGGATGTGCTAGCTCTACTAGTCTCACTCAATTTTTGTTTGCCCTTGTCCTCAGCACTGGGCTTTTTCAGATTAGCAGTTTTGTTCATTGAAATGTTTGAATTCATGCTAATTAGAGGTCCTTTCTCTTTTTGTGCAACAAATGAAATAGTTTTCATTCCAAAGGTTTTTGTTGCACTAGAATTAAATCCTAGGCCCTCTTTTCTGAAGTTGACCTTTGACCCTAACAGAGCATTTAGATTATCTGTACCTTGGGTCATTTTCTCAATGGTTTTAAGCTTGTTCTCATTATCCTTTTGAATTTCTTCAATGGATTTTTTCAGTTCTGTGTTCACACTCAGGACATCTTGATATTTTTCATTCACTATTTTTATCTCACTCTCACATTTCTGAATTTTCAATTTTAGTTCATCAGTTTCTTTTTCTAACCTCTCATTTTCTTCTTTAAAGGCTTTTGACTCATTCTTGATTTCATCTAATTCAGAACATGTGAGTTTCAATCTACTATTCTCAGATTCTAGACATGCAATTTTATCAATTAGAGTTGTGTTATTTTGCATGGAGTTAATCTTCCTTGTTAAATGCCTATTTTCCTTCCTAATATCAGCAGCTCTATCAGCTATGTCATGGTAGGCATCTACCCAATCAGCAATAGTGAAAATTTTAAATCTAGTGATTACCTCATCTGAGTCCTCCTCTCTGTCTTCAGAACTTGTTGCCACAAGGCAAATGGGCTTCTCAGATTCGGCTTCACTGTCAGAGGTATTGCTCAAGGAGCCTTCATCTTCATCACTCCAGGTGCTAATCATGGCTCTCCCTTTCGTGTTCTTCTTCTTTGACTTGTCCTTGTATTTCTGATTCTCTGGACAGTCAGCTTTCATATGGCCTGGTTTCCTGCATTGATAACAAGTATTAGTTTCAATTTTCTTAGCAGGGTTGTGTTTATACCTTTTATCCCTTCGGCCGCCACCATACTTCTTTTGGCTGAATCGTTCTGCTCCTTTTCTGAGGAATCTCCTGAACTCTCTGGTCATCATTGCCATTTCAGTACGGGTTATGTCTTCTTCATTCAAGCTCTCCTCTGATGATGAACTGCTAGAGCTAGATCTGCTGGACTTGCTGGATTTACTGGCACCAGCTTTCAGAGCGATTGGCTTCTTCTTCCTCTCAGCTTCTTCTATCCTTGGCATATTAATCTCATATGCCATCAGCGAGCCAATTAGCTCATCAGCCCTTATATTTCGCAAATCCCTTGACTCCTCCATAACTGTAGCCTTAGTATGCCAAGCATGAGTCAGGGAACGCAATATCTTCCTCACTAGATCATACTCTGTCAGAGGTTTCCCGAGACCTCTAAGACCATTGGTAATGATTGTCAACCGAGCATACATTTCTTTGATGGTCTCGTTGGGCTTCATCTTGAATGCCTCATATTCAGACACTAGGAAATTAGCCTTCGTCTCCCTAACTTGAGAAGTCCCTTCATGGATCACTTCCAGTGCATCCCACATCTCCTTAGCTGAACTGTAAGTAGATACTCGAGAAAATTCGGTGGGGTGCAGAGAGCACTGGATAGCATTTATGGTGCTCCAGTTTAGAGTAGACTATCTGATCTCCTCCTTGGTCCAGACTTCCTCATTTGGGGACAGCTCATAAGGTCCCTTGCTGACTACCTTCCAGATCTCGTAATCCTTAGCCCTCAAAAATACTTGCATACGATTCTTCCAGTATGCATAGTTAGATCCATCGAAGAATGGGGGCTTTGTGGTTGAGTGTCCTTCAGCTATCATCCCTCGAGCATCCATCTCTGCCTTTCCTCTTCGGGCGATGAGTCCCTGTAGAAGAGTATGGCTCTGATACCAAGTGTTATGTTAGATGGACGCAGTCTATCTCCACGAAGTGTGGATCTAGAGGGGGGTGAATAGATCTACTGCCTAATTTAAAACCAGTATAAGGCTCTAAAGTGGAATATAGGCAAATCTACTGAATCACTATCTCGAGTACTAGATTTGAACAGAGGCGAATCAAACTATGAAGATGAATAGGAAATCCAATTGCACACAGTTCATAGAAAAACAAGCAAACACAAGGCACACAAGATTTTTAGGTGGTTCGGTCAGGAGACCTACGTCCACCCCACACTCAACCGAGTATGGCTTACTGCTGCGCAGTACAGCTTGCGTTCGCTGGGCAATACAGCTTGGCCTACAAACCGCTGAGCAACACAGCTTGCTGTCCGAGACAAGTCTCGCCTGCTGAGGATTACAGCTTCACCTGTCCAGTGGAGACCTCCACTGCAACCGTTGGGGTTTACAGCTTACCCGTCCAGAGGTAGCACCTCTGCTAACAGCTGACTCACAGCTTGAAGAAACAATTTCGGAAATAAAAGACAAAAGCAAACGAAAATAGAAAACCCAACTGGGAATGTAGCTCGGAATGAGCAAAGCTCAACTCTGGTATCTGAACCAAGAGTCTGAGTAACAATCAGAGAAGCTCTCAAATAAAACTCTCTCAATCTCACTCTCTCAATCTCACTCTCTCAACACATCTCTCTTCTCTCTTTCTTTTCTTCTCTACTTTTCTTCTCTGTGGATCTCGGTGGCTCTCTGCTGCTTCAGGCTTTTACTCTCACTGTATAGACTTTGCCACTGTTCGATCTGCCTTCATCCGAAGAAGAAGACTAATATATATACCAGCAGCAGATTGGATAAGGGCATGTGGCTTCCACATTTCCCGCCCAAAGAATTCACCAGATCCGAGGACATTTCATCCACATGGCAGCATCCTGTGATGGGCTGCTTCCACGTGTCACCATCTGATCACCTCATCCTTCTTGGATCACGAGCCAAGTCATCAATCTCAGTAAAGAATCCCTGTCAGGCAGTCGAATTAGAATTATCAGTTTAAGTATAAACCCTGTACAGACTTTGTAGGATGTAATACATTATATAGACTTTGCTGTATAGACTTTGTGAACGTGAATGCAATGTACAGACTCTAGAATGTATAGACTTCATATATGCAGTAATGTGCGATGTACATACTTCCTATATGAAGGCAACCGCTGTACAGACTTGCTGAAGTGTAATGCAATGTGCAGACTTTGAAGAACATTCAGCAGCCAATGTATAGACTAGGCAATGTAAAGACATGCCAGTGTATGGGCTTGATGAGCGTGCAGCAATGTGCAGACTTCAATGCATGAAGAAGCACTGTGAAGACTTAGACAGACACAATGTGCAACAATGTATAGACTTGAAACACTAGATGCACGATGTACAGGCTTCAACTAAAATGATGCACAATGTGAGGGCTTGAATGCTGTGTGATGTACAGACTTCATGTTATGCATGAGACTCTAAGTAAGACAGACGATGTGTAGACTTAGCCAGCATTCAACTCGATGTGTAGACTTCATGAATGATGCATGCAATGCACTGGACGATGTATGGACTTAGCCGATGCAGACTAGTCCGATGTACATACTTGCTCGTTGTTCAGACATCATGAGCGATGTACAGACTTGCCAAGAGAAAGACTGTACAGACTTGAGCAAAGCAAAGCAGTTGAATGTATAGACTTCACGATGTGAAGACTTGCCAAAGACAACTGGACGATGTACAGACTTGAGCGAAGCAAAGTCTGTACAGACTTGAAGGTTCACAATGTAAAGACTTTGGCAAAGCAGCAATGTACAGACTTGCACAGTTCTGGGATGTATAGACTTTATCTGAAAGCCAAATGTACAGACTTGTAAAACTGAACGTAGGTAAAGATCCCAATGTATAGACTTCGAAGTTCAACTGGTGAATGTACAGACTTTGAAGGTTCAACTGGTGAATGTACAGTCTTCACCTCGAGCAAGCTACAGTGCAGTGTATGGACATTGAAGAATGATGCATGACGCTGTACAGACTTCACTAATGTATGGACTTAGCTTCGTGCATGCTATAGTCCAATGTATGGACTTTGAATGACAGTGCAAGCACTGTATAGACTTTGAGCACAAACACCACAATGCAATGTATAGACTTACTGAGCTGACGCTACATGAGACACTAAGTAATGTATAGACATTATCGTGCAGACAGTAGCTCACATGCATTGGTGTATAGACTGTATGCCTAATGGATGCACTGATGCAGTATATGCACAAAGGAAGCAATGCACCGATGCAATGCATGCACATAGCAGGTATTGAACTGAAGCAATGGATGTATAGACTTGTGATGCACTGATGCAGTACATGCACAGAGGAAGCAATGCACCGATGCAATGTATAGACTTACTGAGCTGACGCTGCATGAGACACTAAATAAGACGGACAGTGTATAGACTTGTGTTCTGGGTGAGTCGACCCATCTAAGTAGGGGGTCGACCCACTTCTGTCCAGACAATGCTGAGAGTGATGATGCATGGATGTATAGACTTACGTTCTCAACGATGCACAAACACAACCCAAACACAACACGATGTATAGACTATGCTGAGTGTGAAGACTTGTGTGTGTGTGCAGTGTGTAGACTTGTGAAAATGCATAGAACACACAGACAATCTGATAAAACAATTTCATCAAAACATAAACAGTTGCCAATCAATCAAAACAAGGTGTTGCCAATAAAATAAAGCAATTGTCAACATCGTCAACACAGAGAACTCACAACAATTACAATCTCTATTTGATTTGGAATCGGACTGCAAATGACGCCCGCACGAGAGGCGCTAAATAAATGATGACACTGAGAATGTCGTTATTCAAGGAAATGACGCTAGGAGATCTGCCGTCAATTCACCAACAACGCTGGTGTTCCATTCCCTGCTCGGAAATAAAACTCCAGTGACTCGTTTGAATTATACTCAAACCGTGATTGCTCTAAACGGCTAGCCAAAGCGTTGAACATTATAAAAGGATGCATCTGTTCGTCTGCTAAATATATCAAACAACTGAGAGTCGTTGCAGCCAAGACTCAACAGAGAACCACAAATTAGCAACACAGGGTCTTTCAACTGAAGAATAAGATGGAGAAAGCTATGATGCAGAGATTCACGAAGAAACCTAGGATGGGATTTCCTAGGATATCTGAAGTTGCTGGCCATATCAGCGGAAGAATCAATACGAGCCAAGTAAGTTGATTTGTGATAAATCTTTTATTTTATTCTTCCTTTTCTTCAAAATTCTAATTGTATTCTCTCTTCTCTCTTCTTTCCTTTTCCATTTTATTCAGGACTACCCAAATGTACCGGGACCAAGGAGGTTCTTTAAAATCAAGTGGCTCCCCTTACTCCTCTCCAAATTATCTTTAGATATGAGGTCCTTCCTCTCAAGGTGGCACTTACTAGACCTTGTTACCCATGCTACCCATTATGATGACATCCACTTAGATTGGGCCTCCATAGGAGCACTAATAGAATTATGGCATCTAAACACTCATACTTTTCTCTTTCCTACTTTTGAAGCCACCATACTCTTAGAGGAAGTAGAGATGCTCCTTGGCTTAAGAAGGATGAAACAAGGGGAAGAATCAAAGATGGCTAGTATGACTAGACCAATAAGTGCCCATGATATACTTACTAGCCTTGTACAAAGCCCAAACTTAGTGAACCAAATCAAATCCCACAAAGGAATCAATCTTTTCAAATTAGCCTCATGGGTATACAAGAACATGGACAAGAGGATGATGAAGGGATTTGTTGTATGCATAGTAGGAGCTCTCCTCTTCCCCTCATTGGCAGATCACCTAGAGGAGTGCCCCCTAAGCACCATAGCTAGCACATGGGAAGGAAAAAGGATAGGTCCGGCTGTCCTAGCCAACCTCTATAATGGACTCACTTCGGCTTCCTTGGGATGGCCCCTCTTTGGGTCCATGCTACTCTTCTCTTGTTGGGTGGACCTCCACCTAAAATTTGACCCATGCCAAGAAACCCAATCGGCCTCAAAAATCTTTTCTAAAAGCCCCCTCCGGTACATGACAGATTCCTTGGGCCTATGTGAGAGGGTGACTCATCTGGTGCCAAAGCTCAAGAAGAGGATTGATTGGAGGAACTACTTCAAGAGCATGCCTAAGAGCGGCTTCACTTGTACACCGGGGTTCCCCAAGACCCAAGAGCTTCGCTCAAGACTCTCCTCCGGCATAGAGCTTCAATTGATCGACGGGAGCGACTTCATCCTCTACAATGCTCACCGGTGCCTCCCACAACTTGGACTACCTCGGCACACCTTTGAAGAACCTTCTCATCTTCCACCACTCAAGAGGAGGGAACTAAGCTCAAGTGGAGACCAAGAGGAAGTCAAGACAATCATGGCTCAATGGAAGGTTGGACTACTTCATAGGTCCAAGCAACATGTTGAAGAGGAAGAAGACAAATGCAAATCTTATGTAATAGCACTTAGGAAAATAAGGCCCATGGTGGCTCATTAAATGTAATAATGATTTTCTGAATGAAATAAAAGATTTTTCCTTTAATTGAGCCAAAACAACATGTTATATTATTCTGTACTCCAATTCAATGTAATTCTGTCTGATAAACTGAGCTTCGGGTTTCCTGTTCTGAGCCGCGCCTTTCAGAATGGCGTCAATTCCCTAAACAGTGCCTTAGAGCATGTCGTTAATTACCATTAATCAATTTCCTTAAAAATAGATAAACCCATGATTGACGCTTATTCAAACAGGCGTCTATTAATTCACGCCCCAAGGTAAGGCATTAATCTCTTTAAATTCCTTCAATTATTTTCAAAATATTCCCTCAATTTTCCAGAAATGACGCCTTGATCCATGTCGTCTCTTAAACATGCGACGCCTGCGAAAACTGTCGCAATTATTAAATGCATTCATGACCACAATCACATCAATCAATCCCCCATTAATACATCTGACGATGGTCACGAGTTCCCATGCAAAATAAAATGATGCCTAACCTCAGGTCGTCATATCATGAAACCACGCCTTGACCAAGACCATCAATTAACAGAGCGACGACATCCGTCAGGGCGTCAATTCTTTTCGAACGTTAAACCCTATTTCCCTCTTCTCTTTTCCTTTCTTCGTCTACTTTCTGTTGTGCCCCTGTGGTCATTTGAGTCATCTTGTGGTCACTTGGGTCATTTGACATTTCCTATGGTCATTTGAGTTATTTGATATTCTTGGTTTTGATAATGGCTAAACACTATAAGTTATTGATGTTTTACCACTCTTATATGACTAAACTACTTGATGTTCTTCCATGACAGATATGCCAAGGAATGGAGTGGTGATGGCAAAAGTGAAAGCTCAATGATTACGTTCTCGCACGCGGATCGACCTGTGCGGTCAGGTCGCGGGGGTCAAGGGGGCAGCGCCCCTTGCGGGGGTTTCCGGGGGCGGAGCCCCCGGAATAAAATTTAGAAATGCTCAAATGGTTTAATGCATAAACCAAACCCAAAAATACATGGAATTGATATGGACATGAAGCCCATGACTTATGGACATGTTTCTTTGGGCTAACACTTCATTTTTGCAGGTATAGGTCTTTCTGGTCGACCAACACACCTTGGCCGGTCGACCAGATTTTCCAGGGACGAAGAACTTCAGAATTTACAGGTTCCGGTCGACCAGTGGGTAGTGGCCGGTCGACTAGTTCTTCTAGAAACGAAAAACTCCAGTTTTTACAAGTTTCGGTCGACCGCCCCTAGGCATCCGGTCGATCGATTTTGCCAGAGATGAAAAATCAACCGACTGTAAAATTCTGGTCGACCGCCCCATGCCTTCCGGTCGACCGCCAGCCCCGAGCCATCAATTGTTGACTTTATTTTCCACTTCGAGAAGAGCCCCTTTCCTTGTATTTGTTTAACCCCAAAGTCACCCAATCCCCCATGGATTGTGGATCTGGTCTGGGGGATGTCTAATGACCATTCAAAGTCTATAAAACCAACACATGAGAGGTTAGAAACCCTAATGCTTCAATTGGAACAAGAGAGATCAAGGGAGGCTAGAGGAGGAGATTTGCGGGTACTATAGCACCTCCGTAAACAGTGCTTTGGGCTGGAGTTCTTCATCCATTCCAAGGTATTTCAAGCTCATATCAAAGCAAGCAATCTCTAAGGAAGTGCAGAAGCAAGCAAGGCTATCAAGGTGATCCAAGGAAGATGATTTCACAAGGTTTTCAAGGGAGATCAAATATGCATCCTTTATCTTCTTCATCAATTCAAGGTGATCCAAGGAAGATCGTTTCACAAGGAAGAAGATACCATTGAAGAATCAGATTCAAGCTCCAGTAATCTCAGACAAGTTTCGTTCTCTTTGAACATATTCTATATCTTGTTTGAGTGTTTTCATATCTTGTTCTTTTTCCATTTCATTCAAACATTTGGAACTGAGGATCGTCCCTACCGGTGGTTAGTAGGAAGGCAATCGGAAGTTGTCCGATCTGCGGTGTTGACGTCCCTACCTGTGGTTAGTAGGAAGGCAATCGGAGGTCTTTCCGATTTGCGGTTTAATGCGTGGCACTAGTGGAGCCTCACCGGATTTGGTGAGGGGTGGACGTAGGACTGGGGATTCAGTCCGAACCACCTTAAAAAATCGTGTGTTGTGGTTTGCTTGTGCGATTGCTTTGTGTTAGATGCATGCTTAGGTTCAATCTCTATATTACGTAATCATCTTGCTAAGCAAATCGTTGTGTCCTTTGTTAAGCTAGTTATATTCCGCTGCTATTATCTTTATCTAGCTTTAAAGAGGGTTGCATTACGAAAAGAGGGGTAGATCTATTCACCCCTCCCCTCTAGATCCACTATCCACTACTCAACACTTTCTTCCTTCTGCAACCAAACCCTAACCGAGCCCCCATTCTCAATCTCCCGTTTCCATCTCTCTCTGCATTCTCTCACTCGAACCCATGGCGGGTGGTATACACAAACGCCAGAGGGTCACCACCCCCGACGTAGTGGACCTTGACGACGACGAACACGCCGTGGAGGAGGCTCCCGCGGCGGTCGAAGACGCTCCGGTGGTGGAGAACGGTGGAGGAGAAGAAACGGCCAATGAAGAGGAAGGGGAAGATGATGACGGGAGCGAGGAAGAAGAAGATGAAGACGATGGTGAGGATGAAGAAGATGACGAGGAAGATGACGACGGTGAGGAAGAAGAAGAAGGAGGAGGAGAAGGAGGAGAACCACCGGCGGCGGCGGCGGCATCCCCTCGGCCTCGCCGTATCCGACAGCCACGGCCACCACGGCCACTATGGCAGCCACGGCAACCCCTCCGTGGAGGGTTGCTAACACCCGAACGGAGCAAGGTAGGTGACCCAACCCTCTATTTCATTTAATTTTTATTTTTTTATCAATTTTCCATAGCCCTAGGTGAAGGGAAGAAATGGTGAACCAGTGACACAGTAAAATGACGCCCCAGTGGGTGCCGTCAATTCAAACAACGACCCCCTTTGGGTCGTCAATTTAAATCATTCTTAATTTTTGAAAATGATAATTCATGAAACCACGCCCTGCAGCATGTCGTCATTTTAAAATATCATGTTTATTTATCATGCTATTAATTTCCATGCCATTTCTTTATTTTCGATATATCTCTCTATTTTTATTTCCTGCACCGTTTATTTTTAAAACACCCTAGAAAACAACAGCCCCCACCGGGCGTTAATTCATCAAATGACGACCACAGGGTGGTCGTTAAATTTTTTTAAAAAATCTCAATTATAATTGCTCGGACCGAAATTATCCTTCAAAACAACGCCTCCCTTAGGTGCGTCAGTTAAAGAAATAACGACCAAAGGTTGGTCGTCAATTCAAATTACGTATAAAATCACCAGAAACACCTTTTGAAGTAACGTCCCCCACAGGGACGTCAATTAACCAAGTAACGACCATAGATAGGTCGTCAATTCAGACAGAGAACAAATTAAAACAGCAGATGAATACCCATGAAACTTATGTAAAACTCATTTCAAAATGTTCTTTGTTGTTTACAGGGATTGATGAGGACTCGGATCTCCTGGGTCCAAGTTCGAGCCCCCTACCACGGACTACCGGATTTTCAAAAGGATAGGGTAGATGCTATGGGGTTCGGACCCTTCTTAGTATAGAGCCTATGAGACCTGACCTACCCCTGATCCAGGTTCTTAGGGAGAGATGGGATAGGACTAGCCAGGCATTCTTGATGCCATGGGGTCACATGGTTCTTAGTTTGGAGGACGTTGCTAGGATTCCTGGGCTGAGGGTGGATGGCGAGGCAGTGAGCGGGATCACCCTACCTGACTATAACGAGTTGACACAGAGGCTGCTAGGATTAGAGACGATAGTAGGTACACCTAGCGAGTGTAGGACCATCTACTGCACCGACTTTACCATTGCTATGGGGTTAGGTGATTCTAGATAGAGGTCGAGGGAGTCTCTGGAGCAGTTCTCGCAGAGGCTGATAGGGGGAGCTAGGGCTGTCTACTGCCAGGACCCAGCTGAGAGAGAGAGAGAGAGCAGATTGAGATTTGAAGAGATTCCTATTCTTGATGCTCGGGAGGTTGCTGCTCGGCACGAAGGGCGACATCATCAACTGTCGATTCTTGGGGATCCTTGAGGACTTGGAGAGTGTCGGTAGATACGCTTGGGGAGCCGCTCTTCTGGCGCACTTGATGGCCGACCTGTCTACGGGGACAGGTCGAGAGACGACTGTCAGTGGCTTCTCACCTTTTCTTCAGGTATGCATTTTTTCTTTTCTTTTCTTTCTTTCTTTTCTTTCTTTTCTTTTTAATGCCTGTGAATGCTTTACTAATGCAATGGATGGATGCAGGTGTGGAGTCACCTATACATGCCGATGGGGCGTGCCGACCCTCGACCCGGAGATGAGGGATCGTTCCCTCTGGCACGGCGTTGGCTACCTGTCGTGACTGGAGCGCCACTCGCCTACGAGCTACGAGTTTTACGACGGGAGCTCCGCGACTTATCTGCCTCACTGGTATGTATGTTCAATATGATGCAATTCCTACTTTATGAAATATGATGATATGATGTGAGATATGATGATATGCATGTTGTGAATGCAGGTGGTGTGGAGACCCTACGAGGGCATGACCGACGAGGGCCAGCCCTGGGTCGTAACGGGCCGACCTCGCTTCGGACATGAGCTTTGGGTTCATTGCCTAAACGAGATCGAGCCTCTACGACTTAGGCTGGTGATGAGGACCCTCGGCCTACACCAGGAGTGGGTCGAGGTAGGAGAGCCCCGAGGGATAGGCAAGAAGACACATGGTCAGACAAAGGCGACCGACTAGAGAGTTCAGTTTGCTGACCAGTATGCTGACTGGCAGCATGGCGGGACCCGAGTCACTTCCCAGGCAGCCGACAGCTCCGAGTACCTCCGACGCTACTGGGAGGTTTACGCCGGCCGACCCCAGATGAGGGTCTTAGGGGTATGTATGAATGCACTTTCTTTTAATTAATTGCAAATGTTATATGTCTATTAGGCAACTAACATGTGTAAATAAATGCAGGATGCACGGGACATAGCAGCGATGGATATGCAAGCTCACCTCCACAGCCTAGAGGCCCAGTTGGCTACCACTCGGGCAGACTTACAGACGCTGGTGAGTGTTTAAATTATCTATATGAAATTGAATTCTTGAATCATTGATGATTAGCCACTGACAATCTCAATGAATGTAGTGTGCCCAGCAGGGAGCAGCGGTGAGTGAGACGGGAGGAGCCTCCAGCTCGAGAGGGCCTAGTGCAGAGACGACTGCACTAGCAGAGCAGTTAGCTGGAGCGGTGGCACGGGCCGAGGCGGCAGAGCGTGATCTTGCCACACGGGTAAGCTTAACCTCAAACTCAAACTTGCACTTGATTATATGTTAGTATGCTTCTAAATGTTGTATGCTTCTATATGCTGACACACGGACTAACATGATTTTCAGGTGAGATGGACCCCATACCGGGACGAGAGTACCGAGGGACAGCCATGGGTCCAGATAGCCCTATCATACCTTGGGCGAGACGTGTGGTTGCACTACATCAATGTCATCTTGCCGCTGCACTACTGCCTGATCCTGCGGACCCGGGGACTACACCAGCCGGAGGTGACATTCCCACGCCGAGACGACGAGGGCCCGGGCAAGTCATCAAAGGGGATCAGTGGCAACGTGGACTGGTGCGCCCGCAAGGCCAAGTATGTTCATGATTGGAACAAGAGAGGTCGGGCAGTAAAGGAGCGGGCCGAGAGCGATGAGGCATATTTGAAAGCCTTCGCCCGGCGGTACGGGGACCAAGTGTACTGAGGTACCCAACGACCGGTATGAACTTCTAAACCCTATCTCTAAATGCTTTTATGTGAAGATTCTCTATATGCACTGACCCATATGCTTTCTAAATGCAGCTAGACCCTGAGGGAAGGATAGCCGAGCTCGAGGGGCTACTCCATGCTACCATCCAGCAGTGGGATGAGTACCGGACTGCTCTGGAGCTTCTGGTAAGATTCTAAAACCTGAGACTTAATATGATTTATGCTTATGATGCAAATTATGCGAATGATGACTGACTAACTTTGACTTCAAAATGCAGCGGGCTGAAGGAACCCAAAGAGCCCGACCGGATGCCCTGTCATCTTCATCACAGCCTGCCGGGGGCAGAGCTGAGCGGGATGCCGAGTTCGCTCGAGCAGTAGCTTGGGCCGAGGAGGCGGAGGCCACCCTCGCGGAGCGGGTAAGAAACTTAATGCTTTGACCTAAAATGCTCATGCACTAAATGCTTAATACACTGAAAATGCAAAATGCAAACTGCAGGCGAGAGAGCTGACTGCAGCAGTGGCCGAAGCGGAGCGCGCTCGATCGGAGGCAGAGTGAGGATGATCGGAGGCAGAGTGACTCCGGGCAGAGCTGGCTCAGGCACAAGCCGAGGTGGAGAGACTCCGGACCGGGACAATGGACTTGGAGCGCTACCGGACCGAGACCTGGGAGACACGGCGTCAGATCTTCGAGTTGAAGATTGAACTGCGGACGATGGAGCGCACAGTGAGGATGATGGGCCGAGGACCGAAGCAGAGCACCTCTCAAAGTGGGGCACGGAGGAGCGTTGCCCCGAGTGGATCAGTAGCCGATTTCCTTGCCAGCTCCTCCGGCCAGCGGAGGAACGAGAGGGCAGAGAGGGGACAGTAGGAGGAGAGTGCCTCCATAGCGCCACCAGTGAGGAGACCCGAGGACGGTGATGACAATGGCGGCCCGGGAGACAAGCCGGCCGAATGAGCTTGTATTTTGTTCTTTCTTCTTACTTGTACATGACTTATATATAAAAAATGGAATGAGAGTGAATGAAATGGAGTGAAGAGTTCTTTTTATGTTCTTTGTGTTATTTTATGTGAATGATTGCATGTGTGAATGGAATGCAGAATGGATGAAATGGGATGCGGAATGTGGCGTGGATGTGTGAATGTGTGATTGTGTATGAGGAAATGCAGGATTATGTGTACTGAAACGCCCAAATGGAACGGGGTGCAGGAAATGAATGTGTAGATGTGTGAGATGGAATTATGTGTGATGGAATGACTGGAATGAAAATGGTGTAGATGGAACATGTGTAGATAGAATGGGACATGTGTGAATGAAGGACTGGTCCGGTGTAAAAATCGGCAGGTGAAACCACAGGCAGAAAGAATTAGCACAGATCCAGCAGTAGAGAATGTGACGGTCTATACCCAAACCGTCAGAGTTATGTAACGCACCAACTGAAGTCCGTCAGAGACGACAGAGGCCAGACTGCCAACTGATCAGCAGGAAAATGTGACGGCCGACTGGGGAGTGTCAGAATGATGTAATGGCCAGAGCCAGACCGTTAGGGATGACAGAACAATGCTGGATTAAAGTAGCGTGCAGAAAATGTGACGGCCTCTACCTTGAGCATCATAGTGAATTAACGGCCGTAACCCAGACCGTTAGGAATGATCGAGCAAGAAGAAGCCAGACTGAACGGCAGAAAATGTGACGGCTCAGGGACCATGCGTCACAACACGTAACGGTCTACTGTTAGACCGTTAGGCTTGACAGAACGAGATTAGGCCAAAAGAAAGCCACAGGAAATGTGACGGCCCAGAATTGGAGCGTCAGAGCCAAGTGACGGTCTTACGATAGACCGCTAGAGAACGAGGTGTACTCCGAGACGGATTGTGCCGTGAGAGGCCAAACCCGAAGGTTAACCATCTAAACCCCCACTAGAACTCTCCCAGATTTAAGATAAGGTCTTCTAGCCCAAATATTATCATCCTAGAGCCAAAAGCAAGCCTTTTAAAAGCTAAGAACTCAGCCAAAAATCGTAGCTTTGCTGAATTCTCTGCTACAAGGGCTGAAGAACCTCTCCTAAGGACAGAAACACCATGAAGAGAAGCTTGGAAATGATGGCCATGGAGGAGAAGGTCTACACCGGACCTAAAGCCGCTAGGAAAGAGCATGGAGAGTTGCAAAGGCTAACATCAATCCCCAAACATCTGAGCTCGAGTGTTCAAAGAGTGGTGAGTTTTATTGATTCAAAGTTATTAATTTCTGCACTTCAACTTCTCATAATCTCTTCTTCTTCTTCCTTCTTTCTAGCCTCTTCCTGGTCTAAGATGTTACTCCAACTTGAAGTGGGTGGCTCCCATGATCAAAGAACTCCCGTTAGAAGTTTTAGCAATCCTTAGGGCATGGCACCTCCAACCTTTATTGGTTTTGGGCAAGAACTTCCAGAAATTGACTTTGGATTGGCCAAGCATTTCAGCCCTCATAGAATTGTGGCATCCCCAAACACATACTTTCATCTTCCCTTCCTTTGAAGCTACAGTCCTATTAGAGGAGGTAGAGTCCTACCTAGCCCTTCCTAAGACTAAGGCGGGGGATGAAGATCTAGTGTGCTATACGGTTGAACCAATTGACCGGTCCTTGATCTTAAGTGATTTCATTCATAACCCAAAGGACGTGAGGACTATGATCAGCCCGCACCACATTCACTTGATACCTATGGCTCAGTGGATAGTCTCTCATTGCAAAAACAAGTGGGAGAGATACGAAGCAATAGCCAAGGCGGTGTCGGTTTACTTATGCAGAGTCTTCCTTTTCACAACTACCGACCACCTTTTAGATACCCAAAATCTTAGCATTATTAGCGGGTTGTGACGGGGAATGTCCATCTCTCAAGCAATCCTCTCTTATCTCTATGAAGGACTAAGCTCCGCTTGTTTAGGAGGACCTTTATTCGGCTCCATGATACTCCTCGAATGTTGGATGGGGGTGAGAGTAAAATTCCAACCCAAGGAAGATATAACTTCTGCTAGCCGAATCTTTGGGAGCCACCCTTTGTTCTTTATTGGAGGTGCCTTTGGATTTCCTTCTCAGGTAGAATGCAAGACGGTGGACAAGAAAACACGGGATGAATGGCGCCTCTTCTTCAACACCTTGCCATTAGAGAAATTCACCATGCGACCAAGAATCCTTTGGAGCACCTTGCTTAGAATACCGCGGCGTCAAGGCCTGGACCTCCAGCTAGTGGGAAATACTACCATGGCGATCTACAACCCGCACCGGTGCCATCTTCAGATCGGACTACCCCGAACTGTGATTCCTGCACTATCACACTACCCTCCCCTTCTAGCTAGGAAGATGGGGACCGAGGAGGATGAAAGAGTAGTACGGAACGCGCTGACCATGTGGGAAATCATCAAAGTGCGTCCGTGGCAAGAGGAGGTGGAAGAGAACGACGAAACACGCCGGAGCTACGTGAAAGAATTAGGGAAGATCCGCCCTCTTGCGGATAGGAAGTTGAATGTAGCTTGATTTTCTTGATCAACAATGATGAAATTGAAAATTTATCAAACTTATGTTTCATTAAGTCCAATTGAATGTGATGGGAATGCCTTGATTGCGCAAGCATGAGTTCTTGATTCTTGACTTGACTAGAATGATCTGAAAACAGAGCCACTGGAGAGTGTAACGGTCTTGCATTGGGCCATTTGGAGAACGTGACGGTCTTACGACAGGCCGTTAGGGGGATGAACTGAGAGTTTGTTCTCTGGAGGGTGTAACGGTTTAACGCAGACCGTTAGAATGATGTGACGGTCTACACGAAGACCGTTAGAGGAAGCCTGCTGAGAGAATGAAAACCAACGTTCTAAAGAAGGTGACGGTCGAAGGATGGACTGTTACATGACTGTGGCGGTCTGATGTTGGCGCGTTACAGACCTGAACCTGCATAGTTGTGGGTTTTCACCCTGAGCTTGAACCTGTGTTCTGCACACACTTAGACAAGAAACAAGTTAGATCTGTTCTTAGACTCAACCCCTTGCCTTAAAGTAAGTTAGAGAATGACCATTTCTTGATATTTGGTCAAGGGGTGGAGCCTTATTAAATAGGCGGAAGACATAATGGAAATAATGCAATGCATGTGATGCATATGATGGTGTTTTTTGGAATTTTGGAAAACATCTGAATTTTTGTGAGATTTTGAAAATATCTGGTGTTTTTGTGTTTTAAAATATCTGATTTTTTTGGATTTTGAAAATATAAGATTTTTTTTGTTTTTTGGATTTTGAAATATATGATGATGATTTTTTTGGATTTTGAAATATATGATTTTTTTGGACTTTGGAATATATGATTTTTTTTTGGACTTTGGAATATATGATTTTTTTTTGGAGTTTGAAAACCAGTGCCTCCCCTAGCCACGTGAGCCTTCCTTATTACATCGAGAGTTCCCGAGGTTGGCGTGCAACAAAGTGACAACCCCTGACCAAGACCTTACTTGCATGACGGTCTCTCTACCAGGGCCACACCCAGGGTACTAATCTTGGTCCTAAAAAGGAAAATAGAACACGGGGGTAAGCTTAGGCCAGATATAGAAGTTTTTAGGACTTGAGTTCCTCTCCAGACAACCCATTAGAGATTTGGTTTGTTGTGCTGGGACTTTATGTCCGTCATCGAACCTTGGTCCACTCTAGGCATGCACACGACCGGGCTCATTCGTCCCGCGGGGAACTGTACTGCCACTCTTGACATGTCTAGATTTTCTTTCCTTCCTTTTGGAGCCTTGGGATCATGATTGATAAATTTTCGAGATAATGCTTTTGATTTTGTTCACAAAGATTGCTCCTTTGCTTTCTTCTTTTTCTTTGCTTTGTTTTTTTTCTTTTTTGTGGCACCAGGTCATAACGGACTGCCCCTATTTGAGACCTCCTCTCGTCAGGGTGCCTAGATTGGTCATCGCCTCCTTATTCACTTCTTGCCCTTGGATTCAGCCGAAGAAAGAAAGGGACATGGACTTTGACTTTCCCCCGAAGCATGGCCAAGGAGAAACGGTGTCTACAAAGCGGGAAGCCTGACCAAGGATGTCGTGTAGTGTGTGATTGCCGTATTCGGGATCTCTTTCTTGGTGAAAGAGGAAGAACACCTCATCGCCGGGGTGGCACTGATTAGACTCCAAGGAAAGAATCGCTTAACATACAACCCATTCCAAGCGTGAGTGAGCTCCTCACCTTCCGCGTTTACTAAACGATAAACATTCCCTAGATAAGCCTCTTTTACAACGAGCGGCCCTTCCCAGTTAGGTTGCAATTTAGACCTAGGACCTGCAGACCGAATGAATTTGCATTTCAAAACCATATCACCCTTTTGAAATTTACGCTCAATCACCTTCTTTTGAAAATAACGCGAAACTCTCTTTTGATAAATGGATACGTGATCGGCCGCGTTCATCCTCTTCTCATCTAAAAGTTCTAGCTGGACGAGCAACGCCTCTCGACGTTCATCGAGATTAAGTTTCTTATCGGGCTGCACCCTTAGGGAAGGGATCAAAATCTCATATGGGAGCACCGCCTCTATCCCGTAGGTGAGAGCATAGGGAGTTTGTCCCATAGGAGTACGAACGGAGGTGTGGTAAGCCCACAGAGCTTCCACTAATCTTTCTGGCCAATCGGAAAATTTATGAGATTCACATGTTTTCTTTATGATTTTAAGAAGGGTTTTATTAGTGGCCTCGGCTTGACCGTTGCCTTGAGGATAATATGGAGATGAATGATGCAATGCGATATTAAACTTCTTACATAGGTCCTTGAGCTCTTGAGAAACGAACTGGGATCCGTTGTCGGTGATGATGCTGCTTGGCACTCCGAACCGTGAGATGATATTCTTCATGATAAAGCGGCACACCGTTGAAGCTTTAATCTCTGCGTACGCCTCCGCTTCGGCCCATTTGGTGAAGTACTCAGTGGCGGTTAGGATACAGGATTTCTATTTGATCTGAGAGTTAGAATCATCGAGCGGGCCAACAATGTCGAAAGCCCACATAGAGAATGGCCAAGGAGCTGAAAGAGGATGGAGAGATGAAGCTGGAGCATGGATTTTATCAGCGTGGAGTTGGCATTTAAGACACCTCCGGGCGTAGAGGGAGCAATCTTCCTCTAGAGTGGGCCAATAGTAGCCCTGCCTAAGGATTTTCTTTGCTAGAGCCTGGCCATTAACATGACCTCCACACTCACTAGAATGGGATGCTTTGGCCACCTTCCAAGCTTCATCGTCATCTAAGCATCTCATGAGCATTCTATTAGTAGCGCGCCTGTATAGTTCTCCTACGACAATGGTATACCTTGAGGCGGCTCTCCTTATTGATTTGCGCTGCTCAGCATTTGCCCCTTTTGGGAACGATCCATCTTTGCAAAACAACTTAATCTCATGATACCAAGAAAATTCTTCTTCCTCCAAGATCTCCTCTAACTCCATCAAAGATACATCCTTAAGCTCTTCCATCTCAGTCCTTGCCTCTACAGTCTTCCTAAGGTTGACATACCAAGGATCCTGAAGAGAGGGTGCGTCCAATCTCTGAATGACGATAGTCTTAGTATTCCGACTGATAGGGAAGGATAGGGAGGAAGCAAGCGAAGCCAAAGCGTCAGCTAGAATGTTCTGAGACCTAGGAGTGTGGATGTAGATCAATTTACGGAATTGCCTAGCAAGGAGTGTGACCAGATCTTGATAAGGCTTGAGCTTAGGGTCACGAGTGCGGTAAGTGGACAAAATTGCCGCAGGGCAAGCTGAGAGTCTCCTATGATATTCAAGTAACACGCGCCTAGGAGGTAGGCATGCTTCAATCCATCTAGAAGAGATTCATACTCGGCAATATTGTTGGTAGCAGGGAATCGGAGTTGATAAGCAAAGGGAATCGTCACTCCCTCTGGAGTGAGCAGAACAGTGCCGATCCCTCGGCCTTGAGAATTGAGTGCACCATCAAAGTGCAGAGACCAAAAGGGATGATGAGAGATGGCAGAGAGATGCTCATCAGGGAAGTCGTCCTGAATAGAATTAGTGCAGGGAATCGGGAGATGGGCAAGATGCTCAGCGATGGCGTATCCTTTGACCACCTTCTGAACAACAAACGTGATGTCAAACTAAGATAGGAAGCTCTGCCAGCGAGCTAACCTACTAGAAAGGACAGGCTTTTCTAGGAGATAACGGATTGGGTCCATTCTAGAGATCAGCCTAACTGGGTGGGCAAGGAAGTAGTGTTTAAGAATCTGAGCTACCCACACTAAGGCGGCACAAGTCTTCTCCATAGCGGTGTATTTGGCCTCAGCTGGGTTGAACAACCTGGAGAGGTAATAAGCTGCCCGCTCTTTCCCTTCATCATCCACTTGTGCTAAAACCGCCCCTAAGGAGTCCTCAATGACCGAGATGTATAGGATTAGGGGTTTCCCAGGGACAGGAGGTTGCAGAACTGGGGGATTGGATAGATAAACCTTTAGGTCCTCATAGGCCTTCTGATAGTCTTGATTCCATTCAAATTTAACCCCAGCCTTGAGCAATTCATAAAACGGGCGGCACCTCTGAGAATGTTGGGATATGAATCTTCTGATGAATTGCAATCTTCCAATCAGTCCTCGAAGTTCCATAATGTTCTTTGGCAGAGGCATGTCCATGACGGCCTTTGCTTTGTTAGGATCAATCTGGATCCCCCGTTTGCTAACTATAAAGCCTAGCAGCTTCCCTGAAGAGACTCTGAAAACACACTTCTTCGGATTCATTTTTAGTTTGTACTCCCTGGCTCTTTACAGCACCTTAGCCAAAATAGAGGGGTGTTCCTCTTTAGTCTTTGACTTCCCCAAAATGTCATCCACGTAAGCTTCCATGTAGATATGCATCATGTCGTGGAAGATGGCCATCATTGCCCTCTAATAGGTGGCACCTGCGTTCTTCAGACCGAATGGCATAACCACATAGCAGTATGTGCCCCAAGGCGTAGTGAAGGAAGTTTTCTCTTGATCTTCCGGAGCGAGACGGATTTGATTATAGCCTGAGTAACCGTCCATGAATGATAAAGCTTCGTACCCGGTAGTGTTATCGACCAGGACATTGATGTGAGGCAGTGGGAAGTCATCCTTGGGACATACTTTGTTAAGATCCCTGAAATCGATGCAAATATGCACCTTTCCATCCTTCTTGATAACAGGGATTATGTTTGCCACCCACTGGGGATATAGAACAACTCTAATAAATCTGGCCTTGTATAACTTGTTGACCTCTTCCTTAATCCTCAAGGCCATGTGGGGGTGAAATCTTCTCGATCGTTGTTTCATAGGTGTTGCCCCTGGTTTAAGCACGAGTCGGTGTTCCACTAAAGAGGGGTCAAGACCTGGCATGTCCTCATAAGACCAGGCGAAGGAATCGCTATACTCCCTCAGAACCTTAATCAAATCTTCTTCTACTTGCGGAGGGAGATTAGCGGCAATAATGATGGGCCTTGGGTCTTCTTCAGTTCCCAAATTTATTTCCTTCGTAGGTTCATCCACTGCTGACGACGGCTCGTCGAATCTCTTTAATCCTCGCGCATACAAATCAGCAGTGTCATCTACGTTGCTGTCCTCATCAATTGGGTCCTTTTCATCAAGGATTTCATAGACGCCCAATCCATCGTCGCTCCACACCCCTTCTACTTCTTCTTCATCTTCTTCTATCACAATTGCCGTAGCAACGAACTCCGGACATCTCAAAAGAGCCTGACACCGCTGAGCTAGATCTTGCAGGAATCTATCAAGAACAGATTTGGGAGGACGCGTAAGCGGGCGCGGCTCAGAGGAGGAAGGGTTGGACGAGCTAGAACAAGACCCTACTTCTCTAGACCTAACTGACTCTACTTCCCTAGACTCGACGGACCCTACGCCTAACCTGGGAGAAAGAAAATCTAGTGGAAAGGAAGAAGCAGAGGACTCGTGCCCCTGGGAGGAGGATGGAGACAAGGTAGCATAATCTTCCACTAAAATCTCCGCTTCAAATTTTACGTTTTTTTTGGAGATCAGTGGAGACCATGTAGTAGGATGGAGGAGGAGGAAGTTGCATGGGGAACAACTCGGGGAAGATGCAATCGAAAAATGGATCAGAGGATCGAAACCACATCTCGTGGAGTGGGGTGGTGGAGGAAGGAGGAGTGAATAGATCGAACAGATTAATAGGAGGACAATGCCCACAGGCGCAGGGAACAAACAGAATTTCAAATGGATTATTGAAAGATGGATTGACCATGATCGGAGGAGGATGAGGTATAAGTTCTCGCTGCTGGAAAATCGATTGAAGACGGGAGGGAGACCAAGAAAAGACAATCGGCGAGCTCCCATCCTCTCGTGGATGCTGAACTGGCTGCTTCTTCGGCCTCCATTGGACGAGCCGAACCTCTTGATGTTTCTGTCGGCAGCCCTCTTCATGGAATAATCTTTGAAAGGCTTGACTATAGTCAAACATGTCATCAACTGGCCCTTTTGGTGGTAGAGGGGGACTGGCAACTGGACAAACTGAACCTTTCCTTTCTGGCAGAATTGGTTGTGGGCTCAATGTGCCTGGCTGAAGAGGCCCTCTGACAAAATGCTGACGGTAGTCCCAGGTGAGTGGCCCAGAGTCACCCATCATAGATAATGCGGTCTCTCGGTAGTCGAGACCTCTCCTACTCATTTTTCTTCCCTTAGGGATGGGCTTGGTCCTTCCCTGCAATTGAGCACCGAGGCCTCTCCCCGGTTGGTAGCCTAGTTTCAGTATAATGTCCCAGCCCTTGGAGTCTCGAATCTGGAGTTTCACATTGACATTAACCGCAGCAGCGACGGGCTTGCGGGGTGCATAAGCCCAAGGAAAGTCTAGATCTAGCACAGAGATAACTGGCTGGCTGCTCGGCCATAAGGTGGGAAGAACCTTTTCTAAAATAGCTTTAACAGATTGGACCGTGGATAAGCTCTTAACTTTGACGACCCTCCCTTGGAAATGGAATTTAATGCATTGATGCGCAGTGGAGGGTACGGCGCTGAGAGTGTTAATCCATGGGCGACCCAAGATATCCTCGAACATAGGGTCAATGTCCAGCACATAGAATTCCACGGGCATAGTAAGAGGCCCAAGCTCGGCTTGAATAGTGATCACCCCGTGACATGCTCTCCTCGAGTTGTCATATGCAGCTATGGTAGTGGGGGTTGGCCGTAGTAATTCCTCTGAGATGTTGCAAGCTCGAATGGTACTGAGCGGGCATACATTAATAGATGCCCCTGTATCAACCAGTGCTGCGTCAATATTGACTTTATTCAAAGTGATTGAAATGCAGAGCGGCATTTGCCGAGCCCCTGGAGGAGCTAGCTCGGTTTCAGAAAATGTGATTGCCGGCCCTTTGGAAATTGTTGCCAGTGCCGTAGGTAGACTGTCAACTACCATATCTTCGCTAACCATCACCTTTTGTAGAAAGTTTCTGAGAGCATCCTGGTGAAGGGTAGATCTTTTAATGAGCTCCAAAATAGATATCTTGGCGGGCACCCTGTCCAAATGGTGTAGCAGGTCGTATTGGGTACCCGGCAGAGGTTCGGCTTCTTCCTGCTCAGCAGCCGGCTGGGAAGACTGGGGATTAGAAGTAGTGGGATAATTCCGATGGAACATCCGCCCGCTCCGTAGGGCGAGGTTTTGTGCCGGCACGGCATTAGGAGATGATATAATTGGCCCGGTGGCGTGGATGAGAGGAATAGGCGGTGTGGGAGAAAGGATTTGGTAGGATGTAGTGCTAGTAGAGGTGATAAGTGGCGATGGGCGGATGATGGATGAGGGATTAGTGGAAGGCGGGGTGGTGATGATGGGTGTTGGTACGGAAGGAAGATAGGCTAGTGGAGGCGTGGTGATGAGTGAAGGGTTGGGTGATGGTGTAATGATGGTAGCGGGGGTAATTGGTGGCGGGTGTGATAGAATTGTGGGTGGTGGCGGAGTTACTGGAGCGGGTGTGAGTGGGAGAACAAGTGGGGAAGGTATTGGGTGTGTAGGCAAAATGCTAGAGGAAGCAAGGGGATTGTGGTGATTATGGTGGAGGGCCATTATCTGCGGTGTGGTGCCGTCGTCATCAAAAGACCACCCGACGTTAGGAGCCGGGGGTTGGACTACGTTCACCTGAGCCGGTGCTGGTGGCTGAGGCTGTGGAGCAGGAGGATGGTTCGGCATCGGGTTCTGATGAATCCCCACGTCCTGAACCAGCTACGGTTGCTGTTGCTGTGGCTGCTGCTGCGGCTGCGGTGCTTGTTGCTGCTGCACTTGCTGCCTTGGCGGCTACCTTCTCTTCTCTTTGATTTCAACAATTCCTTGTGCATCTCGGCCTAATCAATCCTCTATCCTTCATGAAGGTCATACACTAGGTCCCTGAACTGAAAACATCCTTCAATGGTGTGGCCTGGCTGCCTGTGGAACATGCAGTACTTTGTCTGGTCAACGGCCGGGTTCCAGTTGGGCCGTTCCGGCGGAAGTTGTATAGCATTCACTGACATGAGAGCTAAGAAGATATCCGTGAGGGTTTCTGGCAAGGGTGGGTATTGTGCCCTTTTAGGAGCCGGACGCTTGTTGTTGTTGTTGTAGCCGTTGGGTGGAGGGACATTATGATATTGCGGAGGCTGTGGAGGTTGCTGTGGTGCGGCGAAGGTATTTTGTGGAATGGTGAAGGTAGGCGGAGGGTTTTGTGGAGTGGCTTGGAAGTTTTGGGGAGCGGGGTTCTATGGAGTGCGGGGGTTTTGGGAGAAGCGGAAGGGTGCGGCTTGGAATGGGAAAGTAACGGCTTGAACTTGCTCGTTTGTCTGGATCCCCTCGTTAATAGGCCCTTGAGGTTTCTTATGATACTTGGGCTTTTGGTTTTCAAAGAGCGAGTGTATGGGGGAATCTTTGAACTGAGTCTGAATAAAGCGCGCTCGGCTATACAGTTGATGCATGTTGGCTATATCATTCATAGCTAGAATGTTGCGGAAGGCTGGAGTGGCATTAGAAATAAGCAGCTTGACCTTCTCTTCCTCCGGAATGTGGCCGGGCACTCTGGCGGCCATTTGCCTCCATCTGTCTGCGTAAGTAGCAAATTCCTCATCATGCTTCATCTTTTCGGCCACCAGATCTGTGAATGAATATTCCAGGCCGACTCTATCTTGGAACCGCTGGATGAACTTATCTTTTACTGTCTTGAAACTCTCGGCATCTTCTAATGGCAGAGAATAGAACCATTCTAGCGCAACACCATCTAGCGATTGGCGAAATAGATACGCCATGAGGCGATCATCGTACTGAAATTGAGCCGACTCGTATAAGAAGTCCCTCACATGAATAAAGGGATTGTTGTTCCCATCATACTTTCTATAATTGGGGAGCTCGGACTGTGGAGGGAATCGGATGTTCTGGAAGCTTGAGACTAGAACGTCTGCCAAGGTTTGAGGGCCAACCCGCTTCTGAAGGAAGTCAAGTTGCTGCTGCATGGTGGCCCATTTATCAAGCAACTCCTGCTCTCGGGAGGGAGCAGGGACAGTGAAAGATGAGTTTGGAGGAACGGAAGGGTAAGCAGATGCAGGAGGTAGCCCATAGGAAGGATACTGGATCGAAGGATGACCCATATTGGTAGGAACCTGGGCTGCCCCTTGCTGATGGCACATAAAATCATTCAGGCTAACTAGAATCTGTGGCATAGCTGGGCCTGAGACATGATGATCCGACGGGAAAGAAGGAGGAACCATGGTGTTACCTTTATCAAAAGCTTGCTGGGCCGAACCCGAAGACTGGCCCATCTCGAGATTGGAGAACCTGAGGGTCCTAGGTTAGACCGGAGTGAGATCAATGGGCTGGACAGTGGGCCCATCGGCTCTATGCTGAGCAACGGAAGGATTGGACTGGCCTTGCGTAATCGGGGAAGGCGGGGAGTTGGACCCCTGCATAGCCTGATAGAACGCCTGAAGTTGGGCCGGGTCTAATTGAGCCATCATATGAAGGATAGAATTGGCAGAAGGAAGAGGAGGATTTTGAGTGGATGGAGTACTCTGCATAGGGATGGAAGATGAGGGAGGAATGGGCCCCTCCCTGGGCTGGAACGAGACAACCCTAGAGGGATCCTCTAGAAGTCCTTGAGGGAGAGACTCCTCTTGGGACCGAGGAAGATCAAAGGAAGCCATAGTAGATTCGAAGAGTGGGTTGAAATAGGATGAGGAGAGGGACTCGCCCCCGGGTGATGAAGCTTCTAATGGATGAAGATGACTCACAACACTAAATGTCTTGTTTTGTTGGAACCCAAAATTCAAGTTTCCAATATGAACAGAATGTGTAAAAAATTGGGGATGGACATGGCTCTTGCCAACAATGACAATAACACACATATCTGGATCATGTGGAAAGAACCTCTAGATTTCTGTCATATTTGCAGTGATAAGCAACAAATAACAATTCTCCAAACTGCTTCTTCCTTGCCTCCATTCCACTTAACTGCTGTATATGCTAAATGTTCCAGAAATGAAAGGCTTTCTCTTTGGTCCTCTTTGATTAGCTGTCATGCTCTTATATCTGGACCATGGTTAGTGGCCGGTGATTTCAATTGTGTTCTAGATATTGATGAGAAATTAGGAGGCAATCCTCCTAACCTGAGCTCTATATATGAATTCAAAGACTACATTCAGGACTGTGAACTCATTGATGCAGGTTTCATGGGGTCAAAATATACTTGGCATAATAATCAATCAGGCAGCAGAGGTATCTGGGCCAGATTGGATAGAACACTATTTAATGCTGAGTGGCTTAATGCCTTACCTATCACAGTGGAACACCTCTCTAGAGAAGCATCCGACCATTCTCCTCTTCTCATCAAGATGCATTCATTTAGAAAGTTCAAGAGCAGATTCATTTTTCATAAAATATGGACTTTGCATGAGAATTTCTTAACAGCTGTCAAGCAGTGTTGGAACACTAGCCCTTTGGCCACATCACCGCTCACCACTTTACACCTTAACCTGAAGTACCTTAGAAATATGCTTGTGGACTGGAGCAAAAATGTCTTCGGTAATGTGCATATGAACCTTGTTGCTGTTGAAGACCAAGTGTTGAAGAGTGAGTTCAGTTATGATTTGGATCCATCTCCGAGGAACCTAGCAGCTCTCAATAAAGCCAAGACTCTTCAATCCAACTGTCTGCTGCAACAGGAAGTTTTCTGAAGATAGAAGTCTAGAATTAAGTGGCTTAGTGAAGGTGACAAGAACACCAAATTTTTTCATATGACTACCATGGCTAATAGAAGGAAGCACTTCATTTCGTAGTTGAAGAACTCAGATGGAACCTTGACCTCAGATCATGATCAAATGAAAACCATTGCTGCTGATCATTTCAAACATGATTTTACTTCACAGGACCACCACATTGATGCCAACATTCTTGACTGCATTCCCTCCCTGATTACAGCATCGGATAATGACGTGCTTTGTACCATCCCATCTGAAACTGAAATCAAAGAAGCTGTCTTCAGGATGTCCTCTGACAGTGCACCTGGGTCATATGGGTTCTCAGGAGCCTTTTATCAGTGCGCATGGTCCATCATTGCTACTGACATTGTGGATGCCATTCAGTATGTGTTCAGTACCATATGTCCTCTTCCTAGAAGTGTTACTTCAGCACGGATTGCACTCATCCCAAAAACAAACAATGCAGCAGATATCTCTGATTTTAGACCCATAAGCTTGTGCAATTTTTTCTATAAAATTATCCCCACTATTCTAAATAACAGATTAGCAGCCATTCTTCCAAAAATTATATCTCCTCAGCAGTCAGCTTTTGTGAAGGGGAGAAACATAGTGGAGAATATTGCTTTGGCTCAAGAACAAGTGCAAGAACTTGGAAGAAAAACAAGAGGAGGCAATGTGATATTCAAACTTGATATGGCTAAGGCATATGATCGCCTGGAATGGGATTTCTTGAATGCAGTTCTTATGAATTTGGTTTCAGCCCGGAGTTTATCTAACTTATACACAATATGATCAGCAACTGTTGATTTTTGGTTCTACTCAATGGTGATTCTGCAGGGTTTTTTAAATCTTCTAGAGGAATTCGGCAAGGGGATCCCATTGCCCCTGCCCTTTTTATTATTGCTGAAGAAGTCCTCAGTAGATGCCTGCATGATGCCTTCACTAAAGGTGCGGTGGAATGGTTTATGGGTCCTAGAGGCTACCCCACCATTTCCCATTTACTTTTTGTAGATGACACCCTCATCTTCACTAAAGCATCAGCTAACTCTGTCAGGAATTTACTCCATCTTCTGAAAACCTATGAACATGCTTCTGGTCAACTAATAAGCATTGGTAAAAGTGGCTATTTCTTACACACCAATGCAAAAGATTCTGTGGCCAACAAATTACATGACTTGATAGGTTTCTCTAAACATACCTTCCCCCACAAATATTTGGGATTCCCTCTAATCATTGGCAGGAAAAAAAATACACTTTGCTGGTATACTCTCTGTAGACACGTCATTCCTGACGTCTCCTGAGAAAGTCTCATATTACTATACGACGTCCCGCGACGGCTTACCCATTTCGAATCTCTTAAGTGCTTCCTTTTCTTGGGTCTTCTTCTGCCTTTTTCGGCATCCGAAATCGTCTCGTCACGGCATTCGGACGGCATCAACACCAGTCGGACGCATCAAAGGTTCCGAAACCAGGAAGGGTGTCTGCCGGGCGGCCGCCAACGCCTGAACTGAGGACCCGGGTGGGTCTTTATGGGGGCGTCCAGGCCCCTAGACGCCACCATTCTTTTAATTTATTTTTTTCAGAGCCCAAAACTAAATAAAAAATAATATATTAATGGAGGCGTCCAGGCCCCTGGACGCCTCCATAAAAACAAATATAAAAAATTAAAATGCCAGTTGGCATAAAAAACAAAACAAAAATAATAAAAAAATATTTTCTTGGAGGCGTCCAGGCCCCTAGACGCCTCAGTCAACTCACTCACGGGGCGCCGCCAACCGAATGACGGTTTGTCGTGTGTAAAAAAATCCAAATTATGGAGACGTCCAACCAGCTGGACGCGCCCATTTCTGAATCACGGGTCGCCGCTCCAAAACCACGCGTTGTGTTAAACCGCGTGCCACTTTCGGTGGAGTTCGATGGGACTTATGGAGGCGTCCGGGACCCTGGACACCTCCATGAAAATATTCGGAAAAAAAAGAATAAAAATAGAATAAAAATATCTTTTTTGCCCTGATGGAGGTGTCCAGGGTCCTGGACGCCTCCACCCTCCGGAGCCCTATAAATAGAGGCCCACCCCCTCAGTTCTGGAGGAGCTTCTAAGAGATCCGATAGGCTGCCGGAGCCCAGAGGCTACCGGAGTCATTTCTAACCCGTGGGGTCTTTTGTAGGTGGAGGTTCTGCCGACTTCTCGGGTGTCCAGGCTCGCGAGAGGAAGGCTACCTTCATCCACCGCGCTTCCACGTCGTCCCTACGCTGCCGGAGCTCCGCCGGATCTCACCCTCGGCTCATCCAATAAGCCTTTTCTTCCCCTTTTTCTCCATAGTTCTTTACATTCATCATACTACATCCTCTATCTCCCTACATAAGGGCGCCATCTCTTGCATACTTCTTGCATTCATCATCGCATTTTCCTCCTACTCGAGCCCGAGAGGGGTTTAAAACCACACCAACCAGGTGTGTGTCAGGTCACGATCTCGTTACTTTTATTGCAAGGAATTGTTACTACACTGCCATTTTCTAATTCCATTCGTTTATTGTCTACTATTTTGCAAGGGTAACCAAGGAAAGCCCTTTCCATCGGCCGGCCGAAGGGGGAGGAAGAAGCAACCCGCCATCTCCCGCTCTTGAGGTAGGCGCGATCACTTTCTTTATTTTGGGGTCTTTTGGCCGCTGGCGATCACATCTTATTCTCGAGGCCGCGACGAGTCACTTCCCCAATGGCCGTTTAAATTTCCGTTCTTATATTCTCTTTATATTCTGTTATATTCTGCTCATATTCTCGAGGCCGCGGCGAGTCACTTCCCCAATGGCCGTTTAACTTCCCGTTCTTATATGTTATATTCTTATCTATTCATATTCTCGAGGCCGTGGCGAGTCACTTCCCCAATGGCCGTTTAAATTTCTGTTTTTATATTCTCTTTATATTCTGTTATATTCTGCTCATATTCTCGAGGCCGCGGCGAGTCACTTCCCCAATGGCCGTTTAAATTCCCGTTCTTATATGTTATATTCTTATCTATTCATATTCTCGAGGCCGCGGCGAGTCACTTCCCCAATGGCCGTTTCAATTCTTGCTATTTAATTTCTGCACCATTCCCGTCCCCCCGAGGCCGCGGCGAGTCACTTCCCGCTATGGCCGTTTAACCCCCATCTTGCTATATTACATTTGTCCCGCTCACCCCGCCGGAGCAATCTCCCGTGGTAGCCCCTTCTCTTTTCTCTTATTTCTGTGTTGCAGCAAACAAAAGAGGAGCCCGCGCGCTCCGCGTCTTCTCCGCTCCCCGAATCGCGTGACGTCGCTCACAGATTGGCGATCACGGTGGGACACTACTACTTCCTTTTGGCTACCCTTGCAGGTTCGGCACCGTCCGTGCCTCTCCACCTTGGCGCCCTCGCGCGCCCCCATTGTGCTCACGGCAGCACTGTCAATTTGATTGGTTGGGTGTTTATTATATGTTTGTTATTTCTGTTGTTTTCTTACTCTATATCTTTGTCAGCATTCAATTACATACATCCATCCCTCTTTTATATCCTTTTTCATTTTTTCTAAGGATCACCCTTTCCCGGTGAAGGAAGGACTCTCCGTTTGAGAATTCCTCTCAACGGACTAGAATCTCCTCCACTGGGACCTCCGTAAGTCCCCGACATCGAAGAATCTCCTCTTCGTTCACTAGGCTGGTTGTACCATTGAAGTTCCCCGGAGTTAGTCATTCCATTCGTGATGAGACGAGAGACCCTAGCTGACACGGCGGTGAAACAAAAATAAACTAGGGTCCCTATTTTGTGTGAACTTCGGATCTCGCTAAAAGCACAAAAAAATCATCAAAATCAAAATAGAAAAAAAAGGCGTAAAGGCATCCACTTGTTTGATAATCTCTGCTACCTATTTGCTAGTGTATGTTTTTGCGTTCTGGGAAAACTGTGAGCATGGCTCACGAGTCTTTTGAGGAGAACCACCCTAGTCGTGGTTTGTCAGCCGACCCGCGAGTCTATGCTATGGACTCGGGTCCTTCTCATGAGCCCTCGCATGAGGTGCAGGTTATTGCCGGGGACACATCCTCACCACAGGATATCTCTTCCTTACTGGGCGTCCTCGCCAACACGGAGCTTACCTCTGAACAGCTCCGGGCCTTCCAGGCCATTCTGAAGGGGAAATCTGTTTCCCCCACGCCCCAGGAATCAACTCCGGCCATCGCACCTCTCCAAGAGTCCATGCATGCCATTCCATCTCCTTCATTGGTGCAAGCCATCCAGTCTCCCTCGCTTCAAGGACAAGCGAGCCAACAACCACCCTCATTCCAGTTCCCGTCACAATCTCAAACTCCCATTGCTCCCCACATACCGCTTCAACCGGGGCCAACTGTCGGCGGTCCGACAGCTCCCTATCATTCGGGGTTCCCCCCCAAGTCTCCGGGAGGCAGTTTCTCCCCCAGTGGCAAGTGCCACCTTCACCTCCAGAGGAGCTCGCCCAATCGCTCCTCAATAGGTTCAATCGCATGGACGAGCAATTTCAAAATCTGAGAAGGATGGTGGACGTGAAAGCCACCCCGGAGGTTGCTTTGCCAATCCTTCCCATCATTCATCTTCCTCCCTCCGAAATGCCCACGTACCGCAGATACAATGGTACCGGCAACCCCTTCATTCACCTCAAGGATTTCATGTATGAGTCCTCCAATTGGCAAAACGATCAGAGGTCCCTGGCATACCTCTTTCGGAGATCATTGGATGGTCCCGCGCTTGAGTGGTTCTATTCCTTGGAGCCCCACGAGGCCGAGAATTTTGAAATAGTCCAGAGAAGGTTCTTGCAGAAATATAGGGATAGGGTCGGTCCCTCACTCTCCATTACCGACCTAGTGGCCGAAAAGATGAAACCCGACGAGGATTTTGTCCGCTATGCTGATAGATGGAGGTCTCTGGCGGAAAGAATAAGGGATACCCTCTCCGAGCCCGAACAAGTGAAGATGATTGTGTCTAATGCAACCCCACAGTTCAGACACGTCCTGGCCATGAATAAACTTACTACAATGGAGGAACTCTATGAAAGGGCCCGGTACATCCAAACACAGTTAAAAGACTCCCCCATTATGAACATGTTTGAGTCGCCGAAGCCCAAAGTGGTCAGAAAGACAGGCGCTGGTGTCCCGGGCGGAGCCACAGACGGGGTCGTGACAAATAAGCAAGTGGGTGCGGTCAACAATGCCAACTATGCAGTCAACCCAAGGCCTCCACAAATGCCCCGACTTCCCCTCCAACCAGGTCCTTTCCCTCTTCGTCCTCCACCCCAAAATAATCCACCCCAGGATAATATGCCTCCATTACGTCAACCCCAGCAACAACAACCACAACCTTAGCAACAACAACCACCGCTTCAGTACAACCAAGTTCCACCCCCGGGGAACTATGGTCCCCAACAGCAACAAAGGAGGCCTATCGGTCCCAAGAGAGCCTACTATCCACCATTGCCAGAAACCTTAGCAGACATTTTTAATGCCCTCATGGCATCAAACCAACTCGCCCTACCCAGAGAAAGGCCCGTGTGGCCCCCGAATGTTGATACCTCCAAATACTGCGTCTACCACAGGCAGCCAGGACACACAGTAGATTACTGCTTCCATTTCAAAGATTACATCCACGATATGAATGATGAACATCAAATAGATTGGGATGAAATGAGACGATACGTCGTCGCTCTCAAGGCTAGGAGACCTCCACATAGGCCACAGCAGCAGTTACAACAGCAGCAGCAGCAACAGCAACCACAACAACAATAGCAGCCTCAACAGGTCCCACAACAACAGCCCAACATGAGCATAATCCAGAATCCATTACCGGAGCACCAACAGCCTAATCACCAGGTCAACCCCATCTCCTCTTTCCCGGAAGTCGGGAGAGAGCAAGTGTGGCATCCGGAAAGTACCTCCATTCTTTCTACCGCCAACCCTATCGTCATGCAACCCCTTCACTTTGCCCGGGTAGCACCTCTCTCTCATCAACCCGCGTCAGTATCACCTTCACCATTTCCACTACCATTACGCCCTCTCATCCGCACCCCGATCTCCTATCAACCGACACTCTCCACTACGCCTTCACACCCTCTCATCTTCTTCCACTCCCCCACTTTAACATCCACCTCTACCACATTTACCCCTACGCCTTCTAAACCCCTTATCATCCGTCAACCATACATAACCCCGTCTTTCTCCATAGTATCACCACTAATGCCTTCAAAACCACTCATTACCCATCACCCACCTCAAAATCATTGCCCGCTTCAAGCCCTACCCACTTCTACTTCGTCTCCACCTCCACCTTCCAGACCCCTTATCCTTCATAATCCGCGCGATATCCCCTCTACCTCCACCATGCCTCCACCTAACAAACCCCTTATCAGAATCCCTGCTCCCATCATCACCCCTGCTTCATCAACCATTCCTCCACCACCCCCCCTCAAATCCTTGTTAAAACCCACTGCTACCCCTACAGAGGTACAAAAGCCGCAGGCGATGGTGCTCCGGAGTGGAATTATTTTCCACAGGGTTTTCCCCCACAACAGTCAGAATCCTGAGCAATCTCAGCCAGAGAAGGATGATGGAGAACAACCAGAAAGGGCTATCCCTGGAACACAGTATGATCTATTGAAACACTTGGACAAGACGCCTGCTCGGATCTCCATCCTGGAGCTACTTCAAAGATGCACATCCCACCAGGCGGCCTTGATGGAATATCTTCAAAAAGTCATGGTTAATGAGGACCTCCTCGTGGAGAAGATTTCGACCGTCCTGACCCCAACAGACACACAACCGGCCATCATGTTCCACAACTACGAGCTCGCTCCCAAGGAAGCTCGGAAATATGCATTGTGCATTTCAATAAAAATTAATGGGGTATCCATAAACCCGTGTCTTGTGGACACTGGTGGGTCCATAAATGTGATCTCCATGGACACCCTTCAGTTGTGTGGGGTCAACGAGGAACAAATAAGACCTTCCTCGATCACGGTCACGGCTTATGACAATAGCAAAAGGCCACTGCAGGGGATGATTATTCAGAAGGCAGAACTAGGCCCCATGTCAATTCCCACGGAATTCCATGTCCTCGACATGGACCCCACATTCAAGGCTATACTGGGTCGCCCTTACATCGAAGCCATGGACGCTGTGCCTTCCACCAACCATCAGTGCCTGAAGTTTCCTTACAATGGGAGGATTATTAAAGTGGTCAGTACACCTGTCCTTCACACAGTGGATGCTATCAACACCTCTCTGCCCTCTGTGTGGCCATCTCATCGGCCCATATTGTCATTGCTGGACGTGCATGATCTATCTCACGTTCCACTAGCACCAAAGGAGTCGGTCAGGGCAACCACAACATCATATCTCCCTTTTCACTCCAAAGGGTGGGAGATTATGAGGAACATCGTTTATCAACAGGGTAAAGGTCTGGGCGCACAGTTACAGGGTAGACTTAAACTGCCAAAGGAAATTAGGCCGAACCGCAGGTTTGGCCTAGGCTTCAAAGGACCGTTCAAGGCGGATTGGAAGCCCCTCACATGGACTCTATCAAACCACTTCAACAGAGGGCCCGTTGTTCAGATGGGAGATTACCCACGAGAAGCATATGGGAGATCACATGTTGTATATTTGGCTGAAAAATGTCCGAGGATCACCAAAAGAGGCAAGATCAAAAATCCGGAATGCGAGTGGAACAAATGGTTCAACATACGAGACATTTCCATTGCATTGGAAAGGATGTTCTCATCTCCACAGCTTGAAGGACCACCATTGATCTCCGGAATACCAGAGAATATTACTACTCTTGCCAAGTTTCCAAACTATCCTCGTCCTCGCTAGAAGGACCCTGTCATCGACGGATCTTCATCTGTCCTCAACATTGCCGTCGACGGCTCATTAGCCGCCATCTTCTCCATCCACTCGTCTCAGCCTTTGCTGATATCTTCTTCCTGGGCCAGACAGTTGTCTGATGATCTTCCCAGGTCCCCTTCTTTGCTTACATACCTACGCGGGCTTTTCAAACCGCGCCAGGTCTTCAACCATGATCTGCTCTATGAGCCTCACAATCCTCTAGTCATAACCACTTTTCTCTCTCCTCCAATCTCTTTTCACTGCTTTGTCATTAAAAATGAAAACAAAAAAAATGTCAATTTTCAAACTCCCCAACAACACATCTTCGTTGAGGAAACCTCCTACATCTCCCACGGGTGCGTCCCGCCCTGCGGACCACCCGTCCAAGGTCCGATGAGCGACCTTTTCTACCCCTCCTCTGAGGGGTCTTCTTCTGTACATTCTACACCATCCTCTTTGTCTTCCTCTTCTTCTGTAAATATTGTCAGTCAATCTAGGAATGATAGGCCAAGGGTAGTACCTAGGAAGAAACCCAAGGGTAGGCAGATCCCTCGTCGATTCCTTCTGGATTTAGCCGCCAGATGTCAGGCCCTTCTTGCCATCCCCCAGTTGTTAGAAAATACCATCCAGCTACCGGAAATAGAATATGAGGGCGACTGTGCATTTGATGAAGGGTATGGAGTCTACGAGATCACGGATGAAGAATGCCCCACTGAAGATGAGGGTGAAGAATATAAGGATGCGGCGGGCGCATACGCAAGTGGAATGAGGAGATTCGACGAGCCGTCAACCGCCGTAGAAGAATCCACCAAAGAAGTCAACTTGGGAACTGAGGAAGACCCTAGGATCATCCTCATAAGTGACAACCTACCACCCTCTAAAGAAGAGGCATTAATTGAAGTTCTTAAGGAATATAAGGACACGTTTGCATGGAGCTACGAGGATATGCCGGGTCTAGATTCAACCTTGGTCGAACACCGTTTAACCCTAAAACCAGGGTCCGTCTCGGTAAAACAAAGGTTAAGGCGTTTCCACCCTCAGATGGCTTTGAAAATGAAAGAAGAGGTCGATAAGCTCCACAAAGCCAGGTTCATTAGAGTCGTCCTTTATCCTCAATGGGTGGCGAACATTGTCTCGATCATGAAGAAAGATGGGAAAGTCAAGATTTACATCGACTTCCGGGACCTTAACCGCGCGTGTCCAAAGGATGATTTTCCCTTGCCTCACATTGATGTGTTGATCGATAACACGGCAGGATATGAAACCCTCTCATTCATGGATGGATTTTCAGGATACAATCAAATTTGTTTGGTAGAAGAAGATCAGGAAAAGACGTCATTCACTACCCCTTGGGGAACATATTGTTACGTGGTCATGCCGTTTGGGTTAAAGAATGTTGGAGCTACTTACCAAAGAGCTATGATGGCCATATTTCATGACATGATGCACATATACCTGGAAGTGTATGTGGATGACTTGTTGGTGAAATCAAGGAGCAGGATGGAACATCCAGAAGTTTTAGCTAAGGTCTTGCAGAGGTCAAGGGAGTTCCAATTGAAAATGAACCCGAAGAAGTGTGTGTTTGGTGTGTCGTCAGGTAAATTGCTGGGGTTCATTGTGAGCAAAAGAGGGATCGAGATAGATCCCGACAAAGCTAAGGCCATCAGGGATATGCCGCCTCCCAAGAATTTGAGAGAAGTCTGAGGTTTAATCGGGAGGTTGCAGTTTATTCGTCGGTTTGTGTCCCAACATTCATAAAGGTGTAGACCTCTCTACGAGTTGACCAAACCAGGAGTAGAATTCCACTGGAATTCTAAATGTCAGAAAGCTTTTGAAGGGTTGAAAGAATATCTGGCTAGTCCACCCGTTCTCATTCCACCCAAACCAGAAAAACCTCTGATCCTTTACGTCTCAGTCTTGGATGACTTCGTGGGAGCCGTCCTCGCACAAGCTGATGAAGAAGGCAAGGAACGGGCAACCTATTACTTGTCCAAACTTCTCAATCCATGTGAGCAGAAGTACACCGTCATGGAGAAAACCTGTGCTGCCCTCGTTTGGGTAGTGCAGAAATTGAAGCACTACTTCTTGGCTCATGAGGTCCACTTGATTGCTCAAATGAATCCTATCAAATTCCTTCAGGAGAAAGCCATCCTTACGGATAGGCTAGCACGCTGGCAAAGTTTTCTCTCTCAGTTCGACATCACCTACATCCAGCAAAAGGTGATTAAAGGCTATGCCATAGCCGAGCATCTCGCTCACCATCCTCTTCCCAAGTTCGATCCCGTCCAATCAGAGTTTCCAGATGAGGAACTAATGTCCGTCAACCAATCAGATGAGCCAATGTGGACACTATATTTTGATGGAGCTCTGAATTCTCAAGGAAGAGGAATCGGCGTCGCCCTCCTGTCGCATGAAGGCCTCACATTCCCATTGGCATACCAGCTCAAATTTCCAGTTACCAATAATATAGCCGAATATGAAGCTCTTCTAGCTGGCCTAGAACTCGCTCATTCTTTTCGTATCACTCAGTTGCGAGTCGTAGGTGATAGTCAACTCATCCTTCGCCAGGTGCTCACTAAATATCGCACTCGCGATCCCAAACTCAAGCCATACCAAGAACTCACTGCTGCCTTTACCAAACTGTTCACCAAACTGATCTTTGTTCATGTCCCTCGTCATCAGAATATTCTCGCCGATGCCCTCGCCTCATTGGCATCATCTATAAGGTTCCCTCTAGGAAGATGGTTTGAGTCCATTTCCATCTACAAACTTCACGCCCCTGCAATCGATGATGCTTCCTACGTAAACATCAAAGACAGGATAGCAAGGAAGATCCTGCAGGAAGATATCCTTGAGAAAAGGGAAATCATGTTGGCAGAGGCCGAAGAAGAACTGGCTGATGAAGAGAAACCATGGTTCTATGAAATTGTCAAATACTGCCAAGATCAGTCTTATCCTGAAGGGGCCACCACAGAGGACAAGAAAGCCATAAGAAGGGTGGCTCAGAAATATACATTGGTTGGAGGTCTACTCTATAGGAGGAGCCTTACTGGTATTCTGTTAAGATGTCTTGGTGACGATGAGGTTTGGAAATGTGTAGAGGAGACGTACTCGGGTGTGTGCGGTGGCCACGTGAATAGTCAGATGCTCGCCAAGAAGATTATTCGGCAAGGCTTTTATTGGCCCACTATGGAAGAGGATTGTGTTGTCTATGTCCGTAGGTGTGTCAAGTGTCAACTTCACGCCGATAAAATCCATTCACCATCTTCCTCACTTCATCCAATATCCTCCCCATGGCCTTTCTCCATGTGAGCATTCGACATCATTGGTCCCCTAGGTGATCCCAATTCCCTCACCAAGCAGAAATCTTTCATCCTTACTGCGACGGAATACTTCACCAAATGGGCCGAAGCCGAAGCTTACGCGGAAATCAAGGCATCAACAGTCTGCAAGTTCATCATGAAGAACATCCTCGCCAGATTCGACGTCCCAAGTACAATCGTCACCGACAATGGGCCACAGTTCATTTCTTAGGACCTATACGACCTCTGCAAAAGGTACGCAATTGCATTGCATCATTCATCGCCTTATTACCCACAAGGTAACGGCCAAGCAGAGGCCACCAATAAAACATTGCTCAAAATCATCAAAAAAACCTGCGAGTCTAGTAAGTTTTCAGACTGGCCAGAAAAGCTTATCGAAGCTCTATGGGCCTATCGCACTTCAATCCGTACCCCCACCGGACAGACTCTATTTGCCCTTACTTATGGTATGGAAGCGGTAGTCCCGTACGAGACTCTGATCCCTTCTCTTAGGGTACAATTGGACAAGGAATTTCCCCTCGACGATCGTCGTAATTCACTCCTCGCCCAGTTGGAACACTTGGATGAGAAGCAGCTGGCCGCTGCCGAACACGCGCGTGTGTATCAAAATAGACTCGCTCACTTTTACCAAAAGAAAGTCGTTGAGAGAAAATTCAAAGTCGGTGAGATGGTCGTAAAAAGAATTTTTGTCAAACCTGGAGGGCCGCGTTCTAAGCTCCAACCCAATTGGGAAGGACCATTTGTAATTCAAGCCGTGTACCCTGGCAACGCCTACAAGCTAATCAACACCGAAGGGACCGAGTTATCCCACCCTTGGAATGGGCTTTATCTTAAGAAATACTACCCTTAGCACAAAACAAACAAAAAAAATGATGAAAAGATAAAAAACATCAAAAACAAAGAAATACCGAAAACCACTAAAAATATGGAAAATTCAAAATGCCAATGCCTGGTGGTCACCATGTAGTCAAGTCCCTGCATCTAACCTTCATGTTAGGATAGGGCCCATTAAGGCTTGGTAGGCACCGGGTCTTGGTTTGCCAGAACCGTGGAGATCCCTGTCTGGCCACGTCGGCCTATGCTCGCTCGAAGGAAGCTAACATGTGCTCACTTATGTATTTTATTCAAAAAAAGTCGGTAGCATCACCTACGGTGGGGCCCCACCCAGAAGATCTCCAGAAGCTGTAATCTTTATTCTTTTCTCTTCGACCAAATGAGACAGTCGGCGCCCTTAAAACGCTGAGCATGAGAAACCGAAACTCAAACCCCAAGGGCAAGAGTAGGATCCATTTCCTCGAGCATCGATCAGAGCACGAGAAGAGGGCAGTGTCCCCGCAGGCATACGAAAAGGGAGCCCACAAACGTCAAATGACTATATCTCCCTCACAAAAAGAAATACAAAGTCAAAATCAAGAGAAAAGCCTGGTCGTGACCGTGCCTGATGCGATAAATGGAACCCCTCAAAGCAAAAGTTTGAATCCACAAAAAGGGGGGGGGGGCCGTGGAATGTAAATGCTCGAGATTTGGTCCGAAGTTGTCCAAAAGGAAAGAGTTAATGGGCCCTTATTCGCTCGCCGGGTTAATGGTTTTGCCGATCCTCTCAGGAGGTTTATCCCCCACGCTCTTCCTTCTCCCTCTAAAGATGAAGGTTCGATGGAGTTTCTGAAGGGTGAAAACTGCCCAGGGTCTGCGACCTTATTTTAATATACACATTTGGCTGCCTACTTTGAAAAGTAAAAGCTATCACTGCGAAGGAGTCTCTGTGTTTCTGACTGGTCAAGACCCATGTTTACCGCCTTGATATCTTCTTGTTTAACCTCGGGCTTAGGCCAATGCAAGCGCGTCACCTATGGGTGCGACGGTGTCTGATTCCGGGTCAGCGTCGCGCGGTTGGTCGTTAGGGTTCCAGGGTGGTCCATCATATACCATCTAGAGTTGTGAGGAAACAGACCCGGGTCGGACAAATCATTTACCTCAAACATCTTTTGGGTGAATCCCTGTGGTCGGAAGCGACTGGGAGCCTAAGCATGGCATGACGGTATTGTCATCAGGGTAAGTCTTAGCTGGCGGGATCATCATTCGAGGGGTCTAGAGGCCCAAATCAACCTAGATGTGCACTTAGGATACCTGGGAGGTTAGTAAGAAACCCCTGTCTCACGTAGGTTAGGTGCCATTTGGGTGCTTGCCAGGCGTTAGCAAGAAAAAAAATTGAAATGATAAAAACAACAAAAAATGGAAAAGAGAAAATGTACATATTTGCAAACAAAAAAATCTTTTTTATGATAAAACAAAAAAAATGCCAAATATAAAAAAGAAAACAAATCAATTTTGCATGATTGCATTTGCGTGCAGCATCTCACTTTTAATACCGCTTGCATTCGTGTGCTTGCATGTCGCATTTATCATCACCGCATCTTTCCCTTGCCTTCGTTAAATAAAGGTTTGGCCCTTTGACCAGTTATCAAGGACAGTCACAGTGACCATTTGCTTATTGAGCAAGGGGCCAAGTCAGAACAAAAATTCTGATTTGTTTGTTTTAGTGATGTGTGCAGGGATTCAGGCAACAGAAGCAAAGGTGAAAACCAAACAAACCGAACCTTGTATTTTATTCCAAAAACCAAAAAAAATTACATCAAGTTCCGCCCTCTCTCTCTGCATTACTCGTCCCACTACTCTCCGGGCAAAACGCTCTCAAAGGTGCTACCCAACTACGAAAAGCGGCACTCCTACCGCTCTGGACTCCCCTTCCTATTTCCACATCCCGGCGTTGATCCACGGAAGCAGCAGAGAAGCTACCAACACGAAAGCCACGCTCTCGTGCTCTTCGGTAGCGCTCCTCACCATCTCTCAGCCACTGTTCAGCAAGACCAAGGCTGATTCGGAGTTCGAATAGTTGGGCCTCCATGGCCCTTCGTTCCTCCCTTTTAGTCAATCTGTTGGCTCTTTCTCTCTCTGCGTCTCTTTCTTTCTCTGCACGTTCTCTCTCGCGGTCTTCCCTCTCCAACTAGAGAGTGATCCTCAGTTCCACGGCATCCCTGGAGGAGTCGTCATCAGGATGACGTCGCAGTTCCCTCTCCAGTTCTGCTATCCTAGCCTCCTTCTGCTCAGCTTGGGCAAGCGCTTCTTCCGTCTCCTTTTCCTGCCAGATGTACCATCTCAAGATACGCGGCAAGGCATAAACAAAGAGAACTCAACACTGAAACTTTTACCTGTATACAGAGCATCCCTTCTGCCTCCGCAGCACGCTGCGTGGCGTGAGCAAGTTGCTCATGAAGCAAGTCAAGTTCTGAGGTGGGAATCCACAAGCTGGAAGAGGCACCACCTACTCCCATCGCTGGGGAAGCCGCGCCAATCTGAGCATGCTACGACCGCGTGAATTAGCAGCCAACATCTGGAATCTGAGGTTTTAATTAGGAACGCACTGTACACCTACCAAGGCGCTCGTAGCTCCGCGGGCATCACCCAACCGTTGCTCCATCTCTGCCAAGCGAGTTCGTAAAGTCGCTATCATCGTATCACGGATATCCTGCAGCCATACGAGTCAGCATTTCCACTAGAAAACCAAAAAAAGGAGAAAGAAGAAAAGAGAAAAAGGGGAAACCTACCTCCACAAATCCCCGGGGTTGGAACCGCTCTGCGTACCTTGTCTTGTATAGACGCAGGTAATCCTTGCTATCCCGTGCCTGCGATTCTACAATCGTGCCACCCCGTTGTCAGTCTTCATACTGTTCAGGGAACCGCACGCGCCAGTCAATGCAGGTCGCCGGTCCTCGCGTCTTTCTCCCGACGCGAGGTGGCGTAGCTGAATCCACCCATTCTTGAGCCAGTCCCAAAGTCCTCATAACCAATCGTAGCCGAAGCGGCTCGATTTCATTCAGGCAGTGCATCCACAGTTCCCGTCCGAACCGGGCACGACTTGCTAGAACCCACGGCTGGTCGGCATCGACCATGTCTGAGTAGGGTCTCCAGTTTACCATCGCTGCAGGGAACTCCTGTAGCTCCCGCCTTAGCACCATCAGTTGGTAGGTTAGGGGTGCCGCACTCATGATGGGTTCCCACCGCCTGGCTAGCTACACCATCGCGGGTCACCAATGCCGAGCTCTCCCCATGGGGAGGTAATAATAGCTCCACAGCTGCTCAGCGCAGGTCATCAGTACCTTGCAAAAACACAAAAAAATACAAAACAAGCAAAACCAAAAATACCTGGATGAATGGTGTGAAACCACTCACAGCCATCTCACGATCCGCTTCTTGGAACAGGCCTGCAAACAAGTGCGCCAGCATGGCAGCTCCCCAGGCGTAGTACCCTACTCTTTCAAGGTCGGACAGCAGCTCCAGGAAGCGACATTGGATACCGTCCCCTTTCGAGCTCAGTACCAATCTCCCCAAAAGGAAGAGGAGAAATCTTCTCAAATCTATATTGCATCTTTCCCAGTTGCCGAAATCTGTGCAGTACATGGCACGGCATCCTATTTCCATCCTTTCCATGAACTCTTCTGAGGATTCGTCGTCCCGCCGACGAGTGTCGGTGAGCCTTAATGCATCCATGAGGGACGCCCTAGCTACCGACCTATTTTTCCGACCATCTAGGTCCAAACCCAGTAGCTTCTGGGCACCTTCTCGGTAATCCGCATAAGTGACCCCGGTCACTGCCTCGCCCTCCACCTTCAGGCTTGTGATCCGGACCACATCCTCCAAGCTGGGCACCATGTGCCCCCAGGGCATCAGGAATGCCCGACTCACTGGGTCCCATCTCTCACACAAGGCTTGGATCAGGACCAGGTCGAGCTCGAGCGGCTCGATTTGAAGAAAGGTGCCAAATCCCATCACATCTAGCCTCGCCTTCTGAAAATCTGGGAGACCTCGGTATGCTGACACTACCAACTCCTATGAGATCTGTGATTTCATCACACTCTACGCATGCAGAGAATGGAGAGGAGGTTTGGTCAGAAAGAAAAAAAAAAGAATGGAAAAAGGGCAGGAAAGCTCAGCTTACGAGTTGTGATTGGGCCCTTTCGCTAAAGTGCCCTTCGAGGTCTGAAAGCCTCCTGGAACTACTACCACTAGACCTGCTTCTCTTCGAGGAGTGGGAAGACTCGCCCTCCATCCAACTCTCGGAATTTTGAACTCCTCCTCTCCCGTGAGAACTTGGGCTCCTCGAGTTAGCTCTCGATATACCTAGGAGGATAAAAGGGACAAGAATTTATAGAAATGGAAGGAGTGCAGGCCAAGATTGCCTCCATCACCTTTAATGATAGCCCTCGCAATGAGGCACCTACCATGCGGTCCCGTGTGCCACTTCACCGCTCGCACAGGGTGATTGATTGGACGAAGAATATGACGACTAGCCCCCTATGTTGTCTAGGGATACCCTATCATGTTTTGGAGGACGTCCGTAAAATTTGACACAACATCCGAGAAAAGGGACTAGGGCCGTCATTATTGACTTCGACGGCAAATTCTCGTGGAAAATGGTCACAACAAGACGCGATTCTCCGCTTGGGGTGGAGTCTCGGCAGACCTATCACATGGGAACAGTGCAAAGGAGAAGAAGTGTAGGGAAGAAGGAACGCACAAGAGAACAAACAAGCAGCAGAAAATCAAATCACTCCATTCATAATTCTACATAAGCTGTCATAAACACTACAATCATAGAGAGGTGGCGGGTCCACTAGCTCACCAACTCTTGCCATTATTTTCATGCTCATCCCTCTAGGCGTCCCTCTCCTCTCCCCTGAGGTGAGGGTCCCGCAGAAGCCTCCGGGATCCCCGTGCAGTAGCACCTGCCTCTCCTCGTGGCGCCGGCTCCACAGCAATGACTCGCTGCTCCTCCCCTGGCGTGGCAAAGAAGCCACTAGCGGCAAAGCGACCAGACTGGCGCAGTCGCTCCCCAAACTCTCGCGCTCTCTCGTAGCGCGTCTCCATCCCTCCTAGCCTCTGCACGATGGCCTGAAGGCCCAGTTGGAGCTCCCTCACTTGGGCCTCCAAGGCCCTCCTCTCGGTCTGATCCCGCTGTCGCTCGGACCTTCTCTCGACTTTCTCTCTCTCTGCCTCTCTCCTCATCATCTGCAGAAGAACCCTTAACTCCAGGATGTCTGGAGAAGGTCTCTCCTCACCGCGATGTCACAGCTCTACTACAGTCGCCACCCAGGCATCACGCTCCTCTTCGGCCCGGGCAGCCCGAGCCACCACACCAGCAAGTTACTCCCGAAGGGAGGCAATCTCGAGAAAAGGGGCCGAGGAACTGGAAGATGCGCCGCCAGTCACTCCCACCGTCGCTGTCTGCTGGGCACGCTGGAACGAACAAACAACAGCCGTCAGCTAAGCTCCACATTTAAAAATAGAAAATGCAGCACTTAGCTTACCAAGAGTGACAGTTCCTGTTGAGTGGCGGCCAGCTGTCGCCTGACCTCGGCTAATTGGGCACGCAACCTGTCGACGTCGCGCGTATCCCCGGCTTGGGGAAGCCCCGCATAACTCTCTCTCTGCCGCCGCAGGAAGTCGACACTATCCTGCACCAGTACGCTCCCTTGCTGTCCAGGGAGACGTATGCACCAATTTTCAAGCTTCGCCTTGCCGCGACTCTCCTTCCTGACGCAGCTCAGCTCGTCTGCACTCGCCCACTCATCGGCCAGGCCCAGGGTCCTCGCCATGTCCTGCACCAAGAAAGAAGGACCCCACATCAGTCAAAAAGAACGCATCCCTTGTCTAGGACGCGTCCATCATTTAAGTGCAACACTCGCCGAACCCTTTCCCCCCTCACGGCTTGCTTCAAAACTCAAAATGGATCAAAGAGGGGGAAAACCAAGCACTCACCGAGCCGTGTTCACCTCCTTCCGCGCCATTGGGCCCCTCGGGTCCCTCAGGGGCCCGAAGCGGTCCTTCCTCCTCCATGGACGCCGTTTCGTGCTCTTGCGCGTCCCTCCTCTGACGAGGGGTCCCGCGTCCCTCTCCACCTTCGCCGTAGTCTAGACCACCGAACTCCATCGATCAAGAGAGGAAGGAGACGAAAAGGGGGACGAGCGAGTTTCGGCGGAAGGCGGGCTCGTTTGCGGGTAAGGCACGCGAGAAGAAAGGCCACCCGGCGCTTTAAATTTGAATTCGAGGATTAAGACGCGTCCTCGTGCCTGGACGCGCCCAAAAAGGGGGAGAAAATAGAATCCCCCCGTACAAAGCGTAGTTCCCCGCTGTTCAGGGCAAGGTCTCGTGGAGCGTGCCTTGAAGGACAACTCAGTGCAAAGAAGAAAGTGTGGGAGAGAGAAAAGTACACACAACACAAAAAAGCCATTTTCATTTCATATAACAGCCGAAAGTACATCATGCAGTAAGGAGGGTGGAGTGTACAAGCAACTCTCTAACTCTCACCATCACCCTCCTGGTCATCTCTCTCCTCCCTCCTCTGACGGGAATCCCTAGGGGGCCTCTGCGAACCCTGAGAAGCCGTGCTCGCCTCTCCAGGTGGCACCATGCCGGCCTCCAAGGTGCGGCGACGCTCCTCGGCCGAAGAAACTAGAAAGCTACCCACAGAAAAGGAACCAGACTGACGGAGTCGCGCCCCGCGCTCCTTCGCCCTCCGATACCGCTCCTCACTCTCCTGAAGTCTCCCCTCCGCCGTGCCAAGACTCAGCCGGAGCTCGACACCAGGGCCACCAGAGCTCTCCTCTCGTCCCAATCTTGATGTCGCTCTGCCATCCTGTACTCCCTCTCTTTCTCTATGGTCTCCCTATCCCTCTCCCTCTCCTCTCTCTCCCTCATCGCCTCTCTCCTCGACAGCTCGAGGGCGATCCGCAGATCCACTACGTCGCGAGGAAGCTCCTCAGCCTCCCGTCACCGCTCCTCCTCTAGCTCCGCAATCCGGGCGTCACGCTCTGCCACCCAGGCATCACGCTCCTGCTCAGCACGAACAGCACGGGCCAGGGCCTCCCGAATCTCGGCCACCTGTCAAAGCACGCATGCACCGTAAGAGAACAGTGATAGAAGGAGAGCAGCCAGAAGGAGAGTCGAGGTCAGGCAGACACTCACTCGAGCCTCGCGGTCACGCTCGGCCTCCTCAGCGCGAGCCACCGCATACGCCAGCTGCTCCTGGAGGGCAGAAACCTCCGGAGGAGGGCCCCGCGAACTGGAACTCGCTCCACCTGCCATCTGTAGACACGCCACAATTGACGCTTTGTTGATTAAATCTCATGTCACTATGTTGACACCCCAAAGTGAACTTCAATATTTCCATAATATTAAGTTTTTCTATTTTTTTGGGTTTTCCGTTGCATTTGTTGCATTTTTTGTGATTCACGACCTGAAGTAGGGCGCGTTTTAAATAACGACCTTATCCAGGGCGTTTTTCAAAGAAAGGACGACCAGGGGTCAGGGCGTCAATTCCTGGAAATATCATTTTTCAAAAATTAAGCGAAATAAGATGCATCTTATGAGTAACGTCCTTCCTCAGGGCGTATTTTTAAGAAAAGCCTTGATCTAAGGCATCTTTCAACATTTTTAAATGAAGAAGGGTTTGATTGCCAAAATTAAATTCAGGAAGAAACGCCCTGGTCTGGGTCGTGTTTTATGAAACACCTTTTGGGCCGGTCGTCAATTCTTGAATTGACGCCCTGTTTTAAGGCGTGTTTCACCTCCGAGCCCTTCTTTCTTCTGCCTTTCCCTCCCAGAGTCCTGCTTTGTTTGGTGTTATTGCTCGATCGGGCTCTTGCCTTTTGATAACCATTGCCATGGTTATCTCTTGCCCGTGTTTATCTTCGGATCTGAACCTTATTTAAAGGATTCATGGTCGATCCTTTGAGAGGTTACCAACGAAGCTTACCCACACCCACAGAGCTTTCCCAAGTTTACCCGAGGACGAGCGCTTCTTCCTAGTGCCATCTGCTTCCTCGTCTTCCCTGTTCTGATTGCCCCTCTACTGTCATCAAGGGACAACAGGGTGCTTTGTGGGTCTTGTTTTGTTTCCATGTGTCTTTAGTCATATCGTCGCATCACTAGCATCAGGTTTTATCATATCATATATTTCCCTTCCCTAGCTTTCTCTCTAGGGGTTTTTAAAAACCAAAAACAAGGTGCGCATGTGCCTTTCTTCCTTTCCTTATTACACGTCTTATTTGGGCTGGTACTACTGCACTTGGCTGATCTATCTTCTTGTTTGTTTTACTGTCTGTCTTGCAAGGTAATCAAAGAGAAAACCCTTCTCTTCGACCGGCCGATTGAAGAAGGAGGAAAGAATTCACACAATCCCGCGTTTTCATTCTTACCAGGTATTTGCGATCTCTCCCTATTAATATTGAGGTAACCCCTCTGGCGATCACATCTCCACTCTTGCACCTCGTGCATACTTTTATTCCCATCTTATTTATTTCCATATTATTATTTTTATATTTGGTGTTTGTGTGGATTTTTAATCATGATCCACAAATTGGCGATCACGGTGGGACCTCCACTGTTTTCTTTTTGATTACCATCTCCATTGGCACCCTTGCGTGCCCTTTCCCCTTGGCACCCTCGTGTGCCCTTTCCCCTTGGTACCCTCGGCACCCCTTTCCTTTGTGCCCCTCGGGCACCCCCCACTGCGCACACTGCACACTCCGGGATCAGCCAGTTAGTGTTTGCATATCTCCCAGAATTAACGCCTTCCACGAGGGCGCCTTTTGATTTAACGCCCTTGACAGGGACGTTTTTTATTTGATTAACGCCTCTTTGCAGGGTGTCCTTTTCATATCTCCTGTTTCGTTTGCTGCATTGTTGCATTATCTGAGGATTCACGCCTACCCCTAGGGCGTGTTATTTATTCTTAGCGCCTGTCGTCAGGGCGCGTTATTCATTTCTCCTGTTTTATCCTTATCTTGTTGCACTGTCTGAGAATTCACGCCCTGCTCTAGGGCGTGTTATTTGTTATTAACGCCTTTAATCAGGGCCTGTCCTTTTGATTTGATGCCCTCCATTGGAGGCGTCCTTTCTTGATAACGCCTGACTCCAAGGCGTGGTTTTTCTTCTTCTTGTGAGCCCTTCACAGAGATTCACGACAGCCACGCTGCCATTTCCTGTTTGGTAGCGACCCCTCCCAGGTCGTGTTTTTCCTCCTGCTTTGAGTAACGGCCTGTTCCAGGTCGTGTCTTTCCTGAGTTTTCACAGAAACTGCTTACTGGCTTATTTGTGATTCGTTGTTTGGCATATTGATCTATCTTGATATATTGCTGTGATCTGCATTGATTTCATTATAGTTGTGGGTTTTTGGTTGAGAGACCTCCTCTCTCTACACTAGGATTCCACACACCTTTCTTGGAATCGGGACGACCCTCCATTGAGCATTTTGTCTCTTTGGACCGGAGACCCCTTTTCCAAGACCTCCATAAGTCCCCGCACCCGTGGATTCCCTCACGGACGCCGGGCTGGTTGTACCCTCAAAGTACCCGGAGTTTAGATATCCTATTCGTTGGTGAAGAGAGAGAAAACCTAGTTGACCCGGAGGTCACACTTGGATCAAAATAGGTTTCATTTGGCAAAAGAGTGAACTATTCACAAATAATCCACTTTAATCTCAAACATCCAAACATTAAAATCTTCCGTGCTTTCCAACATTGTTTGCATAACTTGGTTGGGTTGATTTGATTAAATTGGTTTGATTAAAGTGCCTTTTTTTGTGGTAATTCCTTCATTAAACATCCTCTCTCTTAAGAATGAAACTCCGTTCAGGTAAAATCATCAACATGTCAGGCAACGGGTACTCTTATGATGATGAGGATGAGAATGTATTTGGTTAATATGGTGACCCTTTCCAAGATTCGGTTTATTATGAGGGAAACTATCTCCCTCCTCATCCTCATTACTCACAAGTTCATGTGGTTGATACCACTATTCATGAGGCGGACCCTTCGTCTCAAGTTCCATCTTCCAACACTTCGGGGAACCCTTCCCCATCCATTAATGTCACAGATTTGATCCAAGCTCTCTCCCAGTTGGATGACTCCCAACGGCAAGCCATTCAGGCCGCCTTGAAGGGGAAATCCGTCCCTTCGTCTTCCTCTAATCCCCCTCCGGCCGTGAGTGGCCATCAGATTGTTAATGACCAGGCGGTCTTGCATCCCCCCTCCTCTCGTCCACAAACGCCTACTGCGGCCATGCCGGCCCAGCAGGCGAGCTATTCAGCGGTTAGGCATCAATCTTCCCAACCTCCTCGGATTCTACGAACGCCTATACCGCATTCTTTTGTTCAGAATCAGGCCCCGGTCGAGCCCGATACCAACACTCTCTTGCTTCAGAAGCTGGCCAGCATGGAGGAGCAGCTCAAGAAGGTTACAGCGACTAAGAATGCTCCGGAAATTTCTCTTCCTACGTTGCCGGTGTTCCATTTACCACCTTCTGAAATGCCGAATTTTCGGCGATATAATGGGACGGGCAACCCATTCATTCATTTAAAGGATTTCCGATATGAGACTTCCTTCTGGCAAGACAATAAGGCCTTCCTGGCCTACTTATTCAGGAGATCTCTTGAGGGACCAGCCCTCGAATGGTTTTATTCTCTGGAGCCAGCTGATGCCGGCGATTTTGATGTTATTCAAAGAAAATTCTTGCAAAAGTACATAGAGCGGGTGGGACCTTCCCTTTCTGTTACAGATCTAGTCGCTGAGAAAATGAAGCCCGAGGAGGACTTCATCGTATTTGCTGATAGGTGGCGGTCTATGGCCGAGAAATTGAAGGACACTTTGTCGGAACAGGAGCAAGTGAAAATGGTTATTTCTAACGCAACTCCTCAATTCCGGCATATTTTGGCCATGAATCGGCTGACAACTATGGAAGAGCTCTATGAAAGAGCTCGTTATATACAAACGCAAATGAAGGACTCGCCCATCATGGGCATGTTTGAGCCGAAGCCTCGGCTATTTAAAAGGAATACAAATGTCAACAGCGGGCCCACGACTGAGGGCACTGTCACAAATGAGCAGGTTGGCGTAGTTGGCCACCCCCACCACCAATCAAACCCACGACCTCCGCCACCTCCACAGCAAAACCCCCATTTTGCCTCCGCTCCACAACACCACTTCGCACCCCAACCTTCTTTTGCTCCATCACCAAGCCAAGCGCCCCGCACCGACCCTCCAGCACCACCACAATACCATCAAGTCCCTCCGCCTACCAACTATGGCCAACAACAACGGAGACCACCGCTTGGCCCCAAGAGGGCCCATTATCCGCCGCTCCCAGAGAGTCTCCCTGATATTTTTAATGCTTTGATGGCCGCCAACCTGCTCGTCCTACCAAAAGAAAGAACGGTGTGGCCCGCCAATGTTGACACATCCCGTTACTGTGCTTTTCACCGCGCCCCTGGTCACAACCTTGATCGTTGTTTCCACTTCAGAGATCATATTTATGATTTGAATGACCAGGGTGGCATTAATTGGGATGAAATGAGGCAATTCATCGCCACCATGAAAGAAAGAAGGCCTCCTCGGCAACAGCAAAATCAGCAACAACAGCAGCCAGCTCCGCAGCAAGTTCAGCCACAGCAAGCTCCAGCACCCCAGCAGGATATGGGGATCGTCCGTAATCCATTGCCGGAGCACGCTCCTAATCAACACGTGAACCCTGTCACGTCTCTCTACGAGGTGGAGAGAGGGCAGGGATGGCACGAAGAAAACGCCTCTGTCGGGGCATTTCACCATGATCCAACTCAAAATCAAACTCCGCGCCTTTTGCGCACCCCTCCTTCTTCTTCTGTCAATCTTCAATCAGGACGTTCTCTTTTACGCCCCGTCAACCCATCTACCCCCACCAATTCCACGGCCTTGCCGGCTCGCTCTCTTCTTACCCGCTTGCCACCCCCGCAACCTGCCACTTCTTCATCCATCACCAATCCCACACCCGCGCCGTCCAGGTCGCTCTTGCTTCGCTCACCGTCGGCACCGGTAACACCCGCCACCACTACTCCCCCACCGGCAAGGGTACCTCCACCATCAGTGCAACCACCTTTTGTGCCCCGATCTCTCCTTATTCCACCACCCACTAACGCTCCTCGCATTCGGGTATCCCTCTCTTCTCCCACGCCTCCTGCGCGGGCGTCTTCGTCAAATACTTCTCCCATGCCTCCTGCGGGGGCATCTTTGTTAAACACCACTACCGTGCCTCCTACGGGGGCATCCTTTTCATTGAATTCCCCTTGATTTCCCCCAGCAGGGTCTCTGCTACCAACATTCCTTCTTCTTCTTCCAACCCTCCTCCTATTTCTGCCCCGACAGAGGCGCGTCAAGGCGTGGCGCCGCTCCGCAGTGGACGGATATTCCACCGTATTTTCCCACAGAGAGAGCTAGAGCCCGTGCAGGGGCCGCAAGGGCAGGAACAGGAACAAGAATCAGTGCCAGGGACTCAGTATGATCTGTTAAAGCACTTGGACCGCACTCCCGCCAGGATTTCTATTCTTGAATTGATCAAACGGTCCACCACTCATCAGCTGGCTTTAAAGGAATATTTGCAGAAGGTCATGGTCAACGAAGACATTCCGGTCGAGCAAATAGTTACAGTCTTGACACCTGCTAGCAGTCAGCCGGCAATCACCTTCCATGAGCATGAACTAGCACCTCTTCAGGCAAGAAAATATGCTCTTTGTATCACAGTCGACATCAACAAAGTGGCTGTCAAGCAGTGTTTGGTGGATACTGGGGCATCCATCAATGTTTTACCACCGAGCACTTTAAAGCTGTGCGGCATTCCGGAAGATCAAATTCGGCCATCCACTATAACGGTCACTGCCTATGATAATACCAAGAAGCCTCCTCTAGGCATGATCACTTTAAAAGTAAGTTTGGGTCCAGCTTCCATAACAGCAGATTTTCACATCTTGGACATGGATCCAACATTTAACGGCATTCTGGGCCGCCCCTACATACAGCAGCTTGATGCGGTGCCATCTACAAATCATCAGTGTATTAAATTCCCCCACAAGGGCCGCATTATCAAGGTGACCAGTATGCCGATCCTGCCAGAGGAAGATATTCATGCAGCTTCATCAGTTCCTTCCATTTGGCCAGCCAACAAGCCACTTTTGTCTGTGCTGGACGTCCCTCGTCCGCAACCGAGGCCGTCTGAGACCGTCACCACAGTTGCTATGACGCCCCTACCTTCCAAGGGGAAGAAGAAAAAGAATATGATTAACACCCCTGGTTGGAACATTCTGTTGAAAATGGGGTATCAAGACGGCAAGGGCCTGGGCGCCAATTGTCAGGGCAGGATTAGGCCCATTAAGCCGCAGAAATTGCTTGTACGAGGCGGCTTGGGCTATAAAGGGCCCGGTAAAAATGAAGAAGAGCCATGGGCTTTTATGACTTCTACTTTAAAGCCAGATCGCCAGCCACTCACCTGGACATTAAGACACATTTTGTCACGGGTGGCATTCATAATGATGAGCAGACGACTATGATTACTTCATTGCTGGATTGTCAGGATGTTCACGCCAGACAGTTTGCTCATCATATTGCACCACTGGCTACCTACAAGGCCCTGGAGTCTTTAAGGCCGGACAAAAGAAGGAAAATGGACGATCCGGAATGTGATTGGTACAGGTGGTTCGACCTGAATGACATCACTATTTCTTTAAGCCGCCTGTTCATGCCGACAGATCCGGAATGGCCGCCACTGATTCAAGAACTGATTGAGATGCCAGCTGTGATTGCAAACAAAAGGCAGTTGCTAAGTGACTTTACAGATACAGGGGAGCCAGATGTCCCTTTTGAAGAAGGTTTTACCGTGGATAGGCTGTGGGCCGGCCTCTTTTCCCTCACTTTTGTGCATCCATCTTTGTTGGCTTCTTCATATTCCCGTTGGTTTGGTCACGTGCCACGACCACCACCGATCATAATCAACTTGTCTCCCGATTCAATTCAGATTTCCCTCCCGATTCCTCCTTCGCTCCGCGAGCGATTTTCCACACTCTCCATCTCGCCCCCGCGTGGGCCATCACTAATTGAAGCTTTCTCTGATCTTGCAATTTCCACTCACCCTGCTATTCTCCCTTCACATTGCTTTCTACTTGAAAAAGAAAATAAAAATGAAGAAAAAGATAAAAATGAAAAAAAACGCCGATTTTCCAACTTTCCAATCCTCCATTTCTATTGAGGAGGCCTCCTATCTTTCTCCCGAGTGCATCCCGACCCAGGGGCCGCTCTTCCAAGATTCCTTGGTAAGTCTTTTCTCCCCCTCCGGTGAGGGGTCCTCCTCTGTATCACCTTCTGTATCCACTTTTTCACCTCCTTCTTTCCTTTCTAATCAGCCTAGTTGCTCTTCTTCTTCGTCTTCCTCTTCTTCTTTTAATAAAATTCATGGGGTAGATTCACACAAGAAGGCCAAGGGTAAGCAGATTCCTCGCAGATTTTTGTTGAAATTGGCTATCAGATGCCAAGCTTGTTTAACGATCCCTGAGTTTGTGAAAGAGCCAATTATCCTGCCGGAGTTAGAATATGAGGATGCTGATGCTTCTTATGAGGGTTTGGGCGTTTATGAAATTATGAATGATGAAGACCCTATTGAAGAGGGGGATGAAAGTTATGAAGAATATGAGGACGAGGCTGATGCTTTTGCTAGTGGTATGAGAAGATTCGACGAACCATCAGCCTCTGTAGAAGAACCTACCAAGGAAATTAACCTGGGTACTGAGGAAGACCCTAGGATTGTCCTCATTAGCAAGAATTTGCCGCCCTCCGAGGAGGAGGCGCTCATTTTAGTTCTTCAAGAATACAAAGACACGTTCGCATGGAGTTATGAAGATATGCCGGGATTAGACCCTGCGCTCGTTGAACACCGTCTTACACTTAAGCCAGGGTCTATTCCGGTCAAACAACGGTTGAGGCGTTTCCACCCTAGCATGGCTTTAAAGTTGAAAGAAGAGGTCGATAAGCTCCACAAGGCTCGATTTGTTAGAGTCGTCCTCTATCCCAACTGGGTGGCTAATATTGTCCCGGTTATGAAGAAAGATGGAAAAGTTCGGATTTGCATAGACTTCCGGGACCTCAACCGGGCGTGTCCTAAAGATGACTTCCCCCTCCCTCATATTGATGTTCTGATCGATAACATGGCAGGATTTGAAACTCTTTCATTTATGGATGGCTTTTCAGGTTACAATCAGATTCGTCTGTCTGAGGAAGATCAAGAGAAGACTTCATTCACAACACCATGGGGCACTTATTGTTATGTGGTCATGCCCTTTGGACTTAAGAATGCTGGAGCCACTTATCAGAGGGCTATGATGGCAATTTTTCATGACATGATTCATATCTATATTGAGGTGTATGTGGATGATCTGGTTGTGAAATCAAGGACAAGGATTGAGCATCCTGGGGTTCTGGCTAAGGTTTTGCAGAGATCTCGAGAATATCAATTGAAGATGAACCCCAAGAAATGCGTGTTTGGCGTTTCATCGGGGAAATTGCTTGGTTTCATAGTCAGTAAGAGGGGAATCGAAGTTGATCCCAACAAGGCAAAGGCCATTAGAGACATGCCTCCTCCCAAGAATTTGAAGGAAGTTCGAGGATTAATCGGGAGGTTGCAATTTATTCGCCGCTTTGTCTCCCAGCATTCACAGAGATGTAGGCCGTTTTACGAGCTCACTAAGCCGGGAGTCAAATTTGAATGGGATGACAAGTGTCAGGCAGCCTTTGACGGATTAAAGGATTATTTGGCCAATCCTCCTGTCCTGAGGCCGCCAGTTCCAGGCAAACCACTTGTTCTTTATGTTTCAGTCCTGGATGACTCTGTAGGTGCTGTTCTGGCCCAAGTGGATGAAGAAGGTAAGGAGAGGGCAGCATACTACTTGTCTAAACTTCTTAACCCCTGTGAGCAGAGGTACTCAGCCATGGAGAAGACTTGTGCAGCTTTGGTTTGGGTAGTTCAGAAATTAAAACACTATTTCCTAGCTCACGAGGTTCACCTCATTGCACGCATGAACCCAATTAAATTCCTCCTTGAAAAATCTGTCCTCACTGATCGATTAGCACGCTGGCAAAGCTTCCTTTCTCAATTTGACATCACTTACATTCAGCAAAAAGCTATCAAAGGTTATGCCATTGCCGAACATCTTGCTCACCACCCTCTCCCCCGCTTTGATCCTGTCAATTCAGAGTTCCCAGATGAAGAATTAATGTCCGTTAATCAACCCCACGATCCTATGTGGACATTACATTTTGATGGAGCTCTTAATTCTCAAGGAAGAGGGATCGGCATGGTTCTTTTAACACCTGAAGGGGTCACCATTCCATTTGCTGCTCGGCTCACTTTTCCCGTCACCAATAACATAGCCGAGTATGAAGCTCTTTTGGCCGGTCTTCAAACCGCTCATCAATATGGTGTCACTCATTTGCGAATTGTCGGTGACAGTCAGCTTATTCTGCGTCAGGTGTTGGTCAAGTGCCGCACTATCAATCCTAAGCTCAAGCCCTACCAGGAACTCGCTTCAGCTTACGCCAAACTCTTCACTAAATTGATCTTCGTTCATGTCCCGCGTAGCCAGAACATCTTGGCTGACGCACTTGCTTCTTTAGCTTCCGCTTTAGTCTTCCCTCCTGAGCGTGATTTTCATGTCCCCCTGATTCATCAGCGTGATACTCCAGCTATTAAGGATCGTGCTTTTCTCGATATTAGGATCAGGTGCTTGAGAAGTTAGACGGAAAGAAGCTCTTGAAGGCAAGGAAGTCATGCTATTGGATTGGCAAGAAGAGTTGGCTGACGAAGAAAAGCCGTGGTATTATGAGATTGCCAGATACTGTAATGATCAGTCCTATCCTGAGGAAGCCACTGTAGAAGAAAAGAAAGCAATCAGAAGAGTGGCTCAGCGTTATGTTTTGGTTGGAGGTGTGCTCTACAGAAGAGGGCTCACCGGTGTTTTATTAAGATGCCTCGATGATGATGAATCTTGGAAAGTTGTGGAAGAGGCGCATTCAGGAGTGTGTGGTGGTCATGTGAATAGCCAGATGCTAGCTAAGAAGATTCTTAGACTAGGTTTCTATTGGCCCACTCTAGAAGAGGATTGTTCTATCTATGTTCGAAGGTGTGTTAAGTGCCAACTGCACGCCGACAAGATTCATTCTCCTGCTTCTTCACTCCATCCTACGTCCTCCCCATGGCCTTTTTCCATGTGGGCTTTTGACATCATTGGACCTCTTGGTGACTCGAATCTCCTCACGAAGCAAAAGTCGTTCATCCTGACGGCAACGGAGTACTTCACCAAGTGGGCGGAAGCAGAAGCTTACGTGGAAATTAAAGCGTCAACAGTCTGCAAATTTATCATGAAGAACATCATCACGAGGTTCGGGATCCCGAATACCATCGTCACCGACAATGGACCTCAATTTATCTCTCAAGATCTCAAGGATCTCTGCAACAGGTACAACATTGCATTGCATCATTCTTCTCCCTATTATCCGCAGGGCAATGGCCAAGCAGAGGCCACTAATAAAACCTTGATCAAAATTGTTAAGAAGACGTGTGAGGCTAATAAATTTGCGGACTGGCCAGACAAGCTGGTTGAAGCTCTTTGGGCCTACCGCACTTCCATTCGAACTCCCACTGGGCAAACTCCTTTCGCCCTTACTTATGGAATGGAGGCAGTAGTCCCTTATGAGATTCTTATTCCCTCTCTGCGAGTACAATTGGACAAGGAGCTCTCTATTGATGAGCGTCGTGATTCACTCCTTGCCCAGTTGGAACTCCTTGACGAGAAGCGTCTGGTCGCCGCTGAGCATGCGCGCGTTTATCAAAACAGGCTCTCACGTTTTTATCAAAAGAAGGTAATTGAGAGAAAATTTAAGGTCGGTGAAATGGTAATCAAAAGAATTTTTGTAAAACCCGGTGGCCCTCGTTCAAAGCTCCAACCAAATTGGGAAGGGCCGTTCGTCATAAAAAATGTTTATCCTGGCAATGCTTATAAACTGGTTAATGCTGAAGGAGAGGAATTGACTCACCCATGGAATGGTTTGTATATCAAGAAATATTACCCCTGAACAAAAATCCAAACAAAAATTGAAAACTTCATAAAAATCCAAAGAAAATAGAAATCTCCCAAAATAATCCAAAAAAAATCGAATATTTTCAAAATCAAAAAGTTTTCTTTCATGGTTTTCCTTTTGGGTTGACATGGCATACAAGGGTCCACGGTCCGAAAGGTCAAAATTCAGAATCCATTCATCAGTCTTGCTAATTTAAAATGGGAGTTGACCCCGCACACACTACACACTTTACTCTTGAGCTCAAGCAGTGCAAAATCTGATGGAAAGTCAAAACCGGACTAAAGGCGAAAGACGATATCCATTCTTTTTCTTCTTCGGCCCACAAGGGAGGAAGGGAGGTCTCGAGGTAGACACGCCAAGCCTATCCGCCGCCCTAGTAGGAGGAAGTCAGGGCCCAAAAGGGAACAAATGCCACAAAAAGCCCAAGTACAATTAGGCTGTTCATCAATGCAAATCAATTCCAAAGTGAAAGTCAAATGGTGAAAAGAAAAGCATGTCAAGAGGGCAAAGTCCCCGCAAGGAAAACCTTGGGCGTATGCATGCAATATGAAAAGAGGCAAAAGGCAACAAAACGTCCCTACGCCAAAGACCGAACCCCAACAGGCATAGGGTAGGGGAGGTAGCTTTGCCTCAGGCATCTCTGAATCTTTTGTGGGCTTCCTTATATCTTCTCTTTTATTTTTGGAAAAGTCATGAACCAGCAGAATGGTCGAGACAAACCGAAGAGAATGCACTGCACGAAATCTTGTGTATAAGTTTAATTATATGCACGCCAATCCCCCTTTTAATTATTCAAGAAAGGTTAATGGATCTTAGATGATGACCAAGTAGGGCCCACCACCTTAATGGCTTTATCAGCCCAATTTGGGAAGAATAAAATTAACGCCTTTGTTCAAGGCGCGTTCATGTTAATTCACGCCTCGCTTAAAGTCGCTTATTAAACAAATAACGCCTCTGGGAAGGTCGTGTTTTCAACAAAATTCAAAAATCTTTACAAATTCACGCCGCCTCCGAGGGCGTCTTTTACTAGAGTAACGACCTAATCTAAGGCGTGTTTTTCAGAAAATCCCAAAAAAAAATATAGATAATGAAAAGAACAAAAATAAATTCTTCATGTTGCATGAATTTCACTCTTGCCTGGACATCTTTTAATTATTGTTTGCATATGTGTGATTGCATGAGGCATCTCCCAGTTTTGGTTATTTCATTTTGCCTTATTTAATTAAAGGCTTGGCCCCTTGACCCATTATTAAGGTCAGAATATTGACACCCCTTGCTCACCGGGCAAGGGGCCAAGTCGAACAGATGAATTAACCTGTTTGTTCAAGTGAAAACCGCAGCTGTAGATACAGAGCAAAGTAAAGCAAACACGAGGAACGTGGAAAGAAAAAGTACACAAACACAAGTCCACAACCACACAAGTGCTCAGGTAATAAAAGCTCAAATCTCATATATATATATATATCATCATGTCTATCATGTACAGGTGTGAGGGTGGAAGAGTACAAGTACAAAACTCTCAGCTCTCGCCTCCACCCTCCTCTACTCTCCTACTCTCAACCTCATCCTCACCGTCCTGAGCTGGCGCTGGTGGAGGAGGCATAGGCCCCCGTGAAGAAGCCGGAACCCGAACGTGTCCCCCTGCCTCGCTCCTCTCTCGGAGGGAAGAACCCGCCACGAAGGTGGAGCTGGTGAAGGAGTACCCCGCAGCCCGTGCTCGCTCACGGCCTCGCTGCAACCGCTCCTCGGACACTCGCAGCCGCTCCTGGGAAAGGATCAACTGGGTCCTCGAGTCCGCCAGCTCACGCTCCCGTGCCGCCAGCTGCTCCTGGAACCGGGCACGCTCCGCCTGGTGCTCCTCCCGCTCACGAGCCCGCTCCTCGCGCTCCCGAGCACGCTCCGCCTGGTGCTCCTCCCGCTCATGAGCCCGCTCCTCGCGCTCCCGAGCACGCTCCCTCCTCTCCAGCTCCAGGGCAACTCGCAGCTCGGCCACGTCCTGAGGCAGCTCATTGCGTCGCCTCAGGGTCCTCTGAAGCTCTACGATCTGCTGATGGCGGATCGACAACTCGGTACGTGCCGCCCGTAGCTGAGCAGCCTGCAAACAGGTAAACAAATCATCAGTTCCACAGTTCAATAATTCATGAAATGAAATAACAACATGTGGCTGAAGGTAGATCACGCACCTGAGAGTTCGTCATGCGGAAGCCCTCATCCACACAGGTCATGGCTGCTCGGAGCTCCTCGGCCTGCAAAACAAATTTCATCAGTGCACAATTTATATCTAATCATTATTTGAATGAGGTTTTGAGTTCAGAATTTACCCGTGAAGCAAGGTCACGCTCCGTCGCCTCGGCTCGCGCTATCGCGCCGGCCAGCTGCTCTGTTAGTGCAGTCACCTCTGCACTAGGCCCCCTCGAGCTGGAGGCCTCCCCCGGATCTCTCCTCACTGCTCCCTGCTGGGCACGTTGCATTCATTAAGACCGTCAGTGGCTAATCATTAATTCAACAAAAATTCATCTGCATATAGGAATAATTTAAACACTCACCAGGGTCTCCAGGTCTGCCCGTGTGGCGGCCAGCTGGTCCTCCAGGCCGTGTAGATGGGCCTGGACATCCATAGCCGCTATATCTCGCGCATCCTGCATTCATCACATATTAGTTGCATAATAGACATGTATAAGCATCGGCATTTAGAAATAATTGCATTCATACATACCCCTAAGACCTTCATCTGAGGTCTGCCGGCGTGAACCTCCCAGTAGCGCCGGAGGTACTCGGAGCTGTCTATCGCCTGGGAGGTGACTCGGGTCCCGCCTCGCTGCCAGTCTCCGTACTGCTCCGCGAACCGAACCCTCCAGTCGATCACTTTTGTGCGACCGCGGGTCTTCTTGCCAATCCCTCGAGGCTCCCCGACCTCGATCCATTCCTGGTGCAAGCCCAGAGTCCTCATCACCAGCCTCAGCCGTAACGGCTCAATCTCGCTCAGACAATGAATCCATAACTCACGCCCGAAGCGAGGTCGCCCCGATACGACCCAGGGCTGGCCCTCATCCGTCATCCCCTCATACGGCCTCCACTGTACCTACATTTATGACATACATATCATCACTTCATCACAAGCATAATAAAGTCATAATAAACACAAAAAGAAATGCATAACATTCATTCATACGTACCAGCGAGGGCGGGAAGTCACGGAACTCTCTCCGTAAAACCCATAACTCGTAACCGAGTGGGGCGCCGAAGATCACTGGTAACCAACGCTGTGCCAGAGGGAAAGCTCCCTCACCTCCGGGCCGTGGGTCGACGCGCCCCATCGGCATGTACAAGTGGCTCCACACCTGCATCCATGCATTGCATTAGTAAGGCGTTCATTTGCATGAAAAGAAAAGGAAAAAAGGAAAATAAATACCTGAAGAAAAGGTGAGAAGCCAATGACGGTCGTCTCACGTCCTGTCCCCGTGGACAGGTCCGCCAGCAGGTGTGCCAGCAGCGCTGCTCCCCAGGCGTAGGTGCCAACTCTCTCCAGGTCCTCGAGGATCGCCAAGAACTGATAGTTGATCACGTCGACTTTCGTCCCCAGCAGTAATCTACCGAGCAGCAGCAGCAGGAATCTCCTCAGATCTCGGTCAGCTCTCTCCTGGTCAGTCGGGTCCTGGCAGTAAACCGCTCTCGCCCCGTCGGTCAGCCGCTGTGCAAACTCGTCCAAGGTCTCCCCTGACCTGTGTCTAGCATCTCCCAAACCCATCACCGTGGTCAAATCTATGCGAAAAATGGTCCTACACTCACTAGGTACCTCATAAACCATATCTAGCCCTAGCAGTCTCTGGGCCATCTCCGTATAGTCAGAATAGGTGAACCCGCTCACGGCCTCACCATCCACTCTCAGCCCGGTGATCCTAGTCACATCCTCTAGGGTAGGAACCATGTGCCCCCAGGGCATCAGGAAAGCACGACTAGCCCTATCCCATCTCTCCCGCAAAACCTGAATAAGTGCTAGGTCAGGCCTAAACGGCTCGATAGACAGGAAGGCCCCAAATCCCATAGTATCTACCCTGGCCCTTTGAAAATCGGGGAGACCGTGGTATGCTGCCCGGACCATGACCCACGAGATCCTGGTCCTCATCAACCCCTGCATGCACAAATAACAAATTTTGTTTAAAACTGTGTTGTTTATTCATGATGAATCTCATTAATTGCCTTGCTTTAAATGTTGAGGGTTGAGCTTAATTCACGACCATTCTCAGGTCGTGCCTTTTTAAATTCACGCCCTGATGAAGGGCGTGCTTCTTGATCACGTTTGAATTCACGACCTGACCAAGGTCGTTTCTTCTTTAAGAGACGCCTCTGAGAGGGACGTGGTTCTGTGCTTTTAATTCTATTTCCCATGGTTTTGTAATTAACGACCGCTCTTGGGTCGTTTTCTGGTTGAGTCACGCCCCTGTGGGGGGCGTTGTTTTCGTTGGGTTGGTTAATTTAAAAACTCAATTAATTAAGAGACGACTTCTGGTTTGGTCGTCTCCTGTTTACTTTACGCCCTGCTAAGGGGCGTGGTTTTACAGGATTTTTCAGAAAATGAAAGAAAATGACAGCATGCGCAATAATTCATGGAATATTGTCTTTAATACATGTAAAGGCATGGAATTACTGAAAATAAACAACATGAGCAAGGATAACGAATTTTAAATAAACGACCTACTGCAGGGCACTTTCATGAGGTTTAATTATAAATTAAAAGAATTTACGCCCTGGGGCAAGGCGTTTCATGTTCAAATCATGCCCTGGTGGGGGGGCGTTTCTTTCCTGGGTTGCAGGTTTCAACCCGACGGCTATGGAAATTCAAATAAAAATGAAATAAAAATAAAAAAAATGGAAAAAGGGTTCGGGGCTTACCTTCTTGTGTCTCTGAATCTGAGGGCGTGGTCGTGGCTGCCGTGGTCGCCGGAGCTGGCCACGGGGAGCGAGCGCCGCCGTGGGCGGTGGCTCCTGGCCGTATTCTTCTTCTTCTCCTCCTCCTTGTTCTCCTCCTTGTTCTCCTCCTTGTCCTCCTTCTTCTTCTTCACCTTCGTCTTCTTCTCCTTCTTCTGTTGCTTCACCTGCTGCTTCTCCGGCCTCGTCGCCGGCCACCGCTGCGGGAGCTTCTTCGGCCTCGTCACCGGCCACCGCCACGATGGCGAGTTCCTCCTCGGCGTGGGCAACCTCCAGATCAACGACCTCCGGGGCATTGATGCGCTGCCGTTTGTGGGCTCCTCCGGCCATGGCTAGGGCTAGGGGAATGGGAGAGAGAATGAGAGAGGATGAGAAATGGGGTTTTTCGTTTCGGTTAGGGTTTCAGAAAGAGGAAATGAGACGGTGGAAGGAAGAAGAAAGGGGCTGAAGCCTTTTGAGATTCGAAAAGAAGACATGCCTTTTGGAAGGGCGTCTTTTATGAAAGAAACGACCACAGATGTGGGCGTGTTTTAAAAATGAACGACGTCGAGTAAGGCGTTAATTTCTCTTGCATGGGGAATGATAACCGTTGTCAGACGCATTGAAGAGGCGTTGATTGAGGCGATGAAGTAATTATTGCTATTTTTTGATTAACGCCTGAAGTAAAGGCGTCTCTTTTATGGAACGTGGCTAAGGAATAGGCGTTACTTTTGGGGTTTAACGAATATGGATTTTTGAATTCAAATCAAATAACGCCATGTTTTAAGTCGTTATTCGATTAACGCCCATAGGTACAGGCGTTTTGGCTGAACATTGGAAGCGCCCTGAGTAAGGGTGTCCTTTTATGAATTTACGCCCTTTCTGGAGGCGTTATTTTCAACAGAGCGACAGGTTTTGGAGGATTTGATCTGAAGCACTGAAATTGGCTCAATCAAGGAACAATCTTTATTATTGAATTGACAGAAAGAATTACATTGTCTAATGAGCCACCTTGGGCCTGAGCTTTCTCAAAGCTGTTACATAAATTTTCCACTCTTCTTTGTCTTCATCCAGATTCTCTACAGGTTGATGCAGTTTATTGATTTTCCACAAGGCTTGGATCGTTGTGCATTCTTCGCCATCCTCGTTGCCGCCGAGATCCCGTGTCTTGATTGGAGGAAGGTGAGATGGGTCTTCAAGGATTTGCCGTGGAAGCCCGAGTTGAGGAAGGCACCGATGTGAGTTGTACAAGACAAATTCCGAAGCACCTATGAGACGAAGGTCCGTCCCGGTGGAGAATCGTGCACGAAGTTCTTGCATTTCAAGTATTCCCGGGGCGCAAGTAAAGAGTTTTTTTGGCATTACCTTTAGGTGTTCCCTCTATTCCACTCTCTTCTTGATTTGAGGAATTCGGTTCGTCACCCGATTGCTTATTCCTAGCGAGCCGATAATATAGGAGAGTGGGCTCTTTGAGAAGATCCTAGATGGTTGTTGGGCCTCATCACATGGATCGAACTTGAAGTGGAGATCTACCCAACTAGAAAGGGCTAGCATGCATCCGTATATGGGCCTTCCCATTGCCGCCGAAGTGAGCCCACTATAGAGGTAGGCTAGGATCGCCGGTCCAACTCTTTCTTCTTCCCACAAGCTCACTACCGCGCTTACTTGGGTTTCTTCGAGGAAGTCCTCCGTGGATGGGAATAGGAGTGCTCCTGCTAAGCACACCACGAAGGCCTTTGTGACTCTTTCTATCTCTTCCTCCTCTTTAGCATGATCCGCTCTCTTGTATACCCACGAGGCGAGCTTCAAGAGGTTGATTCCTTTGTTGACCTTGATCTGATTCACTAAGTTTGGGCTAGGTATCAATGAGATAAGTAACTCTTGTGAGGAGATTGGCCTTGGCACGATGGCCATCTTTTCTTCTTCTCCTTGTTTCATCCTCTTCAAGCCTAAGATCAACTCTATTTCTTCCAATAAGATGGTGGCTTCAAAAGTGGAAAAGAGGAAGGTATGGGTGGAAGGGAGCCATATTTCTATAAGAGCTCCTATGGCAGCCCAATCTAAGTGGATTTGATCATAATGCTTGGCATGGGTAATTAAGCCTAGAAGATGCCACCTTGCTACAAAGACCCTCATGTCAAAAGAGAATTTAGAGAGGAGGAGGGGCAGCCACTTTATCTTTGTGAACCTCCTAGCTCCGGGCATATTTGGATAGTCCTGTGGAAAGCAAAAGCAAGAACAAACAGAGCAGAAGAGATGAGAAGAAAGAACAGTGATGATATAAGGATGAAAGAAAGAGCAGAAGCAGTTAGCTTACCTGGTTTAATGCTATTCGGCTGCTTATGTGCCCGTTGATCTCAGTAAGTTTGGGAGTAGAAGCCTTCGACCTTTTGATGGCTCTGTCCATAGCCGCTGCAGAAGAAGTTCGAACGGCAGAACCTGCAAGCAGAAGCAATAGCAGAAGAATTCAGAGGATTTGATTTGATTAATTCTTGAGGAAAGCCTGCCTTTAATATAGAAGGTTGAACCCTAAGTTTGTTCAGAATTGCAGTGTTTAATTGGCATTAGAACTGTGTTTTGCTCTCGATTTGGAAACGGAAGTTTGTGGTTAATTAACGCCTTCGGTAAGGGCGTCAATTTATTAAATTGACGACCTTTCTTAGGTCGTGTTTTATGTAACGCCCTCTCATGGGACGTTTTCTTCTTGAGCTATGGTTGCTGTTAACGCCTTTGTGAAGGGCGTGTTTTAAAATGGACGCCCTAACGTCGGGCACTTTTCATGATTTTGACGCCGTCAGGTGCAGGCGTGTTCTTGTGAACTTATGGGTTTGGTTTTTCTATATATGCTTTGATGAACTTAAGTGCTATTATTTTATTGAAATTGTTTTATTTAAGCACTTATGATCATTTTTTGGAGAATCAAGATTATTTATGATCATGAAAGGACTGATGAGTATTGAGTGCAGAAGTTTTGCAGGTTTCGAGGTGCTTGGATATGTGGGAGTACCATTATGCTGTTCTTGTATCATTTTCCTGTAAGCATTGTTACTATATGATATTTACATTATTATAACATATCAGGGACCTTGTGGTTCTGATGAACTTGGAATTTGAGTTCCCCTTCATCAAAAACAATGATAATTCCAGGAGAGTCTTGATCGCACGGATAGACCATTGAGTCATTAAAAGGTTGGGGACGATGGTTCCTCTTTCTGAGTTGATGCGTGGACAAATGAGCTTCGGCTTAGTGTTAGCTCAGAGAGTTGGGTTCTTGACCAAATCTAAATGGCTCAGCAATATTATCCTTGATTATTTTCTATTTTTGTTTGTTTTAATTTTTCTTTTAGCCCAGCATGCATCATGTAGGACTTTGAGTTTCATGATGAAAATCTTTATATTATGGCAATAATGAAGGTCACTTGCTCTTGATTGAGTTGACATGAGATATTCCATTCCAAATCAAGTACTTCATTCTCTTTGAAGCCGCTCAGGCTGATTCCTTGAAAATGTCCTTTTGTTGGAACTCTATCCCAATTCTCTTTATTTTCCTGCAAACTTACCTTGGTTGTAGCACGTCCACATTGGCTGGTAACCGCTCTCCAACGGTCTTTCCCTGTCGTGCCCACGCGCACACTTTTACTTTCCTAGTTTAATTTCCTTTATCCAGCAAATCGATGCTTCCTTGGAATTATTCAGAGTTGTTTCATTCAGAATCTTTGAAAGATTTCCAGTGCTCAGTGTCTGAGGCGTGTCACATCACACCTTGGCATCTACTTATCAGTTCGTTCCACTTCATTTCCGCTTGTGGCACTTCGCTCCATTTCCGTCTCACTCCCTTGCAAAGCAGACGCCAAGGCGGGGCAGCTGTAGACACGCCAAAATTGACGCTTTGTTGATTAAATCTCATGTCACTATGTTGACGCCCCAAAGTAAACTTCAATATTTCCATAATATTAAGTTTTTCTATTTTTTTTGGGTTTTCCGTTGCATTTGTTGCATTTTTTGTGATTCATGACCTGAAGTAGGGCGCGTTTTAAATAACGACCTTATCCAGGGCGTTTTTCAAAGAAAGGACGACCACGGGTCAGGGCGTCAATTCCTGGAAATATCATTTTTCAAAAATTAAGCGAAATAAGATGCATCTTATGAGTAACGTCCTTCCTCAGGGCGTATTTTTAAGAAAAGCCTTGATCTAAGGCATCTTTCAACATTTTTAAATGAAGAAGGGTTTGATTGCCAAAATTAAATTCAGGAAGAAACGCCCTGGTCTGGGTCGTGTTTTATGAAACACCTTTTGGGCCGGTCGTCAATTCTTGAATTGACGCCCTGTTTTAAGGCGTGTTTCACCTCCGAGCCCTTCTTTCTTCTGCCTTTCCCTCCCAGAGTCCTGCTTTGTTTGGTGTTATTGCTCGATCGGGCTCTTGCCTTTTGATAACCATTGCCATGGTTATCTCTTGCCCGTGTTTATCTTCGGATCTGAACCTTATTTAAAGGATTCATGGTCGATCCTTTGAGAGGTTACCAACGAAGCTTACCCACACCCACAGAGCTTTCCCAAGTTTACCCGAGGACGAGCGCTTCTTCCTAGTGCCATCTGCTTCCTCGTCTTCCCTGTTCTGATTGCCCCTCTACTGTCATCAAGGGACAGCAGGGTGCTTTGTGGGTCTTGTTTTGTTTCCAAGTGTCTTTAGTCATATCGTCGCATCACTAGCATCAGGTTTTATCATATCATATATTTCCCTTCCCTAGCTTTCTCTCTAGGGGTTTTTAAAAACCAAAAACAAGGTGCGCATGTGCCTTTCTTCCTTTCCTTATTACACGTCTTATTTGGGCTAGTACTACTGCACTTGGCTGATCTATCTTCTTGTTTATTTTACTGTCTGTCTTGCAAGGTAATCAAAGAGAAAACCGAACAAAAGACTCTCTCTCCTCCGTTTCCCCTCCCTCTCCGTTTCCCGTTCGTGTGAGCTCCGTTCTGCCCTAAGGTAGGTGGCTGCCGGCCATGGCCGGCCAGGGGAGGCCCCTCTCGCCTCCCCTGACGTCCCCACGCCCTCTGGCCATTCCGTTGACCGTGCCCCATGGCGGTGCTACGGACCCTGCTCTCCCCGCTACGCCAATCCCTGGTCGCCACGTCAGTACGGGAGACGTCCCCTCTCCGACATTGCTTGCTGCAGGTCGCACTGCAGCCTCGTCCCCGTTCCCAGTGCCGTCTTCTACCCCTTCTCCGTCCACCGGACTTCTTCCTCGTCCCCCTCCGGCTGGTGGCGGTGTAGGCAACCTCGTCTCGGCCACCTCCAGGCCTGCGGTTGCCTCCTCCTCCCACTCGCTAGATGCAGGCCGTGTTGCCACGGCTTCCTTGCCTGCGCTCGTGGCGCAGCCCTCCTCTGCTCCAGGTGATGTTGGCCTTTCCCCCTTTCCGCCTGATGGAGTTCGCACGGCACCCCCTCCCTCCTTTGCTCAGGCGGTCCTCAGTTCGTTTGCGCCGCCGCCGTCCAACCTCCTGGCACATGCTCCGGCCCTCACTGATGCGGGTGAGCCGGCGGCCTTCTTTAGCTTGGTAGAGATCAACGCCTCCTGTAAGGCCCTCGAGTTCACCATTGTTGCCCGCACCCCTCAAGGCCGGCCTTCCTTTCAAGACACCCGAGCTCACCTAGTGCAGAGATTCCACTTTGCTCAAGACTTCGTCATCAGTTCCTTGGACTCACGCCATCTTCTCCTCAGATTTCATAATAAGCAAGACTTCTTACAAGTGCTGTTGAAGGAATCCCTATATGTCAAAGGGAGATTGTTTCTGTTCTCCAGATGGACTCTTCACTTCTCGCCGGACGAAGACTCCACTCTGGTTCCTGTCTGGATTGATCTGCCGGGCCTCCCCCCCAACTTCTTCTGTGAAGCTCTGATTCACTCTATTGCAGGGAGTATAGGGCCGGTTCTACAGGTTGCTAGGGACACCCTGTGTCTCACTCGCACGCAGGTTGCTCGAGTCTGTGTGCAGCTCGACATTTCCAAGCCTCTCCCGAAGCGTGTATGGGTTGGTATTGGGGGGGCTGGCTCCTGGCAGCATCTCGTCTACCCGAACCCCCCCATGTTCTGTAGCTCCTGCAAGCGTCTTGGTCACCTCCCAGCCAAGTGCAAGAAGGTGGACGACAGCAGGGCCTCCAATGGCCGTGCAATGGATACCCCTGCACCTCAGCGTGCCTGGCGACCGGTTGCTGCTGTGGATGCCCCCTCGCCTGCTCCGGTGCCCTCAGCCTCTGAAGGCCTTTTTCCCTCTCCCCCTGAAGACACCCCTGTCGACACCCCTACTCCCTATGGCCAAGGCGTTGACACCCCTCCCCTGGGGCCCCCCTCATCGGCGGCTGTCGAGGTCTCTGGCGGCGAACTTGCTCCCCGACCGGGAGGTATTGCTGATGACTCACATGGTGGCTCGGGACCTCCCCCAGCTACGTTTCTTGCTCCGGCTCCTGTTCCCCTCCCTGGGGCGTGTGGCCTAGACGGCGAGCCGCCTCCTTCTGCTTCGAGCCCTTCCCCTCCGGCTTCTACAGGGACGAGCACGGCGGCGCCACTGGCCTCCTCAGGTGCGCCCACAGCAGCCTCTGGCTCGGCCGGGGGCCTGACTCATGGTGACCATCCCTCCTATGCTGCCCATGATTCAACTGGTGGCAACGGCCCAGTGGCCGACGGTATCAATTTGGCAACTTCTTCAGACCCACTGCCCTCGGTGGTCGACGGCACTGGCCCACCTGCAGCTGTCAATGGAGACACGGTCCTCCCTCCCACTATACACGAGCATCCTCTACCTCTGCGGCCAATTGTTCAAGTTCTCACTATGCCGGGCTTGGAACCACTCTCACAGTTCCCTGACCTCCCTGCAGCTCATGCTAGTTTTGTTGGTCTACCTCCTCCCTCAGACCCAGGTGATCGTGGTGCCTGCCCCCGCCGCCGTTCTCGCAGGACCAACTCGGGATGCTCCACCGACTTCCTTGACTGATGAATGCTTTGATATGGAATATCAGGGGCGTGGGTAATGCTCCGTCCGTCAGCAGGCTGAAACTGTTGATTCGGAAGTTTAACCTTCCCTTTGTTGCTATTCTTGAGCCAAAGCTTGGTTGCCTGTGGATTGATAGGTTTAAAAGGAAACTTCGCATGGATCATTGCACTGCTAACTCCACTGTTAAAGGGAGGATTTGGGTCTTCTGGAGGTCCTCGTTTGATGCTGCAGTTATTTCCTCCTCCGAGCAGCATATCACCCTTCTTGTTTCATCTTTCAGGGGTGTCACCTCTTATATCACTTTAGTCCATGCCAACTGCACTATTTCTGAACGCCGGCTGCTATGGGATCACTTGATGGATTTCTCTGCCAACTGTGACAAACCTTGGTTGGTTGGTGGCGATTTCAATAGCATTCTTCACCCGACTGAGAAACAAGGGGGCAGACAAGCCTTTTCCCTCTCATCACTAGATTTCCAAGCGTGTATATCTGCCTCCGGGTTGGAAGATGCTGGTTTCTATGGTAAACCTTTTACTTGGTACAATGGCCAAAGGGCTAATGGTATATGGGCTAGATTGGACAGATTATTCTTCAATGGAGCATGGGCTATCACATGCCCTCGGGTATCTGTACAACATCTTTCCAGGGCATGCAGTGACCATAGTCCGCTATTGCTTACTATGCACTCAGGACCGCAGAGATCTCCTACTAGATTCTGCTTCCAACACATGTGGCGGACTCATTCCACTTTTCAGACTGATGCTCAAGCTGCCTGGACAGCAGGCCCCTGCTCATCATTCCCACTGGTCACCATGGTTCTTAAACTAAAACATATGAAACATTTCTTTAGAGAATGGAATCAGAATATTTTTATGAATGTTTTTGCAAATGTACAGGATGCAGAAGATGCGTTTTCTATGGCACAAGATGCCTTTGACCACAATCCTTCGGAGGAACACATGTCAAACTTTCTTACTGCCAAGGATTTGTTGGATCAAGCCCATCTGCGGGAGGAACTCTTCTGGCGGCAGAAGTCAAGGATTCATTGGCTCAAGGAGGGGGACCACAATACTAAATTCTTCCATGCTTATGCATCTTCTCAGCGTCGACGGTCCTCTATTTCGATGTTGCTCTGTGATGATGGGTCTGTGGCAGATACGCCGGAGGACATTGCCAATCTACTTGTGTCTCATTTTTCCAAGGGTTTCACCTCAACCCCGCACTACTTGCATGCAGATGTTCTGTCTTCCATTCCCTCCTTGCTTGATGAGCAGCACAATGCTAGGCTCCGGGCTGTTCCTTCTGCTGAGGAGATTAAACACATTGTCTTTACCTTATCCCCTGATAGTGCGCCTGGACCGGATGGTTTCACGGGCCATTTCTTTCAAGCTTGTTGGGATTTCATTGGGCCTGATGTTATCGCAGCGGTCCAAGCCTACTTTTGTGGTCACTTGCTGCCCCGCTCTCTCACTGCCACCCTCATTGTCTTAATCCCCAAGGTGGACAATCCTCAAACTTGTGCTGATTTTCGGCCGATCAGCCTCTGTAACTTCCTATACAAGGTCATCTCACGTGTCCTTAGTGATCGGCTGGCGGGAGTGCTTCCCATCTTGATCTCGGAGGAGCAAGGTGCATTTGTCCAGGATCGTTCTATTATTGAAAATGTTAGCCTAGCTCGTGAGATGATACAACACCTTAACAACAAATGCCATGGAGGGAATGTTATTTTCAAAATTGACATGGCCAAGGCTTATGATCGGATGGAGTGGGACTTCTTACTCACAGTGCTTCGAAGATTTGGGTTTAACCTTTCGGTCATTTCTCTTATTGAGCCGCTTCTCACCAACTGTTGGTTCTCCATCCTTGTCAATGGAACGTCTCATGGCTTTTTCAGATCCTCTAGGGGTCTACGTCAGGGTGACCCCATTGCCCCGGCACTCTTTATTCTGGCCGAGGAAGCTCTTAGCCGTGGCTTGTTGGCTCTATTCCGGAGGAGTCGTGGGGGCTGGTTTCACACCCTGGGGCGGTGTCGTACTATGTCTCACCTTCTTTATGCAGATGACACCTTGGTGTTCTCTAATGGCTCCGTTCGCCACCTCAGGGCCCTTATGTCTTTTCTAAAAAAATATGAGGTTGCTTCGGGCCAACTCATCAACTCTTCCAAGAGCTCTTTTATTGTGGGCCGCCATGCTCCAACGTCTTTGAGCAGGAAGATAGCGGAGGTTACTGGCTTCTCCATGGGGACTATCCCGTTAACTTATTTGGGGATTCCACTGTTTTATGGCCGCAGCAGACCAAGGCATTTCTCTTATCTTCCTGCTAATGCGGCTGCCAAGCTCCAAGGCTGGAAATCGACATTCCTCTCATCCGGAGGACGTCTGATTCTTATTCGGCATGTCCTCTCTACTCTGCCGATCTACACTCTTGCTTCTACCGCCATCCCAAAGACCATTACTAGAGCTTTCCACCGGATTCTAGCTAATTTCTTTTGGGGTTCTTATGAAGGATCGCCCAAGAAGCATTGGAAAGATTGGTCTACTGTCTCTAGACCGGTTGACAATGGCGGTCTAGGAGTTCTCAACCTCCACACTTTGCAAATTGGCTTGCGGGCTAAGCTCCTGTGGAGAGCTATTACGGGCGCGACCCCTTGGGCCTCCTTCTTTCGGGCTAAACATCTTCATGTGGAACACTACTCTATGGCATCTTTTAAACTCACTTTAGCAGCAGAAAGAACTCTTTGGCAGCTAGCAGTCGGGCTCATTCATGCCAACCATCGGGTTTTCATTTCTAAGGATAACTCCTCCGCATCCTTTTGGTTTGATGTATGGACCGGCAGCACTCCACTTAAAGACTATGTGCCACCGCATGTTTGGAACCTCCTGCCTGACAAAGGATGCTCGGCTATCAATGCTCTCACAGGTAACTCGCAGCCCTCTCTTGATGTTGCATGGCAGTTCTGTCCGAGGCAAGCATTGGAGCACATTGTAGCATCCACTTCTTCACATGATCATTGGGTATGGACCCTCACCACCGATGGGACATTCTCCACTTGTTCTGTCCGCAAGGCACTCTCTCCTGCAGCCTCTCCATCCTGGGCGTGTATTTGGGACCACCGAGTGCCTCTCAAATGGTCTATTCTCTCTTGGCGGGTACTGCATGGCTGCCTCCCGGTGGACTCCTCAATAATGGCGTGTGGCATCCCTCTCTGCTCTAAGTGCAATTGTTGTTCTTCTCCATGTTTGGAGACCGACCTACACTTATTATTCCATGGCGCTGTGGCAAAGGAGCTTTGGGCGCTTCTGTCGGACTTCACACCATACTTCTTTGGTGCACTTCACACAGCCGCGGCGGTGCTTCTTGATTACTTGGGCACTCTGCACCTCTCCACTGTTGCTGGGACCTTGGGCCGATGGCTTCTCTTGGCTGCCATTTGGGAACTGTGGGCTAGCAGAAATTTGGCCCGCTTTGAGGGCCGGCCTATGAACGCCAGACACATCTTTTGCATGGTCATGCTATCTATTCGTGGTATTGTTCAAGGAGGCCAGCTGAAAGGACGTGAGCTTCTACCACGACAAGTGGATACACTTCGAGCATGGGACATCTCTCCTATGGTGACACGTAACCCCCCGCCTCGACTCATTCGGTGGTGTCCCCCTCCCTCGGGCAGATTGAAGTTAAATGTCGATGGCGCTTTTAAGCGTGGTATGGGCGAGGCAGGAGGTGGCATGGTACTTCGTGACTCTAAAGGTTCTCTTGTTTGGGCTGCGGCTGCGGCTTTCCCACACGCATCTTCCAGCCTTGAAGCTGAAGCGCTTGCCCTTCGGGATGGCCTCCTACTTTGCTCTCAACACGGTGTATGCTCAGTTGGGGTTGAGACCGATTCACTTGTGTTGGCACACATTGTTAACGGCCACTTCTCTTGCCCGTGGAAGCTCTCTCTCATTTTGGTTGATGTGGCTGCCGCCCTTTCCTCACTTGATGTCTCTATTTCCCATGTGTTTAGGGAGGCTAACCAGGTGGCCGACATGTTGGCTGCCGTGGGATGCTCCATGTCATCTCCCTCCTTTTGGCAATCTTGGGCTGATCTTCCACTGTCTGTAAAAGGCCCCTACCGGCTTGATAAGGTAGGGTGCCCCTTTGTTCGGCCCTAGATGATCTTGTACTCTCTCATTTCACCATATATATATACATTTTGCTATTGGGCGGCTGGGGTTGAGCGCCTCTCTCCCTCCCTAGGGGTGATCGCTCGTCCTCTCCCTGCCGTAATAGGTATTGACTTGAGTAAAAAAAAAAAATCAAAGAGAAAACCCTTCTCTTCGGCCGGCCGATTGAAGAAGGAGGAAAGAATTCACACAATCCCGCGTTTTCATTCTTACCAGGTATTTGCGATCTCTCCCTATTAATATTGAGGTAACCCCTCTGGCGATCACATCTCCACTCTTGCACCTCGTGCATACTTTTATTCCCATCTTATTTATTTCCATATTATTATTTTTATATTTGGTGTTTGTGTGGATTTTTAATCATGATCCACACCATCCCGGCTGCCGCTGTCTGGTGGGCCCGCTAAAACACGGGGCAAACGTCGGTCAAAGGCTAAGCATCAAAAATCCAGGTCACAAAAAAAATGTATTGCATAGACTCACCAGGATCTCCAACTCCTGTCGGATGGCTACTAACTGCCGCCTGGCGTCTGCCAGCTGGGCCCGCAGGTCAGCAATCATGTTGTCACGAGCATCCTGCATTACACATAAGTTAGTGCCACAAACATATACATATAAAAGGGTGAAGCATTTTCATTTCACTTACCCCTGCCATACCACCAAGGAAGAGGCGGTCCCCGTACGTAGCCCGGTACCGTCTCAGGTAATCAGTACTGTCCCGTACATGAGACACCACTGGGACCCCGCCCTGCTGCCAGTCCTGGTACTGTGCTAGGAAGCGCGTGCGCCAATCCACAATCTTTGCCTTCCCCTTGGTCTTCCGCCCAATGCGGACCGGCTCATCTACATCGACCCACTCCTGGGCCAGCCCCAACGTCCTCATAACCAGTCTGAGCCGCAGCGGCTCGATCTCGTTCAGGCAATGGACCCACACGTCCCGCCTGAAACGAGGAAGACCTGCTACAACCCAAGGCTGACCAGCGTCACCCATGCCCAGGTAGGGTCTCCACACCACCTACATCAGCATACATGCATCATATTAGTTGCCATTCAGTCACATAAGAAAACACAAAAAAATCATACGCATCATACCATGGCCTCGGGATACTCGCTCAGCTCCCGACGAAGTGACGCCAGCTAGTAGCTGTGTGGTGCCGCTACCACGACCGGCCTCCACTGTCGCGCTAGAGGAACGGCCCTCCTGTTCCCATGCCTAGCCCTCCCCATCGGGAAATAGTAATAGCTCCACACCTGCATCCATCATACATCATTAGTACAATAATTGCATATTTAACTGTGGGAATGCATAAATAAAATGTTTACCTGTAGAAAAGGTGTGAAGCCACTGACTGTCGTCTCCTTCTTCGAAGTCTGGGAGAGATCGGCAATCAGATGGGCAAGCAGAGCCGCTCCCCACGCGTAGTGTCCCACTCTGTCCAGATCCGCCAAGATCCCGAGGAAACGGCAGTGGATGCCATCCCCCTTCGTCCCCAGCAGAAGGCGGCCCAAGAAGAAGAAAAGAAACCTCCGGAGGTCTAGATCCACCAGCTCCCACTCGCTCGGGTCCTGGGTGAAAGCTGCACGAGCGTCTCCCTCGAGTCGTGCCAGAAACTCCGCTCCAGTCTCGCTAACCCGCTGGCGCGGGTCGATGAATCCGAGCGCCTCCATGATCTCCACTCGGCCAACTACCCTGCTGTCCCTGTCAGTCACGCTCGTCTCTAACCACAACAGGTCCAGGACACTCTCTCGGTAGTCGAGGTAGGTGACCCCGCTCACCGCCTCTCCGTCAACCCGTAGCCCGGTGATCCGAGTCACGTCCTCGAGTGTCGGCACCATGTGCCCCCAGGGCATCAGAAACGCCCGGCTCGGTGCGTGCCACCGCTCCCTCAATGCCTGGATAAGAGGAAGGTCGAGCCGAAAGGGCTCGATCCTAAGGAAAGCTCCGAAGCCCATGGCGTCCACACGCGCCCTCTGAAAGTCTGGCAGCCCACGGTATGCCGCCACCACTAGGGACCAGCTGATCCGGCCCTTCATCACGCCCTGCACACCACAAAACCAACAAAGAACACATCAGCATCATGAATAGTAATAAACAATAACACTGTATATACTACTTATTTATTTTATTTTATTTTTATTTTTAAAAAATATTTATGTTTTTTTGGAGGCATCCAACACCTTGGACGCCTCCTTTACATTTTCTTTATTTTAATTTTAGAAAAACCCAAAAACCAAAACCAAAATAAATAAAAATATATATATATTATCATGGAGGCGTCCCAAGACCTGGACGCCTCCTTATTTTTTAATTCTATTTTTATTATTTACATAAATAAATAAATAAAAAAAGAAAAAAAAAGAAAATATGGAGGCGTCCAGGCCCCTGGACGCCTCCTTCCCTCACTCCCCGGCGTTCTCCACACAGCCTCTCGTCCGCCCGTTTGGCCCAGTGAACCAATAGAATGGAAGTCTAAGGGGCTTACCGGATCGTGCTCGTCCTCTCCCGCGTCACCAGCGCCCGCAGGGTCCCCCATAGCCAAAAGAGGAGCCTCCTCCTCCACGGCAATCTCCTCCGCCACGGCAGCCTCCTCGGCGTCATCTCTCAGCCTCCTCGGACGACGAGCCCGTCGTTTCCGCCTCTCCCCACCTTGGCTCGGGCCTCCTTGCTCCACTGGAATTAGGAATGGGTCGTTTAGGGTGAAGGAGTCGTCAGAATGAACAGTAGAAGTGAAAGGGGGGTGAGGCCCCCCTTATATAAGAAAAACCCATTTTTGGGGGCGTCCAGGCGCCTGGATGCCCCCACTTTTTTCTTTTTTTCAAAAATTCAAAAAAATTTAGGGGCGTCCAGGTGCCTGGACGCCCCCAAACAAAATTAACAAAAAAAATAATAAAAGGAAAATATAGGGGCGTCCAGGCGCGTGGACGCCCCCAAACAAAATTCAAAAAAAATAATAAAAATAAAATATAGGGGCGTCCAAGCCCCTGGACGCCCCCAAAATAATAAAATAATAATAATAATAAATAAATAAAACTTGGAGGCGTCCAGGCCCCTAGACGCCCCCATTAAAAATATTTTTTTAAAATATATATTTACATATGATCATATTGTGAATAAATAGATACATAAAAAGAAAGAAAACACAAAAATAGAAAAACGGAAAAATAAAAATCATAACAAAGGGAACTGGTCCAAAACTTCCAAATGCCAGATTTTATTCCATCAGAAAAGCAGAATGAGCTACATCAGGGGCTTAGGCGCCTTAGGCCTTAACTTCCCCAGTTCAGTTACATAAGCCCTCCACAGCTCGCATTCTTCCCCCACATGCGCTAAGGCCTTTCCCGCAACACTTGTCTTCCAGGGTGCTTTGACGGCCTTCGCTTCCTTCGCGTCCGCTTCAGTGCCCAACTCCCTCTTCTTCAAAGGAACAATGCCAGTCGGTAGCGGGAACGAATGGCGTGGGATGCCGATCTGGAGACAACACCGATGCGCATTATAGAGGACGAACTCGGTCGCGCCGATCAGTTGAAGATCAACTTCGGGAGAAGGCCTCATGAGGAGATCAAGCGAAAGCAAACATGCCGGTGCGCAAGTGAAGAAGCCTTGTGTCACGGTGCGGAAGTGAGACTGCCAGTCTTCACGTTTCTTCAGCCACGGAACGCGGTTCACTACAGTACCACCGAAGCCTAACACGTCGGCTATGTGATGAAGAGGGCTTTGTTGAAAGAGCTTCGAAGCAGTTGGCATTCCCTCACGATGATCAAACTTGAAATGCAAATCCAGCCAGCAACTCAGAACAAGTGCGCAAACAAAAGGAGGCTTACCCATGCTCGAGGCAGTAAGGCCACTATATAGGTAGGCAAGGACAGCGGGTCCCACCCTCTTTCCATGCCAGATCCCGCAGATAGCACTCAGTTGGTCTTCCTCCACCATGTTGTTGGTATAAGGAAACAAGAGAGCACCCGTCAGACAAATGGTGAACCCTTTCATGATTCCCTCCAAATAGCCATCGTCTGGTAACCCTCTCAAGGCCTCCATGACCCATTCCGTGAGCTTTTGCAAATCAATTCCCTTTTGAGTACGAACCTTTCGGGCTGCGTCGGGCGGCATGAAGTGTCACGCCCCGAGCGCGGAAGATACCCGGAGACGCGTGACGAGTTTATATCAATCATGTCAATCAGAGTAGTCGTGTATTCGACACAAAGACAGAGATGCGTAAATAGCAAGATAACCCAATCCTTTATTTCATAATACGCTATTACAAATCCAATACTATGTTTAATAAAAAGAAAAGTACATAGTCGACTTAAGAAAACTATAGAAACAACTAGACGACACTTGGAGAAGTTCTATCACTTTCACTCTTGACCATTCCCATCCGATTGACTTCCATCGTCGTCGGACTTACCTGAAAAGTAAAAAGGGACAAACGGAATGAGCGAACGCTCAGTAGGAAATTATATCTCAAGTACTAGCAAGGGGTTTAAGTAATTACATCTTTCATGAATGCAATAAAGCTATGCATGCTCGCATAAAACGACAAGATAGAGAGAATGTAATATCAAGGAAATAAGATGAACTTAATCATGAACTTTCAACAAGATAACAAGTTTATTCAAGATATTCAAGCAAGTACATTTAACAAGTCATGTCAAGAACTTTGGCTATCATGTATCAAGCAAGTAAATTACCCTTTTTCGGGCCACGTATTTCATGTCAAGTCAAGTACGATTCAAGTACAAGATGTGTGTGGAATGTCCAATCAAGCAAGTCAAGTACTCAGTATAATGCCAGATACCTTATCATTTTAACTCCCATGGGCACAAGTACTTTCGGGTGCTCCTCTCAGGACCAGATCGGGCCCTATATGCGCAGGCATTTATCATGTGTTTTGACATCCACTCTTGTTTATATAGCCAATATAGAATTTCAATCATCAAGCTTGTAGACACGTATGACAACTTTGACAGAATAGAGTCCAAAAATATGACAAGGACATAGAATGGCGATAATAACGGTATAATCACGATATCGATAAAACTAGGAAGAATATGGTTCCCTTAACTTGGGTACCATGATAAATCAAGATGGACATTCTTTATATAGAATTGAGGTCCACATGAACAGTATATCAAAGGTAAGATACCCTCATTCTTATCATAGAATTGAGGTTTACAAGAATGACATTATATGGCATGATATCATCATCCCATTAAGAATTTTCTTATGATATACTCTTTGTATAATCATAAGGGCCGGTATCCCATATTTCTTTAGAGTGACATGGCATCAATGGTGTAATGGGTTTTTAGGGTACAACCAGCTCAGTCGGCCTTGAGGGAATCCAAGGCTACGAGGAGTCTTACGGAGGTCTCTATGACTAACTCGCTAGTCCAAAGGAACGAAATGTCCAATGGAGAGCTTGTATGTCATTGAGAGTTGAGTGTGATCGATAAAACAACGTGAAAAGTGGGACTATACTCACGGAGTGGAGAATAGTGCCGATATATACGTATATGTATAATATGAAACCATCGGTTAACAGAATCAGGATAAAAATCAGTTTACAGAAAATAACGACTTAGGTCAAGTTGTTTCTCAAGTAATTAACGCCTAACATAAGGGCGTTTACACATGTTTCCATTTTGTAGAATTTTCATTAATTCAGTAATTTATCTAAAACGCGCCCTGGGAAGGGGCGTTTCTTCACGATTTGACGACTATACCAGAAGGCGTCCTTTTTATTCACAATATTGGACAGGATATAATTAATTTCAGGAATTATCAAAAACGCGCCCTAGGCAGGGGCGTTACTATTTAATTCTATTTTTCAGAATATATAAATTTTAGGATTTTAACCGATACACGCCCTAGGAAGGGGCGTTACCTTTCAGATTCACGCCCTGTTCTGAGGCGTTAACATATGGAAAACGACTTTGTCCAAGTCGTTAATTCAAGTTTCTTCAGAAATTTTAAGGACAGTAATAATTCCAAGATAACAGAGGAACGAATATAATATCATGACAGTAAAGTTAGCAGGTTGAAGACAGAGGATCATGCATTATTTTATAATCATGATTTCATAGATAATCAGTTCTTAAGATGGGTGATTAACGGTTTAAAGAAATTAACGCCTGAGTACAGGGCGTTAAATATGAAATTAACGACCTGGGAAGGGTCGTTTCATGTGAATTAGCGCCCTTGCCAGGGGCGTCTCTTTCAAAATATTTCAGAAAACGCATGGAAACTATAATAACCGTATGCATGACATGCTTATATATATATATCTTGCATTAATTTTATTTGGGCTACAATAACTTGAGAAAACCTACCTGAAGATTTGAAGATTGATATGAAAGGGGGACGTTGTTGCTTCACAGCAACAATAACCACAGTAGGAGGAAGAGAAGGCTTTGGTGAAGAACCTTTGTTCTTCGGTTCTATAACTCCTACAAGAACAAAAGAAGAAACATTAGTATTTCTTCATACTACCTGACCGAAAATAAAAAGGGAAAAAGAACAATACCTTTGTTCTTCACGTACGCCGCCTTCTTAACCTATAACAGAAGAAGATGAAGAACTGTTAGTTCTTCATATAACAGACATAGAGAAAATCAGAGGAACTATTCCTCTCTCACGTACCTTGTAGATTCCGAACGCCAAATAGCGTTGAAGGGTTCGAGCAGTAGATTATTTATAGGGATTTAGGGGGTCCTATTAGGGTTAGAGTCCTAGTGGAAGTAATGCTTCCAATATAGAGTCCTTGCCCTATTTAAATACTTACTAGATTAACATAATCCTTCCCGGGATAAGCTCCCGTGTCGAACGGAACTCGAATGGAATTAACGACTTTGGTCAGGGCGTCGATTCTTGAATTGACGACCTGGTTCAGGTCGTTTCTTTAAGAAGCGCCTTTAGTAAGGGCGTTCCTTGTTTTAAAACACGCCCAAGAAAAGGGCGTTTCTTTTCCTTGCCCTTTTTGGCGTTTGGAATTTGACGTCTTGTGGTGAGGGCGTCCTTTCTTGAATAACGCCTTAGGTAGAGGCGTTTATTATTAAATTAACGCCTTAATGAGAGGCGTTATTTGCATCTTAGGTTTTATTCCTCCATTTAACCCTCTTCTTATTATCTGTATTATATATATATATTTTAATTCATTTCAAATATTCATTTATCAGGGTTGCTACACCCTCCCCCACTTAAAAAGAATTTGGTCCCCAAATTCAATTGCATATCATGTATACACGCGGAGAGTGTAGAGTATATACCTCTTAGAACAACTCGGGAAATCGTTTCTTCACAGATTCCTCGGTCTCCCATGTCGCTTCGTGTTCAGGATTCTTATTCTATTGCACCTTGAGCATGGGAATAACCTTATTCCTTAGAGCTTGTATTTCTCGATCTAAGATCTTCATAGGCTTCTGTTCATAGGTGAGATCTTTCTGGATCACCAGATCTCCATGTTCAATAATATGAGATGGATCGTGCACATACTTCTTCAACATAGATATGTGAAACACATTATGCACGTCGGACAATTGAGGAGGCAACGCGATGCGATAAGCAACCTCGCCAACTCTTTCGAGTACCTCAAATGGTCCGATGAATCTTGGCGTAAGCTTGCCCTTAACACCAAATCTTCGTATGCCACGTCCAGGCGATATTTTAAGAAATACATGATCTCCAACCTGGAATTCAAGATCTCTTCTTCTTGTGTCAGCATAAGCCTTTTGCCTGGTCTGAGCAACTTGCAATCTTTCTCTGATTACTTGTATCTTCTCAGTTGTATCCCTTACCATGTCTGGACCTAATAGTTGTTTCTCTCCAACTTCGTTCCAGCATAAGGGTGATCGGCAACTCCTTCCATATAAAGCTTCGAAAGGTGCCATTTGGATACTAGCTTGGTAGCTATTATTATATGCAAATTCCACAAGTGGCAAGTGATCGTGCCAGCTTCCTCCAAAGTCAATGATGCATGCTCTAAGCATATCTTCAACAACTTGGTTAGTTCTCTCGGTCTGACCATCCGTTTGAGGATGAAAAGCTGTACTAAAATTCAGTCTTGTTCCCAACGAATGTTGTAATCCCTTCCAAAAGTGAGAAGCAAATCGGGGATCTCTGTCAGACACGATTGAGACAGGAATTCCATGTATCCTGACTATTTCCTTGATGTATAGTGCAGCTAGCACATCAATTGACCATCGGCTTTTTATTGGCAAGAAATGTGCCGATTTAGTTAATCGGTCAATGATAACCCAGATTCCATCATGTCCTCCTTTTGATTTAGATAAACCCATGATGAAGTCCATACCAATATCCTCCCACTTCCACTTAGGAATATCTAGAGGATGTAGTTTTCCAGCAGGCTTTTGGTGTTCTGCCTTGACCTGTTGGCATGTGAGACAGCGTGATACATAGTCCGCTATTTCTCTTTTCATGTTGGGCCACCAATAGTTCTCTTTACATCTTGGTACATTTTGGTTGATCCTGGATGAATAGTGTACCTTGATCGGTGAGCTTCATCTAAGATCTTCTTCTTTAATTCCGGACAGTCAGGTATACAAGTTCTACCTTTGAATAATAATCTTCCATCAGAAGTTAGTTGAAATCAGATTGTCCTTCTAATCTGCCTTTGATTTCCACTAATATAGGATCATCATCCTGAAGTGTTTGTATCTTAGATAATAAATCTGACTGTATGCTTACATGAGATAATGTGACAAATTTGGCTTCCTTGTCCAAGCTTATATTGAGCTCGGAGAATTGTTCTAGCAACCTCCATTCTTGTATCATACAATTGGCTATCATTGCTCTCGGCTTTCGACTAAGGGCATCAGCAACATAATTACCCTTTCCGGGATGGTATTGTATATTGAAGTCGAAGTCCTTGAGATATTCTAGCCAGCGTCTTTGTCTCATGTTTAGCTCCTTTTGTGAAAATAGATATTTGAGACTTTTGTGATCGGAGTATACAGTAAACTGCACTCCATATAAGTAGTGTCTCCATATCTTTAGGGCAAATACCACCGCGGCCAGTTCTAAGTCATGGACGGGGTAATTCTCATCATGCTTCTTCAGTTGACGTGAAGAGTATGCTATGACCTTTCCTTGTTGCATTAGGACACATCCGAGGCCAATGCCAGAAGCATCTGTGTAGATCTCAAATTTCTCTCCTTCTATTGGTAGAGCTAACACCGGAGCTGTAGTAAGATGATCCTTGAGAGTTTGGAAACTTCTTTCACATTCCTCACTCCATTCGTATCGGATCTCCTTGCGAGTTAACCTTGTGAGGGGCACGGCGATCTTGGAGAAGTCTTTGATGAATCGCCGATAATATTCTGCAAGACCTAAGAAACTTCTGATCTCGCTTGCATTGGTTGGTTTTTCCCAGTTTCTAACAGCTTCAACCTTTGACGGATCTACAGATAAACCGTCCTTGGATATGACATGTCCGAGAAAAGCCACTTCTTCAAGCCAGAACTCGCACTTGCTGAGTTTTGCATATAATTGATTTGTCCTCAAGACTTGCAATGCAATCCTCAAATGCTTTTCATGTTCTTCCTTAGTCTTGGAATATATCAATATATCATCAATGAAGACTACTATGAACTGATCCAAGTAAGGTCTGAATATGCTATTCATTAACTACATAAAGGCAGCAGGGGCATTTGTTAGTCCAAAAGGCATAACAACAAATTCGTAATGGCCATACCTGCTTCTGAATGCAGTCTTATGAATGTCATCATCCTTGATTCTTAATTGATGATATCCCGACCTGAGATCAATCTTGGAAACATATTTGGATCCTGAAATCTGATCAAATAACTCATCGATTCTCGGCAGTGGATACTTGTTCTTGATAGTGAGATGATTCAACTGTCGATAGTCGATGCACAATCTCATGGATCCGTCCTTCTTCTTCACAAATAAGACTGGTGCTCCCCACGGGGAAGTACTTGGTCTAATAAACCCTTTTCGAATTAATTCCATCAACTGCTCCTTCAACTCTTTGAGTTCCGCAGGGGACATTCTATAGGGTGCCTTTGAAACTGGACCAGCACCAGGGACTAAGTCAATGGTGAAGGCCACTTCTCTTTGAGGGGGTAATCCTGGTAAATCTTCCGAAAATACGTCTGGAAATTCTTGCACTACCTGAATGTCTTCTATCTTGGTTTCCTTAGCTTCTTTAACAGTGACAAATGCAAGGAAGAATACACATCCTTTCCTGACGAGCTTGCTAGCTCGGAGGGCCGAAATAAGAGGGGATTTGCTCCGACTCTTGGGGCGAGTAAAGACTAATCCTGGAAAATCTTTGAAAGCAATTTGGCTATTACGGCAATCAACCGTTGCCTGGTACTTGGATAACCAGTCCGCTCCCAGTATAACATCATACTCCTTTAGATCGAGGCATATGAGATCTATAGGTAAATTCCTACCTTGAACCATTACCTCACAGTTTTGGTAGTGATGAGTAATATCATTTTCACTTCCAAGAGGAGTAGTTAGAACTATTTTTATCCATTCTGGTTCTAACGGTAACGGGTCGGCAAACTTCTTAGAAATAAAGGAATGCGATGCACCCGTATCAAATAAGACATAAGCACTTTTGGAACAAATTTTCAATGTACCTTCCACTAATCCGCCTTCTTCTTCTGGTTCGATCTCCTGGATGGCGTGAAGGCGAGCATTCTTTGTCACCGGGCGTTTACCGTCACCGGCTTGGTCATTCATTAATGGACACTCGGGAATCCGATGCTCACGGCTCCCACAACGGAGACAAGCTCCTAATTTCCTCCAGCATTCTTCTGTCTTGTGACCAGCCTTGTCACAATGCTTGCATACTGTATTAGAAGGGGTAGCTGTGATAGAGAAAGGCTTGGTCTTTTTGAACTTATGGTCTTGAGAGGAAGAACCTCCATTATTGGGCCTCTTCTTGAAATTGGGTTTAAAAGAACCCGAACCTGTGACTTGCTCCTTCTTGTCTTTTCCACGGATCCTATCAGATAGTTCCTTGGCATCTTCAAGTAATTGAGCTCGGCACACTATTTCAGAATAAACTTGGATGTCCATAGGCGCCAGTTGAGTAATATAGTGGGGCCTAAGCCCATTAAGAAATCTTCGGGCTTTCATCTTCTCCGTGCTAATCAAATGTTTAGCATATCTAGACAACCTGGAGAATTGAGCTTCATAATCTACTAATGATAAGGATCGTTGCTTTAATGCAGCGAATTCTGCAGCCTTCTTTTCTTGGACTCGGTCCGAGAAATATTTAGCATTGAAGTATTCCACAAATTCTTCCCATGTTACTTGAGTAGGATCGATGGTTGCTTCAATAGACTCCCACCAGCATCTAGCATCTTTCTCTAACTGAAATGTAGCTAATAGAACTTTGTCCTGATCCGTGCATTGCATGACACGGAATATGCGTTCGGTTTCCCGAACCCAATGCTCGGCATCGTCCGGATCGGTCGATCCCATAAACTTCGGGGGATTCATGTTCTTAAAGGCTTGGTGTAAGCTTCCAGCTCGTGGAGTACCACCTTGTGCTACCTGTTGTAGCACTTGAGTCATCCCTTGGAGGGTACGCTGCATGTTGCGCCATTGAGCACGTTCGGCAGCCATTATCCTACAATTATAATAGCTACATTAGTATTATATCACTGTGATCTTATTAAAAGACTCATTGACTCTTAACCCTTGGTTCTACCCAATCTCACTTGGTTACACGTTCAACTTATCCTTGGACTTGGGTTTTTCCTAGGAATTGAATACCTTAGGCTCTGATACCACAAAAACTGTCACGCCCCGAGCGCGGAAGATACCCGGAGACGCGTGACGAGTTTATATCAATCATGTCAATCAGAGTAGTCGTGTATTCGACACAAAGACAGAGATGCGCAAATAGCAAGATAACCCAATCCTTTATTTCATAATAGGCTATTACAAATCTAATACTCTGTTTAATAAAAAGAAAAGTACATAGTCGACTCAAGAAAACTATAGAAACAACTAGACGACACTTGGAGAAGTTCTATCACTTTCACTCTTGACCATTCCCATCCGATTGACTTCCATCGTCGTCGGACTTACCTGAAAAGTAAAAAGGGACAAACGGAATGAGCGAACGCTCAATAGGAAATTATATCTCAAGTACTATCAAGGGGTTTAAGTAATTACATCTTTCATGAATGTAATAAAACTATGCATGCTCGCATAAAACGACAAGATAGAGAGAATGTAATATCAAGGAAATAAGATGAACTTAATCATGAACTTTCAACAAGATAACAAGTTTATTCAAGATATTCAAGCAAGTACGTTTAACAAGTCATGTCAAGAACTTTGGCTATCATATATCAAGCAAGTAAATTACCTTTTTTCGGGCCACGCATTTCATGTCAAGTCAAGTACGATTCAAGTACAAGATGTGTGTGGAATGTCCAATCAAGCAAGTCAAGTACTCGGTATAATGCCAGATGTGCACAAGTACTTTCGGGTGCTCCTCCCAGGACCAGATCGGGCCCTATATGCGCAGGCATTTATCATGTGTTTTGACATCCACTCTTGTTTATATAGCCAATATAGAATTTCAATCATCAAGCTTGTAGACACGTATGACAACTTTGACAGAATAGAGTCCAAAAATATGACAAGGACATAGAATGGCGATAATAACGGTATAATCACGATATCGATAAAACTAGGTAGAATATGGTTCCCTTAACTTGGGTACCATGATAAATCAAGATGGACATTCTTTATATAGAATTGAGGTCCACATGAACAGTATATCAAAGGTAAGATACCCTCATTCTTATCATAGAATTGAGGTTTACAAGAATGACATTATATGGCATGATATCATCATCCCATTAAGAATTTTCTTATGATATACTCTTTGTATAATAATAAGGGCCGGTATCCCATGTTTCTTTAGAGTGACATGGCATCAATGGTGTAATGGGTTTTTAGGGTACAACCAGCTCAGTCGGCCTTGAGGGAATCCAAGGCTACGAGGAGTCTTACGGAGGTCTCTATGACTAACTCGCTAGTCCAAAGGAACGGAATGTCCAATGGAGAGCTTGTATGTCATTGAGAGTTGAGTGTGATCGATAAAACAACGTGAAAAGTGGGACTATACTCACGGAGTGGAGAATAGTGCCGATATATACGTATATGTATAATATGAAACCATCGGTTAACAGAATCAGGATAAAAATCAGTTTACAGAAAATAACGACTTAGGTCAAGTTGTTTCTCAAGTAATTAACGCCTAACATAAGGGCGTTTACACATGTTTCCATTTTGCAGAATTTTCATTAATTCAGTAATTTATCTAAAACGCGCCCTGGGAAGGGGCGTTTCTTCACGATTTGACGACTATACCAGAAGGCGTCCTTTTTATTCACAATATTGGACAGGATATAATTAATTTCAGGAATTATCAAAAACGCGCCCTGGGCAGGGGCGTTACTATTTAATTCTATTTTTCAGAATATATAAATTTTAGGATTTTAACCGATACACGCCCTAGGAAGGGGCGTTACCTTTCAGATTCACGCCCTGTTCTGGGGCGTTAACATATGGAAAACGACTTTGTCCAAGTCGTTAATTCAAGTTTCTTCAGAAATTTTAAGGACAGTAATAATTCCAAGATAACAGAGGAACGAATATAATATCATGACAGTAAAGTTAGCAGGTTGAAGACAGAGGATCATGCATTATTTTATAATCATGATTTCATAGATAATCAGTTCTTAAGATGGGTGATTAACGGTTTAAAGAAATTAACGCCTGAGTAAAGGGCGTTAAATATGAAATTAACGACCTGGGAAGGGTCGTTTCATGTGAATTAGCGCCCTTGCCAGGGGCGTCTCTTTCAAAATATTTCAGAAAACGCATGGAAACTATAATAACCGTATGCATGACATGCTTATATATATATATCTTGCATTAATTTTATTTGGGCTACAATAACTTGAGAAAACCTACCTGAAGATTTGAAGATTGATATGAAAGGGGGACGTTGTTGCTTCACAGCAACAATAACCACAGTAGGAGGAAGAGAAGGCTTTGGTGAAGAACCTTTGTTCTTCGGTTCTGTAACTCCTACAAGAACAGAAGAAGAAACATTAGTATTTCTTCATACTACCTGACCGAAAATAAAAAGGGAAAAAGAACAATACCTTTGTTCTTCACGTACGCCGCCTTCTTAACCTATAACAGAAGAAGATGAAGAACTGTTAGTTCTTCATGTAACAGACGTAGAGAAAATCAGAGGAACTATTCCTCTCTCACGTACCTTGCAAATTCCGAACGCCAAATAGCGTTGAAGGGTTCGAGCAGTAGATTATTTATAGGGATTTAGGGGGTCCTATTAGGGTTAGAGTCCTAGTGGAAGTAATGCTTCCAATATAGAGTCCTTGCCCTATTTAAATACTTACTAGATTAACATAATCCTTCCCGGGATAAGCTCCCGTGTCGAACGGAACTCGAATGGAATTAACGACTTTGGTCAGGGCGTCGATTCTTGAATTGACGACCTGGTTCAGGTCGTTTCTTTAAGAAGCGCCTTTAGTAAGGGCGTTCCTTGTTTTAAAACACGCCCAAGAAAAGGGCGTTTCTTTTCCTTGCCCTTTTTGGCGTTTGGAATTTGACGTCTTATGGTGAGGGCGCCCTTTCTTGAATAACGCCTTAGGTAGAGGCGTTTATTATTAAATTAACGCCTTAATGAGAGGCGTTATTTGCATCTTGGGTTTTATTCCTCCATTTAACCCTCTTCTTATTATCTGTATTATATATATTTTTTTAATTCATTTCAAATATTCATTTATCAGGGTTGCTACATGAAGCTTCCAAGGACGCTTTCGGAAGTCCCCCGTGTCAGCATCCGCATAGCCTTCACCTTCCCGTCACTCTTGAATTTCTTCAATCCGAGCAGAAGTTTCACCTCCTCGAGGAGGATGGTCACCTCGAAGGTCGGGAAGATAAAAGTGTGGGTCTGGGGATGCCAGATCTCCACTAGTGCGCCCATAGCCGCCCAGTCCATACGAATCTTCTCGTAGTGTTTGGCGTGAATAAGGAGCCCCTGCAGATGCACTTCGAGAGTATGGCCCTCATGCCGATGGAGATGTTGGAAGTTAGCTTTGAAAGCCATGGCAGTTTGGAAAACTTCCTCGGGCCTAGGAAGAGTGGATATGGCTGGAAGAGAAAAGAAAGAAGAAGAAATGAAGGAAGTAAGAAGAAGGTTCACGTGGAGAAATTTGAAATGAATCAGCTTACCATATGCGACATGATCGTCCCACTCAGATGACCCTCGAGGTCGGAGAGTCGCCTGATCTCGCTGCTAGGCCTGCTCCTCTTCATAACGCGGGAAGACTCTCCTTCCATCCTGAAATCTCTAGATTCTCCTCTCCTTCCTCTCCTGAGCTTCCAAAACCCACCTTGGTGCATTTGAATGAACTAGCCTAAGGAGAGTTCTTATAGGAAGGGAAGATCGCTACAGGACGGAACATGTCACATCAGCGGTCAATGTCAGGATTTTGGCTAGATCTTCTTTCCATTGTGGTGCGATTCTGTTACGATTCTGTTACTTTCTGATGTTATTAATCCATGCTGGCCTGTGCAGGTTTTACTAACGGACGTCTTTGTCCTATCTCCTGTCCCACCTTTCAATGGTTAGTCCCACCATGTCATGCATCATAGTATATGATACCTACGCTACTAGAACATGTCAAGGACCTTGCGGCCCGAACGAATCTGGGATTTGAGTTCCCCTTCAACAAAAACAGTGATGATCCCGGAAGAATTTGGGTTGTACGGATAGGCCGTTAACTTGTGGTAGCATGGGGACGACGGTGCCATTCGGTGAATTGGTGCGTGGATAAACGGGCCCCAACCCAGTATCGGCTCACCGGATCGGTATCCTGACCCGTTCTTAACAAGTTGACAATATTATCCTTGGCTATTTTCTATTTTAGTTTGTTTTAAATTTTTATTTTAACCCAGTATGCATTCATATAGGACTTTGATTTATTGCGGAAGATCATTCAAGTGATTCGATTGCGAAAGCCGCTGTGCTTCAATTCTTACAAATATTAGATATTCCACTCCGAATGAAATACTGAGTTTCCTTGAAACGGCCCTACGTTGCTCTTCCAAAGGAGACCCTTGTTTGGACAGACCCTCAGATATTCCTTTACTTTTTACCTTGTTTGACCCATCTTGGCCGCAGCACTTCCACATTGGCTGGTAACCGCTCCCCAAAGGTGAAACCTGCGGGTTTATGACCCAGGTACTTCTACACCGTGAAGTTGGTCTCCTTTATTTTTTGTGCCTGAGCACACATCTCACCCTCCCTTATTTGATCTCCGTCCAAGCAATCGTCAATATTTGAAAGACCTTCTTCAAGGTCGCCTCATTGAAACTTCAGGAAAGATTCCAAACAGTAACGTCAAAAGCGTGTCTCATCACACCTTGGCATCAACTTATCAGTCCGCTCCCACTTTATTTCACTCCACTTCGAAACCATTCCACTACGTGTCGCTCCCTTGCAAAGCAGACGCCAAGGCGGGGCAGCTGTAGACACGCCATTCCTGACGTCTCCTGAGAAAGTCTCATATTACTATACGACGCCCCGCGACGGTTTACCCATTTCGAATCTCTTAAGTGCTTCCTTTTCTTGGGTCTTCTTTTGCCTTTTTCGGCATCCGGAATCGTCTCGTCACGGCATTCGGACGGCATCAACACCAGTCGGACGCATCAGAGGTTCCGAAACCAGGAAGGGTGTCTGCCGGGCGGCCGCCAACGCCTGAACTGAGGACCCGGGTGGGTCTTTATGGGGGCGTCCAGGCCCCTGGACGCCCCCATTCTTTTAATTTATTTTTTTCAGAGCCCAAAACCAAATAAAAAATAATATATTAATGGAGGCGTCCAGGCCCCTGAACGCCTCCATAAAAACAAATATAAAAAATTAAAATGCCAGTTGGCATAAAAAACAAAACAAAAATAATAAAAAAATATTTTCTTGGAGGCGTCCAGGCCCCTGGACGCCTCCATCAACTCACTCACGGGGCGCCGCCCACCGAACGACGGTTTGTCGTGTGTGAAGAAATCCAAATTATGGAGATGTCCAGCCAGCTGGACGCGCCCATTTCTAAATCACGGGTCACCGCTCCAAAACCACGCATTGTGTTAAACCGCGTGCCACTTTCGATGGAGTTCGGTGGGACTTATGGAGGCGTCCGGGACCCTGGACGCCTCCATGAAAATATTCAAAAAAAAGGAATAAAAATAGAATAAAATATCTTTTTTGCCCTGATGGAGGTGTCCAGGGTCCTGGACGCCTCCACCCTCCGGAGCCCTATAAATAGAGGCCCACCCCCTCAGTTCTGGAGGAGCTTCTAAGAGATCCGATAGGCTGCCAGAGCCCAAAGGCTACCGGAGTCATTTCTAACCCGTGGGGTCTTTTGTAGGTGGAGGTTTTGCTGGCTTCTCGGGTGTCCAGGCTCGCGAGAGGAAGGCTACCTTCATCCACCGCGCTTCCACGTCGTCCCTACGCTGCCGGAGCTCCGCCGGATCTCACCCTCGGCTCATCCAATAAGCCTTTTCTTCCCCTTTTTCTCCATAGGTCTTTACATTCATCATACTGCATCCTCTATCTCCCTACATAAGGGCGCCGTCTCTTGCATACTTCTTGCATTCATCATCGCATTTTCCTCCTACTCGAGCCCGAGAGGGGTTTAAAACCACACCAACCAGGTGTGTGTCAGGTCACGATCTCGTTACTTTTATTGCAAGCAATTGTTACTACACTGCCATTTTCTAATTCCGTTCGTTTATTGTCTACTGTTTTGCAAGGGTAACCAAGGAAAGCCCTCTCCGTCGGCCGGTCGAATGGGGAGGAAGAAGCAACCCGCCATCTCCCGCTCTTGAGGTAGGTGCGATCACTTTCTTTATTTTGGGGTCTTTTGGCCCCTGGCGATCACATCTTGTTCTCGAGGCCGCGGCGAGTCACTTCCCCAATGGCCGTTTAAATTTCCGTTCTTATATTCTCTTTATATTCTGTTATATTCTGCTCATATTCTCGAGGCCGTGACGAGTCACTTCCCCAATGGCCATTTAACTTCCCGTTCTTATATGTTATATTCTTATCTATTCATATTCTCGAGGCCATGGCGAGTCACTTCCCCAATGGCCGTTTAAATTTCCGTTCTTATATTCTCTTTATATTCTGTTAGATTCTGCTCATATTCTCGAGGCCGCGGCGAGTCACTTCCCCAATGGCCGTTTAAATTCTCGTTCTTATATGTTATATTCTTATCTATTCATATTCTCGAGGCCACGGCGAGTCACTTCCCCAATGGCCGTTTCAATTCTTGCTATTTAATTTCTGCACCATTCCCGTCCCCCCGAGGCCGCGGCGAGTCACTTCCCGTTATGGCCGTTTAACCCCCATCTTGCTATATTACATTTGTCCCGCTCGCCCTGCCGGAGCAATCTCCCGTGGTGGCCCCTTCTCTTTTCTCTTATTTCTGTGTTGCAGCAAACAAAAGAGGAGCCCGCGCGCTCCGCGTCTTCTCCGCTCCCCGAACCGCGTGACGTCGCTCACACTCTCCACTATCCAGAAAAAGCTCCATGGTTGGTCGGCCAAGGTCCTTTCCCAAGGTGCTAAGTTGTGTTTAATTAAACATGTTCTGACGACCATCCCCATTTATTACCTGGCCTCTTCCTCACTTCATGTGGGCAATCACAATGCACTGGAAAGAAGTTTTGCTAACTTCCTCTGGGGATCTTCCCCCATGAGAAATAAGAGGCATTGGAAATCCTGGACCACAATATGCAAGCCTATACCGCAGGGTGGATTGGGTATTATGTCCCTTAGACAGATGGAGATAGCTTTAAGGGTTAAGATGCTCTAGAGAGCCATCCATGCTGATTCACTGTGGGCAGATTATTTTAGAGCAAAGTACTTCCGAGGCAATCATATCTCTGCTGTTCAATTCAAAAATATGAAGGGTTTCACTCAAAAATCCTGGCTACATGCCAAAGAACTAATTGTCAAGCACGGATTAATAATTCTGGGTGATGGTAGCAACACAAATTTCTGGAATGACATTTGGCTCGGAAACCAAACTATGGCTTCATTTGTTCCTGCTGAGTTGATTCCAAACTACAATATATCAGTTAAACAATATTATATGCAGCATAGCAATGACCTTCATAACCTTCTTAGCAGATATCTCCCTCATGACATTATGACTGCTGTCTAGAACACTATTCTCTCACAAGATAAAGACCAAGAAATTTGGAGTTTGTCATCCACAGGTGAATGTACTGTCTCCTCTGTTTGTAAGAAAGCTCTTTCTGCCCATGCCCAACATCATACCTCTAAATGGAATAACCTATGGTTCAACTGGCTGCCGACCAAACTCTCTATTCACTTATGGAAAATCATGCACCACTGCATCCCCACTGATGAAAGAATAAAGGCTATTGGTGTCTCTATTTGCTCTAAATGCCACTGCTGCAACAGCCCCTTAGAGGAATCTACCAACCACTTATTCATTTCCAGTGACATTGCCTCTTTCATTTGGTCGGCCCTTCAATCCCAAGGTTTGCACATTCATGGTAGAACTGCCGATGATCTTATATTAAATACAATTCAGTCCCTTAGCCGACAGTCCAAACTGGATTGCTTCACCCTCGCCATCATTGGGTATGGACTGTGGGAAATTTGGATTTCCAGAAATATGTCTAAATATGAAGGAAGAAATATAGCAAAACATGCGGTACTCCACAAAATCATTGCACAAGCAAAGGAAGTCATAGCACTATCAGGCCTCAAGGAAAACTCTAACAGAAATCGGAGCATCCTGGCAGAATTTGATATTCATGTTGCAGTTAGAGACTGCCCACGTCCAATGCTTATAAAGTGGTTATGCCCTTCATGGCCGTTCATCAAATTGAACACTGATGGTGCTTGTAAAGCTAATGGTATTTCGGGCGGTGGTGGCGTCATCCGTGACCCTGATGGAAATGTCCTTCTAGCATTCTCACATTATTATGGCAATTCCAATAGCCTTATAGCAGAAGCAAGGGAATTAAATGATGGTCTTCAATATCTTCAAACTATCCTTGACCGGCCTGCTACTATTGAATGTGATTCCAAGATATTAATTCAGACAATCACCAGGAAAAATCCTTGCCCATGGATCATCCTCCCTTATGTTAGAGATATCTGGCGCATGACCAATTCTGCTAACAAGTTCTCCCACATATTCAGAGAAGCCAATACAGTTACTGACTCACTGGCGTCTTTAGCATGTAGCACCAATTGTAATTCTTTTTTTGCTTCTCATGAGTTGCCTCATGTTATCAAAGGTGCAGCTCGATTGGACAAGCTAGGAATGCCTAGCATCCGACTTATGTAAATTTTATTTTCCCAACTATCAATAAAATTTACCTCTTAGGTCTGGATGGTGGAGTGGCTACTCCCTTTACCTCTGGTAAGGGGTGCACTCTCCTATTCAGTCCTAGGCAGGGCTTTCCAAAAAAAAAAAAAGATGAAGATGACTCCACATGCAACGAACAACCTTAACAAGATGCAAACCACACAACACAAACAATCACACAATGAGCGACCAAACTTAGATGATTTCTAGCAAAGATGTAAGTGAAAAAGAAATGAAAACACTCAAAGTCAACCAAGTTGATTAAGATGATGCCACAAGATTTTTATGATTTCTCCTTTGGAGTTTAGTGAATTGATTAAAAATGAGCTCTCAACAATAGGTTCCTGATAGGAGAGGGGTATAAGGCTTGGTTTGACTCTAAATGTTCACTCCTTCACTTATGCACTCCTAGACACGGGGTGGTAAGGGTACAACCAGCCCGACGTCCGTGTGGGAATCCACGGCTCGCGGGGACTTATGGAGGTCCCTGGTGTGATTTCCTAGTCGGCCCCAAGGAATATGGAGATGAGAGGTCCGCACACCAAGGTAGGAAAATACAATCTAATGTATGAAAATATGCATGAACCTATGTGCACCAGGGTGCATGCAAGTTCTAACCTAGAATCTAACAAACAATTATGCACACAATGATATGAGTATGTAAACCAACCAGGGAGGAGACCAGATAACACCCAAGCACAAAGATCACAGCAGAAACTGCGGAAGTAGAATGCACCTCGAGATGCGTACCTATCTGGAGTGTAACGGTCTATAACCCCTGCGTCAGAGGAAGGTGACGGTCGAAGACCAGACCCTCAGAAGCAGTGTAACACAGGCACTCAGGACCGTCAGAGGAGCCAGAGGACCAGAAACAACAGGAAATAAAAGGGAAATTCGGGGAAAACAAAACAAGGGAATGATGGCAGGTTTAAACAGAGATCAAAACACGATTGACACAAGTTATCCCACCGTGATCGCCAAAAAAACTGTTGATTTGTTTTCTTTGTGATATGATGAATGACAAATATAGTGAGCAAATAACAACGATCTCAATCAACCTATGAACATGTGAACCATGAACCTATGCGACCAGCATAAGCTCTAGCATGGGCAATGCTATATCAATCAAACTAAACTAAAGAAGGAAAAGAAAAACACACGCCGGAGCGTGGAGCAAGGAATAAATGAAAACACACCACGTGGGTGGAACAAGCAAGAGAAATAAGAGATATGAGAGAGAGAAAACCAATGCCCAATACTAAGGGAGAACGTGATCGCCACCAAGGTAAACACAAGCCAAAGACCTGAGAAATACCTTAGAATAGGAGGATGATGCACCCGCCCACGGGAGAGAGAAACCAATAGAAAACTGCAGCTCTGTTGAATGTAACGGTCCAGAACCCACGCGTCACAGGGAGTATGACGGTCACCCGAAAAACCGTTAGAGGAACCTGACGCGTCTTATGAAGACCGTCAGAGTGTCTGCAGAACAAGCTTGTGAATTCTTCAAACTCCAAACCTTCCAGCCGGCTAGAAAGCTTGGGCCTCGCCTTATGAACCCTGTAAACTTGCTAAAGAACGTAGAACACAACAAAATAGCCCCAGATTAGCCTTTCAATCAAGCGTAGTATCAATAATCAAATGAACTTAATAGCATGCAAAAGGAAAGGAGAATGTCGGGGAGTTTGGTTTTTTAACCCCTCTGGGCGTTTTAAAATATAGGAAGGATGTTTAAATGATTGAAACAAGTGGAAGAACGTGGAAGAACGTGGAAGAACGTGAAATAAGGAGTGGGACAATGCTATGATGCAAAGAGAGGGAAGAACACAAATATGCCAATGATTGAACTTAAACACGCAATGAAACGAATACTCCCTTGACTGAGATATAGATGGACGTGGAAATCAACTCCTCTTGGTTGGATGTGACTCCAGAACGTGGCATCACTTCGACGCAAACTCTAGATTTCTCTCCCTCAAGCCATGAAGTTAAGGGTTCCATTTATAGGCCCTCAAAGTCTAGGTTCGAGCAGAGGATAATCCAGCAAGAAAGTAGGATGATTCATAGCAAACTCTTGAAGATAGGACCCCCAAGAGTCCATAGAAACAAACAGAAGGTTCTGAGGATCAGATTTGGAAGAGAAATCACAAGATCAAACTCTCAATTCGACCACGGAGTAGCAGAGAAAAGGCCAGACCTGCCCAGGACTCTCTGTTGAATGTAACGACTGCACGATAGACCGCCACAGGAATGTAACGCCCCAGAGGAAGACCGTCACACAACCTTATCTCTTAAGAAGATAAGATCAACGGGGAGAAGTTCTAAAGTATTGGACTCTAGAAGGATGTAACGGTCAAGGGAAGATGCGTTAGACAGCTATAACGGTTGCACGACAGACCGTCAGAGTCAACGGATAACCTAAGGAATAAGCATTGGGAAGAGGCCTTGAGGCTCAAGGACTCTGCAAGATGTAACGGCCCAAGGATGATGCGTCAGAAGAGGTAACGTGCCTGGTACAAACCGTTAGAGACAATAAGGTTTCAAATGAGATGAAAGCTTGCTAAGCTTCGTCCGATGTAAGGAATCAAGGAATCAGACCCAACCAAGGAATCAATCAAGAGATCAAAACCCAAGAAATGGACCTCCACCTGAGCAAGAAGGCTGGATAAAGGTGAACAACTCAGAGCATCATATAGAGTGAACAAGGAGATGACCCAACTTATTGGTCATAAAACGGGTGTCAACAACAGTCACTCGGCCGGTCTATCTTCCGGGCCATCACTATCGCCAGTGCCCTCATGCCGCTTTGTTGGTGGCCCCTGGACACTGCTCTCTTCCCCCCGGTGTCGTCTCCGGTCTGCCTCCTCGTTCATCCGATGGCCGGAGGAGCCGGTGAAGTAGTCTCGGAATCCACTGCTGGGAGGAATGCTCTGGCTCCTGCTGCTAGTCCCTGACTTCTTCCCTAAAAGTCGAAGGGCCTCTTTTATGCCCGCAATCACGCCCTTCATCTTGATGGTCTGCACTCGGAACTGATCTCACTCGCCCCTCAAACGCGCAGCGTCAGCTCTAAGTCGCTCCACCTCCTCATCATCCGCACGCCGGCGGGTCTCTCTTGCACTCAGTCTGGCAACCTCCGCCCGGAGATGGGCAGCCTCGACTACCACTGCAGTCAGCTCCCTCACCTGCATTTTGCATTTTTGCATTGTCAGTCCATTAAGCATTCCGGTATTTGCATAAGCATTTAGTGATTTAAGTCTAAAAAAGAGGCATTTAAGTTTAGTGTTTTACCCGCTCCGCGTGGGTGGCCTCCGCCTCCTCGGCCCGAGCAACCGCTCGAGTGAACTCCGCATCTCGTTCAACTCTGCCCCCGGCAGGCTGTGACGATGAAGACGGAGCATCCGATCCCGTTCTTTGGGCTCCCTCAGCCCGCTGCATTTAGAAGTCAAAGTTAGTCATATTCGCATCATAAGCATTTAAGTCTTAAGTGTAGAATCTCACCAGGAGCTCCAAAGCAGTCCGGTACTCATCCTGCTATTGGATGGTGGCATGAAGGAGTCCCTCGAGCTCGGCTATGCGTCCTTGAGGGTCTAGCTGCATTTAGAAAGCATGAGTCAGTACATATAGCGTTAATTTAAGAATAGACAGGGTTAAGTTTAGAATTTCATATCGGTCGTCGGGTGCCTCTGAAAACCTGGTCCCCATACCACTACGAGTAGACTTTGAGGTAAGCCTCGTCACTTTCTGCCCGATCCTTCACCGCCCTGCCTCTCTTGTTCCAGTCATGCACGTACTTGGCCTTTCGGGCACACCAATCCACATTGCTGTTGATACCCTTGGAAGACTTGCCCAGACGCTCATCATTTCTGCGTGGGAATGTCACCTCTGGCTGAGGTAATCCCCTAGTCCTCAGGATTAGTCGGTAGTGCAAGTGCTCGATGACGTTGATGCAGTGCAGCCATACATCTCGCCCACTATACGCTAGGGATGCCTTGACCCATGGCTGTCCCTCGTGGCCCTCGTCTCGATATGGGGTCCATCTCACCTGAAAGTCATGTTAGTCCATTTAAAAGCATTTAGAGGCATCTAAAAGCATTTCTAAGGCATTGGTTCGGAGCTTACCGCCGTATGCGGGAATGAGTCTAGATCATCCTGGATCACCCGGGTCAGTCTGCTGATCGACACCATGTCTCTCACTACTACCCATCGCCTCGCGATCGGGGTCCACTCAGGATGAAGCTGTGTACCTCACCCAATCCCCGTGAGGTAGATGAAGCTCCAGATCTGCATTTTGAGTCGAGTGTCAACATATTAGTTGCATTCATGAATTTCATTTGCATAATCATGTAAGAAGGCATTTAGAGTTCAGCATTTACCTGTAGGAAAGGCGAGAAGCCGCCCAGCATCGTCCGTCGGTCCGTGGTGCTGAGTGACTCGAAGAGGAAGGCAAGCGCTACCGCTCCCCATGCATACTTCCCCACTCTACCCAAATCCTCCAGCAATGGCAGTAATCTGCAACTAATCACATCAGCCCGGGTCGAAAAGAGCAGTTTCCCGAACAACAGCATCAGGAACCGTCTCAGGACTCGGTCTCCTTCCTGTCCAGCCTCCGCCGCCACTCGTGGGTGTACTTGCTCAATCACCCTGTCTAGATGCTGCTCGGGTAGCTCGCCGACCGCTATCGTCGCTCCTCTCAATCCCAGGCTGTCCTCCAGTCTCGATCTCGAAAGCTGGGATGAAGTTTTCCCCGGCCTGATCAAGTCCAGCCCTAGCAGCCCCTGGGCTAGCTCTCTATAATCACCGTATGTCCACCCAGTCACCACTGCTCCGTGCACCCTCAATCCGGTGATCCTGGCCATATCTTCTAGTGTTGGGATCATGTGACCCCAGGGGAAGATAAAAGCTCGGCTGATCGGATCCCATCTCTCATGGAGCGCGTACAGGAGTGGAGTGTCCATTCTGATCACCTCAATCCTCAGCACTTTGGCGAAGCCCATTGCAGCCAATCTCTCTCTCTGGAACTCGGGCAATGCATGGTACACTGCCCGGATCTGCAGCCAAGAAATCCTCGTTCTTCTTTTCCCCTGCACATGTAGAGCATAAGTCAGTCATTTGCATCATATATTCATTGCATTGCATTAATATAATGAAAAACAAAAAAAGAGAATTGAATAATTAAAAAACCCCTAAAAATGGTCTTTGCCTCTGGTTACTCTGACGGCCCTATGGTGGTGCGTCACAGAACTCTAACGCACCAGGGGTGGTGCGTCATAGTTGTGACGGTCGCTGCAATGACCGTCACGTTCCCTGCAAAGGGGTGTTCTCCCCTTCGTTTTCCTTGGCTTTCCAAAATGGCCATATGGCCTACAATCATTCCTAAAGGGTCCCCAGACCCGTTTTCTACCCTCCAAGCATACATGCATGCAACAAAAAAATTAAAAATTGAAGCTTTGGGGTGGGCGGCCTACCTCGGGGTCTTGGCCTCTCTTCTTCTTCTTCTCCCTTGCCGTGGCTTCCTCCTCACCTATGGCCTCCCCCATAGCTTCCTCGGCCTCCTCTACGGTCATGGGAGGAGCTTCCTCTGTTGGTTTGCTCGTCGGAAGGCTTAGAGCATCCTCTTGCTCAATCAGGTGTCGGAGGCGCCGGATGGCCATTCGTTTCTTCCCTTTCTCCCTCGCCTTCGGTGGCTGGGATGGCTCACCGTCAGCCATCGTTTGTCGGACGGGGCTGGACGGTGGAGGTTTTTGGCATGGTTGTGGTTTTGGGCATTTTTGGCGTTTGTGGTTGAATGAACGAATGACCGTTCGGTTCGGTTTTTTTTTTTGAATGCTCAGGAAATGTAATGGTCTATCGTAAGACCGTCACATGTCTCTGACGCATCCTCTATGGACCGTTAGGTCATTTGAAATGATGTCTTGAAGAATGTGAACCGCCATACTCTAACGGCCCAAGGCTGATCCGTCAGAGTGTTCTAACGCACCCTTTTCATACCGTTACATGCTTCAAAGTATTTGATGAATGATGATGCTATATTTATCAGAATTTTCATGATTGTTTAAGTATCTTGCTTTGATGCTCATTGAATGGCCATGCCTTGTCTTATCAATGGAAGTCATGCTTATTGTTGATGGCTAACATCTTTTGTTGAAGCTCATGCCCTTAAGTCACCATGCTTTGCCGTTCGCCAGGCAGGTAAGTCAGGTATTGTATCTTGATTCCTTATCCCTTAATGCATTACTATATGTTATATATGATATATTATCTCGAGAACCGGCTGGTCATTCATGTGTTCTGGGATTTGATGTTCCCCTTAAACAAAAACGATGATGATCTAAGTGCACATGTTTAATCGTTGGATAGGCCGTTATGTTGGAAAAGTTTGGGGACGATGGTTCTGTCTTGCACGCTGTGGTTGCAGATAGTGTCCTGACCCTGGTTTCTTCGGTCTAGCAATACTATTCTCGAGTATCTTGTTATCTTTCTTTGCATTTGTTTTAATGATTTCTTTATTTTAGCCCAGCATGCATCATACACATCTTTGAACATTCATGAGCCTCATCTGTCCAGGTGTCTCAGTGATGGTGAATAGCTGTGTTCATGATCTCGAATAAAGAGAGTCATTCCATTCTGAATTGGAAGGTTTCCTTCGATCTGCTCGCTTGATTTGGTTAGCTGAAGATTCCTGTCTGGAGTTTAGTTAATTGTCTCTTTCCTTTCTGTTGCTCCGGCCGCTGGCCGTGTTTTCCTTTCCTTAGTTGTTAGTTCCTCCAGACATGCGTCCTTTGGTTGTCTTTCCTTGTGATTAGTTCGAAGCTTTCTGGAAAATTCCTATCGCTTGTTGGTTTAGAACGGGTGTCGTTTGCCTTAACGCCCGCTTTTTAGTCCACTCCACTTCATCCCCACTTCATCTCCATGTTCCATTTCACTTTCGCTTCACCTCCGTTCGCTCCCCTGCAAAGAGGACGTTAAGGAGGGGCATCTGTTGACACCCGTTTTATGACCAATAAGTTGGGTCATCTCCTTGTTCACTCTATATGATGCTCCGAGTTGTTCACCTTTGTTGAGCCTTCTTGATCAATTTGAGGTCCATTTCTTGAGTCATGTCTCCTTGGTTGAGTCTGGTTCCTTGCCTTTTTTCCGTTGGACAAAGCTTAGCAAGCTTTCATTTTTTTGGCACTCTATTGTCTCTAATGGTCCTTTGATGGGGCGTTACAGATCTCTGACACATCTTCCCTGGTGCGTTACATCCTTGCAGAGTCCTTAAGCTTAAGGCTTCTTTCAAGCTTATCTTTTGCCTGCCCGTTGAGTGTAACGGTCTATCGTGCGACCGTTACCTTGTTGTAACGCATCTACACTTGATCGTTACATCCATCTAGAGTCCAACGTTTGAAAAACATCCCCCGTTGATCTTATCTTCTTAAGGGATAAGGTTGTGTGACGGTCTCTTCCTGGAGCGTTACATCTCTGTGGCGGTCTATTGAGCAGCCGTTACATCAAACAGAGAGTCCTGACAAGCCTGGCCTTTTCTCTGCTACTCCGTGGCCGACTTGAGAGTTTGATTCCTTGATTTCTCTCTCAATACTCATCCTAAGAAGCTTTCGTTCGATTCTGTGGACTCTTGGGAGTATTATCTTCAAGAGTTTGCTAAGAAACGTCCTACTTTCTAGCTGGATTATCCTCAACTCGAACCTAGACTTTGAGGGCCTATAAATAAAACCCTTGACTTCATGACTTGAAGGGGAGAAATCTGGAGTTTGCGTCGAAGTGTTGCCGCATCCTGGAGCTAGAACCAACCAAGGAGAGCTGCTTCCCACGTCCATCTACTTCCAAAGTTCAGGGAGTATCGGTTTCAAGGGTTTAATTCAGTCAAGTCATTGTTCTTAGTGCTTTCCCCCTCTTCTAAGCAATCATAGCATTGTCCCTCTCCATCTCCCACGTTCTTTCATCGGTTGCATTCATTTAAAACATCCTCCCATCTTTTAAAATGCCCAGAGGGGTTTAAAAAACAATCTCCCCGATATTTCTGTCACGCCCCAAACCGATAGCAGCGGGAAGCGATGCTCGGAACGTGGCAGTTAACAGTCATGATAACAAGAGCGGAAGATAAACAACCACAATTAAACACAAGGAGGCCATACACACACGTGAAGAGGTGAAATCTCGCGTTGTTCCTGAGCGGGCTGATAATCACCAGATTGTGATATGCAAGATAGGGAAACAGATCAGAGGGCCCAGGGGTAGTCCCTGGGGTAAACCCTCCGATGCTTAAGTCAGTAGAGCTATGGCGGGAGCAGTAATGGGGAGGGGCTAGTTTATGCGCGAGATCTCTCTCCACCAAAGGGGTGAAGCGATTCGTGCTCAGGAGTTTTGGGCATATAATTGCCTTTTTGGCTTACCTTTCACCGGAGGGTGTCCCTGGTTTAAATAGTGCGCCATCCCCAGGAGTCCTGCAAGCCGAGGGGTTTCAGGTAGAGGTTACATCCTCATCGTGGGCTTTTATTACCTTATCGTGGGAGCGTTATCCTCGCGGGGAAGAAGAAGTCCCCTGTCTTCCCAGATTCTTGCCTGTTGCGGACTCTTAATGGCTGCAAAGATAAGTATTCGTCGGTCGTTCCGAGCTTTGGAGAGGCCGGCCCTATCCGGGCGGTAGGCTTAGCTCGGCAAAAGATGGGTCGGATAGGCCGGCTTATGCCTTCTTCTCCCAGGCGGAGGGATGGCTCGGGCGCGGACCTTCCAGTGACCTGACTGATGCTCCGGCCCTCCGAGCCTTGAGGCCGCCTAGGAGGGTTGTTTCCTCGAGCGCTGTAAATTGGGCTTTCTCCCCTAAGTGGGCCTTGTGGGCTGTCACTTGGGTGAGCTTGGCCTCATTGGGCCCTGTCGGGCCTAGTTGGGCTACTCCATTGGGCTTGCAGAAATCCCCCTCTCCACTTGTCCCCCTCCTACTCCCGAGCCAAATGAGGCTCGGTTGAGTAGTGTTTGAGGGCGTTGGACCGGCGTGGCTCAGGTGGGTGGAGATCTGATGGTGTTAAGTAGCCACGTGCCGTGGTCACCTGGGCCCATAGTAATAATGATCCTGACGGATTTGAAATGAAGGGGCCCCCTTTTTCTTGGAGGTCAGAACGGCGCGCCACCTTCTGCGAGGGTTTATAGGCGTTGGGTGCTGTTTGTCATTCTAGACTCTCTAGGGTTTTGGCCTTCCTCCACTTCTTTTCTTTTTGGGGCTCCTTGATGCGCCGTGAGATCACAGCGGAGGAGCGAATCCTTGCGGCGGCGTTCGAGGAGTTGGAGAGGATAACCGCGGAGGCGGTCCGACAGCTGCCTTCTCCGCCGGAGTCTTCGAGGTCTTGTGAAGGCTCTTCTTCCGGTTCCTCCTCGAAACTCATGGCAGACCAGTGCTCAGGGGATGAGTTGGGGGTGAGGGCGCCAGTCCCGAACTGCAGCGAGTTGGGGGAAGTCGAGGTGAAGAAGCTGGAGCACCAGTTTCAGTTGCCTTATAAGTACAGTTTCGCCGCTACTGCCCCATACGAGACGAGTCTGGACGACTGCACGGGCCATATCTGCTCCTTTCTTCTGGCTTGGAAGAGCGGGTTTTGCCTCCCCTTCGAGCCTTTCATCCTTAAGCTCCTTAACCTTTTCAAGTTGACGCCTATTCAGTTGGTGGCCAACTCGTATCTCCTTCTTTCTGCTTTTCGAATCCTCTACCGTCAGTGCGGGGTTCGCCCTTCCTTGGATCTTTTTCATTATTTCTTTGAGTTGAAGGCGCACCCGTCGGCGGGGAAAGGCTTCTATTACATCCAGGCGAGGAGGAATAGGAGCTGCATTTCGCTAGCGGTGAAGGATTCCTCGCATAAAGGGTAGAAGACCCAATTTTTCTGGGTGAAGATGGAATCGGTGGAGGACACCTGGAGGTGCGAGGTGATGCCCAACTTCCACCCGAACATCCCTCTCCGCCATGAGGAGTTTCCTTCAGATGTAGAGGAGCACGCCGCTCGCCTACTGAAGAATCGCCGGTCCACCGAGGAGCTGGTGACACCGAAGAATGTCGAGCGATGTCTTCTTACGTGGCTGAAGCCGTCAGGTATCACCACTCGAATTTCTCTCTGGGGGTGAGGGTCATCTTTCTTTTCCTGACCATGCTTTCTTCTCTGCTGTAGACACTAGGCGGGAGCCTCTGGAGGAGGCTGCTGAGGTCATCGATCTCGGAGATGACTCGGCGGATGATGAGCTGACGCTCCTGTGGGTCGCTCCCAAGCCCGGGACAAGGGCAAGGGGGCGGCTTCCGAGGGAACTTCCCGGCCGGGCGGTGCAAAGCGCAAGGATCCCCTGGAGGGAAGGTTGCGGGAAGCCGCGAAGGCCAAGAAGCGGGCCAAGAAGGTCGGTCTTCTCACCACTGCCGGGGGTGACTCTAGCTCGGCGGCGCTCCCCTCTCAGGGGCAAGATGGGGCCGACCCTGCCGGGCCGGCTCCCCCATCCACCGGGCGAGAGGGGGCCGAGGAGACCAGGGGCCCCTCCGAGGGTGGTGATGGCGGGTCGGCTCTCCCCTCGGTGGGGACAGAGGGGGCCGGAGTCGAAGCAGCCGATGCCTAGGCCGGGGGACTGGTCGAGGTCAGCGATATCTCGAGCGGTGAAGCACGGGCCGAGACAGTTGAGGTTGGGGGTTTTCCCGTGAGGGCGTCGCAACCCCAAGCGCCGGTGGTGTCCGGAGCGACTGGGCTGGCTGCGCCGGTCGAGGTTTGGGGTTCGCCTACGGAGGCGTCGCAACCCCAAACGACCGTGGTGCGTGGGGCGGTGGACCCCACAACCCGAGCTGAGTCTTCCGGCGAGACGCTCGGCGCGGAGCGGATTCCTATGCCGGGGGCCTTGGAGAAGCTCGGAATCTCAAGCAATCTATATCGGCTCTGCTGCGAGGTGTCCGCGAGGATGAAAAGAGGAGATAGGCGCCATTCTCCTTCCGGGATCCTCGACGTCATCATGGAGGGCGGCTTGATCATAGCCCAGATGGGGGCCACCATGGCGGAGACCTACTCCCGACGGAGTCAGAGCGGTCGAATCTCGCCTGGACTCTCGGAGGGTGCGAGAGGATGCTAGCCCGACTCACTGAGGCGCACGAGGGGCTTCAACGGGAGTTCTCCGCGATCAGGGACTTGGCGCGGTCGAGCCAGCTGGAAGCCGGAGTGCTGACCGAGCAGCTGGCCAAGGCTCGGGAGTCGCTCGAGAGAAAGGACAAACTCCTTGAGGACGAGCGCCTTCTCCATCTCGAGTTGGATGGCCATTGGGAGGCGGAGCGTGCCGAGCTGTTGGATCGGGCGGAAGCAGCCGAGCGCCTCCGTTCGGAGGCCCAGGCGGACCGGGCTGAGGCGGAGAAGCGATCGGTCGGGGCCGAGGAGCAGGCGGCCGAGGCCGAACGGAAGTCGATCGAGCTCGAGGAGCGAGCGACCGAGGTGGAGCGGAGTCAGCCGAACTTGCTGAAAGGATAGGGCAGGTCGGGGTGGAGGCGATCGAGTAGTACAGGGGCTCAGAGGCCTACCGAGCCGACCTTCAGGAAGCCGCCCTTCCCTATTATGAGATAGCACTTCGCCGAGGCGCCCGCAAGGGGTTCAAACAGGGTTATCGTCGGGCAGTGGACTACACCGACGAGCAAGACTCTGGGGTTGATTTCCCCTCGGGCCAGCAATATGACTCGGATGAGTCGGCTTCTAGCTCCTCTGCGTCGGGCGGGGAAGATCTAGAGGGTTCTCCTCCGGCGGGGTCACCAACTCCGGATGCCTCGGGAGGGCTCGCGACCGGGGCAGTTCTTGCACAGGCGAGGTCAGTGCCTGGGTCTGCCGTCACCGAGGGTGCCGGGGGTGACTCACTCACTCCCGCCGTTCCCGAGCTTCAAAGTGGGCCCGAGGCCTGATGTATTTTGCCTTATTTTACTTTTTTCTCTGTTTGTCTCTTGTCCTTTTATGAAAAAAAAGGAAATATTTTCTTTTTATAAGGCAATAAATGACTCACTTGCCTCTTGTGTTCCTTGCCGTGATTTGGTTAGCATATCTGAAGTAGTTGGAAAGTGCCGATACGTCCTGCATGGTTTTCGCATGCTGATTGGGCAGGCTCCTGACGGGGCGTCTTTCCGTTTTCTGATGCTTTGAATGTCAGGCTGCTTCGTGTATCCCGCCAAGGCGAAAAACGAGGAGTCGGAGGTGACCGGTAGGGGGAGAATTCCTTTGGCGTGTTTTCGAGGGGGGAGTCATTTAAGGCAAGCAGCCTCCCTTGGCCTATAAGAAGGACCGAAGGGCGCCCCTTCCTCTTCACCGCTCGGGACTTTCTCTAACAGTCTTTCCTCATCCCTTCCTCGCGTTGCATGGTGCCATTGCATTCGGGGCATGGAGGATCCTTCGGAAGATGACGCTGTCGATGATGGGGAGTGGGGAGTTCTTGCTACTTCGGACGGTCGAGCAGGTCCGACGGTCGCCGTGGGGGTTTGAGACGGGTCCGATGGTCGCCGCGAGGATCTGGGGAGGACTTCGACGTGCGGGGGCACGTCGTTCCTCCTCCATCAGTTCCGGCGAGGCTACCGGGTGGGCGCCAGGATGGAGGACGGATGGGGGCATCCGTGATGCCTTCCCCTGCCTCCCCATCCAGCTCTGCTGGATTTCTTTGCAGCCTCTTTTTCCCTCTTCTGCTCTTCATTTCTTTCACTCTTCGGAGGCTGCTTGCTCTCTATTCCCTTCCAAGGGGTTGGAAGAGAGGAGGCCTTCACAGGCGTTCTTTCTCCCTGGCTTCTACCAACTTGGAAGGTAGCCTTCCTCAACGTGAAAGGTAGTCTTCATCGACGCAATCCCTCTGTCACCTTTGTCATGGGCCACCCGGGCTAACTGGATCGACCTCCTTTTATCCGAGCCAGTTTCTACGCGAGGCAGAGTCAGTGGCTTGGCGCGAGGGGATCAAGACCGAGTCGGCCGAGCGATGGCCTCTTGTAGTGGTGTTAGATGGATTTTTTGCTTTTTGTCGTGCAGTGTAATGGCTTTTGCCTATCTGATGTACCAACACTTATTTGAATGAATAGAAGAGAATTTTACTTCATCCAACTTGTTTGCACAATTTTAAAAGTAGAATTTGCATAGTGTGGCTGCGTTCCATGTCCGAGGGATAGGTTCCCCTTCCATTGTAGCTAGCCTGTACGCACCTTTCCCGAGCGTCTCGACCACTCGGTAGGGGCCTTCCCAGTTAGGGGATAGCTTGCCTACCGCCTCTAATGGTCGAGAGGCTTCGGCTTTTCTGAGGACGATGTCTCCCGGTTGGAAGTGTTTGTTTCAGACTTTGGCGTTGTAGTATCGAGTGAGGCGGCGCTGGTACTCCGTGGCTTGGATGCTGGCGATCTCTCGAAGTTCATCTGCTAGGTTGAGGTTCTCGAGTAGCTTTCGCTCGTTTGCCTCGGGCGAGTAGCGGATGACTCGGAGAGACGGGTTGGCAACCTCTAACGGAATGACGGCCTCAGTGCCATACACCAGTTGGAAAGGACTTTCACCGGTTGCCGTTCTGGGAGTCGTTCGGTGTGACCAAAGTACGCTGGGCAGTTCCTCGAGCTAGCTACCCTTGGCCTTGCTGAGTCTGGTCTTTATGCCTTTTAAGATAGTCTTATTGGCATTTTTGACCAGCCCGTTGGCCTGAGGGTGGGCGACCGAAGTGAAGTGGTTGCGAATGTTTAGGTCGGCGCATCTGTCTCGAAATAACGAGAATCAAATTGCCGACTGTTGTCGCTCACTATCACCCGGGGGATGCCGAAGCGACAAATGATCGACTTCCATACGAAACTCCAGACGATTGTCTCGGTGATCCTTGCCGTGGCTCGGCCTCGATCCATTTGGTGAAGTAGTCGATGGAGACGATGATGAACTTCTTCTGGGATCGAGCTGTAGGGAACGGCCCGAGAATGTCGATCCCCCACCGAGCGAAGGGGTAGGGCTCGGTAAGGGTGATGAGCTCCGTAGCCGGCTGATGGACCAAGTGGTCGAATCGCTGGCATCGGTCGCACTGCTGTACATGAGCCTTGCAATCACGCTGCAAGGTTGGCCACCAGTACTCCGGCCGTAGCAGGATCCTGGCTAGAGACCTTCCTCCTGAATGCGCTCCGCACAGGCCTTCATGAATCTCTCGATGGCTCGGTCGGCCTCATCGGGGCCGAGACAGTTCAGGAGGGGACCAGAGAAGGACCTCCGGTAAAGAGTGTCGTCGAGGATGACGAAGCGCCGGGCTTGATACTTCATTCGGTGTGCCTCCCGAGGGTCGGAGGGCTCTCGGGAGTCCTGGAGCCAGGATGGGTAGGGGGAGCGCCAGTCGCTTGGAAGGGCCGAGTCAATGGCCAGGAGCTCCGAGTCAATGCTCGGACGCTCTAGCTCTTCAAGGAGGACTGATCGGGTACCTTCAGGGTAGAGAGAGGAGGCTAATCAAGAGAGGGCGTCCGCTCGGGAGTTTTCCTCCCGTGCTATTCGGACTACCTCGAATCCCTCGAACTGTTGGGCCAGACCTCTGACCAGCTGGAGGTATTTGATCATTGGGGCCTCTCGAGCTTCGTATTCACCGTTGACTTGGCTAGCGACCAGCTGGGAGTCAGTGTGGATTTTGACTCGCTCAGCCCCCAACCGTCGAGCCATGCGAGCTCCCGAGATAAGGGCCTTGTACTCGGAAGCGTTGTTGGACGCCTGAAAGCTGAATTTCAAGGCGTACTGTAGTTCTACTCCTTCGGGGGACCTCAGGAGGATCCCTGCGCCGCTACCAACCGAGTTGGAAGATCCGTCAATGAATAGTTCCCAGGTTGGCCCGGGTGCGGACGGAGATCTCTCCTCAGTCGGGATGGTGCTTTCGGCGATGAAGTCGGCGAGCGCTTGGCCTTTCATAGCTGAGCGCGGGCGATACGAGATATCGTAGGCCCCAAGCATGATTGCCCATTTGATGAGTCACCCCGAGGCTTCGGGGTGGGCCATAATCTTCCTTAATGGTTCGCTGGTCAGCACGGTGACGGGGTGCCCCTGGAAGTAGGGTCGGAGGCGCTTGGCGGAGGTAACCAACGCTAGCATGAGTTTCTCGGTTGCGGGGTACCTCCTCTCAGCCTCGTTGAGCACCTTGCTGGTGTAGTAGACCGGCCTCTCAATTCCTGAGTCATTTCTGACTAGGACTAAGCTAACAGTTGACGGCGTTGCCGAGAGATAGAGCAGTAGGACCTCGCCCGGCACGGGCTTGGAGAGCACCGGGGGCGAGGCTAAGAACTCCTTGAGCTCCGTGAACACTTGTTGGCATTCCTCATCCCATGTGAATGTGGCAGATGCCAGCTTGGCTCCCCTTAACAGTTTGAAGAAGGGCAAGCATCGTTCGGCCGCACGGGACAGGAATCGACTGAGAGCGGCGACACGCCCAGTCAGGGGCTGGACGTCCTTGACGCAGGTGGGCGGGCACATGTCCAAGATGGCCTGGACCTTGTCGGGGTTGGCTTCGATCCCGCGCTGAGTGACCATGAAACCCAGGAATTTCTTAGATCTCACTCCGAAGGCGCACTTGGCAGGATTGAGCTTCATGTTGTACTTCAGGAGGGTATCGAAAGTTTCAGCGAGGTCGGCGAAGTGGTCTTGGGCTTTGGGGGTCTTGACGAGCATGTCGTCAATGTAAGCCTCGACGTTCCGACCTAGTTGCTCCTCGAACATGTGATTGACCAGCCTTTGGTAAGTAGCTCCAGCGTTCTTCAACCCGAAAGGCATCCGAGTGTAGCAGTACACGCCGTAGTCGGTGATGAAGGCGGTCTTCTCCACGTCTTCTGGATTCATTCTGATCTGATGATAACCCGAATAGACATCTAGGAAACTGAGTATCTCGTTGCCCGAGGTAGAGTCAACTAATTGGTCGATGCTCGGTAACAGATAGCAGTCCTTGGGGGTGGCCTTATTCAGGTCGGTGAAGTCCACGCACATCCGCCACTTGCCTGAAGCTTTTGGCACTAGGACGACGTTGGCTAGCCACGTCGGGTACATGACCGGTCTAAAAAAGCCAGTTACTTACCCTTGGTGACCTGTGCCTTGATGATCACCTGCTTCTCTGGTGCATGCTTCCTTCTGCGTTGCTGTACGGGTCTCATGGCGGGGTAGAGGTTGAGCTTGTGCATCACGGTTTCCTCTGGTATCCCGGGGAGTTGATCATCGGACCAAGCAAAGACTCGAATGTACTCAGAAAGGAATTTCTTATATTGCTGCTATTCCTTGGGCGATAGGTCGGCTCTGATCCTTACTCCTAGGGTTGGGTTATCGTTTAGGAAAATCGTCAACAATTCGCCACCAGGCTCGGTGGTTACGATTTTATCCTCGACTCCCCGAGGACCCTTATCTTTCCCGTCCGGCCTTGTGGCTTCCACCGAGATATTGTAGCACCTTCTGGCCGTGGCCTGATTACCTCGGACTTCCCCCAACTCATTTTTGGTGGGGAACTTCATTTTTTGGTGATAGGTAGATGGTACGGCCTTTATTCGGCTGAGGATTCCCCGGCCGAAGATGGCATTGTATGCTATCATACCCTTGATCACTATGAAGTCCACCATGACCATAACGGTCCTGGGTGGGGTGCCGAGGGTAACCGACAGGCTTAAGGCTCCCTCGGGGTAGGTGGCCAGGCCATTAAACCCGCAGAGGGGGTTCGGACCGGGTGGAGTTTGGATGGATCTTCCCCCATCTTAAGGAAACAGTCGTAAGATAATACATCAGGGGCACTCCCATTGTCAACTAGAATCCTGTCTACGTTACAATGGTTGATTGTGGCCGAGATTACGAGGGCGTCGTCATGTGGGGTGTTCAGCCCTTCTAGGTCTCGGTCGGAGAAGACGATGACCTGGGGCTCGCTCGGCGGGTCCTTGGGGGGGTTTTGGCTCGGCTCGCCCGCTCGGCATGACGCTTCCTTCCTTGGCTGATGTCGCCTCCTGATGTCGTCCCTCCGGAGATGACGTTGATGTGGACCCCTCGGGGGGCGTTGTCAATCTCCTCTGCGGCGCCTCGGTCTTCTTTGCGCTCGGCCGTGAACCGAGCCAGGTGCCCCTGACTTATGAGGCGCTCGATCTCGTCCTGGAGCTGGTGGCAGTCACCGGTGTGGTGCCCGTAATCGCTGTGGAACAAGCAATGCCTGTCACGATTACGGTTCTTCGACCTCATCGGCTCGGGCTGGCGGAGGAGTCCCGAGTCATTGATGTCTTCATAGATCTTGTAGACCGGTGCGGCTAACGGGGTGTATCGCTCGTACTTCCGCTTGCGCTCTCCATCACGGTCTCGCTTCTTTCCCGAGCCAGGAGTTGGCTCGGAAGTCCGCTTCTTGTCCCCCTCCCGACCCGAGCCGGTTGCGTCTCGGCAAGAGCTGAGTACTTCTTCGCACTCGGCGTGGCGCAGTGCCAGAGTCACTAGCTCGGCAAGGGTCGAGGGAGGGTGGAGGACAAGCTCACGGTGGAGATTCTCGTCCCTGGTGCCCCCAGTCAGTGCGATTGTGGCTGAGGCTACGTCCAGGCGGGGGATTCTCAGGGCTTCCATTTTAAATCGGTGAATATAAGCCTAGAGTCTTTCCCCTTGTGCCTGCTTAAGGGCCAAGAGCCCCGCTACTGACCTTGGGGGGGCACTTCCGGCGAAACTCTCTTTGAAGACTCGCCCAAATTGCTTGAAATCTCGGATGGACCCAGGGGCGAGGGCCCGGAACCATGCTTGAGCACCTTGGACCAGAGTGGTCACGAAGGCTCGGCACTTGATGGCGTCGGACACTCCGTGTAGAGTCATCAGAGCATCGAAGCTGTCGTAATGATCGGCCGGGTCGCCCTGGCCGTCGTAAAGCTTGAAGGTCAGAATGGAGGTTCTGGGAGATACCTCTGCCTTCAGAATGTACTAGGAGAATGGGGATTTCTCCTCATCCTCCGGGAAAGAGGTCTTCTGCAGAGCGCGGAGGGCGCGCTCCTGTTCTGCAAAACATCTCTCAAAATCCCGCAGCCGGAGGGATAGTTCCGGTTGCTGTCGTGTCGTGGGGCTGGGGGGAGCGTCTTGGCGATCCCCGGGGACGTCAGCTTCTGGGTTTGGGCGGCGCGCCCCCAGCTTTCCCCTTCTTGGTGTGGAGGAAGCCTCTTGCTCCAGAGGTGGAGCCTGCGAGGGTCCTCCAATTCGGTTGCGGATGAGTTGCTGGCTGTGGAGGGTGAAGCGACCCCCGGCGGTGTGCTGGGACGTGTTCCCACGGGGAGGGCTCCCTGACGGAGCGCGGGACCTTCCATCCCTAGCCGCCTGGGCCCTCATGAGTTCCACAAGGACATCCAGTTTCACGTTGAGGGCTTGGAAGGCTTCGGTGCCACCGTTGGGGGAGGGCCCTACCGCCGCAGGGGGGGTGGTGGGTCGTCGGCCGGGATGCTGGCGTTGGAGGGAGGGTTCTATGAGGCCCGAGAGGGGCCGTCCCCCGCCGCTACCATGGCCTTACCCCTTTCACCGGCGGACCTCCTCCCTGAGCTCCTTCACACCATACTGGCTCTTTGTGCGTTTCCCACAGACGGCGCCAGATGAAGAGGCGAAATCTCGCGTTGTTCCTAAGTGGGCGGATAATCACCAGATTGTGATCTGCAAGATAGGGAAACAGATCAGAGGGCCCATGGGTAGTCCGTGGGGCAAACCCTCCAATGCTTAAGTTAGTAGAGCTATGGCGGGAGCAGTAATGGGGAGGGGCTAGTTTATGCGCGAGATCCCTCTCCACCAAAGGGGTGAAGCGGTTCGTGCTCAGGAGTTTTGGGCGTATGATTGCCTTTTTGGCTTACCTTTCACCGGAGGGTGTCCCAGGTTTAAATAGTGCGCCGTCCCCAGGAGTCCTGCAAGCCGAGGGGTTTCAGGTAGAGGTTACGTCCTCATCGTGGGCTTTTATTGCCTTATCGTGGGAGTGTTATCCTCACGGGGAAGAAGAAGTCCCCTGTCTTCCCGGATTCTTTCCTGTTGCGGACTCTTAACGGCTGCAAAGATAAGTATTCATCGGTTGTTCCGAGCTTTGGAGAGGCCGGCCTTATCCGCACGGTAGGCTTAGCTCGGTAAAAGATGGGTCGGATAGGCCGGCTTATGCCTTCTTCTCCCAGGCAGAGGGATGGCTCGGGCGCGGACCTTCCAGTGACCTGACCGATGCTCGGGCCCTCCGAGCCTTGAGGCCGCCTAGGAGGGTTGTTTCCTCGAGCGCTGTAAATTGGGCTTTCTCCCCTAAGTGGGCCTTGTGGGCTGTCACTTGGGTGAGCTTGGCCTCATTGGGCCCTACCGGGCCTAGTTGGGCTGCTCCATTGGGCTTACAGAAATCCCCCTCTCCAACACGTATTGAAAATACGAGCTCTTATTAATATTAAAAGTATAATTTTGACCCAATCTTAAAATATTAGATTCAAATTAAAGTAGGAAAGAGCAAAAAGAAATAACCAGACTCACAACACTAGCTAGACTCAAGAAGATTAAAAAAGACAGACTCCAATCTCTAGGTTCCAGGTTCACTCGATCACACTGATCCGATTCCCATTTGCAACGTACCGTTTACCGCATTACCTGAAAAGGATTGGAGGTAGGGGTGAGCAAGAAGCTGAGTAAGAATTATACTCTATCATCAGGCATAATTTAAGTGATTAACCAATTAATGAATATGCATGATTAACACGATAAAATAAGCAGAACTAAATAATCACTAAGATAGAAAGAGTAACGATAATTAAAATAGAATAAATAGTTGCATGTCGAGCTATAAAGCAAGATTAACAAGATTTTCTAGTGAATGGCCATTTGCAGTCAATTTAAAGTCATGTCAAGTAAGCAAGCAAGCAAGTACTTCATACTTTAAGCATGAATAATAATAAGTTTCACGAGAATGTGGAACGTCGTAGACCCAACATGCTAGATAGTATCGGTGCCAAATGCCACACCTAATCATTCACCTCCCCGGGGATCAAGTACTTTTTGGCCCTGGACCAGACTGGGCCCTTCATTTGTTTGCCTTGGCATTGATTTCTTTTTGGATCGTAGATCTCACGAGACTAGACATCCACAATATTTAATGGCCAAGGGTTCCAAGGTCAAGTTCATGTAGTCAAGGTAAAGAACATAAGAATAATGATTCTTTAAGAGTCCAAACAATAAGCTCCATAACCGAGAGGAATAATTGTCCCAAAGGACTATAATTAATGATCAATAGATCTAACAATAGGTAAATTCACAAAAAACCATAGCCTACATTGGCTTGGCTAGCTCACATGATTCGAAATTCATGAAATAACCACTTTTCGGGAAACTGTCATATAAACGGTCAAACAAGGGCCGCTCAAGGGTATATACGGTTAATACTGAGCCGCGCATGTCAGGGAGACATTAAGACCCATGAACAAGATATACGGTCCATACTGGGCCGTATTACGGATATGCGGTCGCTATTGGGCCGCCTATGAGGATATACGGTCCACTACGGGCCGCACATACCTCTCTTAGCCCAATTCGATCCAAAACTTAAACCAGTGATTCGGTCACGTAAATCGATGTTCTGGTGGTTCATTAGGTTCATAACAAGGGTATAAAGAAATCTCGAGATGATGGTAAGTTCGCCGGATGGAGTTTCCGGTGATAAGTTCAAAGTTAACGCAACTTAAAGGGGCTAATGACTTACTAGAAGTCCGTAATTTGGTCAACGTTCTACTGGAATAGAATCGTTATCTAGCAACTAAAAGTTCATGATAAACCTAATTTCCATGTAAAATCATCAAGGATTAAGTTTTACATTTAATGTATTTGCCAAAAAGATGAATCAAGATGATAAGATAATGAACAAGATCGTGTAGGAATGAACAACATGCAATTAACAGAAATTTAGTTACATAATTAACCACTAATCATGTGGGTTTCTAATTAACCATTGTGTGCGTTGAAGAGGAAATAGTAATCAGAATGGTTTATACACTTGGATTGAGTGCAGGGACCATTGTTCTTCAATGTTGGATTGAGGAACACCGGGCTTAATTTGAGATCATAGGGTTGCATGCATGGGTCATTGGTTCCTCAAAATATGGTTTTCAATTGAACTAGGTTGAATGGGTCGATCCCCTCACGGTCCGGATCGATCCTCGGGTTGAAAACATATAAATCGGGTCTTACAGCATATGGGTCGACCCCTTGGGTCGACCCCTGAAAAATCCAGGGATCTGCCTGCGTGTGGGTCGACCCCTGGGGTCGACCCCTGCAAGACAGACTTCTGTCTGTTGAATGGGTCGACCCCCACAAATTTGGCCATTTGTGTCGACCCCATGGGTCGACCCCTACACACCTGCTGTATGGGTCGACCCCTTCATTCACAGAACCGAACGTGACTTCGGAAATCAACAAAAACTCACCCAATTGGGTCTAATTGGGATGAGATCTTAACCCCATGCTTCTGGGTTCTTGATAGACATACTAGGGTCATAATACAAGGGTTTGGAACACTAAATTCACCGAAAAATCAATCGAAATCACAATCTATCTAGGAGGAACACTTGAAAACCTAGTTTTAGCATGCTTCTAATCAAACACGAAATTATCTAAGCATGGTATATAAAATTGGGGATTTATATATCAAAAGAAAGAGGACTGGATGCTGAACATTTTGATATATTACTTGCGGTTTTAGCCCGAGATAACCTACCTCAATCAGAGAAGAAAGGAAGAAGAAAGGAGAAAGAACGGACGCTAACAGGTCACCACTAAACTCCCGAGATCTCCCTAGATCGATCTCCACTGCAACCGTCGCTGCTACCAAAGGATTCTAGGGTTGCATAGCTTCATTTTTATAGCTCATACACCTTCTGGAGCATTCGGTGCTGGGAGAATTCGTCGAAACAAGTTGATTGTTTGAAAACGGCGCCGCCATGGTTGACCTCACCAAAGCTCGACCGACACCACGTTTTAGGGCTAAGGTTTCGATCAATTAACATAGAGGAAATGATGCTTAGATCGTGGCCTTCCATTTGCCACCAATTTGGGGTCATTTGGTTGAGTATTAAGCTCTAATTTCACATTTTAAGTTAAGGTTAGGTAAGAGTTAGGTAAGTGTGCATTTTGGGTTTAATATACTAATTAGACCTAATTACGGATTTTTGCCGGGTCGACCACAGAAGATAAAGTTGTTAAATAAATGGTCCTTAACCCAATTACCATTTTTCTAGATTTTTATAAGGTAGTCGAAATTTCACTAGTTCTATTTACCAAGGAATTAAATATTAAATTTCAAAATTCATTTATTTCAACTAAAAATTCATTTATTTCAATTAAATTTTCAGATTTTTAAAACCGAGGTATTACACCCTCCCCCACTTTAAGGAATTTGATCCCCAAATTCATCGGGTATTACCAATTATGTGAATGTTTGAACTAAGATGATCTTATTTATCAAAATATCATGTTAATTATACAATTAATGCCGAAAGAAATTAGCTATAGTTAGGGATAAAAGAGAACGATACCATATATAATTCTTCATTCGTTAGAAGTTGGTTACGATTCTTCTTGTAGTTTTGCTAGTGGAAGTAACTTAGGATAGTTAGCCATTCTATGATCCTGATTTCCGCAACGCAGACACGCTCCGCTCCTTCGCCAGCACTCCTTCGCGAGATGACCAAGTTTGTGACAGTATAAACATTTCTTTTGCGTAATACTACTCTTCTTCTTCTTATTACGTCGGGTTTCCTTACGACGGGCTCGCCAGCCTCTAGCGGAACCGAATCTTAGCTTACCCATGGAACCACTCGGTTTCATTTTAAGAAAGGCTTCGAGACCTGCAAAATAGTTATATGGTTAACTTTTTCATTACCCTTACGCGTAACGCAACGCAATCTTGCATATATTTTATTACTTAACCCAAGATATTACCCAATCTCACTAGGTGACAAGGGATGACACGGGTCTTAAGACTTAGGGTAACCTATACTCTTGGACAAAATCCAAGGACTCTGGCAAGGAGGCTCTGATACCACCTCTGTCACGTCCCGAACCGATAGCAGCGGAAAGCGATGCTCGGAACGTGGCAGTTAACAGTCATGATAACAAGAGCGAAAGATAAATAACCACAATTAAACACAAGGAGGCCATACACACACATATTGAAAATATGAGCTCTTATTAATATTAAAAGTATAATTTTGACCCACTCTTAAAATATTAGATTCAAATTAAAGGAGGAAAGAATAAAAAGAAATAACCAGATACACGACACTAGCTAGACTCAAGAAGATAAAAAAAGACAGACTCCAATCTCTAGGTTCCAGGTTCACTCGATCACACTGATCCGATTCCCATTTGCAACGTACCGTTTACCGCATTACCTGAAAAGGATTGGAAGTAGGGGTGAGCAAGAAGCTCAATAGAAATTATACTCTATCATCATGCATAATTTTAGTGATTAACCAATTAATGAATATGCATGATTAACGCGATAAAATAAGCAGAACTAAATAATCACTAAGATAGAAAGAGTAACGATGATTAAAATGGAAGAAATAGTTGCATGTCGAGATATCAAGCAAGATTAACAAGATTTTCTAGTGAATGGCCATTTGCAGTCAATTTCAAGTCATGTCAAGTAAGCAAGCAAGCAAGTACTTCATACTTTAAGCATGAATAATAATAAGTTTCACGAGAATGTGGAACGTCGTAGACCCAACATGCTAGATAGTATCGGTGCCAAATGCCACACCTAATCATTCACCTCCCCGGGGATCAAGTACTTTTTGGCCCAGGACCAGACTGGGCCCTTCATTTGTTTGCCTTGGCATTGATTTCTTTTTGGATCGTAGATCCCACGAGACTAGACATCCACAATATTTAATGGCCAAGGGTTCCAAGGTCAAGTTCATGTAGTCAAGGTAAAGAACATAAGAATAATGATTCTTTAAGAGTCCAAACAATAAGCTCCATAACCGAGAGGAATAATTGTCCCAAAGGACTATAATTAATGATCAATAGATCTAACAATAGGTAAATTCACAAAATACCATAGCCTACATTGGCTTGGCTAGCTTACACGATTCGAAATTCATGAAATAACCACTTTTCGGAAAACTGTCATATAAATGGTCAGACAAGGGCCGCTCAAGGGTATATACGGTTAATACTGAGCCGCGCATGTCAGGGAGACATTAATACCCATGAACAAGATATACGGTCCATACTGGGCCGTATTACGGATATGCGGTCGCTATTGGGCCGCCTATGAGGATATACGGTCCACTACGGGCCGCGCATATCTCTCTTAGCCCAATTCGATCCAAAACTTAAACCAGTGATTCGGTCACATAAATCGATGTTCTGGTGGTTCATTAGGTTCATAACAAGGGTATAAAGAAACTCGAGATGATGGTAAGTTCGCCGGATGGAGTTTCCGGTGATAAGTTCAAAGTTAATGCAACTTAAAGGGGCTAATGACTTACTAGAAGTCCGTAATTTGGTCAACGTTCTACTGGAATAGAATCGTTATCCAGCAACTAAAAGTTCATGATAAACCTAATTTCCATGTTAAATCATCAAGGATTAAGTTTTACATTTAATGTATTTGCCAAAAAGATGAATCAAGATGATAAGATAATGAACAAGATCGTGTAGGAATGAACAACATGCAATTAACAGAAATTTAGTAACATAATTAACCACTAATCATGTGGGTTTCTAATTAACCATTGTGTGCGTTGAAAAGTAAATAGTAATCGGAATGGTTTATACACTTGGATTGAGTGCAGGGACCATTGTTCTTCAATTTTGGATTGAGGAACACCGGGCTTAATTTGAGATCATAGGGTTGCATGCATGGGTCATTGGTTCCTCAAAATATGGTTTTCAATTGGACTAGGTTGAATGGGTCGATCCCCTCACGGTCTGGATCGATCCTCGGGTCGAAAACACGTAAACCGGGTCTTACAGCATATGGGTCGACCCCTTGGGTCGACCCCTGAAAAATCCAGGGATCTGCCTGCGTGTGGGTCGACCCCTACACACCTGCTGTATGGGTCGACCCCATGGGTCGACCCCCGCATGCTGCAGGATGGGTCGACCCCATGTGTCGACCCTCGGGCAGACTGGTTCTGCTTGAGGATGGGTCGACCCCATGGGTCGACCCCTGCATTCACAGAACCGAACGTGACTTCGGAAATCAACAAAAACTCACCCAATTTGGGTCTAATTGGGCCGAGATCTTAACCCCATACTTCTGGGTTCTTGATGGACATACTAGGGTCATAATACAAGGGTTTGGAACACTAAATTAACAAAAAATCAATCGAAATCACAATCTATCTAGGAAGAACACGTGAAAACCTAGTTTTAGCATGCTTCTAATCAAACACGAAATTCTCTAAGCATGGTCTATAAAAATTGGGGCTTTATATATCAAAAGAAAGAGGACTGGATGCTGAACATTTTGATATATTACTTGCGGTTTGAGCCCGAGAGAACCTACCTCAATCAGAGAAGAAAGGAAGAAGAAAGGAGAAAGAACGGACGCCGACACATCACCACTAAACTCCCGAGATCTCCCTAGATCGATCTCCACTGCAACCGCCGCTGCTACCAAAGGATTCTAGGGTTGCATAGCTTCATTTTTATAGCTCATACACCTTCTGGAGCCTTCGGTGCTGGGAGAATTCGTCGAAACAAGTTGATTGTTTAAAAACGGCGCCGCCATGGTTGACCTCACCAAAGCTCGGCCGACACCACGTTTTAGGGCTAGGGTTTCGATCAATTAATAGAGAGGAAATGATCCTTAGATCGTGGCCTTCCATTTGCCACCGATTTGGGGTCATTTGGTTGAGTATTAAGCTCTAATTTCACGTTTTAAGTTAAGGTTAGGTAAGAGTTAGGTAAGTGTGCATTTTGGGCTTAATCCACTAATTAGACCTAATTACGGATTTTTGCTGGGTCGACCACAGAAAACAAAGTTGTTAAATAAATGGTCCTTAACCCAATTACCATTTTTCTAGATTTTTATAAGGTAGTCAAAAGTTCACTAGTTCTATTTACCAAGGAATTAAATATTAAATTCCGAAATTCATTTATTTCAACTAAAAATTCATTTATTTCAATTAAAATTTTAGATTTTTAAAACCGGGGTATTACACCCTCCCCCACTTTAAGGAATTTGGTCCCCAAATTCATCGGTTATTACCAATTATGTGAATGTTTGAACTAAGATGATCTTATTTATCAAAATATCATGTTAATTATACAATTAATGCCGAAAGAAATTAGCTATAGTTAGGGATAAAAGAGAACGATACCACATATAATTCTTCATTCGTTAGAAGTTGGTTCCGATTATTCTTGTAGTTTTGCTAGTGGAAGTAACTTAGGACAGTTAGCCATTGTATGATCCTGATTTCCGCAACGCAGACACGCTCCGCTCCTTCGCCAGCACTCCTTCATGAGATGACCAAGTTTGTGACAGTATAAACATTTCTTTTGCGTAATACTACTCTTCTTCTTCTTATTACGTCGGGTTTCCTTACGACGGACTCTCCAGCCTCTAGCAGAACCGAATCTTACCTTACCCATGGAACCACTTGGTTTCATTTTAAGAAACGCTTAGAGACCTGCAAGATAGTTATATGGTTAACTTTTTCATTACCCTTACGCGTAACGCAACGCAATCTTGCATATATTTTATTACTTAACCCAAGATATTACCCAATCTCACCAGGTGACAAGGGATGACACGGGTCTTAAGACTTAGGGTAACCTATACTCTTGGACAAAATCCAAGGACTCAGGCAAGGAGGCTCTGATACCACCTCTGTCACGCCCCGAACCGATATCAACGGGAAGCGATGCTCGGAACGTGGCAGTTAACAGTCATGATAACAAGAGCGGAAGATAAATAACCACAATTAAACACAAGGGGGCCATACACACACGTATTGAAAATACGAGCTCTTATTAATATTAAAAGTATAATTTTGACCCACTCTTACAATATTAGATTCAAATTAAAGGAGGAAAGAACAAAAAGAAATAACCCGACTCACGACACTAGCTAGACTCAAGAAGATAAAAAAAGGCAGACTCCAATCTCTAGGTTCCAGGTTCACTCGATCACACTGATCCGATTCCCATTTGCAACGTACCGTTTACCGCATTACCTGAAAATGATTGGAAGTAGGGGTGAGCAAGAAGCTCAGTAGGAATTATACTCTATCATCAGACATAATTTAAGTGATTAACCAATAAATGAATATGCATGATTAACGCGATAAAATAAGCAGAACTAAATAATCACTAAGATAGAAAAAGTAACGATAATTAAAATGGAAGAAATAGTTGCATGTCGAGATATCAAGCAAGATTAACAAGATTTTCTAGTGAATGGCCATTTGCAGTCAATTTCAATTCATGTCAAGTAAGCAATCAAGCAAGTACTTCATGCTTTAAGCATGAATAATAATAAGTTTCACAAGAATGTGGAACGTCGTAGACCCAACACGCTAGATAGTATCGGTGCCAAATGCCACACCTAATCATTCACCTCCCCGGGGATCAAGTACTTTTCGGGTGCTCCTCCCAGGACCAGACTTGGCCCTTCATTTTTTTGCCTTGGCATTGATTTCTTTTTGGATCGTAGATCCCACGAGACTAGACATCCACAATATTTAATGGCCAAGGGTTGCAAGGTCAAGTTCATGTAGTCAAGGTAAAGAACATAAGAATAATGATTCTTTAAGAGTCCAAACAATAAGCTCCATAACCGAGAGGAATAATTGTCCCAAAGGACTATAATTAATGATCAATAGATCTAACAATAGGTAAATTCACAAAATACCATAGCCTACATTGGCTTGGCTAGCTCACACGATTTGAAATTCATGAAATAACCACTTTTCAGAAAACTGTCATATAAACGGTCAGACAAGGGCCGCTCAAGGGTATATACGGTTAATACTGAGCCGCGCATGTCCGGGAGACATTAAGACCCATGAACAAGATATACGGTCCATACTGGGCCGTATTACGGATATGCGATCGCTATTGGGCCGCCTATGAGGATATACGGTCCACTACGGGCCGCGCATACCTCTCTTAGCCCAATTCGATCCAAAACTTAAACCAGCGATTCGGTCACGCAAATCGATGTTCTGGTGGTTCATTAGGTTTATAAAAAGGTTATAAAGAAATCTCGAGATGATGGTAAGTTCGCTGGATGGAGTTTCCGGTGATAAGTTCAAAGTTAACGCAACTTAAAGGGGCTAATGACTTACTAGAAGTCTGTAATTTGGTCAACGTTCTACTGGAATAGAATCGTTATCCAGCAACTAAAAGTTCATGATAAACCTAATTTCCATGTTAAATCATCAAGGATTAAGTTTTACATTTAATGTATTTGCCAAAAAGATGAATCAAGATGATAAGATAATGAACAAGATCGTGTAGGAATGAACAACATGCAATTAACAGAAATTTAGTTACATAATTAACCACTAATCATGTGGGTTTCTAATTAACCATTGTGTGCGTTGAAGAGGAAATAGTAATCGGAATGGTTTATACACTTGGATTGAGTGCAGGGACCATTGTTCTTCAATTTTGGATTGAGGAACATCGGGCTTAATTTGAGATCATACGGTTGCATGCATGGGTCATTGGTTCCTCAAAATATGGTTTTCAATTGGACTAGGTTGAATGGGTCGATCCCCTCCCGCTCCGGATCGATCCTCGGGTCGAAAACACGTAAATCGGGTCTAACAGCATATGGGTCGACCCCTTGGGTCGACCCCTGAAAAATCCAGGGATCTGCCTGCGTGTGGGTCGACCCCTGGTTTCGACCCCTGCAAGACAAACTTCTGTCTGTTGAATGGGTCAGCCCCATGGGTCGACCCCCACAAATTTGGCCGTTTGGGTCGACCCCATGGGTCGACCCCTACACACCTGCTGTATGGGTCGACCCCCGCACGCTGCAGGATAGGTCGACCCCATGGGTCGACCCTCGGGCAGACTGGTTCTGCTTGAGGATGGGTCGACCCCATGGGTCGACCCCTGCATTCACAGAACCGAACGTGACTTCGGAAATCAACAAAAACTCACCCAATTGGGGTCTAATTGGGCTGAGATCTTAACCCCATGCTCCTGGGTTCTTGATGGACATACTAGGGTCATAATACAAGGGTTTGGAACACTAAATTCACCGAAAAATCAATCGAAATCACAATCTATCTAGGAAGAACACTTGAAAACCTAGTTTTAGCATGCTTCTAATCAAACACGATATTCTCTAAGCATGGTCTATGAAAAAAGGGGCTTTATATATCAAAAGAAAGAGGACTAGATGCTGAACATTTTGATATATTACTTGTGGTTTGAGCCCTAGAGAGCCTACCTCAATCAGAGAAGAAAGGAAGAAGAAAGGAGGAAGAACAGACGCCGACACGTCACCACTAAACTCCCGAGATCTCCCTAGATCGATCTCCACTGCAACCGCCGCTACTACCAAAGGATTCTAGGGTTGCATAGCTTCATTTTTATAGCTCATACACCTTCTGGAGCCTTCGCTGCTGGGAGAATTCGTCGAAACAAGTTGATTGTTTGAAAACGGCGCCGCCATGGTTGACATCACCAAAGCTCGGTCGACACCATGTTTTAGGGCTAGGGTTTCGATCAATTAACAGAGGGGAAATGATCCTTAGATCGTGGCCTTCCATTTGCCACCGATTTGGGGTCATTTGGTTGAGTATTAAGCTCTAATTTTACGTTTTAAGTTAAGGTTAGGTAAGAGTTAGGTTAGTGTGTATTTTGGGCTTAATCCACTAATTAGACCTAATTACGGATTTTTGCTAGGTCGACCACAGAAGATAAAATTGTTAAATAAATGGTCCTTAACCCAATTACCATTTTTCTAGATTTTTATAAGGTAGTCAAAATTTCACTAGTTCTATTTACCAAGGAATTAAATATTTTAAATTCCAAAATTCATTTATTTCAACTAAAAATTCATTTATTTCAATTAAATTTTTAGATTTTTAAAACCGGGGTATTACAATTTCCCTCTCCTTTTGAATGTTCATAAGTTCTTTGGATTATTGATACTACTTTGTGAAAAGGCTAATCCGGGTTATTTTTCTTGTGTCTTCCACTCTTTTGTAGGTTTACAGATTCCTTAGCGCGAGGCCCAAGCTCTCTGGCCGACAGGAAAGCTTGGAGATCAAAAGATTCCCAACCTTATTCTGCAGAAGCTCTGACGGTCCATCACAGGCGCGTTTGGGTGTTGTAGCGGTCTATCGTGAGACCGTCACAGTTCTGTGACGCACCATCCTTCGACTGTCACATCCCACAGAGCTGCAGTTTCTTGATTATTTTTCTCTCCCATGGGCGGGTGCATCATCCTCCTATTCCAAAGTATTTATCAGGTCTTTGGCTTGTTTTTACCTTGGTGACGATCACATCTTTCCTTAGTTTGGGCATTAGCTTTCTCTTTCGTCATATCTCTTCTTTACTTTTGCTTGTTCCACATCTACGGTGTGTTTTCCTTTATTCTTTATTCCACGCTCCGGCGTGTGTTTTTCTTTCCTTGCTTAGTTTAGTTTTGATTGAGATAGCATGCCCATGCTAGAGCCTGTTTTGGTTGCCTAGGTTCATGATTCACATGTTCATAGGTTGATTGATTTCATTACTTGGCTCATTATTTACTCATAGTTGGCATCATAGCCCATCTTGCAAAAGAAGGGGCACATTAAAACCAACAGTAACGTCCCGGAGTAGGAGAATGCAACGGTTCGCCCTATATGGGATTCTGAAGGCTCCTCAGGGAAAAACATGCGTAAACCACAAAATGTGCTCTTGGACCCCCGAAAGTGATCCGAAACTCACGGATCCTGATCCAAAAAATGTCAGAAAAACCTAGGACATTACATCCTTGATATAATCTAATAGTGTATATAGTATATAGTAAAATGCATACAAGGAAGACGGTGAAGGCCATGAGCATATTGGGAACTAAGAAGTGCAATGCAATCACCGTGGGACCAAGATGATGCCCGGACAGTTGGACCAAAGGGCTTCTTTCCTGCGCTAAAAAATTCATTAGCCAAGATATCATGAAATGTAAGCAATGAACTAAGGCATTTAAGCATAACATGAGAAAGCTTTAAAGCATTCAAATCATAGCATGAAAAGCATAGATAGCATGTCATGGCGAGTCATATATAGCAAGGCATGAGCAATGTAGCATGAATATCATAACACGAACAGTATAGCATGGCATGAAAGGCATAGTGTGGATAACATAGCATCAAAGCATAAAATCATAAAAGCGTCAAGGCATGAAAGCATATCAAGCATCATTATTTGTTGTTATCATGAGGATGACAATCTTGGCAGATCATAGGATTTGTTCTTGAAGGATCAAAGTGACGATGCCTAGATAGAAATCAGCAGGAATGACTTTAGAAAGATTTGCTTTTGAATGATCAGTGATGCCCAGAGTGGCAAGAATATCAGATAAAGCTGACATGCAGAAAGATGGAGAGATGATAGTTGAGAGTGCCCAGAGTGGCAAATTATAGAATAATGATCATCGGGAAGAGTCGAAAAATGATGTGAGTAAAAGGGAGGGGATTCATCCCAATGTCTTGGTCCTTCTTGCAAAAAAATATTCTTGTAAGACACCATCTTCATAAACAGTTAGTGAAAGATACAATGCAAATTTTTTTTTTGGGATTTTGAAATATGAAATTTTTTATGGATTTTGGAAATATTCATTTTTTAGATTTTGAAAATATTCCACTTTTTATTTTTAAAATATTCAAATTTATTTTTTTTGAATTTTTGGTTATATTCAATTTATTTAGATTTTGGAAATATTAATTTTTTTTTAGATTTTTGGTTTAGACTTTGCTAATTGTAGCATCAAAGGGTGTTCAAACCGTTGGCTAGGGGTCCTTGTTCTTCCCCCTCTTGCTAAAAGTCGCCCAAAGTAGGGCGTGCATTTGAAGGTGGTGCACTATAGTCGGCTGCCCTTGGTTAACGGTGTCCCTACTAAGCCCATACCTAAGAAACACTCAGTCTTAGAGGGAGAAGAGAAGTAAATTGGGATAAGCCTGATATGAGCTTAGAAGATATTGGGTTTAACTTCCTTCCATAGCACAACCCCTAGAGACTCGGTCTGTTGCACCATGACTTTTTGTCACATCATTGAACCTTAATTCTCTTTTTAGGCACGCATATGACTTGGCTCATGACGTCCCGCGGAGAACTATACTACCCTCTTGCCATGCCATATTCATTGAATTTTTCATTCATTTTTTATTTGATCATCATTTGGTTCATTTTGTGTCCTTTGGACTTGAAAGATATTGCAATTAAAATTTGAGAATAAGGTCTTAATAGATTACCCCTACTTGAGACTTCCTCTTGTCGGGGTGTGCTTAGGTTGGTTGTTTTCCCTAAACTATCTCTACCCTCATATTTTGGCCGAGTAGAGAAGAGAAAAAGACTTTGTGCCCTCGAGCATTGCCCAAGTAGCAACGGTGTTTACCAAGGGGGACGGCTAAGGATGCTGTGAAGTGTGTGCGGTGCCCAGCTAAGGGTTACCCTTAATGAGCGGGGAGGGAATGCCGAACTCCTAGCGCGGGGTTCTCATTACCAAAAAGTGTTGCATTAGTAAGTCTAAAGACTCTTTTTGACATAAACATAAAGACCTAGGACATAGGTGAAGTCTCGCGATCAATGACACCCAAGAGGGTGGTGGGTGATTACCTTTTTAAAAAGCTTTTACCCGATTTAATTGAATGTGATAAAGTGGCAACTTGGAGTGATGCGACACACCCTAGGGATGCAATGGGACAGACCGGATGATCCTAGGACCTAGACTTGCAAGCACATATTCAAGAGAATGAACTCGATGTTGGAGGATTGATCACGCAGCGTAACCCTTTCCCGCTGTGACTATGTGATGGTAGGGTGGGTCTGAGGACCAGAACCCTGCTGGTAAGGGGGTGATGGCTCAGCCAAGTGTGTCCCTCCCGAGGTTGGGGGTACCCACGATAGTGGGCGGACTTCGTGACTTGAAAGCATGGGGTTCTCTTCTCACTCTAGCCGCGATGGCCGCTCGTGATCATGGAGCCACGGGGCCGGGCGCTCTCGGACCTCACCGGCGGAGCATTGATATGATACTAAAGGAACAAACAATACGAGGGAGGGTTTAGCGAATACTCGAACGGTGTGAAGACACCGATCTCAGGCCAGATACTAGGGCGAGCAAGAAAGTGTGGGACTCCCCGCACACTGCGCCGATGGAGCTTCTCATGCTGTAAATCTAAGTACAACACTACACCTACGCAGGAGGGGGGAACGAGGGGTGGGGAAATTAAGATTACAACCAACGATTGCCTCCACACAGGGAGGGGTGGTCAGCCGGCTAGGCGGGGAGGGGAATGAATGCGCAGTACGTAGTCTGTCTGCGCTACTTTCTGCAGAACAACCAGCCATTGTAGAGGATGTCGACAGCTCTTCCGGTCGCTGTCGAAGGCCGGACCACTTGGGAAGTCTTCCGACGACGAGTCTGAATCTCTGGAACTCATGGTTTGTCATTGGGATGCTGCTCCGAGCTGCGATCCAAGCGAACAAGATGAGTGGTGCAGTTCTACCCTGAGCAGATCTCGCCGGACAAAAAGTGACTTCTTTAATCACCACGAGCTCCATAGGTTGATGCTGATAGCGAGGTTGGTGCTGAATCATCCGCTGTTAAACCTTCTTTATGCTATAGAAAGAATGGGTCCGTTTGAGGCCGTATGGACCTGGTTCTGGTCGTTTGGGGGCTGAGTAGTCAGGATGACTCTGCAAGACCCATCATACAGGTGCAGCGAACTTGGGGCATGATAAGTCTCCATTTCTTATGATAATACATCGCATAAACACCATTTTATGTGCATATAATTAGGTAATTATGCATATTTCATAATTAACCTCAACTCTGCATTTAAATTGGAGCTTTCACGTAAATTGATTAATTTGATAATTTTGTCTAATAATTTGAAGTTGAGGGCCAAGAGCATTAATTCTCCATTGCATAACTATGAGCATTTGAGATTGATGTGCACATTGTGGTAATTTTTATGGACTAAAGTATAATTGTGTGTGTGTAGGACACCGAAAGTAATTACAAAATAAGCCGGGGACAAAAGGGTCATCACCATTTTGACCAAGTCAAATAAAGAATTCAAAATATTTTAGTTGGAGGGAAAGGAATGTTCAAAATTTCGAATTCAAAGTTTGAAAAGGAAGAATCCAAAGTTTAAGTTTGAAAAGGAGGAAAAGGACATTCAAAGTTTGAAATAAAGGAGAGACATGATGAGCCTTGAGAAATGGGGTGCCTAAAGTCTAAGAAAGGGGGTGCCCACCTACTTTTTCTCTTCCCCATGCATCATATTCCACTTGAATCTCAGCCATCCATCTCCTTTTGATACAATCTCCACCCTCCATCTACCTAACTTTTCCTATAAATAGCCCATGACAAGGAGGAGAAGGGGAGTTCTTCTTTTGGCAATTTCTCTCCCAACCTTAGGCCTCCGAGTTCTCCCTTGTAAGTTCATTTTCAGCTCATGCACTCTTCATCAAAGTTCTTTGTGTTTAAGTTCTCTACAACTTCTTCTTCTGGAGCATCTTCTAGTTCCTTCTAGTTTTCAAGCTATGTCGTGTTTTTCACTATATTGTCATGTTCATCTGTGAACCAGTGTTTCTCTTTGTTCTTCCCATTGTTTCTCACCCTTATAGTCATTTTCTCCTCTTGCTTTCTTCATAAAAGTTCTTTGTTTTTAAAAGATCTTCAACTTCTTCTTCTACGCCATCTTCTAATTCTTTCTGGTTTGAAAGTTATTTCTCATTTTTCAACTTGCTGTCCTATAATTTCACTATTCATCCGAGGTTCTAACTTTTGTTATTTCTCAGTTTTGAAGCTTTTCCATGTAGACACGCCAAAATTGACGTTACTGTGAGTACATCTCATATTGCCTTGTAATGTCCCAATTTGACCCTCAAATTAGTTCTATTTGAGTGTTTTTTCCCACTTTTTTTAGATTTCTCCCTTTTTTCACCCTTTTCCTATTTTTTCCTATTTTTCTGGATTTTTCTGGATTTTCTGGGCATTTTTTCTCTATTTTTAGAAATAACGACTTGACTTGGGGCGTCTTTTAAATAACGACTTATACATGGGCGTTTCTTAAAAAAATTGACGACTATACTGGAGGGCGTCCATTCCTTCAAATTTCCATTTTTCTGGATTTTTCTGAGAATTTTTCGGATTTTTTTGGGAATTAACGACTTAACCATGGGCGTTACTTTGAATGTGAAAAGAATAAAAAATCAAAAAAATTGAATTCACGCCTTACATACGGTCGTCACTTTTTCAAATTGATTTTTTAATATTATTTTCCACTCTCTTCCAGAGGTGATTTGGTGGCCTTCCGGGTGTCAGAAAAATTCGCAAAAATAGTCGTTGGAATCAGGGCGACGAGATGCACTTCCACCTAAAAAATGGGAAAATAATATTGAGAAATGAAAATGGCCCTATTTCGAATTTTTTAATTAACGTCCTTTGTTAAGGCGTTTTTTAATTAACGCCTTTGACTCAGACGTGTTTCAATTTCATTTCTAAAAATGATCCAGGAATTAACGCCCTTGTGCAGGGCGTGTTTTTAAAAGACGCCCTTCGGAAGGTCGTCAATTCTTGAATTGACGCCCTGATCCAGGTCGTGTTTCACTTTTGTGCTTTGAACGAACGCAGCCTTTCCCAGAGAGACTCCTGCTTCGTTTGGGCTCTTGCCCAGTCTAATCCTCTCCTATTTTGGGCTCTTGCCCGTTCTTATCTCTTCCTCGTTTGGACTCTTTCCTTCTTATCTTTTTCTACCTTATTAATAGAGGCTTTCGTCTCTGTTGATCGGTTGGATACTCCTCCCTCCGTTGGCTTCTTCGGTTTTTTTTTCTTTCTTCTTTTATTCTTCTTCTGTCTTCTTCTTTGCCCTCGGTCGTTCTTCTGTTTTTTTTATTATTCTCCTTCTTTTCTCTTCTTCTGTATTCTTCCTCCCCTCTTCTTCTATTCTTTTCCCTTTCTTCTTCTGTCTTCTCTTTCTTCTGTTTGTTTTTTTTTTACAGGAACCGAAAGTTGCTCTGGCATAGGAGAAGTCTTCATGCATCCTCAGATCTCCATCTTTTGAGGCTTCTCCCCATCGAGCATCAAGCCAAAGGAGCCACAAACAAGATTTTTCTATCTTATCTCCCCTTATTTGTATTTTTCATTAGTTCATGCATGCATCATGTTTCATTATTATTATATTGATTTTTCTCAACCATCATATTGAGATCTCCCCATAGTGCAACTCTTGCACTCTTTCCCCTTAATTTTTATTCTTATTTCATGCATTCATTCATCTCCCACACCCTTTTTGCATAGGGGTTTAAGGGCAACCACCCTTAAGGTGTGTTCTTCACCATGATTTCATGCTCATCTTTATTTAGGATTTGATGCTACACTCACCACATATCTAATGCAATTTCTTTATTGGTGTTGTCTTTGTTGTTTGCAAGGGTAATTAAAGGAAGAACTCTCTTCGTCGGCCGGCCGATTTTGAAGAGAAAGGAGTACTCACATCCCCCGCATATTTGAGGTATTTTGCGATCATCTCCCCATGTTGTCTCCTCTTTGAGACCCTCGCGTCTCTGGCGATCACATTCTTTCCCCATTAGCACCTCGTGCTATTCCTTGTGCTATATTCATATTCGTTATTATTTTTATTCCTAAGTGTGGATTTTAAATAGATCTACAAATTGGCGATCACGGTGGGACCCTTTGTGTTCTTTGTTTATTACCCTTTCCCCTTAGGCACCCGCGTGTGCCGTCTCCCCTATTGCACCCTCGGTGCGTCTCCCCTTTTTGTGCCCCTCGGGCACCCTCCATTGGTTTTACACCCTCCCCTAAGTGATTGGTCAGTTTGTTGATTTTTCTTTAAGGTTTCCACTTATTTAAAATTCTTGATGAGCATGCTTATTCTATTGATTGCCATGATTGTGTGATTGAGTGTTAATACTGCTGGCCGTGAAGTTCTTCTGGAGAAAGTGAATTCACGCCTCTGGAAGAGGCGTTTTTCTTGATTTAACGCCCTAACCCAGGGCGTCTTATTCATACTTTACGCCCTCTGACAGGGCGTTTTTCAACATATATCCTGATTTCTCTTGGTTTTATTACGCTGTCTTTGAATTCACGCCCTTCTCCAGGGCGTTTCTTTATTGATTCGCGCCACAGATTAAGGCGTTTCTTGTGAGTTGACGCCCGTTGTACAGGGCGTCCTTTTATTTATAGCGCCTCTCTCTAAGGCGTATTTCACCCTGCCCCTGGGCTTGATTCACGACAGATACACCGTCGTGTCCTTGTTTAGTAGCGCCCCCTTCAAGGGCGTGTTTTTACCGTGGGTTTCCAGAACCCTCCGGCTGTGGTTTTTCATGGTATTTCCTGCTTATCTTTATTGATTATATTATTGTGGTTGGCCTGATTGCCCCTGTTGCATTCATTCTTTGCATTGGTTTGGGAGCCCCCTCCTCTTCATTAGGATCCACACACCCCCTTGGTGAAGGAACGACCCTCCATTGAGCATTCCGTCTCTTTGGATTGGAAATTCCTAAACCAAGCCTCCATAAGTCCCCGCACCCGTGGATTCCCTCACGGACGCCGGGCAGGTTGTACCCTTGAAGTTCCCGAGTTTAGTTGGCCTATACGTGGTGAGAGAGTGTTCCTAGTTGGCATTGAAGTAATCATATTGAAACTAGGTTCCTCCCTTGTGTGAATCATTCCAAATCTTTGTAAAAAATTATTAATTCACCAAGGTTCAAACATAAAAAAAATCAAGGTAACCATTCCAACTTGTGTGCTTCTTTGCAAATTGTTTGCACATTAAACTGCTTACATAATGGCTTACTTTGATGGACAAAACAACATGTTCAATTCAATTAATGTTCATGAGGGTGATCAACCTAGCACATCTTATTCCCCTCAATTCCAACATGTTCAACATAATTCTCACCATAATTCTTTCAAAGGACCACGTCCTCACTCTTATGGTGTTGCCCGACCCATGGGCAATGTCCAATCCAATGGTCCTTTAATCCAATTACGAGCCACTATTCCCTCGGGACCGTCTCCTCCCAATGACGAGAAGGTCTCTCGAATCATCCATGCATTAGATCATCTTACCCCTCAACAGATCCAAGCCCTTAAGGCTGCCGTTGAGGGTACATCTCATGCATCTCCCCCTCTTTCCAATTCTATACGGGTGGCCCATCACCTACCTCCTTCCAATTCTATTCGGGTGACCCATCACCCATCTCCCTCCAATTCTACACGGGTGGCCCATCACCCTCCTCCTTCCAATCCTGATCGGGTAGCCCATTACCCATCTCCTCCTGTTCATTCTACTCGGGTGGCCCATCACCCGCCTCCTTCTATTCCTCCTCCATCACGGCCCCAAGGCCCATTTATTCATTGCAATCCGGCCCATCCGGGTTCTTCTACGGGTCGGCCCATTAATCCACCTCCACGGCCTTTTTATACGGCCCCTCCTCCTTCAAGGCCCTGCCAACCTTCTGTTGTTCAGGTCACACCCCTCCAACAATCTCTTTTGGATAAGATTACTTCCATGGAGGAACAATTAAAGAGGGTCACGGTTCCTCCTACTCCGGTCAATCCTCTCTATGCGGCTTTGGATGACATTACAAGAATGGAGAGAGAATGGAAGGATAGGATGGACGACTACGGCGTTGATATTCCAAGCGAGCAAGAACCGGCAATTGAAGAATCCGAGCCGGTGTATGATGATGAAGCTCCGCAGGCACCCCTTTCGAGTTTCCTTAACTTTCCACTTCCCCCACTTTCATTCGATGAACCCCTCGCTCAGGATGAAGCCACCATCCCCGATCCAACCCCTATTTCCGAGACTTCTTGGTGTTACGACGATGGGTCGATACTTCAATCACCCACGCCGACACATCTTGAGTCTCCTCCCACTCCCAACGCCGCTCGCCCCGTTCGGCATTTTCTCCGCAGCAAACCCCCACCAATTACACCTCCCACAATTATACTTCCACCGATTACACCTTCACCAATCAAACCCCCATCAATTACACCTCCACCAGCTATGCCATTAACCTCCATATCACCAGCCTCCACTGAGCCCACCATTGAACCTTCCCCAATTAACATCCCATTACCACCACCTCAACCCTCCATTATCCCTTTAACCCCAAAACCCCTTTTGCCTATACCTCCACCACATAACCCTCCACCTTTACCTATGGCTAATCCTGAGCAGGACCCACCACTTTTTGCACTCAAGCTAACCCCGATCGCTTGCAAGCAAAGGGAGAAACTTGATGTGTTTGAACCTCCGCCTCCACTTACGCCAACACTTTCCATTATACCTCCACCACTCACAAAGCCTTCCGCCTCCGCTTCACCTCCTTTTACTACTCGGAATGGGAGTGCTTCTGCAAGTACTTGTGCCGAAGGTGATCAAGAGCCGGGCAAGACAGATGTGGCCACGGTTATGCGATTCAAGATTCAAGAAGTCATTTACCGGATGCCAATCCGGATTATTGTGCCGAGCATGGTCGCAGAGGCCAAGTCACCGCCATTGCTCAGGGAAGAATGCCAAGAATTGATGCCATCCAAGGGCCAGGCAGGGCACCCCTTGTTCAAACTTTCCAATCCAGAATTCATTATTCCTTACAAGGGGCGAATGCCCATTTTGCTCAACATTCCATATACACCACATTCAATGGGCAACTCAATGCTTCCCGTTCCAACTCTACAACTCCCCCACATTATTGATCTTTGCTTTCCAAGGGAGTTGTCTTTTACTATTGAAGCTTCTTTTATTGGGCCAATTGATCGTACATGTTCACTGCCGTGGAGGGGCAGTTATCTTAATGCTAAGGGGCCATCCCTTATTTGCTCCACTTTCTATTCATCCATCTCTATCACTTTTTCTTCATGGGCCATTCCCAGGGTTAGGAGGAGGATCTCATCCTCTCGCCCTTCACATTCTTCATATTCTTTGCATTTCATGCACTCATCGCATCCATCCCATTACATGCATTTGCACCTCCTGCTTCCCGGGTTTCCAAACCCGTATCTTCCTCGCCTTCTGGCACCGCCGGATATTCCGCATTTCCCATCTTATTCATATTTATCCTTTTATCCACTCCCCTTGGGGCATCGCGTCCCCCTTCCTGCTATTTCCCTGGAACCTCCAGGAATTTTATCCCTCCTCTTTGGGCATCTCGCCCTTTCTGATTCTATTTCTCCGGAACCTCCGGACCTTTCTCTCGGGCACGACGCCCCTTTCCATCTTCTCCTTACTGATTTCATCCCTCCGGAACCTCCGGATTCTCCACCTGATTGTCTCCATCTTTTCCTCGGGCATCACGCCCCTTTTCATTCTCCTCCTTCAGAACCTCCAGACTTTTCCCTCGGGCACGACGCCCCTTTCCACCTTCTCCTTCCTGATTTTATTCCTCCGGAACCTCCGGACCTTCCATATTTCCTTCAATTCATCTTTTTGCTCCTCCGGGACTCCATATCTTTTATTCTCTTCTTCCTTTTCCGTCATCTTTTTCATCATCTTTTTCCCTATTTCTCCCCAGGGCATCGCGTCCCTTCTTTCGTTATCCCACCGGAGCCTTCGGATTTCTCCTCTCACGATCCTCCTCTGCCTCCGGACCCTCCAGATCCGCCTCTTTCTATCAACCAATTTCTTCTTCTAATTCCCCCTGATTCCGGGTCTGACCCAACTTCTTCAACATCCACTGCTTTGGGCATCTGCCCTTTCTCCCATTGCTTCCGAGGCTTTAGTCCTCACCCCTCTTCTTGATTTTCCGCTTCTTCTGTAGACTGTTCCATGTGATCAGGGTCTCCGCGCCTTAGCAGGGGAGTTCTAGCCCTCGCCTCTTTTCTTTTCTCCTTATTCGTCTGAGTCTGGTCTTGGCACCACTCCCTCTTGTTAAGCCACTTTCAAATCTTTTGCTTCCAATCCTTTTGACTGCCAAAGAGGACAAATCCCATGATGATCAACCTCGCCTCTGACAGCTGCTTCTACAAAGGTTGCAAGGTAACATATTGGCGTAAGTACGCATTTTAATGATATCATTTTCTCATTACTTCACGCATGATTTTCAAAATCAAGTGCTTCCTAGCAAGATTAAGAGTGGTGTTTTAGATCTTTATTTTAGGCTTTTGTTAAATTAAATCATTGTTCAAAAGAGTCTTTAGGCTTGCTTTTGCAGCACTTTGGTTGATAAAGAACCCCGCGCTGGGAATTCAACATTCTCTCCCTGCTTGTTTAAGAGTAACCCTAAGTTGGGCACCGCACACACTTCACGGCGTCCTTAGCCGGCTTCTTGGTTAGACACCGTTGCTACTTTGGCCATGCCATGAGTATTCCTGAAAGTCTTTTCTCTTCTTTACTCGGCCGAATGCAGGTGCAAGAGGTTGACCGATGAGATGACCAACTTAGGTAATCCCCAATACGAGAGGAGTCTCAAATAAGGGCAGTCTTGACCCAAAATCAATATGAATTTCATGATACATCTCGCCACAAAGGGCAATTAAGAATTAAGTCAAACTTTCGATAATTGCAATTAGGAATTATGGCATGACAAGAGTGGCAAAGTCCCCGCAGGGAAAACCCTGGTCGTATGCATGTCAAGGGTCTAAAAATTAAAGGCACAAAGCCCCGGCACAACAGACTACCTCTTTGAAGGGAACACCTTGGAAGGAATTCAAGTCCCGATATCTCCCATCCTGCACAAAGTTTATCCTCAATTATTCTTCTCTTCTCCCTCCAAGACCGAATGTTTCTCGGGTATGGCCTTGGTAGGGGCACCGTTAATCAAAGACGGTCGGTTATAGGATGCCGCTTTCAATGCACGTCCAGCTCTGGGCAGTTTTTAGCGAAAAGGGAAGGAACAAGGACCCCTAGCCAGTGGTTCAGAACACCCTTTGATGCTGCATTAACAATATTTCTAAAATTCCACAAAAATTTGAATATTTCCAAAATCTCCACAAAAATTTGAATATTTCCAAAATTCCACAAAAATTTGAATATTTTCAAAATCTCCACAAAAATTTGAATATTTCCAAAATTCCACAAAAATTTGAATATTTCCAAAATCTCATAAAAAATTTACATATTTCCAAAATCCAAAAATTTTGCATTGTATTTTCTGATGGTGTTTTGCAGGAACAACTTTCCAAGGACCGAGAGCCCGGGATGAGTCCTCCCTCCACTCATTGTTATCAATCCATTGATTCTTCCCGACATTTTTCATGACTTGCCGCTGGGCATTTGATTATCAATTCCTCATATCTCCCTGGGCATTTTGATTGTTACATCTCCCGGTTATCATCTTGATTATTCATCTCATTATCATTCAATCAACTCCTGCTAATTTTCCTGATCATTTGCCACTGGGCATTTTCTCGATTTTCAATCATTCAGCTCCAATTTTGATTCGCCAGATTGTCTCCTCATGACAACATAACAAATAATGATGCTTTGCAATGCCTTGCTATTCATGTTATCCATGCTTTGCCCTACTATGTGTTATTCATGGCTATTGATGCTTTGCTTTGATGTTATGCTTGCTATGCTTTAAAGGTCTTATTCATTGCTTATTATGTTTTATATCTTGGCTGATGAATTTTTGAGCGCAGGATAAGAAGCTGTTGGTCCCACCGACTGGGCATCATCATCCCAAGCCCCACGGTGCTGACACCTCATTTCTCAGTTCCCCTATGCTCATTGCTATCACCATCCCCCTGTATGCATTCTACTATATGTTATTACGCTATTATATTATATCAAGGACCTTGTGGCTTTGGTAAATCTGGGATTGGAGTTCCCCTTCATCAAAAACAATGATGATTCCAGAGGAGTCTTAGTCATACGGATAGGCCGTTGAGCCATCCAAGGCTGGAGACGATGGTTCCCTTTTACGAGTTGGTGCGCGGATAAACATGCTTCGTCTTAGTATCAGCTCGCAGAATCGGTTTCTTGACCCAGTCTTGGCAGTTTAACAATATTATCCTTGATTATTCTATATTTTTATTTGATTTATTTTTCCATTTAAACCCAGCATGCATTCATGTAGGAATTTGAAACAATTGTTGAAAAATCATTCTGATAAGCTGGTGCTGAGAGTTGAATTGATCTAAATTTTTCCCGATATGAGATATTCATTGCTGAATTGTGTCTTTAGTTCGTTTTGTCGCCGTTTTGGGTGTTTCTCGAAAGCTCCTTGTTTGGATTTTTATCATCTTATTTTTATCTCCTTTCCTTTGATCCACCTTGGCTGCAGCACGTCCACTGGCTGGTAACCGCTCCCCAATGGTGAAACTTGCAGGTTTGTGACCTGGGGTACTTCCACCGCGCTGGAAGTTGATCATTTATTTTATCTCCTTCGTGCACCGCGTGCACAACTCCCCTTTTATCCAAACATTGTTGATTTCGTTGGATTTCCCGAGATTTTCTTCATCTCGAGCTTTTGATTTCATTCTCATCAAGTGATGTTGATTGCGTGTCTCATCACACCTTGGCATCTACTTTTCAGTTTGCTACGCTCCCTTGCAAAGCAGACGCCAAGGCGGGGCAGCTGTAGACACGCCAAAATTGACGTTACTGTGAGTACATCTCATATTGCCTTGTAATGTCCCAATTTGACCCTCAAATTAGTTCTATTTGAGTGTTTTTTCCCACTTTTTTTAGATTTCTCCCTTTTTTCACCCTTTTCCTATTTTTTCCTATTTTTCTGGATTTTTCTGGATTTTCTGGGCATTTTTTCTCTATTTTTAGAAATAACGACTTGACTTGGGGCGTCTTTTAAATAACGACTTATACATGGGCGTTTCTTAAAAAAATTGACGACTATACTGGAGGGCGTCCATTCCTTCAAATTTCCATTTTTCTGGATTTTTCTGAGAATTTTTCGGATTTTTTTGGGAATTAACGACTTAACCATGGGCGTTACTTTGAATGTGAAAAGAATAAAAAATCAAAAAAATTGAATTCACGCCTTACATACGGTCGTCACTTTTTCAAATTGATTTTTTAATATTATTTTCCACTCTCTTCCAGAGGTGATTTGGTGGCCTTCCGGGTGTCAGAAAAATTCGCAAAAATAGTCGTTGGAATCAGGGCGACGAGATGCACTTCCACCTAAAAAATGGGAAAATAATATTGAGAAATGAAAATGGCCCTATTTCGAATTTTTTAATTAACGTCCTTTGTTAAGGCGTTTTTTAATTAACGCCTTTGACTCAGACGTGTTTCAATTTCATTTCTAAAAATGATCCAGGAATTAACGCCCTTGTGCATGGCGTGTTTTTAAAAGACGCCCTTCGGAAGGTCGTCAATTCTTGAATTGACGCCCTGATCCAGGTCGTGTTTCACTTTTGTGCTTCGAACGAACGCAGCCTTTCCCAGAGAGACTCCTGCTTCGTTTGGGCTCTTGCCCAGTCTAATCCTCTCCTATTTTGGGCTCTTGCCCGTTCTTATCTCTTCCTCGTTTGGACTCTTTCCTTCTTATCTTTTTCTACCTTATTAATAGAGGCTTTCGTCTCTGTTGATCGGTTGGATACTCCTCCCTCCGTTGGCTTCTTCGGTTTTTTTTTCTTTCTTCTTTTATTCTTCTTCTGTCTTCTTCTTTGCCCTCGGTCGTTCTTCTGTTTTTTTTATTATTCTCCTTCTTTTCTCTTCTTCTGTATTCTTCCTCCCCTCTTCTTCTATTCTTTTCCCTTTCTTCTTCTGTCTTCTCTTTCTTCTGTTTGTTTTTTTTTTACAGGAACCGAAAGTTGCTCTGGCATAGGAGAAGTCTTCATGCATCCTCAGATCTCCATCTTTTGAGGCTTCTCCCCATCGAGCATCAAGCCAAAGGAGCCACAAACAAGATTTTTCTATCTTATCTCCCCTTATTTGTATTTTTCATTAGTTCATGCATGCATCATGTTTCATTATTATTATATTGATTTTTCTCAACCATCATATTGAGATCTCCCCATAGTGCAACTCTTGCACTCTTTCCCCTTAATTTTTATTCTTATTTCATGCATTCATTCATCTCCCACACCCTTTTTGCATAGGGGTTTAAGGGCAACCACCCTTAAGGTGTGTTCTTCACCATGATTTCATGCTCATCTTTATTTAGGATTTGATGCTACACTCACCACATATCTAATGCAATTTCTTTATTGGTGTTGTCTTTGTTGTTTGCAAGGGTAATTAAAGGAAGAACTCTCTTCGTCGGCCGGCCGATTTTGAAGAGAAAGGAGTACTCACATCCCCCGCATATTTGAGGTATTTTGCGATCATCTCCCCATGTTGTCTCCTCTTTGAGACCCTCGCGTCTCTGGCGATCACATTCTTTCCCCATTAGCACCTCGTGCTATTCCTTGTGCTATATTCATATTCGTTATTATTTTTATTCCTAAGTGTGGATTTTAAATAGATCTACATTCCACTCTTCTTTTCTCTCTGAGTTCTTCATCAAAGTTCTTCCTCTTATGTAGATCTAGATTTTCTTATTCTATCACTTCCTCCAATTCTTCTTTTTTTACGAGTTATATTTATTTTATCACTATTTTACTCTCCCATCTTCTTCTTTCTTCATCTCCACACAAACCCTTCCACATTTCTCTCTATATTTCTCTCCAAAGTTTATCCTCCACAACTCCCCTTTCATGGCGGCGTGCACATCAAGACGGGCGACGTTCCAAGGCTCGTGACGTGGACGGCGACGGCTTCTTCATCCACCTCTTTCCACGGTGATCTCTTTCAAGGAGGAGCGATCCTCTCCAAGGCTCAGCGAGGAGGAGACGACGGCGTCATCACCATTGCTACTACCATCTTCACACCTTAGGCTCCTCTTTTTGTTATTGCTTTAGTTTTATTTCACTTCATTGTAATCTCATTGTGTCATTAGTGTAAACTTGTTTCACATTTCATGTACTCTTTCTTTTAAGTTAATGAAAGTTGTTCTCTTGATCTAGTTCTTGATCTTCTTCCATCTCTACCCCCTTCTTCTATCTCTTCTTTTCACTTCATGCAATTAATTTCTATAGCATAGGCGCATAATCATAGGTGTTTTTAATTAAGTGTTTGGTTTGTTCTTCATTTCACTATTTTCTTTAAACAAAATAAAATCACAAGTGTTTTCTAAAGGACTCCAAGGTTTTTAACTTTAAAAATCTCTTCTTCCCTGTGGATTCGACCCTTCTCGCCACATTATTACGTCTTACCTTCATCTAGTGCGAGTTGAAAATTTTAAGATTGATACACATGTTTTAAACGACGAACTTTCACGTTATCAATTTTTTGCGCCGTTGTCGGGGAGGAATGGTGATTTTTGACTTAAGAACTTTGTTTTCCTTATGTATATAGTGTAATAATAAAGTTCTCTTTTCTTATTTTTATAGGAAAAAAGAAAAAAAAGGAAGCAACTTGAAAATTCAAAAAAATTCAGAGGTAAGTCTCCACCTTTTCCTTAGTCTTTTTGTCATTCATTTTGAAAAAAAAAAGAACGGGGGAACGCTTTTCAAGTAAGTATCCAAACTTTTCCTCCTTCATTTTAATTTCATTTCTCTACATTTTATATCTTGTGGTTAGATAGGTTCACTAAATAAAAATATTAAAAAAAAATATCACTTGAACTTCAATAAAAATCTTTATTGCAAGAGTAGAAATCACACTTTCATGTTCTAAGTCATGCATCATTTAGGATAGAAGCTCTTTTTCTTTATTATCTAATTGTTGTTAATTACATTGTTAAAGATTACATGAGGCAAGGTGAGTACTCTAACTTTTCCAAAAGCATGCTCATGCATTTTCATGCTTGCATAGAACCCCTTGTTTGAACTTGCTTTGTTGCATATCATTTCAAAATATCTTAAGGGCAACACCCATAAGCAAGATAAGGTGGGGATTTCATCACCCTTCCTTAGCCCACAAATCATAATTCTCTTGCATCTTTGCATCACCTAGACCTCAAATAAAATTCAGTAGATAGTGGCCCTAAGTTCACACTGTGGTTCTTGTGTTATTTGAGCTTACCCTCTTATGAAAACCGGTGCCTAAGGTAAAACGGTCGGACGGCAAACACCTTAAGCGGGATAGTGATTTGGCATAATTAGGTCCCTACGAAAGTAGGGGGAACCTCCCACTAGCCCACCCCTTACCTGGCCGGTGGAAATATTGAGGGTGAACTTAAGTTACACGTTAGCCATTTTGTGAAACCCAATTTGTAAGTCTAGGTCACATCTAGGGCATTAAGTAATTTGTGTGACAACTTGTTTGTGTTTGCATAAAAAAAATAAAATAAAAATAAAAACAAAAAATATCATCTTCTCTCTCTTCGTCTTAGTTTGAGTAAAACAAAACAAAATAAATAAAATAAAATAAAAATTATCACAATTTTTTTCCCATCTCTCATCTTTAACCTTGGTTTATGCAAGGGAGAAGATCTCAACACCGCGACTTAGTTGAGCCCATTAGTAAGATTGAGCGATTCATTTTTAATTCGGCTCAAAATCAAACCCAACCTATGGGTGAACAACACCAATTAGGGGTGCCCAAACAGATGAAGGAATATTTCATTCCTTCGAATTATCAGCCATCCACTTGTATCCAACTGCCTAATGTCCCTTCTTTGCACTATGAGATCAAATCTAGCACCATTCAGATGCTCCCATCCTTTTATGGGAAGACCAATGAAGATCCCTATAAACATCTGGATGAATTTCTAGAAATTTGTTCCACTGTGAAAATTCAAAATTTCACAGATGATGCTCTCCGCTTGACCTTATTCTCTTTCTCACTTAAGGACAAAGCTAAATACTGGCTAGGGACCTTAGGGAAACCTATTGGCACATGGGCAGATATGCAGCATGAGTTCCTTAAGAAGTTTTACCCCATCGGTAGAACCAACACCATGAGACGTGCAATCACAGGATTCGCGCAACTCCCAAATGAACAAATACATGAATCATGGGAGAGATTAAAGGAACTCCTCAGAAAATACCCACATCATGGGCTCTCCAAATGGCAAATAGTGCAAGCTTTCTATGAGGGCCTAGATGATCAAGTTAGGCAGATTGTGGATGCATCATGTGGTGGGGCCTTTATGAGCAAGAGTGAGGAGGAGGCCTATGCCTTATTTGAAATGTTGAGCAAGAATTCAATCAACCATGCTTCCTTATCCTCATATGAGAGAACCATTGGGCCCTCTAAACGGGCCGGGATGTATCGGGTGGAACCTGAAGCTAGGGTGGATGTAAATTTCATCCATTAAAAATTGGACAAGGTGGACATCATGGCCCAAAAGCTAGAACATGTTGATATGCTAGCTCACAAGTTAGACCAGCTCCTGGCTCAAAACAAACAATAAACCACCATCTTACCTACGTCCAACTCATACTCGGACCCAACACACCATGAGGTGTGTGCTTTATGTGCTAGCCCGGACCATCATGTGTCCGATTGCCCAACAGCAGCCCAGTTACCACCTTTTATACAGGAGCAAGTCCAAGCAGCCCAGGGATTCTCTAAGCCCAACTATGACCCATTTTCTAACACCTATAATGCGGGTTGGAGGAATCACCCCAATTTCAATTGGAGAAATCAACAATCTCCCAATCAGCCCACCATCCCCTCTGCGTCTCAAACTCACAAACCACCCATCCAACACCAATTTCAAGCACAACAACCATTCCAAGGAAATGCTTATGGTCGGGGACCGCAAGCCCAACAACCACTTCCCCGATTTAACCAGGGTCAGGTCCCATACCAACCTCCTCAGCCCAATTACGGGCAATCTTTCAATTCCCACCAAATCTATCAACCTCCTCCGCAACACCACCAGGACTCCCAAACTGATGATAGATTACATCAGTTACAACAACTAATTCTGGCCCAAAATCAATCCTTCCAACAAACTATTCAAGCCCAAAGTCAATCTTTCCAACAGACCCTCCAAGCCCACCAGCAAACCATCTCTAAGTTGGAGACTCAATTGGGCCAATTGGATGAAGCCATCATGAGAAGGGAAGTGGGCCAATTGCCAAGTCAGCCCATTGCCAACCCACGAAATAATCCTCCGGGCTTCCCACAACTGAGCTTCCCCATTAACCAGCCAATTCCTCCTCTCCTCCAGCACCCATCAGGCCAAATACCACAAAAATGCCCACAACTCAAAAATGCAAAAGCAATTTCGACCTTAAGAAGTGGTAAAGTCCTCAAAGATCCTCAAGGGTCCACTCCTAGTTCATCAGTCCAGGCCCCTGACATATCTTTTGATAGTGAGGAGGAGCCCAGCCAGGAAGAGGATGTCAAGGGAAAGAGGAAAATAGAGGAAGAGCCCAGCACTTACCAACCTACAGTGCCATTTCCCAATGCCTTAAAGCCCAAAAAGAAACAACCAGCCCATAATGAGGAGATGATGGAGCTCTTCAAACAAGTACACATCAACATCCCTCTCCTCGATGCCATCAAACATGTCCCGGCCTATGCTAGATTCTTAAAAGAAATGTGCACTCCTAGGCGGGACCCACGAGTGACCCCGGAAAAGGTTCGACTCTCGGAGAATGTTAGTGTTGTGGTCCTCAACCAACTTCCAAGAAAGTTAAAAGATCCTGGAGCACCCCTTATCTCTTGCAACATTGGGGGTGTGACATTTGATAAGGCTCTCCTTGATTTAGGAGCTAGTGTGAATTTACTCCCTACCTCCATCTATGAGCAGTTTGACATCGGTGAGCTCAAGCCTACTCCCATTATTCTCCAGCTCGCCGATAGATCAATCAAGACTCCAAAGGGCCTTATTGAGGATGTCATTGTTAAAGTGAATGAGTGCTACTTCCCTGCTGACTTTCTTATTTTGGACATGGTTTCTCCCTAAGAAATCAAGCATACTCCTATCATTTTGGGTAGACCATTTTTAGCCACAGCTAGGGCTAATATAGACTGTGCTTCAGGAATTATGGACATATCTTTTGGGGACCAGAAAGTCAGCATCAACATTTTTAAGGCATCAAAATTTCATGATCAAAAAGGAGATTGCTATGCTGTTGACACCATTGAGGAATTATTGGAGATTGAAAGGGACAGTAGGACTGGAATGAGAGAGGAAGTTGACATCTTGTCAACTCAACTTAGGACATGGCCCCCAGTTGAACATTTGCCTCAGCTTGAATCTGAACCAGCTCTGCCCTCTTTGCAATCCCCTCCTCAGGTTGAACTAAAACCATTGCCAGCCTCCCTTAAGTATGCATTCCTAGGCCCAGACCAAACCTTGCTAGTCATCATAGCAAGTGACCTTGAACCTAACCATGAGGAGAAACTAGTTGAGGTCCTTAAATCTCATAAGGGGGCTATAGGTTGGTCTGTCGCTGATCTTAAAGGGATTAGTCCATCCATTTGTCAGCACCATATTTATATGGAGGAGAATGTAAAACCGAGTATAGACATGCAGAGGAGATTAAATCCACACATGAAGGAGGTGGTCAAAAATGAGGTGGTCAAGTGGTTAGATGTCGGAATCATCTACCCAATTTCTGATAGTCAGTGGGTCAGTCCAACACAAATAGTCCCAAAGAAATCAAGACTGACTGTGATCACCAATGATCAAGAGGAGTTGATACCTACTAGGTTGACCACGGGATGGAGGGTCTGCATTGATTATAGGAAGCTCAACTCCATGACAAAGAAGGACCATTTTCCCCTCCCATTCATTGACCAAATTTTGGAAAAATTAGCAGGGCAAAAATACTTCTATTTTCTGGATGGGTATTCTGGATACAATTAGGTGGCTATCTACCCAGAGGATCAGGAAAAAACCACATTTACCTGTCCCTACGGAACCTTTGCTTTTCGAAGAATGCCCTTTGGACGATGTAATGCTCCCGCCACATTTCAAAGATGCATGTTAGCTATTTTTTTCTTATATGGTGGGTAACTTTTTAGAGGTTTTCATGGATGATTTCTCCATTTTTGGGGACACATTTGATTCTTTTCTAGACCACTTAGCCAAAGTCATGAAGAGATGCATAGACACTAATCTTGTCCTCAATTGGGAAAAGAGTCATTTCATGGTTAAAGAGGGCATCGTTCTGGGACATATAGTGTCAGCAAGAGGGATTGAGGTGGATAAAGCCAAGGTTGAGTTTATTTCCAAACTACCACCACCCATCTCAGTGAAACAAATCCGTTCCTTTTTAGGTCATGCCGACTTTTATCGCCAGTTTATTCAAGATTTCTCCAAAGTTGCTAGACCTCTCACTAATCTGTTGGCTAAGGAAGTCCCATTCCATCTTGACCAATCATGTCTTGAGGCTTTTGAATCATTGAAAATGGCATTGACCAATGCCCCAATCTTGCAAACTCCTAATTGGTCATTGCCTTTTGAAATTATGTGTGATGCCTCGGATTATGCTTTAGGTGCTGTTTTGGGGCAAAGGGTAGATAAAAAGCCTGTGGTGATTTACTATGCGAGTCGCACACTCGCTGATGCCCAACTTAGGTACACCACAACAGAAAAGGAGTTACTTGTTGTTGTCTTTGCCCTTGAAAAGTTTCGGTCCTATCTGCTAGGGGCCAAAGTCATTGTGTTCTCTGACCACTCAGCTCTCAGACACCTGTTGTCTAAAAAAGATGCCAAACCAAGGTTGATTAGATGGATCCTTTTATTACAAGAATTTAATTTGGAAATTCGGGATAAAAAAGGAAGTGAAAATGTTGTTACAGATCACTTGTCCCGAATTATCACATCAGACACCACACCCTTACAGGACTCATTTCCAGATGAACACCTCCTTAGTGTATCTCACATTCCACCCCCATGGTATGCACACATTGTCAATTACTTAGCCGTGAAAAAAATTCCTGAAGGTTGGTCCAAACAAGAAAAAGACCGCTTCTTTGCTAAGCTCAAATACTTCTTTTGGAAAGACCCTGAGCTATTCCATTTAGGACCAGACCAAATCATTCGGAGGTGTGTCCCTGAAGGTGAGCAACAAAGCATTCTGACATTTTGCCACACCTTAGCTTGTGGGGGGCATTTTTCAAGTAAGAAAACGGCAGCCAAAGTTTTGCAGAGTGGGTTCTACTGGCCCACAGTATTCAAAGATGCATTCGAATTTTGCAAATCTTGTGAGCGCTGTCAGGCTATGGGAAACATGTCACGTAGGGACATGATGCCTTTAAACCCTATCCTGGTTGTGGAAATTTTTGATGTATGGGGAATTGACTTCATGGGACCGTTTCCATCATCTTTTAGACATGAGTACATTTTGGTGGCGGTGGATTACGTGTCTAAGTGGATAGAAGCTATAGCCACAAGGACTAATGATCATAAAATTGTCATGAAATTTATTCGCAAGAACATTTTCTCTCGATTTGGGTGTCCGAGGGCTATCATTAGTGATGGAGGTTCACATTTCATCCATTCTCAATTCCGGACTTTGCTTCGGAAGTATGGGATAACACATAAGATTGCTACCCCCTATCATCCCCAGACTAGTGGCCAGGTGGAGGTTTCTAATAGGGAGATCAAGAACATTTTGTAAAAGTCTGTCCGGCCTGATAGGAAAGATTGGTCAGAAAGATTTGATGATGCTTTATGGGCCTATCGGACCGCCTACAAAACTCCCATTGGCATGTCCCCTTATAGGCTTATTTTTGGAAAGCCATGTCATTTGCCAGTCGAATTGGAACATAGGGCCTATTGGGCAATCAAACAATTCAATCTTGATTTAGCACATGCTAGTTCCCATAGAGCCCTTCAACTGAATGAGTTAGAGGAACTTCACAATGAAGCCTATGAGAACTCTAGGATTTATAAAGCCCAGATAAAAGCATTCCATGATAAACACATTTCACGCAAAATTTTTCAAATCAACCAAAAGGTCTGGCTTTTTAACTCTAGGCTGCGATTATTCCCCGGTAAATTGAAATCTCGATGGGATGGACCATATGTGGTAATTAAAATATTTGACCATGGTGCAGTAACAATTCTTGATCCTAAAACTGGTCAAACTTTCACTGTCAATGGTCAACATTTGAAACCTTACATTGAAAATCTTCCAATGCTGCAGGAGGACTCTCTCAGGCTGAGTGACTCATTGTGAGCTATATTGTGTCTGGCTGAAGACGTTAAGCTTAGCGCTTCTTGGGAGGCAACCTAATTATCCTGTCTCTTTTCAAAAAAAAAATTTGATTGATTTTCTTCTTTTATCTAAGGAGCATGGAGCATGGAGCAATATTTCTTTGATGACGACATCTCTCTCTCAGGTCGTATCTATCCTTCCCTCTACTTTTTATGGCTTTATTTCATTTCTATATCTTACTCATGCCATTAGGGACAATGTCACCTAAGTTGGGGGGTAGCTTGAGCTCGAATTTCCTCAAAATAATTGCAACCTTTCATCACACCTCTAACACGTGTTTCATGTTCATATTTCATGATGAGAAACTTTTCTTAGAATGATAGGACTTAGAGTCTTACATGTGAAAGTTACAAATTAAAGGGATGAATTAATTGGTTATGTCTTTAGCCTTTTCCTCAGAATACACCTGAAAATTCTATTGAACTTGCACACAATTGCACAATAACAAGATCGGTGGATGACAAACATTAGGATGATGGGAATTTTACTTGACACTTAGGTGGTGATGAATATTATGCCCATTCGTTGAACATAATCGTGAGGAAAAAGCTACCTGCCAAAAAAAATACACATGGAAAATGCCCCTGAACTTAGTAACCGGGCCTGCTTCTCCTAAGGCAAGAGTTGAGGTTCGCGTCAAACGGCGAAGGGATGTGCAGCACCGTGTGTCAAAAAAAAAAAGAAAAAAAAAAGAAGTATAAACTGGCAGAGTGAAGCTACCTGTAATTCGAGAAGCTCAATTCAAGAGGTGGGCAGAATTGAAAATCATCTTTAAGTGAAAGGTAGAAGACTCATTCATCTAGATTGTTTGGAAGTCACTAGTCAAGTTATATCACTCATACACAAAGAGATATTTAATTTTGAGTGTATCCTGAGGAAAGGTCTAAACACATGGACTGATGAAATTTATACCAAATGCATTCTACTTGAACTTGTAATACTCCAAAGTCTAAATCATTATGCATAATGTTCTTGCCATGATCTGTGACACATGAGTGTTTGCTAGTCCTAATTTTATAATTGTTTACATTGTTAAGGGACTAGCAATGTTCAAGTTAGGGGGTGTGATAAGTCTCCATTTCTTATGATAATACATCGCATAAACACCATTTTATGTGCATATAATTAGGTAATTATGCATATTTCATAATTAACCTCAACTCCGCATTTAAATTTGAGCTTTCACGTAAATTGATTAATTTGATAATTTTGTCTAATAATTTGAAGTTGAGGGCCATGAGCATTAATTCTCCATTGCATAACTATGAGCATTTGAGATTGATGTGCACATTGTGGTAATTTTTATGGACTAAAGTGTAATTGTGTGTGTGTAGGACACCGAAGGTAATTACAAAAGAAGCCGGGGACAAAAGGGTCATCACCATTTTGACCAAGTCAAATAAAGAATTCAAAATATTTTAGTTGGAGGGAAAGGAATGTTCAAAATTTCGAATTCAAAGTTTGAAAAGGAAGAATCCAAAGTTTAAGTTTGAAAAGGAGGAAAAGGACATTCAAAGTTTGAAATAAAGGAGAGACATGATGAGCCTTGGGAAATGGAGTGCCTAAAGTCTAAGAAAGGGGGTGCCCACCTACTTTTTATCTTTCCCATGCATCATATTCCACTTGAATCTCAGCCATCCATCTCCTTTTGATACAATCTCCACCCTCCATCTACCTAACTTTTCCTATAAATAGCCCATGACAAGGAGGAGAAGGGGAGTTCTTCTTTTGGCAATTTCTCTCCCAACCTTAGGCCTCCGAGTTCTCCCTTGTAAGTTCGTTTTCAGCTCATGTACTCTTCATCAAAGTTCTTTGTTTTTAAGTTCTCTACAACTTCTTCGTTTGGAGCATCTTCTAGTTCCTTCTAGTTTTCAAGCTATGTCATATTTTTCACTGTGTTGTCCTGTTCATCTGTGAACCAGTGTTTCTCTTTGTTCTTCCCATTGTTTCTCACCCTTATAGTCATTTTCTCCTCTTGCTTTCTTCATAAAAGTTCTTTGTTTTTAAAAGATCTTCAACTTCTTCTTCTACGCCATCTTCTAATTCTTTCTGGTGTGAAAGTTATTTCTCATTTTTTAACTTGCTGTCCTATAATTTCACTGTTCATCCGAGGTTCTAGCTTTTGTTATTTCTCATTTTTGAAGCTTTTCCACTCTTCTTTTCTCTCTGAGTTCTTCATCAAAGTTCTTCCTCTTATGTAGATCTAGATTTTCTTCTTCTATCACTTCTTCCAATTCTTCTTTTTTTACGAGTTATATTTATTTTATCACTATTTTACTCTCCCATCTTCTTCTTTCTTCATCTCCACACAAACCCTTCCACATTTCTCTCTATATTTCTCTCCAAAGTTTATCCTCCACAACTCCCCTTTCATGGCGGCGTGCACATCAAGACGGGTGACGTTCCAAGGCTGGTGACGTGGACGGCGACGGCTTCTTCATCCACCTCTTTCCACGGTGATCTCTTTCAAGGCGGAGCGATCCTCTCCAAGGCTCGGCGAGGAGGAGACGACGGCGTCATCACCATTGCTACTACCATCTTCACACCTTAGGCTCCTCTTTTTGTTATTGCTTTATTTTTATTTCACTTCATTGTAATCTCATTGTGTCATTAGTGTAAACTTGTTTCACATTTCATGTACTCTTTCTTTTAAGTTAATGAAAGTTGTTCTCTTGATCTAGTTCTTGATCTTCTTCCATCTCTACCCCCTTCTTCTATCTCTTCTTTTCACTTCATGCAATTAATTTCTATAGCATAGGCGCATAATCATAGGTGTTTTTAATTAAGTGTTTAGTTTGTTCTTCATTTCACTATTTTCTTTAAACAAAACAAAATCACAAGTATTTTCTAAAGGACTCCAAGGTTTTTAACTTTAAAAATCTCTTCTTCCCTGTGGATTCGACCCTTCTCGCCACATTATTACGTCTTACCTTCATCTAGTGCGAGTTGAAAATTTTAAGATTGATACGCATGTTTTAAACGACGAACTTTCGCGTTATCAGGGCACTACTAGCTCCTCTGATCGTAGAATGGGGCGGGGCTGGAGTAGAAATGACCGTAGATGTGTCTGCTACGCACGGTAGAAGAGGCGGCCCAGCTCGAGGTCGGAGTTTGTAGCAGAAACCGAAAGAGCAGAGAGTGGTCCAACCTAAGCAGGGGCGAGCAGTCTGTGCACGCCGGGGAAAATGATCATTCTGGGGTGCTCCGGTTGTCAAATGGATCCCTTCCTATTGGTGCTGGAAGATAACTCATTGGGGAACACCTCGGTCAAAAGGTGCATCCAGAAGATTGGTGTGGAGGTCGTGGGGGCCTCTGCAACACTTCTCTGGTCGCCCACTGGAGTCAGCTTACGCAGTCGGATCGGAATAGCTCTTCCGGTCAGCTCCGACCTTGGATGAGGGTGCTTGAACTCTTGTTGCGAAGCTGGTTCGGAGAGCATCCACTGGTGCCGGGCTTATCATCAGAAGATTCACAAGGGAGGTTGGGGTGGCGCTGCAACAGGATGGATAGTCAGCTACTGCTGCTGCTGCTAGATAGCCAGTGGGAGTTGGGGAGAGAAGGGGGAAGAATAGAGGGTGGAAAGAGTGGGAGGGGGATAAGGGTCTTCCCTGGTGAGAGGGGAGGTGGTGTGGGAGAGGGGGAAGTGAGTGGGAAGGGGGAGGAGGAGGCTATGGGTGGAGCTAGCAGGGGGAGGAGAGGAGAGGGGCGAATCTGCCAAGGGGAGGAGTGAGGAGAGGGTAGGGGGCGCAAGGTGGCTGGGGGAGGGAGATTCTGCCCTTATTTTTTTTGAATTTTCTCTAATGGTGGGCAATCAATGGAGGCCTTGAAAATGTGGAGGGGTGTGTTGGGAGTGGGAATGGTGTGTTAAGGAAGTGAAAGGGTGCTTGGGAAGGTGGGGGAGATGTATTGGGAAGTGAAGGGGTGCCTAGGGGGCTATGGGGTTAATGAGGGTAGTGAATGGGAGTGGGGGGATTTGAGGGGTCAGGGTGATGTGGCGGGTGAGGTGGCAACTAGGGCTGAGGTGGAGGGTGAGGTGGAGGGGGCAGACCTCTCTCTAGGGAAGAGAGAGAGTGGAGGGTGATGAGTGTGCATTTTTACATGTTAATTTATGTTACATACACTTTTTACAAGTTTTAATGTTAGTAAATATGCACTTATCACACTTAATCTCAATTTCTGATCAAAATGTTTAGTTTGATGAAATTCAGTAAAATTTGAGAATAAACTAATATATTTTGTAGGTACTTGGCGGATGACGATGGCAAGAAAGGAAATAAATGGGCCTTGGCTTGTTTAAAAATAATAACAATAAAAAAAATATTGTGTGTGCAAGGCTTCTCACACAAGCCCATTCACGCGGCCTTCTTCACCCCTCGTTGGCCATTCAAGTAGCTTGGGCATGAGCCCACCTTCGCAAGTCTCCCACGATGGTTTCTTCAATGTGAATGAGGCCCCCCACAATATTCAAGCGAGCTTCAAAGCGGGCCCCCATGTTACATTCTCACGCGGGCAAATGGCGAAGGCAGCCAGTGTAACGACCCGGAGATCTGGATACCGGTAAATCGATACCAAGAACTCGGGGAAGTCACCCAAGAGGCTGATGAGGCCCCGTAAGGGTTAAAGGGTTTTGTCGAGGTAATGCATAAAGAATTGGAATTACACGTGCACAATATTAATTATAGCAACAATTTGAACTATAAACGGAAGCAATTTACATATTAGAGTGATAAATATATACAATAGTCCATATCCACTGTTTATACAAGTCCAACCACTGAGCAAGAGTCAAAAATATACAACTACTCGGGGCATACCCCGGCCAAAAGGTACAAGAAAGGACAAAAGACCACTAACAGCCTACTGACCGACCACTGTTGGCACTAAGTACGGCCGTCAAACGCACGGGAAGCTCCGGAAGACGGCTGAGGCTGCTCACCTAGAAAAGTAAGGGTGAGTCTCTCAACAAGACTCAGTAGGGGTCACGCGGATCCCTACCTCGCCACTAAACAAAGGAAAGCAATTAAAGCATGCATTGGCAGAATTAAATAACAATTTAGTAAAGCTGTAAAACTATCTAAATAGTTTAACAACAGCTAATCGAATGCAAAAGGAACTAGATCTACCAATAGAATAAGCTTCAACAATTCCAAGTGACAGGAGAGAGAGGGAGACCACCAGAAAGAGAAATCAGATGCGTCCACTAACGGCTTACATTGCGTCTCAAGTATCTACACAAGTCTAGATCGCGACAAGTGAGACACGTAGCAGTACCAGAAAACAAGAACTAGTTAGGGTCACGCCCGTCGGTGTCAGTCCAAGCCCCTAACCACATGTGCACACACAGGCTCAATGCCTTGAGTCATGCCTCTAGCTAGTTTTCCCCCCCCCCAGTAGGATGCTACTGTCAAGTAAAGGGGCCCACAGAGACTAGCTTAAAAATCGTAAACCCAGACTACCCCGCCACCTCTCCCAGGTGGGCCGACACTAGAGGTCGTCGGGCTACAACTAGTGGTTCCATCACAAGGAAAGAGAACATAATTCTATTGGGATCTAAAAATATGCCACAGTTCATAAGAATAATTAAACATGGTGAATATGCAATAATAAAAGCATAATTAAATGAATAGACCAACAATTGAATTATGCAGGAATTAAACGGTCAACTAAGGGCCGCTCCAGTCGTACGCGGTCGCACGACTGGCCGCTCAATGGACATGAACGGTTATAATTGGGCCACTCAATGGATATGAATGGTTAAGGTCGGGCCGTGCAGTGGACTAAGCGGTCCGACGATTGGCCGCTCAATAGCCCTAGACGGTCTCACGACTGTCTGTTCAATGGACTGAAAAGACCATGTTAGGCCGTGCTATCTACGCCGCCTTACTGTTTAAAGGGTCATATGCTGTTGAGGATTAGCCACCCCAGTCACTAAACGGTCTCGCTAAGGACCGTGGACTGGGTTAAAATGGTCTAGACGAAGACCGTGGATCCAAAACGGTCACTGTTAGGACCGTGCAATTACCGGGAATCCGAGAACGGGGTAAACCCCATGGAATCCCCTCCCGATCGATCCAAATCGACGGGAAACAATTTCTAACCTGCCATACCTTGTTCCACATCCATCATACAACCATTATAAGCCCAGAAAACATAAATACAATGGTCAGGATGGATTGAAAACATAAATGACAATGTTTCAGAGGTCAAAAAGTTTCTCTCAATGTGTTCAAAGCCTCCCAATATTTGGACTTAGATGAAGAATGCCATTTCATAGACATCTACGATGAACTTCTTGAGAATGATCTAGGCATGGGTCAAATAAGGGAGGTCAATACTCTTCAAGATTCCCCTCATCATAGTACCATTTGGCATAAGGTTGAACCTCTTTCGGCTTTGCAAGAGGAATCAGCCCTTCCATCACTTGAAAGTCCTCTTAAACTTGAGCTTAAGCCCCTTCCGGACTCCCTCAAATATGCATTCTTAGGCCCCGATCAAACCCTTCCTGATATCTTAGCTTCCAACCTTACCCCTACCCAAGAAACACTTCTCCTAGAAGTCCTTAGAACTCGTAAGGGTGCCATAGGTTGGACAATGGCCGATCTTAAGGGGATAAGTCCGTCTATTTGCATGCATCACATTTACATAGAAGACAATGCCAAACCTAGTTGGGAAATCCAAAGGAGGTTGAACCCGTACATGAAAGAGGTGGTGAAGAAGGAGGTTGTCAAATGGCTTGATGCTGGAATTATCTATCCTATATCGGATAGCCAATGGGCGAGTCCCACTCAAGTGGTTCCTAAGAAATCGGGCCTCACCGTGGTCCAAAATGAACAAGGAGAAGATGTGTCCACTAGGCCCACAACGAGATGGAGAGTGTGCATCGATTATAGGAAACTCAATGCCATGACCAAAAAAGACCATTTTTTACAGCCCTTTATTGACCAAATTCTGTAGAATTGGCGGGCCAAAGATATTTTTGTTTCCTAGATGGATATTCCGGGTACAATGAAGTGGTCATTTATCCGGAAGACCAAGAGAAGACCACCTTCACTTGCCCATATGGAACTTTTGCCTTTCGGAGAATGCCATTCGGTCTTTGCAACGCACCGGCCACTTTTCAAAGGTGCATGATGCCCATTTTCTCCGATATGGTAGGAGAATTCTTGGAGATCTTTATGGATGATTTTTCTGTGTTTGGGGAGTCATTTGAAAACTGCTTGAAAAATTTGAAGAAAGTGCTTGCGAGATGTATTGAAACCAACCTTGTTCTTAGTTGGGAAAAGAGCCACTTCATGATTCAAGAGGGCATAGTCTTGGGCCACATTGTGTCCGAACGAGATATAGAGGTGGATAAGGCCAAAATTGACCTCATTTCTAATCTCTCTCCTCCAACCTTGGTGAAGAAAATCCGTTCATTCCTTGGTCATGCTGGCTTGTACCGCTGGTTCATTAGCAACTTTTCTAAGATTACCCACCCATTTACTCTTCTCTTGGCCAAAGATGCCCCATTCCATCTAGATGATGCTTGCTTAGAGGCTTTTAATACCCTTAAAGAGGCTTTGACCAAGGCACCCATTCTTCAATCTCCCAATTGGTCTCTGCCTTTTGAAATCATGTGTGATACCTCCGACTATGCTATCGGGGTAGTTCTAGGCCAAAGAATTGACAAGTGTCCGGTGGTGATATATTATGTGAGTCGCACCCTCGCCGATGCTCAGCTTAACTACACCACCACGGAAAAGGAGCTGTTAGCTGTTGTCTTCGCCCTTGAAAAATTTCGATCATATCTCTTAGGGGCAAAAGTCATTGTGTACTCTGATCACTCAGCTCTCAAATATTTGTTCTCCAAGAAGGATGCCAAGCCTAGACTCATTAGGTGGATCCTCTTACTCCAGGAGTTTGATCTTGAAATTCGAGACAGAAAGGGTTCTGAAGATAAATTTGCCGATCATCTTTCTAGGATTCTCACCACTGATAGTTCTCCTTTGCAAGATTTATTTCTTGATGAACATCTCTTGGCCATTACCCATAGTCAACTCCCATGGTTCGCTGATATTGTCAACTACTTAGCCGTGGGGCAAATTCCTAAGACATGGTTTAAACACGAAAGGGAACACTTCTTTGCCAAAATCAAACACTACTTCTGGGAAAACTCTGAATTGTTCCATGTGGGTCCGGATCAAATAATTAGGAGGTGTATCCCCGAGGAGGAACAACAAAGTATTCTAAACTTTTGTCACACTGTAGCTTGTGGGGGACATTTCTCGGGAAAGAAAACGGCTGCCAAAGTGCTGCAAAGCTGATTTTTCTGGCCCACTCTCTTCAAAGATGTCTATGAATTTAGCAAGACTTGTCTTAGGTGTCAAGCTGTGGGGAACATGAGCAAACGAGATATGATGCCACTTAACCCCATTCTAGTGGTTGAAATCTTCGATGTTTGGGGAATAGATTTTATGGGGCCCTTTCCATCATCATTTGGACATGAATACATTCTGGTGGTAGTCGACTATGTATCTAAGTGGATTGAAGCTATTGCTACCCGGACTAATGATCATAAAGTTGTCATGAAGTTTATCCGAAAGAACATATTTTCAAGGTTTGGGTGTCCTAGGGCCATTATTAGTGATGGGGGTTCTCATTTCACTCATTCCCAATTTCGAGCTCTTCTTGAGAAATATGGGATCACTCACAAAATTGCTACCCCTACCATCCCCAAACAAGTGGCCAAGTGGAGGTATCTAATCGGGAGATCAAAAATATCTTGAAAAAATATGTTAGGCCCGATAGGAAGGATTGGTCCGAAAGATTGGATGATACTCTTTGGGCCTATTAGACAGCATATAAGACTCCCATTGGCATGTCACCATATAAGTTGATCTTTGAAAAAGCCTGTCACTTACCCGTTGAGCTTGAGCATAGGACCTATTGGGCTATTAAACAATTCAATCTTGACCTGACACAAGCCGGGTCTCATAGGACCCTACAATTAAATGAGTTGGAAGAATTATAGAATGAAGCCTATGAAAATGCTAAGATTTATAAAGCCCAAACTAAAGCATTCCATGATAAACACATTTCACGAAAAACTTTTCAACCTGATCAAAAAGTTTGGCTCTTTAATTCAAGGTTGCACTTATTCCCTGAAAAATTGAAGTCTAGATGGGATGGACCATTTGTTGTGCTCAAAGCCTTTGATCATGGTGCTGTCAAAATCCTAGATCCTAAAAATGGTCAAATTTTCACTGTCAATGGTCAACGTCTCAAACCCTACTTGGAGAACACACATCAAAGGAATCAATCCCATTGAGTGACCCATGATAAATACAAGAAGGTCGCCTGGCTGAAGACGTTAAATTTAGCGCTTGTTGGGAGGCAACCCAACCATGTCCCTTCAATAATCTACTGAGTCATTTTCATTTGTGTTTGTAGGAGTCGGAAGAAGTCGTTAGCAAAGCTGCTTGCCAAAATAGCCACATCTGCGCACCCCAGGTTGTACCTTTCCTTCCCAAGCATTCATGTATGCATTGTCCTATTCATATATTCTTCATGCCATCAGAGATGTTGTGATTTAAGTTGGGGGGTAAGGGTAATCATTGTAAAAATCTCATGCAACATGCTGCCTTGTACAAATCTCATGCTAATTACTGTCTCATGTTGTTATCAAAAAAAAAAGAGAGAGAGCCCCAACCGAGCTTTCATGATTCATGCTTTCATAAAAGAGACTCTGAAAAAAAAACTCTGGAGATGGATGATGGAATAATTTTTTGTGTCTAGTCATGGAAATTAGTTTAGAATCTCCTAAGGTCTCTTAGCATAAAAAAAAATCATTTGCACATTAATGAAACAGGAAAGACAAGCCTTCTCTCATTTGGTATGGTGTCTGATACTTTGCCCTCCCCAGTGAAGAGTTAGATAAAAAAAAACCATGAAAAATGCCTCATATCTTAGCAACCGGGCCTGCTTCTCCTAAGGCAAGAGTCGATATTTGCGTCAAACGGTGAAGGGTTGTACAGCACTATGTGTTGAAAAAAGAAAAAAAATCATGAAAAATGCCCCTGATCTTAGTAACCGGGCCTACTTTTCCTAAGGTAAGAGTTGAGGTTCGCGTCAAACGGTGAAGGGTTGTGCAGCACCATATGTTAATCAAAAAAAAATGAAGGCTGCTATGATCTGTTGTGTGTGGGGTCATGAAGTGTGCCTTGCATATGGTTATGTTTTTGATGATAACTAACTTTATAAATAACTTTGTGTCTCCTTGCATATGCGGTTGATGTCAGTGTGCATTCATGAGCTTTACTATGCTTGCATGTATTTCAATTGAGTCGTTGTGCTCTTGAGCAAGTCTTCATAGTTGAGATTGATTTTTCCATATTGCTAGACATGCATATAAGCTCGTGGATGGTTATGCGTAGAAGCTCTATGCATATGCCTATGTGTTTAGTTAAGGAGCTTTTATCACTCATAATCCGTGATTTTGATATCCATGTAAATCTCATGTTCTACATTATCTTTTCAGGAGAGAGATGATTGGAAGACACCTACAAATCACATGGATGCATGGTAATAACTATTTATGTGAATCTTGGTCGAAATAGGTTGACATGTGGTGTAATATTGATTAAACCCCAAGGAATACTTGGTTTTTGTGTTAAAACATTCAATCTCTTCCCAGTCCCCTGTGCTATCCATGTTGCATATATTCACTTGGTTCTTTCATGTATATTCTTCATAAGGTTCTTATGCTAGATGCAAATGGTTCATAGTTATGTGAAGAGAACTTGTGTTAAATTCAATCACATCGTTTATGTAGATTTTGGTTTCACAATGCCACTCTTGTTGCACTTGATGCATAAAGTTCATTGCTATATGAACTTATTTCCTTGATGAGGATAAACATGTTTTTCCAAAGAGTTTTTATGCACCTTGAACATGGATTTTAATGTATGTGCCTTTTGCACTTTCTTTATGGTTACAAGTTGCTTATACCTTGTTCATATGCATAGAAATATCCTTCGATCTTTAGCTTAGAACATTTGTGGTTCAAAGTGTTCGTATGCACCTTGAACATGGGTTTCATGTATATACTTCATGCATTTATCATTTGGATTATTGAGCTAAAGTTCTAATCATTTTTTTCTTATGGTGTTGCAGGATTAAGATCCTTAATATAAACACTTGAAGATTAAAGGAGTTTGATGCCACGGAGTTTGGAAGGGTTGCAATGGAGTTTGGGGCTGAAATATGAAAGTCTGGAATTTACTGTAGCTTTAGGTCGACCGACACTGTAGCTTTAGGTCGATCGACCATGTAGCTTAGGTCGATCGAAATTGGCAGTGCTGCCTGAAAATTCACCTATAAAAGTTAGGTTGATCGACCACCTACCTCCGGTCGACTGAACCCCTCGAGGCAGCAATTGTTGACTTTGTTTTCTTCAACATGGGAAGCCCTTCTCCTTGGGTTTTTTAATCTCAAAAGTCTCCACACATCCCTGAAATTGTGGATCTATGTCTTGGCTTGTCCTTGACCATCCTAGGTCTTATAAACCCACTTGTGCCTAACCTTTTACCCCTTTGCCCCTGGGTTCATGGTAGACCTATTGGGGGTCTTTTTGGATAGTTCTAGAAGGGTTATCATGGTCTTTTCATGTCTTCTATTTATGCTCTCTTGTAAACTCCGAATTTGACAAAAAATTCCCAATTGAGCTAACGTTTTCTATCTTGTAGGTCAAGAAAGAGGAGAAGAAGAGGAAGGGGAAAAGAAGGGGAGATTTGATCTTCATCCAAGAGGTTTTGAAGATCGTGGAAGAAGGAAAAGTGCAGCGGATCGAGGAGAGGATCGAGAGGACATTGAAATCGTCACCATCCGACTATAGCTTCAAGCTACTATTTCTATTCGTCTTGGAAATCAAAGGGGGAACGATCTCTACATCCTTTAGTTGTTGTTTTGTGATGTTTGCCATGTGTTCTATTTCGATCTGAGCTTACATTGTTATTTGTGTTTATTTTTTGAACCTGAAAGTACATTTTGTGTGTGTGACCGTCTGTGTATACGGTCGTGTTTGATCGCTTGCGTGTGATCATGTGTGTCATTGTGCTGTGTTTATTGCAGCGTGTGTGTGTGTGTGTTGTGATCCGGTCGTTGGATCGTGTGGGAGACTTCGTCTCCGTGTGTGTGTGTGTTGGGGCGTGTCCCCGTGTGTGTTTGAAGCGTTGTCTCCATGTTGGGGATTTATCCCCGAGTGAAGCCTCACCTGGTTTGGTGAGGGGTGGACGTAGGGAGCTTGTCGTGGTCCCGGACCACCTTAAAAATCGCTGTGCACTTTGGTTTGATTTGTGTGATTGCGTGGTTTGCTTGTTATATCTGTTTGTATGATCATGTGGGAACGGAGAGATTGAGAGAATTAATTGTCTTGTTTAGTTAATTTCCTCAATCTTGTTAAAAGGTGTTAATTCCATTACGTAGCTTTTTAATTTGCCATCTAGTGTGGGGGAAAATTCAACCCCCCCTTCTTGTCCGCTCGCCTACCCCGGGACCAACATGATCAAAGCTATGATCTGAGAGGTAGAGTTGAAAGACACCTATCTAAGATGGCAATCCGGAGGATGCAATTATCCAAACTGTGGATTTAGATTTCACGAGCACAAATGCTATGAGACTTTGGGAGTGTTCTATGAGAGCATCATGTTCTAATCCTATGGCTAGTACATTTTAACAATTCCAAATTCCTAATCCGTAGTTGATTCTGTGAAGGGGGGTCTTGATTGGCGGCATGTCCCTATTCTTAATTTGTTTGCATTGCTTAGGGGCTAGCAATGTTCAAGTTGGGAGGTGTGATAAGTGTCCATTTTCTATGATAATTCATCGCATACACAACATTTTATGTGCATATAATTAAGTAATTATGCATATTTCATAGTTAACCTCAACTCCGCGTTTAAATTTGAGCTTCACGCAAATTGATTAATTTGGTGATATTATTTAATAAATTAAAATTGAGGGCCATGAGCATTAATTTTCCATTGCATAACCATGAGCATTTGAGATTTATGTGCACATTATGGTAATTTTTATGGATTAAATCATAATTATGTTTGTGCAGGACATTGAAGGTAATTAAAGGAAAAGCCAGGGGTAAAACTGTCATCACCACTTTGACCAAGTCAAACACACATATTTTGGTTGGAGGGAAAAGAAAATTTAAAGTTTGAAATATAAGAGAAGAGGCACATATTTTGGTTGGAGGGAAAAGAAAATTCAAAGTTTGAAATAAAGGGGAGAAATGATGAGTCTTGGGAAGGGAGGTGCCCAAAGCCCAAGGAGGGGGTGCCCACCTCCTTTTCCTTTCCCCATGCATCATCTTCTACCTAAATCTCATCTATCCATCTCCTTTTGATACAATCTTCACCCTCCATTGACCCAATTTTCCCTATAAATAGCCCATGTCAAGGAGGAGAAAGAGAGTTCTTCTTTTGGCAATTTTTCACCCTTTCTCTCCTAACCTTAGACCGTCGATTTCACCCTCTTCTGTTCCTCTTCTCCTCCGACTTTCTTCATGAAAGTTCTTCATTTTTAAATTCTCTACAACTTCTTATTCTTTTTCATGTTCTAATTTTTTCTGATTTTCAAGTTATTTCTTATTTTCCACTATTCTGTCCTGTGCACTCGTAGACAACATTGCTCTCTGTTCTTCCCCTTATTTCATCTACTTTTCCTCCTCTTCTCCTCTTGCTTTCTTCATAAAAGTTATTTATTTTTAAAAGATCTTAAACTTCTTCTTCTTCATCTTTCTCAAGTTCCACTTAATGTTTACGTTATAGTCCAGTTTTCACAGGTCTGTCTTCCACCTTTTACTGTTCACCTGAACCTGCCTCCCACTGGTCTTCACATGTTTTCTCTACTTTGTGATTTTTTTATCTCACTGCTTTCTTCACAAAAGTTGTAGATCGTTAAGATTTCTTCAAATCTCTCTTATTTCTCATCCTCTAATTCTCTCTCTTTTAAAAGTTATTTTAAGTTTTTCATGGTTCTATCCTGTATTTTTACTACTCATTTACAGCTCTGTACTTTGTTCTCCTCAAGATTTCTTCCCCTTTTGCTCTTCTTTTCATCTGAGGCTCTCCATCAAACTTCTTCATTTTTCAAAGATCTAAATTTTCTTCTTCTTCATATTCCTCTAATTCTTTCCCGTATTCAAGTGATAACCTCTTTTTTAAGGTATTGTCTTCCCATTGTTACTGTTCATCTGTGCAGATAACACCCCCTTCTTCCTCCGATTTCACCATCTTCCGCACATTTTCTCTCTCTGTGCCCTTCATCAAAGTTCTTCCTCTTTTCATTCTCTTAAACCTCTTCTTCTTCCTCTTCTTCTCATTCTTTTTAGTTTTAAAGTTATTCACCCTCCAAAGGCGGTTCTAACGGTGAAGGCAATGTCCACACGACGTAGGTGACATCTTCCACGAGATTGTGCGTGATCTAAGGCCAAGGAGGGATGGCGTCATCATCACCATTGCTACTACCATCTTCACACCTCAGGCTCCTCTTGTTGTTATTGCTTTAGTTTCATTGTAATCTCGTCACATCTTTATTGTAAGCTTGTCTTGCATTTTATGTACTCGTTTCTTTATGTTAATGAAAGAAGTGTTCATTTGATCTAGATCTTGTTCATCTTCCCTCTCTTCCTCCTTCTTCTACCTCTTCTTCTCCACTTTATGCAATTATTTTCTATAGTATAGGCTCATAGTCATAGGTGTTTTTAATCAAGTGTTTGGTTCGTTCATCATTTCACTATTTTCTTTAAGCAAAGCAAAATCACGAGTGTTTTCCAAAGGACTCCAAGGTTTTTAACTCTAAAAATATCTTCTTCCATGTGGATTCGACCCTTCTCCCCACCATATTACGTCTTTCTTCCATCTAGTGCGAGTTGAAAATTTTAAGATTGATACACGTATTTTAAACGATGAACTTTCGCGTTACCACACACCAGGAAGGCAATATATGCAATGCAACAAAACAAGGGCATATGAAGTGTCAAAATACAACTATGACAACCCATAATGAGGAGTTCACAGGCCATACGCCCTCGTTTCTGCCTCTGACGCACGTCCCGTGGGGGGCATTTGTTGTACCCAGATAATTTTTCAGCCAAATATTAAAGGATAAGGGTTTGGGAATTTCTCCGAACACCTTTAAGGCACAGACTACCCAGCCGTTTATCTTCAGCTCTCAGGGCAACTTGAGGCTACCCTACCGACTAGCCGTGCGACACGGCACACGCCTCGAGGCCGGGCCCAAGCACCCGAAGTGCCTCCTCTCAACTCCCACGAGCTCATATCCTCAGCCCAAGGTCCATTCCAAGGCCCGCCAGTCACCTACTTGGCCCATTCGATAACTCGGGGTATGTCGGGAATTTACCCGAACACCTTGCGAGCGGCAACTACGACTTCACCACAACAGCCCCCATGGGCTAATCCCAGCATCCCAGAACCCTTTGTCTTTCAAAGGACACCCCCAGATAACAAAAGAAGACCCCCAAGGGTCATCGCTCGGGGCTGTGACTCGCCCCGGGGAGGGTTCGCCCCGGGCGCGGCTGCACCCCGGGGAGGGCAAACCCCCCTGGGAGCGCACCCTCCTCCCAGCCCGGTGGCCCCGCGACCATCTCCCAGTTCCAGCTTGCACCCAGTTCATGTTCTCAGTTCGTGGGGTTCGCACAAGGTTCATCAGCGTACCCGTGCGTGAAAGAAGTTTCAAAGAACGAAGCTTGAGGTCATACGGAAGCACGCGAGTCAACCTCCTTAGTCTACGTGCACAAGCGGCCAGCCAACCAGTCCAAGCCCGTATCCTTTGTCTTCTTGTAGTCAAGTTGAGTCAAAGTGGGGCTAAAAAATAACAAAAATCCAGATTTTATAAGGGTGGGGCCGCCCCCTCTCTCTCTCCCTATCCAGGCCGCCTAAACCCGGGTTTAGGCAGACCAGCCTGGACTAAACACCCCCACTAAACCCCCCAGGGGGGGGTTTAGGCGGACCAGCCTGCCCCCTCAGGCTGGTCCGCCTAAACCCCTATTGAAATAAAAAAAAGAAGAGTTTTTTTTTCAAAAAAAACCCAGCCCCAGCCCTGGTCGCGCCAACCCCCATGGAGTTTAGGCGGACCAGCCTTCCCCCCAGGCTGGTCCACCCAAACCCATTCCCAAACAAAAAAGGGGTTTTTTAACAACAAAAAAAAACCCTCTGCTGAGGGTTTAGGTGGACCAGACCAGCCCCTTGGGCTGGTCCGCCTAAACCCTCCCTCTCTCATAAACAAAAAAAACATTTTTTTCTTTTTTTCTTCTTTCTTTTCTAAGGGTTTACCCGGACCAAGTTGGACCCCCAACTTGGTTCGCCTAAACCCTTCCCGCCCCTTCAAATTCTCTATAAATTTCCCACCTTAGAAGCTCAAGGAGCACACACACACACATAGGGACAGACACAGGAATATAAGCAGACATACAAGAAACCCCGACCTAACTATCACACCCTCGGACTTCCGAGGCTTTCGGAAAGGGTCGAGAACGTGAGGAGCTAAGTGCGCGCGTGGTTGGCTTGTTGATCGGCTCGCATACGCCGAGGGTATGTCACACGTACTCCCCTCACGTGGCATCTAGCCATCGCACACCCGTCCACCCCCGTCATACGTAAGGCACTATGACAATGGCGAATACACCCGCATCCCGGGTTCGCCCGTGTATAACGACCCACGATGGCTATGCACACGCCCTGATGCAGCACCTACTTCTAACACGGAACCGCGTGCCCACCGCTCACTTTGAGCTAGCCGCCGACCACTTTGACTGATGACTCGAGCTAGCCGGACCTTTGGCCCAGGAAAGATATTCCCAGGGCCGGCCCCGACTCCCCAGTACGACGACACTCACCTCCTGAGGCCCGGACCCGACCGCTCATTTTCGAGCCGCGTCAGACCGCCGTCAGGCGCCAACCCGCGATCGCCCCTGCCACCTAGGCTGTCATGCTTGTCCCGATCTCCTCGGGGAGAACCTCTGTAAAACACGCGGATATCCGCCTTATTACGCATTGACCCAGGGACCGACCCACACGTCGAAATTGTCCCACGGCTTACGCCAGTTGTACTTTGGCCTATTCGGCCCATTTGTAAAGCCCGTGTGACTCTCATATAGCATAAAACCAGTTGAATACAAGTGCCCGTATGCAGGCCCTAGTTTTCTACCTACACCACTCGGCACACGGGCCTAATATCCCTGACCCCAGTCATCACCCCCCAGTCGAAAGCGCGCCCACAGCTGCGGAATGCTCCCGGCCCTCTACCCATGGCTTCAGACACATATAGGCTTCTCTTCAACACAGAACAAAGGTGTTCGATTCAATCCGATGTAAATAAACACCGATTGCTTGCAGTTGGTGGGGAAAGACGTCCAGTACACGATTCCCACAATCACCTGTGCAGTCGCACTCGTGGAACCCCTTCTATCCACGTGTCGCCCGATCCCTCGAGCCACGTGCCGTGTCCTGGCAACGCTTCCCCAGTCAACCCTTGGTTCCATAGGTGATTGTCGAGAAATTGACTGGCATGCCCGCATCTTGTCCAGCTAACCTGCACCCCTATATTTCCGTGCCATTCGACCCTTTTTGACTTTCCGTAAAAGGAGAGTGTCCGATACCGCCGTGAGATGCATACAACCATAAGGAGGATACCCAAGATATCTCAAACTCCCGTATTTTTCTTCCCTGCTATATCCCTTCTTTCACCCTGGTCATCGACATAAAAAACCCCCGCAACAGAGAGGATGGCACGCCCGGTGGGACGTCTCCCGCCTTCCTTCTTTTTGCTGAAGAAAAGCCTATGCCAACTCTGAAGCCCTGGTTCCCTTTTTCTGTCGTTACAGGAGAGGCAGAGGATGGTACTCGTACGCGCATTTCCTAGCGGCTCTTAGTTTGTGCTCCGACTGTCGGACCGCGCTTGGCGACTGTCAGCAACCGTCGCCTCAGCAGCACTCACCACTCTGGCAACTATGGCGGCCGTTACCTATGGTCCCATTGTCATTGCCACCCATGCACGGGTGGGTTATTTAGTGACGTCGATCACTTTCGACAGCTTTGCCCCTGTCATCGGATCGCCCTACTTTTTGGGCGTGATCCCTGTGGCTGCTTCTCAGCCGGTCTTGGTTCTTCTGCCAGCTCCTGTGGCCAATGCGCCACGCACTTTTTTGGTATTGGTGGCCCATCTGAGCACTAGGCTCAGAATCGCCACCACTGGCCCCCGCAGGGGTCCCAGATCATCCCCGGCCCAAACAAGCGTCAGCTCTCGTGCCCAACTTCGGTCGACCTCCGGCGCGGGCCCCACGCCCCAGGTTTCGGTCACTACCTCAGCATCTTCCTCGAGCCTTCAACCCCGAGCCCCAGCAAAGCTGACTCCTGACATCGGCTCCCAGCCCCAGGTTCGCGGCTCCTCAGCGTCTTCCTCGGGCTTCCAAACCCAAGCCCCAGCAAAGCCAACACCCAACACAGGCTCCCAGCCCCTGGTTCATGGCTCCTCAGCATCTTCCTCGGGCCTTCAACCCCGAGCCCAACAAAGCCGACACACGATACGGGTTTTCAGCCCCGAGTCCCCGGCTCTTCGGCATTTTACTCGGGATCCAGGTTTCGAGCTCTAGCCGAACCGGCTCTCCCCGTGGGTCTTCCACCCAGGGGACAAGGTTTCTTAGTATCTTTCTCGGGCATTCCGACCCGAGCCTGGACCACGCTGACACTCAACACAGGTCCTCAACCTCGGGTCGCTGGCACCTCAGCACTTCCAACGACATTGTTTCCCGGTGCAAGAGTGTCATCTCGAGCATCGGCAATGCTTCTATTGGCGCGAGCAAGGGCTAATACCTGAGTCGCTCGGCCATCGACTCATGGCGTGGGTCTTGTACCCTGGGGGCCGGTCCCAGTACTTTCAACTGACAGCTCCATGATGCCAGTCACCGTAGGCAGGGCCTTCTCGGTCTACCATCTTGGGGCGGAGTCTTCCTCGACTCCCCAGAAGAAGCGTCGCCACGGCCGTAAAGGCAGGCGGCTCGCAGCTGCAACCAGCAACTCAGGCAAGACTATTCTTGTCGGTGACTTGTGGATTCACCTCGATGGGGGCAAACCAATCACACCCCAGGAACGGACCGTTCCCACGGTCCCTACCTCCAACCGTTTTGACCTCCTGCGGCAAACGTGAGAGGAAAAGGCAAAGTTTAGGGGAGCAGGCACCGCGGTAGCAGTCCGGGGGCATCCACATCAGCCTGACTCACGAGCTCCCAAGACGACCCGTCGAAGAAATGGCGACAAGGGAGACCAACAATCCGACTTGAGAAGAATCTGGCTACCCCGGAGGAAGCTCAAGCCGTTCCAAGGGCGCGTATTAGAAACCCCCTGCGAGCGCTCAGACGTGGCATCCGGCAAGAGACGTCCGACCCCACAACGGCACCGTCTGACGACTCCCAATCATCTAATGTCCCCCGCACGACCAAGCGGAGGCAAAGGCGAGCCCGCTCCTGGGCCCTCCAGCAGCCTGTCCCGTGCCCCCCTTCGACTGATACCTGGGGGGAGGCCCCTCTGCAACGTACCTCGGTCTTCGACTGACTAGGGGCGCTCGTTCGCCCTGAAGGATGCCCGCGGAGGAAGCGGACGGCCCGGTTCATCAACGATGCAGTTCGAGTGTTCGCGTGCTATAGCACCGGACACCAGCCGGACACCCAGTCTGATGACCTAAATCAGCCCTTGTCCCATTTCAGGAGGCCGCGTCATCATGTCCAGCCACCTGCCCCAACAGGTCATATTGGCACTTCTACGGGGCCGCAGGTGTCGGAACTTGCAGAAGAAGTCCCAACTGAGGACCGTGACCCTCCTATCAACGCGGAGCCAGTCAACAACGACCCTCCTGCTAACGAGGCTCAAGAAGTGACCCTCGATACTCTCATGAAGGAGAACCAGCATCTCAAGGCCCTCCTGCAAGATCTCCTTCAGGAATGGGACCTTCATCCTTAGCAACCTTCTTGGCCTCCGGCCTAAGCACTGGCACCGCCGATTGGGCGCGATGCTGCCAACACCTCAGCGACAATCGCCTGAACCCCATTGGCGGCTAGGTTTGGTACGCCCCCGGTTGAGGCTCAGCCACGAGCATCCAATACGCTGATGCCAGAAAATCTCCTGGCATAACACCAGATGATCGAGCAGATTATCGAGACAAAGCTCACCTAGTATGGCGAAGGGGTTGCCACTATAGATCTCTATAGTGTGCCCTACCCACTCCACCACCAGCTGAAAAAGCTTCCTCCAGAATACGCTAAGCCCCCAAAGCTACAAAAGTTCGACGGGCAAGGGTCCCCACACGAGCACTTGGCCTACTATGTTACGGCCATGGGCGAGTTAGCGCTGGATGAATAATATCTCCTCAGCTACTTCACTACCTCGCTTACGGGAAATGGCCTTCCAATGGTATTCCTGGCTGAAGCCCAACTTAGTGATCGACTGGGCGGATCTCCAGAAGAAATTCCTTGACCACTTTTAAATGGCCGAGCGAAGGATCTCCCGGGCCGAGCTCTCCTCTCTCCGGCAGAAAAGGGGTGAGGGCGCCCTCTATTTCATCAAAAAATGGCGAGACCTCAGCATGAGGTGTGTCAACCCGCCAGTCCAAGAGGACGCCATCACTATATGCCGATGGGGTTTGGCAGCTGAGGTCAGGGAGAAGATTCTCGACACCAATATCAAAGGCTTCGACCATCTTAATTCGGCTGTCGCCGAAATAGAAATGTTCTTCACCGATAACCCAATCTATACTTCCACGAAGGGTAAGCAAACGCGAGAATGCCAACCTGGTATGGAGGTGAATATCATAGAATTCACCCCTGCCAATAAAGCCAGTAAAGAGGCCGAACCAAGTGGCTCTGACAAAAAGCCAGCAGACAAGCCTGCCGCTCCTTCCTTCTCGGAGCGCATGAAGACACCCTTCTCCTTCAAGAAGGAACATACGAAGATGCTCTTCGACCTCTGTATGACCCAGAAGATTGTCGAGCTGCCCGAAATCCGCAAGCCGGACGAGGCCCTGAAAATCGACGATCCCAGCTATTGCCCGTATCATCGCATGCTGGGCCACCCAATTGAAGATTGTTATGTCTTCAAGACTCAGGCGCAGAAGTTGATCCGAGACGGTCTTTTTAAAATGAAGAGTGGTCTCATCGATCCCCCGCAACCACATACGTGGTCCAGGCCATCTAAGACAGTGCGTGTGGTTCACTACTCAGCCAACGTGATTCACATGATGACTGTGTTCTCCCTCTCTGATGTCGAGACAGAGGAGCCCAGCACTAGTCAGGGCAAGCGTTCGCTTTGGTATTCGGGGTGGTGGCCCTGGCATGATCGCAGACCCCTCTCTTTCCCCAGGGAAAGGACTCGGTGACTCTTCGATATCCTTGTCGAGAGGGGGCAAATCATGCCCCACGATTTGCCGGTGGACTACACCCATTGGGACCTTAGTCACCCCCAATACTGCCCTTTCCACGCCAGAATCTGCCACACGATCGAGTCCTATGAAGAAGTCCAGTACCTCATCCAGGAGCAAATTCGGTGGGAGCAGATCGATGTTGAGGGAAATTCCATGTCACTTGTAAGACTTCGGCAAGCTGTCAAAGAAACCCTGAGCATTGCCAGGGATGTGCCAGAGCGGCCAGATTCCCCTCAAGAAAATGGGCACGGGCTGCCTTACCAGCATCCTCCAGAATGGCTCGAGTTTCGGACCGATAACCGGGAAGCACTCGAGCGATTGCAAAGGCGTAGGGAGCAAGATGCCAGTCAGGAGACGCGGCTGAGCAATTTCTCGGTCAGCGTCATCCATTCCCTTCCCACCTCAGCTCCTCCAGATGACCGGACACCAACATCTGGCCAGCCAACCCCTGCCACTTCGGCTGTGCAATGGTGGCCCTGGCAAGAGCTGCAATCTCTTCCCTTTTCTAGAGAAGACACCGCCAAGCTCCTTCAGGTCCTTCTTGGGTGAGGGAACATCCTGGTGGGTGAGACGGCGATGGGATCCTCGGGTCCCTCTTGCTCTCCCCCTACCCTACCTCCGTCTCCAGCATCCAATGATAGGAAGGGGAAGCAAAAGCAGGGTGAGGTCCTAGCGTGGCCGTGTCACGCTCCCCCAACCGGTGAGCCATCGGATTTTTCCTACTCGCCCTCTAATTTAATCCAGATCACAAATAGGACGTCTTTGGAGTCTTTAGCGACTTTGACCCGTACGAGCTGCTCACTGCCACAAGGCCCAGCCAACACGCAGAGTCAGGGCGGCTACTTAGAGCAGTGATACCCCGCGGTACCTTCAGCTGTCGTCGGACCTGTCTGTAAAGGCAAAGCCAATGAGCAAGACAACGGGCGCACCTCCCAGTCTGCTTCTCAACAAAAGATGTTGCCACCGCGGCTAAGGCATCAAACTGCGCATACGTCTTCGGATGCCAGCACCAATCTGCTGACTCCTCGCAGGCTCCTGTCGCCACCGCGGCTAAGGCACCAAACTGCGCACACATCTTCGAACGCCAGTCCCAGTATCCCAGCATACCAGGAGTTGCCACTCGAGGTAATCGAACAGGCAATCAACGCCACCCTCCAGATACAACAAGCGGAAGGAGCCTGGATTGAAATCCAGGGAAAGAAAGGTCGTCTACCTCACCCTGCCAAGGCACCAGCTCGGAGATGCCCTCATGGGGATTCATCAACTCCGGCCTCGGCACCTCTCCCTCCTACTCCCTTGGAGGCGGCCATCGCCAAGAAACAAGAGAAAAATAGGAGGAAGAACCTCAAAAAGCGGCTCAAGAAACAGGCCGAACAAGTAGCTGCCTTATAATCCCCAACCGTGCCGACGCCTCTCCAGAGACTCCAGCGGCTCATTAATGACCTGGAGGAATACGTTCCTCCTCGTCCTACCAGCGCTCTCCCACTCGAAAACTATATCTCGTGGGAGGAAATGTAGAAGCGAGCCCACCTCAGACACTAGGTCCAAGAGATGATCTGGAAACTCACGAACGGCGAAAGGCTCTTGATTCCAAACGAGCTCTCCTTGTGCTTTAAAGACAAGAAGATCACCACGGAGCAGCTGGAAGAAATGCTTCGGCGCTGCACTTGCAACATGGTGGCCATCCCACCTCCGGATAATATCGACGCTTCTCGGCGAGGTGAGCCAATAGCCTCCCAAACCAGACAAAGAACCATTGCCCCTCTTGGGCTACAGCCAGCTCCAGAACACATAGGCCGTGGCCGAGGTCGTGGCTGGGGACGCGGTAGGGGTCACGGGAGAATTCCCGAGCTACCCCTTCACCCGTCCACTTTCGACCCAGAGTGAATCATCCTCTTCCTAGGGGAGGAACCTACCCTCATTCCGGAGGTAGAAATTCAGAAAGGACCCGGCATCTTCGATCCTTCCGGTATCAAAAAGGTTGCTGTCGACACCCCAGTCCCTGCACCGATTTTGGCTTCTTCTACAGAACAAGCAAGCCTGTCCGGCCAGGACGAGCCAGCCCTCCAGCCACTCCCAGAAGAGCCATCATTGGCACCCTTGTTCCAAGAATCCACGGATGATTAGAGTCAGTCCGATCCCGGTGGTAAAGGTAAGGCAGTGCAACTTCCCGACGGGGAGCAGCACGGCAGCTCGCAGAAAGCTCAACCTGACATACTACCCTCCTTGGAGGATGCTCGAGCTCGAGCCGACCGGAAAGTCCTCCACCAGATGAAGCGCTTCCCCGCTAGCATCACAATTTGGGAAGCCATCGCTTGGAGGAAAGAGTTGAGAGAAACTCTTATTAAAATACTCTCGGAACCAGAAGCTTATGAAGCACATGTCACGGAAATGAAGACGGCTGCCTATGAAGCCTTCACAACCATCATCTCCTTGACAGAGAAGGACATGTTGCTATCCCCTCCGTGCCACAACCGTCCTCTCTACATGAAAGGGAAGGTCAATGGTAGGGATGTCAAAAATACCCGCAAACCTGATTACCTGCATCACCCTACCCATGATGGATCGGGTAATACCCGAATAAATGGATATGGATTCTGGTTTGGATATGTTTAAAATACCCGTTTCATATTCGGATAGGGTATGGATTTAGTGCATCCGAACCCGTACCTGATCCGAACTCGCTCTAAATAATTTATTGTGCATGTTAAGCCTATGATTTTGACATGAACTCAATCCGTTGCCTGTCTTGTTGAGTTTGTGAGTTTGGACTTCTTGCTAAAATTGTAATGACATTTTTATAAAACATACAAATTACTTTAGAAAGTAAAGAATTGACTGGATTTTTTTTCTTCTAATTCTCATAAATCTCACATATCTTTGGATGTGAATGTGCACTCATGCTTTATAGATAGATACGGATATCCGTGGATATATCTGTACCCATGACGGATATACCCGTATCCATACCCGCGAAAATAATCGGGTACTATCTGGGTATGGTATTTGTAAAATTTTCATGGATAGGGTATGATATTGGTCTACCTGAGTCGAACCCGATCCATTTACATCCCTAGTCAATAGGCATGATGTGAACCGGATTTTGGTGGACGCTGGGGCGCTGTCAACATCATGTCGCTCAAAACATTCAAGACTTTATATCTGACCCCATACCTCCAGAAGGTTCAAGCGGTCAAGATATCCGACTTCAACCAAAACATCGAGGATGTTCTCGTCCGGGTGGACGTCGACCTGGTGCTCAATGATTTCACCTCTAAGGTGACATTCCATGATGTGACACAACCTAGGACTTAAGCAAACAAGCACAATCGCAATCAAACGGACCGATGTCGGCGACCGCTCACCCGATGCTCACCAAGACCCGGGATAACTTGGCAATGCCAAGTGGAGATTGTGTGGGCTGGGCCCTTGCTGGTAGATAGTCAGCAAGGCCTAAGTTGATTTCCAAGGGTAATGGCAGCCCAATTCAAGGGAGCCGACGTCGTGCCGAGGGCACGGGTTCCACTCTTTTCCCACGATGATCACTTATAGCAAAGGAGCTTAAGGATCGGGCTCTCATTCACGGCCAGCGGAGTTTATGAACTAATATTGAAAGAACAAGCACAAATTAGAGCAATGTTTGGAGCACTTACTCGACCGGTTTGAAGAAACCGGTCCCACTCGGAGACGAGGGCGAGCGGGGAGGCGGGTGGATCCCCACACGCCGCGTCGGGGTAGCTTGACCTGCCCAAATGATTACAATACTACACCTATCGCAGGAGGGGGATCTTGGGGTGGGGGTTAAGTGATATTACAACTAAAACTACCTCCACACAGGGAGGGGCCTTCAGCCGGCCAAGCGGGGAGGGGAACTTGAGAGAGGAACACCGAAGATGGGAGGTCATCGGTTCTGTCCACGTTCTGTGGGTGCTGACAGATGATCGAAGAAATGGTTTCTGCGACTGATGCTGAATTATTTTGGGGATGAAACCACCTGGAAAATCTTCGCAAGAGGCCAGGGAAGTAATCCAAATTTTTTTGATTTCTTATAGCGCCGACGCTGGTCTGGGTGGAGGCCCGAGCAGGGAGGCAGATTCTTGGACTGGCAGCTTTTGGCGGCCAACAGCAGATTGCAGAGGATGCCCCATCAGCTCCCAAACTCAGAATCAAGCACCGCTAGAGTTTTTGGAATCGTGGACAAGTCCTCTTGACAGGAAAACTGACAGGAAAGTCAAACGATGTCGGAGAAGACCAGAGGACTCTGAAAACTGCTGATAGGTCGGTGCAGGCTGTGGGAAGCAGAAGTGCGTACCCGAGGGAGGAAAATGATAACTCTGGCCCAAGGATGTCGATCGAAGTTCCGCTTCTTGATTCTGAAAGTAGACAGGAAGAGGAACAACTTTGCAGAAGAACATGTGGCCTAAATCTTCAAAGGTTCGTCGTGGCAGAGCTTCTAATACGGCTCAGGTGCTCAGCATGGGCAGCTCTGCGTAGTTGTGGGAGAACGGATCTCCCGGTCAGCTCAGAGCCCGGAACGGGACGAGACCACTGCCGTTGAGAATAAGACAGGTAGACGCTTCCGTGGATACCTCTTGGGCCTTCAGATTCTCTGGGATGTGGTCGGGGTCACCTCTGTAAACCGATACTCTTCTGCTGCCAGCGAACTGAAAACTGGAGGTTGAAGATGGTGGGGGGGAATGGGGTATATGGGGGGGGAAATAGAGGTGGATGAGTGTGGGGAGAACCCTGGCTGTGAGGGGGTCTAGGAGGGGGTGTTCCAATGTGTGGGAGGGGAAGAATAGGGTCTGGAAGGTGGTCTAACAAGTGGTGGGTGGAGGAGCTACGAATTTGGGCTTGGAGGGAGAAGGAGGAAGGTGGGGGGGCACAAGTGGGTGGAGGGCATGTGAGTTTGAATTTCCTTTAATGTGGGGTGATCAATGGTGGTCTTGGGGATGGGAAGAGGTGCCTTGGGAAGGTGGAGGGCTGCTTTGGGTAGTGGGAAGGGTGCTTGGGGAAGTGGGTGGGGTAGTTGGGGGTTGGGAGGTGGAGCTAGGATTGGTGGAAGCTCTCTTGGGACTAGGGGGTGGAGTAATGGGGTGTGTGGGGAAGGGGAGTGGCCTTTAATGGGGGTAGGTGGGAGAGTGGTGGTTGGGAAGGGAGGAGAGAGAAAATTTTCAAAATTGGGTGTGTAGGAGAGAGAAAGGGGAATGAAAAAGAGAGATTAAGAGAGGGTTGGTGGGGAATCTCTCCTCTAGGGTCTCTCACCCAAAAAATGGAATCTCTCCACTAGATAAGAAGTGTAAACTCTCAAAATGACAAGTTTTTCATTCATTGATTCATTAGTTGAAATGGGGGGAATGGGGTCCTATATATAGGCAACCCACATTTCTACAAAAATCCCTGACTCTTATTACAATGACCAAAGTCCAAGGGGGTAGGGGCGCCCCTGGGCCTAGCCTAAAGAATTGGGCCCAATAACCATTCTAAACAATCTAATGACACTTAACCTAGGGGAATAAACAAAAGACCTAGGGACATGACTCAAATAAAAGGGAAAATACATCAAATGACTCAAATAAAAATTACATAGGACTCAAAATTAAATAACCAGACCATGCCGGATGCAACCGGGGCGAGGAGACGAGCTGTGAACGTGGGAATGGGGGGTGATGTCCCCATCATACTCCCGGGGTGCGGAGAACTTGACTCCGTCGTGTAAGTGTCCTTCCCTCCTTGGAGGGTGTAGAAGTGGTACTACCCACAAGTCTTCCGAACGAGACCGATCCATCCACCTGCCGAGATAGCGCTCATATACCTTGCTCCTGGTGGTAGTGACATGTTCATCCAATATTGATTCAATGCGCTCACGCTGGGCTCTCTTGGCTGGTGGTCTCTCCTCACAGGTGGGTGCTCTCTCAATGGAGGGAATAGGCTCAATATCCTCACTGGGTCCCACCGTGGGTCCCTTATATGGCACTAGGTCTGCTGCATTGAATGTGGGACTCACTCCATACTCCTTGGGGAGATCTAACTCATCGGCATTCGCACCAATGCGCCTCAGGACCTGGAAGGGACCAGCCCCACGTGGCCTCAAGTTGGAGATGACTCCTGGGGAGAGCCTCTCCTTCCTCACTATCACAAAGTCACCCACATGGGATTCTTGGTGACGCCGAAGGGAGTCAGCCTGCCTTTTATAGATCTCATTTTCCTTGCTAATGTGCTTGCGAAGGTTTTCATGCAATTTTATGAATGTTGACATTCTAGGGGTGATGGGTGGACCTGGACAACCATAGATGGACCTATCATGCCATGATGCCATATGGACCTTGATGAACCTTGGTGGGCCGGGGCAACCAAAAGCGGCCCTATCACGTATGCACTTTCTAACAAAGGTTGGAGGGCCGGGGCATCCGTAGGTGATCCGGTCATCTATGGGGGTGACAAATGCCGGGGGACCCGGACATCCAAGAATGCTCCTATCATGCTTAAGACTCATGATGAGTGAAGGTGGACCATTACATCCGAATTTGGACCACTCATGCTTTCTACTTGACATGTGGGTGATATGAATGAATGAACCCAACATAGTGTTCATGCCAAGTGGTATGGTAAGCCTAGACACATGCATGTTTTTCCTATGGGTGACTTCCATGTGTATAGGTGTGGGACAACCTTTGAACTCCCATTGGAAAGGGTCGAATGGATCTAAGAAGGTGGTCATCATGGGGTGGAGCACAACCTTATTACCTAGGGATATGTGGCCCAAGGTTATGGCTCCCAAGGTGTAACCTGGGTCTAAGATGAAGTGGATTGGGTCAAACATGGTGAGTTGGTGTAGAAAATTTGGGTGGTGGATAAAGTGTTTGGGTCACACGAGTCTCTTGACTCCCATTGGAATTGATCATATGGATCATAGAATGGGTCACCTAGGGGGAGGAACTCCATGTCCTCAAGATCCTCAAAAGGTGCTAAGTCATCCTTCTCCATGATAGTTGGGCCAATGTTCTTGGCAAGTGGGTCGGCCATGAGTGGAGGGATTGACTTTCTACCCGAGATAAGAAGCTCTAAATCGAGGAGAAGGTTGGGCTCATCGGGTGTAGGGAGGAATAGAAGGAGGTCACTAGTGTAGCAACCAATGGTGCAAACCGAGGTGATAAACCCTATGCATAGGTGTAGGAGGCTACGGCTCCTAGGTTGTTCGACCATAGGGGTCAACATGCAAGTCATCTCTAATTGCCATGCTATGCCCTTGAGAAGGTCCTCTAAGGTCTCCACTTGATAGGATGCTTGGATTGTGGTGTGATAGGAGAAGAAGGGCACTAAGGGAAGGTTTTGTTCTATGGGAGGGAAAACATGGGCCGGGATCTCTCTAATTGGGCTCTCCTTTAGCCAACTAACAATGGGTTCTCCTAAGATGAGCTCCGCCCCAACGAGAGAGGGTGGTGTAAGGTAAAGACCATCGTGTGAGGTTTCTTCTTCAACTTGGACTTGGGTTTCCTCCAAGGTGGGGGGTGGGTTTGGAGTGCTCACAACTATTGGATCGGGTATGAGTTCTTCTACCAAGGAGGTGAGGGGGTCTTTTGGGGTGATGAGGGTTGGTGTGTGGTGCTCCCGGGGTGGAGGGTAAAGGGAAACTTGGATTGGGATTGGTAGAGTGGGGTTTGGGAGTGGAAGTAGTGGAGGCCTAGGTTGGGGTAGGATTGGGGTTGGAAGTGGAAGGTGGGTTGGGTGACAAGATTTGGGTTGATGGGTTTTGGGGGTGTACCCTTTTTAGGGGACGATGGAGGGGTAGTGGTGGGGACCAAGGGGAGATGCGGGGTATGGGTTTGGTGAGGGATTGTGGAAGGGGGTTTTGGTTGGAGTGTGGGGACCCTTAGGGGATTTGGTGGAGAGGTGGATGCTTGGTTTATTTGGGCCTTAAGGGAGAGGACTTGGTCGCGAAGTGTAGTTATGATGGTTGAGAAGTGATTTGTTGGGAGTGGTGGGGGAGGAGGCCTAAAGGTGATATCAAGTTGGTCGGATGGGGATGGTGGAGTGGTAGTGCACCTCGGGCTAGGGGTGTTTGAGTAGAAGGGGTGAGAATATTTGGGGATGTAGATTTTTCTAAGTTCTTTCTTCATATCATCCCATGAGGAAATGGGTTCTTGTTTCCTAACTTCCCTTAAGCCCACTATGTTCCTCCATTTTTCCTTGGCTTGACCCTGAAATTGTCCCATGGCAACGCGGACTCTTGCGGGTCCATAAACCATAGTTCTCTCAAAGTGTTTTTCCATGGTGACCTCCCACTTTAGGTAGGCACTATAGCATGATCCATCGAAGAGGAGATCCTCAAAAGAGATTATGTCAAATGGAGGGTTGATCGGTCCCTTATGGGGGGTCGAGTGGGATGAATGTGACCAAAGAGAGGTAGCCATGTTGATGAATGTAAATGTGCCCAAGGACTAGACTTAGTAGAGACAAGTCTAAAACTTGCTCTGATACCAATTGATGTGACACAACCTAGGACTTAAGCAAACAAGCACAATCGCAATCAAACGGACCGATGTCAGCGACCGCTCACCCGATGCTCACCAAGACCCGGGGTAACTTGGCAATGCCAAGTGGAGATTGTGTGGGCTGGGCCCTTGCTGGTAGAGGGCCAGCAAGGCCTAAGTTGATTTCCAAGGGTAATGGCAGCCCAATTCAAGGGAGCCGACGTCGTGCCGAGGGCACGGGTTCCACTCTTTTCCCATGGTGATCACTTATAGCAAAGGAGCTTAAGGATCGGGCTCTCATTCATGGCCAGCGGAGTTTATGAACTAATATTGAAAGAACAAGCACAAATTAGAGTAAAGTTTGGAGCACTTACTTGACCGGTTTGAAGAAATCGGTCCCGCTCGGAGACGAGGGCGAGCGGGGAGGCGGGTGGATCCCCACACGCCGCGTCGGGGTAGCTTGACCTGCCCAAATGATTACAATACTACACCTCTCACAGGAGGGGGATCTTGGGGTGGGGGTTAAGTGATATTACAACTAAAACTATCTCCACACAGGGAGGGGCCTTCTGCCGGCCAAGCGGGGAGGGGAACTTGAGAGAGGAACACCGAAGATGGGAGGTCACCGGTTCTATCCATGTTCTGTGGGTGCTGATAGATGATCGAAGAAATGGTTGCTGTGACTGATGCCGAATTTTTTTAGGGATGAAACCACCTGGAAAATCTTCGCAGGAGGCCAGGGAAGTCGTCCAAATTTTGTTGATTTCTTATAGCGCCGACGCTGGTCTGGGTGGAGGCCCGAGCAGGGAGGCAGATTCTTGGACTGGCAGCTTCTGGCGGCCAACAGCAGATTGCAGAGGATGCCCCGTCAGCTCCCGAACTCAGAATCAAGCACCGCCAGATTTTTTGGAATCGTGGACGAGTCCTCTTCACAGAAAAACTAACGAGGAAGCCAAACGATGCCGGAGAAGACCAGAGGACTCTGAAAACTGATGACAGGTCGGTGCAGGCTGTGGGAAGCAGAACTGCGTACCCGAGGGAGAAAAATGATAACTCTAGCCCAAGGATGTCGATAGAAGTTTTGCTTCTTGATTCTGAAAGTAGACAGGAAGAGAACAACTTTGCAGAAGAACTTGTGGCCTGAATCTTCAAAGGTTCGTCGTGGCAGAGCTTCTAATATGTCTCAGGTGCTCAGCAGGGGCAGCTCTGCGCAGTTGTGGGAGAACGGATCTCCCGGTCAGCTCGGAGCTCAGAAGGGGACGAGACCACTGCCGTTGAGAAGAAGACAGGTAGACACTTCTGTGGATACCTCTTGGGCTTTCAGATTCTCTGGGATGTGGTCGGGGTCGCCTCTGTAAACTGATACTCTTCTGCTGCCAGCGAACTGAAAACTAGAGGTTGAAGATGGTGGGGGGAAATGGGGTATATGGGGGGGGGGGGGGAAATAGAGGTGGATGAGTGTGGGGAGAACCCTGGCTCTGAGGGGGTCTAGGAGGGGGTGTTCCAAGGTGTGGGAGGGGAAGAATAGGGTCTGGAAGGTGGTCTAACAGGTGGTGGGAGGAGGAGCTACGAATTTGGGCTTGGAGGGAGAAGGAGGAAGGTGGGGGGGGCACAAGTGGGTGGAGGGCATGTGAGTTTGAATTTCCTTTAATGTGGGATGATCAATGGTGGTCTTGGGGATGGGAAGAGGTGCCTTGGGAAGGTGGAGGGCTGCTTTGGGTAGTGGGAAGGGTGCTTGGGGAAGTGGGTGGGGTAGTTGGGGGTTGGGAGGTGGAGCTAGGATTGGTGGAAGCTCTCTTGGGACTAGGGGGTGGAGTAATGGGGTGTGTGGGGAAGGGGAGTGGCCTTTAATGGGGGTAGGTGGGAGAGTGGTGGTTGGGAAGGGAGGAGAGAGAAAATTTTCGAAATTGGGTGTGGAGGAGAGAGAAAGGGGAATGAAAAAGAGAGATTAAGAGAGGGATGGGTGGGGAATCTCTCCCCTAGGGTCTCTCACCCAAAAAATGGAATCTCTCCACTAGATAAGAAGTGTAAACTCTCAAAATGACAAGTTTTTCATTCATTGATTCATTAGTTGAAATGGGGGGAATGGGGTCCTATATATAGGCAACCCACATTTCTACAAAAGTCCCTGACTCTTACTACAATGACCAAAGTCCAAGGGGGTAGGGGCGCCCCTGGGCCTAGCCCAAAGAATTAGGCCCAATAACCATTCTAAACAATCTAATGACACTTAACCTAGGGGAATAAACAAAAGACCTAGGGACATGACTCAAATAAAAGGGAAAATACATCAAATGACTCAAATAAAAATTACATAGGACTCAAAATTAAATAACTAGACCATGCCGGATGCAACCGGGGCGAGGAGACGAGCTGTGAACGTGGGAATGGGGGGTGATGTCCCCATCATTCTACATCATCGATGCCAACACATCATATAAGGTGTTACTGGGTAGACCCTAGCTCCATGAAAATTGGGTCGTCCCATCAACTCTCCACCAATGCATCAAGTATGCCAAGGGCGGGGAGCAACACACGGTCTTCACAGACCTATCACCATTCACTCCAGCGGAATGCAATCTGGCTGACGCTGCGCTCTACTTCGGGGGAATCAGTCCCTACCCTGTAATCAAGAGCAAAAGTAATGGCTGGCTCTCAGAGGAAGATGATAATGATCTCTTCTCCGTTGATGAGGAGAAGGCCAAGCTTCATCGGCTGCGTCTCGGCTCCAAGTCAACCCCAGATTGCCCCGAGAGGCGCAAGATCGACTTTGAGGCTAACCGTATTAGCCGAGCTATTAGCAAAAGTATATGCTTACCACCATACTGCATCCAGTTTCCATGTGCATCCGAAGAACACAACGTTGAGTCACTGATGACATTTATTGTCACCTTCAAGCGACAACGCAGAAATAAAAAAAAGGCCAATAGGGACAATCCCATTATCTTCTATAAGGGAGACATGATCCCTCAAGCCCTACAGGAGGACGACTTCGGTTGGTCTAGGCAAGCTGATGATACCCCTAAAGCAGTCCAACTACTGGACAACCTGCCGCCGCATATTCAGGGAATGTGTCTGAAGCAACACATCCCTCAGTGGCAAGATTCTGCAAGACGTGAATATTTTCACCGACTGTGGACCCCTTCCCAGGTCCGGGGGCAACCCCCGTCCTTCCATAAGGATACCAGGGGACTTGGCTATGATCAAGACCCGGACATTCATGTCTACTACGTAGTCAACATCATAGGGTTGACTCAGCCAACTGACGACCGAGCTAAAGTCGAAGTCAAATTTGACAGCTCTGGGGATGAGGAAGAAGAGATCCTGATCTCGATCCCCGTCAAAGATGGCACTCCAGTCCAAGCAGTCGAGGAATCTTCCTCGCCTCCCTGCCAAGATATCGGGGCCAAAGAAGCTCCTCCTGCCACCCAACATGTCGAAGGACCTGGTTCAACAAGCTCTCCCAACGAGGGAGGTATCCAGGATGCCAGCTGTAAAGGATCGTCAGCTCTAGCAGGCAACCCCGGGGAAACCTCAACAACCCCAGTTGACAACTGCTGGCAAAAAGTCGGCGACCCAGACCAATCCCTGGTGGATTCCAACAACAACTTTCCAGTCCCATCGGCGTCGACCAGCGGCTTCGAAAATCAAGAAATACACGAAGCCAACACCGATGACGAGGATTTCATAGGCTTCCAACCCGCTCCTCCCGAGCTAGAGGATGATGGCCAGGCGACCGCAGATGAACTCGTTGAAATCAACCTGGGTGAAGATGAAGCCCCTCAGCTCACGTTCGTCAGCGCTCTCCTTATCGAGGCAGAAAGATAAGACTACAAGCAACTCCTGCTCGAATACAAAGACTGCTTCACCTGGACCTACAAGGAGATGCCAGGGCTAGACCCCTCCGTAGCGGAGCACGATCTAGCCATCTCTCCCTCGGTCACTACAGTCAAACAGCCGCAGTGGCGCATGCGCCATGAGCTAGAGCTCTAGGTCTCGATCGAAGTCAATAAAATGGCGGAGGTCGATTTCATCTAGCCGTGTATCTATCCGATCTGGCTCGCCAACATAGTCCCAGTCAAGAAGAAAAGTGGTCAAGTCCGCATCTGCGTCAACTTCTGGGATCTCAACAAAGCTTGTCCGAAGGACGACTTCCAAGTTCCAATCACAGAAACAATGGTTGACCTGACCACTGGACATGAAGCCTTGTCTTTTATGGATGGGTCATCCGGTTATAACCAAATCTGGATGTCCCTTAAAGATAAGAACCACACAGCTTTCAGATCCCCCAAAGGATTTTCAACTACAAGCGCATGCCCTTCGATTTGAGGAATGCCGGCGCTACTTACCAAAGGGCCATGACCAAAATATTTGACGAGATGCTGCGCAATATCATTGAATGCTACGTCGACGACCTCGTCGTCAAGACTAAAAGGCGCGAAGACCATTTGCGTGATTTGCGCCGAGTCTTCGAGCGTCTCCGGCAATACGGGCTCAAGATGAACCCCTTGAAATGCACCTTTGGCGTATCTAGCGGCAAGTTTCTCGGCTTCGTCGTCCAATACCGAGGAATTGAGGTGGACCCCAGCAAGATCAAAGCGATCCGGGGGCTTCCCCCACCCAGCAACATCACTAAACTCAGGTCCTTCCAAGGGAGACTGACCTACATTCAGAGGTTTATTTCTAACCTCTCCGGTCGATGCACACCTTTCAGCAAGCTGATGAAAAAAGATGCCCCATTTATATGCGACTTTGATGCCAGGTGGCTTTCGAGCACATCAAGGAGTACCTCCTTACTCCTCCAGTCCTGGGGGCACCAGTTAAGGGTAAACCCCTTATACTCCATATTGCTGCCATGGACGTTTCCCTAGGAGCTCTGTTGGCACAAGTCAATGAAGAAGGTAAAGAGCAGCCCCTCGATTACCTCAGCCGAAAGCTAATCGGTGCCAAGTACCGATACTCCCCCTTGGAGAAGGTCTGCTTGGCATTGGTGTTCGCCGTCAAAATGTTGCGGCATTATCTCCTGTCCCATCGAGTTGAGCTTATATCCAAGCATGACCCCCTGAAGTATCTCCTCCGACAACTCACCCTCTCAGGTAGACTGGGAAGGTGGGCTCTCATACTGATGGAATACAACATTACTTATATTCCCAGAAAAGCAATCAGGGGACAGGGCATGGCTGAATTATTAGCAGCCCATCCAGTGCCAGACGACTCACCTTTTAGCTCGGAGCTCCCAAATGAGGAGTCCCTTGCTGTTCAATCTCAACAACCGGTTGAAGAGAGCGGAGATGTCTTGCATTACTAGTAGCAAAGTGCTCTCACAACCAGTGTACCTTGTTGGGAACTCTACTTCGATGGCGCTTCCCGAGGGATTATTCGAGCAACCAGGATCCAGCCACCACGGCAGGTGCCAACATTATTTTCCTAACTCCTCATGGCAGAGTTTTGTACAACTCCTATGCTCTCATGAAATCCCTGACCAACAATAAAGCTGAGTATGAAGCTCTACTCATTGGGCTCCAGATGGCTCTCCACATGGGCATCAAATGCCTTAAAGCCTACGGGGACTCCCAGCTGATAGTCCGGCAGGTCCTTGGCATCTTTGACGTGCGGAAGCCAGAGTTGGTCCCGTACCATGCCACCGTCACCAGACTAGTTCGAAAGTTCTATTTCTTTGAAATAGATCATATTCCCAAAAGCAGCAGCGCTCAAGTAGATGCCCAGGCAAAATTGGCTGTAGCCATCAAGCTCCCGCTGTATATATGTTCTTTCCCTCCTTAACTCAAAATATGTGAAAATGCGCTAAGAGGGGGGAAAAGAGTGAATGTGTGTGTGAGAGTGAATAGCATGAAAAAGATAAACAACGCAAGCAATGAATCACTCACAAGCATGGACAAGTTGTGATCGCCACCAAGGCATTAAGTGCAAGAAGAGGGCACCACATACCTTGGAAAGGGGAGACGGATGAGGACACTCGCCCAATGACGTAGCGCTGGTACAGGATGCAAACGGTCCGATAGAGACCGCTAAAGGACGTAGACGGCCGAATGATAGACCGTGTACATCTCTGAAGAGGAATGCGGGAAGAAGACCTGGTTGGCGACTAAACGGTCCGCTATCGGCCGCTAACAGAAGCTGGATGGTCTCAGGAAGACCGCACACCTCTATAAACGGTCTAAGGTGAACCGTGTGGAAGCTCCAGATCCCAAGCCGTGAGACTTAATCCTCCACCCCTTCCGGCCGGCCAGAGGGGATGGTCCTCGTGCTAGAACTCCTGTTGACCTACAAAACACAGCAAATGACCAGAAAGCATAACCCAAATTAGTTTATGAAGTGTAATATCTATAAAAATGAATGGAAAACTAAACACATAAATGGAATGGGGGATACCTGGGGGTTGGGTTTTTAAACCCCTATGGGGCGTGGAAAATAGTGGGAAGGTGATGAATATTAGGATGACAGTGAAAAACGCGAGTGAAAGTGAAAGGAAACGAACATGCAACGATGAACAAATGGTTGAAATGACTAACTAACTAAGACTCAAACAAACACAACCGCAATGACTACTCCCTGAATCGAAGGCTTAATGGACGTGTAAAGCCTTACTCCCTGACTGAGATTCGCCCAAGAAAGCGGCAACACTTTGACGTGAATTCTGAAATCTCCCCCCCTTCGCGAGTTTGGCCTAAGGGTGCTATTTTTAGACCCTTGAAAGTCCGCTCAAAATTAAGGATTTTTCAGCGAGAATTAGGCCGAGATTCTTTTGGATAAATCGGAGATAATACCACCAATTTTCACCAAGATCAAATGGAACCTAATTTGGTTAAGAATCCATGGAGAAATTCGAGGACGAAGCAGCTAACTTAACCACGGATGGAGAGAGAAAAATCTGTTAAAGCTAGGATTTCGGCCTTGTATACGGTCGAACGATGGGCCGCCCACACATATAAACGGTCCAATGCTAGACCGCCTACATGGTGTTGGTGGAAATTAATAAATAGATAAATAAATCCATTTATCCAAAGAACAGACCGACCGTTCTAGCGTTGGTCTCCGGATTGGAAAATGGTCCATCGATAGACCGCCCAACAAGTCAAACGGCCCATTGCCAGACCGTTTATACAGTGTCGATGGTAAATCAATAAAAATGGATATTTATCCAAAAATCTGACTCATTTAGGACTCTGATCCCTAAACGGTCGTTCGATGGACCGCCCAACTTGAATAAACGGCCTAATGCAAGACCGTTTATTAGGTTGTCGGTGGAAAATTAGAAAATAGCCAATTAATCCAAAGGCAACCCGGTGCAGGACCATGAACACTAAAAATAGTTTTGAAAATGACCGCCCAACATCCTAAACGGTCTATCTCTAGACCGCAATTAGGCTGGGCGGTGGAAGTTAATAAAATGGGATAAATAAGCCCATTTACCCCAAAGACCAAGTGAAATTAAAGCCCATTAAACCCGAAATACAAGGAAAATCGAGAGCAAGTCCAGCCAGGAAAGAAATACCTATAAAATGAGCCCAAAGATATGCCTAAAAATGACCGAATGAGTAATGGACAAACTGAGGCATCAAAAATAAGGGTAAGAAAATGACTCAACTCAAAGGTAAAAAATGGGTGTCAACGGATGCCCCTCCTTAACGTCCTCTTTGCAGGGGAGCGAACGGAGGTGAAGCGAAAGCGAAATGGAACATGGAGATGAAGCGGAGCGGACTGAAAAGCGGGTGTTAAGGTAAAAGACACCCGTTTCCTCGCCAACAAGTGATAGGAATTTTCCGGAAAACTCTGAACCAAACACAAGGAGTGATCAAACCAAAATGACACCAGTCTGGAGAAACTAACCAAACAAACAGAAGAAGAAATGGGCAACCTCATCAGGGGACACAATCCACAACCAATGAGGGAATCGGAACAAGCAGTAAAAAGTAAATAAGTAGACTAAAACCTCCAGACGGGGACTCTTACTCAATTAAACCAAGAGAACAGACCAGAGAAAACCTTCCAACTCTGAATGGAATAGTTTTCCTCTTACCCAAAACCATGAACGCACAATCATCCATCACAAATGGGGCACTTTCAGACAGACCATGGGTCGTGAATGCTCAAAAGATGCGTATGATACATGTTGGACTAAAATAGAAGAAATCATCAAAACGAACGCAAAGGAAGCCACACAATAGAAAATACCCGTGAATAGTATTGCTAGACCGGGACAATTAGGGTCAAGACACTATCTGCAACCGCGGCGTGCAAGATAGAACCATCATCCCCCAATTTACCCAACCTAACGGCCTATCCGATGATTAAACACATGAACCTTGATCATCATCATTTTTGTTATAGGGGAACATCAGATCCTGGAACACGTGAATGACCAGTCGGTTCTCGAGATAATATAATATAGATACCATATAGTAATGCATTAAGGGGCATAGGGTACGGGATACTTACCTGACTTACCTGACCCAATCAGACTAATGTAGTTATGCTGCAAAGGATCATGGACAAGGTTTTGTAATCATATATATCATGAGATAAGAGGATTTATCAATTAGGCACATAATGCAGCAAAAATAAGGCTCAAAAGATCATTCATCATTTTAGCATATAAACGGTCTACTCCAAACAGTCACAAGTAAGCAAATGGTCCAAATGAGACCGTGTAAGCAAACAGAATTCTAAATTTCAAACGTGGAATAACACGGCCCAATAAAAGACCGCTAAATAGGTAAACGGTCGTAGGGAGATCGTTTAAAGGTAGATGGGTCGCCATTATGAAACGGTCTAATAAAGACCACCTTGGTTTTAAAACGGTCCACCGATAGATCGTTTCCTGATCGTCAGTTTCAAAAAAGAAACTGACCCTCCATCATCTTCCTTCTCCATCTATTCTCATCTCCCCCACCACCGTAACCGAAGCCCACTCCATCCCTTCCTTCTCCATCTCTCTCAAGCATCCTCTCCCCATTTCCCAGCCTTCTACACTCTTTTATGTGTTTCAAGAAGCAAGCCCTGACTCGTTGGATGGTCGGAGAGGATGCCGCACCGCCGTCGCCGGTGAACCCCGTGGAGGAGATAGCACTGTCGCCGCCGGTGAACCCCGTGGAGGAGATAGCATCACCGCGGGCGGCGGCCGTGGAGGAAACAACACCACCACCGGCCGAGGTGGAAGGATGAGACCCTACCACGATCGTTGAGAGGCTGGAGAAAGGAGGAGTACCACCGACAGACGAACCGCAGGTGATGACGGTCAAAGCCCCGGCCAAGGGACAACGTTCCTCCGAGGTAGGCCACAACCAACCCCCCACCCCCATTTTGATTGTTTTAATGGATGCACATGCTTAGGTGAAGGGAATGGGGCATATAACCCCTTGGGAATGGTTGTAAGGCCTCTAGGGCCATCACCCACGGTGGGGGAGAGCTCAGGTGCCGGTGGGCACGGCGAGTAGAAAATGGTCGTAACAGGGACCGCCTAAGAAATATACGGTCCATATAGGACCGTCTCAGGGTCAGAACGGCCCAAACCAAACCGCCTTAAAAGGCCAAACGGTCCAAGGGTGACCGCTTGATAGGATTTGAACAGGCGGGGCGTTGGGGGGATAAAGCTGTCTGAGGTAGACCATTGAGAAGGCTAGATGGTCGACCTTGGACCGTTCAGAAGCTGAACCACAAGGGATATAAACGGTCTGAACAAGACCGTTCGAAGAACAAAATGGTCTCCATCAGACCGTAAGAACTGAACGGGTAAAATGGGGATTGGAACGGTCCAAACTAGGCCATTGAAGGAACCAAACGGTCTCCAACGGACTGTCAACTAGGACAAGAATGGTCAGAGGAGGGCCGTTTGAATGTAGACGACTGGAGGGTTTTATTAAAAGCAAGCGATCTGGTGAGGACCGTTGGGCATATCAAACGGTCATAGGGAGGCCGTTAGGGGGAGGGAAAACGGTCCAGTGATAGCCGCCATCATGACATATTGCATTTTTTTCTTTTTTTCTTTTTTTATTATTTTCTTTTATGTTTAATGCATTGTATGACTTATTATGGAATGAATGACTGATGTAAAATTGTTCTAAATGTATGCAGGGAAAGCGCCGAACCCAGATCTCATGGCTTCAGGTCCGTGCAGTGTACCTAGCACTGCCGGACTTTCAACGGGAGCGGCTGGCGGCCATGGGGTTCGGAGAGTTCCTCGGCATGGAGGTCACGCGACTCGACACCGCACTCCTGTACGCGCTGCATGACCTGTGGGACCCAGTCAGCCGCAAGTTCCTCTTCCCGTGGGGGCACGTGGTCCCGATGATGGAGGACGTGGCGCGCATCATCGGACTGCCCGTGCACGGGACACCGGTGAGCTGGAGGACCTTCATCGATTACAGGGAGCTGGCCAAGAGGCTGTTGGGCCTGGAGTTATAGAGACCGGAGCGCCAGTCGATGACCCTGCAGAGAGCGAAGCTGTAGGAGAGCCTAGGCCTGCGAGGAGCGGGGATTGCTACTGGAGAGCTGCCAGAGCCGCACCTCAGGAGACTAGTGGACCGATCATGGGAGCGAGTAGCAGCTGCCTCGGGACCCGAGGCAGACGTCATCCTCCGGAGATTCTTGATGCTTCTCTTCGGGAAGCTGCTGTTCGCCACCCGGGCGGATAGTGTTAGCTGCCGGCTGCTACCTTTGCTAGAGGATGTGGGCCGGGTCGGGGAGTATGCATGGGGCACGGCAGTCCTCGCCTTCCTCTTCGACACCCTCAGCTCCACCATCCGGCGCACCATGCTCGGCAGGTTCTCCCCGCTACTTCAGGTATGACTCAATCCCTAAAATGCTTATGCAATTGCTACATGAATTCTATAAATGCTTAGATGCTGACATTTTGATGCAATGCAGGTGTGGGCCTATGTGTACCTCCCCAGGCTGGGGAGAGGAGAGGAGACATACCCTGACCGACTACCCATCGCGAGACGGTGGACAACACCCCGGGAGGTGGGCTCCCTACGACGTCAGGTCCGGACAATTCATGACGACCTCGAGGCTCTACCGTATGCCTTGGTAAGACCTAAACTCGAGCTTTATGTAAAATGCAACTAGATGCTTGTATGCTAACACAATTGCCTATTTGACAGGTCCGGTGGACGCCCTACCGGGGAGAGGGGCAAGAGGGCCAGCCGTGGGTGGTGGCGGCCCTAGCGTACGCAGGTCGAGACATCTGGCTCCACTGCATGAATGTGGTAGAGCCACTCTACTATCGGCTGGTCATGAGGACCATCGGCGTCCACTAGGTAGAGGTTGAGTTCCCGACGCGTGAGAAGCCAGAGGAGCACGTTGGACGCCACGCACGAGGGCTGGCGGTGGAGATCGACCGGGTCATGCGAGCGGCGGAGTAGATCCAGGATTGGACCGGACTTGGGCGAGCGGTGCGTGCCCGCCTCGAGAGCGACGAGGCCTACCTAACGGCCTAAGCCCGATACTACAGAGACCAGGTCTTCCGTGGCACTCGACGACCGGTACTATTCTAGACTCATGCTTTCTAATATGCTTTATAATTACAATGCATTGACACCTGACTTCCTACATACAACTCGACCCCCAGGGACAGATTGCTGAGCTCTAGGGGCTACTCCACCCTACCGTCCAGTAGCGGGATGAGCTCCGGCTTTTTCTGGACCTCCTGGTGAGTTCTACTCAACCTCAGACTTAAAATGTTTATGATATGCTTTATGAAACTGACAAGCCCCTATTTGCAGCGAGCCGAGGGAGCTCAGCGCCAGGCACCGGACGCACCATCCCCCTCCTCCCAGCCATCTACGGATCGGGCCGAGCAGGACGCAGAGTTCGCCCGGACAGTGGCACGAGCCGAGGAGGCTGAGGCCACACTTGCTGGGAAGGTAAGTAAATAACTGTAATGAATCTCATGACTGAAATTTTACAAAGAAATTTATGAGATAAATGCATATGCAGGAGCGAGAGTTGGCAGCAGCGCTGGGTGAGGCCACCTGGCAGAGGGAGGAGGCTGAGCATTCCCGTGCTGAGGCAGAGACACTCCGCGCAGAGGTAGTAGAGGTCGCATGCCTCTGTGCAGAGATGGAGCGATCTCGCGCCGGGATGATGGAGACGGAGCATCTTCGAGCCCGGGCGGCGGAGGGGGACCTATATCGAGCTGAGGCAGAGTGCGCCTGCATAGAGGCGGCAGAGCTGCGGGGAGAGGTGAGGGTGCTGAGAGAGTCCATCCGACTTCTGAGCCGGAGGCCAAGACGCAGTGGCAGTCAGAGCGTCGCACCTAGCTACTTCACTGGCTCCTCCGGTCGTCGGAGAAATGAGGATGAGGAGCGACGCCGACGGCATCGGGAGGAGGGGAGTTCAGCCATGGGTCCGCCTCCGAAGAGGCATGAGGGTACTGGAGACAATGGGGGTCCAGGAGAGGGACCGACCTGATGTATGATATGTGACTCATGTACTTTTGGTGTGAATGATATGATTATGATATGTTTTGACTTTGCAAATAAATGTGTATGCTTGATGCTAACAACGAATCCTAGATTGACACGGGAGAGTGAGAGAGGGAGATGGAGAGGCCCGAGTAGAACTAGTGCAAAGTAATAGAAAATTGAGGCAGCAGAAAAAAAGATGGTCTTCCACATGGCCGCTCAAGGACTAGACAGTCTCGCAGTAATCCGCTGAAGTTCGTTCGGCCATGTACTCAAAGAAGATAATAAACGGTCCCTCTTGGACCGCGTAAGCTAGAAAGATGGTTCTTCGTTGATCGTTTGAACCGAGAAATGGCTGATACAAGACCGTTTAGACTGCAAGAGAGGCGAAGTGTGTAGAAGGTAGATAAACGGTCCATTGAAGACCATCTTCAAGCTGCTGTGGTCGCCCGATAGACCGCAGCTTAGGAAACTCTAGTAGCTCCGAGCGAGACTTTTTTGGAGAGTCCCAAACCGTGGATAAGGGATCCTAATCCATGCTAAAGCCTATCCTAACCGGTTTAAGAGCTATCCTACCTCAATCCAAATGGGATTAGGCCAAGTGTTTGGGCTCTATAAGTAAGGGGACACCTTAAACTCGTTTCTCACACGACAACCCTCCTCTAGGTCTTGAAAACCTTATTAATGATTCCCAAATCATCATGAAGAGGGCCCTTGAAGGAAGCTCTATGGGTGAGGTTGTAGCGACCCGGATTCCGGATACCAGATGTACCCGGTAGAACTACCGAATACATGTGATACCACTTGGAACCCGCGAGGCCTCCCAAGAGCGGGAAAGCTCCGAAGGGAAAAAGGCATGTGTAGAGTACATTGAAGCCATAGAGATATAACAGAAGCAATTAAATTTCATTAGATCAGTTTGCTAAAGTAGCAGAAATAAAATTACTTTTTAATTAACCGTTCAATTTTAACAATTATACACCACCAGAGTTAGTCCAAAGGTAAAGACAACAAGTCTAGCACAGTACAGTCGACAGAAAAGAAAGACGTACCAAAAGGTCGGGGGAAGCCCGACGGAGGTACCAGCTGGCGGCAACGGTACGCAATGAGCATGCACTCCAGGAACCACGCGGAAGCAGAACGTACAACGTCACCCCACCTGAAAAGCAGGGGTGAGCCTCGTGTCACTAGCTCAGTAGGGGTCACGCGGATCCCCACTGAAAAACACGCAGTAACACGGAACAACAACAACAACAACAAAACAACAGGTGTAGTAAAGCGGGAAACTACACTACAAAGCTGTAAAACTACGCTACAAGCAGTAGTAAACAGACGGAAAGTAGGAGTAGGGAACAAGCAAGGAAGGGGAAGAACCCGCGCCAGACAAGCGGCGGCCGAACTAACCTCGGCACCCCAGACTACTCCAAGCAGCAACAGAAGGGCGACTCTGATCTAACAAAGTCAGAAGTTACCGATCTGCCAACCCAACACCAGGTCCAAGACAAAGACCTGCAAGAAATAGACAAAAAGGTCTAGAAAAGACCACGCAGACGACCGACGGATTCAATCACACAAACACTACTAGAACATCGTGCACACTGTCCCACGCACGACCGGAACATCATGCATGTGACAGAAACACTGACCTTGGGCACAACCACGTAAAGGCCAACCCAGAAAGGTCACGACGCGCAAGAAACGTGAAGAGCAGTGGAGGGCCACGCGTCACAGACGGATGCACCTCCCCACCAGAGCAACGGCCAGCTGCGTCCACATACGTCTTATGCTGCGCCACATGTGTCTCGCCTACAATACCGCCGAAGCCAGGGTAGAGTCGCAGACACCCGCACAGAACCAAACAGCATCAAGTAACCAGTCAGGGTCACGCCCGTCGATGTAAGTCCTCAGTCCTTGACCACATGTGCACACACTGGCTCTAGCCTAAGCCAGGTACTCCAGCTAGTTTTCTCCCTCGGTAGGACGCTACCGTTGGATGGGAGCCCACGGAACTAGCTTACAAACCGTGTCTCGGGAACACCCCTCCGCCACCACCAGGCGGATCGGCACTCAAAGGCCTAGGGCAAAAACAATCGGAGGCGTACAAAACACAAAACTCCGAGCACAAGTGCTAGAGTATTGACAGGAAGACACACTGTCACACGTACTACGAAGCACCACCGACAGTACGGCAACTGCCAACAGACTCAGGACTAGGCAACTAGACCTACCACGTAACGATCTTGAGTCGAACGACTCAAGGGCAAGATCGTCACAGACAGCGGAACAAGCCGCCAATCGGTCTAATCCTAAGCCATGAAAAATGACACTCCGCAGGAAATGACTCACGGAGACCCGAGGGAACACCAAAGACCCTCAGCACACGCCTGGATACGTAAACCAAGGTAAGACGATACCTCGAGGCATCCAGAACCAGTGTCTCGGATTGGACGAAACCGCCAAGACACCCACACACAAGGTCGCCCGTCAACCGCTGGGTCACCCCGGGTTGACCGGAACCCGACCAAAGACACACACACAAGAGTAGGATAGAGAATCCTACCACAAGCAAGAAGACTCCTAGCTACCTTACAACGTAGTCTTAACCCTCATAGGACATCAGGAGACATCCACGGGACATCGGGCAGACCACAAGGACAAGCCAAGACAAGCAGAAACCAAAAGAACGAAATTGGAGCACAAGGCATGTAACGCACCACCCTTAGACCGTTACATGAACCTGACGGTCTAATCCTAGGCCGTTACACTCCACGCGACGGTCGGGGGAGAAGCCGTCACACACACCGCCCTAACCAACTTCTACAAATGCAAAGGCACGTAACGGCCAGCACCGAGCGCGTTATGTCAACCTGACGCAAGACAAGAAAACAACTGGCTGAGAGGCATGTAACGGTCCCGACCGGACACGTTACAACCACCTAACGCGCGGGGGCGCGACCGTTAGAGCCAACGACGCAGCCACCCAACTCAGTCAAAATAGCATGTAACGGTCCATCGCGGACGCGTTACACAGGCCTAACGCACAGGGGCATGGCCGTTAAAATCAACAGGCACATCCACCTAAACTCAGCCCAAAACGAAGTGTAACGGCCTGGGGCAGGCGCTTTACACACACCTAATGCACGAGAGCACAACCGTTAGGCGAACCGACTCAACCGGTCAAACACGGTCAAACAGAACGTAACGGCCTACACCAGGCGCGTTACACCCACCTGACGCACAGGGGCAGGCGCGTCAGGGGAACCGACTTAACCCAAGCGCTAAATGATAAGATAGGCGTAACGCGTTTCACCGGACGCGTCAGGAGGCTGTGACGCGCCACCCCTGGGCCGTCACACTCCCAAAACCACGAAAAGCTAAAAAATGCCCAGACGCTGTGACGGTCTGTCATGGGGCCGTCAGGGCATGTGACGGTCCCTGGAACGACCGCCACACCAGTCACGGCGGGAAAACAGAGGGTTGGCCAAATCGGTCCATTCCACGCCCCATTCACGCTGAAGCGTAAGGGAAACAACCCTCGACGATGAAAAACCACTCTAGGAGGCTAAAAAGCCCACATGCACGGGTTAAAACGCTAGATCGGGGCGATTTTAACAAATAGACCCTAGAAGAGTCAACGAGGTTCCCGGACTCCTACCGGCCTCGAATGACCACCGATCAACACGAAACTAGCATGGATGGGATCCTAACATCCCCACGGTCAGTTCAACACTAACCGAGCTACAAATGATTGCCGTTCTCCGGCGAACCCTACAAAACCCGAAAATCACGGTTTAGGCTAAACAAGCCCAAAGTCGGCCGTTTCCGTGCCAAACGATGTGCAAGGGCAGGGAAAACGGAGAGGAGGAAGTGAGGAACCATCACCCTACCTCCACCGAAGAAACCATGCCCTGAAGGGACTAAATCGCGCCGAAAACCACGCCGCGAGCTCAAACATCAGCTTTGAATCCACCGTTCGGGATCGCGCCAAATCCATCTCGATCCTCGTCCCGTCGTGCACCCAGCCAGCTCCACAGCATCCCCAACACGTGCCTCTAGGTATCCCGTCTGTAGCCGGAGCCAAGGAGGCTCGAGAGGAGAGAAAGCGGGAGAGAGAGACGACGGCGGCGAATGAGAAGGAGGAGAGAGGAAAAGGAAAGAAAAAGGAAAAGAAATTAGGAATTTTCCTAATTTTCAAAAAATCTGATTTCTGGCCCTATCTCCGAAAAATACGCAAAAATAGTCGAAACGACCGGCTCGACGAGTACATCGTCCCTGCAGCATTCACGAGTCGAGGAACTGACAAATAAACTCACCATAGGGTTCCGTAACTAGTACGAGAGAAAAACCCACACGGATCGTAAAACTCAACTCGGAAGCCACCAAAGCGAACCGAAACTCACCGAAACAATCCAAAAGATCCAATGAAGATCAAGCAAGACCTACCAAGGATCCAGGGCATTACAGAGGTTGCTTACCATGGGCCAAAGCCGGCTAAGAAAGAGTATGGGGTGCTGCAAAGATTGACCGCCATCCCTGGGCATCTGAGCTCTAGCCCTTTGAGAGAGGTAAGTCAAAGCAAATTCTTTTATCTTATTTAATTTCCTTCAAAAAAATGATTATTATTCTTTCTCTTTTCCTCTCTTTGTTCTCCTTCTCCTTTCTCATCACTTCAGCTCCTTCTCGGCCCAAGGTGCTATTCCACCTTGAAGTGGATGTCTCCCATGATCCGTGAGCTCCCTATAGCAGTGATATCCATCTTAAGGGCCTGGCACTTGCACCCTCTTTTAATTCTAGCCAAAAGTTACCCCAAGCTTTCATTGGATTGGCACAGCATCACGGCCTTGATAGAACTATGGCATCCCCAGACACATACCTTCATCTTCCCCTCTTTTGAGGCCAACATTCTATTAGAGGAGGTAGAGACTTATCTTTCCCTTCCTAAATCTAAAGTTGGTGAGGAAGACTTAGTTTGCCATACGGTTGCCCCTGTAGATCCTACCCTCATTCTAGGGGAATTTCTACCTAGTACTAAGGATATCCGCACCATAATTGGCCCACACCACATCCATTTGCTACCCCTGAGCCAGTGGGTCATAGCCCATTGTAAGAATAAGTGTGGGTGGGATGAAGTCATAGTCAAAGCTGTTTCCATCTGCCTATGTGGTACCATACTCTTCCCTTATGTTGACCATGTCCTAGACATTCCTAACCTCAGCACCATTAGTGGACTGTGGCAGGGTCTTTCCATTTCTCAGGCCGTTCTCTCCTACTTGTACGAGGGCCTTAGCTCAGCAGCCTTAGGGGGCCCACCCTTTGGCTCTATGATCCTTCTTGAGTGCTGGATGGGAATCAGGTTGAAGTTTATACCTAGGGAGGATATCACCTCCGTCAGCCATATCTTTGGGAGCGATCCACTATTCTTCATTAGCGGCGCCTTCAGGTTTCCTCAGCAGGTGGAGTGTCGGACCGCGGACAAGAAGACTAGGGATGAATGGCGCCTTTACATCAACACTCTGCCCCTGGACCAGTTCGTGATGCGCCCATCCTTCCTCCACGGTACCACCCTCAGGCTTCCTAGAAGGCTTGGGCTTGACTTGAGGCTCGTGGGAGACACCACCTTGGTGATGTAAAACCCCCACATGTGTTTTCTACAGGTTGGACTCCCCCGTACTACGGTTCTAGCGTTACCCCATCTTCCTGCGCTACAGGCGAGGAAACTCAGGACGGAGGAGGATGAGCAGGCGGTCAGGAGTGCCCTGATCATGTGGGAAGTCAGCAGGGTACGTACCCTACCAGCAGAGGTGACAGAGCTACGAGAGGAGTACCAAGCCAATGTGAGAGAGTTGTGTGAGATTCGACCTCGCGGGGATGCCCGACTGAGGATTGAGTGACTTTTCGTTTATGATGTATAGAGACTTATGGATTGATGTTGATTTGCTTGATTTTGAATAAAGGAATGGGATGCTTTGATTGAATGAGATTGACCATCTCTTTTGTGCATTTGTGTGGATTGAGGTGGTTCTTTTGGGAAGGAAGCGGTCTACAAGAGACCGCTGAATGAGTTAGACGGTCATCATGTGACCGCCGACCAAAGCAAAATAGTCTTAGCTAGACCGCTCAACAGACGGATGTCAGAGGTTCAAAACAAGGGCCCACACGGTCTATCGAGGGACCGTTTAGGCACATAGAATGGTTGATGGAGGGCCGCTTTAGGAACAAGCGGTCATATTCAAACCGCAGCACCCTGGGCGAAAGGAAGAGGAACTGGGCTCATGAGATGTGATGAAGGGGACCTTATGGAGACCATCTAGAAGAATGAAACAGTCACATTGTGACCGCTTGAAAGGATTGAAACCGTCGTCGAGAGACCGTTTACATGTAGATGCCAGGATTACTCGAAGACCTGTCCCTGCACACACACTTAAACAAGAAACATGTTAGATCTATTTTTAGGCTTAACCCCTTGCCTACAACAAGTTAGGAAATGACCCATCCTTGATTTTTGGTCAAGGGGTGAAGCCATATTAAATAGGCAAAAGGATAAAAGGAGAAGGATGCAATGCATGCCATGAAATGCAGGGGGGCTATGTGACGATTTTGAAAATATTTTTGTAGTTTTGAAGATATTTGATTTTTTTGGATTTTTATAAACATATATATATTTGGGATTTTTGAGATATCTGATTTTTTTTGATTTTCTTGAAATGTCTGATTTTTTTGGAATTTGAAATATCTAATTTTTTTGGAATTTTAAAATATCAAATTCTTTTTGGATTTTTGAAATTTTGAAATATCAGACTTTTTTTGGATTTTTGAAATATCTGATTTTTTTAGAAGGTCTAAAATATCTAATTTTTTAATAGAATTTTTGAACCAGTTTAGACTCGGTGACGAGAGACCCACATATCTCATTAGGGGCTTCCCAAGCACAACGTGCATTGTGGATGACCAACCATGGCCAGGGTCCAATTTTACTTAACGGTGCCTATGTTAAGGGTTTGATCGAGTCCTTAGAAATCAAAAAAAAAGAATTTGAAAGGAAAGTCGGGGATAGGTATAGAGGTTCCTAGGGCTTGAGTTCCTTTCATGACAACCCCTTTTCAAGAGATTCGGTCTGTTGTGCCGGGGCTTTATGTCCGTCATCGAACCTTCATCCGCTCTAGGCATGCATACGACCGGGCTCATGACGTCCCGCAGGAAAACTATACTGCCACTCTTGCCATGCCTAGTTTCATTTGGAGCAGTTAGACTTTTGAGCTTCAAGCTTTTGGATGAGCTTTTAGCTTTTGCCTTGATTTTTGCCCCTTTTCTTTTCTTTTTTCTTTCCTTTCTTTTGTGATTGCTTCATGCAGAATCAGGTCATAATGGACTGCCCCTATTTGTGACCTCTTCTGTATCGGGATGTCTAGATCGGTCCTCGCCCCCTTATTCACCACTTGCCCCTACATTCGACCAAAGAGAGGAAAAGAACAAGGACCTTCACTTTTCTCCAAATATGGCCAAAGGAGAAACGGTGTTGTGCAAAAGAGAAAAGCCCAACCTCGGAGGTCGTGTGGTGTGTGGGTGTTGCGCTGGGGATCTTCCTTCATGATCAAAGAGAGGAACACCTCGCCACCGGGCCATCGCTAGCTTGACTCTAAGGATAAAAGCGTTTGAGGTACAACCCATTCCACGCATGAGACAATTCTTCACCCTCCTCGTTGATTAGACGGTAAGCGTTCCTAGGATAAATTTCCTTGATTACAACCCTCCCAATTGGGTTGCAGCTTAGACCTAGGACCTCTCGATCGAATAAATTTACGTTTCAAAACCATGTTACCCACTTGAAATTTTCTTTCAATGACCATCTTTTGAAAATGACGCGAGACACGCTTTTGGTAAACGGAGACATGATTGGCCGCATTAAGCCTCTTCTCGTCCAAGAGTTCCAGCTGGACTAGCAACACCTCTCGACGTTCATCGAGATTAAGTTCTTTGTCAAGTTGCACTCTTAGGGAAGGGATCAGAATCTCATACGGGAGTACCGCCTCCATCCCATAAGTGAGAGCAAACGGGGTTTGCCCCGTAGGGGTACGGATGAAGGTGCGATAAGCCCATAGAGCTTCTATTAATTTATCGGCCCAATCAGCGAATTTATGCGACTCACTTGTCTTCTTGATGATTTTAAGAAGCATCTTATTGGTGGCCTCGGCTTGGCCGTTGCCTTTGGGATAGTATGGTGATGAATGATGCAATGAAATATTAAATTTGTTACAGAGGTCCTGGAGTTCTTGTGACACGAATTGAGGTCCGTTGTCGGTGACGATGTCGCTTGGCACTCCAAACTGCGAAATGATGTTCTTCAAGATGAAGCGGTAAACTATGGTAGCCTTGATTTCCGCGTATGCTTTGCCTTCGGCCCACTTGGTGAAATACTCCGTAGAGGTGAGGATGCAAGATTTATGTTTAGTTTGGGGGTTTGGATCACCTAGGGGGCCTATAATATCAAAAGCCCACATGGAGAATGGCCAAGGACCAAAAAGAGGACGAAGGGATGAAGCAGGAGCATGGATCTTGTCGGCATGGAGTTGGCATTGAAGACACCTACAGACATAGGTGGAGCAATCTTCTTCTATGGTTGGCCAGTAATAGCCCTACCTAAGAATCTTCTTCGCCAAGGCTTGACCATTGACATGCCCTCCACACTCACTCGAGTGAGCTGCTTTAACAACTTTCCAAGCCTCATCATCGTCTAAACACCTCATGAGAACTCCATTAAGAGCATGCCTATACAACTCTCCCGCAATGATTGTGTATCTGGAGGCGACTCTTCTAATGGCCTTGCGCTGCTCGGCGTTGGCTGATTCTGGGAATGACCCATCCCTGCAATATTGCTCGATTTTGTGATACCAAGGAAATTCCTCATCTTCTAAGATCTGCATGAGCTCTGTTAAAGACACTTCTTTGAAATCCTCCTTCTCAGCCTTCTTCTCTATGGACTTCCTAAGGTTGTCAAACCATGGATCCTGAAGGGAATGAGCATCCAACCGCTGGACCACAATGGTCTCAGTGGAGCGACTGAGGGGGAAGGAGAGAGAAGAAGCAAGCGACGCGAGTGCATCGACAAGAATATTCTGCGACCGAGGGGTGTGAATGTAAATCAGCTTGCATAATTGCTTAGCCAAGAGCGTGACCAGATCTTGATAAGGTTTGAGCTTAGGGTCACGGGTGTGATAGGTAGAGAGAACTTGGCGCATCACCAACTGAGAATCTCCTATAATGTTCAAGTACCACGTGCCCAGAACATAGGCGTGCCTCAATCCGGCAAGGTGAGCCTCATACTCGGCTATGTTGTTGGTAGAAGGAAAAAAGAGTTGATATGCAATGGGAATAGTCACTCCCTCTGGAGTGAGGAGGACGGCGCCGATCCCTCGGCCCTGAGAATTGAGTGCACCATCAAAGTGCAGCGACCAGAAAGGGTGATGGGTGAGCACAGCCAGGTGTTCATCAGGGAACTCATTCTGGATAGAATCTGTACAAGGGATAGGTAAGTGAGCAAGATGTTCAGCGATAGCATATCCCTTGATTGCTTTCTGAACGATGAAGGTAATATCGAATTGAGAGAGAAAGCTCTACCAGCGAGCTAACATGCTAGAAAGGACGGGTTTCTCTAAGAGATAGCGAATTGGGTCCATTCTAGAGATCAGCTTAACCTCATGGGCAAGAAAATAGTGTTTCAATTTCTGGGCTACCCAAACTAAGGCTGCGTAGGTCTTCTCCATGGTGGTATACTTAGCTTCTGTAGGATTGAACAACCTAGAGAGGTAATAGGCTGCTCTTTCCTTCCCTTCATCGTCCACTTGTGCTAGGACAGCTCCTAGGGAGTCCTCGATAACAGAAATGTATAAAATTAGGGGTTTTCCAGGAACAATGGGGTTGCAAAACTGGGGGATTAGACAAATAAACCTTGAGATCCTCATAGGCCTTTTGACATTGTTCGTTCCCTTCAAATTTGGCTCCCGCCTTTAGCAGCTCGTAGAACGGGCGGCACCTCTGCAAATGTTGAGATATAAACCTCCGAATGAACTGCAAGCGCCCAATCAACCCTCTAAGCTCAGTAATATTCTTAGGCGGTGGCATATCCATAACGGCCTTTGCTTTGTTCGGATCAATTTGAATCCCCCGCTTGCTAACTATAAAACCTAGTAACTTCCCTGATGATACCCCAAACACACATTTCTTCGGATTCATTTTTAATTTATACTCCCTAGCCCTTTGCAACACCTTGGCCAGGATAGCAGGGTGCTCTTTCTTCGACCTTGACTTCACCAGGATATCATCCACATACGCTTCCATATACATATGCATCATATTATGGAAGATGGCCATCATCGCCCGTTGATATGTGGCACCTGCATTCTTCAGTCCAAATGGCATGACCACATAGCAGTAGGTGCCCCAGGGCGTGGTGAACGAGATTTTTTCTTGATCCTCCGGAGCTAGACGGATTTGGTTATACCCTAAATATCCATCCATAAATGAGAGGTCTTCGTACCTAGCCATGTTGTCCTCCAACACGTCGATATGAGGAAGCGGAAAATCATCTTTAGGACATGCCTTATTCAAGTCCCTAAAATCGATGCAAATCCGTACTTTTCCATCCCTTTTCATCACAGGGACTATATTTGCCACCCATTGCAGATATAAAACAACTCTAATAAATCTCGCCTTATGCAATTTATCCACTTCTTTTTTTATCCTAAAGGCCATATGGGGGTGGAATCTTCTTGATTTTTGCTTAACGGGTGTTGCCCCTGGTTTGAGTACAAGTCTATGCTCCACCAAGGCGGGGTCAAGACTCGACATGTCCTCGTAGGACCAGGCAAATGAATCGCTATACTCCCTCAAGACCTAAACTAACTCCTCTTCAACCCAAGGAGGGAGGTTAGCGAAGATGATTATGAGCCTGGGATCCTCTTCTGTTCCAAGATTAATCTCGTTCGTGGGTTCATCCACTGCCGACGACGGTTCATCAAATCTCTTCAAATCCTGTGCGTACAAATCGGCAGTGTCATCCACATCGCCATTCTCATAATCGATCGGGTCTTTCTCATCTATGATCTCGTAGACACCTAACCCATCATCACTCCATACCCTGTCTAGCTCCTCATCATCCTCCAGGACGATGGCTGTTTCTACGAACTCAGGACATTTAAGGAGGGTGTGACAACGCTGAGCAAGATCCTAGAGGAACGTATCAGAAATGGCTTTAGAATAGCGCATCATTGGACGCGTAGCAAGCGTGGAAGGGTTGGAGGACATTGGAACAAGACCCTACTTCACTAGACCCAATTGACTCTACTTCTCTAGACTCAACAAACCCTACATCTAACTTAGAGGATAGAAAGTCTACAGAAAGGGAAACAGGGGCCTCGTGCCCCTGGGAAGAGGACTGACAAAATATAGCATAATCCTCCATTGAAATCTCCATTTTAAAATTGAGGTTTTTTTTTGGAGACCGGTGGAGACCATACAACAAGATGGATCAGAGGGGGGAGGAGGAGGGGGAAGTGAAAGGGGGAAGAGAGACGGGAAAACAACATCAAAGAAAGGATCGGAGGAGGAAAACCACATAGTGGAGAGATCAACAGGTGGGCAACGCCCACATGCACATGGCATAATCAACACCTCAATTGGCATTTCCCTCAAAAATGGATCGATCATGATAGGAGGTGAGCAGGGTATGGACTCCAGCTCTTGAAGCAACGAAGTAAGGCGGGAAGGAGGCCAAGAAAAGGTGATAAGGGAGCTCTCCTCTTCCCGCGGACTCTGGTAAACTGGCTCTGCTGGCGTGTACTTCACAATATGCATCTCGGGCTTTCTCAAATCTTCTTCTTCGTGGAACATCTCGGCAAAGGCTTCGGAACAATCTATGCCATCATCAACCGGCCCCTTTTGCAGCAACGGTGACTCGGTCACTGTTGTTGATTTATTTTTTGATGACTTCCTATCCCGCCCCCTTAAACTAATATATGCATAAACATGTGAGCCAAAGAAAAGGGGGATGAAAGGATGAGAAATACTAACCGTGATCACCACCAAAGTTCCAACAACGCCAAAAGGATGAAGAGATATGAGAACGGCGCCGTGTACCTTGGAAAAGGATGGAAACTTGATCGTGCTTGAAACGGAGTGTGGGGAATAATGTGGATTCAAACCTCCTCGTCCTCCAGCCGGCTAGAAGAAGAGGGCCTCATGTCCATATCATGCTCTCCTACAAAACAAAGATCAAAACACAAAGGCAAAAAACCCATTAGAACATGAAGTGTAGCATCAATCCCAAAGTGATAAAATAACATGAATAAAAGGGGGAGAACGCACCGAGGGAGGGTTTTTTAACCCTTGTGGAAGGGTGGAAAAAATAGGCGTGTGTGTTGTACATGCATGAGATTTGAAATCATGAAATTTGATGGAGAGAATAGAGAGAAAACGATGATGCAAAATGGGGAAAACGCATGTGTAGCAGATAGATAGTATTTTGTGATGATTTGTGATTTTGAGGGGAGGAGAACTAAGAGTATAGACCACGAAATTAAGCCCAAAAGGATCCAATGAAAAGTTAATACTTCTCTCTTCAAGCCAGGGTCGAAGGATTGAGTTGGCAGTACAGCATGGCTTCGCCCCGAAGCGAAGAAGAGCCCCCCATCGCCACTGCGAACTGGGCAGTTTATATAGAGTTTCAAGAGAAAGTCTCATCTTTTTATCACGATTCCCGGAGATATAGTCCAAGATAAATTGAGTTCTATGGATCAAACTCGAGATAATACTAAGGACAAGAGATAGGAATAAACAAGACTCGATTTGGAGGAGTATTCTAGAAGATATGGCTCTTGGAAGGAGGCCCCGTCGCATAGAAAACCAGAGTTTGACTTGTACTAGGACACATAAATTCCAATATTTTGACCAATATTTTGAGATATATAGCCAATGAAAATTCGAGTTCTATAGATCAAACTCAAGATAATCCAAAGGGCAAGAGATAGAAACAAACGGGGATCAATTGAGAGCTATATTCTAGAAGATATGATCATTTGAAGCAGCGCCCGTCGGACAAAAAATTGATAGATTCCAGTGCAGGTTGGACCCTTGGGCTAGCTAGCGGTCTATCGTTGGGCCGCCAGGGGATGGCAAATGGTCCAGGGGGTGACCGCAAGGCTCTAGGGGTGAAACGGGACCATTTTGGACAAGTTTTTGGAAAACGGTCTAGTGAATGACCATTTTTTATGGGCTAGCGGTCTAGCAAATGACTGCTAGCCTGCTGGAGGAAAATTTATGGGTAGACTTTGTGCAACTTTAGAAATTGGATCATATCTCGAAAACGGTGAAGAATTCGTGAAAGTAGTAGAAGAAGAAATTGTAGATAACTAAAAGATGAACAACTTTCATGAAGAGAGTAAGATGAAAAAATGATCAAAAGATGGAGAAAATGGGGCTAGAACAGAGAGAAAGAATTCTGGGACACAGGTGCATTAGCACAACACGCTGGAAAAATGTGAATAACTTGAAATCAGTGCAGAACTGGCCAATAGCATAGAATAAGAAATTTTAGATCTTTAAAAGTCAAACAATGTTGGTGAAGGACACATTTTGAATAGAGAAACAGAATTATATGAGAAAGAACCATTTTTAGGACCGCGTAGCGAAAAGAGAGCCGAATGCTTGATGGAAGCCAACCTAAATGGGCCGTAAGCTGACTTGGAAGTCGAAAGTTGATAAGATAAGCTCCAGAGCTCTAAGAAATCATGATCTCCGAAGTCCAAAGGCTAGGGAATGATAAAAATGGGCTCGAAATCCATCTAAGGAAGGCTCCAAAATAATGGGTAATTCGGGACATCAAAAATGATGAATAAGAGAAATAACACAACTTGTGGACTAAAATGGGTGTCAACAGATGCCCCTCCTTGATGTTCGCTTTGCAAGGGAACGAGCGAAAGCGACGTGAAGGCGGAGTGGAAAGGAGATGGAGCGAAAGCGATGTGAAACAGAGATGACGCGGAGATGAAGCAGAGAGAACTGATAAGCGGGCATCAAGGTAAAAGACACCCGTCACAACCAACAAGCGACAGTAATTCTCCCGAAAATGCCGAACTAACCACCCGGAATGGATGACGCGGATGAGACATGTCTGGAGAGGTAAACTAAGGGAAAGGAAACATGACCAACCTCATCGGGGACACAATCCACGGACAATGAGTGGGTCGGCAGGAAACACAACATAAGAGCTAGAAAAGGAAAGATAAAATTAAATATAGACAGGAATCACGCTGGCCAACCATGATAGGATCGGTGCAATGGATTCAGAGGGGGGGTGAATGAATCCCACCCTTCAAAAACTTTTCGCTCAAGAAAAGACTAGAACACTATCAAGGCAAATAGACAATCTGAAGAACAAGTTAAGTTCTCTTTTAAACCACTGAGCAAATATATAAGGCGCACCTAAACAAGCAACTAGCGGAAGCAACACAGATAGAAACGAGAATGCTAAGGCAGCCTGTGAAAGAGGTAGAAGACAAGGAGAAAAACACAACCACACTGCACAGAGGATTTTTAGGTGGTTCGGTCACCAAGACCTACGTCCACCCCTCACTCCCAACCGGAGTGAGGCTTCCACTAGCAATGCTAGAACAACATACTCAGTCTGCAAACACTTGCTGCCAAACAGCTTGACCAGGGGAACAACCTCCCCTCTTCCTCCAAACCGGAGGGGAACCCACAAGTGACAACCTGTCACTAGCAGACCGGAGACAAGTCTCCCTTCTCTTGAGACCACAAGAGGAACACCGATCTCTAACCAGAGAATCGGAAAGCACAGTTGATCAAATAAAAGGAAAACAAGAAATGAAAATACAACAATCGGAAAGCTGGAAACGCAATGCAAAATGTAGCTCTCGTAGGAGCAACTGGAATGGATCTGATCCAAGTCCAGTAGACAGATCTTCAATAAAATCTTCTTTCTTCTTCTCCACGAACTCTCTCTCTTTCTCTTCTTCTTCTTTTGCTTTCACTCTCTGCCTCTCTGCTCTTTTTCTTCTTCTTCTTCTTCTGCTCACAGCCTCTCTGCTGCTCTCACTTTCTTTTATCACTCTCTCGATCAGCCCTCTTCAATCTGTTTTCTGCGGATGAAGAAACTTCACATATATATATCAGCAGCAACTAGGGCGTGTGCCCCCTTTATCCATAGGACACCTCGGATCATGTGCCAGGTGCCAACCTAGGATCACGTGCCCATTCATCAACCTGACTCATCTGCAGGCAGAGACAAAGAAATGCAATTAGTTAGTTCAGGCTCTTAACACAGCGTGTATAGACTTTAGAAGCAGCAAATAAGCAAGTATGTACAACGTGAGAGTGTGTAGACTTGAAGCCCTTCAGGCGACCTCAGTGTATAGACTTGCAGAATGATGCATTAACATAACAGAGTGTAATGTGTAGACTTCTGTGTAAAGCATGAAGCAATCGAATGTGTAGACTTTAGAAGCAGCAATTAAGCAAGTGTGTACAATGTGAGAGTGTGTAGACTTGAAGCCCTTCAAGCGACCTCAGTGTAACAACTTGCATGGGTAAGATGCGTGAACAAGCCATAGCCAGTGTATAGACTTAACCGATGCATGAATAGTGCGCCGATGTATATACTTGGAGAACTGATGCATGAACAGTGCGCCGATGAATAGACTCTGATGTAAAGGCTTGAGTTACACAAGCAGTGTATAGACTTCACGATGCACACCCATATCCAATGTATAGACTTACCCCTTGAAGATGTACAGAGCCCCACGATGTATAGACTTTGAAGCATGTGAACATGGGTTCCAAGTTCATCTGAATGTATAGACTTCCTTCGGCACAAAGGCAACTTAACGATGTACAGACTTTGTACTCTGAACGACAAAGCAGGTTGTACAGACTTTGAGAATCTTGAAGGCCAATGTACAGACTTGGAACGAAGACCAATGTGTAGACTTCAAAGCAGATGCCAAGGCCATGTACAGACTTGAAGTGAAAACCAATGTATAGACTTTATGAAAGCATACGACAAGGCTGTACATACTTGAAGAGACGCAAGGTGAGATAGAGCTGGCTGTACAGACTTTGGATGACCATGCACTGTACGCAAACGCTGTACAGACTTGATAGCGTGAGACACTGGAAGAGACGATCGGATGTACAGACTTTGAAGATGTGGGCGAGACAATGTATAGACATGGTGCAGCTTCAAAGCACAATGTGCAGACTTTACCAGTGTATATGTTGATATTTATTTGCCTATCTTTGATCTTACTTATGAGGTTTGCTAAGTAATATGGCAAGATGACAAACAAGCAATCAAAGATCTGCTCAAACCTATGAACATGTGAACATGAACCTAGGCAATCATAGCTAGCTCTAGCATGGGCATGCTATCTCAATCAAATTACGCTAAGGAAAAGGAAAAAACACACACCGGGGCGTGGAGCAAGGAGTAAATAAAAACACACCACTAGGGGTGGAACAAGCAAGGAAATAAAGATGTGATGAAGGAAATAGCTATTGCCCAGCACTAAGGAAAGATGTGATCGCCACCAAAGTAAACACAAGTCAAAGACTCGAATATACCTTGGAAATAGGTGGATGAAGCACCCGCCCACGGGAGAAAAAACCAAGGAAAGCCTGCAGATCAGCTTGGAAGTAACGGCCAGACACCCGTGCGTTGCTTGAAGTAACGGTCTCACCCTAGACCGCCAGACGATAGTGACGCTCCTGCACCAGACCGTCAGATAACCTGCAGTAGTAAAGCTTGAATTCTTTTAACTCCAACTCTTCCAGCCGGCTAGAAGACTTGGGCCTCGTGCTAATGAACCTGTAAACCTGCCAAAGAAGTAAAAAAGACAAGACAAGACAACCTCAATCAGCCCTCTTCGCAAGCATAGCATCAATTCTTAAAGAATTTAAGAACATCAAAAGGAGAGGGAATTACCGGGGAGTTTTGGTTTTTTAACCCCTCTGGGCGTTTTTAAAAGTTGGGAGGATGTTTGTATGCTTAAAGAACAGTGAAAAACGTGGAGGAGGAGGAGGGACAATGCTTTGTTTAAAAAGACCAAGGAAGAACTCAAGCATGCAAAGATGAACTTGAAAGATCAAAACAAAAGTACTCCCTTGACTGGAAGATGGATGGACGTGGGAAGCAACTCCTCCTGGATGAAGATGGCTCCTGAGTTCTGCAGCACTTCGTCGTGAATCAAAATCTCCTCCTCCCTTGGCCATGAATTCAAGGGTTCTATTTATAGACCCTCAAAACTCGTAGGTCGAGTAGAGGATAATTCAGCAAGAAAAAAGGGATAAGTCTTAGCAAATCCTTGAGGATAATATCACCAAGAGTCCAAAGAAACAAACGGGAAGTCCCGAGGATCGGATTAGAAAGAGATAAGGTCAATCCAAGTTCTTATCTCAAACACGGAGTAGCAGAGAAAAGGCCTGAACCGCCAGGACTCCCGGAAAGAAGTAACGGCTGCACGATAGACCGCCACTTGGAAGTAACGCATCAAGGAACGACCGCTATTTGCAACCTTATCCAAAGAGATAAGATCAACGGAAAGAAGCCCCAACAAGCTGGACTCTTCAAGGAAATGACGGTCAAGGCATAGGGCGTCATAAGGAAATAACGGCTGCACGACGGACCGTTATTATCAACGTGGATTCAACAGGATAAGCACGGAACACGTGGCCTTAAGCTTTAGGACTCTTCAAAGAGTAACGGTCTAGGATCCATCCGTCAGAAGGAAGTGACGCACCTTTCTGGGACCGTTATTTAGCATTGAGATTCAAAAAAGAAGAGAAGGGCTTTGCTAAGCTTTATCCAACGAAATGCCACCGGGAGCCAACTCTTTATCCAGGAAAAGACTCGAGAAACAGGCTTCAACTGATCAGGAGACTCGATGAAAAGCGAACAACTCGGAGCATCATATTGAATGAATAAGGAGATGACCCGACTTATGGGTATAAAACGGGTGTCAACAGATGCCCCTCCTTAACGTCCTCTTTGCAGGGGAACGAGCAGAGGTGAAGCGGAAGTGAAATGGGACATGGAGATGAAGCGGAGATGAAGCAGAGTGTATCAAAAAGAGGGCGTTAAGGTAAACAACACCCGTTCTTTACCAACAAGCGACAAGAATTTTTTGGAAAACTTCAAATTGATCACAAGGAAATAGCCAACCAAAGGATGCAAGTCTGGAGGAATTAATTAACTAAGGAAAGGAAACACGGCTAGCCGCCGGAGGCAACGGAAAGGAAAGAGACTAAACTCCAGACAGGAATCTTCAGCGAGCCAGATCAAGCGAGCAAATCGAAGGAAGCCTTCTAATTCAGAATGGAATGATTCTCCTTCTTCGGGATTAAGAACACAGCTGTTCACCATCACTGAGATATCTTGAACAGATGAAACTTCACGAATGCTCAAAGAATGCGTATGATGCATGCTGGGCTAAAGGAAAAGAAATCTTCAAGACAAATGCAAAGAAAGAAAAAATAGCAAATACTCGAGAATAATATTGCTAGATTGGAGAAATCAGAGTCAGGACACTATCTGCAACCACGGCGTGCAAGACAGAACCATCGTCCCCAAATTTTTCAATCTAACGGCCTATCCAACGATTAAACATATGAACTTAGATCATCATCATTTTTGTTTAAGGGGAACATCAGATCCCAGGACACATGAATGACCAGCCGGTTCTCGAGGTAATATATCACAAGTAACATATAGTAATGCATTAAGGGAATGATGGAATGATATACAATACCTGACTTACCTGCCTGACGGACGGCCAAGCGTGATTTTTGCTTATAATCCTTCATGAAAGATAGGTTAGCCGGACAATAATCATGATAAGAATTAGGCATAACCATAAGAAGCATCAAATAGGAACATCATATAGACAATAGGGTTTGTTCAAGCATTAATTAGACCTTCCAATTCATCAAGAAACTTGCAAGCATATAACGGTCAGATGTAGGGGCGTCACATAAAGTAACGGATCACACCTAGTCCGTCATAATCAAGGCGGTTCACATTCTTCGATAAAGCAGTTCAACATATATAACGGCCTCAAACAGGAGCGTCAGGAGGATGTGACGGCCGGTCGATAGACCGTCACATTTCCTGAGATTTCAAAAAAACAACCGAACGGTCACGGCCCGTTCATTCCGTTCCAATCAACCAAAAACCCAAAAAAAACCGAGAGCTCCGGCGACCACCATCCCCACCGTTCCAATGGCCGGCGACGAGACACCCCAGCCGCCACCAAAGAAGAGAGAGAGAGGGAAAAGGATGGCTATACGGTGGCTTCACCGCCGGATCGAACGGGAGGTGATCCCGCCGGTGGAAGAGGACCAACCGACGAGGGGAGACTAAACGGAAGAAGAAGAAGTTCCCACGACTACGGGGGACGAGGGGGAAGTTCCCTTGGGTGCAGAGGAGCCCAAGGAACCAAAGAAGAAGAAGAAGAGAGCCATGGACCATGAGGTAGGCCCTCCGCCCTAATTTTGCAAATTTTGATTTTTGTGTTTATTTATGGATGCATGTGGGGGATAAGGGTAGAAATGGGTCCACGAACCCATTAGGAACAATTGTAGGCCATTTGGCCACAGTGGGAAGCCATGGGGATGTAAGGAAAAAAATTCCCCAAACGCAGAGGATGTGACGGTCCTGCCAGCGACCGTCACTCCCCTGACGCTCCAAGCTGAGGCCGTCAGAGACAAGCGATGCCCCAACCCAGGGCTGTCACTTCTGCCAGGGAATTAAACTATTTTTTAGGGTTTTCAATTTTCAAATTTTTGTTTTAAATTATGGATGTTTATGCAATGATTACATGATGCAAATTGACTAACTAATGATCTAATATGCAAATGCAGGGAAAGAGGAGATCACGGATTTCCTGGCTTCAGATCCGGGCGGTATACCAGGCACTGCCCGACTACCAGAGAGAGAGACTCGCCGATATGGGATTCGCCGAGGTGCTTAGCATCAAGGTGATCCGGATGGATACGCCACTGCTATACACACTGCATGAGAGATGGGACCCGATCAGCCGTGCTTTCATCTTCCCGTGGGGCCACATGATCCCCACATTGGAAGACATAGCGAGGATTACAGGATTGAGAGTCCACGGCTCCGCAGTGACTGGATGGACGTACGGGGACTACCGGGATATAGCACAGCAGCTGCTCGGGCTAGATCTGATCAGGCCGGGTCAATCCTCTTCCCAGCTCGCGAGATCGGTGCTGCAGGAGAGTTTGGGGCTGAGAGGAGCGGCAATCACCGTAGGAGAGCTGCCGGAAGAGCATCTGGGCAGAGTGATTGATCAGGTGCGCCCTCGCGTGGCGGCAGAGGCAGGAGCAGAGGGAGACAGAGTGCTCAGACGCTTCCTGATGCTACTGTTCGGGAAGCTCCTGTTCGCGACTCGGGCAGATGTCATCAGCTGCAGATTGCTGCCGTTGATAGAGGATCTGAGCAGAGTGAGGAAGTACGCATGGGGGGCAGCCGTACCAGCATTCCTGTTCGACTCCCTGAGCACCACGGACCGGCAGACAATGCTGGGCGGCTTCTCGCCCTTCCTACAGGTAAATGCACTTTAAATGCTTTCTATTATGCCATGATTATGATTATGCAATGATTTATGCAAAATGGCTTATGCAAATGATTCGACTGACTTGATTTCTAAATGCAGGTCTGGAGCTACATGTACCTTCCAGGCATTGGGAGAGGTGCGCTACTCCATCCCGGCCTCATACCAATCGCGAGGCGATGGTCGGTGGCGAGGGACACGGGATCGATCCTCAGATTGACCCGGACGATCCAGGACGACCTGGACTCCTACCCGCATACATCGGTAAGCCCGAGACTCAAAATGATTTCTATGTGCTTTATATGCTGACAAATGCTGACAAATGCTGACAAATGAATGAAATGCAACATGCTTTTAGGTGAGATGGACCCCGTACCGCAGCGAGGGATACACAGGACAGCCGTGGGTGGAGGCGTCCTTATCGTACCGGGGGCGAGACATATGGTTGCATTGCATCCATATCATCGAGCCTCTGCACTACAGGCTGATCCTGCGGACTCGGGGACTACACCAGCCCGAGGTGACCTTTCCGCATCGCAACGATGACCGCCCAGGCAAGTCGGCGAGGGGCATCAGTGGGAGTGTGGATTGGCGCACCCGGAAGGCGAAGTACGTCCTCGACTGGAGACAGCGAGGCAGGGCCGTGAAGGAGCGGGACGAGAGCGACGAGGCCTACCTGAAGGCCTTCGCTCGACACTACGGCGACCGGGTATACCGAGGTACCCGACGACCGGTATGCAATTCTAAACCTAAAACCTTTCTATATGAACCTGCAAGATGATGGATGCTGACTTATGCTTTCTAAATGCAGCTAGACCCAGAAGGACGGATAGCCGAGCTAGAAGGGCTACTCCACTCCACCATCCAACAGCGGGATGGGTACCGGTCTGCCCTGGAGCTCTTGGTGAGACTAAAACTTAAATGCTTATGATTTATGGAATGATGTTCATGATGCAAATGCAAATGCCAACTAACTTATGACTTCTAAATGCAGCGGGCTGAGGGAGCCCAACGAGCAGGACCAGATGCCCCGTCATCGTCCTCGCAGCCTGCGGGAGATAGGACCGAGCGGGATGCTGACTTTGCTCGGGCAATTGCCCGGGCCGAGGAGGCGGAGGCCACCCTCGCGGAGCGGGTAAGAGACTAAAAAACTTATGATTTTGCCTAATTAAATGCTTTATGACTAATGACGTGAACTGCAATCTACAGGCGAGGGATCTAGCGACAGCAGTAGCCGAAGTAGAGAGAAGCAGGGCCGAGACTGATCGAGCCCGAGCGGAGACAGAGCTGGTACGGGCAGAGATGGCCCGGCAGAGAGCGGAGACCCTGCGACGGCCAGATGATCCAGAGATGGAACAACTCCAGAAGGAGTTAGCGCAGGCGCGAGCTGAGGTGGAGGAGCTTCGGATCGGGACGGCCGACTTGGATCGCTACCGGACCGAGGCACGAGAGACGCGGCGTCAGATCTTTACACTGAAGATCGAGCTGCGGACATTGGAGCGGACGGTGCGGATGATCGGCCGGGGACCGGAGCGAGGTACCTCCCAGAGTGGGATACATAGGAGCGCTGCCCCTAGCGGCTCAGTAGGGGACTTCCTCGTCAGCTCCTCCGCCCAGCGGAGTAATGAGAGGGCAGAGAGAGGACAGCAGGAGGAGAGTGCTTCCATAGCACCGCCTCCCAGGAAACCCGAGGGTGGAGAGGATGAGGGTGGCCCGGCGGATAAGCCGGCCGAATGATGCCTTTTTTATGTTTTTTTATTTGCATATAACTTTTAGCAAAAATGGAATGAAATTATCTTTTTCATTTTTCTGTTTGGTTTTAATTTGATGCGAGCGTGCATGAATGAATGTGAAATGTACAGGATGGATGAAATGTGGATGAATGAATGATATGTATGCCGGCATGCATGTATGAAAATGGGAAGAAGATGAGGTGTACAAATGTGAAAGACCGCCAGGTCTAGTCAAGGATTAAAGGAATAGCTTGAACCCAGCAGCAGAGAAAGTGACGGTCTAAGATCGGACCGTTATAACCAAGTGACGCTCTGGTGAGAGACCGTTAATCATCAGAGGCCCACACGGGCTGTGGGGCTTCAGGATAAGCGACGGCCAATTGATGGTGCGTCAGAGACAGATAACGGCCAAGGGTCAGACCGTTGATCATGGCAGAACGTTAGTTGGGCAGGGTAACTAGCAGGAAAATGTGACGGTCTGAAGGGGACGCGTCAGAATCAAGAGACGGTCAGAAGTAAGACCGTCAGGAAGCGTTTTAGCCCAGAAGAGAAAGAACCAAGTGGTTGAGAATGTGACGGCTCAGGGATAGAGCGTTACAAAAAGCGACGGTAGACCTTACGACCGTTACTCTCCACAGAACACGATTCGGGGAATTGAAACCCACAGAAAATGCGACGGTCGAGGGATGGCGCGTCGGAGTGAAGTAACGGCCGCTCGATTGACCGTTAGAGTCTGGGTCGCAATCCGAATCGGATTGAGCCGAGATAACTTAAAACCCGAGGTTTAGCCACTTAAACCATCGCTAGGACTTATCCTAATCGAAGATAAAGCCTTCTAGCCCGAGTCTTACCCTTTCAAAGTTGAATATAAGCCTTGGCAACTTAAAACCTTAATCAAAATCGTAGCTTTGCTAAAACCTCTGTTCTAGGGTTTGAAGAGCCCTCTCTAAAGAGCAGAAAACATGATGAAGAGGAGTTTCGAGGAGATGGCTATGGAGGAGAAAGCTTACGCCGGCCCTAAAGCTGCCAGGAGGGAACATAGAGAGCTTCAACGGCTAACCTCAATTCCCAAGCACTTAAGCTCTAACGTCCAAAGAGTGGTAAGTACTTATAACTTCATCCAAAGTTCAGAATTTTGTTGTACTTATTCTTTTCATGACTTCCTCCTTTCTTTTCTCAAGCCCCTTCCCGGCCCAAGGTGTTATTCCAATCTGAAGTGGGTGGCTCCTATGGTAAAGGCACTTCCCATAGAGGTCACATCCATCCTCAAAGCATGGTACCTCCAACCTCTCTTGGTTTTAGGCAAGAATTTTCAGAAATTGTCTTTCGATTGGCCAAGCCTTTCAGCACTTGTGGAACTATGGCATCCACAAACTCATACTTTCATCTTTCCTTCCTTCGAAGCAACTGTCCTATTGGAGGAGGTAGAAACCTACCTAGCCCTTCCTAAGACCAAGGTGGGGGATGAGGACCGGGTTTGTTACACAATAGAGCCTATTGACCCGTTCTTAATTTTAAGTGACTTCATTCATAACCCGAAGGATGTGAGGACCATGATCAGCCCACACCACGTTCACCTGATACCCTTGGCCCAATGGATAGTGTCTCATTGTAGAAATAAGTGGGAGAGACATGAAGCAATAGCCAAGGCGGTAGCGGTTTGCTTGTGTGGAGTCTTTCTTTTTACCACTACCGACCACCTCTTAGATATCCAAAACCTTGGTATTATTAGCGGGCTGTGGCGGGGTATGTCTATCTCTCAAGCGGTCCTCTCATACTTCTATGAAGGACTAAGCTCGGCGTGCCTAGGAGGGCTTTTGTTTGGTTCCATGATACTCCTTGAGTGCTGGATAGGAGTGAGAGTCAAATTCCTTCCTAAGGAAGACATAATCTCAGCAAGCCGGATCTTCGGGAGCCACCCTCTCTTCTTTATTGGAGGGGCATTTGGATATTCTCCTCAGGTTGAATGCAAGACAGCGGATAAGAAAACTCGGGATGAATGGCGCCTCTTCTTCAACACTTTACCAATGGACAAGTTCATCATGCGACCAAGAGTCCTCTGAAGTGCTCTTCTCAAAATACCGCGGCGCCAAGGCCTCGACCTCCAGCTAGTAGAGAACACTACCATGGCGATCTACAACCCGCACCGATGCCATCTTCAGATCGGATTACCTCGAATCAGTGTTTCTGCACTATCACACTACCCTCCCCTTCTACCTAGGAAGATGGGGACCGAGGAAGATGAAAGAGCGATCCGGAACGCGCTGACCATGTGGGAGATCAGCAAGGTGCGTCCGTGGCAAGCAGAAGTTGAAGAGAGCGATGAAACACGCCGAGATTACTTGAAATAGTTGAGAAGAATCCGCCCTCTTGCGGATAAGAAGTTGAATGTACCTTGATTTTCTTTTGTTTATGAGAGATATTTATGTTATTGACAATCAAATTTGACTTTATCAAGATTTATATTTCATTAATCTTTGCTTGAGTGAGATAAGATTGCCATAGTTAAATGATCTCGAATTCCATCATGTGGAAGGCTAGAATGATATAAACAGATGGGGCTTCTGGAGGATATGACGGATGTACTCTGGGCCGTTATATGGAAATGACGGTCCTGCGATAGGCCGTCAGAATGGGAGTAATCAAGAGCCCAGTTTCTGAAGGATATGACGGATGGGTCTTAAGCCGTTATTTTCAAGTAACGGTAGGTTCCCAGACCGTCATAATGATGGTTTAATGGAAAGGAAGAAGGCCCACGCCTGAAGGAAGTGACGGTCAAAGATGGGCCCGTTACATGACTGTAACGATCTGATGCTGGCGCGTTACACACCTGAACCTGCATAGTTGTGAGCTTTTACCTTTGGGCTTGCCCCTGTATTCTGCAAACACTTAGACATGAAATAGGTTAGCTCTGTTCTTAGACTCAACCCCTTGTCTTGAAGCAAGTTAGATAATGACCGTTTCTTGATATTTGGTCAAGGGGTGGAGCCTTATTAAATAGGCGAAAAAACATAATGAAAATGCGATGCATGCTATGCATATGATGGTATTTTGGGGGTTTTGGAAAATCTTTAATGTTTTGGATTTTGAAAATATTTGTTGTTTTTGGATTTTGAAAATATTTGATGTTTTTGGATTTTGAAAACATTTGATGTTTTTGGATTTTGAAACATATTTGATGTTTTTGGATTTTGAAACATATTTGATGTTTTTTTTTGGATTTTGAGAAATATTTGTTATTTTTGGATTTTGAGAATATTTGATGTTTTTGGATTTTAAAAATATTTGATGTTTTTTGGATTTTGAAAAACCAGTGCCTCTCTAGCAACACGAGACCTCCCTTGTTTTATCTTGAGTCTCGAGACCGGCGTGCAAATAGTGTGACAACCTCTGGCCGAGACCTGGTCATTGTGATGGTGTTTTTACCAACGCCATACCTAGGGTACTCGTCTCAGTCCTAAAAGAAAGAAGAACATGGGGGTAAGCTTCGGCCAGATATGGAAGTTTTTAGAACTTGATTCCCTCACCGTGCAACCTTATTAGAGATTTGGTCTGTTGTGCCGGGGCTTTTATGTCCGTCATCGAACCTTTGTCCACTTAGGCACGCATGCGACCGGGCTCATAACGTTCCGCGGGGAACTGTACTGCCACTCTTGTCATGCCTAATTTTCTTTTTCCTTTTGGAGCTTTTGAGAATTCATTCACAGACCTTGAGATGATGCTTTTGATTTCATGGTAAAGAGCACTCCTTTTCTTTTCTTTTCTTTCCTTTCTTGTGGAGTCAGGTCATAACGGACTTGCCCCTATTTGAGACCTCTTCTCGTTAGGGAGTTTGGATTGGTTGTCTCCTCCTTATTTACTCCTTGCCCCTGGATGCAGCCGAAGAACGAAACGTACAGGGACTTTGACTTTCCCCTAAAGCATGGCTGAGAAAAAATGGTGTCTTTTTAAACAAGGAACCCGACCAGGGGCGTCGTGTAGTGTGTGTTTGCCTTACTCAAGACTCTCTTTTGAAGATAGGGAGGCATTTCTTATTGCCGGAAAAGCACATGGTTTATATTTTTAAGGAAAGAAACGCTTAAGATACAACCCATTCCACGGGTGAGAGAGCTCCTCACCTTCCGCGTTTACTAAACGATAAGCATTCCCTGGATAAGCTTCTTTTATTACAAACGGCCCTTCCCAGTTAGGTTGCAACTTGGACCTAGGACCTGCAGACCGAATGAATTTGCGTTTCAAAACAAGTTCACCCTTACAAAATTTTCGTTCGATTACCTTCTTTTGAAAATAGCGCGAAACCCACTTTTGATAAACAGAAACGTGATCGGCCGCATTCATCCTCTTCTCATCTAAGAGTTCTAGCTGGACCAGCAACGCCTCTCGACGTTCATCGAGATTAAGTTCCTTATCGAGCTGCACTCTAAGAGAAGGGATTAAGATCTCATATGGGAGCACCGCCTCCATTCCATAAGTTAAAGAGTAGGGAGTTTGTCCCGTAGGGGTGCGGACGGAGGTGCGGTAAGCCCACAGAGCTTCCACCAATCTTTCAGGCCAATCAGAAAATTTATGTGCTTCGCATGTTTTCTTAATGATTTTAAGAAGGGTTTTATTAGTGGCCTCGGCTTGACCGTTGCCTTGAGGGTAATATGGAGATGAATGATGCAGTGCAATATTGAACTTCTTACATAGGTCTTTAAGCTCTTGGGAGACGAACTGGGGTCCGTTGTCGGTGATGATGCTGCTTGGTACTCCGAACCGCGAGATGATATTCTTCATGATAAAGCGGCACACCGTTGTAGCTTTGATCTCTACGTACGCCTCGGCTTCGGCCCATTTGGTGAAGTACTCAGTGGCGGTGAGGATGAAAGATTTCTGCTTGATCTGAGAATTAGGATCACCGAGTGGGCCGACGACGTCGAAAGCCCACATAGAGAACGGCCAAGGAGCGGTCATAGGATGGAGGGATGAAGCTGGAGAGTGAATTTTATCAGCATGGAGTTGGCATTTAAGACACCTCCGGACATAGAGGGAGCAATCTTCCTCTAGAGTGGGCCAATAGTAGCCCTGTCTAAGGATCTTCTTTGCTAGAGCCTGGCCATTGACATGACCTCCACACTCACTTGAATGGGCTGCCTCAGCCACTTTCCAAGCTTCTACATCATCCAAGCATCTCATGAGCATTCCATTAGTAGCGCGCCTATATAGTTCTCCTGCAATGATAGTGTACCTTGCGGCGGCTCTTCTTATTGCTTTACGCTGCTCAGCCTTTGCCCCTTCTGGGAACGACCCTTCTTTGCAAAATAATTCGATTTCATGATACCAAGGTAACTCCTCTTCGTCCAGAATCTCCTCTAGTTCTGTTAATGAAACTTCCTTGAGATCCTCCTTCTCAACTTTCGCCTCTACAGATTTCCTGAGATTGATGAACCAAGGATCCTGAATGGAGGGTGCGTCCAATCTCTGGACGACGATGGTCTCAGTACTACGACTGAGGGGGAAGGATAAGGAGGAAGCAAGGGATGCCAAAGCATCAGCTAGAATGTTCAAAGAACGAGGAGTATGGATATAGATGAGCTTACGGAATCGCTTAGCGAGGAGCGTGACCAAATCTTGATAAGGTTTGAGCTTAGGGTCACGAGTACGGTAAGTTGACAGAACTTGCCGTAGGACTAGCTGAGAGTCTCCTATAATGTTCAAATAACGCGCGTCTAGGAGATAGGCGTGCTTCAAGCCGGCCAGGAGAGCCTCATACTCAGCGATGTTATTGGTAGCAGGGAAGCGAAGTTGATAAGCGAAGGGGATGGTTACTCCCTCTGGAGTAAGCAAGACAGCCCCAATCCCTTGGCCTTGGGAGTTGAGTGCACCGTCGAAGTGCAGAGACCAGAAGGGATGATTAGAAAGGACAGAGAGATGCTCATCAGGGAAATCGTCCTGAATGGAATCGGTATGAGGAATAGGGAGATGTGCAAGATGCTCAGCAATGGCATATCCCTTGACTGCCTTCTGAACGACAAAGGTGATGTCAAACTGAGAGAGGAAACTCTGCCAGCGAGCTAACCTACTAGAAAGGACGGGTTTTTCTAGGAGATAACGGATTGGGTCCATTCTAGAGATCAGCCTAACTGGGTGGGCGAGGAAGTAATGTTTAAGCTTCTGAGCTACCCACACTAAGGCGGCACAAGTCTTCTCCATAGCGGTGTACTTGGATTCAGCTGGATTAAACAACCGAGAGAGGTAGTACGCGGCTCGCTCTTTCCCTTCATCATCCACTTGTGCTAAGACCGCCCCTAGGGAGTCCTCAATAACCGAGATGTATAGGATTAGGGGTTCCCAGGGACAGGAGGTTGCAAAACCGGGGGATTGGTTAGGTACTCTTTGAGGTCATCATAGGCCTTTTGACAATCTTGATTCCATTCGAACTTTACCCCTGCCTTAAGTAATTCATAGAATGGGCGACATCTCTGAGAATGTTGAGATATGAATCTCCTAATGAATTGCAGCCGACCAATCAGTCCTCGAAGTTCCGTAATGTTCTTCGGTGGAGGGATGTCCATGACGGCCTGTGTTTTATTAGGATCAATCTGGATCCCCCGTTTGCTTACTATGAACCCTAGCAACTTCCCTGAAGAGACTCCGAATACACACTTCTTCGGATTCATTTTAAGCTTATACTCCCTGGCTCTCTGCAGCACCTTAGCCAGAATAGAGGGGTGTTCTTCTTTTGTCCTTGACTTCACCAAGATGTCATCCACATAAGCTTCCATGTATATGTGCATCATGTCGTGGAAGATGGCCATCATCGCCCTTTGATAGGTGGCACCTGCGTTCTTCAACCCAAACGGCATAACCACATAACAATACGTGCCCCAGGGCGTGGTGAAGGAAGTTTTCTCTTGATCTTCCGGGGCGAGACGGATTTGATTGTAGCCCGAGTACCCATCCATGAACGACAGAGCTTCGTACCCGGCAGTGTTATCCACTAGGACGTCTATATGAGGTAGTGGGAAATCATCTTTGGGACATGCTTTGTTCAAGTCCCTGAAATCAATGCATATGCGCACTTTTCCATCCTTCTTGAGAACAAGGACTATGTTCGCCACCCACTGGGGATATAAGACTACTCTGACGAACTTGGCCTTGTATAACTTATCGACTTCTTCTTTGATCCTTAAGGCCATGTGGGGGTGAAATCTTCTTGACTTTTGTTTAACAGGTGTTGCCCCTGGTTTAAGTACGAGACGATGTTCCACTAAGGAGGGGTCAAGACCTGGCATGTCCTCATAAGACCAGGCGAAAGAATCGCTGTACTCCCTTAGAACCTTAATTAGATCCTCTTCTACCTGTGAAGGGAGATCAGCTGAAATAATGATAGGCCTTGGGTCTTCTTCTGTTCCCAAGTTGATTTCCTTTGTAGGTTCATCCACTGCCGTCGACGGCTGGTCGAATCTCTTTAATCCTTGTGCATACAAGTCGGCAGTGTCATCTACGTTGCTATCTTCATCTATTGGATCCTTCTCATCCAGAACCTCATAGATGCCTAATCCGTCGTCGCTCCATTCCCCTTCTATTTCCTCTTCATCTTCAATCATAATCGCCGTGGCGACGAATTCCGGACACTTCAGAAGAGCATGACATCGCTGAGCCAAATCTTGCAAGAACCTATCAGGAACAGATCGGGAAGGATGCGCAAGCGAGCGCGGCTCAGAATGGGAAGGGTTGGACGACCTAGAACAAGACCCTACTTCTCTAGACCTAACTGACTCTACTTCCTTAGACTCGCTAGACCCTAACCCTAACCTAGGAGAGAGAAGGCTTAGTGGAAGGGAAGGAGCAGGGGACTCGTGCCCCTGGGAGGAGGAGAATGGAGACAGGACAGCGTAATCTTCCACTGAAATCTCCGTTTTAAATTTGACATTTTTTTTTTGGAGATCAGTAGAGACTATGCAGCAAGACGGAGGAGGTGGGAGCTGCATGGGGAACATCTCGGAAAGGATGCGATTGGAGAAAGGATCAGCAGAAGACAACCACATCTCATGGAGCTGAGCATTGTGGGAGAGAGGAGTGAGTAGAGTGGACAGATCAATACGCGGGCACTTCCCACGAGCACAAGGGATGAATTGAATCTCCGGTGGATCGATGATGGTTGGATTTATCATGACAGGAGGAAGACGGGGTATGGGCTCCCTTTGTTGCAAGATAGATTAGAAGCATGAGGGAGACCAAGAGAAAATAATCGGAGAGCTCCCCACTTTTTGCATTTTAACCGCGGGTTGCTTCTTCGGCCTCCACTGTACGAGCCGAACCTCTCGCTGCTTCTGGCGATCTTCTTCAGAAAAGATCCTTTGCAAGGCCTGACTGTAGTCGAGCATGTCACCATTTGACCTTCCTGGCAGGGAAGGTGGACTGGCAATTGGACAAACTATATCCCTTCTTGGCTGCACCGGTTCTGGAGCTAATGTGCCGGGCTGGAGAGGCCCCCTGACAAAGTGCTCACGATAATCCCATGTAAGTGGCCCAGAATCACCCATCATAGATAATGCTGTTTCCTTATAACCGAGGCCTCTTCTGCCCATTTTCTTTCCCTTAGGTATGGGTTTAGTCATTCCTTGCAGTTGCACCCCGAGGCCTCTCCCCGGTTGATAGCCCAGTTTCAATATGATATTCCACCCTTTTGAATCTCGGATCTGTGGCTTCACTTTGACATTGACTGGAGTAGTGACGGGCTTGGGAGATGTGTAAGCCCAGGGAAAGTTCAAATCAAGCACTGATATGACGGGCCGGCTACTCGGCCATAGTGTGGGAAGAACCTGATCTGAGAGGGCCTTGACTGTCTGTACCATGGCCAAGCTTTTAACTTTGACGACCCTCCCTTGAAAGGGAAATTTGACGCACTGATGTGCGGTGGAGGGTACGGCGCCGAGTGTGTCAATCCAGGGACGACCCAAGATAGCCTTGAACATAGGGTCGATGTCGAGAACATAAAACTCCACGGCCATAGTGAGGGGACCGAGCTCCGCCTGAATGGTGATCACCCCGTGACATGCTCGCCTTGAGTTGTCATATGCTGCTATAGTAGTGGGGGTAGGCTGTAGTAACTCTTCGGATATGTTGCATGCTCGGAGGGTACTAAGTGGGCAAACATTAATTGAGGCCCCGGTGTCAACCAATGCTGCTTCAATGTCAACTTTGTTCAGGGTAATTGTTATGCAGAGCGGCTTTTGTCGAGCCCCTAGAGGTGCAAGCTCGATTTCTGAGAATGTAATTGTCGGCCCTTTGGAAATAGTTGCCAATGCCGTTGGCAAACTGTCGACTGCCATGTCTTTGCTAACCATTACTTTCTGCAAGAAATCCCTCAGTGCATCCTGATGAAGGGTGGACCTTTTGATTAACTCCAGCACGGATATCTTAGCGGGTACTCTATCCAGGTGATGTAGCAAGTCATATTGAGTACCCGGCAGAGGTTCAGCCTCTTCTTGCTCGGCCGTTGGCTGGGTGGACTGGGGATTGGAAGCAGTAATGTAATTCCGATGGAACATCTTTCTGCTTCTTAAGGCACAGTTTGCCGCAGCATCTGAAGATAGTGTGACGGGTGCCGCAGGGTGGATGAGTGGGATAGGCTGTGTGGGGGAGGTGTTTTGGTGGAGCGTGGGGTTAGCGAGGTTAATGGGGGGTGAGTGGATGATAGGTGAGGGATTGGTGGAAGGCAAGGTGGTGACGAATGTCGATGCAGGTGGTGGGAAGGCTAGTGGGTGTTTGAGAACGGGTGAAGGATTAGGGGATGGTGTGACGATGGCGAGGGGGATAAGTGTTGGAGGGTATGATGGGATGGAGAGCGGTAGAGGGTTGGCTGGAGCGGGTGTGGATGGTAGGATGAGCGGAGAAGGTGTTGGTTGCCTGGGGAGGATGAAGGAAGGGTTGCGGAGGTTGTGGTGGAAGGCCATTACTTGCGGTGCGGCGCCATCATCATCAAAAGACCACCCGGCATTGGGAGCCGGTGGTTGAACCATGTTAACTTGTGCTGGTGCCGGCGGCTGCTGCTGAGGAGCGGGTGGATGATTCGGCATCGGATTCTGATGGATGCCTAGGTCTTGCACTTGCTGTGGTTGTTGTTGCTGTGGCGGCTGCTGCAGCTGCGGTGCTTGATGCTGCTGCACTTGTTGCCCCTGCGGCTGCCTCCTCTTCTCTTTAATCTCCACAATGGCCCTATGCATTTCGGCCCAGTCGATTCTCTGCCCTTCATGAAGGTCATATACTAGATCTCGGAATTGATAACATCCTTCTATGGTATGGCCTGGCTGCCTATGGAACATGCAATATTTGGTTTGATCAACCGCCGGGTTCCAAACAGGCCGTTCTGGAGGAAGTTGGATTGCATTTACTGACATAAGTGCCGAGAAAATATCCGTAAGTGTCTCGGGCAATGGAGGATATTGGGCTCTCCTGGGAGCCGGGCGCTTACTGTTTGGATTGTTGTTGCTGTAGCCGCTGGGTGGAGGGACGTTATGGTATTGTGATGGTGGTGATGGTTGTTGTGGTGTGGTGAAGGCGTTTTGTGGAATGGTGAAGGCGGGGGGAGTGTTTTGTGGAGTGGCCTGGAAGTTGTGCGGAGTGGAGTTTTGTGGATTGCGGGGGTTTTGATTGTAGCGGAAAGGTGCGGCCTGATACGGAAAAGCAACGGCTTGTACTTGCTCATTTGTTTGGACCCCCTCAGTAACCGGCCCTTGCAGTTTCTTGTGGTACTTGGGCTTTTGGTTTTTGAATAGAGAATGGATAGGGGAGTCCTTGAATTGAGTCTGTATGAAGCGCGCCCGACTGTAGAGTTGATGCATGTTAGCTATGTCATTCATTGCCAGGATGTTGCGGAAAGTCGGCGTGGCATTGGAGATTAGTAGTTTGACCTTCTCTTCCTCCGGAATATGGCCAGGCACTCTGGCGGCCATCTGCCTCCACCTGTCTGCATAGGTGGCGAAGTCTTCCTCCGGCTTCATCTTCTCTGCTACTAGATCTGTAAATGAATATTCTGGCCCGACCCGGTCTTGAAATCGCTGAATGAATTTGTCCTTAACTATCTTGAAACTCTCGGCCTCTTCCAGTGGCAGAGAATAAAACCATTCCAGAGCAACTCCATCTAAGGATCGGCGGAACAGGTACGCCATGAGGCGATCATCATACTGGAACTGCGCCGACTCATATAGAAAATCCCTCACATGGATAAAGGGATTGCTGTTCCCATCATACTTGCGATGGTTAGGGAGCTCAGATTGCGGAGGGAACGGAATGTTTTGGAAGCTCAGAATAGGAATATCGGCCAAGGATTGTGGGCCAACCCTTTTCTGGAGGAAGTCAAGCTATTGCTGCATGGCGGCCCACTTGTTAAGCAAGTCTTGCTCTTGGGAGGGAGCAGGGGTAGCGAAGGACGCCGATTGTTGAGGAGCGGATGGAATGACGGTGGCAGACGGGGGAGGCCCATAGGCATGAGTAGAAGGATAGACAGTGGAAATAGGGGGCCCGTAAGAAGGATATTGAGCCTGAGATAGACCCGGATGGGAGTGAGTTTGGGCCGCCCCTTGTAAGAAATCAGAAGGGTTCATGAGAAGCTGTGAAGCCACCGAACCAGAATTATGATGATCCACCTGGACAAAAGAAGGGATAGGCGATTTCCCTTTATCCAAAGACTGATGGGCTGAATTGGAAGATTGGCCCATCTCCATGCCGGCAAAAGTGATGGTCCGAGGTTGGACCGGAGTGAGGTCAATCGGATTGGGCTGAACGGACGGCCCGATAATGGAAGGATTAGATTGACCCTGAACAGCGGCGGAGGGAGAAGCGTTGGACCCTTGCATAGCTTGGTATAGGACTTGAAGTTGAGCCGGGTCCAATTGGGCCATCATGTGAAGGACGGAGCCCGCGGAAGGAGTAGCGAGAGAAGGGGTACCTTGACTACCTCCCACAGACGTGGAAGACGGGAGAGGGGCAGTCCCTTCTCCGGAAGGAAAGGTAGCAACCCTAGGGGGGTTTTCAAGGAGCCCTTGAGGGAGAGATTCCTCTTGTGAGCGCGGAGGATTGAAGGATGCCATGGTGGATTCGAAGAGGGGATTGGAATAGAAAGTGAAGGAAGAAGTGACTGGAGAAGATGACTCAAACGGACGAAAGCAACTCCACATGCAACGGACAACCTTGGAAAATGCAAAAACAACCAACACAAAACACACAATGAGCAATCAAACTTAGGTAATTTTAACAAGATGCAAGTGATAAAAGAATGAAGACACTCAAGAATCAAGCAAGTTGTTTAGAATGATGCGACAATATTCTTATGATTTCTCCTTTGGAACCTTAGTGAATTGATTGATATGTGCTCTCAACAATAGGTCCCTAGTAGGAGATGGATATAGGACTTGGTTTGACTCTAAGTGTAACCACTCAATCACTTATGCAACCCTAGACACGGGGTGGGAAAGGTACAACCAGCCCGGCGTCCGTGTGGGAATCCACGGCTCGCGGGGACTTATGGAGGTCCCTGCTGTGATTTCCTAGTCGGCCCCAAGGAATATGGAGACGAGAGGTCCTCACAACGAGGTAGGAAAATGCAATCTAATGTATGAAGATATGAATGACCCTATGTGCACCGGAGTGCATGCAAAGTCTAGCCTAACAATCTAACAATCAATAGTGCACACCATGATATGCAGATATGAGCAAAGCAAGAGGAGAGCCAGGTGTCACCCAAGCAAACAAATCACAGCACAAACTGCGGAAATAAATGCACCTCGGATGCGTACCTGCCAGAAGAGTAACGGTTGAAGGCCCCTGCGTCAGAGAGAAGTAACGGTCGAAGACCAGACCGCCGGATAATATATAACGCAGGGGGACGAGACCGTCAGATGAGCCAGGGAACCAAAAACCAACAGAAGTAACCGGAAAGCCCGTAAAGCTCACACCGCAAGATGAAAGCGGCGGTCTAATGCCCCTGCGTCAGAATTCTGTGACGCGTGGGCACAGGACCGTCAGAAGACTCAGAAAACCAGGATGAACAATGAAAACAACGGAAACAAAAGACCACTGAACAAATGGATGATGGTAGGTTTAAACAAGAATCAGAAGCACGATTGGCACAAGTAGTCCCACCGTGATGGCAAAAAATTATCTGTTGATATTTATTTGCCTATCTTTGATCTTACTTATGAGGTTTGCTAAGTAATATGGCAAGATGACAAACAAGCAATCAAAGATCTGCTCAAACCTATGAACATGTGAACATGAACCTAGGCAATCATAGCTAGCTCTAGCATGGGCATGCTATCTCAATCAAATTACGCTAAGGAAAAGGAAAAAATACACGCCGGGGCGTGGAGCAAGGAGTAAATAAAAACACACCACTAGGGGTGGAACACGCAAGGAAATAAAGATGTGATGAAGGAAATAGCTATTGCCCAGCACTAAGGAAAGATGTGATCGCCACCAAAGTAAACACAAGTCAAAGACTCGAATATACCTTGGAAATAGGTGGATGAAGCACCCGCCCACGGGAGAAAAAACTAAGGAAAGCCTACAGATCAGCTTGGAAGTAACGGCCAGACACCCGTGCGTTGCTTGAAGTAACGGTCTCACCCTAGACTGCCAGACGATAGTGACGCTCCTGCACCCGACCGTCAGATAACCTGCAGTAGTAAAGCTTGAATTCTTTTAACTCCAACTCTTCCAGCCGGCTAGAAGACTTGGGCCTCGTGCTAATGAACCTGTAAACCTACAAAAGAAGTAAAAAAGACAAGACAAGACAACCTCAATCAGCCCTCTTCGCAAGCATAGCATCAATTCTTAAAGAATTTAAGAACATCAAAAGGAGAGGGAATTACCGGGGAGTTTTGGTTTTTTAACCCCTCTGGGCGTTTTTAAAAGTTGGGAGGATGTTTGTATGCTTAAAGAACAGTGAAAAACGTGGAGGAGGAGGAGGGACAATGCTTTGTTTAAAAAGACCAAGGAAGAACTCAAGCATGCAAAGATGAACTTGAAAGATCAAAACAAAAGTACTCCCTTGACTGGAAGATGGATGGACGTGGGAAGCAACTCCTCCTGGATGAAGATGGCTCCTGAGTTCGGCAGCACTTCGTCGTGAATCAAAATCTCCTCCTCCCTTGGCCATGAATTCAAGGGTTCTATTTATAGACCCTCAAAACTCGTAGGTCGAGTAGAGGATAATTCAGCAAGAAAAAAGGGATAAGTCTTAGCAAATCCTTGAGGATAATATCACCAAGAGTCCAAAGAAACAAACGGGAAGTCCCGAGGATCGGATTAGAAAGAGATAAGGTCAATCCAAGTTCTTATCTCAAACACGGAGTAGCAGAGAAAAGGCCTGAGCCGCCAGGACTCCTGGAAAGAAGTAACGGCTGCACGATAGACCGCCACTTGGAAGTAACGCATCAAGGAACGACCGCTATTTGCAACCTTATCCAAAGAGATAAGATCAACGGAAAGAAGCCCCAACAAGCTGGACTCTTCAAGGAAATGACGGTCAAGGCATAGGGCATCATAAGGAAATAACGGCTGCACGACGGACCGTTATTATCAACGTGGATTCAACAGGATAAGCACGGAACACGTGGCCTTAAGCTTTAGGACTCTTCAAAGAGTAACGGTCTAGGATCCATCCGTCAGAAGGAAGTGACGCACCTTTCTGGGACCGTTATTTAGCATTGAGATTCAAAAAAGAAGAGAAGGGCTTTGCTAAGCTTTATCCAACGAAATGCCACCGGGAGCCAATTCTTGATCCAGGAAAAGACTCAAGAAACAGGCTTCAACTGATCAGGAGACTCGATGAAAAGCGAACAACTCGGAGCATCATATTGAATGAATAAGGAGATGACCCAACTTATGGGTATAAAACGGGTGTCAACAGTATAGACTTGGGGTTTTGAACGTAGGTAAAGACTGAGAATGTATAGACTTGTCGAATGGCTTGAAACACAGACACGCTGCCAATGTATGGACTTAGATGCCCAAAGGCAATGTATAGACTGCATGTGTGAGACGTAGGTAAAGATGACAATGTATAGACTTTACTTCGTGCAAGCTACAGGACAGTGTATAGACTTGATGCAATATAGAGGATGTATAGACTTACTCATGAATAATGCACAGTCGGATGTATATACTTGAGATGAATGCATGAACAGTCCGATGTACAGACTTGCCAGATGGAGTGTTGCATGAACAGTCCAATGTACAGACTTTGAGCACAAACACAACAATGCAATGTATAGACTTCAACTAGACAACCTACAGTGCAATGTATGGACTTGATGAACGATGCAAGAAGCTCTGTACAGACTTGCCGAATGCAATGTTCACACGACTGGACGATGTATAGACTTTACGACCAAGATGCAACATAGTGTATAGACTTGAACAAAGCGTGAAGCACAGATAGTGTATGGACTCTACGAGCAAGAGGTAATGCTGACTGATGTATAGACTTGCTAAGTGATACACATGTGACGATGAACAGGTGATGTATAGACTTGTGAATTCACAAACAAGCTATCAAACCAGTGTGCAGTGCAGACTCTACATGCAGTGTACTGACTGTATGCTCAATGCAATCGTGCTGACTCTGTTACATGAATGCATCAACTAGATGTCAGACAGATATAATGTGTGCACACAGTGTATATAATGGAATGTCATTCACAAGCACACATTCACAAATATATGAACACATATGAATGCACTTAAATGAATCAACAAGGTCTTTCATGCACACATGCATATGGTGACTTATAGTGTTTGCTATCATCAAAACCACATGGGCACAATAATCTCTCCCTTTTTGATGATGGCAACACTATGAGTCACACTGACTCAAGTCAAAAATATTCTCCCCCTTTGACTTCAGCAAAAAGACATTAGTTAGAGAGAGGAAAAATTAATTAGTTAGTGAAAAACATTCTCCCTTTAACTACATGAAAGCACATTCTTCCCCAAAGAGCAATATGACTCATACCACTTTCTCCCCCTTTGTTAAAAAAAATCATGGAAGAGGTATGAATGCAGAGATGCAGATGCAACAAGAAATGCAAGAGCTCCCCCTAAATGTATGAATGCAAGGCAATTCTCCCCCTTTAAGAATTTCTATGCAGCATGATTCATATGACAAGGAAACTCCTCCTCAATAAATGGAACCTTATGAAATGAATGAGAAGGAAACCACAGGGGCAATCAAGGATAACTTCAGGTCATGATGAATCAAGGACAGTGAGTTTCAACGAGATTTTCAAGGAGATATCAATCTCATAAATCCAAAACATAAGTTTTCAAAGTCTTCCATTATAAGGGCTTATGAATGAACTTTATTGATCAGCAGGGTTTAAACATGATGTATGCTAAGTTTGTCAATAAAATTCTGTATTTATATCTAAAGTCATGGTTTAATAAAAATGAACCAAGCCCTCATATATATATCTTGATTAATCTCCCTTTCTCTTACACAATCAAAATTATTGACTTCTTTCGGAATTACATGCACTAGTATTGAGATCAAGCAATTATGAAGTCATATGATTTTATCTAGGGTTGTAGCAATTTGATTTTTGCATCAATATTCAAATATAGCAATTTGTTCAACAAATTTTTATGCTACACATTTTACGAGCACTCTAGTTCTGTATACACCTTGTAACTAGAGGATATACGTTGATCAGACGCCAATATCCCTAAGCACTTAGTGTAACTAACAGTCATGCTTTATATACAACGAGGTAACATTTACACTTCATGACATATCTCTACTCATTTCTTGATGAGTGAGATGTATTTCTCAGTGTGCATGCCAGTGCTCCGCCTGATTAACACTCATTCTTAAGCAGAGTTAACTATGGCACCTCATGACACAGTCCTTTGGACATGTATTTCTCAGTGACCAAAGTCATTGCTCTGACAGAATTTACCCTTTAGACATTTCAGAAAAACTCATTTGCTTCAAATCAATAATAATTTCATGTACTTAACCAAATAAAGCCATGTATTCAATAATGCAGATTTCAGAAGATTTTACAAGACACAGCATGAAACAGATGGTTAAAGTTTATTAAACATGATTCATATATTTTTTAAGAGATTTTCAAACTCAATGAATACATTAAACTTAAACCACCTGAGTTATTTCAGACATCCATAAAAACGTATAATAGAAGATTCCTAGTTCAAGTGTTTTCAGATTTATGATCCAGATAGCCCCATTGAAATCTTCATGTAAGACTGATAGAATTCTGATACCAAATGATAGAAGAGATTTTGAAGCCCAGTGTTTTCAAAAAATACGATCAAGGTTTATCAACAAAATCAATAAGGAAGGATGTGCAATGAATTCTGGCAGAAATGTATGCACTTGACCACCTGCATGCAATGCATTGACTCCCCTTGACAATATGCATTCAGTCAATTTTTTTTTGGCATTTTCAATGTAATGAAATGCAATGCAATTAACTACATGTATGCAAAGACATGCAAAGACTCAACATAGAATGCTATGCAAAGACATGCAATTAACTACCCCTGAAAACATGCAATGTGTGCCATGAAAATTGAACATATGGTTTTGTGATTCATGCTCATTCAGACTGCCCTATCAAACACTATGACCCATGGTGCTAGGCGGAGAACCTAGTCTAAAAGACCATCTCACACATAGTAAGAACCTCTAGACAGATTTCCTTGCCTTTTAGTAGCCTACCATTTAATATACCATAGTGGTCAATCATGATAATTCAACATGCAGTCCTATAAGCAATCCAGATTTTTAGTGAGCTATGCAACAGGCAGATTTCAAACCACATTCATATGTAGTTTAGATTTTCAGAAATTGCAAGTTTATTCTCATTTCAATATCTAAACATCCAATTCATATGAGCATTGAGAGACATGAATACTCATAGTGTTCAAAATATGACAAATATGCAAGAACACATCAGACCAGATATGCAATGAATTTCATTATGCAAGAAGAGGATTCAAACAGAGTTGTGCAGATAGCACATGCAGCTATGTATGCTTAACAGATTATGCAAACATCTAAACCAGAAATTTCAGATGGCAAGGTTTAATGAGAGATCACGTAACTGAACTGAAAACTGTAGACCTGGGGTTTTCATTCTTGAATGCCTTGGTTTATTACCCCTCTTATTTTCTCAGTCCCAAGGAACACCTGCAAAACAAAGTTTATTTTTCACAAACAGGTACCCAAGAGGTCTTGGGTCCTGAATTAACAGTAACATTTCTAGCAGATTTTCTCAACAATTTTCGTGCATGAAGGTCATCAGATTTCATCAAATAGCAATTATTCATTGAATGACCAAAGCCACCACAATAACAACATGAAACATAATTTTTGTTCTTATTGTACACATTAGCATGATCATGAAATCTATGTGTATGAGAATCAAAGTTTCTGTTGTTTGCATGAAGGTTCTGTCCTTTGTTATCATTCGGCCAGTAATTTACAGCTTTGTAGCCAGACTTTTCATATTCAAAATGAGAAGAGTGATTTCTTCTCTTAATAGGTGACCAACACTCTCTAGCCATATGGCCTGGCTTCCAACAGTTAGAGCATGCAAGAGACTTTCTGTTAAAGATAAATTCAGGTTTATCAAAAAACTTTCTATTTGCAGGGAATCTACCAGATTTATAGTTAGACTTCCTTCCCTGAGCATGCCAACATTGGGCTGCAATGTGGCCCATCTTGCCACAGTGAAAGCATGAATTAGAATTTCTCCTACCAGCATTCAGCCAGCATTCAATGGCCCTGTGGCCTGTCTTTCCACAGTTGAAACATGCAGAATATTTTCTATTTACAGTAAATTTATTCCTATCAACATCATTATGGTTTACAGGGAATTTAGCATGATGTGAAAGAGATATTTTCTTACCATTTGCAAACCAGCATTGTGTAATGATGTGTCCTAGTTTGCCACAGTGCAGACATTCAGTTTTCTTTTTCTGAGGTGAAGGATTTTTATCATGAAATCTCCTAGCATTCATATCATACTTCTCCATCAATTTACACTCATGCATCAAATGACCGAATCTATGACAGTAATGACAGATCATTTTCTTTTTAGATGCATGTGAGTGTGTGTGAGGACTATGATCAACATGCACTGATGAACCTTTTTTATTTATTTTCTATTTTCCAGTCCTTTTCTGATTTTTATCCTGTTTTTCTATTTTCTTAGCCTTGTACTGAGATGTAGATGAGGTAGAAGGCTTTTCCTGTTCAGAAGATTTAACAAAAACAGTTTTCAGGTTGGTTCCATCAACCTTCCTCATGACTGGATTGTAACCCAGTCCCTCTTTCTTACAATTAACCTTTGTTCCCAGCATTTTCTGAGCAGTGGCCTGTTTATCTTTTGATGTTGTGGCTACTTTTGAAGCATTTACAAATGATGTCATAACGTTGTTCTGAAAGGCTTTTTTATTTAGATTATTGTAGCCCAACCCTTCCTTTTTGACATTGACTTTTACACCTAGTAGCTTGTCTAGGTTTTCTTGCCCACTCACAAACTTAGACAAAGAGTTCTTCAAGTCTTGGATTTCATTTTCAAGAGAGGCAATGTGTAACTCATAACTTGCAGTCTCTTGTTCACTGCAATTGACAGCTTCATTCAAAACCTTGTTGGCTATTTTATATTCTTCGATCTCCTTTCTCAGATCTTCTACTTTTTCAGTTTCATTTGTAGAGATCATTTTCCCTTTCTCCAATGTAAGAAGTCTTTCAGACATGGCACTGTTTAACAATTTTAATTTTTCAACTTCTTCTTTAAGCTTATCATTTTGAACCAATTCATTTATTAGAAGCTGATCTTCTTAATTGACTTCTTGCTTTCTTCTATTTTCAAATTCCTTCATTTCTCTTTGCTATTTTCATCCTTTTTCTGTAACTCCATGTTTACAGATTTTATGGCTTCAAGTTTCTCAATCAGCAAATCATTCTCTCGTTTAAGTTTCTCTAATTTTTCTTCATTTTCTTTGGAGAATTTTCTGAGGGAATCTTTTTCAGACTTCAGCTTGTCTAAATCTGAGTTCACACTTTCGAAATTTTTCATCAATTCTTTACTCTGAACAGAATCATGATAAGTTAGGCTAAGCTTCTTCTCAAGTTCAGAGATTTCTTTTACATGATCTTAATTCTCAATTTTCAGCAATGAAATTTATTTCTTCAACATTTGAATATCAGACATACAAGCATCATGAACATTTTTCAGTTCAGCATAATTTTTACAATCAGAGTTCAAACTGTCTGACCTACTACTCTTCTTCAATTTTTTGTATTATTTTCTTAACTGTTCATGAGACTCTAATAATTCAGCATACGAATTCTCCTAATCATCTAAAGTATAGTTCTCAAAAGGGTTTACCTAATCATCATCCTCTGCTTCATTTTAGCTGCCACTTTGGTTACTTCCATTAGCCATCATGCAGCTTGTTTGATTTCCTTTCTCGGCTCTCTTCATCATCTTCAATATATCCCTTGTAGATCTGCAACCAAGGAAACATGAATGAAGAGCTCGATTAGTCGCGGCCTTCATTAACTCCAGTGCTTTCTAATTTTCTGCACACATAGATCGATGCTTGTTAGTCTATTTAGACTGATCTTTTGGTAGTCTATGTGGACCATGTGAAATCACTTTCCACAGATCTGGATCAACAGATTTAACATGAGCACGGAAAGCACTGTGCCACTGGTTGAAATCAGAACCACTAAAGACGGGTGGATGAGCCATTGAAGCAGATCAAAACTAATTCAAAGCAGTAGAATCAAACCGATAAGCAAATCTAACCAAAAAAGCACCGAAGACAGCAGGGTCAGATTTGCAGGTCGCTGGACCTACTAAGCAAACACCGCTCTGATACCAATTGATAGGATCGGTGCGATGGATTCAGAGGGGGGGTGAATGAATCTCACCCTTCAAAAACTTTTCGCTCAATAAAAGACTAGAATGTTGTGTCCCTGAGGTCATTTGAGTCATTCTGGGGTCACTTGGGTCATTCGACATCATTCTATGGTCATATGAGTCCTGTGGTATTCTTGGTTTTGATAATGGCTAAACACTATTAGTCATTGATATCTTCCACTCTCATGTGATTGACATACGTTATGTTTTTATTCATGACAGATATGCTAATGAATGGATAAGGAATCAAGTGACAATGGCCAAAGTGAAAGCTCATTGATCGCGCCCAAGCAAGGATGCAAATCTCATCTCTCTTACAAGCAAAAGTCGACATTTCATATTCGGCTCGTCACTCATCCAAGGTCAATGCACAAAGAAGTATAGCCAAGAGAATCCAAGGTTAAAGACTCAGTTGATACCTTCTAGACTATCAAGTGCGATGCCACAAACATGCACGGGCTGCTAATGGAGTTGAACGACGGAGTTCAAGACTTAACGGACCGACCGGGGCAAGCCCGGGTTCTGCCCAGCCTGGCGGTCGACCGCCAGCACAGGGGCGGTCGACCGCCCCAGCCAGAGATCGCCAGTCTACATGTGTTTCAGCTGGCGGTCGACTGGAAATCCCAGGGACCGCCCGTTTGCAGGTTTCACAGTAGCGGTCGACCGCCAGGAGCTGCAGGTCGACCGCCAGCCCCGATGCAGCCTTGTTTGACTTCGAATTCCACCTCGTGGCCAGCCCCTTTCCATGGATTTGTTTAATCAAACCTTACCTAATCTTCCATGATTTATGGATCTGGTCTGGAGGGTGTCTATGGACCATTCAAGGTCTATAAAACCAACACTTGAGGGGTTAGAAACCCTAATGCTTCAAGGCTTCAAGAGAGATCAAGGGAGGCCATTTTCGAGGTACTGTAGCACCTCCGTGAACAGTGTTTCGGGAAGGAGTTCTTCATCCATTCCAAGGCATTCAAGTCCAGATCTGAAGCCATCTCAACCTCCAAGGAAGAAGAAGCAATCAAGGGGTTCAAAGGTGATCTAAACTGCATATTTCTTCCTCTTTATCAACTCAAGAGGATCAAAAGGAAGATCAAAGCTACATCCAACACTCTCTTCATCATATCTCTAAGTGATTCAAACTACTTCAAGAGGAGATCAACTCCAAGCCAAGTGAAGCATCAGATTCAAGCTCCAGCAAACTCAGACAAGATCTTTTCTCCTTGAGCATATTTCATATCTTGTTTGAGTATTTTCATACTTGTTCTTTTCCATTTCATTCAAACATTTGGAACTGAATATCGTCCCTACCGGTGGTTAGTAGGAAGGCAATCGGAAGTTGTCCGATCTGCGGTGTTGACGTCCCTACCGGCGGTTAGTAGGAAGGCAATCGGTGATCTTTCCGATTTACGGTTCAGTGCGTGGCACTAGTGGAGCCTCACCGGATTTGGTGAGGGGTGGACGTAGGACTGGGGATTCAGTCTGAACCACCTTAAAATCTCATGTGTTGTGGTTTGTTTATGTGATTGTTTCGTTCTAGATGCATGCTTAAGTTCTAATCGATATAATAGTAATCATCTTGCTAAGCAAATCGCTGTGTCCTTCATTTAGCTAGTTATATTCCACTGCGATTTTTTCTATCTAGCTATTTAGAGGGTTCCATTGTGAAAACAGGGGCAGATCTATTCACCCCTCCCCTCTAGATTCGCTGTCCACTACACAACATAGAACACTATCAAGGCAAATAGACAATCTGAAGAACAAGTTAAGTTCTCTTTTAAACCACTGAGCAAATATATAAGGCGCACCTAAACAAGCAACTAGCGGAAGCAACACAGATAGAAACGAGAATGCTAAGGTAGCCTGTGAAGGAGGTAGAAGATAAGGAGCAAAACACAACCACACTGCACAGAGGATTTTTAGGTGGTTCGGTCACCAAGACCTACGTCCACCCCTCACTCCCAACCGGAGTGAGGCTTCCACTAGCAACGATAGAACAGCAGACTCAGTCTGCAAACACTTGCTGCCAAACAGCTTGACCAGGGGAACAACCTCCCCTCTTCCTCCAGACCGGAGGGACACCCCAAGTGACTCCCAGCCACTTGGAACCAGATACTAGGTCTCTCTTCCTCCAAATCGGAGGGGAACCCACAAGTGACAACCTATCACTAGCAGACCGGAGACAAGTCTCCCTTCTCTTGAGACCACAAGAGGAACACCGATCTCTAACCAGAGAATCGAAAAGCACAGTTGATCAAATAAAAGGAAAACAAGAAATGAAAATACAACAATAGGAAAGCTGGAAACGCAATGCAAAATGTAGCTCTCGCAGGAGCAACTGGATTGGATCTGATCCAAGTCCAGTAGATAGATCTTCATTAAAATCTTCTTTCTTCTTCTCCACGAACTCTCTCTCTTTCTCTTCTTCTTCTTTTGCTTTCACTCTCTGCCTCTCTGCTCTTTTTCTTCTTCTTCTTCTTCTGCTCACAGCCTCTCTGCTGCTCTCACTTTCTTTTATCACTCTCTCGATCAGCCCTCTTCAATCTGTCTTCTGCGGATGAAGAAACTTCACATATATATATCAGCAGCAACTAGGGCGTGTGCCCCCTTTATCCAGAGGACACCCCGGATCACGTGCCAGGTGCCAACCTAGGATCACGTGCCCATTCATCAACCTGACTCATCTGCAGGCAGAGACAAAGAAATGCAATTAGTTAGTTCAGGCTCTTAACACAGTGTGTATAGACTTTATAAGTAGCAAATAAGCAAGTATGTACAACGTGAGAGTGTGTAGACTTGAAGCCCTTCAAGCGACCTCAGTGTACAGACTTACAGAATGATGCATTAACATAACAGAGTGGAATGTGTAGACTTCTGTGTAAAGCATGAAGCAATCGAATGTGTAGACTTTAGAAGTAGCAATTAAGCAAGTGTGTACAATGTGAGAGTGTGTAGACTTGAAGCCTTTCAAGCGACCTCAGTGTACAGACTTGCGTGGGTAAGATGCGTGAACAAGCCATAGCCAGTGTATAGACTTAACCGATGCATGAATAGTGCGCCGATGTATATACTTGGAGAACTGATGCATGAACAGTGCGCCGATGAATAGACTCTGATGTAAAGGCTTGAGTTACACAAGCAGTGTATAGACTTCACGATGCACACCCATATCCAATGTATAGACTTACCCCTTGAAGATGTACAGAGCCCAACGATGTATAGACTTTGAAGCATGTGAACATGGGTTCCAAGTTCATCTGAATGTATAGACTTCCTTCGGCACAAAGGCAACTTAACGATGTACATACTTTGTACTCTGAACGACAAAGCAGGTTGTACATACTTTGAGAATCTTGAAGGCCAATGTACAGACTTGGAACGAAGACCAATGTGTAGACTTCAAAGTAGATGCCAAGGCCATGTACAGACTTGAAGTGAAAACCAATGTATAGACTTTATGAAAGCATACGTCAAGGCTGTACACACTTGAAGAGACGCAAGGTGAGATAGAGCTGGTTGTACAGACTTTGGATGACGATGCACTGTACGCAAACGCTGTACAGACTTGATAGCGTGAGACGCTGGAAGAGACGATCGGATGTACAGACTTTGAAGATGTGAGCGAGACAATGTATAGACATGGTGCAGCTTCAAAGCACAATGTGCAGACTTTACCAGTGTATAGACTTGGGGTTCTGAACGTAGGTAAAGACTGGGAATGTATAGACTTTTCAAATGGCTTGAAACACAGACACGCTGCCAATGTATGGACTTAGATGCCCAAAGGCAATGTATAGACTTGCAAGTGTGAGACGTAGGTAAAGATGACAATGTATAGACTTTACTTCGTGCAAGCTACAGGACAGTGTATAGACTTGATGCAATGCAGAGGCTGTATAGACTTACTCATGAATAATGCATAGTCGGATGTATATACTTGAGATGAATGCATGAACAGTCCGATGTACAGACTTGCCAGATGGAGTGTTGCATGAACAGTCCAATGTACAGACTTTGAGCACAAACACAACAATGCAGTGTATAGACTTCAACTAGACAACCTACTGTGTAATGTATGGACTTGATGAACAATGCAAGAAGCTCTGTACAGACTTACCGAATGCAATGTTCACACGACTGGACGATGTATCGACTTTACGACCAAGATGCAACATAGTGTATGTAAGACCCCGAGTTTCTGTACAAATATTAAATGTTGAATAGTGACTGTGGTAAATAGTAAATAGTAAAAATTTTGACTATCATATAAAACAAAAAAAATTCAAAAAATGGTAATCAATTAGTAAAGACCATGGTAAACACTTTGGTCTTCTGTACTTGACCCTAATAAAATCATTTACATGGCTTAATCAGTGATTTAAGCCTGCCTTAAAAACGCGGAAAATACTATTCATACGAAAATACAACTACCTTAGAAAAATCTGTAAAAATCACATCTGATAGAGGGTATTTTTCTTAGCAACTTTGTCTTCTGAAGTTTCATCGGTAAAAATCAGAAACTCTCTCTATCGACTAAACCGTTGAACATTGGGTTAAATTATTATTTTAATCTTAAGATTGGGAGATTAACAATAAACCTCGTGATAAAATTCCATAAAAATCATATTATGAAAGAGCATGTCTTGATTAGTAATTTTGTCTTCTGGGTCCAATTCATTAAAAATTATTTAGTAACATTAAATTGAGGTTTTAGTTAACCATTCCTTAATCTTTTGGATTAGGCTTAGATTAGGCTAACCTTACCTTGAGAAACACGTGAAACCGTGTTTTGGTTGGCAGAAACACGTTGTCAACAATGCAAAGGATTTTGCGGCTCTGACTAAACCGTGTGTGAAGATTAAACACTCCTCTTCCAAACATATAAGTAGAGGAAGCCCCCTTAAACATCTCTTAAACACAAAAGGGTTCTTGCTGCTGTGAAGAAGCTCTGCAAGTCTACTGTTCATCTTCTTCCCCATTCATCTTTCCTTATTTCATCGGTTAAGGTAGGTAACCATGGCACAAACCTTGAATTTGATAAATGGAATGAAAGGGCATCATGTTAGCTTGTAGAAACCATGCTTTTCCATTTATTTACGTACTCAAATGCATAAAACGCCGGATTTATGCTTCTGTTTCGCTATTCCCGTGTTACAGGGATTAACGGTTCCAACCGGACCGCTTTATCTCTTAGACGGTTCAGAACTGCCCGCCCGACTTATACAAACGGCCCAATTAGAACCGCCCGCCTTGTATAAAACGGCCCAATGATAACCGTTTTACAGCCAGTAGGTTTAACGGCCCACTGTCATCCGTTTAACTTCCAGAAAACTGATTTTTTTGCTATTTTGACCCATTTAACAATGTTAATTAGTAAAAATTGACAATCCACATAAATAACAGATAATGACATGAGTAAATTTCTGTTATTTGCAATATCTATTTTGATAAATTGTTTAAAGTGAAAATCATTGAAATTCACTTGTAACTTTGGATAAATTGAATAAGTATGGTAAATAGCTAAACTTTACCATAGGTAATTTCTGTAAATTACTGTAAACCAGAAAATTACTGGCCGACTTATGGCAAGTCTTTGACCAATTAGCCGGACACTCCATCCGGCAAACTTTACATTTTTTTTTACCGTAGAACATTTTTACCGTGGTAAATTACGGTTACATCATGACTATTGTTTTAACTTGATTAATTGATCGATTACCCTTGGATAATCTTCGGTCATATTTGAGCCCGGAATTGATCAATGGACATTAAACTGAAATTGGTTGGTTTAATTGTTATTGGCAACCCGGTAACTATTTTGCATAAATTATCTTATAATTAGACATTATCGTTATGCTTAATACGGATTCTCTTGAACCGTATTTCTTAAAATACGACCCGAATGGTTCGTATATTCGTTCTTCGGAACTTACTTCTCTCTCTCGAACGGCTTACTGTCAACCGTTCATTCTTGGCCCCGTGACTCGTTACTCATGTGAGTACGGCCCGGTGTTTGCCGTACGACTACCTTGTTTTGAGTTTTTCATCGTGGTTATACTCTTGAATCAAAGGAGGCAAGTGTCGTCCTTTACATCTTGTACCCGACAGAAATTCATCTGATTATATTGGCCATAATTGACTATGTCTAGACGGGGGATCGGTGATCCAATTGAAATGAAATGCCAACGCATCATAAGGGCCCGGTCTGGTCCTGGGGAGAGCGCCCGAAAAGATATTGAGCCCATTGGGATGTTTATGACAGGGTGAGGCATTGCACCCGAATACTTGACTTGACATGTTACGTCTATGACAAACTCTTGTTACTTGACTCGTGCGTATTTACTTGGCTACATGTGTAACATACTTGCTGGCCAAATTCTCTACTGTTACTTTACTTGTTCATTACTTGGTAAATTGTTATATTTCTTGACTTTGCAAGATATCTTTTACATTGTTTCTTTTATCGTATCGTCATTCTTTATTTACTGCATTTCATATAAATTGGAAATCAATGGTTAATTACGTAAATCTGTTTGTGGTTATCTACTGAGCGCGTTTAGCTCACTCCTACTTTTCCCCTCTTTTCAGGTGATGAACTTGTCGGGAATGGACTGGAGTGATATCGAGAGATAGTTTTAGTTTATTGAGTCAGTTTGTACCCTTAGTATTAGTGAGAGATTGTTCTAGTATTTTGCTTATTATTTGGATGTAGTTGTTCTACCCAGTGTACTCAACTTTATTATCAATAAAACTCTGATTATTATCTTTTCCAACCTTTTGTGCAATGGTTTGCAATGGTTCGGAATTATTGCTCGCTTGCCCCTAACCGTACGTCCCAAGATTCCGCATCGGGGCGTGACAGTTTAGTTGGTATCAGAGCCAAGTTCAATTTATCCTAGGTATTTCACTTTAAAGTTATAGGTTTATTGGTTATAGGCTTAAGAAAACAACCTTGTGAGAATTGGGTAGAAATTTGGGTTAAGTTATTTAACCATAATCATGTTCTTCTTATCTAGTTCTTCTCTTCTCATCTAAGAAGTTCTTCTCTCATAAATAATCCGAGTAACTATTTTATATAGGCACTTAACTAGAAATGGCAGCCAATCGTGCTGAGATGAGGAATTTACAGCGTACAGTTCAAGGACTTACGCAAGCCTTGAATGCACTGGCTCAGGCAGGAGCTGGAGCTGGAGCGGCACCTCATGGCGCAGCTCATGGCACTGGTGATTTATATCAGAATTTCCGAGGAATGAACCCGCCTAGATTCGCTGGTTCAACTGATCCCGATGAAGCCGAGAATTGGCTCGACGAGATGGCAAGAATTTTTGAGGTCATGCAATGCACTGACCAAGAACGTGTTCTTTTATCCGTTTTCCAACTGGAACGTGATGCACGTGCTTGGTGGGAGTCTGTTAAGCCGACTCTCGGAGATCAACAAGTCTCGTGGGAGGAATTCGAGGAATATTTCAATGATAAATATTTTTCTGACCGCGTGCAAGAAAAGAAGGGAGCAGAATTCGCAGCTTTAAAACAGCGAAGTTTATCGGTATCAGAATATGAGGCTCAGTTTTCACGACTCTCTCGTTATGCAAGACATCTTATTTCGACTGAGAGAATGAAGGCGAAGCGTTTCCTCAATGGTCTTCGACTTCATTATATCAATCAACTTGCACCACTGGAAATTTCTACATATTCTGAGATGGTAAGAAAGGCACAAATATTAGAAGATACTTTGGAAATGACTGAAAGGATTCATGGTCAAGGTCACAAGAAAGAGCAACCGAAGGCACTCAAGAATGTTAAACCTGGATTTGGCACTGACCCGAGCAAGAAAAGACCCTTTACTAGTTCTGGTTCAAGTTCTGGTTCTGGTTCGTGGAAAGGCAAAATGCCGCGACAAGAAGATAAGAAACCTGATTCTATGATTCCATTCAAGGGCGTATGCCGATATTGTGATCGTCCTGGTCACAAGATGGAAGATTGTTGGCGCAAGCTAGGTGCATGTCTGCGGTGTGGAAGCAAAGAACACCGTATACCCAACTGTCCTTTATTATCGGAACAAGCTATCCCGGCAAAACCTCTGAATTTCAAGAAGCCTCAAGGCAGGCTCCAGGCTCTCCATGCAAAGGAAAAAGATATCGCCGAGGAGGGTGGACTCGTCGAAGGTACTCTTGTTATATTCGACTTGCCAGCTTTTGTTCTAATTGATACTGGTGCAACACATTCTTTTATTTCACGGAGATTTGCTAAATCTTTAGCTATGGCACCTGCTTTGTTGAGTTCTCCGTTAGAAATATCAACCCCTATTGGTTCTAAATCAGTAATTCAGCATTACTATCCTTCTAGTAAGGTTATGGTAAACGATCAGAATTTTCCAGCTGATTTGATTTGTATGGACATGAAGGATTACGATGTAATCCTAGGAGCTGATTGGTTGGCTCGGTATGAGGCCAATGTTCATTGTAGTTCTTGTTCCGTGTCTTTTTCTAGACACCCCGGATTATCCTTCAAGGGAGTGAAACACCCTAGTTCTATCTCTCTTATCTCGACTCTTCGTGCTGATAAGTTATTGAGGCGTGGATGCGAAGCTTTTCTGGCTTTTGTTCTTGCGTCCCCTGAACAGCAGATGGAGATTAAGGACATTTCTATTGTCCGAGAATTTCCGGACGTATTTCCAGAGGAGTTACCAGGACTTCCGCCTCTGCGTGAAGTTACATTCTTTATTGATCTTATTCCTGGATCGTCTCCTGTTTCTAAAGCCCCTTATCGCATGTCTCCTGCGGAATTACGGGAATTGAAGCAGCAATTGTTGGAATTACTCGAGAAGGGTTTTATTCGCCCGAGTGTTTCCCCTTGGGGAGCTCCTGTATTGTTTGTTCGGAAGAAAGATGGTTCGATGAGATTATGCATCGATTATCGGCAACTTAACCAGTTGACTGTCAAGAACAAGTATCCTTTGCCAAGGATTGATGAGTTATTTGACCAGATTACTGGAGCTTCTTATTTTTCTAAGATCGATCTTCGATCTGGATATCACCAGTTACGGATTAAAGAAGAGGATATTTATAAATCAGCTTTCCGTAGCCGGTATGGCCATTATGAGTTTGTCGTTATGCCTTTTGGGTTAACGAATGCACCGGCAGCTTTCATGCAGTTAATGAACAGTGTGTTCCGACCCTACCTTGATCAATGGGTTGTGGTATTCATAGATGATGTTTTGATATATTCCAAGAGTGAAAGAGAACATGCCGAGCATCTGAGGATGGCTTTGTAATTATTGAGAGATCACCAATTATATGCTAAGTTGAGCAAGTGTGATTTCTGGTTACAAGAGGTGTCTTTTCTAGGACATATTATTACCAAGGATGGTATTTCTGTAGATCCATCGAAGGTGGAAGCAGTAAAGAATTGGGAACAACCTACCAGTGTTACTGAAGTGAGGAGTTTTCTTGGCCTGGCTGGTTACTATCGAAGGTTTATTCAAGATTTCTCTAAGATTGTGGTACCTCTGACGAAGTTAACCCGCAAAGAGATTAAGTTTGAGTGGTCAATTGAATGCCAACGGAGTTTTCAGACTCTGAAGGATTGTCTGACTACTGCCCCTATTTTAACCTTACCTTCTGGTGAGGGTGGTTTCGTGGTTTACACTGATGCTTCTGGTATTGGCTTAGGCTGTGTGCTTATGCAGCACTGCAAGGTGATTGCCTATTCTTCTAGGCAGTTAAGAAAGCATGAAGTTAATTATCCAGTTCATGATTTGGAATTGGCAGCCGTGGTATTTGCTTTGAAGATTTGGAGGCACTACTTATATGGTGAATCATTTACGGTATTTTCGGATCACAAAAGTCTGAAATACTTATTTTCTCAAAAGGAATTGAACATGAGACAAAGAAGATGGTTGGAGTATATAAAGGATTTCGACTTTTCTATTGAGTATCACCCGGGCAAAGGCAATGTGGTTGCTGATGCTTTAAGTCGGAAGCCTGTGGCTAAGATATCTAGTCTTATGTTACAAGAATGGAAATTACTGGAGCAAATGGCTAGTCTGGATATCAATATTGATAATGACCGGATATTGATTTCCCAGTTGCAACTGAAGCCCGAATTGTTGGTAGAAATCAAGTTATTGCAAGATATTGATCCCGAGCTAGTCGAGATTAAGGAAAGCTTGAGTAGCAGACCTGATTTCTCGATAGCCGATGATGGAAGATTATTATTTCAAGGTAGAACTTGTGTACCGAATGAGGCTAATATAAAGAATCGGATTCTTGAAGAAGCCCATAGATCCAAATATACTATCCATCTGGGAGGCACTAAGATGTTCAAGGATTTGAAAAGGTCATTTTGGTGGCCGAACATGAAAAGGGAAATTGCAAATTTCGTGAGTACATGTCTTGTTTGTCAACAAGTAAAGGCCGAGCATTTCAGACCGGCAGGTAAATTGAAACCACTTGATATACCCCAATGGAAGTGGGAGAGTATTGGTATGGATTTCATTCTGGGTCTTCCTAAGACTCGAGGTGGTTATGATGCTATATGGGTAATTGTGGATCGACTGACTAAATCCGCACATTTCTTATCTATTAAGTCCAAGTGGATAGTCGATGTGCTGGCAGCATTATATTTAAAGGAAGTGGTTAGGCTTCATGGTATCCCAGTCAACATTATATCCGATAGAGATCCGAGATTTACTTCTCATTTTTGGAAAGGATTGCAAGAATCTCTTGGTACCCGTCTGAATTTTAGCACTGCATTTCATCCGCAAACAGATGGACAGACCGAGAGAACTAATCAAATAGTGGAAGATATGTTGAGAGCTTGTATGATCGACTTCGGTGGAAGTTGGAGCGATCATTTAGCATTGATAGAATTCGCCTACAACAATAGTTATCAATCCAGCATACAGATGACACCTTTCGAGGCTTTGTATGGAAGGAGCTGTCGTTCTCCATTATGTTGGGATGAGGTTGGCGAGAAGCAATGGCTTGGACCGGATCTTATCTCGGAGTCATCACAAAATATTCGTATTATCCGAGACCGGTTACTTGTGGCTCAATCGAGGCAAAAGAGCTATGCTGATAATAGAAGAAGAGATTTGGAATTTCAAATTGGCGAGCATGTGTTCTTAAAAGTCTCTCCTTCAAGAGGTATTCGTCGATTCGGTATTCATGGCAAGTTAAGCCCAAGGTATATTGGTCCATTTGAGATCCTTGATCGAGTGGGTGAAGTCGCCTATAGATTGGCCTTACCTCCTCAATTATCTGGTGTACATAACGTATTCCATGTATCTATGCTTCGGAAATACGTGTACGACCCTAGTCACATCATTCAACATGTGGACTTTGAATTTAAGAAGGATCTATCTTATGAAGAAAGACCAGTGAAGGTTCTGGATCGGAAAGAGCAACAACTTCGAAATCGTTCCATACCGATGGTTAAAATCCAATGGAGTCGGCGTGGAATAGAGGAAGCTACATGGGAATCCGAGGACGCCATACGGAAGCGTTATCCCGATCTATTCTAGGTAAGCTATTTTTTCCTTACTATATTTTGGTCCAGTGAATTTGGAGGACCAAATTCTTTAAGTGGGGGAGGGTGTAAGATCCCGAGTTTCTGTACAAATATTAAATGTTGAATAGTGACTGTGGTAAATAGTAAATAGTAAAAATTTTGACTATCATATAAAAAAAAAATTTCGAAAAATGGTAATCAAGTAGTAAAGACCATGGTAAACACTTTGGTCTTCTGTACTTGACCCTAATAAAATCATTTACATGGCTTAATCAGTGATTTAAGCCTGACTTAAAAACGCGAAAAACACTATTCATACGAAAATACAACTACCTTAGAAAAATCTGTAAAAATCACATCTGATAGAGGGTATTTTTCTTAGCAACTTTGTCTTCTGAAGTTTCATCGGTAAAAATCAGAAACTCTCTATCGACTAAACCGTTGAACATTGGGTTAAATTATTATTTTAATCTTAAGATTGGGAGATTAACAATAAACCTCGTGATAAAATTCCATAAAAATCATATTATGAAAGAGCATGTCTTGATTAGTAATTTTGTCTTCTGGGTCCAATTCATTAAAAATCATTTAGTAACATTAAATTGAGGTCTTAGTTAACCATTCCTTAATCTTTTGGATTAGGCTTAGATTAGGCTAACCTTACCTTGAGAAACACGTGAAACCGTATTTTGGTTGGCAGAAACACGTTGTCAACAATGCAAAAGATTTTGCGGCTCTGACCAAACCGTGTGTGAAGATTAAACACTCCTCTTCCAAACTTATAAGTAGAGGAAGCCCCCTTAAACATCTCTTAAACACAAAAGGGTTCTTGCTGCTGTGAAGAAGCTCTGCAAGTCTACTGTTCATCTTCTTCCCCATTCATCTTTCCTTATTTCATCGGTTAAGGTAGGTAACCATGGCACAAACCTTGAATTTGATAAATGGAATGAAAGGGCATCATGTTAGCTTGTAGAAACCATGCTTTTCCATTTATTTACGTACTCAAATGCATAAAACGCCGGATTTATGCTTCTGTTTCGCTATTCCCGTGTTACAGGGATTAACGGTTCCAACCGGACCGCTTTATCTCTTAGACGGTTCAGAACTGCCCGCCCGACTTATACAAACGGCCCAATTAGAACCGCCCGCCTTGTATAAAACGGCCCAATGATAACCGTTTTACAGCCAGTAGGTTTAACGGCCCACTGTCATCCGTTTAACTTCCAGAAAACTGATTTTTTTGCTATTTTGACCCATTTAACAATGTTAATTAGTAAAAATTGACAATCCACATAAATAACAGATAATGACATGAGTAAATTTCTGTTATTTGCAATATCTATTTTGATAAATTGTTTAAAGTGAAAATCATTGAAATTCACTTGTAACTTTGGATAAATTGAATAAGTATGGTAAATAGCTAAACTTTACCATAGGTAATTTCTGTAAATTACTGTAAACCAGAAAATTACTGACCGACTTATGGCAAGTCTTTGACCAATTAGCCGGACACTCCATCCGGCAAACTTTACATTTTTTTTACCGTAGAACATTTTTACCGTGGTAAATTACGGTTACATCATGACTATTGTTTTAACTTGATTAATTGATCGATTACCCTTGGATAATCTTCAGTCATATTTGAGCCCGGAATTGATCAATGGACATTAAACTGAAATTGGTTGGTTTAATTGTTATTGGCAACCCGGTAACTATTTTGCATAAATTATCTTATAATTAGACATTATCGTTATGCTTAATACGGATTCTCTTGAACCGTATTTCTTAAAATACGACCCGAATGGTTCGTATATTCGTTCTTCGGAACTTACTTCTCTCTCTCGAACGGCTTACTGTCAACCATTCATTCTTGGCCCCGTGACTCATTACTCATGTGAGTACGGCCCGGTGTTTGCCGTACGACTACCTTGTTTTGAGTTTTTCATCGTGGTTATACTCTTGAATCAAAGGAGGCAAGTGTCGTCCTTTACATCTTGTACCCGACAGAAATTCATCTGATTATATTGGCCATAATTGACTATGTCTAGATGGGGGATCGGTGATCCAATTGAAATGAAATGCCAACGCATCATAAGGGCCCGGTCTGGTCCTGGGGAGAGCGCCCGAAAAGATATTGAGCCCATTGGGATGTTTATGACAGGGTGAGGCATTGCACCCGAATACTTGACTTGACATGTTACGTCTATGACAAACTCTTGTTACTTGACTCGTGCGTATTTACTTGGCTACATGTGTAACATACTTGCTGGCCAAATTCTCTACTGTTACTTTACTTGTTCATTACTTGGTAAATTGTTATATTTCTTGACTTTGCAAGATATCTTTTACATTGTTTCTTTTATCGTATCGTCATTCTTTATTTACTGCATTTCATATAAATTGGAAATCAATGGTTAATTACGTAAATCTGTTTGTGGTTATCTACTGAGCGCGTTTAGCTCACTCCTACTTTTCCCCTCTTTCCAGGTGATGAACTTGTCGGGAATGGACTGGAGTGATATAGAGAGATAGTTTTAGTTTATTGAGTCAGTTTGTACCCTTAGTATTAGTGAGAGATTGTTCTAGTATTTTACTTATTATTTGGATGTAGTTGTTCTACACAGTGTACTCAACTTTATTATCAATAAAACTCTGATTATTATCTTTTCCAACCTTTTGTGCAATGGTTTGCAATGGTTCGGAATTATTGCTCGCTTGCCCCTAACCGTACGTCCCGAGATTCCGCATCGGGGCGTGACAGTGTATAGACTTGAACAAAGCGTGAAGCACAGACAGTGTATGGACTCTACGAGCAAGAGGCAATGCTGACTGATGTATAGACTTGCTAAGTGATGCACATGTGACGATGAACATACGCTGTATAGACTTGTGAATTCACGAACAAGCTATCAAACCAGTGTGCAGTGCAGACTTTGCATGTAGTGTACTGACTGTATGCTCAATGCAATCGTGCTGACTCTGTTACATGAATGCATCAACTAGATGTCAGACAGATATAATGTGTGCACACAGTGTATAAAATGGAATGTCATTCACAAGCACACATTTACAAATACATGAACACATATGAATGCACTTAAATGAATCAACAAGCTCTTTCATGCACACATGCATATGGTGACTTATAGTGTTTGAAGTTCATCTGAATGTATAGACTTCCTTCGGCACAAAGGCAACTTAACAATGTATAGACTTTATACTCTGAACGACAAAGCATGTTGTACAGACTTTGAGAATCTTGAAGGCCAATGTACAGACTTGGAACGAAGACCAATGTGTAGACTTCAAAGCAGATGCCAAGGCCATGTACAGACTTGAAGTGAAAACCAATGTATAGACTTTATGAAAGCATACGTCAAGGCTGTACATACTTGAAGAGACGCAAGGTGAGATAGAGCTGGCTGTACAGACTTTGGATGACGATGCACTGTACGCAAACGCTGTACAGACTTGATAGCGTGAGACGCTGGAAGAGATGATCGGATGTACAGACTTTGAAGATGTGGGCGAGACAATGTATAGACATGGTGCAGCTTCAAAGCACAATGTGCAGACTTTACCAGTGTATAGACTTGGGGTTCTGAACGTAGGTAAAGACTGGGAATGTATAGACTTGTCGAATGGCTTGAAACACAGACACGCTGCTAATGTATGGACTTAGATGCCCAAAGGCAATGTATAGAGTTGCAAGTGTGAGATGTAGGTAAAGATGACAATGTATAGACTTTACTTCGTGCAAGCTACAGGACAGTGTATAGACTTGATGCAATGCAGAGGCTGTATAGACTTACTCATGAATAATGCACAGTCGGATGTATATACTTGAGATGAATGCATGAACAGTCCGATGTACAGACTTGCCAGATGGAGTGTTGCATGAACAGTCCAATGTACAGACTTTGAGCACAAACACAACAATGCAATGTATAGACTTTAACTAGACAACCTACAGTGCAATGTATGGACTTGATGAACGATGCAAGAAGCTCTGTACAGACTTGCCGAATGCAATGTTCATACGACTGGACGATGTATAGACTTTACGACCAAGATGCAACATAGTGTATAGACTTGAACAAAGCGTGAAGCACAGACAGTGTATGGACTCTACGAGCAAGAGGCAATGCTGACTGATGTATAGACTTGCTAAGTGATGCACATGTGACGATGAACATACGCTGTATAGACTTGTGAATTCATGAACAAGCTATCAAACCAGTGTGCAGTGCAGACTCTGCATGCAGTGTACTGACTGTATGCTCAATGCAATCGTGCTGACTCTGTTACATGAATGCATCAACTAGATGTCAGACAGATATAATGTGTGCACACAGTGTATAAAATGGAATGTCATTCACAAGCACACATTTACAAATACATGAACACATATGAATGCACTTAAATGAATCAACAAGCTCTTTCATGCACACATGCATATGGTGACTTATAGTGTTTGAAGTTCATCTGAATGTATAGACTTCCTTCGGCACAAAGGCAACTTAACAATGTATAGACTTTATACTCTGAACGACAAAGCATGTTGTACAGACTTTGAGAATCTTGAAGGCCAATGTACAGACTTGGAACGAAGACCAATGTGTAGACTTCAAAGCAGATGCCAAGGCCATGTACAGACTTGAAGTGAAAACCAATGTATAGACTTTATGAAAGCATACGTCAAGGCTGTACATACTTGAAGAGACGCAAGGTGAGATAGAGCTGGCTGTACAGACTTTGGATGACGATGCACAGTACGCAAACGCTGTACAGACTTGATAGCGTGAGACGCTAGAAGAGACGATCGGATGTACAGACTTTGAAGATGTGGGCGAGACAATGTATAGACATGGTGCAGCTTCAAAGCACAATGTGCAGACTTTACCAGTGTATAGACTTGGGGTTCTGAACGTAGGTAAAGACTGGGAATGTATAGACTTGTCAAATGGCTTGAAACACAGACACGCTGCCAATGTATGGACTTAGATACCCAAAGGCAATGTATAGACTTGCAAGTGTGAGACGTAGGTAAAGATGACAATGTATAGACTTTACTTCGTGCAAGCTACAGGACAGTGTATAGACTTGATGCAATGCAGAGGCTGTATAGACTTACTCATGAATAATGCATAGTCGGATGTATATACTTGAGATGAATGCATGAACAGTCTGATGTACAGACTTTCCAGATGGAGTGTTGCATGAACAGTCCAATGTACAGACTTTGAGCACAAACACAACAATGCAATGTATAGACTTCAACTAGACAACCTACAGTGCAATGTATGGACTTAATGAACGATGCAAGAAGCTCTGTACAGACTTGTCGAATGCAATGTTCGTACGACTGGATGATGTATAGACTTTACGACCAAGATGCAACATAGTGTATAGACTTGAACAAAGCGTGAAGCACAGACAGTGTATGGACTCTACGAGCAAGAGGCAATGCTGACTGATGTATAGACTTGCTAAGTGATGCATATGTGACGATGAACAGACGATGTATAGACTTGTGAATTCACGAACAAGCTATCAAACCAGTGTGCAGTGCAGACTTTGCATGCAGTGTACTGACTGTATGCTCAATGCAATCGTGCTGACTCTGTTACATGAATGCATCAACTAGATGTCAGACAGATATAATGTGTGCACACAGTGTATATAATGGAATGTCATTCACAAGCATACATTCACAAATACATGAACACATATGAATGCACTTAAATGAATCAACAAGGTCTTTCATGCACACATGCATATGGTGACTTATAGTGTTTGCTATCATCAAAACCATAGGGGCACAACAATCTCCCCCTTTTTGATGATGGCAACACTATGAGTCACACTGACTCAAGTCAAAAATAAACCAGACCAAGCGGAAAGATCAGAGAAAACGTTCAAATTCAAAGTAGAATGAGGAATCTCTTACCCAAGAGAATTAAAGTGCAATGAACCATTGTTAAGAAAAAATCTTGAACGGATCACGAGGAGTGAGTGCTCAAAATGACATGATGCATGCTGGGCTAAAATAAAGAAATCATCAAAATGAATACAAAGAAAGATAAAATAGAAAGTACTCAAAGATACTTTTACTAGACTGAGTAAGACGAGGTCAAGAGTCTTCTTGCAACCACGGCATGCGAGACAGAGTCTATCGTCCCTCACCTGACTCAACCAAGCGGCCTATCCAACGATTAACCGTATGCTCCTAGATCATCATCATTTTTATTAAAGGGGAACATCAGATCCCAGAACATACGGGCAACCAGCCGGTCTTTGAGAGGCTATAAATAATGTAGATACCATATAGTAATGCAACAATGAGAAGGGATAGAGAGCCATACCTGACTTACCTGCCAAGCGAAACGGCATTTTTTCAGATTTTTGAATTTTTTTGATTTCTTTGGATTTTTCAATAAGACAAACATGACAAATAAGTAAGCATAAACATAACGAAGATAACATAACCATCAATTGAATGACAAGTAAAATAACATAACATAACGATCAAATGAATGGAAAATAATGCAACACAACATAACAAAGACAAACAAGCACACATATGCAATGGCATGAACAAATCACATATATGCACGATGAACATGGTGGGACAAGATAACAACGCGGTGGGACAACACACGGTTGGGACAAGAATATGAGGGATGGCCACACTGGACAACACACGGGACATAGAGGGACGAGACAACATATTCAAGACAACTAACAACATGCGGTGAGACGCAAAACAACATGCGTGGGATGACACGGAGGGACATAAACATGTGACAAGGACACGGCGGGATGAAAGACATGACAAATACTCCTTTCAATCAAAGCCCAAGATTAGATGAGGCAGAACCGCCAGGTTCATAGTCGTGAGGCAATGCCTTCTCATAAAGATATGATGAAGCGAAGCGAGAGCTGAGAAGGACACGAGCTTCAGAACAGATCGAGAGATAAGATTGAAAAAATGAGAATAGATCAGAAGTCGTGAACAGGAGGCAGAGCAAATGATAAGGAGCAATGAAGCTTGAATACCTGCAACCTGTACACTTAGCAAACAGATCATACACGTCCTCAAAATGAATAGATAGAAAGGAACAAAAAGATAAATATTTTTTTAATTTTTTAATTTTCTTGATTTTTTAGATTTTCAACAATATTTGATTTTTTAGAATTTTGGCAATATTTCATTTTTTTGAATTTTCAATAATATCTCATTTTTTTAGATTTTTGACAATATCTCATATTTTTTGGATTTTTGACAATATCTCATTTTTTTTAGATTTTTGACAATAGCAATCTGCAGCACCCAAAGACGAGCTCGAACTACTAGCCAGGGATCGTCGTTCCTACCCCTCTCATTAAAGGCTTCCCTTAAGCAGGGCGTGCATGTGAGGGTGGCTCACCACAACCAACCGCCTCTAAAGAACGGTGCCCCTACTAAGGCCATACTCGGGATTCAACTCAGCCTAAGAGGGAGAAGCAGAGGAAAATTGAAGATAAGCTTTATGCAGGATGGGAGACATCGGGATTTGAATTCCTTCCAGGGCACTACCCCTCAAAGAGTAAGTCTGTTGCGTCGGGGCTTTGTGTCTTTGATTTTGAGACCCATATTTTTCAGGCATGCATGCGACCGGGCTCATGACGTCCCGCGGGAAACTTTACTACCACTCTTGCCATGCCTTTGATTCATAATTTTGCTATTGATTCAGATCATCGATTTTCTTTTGAGAGCCCTTATTGGCTAGATTTGGCATGAAAGCTCATTTTTGAGGGTCAAGACTGCCCCTATTTGAGACCTCCCTCGTATTAGGGAGCGCCTAGGATGGTCATCTCATCCATCATCCTCTTGCCCCTCCATTTGGCCGAGAAGAGAAAAGAAAAGACCTTTGTGCATACCCATGGTATTGCCAAAGCAGCAACGGTGTGCCTCATAGGAATCGGCTATGGCTTGCCCTGAAGTGTGGTAAACCCGTACGAAAGGTCACCCTCAACGATCGGGGAAAGAAACTAGACTCCCAGCGCGGAGCTATCACCAGCCTAAGGATGCTGCAGAAGCAAACTCATTTTGACACTTAACTAAGCAAATTTCTAAAAGCCACTCAAACCATGTGAGGAACCAACATTATTATAAGCTTATGCAGAAGTAAGAGAGATAATAGCGATGATAACATTTTCTTGCACAAAATAACGATACCTTGCATATCCACAGTGTGAAATTAGTATCCTGAAGCGATCTTGATCAACGAGCTTTGAGGCAGCACGAGCTTTATACTCCTTGCTTAGCTGGACAAAATGGAGAGGATAGCAAGAGGTTGTAGATTCCTCGACACGGAGGAGTGGCAAACACCAAACTGGACGAAGAAGGATTAAAAAGGAAGAGAGATGGGGGTTAGAACTCCCTTATTAAGGCACAGAGACCTTGATAACAAGGAACCAAAATACAGAAGAAACCTGACCAGCTGAGATCAAGGCGGGTTAAAGCCTCGAAAACAGCAAGAAAAATGGTAATGACCCCAAAAGGGTGAGGAGGAATGAGTAGAAAGATGAGAAGAAGAATCATCCGACATGGTCGGAGAAGGGGAATGGGAATCATCCGACAGGGTCAGAGAAAGAGAATGAGAAACACCCGATAGAGTCGGGGAAAGGGAAGGGTAATCACCCAACATGGTCGGGGAACGAGGATGGTAATCACCCGACAAGGTCAGGGGCGAATCAGAAGCAGAATCCGGACATACCAGGGGAGAAGAATCGGGAGATGTCCCGAGATCAGGATAATGAGAGGGCATAGGCCGAGGCCTAGGGTTGTGAGAGGTGGGAAAACCTGGAGGATCCGAAGAAAAAGGAGAGGAATGGGGATGCACGGACCTACGGAAGGAGGAGAAAATGATGGAAATAGGATCAAATGGAGGAAGGTACACCACCCAAGGGTGGGAACTGAGTAGAAGAAAGGATAAATGAAAAGAAGGGGAGGAAGAGGTGGACCCCAGAATGCACAACTGACGGCTCTTGAACCTGCACCACCGCTACTTCTTAGCGGAAACTGGCTTGTAATGGACCCCTCTGGCGCGGGCTCATACCTTTGGCTTTCTCGACTTGCAATGTCTTCTCAAATAACGAGCCCATCTGGCAGACAGCCTAGCCCAATTATGAATATGCAGCTTTGCTAGGGCGGTTGCCCCTAGACACCCAGTGCTAATGTTGTGCATCCCTTGGTTTTGATGATGACAATAGGATATGTTTGACTAATCTAAGTTCTATCTTGTTTCTTAAAGCAAATGGTTTGGTTATTTGTGTAAAGATAGTGCATTGAATTAATGCCCATTTGATGATGACAAATATGCTTTTATATACATTTGGAACTTCAAGTCAAATCTTATAAGTTAAGCAAATTTCAGGTTCACTGAAATCCAAGTGGAATCAACAAATTAGTATAAGCGTGAAAGAATGTTTGTCGACCACTGAAGAAGCTATGGTCGACCAACGAACTCAACCAGAAAAGCATCAAGTCATCTGTCTTCTGGAAGCACCTTGGCTGTCGACCATAGCCCCACCTCTGGTCGACCACAGGAAAAGACAGAACATCAGACAGAACCAATGGCCACCTGATATTTGCCCCTTGTCGACCAGCGACCAGGCTGTGGTCGACCAACGGGCGACGTGAGTTTCAGCCAGAAGAACCGGCCGTCTGGGGACTGCCCATTGTCGACCAGCGACAGGGTCATGGTCGACCACGGGTTTATATATCGTCCAAAACCGAACTCTAACCGAATTCTGTTTTGGTTCCTTAAAACCTGCAGATGGTTGTTGCAGGTTGTTGGGCTACTCAGGAGATAAGATTCCGCACGGGAATCAAGGAAACAATCTTGCTTAGAAGTGGTCAAACTCGTTCTAACGATTGGATTTAAACCGATCCCTGTTTTCTAGCAGATTGGCGCTCGATCTGAAAATTGAGCGGGAAGAGTTTTACTCTTGATAAAAGGGCTGTATGAAAAACAAAAAGAACACACATCACGAGCAAGGGAGCAGTGAGAGAGCACGGAATAGAAGCCAAGGAAGATACACACAGAAGAGGAAGAAGGAGCTCTCCACCAATCAAAAATCTGCAGAAAGGTTAAAGGCAATCTCATTGCTGCAGAAGGAAGACTTAGCTCAAGACTGTGTGATCTCCAGCAGCAGAACAATCGAAGGCAACTGACTGGAAGATCAACAGGGAGTCTAGGCTTCTTCATAAGCGTGATCAAGTCCCAGGCTGAACACCTATTCTTCTACACACGCCAATATTCAGTCCTGTCTTTCATCACCTGTTCTTATCATCTTTTCATTTCTGATTACAATTATTGTCAAGCTGTGAGGCAGCAGAATCAAGCTGTGTGTCAGCAGGTACAAGCTGTGTGTCAGCTGTGTTTTGGTTGAGATCAGAGATTCTCATAGTGAAGCCTTGCTTGAGTTAAGCAAGGGGTGGATGTAAGTCTCAGGAAGAGACTGAACCACCTTAAAAATCCTTTCTTGTGGTGTGCTTGTGTGTGTTTGATTTCCTATACGTATGCTTGCATCTTTACTATCCGCATTAGTTCTATGATTCATTAATTACCAGTAGCTCATCTGGTCGATAGTCAGTAAATTATCAAAAAGGGGGAAAGATCTATTCACCCCCCCTCTAGATCTATTCAGTCCGTATCCAACACGTGGTATCAGAGCAGGTTCTCCAAAAATGTGGTCTAACAACCAGGAGAGACCGGGCGGACTGAACTCTAAAAGCCTCATAGCTGAGGGGCACTCTGTAACTAGACCTCCATATTTTGATGGAACTGATTATTCTTATTGGAAAAATCGTATGCAGGTGTTCTTACGTGCGCAAGACCACGAGATGTGGAGGGTAGTGAGCCACGGACCTTTTGAGCTACCGGAAGATGAAGAAACCTGGACCAGAGAACAGGTCAGGAAATCAACTGTCAACTGGGGAGCCATGAACGTGATGCAGTGCTCACTACACCCCATAGAATTCTCAAGAGTTTCCCAATGCGCAACAGCCAAAGAAATGTGGGATCGTCTAAAGGTAATCTACGAAGGTACTTCCGAGGTAAGAGAGACAAAAGCAAATATGCTAGTCTCAGAATATGAGATGTTTAGGATGAAAAATGATGAAAGTATTTCTGAGATGTATGCCAGATTAGTACAATTGACTAATGGCTTGAAGAGCTTAGGGAAGACATACAAAGAGCAGGAATTAGTGAGGAAGATTTTAAGGTCTCTCACATCGATGTGGCATACCAAGGCCACAGTCATTGAGGACTCAAAGGATCTCACAACAATGACAGTGGATGAGTTAGTAGGATCCCTGATGGCCTATGAGGTCAATCTGAAGAGAAAGGAAGATGAGGGCAAGAAAAAGAAGCAACTTGCCCTAAAGACTAAGACAAGCACCTCTGAGGTGTCTGACAATGATGACTCATCTAGCTCAGGTGAAGAATCTGGTGAGCTAGCCATGCTTACAAGAAAATTTAAAAAATTCCTGCGGAAGGAAGGTAAAGGATTCAGAAATCCAAAGGGCATGGTAAGGAAGTCATCCCAGTTTAAATCTGATAAACATAAGGCTCCTTCTAACAAACTCATTTGCTACAATTGCAGGCAGCCTGGACATATGAAGGCTGAATGTCCAGAAGCTCCTAAGAAATCAAGCTTCAAGTGGAAAGGCAAGAAACCCAAGGCGATGATTAGCACTTGGAGTGAGGAGGAAGAGAGCAGTGAAGAGGAAACAACTTCCGAGGAAGAAGAAGGAAAGCTCTGTCTGATGGCCAAGGGAGACAACAGTGATCTTGAGGTAAGTTCCCCATTTCAAGACTTCTCTAGTTCGGATTGGGAAGAAGTATATTCAGAATTGCTTGATACTTATGAAAGAATAAGAAAGGAAAATAAACATTTGAAGAAGAAGATCAGTCAACTGAATAAAGACAGCAATTCAATGGAAAACAAAACTGAACTAGAAATGGAAATCAAGTCACTGAAAAACAAGCTGAATCAAATGGACTTAGATGAAGAAAACCACAAGAGAATGTCCGAAGAGAATGAAATGCTAAAAAACGACATTGATGAGTTAAAACTAAAGACTCAAGAATATGAACAGGAAACTAAGTTAAGTCAAGAAAGAAACAATTCACTCAAGGAAGAAAACAACCAACTCCTAAGAGAAATAGAAAGAATTAAGAGTGACCTGAAAAACAAACAGGAGACCTTGGAAAAAATGACTCAAGGTCAAGAAAACTTAAATACTGTCTTGGGAATAAAAGTAAACTTTCAAAAAGAAGGGTTAGGATACAATCCTACGGCTAAAAAGGAATTCCAAATAAAAACCGTAACTGGGATTGCTGACTCAAAAGGAAAAAGGCCCCTGATTAATCTATACCAAGATAAACAAGAGGATGTAGCTGAATGCTCCTCCAAAAGGAACAATGTCACCAAGGAAGAGAGAAATTTTAAAGAGAAAACAGTCAATCAATATAAGATTCAAAATAATAAACAAGAAACCCAAATTCACAGAAATCACCAAACAAACCAAGGACTAAACCAAGTTAAAAGACATAAATCTGGAAAACAAGATGTCTGGAGACAGGCTGGTCGACAACAGACCCTTCATCTGTCGACCAGAGGATCTGCCAGAACAGGCGCTGGTTACTGGAGAAGCAGTGGTCGACCACAGGTACACCAGATGTCGACCAGAGGTGCTGCCAGAACAGACGCTGAGTTCTGGAGACGCGATGGTCGACCACAGACATACCAAAAGTCGACCATGGCCAGACAAGCAAACAGAAATCACAGGTTTTCTCGGGTAAAACAAAATGAAAACTTGAATACACAAAGGTGGACTCAGATTAAAGAAGCTTTAGAACAAAAGCAACCCAACCTGAACAAGTTCAGAAATAAAAATTTACACTGCTCTAACAGAATCTGGGTTCCCAAAGGATTACTGCAGCAATTTCATAATTTCACAAGCTATCTTGGACCCGGGTACCATTGGGGTCCAAAAGTTTCTGTGTAACTTGTGATGCAGGTGTGTTTGGCAGCTATACACAACAAGTGGTACTTAGATAGTGGCTGCTCAAGACATATGACAGGGGACAAGGCAAAATTCTCCGAGCTAAACTCAAAAGATGGAGGACATGTGACATTTGGAGGAAATAACAAAGGCAAGATCATTGGGAAAGGTAAGGTAGGTAAGACATCTACAAATTGCATTGAAGATGTACTGCTAGTGGATGGCCTGGAATATAATCTTCTAAGCATCAGTCAGCTATGCGACAAAGGCCATCAAGTAGTCTTTGATTCTAAGATCTGTAAAATTCTTGAACCAAATTCGGCTAAAGTTAAGTTTATGGGCAAGAGAGTAAATAATGTCTACATGATAGACTTGGATGATCCAGCCCACTCCAACTTGTGCCTCACCGCCAAGAAGGAGGACCTGACTTGGTTGTGGCACCGAAGGCTAGGGCATGTTAGCTACAGGGTGCTGCACAAATTGGTTAAGAATAAAATGGTTTCTGGTTTACCTGAAATTTCGTTTGCTCAAAATGTCAAAGTATGTGAATCATGTACCCAAGGTAAGCAAACAAGAAAATCATTCAAAGGTAGAACTGAAAGTCAATCTTCTAGACCACTAGAACTTGTGCACATGGACCTTTTTGGCCCAACAAGAACTGCTAGTCTTAGTGGTAAGAGGTACGGTTATGTACTAGTTGATGATTTCTCTAGATTCACATGGGTAATGTTTTTATCACATAAAAACGATGCCTTTCATGAATTTCAGGATTTTTACAGAAGAATGAAGCAGGATGGTAAGTCCAAAGTGTGTTCAATAATATCTGATCATGGGGGAGAATTTGAAAATTCAGAGTTTGATGAATTCTGCAGGAACAAAGGAATAAATCACAGGTTCTCCTCACCAAGGACGCCAGAGCAAAATGGAGTGGTGGAAAGAAGGAATCGCACACTTGTTGAAATGGCCAGAACCTTGTTAGTTGAAGCCAATCTTCCAAGAAGATTTTGGGCTGAGGCGGTCAATACAGCATGTTATATTGTAAACAGGGCAATGGTAAGACCATCTAGTGCGAAAACTCCATATGAGGTGTTCAAAGGTAAGAAGCCATCTCTAGCTCATTTTAGGATCTTCGGTGTAAGGTGTTTTATTCATAACAATGACAAGAGATCATTGGACAAATTTGAACCAAAGAGTGACCCAGGAATCTTCTTGGGATACTCTGACCGATCAAGAGCCTATAGAGTCTACAACACCAAAGATCAGCTAGTTGAAGAATCCCCACATATCACATTTGATGAAAATAATGACTTTGACAAAACTGGACAGGTAGGCAAAGATGAAGATGGGGAATTTCTGGAAGGCAAAGAGGAACCAATGGAGACTGAAGCAGAACCAAAGCAAGGTGATTCCAATGATCAACCCGAAGGAGAGATCATCCCAGGTAACAATTCTGAAAATCTGAGATTTCTCAGAGATCATCCTCTAGATAACATCATTGGAGGAATTAATGAACCGAGGAAAACTAGATCTCAGCTTAAAACAGTTGATGAATTAGATCAGCTAGCCCTTGTATCTCAAGTTGAGCCTAAAAATGTAGAGGAAGCTTTAAGAGATGAATCTTGGATAAATGCCATGCATGAAGAATTAAATCAATTTGAAAGAAATCAGGTTTGGAAACTTGTTCCCAGACCCTCATCTCATCCTGTTATTGGAACCAAATGGGTTTATAAAAATAAGCTTAATGAAGAAGGAGTTGTTATGAGGAACAAGGCTCGGTTGGTGGCTAAGGGGTATAACCAAGAATTTGGAGTTGATTTTGAAGAATCATATGCTCCAGTTGCAAGGTTAGAAGCCATTAGAATATTGTTAGCATTTGCGGCGTCCCATGGAATTAAATTGCAGCAAATGGATGTAAAAAGTGCCTTTCTAAATGGCTTTGTAAAGGAAGAAGTCTTTGTGGAACAACCCCCTGGTTTTGAAAATGATGATCTTCCTAATCATGTCTTTAAACTGCATAAGGCTTTGTATGGTTTAAAGCAGGCTCCTAGGGCATGGTACGACAGACTGAGTTCATTCCTCACCAAAAAGGGCTACACAAGAGGTAAAATTGATCAAACATTATTCTCCAAGACCCAAGGTAAGAATATACTAATTGTGCAAATCTATGTGGATGATATTGTGTTTGGATCCACTGAAGCTTCATTATGTACTGAATTTGCAAATCTAATGACCAATGAGTTTGAAATGAGTTTAATGGGTGATTTACAGTTCTTTCTTGGATTGCAGATTCTACAATGTAGAGAAGGCTACTTCATAAATCAATCCAAGTACATAAAGGAGATGCTGAAAAAGTTTGGCATGGAGAGCTGCAAACCAATAGAGTCACCCATGGGGACAAATGCAACATTGGAGGCTGATGTAAAAGGTAACATGGTAGATGCCAAGAAATACAGAGGTATGATCGGATCCCTACTATATTTAACTGCCTCTAGGCCAGACATTCAGTTCAGTGTATGCATGTGTGCTAGATATCAATCTAGCCCTAGAGATTCACATTTAGGGGCTGTCAAGCGTATCCTTCGTTACCTTGCCGGTACCCAAGAATTGGGTTTATGGTATCCTACTTATTGCAAACTAGATTTAATTTCATATTCAGATGCTGATTATACTGGTTGCAAAATTGATAGGAAGAGTACTAGTGGTTATTGTCAAATATTAGGTGGATGTTTAATATCATGGGCTTCTAAAAAACAGCATTCTGTGGCACTCTCCACTGCTGAGGCTGAGTATGTCGCAGTAGGGAGCTGTGGTACACAGGTTTTGTGGATAAAACATCAACTCCAAGACTACAATGTAGATCTTGGATGTGCACCTATTTTCTGTGACAACACTAGTGCTATTAATTTGTCTAAAAACCCCATTCAACACTCTAGGACAAAACACATTGAGATCCGTCATCACTTTCTAAGAGATGAGGTCTCCAAAGGAAATTTCATGCTTCATTTTGTAGAAACTGAAAAACAACTGGCAGACATTTTCACAAAACCCCTTAACAATGACAGATTTTCAACTCTAAGAAGGGAGTTAGGAATTTGTAGAATCTCCTCTGAAAATTCTTGAAATAATAATATTCTTATGTTCATTGTACAGTCTTTGTCTCTTCTGTTCTTAGTTGTGTCAACTAGGTCTTAAGTACTAGATAAGTCCTGAATTTGGAGGTTATAGTGTCGGGTGCTACTTCAGCAAGCTCTAAGGAACTCTGGTTTATCTACGGATTACTTCCCATGGTCGACCACAGACAAGGCGCTGGTCGACCAAGGCATCAGGACAGGAAATAGTTAGCTCTGGGAATTCGCAGCTGTCGACCACAGGCGATCCAATGGTCGACAACAGGTTTGTCAGAACGCAGTCTTCTCAACAGGCAGGTTCTGTGTCAGCACAAAGGTCGACCACAGGCCACTCCATGGTCGACAAAGGACCTGAAAAAGGAAATTGGATCTAATCAAGCTGCTGGCTTTGGTGGGAAATCTTCTGAACTTTTTGGACTCTGAGCTCAGTTTTGCTTTACTCACTCATCCTTGTTCACACTTCCTATTCCTTGTGTCTCTATATCTCTTTGTGGCCAACTTATTGTTTTCTATCTTCAGCAAGGACTCACAAATTGAGGGGGAGTAAAAAGTGTAAACTCATTCCTTAATAAATCATTGAACAACCTAACCATATCTTACAAGAAAATCACCAAAGTCATCAATGAGAGTAAAGGTTAAGTGTAGTAATGAGAATTTGACCTGTACTACTGCAATAAATTCAAACCATAACTATGACTCTGACTCAAGACTATTGAGAACTTATGTTTTTAGTAATGAGACTGTTTCTCTACCTGTGTCTGTGTTGGACAGTGAAAATAAACGCTGCTATAGCATGAATGTATATGGAATACGCCATAATTCTGCCTTCTTGGTAGAGCAATGGACTGAGTTCTGAGAAACTACTGTTCTCTATCACAAAGCAAAATTGGCTGAAAAATTAAGTGGGAGACATGTATGTCATGAAGACTCAATCTACCTCTGCCACTCTCAAAATTATTAATTGGGCATCCTGAGTAACTGGGGATATTGGCGTCTGATAAACGTATATCCTCACGGATAAAAAGTGTGTCCCAGTTAAAAATGGAATGGTTAGGCATGCTAAGTAGCCGGGGTTTCTGGCGTGTAAAAAGCGTGTCTCCTCGTGTGGAAAAGCATGTGATAAACCTGACCACAGCTCTTAAATATTTCAAAACGAAAAGGCAACAAAAATGGTTGACCTAATGCACTATATGCAAATAGAGGCATAAAACACTGTTCAGCTTGTTCAGCTAGTAAAATTATCTCATGAACAATATTATAAGTTTAAGGAGCCGTGAGTAAGAAAGTGGATATGGGGAGTCAATTTATTGGGGCAATACTTTCAAATTCTTTGAACCACAAGACCCACTCGAATTTGTCACAAGGTGGTCTTTGAGAAAGGGAGGAAAGGTTACTTAATTGTCTTATTAAAGAAAGGGGGTACACTTCAATAATTTCCCAAAATATGAGTTATGCTGATTAATCGTGACCGCTCGTTCTTTGCATCGCGATGGTTCACTGCCCTAACAATTAAGGGCCAGCCTTAATGCCCTACCCTATAAATTGTCTCGGCTGGGTCCCTGAAATTTTCCCATCCGCAGCCCTAGCCCTCTCCCAATTTCATCTTCTCCAGATTTCTTTTCTCGCCTCTCTCTCGCCTCTATCTCGCTTCCCTTCACAATGTCTCCCAAGCGCGCTCTAAGTTCCTCTAAGCGTAGAAGAGATCAGGCCCCTGCCGCAGCTTCGATGCCGTCCAAGCGATCCAAGTCGCGGGCCGCACAGGGTTCGCCATCGGCCCCTCACAGGTCGACCACGGCTGATGCACCTGGTCCAGGCAGACAATCAGCAGCTTCAGAGGAACCCGCAGTGCATCCCGTTTCTGGAGCTCTCAAGCCACGGACAGTTCTGCAACCAAGGATCGTCGATTTCTCCGATGACAAGCTGATGGAGATGTTCCCAGATCTACTGCCAATTTTTGAAGCTCAAGAGTGGACTACGTTCGTTTCAGTGCACAATTCGTACTCGCCCCAGCTTGTGCAAGAATTCTACCAGAACCTGCAAGTCGTGGACAGTCAGCTCTACACCGTAGTTCAAGGGAAAGTCATCAGACTCGACGTCAAGCTTCTCCACATGACGCTGAAGACTCCCAGACTTGGAGCTGTTTTCAACCATGAGGACTTCGACCTCCGAGAAGCACATGGAGTGGTCACTGGCAAGCCAGCCCCTGAGGTCCTTCCCAAGTACCTCAATGCTAATACCTTCCCTCCTCTTCATCGTTTGCTTCACCACATCATCACCACCATCATACAACCTCGAGGAGGCGCCAGAGATCAAGTGAGTCGCCTCCATCTATTTATACTCCATGGCCTCATCACTCGCCAGCCTATTCGCCTAACCACACTCCTTTTGAATTCCCTCAGAAGCATCCTACATTATCCCCTGAATTCTCTTCCTTTTGCTGCCCATATCACTTCCATTCTGAAAGCAGCCAACATACCTTCTCCTCACAGCCCAAGCATTGTCATTCCCAAATGGCACGTCTACAATTTTCACTTCGTGACCACATTCTTGGGATTTAAGAAGGTCGGAGACCATGTTCAGCGCACTCTCCCTTCCAAGGGCAAAGCAAAGGATCCAGTGCCACCCTCTTCTCCACCTCATTCACCTATACAGGTTAGCCCTGCTGTCACACCGTCACCAATGGTGCCTCAAGCTACACCTACTACCACCACTGCTGCCCATCCACCATCGTCCCTTTCACTAGTGCTCTGGCAGCCAGGCACTGCTGCCCCTCCAGCTCAATCCCCATCTGCTCAAACTACCCAAGCTCCATCACATTCTGCTCAACCCACACCAGTACCACCTACCTCCACTCCCTCTACTTCTGCTCCACCACCAGCATTTATCTCCCACCCTGAATCTCATGGCGTGCTCCTCCAGATGGCATCTCAGTTATCTTCTCTCACCACCCAACTCCGATCATTTCAAGAGAATGTCAATGCTGCCACTGGACGCTTGGAGCAGAAAGTCCAACGGCTGGAACAACAGATGGAGGCCAGGTTCATCAAGCAGAAGGAACACTCTGACCAGGCTAGTTCTCGGTTCAACAGACTAGTAAGGACCCTCGGTGAAGTGTCCGATCAGATGGGAATCCGTATCGAGATCACAACCCAGCAGAATGAGAAGTATCACAAGGATACTATCTCAGAGATCCAGAAGCTCAGGCTCTCCTATGCCCACATTGTTGACAAGCTGGATCGCATGGCAGAGAACGTGAAGCCAGAGACCTCCTCATCCTCCTCAGAGGGATTGTTCAAATGATCTTCTTTTTGCTGTTGACAAAGGGGGAGAGAGAAGCTTATGTGTCATTGTGTGTCTAGATGTCAAGTTTACTTTGTCTACGTGTCTCTACGTGTCCTCAGTGTCTTTATCCTTTTTTTTTGAGTCTCTCATGTAATTAGTGCTATTGTTTTTGAAAGACACATCAAACGAATTGTCTGAATGAAATCTGTGCTATGATAGCCTTGCATGCAATATCAAATGAATTTTATAATCTGTTGTTTGTCACAATGACTCATGGTTGTCATCATCAAAAAGGGGGAGAATGTTGTGCATCCCTTGGTTTTGATGATGACAATAGGATATGTTTGACTAATCTAAGTTCTATCTTGTTTCTTAAAGCAAATGGTTTGGTTATTTGTGTAAAGATAGTGCATTGAATTAATGCCCATTTGATGATGACAAATATGCTTTTATATACATTTGGAACTTCAAGTCAAATCTTATAAGTTAAGCAAATTTCAGGTTCACTGAAATCCAAGTGGAATCAACAAATCAGTATAAGCGTGAAAGAATGTTTGTCGACCACTGAAGAAGCTATGGTCGACCAACGAACTCAACCAGAAAAGCATCAAGTCATCTGTCTTCTGGAAGCACCTTGGCTGTCGACCATAGCCCCACCTCTGGTCGACCACAGGAAAAGACAGAACATCAGACAGAACCAATGGCCACCTGATATTTGCCCCTTGTCGACCAGCGACCAGGCTGTGGTCGACCAACGGGCGACGTGAGTTTCAGCCAGAAGAACCGGCCGTCTGGGGACTGCCCATTGTCGACCAGCGACAGGGTCATGGTCGACCACGGGTTTATATATCGTCCAAAACCGAACTCTAACCGAATTCTGTTTTGGTTCCTTAAAACCTGCAGATGGTTGTTGCAGGTTGTTGGGCTGCTCAGGAGATAAGATTCCGCACGGGAATCAAGGAAACAATCTTGCTTAGAAGTGGTCAAACTCGTTCTAACGATTGGATTTAAACCGATCCCTGTTTTCTAGCAGATTGGCGCTCGATCTGAAAATTGAGCGGGAAGAGTTTTACTCTTGATAAAAGGGCTGTATGAAAAACAAAAAGAACACACATCACGAGCAAGGGAGCAGTGAGAGAGCACGGAATAGAAGCCAAGGAAGATACACACAGAAGAGGAAGAAGGAGCTCTCCACCAATCAAAAATCTGCAGAAAGGTTAAAGGCAATCTCATTGCTGCAGAAGGAAGACTTAGCTCAAGACTGTGTGATCTCCAGCAGCAGAACAATCGAAGGCAACTGACTGGAAGATCAACAGGGAGTCTAGGCTTCTTCATAAGCGTGATCAAGTCCCAGGCTGAACACCTATTCTTCTACACACGCCAATATTCAGTCCTGTCTTTCATCACCTGTTCTTATCATCTTTTCATTTCTGATTACAATTATTGTCAAGCTGTGAGGCAGCAGAATCAAGCTGTGTGTCAGCAGGTACAAGCTGTGTGTCAGCTGTGTTTTGGTTGAGATCAGAGATTCTCATAGTGAAGCCTTGCTTGAGTTAAGCAAGGGGTGGATGTAAGTCTCAGGAAGAGACTGAACCACCTTAAAAATCCTTTCTTGTGGTGTGCTTGTGTGTGTTTGATTTCCTATACGTATGCTTGCATCTTTACTATCCGCATTAGTTCTATGATTCATTAATTACCAGTAGCTCATCTGGTCGATAGTCAGTAAATTATCAAAAGGGGGGAAAGATCTATTCACCCCCCCTCTAGATCTATTCAGTCCGTATCCAACAGCTAACAATAGTAGGTGGACATTCTTGGACAAGTAACCCTTCGGAGTGATGAATATCACAAACCCACGGGGTTTTGTCTCTCGACACTAGAAGCATGAGATTTGGCAACTCCACTCGGAAATCAGCCTTGAAGCACAACTCCCTTGATAGAAGAGACGTGTGAAGCTGAGGGAGAGTAATACACGACGTTGACATGGCCGGCTTGCTAATAAACCGAGGAAGATTGCATAACAAGTGCAGAATATCCTTGGAAAGTGTAGAAGATACGGTCAATTACCCCTTGAACATAGAATCCATAATCTGCTTGGCGGCCATATGAGTTAGCACAACACGGGTAGAGAACCCTTCTTGACTTGTCATCTGAATGGCAATAGAGCGAGGAGAAATAATAGCATCAACGGTGAACTCTCCGACGAGTAATGAGATTGCCACCGGTCTCGCTCTTGAAGACATTGGCATCAGTGCAAGGGAACTCTTCTCAGCAACTGTCATCTTTGAAAGTGGAGGCGCATCATCCCAAAAATAACCAGGGACCAGGACGCGGATCGGCATCCGATAGATAAAATCCTGAATCTTGAAATGCATGGCCGACACTGAATCGTCCTTACTTGGCTTATTGTCTCCCTGGGGATTAGACCCAAGGGGCACCTGGGTAACACACACCCACTCCGTGGGGTGGAAATAGGTGGAGGAATGGGGATAATAATAGGTTCGGAAGACGCGAAGGTTTCAACGGGTATGGTGTGTTTAGGTGGAGGCAAAGGTAAGGGTAGAGGTATGGCTTGCTCGGGCGAGGGCGGCAAAGGTGAAACTTGCTCAAGCTCGGGCAAAGGTGATGGCGGGGATGATGGAGGTTTAGGCAATGGTGAGGGTAATGGAGATGGCGGAGGTAATGGAGAGGGAGGTGAGGATGGCGATGAAGGGGATGAAGAGGAGGGCCATGGTGCCCACCGTCAACGTATCGACACAACGGGTCGGGCGGCATTGGGGGTAGAATTAGTGGTGGAAATGGAGGAAGAAGGGATGGCACTAGCCTGAGCAGAGGCTTGGGTTTGTGGAGGTTGCGGAGATTGGATAGAGGATGGCGAAGGTAATGGGGTGGGTGACGGTGTGAGTGCAGCACTAGATAAGGAATCATAGGGGTGCCCCTGGCCTTGAAATAGAGACGGCTGCTTAGGCGACGCTACTTGTTGCTGATGCTTGCTGTGAAGATGTAGAATGACTTTCTGAATAGCGGCCCAATCAATCCTTTTCTTGGCTTCCAAGCCATAAATATAATCCTGGAATTCGGGGCAATCCTCAACCAAATGCCCTGTTGATGGTGAAAATCACAGAACCGAAGCATATTCCCAACCGCGGGTCGGCAAGGCACAACTGGAGAGAGCGGCAACGCGTGAGTGGCCATCACAGCCCGAAAAATATCAGTAAAACACTCCGACAATGAAGAGTAAGGAGCCCGCTTCGAGCAAGGTGGATGCCGAGGGATATGAGGTGGTGGAGAAGGTTGTGGCGATTGCGAAGGCAAGGGTGCATGGCTAGTGGAGGGACTAGACAATGGTACATGAGCGGGAATGTAGTGGACGGCATCTACCTACTCGGGGTGCGGTATTCCCTTGACCGGAGGTGGCGGCGGATGTGGGGAAGGCTGACTCATGGAAGGTTGATATGTGGAGGTTTGATATGCGGAGGTTTGATATGTGAAGATTTGATATGCGGAGGTGGATGTGGTGTGATGCTGACTCCTTGTAGGCTGGCTCATGGGAGCATAGGGTTAGCTTGTGGAGGGTGAGGTGTAAGTGGGCGTGGAATGCGGGGGAGACTCAGGGTCAAGGGAACCTTGGATTTGTTGACGAATGAAGCGGGCTCTACTATAAAGTTGTTGCTAGGAGGTGATGTCGTTAAGGGCTAAGATGAAGCGATACTCGGGCGTTGCGTTAGATATCAGCATCTTGATTTGCTCCGGCTCCGGAATATGCCCCGGGACCTGCGCGGCAAGGCGGCGCCAGCAATCAGTAAAGGTGCAGAACTCCGCGTCGGGCTTCATCTTCTCATGGGCCAGATCCACCATAGAATACTTGGGCCCAACCTTGTCCAGAAATTACTGAATGAACTTCTCTTGCATAGCTTGGAAATTCACAACTTGCTCTCGCGGAAGAGAGAAGAACCAATCCCGAGCCAGGCCTTCCAAAGACAGACCGAATAGATAGGCCATTAAGTGTTGGTCATGTCGAAACTGGGCCGACTCATAAATAAATTTCTTCAAGTGCACATACGGGTCACCGACTCCACCATAACGGCGATGTGCGGGAATTTGTGAAGATGGCAGAAGCCGAAGACGTTGGAATGCAAATGGAATACTTAAGGAGGATTTGGGATCGATTTGACGTTGAAGTTCATCAAGCTAGTGTTGGGCTTGAGCTATCATCTCCTGAGTAGGGAGAGATCGAGAAGAATATGGGCCAACTTGAGCAAGAGGATGTGAATATGGACCAGAATGATGATATTGGGCCAGATAAGAGGATCCGGGCTGAGAAGAAGAAGGGCCCATTCTAGGAGTGGAAGGATATGCAGGCCTGGAAGAAGCATGAGCATAAGGACCTATTGGGCCGATAGCATAAGGAGAAGAAGAGTGAGGCCCATTAGAAAAATAAAGCCCATTAGGAGAATGGGGCCCGTTAAGATGATGAGGCCCATTAATGAGAGAAGAAGGCCCATTAAGAGAAGAAGGCCCATTAAGAGAACGAGGCCCATGAAGATGAGATGCAATAAGACGTTGGGCCTGAGCCGGGTCCATTTGGTGAACAAGGCTTGAAAGATGGGCCATGATATTAGCCTGCTCCTCAGACGGGTTAGAGGGACCACGAAAAGATGGGCCCACGTAGGAAGAGGATTCCACGTGGGAATAGGAAGAAGATTGGGAAAAAGAATGATACAAAGGGTTAGAATGATGCTCCATGAGGGCAAATGGAGACTTAATACAAGAATATCAAGGGAAAATACAAGTGGAGAAGCAATGGCTTAATGGGCTTGAGGACAAGAGGGGACTGACCCACTAATGCAAAGACGAATGGACAACGGACCACGGGACAATGGACTAGACAATAGACACACAAATAGACTGACTTAAGTGGGCCTAACAATAACAAAACATGTGGATGATAAAAGAATGCAACACAAAACCACTAATGGACTTGGACAAGCCCAAACAACATAAACAATGTGAGAGTTTTCACCCAAGTCAAACAAGTTGATATGATGGAAAATATTTTAGGGATTTTAATAGACCTTTTAATGATTTGAATTAATAATAATTCCCTCAAGATAGGAATCCTATAGGAATAAGGTCCTAACTTTGGGTTGACTAAGGTTAATTCTCTCACATGTATGCAAAATCTGAGCCTAAGGGGTGGAAAGGTACAACCGGCCCGGCGTCCGTGTGGGAATCCACTGCTCGCGGGGACTTATGGAGGTCACGGATAAGATCACCTAGTCGACCCCAAGGAATATGGAGGCAAGATGATCACTTACCAAGGTAGGAATGCGACTATGATATGTAATGCATGGCCCTATGTGCACCGGAGTGCATGCAATTTCTAGCCTAAAACTAGAAAATCAAGACAAAATTAAACTATGCAAACATGATCCAAATAAGACAAATAGTATATGGATGGAAAGACAATACAAAGGTCTACACAACGGGCCCAATAATAGATCAATCTGACCCCGGGAGGTCAATCAAATCACTAAGCAAAGTTGCCCCAATGAACCTGTGCGTAGACTGCATGCAGATTTTATGCACAAAATGCTAAAATGATGACAATTTTTAACTAAGCAAACGTGACCCAAATGATGCAAGTAGTATATGGATGGAAAGATAATACAAAGGTCTACACAATGAGCCTAAGAACAGAGTAATCAGACCTTGGGAGGTCAATCAAATCCTCCAAGAAAATTGCTCCTGTGAACCTGTGCGTAGACTGCATGCAGATTTTATGCACAAAATGCTAAAATGATGATAATTTTTAACTAAGCCAATGAGACCCAAATGATGCAAATAAGCTATGGATGGAAAGACAATACAAATGACTATTTAATGGAACAAAAATTAGTGCAATCAGACGTCGGGAAGGCAGTCAAATCATTGAGCAAAGATGTACCTATGAACCTGTCCCTGCTCCTGCCTGCAGAACTTATGCATAAAACTCAAAACTTTGGACAATATTAGAATATGCAAATGTGACCCAAATAATGCAAGTAATATATGGACGTAAAGACAATACAAAGGGCTATCCAACGGAACAAAAATCAGCTCAATCGGACTCCGGGATCAAAAGTTATGCCTCGACGAACAGGACCCCGTGAGCATGCATGCAGAACAGCTGAAATTCCCTTGCGGTCTACCAAATGACCGTTTGGATGTCCCTGGCGGTCTAACAGAAGACTGCTAGGCAACCAGAGCCCGTAAAATGCCAAAAATAGTAAGAGAATGGAGGAAATACTACCCAAACATGATCATATACACACTCAACTTACAAAAGAGCATGAAAACAAGCGTGATGGGTATTGGTGTCCCACCGTGATCGTCAAAAAATTATTGATTTATTTTTTGATGAGTCCCTTGTTAGTGTTGGTGTGCTACATGTCAATTTAGGGTCGGGTAGGCCCAATAGTTGTATGATCTTGTTCATTATTAATAAAGTGGTATTTAAGCGTAAATAATTGTATATTACTTTACGATGTCCCTAGGATATGTGGTTGTAAAGTCAACTCGAGATGGGATCTCGATCATGAGACTGACTTTACATGGACACATACCTTAAATTGTTCCTGGTTGGAGGGTAATCACTCGGGGACTTTGATTACCTATTAAACCAGTACACATGATGTGTGAGTGACCAGTCTCATGGTCACTAGTGCGGGGCACCAACACATATGTGTAGGTGTACGTTCTAGGAGGATGTACACTGAATTGATCCGCTATTTGATCTTCAGATGGTTGATTATACCTAATGTCAACTGAAGATCCAACTGTCTCAGTAGCATCATTGGTCCTTTGACCTGAGACATTGATCGGATCTTATACGAGGACTGGGATAGTTTAATTACTTGGCTAAGTAACTTTAACCATAAGTCATGAATTGCTGAGTCATTAACCATTTCAGGATACGTGTGAAGATCATCAATGGTCATGAGGGGATCGCTCACTGTCGGGTATATATCAGACAGTTAATGGGTCATGACACTGATGCTCCATTAAATCCCTGGCCAGGGTCGTGTGAGTTCATTTAGTACGGACGTCATACACTTTAAGGAGGTCATGGTCAAATGGCACGATCATGGGGTTTGACAGAAATCATACCTTCGATCGAACCAGACTCATAGAAGGAGCGAGGGATTATAGCGATGTGGCAACTGTAGACTTACAGGTACCAGACAGGCTGGTTTAAACCCGCCGTCCTCTAGGATCACGCAGATTTGCTTGACCCAACGTGATCAAAGGTTCAGAATAAATTAAACTATTATTCGGCTCTAGTAGAAGCGAATAATAAGTTTAATTTACTTCTAATTGGGAATCAGAAGTTAATGGACCTTAAACTAGAGTGACTATGGGCCTAGAGGATCACACACAATGAATTCTTGGGTGACGGATTATTATTGTACAATTGTATATATTAATTCCATTGAAATCCTTTTGGAAAGGCATACAAGAGGGGATTAATATATATGTACAATAATGAAAGGGATACATATACAATATCGATTAATATGGGCTCTTTTAGAAAGGGCTAAATCCTATAAATATGCATCCTACGTGAACTCCCCTCCTCCCTTGGCTTAATCAAGCATTAACAGCAAGGAGGAGAGGTTTTCTCTCCCCCCCTTCCTCCCTCTTGCTCTCTTTCTCTCTCTATAAGGGGAAAGCTTGGGGAAGATCATGCCGGGAGGATACCGTCGCTACGCGAGGATCCGTGTGGATCAGCTCTAGAGGCCGTGCATCTGTGCGGCTCGGTGTTTGTGAGAATCTGCACCGGGCACTGCGGACAGCGTCGTTCCGCGCAAGGTATAAATCAGCAACCCGTAGTTAGGGGGTTGTGATATTTAATGCATCGATTAGATCACAGATCTAGGATTCCATCAAGCCGTTTGGGTAAATAAATTTTGTTATCCGCTGCGTTGCCCGAACAGTGCTGAAGGATACATTACATTCATATCCCACCCCCTTAAACTAATACATGTATAAACATGTGAGCCAAAGAAAAGGGGGATGAAAGGATGAGAAATACTAACCATGATCGCCACCAAAGTTTCAACAACGCCGAAAGGATGAAGAGATACGAGAACGGCGCCGTGTACCTTGGAAAAGGATGGAAACTTGATCGCGCTTGAAACGGAGTATGGGGAATAATGTGGATTCAAACCTCCTCATCCTCCAGCCGGCTAGAAGAAGAGGGCCTCACGTCCATATCATGCTCTCCTGCAAAACAAAGATCAAAACACAAAGGTAAAAAACCCATTAGAACATGAAGTGTAGCATCGATCCCAAAGTGATAAAATAGCATGAATAAAAGGGGGAGAACGTACCGGGGGAGGGTTTTGTAACCCTTGTGGAAGGGTGAAAATAATAGGTGTGTGTGTTGTGCATGCATGAGATTTGAAATCATGAAATTTGATGGAGAGAATAGAGAGAAAACGATGATGTAAAACGGGAAAAAACGCATGTGTAGCAGAAAAATAGTATTTTATGATGATTTGTGATTTTGAGAGGAGGAGAACTAAGAGTATAGATCACGAAATTAAGCCTAAAAGGATGCAATGGAAAGCCAATACTTCCCTCTTCAAGCCAGGGTCGAAGTATTGAGTCGGCGGTGCAGCATGGCTTCGGCCCAAACCGAAGAAGTGCCCCCCGTCACCACTGCGAACTGGGTAGTTTATATAGAGTTTTCAAAGAAAGCCTCATCTTCTTATCATGATTTCCAGAGATATAGTCCAAGATAAATCAAGTTCTATGGATCAAACTTGAGATAATACTAAGGACAAGAGATAGGAACAAACGAGACTCGATTTGGAGGAGTATTCTAGAAGATATGGCTCTTGGAAGGAGGTCCCGTCGCATAGAAAATCAGAGTTTGACTTGTACTAGGACACCTAAATCCCAATCTTATGACCAGAGTTTGACTCGATTCGGACGAGTTCACAATGGGTGACTTGACAGGCCCAGTGGGGTAAGTAGGGGGTGTAAAAGTGGTGGTGGTGATGGTGGGGTTAGGCCTAATGGGCCCTGGCGGAAGGATAATGGGGGACGGGCTAGGTGAGGGGGTGACGATGGGGGATGCGACGGGCACAGGTGCTAGGTTTGGTGAAGATGCGGTAGAAACAATAAGGGGTCCAGAAGGGATGGCGGGTGTGGTGGAGGTTATGATGGTGGGCCGAATGATAGTGGGGATAGAAGGCGAAGGGGGGTTGTTGTAGGTATGGTGGAGGGGCAAAAGGTGAGTTGAAGTCTCGTCATCATAGGACCACCCAGCGTTGGGAGCTGGGCGGTGGACAAGGTTTACTTGAGCCGGTGCCGGCGGCTGCGGTTATGGAGTGGGCGGGTGGTTTGGCATCGGATTCTGATGAATCCTAAGTTCTTGTGCGGGCTACTGCTGCTGTTGGGGTTGAGGTTGTGGTGGTTGTTGCTGCTGCTACGTCGGCTATTGCGGCCTCGGTGCCTATCTTCTTCTTTCTTTAATCTCTGTAATCAACTTATGCAGTTCTGCCCAGTCAATCCGCTGCCCTTCATGCAAATCATAGATGAAGTCACGGAACTGGTATCACCTCTCAATCGTGTGCCCGGGCTACCGATGGAATATGAAGAATCTGGATGGGTCGATGGCCGAGTTCCAGTTCAGGCATTCCAGCGGCAGTTGGAGGTCACCGGTGTGCATAAGGGCTGAAAAGATGTCAAGCAGGGTTTCAGGAAGGGGAGGGTAATGGGCTCTCTTGGGACCCGGGTGCACAGGTGCGTAGCCATTTGGTGGAGGGACACTGTGGTACTATGGCGGCTGAGGTTGCTGGAAGCGAGGTGGAGCGGATTGGTTGGGGAAATGGACAGCTTGCACCTGCTCATTCGTCTAGACTCCCGTAGTAACTGGGCCCTTGGGTTTTCTGGCGGGTTTGAGTTTCTGGGCCTCGAACAAGGAGTGAATGGGGGAGACTTTAAACTGGGTCTGGATAAACCGGGCCCTACTATACAACTGATGCACATTGAAAATGTCGTTCATAGCTAGGATGTTCCGGAAAGTGGGGATGGCATTGGAAATCAACAGCTTGACTTTCTCTTCTTCCGGAATCTGCCCAGGCACACGGGAGGCCATCTGCCTCCATCTGTCAGCATATGTGGCAAAGTCTTCGTCGGCCTTCATCTTCTCAGCCACCAGATCAGTGAAAGAATACTTCGGGCCCACCCGGTCTTGGAATCTCTGTATAAACTTTTCTTTAAGAACCTTGAAACTCTCTGCCTCCTTCAGAGGTAGAGCATAGAACCATTTCAACGCTACCCCGTCCAATGAGCGGCGGAAAAGATATGCCATGAGGTGGTCATCATATTGAAACTGCGCTGACTGGTATAAGAATTCCCTTATATGAATGAAGGAGTTACCATTCCCATCGTACTTCCGGTATGCGGGGAGCTCCGATTGGGGAGGGAAACAGATGTCACTGAAATTGAGAATCGGGATATCAACTAGGGACTGTGGGCCGACCCGCTTGTGAAGGAGGTCAAGTTGCTACTGCATGGCAGCCCACTTATCAAGAAGTTCCCGTTCTCGGGATGGAGGAGGCAAGACTGGGAGGGCAGACCCAGTATAAGGGGCCGAAGGATAGGCAGCCGGAGGGGGAAGCCCGTAAGAGGGATAATGGGCCAAGGATGGGCCCATATCCGCATGAGCTAATTGGGCAGCCCCCGCTTGGGATCGTAAGAATTCGGCTGGGTCTACAAGTGCTTACGGCGCTGGAGGGGTGGTCCCATAAGCATCCGCATAAGAAGACGAGAAAAGTGAGGTCTTCCCCTTATCGAGCATCTGATGGGGCGAGCTAGAAGCTTGGCCCACCTCTGGATTGGTGAAGCGGAGGACCTTGGGCTGGACAGGGGTAAGATCTTTTGATAATGACAATTTCTGAGTCATGTGTGATAGAATTGTGGTCAGTGCATCTGATTAGAATATCTGATTAATTCATGTGAACTGTTTGCATGATGGATTGCTCATGTCTGGAAACCCTAGTCTTGATATTGACTTTCTGATGAATCATGCTTAGACTGTTTGCATGATGGATTGCTGATGTCTGGAAACCCTAGTCTTGATATTGACTTTCTGATGAATCATGCTTAGCTGTTGGTGCTTTAATTCTCCAATTCTATCTGTTGTGTGTGGTCCATGTGGTCCATGCTATTTCATATACTAAGTTATAGTCAGTGCATGCTGTGTCTCGCTCATAATCTTGCTCGGTGCAACTCTCGCTTAGTTCTGCACTTCACGCATAAGTGCTTGCCTCAGTGCAAGTTTTTGTTCATGCCCACATACTGTCGATTAGCTTCTCTCTCGGTGCATCCAAATGCATCATGCACATCTAGACTCGGTGCATTCCTTGCCCTTGCATCTCACCTCCAGGGGTCGGTGCAATTTGTGGGTCAGTGCAATTCTTGACTAGCACACACTGTATTAGTCTCCTCATTTTGTCCAATGCATTTCACTCTGCCATCTTTGTGCAAGTTCTTACGTGGACAGAAAATCTTGACTCGGTGTAAGCTGTGTCTTGCATCTTAATCTGGCATCTCAGTGCAGATCTTGCTTGGACAGCCTAACCCGAGTCGGTGCAATCCTTTCTTTGTCGTCTTTTCACTTGATCAGTGCTTTTCTCATTTTTGCTCATATTATCTCAGTGCATTCTCATTCTCTTTGAAATACTCAATGTCGGTGCACGTTTTTGCTCCATGCACACCAAGCCTATTCAAATCCCTTTGGCAACGAGGTCAGTGCAGTTCCTGTTTTATGTCTTCTAGACTCGGTGCAAGTCCTGTAGACAGCTAAGTGGATTGGTGCAACGTTTGCTTCATTTCACATCGGTGCCTTTCTTGTCCATCTTAGTCAATGCTTATTCCTTTGACTCGGTGAAAATATTTCTCTCTGGCAAAATCAAGTCAGTACAACTTTGCATTTTGTTGCTTCATGTCCGTGCATATCTGTTGCACGATTAGAGTCTATGGTCTGTGCTAATGACGTCATGCGTCTTCTCAAGTCAGTGCAACTGTTGATTTGGGAACTTCTACATAGTGCAGTTTCTGGCTTCTTACTCATTACACTGATACGGATTGTGCTAAGTTTGTGGTAAAATGACTATCTCCTTTCTGAAAATTTGTCAGTGCATTCACTGGGGTGATTGGCACGTGATCTGATGAAGATAGAGCTCCAGATTGTTCCAACACGTACTCCAGCCTTTAGGGCAGGAGTGTCCCCTCCACTCACCCAATGTGTGAGCATGTAAGTCCAGAACTGAAGTAATATATATAAAAATCCTTTCTCCGAAGGGAGGATGCGAAGCACAGAGAAGAAAAAAGAGAGGGAGAGCCAGCAGAAGAAGAAAGAAAGAGGAGGAGAGTGTAGAGAAGAGAGGAGGGACAGTGAAGAAGCGGCTGAAGCACATTGAAGATATGTTCCAAGATTGGTCTCGTGGATCAAATACAGAGCCATCAAGCTCATTGGAGCTATATTCTGATTAGTTTTTCTTTTGTCCTTTTACTTGTTCTTTTTCATATTCTTAGTGTTTTCCGTTTGCATTGTTTGGGATCGGAGTTCCTCCTGTGGATTCAGGGGAAGAGAGACTTGGGTCTCTGGTTGCTGGTGACTGGGTGTCACTAGCGGTTCCTTCCAGGTTGGAAGAACAGAGGAGTGTGTTCCTCTGGCTCAAGCTGTTAGGCAGCGTTTGTAGGCAAGCTGTGGTGCCCAGCGGTTTCAAGCTGTGAGGCAGCAGTACGCCACACTCTGGTTGGAGTGTGGGGTGGATGTAGGTCTGATGACCGAACCACCTAAAACCCCTTGTGCATTGTGATCTGATTTCTTCTCCGAGGTTATTAAGTGCATGTTTAGGATCGCGACCTAATTGCCTTTCAGCCACGGTGAATGAATGCTTAAGATCAGTTCGATCGCCTAGAATCGCCGGGTTTGCTGGGCATGCAGGTTAAGTGTTCTATCTTGTGTCTCGTTAGAACGTCTGTTTAAGATCAAGCTGATTTACTGCATTCCATTCTTTATTTGTGCGCTATTTATGCTCGCTTTAGGCTGACCCATTGAGTGCTTGAGTGTGGATCTTGCTAGAACACCGGCATTACTGAATCAAAGTTTTATTTCCGCAAGATTTTGTAAGTTCAGTGTTAATTTAGATCTAAGTTTCAAATTGGGCAAATTTCATTTTGGGATTCATTCACCCCCCCTCTGAATCCGGGCCCTTCACTCAACAAGTGGTATCAAAGCGGGTTCTTATTGCCCAGATTTAACGATTCTCAGTAGATCCTGCATTTGTGTGGTACGTATCCGGTTGCTGTTTAGATCCATGGCTCATCCACGATCTTCAACAGTTCGAATTTTGATTCGTGGTTCATAAATCAACGCAGAAGTGTAATCTTAGCTGATCCTGATCTGTGGAAATTAATTTCACATGGTCCTCACAGATTACCAAAGAAAATGTCCAAGTGGACCGACAGTCACAGATTAAAGCATGAGGAAAATCAGAAAGTTTTGAATCTGATGAAAGCAGCTACTGACAAGGTCTTACATCCTTCCCTTCTTGCATGCAGGTCTGCCAAGGACGTTCTGGAGAAGCTAAAGCTAGCTCACAGGAAAAGGGGGGACAGTTGCATGATGGCTAATGGAAGCTGTGAAAGTAGCAGCCAAAATGAAGACGAGGATGATGATCAGGTAAACCCTTTCGAGAATTATACTCTGTATGATTGGCAGAATGCATATGGTGATCTGGTAGAGTCACATGAAAAACTTAGAAAGCAATTCAAAAGGTTGAAAAAGAAAACTAGTCGGAATATCTCTGATCTCACAGATGATAATTACTTGGAGATGGAACAATCTCATGATGCGTGTAAGTCTGATAATCAAAAGTTGCTGAAACTTCTGAAGGATCTTGAACAAGTTAACTCAGATTTAAACAAGGTAAAATCTGAAAATGATTCCCTTAGAAAATATGTTAAAGAAAACCAAGAAAAAATTGGGAAACTTGAGCAAGAGAAGAATTTGTTAGCTGAAAAATTTGAAGCCATCAAATCTGTAAACATTGAGTTGCAGAAAAAGGTTGAAAAATAGCAAAGAGAAATGAAGGAATTTGAAAATGGAAGAAAGCATGAGGTCAATTCAGAAGATCAACTCCTAATAAATTAGTTGATTCAAAATGATAAGCTTAAAGAAGAAATTGAAAATTTAAAACTATTGAACAATGCCATGTCGGAAAGACTTCTTACATTGGAAAAAGGGAAAATCATCTGTACAAACGAAACTGAAAAAGTTGATGAGCTGATAAAGGAGATCGAAGTATACAAAAATGCCAACAAAGTGTTGAATGAAGCTGTTAATTGCAGTGATCAAGAGATTGCTAGTTATGAAATACACATTGCATCTCTTGAAAACAAAATTCAGGATTTGAATAAAGTTTTGTCTAAGTTTGTTGATGGACAAGAAAATCTGGACAGGTTGCTAGGAGTTAAGGTGAATGCTCAAAAGGAAGTGTTAGGCTACAACAATGTCAACAAAAAGGTTTTTAAAAATAAGCTAATGACATCCTTTATCAAAGCATCAAATGTAGCCACCACCTCAGAAAATAAACAACCCAATGTTCAGAAAAATCAGAAACAAACTGGAAAAATGGAAAAGGCCAGTCATGTGAAGAAAGGATTGAATCACACTCATATTGAAAATGTGCATGCTGTGAAACACACTGATACACCTAGACATGCACATAAAAGGGAACTCATGAAATGTTATTGCTGTCACAAGATTGGTCACTTGATGCATGAATGTAACTTAATGGAATTAGATGATCTGAATGCTAGAAAAATACATGCTAGGGACCCTCAGGTCAAGTTCCCTGTCACTCAGAAAAAGAGTGTCACATGTTCTAATTGTGGTAAAGCAAGACACACTGCTGCTCATTGCTGGTTTGGAAATAGTAAGAAAAGATCCCATTCATATCATGCTAAATTCCCTGCAAGCCAACATGGTTTTAATAAGAGCAAATTTGTTTCAATGAACCAACACATCACTTGCTTTGACTGTAACAAGATTGGTCACAAGGCCACTGAATGCTGGTCAGGCTCGTTCAGAAGAAATTCTCTCAAATGCTCTCACTGTAGAAAGCATGGCCATACAGTCAAGGACTGTTGGCACCTTCAAAATAGGCAGGTAAATTTTTAAACATGCTAGACATCCTGTTAAGGAAAACAAGTTTGGTAAGATCAACAGGAACAACTTCCATGATAAAAACAGAAACCAGTATGCACCTGCACAAAAACTCCATGCAAATAATTGTATGCAAAACAAGAAATCAAAGCATGATGCTCTCTGTTATTATTATGGGCGAATTGGACACATGATGAATGATTACTCTTTAATGATACATGATGATACAGAGGCCCAAAAGTTTTGGAAAGCACCCATCAAAGGTGCTATTAACCATGTAGGACCCAAGACCGTTTGGGTACCTGCCCATGCCAAATAGAGTGCTAACTTGCAGGTATGCCGCGGAATGGAATAAAGGGGTAACTGAGCCACGGCATTCGAAGGAGAAAACCCCATGTCTAGATTTCTATTCAGGTCAGTCTTCCAATCGTACTAAAGTTATATGTTCTAGATAAATGCGTGCAAATAATAAGAGTGTTTCTGAATTGTTACTACATGAATTGTCACACTCTCTGCATGTTAGCTCTTCGCACAGAACATTATTATGAAAATCTAAAAGGAGTCACTTGAACGTTTGCATAAGAGTCTAGAAATAAAGCATGTATTTACCTCTCTCTATCTGCAAGAAAAACAAGAACTGCCTAATTATGGATCTTAGCACTCAGTGAGGGGGAGCTGAACTGTTCTGAGCAGAAATGAAGTAGTTGGTGCACAGTATGAGTTTGAAAGCTAGTGGTGTTTAAGTTGAGATGTTGAGCTGAAACTGTCAGGTCTGATCAGAAGTGTTTGGGACAAGAGTTGACTAAGGATATCTTTGGATTAAAGCAGTCTGCAACTCTACCCCAATTTGGACCTCTTCCCTAATGTCATTGGAAAGCTCACTTCTTCATCCTTCTTCTTTATTATCAACATATGATCCATCTCTTCTCATCTAAATTCCTTTCCCATGGGCTGACACTTAGGGGGAGCAATATATGGAACATTATTATCCTTGTCCATCGTGCATTATTATGACCAAAAACCACTCCTAGTAGTGTATAAAAATGTTGGTCTTCCCTATTGAGTGATCTTCGGCCTATAAAGATTATATCTTATGGTTAATTGTTCAAGAGAACTCTTGAAAGCATTTTCACTGGAGCTGAAAACACTCTTAATGACTGGAAAAGTCCAACCTAATAAAATTCATCAATCTGAAATTCATGAGTTTTGGGATAATCTGGTAGAAGAAAATGTCTTATAAAGTATTTTTAAATCATGTTTCCAAGCTAATATGAAGTAGACCAGGGAATACGCCATCAAGTAAAATAAATGTTAATGGCAGAGCAATGGCAAATTTCTGAGAAACTAGTCGTCTAGATCAAAGAAATCTAGAAATTATGTCATGAAGAAATAAGCTATCTATGTTCATAAAAAGAGGCAAGAAAGTAGACTGTGCTGAGTAACCAGGGTTTCTGGTCTCTAATAAACATGTCTCCTTGTGTAAAAAGGCCAGTCTTACTGGAATGCTCAAATAAAAATTTAAAAAAAGGGGGGGCAAAAGTAAGAATAGATGTGGTTGACTTTGGTTCTACCTCAGGGGCTGAAACTGAACTTAAAACACAATATAAGACACATGTCTGAAAACCAGCTTTATCTTATGAAAATAATGAGTTACTTTGGTGATTTTTTTATTAACTGGACATTGATCTGTGACTAAAAGTGTTTATCTCCATTGGGTATGTGTTAAAAGATGAACCTTTGAGCGATAAACATATAAGATATAAGTTTAATACGCCAAAGACCATAAAGGAGGTGAAGAAAAAATATTTTATACACGAGAGGGGCAGTTTGGGGATAAAGTGTACGTCAAAAAAGGGGGGGGGGATAATGTATTTTATACATTGCTTAACCCTAAAAGTGTCGATTGAACTTCCACCCTTTTACAATCCAGGTCATTCCCTCTCTCATGACCTCCCGTCGTAAGCGTCTCTCTAGTTTCCCGCTTGAGTTCTTCTTCTCCGTCGTTTCTGCCTCTCGCCTTTTCACGTGCCATCTTCCTGGTTCAGCATCCACTCTTGTCATTCTCGAAAGAGGACGTCCTCGTCTCAATCATAAACTTCTGTGATGTCTTCTCCGTCAACTAAGGACAAGGGGAAGGAAGAGGTGTCGGACGAGCAGCTATCGCCAACTCAAGACATCAGCATGTCCGAAAGAGAAAATGATTATGAGAGCAAAAGCAAGGAGGGGCCTACTGGAGATGCCCAAGGAAAAAGGAAGGCCGATGAGCTCGTCCCTCTCGAGGAAGCAAGGGTTGAGAAAAGCGAAGAAGTTCCCGAAGGAAAGAAAAGAAAAGGAAAAGAGAAAGTGGGTGAATCTTCTAGAAACAAAGGTACACAAAATCTCCTCATAAAGCTTATATGTTTTCTGGAAACCGAAGTTTGCTCTTCTGCTTCTCGTGGTTACTCATGATATTAAGCTGACCGCCGAGCATTCTGAACTAGTAAAAAAAAATTTGAGGGGTTTCTGAGATGAAAAAGTTTTTGGGAAAGCATTGATATTGATTGATCTCTATTGCTCTGTAGTGTCTAAGGATCCAGCTGAACCACTTGTCGAGGATACACAAATTTTTGAGGAAGAACATCCGGTTTACAATGTCGAGTATCCTGAATCAAGCACTCTGTCTGCAAGTTCAACTGAGGCCAATAGTGAGCTGAATATTTCTGATCTGCTCAACAATCTGACAACTTTGGTTCAAAATCAGTGTAAGATGTTGTCTTCCCAGCTTCTGTACACAAACCTTTATCTGAACAAAATGAGCACAAGACTACATCTCCTAGAGCACAGAGTGAATACGCAGTGGACACAATTTCTGGCTGTCAAACGGAGGGCAGATGATACGATGCAAGAGTTCTTAGGAAATCTCTTAGGTCTGATTAATAGAATAGGATAGGAGGTTAGCAGTGTTCAAAGCACTCAGACCACTTCTTACAAGACCCTTGTCACTATCCTTGACAAAACCTACGATATCAACATTGAACTTGCGAAGATGAGGATGCTAGATCATCCCTTCCTCGCTGGTCAACAGGAGATCCGTACATCAGTGGAAAAAAGCTCAATCTGAAGTTGATACTGTTGTAGCCAGACTTGAAAATGTCTTAACAGAGCGAGCAGATATGTCCTCTCTCTCGGCCAGTATTAGCGGCACTATTTTCTACTGCTTTGAGCAGCTGTCCAACTCCCTGCAGTCTCTTCAGAATTCCATCCTGGATAGACCCCCTCAAGGAGGAAGCTCATATTCTACTCCTCCCAGAGATCCGAGAGACCCCAGAATCTCCCACGGTTTTTGATAATGACAAAGGGGGAGAGAAAATGTCATGTAGTTGTGATCTACTGATGATGGTTTTTGATGATGTTTTTTAATGACTTTAAATTTTTTGGTTGTGTGGATGGTGGATGTCTTTAAACTTCTTTTTGTGGATAACTTTAAACGTTCTTTATGGATGACTAACTTTAAGTTTTTGGATGAATCTTTGAGTTCTGGTGGGTAACTGTTTACACCTGATTCTTATTGCTTTTTGTGCTGGAAGAGTGGTTGCTATATGTATGACATAAATTGATTTTGCTTAATTCATTATGTGAATTATCCTACATGACTCATTAGGTTGTCATCATCAAAAAGGGGGAGATTGTTAGATCGCTGGTTTTGATAATGACAATTTCTGAGTCATGTGTGATAGAACTGTGGTCAGTGCATCTGATTAGAATATCTGATTAATTCATGTGAACTGTTTGCATGATGGATTGCTCATGTCTGGAAACCCTAGTCTTGATATTGACTTTCTGACGAATCATGCTTAGCTGTTGGTGCTTTAATTCTCCAATTCTATCTGTTGTGTGTGGTCCATGTGGTCCATGCTATTTCATATACTAAGTCATAGTCAGTGCATGCTGTGTCTCGCTCATAATCTTGCTCGGTGCAACTCTTGCTTAGTTCTACACTTCACGCATAAGTGCTTGCCACAGTGCAAGTTTCTATTCATGCCCACATACTGTCGATTAGCTTCTCTCTCGGTGCATCCAAATGCATCATGCGCATCTAGACTCGGTGCATTCCTTGCCCTTGCATCTCACCTCCAGGGGTCGATGCAATTTGTGGGTCAGTGCAATTCTTGACCAGCACACACTGTATTAGTCTCCTCATTTTGTCCAATGCATTTCACTCTGCCATCTTTGTGCAAGTTCTTACGTGGACAGAAAATCTTGACTCGGTGTAAGCTGTGTCTTGCATCTTAATCTGGCATCTCGGTGCAGATCTTGCTTGGACAGCCTAACCCGAGTCGGTGCAATCCTTTCTTTGTCGTCTTTTCACTTGATCAGTGCTTTTCTCATTTTTGCTCATATTATCTCAGTGCATTCTCATTCTCTTTGAAATACTCGATGTCGGTGCACGTTTTTGCTCCATGCACACCAAGCCTATTCAAATCCCTTTGGCAATGAGGTCGGTGCAATTCCTATTTCATGTCTTCTAGACTCGGTGCAAGTCCTGTAGACAGCTAAGTGGATTGGTGCAACGTTTGCTTCATTTCACATCGGTGCCTTTCTTGTCCGTCTTAGTCAATGCTTATTCATTTGACTCGGTGCAAATCTTTCTCTCAGGCAAAATCAAGTCAGTACAACTTTGCATTTCGTTGCTTCCTATCCGTGCATATCTGTTGCACGATTAGAGTCTATGGTCTGTGCTAATGACGTCATGCGTCTTCTCAAGTCAGTGCAACTGTTGATTTGGGAACTTCTACACAGTGCAGTTTCTGGCTTCTTACTCATTACACTGATATGGATTGTGCTAAGTTTGTGGTAAAATGACTATCTCCTTTCTGACAATTTGTCTGTGCATTCACCAGGGTGATTGGCACGTGATCTGATGAAGATAGAGCTCCAGATTGTTCCAACACGTACTCCAGCCTTTAGGGCAGGAGTGTCCCCTCCACTCACCCAATGTGTGAGCATGTAAGTCCGAGACTGAAGTAATATATATAAAAATCCTTTCTCCGAAGGGAGGATGCGAAGCACAGAGAAGAAAAAAGAGAGGGAGAGCCAGCAGAAGAAGAAAGAAAGAGGAAGAGAGTGTAGAGAAGAGAGGAGGGACAGTGAAGAAGCGGCTGAAGCACATTGAAGATATGTTCCAAGATTGGTCTCGTGGATCAAATACAGAGCCATCAAGCTCATTGGAGCTATATTCTGATTAGTTTTTCTTTTGTCCTTTTACTTGTTCTTTTTCATATTCTTAGTGTTTTCCGTTTCCATTGTTTGGGATCGGGGTTCCTCCTGTGGATTCAGGGGAAGAGAGACTTGGGTCTCTGGTTGCTGGGTGTCACTAGTGATTCCTTCCAGGTTGGAAGAAGAGAGGAGTGTGTTCCTCTGGCTCAAGCTGTTAGGCAGCGTTTGTAGGCAAGCTGTGGTGCCTAGCGGTTTCAAGCTGTGAGACAGCAGTAAGCCACACTCTGGTTGGAGTGTGGGGTGGATGTAGGTCTAATGACCGAACCACCTAAAACCCCTTGTGCATTGTGATCTGATTTCTTCTCTGAGGTTATTAAGTGCATGTTTAGGATCGCGACCTAATTGCCTTTCAGCAACGGTGAATGAATGCTTAAGATCAGTTCGATCTCCTAGAATCGCCGAGTTTGCTGGGCATGCAGGTTAAGCGTTCTATCTTGTGTCTCGTTAGAACGTCTGTTTAAGATCAAGCTGATTTACTGCATTCCATTCTTTATTTGTGCGCAATTTGTGCTCGCTTTAGGCTGACCCATTGAGTGCTTGAGTGTGGATCTTGCTAGAACACCTGCATTACTGAATCCAAGTTTTATTTCTGCAAGATTTTGTAAGTTCAGTGTTAATTTAGATCTAAGTTTCAAATTGGGCAAATTTCGTTTTGGGATTCATTCACCCCCCCTCTGAATCCGGGCCCTTCACTCAACAAGATCGATGGGAGCAGCAGACGAGGCCCCTAGCCCACTAGCCAAAGATAAAGAAGTGGCGGCAGCAAGCCCGCCCTGCGGAGGAACTGAAGACGGGGCATCCGGCCCCTGCAAAGCCTGGCGGAGAATATGGAGCTGGGTCGGATCCAGCTGGGCCATCATATGGAGAATTTGGTTGGCCGAATTATGTGTAAAAGAATCAGAGGGTGAGGGTTGGCTACCCTCAATAGCAATAGATGGAAGAGGAGGGGCGGACCCCTCTCTCCCCTACACGATCGTGACCCTTGGCGGGTCCTCCAAGAGTCCCTGAGGAAGGGAGTCCTTGAGGGAGTGAGAGAAATCATAGGAAGACATGGTAGAAGGGGAATGAAACAGAGGGTTGAAGTAGGAAATGAACGAGGAATTGCCCCTAGGAGAAGATCCTGTGGGTGTGAAGCAACTCCACATGCAACGAGCACCTTGAAATAAGAGAAGCAGCACCTAATAAGCACCTAAATGGAGATGAATAAAAAAGCACAAACAAAGAGGAGAGAAGAGGCAACCAATAATCAACCAAGTTGTAATGATGCGACAATTTTTTAGATGTTCTCCTTTAAGAACCTTAATGAATTGAATTAAATGAGGGTTCTCTCAACAATAGGATTCTTAATAGGGGTGGGATAAGGACTTGGTTGACTCTAAGTTTACTCTCTCTCACAGATGCAACCTAGACTCGGGGTGGTAAGGTACAACCTGCCCGACGTCCGTGTGGGAATCCACTGCTCACGGGGACTTACGGAGGTCCTGGATAAGGTCACCTAGTCGGCTCCAAGGAATATGGAGACGAGAGGATCCCCTACCAAGGTAGGAATGCAACTAGTATGATAAAAGTGTATGAACCTATGCGCACCGGAGTGCATGCAAATTCTAGCCTAAGACTAACAAACAATGATCAAACAATGGTAATAATAGAGCAAGGATAAATGACAAGCATGGGAGATAAGAGGCACCCAAAACAAGTATGGAATGATATGAAATAACACATAAATGTCAATCTTGGGGTGCACTGTAGTAAATTAGTGGTCTGATGGGAGACCGCACAAGGAAGGTAAATGGCCCTGGGCAGGACCGCAAAGTAGCAGGGAGCAGCAGATAGTAAAAACACAGAATAAACAATCAACAACGCTAGGAAAAATGCACAGTGTATCTAAGTGAAATATGCGGCCAGTAGAATGACCGTCAGAGGAGGTAAATGGCCCTGACAGAACTGCGACAGGTAACAATTTATCAGAAAATGCGAACACCAAGAACGTACCTGAGGCCAAATTACGCGGTCTATCGTCCGACCGCTGGATGCTAGAGACGGCCCGAAATGGACCACAAAGACTAACAGGCTCACAGAGGCATGAATGGCAGAAACAAAGAGAATTAACGTACCTTAGACAGAAGAAAGCGGTCTATCGACCGACCGCAGAATACCAGAAACGGCCCACTTAGGACCGTAATTAACCCACAGACAGAAAACAACAAAACAGCAAACCCAAGATGACTACAACCAACTCAAACAAGCAGGTCAACAACGTCAGCAACACGATAGGCACAAGGGGTCCCACCGTGATCGCCAAAAAAAGGGGGATGTAGATATGTTCTTTCCCTCCCTAACTCAAAATATGTAAAAATGCGCTAAGAGGGGGGAAAAAGAGTGAATGTGTGTGTGTGTGTGAATAGCATGAAAAAGACAAACGGCACAAGCAATGAATCACTCACAAGCATGGACAAGTTGTGATCGCCACTAAGGCATTAAGTGCAAGAAGAGGGCACCACATACCTTGGAAAGGGGAGACGGATGAGGACACTTGCCCAATGACGCAGCGCTGGTACAGAATGTAAACGGTCCGATAGAGACCGCTAAAGGACGTAGACGGCCGAACGATAGACCGTGTACAACACTAAAGAGGAATGCGGGAAGAAGACCTGGTTGGCGACTAAACGGTCCGCTATCGGCCACTAACAAAAGCTGGACGGTCTGAGGAAGACCGCACACCTCTATAAACGGTCTAAGGTGAACCGTGTGGAAGCTCCAGATCCCAAGCCGTGAGACTTAATCCTCCACCCCTTCCGGCCGGTCAAAGGGGATGGGCCTCGTGCTAGAACTCCTGTTGACCTGCAAAAAACAACAAATGACCAGAAAGCACAACCCAAATTAGTTTATGAAGTTTAATATCTATGAAAACGAATGGAAAACTAAACACATAAATGGAATGAGGGATACCTGGGGGTTGGGTTTTTAAACCCCTATGGGGCGTGGAAAACAGTGGGAAGGTGATGAATATGAGGATGCCAGTGAAAAACGTGAGTGAAAGTGAAAGGAAACGAACATGCAATGATGAACAAATGGTAGAAATGACTAACTAACTAAGACTCAAACAAACACAACCGCAATGACTACTCCCTGAACCGAAGGTTTATTGGACGTGGAAATCCTTCCTCCCTGACTGAGATTCGCTCAAGAAAGCGGCAGCACTTCGACGTGAATTTTGAAATCTCCCCCCGTCGCGAGCTTGGCCTAAGGGTGCTATTTATAGACCCTTGAAAGTCCGCTCGAAATTAGGGATTTTCCAGCGAGAATTAGGCCGAGATTCTTTTGGATAAATCAGAGATACTACCACCAATTTTCACCAGGATCAAATGGAACCTAATTTAGTTAAGAATCCTTGGAGAAATTCGAGGACGAAGCGGCTAACTTAACCACGGATGGAGAGAGAAAAATCTGTTAAAGCCAGGATTTCGGCCTTGTATGTGGTCGAACGATGGGCCGCCCACACATATAAACGGTCCAATGCTAGACCGCCTACATGGTGTCGGTGGAAATTAATAAATAGATAAATAAATCTATTTATCCAAAGAACAGACCGACTGTTTCGGCATTGGACTCCGGATTGGAAAACGGTCCATCGATAGACCGCCCAACAAGTTAAACGGCCCATTGCCAGACCGTTTATACAGTGTCGGTGGTAAATCAATAAAAATGGATATTTATCCATAAAATTGACTCATTTAGAACTCTGATCCCTAAACGGTCATTCGATGGACCGCCCAACTTGAATAAACGGCCTAATGCAAGACCGTTTATTAGGTTGTCGGTGGACAATTAGAAAATAGCCAATTAATCCAAAGGCAACCCGGTGCAGGACTCTGAACACTAAAAATGGTTTTGAAAACGATTGCCCAACATCCTAAACGGTCTATCTCTAGACCGTAATTAGGCTGGGCGGTGGAAGTTAATAAAATGAGATAAATAAGCCCATTTACCCCAAAGACCAAGTGAAATTAAAGCCCATTAAACCCGAAATCCAAGGAAAATCGAGAGCAAGTCCAGCCAGGGAGGAAATACCTATAAAATGAGCCCAAATACATGCTTGAAAATGACCCAATGAGTAATGGACAACATGAGACATCGAAAATAAGGGTAAAAAATGACTCAACTCAAAGGCAAAAAATGGGTGTCAACAGATGCCCCTCCTTAACGTCCTCTTTGCAGGGGAGCGAGCGTTGTTGAAGCGAAAGTGAAATGGAACATGGAGATGAAGCGGAAATGAAGCGGAGCGGACTGAAAAGCGGGCGTTAAGGTAAAAGACACCAGTTTCCTTGTCAACGAGCAATAGAAATTTTCTGAAAAACTCCGAACCAAACACAAGGAGTGATCAAACCAAAACGACACCAGTCTGGAGAAAGTAACCAAACAAACAGAAGAAGAAACGAGCAACCTCATCAGGGGACACAATCCAAAACCAATGAGGGAATCAGAACAAGCAGTAAAAAGTAAAGAAGCAGACTAAAACCTCCAGGCGGGGACAAGTTGCGGATTCTATATGAGGGAACCTCCGAGGTCAAGGAGACCAAGGCAAATCTCCTTGTAAGAGATTATGAGCTGTTCAAAATGAAGCCGGAAGAAACCATCTCAGAGATATTCGCAAGATTAATGGAGATCACAAATGGTCTCAAAAGTATCGGGAAGGAGTACACAAACTCTGATCTTGTGAGGAAAGTCCTGAGATCACTTCCGTCGGCGTGGCACACAAAAGCCACAGTAATTGAAGATTCAAAAATTTTGTCCACACTTTCCTTGGACGAGCTCATAGGGTCACTCATGACCTATGAGATAAATATGAAGAGAACAACCAAGGAAGACACGAAGAAGAAGAAAGTGGTTGGATTGAAAGCTCGTCAATCTGATGATGACTTTCAAGAAGAAGAATCCAATGAAAGAAGTAATGAAGAAGAAGACTTGGCCATGATAACTCACCAAGTAAGGAGATTTTTTAGAAAGAAGAAGAATTTCCAAGGCAACCTTAGAAAGGGGCAAAGGAAGTCCACTCAAACCAAGGGCGAGCCGAGCAAGCCCAATAATGTCATCTGCTAGGAATGCAAAAAACCCGGGCACATGAGAGGGGAGTGCCCAGATCTAAAGAGGAAATTCAAGAAAGAAAAGTTCAAGAAGCCTAAAGTCATGGTCGCCACATGGAGCGACGAGGAGGATGAACCGTCTGATGAGGAGCTGCAGGAGCTCGTGGAAAGTTTATGTCTCATGGCGCATGAGGACGAATCAACAGAGGTAAATTGACTCTGATTTTATTTCCAATGAATAATGGGAGTCGGAATATGAAAAAATGTATACGAAATACAGAAAAATCAGATCTAAAAATAAAAATCTCAAAAAGAAAATTGATGAGTTAACTCATGAGGATATTTTTGTTAAGTTTGAAAAATTGGAACAGGAATGGTTTGAACTAACAGAAGAAAAAGAAAGTCTGCTACAAACAATTTCAGATTGGGAAAAAGTCAAAGAGGAGCTATCTTGCAAAATGTCTGAAATGGAGAAAGTGTGTGAAAAAATGAAAACTGAAGAAAAAATTCTGAAATCCACAAATTCAGAACTTGAAAAGAAAACTGTGAGTTTGGATAAAGAAGTGGTTGAACTTCAGTCCACCTTGTCAAGGTTTGTCAAGGGCAAACAAAATCTAGATAACTTGTTGGGAGTTAGAGTCAATTTCCAGAAGGAAGGATTGTGATATATTCTCTAAAATAAAAAACCCTTTGAGCATAAGATCACTACATTCTATGTTCATGAAAAAGAAAACAAATGTGCTTCATGTTCCAACTCTAAGCCAAAACATGTCCAACCCAAACCACGACAATTCCAAAGAAAGTTTGCACCTGTTAATTGCTATCATTGTGGTAGATTTGGTCATGTTGTTTCCAATTGCTGGTTCAAACAAAACTCACCAATAAATTATACTTTTTTGACCAAGAAAAGATATGCACAGAATTGGACTAACTCCTACGGACCCAAACTAGCTTGGGTACCAAAAATAATTGGATGATAATCTTATTTTTTTACAGATATGCCTTGAAGCCAGGGGGAGCAAATGGTATTTGGATAGCGGCTGTTCGAGGCATATGACAGGGGACAAGAAGGCATTCTCCATGCTGCAAGATAAAGATGGAGGCTCAGTTGCCTTTGGTGGAAAGGACAAAGGTAAAATAATTGGAATCGGCAACATAGGTAAAAACTCTGAAACCTTGATTGAAAATGTCCTTTTAGTAAAAGGCTTAAATCATAATCTGCTGAGCATAAGCCAATTATGTGACAAGGGTTTTAAAATTATTTTTGATGAAACCCACTGTCTTGTCATAAATAAAACCTCCAATGAAATCAGATTCATCGGCAAGAGAAGCAACAATGTCTACACTATTGATCTAGATGATGTTTCCGGTGATGATGTGTGCTTGGAAGCAAACAATCATGATAATACATGGCTATGGCACCGAAGACTAGGTAATGCTAGTTTTGGAGTAATCTTCAAGTTGTCTAAACATGACTTAGTAAATGGTTTGCCAAAATTAAAATTTGAAAGTGATAAAATCTGTGAGGCTTGCACAAAAGGCATGCAAACACGCATATCTTTCAAAAATAAAAACAATGTTTCCACCTCCCGGCCTTTGGAATTGCTGCATCTTGATTTGTTTGGCCCAACTAGGACATCCAGCCTAGGAGGGAAATCCTATGATTTTGTGATTGTTGATGATTATTCCAAATTTACATGGGTGTTATTTCTATCCAATAAAAATGATGCATTGATGGAGTTTCAAGTGTTTTATAGAAAAATCCAAAATGATAGAGGTTATCTTATAACTACCATCCAGAGTGATCATGGTGGTGAGTTTGAGAATTATGACTTCAACATCTTTTGTAAAGAGCAGGGGTACACGAACAACTTCTCATCACCAAGGACGCCCCAACAAAATGGAGTGGTGGAGAGGAAAAATAGAACATTGATAGACATGGCGTGGACCATGTTAAGTGAAAATTCTCTACCAAAATATTTCTGGGCTGAGGTGGTAAGTGCAGTGTGTTACATCATCAACAGGGCAATGGTAAGACCCATTCTGAAGAAAACCCCTTTTGAGCTGTACAAGGGTAAGAAACTAAATATCTCTTATCTTAAACCCTTTGGATGCCCATGCTTCATCTTGAACAATGGTAAGTCTAACCTAGGTAAGTTTGATGAGAAAAGTGACAAAGAAATTTTCCTAGGTTATGCACTTAACTCTAGAGCTTATCGATTGTTCAATAAAAGGACTTTGGTTGTTGGAGAAAGTCCTCATGTTATCTTTGATGAATCTGAATTGAAGCTGACCAATCAATCTATTCCAATTGTGGATGTAGATGAAGATCCCAAACCTTCAAATGATGCTAAGGTCAAGAACGAACCAACTGAAGGGATCTCAAACAAGATTGAAGAGGATGAAGATCCTTCAATTGAAACGCTCCAAGAACAATAAGTGCAGCACCCCGACTTGCCCAACACCTCTACGTTCTTAAAGGATCGTCCAGCTGAAAACATAATCGGTAATCCTCAAGATGGGGTAAGAACTAGATCTTCTCTAAGGCAAGTAGAAGAAGAGGATTTGATAGCCTTAATCTCACAAGAAGAGCCTAAGGATATTCATGAAGCTCTTCAAAATGAATCCTGGATTTAGGCTATGCCTGAAGAGCTACACCAGTTCGAAAGGAACAAGGTGTGGACTCTTGTGCCGCGACCTAAGAATCAATCCATTATTGGAACCCGATGGATTTTCAGAAATAAATTAAATGATACGGGATTGGTTGTTAGGAACAAGGCCCGACTTGTAGCCAAAGGGTATAGCCAGGAGATGGGTATTGATTTTGAAGAATATTTTGCACCGGTTGCTAGACTAGGAGCAGTCAGGATCTTATTGTCCTATGCTTGCTCTTTGAACTTCAAACTATTTCAAATGGATGTTAAATCTACATTTCTTAACGATTACATTAAGGAGGATGTTTTTATAGAGCAACCTCCAGGTTTTGAAGATTCAAAGCATCCAAAGCATGTGTACAAGTTGCCGAAGGCTTTGTATGGGTTAAAGTAAGCACCAAGGGCATGGTATGAAAGACTCACTTCATTCCTTGTGGAAAATAGTTTCAAAAGAGGTAAGGTTGGCCAAACACTCTTCACAAAGAAATCAGGTAAAGACATATTAGTAATTCAAGTATATGTTGATGACATTATTTTTGGATCTATTAACAATGTCTTATGTGAAGAATTTGCAGAAATCATACAAGGAGAATTTGAGATGAGCTTAATGGGTGAACTGAATTTCTTTCTTGGATTGCAGGTGAAGCAAACATCTGAGGAGATTTTTATCAATTAAGCTAAGTACACACTGGAGTTGTTAAAGAACTTTGGGATGGCTGAAGCAAAATCTTTGTCAACTCCAATGGCCACAACCTCGAAATTAGACAAAGATGAAAATGGTAAAACAGTAGATCCTACATTGTTTCGAGATATGATCGGATCACTATTGTATCTTATAGCATGCTTCCCTGACATTCAATTCAGTGTATGTCTTTGTGCCCGTTTTTAGTCATGCCCTAAAGAATCTCATCTAATGGCTGTTAAACGCATTTTTAGATACTTAATTGGCACAATAGATTTTGGCTTGTGGTTTTCCATCGATAGTTCATTTGATTTGATTGCTTACACCAATGCGGATTATGCCGGATGTATTGTAAATCGTAAAAGTACTAGTGGGTACTGTCAGTTTCTTGGTGGGTGCCTAGTCTCATGGGCCTCCAAGAAACAACATTCGGTAGCTCTCTTAACGGCCGAGGCTGAATATGTAACTGCCGGAAGTTGTGGAGCCCAAGTACTTTAGATCAAAAATCAATTACTTGATTTGGATATTGAAATGAAATGTGTGCCAATCTTGTGTGATAATACCAGTGCAATCGGCTTGTCTAAAAACCCCGTTCAACATTCTAGGACAAAGCACATTGACATTCGACATCATTTTCTGAGAGATCATGTAGGAAAAGGGGTCTTTGAATTGAAATTCATTGACATACACAATCAACTAGCTGATATTTTCACCAAACCCCTAAATCAGGATCAATTTAGCAAGATAAGAAGAGAACTTGGGATGTGCAAGGGTGAGAGCATACATACATAAGTCTGCATATAGGATAAGAATTGCATTTGTAGAAACTCATATGCATCAAGGGTAGGAAAACATGCATATTGTCTATATTTACTTTTAATACCTTGTGTGTTCACATACACTCCTGCATGCTTGAATCTATTTATATATATATAGCCCTCCTTGGAAACTTCTGAGGGGGAGTTAAAGAACTTCCTCAAACCTCCATCTCTTCTCCTTCTCTCCATTTCATGATGATGGTTCCAATCAGAAGGTTGGATGGTGGTCCCCCATATATATAAAATAAGGAAAAAGAAAAGAAAAGAAAAAGAAATACAAAATACAAAATGGGGATTTTTTGGCCCTAGCGTTCGACCGTCGCTCCCCCACCGGTTGACCGGTGGCGGCGAACCGGCCCGGTCGGCACCTCAACCGAGCCATCTCTTAAGGGGTCCTATCACCCCATTCTCTCATTCTATCACCCCCACTATCTCTCATACCCCATTCCCTAACCCTATAACCACATTTCTCCACCTCCCAAGCCCCTAAACCTCATCATTCCTCAACTCGCACACGATCTGGCGTGTTCATCACGGTTTCGGGAAGAACTCCATTCGGCCGTTCGTGCATTTGTGGAGCTACCATCTAGGTTCCAGGTTGTGGAGAAGGCTATTCCAAGCCCTAGGAGTGCCCTTCTGGTCCATCTTCCTCCCCTGGGTTGAGATTGATTCTTCAAGGGTTTCCTGATGAGTTTTCTAGTTCATGATGCCACCTCGACGGAGTTCTCGACGTCCTGCCCAAGGGGAACCAAGCGGTCACAGATGAGAGGCCCAGGCTCCTCCACCACAGCGGGCACCTGCACCTCGTCGTGCACCTCGGCTGCCTCCACAACCCATTATCGACCCTCGGTTGGTCGACTTTAATATGGTAAACGAGATTTTGCCCGACTTATGTGTTTTGAGATTCAACCCGGTTGGACTGATTTTGTCACTAGATATACCCGATATTACCCCAATCTAGTGCAGCAGTTTTATGGGAATTTGATTAAAAGAAATGAGGAATTATATACAGTTGTTCAAGGTGTTGAGTTTCATATCACTCCTGATCTGTTTGAGCGGGGTTTAGGAGTTGCGGCTAGAGGAGCCGACATGGTTTTTGGTCATAGAGCTGTTGAGGAAACTTTTCTTGCCATGACCAGTTGTGATTACGTGCATGGTGTTAGCAACTTAATCGTATTGAATGTAAATCATTTTCCACCATTGTAGCATATATTGCACCATATGTTTACCTCTCTCATTTATCCAAAGAGTGGCAGCAGAAATGAAGTGACAGAGGTTCATAAGTTCCTATTTTACTATGTTATGAATGGGATACAAGTCAACATGGGTCGCCTCATGACGACTCTCATTGGGTCTTGCCGAACCAATTTGCGGCGATCCCTACCCTATGCTTCACAGTTGACCAGCATATTCATCTATGGTGGGATCAATTTGGCAGATGAACAGTTCATTTATGTTCGACAAGATGATATATATAATAAGCACAAGATTTTCACAGGTATGGGATATTATTGGGGTCCGGATGGTGAACTCCGTTGTGATGTGCCCGTTTATGGGGAAGATGCCGTCAATGAAGGAGAACAAGAATAGGAGCAGTAGGAGGATCTAGGGGAACTACCCCCTCCAGTTCAGGCTGAGGACCAGCCTCCCCCACTTTCACCTCACCACATGGATCCGGAGATATCTCCTCCACCACAGTACCATTATGGAGAGTCTTCTACTCAGGGGACTGGACAGCACCCTTGGGTGGACTACGAGACTTTTGACAGGCGGTTCACTGGGCTGGAAACTCGGGTGGATGCCTTTGGGGAACAACTCTCTACCTTTGGGGAGAATATTGCCACCATGGGCACTATGCTGGAATCTATACCACAGCATCCAAACTCCTTCTCCACATGTAAAGCCCCAAAATTTTATATAAGTATTTCCTAGGTTATTTAATAAGTTTCTAGAAATTATAAAAGGGTTAAAGGAATTTATAAAGGATTTATTTGAATAATAAGTCATTATAAGGCCAAATAGTGTTAATCAATTAACCCAACTCACTTAATTAAGGTCCAAAAGATTTCTAAACCAAGCCCATTAAGTTTAGCCCATATTCTAGAAGGTATTTAAACTTATCCACGGATTTTTTGGATAAATACAAATTATATATATAGATAAATATTAGATAATTATCAAAAGAGTTTTAAGGGGTTAAACTTCTAACTATGAAGACTGTAACGGTCTATCGTAAGACCGCCACAGCCAAATGACGCGGGGGCATTCGACCGTTACATTCCTGCTGGTTCCGTGAAGAAAGGAACTCATGAAAAGGTTGTAATTTGAGGTTCCTATCCACTATGGATCGAATGAGAAGACTCATAATAACTCTAAGGACTCTTAGGGATAAGGATTTAGTGGAATAAGGGCTCTAGAATCGATCTAATCCTCAAACCCTAACCTAAACTCTATAAGTAGGGCATAGTTTTGAACTGTGCGACCTTTACTTTTGGGACGTAAAGAAGGAAGGTAAGAAGTCATTATTTCAGGTAAATTGTTTTGAAGTTTTTGTTCATTATACTTTAGACTAACTCCCCTCCGAATTTCACATCCTTAGGTCAAGAGGACGTGGGGTTAGAGCCCAAGGAAGTAGCTGGAAAAGTCACAAAGGAAGGTGAAGAACTAGGGCTGAATTCTCAACCAAATCCAGAAACTTCAACCTAAGAAAGAGGTAGGTTATCTCATGAACGGCAAAAAGAGCTTTATAGGACTAAGAGCCTCTAGTTTAATTGAACCTCATGCATGCTAGATCATTGATTTCATGTCTTATTAGTTATATGTATTGCATGCACCTCCTAGCCCTAATAGAGAAATTAAAACATAATCGCTCATCTACCCACAATTACCTATGCATATAGATAACCTAGACTTCATCATCATGCTTAGAATATGTTGATTTCCAGACATGATGTGAGTTAATCTCTTAGTCTCCATGTTAGTTTTCTGTAGCAGATGATGTAACGCACTAGGCTAAGACCCTCATTTTCAAATAACGGCCTCAGATAGACTGTTACACACTCTATGTACTGCGTTTTTCGCTGTTGATAATAACGCGCTTGGACAGACGCGTTTCTTTCATGTAACGGCCCTCTACTGACCGTCACTTTCACTGTGACGCCCCCTCACAAGACCGTTACATCCTGTGTTCTGTCAACCCTAGACAGACTATGACTTGCCACTATTACATTAGATTATGCCTAGATATCTAAGTTTGCAACCTGATTTCATGTTTTTAAGGTTGTTTAATTGTTCATAATAGGCATTGCCTGATTGATATCTTATTTTACTTTGATCTATGCTAATTTCATGAACCTAAATTCTATAGTTTTGTACTATAAAGCATGACTTTTAAAGCATGGTATTGACGAAGTTTCACCACGGTTTTCACCTTGATTATACATGTCTCTCGCTGTCAATAGAGTCAATTCTATAAGTACATGGCACTTACTCCGGTATGATGTCATTAATTCACATGTTGCACTATAGGAACACTATCTTGGACATGAGGACCTCTCTATTAGATATTCCTTCCAATGGACTAGGAAATCATTGTTTCAAGGCCTCCATAAATCTCCGCGAGCCTGGGATTCCCACTAGGACGCCGAGTTGGTTGTACCAATAAAAGCCCATTAATTAGATTACACTATCAAAATAACGGCCCTGGACTAGACCGTCAGGCCAAGTAACGGCCTAATTCCAGACCGTCGCATTCCTCTGAGTCTATCTTTATCTTTCTGGACTCTGGTCATTGTAACGGCCCAGCATGGACGCGTTACATAATGTAACGGCCCAGACCCTGACCGTTACATACCTTGTATATGTTAACCCAAGGATTGACCAAGGGTTAATATTCCAATGATTCTAGACTTACCTTGATGATCTAGAACTTATCATATTGCTTAAATTGACGTAAGATAACGAATGAGAGTTAAGAAAAGTACCGTTATGCTGCCGATTTATTTCCAAGAGCATAGCCTTGTTTAAATCTTTCTTGACTCATATTGTTCATCCGTTGAAGCATTCATTCATTGATTATTGTTATCATGGAATTACTGAACTTGTTATATTCTTGGCCATACTTTACTGTTACATGCGTGGAAGTAGCTTAATTTATAACTGAAGATGCGATCGAGCACTGATTGTGTTCAAGAGCTCTATGCTAGTCCCCTCGGCTGATTGTCGGAAACATACTATTTTATAAACCATGGGGTATGATGCTACTAGCGTCGCATTGCGCTGGGAGTACTATTTCTATAAATAAGTGAAGATCCATGGCACAACATGACATTCTTGCTTGATATTCCACAGAAATTCACGAAGCACTTGCTCTTAAGCATAAGATGCTAAAGTGAGGAATATGTGACTTGCTAGTACAATCTCGTTACATTCTTGTTCATGGAAGGCCAATATCATGTTCTTGTTATATTCTTGCTAGTTCATTCTTGATCATTCTATCTTATCTGGTTATCTTGTTTCTATTGATTTGATCGCATGATTGATTCGCATTGTATGATTTTACCTAATTCTCTAGAGCTAAAATGCTAATTACTTTAATAGTGCCTTCATGTTGATACGAAGATACGTACTGGGAGAGTGTGCTCATGACCTATTATTCAATGATTTTCAGGAGATGAATATAGTTCGCATTCGGATTCGGGTGATTCGAGCAGCGGGTCTGAGAGTGACTAAGAGTTATCCTGATAAGAGAGAAGACTTAGGCAGTTTCAAGTGTTTAGATGGAGTCAATGTAATTTTCTTATTTCTTGAGTCAATTAGTGAAAAAGTCAAATTATGTATTTTTGAATATTAATTGATTATGGAATAAAGTTGAGGTTTGATTACATCTTGTGCAATTGCATCTATTTATGTGATTGTCTCGCGCTCTGAATTGTTCTTGCTTGCAAGAGGCTTACCATGCCGGCTGTTCACGCTCCCCGAGCGAGTCTTCCGCTGTAAATAAAGGCTCGGGGCGTGACAGTTAAGTTGGTATCAGAACCTAAGTCTCAGGACTTAAGGAAAAGAGTCATGTCATAGGATAAGTCCAAGGTTAAGGACCCCTACCTATGAACTAAGGAAAAAATTCCACACCCATGTGAGGATTGGGTAGAACCCGGGATAAGATAGCTAATTAGCTTTAAGAATTATTTTGATTCATTCCAATTTCATGAGAAATAACAAGTTGTTATTTTCTCTCAGGTACCTTATTATTCTTATCATGGCTCATCGCGTAGATTGGGACGGTATGCAACAAACTGTTGCCGGCCTCACCCAGGCACTGCAGACCATAGCACAGGGCGGTGCGGGGGCAAGGGCTGGAGACCTGCATCGGAATTTCCGGAGTCTAAACCCTCCGTGTTTCTATGGATCCTCAAATCCGGATGAAGCAGAAAATTGGATAGATGAGATGAACAGAATCTTTGATGTTATTCAATGTACGGATCAGGAGAAGGTTCGTCTGGCAATATTCCAATTAAATAAAGATGCTCGTACGTGGTGGAAGACAATTCCGGCACCACCCGCCGATGCACCACACACTTGGAATGATTTTCTCACACTGTTCCATGCTAAGTATTTCTCTGAACACGTAAAGGAAAGGAAGGCCTTGGAATTTGCCTCCCTTCGTCAGGGGATGATGTCCGTAGCAGAATACGAATTACAATTCTCAAGGCTAGCACCATATGCAACACATCTTATTAGTACAGACTTATTAAAAGCAAACTGATTTATGGACGGGTTACGGCCCGATTTTATTCAACAACTGGGGACACAGAATATCCGCACTTATGCGGAGATGGTTCAAAGGGCATATTTATGCGAGAGGACCTTAGCGAAGGTCGAAAGGTTGAAAGGAAAGGGAGAAGAATCTAGCCGGTGCTCTGATCGGCATTATAAGAAGGAGAAGTTCAGTATCACGGAACCATACAAAAGCTATGATAATAAGATAAGATCGAGGAACGGGAATGGTAGCAGTTCCCAAAAGAGTAATAAGAAGATCAAGGAAGAACAAGTTGCCTCGGCATGCACATATTGTGAGAAATTCGGCCATTCGGCTGAAGAATGCTGGAAGCGCCTAGGAGCTTGTTTACGTTGCGGAAGTAGGGAGCATCGTGTACCGAATTGCCCCCTCTTTAAAGAACAATCAAATGATGGAGGACGTAAGAGGCAGGCTCACCTCAATGCAGTTATAGATGAAGAAGAAGCGCCCAGGGATCAAAATGACGGGCTTATGGAAGGTACTCTTCAAATCTGTTCTCATCCTGCATTCGTGCTATTTGATACTGGTGCTTCTCACTCTTTCATCTCTACTACCTTTGCAAAAACCTTGCCAATTACTTCAGTCCCCATACCTTCAGATCTTGCTATAACTACACCATTAGGACCTGGAACTAAGCTTACTAAGCATTATCCTGATTGTGAAGTAGTGGTAGAAGGACATAATCTCCCCGCAAATTTGATATGCCTCGATATGAAGGGTTATGATGCCATTCTAGGAGTTGATTGGCTTGTTGATCATGATGCTTATATCAATTGCCGAACTAGGATTATATCCTTTCGCAAGCCTGGACTTCCACGATTTTCTTTTCTTGGCATCAAATACAAGAAGCATCCTACCATAATATCCTCTCTTCATGCTTGCAAACTCATCTCGCAAGGATGCGAAGCTTTTTTTGCCTCAGTCATTGTCACAGAATCTAAGGAAATTGTCTTAGCAGACATTCCTATTGTCAATGAATTCTCTGATGTGTTCCCACCCGAACTACCTAGCTTACCGCCCGAGAGGGAAGTAAACTTTACCATTAAACTCATTCCAGGAGCGGCACCTATTTCTATATCCCCTTACAGGATGTCCCCCACGGAACTTAAGGAATTGAAGAAGCAACTACAGGAACTTCTAGACAAGGGTTTTATCAGACCTAGCACATCCCCTTGGGGTGCGCCTGTTCTATTTGTCAAGAAGAAGGATGGTTCTCTCAGGTTATGCATTGACTACCGGCGATTGAATCAACTTACGATCAAGAATAAATATCCATTGCCGCGTATTGATGAGCTCTTCGATCAGCTTTCAGGAGCAGAATATTTCTCTAAGATTGACCTTAGGTCTGGTTATCATCTGCTTAGAATCAAAGAAGAAGACATCTATAAATCGGCTTTTCGAAGTCGTTATGGCCACTACGAGTTTGTGGTGATGCCATTTGGGTTAACCAATGCCCCAGCAGCATTCATGCAACTGATGAACAATGTTTTCCAGCCGTATTTAGACCAATTCATCGTCGTCTTCATCGATGACATCTTGATATATTCCAAGATGAAAGAAGAACACGAAGAACATTTAAGGATAGCTTTGCAAACACTTAGAGAACACAAGCTATATGCCAAACTCAATAAGTGTGAATTCTGGCTCAAGGAAGTCTCATTCCTTGGCCACATTATTTCAAAGGAAGGTATTGTTGTGGATCCTTCTAAGGTAGAAGCTGTCAGAGATTGGAGTCGACCAACGACTGTATCAGAAGTCAGAAGCTTTTTGGGTCTAGCTGGTTATTATAGAAGGTTCATAAAGGACTTCTCAAGGATCGCGGTTCCTTTAACTAGAGGAAAGAAAATCCTTTTGTCTGGTCGAAGGACTGTGAAAAGAGTTTTCAAAATCTTAAGAAACATCTTACTACAGCCCCTGTTTTATCACTACCAATTGAGGGTGTTGGATTTGAAGTATACACAGATGCATCATGAATTGGCTTAGGGTGTGTTCTTATGCAGGATGGAAAGGTAATTTGTTATTCTTCAAGACAATTGAAACGTCACGAAGAAAATTATCCTGTACATGATTTAGAATTGGCAGCAGTTATTTTCGCCTTGAAAATTTGGCGTCATTATCTTTATGGTGAAAAGTTCACTATCTATTCAGACCACAAGAGCTTGAAATATCTATTTTCTCAGAAAGAGCTTAATATGAGGCAAAGGAGATGGTTGGAATATCTCAAAGATTTTGATTTCGCGATTCAATATCACCCTGGGAAGGCAAATGCTGTAGCAGATGCACTCAGCAGGAAACCAATTGGTATGTTATCAAGTCTCATGATTAGTATGACTAACCTTATTCCTTAATTTGCTCAGTTGAATGTAGATGTTGACATTAAGGAAGAAGATTGCTTCATAGCAAATATCCGAGCTCAACCTATATTGATTGAGGATCTGGCCAAGTTACAAGAGGATGACCCAATTTTACTGGAAATTAAGGCCAATATTGAACAAAGACCGGATTTTTCTATTTCTGAAGATGGAAGATTATTATTCAAGGGCCGAATGTGTATACCGGATCGTGAACATACAAAGAAATTGATCTTAGAAGAAGCACATAAATCAAAATACTCCATTCATCCAGGAGGGACAAAAATGTATCAAGATCTCAAAAGAAACTTCTGGTGGCCCAATATGAAGAGGGAAATAGCGGATTTCATATCTCGTTGTCTTACTTGCCAACAAGTTAAGGCAGAACATTTCAGACCTGCAGGTAAATTACATCCCTTAAATATTCCCGAATGGAAATGGGAAAGTATAGGAATGGATTTCATCATGGGGTTACCTAAGACAAGAGGTGGACATGATGGCATATGGGTAATCATAGACCGATTGACTAAGTCTGCACATCTCATACCAATTAAGAGTCGATGGTCTGTTGATATTCTAGCAGCCCTATACATGAAGGAAATTGTCAAGTTACATGGGGTCCCTGTCACCATCATATCAGATAGAGATCCTAGATTCACATCACAAATCTGGAAAGGTTTACAACATTCACTTGGGACTAGGTTGAATTTTAGCACAGCCTTTCATCCACAAACTGATGGTCAAACAGAAAGAACAAACCAAGTGGTAGAAGATATGCTCAGGGCTTGTGTCATTGACTTTGGTGGAAGTTGGCACGATCACTTGCCTCTTGTAGAATTTGCATATAACAATAGTTACCAAGCAAGTATACAAATGGCACCTTTTGAAGCTCTATATGAGAAGAGTTGTCGATCACCAATATGTTGGAGTGAAATAGGGGAAAGGCAATATCTAGGCCCCGATCTTATCAGAGATTCTACAGAAAAGATTAAACTCATTCAAGAAAGAATGAAGATGGCACAAGACAGGCAGAAATCTTATGCTGACAATCGAAGGCGCGACTTGGAATTTCAAGTAGGTGAACATGTATATCTTAAGGTTTCTCTAGGTCGTGGTATTCGAAGATTTGGCATCAAAGGAAAACTAACTCCAAGGTTTATAGGCCCATTTGAAATTCTTGAAAGGGTCAGTGAAGTGGCTTATAGATTGGCCTTACCGCCACAGTTAGCAGGAGTTCACGACGTATTTCACGTCTCTATGTTAAAGAAGTACGTGTATGATCCAGATCATATTATTACTTATGACAATCTCGAGATTCAGAAGGATTTGACTTATGAACAAACGCCAATAAAGATTTTGGAACGGGAAGAGCGTCAACTCAGAAATAAAGTCATTCCAATGGTTAAGATTCAATGGAAGAAGGCATGGCCTTATGAAGCAACCTGGGAAACTGAATCAGCTATGAAGAAAAGATTTCCAGAATTATTCAACTGTAAGTACACTCTCCACAATCCATGTATTGAATTTGGGGACCAAATTCTTCTAAGTGGGGGAGGATGTAAAGCCCCAAAATTTTATATAAGTATTTTCTAGGTTATTTAATAAGTTTCTAGAAATTATAAAAGGGTTAAAGGAATTTATAAAGGATTTATTTGAATAATAAGTCATTATAAGGCCAAATAGTGTTAATCAATTAACCCAATTCACTTAATTAAGGTCCAAAAGATTTCTAAACCAAGCACATTAAGTTTAGCCCATATTCTAGAAGGTATTTAAACTTATCCACGGATTTTTTGGATAAATACAAATTATATATATAGATAAATATTATATAATTATCAAAAGAGTTTTAAGGGGTTAAACTTCTAACTACGAAGACTGTAACGGTCTATCGTAAGACCGCCACAGCCAAATGACGCGGGGGCATTCGACCGTTACATTCTTGCTGGTTCCGTGAAGAAAGGAACTCATGAAAAGGTTGTAATTTGAGGTTCCTATCCACTATGGATCGAATGAGAAGACTCATAATAACTCTAAGGACTCTTAGGGATAAGGATTTAGTGGAATAAGGACTCTAGAATCGATCTAATCCTCAAACCCTAACCTAAACTCTATAAGTAGGGCATAGTTTTGAACTGTGCGACCTTTACTTTTGGGACGTAAAGAAGGAAGGTAAGAAGTCATTATTTCAGGTAAATTGTTTTGAAGTTTTTGTTCATTATACTTTAGACTAACTCCCCTCCGAATTTCACATCCTTAGGTCAAGAGGACGTGGGGTTAGAGCCCAAGGAAGTAGCTGGAAAAGTCACAAAGGAAGGTGAAGAACTAGGGCTGAATTCTCAACCAAATCCAGAAACTTCAACCTAAGAAAGAGGTAGGTTATCTCATGAACGGCAAAAAGAGCTTTATAGGACTAAGAGCCTCTAGTTTAATTGAACCTCATGCATGCTAGATCATTGATTTCATGTCTTATTAGTTATATGTATTGCATGCACCTCCTAGCCCTAATAGAGAAATTAAAACATAATCGCTCATCTACCCACAATTACCTATGCATATAGATAACCTAGACTTCATCATCATGCTTAGAATATGTTGATTTCCAGACATGATGTGAGTTAATCTCTTAGTCTCCATGTTAGTTTTCTGTAGCACATGATGTAACGCACTAGGCTAAGACCGTCATTTTCAAATAACGGCCTCAGACAGACCGTTACACACTCTGTGTACTGCATTTTTCGCTGTTGATAATAACGCGCTTGGATAGAGGCGTTTCTTTCATGTAACGGCCCTCTACTGACCGTCACTTTCACTGTGACGCCCCCTCACAAGACCGTTACATCCTGTGTTCTGTCAACCCTAGACAGACTATGACTTGCCACTATTACATATGATTATGCCTAGATATCTAAGTTTGCAACCTGATTTCATGTTTTTAAGGTTGTTTAATTGTTCATAATAGGCATTGCCTGATTGATATCTTATTTTACTTTGATCTATGCTAATTTCATGAACCTAAATTCTATAGTTTTGTACTATAAAGCATGACTTTTAAAGCATGGTATTGACGGAGTTTCACCACGGTTTTCACCTTGATTATACATGTCTCTCGCTGTCAATAGAGTCAATTCTATAAGTACATGGCACTTACTCCGGTATGATGTCATTAATTCACATGTTGCACTATAGGAACACTATCTTGGACATGAGTACCTCTCTATTGGATATTCCTTCCAATGGACTAGGAAATCATTGTTTCAAGGCCTCCATAAATCTCCGCGAGCCTGGGATTCCCACTAGGACGCCGAGTTGGTTGTACCAATAAAAGCCCATTAATTAGATTACACTATCAAAATAACGGCCCTGGACTGGACCGTCAGGCCAAGTAACGGCCCAGTTCCAGACCGTCGCATTCCTCTGAGTCTATCTTTATCTTTTTGGACTCTGGTCATTGTAACGGCCCAGCATGGACGCGTTACATAATGTAACGGCCCAGACCCTGACCGTTACATACCTTGTATATGTTAACCCAAGGATTGACCAAGGGTTAATATTCCAATGATTCTAGACTTACCTTGATGATCTAGAACTTATCATATTGCTTAAATTGACGTAAGATAACGAATGAGAGTTAAGAAAAGTACCGTTATGCTGCCGATTTATTTCCAAGAGCATAGCCTTGTTTAAATCTTTCTTGACTCATATTGTTTATCCGTTGAAGCATTCATTCATTGATTATTGTTATCATGGAATTACTGAACTTGTTATATTCTTAGCCATACTTTACTGTTACATGCGTGGAAGTAGCTTAATTTATAACTGAAGATGCGATCGAGCACTGATTGTGTTCAAGGGCTCTATGCTAGTCCCCTCGCCTGATTGCCGGAAACATACTATTTTATAAACCATGGGGTATGATGCTACTAGCGTCGCATTATGCTGGGAGTACTATTTCTATAAATAAGTGAAGATCCACGGCACAACATGACATTCTTGCTTGATATTCCACAGAAATTCACGAAGCACTTGCTCTTAAGCATAAGATGCTAAAGTGAGGAATATGTGGCTTGCTAGTACAATCTCGTTACATTCTTGTTCATGGAAGGCCAATTTCATGTTCTTGTTATATTCTTGCTAGTTCATTCTTGATCATTCTATCTTACCTGGTTATCTTGTTTCTATTGATTTGATCGCATGATTGATTCGCATTGCATGATTTTACCTAATTCTCTAGAGCTAAAATGCTAATTACTTTAATAGTGCCTTCATGTTGATACGAAGATACCTACTGGGCAAGTGTGCTCATGACCTATTATTCAATGATTTTCAGGAGATGAATATAGTTCGCATTCGGATTCGGGTGATTCGAGCAGCGGGTCCGAGAGTGACTAAGAGTTATCCTGATAAGAGAGAAGACTTAGGCAGTTTCAAGTGTTTAGATGGAGTCAATGTAATTTTCTTATTTCTTGAGTCAATTAGTGAAAAAGTCAAATTATGTATTTTTGAATATTAATTGATTATGGAATAAAGTTGAGGTTTGATTACATCTTGTACAATTGCATCTATTTATGTGATTGTCTCGCGCTCTGAATTGTTCTTGCTTGCAAGAGGCTTACCATGCCGACTGTTCGCGCTCCCCGAGCGAGTCTTCCGCTGTAAATAAAGGCTCGGGGCGTGACACCACAGCTTTGGATTCATTAGCCACTCAGATGCACACTCTCTCCACAAACATGACCAATCTCACCTAGATCCATGAAGACTCACGTGAGGCCTTTCATGCTATGAACCAAGTTCTCTTGAATATGCAACACCGTGACCTTGATAGGGCTCAACAACTGACCCATATCCAGCACCGTCTTCAGCATCACGACCACCTACTTGGAGACATTCGGCAGCGCCTTGGCCATGTGCCTCTTACTCCACCAGATGCCCCGCCTCCTGCAGATGACCCATGAGGGCGTCTTTTAGTTTCCTACCTCCAGTTAGTGTCCTTTCGTCTTGTGTTTGTTAGGTCCCCTCTTCGTCTATCTTGTTCCCCTCTTTGATGATGCCAAATGGGGAGAAGTAGTTATGTAGGTTTTTTATATATTCTATGCATGAATGTCCTTTTGTTTGTCTGAATGAACATTGTGAGGATCCTTTGTAGTTTGCATTTTGGAAGTCAGTCTTGCATTTGTCCGTGTCTTATGTCTAGAGTGTTTGCATTCTCTCACGCATCAATGTACTCTGTAATGAAATGATGAAATGAAAATACACTCGGTGTTTGATATAAAGTGATTGTCCTTTATTTCATTTCCCATCTATCTTGGCAAACAAAATGTTGAATGGTTGCGTGTTTTGAATGGCTTGTGATGTTTCACCTAAGGGAATGAGTATTTGATTTATTCCATTGCTTAGCTCCAAATTTGCTTTACGGCAGGCCAAGGCAATTGTAATTTAGCGTTTTGTCATCATCAAAAAGGGGGAGATTGTTGAGTCTCCAGACGATTTTAATGATAACAAAACCCCGGAATTACAAATGGGTTGATTAATTGATTGAACTTCTCCAAATGAGATTGAAACCCAAATGCATGAATTGTTTGAGGGTCAAACAAGATCATTTTATATGTATCCGTGTGAAAACATAAGTCTTCAAATGTTCGGATATGTTTTATGGACTGAACCATGCTATTTTGCAGAATTCCCAGATTTCGGTCGACCTAAAGGCACAGAGCGGTCGACCTAATTTACCAAGGATCTCAAATATACAATTTTTTACAGTAGCGGTCGACCGCCCAGTAAGGATCGGTCGACTGGTTTTCCCAGAATTGAAAGACTCCATTTCTATAAAATTTCGGTCGACCGCCCCCTACCTCCGATTGACCGCCAGTCTCGAAAGCCCTTATTGTTGACTTTGTATTCTCAACGTGGGAAGCCCCTATTCTTGGATTTGTTTAATCCCAAAGCCACCAAAATTTCCATGATTTGTGGATCTGGTTCCTGGCTTGTCTCTTGACCATTCAAGAGTTATAAAAACATCTCCTTGGGGCAAGAAACCCTAATCATCCAAGGAAGCTCAAGGAGGCTATCAAGGGAAGAGAAGAGTGCTGCTACTGTAGCCGTGAATTGTGCTCCGGGAAGGAAGTTCCTCATCTATCTTCAAGTGATCCAAGCCACATCTAGAGCAGATCAAGCCCAAGCCAAGTGGAGATCAAGCTGCATCCAAAATCTTCTTCATCAACTAAGGGGGAGCTTGAATATGAAGTTTTTACTTTGTGTCTTCCATTTGATTTCTATTTCAGATTCAAGTCTGTGTTCTTGTAATATTTGAAAACTTGTTCGTGTGTGTGGATCTACGCATATCCGTGTGTGTGTGTGTGTTTATTTCTTCACATTTCCTTGTGATTCGGTGCTTATGCATCTTCGTGGGAGTTCTGAACTCACACGAGTGTGTGCGTGCTCTGATCTTGTAACCTTCTACAAGATAGTGTGTGAATCCTCACAGTCGGTGAGGGGTGGGCGTAGGTTGCAATTGTTGCATCCGAACCACCTAAAAATCTTTATCCATTGTGTGGTTTGTTCTTTTCTTCTATCCCCATTCTGTGCAACACACATGTAGTTCTTATTTGGTTGTATTATTTGTGCTAGATCTAGCTTAATTTATTACTCTCATATTATATCTTGGGTATATTAAAAGGTGGGTTCGGATCGACAAGGCAAAGCTTGTCAGGAAGATAACATCTTGCGTGAGTTGAATCTTTGGATTCTTACCTCTGCCATCGTACCAAGATAGATTGAGTGTGATAGATTTTATTAGATCTAAGTGTTTACATATAGATCTAAATCTTCATTACGGCTGTTCTTCACACTCTTTTGTATTGGGCAGAAGTTTTTTAAAAGTTTATTAACACCCAATTCACCCCCCCTCTTGGGTGTCATTGATTGCGGGACTTCAAATCAAAAAATAGCCAATTAATCCAAAGGCAACCCGGTGTAGGACTCTAAACACTAAAAACGGTTTTGAAAAGGACCGCCCAACATCCTAAACGGTCTATCTCTAGACTGCAATTAGGCTGGGCGGTGGAAGTTAATAAAATGGGATAAATTAGCCCATTTACCTCAAAGACTAAGTGAAATCAAAGCCCATTAAACCCGAAATCCAAGGAAAATCGAGAGCAAGTCCAGCCAGGGAGGAAATACCTATAAAATGAGCCCAAAGATATGCCTGAAAATGACCCAATGAGTAATGGACAACCTGAGGCATCGAAAATAAGGGTAAGAAAATGACTCAACTCAAAGGCAAAAAATGGGTGTCAACACCTGCCTGAGGGCGAGGTCGACATCATCATCAAACACAGAAGATTGATGCCGAGCTCACTCGAAGACAACACCAGTCTCACCTTTTATGAGGTCCATGACCTTGACCAGAACACTCCTCCAGAAGAAGAGGATTGGCATGCGCCTATCGTCAAATTCAAGAAAGGGTGGCTCCCTCCTGACCGGGCTCAAAGAGTCCAATTGCTCCACCGCGCGACCTCCTATGAGTTGATTGGCGACTCCCTGTACCGACTCATCCACGAGAATGACAAGTCAATTCTCCTAAGATGCGTCTCTCCAGCGGAGGCTCAAGCCATCATGCAGGAGGTCCACTCCGGATTATGCGGCGCGCACCAGGTCAGAGATCGAATGAAGCACATCATTAAGCCCAAGGGTTTCTATTGGCCAACCATGTACGTGGATTGTGTCCAGTACGCCCGTACATGCCATCAATGCCAAGCCTTTGGCCTAGTACCCAGAAGACCTCCTAATCCACTGCGTCGTACAGCCCCACTTGGCCCTTTGTTGAGTGGAGCATGGACATCGCGGGGCCTTTCCCGCCATCTTCCAAGGGCCATAAATACATCTTGGCTGCCACTGACTATTTCTCTCGCTGGGCAGGGGCCCTTCCCTTGCGGGAGGTCACCGGCGAGGTGGTTGCCAGATTCATCCGGTACAACATCATCTACCGGTTCGGTACCCCCAGTCGCATCGTGTCCGACAATGGGACACCATTCAAGAATAGGGCCATATACCAGCTAGCGGCCAAGTTTCACATCAAATGGAGAACCTCTTCGGTCAACAACCCCCAGGCCAATGGCTTAGCGGAAGCCTTCAACAAGACCCTCTGGAAACTCCTGGCTAAGATGGTTAGCCACAGAAAATGTGATCGGGGCGAGAAGGTCTTCGAGGCGCTCTGGGCCTACCAGATGATCTACAAAACCCCCATGAGGTGTTCGCCGTTCTCCCTCGCCTACGGGGCAGAAGCCGTTATCCCCATCAAATTCCAGTTAGCCTCTTACTGCGTGGCGGTCCACACCGGCCTTGCCGGCCTGATGATAGTAAGTGCCAGAGAAGACTAGAAGAGCTCGCTGACTTGGAAGGCAAACGGCTCGAAGCCTATAAACACCTACAAGTATACCAGGCCCGTATGAGTTGAGCCTATGATAAGCTCGTCAAGCAGCGAGCCTTCAAGCAAGGTGACCTCGTTATGATCTAGGAAAAGGGAGTCATGGCGGGGCGCCCCAGTGAAAATTGCAGCCGAATTGGCGAGGTCCATACATCATCCGCAACGTCTATGAGGGCGGGGCCTACACGGTCGTTGACCACAAAGGTCACAGACCCTTCCCGCCTCTCAACGGCAAGCATATTAAGCTATACTATGCACCCGAACATGAGTTCGCGCGACAGCCAGACTAAGGCGCAAGTCCCAGCTACTACCAGTGAACCCGGCCTTCCCCTGTGGAGGGTCTAACCAGCCAGTCCTTTCAGTCTCCAATTCCTAGCCAAGCAGCAGGGCCAGCCAAGCCCTCCCAGAACCACTGTCAGGCATTTTTGGGAACTAATCCCCTGCCTTCGTTCTCGCCACAACGAGAGCAAGGGCACCGCTGCGCCGGCAACAATCCAGCCATCAGGCTCCCAGGTAAGCAAACAAAAAATAAACAAAAAAAATGGGGTTAAAAATAGAGATACCCCGGCAGACTCAGTCGTCCTCTTTTTCAAGGAGGCGGTTGGGGGTAAAAAGGCCAGTAACCCAACTGAGGCGAAAATCCGAAAGGGCACCTCAGGCAAAATGGGGAAACCTCTCGACGTGAAAACCCGCAAGGGCGCGTCGGAAAAAGCTAAAGGGGGTCGGCTCTGGCGAAAACTCGAAAGGGCGGTAGAGCCGATAACGAGAAAATCTTCCTCTCCCCGCCAGTCAGGGTGGCGTTCCACCCACTCCTCAGTAAATCATTAGCCCCACCGGATGCCAACCTTCGATCAACTCACACTACCAGAACACTAATCCTATGATTTCCAGTCAGCCTTACACCACCCTGCTCAGCTCATGCCACCTTTGGCCCTCGCTTCGATGTGGCGGGCCAACAACTCCCTGTGGTGGTATGACATCCCAGTTGCCATCCCAGCGAATTCCAGTCCCAGCCTATTCCCAGACTCTTACCAGTCCACACCACTCCATTTCACATCTCCTGTAAATCAAGAACTCCCAAGTCTCATTATAATTCTGGTTCCCCCGGTAATCCCTGACTCACCAGCTATAACTCCGGTCACATTCCGCCATAACAAAATGGCCCCCGTTACCATAACTTGATAACTTGTGAAAACCCCTATTAAGGGAGGAACAGTACCCAGTCGTCCTCGATCTCCAGTTCCAGGTTACGTCCCCTGACAGCAGCATGCTATGGATGGCTCATTTCAAAAAAGGAAAAAAATCAAAAACAAAAACAAAAATAACAAAACAACAACGACAAAAATGGGGTTAAAAATAGAGATACCACGGCGGACCGAGTCGTCCCCATCACAAGGAGGCGACTGTGGGAAAAAATCGCCACTAACCCAGCTGGGGTGAAAACTTGAAAGGGCACCTCAGGTAAAATTGGGTAACCCCTCGGTGTGAAAACTCGCAAGGGCGCATTGAAAAAAGCAAAAGAGGGCCAGCCTTGGCGAAAACCCGCAAGGGCAATAGGGCTGGTAAAGAGAAAAAAAAACTCTCTCCCTCTCTACTCCTGACGGATGAAAGCCATCAACTGTAACATCCCACTGATGGCTACCGCTATCTTACCCCGCAATGACCGTGGCCAATACATCCCCAAGGGTGGGCCATCGCCAGCCACCAGTCCCAGTTTCAGCTACAACGCCTTCATAGGCCAGCTGCCTGGCCTCCAATTCCGGTTTCGGCTACAACGCCTTCACAGGCCAGCCGCCCAGCCTCCAGTTCCAATTTTGACTACAATGCCTTTACAGGCTAGCTGCCCAGCCTCCAGTTCCAGTTTCGGCTACAATGCCTTCACAGGCCAGCCTCCAGTTCCAGTTTCGGCTACAACGCCTTTACAGGCCAGCCGCCTAGTCTCCAGTTCCAGTTTCGGCTGCAACGCCTTTACAGGCGAGATGCCCAACCTCCAGTCCCAGTTTCGGCTACAACACCTTCACAGGCTATCCACCCAATTACCAGCCTTAACCGTCGGCTACAACGCCTTTCCAGGCCCACCGGCTGGCTCCAGCTCCAGTCCCCATCTCCAGTTACAATCCCAGTTTCAACCTCCAATCCCTGTCCCAGTCCCAGTCTTGGCCACTATGTCCCCCCCCAGGCCACCCAGCCGGCTCAGTTCCAGTCTTCCAGGCTAATATAAATTACATTTTCGGCTAACAACATGATATTAGCCGATACTCTTTTACTCCGTTTGTGACCGATACACCCTAGAATCTCCCCGGTAGCCCTAAACCGCCTAGACCGTCATACCCCATGGGTCTATGTCAGCTTCATGTCACGCAAGCTTTCATCCTTCGAGAGGATTAGCCCCAACGCCCAGTTTTTCCCCCCTACTACCCAGTACCCAACATCCAGATATACTATTCTCCATACTCAGCCCCTTTACTCCTGCACCCAAAATCGGGTACATCTAGTCCCCTGTCACTTACACCAGTATGCCGTGGGAAAAACAAGCACGACTAACAGTAAGTGGTCGCCAGTCCCTACACACATCACAGTTCCACAAAGAAAAAGGGGGGTGGGATGACTTAAGCAATGACAACAGAAACCTGGGAGTTTGTCATTAATACTCTGCCAAAAGAGCCCAAGACATGCCCTTGGGGTGACAAAATCCAAACAGCCCGGATGATACAAACCAAAAAGGGGGAAAGAGACACAATCACATCCCAGCCTCGCTCCCCTCCAGGGCCTCAAGGCGAGAGTCGATAGCAGCAAGCTCCGCTTCCAAGGTAGACAAAAGTTGAGCGCTTTCTTTGGCCATCGTCTCGGTCATCTGCCACTAAACTCGGGCGCGCTCAACGACCGACCGCTGCTCCTCCCAGGCCTTCCTCAAGACCTCAACCCGACTCTCTACCTCTCCCAGCTGTGCGGCGCGGTCCCTAGATGCCAATGTGGTCGCTTCTGCATGGCCCCTCTGCTCAGCTACGGTTGACACAAGCTAGGCCCGCTGCTCCTGCGCCTCCCGGATCGCTGCCAGTCTCTGAGTCCTCTGCTCCAGAGTCTCGCGGAGTCGAAAGTACTCGGCCCAGATCCCGACTAACCCAGACATCCATAGCTCGCGCGGGAAGCCAATCGCGTGGTAGCCTTGGGTGCACTCTCGCAGTCGCTGCCTCAGACCCTCTGGAGGAGGAAGAGGGTCGCTCTGCAGGTAACCTCGGGCCCACTGGAACAGGGCGGCACCTTCACTCATCTCTAACAATGGCTCTGGCGGAGAGGCGGACATAGACCACTCGATCCCTAAACCCAGGGAGAGGTTGCCTGACACGCTTAGCACTCCAGTAGAGCCTGCATAACGCCAATAAACACCAAAGGGAGTGAGCAATACATGCAAAACTTCCTATGACAGATAAGGTGGAAAACCTGAGAAAAAGACAAGTCTTGGCTCCTTACCTAGAGCAAGTCCCGCCATGCCCGTGGCGCCACCCGTCGGACTCGGGGAAGGCAACCTCCCCTCCGCCTCGACAGTGCCACCCGCCGGGGTCGGAGAGGGCAGTGACTCCTCCGCAGCCCAGTCATCGCCAGTAAACACAGGCGGGACAAGGGGCTCCTCCTGCCCGCTCTCATTAGGAGCCGATGCGTGCTCCTCCCCGGACTCTGACGCTGCACGTAACCCAAGAGCATCAGCACTCTACTATAAAGAGCAGACAAACACCAAATGGGGATGGGGAGAACCCCCATATACCTTCAGAAGTAGTCCAAGCCTTAGCCTCATCGTTAGAAGAGGCCCCAGAAGAGGAAGAGTTCAAGCTCGAACTGGTGTGGACACCAGAGCTAGCGAGAGATACGATACGGTGAGCCGTCGGTACCGGACGCGGAGCACCACTCGAGCTACATTGGCTTCCATCTAGCTCAGAGACAGTCTGGTGTCTCCCCTTGAGTCTTAGTATTTATAGTATTTATTGGGATTTTTGTTTGTGTGTAATGTGAGTTTATTTGGTTTTATTCGGATTGTAATTCAGATTGTAATATGGGTTAAAATGGGACCACCTGGGTCCCGCGGGCCCCCCATCCCTTCTCCCATTGATCCACCTTAGCTCTTGGGCCCATGTGGGGTCAGTCAACCCTCCAAGGTGGCTTCTAGAAGAGTTGGACCAAGGGGGGGACAAAGGGTAAACAAAGTCCAAAGTTGGAACTAAGAAGTCAAGGGGGTGCCCCATATATATTATAGTATAATATGTTTGTAATTTTATTTTATTTGGTCCAAACCACATGGGAGAAATAATTGTGAACTCCCCCTTTAACCCCCCACAAATTCTAGATCTAGGGATAGAACTAGTCTTTTTGCATTTTCTATAAGAACCTTCTATTTCCATTTTGATTGGAATTAATACATAAAATTTGGTGAAAATCTTGGAGCTCCAAGCTTGGTGCGCCCCTCTCTCCTCCTCTCTCCCCTTATCCAGCTGGGACGGCTGTATTTCTAAGGTGAGATGCCTCTTCTATCAGTTCGTGAGATCGCCATCGTCGCCGCCACCGCCATCGTGCCGCCGTTGCACCGCCGCCACCGTCGTCAGAGTTCTGTCCACCCAGGACAGTCAGCTGTTCTCAAAATTTCTGCTCTCAACCACGAGATCTGTTGGGTTCCAAACTTTCAGGGTGAGTTCTAGAGGTCCAACCCACGTCCTAGAAAAATTGGTGGAATTTCTAGCCTTCATTTTCCATTTTTCCCATCTTGTGTTTCCCCACCCTCCAGATCTGCCAGGGTTCTGTCTTCTGTCACAGCAGCCTGGTAGTTCATCCATGAACCCACCTTCCCCATGTCTGAACAAGCTATAATTTTTATTGGGGATTTTGTCCACCCACATCCTCCTCCATGAATGTTTTGGAGATTTATAGATCATGTTTACATTTTCTTAAAATCTCTGTCAACTCCCAACTCAGTTCTGTCTGCCACTGTCCAGATCCGACCACCCAGTGTTAGAAAATAGTTTTCCCCAACTAAACCTCCCCTAGAAATTACAAAAAAATATCCCCGTCTTCCTCTCTTTCACCTCTCCAACATTAATGAAGAACTCAACCCCTAGATCCGACGTTTGAGTCATGGTTAACACCAACTCTCAGGAAATTCCACTTCTGCCCGGCCAGATCTGAGACAGAGATCAGTATGGTTCTAAATTCTGCCATCAAGAGTGCTGTCCTGACGAAATTCCTGGAACCACAGAGGGTCGAAGGATTTCGAGTCAGCTTTCCAACGGCGCCAGTGTCGCACCGATCCGACGTCTGTGATGGTCGCAGCGAGCTTTGTCGTCAGAGCGCGCAGGTCTGAAACAGAGTTTTAGATCTGTGGGCAGCAGCTCCAACACTTGGAGATCGGAGCCGATCGCTCACCTCCCGGAGTTCCAGTCCGGCCACCTTCCAAGGGATCGCCCCTCCAGGTGTCCCCTTCGCAACGAGACCCACCCCGCCAGATCCGGAGGCCCGAGTAGTCGTGGGTCCCGCAGACCCGCCGAACGCGCCGTCCGGACAGCACCAAGTTGCGACTTTCGGCACCATCGGAGCAACCCCAAGATGCTGCCCGTCAACCCAAATCCCGACACTCCTGGGTCCCACATGTGACATGTTACCTCCTTGCATGGAGTGGGTCAAAATTTTGTACCACAGTGAAAATTGTTAACCAGGAGTGTGGATTTGGCCGGGGTTATCTTCCCCACGTCGGGTGCGTGGAGGTAACAGTATTAACTTCTCGGCATTACACTTGCTTAGTTAGTATATGATCATATGCCGCTGCTGAGTGCGTTAGGAACCTAGCTCATGAGTACATGTCACCGCTGTGAGTAAGAGAGTGACCCATCCCGTGACTCGGTCCGAGCACGAAAGTGAGTCGACCACCCTTGACTCTGCCGGTTTCTCAACCGCACGGATCCACGCTTTCCCTCGCTTGGGACGACGAGTGAGCTTGCGTTTCTGTTAGTGACGTATAGCCCATAGGAACTCTTAGTGTCGGGCAAAAGTGTCTCTACTGTTCGTATGTTGCTGGTCGCTTCTGCACTTATAGTTCGAGGTTCGCATCACTTAGAGTCGGTCCCTCTGTCCGTCCCGCATCAGTTTGGTATCAGAGCAAGTTGAGTCTAGGGTAGTCGTTGCATAAGTCTTGCACGGTCTAAGTCGAGTCTAGGATCATCATTGTTTTAAAATTAAAAAAAAGTGTGTTTTGGGTCGCATTTACATCCTTTACCCGGTATATAAAAAGGTGTTGTCCGAACGTTGGGTTACGCCTAACGGGAAGGCCGCACACTTGCGCGAGAGGATCCTCAGATCCCGTAACTCCGCCACATACCGGATATTGGGTAAGTCTAGGTTCATATTTGCTTTAGTCCGTGTATCCAGTCAGTGTGTCAGTTGCATGCCCACCCGTCGAGGCACCCAATACTCGCCACCACCACTTATGGCAGATTCCCGAGCCCGTAGTTCCGATGAGCCCTCGACGGCCAAGATGTTCCGAGCCCTCATGGATCATCTCGATACGCATATGGATGGCCTTAGTACGCGTCTAGATGGCATAGGAACGCGTCTAGAAGGGAGGATGAAAGCCCTAGAGGATCGGGCCGAAGCATCAGACCAGTCCATTCAGGGTCTTGTGGGGAGAATCGATGTTCTAGAGAGGGCCCCAGTGGCGGTGCAACCCGGGCCGACTAATGGCCAACATGAGCAGGTTCAGCAACCTACTGCTCAAGGGGCTCAAGGGGCAAATGATAGGAGGCAACAAGTGCCCGAAGTGGCTGATTATGCTTTCGATAATGAACAAGGGGGTTATGGTCGTGACCGTCGAGCCCAACGACGGAATCATGATAACGATGATGACGACCGCGTTCTTAGGAGCGTGCGTGCGGACCCTCCCCTATTTGACGGGTCCTTGGACCTGAAGGTCTATTTAGATTGGGAGGCCGGCATGGACCGGTACTTCGAGTGGTTTGAGATGACGGACCACCGAAGAGTTCGTTACGCCAAGATGAAGTTGCAAGGACAGGCGCAAACTTATTGGACCAATGTGGAGAGCATGTTGATGCAATGACATCAACCCCCGATCGGTACTTGGGATGACATGAAAATCAAGTTGAGGTAGAAGTACCTTCCTGCCACATACCGCCAGCATCTTATAGACAAATGGCAAAGTCTTACTCAAGGGAACCGATCCATGACTGAGTACACCGCCGAGTTTGATGAGCATTATTTGCGGTGTGGAGTTACGGAAGAGAGCACCATGACCATCTCGCGCTTTCGAAGAGGTCTGCGGCCTAACTATCAATATGAACTTTTCTATCGTACTGTGACCACTTTGGAACAAGCGTACCAGGTTGCTCTCGAGTTGCAGTAATTCGAGGCCGAGTTCGAGCCTACCCATCGGTTGGGCCCCTTCCCTCTAAGTAGTGTCGAGCCCCGTGGCTCTTCAGGCACATATCCTCAAAGGGCCCCGATGGCTCGTCCGCAAGAGCCCGCTCGTCAGGAGCCGTTCGGCCCTAGGCCTCGCCCTCCACCTCCGAGGAACTTTCCTTGTCCCCAACAACCTCCGGCACCCATAGCCCGTCTGCCGACACCCGCACCTCTTGCCCGTCCCTTATTGCCTTCACCCCCTATCCGTTGGGAGGATAAAGGTAAGGGACCTTTGATTGGGGAGCCTAGTGGATCACGGCAGTAGTGTTTTCGCTGCAATGGGTTTGGCCATTTTGCCAACCAGTGTCCCACGCGTCAATCTCTAGTCATTGGGGACACACAGGTCAGGAACACCTCATCTTTCGAACTTGTGGCAGTCAGCTATGAGGCGGATCAAGAATTAGCTGACGAATTCTTTGAGAATGAGGATGATGGTCAGGAGGTTCAGCATCTCGATGATGCCCAGATCGGGGTCGTCAGGTGTATTATCACCCAACCACAGGCTAGTGATGACTGGCGTCGGACCACCATATTTCATACATACTGTAGGTTGGGCGGACAAGTGTGTAAGGTGATTGTCGATAGTGGGAGTTGCATCAATGCAATCTCCACAGGCATTGTCTCTCATCTTGGTCTTACTCCCGTGGATCATCCTTGCCCCTATCGAGTATCATGGGTGGATTCCACCTCCATTCCGATCAAGCTGCTGTGCTTGGTCCCACTGCAGTTCCACGCCTACCGTGACGAGATCTGGTGTGATGTCCTCCCCATGGAGGTGGGCAGTATTATTCTTGGTAGGCCGTGGTTATTTGATCGGGATGCCACACTCCATGACCGGTCAAACACCTGTACCTTCGACCATGGTGGCCAGCGGATTACCCTCCACCCCTCTCAGCCCAAGAGGCCTTCAGTTAGGGGTCCTACTGGTCCTAGTACTCCGGGGCCTTCCGTCCCTAGACCCAGTACCCCATCCCCAGCTAGGGCCACGACCGTTACATCGAGCACATGCGAGCCCTCGACTAGGAGGTTGATGATGATTAGCTCCCGAGAAATGGAGTGGGAGGCTAGTAGGGGCAGCCCTGTGTTTGCTATTACGGTCCGAGAGGTGGACCAAAAGTCCAAGGGTAAGCTCCCACTCGATGTCATTCCCATCCTGCAGGAGTTTGCTGATGTCTTTTCCGAGGAGCTTCCCGAGGGACTCCCACCCATGCGGGATATTCAGCATGCTATCGACCTGATTTCGGGCTCCTCATTGCCCAATCTCCCCCACTATCGCATGAGTCCCACGGAACATGCCGAGCTAAAGCGGCAAGTCGATGAGCTGATGCAGAGAGGGTCTGTTCAGGACAGCATGAGTCTGTGTGCTGTTCTGGTATTACTCGCCCCAAAGAAGGATGGCACGTGGAGAATGTGTATTGATAGTCATGCCATCAACAAGATCACCGTGAAGTACAGGTTCCCTATTCCCCACCTAGATGATATGCTTGACATGATGGCAGGTGCCACTATCTTTTCGAAGATCGATCTTAAGAGTGGCTACCATCAGGTGAGGATTAGGCCAAGTGATGAGTGGAAGATCGCATTTAAGAGCAAGGATGGTCTATATGAGTGGTTGGTTATGCCCTTTGGGTTGACCAATGCCCCTAGCACCTTCATGCGACTCATGACTCAGGTCCTTCGACCATTCATTGGAGTCTTTATGATCGTGTATTTCGATGATATCCTTATCTACAGTCGCACTAAAGGGGACCACTTGGACCATCTTCGGCAGGTTTGCCTACTCTTGAGGCGAGAGCAGTTGTTTGCCAACCCACAGAAGTGTGCCTTCATGACTTCTTAGCTTACCTTCTTGGGTTTTATTGTGTCTAGTACCGGAGTCTCCGCTGATCCGGAGAAGGTCCGGGCCATTGTTGAGTGGCCGGAACCCCGCACGATCCATGATGTCCACAGTTTTCATGACCTCGCGATGTTCTATCATTGTTTCATCCGTGGATTTAGCTCCGTCACAGCCCTGATCACGGACTGCATTAGGAAGGGCACATTTGTATGGATGAAGGCCATTGCTGCTGCCTTCAAGGACATCAAGGAGCGCATGACCCAGACATCAGTCCTTCGATTGCCAGATTTCTCGAAGGTGCTTGAGGTCTCTTGTGATGCGTCGGGTGTAGCGATTGGAGGAGTGTTGAGTCAGGAGACCCACCCAGTCGCATACTTCAACGAGAAGCTGAATGACGTGAAACTGCGATACTCCACTTATGATAAAGAATTCTATGCAGTTGTTCAGGCTCTTAGGCATTGGAGGCACTATCTATTACATCAAGAGTTTATCTTGTACTCCGATCATGAGGCCTTGAGGTTCCTTCATGCCCAAAAGAAGCTTAATGTGCGTCACAACAGATGGGTTGAGTATCTCCAGCAGTTCACATTTATGCTTAAACATAAGGCTGGGGTGGAGAACAAGGTGGCTGATGCCTTGAGTCGGCTTGCATATCTGCTGACTACCATGAGTGCCGAGGTCATAGGGTTAGAGAAGATGAGAGAGGCCTATGTTGATTGTCCTGACTTTGGTCAGATCTTTGCCGCTCTCCAAGCCGGACCCTCGAGAGATCATATTGACTATGTGCTTTAGGACGGTTACCTCTTTCGAGGAGGCAGATTTTGTGTTCCCCGAACTTCGGTTCGTGACTTCTTAGTCTGAGAACTTCATGTAGGAGGTCTAGCCGGCCACTTTGGTCGGAATAAGACTATCGAGGCTGTCGAGCACAGGTTTTATTGGCTGAGCTTGAAGCGAGATGTTGCTCACATTGTGGCCCAGTGCCGTACATGTGTTACGGCCAAAATGAAGAAGGAAAGCTCGGGCCTTTATACGCCTCTCCCCGTGCCTGATGCCCCGTGGCATGATATTAGCATGGATTTTGTCTTGGGATTGCCACGCACCTCTAGGAAGCATGACTCGGTCTATGTGGTAGTTGATCGATTCTCGAAGATAGCCCTTTTCATTCCCTGCTCGAAGACTTCGGATGCTTTGAGGGTAGCCCACCTTTTCCTTACTCATGTGGTGTGCAAGTTCGGATTGCCTGGCACCATAGTGTCTGGCCGTGATGTTAGGTTCACCAGTTATTTTTGGAAGACATTATGGCATATGTTGGGTACTCACCTCCAGTTTTCTACTGCATATCATCCCCAGACAGATGGTCAAACCGAGGTGGTTAATAGGAGTCTGGGCGATCTTTTGAGGTGTCTTGTCAGGGACCGCATAGGGGATTGGGATCTCATGTTACCACTGGTAGAATTTGCATATAATGATTCGGTAAATAGGTCTACTGGTATGAGTTCGTTTGAAATTGTCACAGGTCGTAGGCCTAGGAAGCCAGTGGATCTTGTTCCCATGCCCATTCATGCACGAGTGCCAGAGTCCGCCGAGTCATTTGCTAGGCATGTTAGGAGTTAGTCGATGCCCATAGACACCACCGTGAGTTCCAAGAGGGTGGATATGTCATGATCAGGGTAAGACCTGAACGGTTTCCCTCTGGAACCGTAAAGAAATTGCAAGCTCGTGGAGCCGGTACATTTAGAGTGTTGAAATACGTTGGATCCAATGCGTATGTTGTGGACCTGCCCGAGGAATATGGTATAAGCTCTACTTTTAATGTGTCGGATCTAGTTGCTTATAGGGACCCAGCGGTGATCCCTAGTGAGCCTTTTGAGCCATCTCCTCCCATTGAGAGTGACCCCACACCTGAGTGTCCACCACCAGCCACATTTTCACGGCAGCGAGAGCATATAGATCATATACTAGATGAGCAGGTGACTGTTACCAGGAGTGGATCCTACCCACGCTACCTAGTGCGGTGGAGAGGGCGACCCACCACCGAGGATACTTGGATCACCCGTGGAGAGTTGCAGAGGATACATCCGGACTGACTGGAGGGCTACCAGAGCGATGCTGACCCTTACTCGACAGGGTCAAGTTTCTCCCACCCGGGGAGAATGGTGCGGACACCAGAGCTAGCGAGAGATACGATACAGTGAGCCGTCGATACCGTACGCGGAGCACCACTCGAGCTACATCGTCTTCCATCTAGCTCGGAGACAGCCTGGTGTCTCCCCTTGAGTCTTAGTATTTATAGTATTTATTGGGATTTTTGTTTGTGTGTAATGTGTGTTTATTTGGTTTTATTCGGATTGTAATTCAGATTGTAATATGGGTTAAAATGGGACCACCTGGGTCCCGCGGGCCCCCCATCCCTTCTCCCATTGATCCACCTCAGCTCTTGGGCTCATGTGGGGTCAGTCAACCCTCCAAGGTGGGCTTCTAGAAGAGTTGGACCAAGGGGGGACAAAGGGTAAACAAAGTCCAAAGTTGGAACCAAGAAGTCAAGGGGGCGCCCCATATATATTATAGTTTAATAGGTTTGTAATTTTATTTTATTTGGTCCAAACCACATGGGAGAAATAATTGTGAACTCCCCCTTTAACCCCCCACCAATTCTAGATCTAGGGATAGAACTAGTCTTTTTGCATTTTCTATAAGAACATTGTATTTCCATTTTGATTGGAATTAATGCATAAAATTTGGTAAAAATCTTGGAGCTCCAAGCTTGGTGCGCCCCTCTCTCCTCCTCTCTCCCCTTATGCAGCTGGGACGGCTATATTTCTGAGGTGAGATGCCTCTTCTATCACTTCGTGAGATCGCCATCGCTGTCGCCACCGCCATCGTGCCGCCGTTGCACCGCCGCCAAGAGTGCGGTCCCGACGAAATTCCTGGAACTGTAGAGGGTCGAAGGATTTCGAGTCAGCTTTCCAACGGCACCAGTTTCGCGCCGATCTGACGTCGGTGCTGGTCGTAGCGAGCTTTGTCGTCATAGCGCGTGGGTCTGAAACAGAGTTTCAGATTCGTGGGCAGCAGCTCCAACACTTGGAGATCGGAGCCGATCGGTCACCTCCCGGAGTTCCAGTCTGGCCACCTTCCAAGGGATTGCCCCTCCAGGTGTCCCCTTCGCAACGGGACCCACCCCGCCAGATCCGGAGGCCCGAGCAGTCGTGGGTCCCACAGACCCGTCGAACGCGCCATCCGGACAGCACCATGTTGCGACTTTCGGCACCGTCGGCGCCACCCCAAGATGCTGCCCGTCAACCCAAATCCCGACACTCCTGGATCCCACATGTGACCTGTTAACTCCTTGCATGGAGTGGGTCAAAATTTTGTACCATAGTGAAAATTGTTAACCAGGAGTGTGGATTTGGTCGGGGTTATCTTCCCCACGCCGGGTGCGTGGAGGTAACGATCTTAACTTCTCGACATTACACTTGCTTAGTTAGTATATGATTATAGGCCGCTGCTGAGTGCGTTAGGAACCTAGCTCATGAGTACATGTCACCGCTGTGAGTAAGAGAGTGACCCGTCCCGTGACTCGGTCCGAGCACGGAAGTGAGTCGACCACCCTTGACTCTGTCAGTTTCTAAACCGCGAGGAGCCACGCTTTCCCTCGCTTGGGACGATGAGTGAGCTTGCGTTTCTATTAGCGATGTATAGCCCAAAGGAAGTCTTAGTGTCGGGCCAAAGTGTCTTTACTATTCATATGTTGCTGGTCGCGTCTGCACTTAGAGTCCGAGGTTCGCATCACTTAGAGTCGGTCCCTATGTCCGTCCCGCATCACGAACTCTCCTCTGTCTCCATGGCCCACCTATTGTCGTCTGGAGAGCCCGACGAAGCCTCCGATGAATCCCAGAGGTGGCCAGACTAGATGCCTCTGCAAACCAACAAGGCAAACGAGGTCACTACACGGCCCAACCTCATACAAAGGTGACTCTCCTGCTAAGGGTTTCAAACAAAAGACTCACCAGCCGGAGCACTCCCCTCCGAGACTCTCTCGATGTCGACGATTTCTTCGTCGTCTCAAGTCAAAGTCACCGCAACGGGTCCCTCTTCTACTACCTCAGTCGCGTCGCGGGGAAGCTCACCCTCCTCCAGAGGTGAAGAAGTATCTGTGGCCAACACCGAAAGGAGCCTAGCGTCAGTAGACAACATAAAGAGCTTACCAGAAATGGCTAAGTTCCCATTCGCATACCTGAGGGTCCCATGCTAGAAGACCCAACCAACCCCACGGTACAGGCCGACACCACAGCTGGCAAAGGGATGCGAGGCATGTCTGCCAATAGCTGCGGTAACAGACCAGGCACTCCTTCGGCCGCGGACGGGAATAAGATGCTCACCTCTCAGGGCTCTCCCTCGAAAGAGGGGAGGGCCACCGACAGGCCGGTACTGGCTAGCTTCTGGATCATTTCCAGGGTGGCGACCGGATCCTCACCTGGAAAATAACTGCATAAACATAGTCAACACCTCCTGTCCAGCAATGGCACAATGAGAGGGCAACAATTCAATGCTTACCCGGGCCATCCCGGGTCACTGCTGGCTCCTGCCCTTCAACCGACAGAGGCACCACGCCCTGCACCACAGAAGGAGCCGCGGTCCCTGACATCTCAGCCACCTCTACACGACACCGGCAGCTGTGTCAGCCCCCAGAACCAAGCACAACTATAAATGGAGTATGCCCAGTCCCGGAAGTTGCTACCTGGCTGGGTGCCCTTCGGAGCCTTCCACGACTCAAAGTCGGGGAAAGTCTTGATGTTGGGGACAACCTCGTCCATCAAACGGAGGAACCCCTCCACGTCTATTTCACATTTGACCCCGTCGTCAGGTAAAGGGTCTATCTCCTGGGGCGGCGAAAAGGCCATGTCTGCCCCGACCTCTAGCGGCACTACAAGAACAAACCCAACAGCACAAGATCAGCCAATCACAAAGGCTAAACCAGTAAAAGTCAAGGAGGCAAGTATAGTGCTCACTCAAAGCCGGCTCTGCCTCAATTTACTCACCGGCCTCGGGTCCCCGAGAGGACTCGCCAGCTTCCCCTGCTCCGGTCTCTACCCGAGGGCACTTCCGCCGGGATTGGAGGGGCCCATTCCCATCCCCAGAAGATGTCCCCATGGAAGGGTGATCTCCGTCCGCCGCAGAGCCTACCAATAAACACAACCACATAAAACGCCTCGGTCATTTACCCCAGCGAACAATAAAGCAGAGGCAACACGCTAAAGACGAGGTCTCACCTGAGGCCGTGAAGGGGGTCAACAGCAGAGGAACCAGCTGCTCTGGCTTTAAACCCACAGCTCTTGTAGCCTTTGCATTCGCCTCCTTCATATCCCTCAGGGTATATGCGCACTTGATGAGGGACACGAGCTCCACAGGCCCAGCAGACCCGATCGCATGGGCGATGTGGCGCCTCTAGTCATCGACTGTCGTGTCAGCAAAGCTCCCCTCAGGGATCACACAGGCCAGTGAGCCCTTCTTCTCGAACCCACAGCCGACCAGGAATTGGGCCCACCAAGTCCTCGGCACCATCGATCGGGACGCCCCATCTCCAGTATCGGCAAGCGCCAGGCGCACCTGCCTAAGGGGCTTTAGCGCCCCGCTGCTGCCTCGTCCCGCAGATAGCGAGCCCCAGCTACCTGGGGGCGCCTGCTGTGCCAGTCACTCCACCTCCCGGAAAATCCAGGAGAAGCGAGTCCGCAGGTACTCGTCGTCTAGCGAAATGGGAGGCAGATCCTCCCTCAAAAGATGGTCCTCCTCGGCTTTTCGGATTGTCGAGGCCTTCTGCCGATACAAGTGGCTGTGCTCGAACCACCACCTGGCGTAATGGATGTCGAACTGTCCCCTGCGCCCCAGCCCAGGTGTCGACAGTCACTCCGGCTCCTGATGACAGTAGAAGTCCCACCACGCTGCGACCAGCAAGTGGGCGTCCCGGCCTCTGTACTGCCGGCCCGCTAGAGGGAACTCCTGGTTCTGCGAGATTCCCTGGTCTTACCCGAAGTTTCGGGCGAACATGTGCGGATAATACGGCTCCAGGAATCTCGTCACAGACCGGTGTAGTGCCAGTACCACCGGCCGGGTGCTCATCACCTACTCTCTGTACAACGCCGCGTCCGGCTCCCGCTGATAAGGAAGGGCGCAGACCGCCCTGCCACCCGAAGGCACCAGGATAAGATGGGAGTCCCTCGTGGCGCCATCAAAAGGAAGCCCCTCCTCGCCCTTGCCGGGCAGGTAGGACAGGACTCTCTGGGCCCCCTCCAATTGTGCGACTGCATCTCTGTCCGGCTGCCCGGTGAAGCTGAACAGCAGGGGTGCCGCATGTTTCGCCACTGACCCTCGAGTCACCAACCCCAGAAACGGCAGACTGGCCCACACACTAAGGTAATGGGTCGATAGAAGCAGACTCTGCTCACGAGGCGTCGGGTGAGCAACCAGCACCCCCAGTCCCTGGTAAACATTGGCCAAGGCCGTCGGAGCTAAGGCCAGCCACCGTCCCTCCGCCAGCAGGCACGTAGGCCACAGCAACTCCACCCTTAGCAGACCGTCCACCCCATGCGGAACCACGAACGTCGCCAGCCAGTACGCCAAGTACGCCGCTAAATTGGTCACGTCCGGCAACCCATAAGGGTTCCACCCCTCCCGTGGTGCATAGATGTACCGAGTGTATGTCCGGAACAGCAACTCCACCTCGGTGTACTCCTCCCACAGAGTCTGGTCTCTCGCAAACTCCTGATAGAAATAGAAGGGCCCGTTGTAGAAGTGCCGAATCCACACATTCAGCGGCACCATGGGAGTCTGTGTGATGTGACACAACCTAGGACTTAAACAAACAAGCACAATCACAATCAAACGGACCGATGTCGGCGACCGCTCACCCGATGCTCACCAAGACCCGGGGTAACTTGGTAATGCCAAGTGGAGGTTGTGTGGGTTGGGCCCTTGCTGGTAGAGGGCCAGCAAGGCCTAAGTTGATTCCCAAGGGTAATGGCAGCCCAATTCAAGGGAGCCGACGTCGTGCCGAGGGCACGGGTTCCACTCTTTTCCCACGGTGATCACTTATAGCAAAGGAGCTTAAGGATCGGGCTCTCATTCACGGCCAGCGGAGTTTATGAACTAATATTGAAAGAACAAGCACAAATTAGAGCAAAGTTTGGAGCACTTACTCGACCGGTTTGAAGAAACCGGTCCCGCTCGGAGACGAGGGCGAGCGGGGAGGCGGGTGGATCCCCACACGCCGCGTCGGGGTAGCTTGACCTGCCCAAATGATTACAATACTACACCTCTCGCAGGAGGGGGATCTTGGGGTGGGGGTTAAGTGATATTACAACTAAAACTACCTCCACATAGGGAGGGGCCTTCAGCCGGCCAAGCGGGGAGGGGAACTTGAGAGAGGAACACCGAAGATGGGAGGTCGCCGGTTCTGTCCACATTCTGTGGGTGCTGACAGATGATCGAAGAAATGGTTGCTGCGACTGATGCCGAATTTTTTTGGGAATGAAACCACCTGAAAAATCTTCGTAGGAGGCCGGGGAAGTCATCCAAATTTTGTTAATTTCTTCTGTCTCCCCTGCTGGTCTGGGTGGAGTCCCGAACAGGGAGGCAGAGTCTCAGACTGGCAGCTCCTGGTTTCCAACAGCAGGTTGCAGAGGATGCCCCGACAGCTCCCGAACTCGGAATCAAGCACCGTTGGATTCGTTGGAACCGTGGATGAGTCCTCTTCGCAGAAAAACTGACGGGGAAGCCAAACAATGCCGAAGAAGACCAGGGGACTCTGAACAATGATGACAGGTCGGTGCAGACTGTGGGTAGCAGACCCGCGTAGCTGAGGGAAAAAATTGATAACTCTGGATCACGAACGCCGATCGAAGTTTCGTTTCTTGATTCTGAAAGTAGATAGGGCGAGGAAGAACTTTGCATAAGCGCTCTTGAACTGATTCTTCCAAGGTTCATCGTGGTGAAGCTTCTACTCCGATTCTGGTACTCAGCAGGGGCAGCTCTGCGCAGTTGTGGGAGAACGGAGCTCCCGGGCAGCACACAGCTCGGATGAAGATGAAACCACTTCCATTACGAAGAATATAGGAAGATGCTTCTGTGGATAGCTCTTGGGTCTTCAAACTCACTGGGATGTGGTCGTAGTCACTGCTGCAAGTTGCTACTCTTCTGTTGCCAGCAAACTAAAAACTGGAGGTTGAAGATGGTGGGGGGAAATGGGGTATATGGGAGGGGAAATGGAGGTGGATGAGTGTGGAGAGAACCCTGGTTGTGAGGGGGTCTAGGAGGGGTTGTTCCAAGGTGTGGGAGGGGAAGAATAAGGTCTGGAAGGGGGTCTAACAGGTGGTGGGAGGAGGAGCTACGAATTTGGGCTTGGAGGGAGAAGGAGGAAGGTGGGGGGGCACAAGTGGGTGGAGGGCATGTGAGTTTGAATTTCCTTCAATGTGGGGTGGTCAATGGTGGGTCTTGGGGATGGAAAGAGGTGCCTTTGAAAGGTGGAGGGCTGCTTTGGGTAGTGGGAATGGTGCTTGGGGAAGTGGGTGGGGTAGTTGGGGGTTGGGAGGTGGAGCTAGGATTGGTGGAAGCTCTCTTGGGACTAGGGGGTGGAGTAATGGGATGTGTGGGGAAGGGGAGTGGTCTTTAATGGGGGTAGGTGGGAGAGTGGTGGTTGGGAAGGGAGGAGAGAGAAAATTTTTGAAATTGGGTATGGAGGAGAGAGAAAGGGGAGTGAAAAAGAGAGATTAAGAGAGGGATGGGTGGGGAATCTCTCCCCTAGGGTCTCTCACCCAAAAAATGGAATCTCTCCACTAGATAAGAAGTGTAAACTCTCAAAATGGCAAGTTTTTCATTCATTGATTCATTACCTTGAAATGGGGGGAATGGGGCCCTATATATAGGCAACCCACATTTTATAATAAGACCCTGACAATTGACTCAATGACAAATAACCGAGGGGGTAGGGGGGAGCCCTTGGGCCAAGCCCAATGAATTGGGCCCAATTACTAACTAGACAACCTAATGACACTCAAAGTTAGGGAAATAAACACAAGACCTAGGAACATGACTCAAATAAAAGAGAAATTACATCAAATGACTCAAATAAAAATTACATAGGACTCAAAATTAAATAACTAGACCATGCCGGATGCAACTGGGGCGAGGAGACGAGCTGTGAACGTGGGCATGGGAGGTGATGTCCCCATCATAGTCCCGGGGTGCGGAGAACTCGACTCCGTCGAGTAAGTGTCCTTCCCTCCTTGGAGGGTGTAGAAGTGGTAATGTCCTAAAGTCTTCCGAACGAGACCGATCCATCCACCTGCTGAGATAGCGCTCGTATACCTTGCTCCAAGTGGTAGTGGCATGTTCATCCAATATTAGTTCAATGCGCTCACGCTGGGCTCTATTGGCTGGTGGACTCTCCTCACGGGTGGGTGCTCTCTCAACGGAGGGAATATGCTCAATATCCTCACTAGGTACCACCGTGGGTCCCTTATATGGCACTAGGTCGGCTACATTGAATGTTGGACTCACTCCATACTCCTCGGGGAGATCTAACTCACAGGCATTAGCACCAATGCGCCTCAGGACCTGGAAGGGACCAGCCCCACGTAGCCTCAATTTGGAGATGACTCCCGGGGAGAGCCTCTCCTTCCTCACCATCACAAAGTCACCCACGTGGAATTCTTGGTGACGCCGAAGGGAGTCAGCCTGCCTCTTATAGATCTCATTTTCCTTGCTTATGTGCTTGTAAAGGCTTTCATGCAATTTTGCGAATGTTGACATTCTAGGGGTGATGGGTGGACCTGGGCAACCAAAAGTAGACCAATCATGCTTTGACGCCAGGAAGACTTTGATGGAATGGGGAGGACCGGGGCATCCATAGGTGATCCGGTCATGCATGGGGGTGACAAATGCTGGGGGACCCGGACATCCATGAATACTCCTATCATGCCTACGACTCATGATGAGTGAAGGTGGACCATTACATCCGAATTTGGACCACTCATGCTTTCTACTTGACATGTGGGTGATATGAATGAATGGACCTAACATAGTGTTCATGCCAAGGGGTGTGGAAAGCCTAGACACATGCATACTTTTTCCAAAAGTGACTTCCATGTGTATAGGTGTGGGACAACCTTTGAACTCTCATTGAAAAGGATCGAATGGATCTAAGAAGGTGGTCATCATGGGGTGGGGCACAACCTTATTACCTAGGGATATGTGGTCCAAGGTCATGCCTCCCAAGGTGTAACTTGGGTCTAGGATGGGGTGGATTGGGTAAAACATGGTGGGTGGTGGATAAGGTGGTTGGGTCCCATGGTTTCTTTGACCCCCATTGGAAGGGATCAAAGGGATCATAAAAAGGGTTATCGAGGGGGAGGGGCCCTATGTCCTCAAGATCCTCAAGTGGTGGTGGGTCATCCTCCTCTAATGAGATAATTGGGCCAAAGTTCTTTGTGAGTGGGTCGGCCATGAGGGGAGGGCTTGACTTTCCACCCGATATAAGAAGCTCCAAATTGAGGAGAAGGTCGGGCTCATCGGGTGTGGGGAGGAATAGAAGGAGGTCGCTAGTGTAGCAACCAATGGAGCAAATCGAGGTTATAGACCCGACACAAAGGTGTAGGAGGTCAAGGCTCTTAGATTGGTGAGCCATGGGGGTGATGTGACACAACCTAGGACTTAAGCAAACAAGCACAATCGCAATCAAACGGACCGATGTCGCCGACCGCTCACCCGATGCTCACCAAGACCCGGGGTAACTTGGCAATGCCAAGTGGAGGTTGTGTGGGCTGGGCCCTTGCTGGTAGAGGGCCAGCAAGGCCTAAGTTGATTTCCAAGGGTAATGGCAGCCCAATTCAAGGGAGCCAACGTCGTGCCGAGGGCACGGGTTCCACTCTCTTCCCACGGTGATCACTCAAGACAACGGGGCTTGAGGATCAAGCTCTCACTCTCACGGCCAGCGGAACTAAGAACTAATATTGAAAGACAAGCACTAAAGGGAGTGAGGTTTGAGCACTTACTCGACCGGTTTGAAGAAACCGGTCCCGCTCGGAGACGAGGGCGAGCGGGGAGGCGAGTGGATCCCCACACGCCGCGGCGGTGTAGCTTGACCTGCTCAATCCAATTACAACACTACTCCTCTCGCAGGAGGGGGACCTTGGGGTGGGGGTTAATGGACATTACAGCCAAAACTACCTCCACGCAGGGAGGGGCCTTTAGCCGGCCAAGCGGGGAGGGGAATTGGAGAAAGGAACACCGAAGGCGGGAGGTTGCCGATTCTGCCCGATTCTGTGGGTGCTGATAGGTGACTGAAGAGTTGACTGATGCAGCTGCTACCGAATTTTGTTGGGGGAAAAACCACCTGAGAAATCTTCATAGGAGGCAGGGGAAGTCGTCCAAATTTTGTTAATTTCTTCTGTGGTCGATGCCGGTCTGGGTGGAGGCCCGAACAGGGAGGCAGACTCTCGGACTGGTAGCTCCTGATTTCCAACAGCAGGTTGCAGAGGATGTCCCGACAGCTCCCGAACTCAGAATCAAGCACCGTCAGAGTCGTTAGAACCGTGGACGAGCCCTCTTCGCCAAAAAACTGACGGGGAAGCCAAACGATGCCAGAGAAGGCCAGGGGACTCTGAACACTGCTGATAGGTTGGTGCAGACTGTGGGTAGCAGAACTATGTAGCTGAGGGAGAAAATGGATAAGTCATGCTAAAGGATGCCGAATAGAGTTCCGCTTCTTGATTCTGAAATTAGACAGGGAGAGGAATAACTTTGCAGAAGAGCTCTTGAGCTTATTCTTTCGAGGTTCATCGTGGTGAAGCTTCTACTCTGGTTCTGGTACTCAGTAGGGGCAGCTCTGCGCAGTTGTGGGAGAACGGAGCTCCCGGGCATCACACAGCTCGGATGAAGATGAAACCACCGCTGTTGCGAAGAAGACCGGTTGACGCTTCCGTGGATATCTCTTGGGCCTTCAGATTCACTGGGATGTGGTCGGGGTCACCTCTGCAATCTGCTACTCTTCTGCTGCCTACGAACTGAAAACTGGAGGTTGAAGATGATGGGGGGAAATGGGGTATATGGGAGGGGAAATGGAGGTGGATGAGTGTGGGGAGAACCCTGGCTGTGAGGGGGCCTAGGAGGGGGTGTTCCAAGGTGTGGGGGGGGGAAGAATAGGGTCTGGAAGGGGGTCTAACAGGTGGTGGGAAGAGGAGCTACGAATTTGGGCTTGGAGGGAGAAGGGGGAAGGTGAGGGGGGCACAAGTGGGTGGAGGGAATGTGAGTTTGAATTTCCTTTAATGTGGGGTGATCAATGGTGGTCTTGAGAATGGGAAGAGGTGCCTTGGGAAGGTGGAGGGCTGCTTGGGGAAGGGGATGGGTAGTTAGGGGTTGGAGGGTGGGGTGTGGATTGGTGGAGGGTCTATTGGGACTAGGGGAAGTAATGATGGCTTGTGGGAAGTTGTAGAGGAGTTAATGGAGGTAGGTGGGAGGGTGGAGGTGGTTGGGAGGGGAGGAGAGAGAAAATTTTTGAAATTGGGAGTGGAGGAGAGAGAAAGGAGAGTGAAAGAGAGAAATTAAGATATGGGTGGGGAATCTCTCCCCTAGGGTCTCTCACCCAAATAATGGAATCTCTCCACTAGATAAGAAGTTTGAACTCTCAAAATGGCAAGTTTTTCATTCATTGATTCATTAGTTCAAATGGAGGAAATGGGGTCCTATATATAGGCAACCCACATTTCTACAAAAGACCTTGACTCTTAACACAATGACAAATAACCAAGGGAAGGGGGGGTGCCCTTGGGCCAAGCCCAATGAATTGGGCCCATAAACTAATCTATCAACATAATGACACTTAACCTAGGTAAATGACTCATTAACCTAGGTACAAGACTCAAATAAAAGGAAAATTACATAATTATGACTCAAAGAAAATATGAAAGTTACATGAATTGACTTAGAAAAATGTGACGGATGTAATGGAGCCGTGCTGGCGGGCAACCGGGGCTTTGAAAATATATGGGGCGAGAGATGCCCCCATCATACTCCCGGGGTGCGGAGAACTCGACTCCGTCGAGTAAGAGTCCTTCCCTCCTCGGAGGGTGTAGAAGTGGTATCGCCCACAAGTCTTCCGAACGAGACCGATCCATCCACCTGCCGAGATAGTGCTCGTATACCTTGCTCCTGGTGGTAGTGACCTGTTCACCCAATATTCATTCAATGCGCTCACGCTGGGCTCACTTGGCTGGTGGTCTCTCCTCTTGGGTGGGTGCTCTCTCAACAGGAGGAATAGGCTCAATATTCTCACTGGGTACCACCGGGGGCCCCTTATATGGCACTAGGTCGGCTACATTGAATGTGAGACTTACTCCATACTCCTCGGGAAGATCTAACTCATAGGCATTAGTGCCAAGGCGTCTCAAAACCCGGAAGGGACCAGCCCCATGATGCCTCAACTTAGAGATGGCTCTCGGGGGGAGCCTCCTCATCCTCACCATCACAAAGTTACCCACGTGGAATTCTTGGTGCCGTCGATGAGAGTTGGCTTGCCTTTTATGAGTCTCATTCTTTTTGCTTATGTGCTTACTAAGGTTTTCATGTAATTTTGTGAATGCTGACATTCTAGGGGTGATGGGTGGACCTGGGCAACCAAAAGTAGACCAATCATGCTTTGATGCCAAGAAGACTTTGATGGAATGGGGAGGACCGGGGCATCCATAGGTGATCCGGTCATACATGGGGGTGACAAATGCTGGGGGACCCGGACATCCATGAATACTCCTATCATGCCTACGACTCTTGATGAGTGAAGGTGGACCACTATATCCGAATTTGGACCACTCATGCTTTCTACTTGACATGTGGGTGATATGAATGAATGGACCCAACATAGTGTTCATGCCAAGGGGTGTGGAAAGCCTAGACACATGCATACTTTTCCCAAAAATGACTTCCATGTGTATAGGTGTGGGACAACCTTTGAACTCCCATTGGAAAGGATCGAATGGATCTAAGAAGGTGGTCATCATGGGGTGGGACACAACCTTATTACCAAGGGATATGTGGTCTAAGGTCATGGCTCCCAAGGTGTAACCCGGGTCAAGGATGGGGTGGATTGGGTCAAACATGGTGGGTTGGGATAGGGAAAGGTGGGTGGTGGATAAGGTGGTTGGGTCCCATGGTTTCTTTGACCCCCATTGGAAGGGATCAAAGGGATCATAAAAAGGGTTATCGAGGGGGAGGGGCCCTATGTCCTCAAGATCCTCAAGTGGTGATGGGTCATCCTCCTCTAATGAGATAATTGGGCCGAAGTTCTTTGTGAGTGGGTCGGCCATGAGGGGAGGGCTTGACTTTCCACCCGATATAAGAAGCTCCAAATTGAGGAGAAGGTCGGGCTCATCGAGTGTGGGGAGGAATAGAAGGAGGTTGCTAGTGTAGCAACCAATGGTGTAAACCGAGGTGATAGACCCGACACAAAGGTGTAGGAGGTCAACGCTCCTAGATTGGTGAGCCATGGGTGTCAACAAGCTGGTCAACTCATATTGCCAAGCTAAGACCTTGAGAAGGTCCTTTAAGGTTTCCACTTGGTAGGATGTTTGGATTATGGTGTGATAGGAGGAGATGTGCATTATGGGAAGGTTTTCCTTTATGGGAAGGCAATCGTGGGCCGTGATCTCTCTTATTGGGCTCTTCTTTAGCCAACTAATAAGGGACGCTTCCAAGATGAATTCGGCCTTATCTAGAGGGGGTGGTGGAGGGTGAAGATCCTCGTGCAAGGCTTCCTCTTCAATTGGGGCATGGGTGCTCTCCATGGAGGGGATAGGTTCCCGAGAGGTATTTGTCTTCATGTGGTAAAGTGGGTGGACTACTTCTTCCAAAGCTAATGGAGTGGGAAGGTTCTTTGATGGTGGGGTGATGATGGCCGGAGTATGGTGCACCTGGGGTGGTGAACAAGGGCGGGATTCCCGCGGGTGGGAGAATACAAGGTTGTTGAATTTAAAGGTTCCCGAAAGGTATGGCGGATGCACTAGGCAATTCTGACGTGTTGGGTCGATGTCGGCATTCCTTTCATCTAACCATTTCTTACCTAGGATTATACATGGACCCGCCAATGTTCCCTTTTGACACCAAGCCCCTTCCAAATACTTAGTTTTCCCGAACCATTTATGAAATTCAATAAAGACTTGGTCTCCATTGTGCACAATTTGTCCGGTCCTACAAAGAGAGGTAATGATATCGGGGGACACCCAATTTTCAGATTCTAGGTCAATGAAATCAATTTCTACGGGCTCTCCATTAGGTAAGCATGCATGGGATATGATTGGGAGAGGGGCCATGTGACCCAAGACTCAATGTTAACAATGATGGGTTTGACAATGCACGGTTCGGACAAGAATGTAAGCATGCCCTAGGACTTTACTTGTAGAGACAAGTCAATGACTTGCTCTGATACCAATTGCTGTGACACAACCTAGGACTTAAGCAAACAAGCACAATCGCAATCAAACGGACCGATGTCAGCGACTGCTCACCCGATGCTCACCAAGACCCAGGGTAACTTGGCAATGCCAAGTGGAGGTTGTGTGGGCTGGGACCTTGCTGGTAGAGGGCCAGCAAGGCCTAAGTTGATTTCCAAGAGTAATGGCAGCCCAATTCAAGGGAGCCGACGTCGTGCCGAGGGCACGGGTTCCACTCTCTTCCCACGGTGATCACTCAAGACAACGGGGCTTGAGGATCAAGCTCTCACTCTCACGGCCAGTGGAACTAAGAACTAATATTGAAAGACAAGCACTAAAGGGAGTGAGGTTTGAGCACTTACTCGACCGGTTTGAAGAAACCGGTCCCGCTCGGAGATGAGGGCGAGCGGGGAGGCGAGTGGATCCCCACACGCCGCGGCGGTGTAGCTTGACCAGCTCAATCCAATTACAGCACTACTCCTCTCGCAGGAGGGGGACCTTGGGGTGGGGGTTAATAGATATTACAGTCAAAACTACCTCCAAGCAGGGAGGGGCCTTCAGCCGGCCAAGCGGGGAGGGGAATTGGAGAAAGGAACACCGAAGACGGGAGGTTGCCGATTCTGCCCGGTTCTGTGGGTGCTGACAGGTGACTGAAGAGTTGACTGATGCAGCTGCTACCGAATTTTGTTGGGGGCAAAACCACCTGAGAAATCTTCGTAGGAGGCAGGGGAAGCCGTCCAAATTTTGTTAATTTCTTCTGTGGTCGCTGCCGGTCTGGGTGGAGGCCCGAACAGGGAGGCAGACTCTCGGACTGGCAGCTCCTGATTTCCAACAGCAGGTTGCAGAGGATGTCTCAATAGCTCCCGAACTCGGAATGAAGCACTGTTGGAGTCGTTAGAACCGTGGACGAGCCCTCTTCGCCAAAAAACTGACGGGGAAGCCAAACGATGCCAGAGAAGGCCAGGGGACTCTGAACACTGCTGATAGGTCGGTGCAGACTGTAGGTAGCAGAACTATGTAGCTGAGGGAGAAAATGGATAAGTCCTGTTAAAGGATGTCGAACAGAGTTCCGCTTCTTGATTCTGAAATTAGACAGGGAGAGGAATAACTTTGCAGAAGAGCTCTTGAGCTTATTCTTTTGAGGTTCATCGTGGTGAAGCTTCTACTCTGGTTCTGGTACTCAGCAGGGGCAGCTCTACGCAGTTGTGGGAGAACGGAGCTCCCGGGCATCACACAGCTCGGATGAAGATGAAACCACCTCCGTTGCGAAGAAGACCGGTAGATGCTTCCGTGGATATCTCTTGGGCCTTCAGATTCGCTGGGATGTGGTCGGGGTCGCCTCTGCAATCTGCTACTCTTCTGCTGCCTGCGAACTGAAAACTGGAGGTTGAAGATGATGGGGGGAAATGGGGTATATGGGAGGGGAAATGGAGGTGGATAACTGTGGGGAGAACCCTGGCTGTGAGGGGGCCTAGGAGGGGGTGTTCCAAGGTGTGGGGGGGGGGGGAGAATAGGGTCTGGAAGGGGGTCTAACAGGTGGTGGGAGGAGGAGCTACGAATTTGGGCTTGGAGGGAGAAGGGGGAAGGTGAGGGGGGCACAAGTGGGTGGAGGGAATGTGAGTTTGAATTTCCTTTAATGTGGGGTGATCAATGGTGGTCTTGGGAATGGGAAGAGGTGCCTTGGGAAGGTGGAGGGCTGCTTGGGGAAGGGGATGGGTAGTTGGGGGTTGGAGGGTGGGGTGTGGATTGGTGGAGGGTCTATTGGGACTAGGGGAAGTAATGATGGCTTGTGGGAAGTTGTAGAGGAGTTAATGGAGGTAGGTGGGAGGGTGGAGGTGGTTGAGAGGGGAGGAGAGAGAAAATTTTTGAAATTGGGTGTGGAGGAGAGAGAAAGGAGAGTGAAAGAGAGAAATTAAGATAGGGATGGGTGGTGAATCTCTCCCCTAGGGTCTCTCATCCAAATAATGGAATCTCTCCACTAGATAAGAAGTTTGAACTCTCAAAATGGCAAGTTTTTCATTCATTGATTCATTAGTTCAAATGGAGGAAATGGGGTCCTATATATAGGCAACCCACATTTCTACAAAAGACCTTGACTCTTAACACAATGACAAATAACCAAGGGAAGGGGGGGTGCCCTTGGGCCAAGCCCAATGAATTGGGCCCATAAACTAATCTATCAACATAATGACACTTAACCTAGGTAAATGACTCATTAACCTAGGTACAAGACTCAAATAAAAGGAAAATTACATAATTATGACTCAAAGAAAATATGAAAGTTACATGAATTGACTTAGAAAAATATGACGGATGTAATGGAACCATGCTGGCGGGCAACCGGGGCTTTGAAAATATATGGGGCGAGAGATGCCCCCATCAGGGGGTCAACAAGCCGGTCAACTCATATTGCCAAGCTAAGACCTTGAGAAGGTCCTCTAAGGTTTCTACTTGGTAGGATGTTTGGATTATGGTGTGATAGGAGGAGATGTGCAATATGGGAAGGTTTTCCTTTATGGGAAGGCAATCATGGGCCGTGATCTCTCTTATTGGGCTCTTCTTTAGCCAACTAATAAGGGATTCTTCCAAGATGAATTCGGCCTTATCTAGAGGGGGTGGTGGAGGGTGAAGATCCTCGTGCGAGGCATCCTCTTCAATTGGGACATGGGTGCTCTCCATGGAGGGGATAGGTTCCCGAGAGATATTTGTCTTCATGTGGTAAAGTGGGTGGACTACTTCTTCCAAAGCTAATGGAGTGGGAAGGTTCTTTGATGGTGGGGTGATGATGGCCGGAGTATGGTGCACCCGGGGTGGTGAACAAGGGCGGGATTCCCGCGGGTGGGAGAATACAAGGTTGTTGAATTTAAAGGTTCCCGAAAGGTGTGGCGGATGCACTAGGCAAGTCTGACGTGTTGGGTTGATGTCGGCATTCCTTTCATCTAACCATTTCTTACCTAGGATTATACATGGACCCGCCAATGTTCCCTTTTGACACCAAGCCCCATCCAAATACTTAGTCTTCCCGAACCATTTATGGAATTCAATAAATACTTGGTCTCCATTGTGCACAATTTGTCCGGTCCTACAAAGAGAGGTAATGATATCGGGGGACACCCAATTTTCAGATTCTAGGTCAATGAAATCAATTTCTACGGGCTCTCCATTAGGTAAGCATGCATGGGATATGATTGGGAGAGGGGCCATGTGACCCAAGACTCAACGTTAACAATGATGGGTTTGACAATGCACGGTTCGGACAAGAATGCAAGCATGCCCTAAGACTTGACTTGTAGAGACAAGTCAATGACTTGCTCTGATACCAATTGATGTGACACAACCTAGGACTTAAACAAACAAGCACAATCACAATCAAACGGACCGATGTCGGCGACCGCTCACCCGATGCTCACCAAGACCCGGGGTAACTTGGCAATGCCAAGTGGAGGTTGTGTGGGCTGGGCCCTTGCTGGTAGAGGGCCAGCAAGGACTAAGTTGATTCCCAAGGGTAATGACAGCCCAATTCAAGGGAGCCGACGTCGTGCCGAGGGCACGGGTTCCACTCTTTTCCCACGGTGATCACATATAGCAAAGGAGCTTAAGGATCGGGCTCTCATTCACGGCCAGCGGAGTTTATGAACTAATATTGAAAGAACAAGCACAAATTAGAGCAAAGTTTGGAGCACTTACTCGACCGGTTTGAAGAAACCGGTCCCGCTCGGAGACGAGGGCGTGCGGTGAGGCGGGTGGATCCCCACACGTCGCGTCGGGGTAGCTTGACCTGCCCAAATGATTACAATACTACACCTCTCGCAGGAGGGGGATCTTAGGGTGGGGGTTAAGTGATATTACAACTAAAACTACCTCCACATAGGGAGGGGCCTTCAGCCGGCCAAGCGGGGAGGGGAACTTGAGAGAGGAACACCGAAGATGGGAGGTCGCCGGTTCTATCCACGTTCTGTGGGTGCTGACAGATGATCGAAGAAATGGTTGCTGCAACTGATGCCGAATTTTTTTGGGAATGAAACCACATGGAAAATCTCCGTAGGAGGCCGAGAAAGTCGTCCAAATTTTGTTAATTTCTTCTGTCGCCCCTGCTGGTCTGGATGGAGTCCCGAACAGGGAGGCAGAGTCTCGGACTGGCAGCTCCTGGTTTCCAACAGCAGGTTGCAGAGGATGCCCCGACAGCTCCCGAACTCGGAATCAAGCACCGTTGGAGTCGTTGGAACCGTGGATGAGTCCTCTTCGCAGAAAAACTGACGGGGAAGCCAAACAATGCCAGAGAAGACCAGGAGACTCTGAACAATGATGACAGGTCGGTGCAGACTATGGGTAGTAGACCCGCGTAGCTGAGGGAAAAAATTGATAACTCTGGATCACAAATGCCGATCGAAGTTACGCTTCTTGATTCTGAAAGTAGACAGGGCGAGGAAGAACTTTGCAGAAGCGCTCTTGAACTAATTCTTCCAAGGTTCGTCGTGGTGAAGCTTCTACTCCGGTTCTGGTACTCAACAGGGGCAGCTCTACGCAGTTGTGGGAGAACGGAGCTCCCGGGCAGCACACAGCTCGGATGAAGATGAAACCACTTCCACTGCGAAGAAGATAAAAAGATGCTTCCGTGGATAGCTCTTGGGTCTTCAAACTCGCTGGGATGTGGTCGGAGTCACTGCTGCAAGTTGCTACTCTTCTGCTGCCAGCGAACTAAAAACTGGAGGTTGAAGATGGTGGGGGGAAATGGGTATATGGGTGGGGAAATGGAGGTGAATGAGTGTGGGGAGAACCCTGGCTGTGAGGGGGTCTAGGAGGGGGTGTTCCAAGGTGTGGGAGGGGAAGAATAAGGTCTGGAAGGGGGTCTAACAGGTGATGGGAGGAGGAGCTACGAATTTGGGCTTGGAGGGAGAAGGAGGAAGGTGGGGGGGCACAAGTGGGTGGAGGGCATGTGAGTTTGAATTTCCTTCAATGTGGGGTGGTCAATAGTGGTCTTGGGGATGGGAAGAGGTGCCTTTGGAAGGTGGAGGGCTGCTTTGGGTAGTGGGAATGGTGCTTGGGGAAGTGGGTGGGGTAGTTGGGGGTTGGGAGGTGGAGCTAGGATTGGTGGAAGCTCTCTTGGGACTAGGGGGTGGAGTAATGGGATGTGTGGGGAAGGGGAGTGGTCTTTAATGGGGGTAGGTGGGAGAGTGGTGGTTGGGAAGGGAGGAGAGAGAAAATTTTTAAAATTGGGTGTGGAGGAGAGAGAAAGGGGAGTGAAAAAGAGAGATTAAGAGAGGGATGGGTGGGGAATCTCTCCCCTAGGGTCTCTCACCCAAAAAAATGGAATCTCTCCACTAGATAAGAAGTGTAAACTCTCAAAATGGCAAGTTTTTCATTCATTGATTCATTACCTTGAAATGGGGGGAATGGGGCCCTATATATAGGCAACCCACATTTTACAATAAGACCCTGACAATTGACTCAATGACAAATAACCGAGGGGGTAGGGGGGAGCCCTTGGGCCAAGCCCAATGAATTGGGCCCAATTGCTAACTAGACAACCTAATGACACTCAAAGTTAGGGAAATAAACACAAGACCTAGGAACATGACTCAAATAAAAGGGAAAATACATCAAATGACTCAAATAAAAATTACATAGGACTCAAAATTAAATAACTAGACCATGCCGGATGCAACCGGGGCGAGGAGACGAGCTGTGAACGTGGGCATGGGAGGTGATGTCCCCATCACTTTGCAGCTCTCTCTCTCCCGGCTAGGGCTAAATCCCTCCAAGTCTTTAGCAAATACCGGTAGCTGTAAGGAACCCGATATCTTCCATGCCCATCTGTTTGGTTGCGATGGAGGTCATCCAGCACTACCTCCTCGTATCCCTCGCCGCTGATCGGCAGCCAGGAAATCCTGAATAGAGACCGCAAATCTAAGGAAGTCTCTCCCTCGGCCGTCGCTACGGTGTTCCACCGACGATTGAAGCGCTCGGCCAACCCCTGCAGAAGCCCCGTATAGCAGGGGTACCCATACAAGGCCGCGGTCACGGCATATCTGATATCGGCCCGGTCCAGGAGCACCCTATAATGGTGTACAATGCCCATCAGCCACTCAATAGCTCCCTGGCGGTATCTGTGAGAAGGAATCACTGCCCAGCGGCCATACGAGCTAACCGCAGTCTGCCACAAAACCCCAGACAGGAGGTTGTGGTCGTCATAGCCCTCCCCGGCATACTGCAGCCCTAACGGCTCCAACACCAACCCTGGGATGCCCTCTGTCTCTACTCGGTGGTGTCCGTGCAAGTCCCAGGAAGCAGGACCCATCACCCCGACGCGGACTCCAAACTGATCCGCCCTGCTAAAGAATCCCAAGCACTCAGCACTGGGGAACTGACACTGCCTCCAGTAGTCTTCAGAGAAGCTTGAGAAACCACAAGGGACGATCCCATGCAGGTTGTCCCTGCCTACCAAGATCACCTGCTCCAGTCGGCGGCGCGCTCCAGCCACTCGAGAATCTCCCTCCTCCACGCTTGGCAGGACGAAGCTCCTCATGAATTTGAACAAGTGGCGGTCCAGGGCTAACTCCACTGGGTAGCCTCCGCTGCGATCGTAAGAGTAGATCCCACCCGCCTCCGAGACCCAGGCCAAATCCACTGCCCCAACTCCGCTCCCACGCTCACCAACGGGGCCCTCTGCTATCGCCGTGTGCCCCAAGTCAAGCTGCTCTACGCCAGCCGCAGTGATAATCGACGAGCCCAAGGGTGGCATGGGCCGCTCGGTCCTCCTCACCCAATGGTCCACCTCCCGGACTGCACGTCTCAGGACCCTCTCGTCTCTGCCAAATCGTGCCATAGCTGCAAGATAGAACACACAAAACAATCATCACACTGATAAGTGTCCATTTTCTATGATAATTCATCGCATACACAACATTTTATGTGCATATAATTAGGCAATTATGTATATTTCATAGTTAACCTCAACTCCGCGTTTAAATTGGTGCTTTCACATAAATTGATTAGTTTGGTGATATTATTTAATAAATTGAAGTTGAGGGCCATGAGCATTAATTCTCCATTACATAACCATGAGCATTTGAGATTTATGTGCACATTATGATAATTTTTATTGATTAAATTATAATTATGTGTGTGCAGGATACTGAAGGTAATTGAAGGAAAAGCCAGGGGCAAAACTATCATGACCACTTTGACCAAGTCAAACATAGAAGTACATATTTTGGTTGGAGGGAAAAAAATTTTAAAGTTTTAAATAGAGGAGAAGAAGCACATATTTTGGTTGGAGGGAAAAAAATTCAAACTTTGAAATAAAGGGGAGAAATGATGAGTCTTGGGAAAGGGGGTGTCCAAAGCCTAAGGAGGGGGTGCCCACCTCCTTTTCCTTTCCCCCATGCATCATCTTCTACCTAAATCACATCCATCCATCTCCTTTTGATACAATCTCCACCCTCCATTGACCCAATTTTCCCTATAAATAGCCCATGTCAAGGAGGAGAAAGGGAGTTCTTCTTTTGACAATTTTTCACCCTTTCCCTCCTAACCTTAGACTGCAGATTTCACCCTCTTCTGTTCCTCTTCTCCTCCGACTTTCTTCATAAAAGTTCTTCATTTTTAAATGCTCTACAACTTCTTCTTATTTGTTATCTTCTAATTCCTTCTGGTGTTCAAGCTATTTCTTATTTTCCACTGTCCTATCATGTGCATTCGCAAACATCATTGCTCTCTGTTCTTTCCCTTATTTCACCCACTTTTCCTCCTCTTCTTCTCTTTCTTTCTTCATGAAAGTTTTTTATTTTTAAAATATATTCAACTTCTTCTTCTTCGTCTTCCTCTAGTTCCACTTAATTTTTACGTTATAGTCTAGTTTTCACAGGTCTATATTCCACCTTTTACTGTTCACCCGAACCTGCGTCCCACTGTTCTTCACCAAATTTCTCCCCTTTGTGATTTTTTTTATCCCTCTTCTTTCTTCACAAAAGTTGTAGATCTTTAAAAAATTTTCAAATCTCTCTTCTTTCGCTTCCTCTAATTCTCTCTCTGTTTAAAGTTTTTTAAGTTTCTATCCTATATTTTTACTGCTCATCTATGGCTCTACACTTTATTCTTCTCAAGATTTCTTCCCCTTTTGCTCTTCTTTTCATCTGAGTCTCTTCATCAAACTTCTTTAGTTTTCAAAGAATTAAATTTACTTATTCTTCATCTTCCTCTAATTCCTTTCCGTTTTCAAGTTATAATCTCTTTTACAAGGTGATGTCTTCCCATTTTTATTGTTCATCTATGCAGACACCACCCCCTTCTTCCTCCGATTTCACCCTCTTCCTCACATTTTCTCTCTCTTTGCCCTTCATCAAAGCTCTTCCTCTCTTCATTTTCTTAAACCTCTTATTCTCACTCATCTTCTAATTCTTTTTAGTTTTAAAGGTATTCACCCTTCAAAGGCGGTTCCAACGGTGAAGGTGAAGTCCACACGACGTAGGCGACATCTTCCACGAGGTTGTGTGTGATCCAAGGCCAAGGAGGGACGGCTTCATCATCACCATTGCTACTACCATCTTCACACCTCATGCTCCTCTTGTTGTTATTGCTTTAATTTCATTTTATTTCATTGTAATCTCGTCACATTTTTATTGTAAGCTTGTCTTGCATTTCATATACTCGTTTCTTTATGTTAATGAAAGAAGTGTTCATTTGATCTAGATCTTGTTCATCTTCCTTCTCTTCCTCCTTCTTCTACCTCTTATTCTCTACTTTATGCAATTATTTTCTATAGTATAGGCTCATAGTCATAGGTGTTTTTAATCAAGTGTTTGGTTCGTTCATCATTTCACTATTTTCTTTAAGCAAAGCAAAATCACAAGTGTTTTCTGTTGTGCCCCTGTGGTCATTTGTCATTTGATATTCATGGTTTTGATAATGCCTAAACACTATAAGTCCTTGATGTTTCCCACTCTCATATGATTGAAATACTTGATGCTTTTCCATGACAGATACGCCAAGGAATGGAGTGAAGATGGCAAAAGTGAAAGCCTAATGATCGCGCCCAGGCAAGGATGAAAATCCCCTTAAATCACTTCTTTCATATGTGAAGAGTTGACATGTCACGAAGCAAGAGTCAACACTTCACATAGCCACTTCACATAGCCAAGGCCGATGTACAATGAAGAACACACTTGGTTTCAACGTCCAAGATCTGAGCATTCGTTACGGAAAGGTCAAATACTCAGTAGACATCTGTAGATCTTAATTAAAATCCACACTTAAGAAAAATATTAAGAATAAGCAATAATCAATAATGTGGAGAAAAATATGCCTGAGGTGCACAAGGGGAGTTTGTGTGATCGCCAGAGACACGAGGGTCTCAAAGAGAAGATTGATATGGGGAGATGATCGCAAAATACCTCTTGAAACGCGGTTGATTGTAGGTGCTTCCTTTCTCTTCAAATCGGCCGGCCGATGAAGAGAGTCCTTCACTTGGTTACCCTTGCAAAAAAGACACACAACAATAATAAAAGGAATTAGAAATAATGTGTGTAGCATCAAATTCAATAAAGATATAGGTGAGCATGAGAAATATGAACAATACACACCTTAAGGGGATTGCCCTTAAACCCCTATGCAAAGAGGGTGTGGGAGATGTATGATGAATGCAAATAATAATTATGAGAATAAAGGGGAGGTGTGCAAGAGATGCACTATGGGGAGATCTCAATATGATTGTTGAGAGATCCATAAAAGATGATGCATGATCTATGAAAATAAAATAATGATAGTGAAGAATAGAAGAATGATGAAGGAGAGAAAATAAAAATCTGTTTTGGATGCTCCTTGGCTTTGAATGCTCGATGGGGATGAAGCCTCAAAGGCGATAGAAACTTGATCGTTGGAAGAAGCCTCTCCTAAGCCAAGCAGCAACTTTCCTTCGGTTCCCTGTAAAAAGAAAAGAAAACAAAAGAGGAAGAAGAGAAAAGACAGAAGCAGCAGACGGGAGGAGAAGAAGAAAGACAGCAGAAGAATAAAAAGAATAAGAAGAAGAATCAGAAGAAGAAGAAAAAAAGAAGAAGATAAGAAAAGGGCACAGAAGAAGAAGAAGAAGAAACACGGAGGAAGAAACACAAGAGAAAGAAGAAGAAAACAGAATCAGAAAGAGAAAACCTCCGGAACCTTGGAACCTCATCACAAAACCGACGGGGCTCTTTAAATAGGGTTCAAATCAAGAGATAGAGGGATAAGAACGGGTAAGAGCCCAAAGAGGGAAGGATTAGAATGAGGAAAGTGACCAAACGAAGCAGGGACTCCTCGGGGAAAGGCTGCGTTCGTTTAGAACATGGAAGTTGAAACACGACTTGAACAAGGGCGTCAATTCAAGAATTAACGACCTTCAAGAGGGCGTCTTTTAAAAACACGCCTTAGATAAGGGCGTTAATTTAAAAATCAATTTTTTAGAATTTATTTGAAAAATTGTGAAACACGTCTGATTTAAAGGCGTTAATTAAAAAACGCCTTAACAAAGGACGTTAATTCAAAATATTCAAAATAGGGCCATTTTTCAATTCTCAATATTATTTTCCCATTTTTTAGGTGAAGGTGCATCTCGTCGCCCTGATTCCAACGACTATTTTTGTGAATTTTTCTGACACCCGAAAGGCCACCAAATCACCTCTGGAAGGGGTTGAAAAATAATATTAAAATATTCAATTTGAAAGACACGCCCTCACTTGAGGCGTGAATTCATTTTTTTTAATTTTTTTATTCAAAATAACGCCTTATGCTAAGTCGTTAATTCCCGAAAAATTCCGAAAAATTCTCAGAAAAATCCAGAAAAATAGGAATTTGATAGAAATGACGCCCTCAAAATATGTCGTTAATTTTTTTAGAAACGCCCCATGTCAAGTCGTTATTTAAAAGACGCCCCAAGCCAAGTCGTTAATTCAGAAAAATAGGGAAAAATGCCCAGAAAATCCAGAAAAATCTAGAAAAATTCAGAAAAATCCAGAAAAATAGGAGAAAATAGAAAAAGAGATAAAAAAGTGAGAAATCCAAGAAAAGTGAGAAAAACCACTCAAATAGAACTAATTTGAGGGTCAAATTGGGGCATTACAAGGCAATATGAGATGTACTCATAGTAACGTCAATTTTGGCGTGTCTACAGCTGCCCCGCCTTGGCGTCTGCTTTGCAAGGGAGCAGAGCAAACTGAAAAGTAGATGCCAAGGTGTGATGAGACACGCAATCGACATCACTTGATGAGAATGAAATCAAAAGCTCGAGATGAAGCAATCTCGGGAAATCCAACGAAATCAACAATGTTTGGATAAAGGGGGAGGTGTGCACGCGGTGCACGAAGGAGATAAAATAAAATGATCAACTTCCAGCGCGGTGGAAGTACCTCAGGTCACAAACCTGCAAGTTTCACCATTGGGGAGCGGTTACCAGCCAGTGGACGTGCTGCAGCCAAGGTGGATCAAAGGAAAGGAGATAAAAATAAGATGATAGAAATCCAAACAAGGAGCTTTCGAGAAAATGACCCAAAACAGCGTCAAAACGAACTGAGGACACAATTCAGCAATGAATATCTCATATCGAGAAAAATTCAGATCAATTCAACTCTCAAAGCCAGCTTATCAGAACGATTTTTTTCAACAGTTGATTCAAAGTCCTACATGAATGCATGCTGGGTTTAAAGGAAAAATGAAAACAAATGAAAATATAATATAATCAAGGATAATATTGTTAAACTGCCCAGGCTGGGTTAAGAAACCGATTCTGCGAGCTGATACTAAGCCGAAGCCCGTTTATCCGCGCACCAACTCGCAAAAAGGGAACCATCGTCCCCGGTCTTGGACGGCTCGACGGCCTATCCGTATGACTAAGACTCCTCTGGAATCATCATTGTTTTTGATGAAGGGGAACTCAAATCCCAGATTTACCAAAGCCACAAGGTCCTTGATATAATCTAATAGCGTATTAACATATAGTAAAATGCATACAGGGGGATGGTGATAGCAATGAGCATAGGGGAACTGAGAAATGAGGTGTCAGCACCGTGGGGCTTGGGATGATGATGCCCAGTCGGTGGGACCAACAGCTTCTTATCCTGCGCTCAAAAATTCATCAGCCAAGATATAAAACATAATAAGCAATGAATAAGACCTTTAAAGCATAGCAAGCATAACATCAAAGCAAAGCATCAATAGCCATGAATAACACATAGTAGGGCAAAGCATGGATAACATGAATAGCAAGGCATTGCAAATCATCATTATTTGTTATGTTGTCATGAGGAGACAATCTGGCGAATCAAAATTGGAGCTGAATGATTGAAAATCAAGAAAATGCCTAGTGGCAAATGATCAGGAAAATTAGCAGGAGTTGATTGAATGATAATGAGATGAATAATCAAGATGATAACCGGGAGATGTAACAATCAAAATGCCCAGGGAGATATGAGGAATTGATAATCAAATGCCCAGCGGCAAGTCATGAAAAATGTCGGGAAGAATCAATGGATTGATAACAATGAGTGGAGGGAGGACTCATCCCGGGCTCTCGGTCCTTGGAAAGTTGTTCCTGCAAAACACCATCAGAAAATACAATGCAAAATTTTTGGATTTTAGAAATATGTAAATTTTTTATGAGATTTTGGAAATATTCAAATTTTTGTGGAATTTTGAAAATATTCAAATTTTTGTGGAGATTTTGAAAATATTCAAATTTTTGTGGAATTTTGGAAATATTCAAATTTTTGTGGAGATTTTGGAAATATTCAAATTTTTGTGGAGATTTTGGAAATATTCAAATTTTTGTGGAGATTTTGGAAATATTCAAATTTTTGTGGAATTTTGGAAATATTGTTAATGCAGCATCAAAGGGTGTTCTGAACCACTGGCTAGGGGTCCTTGTTCCTTCCCTTTTCGCTAAAAACTGCCCAGAGCTGGACGTGCATTGAAAGCGGCATCCTATAACCGACCGTCTTTGATTAACGGTGCCCCTACCAAGGCCATACCCGAGAAACATTCGGTCTTGGAGGGAGAAGAGAAGAATAATTGGGGATAAACTTTGTGCAGGATGGGAGATATCGAGACTTGAATTCCTTCCAAGGTGTTCCCTTCAAAGAGGTAGTCTGTTGTGCCGGGGCTTTGTGCCTTTGCTTTTCAGACCCTTGACATGCATACGACCAGGGTTTTCCCTGCGGGGACTTTGCCCTCTTGACATGCCATAATTCATACTTTTGTATCAAAATGTTGATTTGATTTTCATAATAGCCCTTTTGGCTAGATGTATAATGAAGCTCATATAAAAACTCATATTGATGTTGATTTTGGGTCAAGACTGCCCCTATTTGAGACTCCTCTCGTATTGGGGATTACCAAGGTTGGTCATCTCATCCGTCAACCTCTTGCACCTGCATTCGGCCGAGTAAAGAAGAGAAAAAGACTTTCAGATATACTCATGGCATGGCCAAAGTAGCAACGGTGTTTTAACCAAAGGAGCCGACTAAGGACGCCGTGAAGTGTGTGGAATGCCCAGCTAAGGGGTACTCTTAACAAGCGGGGAGAGAATGTAGAATTCCCAGCGCGGGTTCTTATTAACCAAAGGTGCTGTGAAAGAAAGTCTAAAGACTCTTTCTTTTTTCTTTTTCTTTTTTAATGAGAATTCAAAAGTTTAAGATAAAGGTTTAAAACACCACTTTTGAATCTTGTTTAAGAAGCACTTCATTTTGAATATCATGCGTGAAGTAATGAGGAAATGATATCATAAAAATGCTTACTTACGCCAATATGTTACCTTGCAACCTTTGTAGAAGCAGCTGCTGCGATAGGTTGATCATCATGGGATTTGTCCTCTTTGGCAGTCAAAAGGATTGGAAGCAAAGGATTTTGGGAGTGGCTTAACAAGAATGAGTGGTACTCAAACCAGACTCAGACGAATAAGGAAAAAAGGAAAAGAGGCGAGGGCTAGAACTCCCTCACTAAGGTGCGGAGACCCTGATCACATGGAACAGTCTACAGAAGAAGCGGAGAATTAGAAGGTGGAGTGAGGACTAAAGCCTCGGAAGCAGTGGGAGAAAGGGCAGATGCCCAAGGCAGTGGATGTGGAAGAAGTTGGGTCGGACCCATGATCAGGAGGAATCAGATGAAGAAATTGATAGATGGAAAGAGGCGGATCCGGAGGGTCCGGAGGCAGAGGAGGATCGTGAGAGGAGAAATCATCCGGAGGCTCCGGAGGGATAACGAAAGAAGGGACGCGATGCCCTCGGAAGAAATATGGAAAAAGATGATGAAAAAGGAAGAAGAAAATGAAGGAGACGATATCCCGGAGGAGCAGAAAGATGAATCGGAAGAAAGATGGATGGTCCGGAGGTTCTGGAGGAATGAGATGGAAAGGGGCGTGATGCCCGAGGGGAGAGTCCGGAGGTTCCGGAGGGAGAATATAGAAAGGGGCGCGATGCCCGAGGGGAAAGTCCGGAGGTTCCGGAGGAATAGAATCAGAAAAGGCATGAGAATCCGGAGGTTCCGGAGGAATAAGAGAATGTAAAGGGGCGTCGTGCCCGAGGAAAAGGTCCGGAGGAATAGAAAGAATAAAGTGGAAAGGGGCGTTGTGCCCCGGGAAAAAGTGGAGAAAATTAAGTGGAGAATCCGGAGGTTCCAGAGGAATGAGATGGAAAAGGGCGTCATGCCCGATTAAAGCGGATGAAGATGAACAAGATGAGAATTGCGGAATGTCCGGCGGTGCCGGAAGACGGTGGAGATACGGGTTTGGAAACCCGGGAATCAGGAGATGCAAATGCATGTAAAAGGATGGATGCAATGTATGCAATGGATGGAATGAATGAATGAATGAAAAATGCATGAAATTCAAAGAAGATGAAGAATATGAAGGGTGAGAGGGCGAGATCCTTTTCTTATCCCTTGGAGTGGCCCATGAAGAAAAAGTGATAGAAATAGATGAATAGAAAGTGGAGCAAACATGGGAAGTCCCCTTAGCACCAAGATCACTGCCCCTCCATGGCAGTGAAAAAGTACGACCAATTGGCCCAATAAAAGGAGCTTCGATAAATGACAACCCCCTTGGAAAGCAATCAACAATGTGAGGGAGTTGGAGAGTTAGAAAATGAAGCATTGCCATGCCCATTGACATATACGGAATGTTGAATAAAATGGGCATTCGCCCCTTGTACGGAATAATCAATTCGGGATTTGAAGATTTGAACAAGGGGTGCCCTGCCTGGCCCTTAATCGGCATTAATTCTTGGCATCTGCTGAGCAATGGCGGCGTCTTGGCCTCTTCAACCGTGCATGGCACAATAACTCGGATTGGCATCCGGTAAACAAATTCTTGAACTTTGAATGGCACAGTCGTGGCCAAAGTCTTCTTGCCCGGCTCTTGATCGTCCTCGGCACAAGTAGCTGTAGAAGCACGCCCCTTCCGAGTAGTAACGGGAGGTGAGGCGGAGGCGGAAGGCTCCGTGGATGGTGGAGGTATAACGGGAGGTGTTGGCAAATGAATAAGTGGAGGTGGAGGTTCAAACACGTCGAGCTTCTCCCTTTGTTCGGAAACAGTTGGGATGGGCTCGAGTGCAAAAAGGGGTGGATCCTGCTCAGGACTAACCATGGGTAAAGGCGTAAGGTTATATGGTGGAGGAATAGGCAAGGTGGGTTTTAAAGGGATAATGGAAGGCCGAGGTGGCGGTAATGGGAGGTTAATTGGGGAAGGTTTAATGGAAGGTTTAGGGGAGCTTGGTGTGAAGGTTAATGGTTTAAGGAGTGGAGGTGTAATTGGTGGAGGTTTAATGGAAGGTTTAGGGGAGGTTGGTGTGAAGGTTAATGGTGTAATTGGAGAAGGTGTAATTGATGGAGGTTTAATGAAAGGGGGATACTCAAAATGTGCCGGTGTGGGTGATTGAAGTATCGACCCATCATCGTAACACCAGTTAGTCTCATAAATGGGGGTTGGATCGGGGACAGTGGCTTCGTCCTGAGCAGGGGGTTCATCGAATGATAATGGAGGGAGTGGGAAATTAAGGAAACTCGGAAGGGGTGCCTTCGGAGCTTCATCATCGTATACCGGCTCGGGTTCTTCAATTGCCGGTTCTTGCTCGTTTGGAATATCAACGCCGTAGTCGTCTATCCTATCCTTCCATTCTCTCTCCATTCTTGTAATATCATCCAAAGCCGCATAGAGAGGATTAACCGGAGTAGGAGGAGCCGTGACCCTCTTTATTTGTTCCTCCATGGAAGCAATCTTATCAAAAATATTTTGCTGGAGGGGAGTAACATGAACAACAGAGGGCTGGCAGGGCATTGAAGGAGGGGCCGTATAAAGAGGCCGTGGAGGGGAATTGACGGGACGACCCGTAAAAGAACCCGGATGGGCCGGATTGCAAGGAGTAAATGGGCCTCGGGGCCGTGTTGGAGGAGGAATAGAAGGAGGCGGGTGTCGGACCACCCGAGGAGGAGTGTGAATAGGAGGAGATGGGTAATGGGCTACCCGAATATGATTGGAAGGAGGAGGTGGGTGATGGGCCACCCGTGTAGAATTGGAAAGAGGGGGAGATGCATGAGATGTACCCTCAACGGCAGCCTTAAGGGCTTGGACCTGTTGAGGGGTAAGATGATCTAATGCATGGATGATTCGAGAGACCTTCTCGTCATTGGGAGGAGACGGTCCCGAGGGAATAGTGGCCTGAAATTGAGTAGGTGGACCATGAGAATGGACATTGCCCATGGGTTGGGTATGACCATGAGAATAAGGACGTGGTCCCTTGAAAGAATGGTGAGAATGCTGATTAACATGTTGAAATTGAGGATATGAAGTGCTAGGTTGTGCATCCTCATGAATTGAATTGAACATGTTTCTATCATGGTAAGCCATTATATAGTCAAAAATTCTCAATAATTATGCAAATAAGCACACAAGTTGGAATGATTACCGTGATTTTGATTTGTTTAATCCTTGGTGAATTAATGACTTTTAATAAAGTTTGGAAAGATTCACACAAGGAGAGTCCTAGTTCAATATGATTCACTTCAACGCCAACTAGGAACTCTCACTCACCACGTATTAGGCCAACTATATCGGGACTCCAAAAAGGGTACAACCTGCCCGGCGTCCGTGAGGGAATCCACGGGTGCGGGGACTTATGGAGGTCTTGGAAAAGGGATTTCCAGTCCAAAGAGACGGAATGCTCAATGGAGGGTCGTCCCGATTCCAAGAAAAGTGTGTGGATCCTAGGATAGAGAGAGGAGGTCTCTCAACCAAGCCAGCAAATCAAGATAATAATATCAACACAAATGCCAAACAATGAATAATAGCCAATCTGTGAAAATGAACAGTAAAGACACGCCCTGGGAAGGGGCGTGTTCACAACAGCAAGAAAGACACGCCCTGCGATAGGTCGTGACAAACTTAAAACACGGCAGCGTGGCTGCCGTTAACTCTGTGAGGGGCTCACAGACAGTAGGAAAAACACGCCTTAGGGTGAGGCGTTCTCAGGAAAGGATGCCTACACTGGAGGGCGTCAAAAACTCAGATAATAATTAAACACGCCCTGATGACAGGCGTTGACAATGGATGGAACGCCTCTGGGAGCGGCGTTAAGTCCACAGACAATAAAACAATCATGCAGCAGGCAGCAGTTATAGTAAAAGACGCCCTGGGAATGGGCGTTACTCAGAGAAACACGCCCCTGAGAGGGGCGTTAAATATCAGACGATGAAATAAGCAACCAAAAAGCCAGCAGGTGTAATAAACGCACGCCCTGGAAGGGGGCGTGATTCAACAAAACACGTCCCTGTGAGGGGCGTGAAATCAAAAGACGCCTTCGTGAAAGGCGTTAATAAGCAGAAATCGACTGACCCGGGGAGTGTGCAGAGTGCACAATGGAGGGTGCCCGAGGGGCACAAGGGAGAGGGTACCGAGGGTACCAAGGGGAAAGGGCACGCGAGGGTGCCTAAGGGGAAAGGACACACGAGGGTGTCAAGGGGAAAGGGCACTCGAGGGTGCCAATGGAGATGGTAATCAAGAAAGAAGACAGTGGAAGTCCCACCGTGATCGCCAATTTGTAGATCTTAATTAAAATCCACACTTAAGAAAAATATTAAGAATAAGCAATAATCAATAATGTGGAGAAAAATATGCCCGAGGTGCACAAGGGGAGTTTGTGTGATCGCCAGAGACACGAGGGTCTCAAAGAGAAGATTGATATGGGGAGATGATCGCAAAATACCTCTTGAAACGCGGTTGATTGTAGGTGCTTCCTTTCTCTTCAAATCGGCCGGCCGATGAAGAGAGTCCTTCACTTGGTTACCCTTGCAAAAAAGACACACAACAATAATAAAAGGAATTAGAAATAATGTGTGTAGCATCAAATTCAATAAAGATATAGGTGAGCATGAGAAATATGAACAATACACACCTTAAGGGGATTGCCCTTAAACCCCTATGCAAAGAGGGTGTGGGAGATGTATGATGAATGCAAATAATAATTATGAGAATAAAGGGGAGGTGTGCAAGAGATGCACTATGGGGAGATCTCAATATGATTGTTGAGAGATCCATAAAAGATGATGCATGATCTATGAAAATAAAATAATGATAGTGAAGAATAGAAGAATGATGAAGGAGAGAAAATAAAAATCTGTTTTGGATGCTCCTTGGCTTTGAATGCTCGATGGGGATGAAGCCTCAAAGGCGATAGAAACTTGATCGTTGGAAGAAGCCTCTCCTAAGCCAAGCAGCAACTTTCCTTCGGTTCCCTGTAAAAAGAAAAGAAAACAAAAGAGGAAGAAGAGAAAAGACAGAAGCAGCAGACGGGAGGAGAAGAAGAAAGACAGCAGAAGAATAAAAAGAATAAGAAGAAGAATCAGAAGAAGAAGAAAAAAAGAAGAAGATAAGAAAAGGGCACAGAAGAAGAAGAAGAAGAAACACGGAGGAAGAAACAGAAGAGAAAGAAGAAGAAAACAGAATCAGAAAGAGAAAACCTCCGGAACCTTGGAACCTCATCACAAAACCGACGGGGCTCTTTAAATAGGGTTCAAATCAAGAGATAGAGGGATAAGAACGGGTAAGAGCCCAAAGAGGGAAGGATTAGAATGAGGAAAGTGACCAAACGAAGCAGGGACTCCTCGGGGAAAGGCTGCGTTCGTTTAGAACATGGAAGTTGAAACACGACTTGAACAAGGGCGTCAATTCAAGAATTAACGACCTTCAAGAGGGCGTCTTTTAAAAACACGCCTTAGATAAGGGCGTTAATTTAAAAATCAATTTTTTAGAATTTATTTGAAAAATTGTGAAACACGTCTGATTTAAAGGCGTTAATTAAAAAACGCCTTAACAAAGGACGTTAATTCAAAATATTCAAAATAGGGCCATTTTTCAATTCTCAATATTATTTTCCCATTTTTTAGGTGAAGGTGCATCTCGTCGCCCTGATTCCAACGACTATTTTTGTGAATTTTTCTGACACCCGGAAGGCCACCAAATCACCTCTGGAAGGGGTTGAAAAATAATATTAAAATATTCAATTTGAAAGACACGCCCTCACTTGAGGCGTGAATTCATTTTTTTTAATTTTTTTATTCAAAATAACGCCTTATGCTAAGTCGTTAATTCCCGAAAAATTCCGAAAAATTCTCAGAAAAATCCAGAAAAATAGGAATTTGATAGAAATGACGCCCTCAAAATATGTCGTTAATTTTTTTAGAAACGCCCCATGTCAAGTCGTTATTTAAAAGACGCCCCAAGCCAAGTCGTTAATTCAGAAAAATAGGGAAAAATGCCCAGAAAATCCAGAAAAATCTAGAAAAATTCAGAAAAATCCAGAAAAATAGGAGAAAATAGAAAAAGAGATAAAAAAGTGAGAAATCCAAGAAAAGTGAGAAAAACCACTCAAATAGAACTAATTTGAGGGTCAAATTGGGGCATTACAAGGCAATATGAGATGTACTCATAGTAACGTCAATTTTGGCGTGTCTACAACATCCTCAAGGTCTAAAGAGTTTTGATGCCACAGACTTGAATGGACTGCAATCGAGTTTAAGGGGTTAAATGAAGTAAAATTGGGAAAATTCCAAGTTTCGGTCGACCTCCGGTCATAGACCGGTCGACCGGAATAACCAGAAACGAAAAGGCCACAAAAACTCTCAGAACCGGTCGACCGCCCAGAAAGTCTGGTCGACCGCCCCAGGTCCGGTCGACCACCCCACCATTGCTGGTCGACTGAAATTGCTAGAACTAAAACTCTTCACAACTGTAAAGTTCCGGTCGACCGACCACCAACATCCAATCGACCGACAGCCCCGATGCAGCAATTTTTGACTTCGTTTTCCACCTCCTGGGCAGCCCCTCTTCTTGGAATTGTTTAATCCTAAAGTCACCCAACCTCCCATGATTTGTGGATCTGGTCTGGGGGGTGTCTATGGACCATTCAAGAGATATAAAACAAACACAACAGGGTTAGAAACCCTAATGCATCAAGAGAGATCAAGGGAGATCAAAGGAGGCTAGAGGAGGTCCAAGGAAGAAAAGGGTACAGTAAATGTAAACAGTACTTCGTGTAGAGTTCTTCATCCATTCCAAGGTGATTCAAGCTTACATCTCAAGCCTGCAACCTCCAAGGAAGTGTAGAAGCAAGCAAGGTTCTCAAGGGAGATCAAAGCTACATCCTTAATCCTCTCCATCAACTCAAGGGGATCCAAGGAAGATCATTTCACAACGAAGAAGAAGCCATTGCTGCTGAATCAAGAGAAGAGCTTTGCAAAGAAGAAGAAGCCTCTGATGCTGATCTAAATCGCATTGACAAGATCTTTTCGCTTCTAGACTTGATCATATCGCCATCTATTGTCTGATCATTCTCACATTTGTTCTCTTTTCATTTTGTTCAAGTTATTGAAACTGAGAATCGTCCCTACCGGTGGTTAGTAGGAAGGCAGTTGGAAGGTGATCCAATCTGCGGTGTTGATCGCTTGCTCGATTACCTCGAGCGACAATTCCTGGTATGCCGGGATACTGGGACTGGCGTCCGAAGACGTGTGCGCGGTTTGGTGCCTTGTCCGCGGTGGCGATGGGAGCCTACGGAAAGTCGGTAGGCTAGTGCTGGCGTCCGAAGACGTGTGCGCGGTTTGATGCCTTAGCCGCGGTGGCGATAGGAGCCTACAGGAAGTCAGTAGGATAGTGCTGGCGTCCGAAGACTTGTGCGCGGTTTGATGCCTTAGCCGCGGTGGCGACGGCTTTTGTTGAGAAGTGGACAGAGAGGTGTACTGGTCGTCCTGCTCCTTAGCCTTGCCTTTGCAACCATGCTGAGAGCAGGGCCTAGTGACAATTGACGACGTCGCAAGACATTGTCGCTCTGCACGGTTGTCTCGACTCTGCGGAATGGCGGAGCCTTGTGGCGGTGGGCCCGCCACTTGCATCAAAGCCGCTGAAGACACCGAAGATGTCTTCTTTGTACTTCGGATTGTGTCGACGGGTAGGTGGGGAGGACCCGACGGCCCATCCGCCGAGGAGGTGTAACGAGGCTGAGGTGGGGCCTCACCCTGCTTTTGCTTTTCCTTCCTATCCACGGCTGCTGGTGACGGAGATTGGACGGGAGGAGGATGAGAGAGGGCTGAAGAGCTCATCGTCGTCTCATCCACCAGGACATCCTCTCGGCCAAGAAGGACCCGGAGGAGCCTGGCGGTGTCTTCTTTAGGGAAAGGGAGAGACTTTAGCTCTCGCCAGGACCGCCACCGCACGGTAGAAGTGGCTGGGGTTGGCTGGCTAGGTGCTGACGTCTGGGAGCCCGAAGGGCCCGAAGGAGCAGGGAAATGGCTGACGTTGACCGAGTAGTTGGTCGGCTCCGCCTCTTGACTGGTATCCCGCTCTCTACGCCTCCGCAATCGCTCGAGCGCATCTTGGTTATCCGTCTGGAACTCGAGCCATTCTGTAGGATGCTCGTAAGGCAGCCCGTGCCTATTTTCTTGAGGAGAGTCTAGCCGCTCTAGCGCATCCCTGGCGATGCTCAGGGTCTCTTTGACATCTTGCCGAAGCCTGACGAGTGACATGGAGTTTCCTTCCGCATCGATCTGCTCCCATCAGATCTGTTCCAGGATGAGGTGATGAACTTCCTCACAGGACTCGATCGGGTGGCAGATTCTGGCGTGGAAGGGGTAGTATTGGGGGTGACTACGATCCCAATGGGTGTAGCCGACAGGCGAGTCATGGGGCATGATTTGCCTGTTCTCCACGAGGATATCAAAGAGTCGCCGGGTTCTCTCCCTGGGGAAGGAGAGAGGTCTCCGATCGTGCCAAGGCCTCTACCCTGTGTACCAAATCAAACGTCCCCTTCGATTGGCACTGGGCTCCTCGGACTCGTCATCAGAAAGAGAAAATGCGGCCATCATGTGGATGACATTGGCTGAGGGGTGAGCCACGCGCGCTGCCTTAGCTGGCCTGGCCCACGTATGTGGTTGCGGAGGATCGACGAGGCCGCTCTTCATTTTGACAAGATCGTCTCGGATCAGCTTCTGCACCTGAGTCTTGAAGACATAATAATCTTCAATTGAGTGGCCCAGCATGCGATGATACAGGCAAGAACTAGGATCGTCGGTCTTCAAGGCCTCATCTGGCTTGCGGATTTCTGGCAGTTCAATAATCTTCTGGGCCATACATAGGTTGAAGAGCATCTTCGTATGTTCCTTCTTGAAGGAGAAGGGTGTCTTCATACGCTCCGAGAAGGGGAGAGCAGCCGGCTTATCCGCTGGCTCTTTGTCAGAGCCACTTGATTCGGCCCCCTTACTGGCCTTGGCGGCAGGGGTGAACTCTATGATATTCACCTCCTTGCTGGACTAGCGTTCTCGCGCTTGTTTTCCCTTTGCCGCAATATAGCTGGCGTTATCGACGAAGAACATCTCTATTTCGGCGACTTTCAAATTGAGTTGGTCGAAGCCTTTGATATTGGTGCCGAGAAGCTTTTCGCTGACCTCGGCCGCCAGACATCGACGACATATGGTGATGGCATCCTCTTGAATGGGTGGGTTGACACACCTCATCCTAAGGTCTCGCCATTTTTTTATGAAGTCGACGGTGCTCTTGCCCTTTTTCTGCCGAAGGGAACAGAGTTCGGCTAGGGAGACCTTTCGCTCGACCGTTTGAAATCGATCGAGGAATTTCTTCTGGAGATCGGCCCAGTCGATGACTGAGTAAGGCTTCAGGCGGGAGTACCATTGGTAGGCCGTTCCCGTGAGCGAAGTGGCGAAGTAGCGGAGGAGATATGATTCATCCAGCGCTAACTCACCCATGGCCGTAACGTAGTAGGCCAAGTGTTCATGTGGCGACCCCTGCCCGTCAAACTTTTGCTGCTTCAGGGGCTTGGAGTATTCTGGGGGAAGCTTTTTCAGCTGGTGATGAAGCGGGTGGGGCACACTGTAGAGACCTACTGTGACAGCCCCTTCACCATACTGGGCGACCTTCGTCTCGATAATATGCTCGATCATCTAGCGCTGCGCCAAAAGATTCTCTGGCACTGGCGTGTTGGAGGCTTGTGGTTGAGTCTCAACCGGGGGCGTGCCAAACCCAATTGCCAACGGGGTTCGGGCAATCGCCGCTGAGGTGTTGGTAGCATCGCGAGCCACCGGGGGTACCAGTGCTTCGGCCTGGGGCCTAGCAGGTTGCTGCGGATGAAGGTCTCGCTCCTGGAGGAGGTCTTGTAGGAGGGCCTTCAGATGCTGGTTATCCTTCATAAGAGTGTCGAGGGTCACTTCTTGAACCTTGTTCGCAAAAGGGTAGTTGTTGACCGGCTCTATGTTGATAGGAGGGTCACGATCTTCCACTGGGACCTCTTCCGCGCGTTCTGACGCCTGCGGTCCGACAGAAGTGTCGATGTGACCTCTTGGAGGAGGCAACGGAGCCTGGTGGCGTGGCCTCCTGAAGTGGGATAGAGGCTGGTTCAAGTCGTCAGACTGGGTGTCTGGCTGGTGTCCAGTGGTGTAACACGCGAACACTCAAACCGCATCATTGATGAACCGGGCCGTCCGCTTCCTCCAGGGGTGTCGCTCGGGGCAGACAGGCGTCCCTAGTCTATCAAAGACCGAGATGCATTGCAGACGGGGCTCACTCCCGATATCAGTCGGAGGAGAACCCTGGACAGGTTGCTGGAGGGCCCGAGGACGGGCTCGCCTTTGCCTCCGCTTGCTTGGGCGGGGGACATTGGACGACTGGGCGTCGTCAGATGATGCTATTGTGAGGCCAGCCGCATCCCGTGTGATGCCGCGTCTGAGTGCTCGCAGGGGGTTGGTGATACGCGCCCTTCGAACAGCTTGAGCTTCTTCTGGGGTGACCCAGATTCCTCTCAAGTCAAATTGCTGATCTCCCTTGTCGCCGCTTTTCCGACGAGTTGTCTCGGGAGGATGTGTGTCTGGATGCGGTGGGTACCCCCGGGCTGCTACCGAGGGACCCGCTCTTTTGAGCTTCGCCCCGTCCTCTCGTGTTTGACACAAGAGGTCAAAACGATTGGAGGTAGGAATGGTGGGAACGGTCCGTTCCTGGGGTATGATTGGTTCACCCTCGTCGAGACGGATCCATAAATCACCGACAAGGACCGTCTTGCTGGAGTTGCTGGTTGCAGCAACGAGTCGCCTACTTCTGCGGTCATGGCGACGCTTCTTCTGAGGAGCTGAAGAAGACTCCGCCCCAAGATGGTAGACCGAGAAGACCCGGCCTGGAGCGACCAACAGCGTGAAGCCGTCAGTCTGAAGTGCTGGGATCGGCCCCCGGGGTAAGTAACCCGTGCTGGGAGTCGATGGCGGGGCGACTCGGGTGTAAGTGATGGGGACATCCCTTGCCCCTCCACATTTTCTGAAGCTCGGATTGATCGTCGGTGTACGCCATTATGTTCCTCATGTGTTTGTGAGTCAAGTCATGTAATTTTCTTATTTTTATTTGAGTCTTAAACATGTAATTTTCCCTTTATTGAGTCATGTACCTAGGTTAGAAAGTCATTTTCCTAAGTCTTGAAGTCATTATGTTGGTTTGATAGGTTAATGGGCCCAATTCATTGGGCTAGGCCCAGGGGCGCCCCTCCCTTGGACTGTTTGGTCATTAGTTAGTTTGTCAGGGTCAGTTTGGTCTTAGGAAAAGTGTGGGGTCTATAAATAGCCCCACCCCTCTCTCATTTGTAACAATTATGCTTGAATATTGAATCCAAAAAATTTCCACACCTTCTAGTTCCCTCTCAATATCTCCCTCTCTCTCTCTCTTACTATCACTCTCTCTAAGTGGGTTGTGCCCCCTCTCTCTCTCCTCCCCACCCCAATTTCAAAATTTATTCTCTCTCCTCCCCATTCACCCCTCATTAAGGCCCCTTCCCCTTCCCCATGCACTCATTCAATTCCCCCTCCAACCCCTAGGTGGAAACCCCTTCTACTAGGCACCTTTCCACTCTCCCAAGCAACCCTCCCTCTCCCCAAGACTGAAAGAGCCCTTCCCTAAGCCAAATTTCGAATTTCCCTCTCCCTTGGGCTGTGCCCTTTCATCTCACCACCTCCCTAACCACCCAAGGTCGCACCCCCCCTTCCCCATCCACCAAATAACCCCTTGTTCATGCCCTTCCCCACACCCTCTCCTCCACCTATTCTGTCCCTGTTGCAGGTTTCAGAAAAGTAGTGATTTGCAGTAGCAGCCACGACCTCCCCTGAAGGCTCCCGGTGGTATATCTTATATTTCTGGAATCGTCTCCAAGTCTTCTTTCCAACGGTGGTACTCCTGCCTGCATCCGAGTTCGGAGCTGTCCGGAGGAACGTCATCTTCAACGACTGCATAATCTGTCCTAGACTGAAGGCCAGAGCGATCTTGGAAGCCGTTCAGCGGCCAACCTTGGAGGAATTCGATCATGCTTCCTTCTACAAAATTCTTCTTCGTCTAGTCCTCCATCAGTAGCAGAAGGAACGATGCCAATCGCCTTCCCAAGCTATTTGTTCTGAATTTCTTAGCCAGAGTGTGTAGTCTGCCCCCTACAGGTCCAGGTTCGACCTGTCTTCACTTCTCCGGATACCATTCTCCTCTCCGACCTCGGATTGTGGCCCCGTCAATTTCTCCTTGAAGCTACTCCGACCACGATCGCGTCGCCGCCAGTTTCGTTCGATTTAGATTTCGGGAGCGACCGCAGTGCCTTCTGCAATCCACTATATCAGTTCTGCATCAGTCAGAGGCAGAGTGTTGCTGTCCTGCTCCAGTCGCCGGTCCGATCAGCCCCGAGTTCCAGAGCTTCCCAAAAAATTCAAGCATCATCCTCGGCCAGCTGGGGAACTTTTGGCACCGATTTCATCAAATTTAGAGCTCAGTTGAGTCCGTGGCAGCATCTTCATCGACAACCTGTTCAGTAAAACTGAAGAGTGGCAGAACCGACGAAGCTTGGAGAGTCGGCGTTCTCTTCATAATTTCCCCACCCCGCTTGGCCGGCTGAAGGCCCCTCCCTGCGTGGAGGTAATCTTGGTTGTAATAAGTCTAACCCCCACCCCAAGAGCCCCCCTCCTGCGAGAGGTGTAGTTCATGTAATAATATTCTCACAGATTTGAAGCGACACCGACCCGGCTTGCGGGCGCAAACCCTTGCCTCCCCGCTTGCCCCCGTCTTCGGCCGGAGTTGGCATCTTCACGCCGGCTAGGTGAGCCTCGGTACCCCTTTCCTTGCTGGTCAATATCACTTGCTTAGCTTAGTATTCTTGCTTTGCTGCGTCGGACGGAGAGCGAGGGCCCGGCCCAAATTGCCAAACACGTGAGTGTCCATCGCGGGCGAGTTGTGAGCGAGCCATTTCAACCCACACCCATGGTGTGACGGCCGCCCGTGAGTGGGCATCCCTGGACCAATTGGGGTTCTCCCCAAGCTTGCCAAGCACCGGAGCATCATTGTCCCACCCCGGACCCTCTCCATTATCGTTTAGTTGCCCACGGGCACAAGTGTGCACCAAGCGAGTGAGCCGCTCGAGTGGTATCATCGCCAATTTGCTTGCTTGCAACCTTAGGTCCAAGGGTCATATTGTCTTGTGGTCATCACCCCAAGGTGGTGTCACATCAAATTGGTATCAGAGCAAGTTTTAGACTTGTCTCTACAAGTCTAGTCCTAGGGCATTAGCATTTGAGTCTCCCTTGCATCATGTTTTCCATCACTCCTTTGCATGACCACCCTAGGGAGATGCCCCAAATACACATGGGCTAATTTGACACTGTCGTCAACAAGATTCATAACTGTATAGATACCCTTACCTCCTGGCTTGAACGGCTTGAAGCAAAAGGGAACCACGGCCCTAGAGCTTGGTCACCTCGGGATGAATTTGGATGGGAAGCCAAAGGACCCATAAACTCATTGGAAGAGATAAGGACTGAGATTAGGAAGATCTTCACTCCCCGACCTTTCCACTCCTACCTTGAGAACCATAACCCGAGGAGCACTCCCACTCCCCCTTTCCCTCCCAGTCAACCCAAGACCTCCCTTAGGACCCAAACTCCACCACCCCAAATGATTCCAATCCCGATCACCACCACCACTCAAACCAAATTGGCCACCACCCAACCCAAAACCCCTCACCAAACCCGTACCCCACAAGCCCCCTTGACCACCACCACAAACCCACCATCATCCCCAAAAAAGAACACATCTCCCAAAACAAATCAACCCAAAACCCCTCACCCAACCCACCTCCCACTTCCTACACCAATCTTTCCCCAACCTAGGCCTCCTCTACTTCCCCTTCCTATCCCAACCCAAGCCCATGCTTGTTCACCACCCCGGGTGTGTCATACGCTAGCTATCACCAAACCACCCACCATAGATCCCCCTACTTCATTAGCAATAGAAGTTGCTACCCACACACCTACCCAAGTGGAGAAGGATGCCCATCCGAATCCACCTCCCAACATAGAGAAAATCCAAAGGCCAAACAACTCACACACCTCTAGCCTAGCTCCTCTAGAGACACCCAACCTCACCATAGATAAGTCCATACTCCAATGGCTCAAGAAAGGTCTCACCATTCCTAGTTCACAACCATGCCACCTACCCATGGGATATCAATCCCAAATCATTCCCATTCAGCCACATGTCACTTATCAAACTTCCTATTGTGTGGAAGATTTAGGAGACTTAGTGAACTACCTACATTGGCAAATTCACTTGACCAATATGCTAGCTTTGAGGCCGTCCGAAACTAACACCATTAGCCTAGCATATCCCTCCATTGGCTCCATCACTTCCATCTACACTAATGGCCAAGTTACTAGTGAGATCATCCTCCTTCTTCCCATGGAGGAAGAACCTATCCTAGTCCACTCCCCAACCATTAAGATCCCAAGTGCTTTGATCGGTCAACCCATTAGCAACCTTGACCCAATTATTGAGGAGGATGACTCACCATTCGAGGACTTTGAGAGCATAGAGTACCCCTACCAAGGTGACCCTTACCATGATCCCTTTGACCCTTTTCTATGGGAGCCTAGATCTCAATGTAACCCACTCACCTTATTCACCACCCACCTTACCCTACCCTTACCACCCATGATAACCCAAAACCTTCCCTTCCTAGAATTGGGTTACACCAAAGAAGCCTTAACCATAGGCAACATACACAATGGGATTGATAGATGGCCCCACTCCATGATGTCTCCCTTCTTAGATCCCTTTGACACATACGAATGGAAGCTCAAGGGCCACCCCACACCTATGCACATAGAAGTCATCACTAGGATTGAAATGTATGTGCTTAGGCATACCACCCCACTTGACATGATTAGAAAGTCGGGTCCATTCATTCATATCACCCACATGTCAAGAAGAAAACATGAGTGGTCAATATTTGGTTGTAATGGTCCACCATCATTCATCATAAATCTCAAGCATGTTAGGAGCATTCATGGATGTCCGGGTCCCCCGGCACTCATCACACTCACACATGAAAGGGACACCTATGGATGCCCCGGTCCTCCCAAGACATTCAAAGTCTTCATAACATCAATGCATGATAGGTCTACATGTGGTTGCCCTGGACCACCTTTGCATACCACGCACTACTCACTCACACCGCATCTTAGTACATAGCATATGCATCAAAACATGCATCAAGCAAAAAGCGGTGAGAATTACAAAAAGTGGGTAAAAACTTGTGAGCGCCACTTGAAATTCCACGTTGGCGACTTGATGATGATGATGATTTTGCAGTGGCTCTACTCTAGGGTCACCTCCAATTTGAGGGCACGAGGACTTGGACCTTGCCAAGTTCCGAGTGGCCTTGGCACCCGGCTTGCGGGTTGAACTTACCAATGGGTTTTGGGATTCATCCCACTTCCCACGTGGCGGATCCGGCACCCTCTAAGGGTACCGCGGTGGATCCTAGTGAGTGTCTTGAGCCTACACCTATCCTTGTGAGAGACACCCTCGGAGTGCCACCACAAACTAGCCCGAGAGCCCGACGTCAGCACATGGCGGCAATACTAAGCAAAGCAAGATCTCTTCGCCAGCCTAAGGGTGTGTCCGAGCCACTTTGTCGAGTGGAAGCACCGTTCCTCGGCTATGGACATGGGTCGAGTTTGGAGAACAAGGTTCGCCCGGAACTGCGTTTGGGATGCTACTTCCCCGGTGGACCCATACTCGACAGGGTCGAGTTTTCCCCACCCCGGGGGTATGATGGGGACATCCCTTGCCCCTCCACATTTTCTGAAGCTCGGATTGATCGTCGGTGTACGCCATTATGTTCCTCATGTGTTTGTGAGTCAAGTCATGTAATTTTCTTATTTTTATTTGAGTCTTAAACATGTAATTTTCTCTTTATTGAGTCATGTACCTAGGTTAGAAAGTCATTTTCCTAAGTCTTGAAGTCATTATGTTGGTTTGATAGGTTAATGGGCCCAATTCATTGGGCTAGGCCCAGGGGCGCCCCTCCCTTGGACTGTTTGGTCATTAGTTAGTTTGTCAGGGTCAGTTTGGTCTTAGGAAAAGTGTGGGGTCTATAAATAGCCCCACCCCTCTCTCATTTGTAACAATTATGCTTGAATATTGAATCCAGAAAATTTCCACACCTTCTAGTTCCCTCTCAATATCTCCCTCTCTCTCTCTCTTACTATCACTCTCTCTAAGTGGGTTGTGCCCCCTCTCTCTCTCCTCCCCACCCCAATTTCGAAATTCATTCTCTCTCCTCCCCATTCACCCCTCATTAAGGCCCCTTCCCCTTCCCCATGCACTCATTCAATTCCCCCTCCAACCCCTAGGTGGAAACCCCTTCTCCTAGGCACCTTTCCACTCTCCCAAGCAACCCTCCCTCTCCCCAAGACTGAAAGAGCCCTTCCCTAGGCCAAATTTCAAATTTCCCTCTCCCTTGGGCTGTGCCCTTTCATCTCCCCACCTCCCTAACCACCCAAGGTCGCACCCCCTCTTCCCCATCCACCAAATAACCCCTTGTTCATGCCCTTCCCCACACCCTCTCCTCCACCTATTCTGTCCCTGTTGCAGTTCAGAAAAGCAGTGACTTGCAGTAGCAGCCACGACTTCCCCTGAAGGATCCCTGTGGCATATCTTATATTGCTGGAATCGTCTCCAAGTCTTCTTTCCAATGGTGGTACTCCTGCCTGCATCCGAGTTCGGAGCTGTCCGGAGGAACGTCATCTTCAACGACTGCGCAATCTGTCCCAGACTGAAGGCCAGAGCAATCTTGGAAGCCATTCAGAGGCCAACCTTGGAGGAATTCGATCATGCTTCCTTCTAAAAAATTCTTCTTCGTCTAGTCCTCCATCAGTAGCAGAAAGAATGACGCCAATCGCCCTCCTGAGCTATTTGTTCTGAATTTCTTCGCCGGAGTGTGCAGTCTGCCCCCTGCAGGTCCAGGTTCGACCTGTCTTCACTTCTCCAGCCACCATTCTCCTCTCCGACCTCGGATTGTGGCCCCGTCAATTTCTCCACGAAGCTACTCCGACCACGATCGCGTCACCACCAGTTTCGTTCGATTTGGAGTTCGGGAGCGACCGCAGTGCCTTCTGTAATCCACTGTATTAGTTCTGCATCAGTCAGAGGCAGAGTGTTGCTGTCTTGCTCCAGTCGCCGGTCCGATCAGCCCTGAGTTCCAGAGCTTCCCAAAAAATTCAAGCATCATCCTCGGCCAGCTGGGGAACTTTTGGCACTAGTTTCATCAAATTTGGAGCTCGGTTGAGTCCTTGGTAGCATCTTCATCGACAACCTGTTCAACAAAACGGAAGAGTGGCAGAACCGGCGAAGCTTGGAGAGTCGGCGTTCTCTTCATAATTTCCCCACCCCGCTTGGCCGGCTGAAGGCCCCTCCCTGCGTGGAGGTAATCTTGGTTGTAATAAGTCTAAACCCCACCCCAAGAGCCCCCCTCCTGCGAGAGGTGTAGTTCATGTAATAATATTTTCACAGATTTGAAGCGACACCGACGCGGCTTGCGGGCGCAAACCCTTGCCTCCCCGCTCGCCCCCGTCTTCGGCCGGAGTTGGCATCTTCACGCCGGCTAGGTGAGCCTCGGTCCCCCTTTCCTTGCTGGTCAATATCACTTGCTTAGCTTAGTATTCTTGCTTTGCTGCGTCGGACGGAGAGTGAGGGCCCGGCCCAAATTGCCAAACACGTGAGTGTCCATCGCGGGCGAGTTGTGAGCGAGCCATTTCAACCCACACCCATGGTGTGACGGCCGCCCGTGAGTGGGCATCCCTGGCCCACTTGGGGTTCTTCCCAAGCTTGCCAAGCACCGGAGCATCATTGTCCCACCCTGGACCCTCTTCATTATCGTTTAGTTGCCCACGGGCACAAGTGTGCACCAAGCGAGTGAGCCGCTCGAGTGGTATCATCGCCAATTTGCTTGCTTGCAACCTTAGGTCCAAGGGTCATATTGTCTTGTGGTCATCACCCCAAAGTGGTGTCACATCAGTAAGCCTTCGCCCTTGCCGATAGGAGTGTTGCCAATGCTCGAGATGACACTCTTGCACCAGAAAGTGACACCGTTGGAAGTGCTGAGATGCCGACGCTCCTGGGTCGAGGACCCGCGGTAGGTGCCAGCGTAGTCTGGGCTCGGGTCGGGATGCCCGAGGAAGGTGTTGAGGAACGTCACCCCCTGGGTAGAAGACCAACGGGGAGACCCGGTTCAACTAGAGCTTGGGACTGGGGTCCCGAGTGTGATACTGGGGCACCGCGAACTCGGGGCTATGAGCCCATGTCGAGTGTCGGCCGTGTCAGGATTCGGGGTGGGAAACCCGATGCAGATGCCGGGGAGCCGTAGACCCGGGGCTGAAAGCCCGTGTCGGGTGCCGACTTTGCTGGGGCTCGGGGTTGGAGACCCGAGGAGGATGCTGAGGCGCCGTGGACCCGGGGCAGGGAGCCCGTGTTGGGTACCGGCTTGACTGGAGCTCGGGGTCGAGGACCCGAGGCAAACGCTGATGAGCCGTGGGCCCGGGGCAGGGAGCCCGCGTTAGGTACCGGCTTGGCTGCGGCTCGGGGTTGAGGACCCGAGGAAGATGCTGTAGTAGTGACCGATGTCTGTGGCGTGGGGCCCGTGTTGGAGATCGGACGAGGTTGGCTCCGGGAGCTAACGCTTACCCGGGCCGGCGTTGATCTGGGGGCCCTGCAGGGGCCTGTAGTGACGGTTCAGTGCCTGGCGCTCAGGCGGGACACCGGCCCTGGAAGTGCGCATGGTGCATTGGCCATGGGAACCAATGGAGAAATTGGCGTCGGCTAAGGAGCAGCCACAGGGATCATACCCAAGAAGTAGGGCGATCCGATAACCGGGGCGAAGCTGCCGAAAGCGATCAGCGTCGCCAAGTAGCCCACTCAGGCATGGGTGGCAATGACATTGGGGCCGTAGGTGACGGCCGCCATGGTTGCTGGATAGTTGAGTGCTGCGGAGGTGAGGGTCGCTGACAGTCACCGAGAGCGGTCCGACGATCAGAACGTGAACTGGAAGCTGCAAGAGAATGTGTGCACGGGTACCCCCTCTGCCTCTCCTGCAAGGACAGGGAAAGGGGACCGGGCTTCAGGGCTGGCACAGACTTTTCTTCAGCAAAAAGAAGGAAGGCAAGAGACGTCCCACCGGGCGTGCCATCCTCTCTATTGCGTGAGTTTTTATGTTGATTAACCGGGGTAAGGGAAGGCATATAGCGAGGAAGGAAAATACGGGAGTTTGATATATCTCGGGTATCCTCCTTATGGTTGTATGCCTCTCACGGCGGTACCGGGCACTCTCCTTTTTATGGAAAGTCGAAAAGGGTCGAATGGCATGGAAATGTCGGGATAAGGGTTAACCGGATAAGGTGCGGGCGTGCCAGTCGATTTCTCGACAATCACTCATGTAACCAAGGGTTGGCCAGGGAAGCGCCACCAGGGTGCAGCACGTGGGCTCGGGCGATCGGACAATACGTGGAGAGAAGAGGTTCCATGGGTGCGAGTACGTAGGCGATTGCGGGAATCATGTACTGGACGTCTTTCCCCACCGGCCGCAAGAAACCGGTGTTTATTTACATCGGATTGAATCTGAATACCTTCGTTCTAAGCTGAAGATAAGCATGTATATGTGTCTAAAGCCGTGGGTAGAGGGCTAGGGGGCATTCATCAGCTATGGGTGCACGTTAGACCGAGGGGAGTTCACTGGGGTTAGGGCACGGATGCGGAGTGGCATAGGTAGGAAGCTGGGGGCCCGAATGCGGGCACAAGTATTTTAATGGATTTATGATGAGCCGCGTGGGCTTTACAAGCGGGCCTGAGTGGCCAAAGTACAATAGGCGCAAGTCGCGGGACAATTACGACGCGTGGGTCGGTCCCCGGGTCATTGCGTGACAAACCGGATATCCGCGTGTTCTACATGAACTCTTTACAGCAGAGTTGGTGTAGGTCCAACTGCCTCGGTGGTCAGAGCGGACACGGACTGGCGCCTAGCGGAGGTCGGACGTAGCTCGAGGTGAGCGGTCAGGTCCGGGTCTCGGGCGGCGAGTGTTGTCATGCTGGGGAGTCGAGGTCGGCCCCGTGACTATGACTCCCGGGCCAGAGGTCCGACTAGACTCAATTTGTCAATCCGATGGGCCGACGGCCGACTGGGAGGTAAACGGTGGGCACGCGGTTCTATGTTGAGGCCTGACGCGACATTAGGAAGTGCCCTTCATAACCATCGTAAGTTGACGTACACATGCGGACCCGGGATGCGTGCGTATTTGCCGTTGGCGTAGTTGTCTTACGTGCGGCGAGGATGGACTTGGTGTGAGACGGCTAAACACCGTGTGAGGGGAGTACGTGAGACATACCCTCGGCGTGTGTGAGCCGACTAGCAAGTCAATCGCGCGCACACTTGTCTTCTTGTGTTCCCGACCCTTGCCGAAAGCCTTGGGGGTCCAAGGGTGCGACAATTAGATCGGGGGAGTTTGCCCGTCCGTCCATGTGTCCTTGGGTTGCTTCATGCCTCATGAGCTTGAAGGGGGGAAATTTATAGGAAGTTGAAGGGGTGGGGGTGGGGTTAAGGCGGACCAAGTTGAGGGTCCAACTTGGTCCGGGTAAACCCCCCAAATAGTACTTTTATTTTATTTTATTTGAATTTTTTTTGTGTGTTTTTGTGTGTGTATCGGAGTGGACGGGATGGGGTTTAAGCGGACCAGCCCAAGGGGCTGGTTTGGTCCGCCTAAACCCCTCCTCCAGGGGGGGTTTAGGCGGACCATCCCCAAGGGCTGGTCTGGTCCGCCTAAACCCCTCTTCGGAGGGAGAAAATCCTTTTTTTTTATTATTTGATGGGGTTTAGGCGGACCAGCCTGGGGGTCTAGGCTGGTCCGCCTAAACCCCTCCCCAAGGAGGGTTTGGGCCGACCAAAGTGGCCGCATTTTTTAATTTTAAAAATCTTTTTTTATTTCCAAGAGGTTTAGGCGGACTAGCGTGGGGGTCCAGGTTGGTCCGCCTAAACCACCCCCTGGGGGGTTTAGGCTGACCAGCCTGGGGGCCCAGGCTGGTCCGTCTAAACCCCTCCCTAGGGGGGGTTTGGGTGGACCAAATGGAAGAGAGAAGGGGAGTGGTCCCACCTCTATAAAATCTGATTTTTTGTGTTATTTTCTTCCTAAATTGGCTAAGAAGAAAGAGGACAAAGGATACTGGGAGGATACGCTTGTGTGCGCGGACCGAGACGCTCGTGCGTGTGATTCGTCGTGGACGTGCGTGCGATTGGTCATGGACGTTCTTCGTAGCTCCTTCCACATACGGGTACAGTGAATGAATCTTGCACGAACCTCGGACCGTGAGATTGAGAGTTTGCACGACCTGGGACTGGGGAGGGCCGTCGAGCCTCCGGGCTGAGGAGAGGGCACGGCCCCCAGGGGAGTTCGCCCTCCCCGGGGGCACGGCCACGGCCTGGGGCACACTGGCCCCGGGCAAAGCCGTAACCCCAAGGGATGGCCCCCGGGGGTCTTCCTTTGTTGTCTGGGGATATCCTTTGGAGGATACGGGGTTCTGGAATATTGAAATGGCCCATGGGGGTCTTTGTTCTTCAAGTCGTAGTGGCCGCTCGTAAGGTGTTCGGGTGAATGCCCGACACACCCCGGGTTGCCGAACGAGCCGCGTAGGTGGTCGACGGGCCTTGGATTTGGCCTAGGGCCAAGATTAGAAGTCCATAGGAGCTGGGAGGAGGCACGTTGGGTCCATGGGCCTTTCCTCGTATTGCGTGCCATGTTGTACGACAGGTTGGCAGGGTAGTCTTGGGTTGGCCTAAGAACTAAATTTGAGTGGCGTGTTGCCACGTGTCTGAGGGTCGGGGGTGGCCCCGACTTACTGGGGGGTCGTTGTAGGACCCAATTGGTGTACTGGAACCATGGGGTGGCCCGTGGGTTGTTGTAGAAGGGTTGAAACATGTGCGCCCACAAGGTGTTTGGCAGAATGCCGAACACATGTGTGTGAGCCATACACACGTACTGCGGACCTCCCGAGCCTGTGGTTGACCTATTTGGGTCACCCTTTGGCCTTGGGGGGTTGAAGGAAGGCGTCCCGGGGTAGGCCCCTGGCCTTTTCACTAAGTGCCACGTGGCGTGGCTTGTAGTCGGAGTGTCCCCTGGATGGCCCGGGTGGTCGTGTAGAGTGCTGGGAAAGTCTGCAACTTATGAGTCGGGAGTGATCCCGATTGATTACCAGCGACGCCGTACACGTCGACTAGAGGGTCGGCGCCGTTGGTCAGGCCCATTGGGTTGTCGGAGAGGCCGGGTAGCCCGTGCCTTGAAGGTGTTCGAGGAAATTCCCAGACCCTTATTTCTGGGTATTTTGCTGGGGCAATAGTCCGAGTACAACAACAACTTAGTGGATCTTAGTTGTGTCCCGATTCTGTGTGATAACACCAGTGCTCTCAACCTTGCAAAAAATCCAATCTATCACTCTAGGACCAAGCATATTGAGATTAGGCATCACTTCATTAGAGATGAGGTCTTTAAGAAAAACTTTGAACTATATTTTGTTGATACACTAAATCAGCTTGCTGACATCTTCACCAAGCCCTTGTGTAATGACAGGTTTACAACACTCAGAAGGGAGCTATTTCTATTAAAATGATGATCTTCTTCAATTTGATTGTGTGTTTTTGCTGATTGGTATCCATGCATTGTTTATATATAAACATGTCATTCTGCATGTGGTGTAGCATTGCATGTAGTTGCATAATAAAGTTGAATTCATGTTCACGATGTATTGCATGTGGTGTAGCATCATTCTTGCATGGCCATGGTATATTAAATGATGAAGTGTGGAAAGGCAGGTTATGCTTGTCTGGAAGCACTCACCATGCATGAGGATACACCTCCGCCAAGTACCATGCGTCACTGTCGCATGTAGGCCATACAGTAAGGGGGAGCTATTTCTTTGAAGCATTCATGCATATGTTTCATCTTCATTCAGTTACCTTTAATAAGTGTACAACCATGGGCTGGGTCATGCATTTCATTTCTGATCATTCCCCTTGATTGCAAACATAACTCCTTAAATGCATTCACTGCATATCTTTAGGGGGAGTCTTGTTGCTTCTCTTACTCTCTTGCAATCTGAACTTCAATGGCTTCCAGTTTGAATATGTGATCATGAGACAGACAGAACAATGGTGTAAGAGCTTTCTATTATATGAACTGATGATTGTGCATCCAATGAAAATGGCTCAGATTTAATTATTTTCGTGAAGTTCTGATATATTTTTTGAAATCATCCATGTTCGGTGGTTTTAATAGACTTTAACTAGAGATTGCATGTTGTGCCTTGAATGACTATCCTGAAATCTGAAAATTCAAACTTCATGGCAACCTTGGTGATACACTAAAGCTTAGTATTATTTTTAAACACCTTGATGAGCTGGAATTCCTGACAGTAAATTTGACAGAGCAATGATATTGTTGCACGGAGAAATATGTCACATCCTCAAAACAAGTGACAAATGATATGTCATGATGTGCCCCTGTTATCTCTGTCTTAATTAAATTAGACTCTAGGCAGAGCAATGGCATAATTGCTGACAAATATATCTCCTCATCAAAGAAATGAGGTAAGATATGTCAGGAAGCGACAATGCTATCTCTTTTCATTTCGAAGCATAACAGTCAGCCTTACCAAATACCTAGAAATACTGGCGTCTAAACAACGTGTATTCTTACGAATAGGAAGCATGTACTAGACTCGATTGCTCGTAAAATAAGAGTCATGTGCATACAAATGTAAAAGATCATGAAAAAATAGTGCTAAAATCATAATATTCCATGCCTTAGTCATGCTTGTTTAACCTCAATACTAGTTTGTGCTATTCCCGATGACGTTATTGAATATGGATGTATAAGACAACGGAAGGTTAAACACTGCCATGATATGCACTTCTTGTTCACTTCTATTAAAACATGGATGTAGATGCTTTTCAAACTCTATTGTTGATCTTAGATTTCATTAGATTTGAACCATGTATATTGCTCACGGCATGTTTCAGGTCTGCATATAGTTGCTTGCTCTCCACTCCTATTCAGCTCTGCACTCTCAAACATTTGTCACAGTCTCTACCTTATCCCTCCTTTTTGCTGTTGTCAAAGGGGGAGAATACTTTTGTGAGTTGAGTTGCCTTTGTGAGTGAGTTGTCAAAAGGGGAGACAAAGGGGGAGAATAACTTTGAGACAAAGGGGGAGAATAACTTTGTGAGAAAGGGGATAATAACTTTGTGACATAATCAGGAGGAACTTGGCATTCACATGCTCTGATCATCCATGCATACATATCCGCATTCACATGCTCTGATCATCACTCTGCATCTAAAGATGCATATGTTAAAATCATTCATGCATAGCATAATCATCATCATCATGTATCTTGAGCTGCATATGTTATACAATTTACAGTGTTGCCATCTTGGACATTACTGCCAAATAATGACTCACAGTGTTGCCATCATCAAAAAGGGGGAGAATGTTGTGCCCCTATGATCATTTGTCATTTGATATTCATGGTTTTGATAATGGCTAAACACTATAAGTCCTTGATGTTTCCCACTCTCATATGATTGAAATACTTGATGCTTTTCCATGACAGATACGCCAAGGAATGGAGTGGAGATGGCAAAAGTGAAAGCCCAATTATCGCACCCAAGCAAGGATGAAAATCCCCTCAAATCGCTTCTTTCATATGTGAAGAGTTGACATGTCACGAAGCAAGAGTCGACACTTCACATAGCCACTTCACATAGCCAAGGCCGATGTACAATGAAGAACACACTTGGTTTCAACGTCCAAGATCTGAGCATTCATTACGGAAAGGTCAAATACTCAGTAGACATCCTCAAGGTCTAAAGAGTTTGATGCCACAGCCTTGAATGGACTGCAATCGAGTTTAAGGGGTTAAATGAAGCAAAACTGGGAAAATTCCAAGTTTCGATCGACCTCCGGTCATAGGCCAGTCGACCGGAATTACCAGAAACGAAAAGGCCACAAAAACTCTCAGAATCGGTAAACCACCCAGAAAGTCCGGTCGACCGCCCTAGGTCCGGTCGATCGCCCCACCATTGCTGGTCAATTGAAATTGCTAGAACGAAAACTCTTCACAACTATAAAGTTCCGGTCGACCGACCACCAACCTCCGGTCGACCGGCAGCCCCGATGTAGCTATTTTTGACTTCATTTTCCACCTCGTGGGCAGCCCCTTTTCTTGGAATTGTTTAATCCTAAAGTCACCCAACCTCCCATGATTTGTGGATCTGGTCTGGGGGGTGTCTATGGACCATTCAAGAGATATAAAACAAACACAAGAGGGTTAGAAACCCTAATGAATCAAAAGGGATCAAGGGAGATCAAAGGAGGTTAGAGAAGGTCCAAGGAAGAAAAGGGTACTGTAGCCGTGAACAGTACTTCGTGCAGAGTTTTTCATCCATTCCAAGGTGATTCAAGCTTACATCTCAAGCCAGCAACCTCCAAGGAAGTGTAGAAGCAAGCAAGGTTCTCATGGGAGATCAAACCTACATCCTTAATCCTCTCCATCAACTCAAGGGGATCCAAGGAAGATCATTTCACAAGGAAGAAGAAGCCATTGCTGCTGAATCAAGAGAAGAGCTTTGCAAATAAGAAGAGACCTTTGATGCTGATCTACATCGCATTGACAAGATCTTTACGCTTCTAGCCTTGATCATATCTCCATCTCTTGTCTGATCATTCTCATATTTGTTCTCTTTTCATTTTGTTCAAGTTATTGAAACTGAGAATCGTCCCTACCGGTGGTTAGTAGGAAGGCAGTTGGAAGGTGATCCAATCTGCAGTGTTGTCATCCCTACCGGTGGTTAGTAGGAAGGCAGTTGGAAGGTGCTCCAATCTGCGGTGTTGTTGTCCCTACCGATGATTAGTAGGAAGGTAATCGGAAGTTCTCCAATCTGTGGTTTGGTGCGCTGCACTAGTGGAGCCTCACCGGGTTTGGTGAGGGGTGGACGTAGGACTGGGGATTCAGTCCGAACCACCTTAAAATCTCGTGTATTATGGTTTGCTTGTGCGATTGCTTTGTGTTAGATGCATGCTTAGGTTCAATCTTTATTCTACTTGTTCATCTGGCTAAGCAAATCGTTGTGTCCTTCGTTAAGCTAGTTATTTTTCGCTGCTATTCTCTTTATCTAACTTTAAAGAGGGGTAATCTGTGAAAAGAGGGGCATATCTATTCACCCCTCCCCTCTAGATCCGCCATCCACTACTCAACAAGTTGTATCAGAGACTATCTCTGCCATTCCCAGATCCTACGATCTGTAGGGAAAGATCCCGGTGCATTTTATTTAGATGGCTTCCCCGCCCATTTATGATGGTTTAGATTTTTCTACATGGGTAGGGAGAATGTTCATCCATGTTAGCTCCATAGATCCACAATTGTGGACTCTTATATACAGTGGTCCTCATGAGCTGCCATCAAATTCAATTGAATGGTCAGCCGAACATGAGACCAAACACAATGATAATCTTGCTGCATATAACTTAATTAAAGCTGCAGTTGATCTCAAACTAACTTATCTTGTGTCCTCCTATAGCACAGCCAAGCAAGTACTGGACAGGTTGGTGAAAATCCATGAAGGGAAGGAACAAGAATAAGAATGCTTCATGGCCGACCGTCCAGAACAGTCCAGCAATCCTTCCTCATCATAGGTAAGCTCTGATTCCGAGGAATTTACTTTTGAAGAGCTTATGGAAGCCTATGATGAGTTGATTAAACAATACAAAAAGGTAAAATCAGATAACAAAAATTTGAAAAAGGATCTCCAAAAAAATAACCAAAATGAAAGCTCATTTTGTAAAAGTTATTCTGCTTTTGAAGAGCTTAACGACACTCTTTCTTATGATCTAGATACGCATAAACAAAGCATTGCTTGTCTAAGGGTTGAAAATAAAAATCTTCATGATGAAATCACTAGGTTGGAAGAAATTGTAATAAAACTTCAAAACCAACCTAAATCAATCTCTAATGATCAACCTATAGCCGATGGGCTAATTAATGATGAGAGGTTGATTGAAGAAAATTAAAATTCTGAAACTCAAAGTGAAAAGGTCCTAAAAGAAACTGAAGTTTCATGCTCTGCTAATTCTGCATGCGAAGAATGCTTGTTCTTGAGAAAGATAAATACGGGTCTCCATGATGATCTTGAATGGCAACAAAATCTGATTGTGTCTCTTAAAGAAGAAAATAGAGAATTGTTGGAAAAGAAAATTGAACTTGAACAAGATGAAGAAGAAGTGAATGAAAAATTGGATGCACTTGGAAAAGGCAAAACTGTCATTGATGATTGCTCTGAAACATTGCATGCTTTAGAACAAGAAAATCAAACTCTTAAAGCGGTAAATGCCATGCTCAATGAGCAATTGGCAGCATGCGAAGAGGATCTTGCTGAATCTAAACAGCATATTTTCTCGCTTGAAAATAAAATTCATGGTTTGAATGATTTTTTGTCAATGTTTGCCCAAGACCAAGATTATGGCTCACCAGAAGCCACCACTTCTATGGTCACCAAAAATGGCATATAGCTCGAAAGAAAAGTAAAATTCAGCATGCTCATCCAAACATGCACCATAACATGTCCAATGCTAATTACCATGCTTTCCACAATACGAATGTCCTTTGTTATTATTGTGGTAGACATGGTCACACTGTGCATGATTATTTTATCTTGAGAAATGATGAGCTTAGAATATGACAGCAAGTGAAAGGGCAAGGAAAGAAACAGGTCAACACTGGCAAAGGGCCTGCTCTGCAGAACTCTGCACAGAATCGCATGGAGAATCAGAAGTGTCGACACTCCCATCCAGATAGGTCGACACTCCCCATGGCCTTCAACAAAAATACTTCTCTTCGCTGCTTTCATTGTGGTAAGACTGGTCACATTGACTAGAAATGCTGGCATCTGAAAGAAAGACACCACCCTCATACCATAAAAGGTAAAAATCATGCTCACCCATAAAAGCATAGTCCACATGCACACGCACATGAACATAAAAGGAATAATCAATCTTTTGTGCATTGTTTCTATTATAAGAAAAATGGGCATGAGATATATGATTGCCACATAATGAGGGAGGATGATGTGATTGCCCTGAAAAAGATGAGCCAAGATGCTAAACATGTTGCTAACCCACAAGGACCCAAGCAAGCTTGGGTACCAAACAATTCCAAATGAGATTTTTAGGTGCAGGATGCCTTGGAGCTGAGAAATGAATGGTCAGGTAAATAAAAGCTCAAGGCACAAGTATGTAAATATTTTTTTATTTCCTATCATTTTGCATGTTTAGTCTTGACATGTAGATAGTACATCATAAGTTTGCCCATTTTGTTTAATAAAATTCTGCAAACTAAAGTGCTTGTTTGAAATGATGATTTATCCCCCATGGCGTGAAGATGAATATATGAGCTAGATTAATTGGTCACACCCTGCTTGACCTCTGGTATTTCAAATGGTCTAGAGTATAAAGGCAAGTCATGCTTGCCCGAAACTCTTACTATGCGTGAGAAGGGTCTAAGATCAAAACCTCCGTCGTGTACCAGAGATCAATTATTTCAACTGTTTAATTCATGAAAAACTTGTTTTGCTGATGTTGCTGATATAATGATGAGTTGTTTAATTCTTGCTACCAACCATATAAAATTCTTAGATATTGGTTTTGATGATGCATACCATGGCTGCATTTTCAACTAATTATTCATGTCAGCATTGTTCTAAGGGGGAGTCTAACAATTGACATCATCATGTTGCATTCAGTTCAAAATCAATTGTGAATGATTTGTGTTTGCATCATCTTGTGATCTCATGTACTTCTATGCAAGTCATGTTTAGGAAGACACAAAAATGTGCAATCATCATGCAGCATCTTCATTGCATTGTGCATTCACATAAGTCTTAGGCTGCATAGTTCATTGCCAACCCATGCATGCTTTGAGGGGGAGTCAACATCTAAAACCAAGTTTCATGCTCTCTTAGAATAAAGCTGTATCAAATGGATGTAAAAAGTGTCTTCTTAAATGGTTTGATCAAAGAAGAAGTCTATGCGGAGTTGCCCCCTGGCTTTGAGAACTCTAACCATGCAGATTTTGTATACAAGCTAGACAAGGCACTTTATGGCTTGAAGCAAGCACCAAGAGCTTGGTATGAGAACTAAGCTCGTTCCTCATTAAGAAATGGTACACACGAGGTAAGGTAGACCAAACACTTTTTACCAAGAAGCAAGGTAAGAACATCTTGATTGTTCAAATTTATGTTGATGATATTATGTTTGGTTCTACTAAATCTTAAATGTGTGAGAAATTTGCTAACCTCATGACTAGCGAATTTGATATGAGCCTAATAGGAGAGCTCCAATTTTTTCTTGGTTTGCAGGTCAACCAAAGAGAAGATTGGTGCTTCATAAGTCAAGCCAAATATATCAAGTAGCTACTGAAAAGATTCAACATGACAAGCTGTAAAATAATTGCAACTCCTATGAGCACCACAACATCACTGGATTCAGATGACAATGGTAAATTAGTAGATGCAAAAATCTATAGAGGTATGATCGGCTCCTTACTTTATTTGACTGCATCCCGACCAGATATCCAGTTTAGTGTTTGCCTCTGCACTAGATTTCAAGCTAGTCCTAGAGAATCCCACTTAAATGCCGTCAAACGTATCCTTAGATATCTTTCCGGAACTCAAGATTTTGGATTGTGGTATCCGTCATCATGTGATTTATCTCTTATTTCTTATTCTGATGCGGACTACGCTAGATGCAAGATGAATCGCAAGAGTACTAGTGGCTACTGCAAGTTTCTGGGCGGGTGTTTAGTTTCTTGGGCCTCCAAGAAACAACACTCGATTGCCCTCTCAACCGTAGAAGCAGAATACGTTGCTGTGGGGAGCTGTGGTACCCAAGTGTTGTGGATTAAACACCAACTCCAAGACTACTGTTGCGCGGGTTTTTATGCCGATTAACCAGGGTGAGGGAAGGGATATAGTGTCACGCCCCGAGCGCGGAAGATACCCGGAGATGCGCGACGTGTCTATATCAATCATGTCAATCAGAGTGGTCGTGTATTCGACACAAAGACAGAGATGCGCAAAATAGCAAGATAACCCAATCATTTATTTCATAATGGATAGACTATTACAAATCCAATACTCTGTTTAATAAAAAGAAAAAGAATACATATTTGACTCAAGAAACTATAGAAAAGACTAGACGACACTTGTAGAAGCTCTATCACTTTCACTCTTGATCATTCCTATCCGATTGACTTCCATCGTCGTCGGACTTACCTGAAAAGTACAAAGGGACAAACGGAATGTGCGAACGCTCAGTAGGAAATTATATCTCAAGTACTAGCAAGGGGTTTAAGTAATTACATCTTTCATGAATGCAATAAAGCTATGCATGCTCGCATAAAACGACAAGATAGAGAGAATGTAATATCAAAGAAATAAGATGAACTTAATCATGAACTTCCAACAAGATGACAAGTGTATTCAAGGTATTCAAGCAAGTACGTTTAATAAGTCATGTCAAGAACTTTGGCTATCATGTATCAAGCAAGTAAATTACCCTTTTTCGGGCCACGCATTTCATGTAAAGTCAAGTACGATTCAAGTACAAGATGTGTGTGGAATGTCCAATCAAGCAAGTCAAGTACTCGGTATAATGCCAGATACCTTATCATTTTAACTCCCATGGGCACAAGTACTTTCGGGTGCTCCTCCCAGGACCAGATCGGGCCCTATATGCGCAGGCATTTATCATGTATTTTTGACATCCACTCTTGTTTATATAGCCAATATAGAGTTTCAATATTCAAGCTTGTAGACATGTATGACAACTTTGATAGAATAGAGTCCAAAAATATGACAAAGGACATAGATTGGCGATAATAACGGTATAATCACGATATCGATAAAACTAGGTAGAATATGGTTCCCTTAACTTAGGTACCATGACAAATCAATATGGACATTCTTTTTATAGAATTGAGGTCCACATGAACATTATATCAAGCAAGATACCCTCATTCTTATCATAGAATTGGGGTTTACAAGAATGACATGATATGGCATGATATCATCATCCCATTAAGAATTTCTTATGATATACTCTTTGTATAAACATAAGGGCCGGTATACCATATTTCTTTAGATTGACATGGCAATGATCGTGTAATGGGTTTTTAGGGTACAACCAGCTCAGTCGGCCTTGAGGGAATCCAAGGCTACGAGGAGTCTTACGGAGGTCTCTATGACTAACTTGCTAGTCCAAAGGAACGGAATGTCCAATGGAGAGCTTGTATGTCAATGAGAGTTGAGTGTGATCGATAAATCAACATGAAACGTGGGACTATACTCACGGAGTGGAGAATAGTGCCGATATATATATATTATAGCATATGAAACGATCGGTTTAACAAAAACGGATGAAAATCAGTTTACAGTAAAATAACGACTTAGGTCAAGTCGTTTCTCAAGTAATTAACGCCTAACAGAAGAGCGTTTACATACGTTTCAGTTTTGCAGAATTTTTAATAATTCAGTAATTTATCGAAAACACGCCCTGGACAGGGGCGTTTCTTCAAGAGTTGACGACTACAGTAGCAGGCGTCTCCTTATTTATATATTTGACAGAATATCAATAATTTTCACGATTTGTCTAAAACACGCCCTTGTAAGGGGCGTTACTCTTTAATTCAATTTTTGTAAAATATATTCCAGGATTTTAACTGAGGAACGCCCTAGGAAGGGGCGTTAGCTTTCAGAATCACGCCCTGTTCTGGGGCGTTAACATATAAAACACGACTTTGTCCAAGTCGTGAATTCAAGAAATTACAATATTTCGGGAAATAAAAATAGGAGGCATGGTCGTGACAAGAAAATTAACAGGAATTCACAGGTAGAGTCATGCAAGATATTAGAATCGATATTTCATATTTATTGAATTTTAAACAGGATCAATTATTAATTACATGCGATTGTTCATGAAATTAACGCCTGTATACAAGGCGTATACTTTTAATTAACGACCACTGTAATGGTCGTTTCTTTTAAAATAGCGCCCTATTCAAGGGCGTTTCTTGAAAAATTTACAGAAAACGTATTAAAACTATTTGCAAACTGTATAAATATATCATGCATGGTGCTTCTTGTATTATTTTTAGTTTGGGCTACGAGACTTGAGAAAATCCTACCTTTAAGAGTTGATTTGGAGATGACGATTAGCAGATTGATATGAAGAAGGGAGAAAACTCTGTTGCTTAAACAGCAACCAATAACTTCAGCCGTATCAGCAGGAAGAAGTCTTTATGTTCAACTGATGAACCCCTTTCGACTGAACTTCCTACAGAGAAATACGAAGAAACATTAATATTTTCTTCATAATACCTGACCGAAGGTAAAGGAGGAGAAAGAAAAAAGACTTACCCGTTAGTCTTCTTATCCTGCAAGAATAGAAAAAACGAAGAATATTAATTCTTCTCATGCTACGTTCATAAGAAAGGAACAGAAGAAGAAAATAGAAGAACATATGTTCTTCACGTACCTGTGCAGTTCGATCGTCCAAATAGGTTTAGGGTTGTTCGATCAAGACTATTTATAGGATTTTGGAGTCCTAACAAAAGTAGTGTTTGATTGAGGGTAACATATCCCTAATAGAGTCCTTACTCTAATAGACACTTACTAGATTAGGTTAATCTTTCCCTGGATAAGTTCTGGGTTCGAACGGTTCACGAACTGAATTAACGCCTTAGGTCAGGGCGTCGATTCTTTAATTAACGACCTAGTTCAGGTCGTTTCTTAAGAAACGTCTTGTATAAGGGCGTTCCTTGTTTTTGAAACACGCCTAAGACATGGGCGTTTCTTTCACTTGCCTATTTGGTCGCGTGAGAGTTGACGACCACATGCGTGGGCGTCCTTTCTTTAGTCACGCCGTATGTAGAGGCGTTTCTTTTTAAATTAACGCCTTACTCAGAGGCGTTATTTTTAATTTGTTTTATTTGTCTAACTAACCATATTCTTATTATCTATATTACTTCTGTAATATATATGTTTTTAATTTTATTTCAATATTCATTTATCAGGGTTGCTACACCCTCCCCCACTTAAAAAGAATTTGGTCCCCAAATTCAATATATAGAATTATACACGTGGAGAGTGTAGAACATATACCTCTTAGAATAACTCGGGAAATCGTTTCTTCATAGATTCCTCGGTCTCCCATGTCGCTTCGCGTTCGGGATTCTTATTACATTGCACCTTGAGCATGGGAATAACCTTATTCCTTAGAGCTCGTATTTCTCGATCCAAGATCTTCATAGGCTTCTGTTCATAGGTGAGATCTTTCTGGATCACCAGATCTCCATGTTCAATAATATGCGAGGGATCGTGAACATACTTCTTCAACATGGATATGTGAAATACATTGTGTACTTCGGACAATTGAGGAGGCAATGTGATGCGATAAGCAACCTCGCCAACTCTTTCGAGTATCTCAAATGGTCCGATGAATCTTGGCGTAAGCTTGCCCTTAACACCAAATCTTCGTATGCTACGTCCAGGCGATATCTTGAGAAATACATGATCTCCGATTTGGAATTCAAGATCTCTCCTGACGTAGGTGGAAAGCTGGGGGCCCAAATGCAGGCACAAGTATTTTACTGGTTTTATGATGAGCCACGTGGGCTTTACAAGCGGGCCTGAGTGGCCAAAGTACAACGGGCGCAAGCCGTGGGACAATTCTGACGCGTGGGTCGGTCCCCGGGTCATTGCGTGACAAAGCGGATATCCGTGTGTTCTATAGGAATTCTTTACAGCAGAGTTGGTGTAGGTCCGACTGCCCCGGTGGTCAAAGCGGACACGGACTGGCGCCTGGCAGAGGTCAGACGTGGCTCGAGGTGAGCGGTCGGGTCCAGGTCTCGTGCGGCGAGTGTTGTCATACTGGGGAGTCGAGGTCGGCCCTGGCACTATGACTCCCGGGCCAAAGATCCGACTAGACTCAATTTTTTGATCCAAGGGGCCGACGACCGACTGGGATGTGAACGGTGGCCACATAGTTCTGTGTCGAGGCCCGACGTGGCATTATGAAGTGCCCTTCGTAACCATCATAAGTTGACGTACACAGGCGGACCCGGGATGCGGGCGTATTTGCTATTGGCGTAGTTGTCTTACGTGCGGCGAGGATGGACTTGGTATGAGACGGCTAAACACCGCGTGAGGGGAGTACGTGAGACATACCCTCGGCGTGTGTTAGCCGACTAGCAAGCCAATCGCGCGCACACTTGCCTTCTTGCGTTCCCGACCCTTGCCGAAAGCCTCGGGGGTCCGAGGGTGCAACAACTAGACTGGGGGAGTTTGCTCGTCCGTCCGTGTGTCCTTGGGTTGCTTCATGCCTCATGAGCTTGCAAGGGGGGCAATTTATAGGAAGTTGAAGGGGTGGGGGTGGGGTTTAGGCGGACCAAGTTGAGGGTTCAACTTGGTCCGGGTAAACCACCCAAATAGTGCTTTTATTTTATTTTATTTGAATTTTTTTGTGTGTTTTTGTGTGTGTATCGGAGTGGAGGGGATGGGGTTTAGGCGGACCAGGGCTGGTCTGGTCCGCCTAAACCCCTCTTCGGAGGGAGAAAATCCTTTTTTTATTATTATTTGATGGGGTTTAGGCGGACCAGCCTGGGGGTCCAGGCTAGTCCGCCTAAACCCCTCCCCAGGGGGGGCTGGGCGGACCAAAGTGGCCGCTTTTTTTAATTTAAAAAATCTTTTTTTATTTCCAAGGGGTTTAGGCGGACCAGCCTAGGGGTCCAGGTTGGTGCGCCTAAACCCCTCCCCGGGGGGGGGGGGTTTCGGTGGACCAAATGCAAGAGAGAGGGGGAGTGGTCCCACCTTTATAAAATCTGATTTTTTGTGTTATTTTCTTCCTAAATTAGCTAAGAAGAAAGAGGACAAAGGATACTGGGAGGATACGCTTGTGTGCGTGGACCGAGACGCTCGTGCGTGTGATTTGTCATGGACGTTCTTCACAGCTCCTTCCACTTACGGGTACAGTGAATGAATCTTGCACGAACCTCGGACAGCGAGATTGAGAGTTTGCACGATCTGGGACTGGGGAGAGCCGTCGAGCCTCCAGGTTGAGGAGAGGGGGCGGCCCCCCGGGGGCGCGGCCACGCCCTGGGGCACACTGGCCCCGGGCAAAGCCGTAACCCCGAGGGATGGCCCCCGGGGGTCTTCCTTTGTTGTCTGGGGAGATCCTTTGGAGGATACGGGGTTCCGGGATATTGAAATGGCCCATGGGGGCCTTTGTTCTTCAAGTCGTAGTGGCCGCTCGAAAGGTGTTCGGGCGAATGCCCGACACACCCCGGGTTACCGAACGAGCCGCGTAGGTTGCCGACGGGCCTTGGATTTGGCCTAGGGCCAAGGGTAGACGTCCGTAGGAGCTGGGAGGAGGCACCTTGGGCCCACGGGCCTTGCCTCATATTGCATGCCGCGTTGTACGGCGGGTTGGCAGGGTAGCCTCGGGTTGGCCCGAGAACTAAAGTTGAGTGGCGTGTTGCCACGTGTCTGAGGGTCGGGGGTGGCCCCGACTTACTGGGGGGCGTTGTAGGACCCAATTGGTGTACTGGAACCACATGGTGGCCCGTGGGTTGGTGTAGAAGGGTTGAAATGTGTGCGCCCACAAGGTGTTCGGCAGAATGCCGAACACACGTGTGTGAGCCGTACACATGTACTGCGGGCCTCCCGAGCCTGTGGTTGACTTATTTGGGTCTCCCTTTGACCTTGGGGGTTGAAGTAAGGCGTCCCGGGGTAGGCCCCTGGCCTTTTCACTGAGTGCCACGTGGCATGGCTTGTAGTCGGAGTGTCCCCGGGATGGCCCGGGTGGTCGTGTAGAGTGCGGGGAAAGTCTGCAACTTATGAGTCGGGAGTGGTCCCGATTGATTACCAGCGCCACCGTACACGTCGGCTAGCGAGTCGGGGCCATTGGTCGGGCCCATTGGGTTGTCGGAGAGGCCGGGTAGCCCGTGCCTTGAAGGTGTTCGAGGAAATTCCTGGACCCTTATTTCTGGGTATTTTACTGAGGAAATAGTCTGAGTACAACAAATGCCCCCCACGGGTCGTGCGTCGGAGGTGGAGACGAGGGCGTACGGCCCGTGAACCTTTCCTTCTGAGTTGTTGTAGTTGCATTTTGATGCTTCATATACTTGTGATTTGTTGTATTGCATGTGTTGAATTTCTGGCATACTGACCATTTTTTGTGCTATGTCCTGCAGCTATGGCCCGATTTGGTAGGGACGGGAGGGTCCCGAGGCGTGTGGTCCGGGAGGAGGACCACTGGGTGAGATGGACCGAGTGGCCCATGCCCCCTTTGGGCCCGCCAGTCATCACTGCGGCTAATGTGGAGCAGCTCGACTGGGGGCACAGGAATGTGGAAGAGGGCCCCGTTGGCGAGCGCGGCAGCGGGGTTGGGACTGTGGAGTTGGCCCGCGCATCAGAGGCGGGCCGGCTTTACACTTATGATCACAACGGCGGCTACCCGGTGGAGTTCCCTCTGGACTGTCACTTGTTTGAGTTCATCAGGCGCTTCATTCCGCCAGGCATGGAGGAGAGTGACTCTCGGGCTGTTGGAGCCCGTCGTCGACTGGAGCGGGCGATCTTAGTGGGTCGAGACAGTTTGCATGGAATTGTCCTATGTGACTTTCTAAGTTTTTCTGTGGACTACTGGAGGCAGAGTCAGTTTCCCAGTGCTGAGTGCCTGGGCTTCTTCAGTAGAGAAGACCAGTTCGGAGTCTGTGCTGGAGTGATGGGTCCTACTTCCTGGGATTTGCATGGACGTCACCGAGCAGAGATAGAGAGCAGTCCGGGATTAACATTGGAGCCATCAGGGCTGGAGTACACCGGGGAGGGCTATGACGACCACAGCCTTCTGTCTAGGATTCTACGACAGACCGTCATTAGTTGGTATGGCCGCTGGGCGGTGATTTCGTCACACAGATACCGCCAGGGTGCTACCGAGTGGTTGATGGGCATTGTACATCACTACCAGGTGCTGCTAGACCGAGCTGATATCAGATATGCTGTGACTGTGGCTCTGTATGGGTATCCTTGCTACACATGACTTCTACAGGCGTTGACAGAGCACTTCAACCGCAGGTGGAACACCGTGGCAACGGTTGAGGGAGAGACCTCGTTAGACCTGTGGTCCCTGTACAAGATCTCCGGGTTGCCGATCATCGGCGAGGGGTACGAGGAGGTAGTGTTGGATGACCTCCATCGTAGCCACACCGACGGACATGGGAGATACCGGGTTTCTTATAGTTACCGATATTTGCTGAAGACCTGGAGGGACCTAGCCTTGGCTGGGAGAGAGAGGGCAGCGCAGACTCCCAGGGTGCCGCTGAACGCGTGGGTCCGCCACTTTTATGACGGACCTTTTTGCTTTCACCAGGAGTTCGTGAGGGACCAGAGCCCCTGGGAGGAGTACACAGAGGTGGAGCTATGCTTCTGGACATACACGAGGTATATCTACGCACCACATAAGGGGTGGAACCCCCAGAGGCTACCAGACGTGACCCACTTGGCCGCATACTTGGCATACTAGCTGGCGACGTTTGTGGTCCCCCACGGGGAGGATGGCTAGCTGAGGGTGGAGCCGTTGTGGCCTGCGTGCCAACTGGCGAAGGGACGGAGGCTGGACTTAGCCCCGGTGGCTCTAGCCAATGTTTAACAGGGACTGGGGGTACTGGCGGCGCACCCGGCGCCACGCTAGCGGAGTCTGCTTCTGCCAACCCACTACCTCAGTGTGTGGGCTGGCCTACTGTTTCCAGGGTTGGTGTCTCGCGGGTCTGTGACGAACCAGGCGGCACCATTGTTGTTTAGCTTCACCGGGCAACCGGACGGGGACGTAGTCGTGCAGCTGGAGGAAGCCAGGAGAGTCTTGTGTTACTTGCCCGGCAGGGGCGAGGAGGGTGTCCCCTTTGACGGTGCCACCAGGGACTTGATAACGCGGAAGCGTATGTCGTTACTACACGCGCGCTAACAATCTTAAAATCGCACTCGCACAAAATGATCAAAAGAGAATGTAGTACTATGGTGAGCACGGGTCAAATCCACAAGAAAGAAGAGATTTTTAAAGTTAAAAACTTTGGACTCCTTTGGAAAGTATTTGTGATTTGATTGATTGAAGAAAATAGTGAAATGATGAACAAACCAAACACTTAATTAAAAACACCTATGACTATGTGCCTATGCTATAGAAAATAATTACATGAAGTGGAAAGAAGAGATAGAAGAAAGAGGTAGAGAGGGAAGAAGAGCAAGAACTTGGTCAAAAGAACAACTCCTTCTATTAACTTAAAAGAAAGAGTACATGAAATGCGAAACAAGATTACACTAATGACGCAACAAGATTACAATGAAGTGAAAAAATACAAAAGCAATAAAAACAAGAAAAGCCTAGAGTTTTGAGTTTAGAGATGGTAGCAGCAATGGTGATGACGGCGCCGTCCTCTCTTGGCCTTGGATCACGAACCACCTTGCGGAAGATGTCATCTACACCGAGAGGAAGTCACCTTCGTTGTTGAAGCTGCCTTTGAAGGGTAAATAACTTTGAACCCAAAATGAATTAGGAGATGTCCAAGAAGAAGAAGTTGAAGAGGGGGAAGAGATAAAGAACTTTGATGAAGGGCATAGAGAGAGAAAATGTGAGGAAGAGGGTGAAATCAAAGGAAGAAGGGAAGTGTTCTGCACGGATGAACAGTAACTATGTAGAAAAAACTAAATTGAGAAGAATTAAAAATACCTTTAAAATGTGATGGAATTATAGGAAGTAGTAGAAGACTAAAATCTAGATCTACACGAGATAAAGAACTTTCATGAAGAATGCAGATAGAAAAGAAGAGCAAAAGGGCTTCAAAATGGAGAAATAACAGAAGCTAGCACCTCAGATGAACAGTACAATCACAGAACAGCAAGTTGAAAAACGAGATATAAATTACAAACCAGAGAGAATTAGAAGATGATGTAGAAGAAGAAATTATATAAAACTTAAAAATAAATATCTTTCATGAAGCCATTAAGAGGAGAAAATGATTAGAAAGTGGAGAAATAAGGGGAAGAACAGAGAGAAATATTGGTTCACAGATGAACAGGATAGTATAGTGAACAACATGAAATAGCTTAAAAACTAAAAGGAATTAGAAGATAATGTATAAAAAGAAGTTGTAGAGCATTTAAAATGGAATAACTTATATGAAGAGTGCCAGAGCAGAAAACGAACCTAAAGGGGAGAAATCGGCGACCTAAGGTTGAGAAAGAAATTGCCAAAAGAAGAACTCCCCTTCACCTCCTTGTCATAGGCTATTTATAGGGAAAGTTGGGTTAATGGAGGGTGAAGATTGTATCAAAAGGAGATGGATGGCTGGGATTTAGATAGAAGATGGTGTATGGGGAAAAGGAAAAAGAGGTGGGCACCCCCTTTCTTGGACTTTGGGCACCCCCTTTCCAACTTTGAATCTTCTTTTTAAACTTTGAATATCCTTTTCTTTCTTTTCAAACTTAAACTTTGAATTCCTCCTTTTCAAACTTTGAATTCAAAATTTTGAACTTTTTTTCCCTCCAACCAAAATATTTTGAATTCTTTATTTGACTTGGTCAAAGTGGTGATGACCGTTTTGCCCCCGGCTTCTTTTGCAATTGCCTTCAGTGTCCTGCACATACATAATTATGATTTAGTCCAGAAAAGTTGCCATAATGTGCACATGAATCACAATTGCTCACAATTATGCAATGGAGAATTAATGTTCAGGACTCTCAACTCTATTTTATTAAATAAAATCACCAAATTAATTAATTTGTGTGAAAGGTCCAATCTACATGCGAAGTTGAGATTAATGATAGATCATACATAATTGCCTATTTATATGCACATAAAATGGTGTACATGCGAGAAATTATCATGGAAAATGGACGCTTATCACACCTCCCAACTTACTCATTGTTAGTCCCTTAGCAATGTAAATAAATTAAAATTTAGGACTAACATGAGTTTGTAAAATTCATACTCTCATATCCAGCTCTTCCTTCATAGAATCAACCAAAGATTAGGAATCTGGAATCATTAATGCACACTAGCCTTATGTAAGAACTTAATAGTAAGAATTCAAATCAAAGCTCAATAGCACTTGTGCATGTGTAAGTACCAAATCCACAGCTTAGACAATTACATCCCCCATTCGCTATTCCAAACAAATACCTTTCAACCCTGCACCTCTTAGATCAGAGCATTAAGTATATTAGCCTTTTGTCTGCCTTATTACTTTATCCCTTTGGGATCTTTTATGTCACACATGATGCTGCACTACCCTTCACTGCTCAACGTGAACCTCGACTCTTGCCTTAGGAGAAGCAGGCCCGGTTTCGTAGATCAAGGTTCCCTTTTCCATTTTACGCGAACCTCAACACGTATTAGGTGAAGTAGGCCCGATTACTAAGACTAGGGGCATTTTTCATGATATTTTTTTATTTTTTCTCTCTTTTTTAATAGATAATTTGGCAGAAAACTTTGTAAAAAGATCTCTTTTCTTAAGAAGTACAGAATATCAGACAATATGCTAAAACTAGCAGAGGGCTTATCTTGCTTGTTTCATTAGCGTGCGACGTGAATTTTTTTCTAAAGTGCACATGAACTTTAAAAGGATTCTTATATCAATTTTTCATGGCTAGATTAGATAAATTTTTCATCATCCTTATCTAGTCATTTCTATTCCAGAATTACTTTCAATAGAAGCATGAATCATGAAACTCACAATGGGTTTGATTTTGTTGGTTTTCCAAAAAAAAAATTTCATGTTTGAGGTTATGTTTGAGGTTGTATATGAATGCAACATGTGCAACATGATTTCTGTCCCCCCAACTTAAATGATATTGTCCTCAATGACATGAATAATATGAAATAATAGAACAATGTAGACATGAAATTTGTGAAGGAACGGGACAACCTGACGGAATTGAACTTCGACGGGCATCCTTGCTTGAATGAAAGGCGATTTTTGACTTTTGAAGGCTAGGCATAGGTGTAAGCATTCTTCGCTCTCCCCCCAACTTATCCTTTATTCGCACCTGTAAAATAAAAATAAAACCATACTAAAAACTTGGGTTGCCTCCCAAGAAGCCATTTATTAGCCCACGAAAATCATGAAAATTGTGGGTTGCCTCCCAAGAAGCGCTAAGTTTAACGTCTTCAGCCAGACGCATGAAAGCTCACTAACCAACGTATGGCATTCAGAATTTGTCACCAAGTGATCTTGTCTTCCTTCAAATTTCAGCCCTCATACCATTGCAAGACAAGAGTAAGCATGTACGGATTGGGGCTAGAAATAGGCAGGACTCGCACATTATTGATTTTAATTTTAACCATGTGTGTGAGCCAATTGTCATCTTTAGGGATCAAGAAATAATCAATGGCTAATAATCTGTCAAGATCGGGGTTGAACCTTTGCCCAACATCAACCCATTGTTCCCCTTGTCCTGCATCTTCCTGCCTGACTAACCCTTTTATGATGACTTCCTCCATGGTAACTTGATCAGACACCGGTGACTGATGAATAAGATTGGTATTATTAGCCACGTTCCTCTCAGTAATAGCCTCATGAGTAGTAAGGGTAGTAATCAATTGGTTTTCCTGATGGGAAGTTAAATCAAAAGTGAATGTGATTGGCACGTCCCCCTCAGGTCCTAAAATGTCATAGTGGAGAGGCTGTACTGTCGGGGGAATCAAATTGGTAGGAAGAGTGAGGCCAAGATCTAACTCATCCAAAGATTCAAACTTCATTGGATAGGGCTCAAGGGTCAGATCAAATGTGAAATTTTCTAACAAGGACCCTTCATCACACTCATTACTCGAATGAAGATTATGAATCAAATTTTCAAGAAATGAGGTCGGTAGATGAAATGTAAATTTTTCCAACAAGGCACCATCATCATGTTCTTCCAGGGGAGGAGGATATTCAGAATTTATTATCATTAAATCACCAAGATTGTTGATTATAAAGCAATCCTCCTCGTCATGCATATCCTCAGTTGAGTTGTGTGGGCCACTATTCTTCACAGTGATATTCTCAATCCCAAAACATTCATAGGAGGGGATGACGATATCAATGTGATCATTTTTATCCTTCAATCCGCCCCCTACTTCCTTCTCGTCCTCCATCATGGTATTACGAGTGCACTCCTCCTCACTCTCAATAGTTATATCTTGAGCCAAAATGGCAGGCATCAGATCATCATCATCATCATTCACGTATGGAGGGGGTTGGTTGAATGTTGAAGGAGGGCCATGGTAAGTAGACTGAGAGTACACGACTTGAGGTTCAAAGTAGTGACCCGGTGAATCACCCCTAATATCGATATTGCTTTGAATGTTTGGGTGAGATGAGTTGGGCTGAAGTTGATTGCACATGGGCTGCTCGTGAGTTTCTTGGGGTGAAGGTGTAGACAAAAGGGCTTGAATTGGTTGGTCCGTCCAAGGCAAATTTAGGTGAGTACTCCAGCCAAGATTAGAATCTTCTGAAAGGGTATCATACTTGGGTTGAGAGAACCCTAAGGTATTTTGGACTTGAGCTTGGATGACTAGTGGGAGTTGGGCTACAGTAGGACAGTGACTCACATGGTGAGTGAGACTGGCACAGAAATCACAGGCTTCCTTGTGAGTTTGGGTTGAATTTTCGGCATGTCTGGAAAGTCCTACAGATTATTTATGAGATGAGATTGAGGTATGATTCATCGAATTTTCACTCAAAATTTTAAACAGATCATACGCCTCATCTTCATTCTTGTTCATGAATGCCCCTCCGCAACATGTATCCACCATTTGTCTATCAAGATCAGATAATCCCTCATAAAATACAAACATAATTTACCATTTGGGTAACCCATGATGTGGACATTGACGTAACAAATCCTTTAACCTTTCCCAAGATTCATAAAATTGCTCGTCTAAAAACTGAGTAAATCCTGAAATCGCCCTTCTCATAATGTTGGTTCGGACTATGGGGTAAAATTATTTTAAAAATTCTAATTGCATATCCTCCCAAGTCTTAATAGTTTTTCCAAAACTTCTTAACCAACATTTTGCTTTATCCTTCAATGAGAATGAAAATAAGATCAACTTAAGGGCATCATCACTAAAATTTTAGATTTCAACCAGCGAGTAAATTTCTTAAAAATCATTTAGATGCTCATAAGGATTTTCATTGGGTTTCCCATAAAAAGATGGGAGCATCTGGATGATACCGGGGCTAATCTCATAATGATCCACCAGAATGTCAGGTAGTTTAATACAAGTGGAGGGTTTATAAGTAGAAGGAATAAAGTGTTCCTTCATGGGCTTGGGTTTCTGTGGACGCACTAATATTCGGAAAGAATCGGTTCGTTTGTTGGTCGGGGTTAATACGTTTATTTAGTGCGAGGGCATGCCAGTCACCTAGGTGATGATCTATTCGAGCTTCATGGAAGCCCATGGTGTGCGCGATCTGACTAATCAGACAATTGTGTGGTTCGGGTCGGGACCAAAACCCGCCGTGCCATAAAGGCCATGGCGTTATTTGCATCCCCCATACGGGGGAACACCCTTGATTGATTGCCGAGAATAAGGGCCCTACGGTCTGAAATTCATGGTAATAAAGCGAGAACAAAGATCTCGGATCACATTTAAACAAACCCGTGTTGGGGCGTAAAATGTTCATACATACGTATATGTTGGTCACTCACGGACCATTTCGTGTTCGGACGGAAGTCCGCATTAGTAGCGTCGAAGAAGATGATAAAACCGTACGGATGTCTGCCGTAGGTACGGCAAGTTTAATGTGGATGCAGGATCGGATCCCGAAAGAAGTGGGTCAAGCTGATGAACTATCGGCCCAAGATGTGCTCGGATCATGACCATGTCAGGGATTCAGAGGTCCACGTCTGATACCACGGGGCATCATTGCTTTTCTCTTCACTCACAGTCCGGGGGAGCGGATTGTTAAGTGTGAAGCCCGAACTCGCCAACATGCGCCCTCGCACGCAGATCGACCTACGCGGTCAGGTCGCAGGGGTCAAGGGGGCAGCGCCCCTTGCTGGGGTTTTCGGGGGTGGAGCCCCCGGAACAAAATTTTGATTATAACAGAGGCAATATTGTCTTTGTACCATGACTTGGGGTGCGCTGACTTGGTTATAATATTTTTTATTATCATTGTTCCAATTGTTAAATTATATGGTTTGTTCTCACAGGAATGGTTTATATGCTTTCTTTTCTTTCTACTAACCTCAAGCCTTCTATTTTCTTTTATTTGGTTAATTGTCCTTCTATGAGGCACGCCGGATTAGCATCAAGAGGAGGGCGCGCCGGTTTAGCCACTAGGAGGGGGGGCGCCGGTTTAGCCACTAGGAGGGGGGGCGCGCCGGTTTAAGGCCAAGGGAGGAGGCGCGTCGGTTTAAGTGTGGAGCATGGGGCGCGCCGGTTTAAGGTGGCAAGCAGGGGCGCGCCGATTTAGGACCAAGAAGGAGTGGGGCGCGCCGGATAGGGCAGCACAAGGGGGGGCACCGGATTAAGGCCGATGAACAGTATGGTGCACCGGAATAAGCACTATTCATTCCAAGGATTTGAAAGTTGTTTTGAGTGTAATGCTATTCCGGCGCGAGGGGGTAACGCGCCGGATTAGCCCGCGCCGGATTAAGGAGCGCACCGGGATAGCTATTATGAGTTTTCTTTCATTCTCTTTGATTCTTTTCTCTTTTCTTCAACCTGCAGATTGATCAAATGGATGGATTGTTTGTTCGGTTGACACTTTAAATCAATAGAGTGCTTCTGATCATTTGTTAAGGTGAACGAGTATGTGTATTTGGATGTTTTACTAGAAGGGTTTATTATGCAGGAACTCAGAGATTCAGGTTGATTCAGGGGCTTCAAACATACACTGTTCTTACTCCCAGAGAGCTTAGCTTGTTCGTCTGTTCTTATGTGTTCATCGCCTGGCAAAATTTGGGCAGCATCTCCCCCGGACCAAGGTCTTGCCAGAGAAAAAAGGGGAACACCAAACGGATTGCACCGGGGTGAACCTCAAAACCCGGAGTAAGGCCTCCGTTAACCCGTAAGCGCTTGTGGAGACTCAAGGACTAGCCTTCAAGAGCTCCAGCAGCTCACGGGTGATGATTTCGTAAGCGGGACGGATGTACGCCATAAGAGGCTATGAGTGTGCATCCCTTCAACGGGTTCCTTAAAAAGCCATACCATGGAGAGGAAGGCTTCAAGGACCCTGGATGAGCAGGAGATGAGAGATGGAAGGCAGAGGCTAACAAACAAAAATAATAATAACATGTAGTGCAAAAGCCTTTCTTTCTTTCTGTTCATCCACGAAGGGAGGGAGGTTAAATACAGAAGAGGATCTACCCCAGAGCGAGGAAAAATACATCGGAGAAAAGAGAAAGATACATCGGTGGGGGAGGGGGAAAGAGCACAAGCTTCCCCCCCTCCGAACTGACCTTTCTTCTCTCACACACTCTCTCTTATTCTTCACCTTGCAGGCGCAGGGGGACGGGGACTCCTTCCTCTCTTCTATCAGCCAGCCCTCAGCCGAACGAACCAGCATCTCTTCTCCGATGGAGTGTACCTCCCTTTTATAAGAGTAAGGATGGGAGCGGTCCTCCCTTCTTTTCTTCTTCACCTTCTCCTACTCGAAGATCTTGAGTGGCTTGCGGGTAGGGGAGGCAGTAGAGTAGGGGAGTTGCCTCCACGGGATTGGCCGACAGTGACCGACGGAGAAGCGACGTTCGGTGCGGAGCTTGAAGCCCTCCATTCCTGGGAGCTGGAGGGGCTCAGGCGGTTGCACGTCGGTCAGGAGCAGGCTGCTCACCCACTTCAGGTAAGTTCCTTCTGTTTACACCCAAAAATAGGGGATCGGATGTAGGATGGGATGCCTCGGAAGTAAAACGGTGCGGGGTGGTGCGCGCCGGATTAGAGCTTTGCAAGGGCAAATAGCAAGGGCAAATGGGAAATGGGGCGCGCCGGTTTTAGGGGCGCCGGATTAGGATGTTGAAGGGGCGCGCTGGTATAGAGCGCGTCGGTTTAAGACCCTTCCGCGCCGTTTTAAGCATCAAATGGATTCTTTTCGAAGTCACAGCCATTTATTCGAATGTTGGCATTCCCAGAATGTTCTAGTTGCAATGTATGGCCTCCATAATATTCCGTTTGCAGCCTCTAGGGCTCGGTCCCAGACTTTGCGTGACTTTCGGTGCATGCTGAGATTGTGCCGGAGTTCCCGACTTTTCTCTGATTCAGCTCTCGGCATGGCCGGTCGGAAAGTTGTAGCTGTATCTTCCGCTTGGGGGGCTTCCTTAACGGGTAGCAGACCACTAAGCGAGTTCTCGTCCTGATCGGGCGAGGCATGAGGTTTATTCGGCATTTTCGTCTTCGGCTCGCTCTCGAGTGTCGAGACGTGCACGCCGCATGATCCTCTTCGACATTTTTCGACATCCACAGTTTCCCTCTAAGATAGATGACCATTAAAAAAAGGTCAGATCCCCGAAAGATTTGTTCAATTTTTTTCAACAAATTTTTTTTGTTCAATTTTTTTTCAATTTCTTAACTTTATTTTCCCTTTATTGATCTCTTTTTTTGTTTTATTCTCTTTTTTTATTAGGATTAGAAAATCACAATTTTTTTTGAAACTAACACTGACTCAGACGAAGAGAGAGAAGATGCAGATTTTTTTATTTTTTTTATTTTTTTATTTTTTACATATACAAACAAGTTGACACACAAATTACCTAATGACCTAGATGTGACCTAAACCTACAAATGGGGTTTCACAAAATGACTAAAGTACAACTTAAGTTCACCCTCAATATTTTCACCGGCCAAGTAAGGGGTGGGGTAGTGGGAGGCTCCCCCTACTTTCGTAGGGACCTAATTACTAAACCACTAGCCCGCTTAAGGCGTTTGCCATCTGACCGTCTTGCCTTAAGCACCGGTTTCCACAAGAGGGTAAACCCAAATCGTACTAAAATCATAGTGTGATCTTAGGGCCAATGTCTACTGAATTTTATTTAAAGCTTAGGTCATACAAAGATGCAAGGGAAATGTGGTTTGTAGGCTAAGGAAGGGTGATGAAATCCCCACCTTATGTTATTTAGTGGTGTTGCCCTTAGAATATTTTAAAATGAAATGCACACCACAATTTTAAATAAGGGGTTATTATGCAATATGCATGCTAGAATAGGATAAGTAGAACATATCTTGCCCATTGTAATCTCCAAAATGTAATGCAAAAATTAAATAATAAGAAAAAATCCTATGTTAAATGATGCATGGCCTAGAACATGGGTGGTGTGATTTCTACTCTTGAATGAAGTCTTTTATTAAAGTTCAAGTGATTTTTTTTTATTTTTTTTAATGAACCTATCTAACCACAAGATATGTAAAATGGAAAAATGAAACTAGAATGAAAGAGGGAAAGTTTGGATACTTTCTTGAAAAGCGATCCCTCATTTTTTTTGAAATGAATGACAAAATCAAAAAGATTAAAGAAAGAAAGGTAAACTTACCTCTAATTTTTTTTAATTTTTTTAACATGTAAAAAAAAGAAAAGAGAGCTTTATTAGTACACTATATACACAAGGAAAACAAAGTTTTTAAATCAAAATCATCATTCTTTCCTGGCAACGGCGCCAAAAATTGATAACACGGAAGCGTATGTCGTTACTACACACGCGCTAACAATCTTAAAACTGCACTTGCACAAAATGATCAAAAGATAATGTAGTACTATGGCAAGCACGCGTCGAATCTATAGGGAAGAAGAGATTTTTAAAGTTAAAAACTTTGGACTCCTTTGGAAAATATTTGTGATTTGATTGATTGAAGAAAATAGTGAAATGATTAACAAACCAAACACTTAATTAAAAACACCTATGACTATGTGCATATGCTATAGAAAATAATTACATGAAGTGGAAAGAAGAGATAGAAGAAAGAGGTAGAGAGGGAAGAAGAGCAAGAACTAGGTCAAAAGAATAACTCCTTTTATTAACTTAAAAGAAAGAGTACATGAAATGCAAAACAAGATTACACTAATGACGCAACAAGATTACAATGAAGTGAAAAAACACAAAAGTAATAAGAAGAAGAAAAGCCTGGAGTTTGGAGTTTGGAGATGGTAGCAGCAATGGTGATGACGATGCCGTCCTCTCTTGGCCTTGGATCACGAACCACCTTGCGGAAGATGTCGTCTACACCGGGAGGAAGTCACCTTCGTCGTTGAAGCTGCCTTTGGAGGGTGAATAAATTTAAACCCAAGATGAATTAGGAGATGCCCAAGAAGAAGAAGTTTAAGAGGGGGAAGAGAAAAAGAACTTTGATGAAGGGCATAGAGAGAGAAAATGTGAGGAAGAGGGTGAAATCAGAGGAATAAGGGAAGTGGTCTGCACGGATGAACAGTAACTGTGTAGAAAAAACTGAACTGAAAAGAATTTAAAATAACTTTAAAATGTTATGGAATTATAGGAAGTGCTAGAAGAATAAAATTTAGATCTACAAGAGAGGAATAACTTTTATGAAAAACTCAAATAGAAAAAAAGAGCATAAGGGCTTCAAAATGGAGGAATAACATAAGCTAGCATCTCAGATGAATAGTACAATCACAGAACATCAAGTTGAAAAACGAGATATAAATTACAAACCAGAGAGAATTAGAAGATGATGTAGAAGAAGAAATTATATAAAACTTAAAAATAAATATCTTTCATGAAGCCATTAAGAGGAGAAAATGATTAGAAAGTGGAGAAATAAGGGGAAGAACAGAGAGAAATATTTGTTCATAGATGAACATGATAGTATAGTGAACAACATGAAATAGCTTAAAAACTAAAAGGAATTAGAAGATGATGCATAAAAAGACGTTGTAGAGCATTTAAAATGGAATAACTTATATGAAGAGTGCCAGAGCAGAAAACGAACCTAAGGGGGAGAAATTGGTGACCTAAAGTTGGGAAAGAAATTGCCAAAAGAAGAACTCCCCTTCACCTCCTTGTCATGGGCTATTTATAGAAAAAGTTGGGTTAATGGAGGGTGAAGATTGTATCAAAAGGAGATGGATGGCTGGGATTTAGATAGAAGATGGTGTACGGGTAAAAGGAAAAAGAGGTGGGCACCCCCTTTCTTGGACTTTGGGCACCCCCTTTCCAACTTTGAATCTTCTTTTCAAACTTTGAATGTCCTTTTCTTTCTTTTCAAACTTAAACTTTGAATTCCTCCTTTTCAAACTTTGAATTCAAAATTTTGAACTTTCTTTTCCCTCCAACCAAAATATTTTGAATTCTTTATTTGACTTGGTCAAAGTGATGATGACCGTTTTGCCCCCGACTTCTTTTGCAATTACCTTCAGTGTCCTGCACACACATAATTATGATTTAGTCCAGAAAAGTTACCATAATGTGCACATGAATCACAATTGCTCATAATTATGCAATGGAGAATTAATGTTCATGACTCTCAACTCCATTTTATTAAATGAAATCACCAAATTAATTAATTTGCGTGAAAGATCCAATCTACATGCGAAGTAGGGATTAATGATAGATCATACATAATTACCTAATTATATGCACATAAAATGGTGTACATGCGATGAATTATCATAGAAAATAGACGCTTATCAGGACTCCCACCTGATCCTGGTGCCTTTAAATGGCGGGGCGACCTGCGCCCTACCTTACCTGCAGGAGCCGGATGCGGCGCTGTACACAGAGTGGGTGATGAGCACCCGGCCAGCAGTGCTACCTTTACACCGGTCCGTGACGAGCTTCTTGGAGCCGTACTACCCGCACAAGTTCGCTCGGAACTTTGGGTACAACTAGGGGATTCCGCCGAACCAGGACTTTCCTTTGGCGGGTCGTCAGTACAAAGGCCAGGACACACATTTTCTAGCCGCGGCGTGGTGGGACTTTTACTGTCGCCGAGAGCTGGAGCGAATGCCGACGCCTGTGCCGGGACGCAGGGGACGGTTCAACGTCCACTACGCCAGCTGGTGGTTCAGTACCGACAGAAGGCCTCGGTGATCCGAAAAGCCAAGGAGACCCATCTTTTGAGGGAGGATCTGCCCCTCATCGCACTGGATGACGGCTACCTGTGGGCTCGCTTCTCTCGGATTCACCGGGAGGTAGAGCGGCTGGCGTAGCAGGTGCCCCGGGGGAGCCGAGGCACGCTGTCTGCGGGGCGGAGCGGCAACGGGGCACTGAAGCCCCTTCGGCAGGCGCGGGCGGCGCCTGGAGGTACTGGAGCCAAAGCACCTCGACCCGGGACGTTGAGGACTTGGTGGACCCAGTTTCTGGCTGACTGCGGGTTCGAGCAGAGGGGTTCACTGGACAGAGTTCTCCCTGAGGGGAGCTTTGCAGATACGGCGACTGATGACTGGAGGCGTCATATCGCCCACGCGATCGGGTCGGCTGGACCCGTAGAGCTCATGTCCATCATTGAGTGTGCCTACACCCTGAGGGATGTGAAGGAGGAGGTCACAAAGGCTGCACGGGTCGTGGGCTTGAAGCCGGAGCAGTTGGTTCCTCTGCCACTGACCCCTTTTGTGGCTTCAGGTAAGACCTCTTCATTAGCCTGTTGTTACTGCTTTGTCATTTTCTAGGGTATATGGCTGAGAGATCTTATGTGGTTGTGTTTATTGGCATGTTCTGCGGCGGTCAGGGATCACCCCTCCAAGGGGATGTCTTCTGGGGATGGTGACAGGGCCCTCCAGCCCTGAAGGAAGTGCCTCCGAGTGGAGACCGGAGTCAGGGAGGTTGGTGAGTCCTCTCAGGGACCCGCTGCCAGGGAGCATATCGAGGCGGAGCCAGCTTTGAGTAAGTGCCATATATGCCTACTTGCTTTATATTGATTCAGCCTTGACATTTGGCTAACCTTGTGCAATTGGATTTGATTTTCACAGCGCCACTAGAGACCGGGGCTGACGTGGCCTTCTCGCCACCTCAAGAGGTCGACCCGCTTCCTAACGACGGGTTCGATCATGAGATAGACATGGAGGGACTCTTTCGTCTGATGGATAAAACTGCCCCCAATGTTGAGACCTTCCCCGATTTTGAGCCATGGAAGGCTTCCAAGGATGCCAAGCCAGGTAAATAATTCTGGGACTGAGTGTGCTATATTTATGATTGTACTTGATTCTGGGAGTTGACATAGTTGCTGGTGTCATGCAGAGGTGGTCGGGACATCAGAGACCGCAGCTTCTTCAGAGATGCGAGGCGAGGTGCCCCCATCTGTTGACGGGCAGGATCCCGCTGCGACCCAGGATGGCTTGGGTAAGTATTGAACTGTTACGGAGGGCATTGCCCTTCCATTGTATAGTCGTGGGGATGCCGATACTGACTGGCTTTATGATGTCATTCGCCAGGTGAGGATCCAGCCGCCACTCGGGAGATGATTCAAGAGCTGGTCCGTACCGGCCCTTCAGTGTCCCTTCCCTCCTTTGAGGGGGAGCCTGAGGGGAGGAGTGCTTCAATGCCGCTCGCGACTGAAGAAGTGTCTAGCTTGTTGCCACAGCTGTTGGCAGGGGTGGAGCCAGCTTCCCTGCCAGCTGTGGTGTCAACCTGTACTGTGGGGTTGGTCGGGTCTTCGAGCATGGGACCCTCAGGTGGGTAGCTGGGGACTTAATCATTTCTATTAAGCCCTTTGTGTTGATTGTCTTCTAGTGCTGAGATCCTGTTGGTATTGTTTACAGGTGTACCTTCGCCTCTAGAAGAGGGTGAGCGACCCCGCGACGGGGCTGAGGTGGTAGAAGAGCGGCCCACGGAAGTGGCTCCTGCTGAGGGCGACAAGGAGATCATCGACATCGAGAAGGTTTCGGAGGGGAGTGCTCCGGTCGGTGAGTTTTATGTTTGCAACTCTTAGCTGGAGAGGCATCTTTATATAAAGTTGGGTCTTGTGATGACCTTGTTTGTTGCATTGGCTTGCAGGAGCTTCCGGTTCGGCCACCATTGGGAGTTCGTCGGGGACCTCATCTAGCTCTTCGGATGACGGCGGCTCAGAGATGGAGACAGAGGAGAGTTCGAGCTCGAGCTCGAGCTCTTCATCCTCTGGGGCCTCTGCTAGTAAGGAGGTTCCGGTGAGGACCACTTCTGGAGGTACGCGGTGGCCCTTTCCGTCCTCATTCGGTGCTTGTTAGTTTTATAAGGCAAAGTGCTGACGATCTTGGATGGCTTACAGCATCAGAGTCCGGAGAGGAACGTACGTCGGCTCCGAACAAGGGCGGGCAAGAGGAGCCCCCTGTCCCACTTGTGCTTGCTGGAGATGGCCGGACGGTGGAGGAGTCATTGCCCTCTCCGACCCCGGCAGGTGATGCCGTGGAGGCAGAGGTGCAGTTGCCTTCCCCGACCCTGACAGATGATGCCACAGGGACAATTGGACTTGCTCCAGGTAAGGAGCGAAGATTTGTCTCCTTCTTTTTCTCAGGTTTTTCACCTTGTTTGTCGAAGGAAGCCTTTTATGTATTACTTACTCCCCTTGGTGTTTGTTGGAACTATGCATGTTCCTCTGGAGTGCTGGCTGCGTCCGGAGACCTCTCCCTGGACTTAGGGGTCGAGTGGCCTCCATTCACTTCCCCGCCAGAGCCATTGCTGGAGGCGAGTGCAGGTGCCGCCCTGCTCCAGCGGGCGCGAGGCTATTCACAGAGCAAGCCCCTTCCTTCCCCAGAGGACCTCAGGCAGCAACTGCGGGAGTGCACCCAGGGCTACCACTCGATCGGATTCCCACGTAAGCTCTGGATGTCTGGGTTAGCTGGGATCTGGGCGGAGTACCTGCGACTCCGCGCGATTCAGGAGCAGAGGGCTCAGAGGCTAGCAGCGATCCGAGAGGCACAGGAGCAGTGGGCTCGGCTTGTGTCAGCCATAGCTGAGCAGAGGAGTCACGCCGAAGCGACTATGTCAGCATCTCAGGAGCGAGCTGCATAGCTGAGGGAGGTGGAGAGCCAGGCCGAGATCTTGAGAAAGGCCTGGGAGGAGTAGCGGGCAGTCGTCGAACGCGTCTGAGCCGAGTGGCAGGTGGCTGAGACCACAGCTGGAGCCAGTGCCAAGCTCTTGTCCACCTTGGAGGCGGAGCTTGCAGCAGCGAACTCTCACCTTGCGGCGCTGGAGGGGATTGAGCCGGAGCCCTGATTGTATCTTCCCCCCCCCTTTTTTTATGTCTGGAGTGTATGGATTTTGTTACCCCAAGGGCATGTCTTGGGCTCCTTTTACAGAGTATTAATGACAAACTCCAGATCCTTTGCTTATTGGAATGCTCCCTCCCTTCTTCGATGGAATGGAATGATGCGTGTGAACTGACGACCACTTGTTGTTAGTCGTGCTTGCTTGTTCTAGGATGCATCGTCATGAGTGATAAGGGATAGCAGGGACCGGGTTTAAGGGACTCGGTATTAGAAGCTGGAGGTTGAGTACTGGGTAGTTGGGGAAAGCAAGGGTTATATGTGGGGGCCAATTCTCCTAGAGGGTGAAAGCCCACATACCCTGGAACCAATGTAGGCCCACGAGGACGGGGTAGTTCACGTGGTATAGGGTTGTAGAGGTAATTCTGGAGGGGGTATATTGACCCTAAGCTGGATGGTGAATATTGGCTAACATTATGCCGTTATCTAGAAAACGGGATTCGTATGTGTCTGGGAAACTGGGGTTGAGCTGGCTGGACGGCCTAGGAGGACATGGCAACCAAGACCGGGACTGGGAGAGGGACCGGAAATTGAAGCTGGGACTGTGACTGGAAATGGGGACTGGAGCTGAAGCTAGCTGGGTGACCTGGAAAGGTGCGATGGTTGGGAGGTGGAATGGGGTCAGATGGCTAGTCTGGGGAGGCGTTATAGACGAGACTAGGGCTGGAGGTTGGGATACTAGTCTGCAAAGGCGTAGTAGCCGAGGCTGGAGTTGAAAACTGGCAGCTGGCCTGTGAAGGTGTTGTAGCCGAAGCTGTAGTTGAAGACTGGTGGCTGGCCTGTGAAGGTGTTGTAGCCGAAGCTGAAACTGGAGACTGAGCGGCTGGCCGATAGAGGCGTTGTAGCCGAAGTGCCGAGACTGGGGCTGGCGGCTAGCCTGTGAAGGCATTGTAGTCGACGTCTGGAGTTGAAGACTGGCGGCTGGCCTATGAAGGCGCTGTATCCGATTGAGACTGGAAGCTGGCGGTTGGCCTGTGAAGGCGTTGTAGCTGAAGACTGGAGTTGAAAGTCGGCGGCTGGCCTATGAAGGCGCTGTAGCCGAAGCTGGAGTTGAAAATTGGCGACTGGCCCATGAAGGCGTTGTAGCCGAAACTGGAACTGGAGCTGGCGATGACCAACCCTTGGGGGTGTAGTGGCCACCATTATTGTGAAGTAATGTTGAGCTCGCCATCGGGGCATGTGATAGCCGAAGGCTTTGTATGTGAAGAGTGGAGAGGGAGAGAGAGTTTTTTTTTCCTCTTTACCAGCCCTATCGCCCTTGCGGGTTTTCGCCAGAGCTAGCCCCCTTTAACTTTTTCCGGTGCGCCCTTGCGGGTTTTCACACCGAGGGGTTACTTGATTTTACCTAAGACGCCCTTTCGGGTTTTCACCTTAGCTGGGTTAGTGGCATTTTTTGTGCCTAGTCGGTTCCCTCTAATGGATTCGACCAGTCCCGCCGGGGTATCTCTATTTTTGACCCCCATTATTTTTTTCTTTCTTTTTTTTTGAGACTGTCGTCCATAGCATGTTGCTGTCAGGGGACGTAACCTGAGACTGGAAGGTGTGGATAGCCGGATATTGTTTAGCCATTCATAAGGATTTTTAGAAGTCCTCACGCCATGGTGGCGAGGGGCCACTTTGTCATGGCAAGATGTGACTGGAGTTATGGCTAGTGGATCAGGGATTGTATGGAGGAACTGGGATTATAATGAACTGGGAGGCTCTGGATTTGCAGGTGATGTAGGAGGTAGGGGCAGAGAATGATGAGTGTCTGGGAATGTGCTGGGATATGAGTTTACTAGGATGGTGACTGGAAGCTTGACTGTCACAGGGACTGGTTGATCTGTGTTGTCGAATCAAGGGCTAAAGGTTAGCCAAAGTGAGCAAGAATAATGCAAAGTTAACTGGGGATTGGAGGGTTTGCGCCATAGCAGTGCGAATGGATTGGACACTGGCTCTGGATGAGGCTAACGGCCCACCAAGGAATAGGTGAAAGGCCGTTCTGACTGGTGGGGAGAAGAAGATTTTCTCGTTATCGGCTCTATCGCCCTTTCGGGTTTTCGCTAGAGCCGACCCCCTTTAGCTTTTTCCGATCCGCCCTTGTGAGTTTTCACGTCGAGGGGTTTCCCAATTTTGCCCGAGGTGCCCTTTCGGGTTTCCACCTCAGCCGGGTTACTAGCCTTTTTGCCCCCAGCCACCCCATTGTGGTGAGAATGACTGGGTCCGCCGGGGCATCTCTATTTTTAACCCCATTTTTTTATTTTCTTTTTTTTTTGACTTACCTGTGAGCCTGGCGGCTGGACTGGTGCTGGTGCAGAAGTGCTCATGCTCCCGTGGTGACGGGAACGAGGGCAGGAGATCAGTCCTCGCGGATGCCTGGCGGCGGTTCCGAGGAACTGAGCTGGCTGGTTGACTGGGAATTGTAGACTGGGAGGACTGGCCGGTTAGATCCTTCACGGGGGAGGACCGGCCTTATTGGTGGTAGCTGGGATGTGCGCCTTAGTCCGGCTGGTGCACGAACTCATGCTCTGGTGCATAATATAGCTTCATGTGCTTGCCGTTGAGAGGCGGGAACGGTCTATGACCTTTGTGATCAACAACCATGTAGGCCCCACCCTCATAGACATTCTGGATGATGTATGGATCTCGTCAATTTGGCTGTAGTTTTCCACTAGAGCGCCCTGCCATGACCGCTTTTTCCTTGATAATGACAAGGTCGCCTTGCTTGAAAGCTCGCTGTTTGACGAGCTTATCATAGGCCCGAGCCATGCGAGCCTGGTATACTTGCAGGTGTTTGTAGGCTTTGAGTCGCTTGCCTTCTAGATCGGCGAGCTCTTCTAGCCTTCTCCGGTACTCGCCTTCATCAGAGCCGGCAAGGCCGGTGTGGATTGCCACACGATAAGAGGCTAGCTGGACTTCGATGGGGATAACTGCTTCTGTACCGTAAGCAAGGGAGAACAGCAAGCATCCCGTGGGGGTTTTGTACACCGTCCGATAGGCCCATAATGCTTCAAAGACCTTCTCACCCCAATCGCGTTTCTGGTGGCTAACCATCTTAGCCAGGAGCTTACAGAGGGTTTTGTTTAAGGCTTCCGCCAAACCATTAGCCTGGGGGTTGTAGACCGAAGAGGTTCTCCAGTCGATGTGGAATATGGCCGCCAACTGGTATACAGCCTTATTCTTGAAGGGTGTCCCATTGTCGGACACTATGCGACTGGGAGAAACGAATCGGTATATAATGTTGTGCTGGACGAATCTAGCAACGATTTCACCGGTGACCTCTCGCAAGGGTAGAGCCTCCGCCCAACGAGAGAAGTAGTCAGTGGCGGCCGAGATATATTTATGGCCCTTGGAAGATGGCGGGAAAGGCCCCGCAATGTCCATGCCACATTCAGCGAATGGCCAGGTAGGGGCTGTAGGACGCAGTGGGTTAGGAGGCCTTCTGGGTACTAGGCCAAAGGCTTGGCATTGATGGCAAGTACGGGCATACTGGATGCAGTCCACGTACATGGTTGGCCAGTAGAAGCCCTTGAGCTTGATGTTGTGCTTCATTCGGTCTCCGGCCTGGTGCACATCGCATAATCCGGAGTGGACCTCCTGCATGACGGCTCGAGCCTTGGTAAGGGAGACACATCTTAGGAGGATTGACTTGTCCTTCTCGTGGACGAGTCGATACAGGGAGTCACCAATCAACTCGTAGGAGGTTGCTCGGCAGAGTAGCTGAACCCTTTGAGCTCGGTCAGGGGGAAGCCACCCTTTATTGAATTTGATGATAAGCGTACGCCAATCATTTTCTTCTGGAGGTGTACTCTGGTCAAGGTCGTGGACCTCGTAAATGGTGAGACCGGTGTTGCCTTCGAGTGAGCTCGACATTAGCCTTCTGTGCTTGATGACGATGTCGACCTCGCCCTCAGGCGGGAGCTTGATGGCCGCGACCAATTTTGCTAAGGCATCCGCCTGAGCGTTGCTGCTCCTGGGGATGTGATCTATTTCTGGTGACGGTGGTATAGTATGGAACCAACTCTGGCTTCCTCACGTCATAAATGCCGAGGACCTGTCAGACTATCAGCTGGGAGTCCCCGTAGGCTTTGAGACATTTAATGCCCATGTGGAGAGCCATCTGGAGCCCAACGAGTAGAGCTTCATACTCGGATTTATTGTTGGTCAGGGACTTCATGAGGGCGCAGGAGTTGTACAAAACTCCGCCCTTAGGAGTCAGGAAGACTATGCTGGCACCTGCCGTGGTGGCTGGATCCTGGTTGCTCTGGGTGATCCCTCGGGAAGCACCGTCGAAGTAGAGCTCCCAGCAAGGCACGCTGGTTGTAAGAGCGCTTTGCTGCCAATAATGCAAGACATCTCTGCTCTGTTCAACTGGTTGTTGTTATTGAGCAGCAAGGGACTCCTCGTCTGGGAGCTCCGAGCTAAAAGGTGAGTCATCTGGTACTGGATGGGCTGCCAAGAATTCGGCCATACCTTGTCCCTTGATTGCTTTTTTGGGGACATAGGTGATGTCGTATTCCATCAACAGGAGAGCCCACCTCCCCAGCCTGCCCGAGAGGATAGGTCATCAAAGGAGATACTTCAGGGGGTCGTGCTTGAATATAAGCTCGACTTGATGGGACAGGAGGTAATGCCACATCTTCTTAACCGCGAACACCAATGCCAAGCAGACCTTCTCCATGGGGGAGTAGCGATACTCGGCACCAATTAGCTTTCGGCTGAGGTAATAGAGGGGTTGCTCTTTACCTTCTTCATTGATTTGCGCCAATAGAGCTCCTAGCAAAGCGTCCATGGCGGCAATATAAAGAATGAGGGGTTTACCCTTGATTGGTGCCCCTAAGACTGGGGGAGTAATGAGGTACTCCTTAATTTACTCGAAAGCCGCCTGGCATTTCGAGTCCCATGTGAACAGGGCGTCTTTCTTCATTAGCTTGCTAAAAGGCGCACACCGACCGGAGAGGTTTGAGATAAACCTCCGAATGTAGGTCAGCCTCCCTTGGAAGGACCTGAGTTCGGTAATGTTGCTGGGTGGTGGGAGCTCCTGGATCGCTTTGATCTTGCTGGGATCCACCTCGATTCCTCAGTATCTGACAATGAAGCCAAGAAACTTCCGCTGGATACGCCAAAGGCGCATTTCATGGGGTTCATCTTGAGCCCATATTGCCGGAGACGGTCGAAGACTTGACTTAAATCGCGCAAATGGTCTTTGCGTCTTTTGGCCTTGACGACGAGGTCATCGACATAGCATTCGACGGTGTTGTGCAGCATCTCATCGAATATTTTAGTCATGGCCCTTTGGTGAGTGGCACCGGCATTCTTCAAACCAAAGGGCATGTGCTTGTAGTTGAAAATCCCCTTGGGGGATCTGAAAGCTATATGGTTCTTGTCTTTAAGGGACATCCGAATTTGATTATAACCGGATGACCCGTCCATGAAAGACAAGGCTTCATGACCGGTGGTCATATCGACCATCGTTTCTGTAATCGGGACTGGGAAGTTGTCCTTCGGACAGGCTTTGTTGAGGTCCTATAAGTCGACGCAGCTGCGGACTTGACCATTCTTCTTCTTGACCGGAACTATATTGGCGAGCCAGATCGGGTAGATGCACGGCTCGATGAAGTCGACCTCCGCCATTTTTTGGACTTCGGCCGAAACCTGAAGCTCTAGCTCGTGGCGCATGCGCCGCTGAGGTTGCTTGACCGAAGCAACTGAGGGAGAAATGGCTAGGTCATGCTCCGCTACGGAGGGATTTAGCCATGGCATCTCCTTGTAGGTCCAGGCAAAGCAATCTTTGTATTCAAGTAAGAGTTGCTTGTAGTCCTACTTCTCTGCCTCAGTAAGGAGAGCGTTGACGAACGTAGGCTGAGGGACTTCATCTCCGCCCAGGTTGATCTCCACAAGATCATCGACGGTCGCCTGGCCGCCGTCCTCCAGCTCGGGAGGAGCGGGTTGAAGGTCGATGAAATCGTCATCATCGGTGTCGGCTTCGTGTATTTCTAGGTTCTCGAAGGCACCGATTGATGCTGAAGGGATCAGAGAGCAGTTGTTGCTGGGATCCGCTAGGGATCGATCTGGGCCGCTGACTTTTGGCCAACGGTCATCAACTGGAGTTGCTGAGGTCTCTCCGGGGTTGCCTGGCAAAGCTGACAATCTTTCGCAACTATGACCAGCAAGATCCCCCCCCTCAGGGGGGTTTATTGAACTGGGTCCCTCGACTGGCTGAGAGACCAGAGAAGCTTCCTCTGCTCCTTTGTCTTGGCAGGGAGGCGAAGAAGGTTCCCTGACGGCCTGAGCCAGGGTTCTGGCTTTGGCGAAGATCGGGATCAGGATTTCTTCTTTCTCATCCCCGGAGCTGTCGAATTTGGCTTCGACTCTAGCTTGATCGTTGGCTAGTAGTGCCAAGCCTACGACGTCAACTGCATAGTGGACGCGGAAGTCCGGGTCCTGGTCGTAACCAAGCCCCCTGGTATCCTTATGGAAGGACGGGGGTTGCCCCCGGACTTGGGAAGGGTCCCACAGTCGACGAAAGTATCTTTGTTGGGCAGAAGTTTGCCACATGGGAATGTGTTGCTTCAAACACATTTCTTGAATATGCGGCGAGAACTCGTCCCACACCTAAACTGCTTCAGGGGTATAATCGGCTTGCCTAGACCAGCCGAAGTCGTCATCTGGTGGGGCTTGAGGGACCATGTCTCCCTTATAGAAGACAATGGGTTTGTCCCTGTTAGCCTTCTTCTTGTTCCGACGTTGTCGCTTGAAGGTGACAATGAAAGTCGTCAACGACTCGACACTGTGCTCCTCGGATGCACATGGGAGATGGATGCAGTCCGGTGGCAAGCATATACTCTTGCCGATAGCTCGGCTAATAAGATTAGCCTCGAAGTCAATCTGGCGCCTCTCAGGGTGATCTGGGGTTAGCTTGGAGCCGAGGCGCAGCCGATGAAGCTTGGCCTTTTCCTCGTCAACAGAGAAGAGATCATCTTCGTCTTCCTCTGAGAGCCAGCCGTTGCTCTTGCTCTTGATCACGGGGTACAGACTAATCCCCTTGAAGTAGAGCGCCACGTTGGCTAGGTTGCATTCTGCCGGTGTGAACGGCGACAGGTCTGCAAAGACTTTATGTTGCTCTCCGTCCTTGGCATACTTGATGCATTGGTGGAGAGTCAACGGGATGACCCAGTTTTCATGGAGCCAGGGTCTACCCAGTAGCATCTTATAAGACGTGTTGGAGTCGATGATGTAGAATGTCGCCTTAGAGGTGAAATCATCGAGCACCATATCGACGTCCACCCGGCCGAGGACGTCCTCAGTGTTCTGGTTAAAGCCGGATATCTTAACCGCCTGAACCTTCTGAAGGTATGGGGTCAGATATAGAGACTTGAAGGTCTTGAGCGGCATGATGTTGACTGCGACACCAGCGTCCACTAGGATCGGGTTCACAACATGCCCGTTGATCTTCCCCTTCATGTAGAGAGGGCGGTTGTGGCACGGAGGGGATAGCAGCATGTCTTTCTCCGTGAAGGAGATGGTGGCTGCGAAGGCTCCATAGGCAGCCGCCTTCATTTCCGCGGCATGCGCTACATAAACTTCCGGCTCTTGGAGTATTTTGATAAGGGTTTCCCTTAGGTCTTTACTCCAAGCGATGGCTTCCCAAATTGAAATGCTGGCAGGGAAGCATTTCATCTGGTGGAGGACCTTCCGGTCAGCTCGGGCTCGAGCATCCTCTAGAGAGGGTAGTATGTCAGGCTGAGCCTTCTGTGAGCTGCCGTGATGTTCCCCGTCAGGGAGTTGCACCGCCTTGCCCTTACCACTGGGGTCAGATTGACCTCGATCGCCAGCGGGCTCTTGGAATAGGGATGCCAATGACGGCTCTTCTGGGGGTGATTGGCGGGCTGGCTCATCCTTGTCGGATGGTCCCGCTTGCTCTGCTGCAGAAGCTGGTACTGGCGCAGGGGCTTGGAGACTGGCAATCGTCTCGTCAATGCCGGAAGGATCGAAGACACCGAGTCTGCTCCGAACTTCTACTTCCAGAATGGGGGCCGGTTCCTCTCCTCGAAAGAGGATGATTCACTCCGGGTCGAAGGTGGACGGGTGAGGAGGTAGCTCGGGGGTTCTCCCACGGCCTCCACCACGTTTGCGACCATGACCTCGGCCACGACTGGTGTGCTCTGGAGCTGGCTGTAGCCCAAGAGGGGCAATGGTTCTTTGTCTTGTTCGGGAGGCCACTGGCTCGCCCCGCCGAGAAGTGTTGATATTGTCGGGATGTGGGATAGCCACCATGTTGCAGGTGCAGCGCCGAAGCATTTCTTCCAGCTGCTCTGTGGTGATCTCCTTGTCTTTGTAGCACAAGGAGAGCTCATCCGGGATCACGAGTCTTTCACTGTTCTTGAGCTTTTGGATCATATCTTGGACCCAATTTTTGAGGCGGGCTCGTTTCTGCATTTCTTCCCATGAGATGTAGCTATCGACTGGGAGAGCCCCGGTAGGATGAGGAGGGACGTATTCCTCCAAGTCGTCAATGAGCCGCTGGAGCCTTCGGAGAGGCATTGGCTCGTCCGGAGATTGCAGGGCGGCTGCTTGTTCAGCTTGTTTCTTGAGCCGCCTTCTGAGGTTCTTCCTCCTATTTCTCTCTTGTCTCTTGGTGATAGCAATCTCCAAGGGAGTAGGAGGGAGAGAGCCGGAGTTGATAAATCCTGACGAGGATATCTCCGAGCCGATGCCTTTGCAGGGCGAGGTCGATGACTCTTCCTCGCCCGGATTTTGATCCAGGCACCTTCTGCTTGTTGTATCTGGAAGGTGGCGTTGATCGCCTGCTCGATTACCTCGAGCGGCAATTCCTGGTATGCCGGGATGCTAGGCCTGGCGTCCGAAGACGTGTGAGCGGTTTTGTGCCTTGTCCGCGGTGGCGACAGGAGCCTATGGGAAGTCGGTAGGTTAGTGCTGGCGTCCGAAGACGTGTGCGCGGTTTGATGCCTTAGCCGTGGTGGCGACATGAGCCTACTGGAAGTCAGTAGGATAGTGCTGGCATCCGAAGACGTGTGTGCGGTTTGATGCCTTAGCCACGGTTTGATGCCTTAGCCGCGGTGTCTACATACGCTCTGAGAAGGAGGGAGCAGCCGGCTTATCCGCTGGCTCTTTGTCAGAGCCACTAGATCTGGCCCCCTTACTGGCCTTGGCGGCAGGGGTGAACTCTATGATATTCACCTTCTTTCCGTACTAGCGTTCTCACGCTTGTTTACCCTTTGCCGCAATATAGCTGGGGTTATCGGCGAAGAACATCTCTATTTTGACGACTGCTGAATTGAGTTGGTCGAAGCCTTTGATATTGGTGCCGAGAAGCTTTTCGCTGACCTCGGATGCCAGACCTCGACGACATATGGTGATGGCATCCTCTTGAACGGGTGGGTTGACACACCTCATCCTAAGGTCTCGCCATTTTTTTATGAAGTCGAGGGTGCTCTCGCCCTTTTTCTGTCGAAGGGAACAGAGTTCAGCTAGGGAGACCTTTCGCTCGGCTGTTTGAAATCGATCGAGGAATTTCTTCTGGAGATCGGCCCAGTCGATGACTGAGTGGGGCTTCAGGCGGGAGTACGATTGGTAGGCCGTTCCCGTGAGCGAAGTGGCGAAGTAGCGGAGGAGATATGATTCGTCCAGCACTAACTCGCCCCATCCTCTCGTGTTTGACGCAAGAGGTCAAAATGATTGGAGGTAGGGATGGTGGGAACGGTCCGTTCCTGGGGTATGATTGGTTCACCCCCGTCGAGACGGATCCGCAAATCACCGACAAGGACCGTCTTGCCGGAGTTGCTGGTTGCAGCAGCGAGTCGCCTGCTTCTACGGTCAAGGCGACGCTTCTTCTGAGGAGCTGAGGAAGACTCCACCCCAAGATGGTAGACTGAGAAGACCCGGCCTGGAGCGATCGACAGCGTGAAGCCGTCAGTCTGAAGTGCTGGGATCGGCCCCCGGGGTAAGTAACCCGCGCTGGGAGTCGATGGCGGGGTGACTCGGGTGTAAGCCTTCTCCGGCGCCGATAGGAGTGTTGCTGATGCTCGAGATGACACTCTTGCATCGGAAAGTGACGCCGTTGGAAGTGCTGAGATGCCGACGCTCCTGGGTCGAGGACCCGCGGTAGGGGCCGGCGTAGTCTGGGCTCGGGTCGGGATACCTGAGGAAGGTGCTGAGGAACGTCGCCCTCTGAATAAAAGACCCACGGGGAGAGCCGGTTCAACTGGAGCTTGGGACTGGGGTCCCGAGTGTGATACTGGGGCACTGTGAACTCGGGGCTGTGAGCCCATGTTGAGTGTCGGCCGTGTCAGGATTCGGGGTCGGAAACCCAATGCAGATGCCGGGGAGTCGTAGACCTGGAGCTGAAAGCCCGTGTCGGGTGCCGGCTTTGCTGGGGCTCATGGTTGGAGACCCGAGGAGGATGCTGAGGCGCCGTGGACCCGGGGCAGGGAGCCCGTGTTGGGTACCGGCTTGACTGGAGCTCGAGGTCGAGGACCCGAGGTAAACGCTGAAGAGCCGTGCACCCGGGGCAGGGAGCCCGCGTTGGGTGCCGGCTTGGCTGCGGCTCGGGGCTGAGGATCCGAGGAAGATGCTGCAGTAGTGACCGAAGTCCGGGGCGTGGGGCCCATGTTGGAGATCGGACGAGGCTGGCCCCGGGAGCTAACGCTTACCCGGGCCGGTGTTGATCTGGGGGCCTTGCAGGGGCCTGTAGTGATGGTCCGGTGCCTGGCGCTCAGGCGGGACACCGGCCCTGGAAGTGCGCATGGCACATTGGCCACGGGAACCAATGGAGAAACTGGCGTCGGCTGAGGAGCAGCCACACGGATCATACCCAAGAAGTAGGGCGATCCGATAACCGGGGTGAAGCTGCCGAAAGCGATCAGCGTCGCCAAGTAGCCCACTCGGGCATGGGTGGCAATGACATTGGGGCCGTGGGTGATGGCCGCCATGGTTGCTGGAGAGCTGAGTGTTGCGAAGGCGATGGTCGCTGACAGTCACCGAGAGAGGTCCGACGATCAGAACGGGAACCTGAAGCTGCTAGAGAATGTACGCACGAGTACCCCCTCTGCCTCTCCTGCAAGGACAGGGAAAGGGCACCGGGCTTTCGGGCTGGCACATACTTTTCTTCAGCAAAAAGAAGGAAGGCGGGAGACGTCCCACCGGGCGTGCCATCCTCTCTGTTGCGTGGGTTTTTATGCTGATTAACCGGGGTGAGGGAAGGGATACATCGAGGAAGGAAAATACGGGAGTTTGATATATCTCAGGTATCCTCCTTACGGTTGTATGCCTCTCATGGCGGTACCGAGCACTCTCCTTTTTACGGAAAGTCGAAAAGGGTCGAATGGCACAGAAATGTCGGGATAAGGGTTAACCGGACAAGGTGCAAGCGTGCCAGTCGATTTCTCGACAAACACTCATGGAACCCAGGGTTGGCCGGGGAAGCGCCACCAGGGCGCGGCACGTGGGCTCGGGCGATCGGGTGACACGTGGAGAGAAGAGGTTCCATGGGTGCGAGTGCGTAGGTGATTGCGGGAATCGTGTACTGGACGTCTTTCCCCACCGGCCGCAAGCAATCGGTGTTTATTTACATCGGATTGAATCCGAATACCTTTGTTCTAAGCTAAAGATAAGCATGTATATGTGTTTGAAGCCGTGGGTAGAGGGCTAGGGGGCATTCAACAGCTATGGGTGCGCGTTAGACCGAGGGGTGTTCACTGGGGTTAGAATGTTGGGCACGGATGCCGAGTGGCATAGGTAGGAAGCTGGGGGCCCGAATGTGGGCACACGTATTTTACTGGTTTTATGATGAGCCGCGTGGGCTTTACAAGCGGGCCTGAGTGGCCAAAGTACAATAGGCGCAAGTCGCGGGATAATTCCGACGCGTGGGTCGGTCCTCGGGTCAGGCGCATTGGGTTGTTGGAGAGGCCGGGTAGCCCGTGCCTTGAAGGTGTTCGAGGAAATTCCCATACCCTTATTTCTCGCTATTTTGTTGGGGAAATAGTCTGAGTACAACAACTACTTAGTGGATCTTGGTTGTGTCCCGATTCTGTGTAATAACACCAGTGCTATCAACCTTGCAAAAAATCCAATCCAGCACTCTAGGACCAAGCATATTGAGATTAGGCATCACTTCATTAGAGATGAGGTTTTTAAGAAAAACTTTGAACTGCATTTTGTTGATACACTAAATCAGCTTGCTGACATCTTCACAAAGCCCTTGTGTAATGACAGGTTTATAACACTCAGAAAGGAGCTTGGTCTTTGCAGACCTCAGGCTAATAAAAATTGAAATGATGATCTTCTTCAATTTTGTTGTGTGTTTTTGCTGATTGGTATCCATGCATTGTTTATATATAAACATGTCATTCTGCATGTGGTGTAGCATTGCATGTAGTTGCATAATAAAGTTGAAGTCATGTTCACGATGTATTGCATGTGGTGTAGCATTATTCTTGCATGGCCATGGTATATTAAATGATGAAGTGTGGAAAGGCAGGTTATGCTTGTCTTGAAGCACTCACCATGCATGAGGATACACCTCCGCCAAGTACCATGCGTCACTGTCGCATGTAGGCCATACAGTAAGGGGGAGCTATTTCTTTGAAGCATTCATGCATATGTTTCATCTTCATTCAGTTACCTTTAATAAGTGTACAACCATGGGCCGGGTCATGCATTTCATTTCTGATCATTCCCCCTGATTGCAAACATAACTCCTTAAATACATTCACTGCATATCCTTATGGGGAGTCTTGTTGCTTCTCTTACTCTCTTGCAATTGAACTTCAATGGCTTCCAGTTTGAATATGTGATCATGAGACAGACGGAACAATGGCGTAAGAGCTTTCTATTATATGAACTGATGATTGTGCATCCAATGAAAATGGGTCAGATTTAATTATTTCCTTAAAGTTCTGATATATTTTTTGAAATCATCTATGTTCGGTGGTTTTAATAGACTTTAACTAGAGATTGCATGTTGTGCCTTGAATGACTATCCTGAAATCTGAAAATTCAAACTTCATGGCAACCTTGGTGATACACTAAAGCTTAGTATTATTTTTAAACACCTTGATGAGCTAGAATTCCTGACAGTAAATTTGACAGAGCAATGATATTGTTGCATGGAGAAATATGTCACATCCTCAAAACAAGCGACAAATGATATGTCATGATGTGCCCCTGTTATCTCTGTCTTAATTAAATTGGACTCTAGGCAGAGCAATGGCATAATTGCTGACAAATATATCTCCTCATCAAAGAAATGAGGTAAGATATGTTAGGAAGCGACAATGCTATCTCTTTTCATTTCGAAGCATAACAGTCAGTCTTACCAAATACCTAGAAATACTGGCGTCTAAACAACGTGTATTCTTACGAATAGGAGGCATGTACTCGACTCGATTGCTCGTAAAATAAGAGTCATGTGCATACAAATGCAAAAGATCATGAAAAAATAGTGCTGAAATTATAATATTCCATGCCTTAGTCATGCTTATTTAACCTCAATACTAGTTTGTGCTATTCCCGATGACGTTATTGAATATGGATGTATAAGACAACGGAAGGTTAAACACTGCCATGATATGCACTTCTGGTTCACTTCTATTAAAACATGGATGCAGATGCTTTTCGAACTCTATTGTTGATCTCAGATTTCATTAGATTTGAACCATGTATATTGCTCACGGCATGTTTCAGGTCTGCATATAGTGGCTTGCTCTCCACTCCTATTCAGCTCTGCACTCTCAAATATTTGTCACAGTCTCTACCTTATCCCTCCTTTTTGCTATTGTCAAAGGGGGAGAATACTTTTGTGAGTTGAGTTGCCTTTGTGAGTGAGTTGTCAAAAGGGGAGACAAACGGGGAGAATAACTTTGAGACAAAGGGGGATAATAACTTTGTGAGAAAGGGGAGAATAACTTTGTGACATAATCAGGAGGAACTTGGCATTCACATGCTCTGATCATCCATGCATACATATCCGCATTCACATGCTCTGATCATCACTCTGCATCTAAAGCTGCATATGTTAAAATCATTTATGCATAGCATAATCATCATCATCATGTTTCTTGAGCTGCATATGTTATACAATTTACAGTGTTACCATCTTGGACATTATTGCCAAATAATGACTCACAGTGTTGTAGATTATGAAAAATCCACTTAGAACAATTAAACAAAAAAGGGAAAAAGAACAGGGGGATATGATAAAAAGAACAAGGGGAAAGATAGGAGAAAAGGGGAGCATGCGAGGATGCTAATGGAGAATGTGTGATCGCCAGAGACGCGAGGGCCTCAAATGATATAATCAATAATAAAAGGGAGGGATCGCGAATATAAATACCACAAATGCGGGGGAGATTGTGAGTGCACCTTTCTCTTCCGATCAGCCGGCCGATGAAGAGAGTTCCTCTTGTTGATTACCCTTGCAAAGATCAAAGACAACAACAAATGAAAATAGGAATTAGAACCAAGGTGAGTGTTGCATCAAATTCATAATAAAGATGAGCCTAAAAATCATGTATAAGAACACACCTTGTTGGGTGTTGGCCCTTAAACCCCTATGCAAAGGGTGGGATAAAAACATATGATGAATGCTAAGAATAATAAGTGTGCAAGTGTTGCACTGTGGGAGTCTCAATGTGATTGAGAAAGAAGCTTAATAACAGAACAATGACTAAGATGAATGCATGCAATTAATGCAGATAAAAGAAAAAGAAAATAGAGAACAGAGAAACAGAAAAAGGAGGTAAGAGGAGCCTGGGCAGTTTTTCCCCTTTGGCCTTGGATCGACGTGTGGGAGAGAGTTCTTGGTGAATGAATCCTTTGATGTAAAGAAGCTCCCTCCTCCAGCCAAGAAAAGGGCAACACCTCCCCTTCGTGTGTAAAAATGGCCCCCTCGATGGAGCCACAGGAAGCTCTATTTATAGGGGAGATTAGATGGGTTTTAATCCGATAAAGATTAAGAAAATTAATTTTAGCATGAGACAAATATTGGAAGGGGTCCTCCCAATCATAGAAAGCCATTGGGGTCCTTTCCGAAGTGAAAAGGGGCTCAAAATGAAGAAAGAATGGGTTTCTCGAAAATTCGGAATTCAACACGAATTGACGACCTCGAGACGGTCCCTTCTTAAAATGACGCCCGCGGAGGAAACGTCATTTTAAGAATTGACGACTTGCAGAGGGGCGTTATTTAGAATTTAATAGGAATTTTGGGCAGATTTAAACTCTCAAAATATAGCAATGGAAATGACGACATGTCTATGGGCGTCAATTGAAAATGACGACTTGCACAGCGTCATCAATCAAAATAATAAAAAGCCAAAAGGAATGGACGACCCGGAATTCGGGCGTCAATTAAATTGACGTCCGATTTAGGGTCGTTATTTCAAAATATGCAAAACAGGGCCATTTTTCATTTCTCAATATTATTTTCTATTTTTTTAGGTGGATGTGCATCTAACTGTGCTAATTCTAATTACTATTTTTTCGTATTTTTCTGACACCCGGAAGGCCGCCAAATCACCCCTGAAAGAGAGCCAAATATAATATTAAAATAATCAAATTTGAAATTGACGCCCCGCCAAATGTCGTGAATTCAATTTTTTTCATTTTTTATTCTATTTAAAAAATCAAACAACGCCCCATGCTAAGTCGTTAATTCCAAAAAAATCTAAAAAATTCTCAAAAAAATCCAGAAAAATGGGAAAAATGAAAGAATGGACGTCTCTATTGATAGTCGTCATTTTCTTTTTTATTTTCTTTAATTTTCTTAAAAACAAATGACGCCCCCCCTCACGTCGTTAATTCTAAAAAATCTAAAAAAAATGGAGAAAAATACCCAGAAAAATAGGAAAAAAATAAGAAAATGGAGAAAAAAGGAGAAATCCAAGAAAAGTGAGAAAAATCACTCAAACAAAGTTAATTTGAGGGTCAAATTTGGGCATTGCGAGGCAATACGAGATGTACTCACAGTAACGTCAATTTTGGCGTGTCTACAGCTGCCCCGCCTTGGCGTCTGCTTTGCAAGGGAGCATAGCAAACTGAAAAGTAGATGCCAAGGTGTGATGAGACACGCAATCAACATCACTTGATGAGAATTAAATCAAAAGCTCGAGATGAAGCAATCTCGGGAAATTCAATGAAATCAACGATGTTTGGATAAAAGAGGGAGTGTGCATGCGGGCACGAAAAGGAATGATCAACTTCCAGCGCGGTGGAAGTACCCCAGGTCACAAACCTGTAGGTTTCACCATTGGGGAGCGGTTACCAGCCAATGTGGACGTACTGCAGCCAAGGTGGATCAAAGGAAAAGGATTGAAATAAGAGGATAGAAATCTAAACAAAGAGCTTTCGAGAAAATGACCCAAAACAGCGACAAAACGAACTGAGGATTCCATTCAGCAAGGAATATCTCATATCCGGAAAGATTAAGATCAATTTGACTCTCCAAATCAGCTTATCAGAATGATTTTCCAACGTTGATTCAAAGTCCTATATGAATGCATGCTGGGTTTAAAAGGAAAAATTAAAACAAATGAAAATATAAGATAATCAAGGATAATATTGTTAAATTACCAAGACTGGGTCAAGAAACTAATTTCAAGAGCTGATACTAAGTCGAAGCCTATTTATCCACGCATCAACTCGTAAAAGGGAACCATCGTCCCCAGTCTTGGACGGCTCAACGGCCTATCCGTGTGACTAAGACTCCTTTGGAATCATCATTATTTTTGATGAAGGGGAACTCAAATTCCAGATTTACCAAAGCCACAAGGTCTTTGATATAATCTAATAGCGTATGTAACATATAGTAAAAATGCATACAAGGGGATGGTGATAGCAATGAGCATGAGGGAACTGAGAGAGGCGCAAGCACCGTGGGGCTTGGATGATGATGCCCAATCGGTGGGACCAAGAGCTTCTTTCCTGCGCTCAAAATTTCATTAGCCAAGATATAAAAGATAACAAGCAATGAATAAGGCATTTAAGCATGAATCAAAGCATCAGTAAGCAATCATAACATAGACATCAAAGCGATCAAAACTTGGTGTGGATTAGCATTCAAGCATGTATTAGCAAGGCGAAACATGTTTAGCATGAATAGCATGAGTTAAATCATAGCATTGCAAAGCATCATTGTTTGTTGTTTGTCATGAGGATGACAATCTTGGCATGGTAGATTGAGATTGGATGATCAGGATCAAGTAATGCCCAGTGGCAGAGTGATCAAGTGAAATCAGTAGGAGTTTATTAAAAGATTTTGGGAGATGAACGATCAATTAAAGCCCAGTGTAGAGAGATGATAATGAGGAGTGTCCATAGTGACGAATCATGATGATATTGAGAAGAATCAAAAGATTGATAGCGGTGAATGGAGAGGACTCATCTCGTGCTCTTGATCCTTTGCAAAATTGTTGTTCCTGCAAAAACACCATCAGAAAATACAATGCAAATTTTCGGATTTTGGAATATGTAAATTTTTATGGGTTTAAAAAGATATTTGAATTTTATGTGGATTTTTAGAAAATATTTGAATTTTTTTGTGGATTTTTAAAAACATTCATTTTTTTTGGATTTTGATCAGAAAATATTCAAAATTTTTGGATTTTGGTTAGGAAATATTCAATTTTTTTTTTGGATTTTGATCCGGAAATATTCAATTTTTTTTGGATTTTGATCAGGAAATATTCAAAAAAAATTTTGAATTTTGATCAGGAAATATTCAAATTTTTTTGGATTTTAGTTTAGACTTTGTTAATGCAGCATCAAAGGGTGTTTTTGAACCACTGGCTAGGGGTCCTCGTTCCTTCCCCTTTCGCTAAAAATTGCCCTAAGTCGGGCGTGCATTTAAAGGTGGCGCCCTACAGCCGACTGTCCATGGTTAACTGTGCCCCTACCAAGGCCATAGCTGAGAAACATTCGGTCTTAGAGGGAGAAGAGAAGAACAATTGGAGATAAGCTTTATGCAGGATGGGAGATATCGAGACTTAAATTCCTTCCGGGGTATTACCCCTCAAAGAGATAGTCTGTTGCGCCGGGGCTTTGTGCCTTTGATTTTTAGACCCTTGACATGTATACGACCAGAGTTTTCCCTGCGGGGACTTTGCCTCTCTTGACATGCCATAATTCATAATTTTACATTTATCGAAATCTTGACTTGATTTTCATAATAGCCCTTTTGTGGGATGTATCATGAAATTTTATTTTATTTTGGGTCAAGACTGCCCCTATTTGAGACTTCTCTCGTATTGGTGAGTACCTAGGTTGGTCATCTCATCCGTCAACCTCTTGCCCCTGCATTCGGCCGAGTAAAGAAGAGAAAAGACTTTCAGATATACTCATGGCATGGCCAAAGTAGCAACGGTGTTTAACCAAAGGAGCCGGCTAAGGACGCTGTGAAGTGTGTGGAATGCCCAGCTAAGGGTTGCTCTTAACAAGCGGGGAGAGAATGTCGAATTCCCAGCGCGGGGTTCTTATAACTAAAGTGCTGCATAGCAAGCCTAAAGACTCTTTCCAATTTTTTTTAAAGATGAAATTCAATAAAGATACATTCCTAGGATAAAGGCTTAAAATATCACTCTTAATCATGTTAAGAAGTACTTCACTTTGAAAATCATGCGTGAAGCAATGAGATAATGATATCATAAAAATGCATACTTACGCCAATATGTTACCTTGCGATCTTTGTTGAAGCAGCTGCCAGGGGCGAGGTTGATCAACATGGGATTTGTCCTCTTAGGCAGATAAAAAGATTACAAGCCAAGGTTTGAAGTGGCTTAATAAGAAGGAGTGGTGCCAAGACCAGACTCAGATGAATAAGGAGAAAAGGAAGAGAGGCGAGGGCTAGAACTCCCTCACTGAGGCGCGGAGACCCTGATCACATGGAAGGTCTACAGAAGAAGTGAAATATCAAGAAGAGAGGTGAGGACTAAAGCCTCGGAAGTAGTGGGAGAAAGGGCATATGCCCAAGGCAGTGGACGTGGAAGAAGTTGGGTCGGACCCAAGATCAGGAGGAATTAGAAGAAGAAATTGATAGATGGAAAGAGGCGGATCCGGAGGGTCTGGAGGCAGAGGAGGAGAATAATCTGGAGGCTCCGGAGGGATAAGATATCGAGGGACGCGGTGCCCAGGGAAGAAATAGGGAAAAAGATGATGGAAGAAGAGGAAAAGAATGAAGAACGCGATGTCCTGGAATAGTAAGAAGACAAATCGGAAGAAAGATGGAGGGTCCGGAGGTTCCGAAGGTTCTGGAGGAAGAAGATGTCGAGGGACGCGGTACCCCGGGAAGAGTGGATGAAAAGGGTCAGGAGGGTCCGGAGGGTCCGGAGGTTCCGGAGGGATGGCGAAAGAAGGGATGTGATGCTCTAGGAGAGGGGATAAGAAATCCAGAGGATCCGGAGGAGGAAGACACCATGGGGGGTGATGCCCAGGGAGGACGGGAGAGGAATCTGGAGGATCCAGATATGGAGGTGTAGAGGGGCGCGATGCCCTAAAAGGGAGGTCTGGAGGTTCCGGAGGGATAAGATACCGAGGGACGTGATGCCCAGGGAGAATCAGTAAGAAGCCCTGAAGATCCAGACTTGAGGGTGTGTAGGGGCGCGATGCCCAAAGAGAAAGATCTGGAGGTTCCAGAGGGATGAGACACCATGGGGCATGATGCCCTAAGAGGACAAGAGAGAAATCCGGGGAGTGCGGATGCAATAGTTGGAAAGGGGAGCGATGCCCTGAGGGAGGATCGGAGGGGGCACAATGCCTGGCGAGTGTAAGGGGACCTGGAGATCCCAAGGATAGAGGTGGAAGATATAGGAAATGTGGGGGATCCGGAGGTTCCGGAAGGCGGGGAAGATACGGGTTTGGAAACCCGGGAAAGAAGAAGTGTAAATGCATGTGGATGCAATAGAATGGATGCGATGAATGCATGGATGCAACATAATGCATGAGATGTGGAGAATATGAAGAACATGAAGGGCGAGAGGATGATATCCTCCTCCTTACCCTTGGAGTGGCTCATGAAGAAAATGTGATAGACAAGAATGTGGATGGCGTTGAATAGAAGGTGGATAGAGTAGTGGAAGGCCCCTTAGCACCAAGATAACCGCCCCTCCATGGCAGTGAAAGTGTATAGCCAATTGGCCCAATGGATAAAGTACAAGCCCATGATGAAGCTTCAATGGTAAATGACAACTCCCTTGAAGAGTGAAAAGTAATAATGTGAGGGAGTTGGAAAGTTGGGATAGGAAGCATCGTGTTGCCCAGGGGTTGTGGCGTATAGGGAGTGTTGAACAAAATGGTCATTCACCCCTTGTATGGAAGAATGGGTTCAAGATTTGAAAGTTGGAACAAGGGGTGCCCTGCCCGGCCCTTGGGCACAAACTTACACGGCATCAAAGTTTGACATTCTCTCTCAGTGAGCAGTGGCGGGGACTTGGCCTCTTCGACCATGCTCGGCACGACAACACGGATTGGCATCCGGCATATAAACTCTTGCATCTTGAATAGCTCGGCCGTGGCCAAATCCTTCTTGCCCGGCTCTTGATCATCTTCGGTACAAGTACTTGCAGAAGGACGCCCGTTCCGAGTAGTAAAGGGGGGTGAAGCAGAGGCGGAAGGCTCCATGGATGGTGGAGGTATAATGGAAGGTGTTGGAGAAAGGATGAGTGGAAGTGGAGGTTCAAACACGTCGAGCTTATCCCTTTGCTCGGAAGCAATCGGGGTTGGCTCGAGTGCAACAAGGGGTGGATCCTGCTCAGGACTAGCCACGGGTAAGGGTGAAGGGTTAAGTAGTGGAGTACGGGTTATAGGCATAGTGGGTTTTGGGGTTAAAGGGATAATGGAGGGTTGAGGTGGCGAACAAAGAGGAGTAGTAATAGAAGGCTTGGCAGAGACCGGCGTAATGGAGGGTGATGGAGGCTCGGCGGAGGCCGGTGGAGTGGAGAGTAGTGGAGGTTTGGCGGAGGTCGATGGAATAGAGGTTAATTGTGTAAAAGGAGAGGGTTTGGTGCGCTGAAAATGCCGGATGGGGCGAGAGGTGTCAGGTATAGGGGAAGGTGCATGATGCACCGGTGTGGGTGACTGGAGTATCGACCCATCATCGTAACACCAAGTATTGGGGAGAGGAGGAGACTCATGGTGCGGCGGTATGGGTGATTGGAGTATCGACCCATCATCGTAACACCAAGAGGTCTCATAAATGGGGGTTGGATCGGTGACTGTGGCATAGTCCTGAGCATAGGGGTCTTCTGGCAGTGGAGGAAGAGGGCAGCGAAGGAAACTCGGAAGGGGTGCATCCCGAGGAGCTTCAAATTCTTGTACCATCTCCAAATATTCATCATTAAATAAATCCAGCGGACGCCGTGGTGGAGGTGAAATGATAAGTGGTGGAGTATGGTGTTGTGGGTGATTTTGAGGAGGTGAATATGTATATGGAGGCGGAGAGCCATGTAAATGCGTAGTGCGGATGAGTGGAGGGCGGACGGCGTCCATAGAACTTGTAACATCTTCTCGCTCACATATATCGTTGATGCCATTCTCTCTTATCTCCTTCCAATTTTTATCTATCTTAGCGATGTTATTCATGAGATCATGAAGAGGATTGACTTGAGATGGAGGAGGAGCGGGCCGTGGGCTAGTGAGCCTCTTAAGTTGTTCCTCCATGGAAGCAATTCTATCAAAGAGGCTTTGCTGGAGGGGTGTAGCATGAACATTGGAAGGTTGGCATGATTGCCTTGGAGGGGTGGCTTGATATGACGGCCGTGGAGGAGGGTTAATGGGCCGACCCATAGAAGGACCCGGATGGGCCGGGTTGCAAGGAATAAATGGGCCTTGGGGCCGTGAAGGATGAGAAATAGAAGGAGGCGGGTGATGGGCTACTCTAATAGGAGTATGTGTCGATGAAGGAGGCGGGTGATGGGCCACCCGAATAAGAGTATGTGTGGATGAAGGAGATGGGTGATGGGCCACCCAAATAGGGTTGGGTGTGGATGAAGGAGGTGTACCCTCAGCAACGGCCTTAAGGGCTCGGATTTGTTGAGGGGTGAAATGATCTAATCCACGGATGATTTGAGAGACCTTCTCGTCATTGGGAGGAGACGGTCCCGAAGGAATAGTGGCTCGCGATTGAGGCGAGGGACCATGGGATTGGACATTGCCCATAGGTTGGGCAATACCATAGGAATGAGGGCGTGGTCCCCTAGAATGATTGTGGTGAGAATTATGGAATTGAGGATTACATGATATGCTAGGTTGTGCATCCTCATGAACATAATTAAGATTAAACATGTTATTTTATCTATCAAGGTAAGCCATTATGCAATCAAAGTTCAAGCAAAATAATTTGCAAAGAAGCACACAAGCTGGAATGGTTACCGTTGATTTTTATTTATTTGAACCTTGATGAATTAATGATTTTTAACAAACTTTGGAGTGATTCACACAAGGGAGGGACCTAGTTTCAATATAAGTTCACTTCAATGCCAACTAGGAACACTCTCTTACCACGCATAGGCCAACTAAACCCGGTACTTCAAAAGTACAACCTGCCCGGCGTCCGTGAGGGAATCCACCGGTGCGGGGACTTACGGAGGCTTGGTTTAGGAATTTCTGATCCAATGAGACGGAATGCTCAATAGAGGGTCCTTCCTTCACCAAGAGGGGGTGTGACTCCTAAAAGTGTGGGGAGAGGAGGTCTCCCAAACCAAATGCAAAGATGAATGCAAAATAAAGATAATATATATGCATGAACAATATATGATAAAAATGAGATGGAACACACAGGAAAAGAGTTTAGTGCGGACACTCAGGGAAATGACGCCCTGATCCCTGCCGCTATATGTTAAAAGAGCGCCCCTTTGCGAGGCGTCAATTCCTGCGCTTTCCTTTTTCTTTTCTTGTTTTTTTTTTCAGAAAAACTAAATGGCGCCCCGCAATATGTCATCAATTCTTGAACGGACGCCTCTGTAGATGGGCGTCAATTCCTGTGAAAAATGAAATAGCGCCCTGCACCCTGTCGCTATATTGTGAAACAGTGCCCCTGTGAAGGGCGTCAATTCCCTGTGTCACAGAAGCACTCAAACGGCCAGAAAGCCTAAACAGTGAGAATAATACCAATAGGAAGAAATGAAAACACTCACAATCACAAGATAAGAATCATGGCAATCAATAATAACATGAAATAGGATATAGCATGCACATCATTTTTTTTAAGAGATGGATAAATGGAATTTCTAAAAATATATCAAACTAACCAATCACATAGGGAGAGTGCTACGTGGAGCACAAAGGGAGGTGCACCGTGGGTGCAAAAGGGGAGATGGCACACGTGGGTGTCCAAGGGGAAGGGTAATCAAAAGAAAAATAAAAGGAGTCCCACCGTGATCGCCAGTTTGTAGATTCTAAGAAATCCACTTAGAAAAACTAAAAATAAAAGAATTAATGGAAAAAGGAAGGGAAAAGGGGAGAAAAGGGGAGCATGCGAGGATGCTAAGGGGAATGTGTGATCGCCAGAGACGCGAGGGCCTCAAATGATATAATCAATAATAAAAGGGAGGGATCGCGAATATAAATACCTCAAATGCGGGGGAGATTGTGAGTGCACCTTTCTCTTCCGATCGGCCGGCCGATGAAGAGAGTTCCTCTTGTTGATTACCCTTGCAAAGATCAAAGACAACAACAAATGAAAATATGAATTAGAACCAAGGTGAGTGTAGCATCAAATTCATAATAAAGATGAGCCTAAAAATCATGTATAAGAACACACATTGTTGGGTGTTGGCCCTTAAACCCCTATGCAAAGGGTGGGATAAAAACATATGATGAATGCTAAGAATAATAAGTGTGCAAGTGTTGCACTGTGGGAGTCTCAACGTGATTGAGAAAGAAGCTTAATAACAGAACAATGACTAAGATGAATGCATGCAATTAATGCAGATAAAAGAAAAAGAAAATAGAGAACAGAGAAACAGAAAAAGGAGGTAAGAGGAGCCTGGGCAGTTTTTCCCCTTTGGCCTTGGATCGACGTGTGGGAGAGAGTTCTTGGTGAATGAATCCTTTGATGCAAAGAAGCTCCCTCCTCCAGCCAAGAAAAGGGCAACACCTCCCCTTCGTGTGTAAAAATTGGCCCCCTCGATAGAGCCACAGGAAGCTCTATTTATAGGGGAGATTAGATGGGTTTTAATCCGATAAAGATTAGGAAAATAAATTTTAGCATGAGACAAATATTGGAAGGGGTCCTCCCAATCATAGAAAGCCATTGGGGTCCTTTCCGAAGTGAAAAGGGGCTCAAAATAAGGAAAGAATAGGTTTCTCGGAAAATTCTGAATTCAACACGAATTGACGACCTGGAGACGGTCGCTTCTTAAAATGACGTCAGCGGAGGAAACGTCATTTTAAGAATTGACGACTTGCAGAGGGGCGTTATTTAGAATTTAATACGAATTTTGGGCGGATTTAAACTCTCAAAATATAGCAATGGAAATGACGACCTGTCTAGGGGCATCAATTGAAAATGACGACTTGCACCAAAAGGAATGGACGACCGGGAATTCGGGCGTCAATTAAATTGACGTCCGATTTAGGGTCGTTATTTCAAAATATGCAAGACAGGGCCATTTTTCATTTCTCAATATTATTTTATGATTTTTTAGGTGGAGGTGCATCTAACTGTGCTGATTCTAATTACTATTTTTTCGTATTTTTCTGACACCCGGAAGGCCGCCAAATCACCCCTGAAAGAGAGCCAAATATAATATTAAAATAATCAAATTTGAAATTGACGCCCTGCCAAATGTCGTGAATTCAATTTTTTCCATTTTTATTCTATTTAAAAAATCAAACAACGCCCCATGTTAAGTCGTTAATTCTAAAAAAATCTGAAAAATTCTCAAAAAAATTCAGAAAATGGAAAAAATGAAAGAATGGACGTCTCTATTGATAGTCGTCATTTTCCTTTTTATTTTCTTTAATTTTCTTAAAAACAAATGACACCCCCCCTCACGTCGTTAATTCTGAAAAATCTAAAAAAATGGAGAAAAATACCCAGAAAATTTAGAAAAATAGGAAAAAATAAGAAAATGGAGAAAAAAGGAGAAATCCAATAAAATTGGGAAAAACCACGCAACAAAGTTAATTTGAGGGTCAAATTTGGGCATTACGAGGTAATTCGAGATGTACTCACAGTAACGTCAATTTTGACGTGTCTACAAGTGTTGCCATCATCAAAAAGGGGGAGAATGTTGTGCCCCTGTGATCACTTGTCATTTGTTATTCATGATTTTGATAATGGCTAAACACTATAAGTCCTTGATGTTTCCCACTCTCATATGATTGAAATACTTGATGCTTTTTCATGACAGATACGCCAAGGAATGGAGTGGAGATGGCAAAAGTGAAAGCCTAATGATCGTGCCCAAGCAAGGATGAAAATCCCCTCAAATCGCTTCTTTCATATGTGAAGAGTTGACATGTCACGAAGCAAGAGTCGACACTTCACATAGCCACTTCACATAGCCAAGGCCGATGTACAATGAAGAACACACTTGGTTTCAACGTCCAAGATCTGAGCATTCATTACGGAAAGGTCAAATACTCAATAGACATCCTCAAGGTCTAAAGAGTTTGATGCCACATACTTGAATGGACGACAATCAAGTTTAAGGGGTTAAATGAAGCAAAACTGAGAAAATTCCAAGTTTCGGTCGACCTCCGGTCATAGACCGGTCGATGGGAATTACCAGAAACGAAAAGGCCACAAAAACTCTCAGAATCGATCGACCGCCCAGAAAGTCCGTTCGACCGCCCCACCATTGCTGGTCAATTGAAATTGCCAGAACGATAACTCTTCACAACTGTAAAGTTCCAGTCGATCGACCACCAACCTCCGGTCGACCGGCAGCCCCGATGCAACAATTTTTGACTTCGTTTTCCACCTCGTGGGCAGCCCCTCTTCTTGGAATTGTTTAATCCTAAAGTCACCTAACCTCCTATGATTTGTGGATCTGGTCTGGGGGGTGTCTATGGACCATTCAAGAGATATAAAACAAACACAAGAGGGTTGGAAACCCTAATGCATCAAGAGGGATCAAAGGAGTCTAGAGGAGGTCCAAGGAAGAAAAGGGTACTGTAGCCATGAATAGTACTTCGTGCAGAGTTCTTCATCCATTCCAAGGTGATTCAAGCTTGCATCTCAAGCCAGCAACCTCCAAGGAAGTGTAGAAGCAAGCAAGGTTCTCAAGGGAGATCAAAGCTACATCCTTAATCCTCTCCATCAACTCAATGGGATCCAAGGAAGATCATTTCACAAGGAAGAAGAAGTCATTACTGCTGAATCAAGAGAAGAGCTTTGCAAAGAAGAAGAAGCCTCTGATGCTGATCTACATCGCATTGACAAGCTCTTTACGCTTCTAGCATTGATCATATCTCCATCTCTTATCTGATCATTCTCATATTTGTTCTCTTTTCATTTTGTTCAAGTTATTGAAACTGAGAATCGTCCCTACCGGTGGTTAGTAGGAGGGCAGTTGGAAGGTGATCCAATCGGCAGTGTTGTCGTCCCTACCGGTGGTTAGTAGGAAGACAGTTGGAAGGTGCTCCAATCTACGGTGTTGTCGACCCTACCGGTGGTTAGTAGGAAGGCAATCGAAAGTTCTCCGATCTGCAGTTTGGTTCGCTGCACTAGTGGAGCCTCATCGGGTTTGGTGAGGGGTGGACGTAGGACTGGGGATTCTGTCCGAACCACCTTAAAATCTCGTGTGTTGTGGTTTGCTTGTACGATTGTTTTGTGTTAGATGCATGCTTAGTTTCAATCTTTATTCTACTTGTTCATCTGGCTAAGCAAATCGTTATGTCTTTCGTTAAGCTAGTTATTTTTCGCTGCTATTCTCTTTATCTAGCTTTAAAGAGGGGTGTTCTGCGAAAAGAGGGGCAGATCTATTCACCCCTCCCCTCTAGATCCGCCATCCACCACTCAACATTTTCCCAAGGACTCCAAGGTTTTTAACTCTAAAAATTTCTTCTTCTCTATTGATTCGACCCTTCTCGCCACCATATTATGTCTTTCTTTCATCTAGTGCGAGTTAGAATTTTTAAGATTGATACGCGTATTTTAAACGACAAACTTTCGCGTTACCACACACCAAGAAGGCAATATATGCAATGTAATAAAACAAGGGCATATGAAGTGTCAAAATACAACTACGACAACCCAAAATGAGGAGCTCACGGGCCATACGCCCTCGTCTCCACCTCTGACACACGCCCCGTGGGGGGCATTTGTTGTACCCAGATAATTTCCCAGCCAAATATTAAAGGATAAGGGTTTGGGAATTTCGCCGAACACCTTTAAGGCCTGGACCACCCAGCCTCTCCTACAACCTGCCTGACCCAACCAAGGGTCTCAGCCAGCCAGCCGTGACATGCGATGACATCAACAACTGATTGGGATTACTCCCGATAACTCGGCGGCGGGTTCTTCCCGCATTCTACGCAGCCGCCCGGGTCAACTCGGGGGCGCCCCGACTACAAGTCGTGCCACATGGCACCCAGTAAACAAGGCCGAGGCCTACCCCGAGAAAGAGTCATCTAAGTCAACCACATGCTTTGGAGGCCCGCAGCACGTGTATACGACTCACGCGCATGCGTCGGGCATATCCCCGAACACCTTGTGGGTGCGTGTGTCCCAGCCCTTCTACAACAAACCGTCGGCCAACCGATGGCTCCAGCACACCAGCCAGGTTCTACAATGACCCTCCAGCAAGTCAGGACCGCTCCCGACCCCCAGACACACGGCGACGGGCCTTTTATCTTCAGCTCTCGGGGCAACCCGTGGCTACCCTGTCGGCAAGCCATGCGATGCGGCACACGCCTCGAGGCCAGGCCCAAGCACCCAAAGTGCCTCCTCTCAGCTCCCACGAACTCACATCCTCAGCCCAAGGCCCATTCCAAGGCCCACCAGTCACCTACTTGGCCTGTTCGACAACTCGAGGTGTGTCCGGAATTTACCCGAACACCTCGCGAGCGGCAACTACGACTTCACCACAATAGCCCCCATGGGCTAATCCCAGCATCCTAGAACCCTTTGTCCTTCAAAAGACACCCCCAGATAACAAAAGAAGACCCCCGAGGGCCATCCCTCAGGGCTGCGACTCGCCCCGGGGAGGGTTCACCCCCGGCGTGGCCGCGCCCCAGGGAGGGCAAACCCCCGGTGGGAAGCGCGCCCTCCTCCCAGCCCGATGGCCCCACGGCCATCTCCCAGTTCCAGCTTGCACCCAGTTCATGTTCCTAGTTCGTGGGGTTCGCACAAGGTTCGTCAGCGTACCCGTCCGTGAAAGAAGTTGCGAACAACAAAGCTCGAGGTCACGCGGAAGCACGCGAGTCAACCTCCTCAGTCTACGCGCACAAGCGGCCAGCCAACCAGTCCAAGCCCGTATCCTTTGTCTTCTTGCAGTCAAGTTGAGTCAAAGTGGGGCTAAAAAATAACAAAAATCCATATTTTAAAGGGGTGGGGCTGCCCCCTCTCTCTTTCCCTATCTAGCCCGCCTAAACCCCCCAGGGGGGGTTAGGCGGACCAGCCTGCCCCCTCAGGCTGGTCCGCATAAACCCCTATTGCAATAAAAAAAGAAGAAAGAAAAAAAATAAGAGTTTTTTTTCAAAAAAAAAACCAACCCCAGCCTTGGTCGCGCCAACCCCCATGGGGTTTAGGCGGACCAGCCTTCCCCCCAGGCTAGTCTGCCCAAACCCATTCCCAAACAAAAAAAGGGTTTTTTGACAAAAAAAAAACCCCCTCTACGGAGGGTTTAGGCGGACCAGACCAGACCAGACCAGCCCCTTGGGCTGGTCTGCCTAAACCCTCCCTTCCCCGTAAATAAAAACAATATTTTTCCTTTTTTTTTCTTCTTTCTTTTCTAAGGGTTTACCCGGACCAAGTTGGACCCCCAACTTGGTCCGCCTAAACCCTTCCTGCCCCTTAAAATTCTCTATAAATTTTCCCCCTTAGAAGTTAAAGGGGCACACACACACATGTAGGGACAGACACAGGAATACAAGCAGACATACAAGAAACCCCGACCTAATTGTCGCACCCTCGGACTTCCGAGGCTTTTGGCAAGGGTCGGGAATGTGAGGAGCTAAGTGCGCATGTGGTTGGCTTGTTGATCGGCTCGCATACGCCGAGGGTATGTCACACGTACTCCCCTCACGCGGCATCTAGCCATGGCACACCCATCCACCCTCGTCGCACGTAAGGCACTATGACAATGGTGAATACACCCACGTCCCGGGTCCGCCCGTGTGTAACAACCCACGATGGCTATGCACACGCCCTGATGCAGCACCTACTTCCGATATGGAACTGCTTGCCCACCGCTCGCTCTGAGCTAGCTGCCGACCGCTTTGACTGATGACTTGAGCTAGCCGAACCTCTAGCCCGGGAACGATATTCCCAGGGCCGACCTCGACTCCCCAGTACAACGACACTCGCATCCCGAGGCCCAGTCCCGACCGCTCATTTTAGAGCCTTGTCAAACTACCGTCAAACGCCAGCCCACGATCGCCCCTGCCACCTAGGCAGTCGAGCTTGTCCCGATCTCCTCGGGGAGAACCTCTGTAAAACACGCGGATATCCGCCTTATTACGCATTGACCCGGGGACCGACCCACGCGTCGCAATTGTCCTGCGGCTTGCGCCAGTTGTACTTTGGCCTCCTCGGCCCATTTGTAAAGCCCATGTGGCTCTCATATATCATAAAACTAGTTGAATACAAGCGCCCATATGCAGGCCCCGATTTTTTACCTACACCACTCGGCACACGTGCCTAATATCCCTGACCCCAGTCATCACCCCCCAATCGAAAGCGCGCCCACAGTTGCGAAATGCTCTCGGCCCCCTACCCATGGCTTCAGACACATACAGGCTTCTCTTCAGCACCGAACGAAGGTGTTCGTATTCAATCCGATGTAAATAAACACTGATTGCTTGTAGTCGGTGGGGAAAGACGTCCAGTACATGATTCCTACAATCGCATGCGCACTCGCACCCATGGAACCCCCTCTATCTACATGTTGCCTGACCGCTCGAGCCCACGTGCCACGTCTTGGCGACTCTTCCCTGGTCAACCCTTGGTTCCATAGGTGATTGTCGAGAAATCGACTAGCACGCCCACATCATGTCCAACTAACCTACTGATGGGGGCATCTCTCGCCCTTCATATTTTCAAAACCCCGGTTGCTCGCTAGCATGGTTCCAATGTGTCCGTCACATTTTCCTCTGTCAATTCATGTAATTTTCAAATTTTCTTTAAGTCATAATTATGTAATTTTTCTTTTATTTGAGTCTTGTACCTAGGTTAATGAGTCATTTTGTAATACCCCGATTATTTATTAAGTTTTATTGAGCTTTTATTAATTAAAAATTGAATTAAAATGAATTAATGTTTGAATTTCAAAATATTGATATTTAATTCATTAGAAAAGAGAACCTATAAAATTCAACTACCTTAGAAAAATCTGTAAAAATAGTAATTGGGTAAAAGATCATTTTTATAGCAATTTTGTCTTCTGGACTTGACCCAAATTAATTACGTAACCTTGTCTAATTAGAGGATTAATCCCGAATTTGACTTCCACCTAACCTTTACCCAATCGTAACTTAAAACGTGAAATTCGACCTTGTTACTCAACCAAATGATCTGAAATCAAGGGCAAATGGAAGGCCACGAGGTAAGGAACATTTACCCTCAATCAATTTGAGGTAAACCTAGCCCTAAAACGTGCTACCGACATAGTTTTGGTCAAGTCAAGGATTTCGGCGCCGTTTTTAACACGTAACTTGCAGCGTCGAATACTCCCAACTCCGAAGGATCCAGAAGCCCCATGAACTATAGAAATGTAGCTCTTCGACTCTAGTTTCATTTGGTTGCTGTGGGGTACATTGAAGTTACAGATCCAAGGAGTTCTTGCTCGATTAGTGGAGGTGGGTCGGCAGGCTGTCGGCTTCCTCTCTTCCTTCCTTGTTCCAACGATTGAGGTAGGAATTCTCAATCAAACTTCGATCATGAGTATAGAAAATTGTTCCTCTCATCGAGCTCTATCCATTGGTGGCGAAAACCCCAATTTTAATTAGGTATCCGTGGAGATATCGAGCTTTTTGTGAGGTGCTGTCAAGCTTGTTCTTTATTCTAGGGTTTCAAGTTCCCTCTTCAATTTGAGGTAGGATCTAACAACCAAATCCTAATTAACTTACATGAAGTAATCAGCATGTTGTTAGCTTTTATTCAACGTAGAAACCCCCAATTTTTATTGAGCATGCTTGGTGAATTTCGAATTTTTGTAGAAGCATGTCTAGAACATGATTCATATAGTATTCCTTTAAGCCAGAGCTTGATTGCGGGCTTATTTTGAGTCATGTAACCTGATATTCATGTAGCATATCATACATGGTTGGATTCATGATCGAGTTAGCTTTCTTTTGACACCAAAATCCCCAAATTTGGTTTTGTATATCGAGAGAATTTGACAATTTAGTGGAAGTATGTCCTGAACTAGGTCTCCTTGTGTTCTTCATAGAATAGGTTGTGATTCTGGTGAATTCTGATGAAATTCGTGTTTCCAAATTGTAGTTTTATGACCCTAATATGTCTAGCAAGATTCCTATAGCATGTGGTTTTAATTTCAACTCAATTGGACCTCATTTGGATGAGTTAATGGGTTTTCCGGAGGCAACTTACGTTGTTGTTCTTGCAGGGGTCGACCCCAGGGGTCGACCCATTTTCTGGGTGCCCTGGCAAGCCCGAGGGTCGACCCTTGGGGTCGACCCATTTGGCCCAGGCGCGAGGGTCGACCCCTGGGGTCGACCCATCCACTCCCTGCAAGGGGGTCGACCCCAGGGGTCGACCCATGCGCAGGAATGAAGGGGTCGACCCATCCTTCAGAATTTGCTGGGGTGACCCCATTTTTACAGGGGTCGACCCCAGGGGTCGACCCATGTACCAGAAGCCCGGTTTTCATCGTTTTACGACCCGTGGATCGATCCGGATCATTAGGGGATCGACCCATTGAACTTAGACCAATTGAAAACTATACTTTTGAAGAACCAGTGACCTAATCATGAGCCTTATGATTTTCAAACTGCATTGGTTCCTATGTTCTATCACGATGTAAAAGCATGTCATTCATCATCTTAATTGCAATGTATACATTGGTTAAATAGAAACCCACATAATTAGTGGTTAATGGTGTAATTAAATCTCTGTTAATGCATTCTTTTTCCTTCCTGTACAAGCTTGTTCCTTTACCTTATCATCTTGAATCAGCTTTTGGCAATTGTCTTAATGCAAATGATAATGGATAATCTTTGACATATTAACTTGATAATTAGGATTAATATGTTGATTAGCTTGTTGGATAGCTGCTGTACTACAATAGCGCAGCATGATTAACTCTTATTGTGACTTGGTTTTCAATCTTCTTGATGATTGTGCTTACCTTGAACTTCTGAAATGAATCTCCTTCCTACTTGAAATTGTTATTGCTACATGGTTCAAACCTTGGAATTCTGGCCATAAATTATGGAAGTCTAGATTCGTGGGATCTTTGATCCAAAGAAATCAATGCCTGGCAAATAATTAAGGGCTTGGTCTAGTCCTGGGAGGAGCGCCCGAACACTACGTGTACCCCCGGGGAGGTGATTGACTAGGTGTGGCATTTGGCACCAGTACTATGACATGGGTTAAATCTAGGACTGGCCACTACTCTCTACTACTCTCTACTACTTTTCACTTTCCACTCTTCACTGTTCTATACTCTACTTGTTGTTACTTACTTGCTGTTACTTGGACCTGGAAATGAAACTACACACGTGCTTGACATGACTCGAATTATCTTGATATGGCCAACTCTTTATCGTTATCTCTTGTAGTAAATTCTTGTCTTTGTTATTCCTCTTAAGTATTACCATTCTGTTCCTTTATATTTCGTGACCTTGCGAGATCTTTCAATTTTGTTTCATTATACCATCATTACTCTTTTATTGCATTATCCTTTGTAGCATGATATTTTAAAAATGTAATTAAACTGCTAATCACTTATACCTATCTGTTATTTCCTACTGAGCGTTAGCTCATAGTTGTTGTTTCCCCCCTTTTCAGGCTTTTCAGGTGACGCGCTTACCGATGGGGAAGGGCAGGAGTGATGTTTTGAGTGTATCAGTTAGTCGAGTTTAGAGTGTGTTGTGTTTCAGTTATGTTATTGTGGTTTAGAGTTTGTTATCCCAGTTGTATTGAGTTGATTTGAGGATTACTATACCAATTATGTTTTGTTTAATGGTCAATAAGTTATTTCCATTTCTTAGCATTTGTATATATTTAGATTAGTTCTCTCTCTTTCCAGCTCGTTTCTAACTGTACGTCCCGATATTCCGCGTCGGGGCGTGACACATTTACCTAGGATTAAGTGTCATTAGGTTGATAGATTAGTTTATGTGCCCAATTCATTGGGCTAGGCCCAAGGGCGCCCCCCCTTCCCTTGGTTATTTGTCATTGTTGCAAGAGTCAGGGACTTTTTGTAAAATGTGGGTTGCCTATATATAGGACCCCATTCCCCCCATTTGAAATCAATGAATGAATGAATATTTGAATTTTCTAGTGTCCAACTTAAATCTTCTTCTTTTGGTGAGAAGCCAATTGAGTGGGTGAGAAGCCCCTATCCCCCCCTCTCTCTCTCTCTACATCTCTCTCTAGAAAGTCATTTTCTCTCTCCTCCACTTTCTCTCTCTAAAACTTGCACCCTTTTCTCTCTCCTCCCCTCCCAACCACCTTTCTCTCTCTTCCCCCCCTCCAATAACTCATCCCCAACTCCCCACCACCCCACCTTAACTCCACCCCAGCCCCAAGGGAGATTCCACCACTCCCCACTCCACCCTCCAACCATCAACCACCCACTCCCCTTCCCCAAGCACCCTCTCATCTCCCAAGGGAGAATTCCCCACTCCCCAATCCCCCCTCTTTACCTTCTCCACACACCCCTTCCCATTCCCAAGACCAAAAATTAATCCCACCCTTAAACTCATTTTCAAATACTCTTTCCCTCTCCCTCCCAACACCAAATTCGCAGCTCCTCCTCCCACCACCTGTTAGACCCCCTTCCAGACCCCATTCTTCCATCCTTACACCTTGGAACACCCCCTCCTAGACCCCCTCACAGCCATGGTTCTCCCCACACTCAACCACCCCCATTTCCCCTCCCATATACCCCATTTCCCCCCCCATCATCTTCAACCTACAGTTCTCAGTTCGCAGGCAGCAGAGGAGTGCCCAGTTGCAGAGGTTGCCACATCTTCACCTGGAAGCTTCAGAGGGCATACCATATACCGATGGAATCGTCGTCCAGTCTACTTCGTAATGGAGGTGGTCCCGTCCCGTTCTGAGTTCGTGATCGCCCAGGGGAGCTGTTCTTCCCCGACTGCGCACTTCCTCCCTGAAGAGCAACCTGAAGCTGACTCCTGAAGCTACCACGACCACTCTCTTGAAGATCTGGAGGCGAGAGTTGGCCGGAAGCTTCTTCGACAAGTCTACTTCCAGAATCAAGAAGCGGAGCTCTGTTTTGCACCCGGAATCAAGAGTTCTCATTTTCTTCCTCCGAGTGTGCGGTTCTGCTTCCTGACAGTCTGCTCCGACCCCCCCTCATTGTTTGAGCTCTACCGGTCTACTCCGACAACGTTTGGCATCCCCGTTGGTCTCGCTTTGAAGAGGACTCACCGACGGTTCCAACGACTTAAGCGGTGCCTGATTCTGAGCTTTGGAGTGCTTGTGGAAATCTCTTCTTCTTGCTGTTGTGAACCTGAAGCAGTCAAAACTGAAGACCTGCCGCCCTGTTCGAGCTTCTGCCCCGACCAGCACCTGTGACCAGAGAAATTAAAAAAATTCAGGCATCATCCCGATCCAGATACGAAGAAATTCCAACTAGTTTCGTCATCAAAAAAAATCGGGAGTGATCGCAGCATCAAGGTATCCAACTGTCTGTTCTGAAGCGCAGGAAGCGGACAGAATCGGCATCGGCTCCCGTGTTAGCTTCTAGCTCGGTTTCGCCCCTCCCCGCTTGGCCAGCTGAAGGCTCCTCCCTGTGTGGAGGTAGTTTTGGATGTATCAACAATTTGTCCCCACCCCAAGAACCCCCTCCTGCGAGAGGTGTAGTGTTATAACATCATAAACAGGTCAAGCTGCCCCGGCGCGGCGTGTGGGGATCCCACGCCTCCCCGCTCGCCCACGTCTCCGAGCGGGATCGGTTTCTTCAAACTGGTCGAGTAAGTGCTCCAAACTTTGTTCTATTTAGTGTTTGTTCAGTCAATATTAGTTCATAACTCCTCTGGCCGTGAGTGAGAGCTCGATCCTTAAGCTCCCTTGCTATAAGAGATCACCGTGGGAAACAGAGTGTAACCCGTGCCCTCGGCACAACGTCGGCTCCCTTGAATTGGGCTGCCATAACCCTTGGGAGTTAACCTTGGCCTTGCTGGCCCTCTACCAGCAAGGGCCCAGCCCTCACATCCTCCCCTTGGCATTGCCAAGTTACCCCGGGTCTAGGGTGAGCATCGGGTGAGCGGTCGCCATTATCGGTCCGTTTTGAATGCCAATTATGCTTGCTTGGTAAGTCCTAGGTTATGTCACATCAAATTGGTATCAGAGCAAGTTCTATACTTGTCTCTACTAAGTCTTGTCCTAGGGCCATTGCATTTATCACCCGATCATCATGGCCACTTCCTACTTAGCCTACTCGTCTCGCTTGGACCCAATAGACGTCTTTGTGTTTGATGGATCCCACCCTAGTTTATATCTAGAATGAGAAAGCTCTATAGATCACCACTTTGGGAGGTTCACCCTGTCAGGGTCTATGCAAGTGAACTATGCCAAAAGTTTGCTCTGGCGCCAAGTTGGAATGAATGGCAAAACATTGTAGGCTTAAGGGAAGTTGGAAGGCAAGAGCCCATCGACTCTTGGGTTGAGATGAGAAATGAACTTAGGAAGATTTATGCCCATATGGACCCTCTTATCACCATAGAGGAAGCCCAAGCTCCCACCAATAAAGAAGAAGAGCCTCAATCTTCCCCCACCCCTCATGGTCCGGATCCTCAAAGGCCATGCACCGTCACACATGGCACCCTCACCATAGATGAGTCCATACTCCAATGGCTCAAGCAATGTCCCACCCTCCCTAGCTCACCACCATTGGGATATAAATCCCAAATTGTTCCCACCCGACCTCCCCATGTCACTTATCAAAACTTTTACTCTGTGGAAGATTTGGGAGACCTTGTGGATTGCCTACATTGGCAAGCCCACTTAACCGGCCTACTAGCCATGGGACCATTGAAGCCTAGCTCTGTCAACTTTGTCCACCCATCCATCGGTTCCATCACTTCCGTTTGCACAAGTGGGCATTGTACTAGTGAGATCCTCCTATTTCTCCCCTTGGAGGAAGAACCCATCCCGGTCTACTCCCCACCCCTTGAGATCCCAAGTACCTTGAACGGTCAACCCACTAGAGACCTTGGACCAACTACTTGGGAGGAGGATGACTCACCACCTTATGAGGACCTTGGGGACATGGAGTTCCTCTCTCTAGGTAGCCCTTACCATGATCCCTTTGACCCCTTCCAATGGGAGTACGGATACCCATGTGGCCCAACCACCTTACCCACCACCCAACTTTCCCTACTCCAACCCACCGTGATGGATCAAACCCACCCCTTCCTAGACTCGAGTTACACCATGGGAGTCATGACTATGGACAATATACTCCTAGGGATCAAGCAAGTGCCCCACTTCATGATATCCACCTTCCTAGACCCCTTTGATCCATTCCAATGGAAGTCCAAAAGCCCACACATAGGAGACCTCTTTGGCACAAGAGTGCATAAGTCTTGGCGTACAACACCACTTGGCATGATTCATAAGTCGGGTCCACTCGTTCATATCACCCACATGTCAAGTAGGATGCATGATTGGTTCATATTCGGGTGTATTGACCCTCCCTCATTTAACATTGGTCATACACATGTCAAAAGCATCTACGGATGTCCGGGTCCTCCGACATTCATCACCACTTTGCATGATAGGTTCACCTACGGGTGTCCCGGCCCACCTAGGCCCACCAAAGTCTACATGACAGCATTGCATGATAAGTCCAAATATGGTTGCCCCGGCCCTCCTAATTCCATCAAAGTCTTCTTGACATCAAAGCATGATTGGTCTACTTTTGGTTGCCCAGGTCCACCCATCACCCCTAGAATGTCAGCATTCACAAAATTGCATGAAAACCTTAGCAAGCACATCAGCAAAAAGAATGAGACTTATAAAAGGCAGGCTGACTCTCATCGACATCACCAAGAATTCCACGTGGGTGACTTTGTGATGGTGAGGATAGAGAGACTCTCCCCAGGAGCCATCTCGAAATTGAGGTCTCGTGGGGTTGGTCCCTTCAAGGTTCTGAGACGCCTTGGCACTAATGCCTATGAGTTAGATCTTTCCGGGGAGTATGGAGTGAGTCCCACATTCAATGTAGCCGACCTAGTGCCATATAAGGGGCCCACGGTGGTACCCATTGAGAATATTGAGCCTATTCCTCCTGTTGAGAGAGCACCCACCCGTGAGGAGAGATCATCGGCCAAGAGAGCCCAGCGTGAGCGCATTGAACGAATATTGGATGAACAGGTCACTGTCACCAGGAGCAAGGTGAATGAGCGCTACCTCATCGGGTGGATGGATCGGTCTCCTTCGGAAGACTTGAGGGCGGCATCACTTCTACACCCTTCGAGGAGGGAAGGACTCTTACTCGACGGAGTCGAGTTCTCCGCACCCTGGGAGTATGATGGGGGCATCTCTCATCCTTCATATTTTCAAAACCCCGGTTGCTCGCCAGCATGGTTCCAATGTGTCCGTCACATTTTCCTTAGTCAATTCATGTAATTTTCATATTTTCTTTGAGTCATAATTATGTAATTTTTCTTTTATTTGAGTCGTGTACCTAAGTTAATGAGTCATTTACCTAGGATTAAGTGTCATTAGGTTGATAGATTAGTTTATGCGCCCAATTCATTGGGCTAGGCCCAAGGGCGCCCCCCCTTCCCTTGGTTATTTGTCATTGTTGTGAGAGTCAGGGACTTTTTGTAAAATGTGGGTTGCCTATATATAGGACCCCATTCCCTCCATTTGAAATCAATGAATGAATGAATATTTGAATTTTCTAGTGTCCAACTTAAATCTTCTTCTTTTGGTGAGAAGCCAATTGAGTGGGTGAGAAGCCCCTATCCCCCCCTCTCTCTCTACATCTCTCTCTAGAAAGTTATTTTCTCTCTCCTCCACTTTCTCTCTCTAAAACCTGCACCCCTTTCTCTCTCCTCCCCTCCCAACCACCTTTCTCTCTCTTCCCCCCCCCAATAACTCATCCCCAACTCCCCACCACCCCACCTTAACTCCACCACTCCCCACTCCACCCTCCAACCACCAACCACCCACTCCCTTTCACCAAGCACCCTCTCATCTCCCAAGGGAGAATTCTCCACTCCCCAAGCCCCCCCTTTACCTTCCCCACATACCCCTTCCCATTCCCAAGACCAAAAATTAATCCCACCCTTAAACTCATTTTCAAATACCCTTTCCCTCTCCCTCCCAACACCAAATTCGTAGCTTCTCCTCCCACCACCTGTTAGACCCCCTTCCAGACCCCATTCTTCCCTTCCTACACCTTGGAACACCCCCTCCTAGACCCCCTCATAGCCAGGGTTCTCCCCACACTCAACCACCCCCATTTCCCCTCCCATATACCCCATTCCCCCCCCCATCATCTTCAACCTACAGTTCTCAGTTCGCAGGCAGCAGAGCAGTGCCCAGTTGCAGAGGTTGCCACATCTTCACCTGGAAGCTTAAGAGGGCATACTATATACTGGTGGAATTTTCGTCCAGTCTACTTCGTAACGGAGGTGGTCCCGTCCCGTTCTGAGTTCGTGATCGCCCAGGGGAGCTGTTCTTCCCCGACTGCGCACTTCCTCCCTGAAGAGCAACCTGAAGCTGACACCTGAAGCTACCACGACCACTCTCTTGAAGATCTGGAGGCGAGACTTGGCCGGAAGCTTCTTCGACAAGTCTACTTTCAGAATCAAGAAGCGGAGCTCTGTTTTACGGCCGGAATCAAGAGTTCTCATTTTCTTCCTCCGGGTGTGCGGTTCTGCTTCCTGACAGTCTGCTCTGATCCCCCCTCATTGTTTGAGCTCTACCGGTCTACTCCGACAACGTTTGGCATCCCCATTGGTCTCGCTTCGAAGAGGACTCACCGAAGGTTCCAATGACTCTAGCGGTGCCTGATTCTGAGCTCTGTAGCGCTTGTGGCAACCTCTTCTTCCTGCTGTTGTGAACCTGAAGCAGTCAGAACTGAAGACCTGCCACCCTGTTTGAGCTTCTGCCCCGACCAGCACCTGTGACCAGAGAAATTAAAAAAATTTAGGCGTCATCCAGATCCAACTGCGAAGAAATTCCAACTGGTTTCGTCATCAAAAAACATCGGGAGTGGTCGCAACGTCAAGGTATCCAACTGTCTGTCCTGAAGCGTAGGAAGCGGACAGAATCGGCATCGGCTCCCGTGTTAGCTTCTAGCTCGGTTTCGCCTCTCCCCGCTTGGCCGGCTGAAGGCTCCTCCATGTGTGGAGGTAGTTTTTGATGTATTAATAATTTGTCCCCACCCCAAGAACTCCCTCCTGCAAGAGGTGTAGTGTTGTAACATCATAAACAGGTCAAGCTGCCCCGGCGCGGCGTGTGGGGATCCCACGCCTCCGCGCTCGCCCACGTCTCCAACCGGGATCGGTTTCTTCAAACCGGTCAAGTAAGTGCTCCAAACTTTGCTCTATTTAGTGTTTGTTCAGTCAATATTAGTTCATAACTCCGCTGGCCGTGAGTGAGAGCTCGATCCTTAAGCTCCCTTGCTATAAGAGATCACCGTGGGAAACAGAGTGTAACCCGTGCCCTCGGCACGACGTCGGCTCCCTTGAATTGGGCTGCCATAACCCCCTTGGGAGTTAACCTTGGCCTTGCTGGCCCTCTACCAGCAAGGGCCCAGCCCTCACATCCTCCCCTTGGCATTTCCAAGTTACCCCGAGTCTTGGGTGACCATCGGGTGAGCGGTCGCCATTATCGGTCCATTTTGAATGCCAACTATGCTTGCTTGGTAAGTCCTAGGTTGTGTCACATCACCTACACCCCTATATTTCCGTGTCATTCAACCCTTTTCGACTTTTCGTAAAAGGAGTGTGCCCAATACCACCGTGAGAGGCATACAACCGTAAAGAGGATGCCCAAGATATCTCAAACTCCCGTATTTTTCTTCCCCGATGTATCCCTTTTTTCACCCCGGTCATTGGCATAAAAAACCCACGCAACAGAGCTTAATGGGAGAACTGAAGTTTTTCCTTGGATTGCAGGTTAATCAAACTTCGGAAGGAAGCTTCATCACACACTCCAAATACATCAAGGATCTGTTGAAGAAATACAAGTTGTAAAACCTCAAAGAGATTACTGCACCTATGGGCACATCAACTAGTCCTGATGCTAACCCAAAAGGTAAATTGGTTGATACCAAATTATACAGAGGTATGATCGGATCTCTTTTGTATCTTACTGCATCTCGCCTAGATATATAGTTTTCAATGGGTTTATGTGCTAGATTTCAGGCTAGTCCTAAGGAGTCTTGATGCGGGACAGAAGTGGGGGGTCTTCTCTTTCCTTCTGATCATAGTCGCGCTATACCCATTACGCGCGTTCTGAAGAACGCGCTATATCGTCCTAGCGCGTTCACAGACAGCGGCAGAACGAAGAACCTCGACGTTGGGGCTCCCGTGGATGACTCTGAGGGTTCAAAACACAAGGGGACAACACACTGGAGGATAGAGAACACACAGGGGATGCTTAAAATGAAATCAAACCAAGCAAATCCTATCTAGGATAACTTTTGTGAAAGCGGATGTGGGGGTGAGTGGCAAGGGAAGGAGGGTGGACGTGGGTGATGTTAGGGCCTAGATGAGGCTTGGCTGGGGCCTCACACCCGAACCCATCGCAGGTACGGTGCAGCCGAGCTCCATCCAGATCGTAACAACACCTTTGGTGGAGATGGGGAGGTGGAATCGTGGTTGGAAGAAGATCAAAGCTCCGAATGGAGCCTCACACTCGACCCCGTCTCGGAGCCGATGCACCCGGGGCTTCGATCGTCCTCCATTGAAGGGGAAAAGGGGAGGATCAAGGAGATAGAATTGGGCCTCGTGCCCAGAGAGGATCGGAGGAAGGGGGTTTCCAAAGATTTGGAGGAGTTAGCCATGGGCTACCCTCAAGAACACTCATTTCGAATTCACTTCATTCATATCTTCATTGTTATTTCAATCAAACAAAAGGGGTACATATATAGGAAAGGGAAAGACAAAACGACGCTAACACGTCGATTTACAACCATGGAAGACAGCTAACATCGAAGACTTTGAAGAGCGGCGCCGGGAAGTTGGACTAGCTTTAAACATGTTTCTGCCTGAGATCGCGCTAGGGAAACCCAGCACGTTCTTCATGTTGCTCTAGGGAAGGCTAGCGCCTTCATCTTCAGATGGCGCTAGCTTTTCATAGCGCCTTCACCAGGTCGCGCTAGGCAAAGCTAGCGCCTTCATCTTTGGCCTGCCGACTTGCTTGATCTGCTCCGGCTTGATAGTTGGCTTGATTCCCATCAAGTCTCACATGAGTGCAGTGAAGAGAATTTTAGGTATCTATCAGGCACCCTTGATTTAGGACTGTGGTATCCTGCTAGGTGTGAGCTTGAACTTGTAGCTTTTACTGATGCAGATTATGTAGGGTGTAGGATAGATAGAAAGAGCACTAGTAGGTATTGTCAATATCTAGGTGGTTGTCTAGTGTCTTGGGCATCTAAGAAGAAACACATTGTTGCTCTCTCCACTGCTGAGGCTGAGTATGTTGCAGCAGGAAACTGTGATGCCCAAGTACTCTGGATAAAACACCAGCTCATTGACTATCACATTAAATTAGGATGCATTCCTATTCTGTGTGATAATACCAGTGCCATTTCTTTGACTAAAAATCATGTTCATCACTCTAGGACTAAGCACATTGAAATAAAACATCACTTCTTGAGAGATGAAGTAAGTAAGAATGAAATTGAGCTGAACTTTATAGAATCAGAAAAACAAATTACTGATATATTTACTAAACCTCTTGGGAATGAAAAGTTTAAATTTTTAAGGAGAGAACTAGGTTTATGTAAATTTTAGCATGATGATTGATTACTTAATTTCATTCTTGTCAGGAATAAATATTTTCTCTATGATGATTTGTATGTCTATGATTCATTCTATCACATGATTTTAGTGGTTGTCATTGTAGAAAATGCCTTGCACTGTGTCTATCTTGATATTAAGGGTATATCAAATGGTTTGATGGGAGAAGGGCAGATATCTTCTGTCTGGAAACCCACACTATATGTAGAGGCTTGTCCTCCGCCAAGTACCCTGAGTCAAGATTTTGTCTAAGTCTTGCATTTCATAGGTCAAAATGTTGTATCTAATAATAATGCATATAGTCAGGGGGAGTAAGTGTTCATATTTTTTTCTCATGCATGGTGTCAGGGGAAATTCAGAATAAAATTGAGTAAGGCCAATTCCAGGTTGTTCACCCAAAGTTGACACCCTGTTCCAACCTTGACTCTATCTTTCTGATCAACAGAGTTACTCATCTTGGAATCTCAGATGTTCACATTATTTCTAGAATCTCAGTAGCTCATTGGTTGATATCAGTTTTTCCTGGAACACTCATTTATTTCCATCACTTGATATCAATTTCTTGAAAAAATTCTTTGCACTCCTATGACTCTGAAATAATGACAATCTGAAAATCAATTCATTATTCTAAGCTACTAAAATCAGAAATCTTCTCTTATAAGAATATGGTTTGTTTCATGAATGAACTGATGGTTTAAACTTAATAAAATTTTAGAGTCTAAAGACTGAACTCAATGAACTAGGATGTTGATCACAATTAATAGCTCTCAACCATTTCTCTCATGTCATGTTTGATAAAGTTTTCCAGAACTTGAAAGTTCTTGAATTAATGATTTCCTGGTTGAAAAACCTGGAATGAGTATTGGTTTTAAACAAGTCTTTCTATAAAACCAAAGGGCAGTAATATCAAAAGAATGAGTCAAAATGAATGTAGGCAGAGCAATGATTGAATGCACCGAGAAATTAGGTACTCCATCAAAGTAATGGAGAAAAACTCATGTCATGAAGTGCTTCAAATTATCTCTGTTCAAAAGTCAAAACAGTATGGTTAGCTTCACTGAGTAACTAGGGGTACTGACGTCTAATCAACGTGTACCCTTACGCAAAAAGGTGCAAACTACTCCTAATGTTTTGATACTTGAAACAGAATGGTAAATTCTACTAAGTAACAAGGGGTACTGGCATCTAATCAACGTGTACCCTTACGTCAAAAGGCATGAATGATACTTAACTATTCTGAACTCTTCAAATAAAAAGGAAAAAGAAATTTTTTTGCTGAAACCCTAAGGTAAAAAATTCAGAACTGTCAAATTGTTTAACCTCAATACATATTCTGGTCATTCCTAAAGAAATTCACTGATTCTTGGGTGAGTATGATAAAGTAAGACAAAATCCTTCATGTTTCATATGGTACTGGTTTATTGCTATTAAGGGTTAATGCAAACTTATTTAGAGAGTACAGTGGATAAACTCTAACCTTTATTATTCTTAAACTAGAATTCTATCAAGAATGTAGAATATAGAATTTTGTACCTGAAGAATTTGAGCTCTGTATGCTTAGATCAATCTAACATAAATCAGTTTGTCACTCATATCTCTCTTGTACTTTCACATCTCAATTTTGTCTCTATCAATTCCTTGCTTGCTGATGGCAAAGGGGGAGAGAGTTTTTTATTGTTTTGATGAGAGGGAGATTGCCTGGTTTACATATCTGTGTCTGAGTCTATGCATGTCTATGGTAGTGTGAGTGTGCATATTTGTGTTTGTGTCTATGCATGTGTATGTCTTCTATGTTTTCTACAGCACTATTGCACTTGACTGTGATCTTTGCATATTCTAACTCATATTGAAATGTGTGTTACCATCAAAATATAGTCGTGTTGTCATCATCAAAAAGGGGGAGAATGTTGTGTCTCCTCTGGATTTGATGTCTAGTTTTTAATTTTGATGCTGGCAACAGTGTGATTGATCTTATTTCGACTTTGGCAACACTGTGATCTTAAAGTCTTTATCTTAGTCAGAATTAATTCTTGTTCAAATAAAGGTCGATGCACATTCATACTGTTGCATATCAAAGTCGAAGCATACCCATGCATTTCAGTTCTGAAGTCTTAGCATATTCATGCATTGAGTAAAGTAAGGTCGGTGCACATATCCATTCTTATTCTGAAGGTCTATGCATGTGCAGACTTGGTGTATTGAAAGGTCGGTGCACATTTACGTTATTATTTCTCAGGTCGGTGCATACATTCAGTTTAGTTCAGAAGGTCGATGCACATATAGATGTCGTGTACCAGAAGGTTGGTGCACATGTGAAGTCTTGCACTAGAAGGTCGGTGCATATAGAAGTATTGCAGCACAGGTCAATGCATGTCTCAGTAAGGTCTATGTTAGTAAGCTAGCGACTGCAACATAGGTCAATGCATGTCTTAGTAAGGTCGATGCTAGTAAACTAGCGACTGCAACATAGGTCAATGCATGTCTTAGTAAGGTCGATGCTAGTGAGCTAGAGGCTGCAACATAGGTTGATGCATGTCTTAGTAAGGTCGATGCTAGTGAGTCAGCTACTGCAGCATAGGTCAATGCATGTTGGAGTTGGGTCGATGCTTGTAAGTCATTACTCTCAAGGTCGATGCACCTTGCGCACTTCACTATAGAGACAGGTCGATGCATCTTCATTACAGAGTCAATGTATCTGACAATAAAGGTCTACCTATATAATACTAAGGTCGATGTTTTATTCTGATATGCTGCATATGTTAGCTATACATGCTGATGCATCTCATTTATGCATCGAGGCTCTTGAAGATTTTCTATGCATACACTTATAAATTGCCTGACCTCATGAAGCATCTGAAACTGCATTTGCTAATAACTATTACATGCTTCATGAATCTCAAAAATCTTTAATTTTGTTTTGACAGAGAGGAAGAACCAACCCAGATCCATGATCGAACACCTGGGTGGCCTAAAGGTGGTTTGCATTGAATCTCACATGGAACTTAAAGTGAACCAGATTAAGGGCATGTGATCCAAGGCGGGAAGCTGAAATTATACCCTACCACGTGGATCGTATTATCCTCTATCTTTGACACGTGGACTCTCGAAGTGTGCTTTCTGCTTAACACAATTATGGGATCACGCGATCACTTAAGTGTTTGATGCTTTCTGCCCTTCAAGTGTTTGATCGAGTCCCTTTGTGTTCAAGGAATGTTGATGTGCACCGACCTGAGTAGATAGTAATAAATCACTGCATCGACCTGACCAGGTAGTAATGAACTGTGGCACAGACTTGCCTTAACCAGTGCACCGACTTTTGTCACAAACACTAATGCATACTTAAGGTGCATCGACCTGATGGTCACTAACAACAGTAGCTGCATCAACCTTTTTTCAGAAATAACTGATGTGCATCAACTTTTCATCTTGAGTTGCTTAAGATGTATCAACCTTATATGCATGAGTTCTACATCTGCACCAACCTGCCAGATCATACCCAACACATATGCATTGACCTGTGTTGTCAAGAAGTGTTCAGATGCATCGACCTTACTGAGCATGTTGTAGTATGTGCATCGACCTGACATGCCATAATGCAAATGTGCATCGACCTTAAAGTGCATGACTTCTACATGTGCATCGACCTGACAGACGTATATGCAAACCTGCACTGACCTAATATACTGTAAACAAAGTGCAAAAGGTGCATTGACCTGATAGTCCAATGAAGTGGAAGATGCATCGACCTTATAGAGCACAAAGTCCAATGTGCATCGACCCTTTAGACTAAAAATGCGTCGACCTTCAAGACTATGCAACAGGATGAATGTGCATCGACCTTACCTAACAAAGAGAAGGGATATGCACCGACCTTTCAATGCAATTGCTGACTCACAATTGAATAGCAGCGTTGACCTGTTGTCACTTCTTAGCATTGTCCTGTTGTCACTTCTTGAACAATAGTGTTCACCTGTTGTCACTTCAGCTTAACAGTAGTGACTGTCTTTTCATGACCTTTTGAGTCATCTTCAGAACCTGTTCTGACAGAATTCATACTTCTATATATATGATGAGATCATTAATAAATGCATCAAGGTTATATCATCAAGGTTATATATATAATGAGACATAATAGTTGACATCATCAAAATCACATGGACATAACAATCTCCCCCTTTTTTATGATGGCAATATTATGAGTCATTGTAATAAATTCATCATGATGATCAAAGTGTCAGTCATGCAGCACAGCTTCTGACAGAATTAATAAAGTGATCATGAGTTTAAAGTGCAAACCAATATGAAATATGCAAGAGCATGCAACATAGAAGAGCATGCAACACAGCCTCTGTCAGAATTAAAAATGTAATGATCATGCAACATAGCATCTGGCAGAATTACTGACAGAATTACTGATGACACACATATTCTCCCCCTTTGACAACATCAAAAAGGAAGGAACAATAAGCTGGAACAATAAGCTGAAGAAGCAGACTATTTTCTGGACAGAGAAGAGGTATTGAATTGAAAGATATATCAGCAAAAACACAGAGATGATCCCACACAAGGACAAGTGAGATGCACTCTCAAGGATTCTCCCCCTTGTTACAAAATGATGCTGACAGAATAATCTCTCCCTCTTAACAATTATGCACAATGATTCTCTTTCAACTATACTCCCCCTGAACATATAATCTCCCCCTTTGACAAAGCAGAAGGAGTGGAATGAAAATTTATCAGCAAACCACAGGGACAATCAAATTTAAGCAGATCAAGCTGAGTAATGAGATGCTGATGCTGGACAGAGGGATTGGAATGGAAGTAAATCATCAGACATACAGATTTAAACATACACAAGTTCAATGAAAGTATCAGCAAAATCACATGAACAATCATAGATGAGTTCAGGTCATGACGGATTGCATCAAGAACAATGAGCAGAAATTGATGTTGATTTGAATTTCAGTTAGCAGAAACTGATATTGAATTGAATTGTAGTGAAGTAGAAGGTTTTCAATGAGATACCAATTTCATAAAACTGAGAATAAAATGTTTCAGAATCTTCCATTATAATGGCTTATGAAGAAACTTTATTGAATAGCATGGTTTAAATATGATGTATACAGAGTTTGTCCTTAGAAATTTCTGTACTCATATCTGAAAATAAATTTTAATAAGAATGACCCTCATATGATATTCTTATTTAACCTCCTTCCATCTTACTCAATTAATTTTCAATGACTCCTTCAGGAATTACAAGAAATAGTATTGAGGTTAAACAACTATGAATACATCTGATTTTGTCCATGGTTGCAGCAATATATCTTCTGCAACAATTTTTAGATATTTTATTGGTTCAACAACAATTTTTATGCAAAACTTTTTAAGAGCAATCTAGTTCAGTACACACCTTGTAACTATAGGATATACGTTGTTCAGACGCCAATATCCCAAAGCACTTAGCGTGACTAACAGTCATGTCTCATATTGAACAGAGATAACAATAGAATGACTTTTGACGTGAGACACAACACGTCTTGGGTGAAGTGACCCAGTTACTCACCACTCACCATGTCATTGCTTTGCCATCATTTTCACTGATATAGCAATAATTTTCTATCAAAGATAACTATGGCACTTCATGACACAATCTATTTTTAGGCATTGTTTCTTGGTGACCAAAGTCATTGCTCTGACTCAATTTTCTTTCAGACATTTATTAGAACAATCAAATGTTTAAAAACAATACTCACTTCATGTATCTCAACTAAAGATAATCATGATTTTCTAAGTTTTCAGATTTCAGAAGGTTTTGTATGAAATAACATGAAGCAGTTGGTTAAGATTTATTAAAAGAATGACTCAGATATTTTCAAATTTTTCACAACCAAACTTAATGAAAACATTAAACTTAAACCAATTTGATCCTTCAGACATTCATAAACCTGTATAATCGAAGATTCCATTATGAATTAGTTTTCAGATTTATGATCAAGGTATACACATTGAAATCTTCTCAATTCTCTGGTCAAAGAAGGTTAAGAACAACCAGTTTTTCAATAGAAGCATCAACAAGAACATGCATTATATGTGAGAAACACTTGAAGTATATGCATGTAGGATCATGTTTCATTCTCAAAATGGATTTAAGACAACAGACTCCCCTCAGCAATTTTAGGAGCAACATATAGTTGATTTCAATAATCATGAGAGTGTTGAGCACAAGTGAATATAGAACAGATGGAGGCAGGTGATACCAGTTGACAGTGTAGATTACTAGGGGAGCAGAGATAGCAGGATGAGCAAGGTGATGGCTATTTAGTGAAGATTTCGTGTAGCACCCCGTATAAAAAAAATGATAAAAAAATTATTATTATTAATATTTTGCAAATAAAAAAATTAATATTAGAGAGTTTATGTAAGAAGTGGGAACACGAAGTTATCATATGTAAAGATTATTCACTTAACAAGTGTGGCTTTCTAGTGTAGTTGGTTAAGTAACTTCCTTTTCAACCCAATGACCAGGGTTCAAATCCTAACATCTACAATTTACTTTTTGTGCCAAATAATTATATACGATAGGCTAGCAATTAGACAAACCTACGTTGGCATCTGTCCTTTTCATACGTGAATAGTGCCATGAATAGTATCACTTTTTATTTAAAAAGAATTTTTTAAAAACAATTATATGTAAAAATAGAGAAAAATATAAGGATCTTATCCATGAAATTTCATTAACTAACTCCATCAAATTGTAAAGATAAAAATCATGAAAGTTAAGTGGGAAGTTTAAAATAAATAAACCACCCTCTCATAGGAGCTACAATCCACCAGACAACCTTTCGATTCCCTTATCCCCAACAGCCTGTACAAGCTGTAAAGTCCCATTATTTCAGATCTTGCCTCCCATTCGTTCATGACAGACCCTATAAACATACCCCTTTGCTACCCCCATTCTAGGCTAGCTAAGGTTGGGGCAAAGCTTTGCAGGGAAGGGTTCTGCTACTACGATCTTCCAACAGGTAGGTGTTCTCAACTTTTAACTAAACTAATAGCTAATCTAGGATGATTAGTCTAGGCATTTAGTCTTAGGCTCATTTCCATGCGATATTTAGTGTTTATAAAGCATGTGTTGGCTTAAATCTAGGATGATTAGTATGCCTTAGCTTCATACCTAAGATAATTAGCATGTATTAACTTTATACCTAGAATAATTAGTAAGTATTAGTCTCATATCTAGAATGATTAACATGTGTTGACTTAAATCTAGGATGATTAGCATGCATTAGCTTCATACTTGAGATGATTAGCATGTATTAGCTTTATACCTAAGATAATTAGCATGTATTAGCCTTATACCCAGAATAATTAGCAAGTATTAGCAAGTATTAGCAAGTATTAGTCTCATACCTAGAATAATTAGCATGTGTTAGCTTAAATCTAGGACGATTAGCATGTATTAGCTAATATCTATATTTGATATAGTTCATGCTTTAGTAAAGGGTCTGTCATTATGTCAATTTCTGTGAAACTAAAACCACCATGTTAAAGATGTTATATGAGAGAAACTAAAGCCTGAAAATAGTGAAAGAAGAAATTATAGTCAAGAGGATGAAAAATGTGGAAAAAGACCAAGTTGAAAGAGGCCAAGTGGAAAAAGACCAAGTTGAAAGCACAATGAAATGATATTGAAAATAGGGGGTTCTAAGAAGGAGAATAATGAAAAATCTAGAGAGAATGAGAATATGTGAAAGAAGAGAAAGTCATAGATTGGAAGGTTAGGAAGAAGTTTTATGAAGAGTTTAGAGAGAGAAAATGAGAGGAAGAAGGTGAAAAATGTGAAAAAAAATGAGATCTATAGGCACAGGTGAACAGTTACTGAGTAAAAAATAGAACCGTAGAAAATTAATTATAACTTAAAAACTAACAAGAATTGGAGGATGTGGTAGAAGAAGAAAATCTATATCTACAAGAGAAGAAGAACTTTTGTGAAGAACTCAGAGTGAAAGAAGGATTGAAAGGGCATGAAAACTGGGGAACAAAAGAAAGTATCGACCCTGCCTGTTGGCAGAGTCGACACTACCTGTTGGCAGAGTCGACCCTGCCTGTTGGCAGAGTCGACCCTGTCTATTGACAGGGTCGACCCTGCCTGTTCACTGCGTTGACGCGGTGAACGGCAGAGTCGACCCTGCCTCTTGACAGGGTCGACCCTGCCTATTCACTGCGTTGACGCGGTGAACGACAGAGTCGACCCTGCCTGTTGACAGGGTCGACCCTGCCTGTTCATCGCGTTGACGCGATGAACTGATGAGTCGACCCTGTGAACTGATAAGTGTTTACTTGAATGTATTATAAATAGCCAATTCCAGTTATACATACTTGAAACTACTTTACTTACTATTGTTAGCTTGATTAACATGTTGCTATTCTAGTTATTACTTCTCAGTTATCGCTGGCTTGACATCATTTACTATCACTTGCTACTGCTGCTTGAAATTGTGAAATCTATATACTCTCACTTTCTACTCCTGTCGATTTTACGATTCTTTGATATCTATCTGTCTGTATGCATAGGTTACCTACATTAAATGAATGTGTAATTCACTTAAAGCATGTTAGAATTTGAGATGTAAATCCTACTGAGTGATTCGCTCATCTAGTTATTTTCTAACCTTTTCAGGTAGTTCGGATATCAGCCAGAACTCGGAAGGGAATGAGTCTGAGTGATGAGTGTAGAAATGGAGTTATCATGTTATCTTGTAAACTGTGCTTGTGTAAATGGTGTTATTGTAATCCCGCTTATGTCAGTCATATCACGTTATGTCAGACGTCATTTGTGTTAGTCCAAGAACTGTAATAAGGGCTTGAAGCCTAGTAGTTGGACCTGGAAATGTATGTGGTTGTCGTTGGGTTAGTTGTAACAATTGTCAGCTCGTACTATTTGTATTAATTTCAAGTTAAATCTTAGTTATTTGCGCACTCTGATATTTACATGATTGACACGATCTTTATAGACGCGTCACGCCTCCGGGTATTCTTCCGCGCTCGGGGCGTGACAGTCTTCATGGTATCAGACCCTAGGTTTTCAAACCTAGGGAACTAGAAAAAAAAATATAAATGGTTAGAAATTGAAATCTAAGTAAAAACTTGAGTCCAAGGATAGGTAAAAACCTAAGTCCAGGGTTAGAGAAGTCTAAGGATATAAGTAGACCTTACCTAGTGAGATGGATAGAGCCATGGGTTAAGATTTCTAATGACTTTACCCTTATAAGTAAAAACCGACCCTTATCTTACTTAAACACTCTAAACATTTTGTAGGATCGTGGCTGCTGAAAGAGCACAATGGCGCGAGATGCAGCGCACCGTGCAGGGCCTTACACAGGCACTACAGCAAGTGGCCCAAGGTGGAGCTAACCGTGGAGCGGGTGACCTCTACAGTGTTGGATTCGGTGCAGTATTCAGAGGGGGGGTGAATGAATATGACTTTCAAAAACCTTTCGCCCAATTAAAATTTCGCTCACTAAAAATGCTAGTTCGCAAACTAAACAGACTTGAAGGCTAATTTACAGTTGTGGAACTAACCAAACACACAGTGAGATCACTAGAGTGCTAACAAGATAGATTTAGTCAATCTGAAAACTAATTAACTCTTCTGCTCAACCAGAAGCCAAACACAAGGAGCGCCACTATGCAATCACCTAGCGGAAGCACAAATAGACAAGACAAACCACAGTGCACAAGGGGTTTTTAGGTGGTTCGGTCCAGCAGACCTACATCCACCCCACACTCAACTCGAGTGTGGCTTCCACTAGCTCACGCTAGAAACCGCAGACTCAGTCTGCAACAGGTGCTGCCACACAGCTTGACCAGGGGAACAACCTCTCCTCTTCCTCCCAACCGGAGGGACACCCCAAGTGACTCCCAGCCACTTGGAAACTAGAGACCAAAGTCTCTCTTCCTCCAGTCCAGGAGGGAACCCGCCAGTGACTCCCCGTCACCAACAACCAGAGGTCGAAGACCTCTCTTCCTCCAACCGGAGGGACCCCTGGACTTGCAACCCACAAGCCCAGAACCGGAGATCAGATCTCCCTTCCTCCAAATCGGAGGGAACACACAAGTGACTTCCAGCCACTTGCAAACTAGAGGTCGCAGACCTCTCTTCCTCCAGACCAGGAGGGACCCGACCTCAGTCCAAAGGATCGGAAGAACAAAGCTAACCAAATGAAAAAGGAAAAATAAGAAAGGAAAAATACACAGCGATCAGAAAGCTGTAAAGAAAGATAACACAGATGTGGCTCGCATGGAGCTGACTGGCCTGGATTTGATCCACGGTCCAGTAGACAGATCTTTAGGTAAGCTTCTCTTCCTCTTCTCTTCTCTCTCACTTTCTTTTTCTCTTAACCCTCACGAGCTCTCTAACTCTCTCTTACTCTTCTTTTCCTTCTGCTCTTCTTCTCTTTCTTTTCTTCTTCTTTCGCAGGCTCTCTCTATCTCTTCTCTTCTCTTCTTCTTCTGCTTTCTACTGCAGCTCTTTTCTTCTTCTGCTCTTTCACTCTCTCGATCTCTTTTTCTCTATTCTCTTCGGCTCACCCCCATCTTGCTCGATCAGCCTTTCTTCTTTTTATAACAGCAGCCAGCAGGAGGGCAGCACTGGGCGCGTGTCGCTTCCACATTTCCCACCCAGAACTTTTGGCCACGTGTCAGTCTCTCAGCCAGCTTCAGCACACGTGTCACAATCATGTCTGCCCTTCCAGCCTCGGATCACGTGCCGCCCAATCACTGGGGAATATTCTTCCTCGGACCACCTTCTTCTTTTTGTTTTTCTTCTTCTCCTGCAAAGAAATTAAAACCATTAAAACTCAGGGCCTCACAAACTGAAACTGCATGACGTAAGTGATAGCAATACGAGATGCACTATACTGAGAACGACACGAGATACACAAGATTACTACAGTACGAAATAAAGAGAGAATGACACGAGGTCAGATGAAAACAGCACGAGGTAAAAAAAGAACGACACGAGATACACAATAATAAAGCTAACACTACAAAGGGAATGACACGAGGTCAGATGAGAACAGCACGAAGTGAGAAGGAAATAGCACGGAATAAAAACGGTAGTAAGACACGCGATCAGAGGAAACCTGGACGAGGATAGAAAGAAGCAACACGAAGTCATAAAATAGGACTCGAGTACAAGATTGCTCGAACTAACGAACGACTCGAAGACGAGGACGACACGAAAACAACACGGACTGAAGCCAACTCGAAGACGAAAGCAGGAACCGACACGAAGTGTGGTCACAAAGCAAAAAGACACTTTCAACGTACAGCCTTCATATTATGTGAGGCGATGTGTAGACTTTGCGTTCAACAGGATGTATAGACTAGGGACGGCTTCAAGGCAACAATGTACATACTTTGAAATAAAGAGTGTACAGACTGAGAGTTCAAGGCCACGATGTATAGAGTTTGCCCAAGGAAACGAATGTGTAGACTTTGGCTTGGAACGAAAGTAAAGATGAGGCTATATAGACTTGGCCAGAACATAAGACACGAAGACATAGGGGTGACACAGATGGAGCGACACGAGGTGGCACAGAAAGCAACACGAGGTGCTGCAGTGTTCAGCACGCGATGGAACAAATAAGGACACGAAGACAACCAACAAACATAGTTGGAACAACACGACGTACAAAAGGACAACACGAAGTATGAAGGGAACGGTACGGACATGCAAGGTACTACCTCATAGCAGTTTTCCTGTTAATCATGGAAATTTCAAATGCATAACATTACGCAAGATATCTGATTAACATGATAATATTTAACATAGTGATGCTCATCATCAAAACACTAGGGAAGTCACAAACAAGAAAGCTGTGAACAACAAGGCATGTTGTATAGACTTCAATCAATATGCATCCGACGACTGTGTATGGACTTGAAGACCCTTAGCCAATGTATAGACTTCAAGTGGAGACCAATGTGTAGACTTCACGTGAAAGCCCAATGTGCAGACTTGAGCTATGCAAGCTACAATGTCGATGTATGGACTTTGTGAATATTCAGACTTGAATGCTCGACCAGTGTACATACTTGCAGAGCCGACCCCAATGTATAGACTTGAGGAATTGAAGCCAATTTACAGACTTGTCGAATGGCTCAGCAATGTATAGACTTTGGACTTCGCCATGCTTACACTAAGCGATATACACACTTGCTGCCTGACTAATGTGCATGACAATGTATAGACTCGATGAACTACAACATGAACATATCAGTAGAGAAGCAATGCACAAAACAGAAATCAAGCACAAACCAATTTATCACAGCATGACTCAAGCATACACATGCATTCTTCACAATTCAGACATGGCACACTCATGCAATCTCCCACAGAAAAGATCAGACATATTCAAGACGTCAAACAGTCAGCACACCTCAGTGTGACTCATGGTGTGTCAGCCATCATCAAAACCACACAGGGGCACAACAATCTCCCCCTTTTTGATGATGGCAACACTATGAGTTACACTGACTTAGATGAGATTCTTCTCCCCCTTTGCCTTCATCAAAAAAAATGAAATAGGGAAACAATTCAATAAAACACAGGAATGTTATACTTCCCTTTGGAGTGTTGATGGTTCGAAGGAGGCCTTTTCTTTGGAGACATCTATCTTCAAAATGTATCCTTTTAAGAGCTTCTCCCCCTATAGATATGTCACACAGGAGGACTGAAGTATGAAGAACTCAATCATGTAAAGAGTTAGGAGCTCAATTAAAATGCAGGAATTAAGTTTCTGACATAACAAATTTCCCCCTAACGAAGTGGAACTTAGCAGCAAGCCCACAGGGAGTTTGAATTGGATCTGATTCTAGGATTTCAGGAGTCGACCCATGGGGTCGACCCATGAACACAGCAAGCAGTGACTTATGCATCAGAAACATAATTAAGGTCATCTCATCAAAAATAACATTGAAACTATATGAATGCACAGTCATTGAGAATTCATGCAGGATATGAGAACTATGCATGAGACAAAAACCTGAAGGGCGTGTTATGCAATTTGTTAGACTAGCTCCCCCTTAGTCATACAACCCTTATGCATCCACCATATTTATGCATGCCCAAGATATGAGTGGAAGTCAACAGTTGGGACCAATTGATAGAACTGAGTGCAAATGAATCAATCAGTTTGGTCTGAACGACTGGAGTCCAATATGAGAAAAAAAATTCAGAAGGAATGAGAAGGATTTTCAATGGAATATCCATTTTCATAAATCTGATTTAAACAGATGATTACAGACTCTTCCATCATAGAAGCCTATGAATGATCCTACATTAACAAACCAGATCGGAATTTTATGTATGCAAGGTTTGTACATGAGCCTTTTCTACTCATATCTGAAATCAGTTTTCTTAATAACAAGTGAATCAAGTTTTCATATTGAGAAACCTTTTTAACCTTCTTCATTCTTACTCACTTAATTTCAAAGATTTCCTCAAGAAATGTAATCGATAGTATTGAAGATAAACAAACAAGAAACCATTTATCTCTGACAAAGTTTCTATTGAAAGAAGATTCTTTTCCAAACAATTTCAAATGATATGCTAGACAGGCGGCGAATTTTTAACAACAATATTCAGGAGCAATTAAGTTAAGTACATCCTTACAACTATAGGATACACGTTGTTTAGACGCCAGTATCCCTAAGCACTTGGAAGGACTAACTGTCATGCTTCTTAAGAATAGAGGTAGCATTTACACCTCATGACACACTGAAACTCATTTCTTTGTTGAGGGACATGTATTTCTCAGTGTGCCTGCCATTGCTCTGCCAGATTTAATCAACATATTTAAGCCGAGTTAACTATGGCACTTCATTACATATCTCAATTCATTTCTTTGATGAATGAGATGTGTTTCTCAGTGAGCATAGACATTGCTCTGACAAGATTTAGTATTTGACATAAACCAAATTCCCTGATGTTTAAAAACAATACATATTTTCATACAAATCAGTCGAGGAAAATCATGATTTCAGAATTTCAGATTTCAGAAGAGTTTAGAAGATACAACATGAAAGGGTTGGTTAAGGTTTATTAAGACTAACTCAGATATTTTCAAGGATAATTCATAAGTAAACACAAGAAATACATGAAACTTCAACCGGCTGAAAGCTTCAGACATTCATAGTCCTATATGATAGAAATTTCCTTAAAAATAATGTTTTCAGATTTATGATCAAGATATGCGCAGAGAAATCTTTCTGGGACTTCAAAGAAGGCAAGAGCATTTTTCAGGTACAGCCAAGTCAACAAATGCCAATGAGTACCAATTGATAATATGAATGACAATGGCTGACAAGGGTTGAAGCAAGAGACTGAAATACAATGCATTTTACAATCATCAAGGAGTTTATCAAGATTGCAGTTCAAACAGGAAGGTGAGTATTAGTCATCAGACATGAGCTTTGATGAGAGGTATGATGGTCACATGCAATTACATGAATGAATAATGAGAAATGCTCCCCCTCACTAAATGCATAAACTGAAACCCTCCCTTTTCTTTTGAAAAATTTCATGATTAAATGATGCCACTCTAAGATGCAATTCGATGCATTAACTACTCATGAAAGGCATGAAGACCCTGAAGGGTATTAGACTAGTCAAATGTACATGATATGCAGTGCAGCTCCCCCTGACGGTGTGCATTCAAAAACATTTGAAAATCATTCATGAGTCATGAGTTCTAGATGTATGCAGTTACAGAATGAGCATATTCAGAAGCAACAACTATTGCATGGAAATGCAAACATGCATGTTTAAACCACTAATTAACAAATCTATCTATATACCTAATGCCATCTAAGTAGACTCATTGAAAAGTCAAGAGACTTACCTGAGAGGTAGAGGTGCAGGAGTGGGGTTTACCTTTTTTAGGGTGTCTTGGTTTATTAACCCCTTTTATTTCTCGTCCCCAAGACACACCTGCAAAAAGTTTCTCACTTGGCACATTTTGGTACCCAAGTTTCCTTGGGTCCTGCAAGGTTAGTGGCATTTTGATGGGATGTTTTCCAAAGCTTCTGAGCCATCATATCATCATGCTTTTTCATATAGCAACTAGGCATGGAATGTCCAGACCGACCACAATAATCACATGAACCACTCGGTCTGAATTTCTTACTATGCATGTAAGCATGTGTGCTGAATTCATGAGCATGAATGTTTCTGTTTTTACCACCACTTTGTTTCAGATGGTCAGAAAACCAGCAATCAGTCACCTTGTGACCTTGCTCTCCACACTCAAAGCATGTGAGGGATTTTCTTGTTTGAACAGATTTATTCCTACTAAACACACTTTGTTTAACAAATTTAGAGTTGACTTTCTTTCTCTGAGAATGCCAGCAGTCTTTGACTGTATGGCCAGGTTTCTCACAGTGATAGCAGAAGATGGAATTTCTTCTACCAACATTAAGCCAGCAGTCAACCGCCCTATGGCCTGACTTGCTGCAGGTGGAACACACCATGTGTTTGCCTCTGGACCCATTTTTGTTCCTTTTAAAGACATGCTGATTTTCATACAAATTGACATGATTAGAATTTGAAAAATATTTGCCTTTACCTTTGGCAAACCAACATTGTTCACTAACATGACCTGTTTTTCCACAATGATAACAATCACCTTTTCTTTTCTGTTCAACAGGACTGTTTTTGTCATTGTACTTCCTAGCATGCATTCTATCATCCTTTTCCATCAATTTACATTCATGCATCAAGTGACCAAACCTATGACAGTAATGGCATGACATTTTCTTTTGATTTGCATGAATGTGTTTGCTCAATTTAGGCACAACATTCTCAGTTTTATCATGAGAGTTCCTTGAATCTTCGTTCTGAACATGAACAGTTTTTTCCTGTTTTTGAACTTGTTTCTCAGACTTAGGGCTGTCAGTGGAATTTTGATTCTTCTTAGCACTAAATTCAAAATTATGCACATTCGATGTGCTGCCAGACATAGAGCTACTCACGAATGAAGTTTGAAGCTTACTTTCAAAGCTCCTTTTGTCTATTGGTTTGTAGCCCAAACCCTCTCTTCGGAGATTCACTTTAGATCCAAGAATTTTATCAAGATTTTCTTTTCCACTGACAAATTTCTCAAGAGATTTCCTCAATTCTGTAACTTCTGATCTAAGCTTTGACACATGGATCTCATATTCATCAGCTTTCTTTTTATAGCAAACAGCATCTTCTTTCAACATTTGATTAACAGTCCTAAGACTTTCAATTTCATGTTCAGCTTTCATTAGCTCATCAGAGCTATCCAGGCTAACACTCTTCCCCTTTTCAAGAGTGATAAGTCTCTCAGACATAGCTGTATTTAACTGTTTTAGCTTGCAGATCTCCTGTCTCATTTTACCATTTTGTTCCAGGATTTCATCATCAAATTTCAAAACACTTACGGAGGTCTGACATTCACTAAACACTTCTTGTTCATCTTTAGATTGAAGATTTTCAAGCCTTTTCTGAAGTTCTGAGTTTTCTAATCTGACAGTCTCCAAGGTTTCAGAAATCAATCTATTTTCATTTTCAAGGCTCACTGATTTGTGTTCAAATTCCTTGGACTGGTTTTTGAGTCTTTCATTTTTAGATTCATATCTTCAGCTTCAGTAATTTTACTTTCCAAAGAGATTATAAGATTTTCTGAATCAACTTTCTCCTTCTCATAACCAGCCAGTTTTTCTTTTAACATATCAATTTCCTTCTTCTGAGTCAGCAGTGAATCATTTTGTTCTTTCAAGGAAGTGATTAAGTTTTTCTGTACATTATCATCAGAATGTAATTCTTCAATCAATTCCTTCAATTTAGATTTTAGATTTTCATTTTCAGCCTTTAGACTTGTGATTTCGGCATTTTTCTCTTTTCTTAATTTTCTCTTTTCTGATTTGACTCTTTCATATTTATCTAGAAGATGCTCATGCATGGTAACTAACTCATCATGGCTAATATCCTCGGTCTCAGAGATTACCTGGGATGAGGACTCATCTGATTGATCACTCCTTCTTGCCATGAGACATTCTTCTTCCTGTTCCACATGTGTTGCAGTCACTCTATCAAAAATTTCCTTTGCAGTGCTACAATCTGAGATAAAGGGAAAATCGTCAGAATCAATTGCAGCCTTCATTAGATTTAAAGCTCTCATATTATCATCATTTTTCATCTTGTGATCATAAGTCCACTTAGACTTATCCTTAGGAATTTTATATGGACCGTGAGATATAACCTTCCACAGTTGGGGATTAATAGAGTTAACATGCTTGCACATACGATATAGCCAGAAATTAATATGTGAACCACTGAATAGCGGAGGATGAGCCATTAACACAGATCAAAACTAATTCAAAGTAGTGAATTCAACCCAATAAACCAAATCTAACAGAAATGCACCGAAAACAGTAGAATCGGATCTGCATGTCGCTGGACCTTCTATGCAGACACCGCTCTGATACCACCTGTTGGATTCGGTGCAGTATTCAGAGGGGGGGTGAATGAATATGACTTTCAAAAACCTTTCGCCCAATTAAAATTTCGCTCACTAAAAATGCTAGTTCGCAAACTAAACAGACTTGAAGGCTAATTTACAGTTGTGGAACTAACCAAACACACAGTGAGATCACTAGAGTGCTAACAAGATAGATTTAGTCAATCTGAAAACTAATTAACTCTTCTGCTCAACCAGAAGCCAAACACAAGGAGTGCCACTATGCAATCACCTAGCGGAAGCACAAATAGACAAGACAAACCACAGTGCACAAGGGGTTTTTAGGTGGTTCGGTCCAGCAGACCTACATCCACCCCACACTCAACTCGAGTGTGGCTTCCACTAGCTCACGCTAGAAACCGCAGACTCAGTCTGCAACAGGTGCTGCCACACAGCTTGACCAGGGGAACAACCTCCCCTCTTCCTCCCAACCGGAGGGACACCCCAAGTGACTCCCAGTCACTTGGAAACTAGAGACCAAAGTCTCTCTTCCTCCAGTCCAGGAGGGAACCCGCCAGTGACTCCCCGTCACCAGCAACCAGAGGTCGAAGACCTCTCTTCCTCCAACCGGAGGGACCCCTGGACTTGCAACCCACAAGCCCAGAACCGGAGATCAGATCTCCCTTCCTCCAAACCGGAGGGAACACACAAGTGACTTCCAGCCACTTGCAAACTAGAGGTCGCAGACCTCTCTTCCTCCAGACCAGGAGGGACCCGACCTCAGTCCAGAGGATCGAAAGAACAAAGCTAACCAAATGAAAAAGGAAAAATAAGAAAGAAAAAATACACAGCGATCAGAAAGCTGTAAAGAAAGATAACACAGATGTGGCTCGCATGGAGCTGACTGGCCTGGATTTGATCCACGGTCCAGTAGACAGATCTTTAGGTAAGCTTCTCTTCCTCTTCTCTTCTCTCTCACTTTCTTTTTCTCTTAACCCTCACGAGCTCTCTAACTCTCTCTTACTCTTCTTTTCCTTCTGCTCTTCTTCTCTTTCTTTTCTTCTTCTTTCGCAGGCTCTCTCTATCTCTTCTCTTCTCTTCTTCTTCTGCTTTCTACTGCAGCTCTTTTCTTCTTCTGCTCTTTCACTCTCTCGATCTCTTTTTCTCTATTCTCTTCGGCTCACCCCCATCTTGCTCGATCAGTCTTTCTTCTTTTTATAACAGCAGCCAGCAGGAGGGCAGCACTGGGCACGTGTGGCTTCCACATTTCCCGCCCAGAACTTTTGGCCACGTGTCAGTCTCTCAGCCAGCTTCAGCACACGTGTCACAATCATGTCTGCCCTTCCAGCCTCGGATCACGTGCCACCCAGTCACTGGGGAATATTCTTCCTCGGACCACCTTCTTCTTTTTGTTTTTCTTCTTCTCCTGCAAAGAAATTAAAACCATTAAAACTCAGGGCCACACAAACTGAAACTGCATGAGGTAAGTGATAGCAATACGAGATGCACTATACTGAGAATGACACGAGATACACAAGATTACTACAGTACGAAATAAAGAGAGAATGACACGAGGTCAGATGAAAACAGCACGAGGTAAAAAGAGAACGACATGAGATACACAATAATAAAGCTAACACTACAAAGGGAATGACATGAGGTCAGATGAGAACAGCACGAAGTGAGAAGGAAATAGCACGGAATAAAAATGATAGTAAGACACGCGATCAGAGGAAACCTGGACGAGGATAGAAAGAAGCAACACGAAGTCATAAAATAGGACTCGAGTACAAGATTGCTCGAACTAACGAACGACTCGAAGACGAGGACGACACGAAAACAACACGGACTGAAGCCAACTCGAAGACGAAAGCAGGAACCGACACGAAGTGTGGTCACAAAGCAAAAAGACACTTTCAACGTACAGCCTTCATATTATGTGAGGCGATGTGTAGACTTTGCGTTCAACATGATGTATAGACTAGGGACGGCTTCAAGGCAACAATGTACATACTTTGAAATAAAGAGTGTACAGACTGAGAGTTCAAGGCCACGATGTATAGAGTTTGCCCAAGGAAACGAATGTGTAGACTTTGGCTTATATCACACAACTTGTCCCGATGGACATCCATGTCTATTCGGAGATGGTTCGGCGTGCTCAACTGCTGGAAGACGCCACCGAATTATCTGAGAGAATCCGAGGAAGAGACAAGAAGGAACCCGTCACAAGTCCGGGAAAATTCAAACAATCCTTCATCAAGAAGCGATTCTTCATGGGAGGGGAGCCCTCTAAGGCGAAGAAATTCCAGAAGAATGACATGCCATTCTCCACCACCACACCATCAAAGGAGATTGCAAGTATTGTGATAAAGCTGGTCATAAGACCGAGGAATGCTGGAGAAAGTTAAGAGCTTGTCTTCGATGTGGGAGCCGAGAGCATCGAATCCCAGACTGCCCACTGATGAAGGAACAAGACACCAAAGATGAGAAGCGTCCGGTAAAGAAACAAGGCCGTATGCAAGCTCTCCAAGAGACGGAACCCACTAAAGGTGGAATTGTGGAAGGTATTCTCACTATTTGTTCAAAAACTGCTCAAGTTTTATTCGATACCGGAGCAACTCATTCATTCGTTTCCAAGAACTTTGCTGCTTCATTTTCTAAGAAACATAAACTGTTAGATTTGGTCATATCTACACCTCTTGGGAATGAGTCTGATAGCACTTATCACTATCCAAACTGTGAAGTGATGATTAAGGGAAATAATTTACCTGCTGACCTGATATGCCTAGATATAAGGGGTTATGAAGTCATACTATGTGCCGACTGGCTATCCACATACCAAGCAACTGTAGACTGCCGGCATGGCAAGGTAACTTTCGTAGATTTCCCAGAGCTAGTTTACAATAGCCCTCGGAGTAAATCACTTCTTATATCAGCACTCCGAGCTAGTAAACTTAAGAATAAGGGATGCATGACTTTCATAGCATTCGTGACTGCCACGGAAGTCGAGAAGGTTAATCTTGAAGACATTCGTGTAATTCAGGATTTTCCCGATGTTTTTCCAGAATATTTAACCGGCTTACCGCCGGAAAGGGAAGTGTCGTTCACAATCGACCTTGTCCCTGGTGCTCGTCCTATTTCCAGGGCACCATATAGAATGTCCCCTGCTGAGCTGAAGGAACTAAAAGAGTAGCTAATGGAGTTATTGAACAAGGGTTTCATCAGGCCGAGTACTTCCCCAGGGGGAGCACCCGTGCTATTCGTCAAAAAGAAGGACAGATCGATGAGATTATGCATAGATTATCGACAGCTAAAGCACCTTACAATCAAGAACAAGTATCCACTACCAAGGATTGATGAGCTGTTCGATCAACTATCTGGAGCTTTATATTTCTCCAAGATTGATCTTCGTTCTGGTTACCACCAATTGAAGATCAAAGAAGAAGATATTCATAAAACTGCATTCCGAAGCAGGTATGGGCATTACGAATTTACTGTTATGCCTTTCGGACTAACAAATGCCCCCGCAGCTTTTATGCAGTTAATGAACAGCATATTCAGGCCCTATTTAGACCAATTTATTGTGGTCTTTATTGATGATATTCTGATCTATTCAAAGACCGAAGAGGATCATGAAGAACACCTCAAGAAGGCATTGCAGATATTAAGGGGAAACAAGCTATATGCCAAATTCAGCAAATGCGAGTTTTGGCTCGAGGAAGTATCCTTCTTAGGCCATATCATTTCGAAGAACGCAATTGCTGTTGACTTATCAAAGGTCGAAGCCGTGAAGAACTGGGAACGACCCATAAATGTAACTGAGATTCGGAGCTTCTTGGGTCTAGCTGGTTACTACCGGCGTTTTATAAAGGACTTCTCCAAAATTGCTGTTCCCCTGACCAGGTTAACCCGCAAGGAAGTGCCTTATGAGTGGAAGGAAGACTGTGAAAAGAGTTTTCAAACTTTGAAGGATCTCTTGACCACTGCTCCAGTCTTATCATTACCAATGGAAGGAGAAAAATATGAGGTATATACCGATGCTTCTGGTATTGGCCTCGGATGTGTATTGATGCAGAATGGGAGAGTCATTGCATACTCTTCCCGACAATTGAAGAAACATGAAGAGAACTACCCAGTTCACGACTTAGAACTGGCCGCAGTAGTATTCGCTTTAAAGATCTGGAGGCACTATCTCTACGGAAAACAATTCACTGTGTACTCCGATCATAAAAGCCTCAAGTACCTATTCTCCCAAAAGGAGCTGAACATGCGGCAAAGGCGTTGGCTCGAGTATCTCAAGGATTTCGACTTCACTATACAGTACCATCCTGGTAAGGGTAATTCCGTAGCTGATGCCCTTAGTCGAAAGCCGAGAACAGTATTGGCCAACTACATGATACAAGAATGGAAACTGCTGGAGAAATTCTCTGAGCTTGATATCAGCACAGATGAGAAGAACATGTGTATTATTCTATCTCATATGAGCCTACATCCAGATTTGCTACCTGAAATCAAGAAGTTACAAGAAGAGGATCCCTCGCTAGTGGAGATAAAGAGCAAGCTAGACGAGAGACTGGATTTCAAGGTGGCATCTGATGGCAGATTACTATTTCATGAACGGACATGTGTGCCCGACTGTCCCGAATTGAAGAAGAAGATTCTTGAAGAAGCTCATAGATCGAGGTACACAATCCACCCTGGAGCCACTAAGATGTACCAAGACTTGAAAAGAACTTTCTGGTGGTCTAACATGAAAAGGGAGGTAGCAGACTTTGTGTCTCGTTGCCTCACATGCCAACAAGTGAAGGCGGAACATCAAAAACCCGCCGGAAAGCTACATCCGCTGGATATTCCCAAGTGGAAGTGGAAAGACATTGGCATGGACTTTATCATGGGTTTGCCCAAGTCTAGGGGCGGATATGATGGAATTTGGGTAATTATCGACCGGTTAACTAAATCGGCCCATTTCTTACCCATCAAAAGTCGATGGTCAGTTGACGTACTTGCTGCCCTGAATATTAAGGAGATGGTTAGATTGCATGGAGTTCCCGTCTCGATCGTATCTGACCGAGACCCACGCTTCACCTCTCACTTTTGGAAGGGTCTACAACACTCTCTGGGGATGAAACTTAATTTCAGCACTGCTTTCCATCCCCAGACAGATGGTCAGACTGAAAGGACAAATCAGGTTGTTGAAGATATGTTAAGGGCATGTATTATAGATTTCGGCGGAAGCTGGTATGACCACTTACCACTAGCCGAATTTGCATATAATAACAGCTATCAAGCTAGTATTCAAATGGCTCCTTTCGAGGCGCTTGATGGCAGGAGTTGTCGTTCTCCAATATGCTGGGAAGAAGTCGGTGAAAGACAAATTCTAGGCCCAGATATGGTTAGAGATTCGACTGAGAAGATACACCTTATCAGAGAGAGACTTAAGGTAGCTCAGTGCAGGCAAAAATCTTATGCTGATAATAGAAGGAGAGATTTGGAATTTCAAGCGAATGACCATATATTTCTCAAGGTATCTCCCGGCCGAGGTATTAGAAGATTCGGTGTTAAGGGCAAGCTTACACCAAGGTTTATCGGTCCATTTGAAGTATTGGAAAGAGTGGGCGAGGTGGCTTACCGCATTGCCTTACCTCCTCAACTCTCGGAAGTGCACAATGTATTTCATATATCTATGCTGAAGAAATATATGCACGACCCTTCGCACGTCATCATTCATGCTGAATTGGTGATTCAAAGGGATCTTACTTATGAACAAAGGCCGATGCAGATCCTCGACCACGAAGTTCGAGTTCTAAGGAGCAAGACGATCCCTATGGTAAAAATCCAATGGAATCGATGCTCGGAGCAAGAAGCAACTTGGGAGACCGAGGAATCTATGAAGAGAAGATACCCAGAACTATTTTAGTCGGCAAGTATCTTATACTTTCTACAGTATCCTTATGTAGTTGAAATTACCCTTATACAATTGAATTTGGGGATCAAATTCTTTTAAGTAAGGGAGGGTGTAGCACCCCGTATAAAAAAAATGATAAAAAAAATATTATTATTAATATTTTGTAAATAAAAAAATTAATATTAGAGAGTTTATGTAAGAAGTGGGAACACGAAGTTATCATATGTAAAGATTATTCACTTAACAAGTGTGGCTTTCTAGTGTAGTTGGTTAAGTAACTTCCTTTTCAACCCAATGACCAGGGTTCAAATCCTAACATCCACAATTTACTTTTTGTGCCAAATAATTATATACGATAGGCTAGCAATTAGACAAACCTACATCTGTCCTTTTCGTACGTGAATAGTGCCATGAATAGTATCACTTTTTATTTAAAAAGAATTTTTCAAAAATAATTATATGTAAAAATAGAGAAAAATATAAGGATCTTATCCATGAAATTTCATTAACTAACTCCATCAAATTTTAAAGATAAAAATCATGAAAGTTAAGTGGGAAGTTTAAAATAAATAAACCACCCTCTCATAGGAGCTACAATCCACCAGACAACCTTTCGATTCCCTTATCCCCAACAGCCTGTACAAGCTGTAAAGTCCCATTATTTCAGATCTTGCCTCCCATTCGTTCATGACAGACCCTATAAACATACCCCTTTGCTACCCCCATTCTAGGCTAGCTAAGGTTGGGGCAAAGCTTTGCAGGGAAGGGTTCTGCTACTACGATCTTCCAACAGGTAGGTGTTCTCAACTTTTAACTAAACTAATAGCTAATCTAGGATGATTAGTCTAGGCATTTAGTCTTAGGCTCATTTTCATGCGATATTTAGTGTTTATAAAGCATGTGTTGGCTTAAATCTAGGATGATTAGTATGCCTTAGCTTCATACCTAAGATAATTAGCATGTATTAACTTTATACCCAGAATAATTAGCAAGTATTAGTCTCATATCTAGAATGATTAACATGTGTTGACTTAAATCTAGGATGATTAGCATGCATTAGCTTCATACTTGAGATGATTAGCATGTATTAGCTTTATACCTAAGATAATTAGCATGTATTAGCCTTATACCCAGAATAATTAGCAAGTATTAGCAAGTATTAGTCTCATACCTAGAATAATTAGCATGTGTTAGCTTAAATCTAGGATGATTAGCATGTATTAGCTAATATCTATATTTGATATAGTTCATGCTTTAGTAAAGGGCCTGTCATTATGTCAATTTCTGTGAAACTAAAACCACCATGTTAAAGATGTTATATGAGAGAAACTAAAGCCTGAAAATAGTGAAAGAAGAAATTATAGTCAAGAGGATGAAAAATGTGGAAAAAGACCAAGTTGAAAGAGGCCAAGTGGAAAAAGACCAAGTTGAAAGCACAATGAAATGATATTGAAAATAGGGGGTTCTAAGAAGGAGAATAATGAAAAATCTAGAGAGAATGAGAATATGTGAAAGAAGAGAAAGTCATAGATTGGAAGGTTAGGAAGAAGTTTTATGAAGAGTGTAGAGAGAGAAAATGAGAGGAAGAAGGTGAAAAATGTGAAAAAAAATGAGATCTATAGGCACAGGTGAACAGTTACTGAGTAAAAAATAGAACCGTAGAAAATTAATTATAACTTAAAAACTAACAAGAATTGGAGGATGTGGTAGAAGAAGAAAATCTATATTTACAAGAGAAGAAGAACTTTTGTGAAGAACTCAGAGTGAAAGAAGGATTGAAAGGGCATGAAAACTAGGGAACAAAAGAAAGTATCGACCCTGCCTGTTGGCAGAGTCGACCCTACCTGTTGGCAGAGTCGACCCTGCCTGTTGGCAGAGTCGACCCTGCCTATTGACAGGGTCGACCCTGCCTGTTCACTGCGTTGACGCGGTGAACGGCAGAGTCGACCCTGCCTCTTGACAGGGTCGACCCTGCCTATTCACTGCGTTGACGCGGTGAACGACAGAGTCGACCCTGCCTGTTGACAGGGTCGACCCTGCCTGTTCATCGCGTTGACGCGATGAACTGATGAGTCGACCCTGTGAACTGATGAGTCGACCCAGCCTGTTTGCAGGGTTGACGCGATGAACTGATGAGTCGACCCTGTGAACTGATGAGTCGACCCTATGAATTGGTGATCGTTAGGCTTTCACTTTTGCCATCTCCACTAATAGATGGCAGCCTGAGAGGTGACGTTTAACTCCTGACAGGGTCCTCTAAACCCTGTATAGTTCCTAGGAAGGGCATCCCACAGCGAGGGTGTTGTTCCTAAAATTGTCAGGTGGCCCATAAGACACCTCTCTTATCTAGTTTTTTTTTCATGTTTCAAACGTTACTGGTTTCCACTCCTAGTTGATCCCTACACATCAATGCACCCTTGGATTCCATTCCATAATTCCACCTTATATATCATACTGGTCAAACCTTGAAATTCCATATTGGCTATAAATGAGAGTGGATGTCAACATACATAATTAATGCTGTGCATATAGGGCCCGGTCTGGTCCTGGGGGGAGCACCCGAAGGTACTTGTGCCCATGGGAGTTTATTGACCACGGTGTTTGGCATTGCACCAAAGTACTTGCTTGCTAAACTTTAGACATTACACTCATTCTCGTGATATTACCTGATTGATTGACTTGAGACCCGCAGAAGGGTAAAAGTGTTTACTTGAATGCATTATAAATAGCAAATTCCAGTTATACATACTTGAAACTACTTTACTTACTATTGTTAGCTTGATTAACATGTTGCTATTCTAGTTATTACTTCTCAGTTATCGCTGGCTTGACATCATTTACTATCACTTGCTATTGCTGCTTGAAATTGTGAAATCTATATACTCTCACTTTCTACTCCTGTCGATTTTACGATTCTTTGATATCTATCTGTCTGCATGCATAGGTTACCTACATTAAATGAATGTGTAATTCACTTAAAGCATGTTAGAATTTGAGATGTAAATCCTACAGAGCGATTCGCTCATCTAGTTATTTTCTAACCTTTTCAGGTAGTTCGGATATCAGCCAGAACTCGGAAGGGAATGAGTCTGAGTGATGAGTGTAGAAATGGAGTTATCATGTTATCTTGTAAATTGTGCTTGTGTAAATGGTGTTATTGTAATCCCGCTTATGTCAGTCATATCACGTTATGTCAGACGTCATTTGTGTTAGTCCAAGAACTGTAATAAGGGCTTGAAGCCTAGTAGTTGGACCTGGAAATGTATGTGGTTGTCGTTGGGTTAGTTGTAACAATTGTCAGTTCGTACTATTTGTATTAATTTCAAGTTAAATCTTAGTTATTTGCGCACTCTGATATTTACATGATTGACACGATCTTTATAGACGCGTCACGCCTCCGGGTAATCTTCCGCGCTCGGGGCGTGACATTTCGGTTGACCGAAATGAGCAGTTTTCGTCGACCGAACTAAACAGTGATGGAATAAAAGCATTGAACAAATATATAGCCATGCTATTCAAAATCTAGTTATATGCTCCCCCTGACTAAATGCACTCAATCAATCTTTTTGGTATTTTCAATTTGAACGATATGCACTCAATTCTGAAATCAGTATATGCATGATAACAAATTCACATGAGTAAACTATGAAATGCAGGAACTCCCCCTATGTATGTGCATTTATGTCAATCAAACCTGTTGACATATGAATAATATGCAATTAACACATGTATACATATGCATTGACTTCCCCTAACTAAATGCATTGAACCATCTGATGCGGGACGAGACACAGACACGACAAGCTCGCGGTTGTCCCTTAACGAGGGAAGCGTTGGACGTGTGCGGTTGAGAAACCGACAATGAGCTAGGGTGATCGGCTCTCTCGTGTGCCCGGATCGGGTCACGGGACGATCTCGCACTCTCTCGCAGCAGCGGTGAATGATAATATAGCGAGCTAACGGACCTAAAGCATGCTCTCTAGCAGCGACATAAACAAGTATATATGAAAATAAGCAAATGCCGAGTGTAGGGAGCGAGAACGATACCTCCACGCGCTCGGCGTGGGGAAGACGGACCCGGCCGAAAACTCGTACTCTCGGGAAACTTAACACATAATAATTACAGCAATGGGAACATGCCCACTCTACGCAGGGAGGTAAAGGGCTATACAAATGGGCCCGGGAGGACCGAATTCGGGTTGACGGGCAGCTTCGTGTGTTGATTCGGCTACACGCGTGTTCACGACCGTGGGGCCCACGTGCTGTTCGGTGGGGCCGTGTGGGACCCGGTGGTACCGCTGTAGTGGAGGCACTTGGAGAAGCGCTCCCCGGGCTGGCGGCACGCTGGTTCGCCGGCCGGAGGCCGGGTGGCTCCGTTCGGCACTGGTCGGAAAAACCGATCGGAAATCTGCCAGTTCTGTATTTCAGCGCGTGCTCCGGAGAGAACGGACGCTGCGATCAGCACCGGTGTCGGAATGCGACGTGATCAGAGCCGTTGGAAAGCTGCTTCGAAGTACTGCAATCTAGTGGCCTTTAGAAAAATTCACCAGATTTGTACTTTATGTTGGAGAATTTTATATGCTGTTGTTGTACAGTAACCGAAGACTCAGATCTGCAGATAACTTCCCTGTTGATTGCCTTTGACCGTGAAGTAGCTGTCCGAATTAGAAGATGTGTTCTTCAGCAAGGTTGTAGGAAATCGAACAAGGAAACCAGGAATATTTTTGGATCTGGATTTGGAGGTGGTGGTGATTTGTTCTGATTTTGGAAGTGGAGGGTGGTTGGATCTGGGATCTGACTAAAAACACTGTATCAGAGGAAGAACACGAATTTCTAAAAATAGATAGAAGGCTGATAAAAAATTAAGAAAATTTTTGGAGGTAGGGGGTGATGGACAGAACTCTCAGTAAAATTGGGAGGGTTTGGACAAATCAAAAAGATGGTCGTAGGGGGAGAACTCAGAGATTCTGTCACTGTAGATAGAAACATGGCAGATCTGGGATGACAGGTTGGACGAAAATGTAAAAATACTAAACGATGGAATTTTGGTGTGAAAATTTGAGTGGATCTTGGGATGCAAGGGTAGAACGCACCATAAAAATTTAAGCTTGAGATCTTTACGTGGAAGAGAGAAGATATTCGGACAAGAAGCCTCTATCCAGGATGGATAGAACACCGAAGGCGGCTTCGCGGCGGCGTGATGGCGGCACGGACGGCGGCGACGGTGACACAGATGATCACCGGAGATAGAGGGGAGGGGATAGAAGATAGAAATCACTCTAGAACTGGAGGTTGGAGGAGAGAAAACAGAGGGAGAGAGGAGGGGCTCAAGAACACTCTTGATTTTCCAACAATTTTCTCTTCATTTCTTCATTAATCTCTAATGACACTATACATAGGCTTACATAGAAAATGGCAAGGGGTGGGGGGCTGGGAATTTCGTGGGAAATAAGTCATTTTCTTCCCCCATGTGGTCAAAACTCAAAAAAAATAAATTACATATGAATGGGGCACTCCTTTGACTAGGTAGGTAAGGTAGGTGGCCTACCTTTGAAATTTTAACCCCTTTGTCTCCCATGTGGTCAATTAGCATTCAAACCTTCTAGATGGCCACCTAGGATGGTTGACCAGCCCCACATGGATTAGGTGGACCAATGAGGAAGGGGAGGGGGCCCCCTAGCTGGACCTACTACACATTTGCACAAAAACCCACACAATCCTAGGGAATGACACATTGGCTTACAAAGCCTTACAATTGTACATATACTCTCCCAAGGATATAAAAGTAAACTAAGGACACAAATACAAAATAAAAATGTCAGTGCTCGGCGTCGATTCCCATCACCATCATATATGACATGAAGATCATGCAGGGCATTAATCTAACCAAATATGCATGAAACACAGCAATGCAACTATCAAATGCAAGTGTAAACATATATACAAGAGAATTTTAACTAACAGATCAGGAATGGTATTCAGCTATATGAAACAGATTATTGAAAACTCACATAATCACACTAGTAAAAGCAGAAATGGTGTTTTACCATACTCAGGTGCCTGTTGACACCTAAAATGTACAAGAAGAAGCCAAAAGCAAATTCAGGGCTTTGAAGACCAATTAAGGGTGCGGCTCCTGTGCCATCTCCGGAGGTTCTGAGAATCATAATAGACGAGGTTCACTACCCCTAAACACTATGTTCGGTTGAAGCCATCTCTGGCTAGGCCATTGCCCAGCATGACTATCATTCAAATAGTCGGGCTGATAAAACTATGACAAATTCCAAGCAATCATCTGCCTGTTGAAGAGAAGCCTCAGATAATTCTGATTCTCATGAAAAGGGGTTCACACTACCTCACATATGGGCATGAACGTAAGGTGTTAAACAAGCCTCAAGAAGAATATACCAAAAGGCCCACCAGAACAATGAAAAAGAAGCCCATTAGATGAGCCTCTTCCGGCGCCGAGTTCTGAACAAATGGGCCAAGCCCAATACGAAGCCAGGCGCGTCGAGATGATGCGTGCTGAGGCGCACCGGGGAGCTCACGCCGAGAATAGAAGGCCATCCTTCTATAAAGGCTGCTGCCTTCGAACAAGAGAAAAAAGACGGACGGAAGATAGGAACACACAGAAAAGAGAAGAGAAGAAGGAGAGAAGAGAGAATAGATAGAGGGTGCCACTGAAAAGAAGAGAGCCCGAGAGCCCTCTATATGAGCTGAAGAGAGAAAAGAGTTTCAGAAGCTCGGAGGAGAGATTCAAGGTGGGATCGGTTCCAAGATGCCCTGAGGGGCTATATTCTTCCCCATCCTCATTTTTCATTTGAGTCTATCTATCTTTTTTCTTTTCGTTTCTGTTCTTCCGCTCTATGCCTGAGCGATGTGTTTTCGATGATATCGAATGCTGGCATAGCCCGGTTGTAAAGGGGCGCCGTCTGTATTCAGACCTTCGTAGTCTGCTCCTATCTTTATCTTCTGCTATATTGAATGTATGAGTCATCTGCAGTGAAATAAAATATCTAAGAGCGAAGTCATCTTCTCCCTCTCTGTTCCTTCGTAGCCTAATGTATTCGGTAGCTGTTGTGAATAGATTATGCTTCACTGAGTGCATATCCTTCGGATTGTCCGAGTGATTTCCGTCGAATCGTCTCCGCAGTTTTATCCCCGCGATAGCAGTGAGATTCTGAGACAGCCCATCTCATGGCTTCTCCCTCGCAGAGATAGCTGGGAATATGTTCTTATCAAGGTTTGTACGAATCAGCCCATGGCTCGGCTCCCAGTGAGGCCCCCGAGTGAGGATCCCCCTTTTCTAAGAGATAGCCTCGTTCCCCCTAGGACCATCTCAATATCCTTTGAATAAACCCCTCTTTAAAACCCTCAAAGAGCCCTCTGAAACCCTCGGCTCCTGACCTTTGAAAACCCAGATCCCAAAGCCCCCCGACGCGACCCACCCTCGGCGCGAGTCTCGCGCCGGGTTGAGCTCTTTCCTACGTGCCGAGATCCTTCTTCTCTCTCGTGCCGACCCCCATCCAGGCCGATAGCCTCGTGCCGATGCCATCAACAGTTCTGAGCCCGACGACCCATGGCCACAAGACCCCATCACTCTGAGGGGAAATAGTATTTCTTCACTCGACCCTCATGGGAGCCAAATTCATGGGATTAAACCCCCCTATATTCTGCCACCCCGTCAAGTCATGGAGTTCTGCCACTGCATGTTCTCCGTTGGCTATCTAGGGGATATTAATAAATCCCACTACAAGTGGACACTGTCCCATAAGATTGAGATCCTTTTGGATCCAGGGCTACGCCCGGCTCTCCTTTGGCTTCCATCCAGGCATTCCGTGGGTGGATGACCTATACTCCCCTCTTGGCACAGTCCAAAATAAGGGGAGATGCTGCCAAAATTCATCCACGATATTTACTCTATCGCATCGTGTGACGCCCTCACTGAAACTATCAATCTACCCCCGACTGTGTGGCAGAGATCTGAGGTAGACCATCTCATGATCCTTTCCCCACTGTAACAGGGGAATATAACCATTACAGTCATACGGTCTCCCTAGACCTTCCATGGATGAGTCCACCCTCACTTTCCACCTTACCCAACTACCACCATGGACAAACATATGAAATTCTCACCGAACATGAGAGGGTCCCCCCCCCTCAATCTCACAAAGCCTTCAAAGCCTTGAAACCTGAAGAAACCCCACTTCTCGGCGCCATATAGCCTCCCGGCGCAGCCCTCTCCTGGCGCGGGTTCCGCGCCGGATAACGAGCGCGCCAAGACGCTGGTCGCGTCGGCCACTTACCGTGCCGATAACCCGTGAGTTCATCATCGCGTCGAGACCCCACCGCGCCGGTTGGTCTTCATGCCAGCTCCCATCCATGCCGCTTCATCTTAACAATAGCCACCACTCAAACATCCAACTTCCCAGCAACTTTACTGAGCCTAAAACCAGTCTAGACCTGGTACCCTAACTTCCGTGGACCATCATGCCAGTTTTCATCATATCATGGGGGGGGGGGGGGAATCATGGTTCTTCATCCAAGTCTAAAGGAGCTAAATTAACGGGGTCTTACCCCACACCATGCCATTTGACTGCAATGTTTTCTACTAACCCTACTGGCCTTTGGAGTTCTGCCACTGCACGTCCACCAATGGCCTCTAAAGGGGATATCAACAAGTACCATGATAGTGGACATTGTACCATCATATTGTGATCCTTTTGGATCCTGGGCTACGCCCATCTTTCCTTTCGCTTCCATCCCGGCATTCCGTGGGTGGATGACCTATATTCCCACTTGGCATAGACCAAGATAAGGGATATCCTGCCGGATTTATTCCGCACATTATTATCACATCTTGAATCGCATGATTATCCACCCGCATTTCACGTCCTGCTAATGAAGCCGGCATCGTAGTCTTATCTTGTTTTGCCCTCGAGACATCCTTTCTTGGAAATTAATCAAGGGTTGTCCTCTTTCTTAGAGGACGTAATTAACGTCATAACCTTTATGGTATGACGGACTGCAGGTCCCGACACGAATATCACAATCGACTGACCGAGTCAGATCGAGCGCACAATAAATTGTCACGCCAGTGACTGGCACGCCTAATTAATAAACCAAATAAACAAGCAAATCAAATAAATATAAACAAACAAAAGGATAGATAAAAATTCATCCCCACAAGTCTGGCACGCCCGGTGGGACTTGGGTCTCCCTTCATCTCTTTGCCAAGAGAGGATACCTTCGGGGGCTTCCCCCAAGAATACTGATTGTTTATCCATCTGTCTTAGGTGAACGATGACATCATTGGGACTCACGGGTCCTGACTTCGGCCCCGCGATCGTCGCTGGCCATGCTGAACACGGATACCTGGCGGTGCCCATAGTTTTCGGCTCCTTCCCACCAGCCGTAGGCTTCCCCAACTTCTTGGGGTTGGCCTTTGCTGACATGCTGCAGACGGAGTCCTCGGAGCCCACAGAGAAGAAGATTGTTGAGAAGGCCTAGGCCCCGGAGGCTCGACGCTGCACTGGCTCACCTATGAGCCCGATTCAAGTCGCCAGCTGCATGGTGCATCATATTGCTCACGGGGCCTGCCCCGTCCCTGCCAAGAATTTCGGGAGGCGCCGACATCGAACCCCCGAAGGAAGGTTGCTGCTGCTACAACCGGACGCCTCTCCACGTCCGGTAAGTCCATGCTGGTAGGGGGGCTCCGCGTCTTTCTGGATGGATGCCTAGCTTGAGTGAGCCCGAACCGGGTGATCCCTGCCGTACCAGTCTACAACTTCTATCAGGCTCTTTCTGGAAGAAGAGCTGAGGAGGAGGAAGCCGGCCGCCATGGCCAGAGAAGGTTGGCTCCCGAGCCAAGAAGATTCAAACAGGTTTGGGTCCCCAAAAGGGTCCAGCCTGTCTACCAAGATGCTCCAGTCCAGTACCGCTCCAGATTCACTGGAGCAGAAGAGAACAAGAAGAGGGGCCTTGCCCCGAAGAAGGAAGAGACGGTCGTGGACCCTTCACACCGTGAAAGCTTTAGGGCCTGCGCCCGAGAAGCCAACATCCCCGTTGCGGGAAGAAGATTCCAGCAGACTGCCGAAAGATCTCGGCTTGCTTACATCCCTCCAATGGGAGGTCGACAACTATCCCTGACCCTGCATCCGGGCCGAGCGCATGAAGAAATGACCAATATGGTCAGAAGCTATTTTAGGGGATTAGGCAACGCCTCCTTGGGCCAACAACGGCTGTTATAAGCAGCCATGGCTGAAGAAGATCACTGCTCATCAATGGCAGTGGAAGAAGAAGAAGATAGAAGAATGACGTCATCGGTCGATGACAATGGGTATGAAGACGGCTTGGATATTCAAGCCGATGAAGTTACTCCCCACCAGGGGGAAGGAAGAAGGGTCTCTGTATTTGAAAGGCTCTCCTTCCCGGAAAATATCAAAAGGAGGGTTTGCAGACAGAGACGAAGGATGCAGATTTTCACCTGCAACATGGCTGGGATATCTGGCCACTATGGGAGATTGCCCGAAGAACCTCAGGAGTTAGCCCGGCTGGCCGGGAGACCGGGGCCGAGTACTCGGAAGGCAGAAGCCGCAAAGGAGAAGCTGGCGGCAACCAAGGGGAAGCAAACTCTGGCCCACCTCCAGCAGCATGACAAGGCTATTATTCTCACCACAAATGTGGTGACGGTAGCAGAAGAAGAAGACATCTTGCTCGACATCCTACCTGAGGGTGCATCCGGCGAGACGATAGAGACTATCCCCAGCACAGCAGCTATGGATCCGGCCGTACTGATGATACTCCAAAGGTACCGCCAAGAGATAGAACAGCTGAAAAAGTAATTGATGGAGAAGACGGAGCAGTCTTCAGCATCCAAGCAGCCTGATATGCAGGCCGAGTCATCAAGGGGACCTGTCAACCAAAATGACTTCCCACCACTCTACACCCCGCCTCAGCAGGCAGAACCGAGCTTGGCGACAACTCAACAGCACCCATCACAGCCGCTGATGCCGCCAGTACTACCACAGGTGCACCAGACACCTCCACTGTTGCGTCCTCCGCTGCAGACGACCACCATGGTCACCCCCTACTTGCAACCGGCACACTTCTACCCAGAACCGGTTGATCCGACCATCATGAGCAAGATGATGGTGGAAAGGATGATCGAGCTAAAGCTCACTAAAAGGGCCGAAGGCGACTATGTCGCATTCGATGCATATAGGGTTCCATACCCGCCGCATCATGCTGCCAAGCGGCTCCCTCTTGGGATTAGCAAGCTGCCAAAATTCGACAAGTTCAACGAAAAGGGATCCCCAAAGGAACATGTCGCCTACTACATGACCGTCATGGGTGACCTGGCCACCGACGAGTCATATTTACTGAAGTTTTTTGGGTCCTCACTCACAGGGCTCGCATTTGAATGGTACTCCAGCCTTCCGGCTGGGTCGATCAGCTACTGGTCGGATATGTAGAGGAAGTTCAGAGAAAGATTTCATGTCACAGAGAGGGAGGTCACAGTGGCTGAACTCTATTCGACAAAACAGAGGGCAGATGAGACGGCCCTTGACTACATCAAGAGGTGGAGGAACCTCAGAATGAGATGCAAGCGGCCCTCGCACCAGGAAGACGCTGTACAGATCTGCAAGCAGAACCTTAGGAGAGAGGTGCTAGAAAAAATGATTGGTATGGAAATTCGGTCGTTCGACCGCCTGAATAATATTGTGGCCGAGGTAGAAGCCTTTCTGGCAAAATCTGCCCCTACACCAAATATTGCCGCTGCACAAAAAGGTAAGGTAGCAGAGCGGCGCCAGGCACCTAAAGAAGCAAACGCCCTTGATATCAAAGCGTTTGAACAGTAAAAAGACAAGGGCAAAAAGACGGCTGCTCCTCAGCCTGCTAAGACCGAGGATGGCAAAGAAGGTCCGTCACTCCGGGACAAGATGAAGAAGGCCTACTCTTCCGAAGGAGAAGACCAGGATCATGTTTGACTGGGTTACCCAGTATGATAAGGTCACCCTGCCTGAGCCAAAGAGGCCGGAGGACCTGAAGAGAAGAGATAGCCCAAGATTTTACCCCTACCACCAGATGCTGGGGCATCTAATTGAAGACTGTTATGTTTTCAAGGATATTATCGAAGGCATGATAAACAAAGAAGAGATAGAGCTGGGGGAGTACAATGTTGACCCTCCGCAACCACATGAGGCGCCTCTAAGAAGAGCCGTCGTCAACATGGTCTCTCTATATCAAGCACTGCCTGAGGAGACCGCAGAAGCCAGTACTAAGCACACCTATGAAGCCTGCTTTCTGGCCCCAATGAAAGAACAAGAGGGATGGCAACAAGTCCCCACAAGAACCAAGAAGAAGGGCATGCCTCGCCCAACAGTGGGGGCACATATCCGTGGCATCACACCACGACCCCCTTCGCCAGTGGCAACACCTGTGTGGACTAGCCCACCTGTAGTCATCAGAATACCTACCCACAACCGGAAGAGGCAGACTCCGTTGCCGACAGTCAAGGAAATCAGTCCAGAAGCCCGGCGGCTATAGGACTACATAAATGGGCTAGATGAGTATGTACAGCCTGAGCTAGAACCTCTGCTAGTATGGGATCATGTCCCGTGGCAGGAGCTAGAATAGCTTTCACTAAAGCAGGAAAAGGAAGCTGACAAAGCATCAGATAGGGATGGCAGCATGTTCTGGGGGCAAGTTCCAACCGAAGAAAAGAAAAGAAGACGAAGAAAGAAGGGAAGGGCCAGCAAGGCTACAAAGGGTATAATCCTTTCCTGCAACACCCTCTCTGCTCTGTTCAATATGCCTGGTGAGGAGGATGAAGAAGAGATATGCTTCACAACCGCCGCCAAGGAAAGTCAGGCCGAAGCCGCAACTGCTGCACATGCAACCCGGTCAGGCCGAAGGTGGGGGCGTCAACCGCCCGCCAACCACAACATTATCTTCAAGGGGAGCAACCCTATAAAATACCCCCTCTGGAGGTTCGGGGAGTCCAAATCCCTCCTCCATCAGGCCTATACAACCAGATTGGGGCAGCACTGCCGCTCCTTCCTTCCTAGAATTTGTGAAGATGTTAAAGGGGAAGCAACTATGCCAGGAGGTTGAACCAGCAACTGGGGGAATATACCCGCAACTCCAACAATCTGCTGAATTACCAGAGGAAGTAGAAGCTCACCCAATAGCAGCCAGTGAAGGACAGCAAGGAGACGACCCCAAGCAGAAGGGTGCAGTCTTCGAGTCTGATGAAGCAGGTCTATCAGGGGCCACAGTCCAAGAATCTCCGAAGCCCAGGTGGGCAAAAGAAATGAAGCTATCCAATATCCGAGCAAGAAGTCGGGTGGTCAAGCTATTGAAAAAGCTCCCGGCAAGATTTACTGTCTGGGAAATCCTCTCTCTGAGTGAAGAGACCCGACATGCGATCATTACTGCCCTATAGACGCTGGCCCAATATGAAACCTGCCTAGCTGAGGCACTACCGGAGGCCAGCATGACCTTCACCCAGGAGGACATGTTGCTCCCCACTACCAGCCACAACAGACCTCTGTATATGAGGGGGCATCTAAATGGCCGGGAGCTGAACAGAATCCTGGTGGATCCCGGGGCAGCCGTCAACATCCTGCCCTACAGAAAATATGAGAGGCACTACTTCAACGTGCGTCTCCAGAAAGTCGGAGATATGTGTATTGCCGACTTCAACCAAAAGTGCGAAGTATCGCTAGGAGTAGCAGAGTTCACACTCACTCTAACGGACTTTGTCACGAAGGTGCAGTTTCATGTCATCGATTCTCGCACCTCATACAAGGCACTGCTTGGCCGCCCTTTGCTACACGAGAACATGGTGGTACCTTCCACGCTCCACCAGTGCATCAAATATAACCTGGATGGGAAGGAGAAAAGAGTATTTGTTGATCTCCACCCGTTCGAAGTGTTCGAATGCCACTTGGCGGATGCCCCTCTATATGCAAAACGGTTGCAGAAGGCCCCTGAAGCCAAGACCTCTTCTAGCACAACAAAAACCACCTCCAGAGCCGGATGGTTCCCTCCGCCGCCGCACGGATATGTTAATCCCAAGACGGTCTCACACATCACTATCACCGGGGATGTGGGCCGGATAGCACCTCCCGCCATCCACCCTGAAGCTAATGAAGTCAGGGTCGACCAGCAGCACGACCACATCGGGATCCCAGAAGGCCTTACCAAGCCAACTCTCAGTCTCGATAATGTCACCGTCGAGCCTTTCAGAGCTTGGGAGGTGGCACAGATAGATGGTCCTAGCAGCCTGTTCTACATAGTTGAGGAGCACCCCACACAGGAGGATACAGATTGTCATCTGCCTGAAGATATAGAAAACCCGGCAGTGCCTATACAGGGGTTGGCATTTATAACAAGCCGAATGGCCAAGATGTTCCAGAAACAGCACATCCCCTCTGGACAACCTCGCAAGAAGAAAGAAGCATTCCAGAAGCTATGGTATCCTCCGAGCCTGGATAAAGAAATGAGACGTGTCTCTCAACACCCAGGGTTGGGCTTCACCCTCGAGGAATACTATTACAATAGACGCTATGAAGTGGATACCATCTCCGCTTTCTACCCAACTGAGGATAAACCACTGGGGGTAACTGTTGATGAACACCCAGCAGAAGTTGAATACACTGAGCCAGCTCAACCAAGAAGTCTGGGATCAGAGGACATATTCCCCTGCCGATGCTGGGAGCAGGTCTACCCCCGAAGAAGCAGCTCTTCAAGCCAAATTTGATACAGCTAGCAGTAGTGAAGCTGAAGATGTTGAAGAAATGGGGCTGCCTTCCTCCAGTAGCCCTCCTCTGTTGATGATGTCGACACTTCTTGAACCAGTCAGGGAAGCTTCTCCCAAGCCTGATCAAGAGATAGGTGTTGCTAGAAAAGAAATAGCTACATCCACTGAAGATATGGTGATCCAAGGGGATGAGACCTGCTCACCCTGCACCATGGAGCTACAGTGCCACTCTGACTTATGACAAACAATCACCAGCCCCTAGCGACTGCAACCCCCTCAGCAAGGGAGCAGACAGTCAACTCACCCCTCGGAACTACTATTGAGGTGGACTCGTGGCGGAGCAATTCATGCAGCCACTACCAGCCGAACCAGAGATTCCTGACGAAGCTCAGATAAGGCAAGATGAAGAGATCGAGGTCCTCGACCTCGAAGATGATATACCAGACTTTGTCAACCTTCAGCCCGCACCCCCTGAGATAGAAGACGGAGGCTAAGCAACAGTCGATGAACTGATAGAAGTCAACTTGGGAGACGAGGATGACCCCAGGCCAACCTTCCTCAGTGCTCAACTGTCTGCTGAAGACCAGAAGCTGTACATCCAGTTGCTGCAGGAATATCAGGATTGCTTTGCCTGGACCGACAAGGAGATGCCAGGACTGAGCCCCGCAGTCTCACAGCATGAGCTGACCATAAATCCTGAAGCCGAGCTGGTGAAGTAGCCGCCGCGGCGCATGAGGCCAGAGCTCATCACTCAAATATGCAAGGAAGTCGACAAGCTCATTGATGTGGGTTTCGTCGAGGAAAATCAATAAACCACGTGGCTAGCTAACATTGTGCCCGTAAAAAAGAAGAATGGACAGATCCGGATATGTGTTGACTTCCGAGATCTGAATAAAGCATGCCCCAAAGATGACTTCCCAGTGCCAAAAACGGAGGTCATGATAGATGCAACAACCGGTCATGAGGCCCTATCATTCATGGATGGGTCGTCCGGTTACAACCAGATATGGATCGCGGAGCATGACCGGGTCCACACTGCCTTCCGAACTCCCAAAGACATTTATCACTACAAGAGAATGCCGTTCGGATTAAAGAACGCTGGTGCAACTTATCAGCGGACGATGACTAGAATATTCGATGAGCTGCTCTAGAATAAGGTCGAGTGCTACATAGATGACCTGGTAGTCAAGACCATGAAGAAAGAAGACCATCTACAAGACCTCCGAGTTATTTTACAGAGGCTGAGGCAGTATGAATTAAAGATGAACCCTATGAAGTGCGCGTTTGGAGTATCGAGCGGCAAGTTCTTGGGGTTCATTGTCAGATACCGGGGAATTGAAATAGACCCCGCAAAGATCAAGGCAATTCAAAAGCTACCCTCTCCAAGGAACCTCTCCGAGATAAGATCTCTTCAAGGCCGCCTAGCTTACATCCGGCATTTCATATCCAACTTGTCGGGGCGATGCCACCCCTTCCATAAGCTAATGATGAAAGATGTTCCCTTCTACTGGGATGAAGAATGCTAGACGGCCTTCGATAAGCTGAAAGACTATCTAAAGACTCCTCCAGTGCTGGGTACACCGATAGAAGGACGGCCGCTAATTCTCTACATAGCAGCCACATGCAACTCCCTGGGGGCAATGCTGGCCCAGAATAATGAAGAAGGAAAAGAACAAGCCCTCTATTACCTCAATCGAAGAATGGTCAGAACTGAGGAGAGGTACACTTATATTGATAAGATCTGCCTGGCACTGGTCTTCGCGGTCAAGAAGCTCCGACACTATATGATGTCGTATGAAGTTAAGCTGATTTCCAAAGAGGATCCGCTTAAATACATCATGTCCCAACCAGCCCTCAAAGGCCGCCTAGGCAAATGGGCGGTGATTCTTATGGAGTATGATATCTCCTATGTACCACAAAGGGCAGTCAAGGGCCAAGCTATCGCAGACTTCTTTGCTGAGCATCCAGTACCTGAAGACTGCCCCCTGGAACCAGAGCTTCCTGAAGATGAAACCTTAGAGGTCGGCCAAGTGTGGCCCTCTCTATGGCAGCTGTATTTTGACGGCGCCTCCAGAATTGACACCTCAGCAACTGGATCAGCCAGGGTCCGGGCAGGGGTAGGCATAGTTTTGAAATCTTCAGAAGGAGAAGTCATACATACATCCTGTTCAATAAACAAGCCTTGCACAAACAATGAAGCATAATATGAAGCCCTCATAATCGGGATACAGATTGCTCTGTTCATGGGGATTCAAATGCTAGAAGCATTCGGGGACTCCATGCTGGTTATAAAACAGTTGGAAGGGGAGTTCGATGTACGAAAGCAAGAACTCATTCCTTATTACCATCTGGCTCTCCGCCTGATGATAAGATTCTATTTCATTAGCATCAAGCACATCAACCGAGGACAGAATGCTCAAGATGACGCCCTCGCAAAGCTACCCAGTTCTTTGGCGGTCTCGCCTGATACAAGCCTAAATATAACAGTGATCAACTGGCGGCAGGTCCCCAGTGTGACTGTAGTTCTAGCCGATGAACTAGCAAATGAAGTGACAGCTGTAGAAGTAATCCAGCAGTCCGATTGGCGGGAGCACCTCCTGCATTGGTTTCGACACCAACAACTCCCGAAGGAAAAAGAACAGAGAATGAAGCTCCTGCGAGTCAAAGACTCCTATGAGATGAGGAATGGAACATTATTCCGAATAATGGCGGATGCCCAAAGGAAGATCTTACTTCGCTGCTTATCCCCAGGGGAAGCTAGGCTGGTAATGCAAGAAGTCCATGCCGGGTCAGCCGGGGCACACCAGGCCGGTCTAAAAATGAAAATTGAAATAAAGAAACTGGGCTACTATTGGCCTTCTATGTTTGACGATTGTTGCAAGTTCGCCAAAGTCTATCAAAGGTGTCAGGAACATGCCACTATGTCAAGAAGGCCATCTGTGCCACTACATCCCACCATCCCAAGCTAGTCGTTTGCTCAATGGGGTACGGACGTGGTGGGACCACTACCAGCATCTTCATCCGGATGCAAATATATCTTAGCAGCTATAGACTACTTCTCTAGGTGGGCAGAGGCAGTAGCATTGAGAGAAGTGACGGGATAACTGGTTGCCAGGTTCTTCCGACAAAACATAATATTTCGGTTTGGAGTACCCAGCTGAATCATCTCTGACAACGGCAGTCACTTCAAGAATCAGAAGGTGTACCGACTAGCCGATAAATACAAGATTGATTGGAGGGCATCATCTCCCTACTACCCTCAAGCCAATGGACGTACAGAAGCCTTCAACAAAATGCTATGCACTCTGCTAGCAAAGACTGTCAAGGTTAATAAAAAAGATTGGGAAGAAAGAATGTACGAAGCACTCGGGGCTTACCGTATAGTCTACAAGACCCCGACTGGCTGCTCACCCTACTCTCTCGTATACGGGTCGGAGGCTGTGGTGCCATTTGAGTTAGAGGTCCCCTCGTTGCAAATCGTCATCCAGCATGGATTGGTAAGCAGTGAGCAGACCAACATAGAAAGAAGACTGGAGGAGCTCACCGAGCTCGAAGGAAAGCGTCTCCGGGCGCAACAAAATATCCAACTCTATCAAGCCCGCATGGCCCTTGCTTTTGATAAGCTGGTCAAGTGATGGGAATTCAAAAAGGGTGACCTGGTAATGGTTAAAAGAAGAGAAGTGGTGGCCTCCAACCCCAAGGGGAAGTTGGTTGAAAACTGGGTTGGACCGTATGTCATCTACCGAGTATATGAAGGGGGTGTGTATGTCCTTGTGGATCACAAAGGAGTCATCCAGTTCTCCCCCCTTAATGGTAAACACCTGAAGCTGTATCACACAGTTCAACTAGCATTCCCAGAGTGACTTATGTCCATCCTTGGTCTAGTGGCATTCCGCCCTGGCCGAGCTCTATCGGCCTTAGTCTAGTGGCACCCGGCCCTAGCTCAGTTTCATCTACCTTAGTCTAGTGGCACCCTGCCCTAGCTAAGTTTCATCTGCCTTAGTCTAGTGGCACTCTGCCCTAACTAAGTTTTATCTGCCTTAGTCTAGTGGCACTCTGCCCTAACTAAGTTTTACCTACCTTAGTCTAGTGGCACTCTGCCCTAACTAAGTTTTATCTGCCATAGTCTAGTGGCACCCGGCCCTAGCTAAGTTTCATCTACCTTAGTCTAGTGGCACCCGGCCCTAGCTAAGTTTTATCTGCCTTAGTCTAGTGGCACTCGGCCCTAGCTAAGTTTCATCTGCCTTAGTCTAGTGGCACTCTGCCCTAGCTAAGTTTCACCTACCTTGGTCTAGTGGCATTCCACCCTGGCCGAGCTCTACCCATTCTTGGTCTAGTGGCATTCCACCCTGGCCGAGCTCTACCCACCCTTACCTTGGTCTAGTGGCACTCCGCCCGGATCGAGCTACCTTCACCTTGGTCTAGTGGCACTCCGCCCTGACCGAGCTATCCCTTACCTTGGTCTAGTGGCACTCCACCCTGATCGAGCTACCCTTACCTTGGTCTAGTGGCGCTCCGCCCGGATCGAGCTACCTTCCCCTTGGACTAGTGGCACTCCGCCCTGACCGAGCTACTTATATCTTGGTCTAGAGGCACTCCGCTCTGACCGAGCTACCCTTATATTGGTCTAGTGGCACTCCGCCCTGATCGAGCTACCCACGCCTCAGTCTAGTGGCACTCTACCCTGGCCGAGCTCGCATATAATAAATGGCATTTCCATTGCGGGCCTTACGCCCGAATCGGCTCAAATCTATCCCTTGCGTTAGTACTGCCTTCGTGCTGATGAATAAACCCCTCTTTCTAGGCGCAAGACTTCGTGTCCTATCCAACCCTTATACATCATTGCCATTGCGGGCCTTATGCCCGAATCGGCTCAAATCTATCCCTTGCGTCAGCATTACCTTCGTGTTGACGAATAAACCCTCTTTCCCGGCGCAAGACTTCGTGTCCTAGCCAACCCTTATGCATCATTGCCATTGCGGGCCTTACGCCCGAATCGGCTCAAATATGTCCTTTGCGTCAGCATTGCCTTCGTGTTGACGAATAAACCATCTTTCTCGGCACAAGGCTTCGTGTCCTAGCCAACCCCTATACATCATTGCCATTGCGAGCCTTACGCCCGAATCGGCTCAAATCTATCCTTTGCGTTAGCATTATCTTCTTGCTAACGAATAAGCCTTTTCTCGGGGTAAGGCCTCGTGCCCTAGTCGACTCTCTCAACATCATCCTCTCATATGAGTTCAAAAATTTGATGATAAAATAATGATAAAAATGGGACTTAAAATAGAGGTGCCCCGCCGGTCTTGTTCCTATATTAGGATAAGGGTAAAAATGGCTATAACCTGGCTGTGGCGAAAACCCGAAAGGGCGTTGCAGGCAAAATCGGGTACCCCGCCATGTGAAAACTTGAAAGGGCGCGTGGGCAAAAGCGAGAGGGGGCTGACTTCGGAGAAAACCCGAAAGGGCACTTGAGTCAGTAATGTGATAAAAAAAATGATGAATGAATAAAAATGAAATGAAATGATGATGTAGTAACGATGTTACCCTCGTTCGTCATTCCACTTCCACCTACCTACTTCTGACCCTTGTCACCATCGGAAAGATCGGTCAGCCTCCTTTCTGACCCTTGTCACCATCGACAAGATCGGTCAGCCTCCTTGCGACCCTTGTCACCATCGACAAGATCGGTCGACTTCTTCCTGACCCTTGTCACCATCGGCAAGATCGGTCAGCCTCCTTGCGACCCTTGTCATCATCGGCAAGATCAGTCGACTTCTTCCTGACCCTTGTCACCATCGACAAGATCGGTCAGCCTCCTTCTGACCCTTGTCACCATCAGCAAGATCGGTCAGCCTCCTTGCGACCCTTGTCATCATCGACAAGATCGGTCAACTTCTTCCTGACCCTTGTCATCATCGGCAAGATCGGTCAGCCTCCTTGTGACCCTTGTCATCATCGGCAAGATCCGTTAGCCTCCTTCCTGACCCTTGTCACCATCGGCAAGATCGGTCAGCCTCCTTCTGACCCTTGTCACCATTGGCAAGATCGGTCAGCCTCCTTGCGACCCTTGTCACCATCGGTAAGATCGGTCCGCCTACTTCTGACCCTTGTCATCATCGGCAAGATCGGTCAGCCTCCTTGTGACCCTTGTCATCATCGGTAAGATCGGTCAGCCTCCTTCTTGACCCTTGTCACCATCGGCAAGATCGGTCAACCTACTTATAACCCTTGTCATCATCGGCAAGATCGGTCAACCTTCTTGTGACCCTTGTCATCATCGGCAAGATCGGTCAACTTCTTCCTGGCCCTTGTCACCATCGGCAAGATCGGTCAGCCTACTTCTGACCCTTGTCATCATCGGCAAGATCGGTCAACTTCTTCCGGACCCTTGTCATCATCGGCAAGATCGGTCGACTTCCTCCTGACCCTTGTCACCATCGGCAAGATCGGTCAGCCTCCTTGCGACCCTTGTCACCGTCGACAAGAGCGGTCAATTTTCCCGCGGCCCTTGTCACCATTGGCAAGGTCGGCCAGCATCTCCTCAAGCCCGGCTCTACCCCGAGAATTGAGTTCAATATATATATATATATATATATATATAATAATAAATGATGAATAAATAATGAGGCTTAAATTAGAGGTGCCTCGCCGGCCTTACTCCTACACTAGGGCAAGGGCAAAAATGGCTATAAACCCGGCTGTGGCGAAAACCCGAAAGGGCGCCGCAGGCAAAATCGGGTACCCCGCCACGTGAAAATCCAAATGGGCACGTGGGTAAAAGTAAGAGGGGGCTGGCCCCGGTGAAAACCCGGAAGGGCGCTTGGGTCAGTAATGTGGTTACTATAAAACATATGCTATACCTCTCGGTGACACTCCCATCAGTTGTCCCACCGGTAATAAAGCCTATCCCAAATGGACCTCTCATCAGCCAGCAGTCGTATTTTCGGCATTTCTTGCCAGTGAGACTTACATTTGTGCCAATTTGGCAACCTCTTGAACCCCGGCACTCGGTGGAGCGAGGCCCCCATCCTTTCCTTGAAAGGGTGGACGCTCTCCTGCGGTACAAGCACGGGTATACTTCCATACAGGTCGCCAAAATTGTCGCGAGATATGATAGAATACAAGTGTGATGGGGGACACTTAAAGAGGTAAGAGAAGCTTGTATTCCATTGCAAAAGGGGAGAAATAAATACAAAAGGGGCCCTTCGAGGGGGACGGATTACAAAAGGCAGATCAACTAAGACCGCATGAAGATATCTTCAAAGTCAATGAGCCCAACATGTGGAGCCGCTCCCAGTTCACGGAGTTGCATTTCTTCCTCCTGAACGCGAGTCATCTCAGTCTCTAGGGATGCGACTCAACCCTCTAGCAAGGTGGTCTCCTCGATGCCCTGAACTTCTGCAGCCTCCAGCAGTGGTATCTCGGCTTCAACAACAACCAATTGGGCCCAGAGTTTTTCCCGTCGGCTACGTAGGAATCGTTCATGAGCAGCTGAGGCTTCAACATGGGCCTTGTTCCTATGGAGATCAGAAGCCAGAGACTCCAGCTCCGTCTGATAGTCAGCTTTCTGCAATCTGAGGGCCGCCAGCCGGTCATTCATTATCCTCCCGAGAAAGTCCCGGCGGTTTACAAATTTCAGCAAGAACAGCACCCGCTGGGTCCAGATATCCAAGGGGCAGCCTAGTGCCTGCAGCCCAACCGTCAGTCGTTCAGCCACTTCCTTCAGCTGGAGGTAAGATAATGTCGGCTGAGATTCTACGACTTGACGCAACATCTCTAAATGCTGCCAGACAAAGTCCTCTGACGAAGTAAAGCCGAGGGAAGCTACCAGTGCCACCTCAAAGGTCACCTCCTTGTCCATGGAAGCCCATAAGCCAGTGTTTGGCTCAAAAGAAGAAGATGGGATGGCCACCAAAGCCGAAGTAGCAGGCACCAAAGCAGCGTGCTCATGCTCCGTCGGGCTCTTTGAAGAACTCTCTTCTCCTGATGCTGGAAGAGGTAGAGGTTCCGACTCTATTACCGGCACGGATGGAGTCGCAGGGTCAGGCGCAATAGTCATTATGGCCACCGGGACAAAGGCAGAACCCCTCGACGGATCAACTTCAGCTCTCAATTATGTTGCAGGCACTAGAGTAGAACTTTCTCCTAGTGAGCTCAGCTCCATTGAGGATACTTCGGCAGCTGCGTGTATTCTTACTGGCATGGGACGAAGTATAGTAGCCGCCTCTGAAGAAGACAGGGTGGCAAGCGGTAACATATCCAGAGCCCCCGACGAAACCATGATGGCATCAGAAGATGATACCATAGGGTGATCGGCTGCGTCGGACTCCTGGAACAAGATTCCAGTAAGCACCAAGATGGCAGAAAAGAATGAAAAGATATGCAACTCTGCAGAAGGGCGGGCAGAACTTATTATAGTCACGGCACCCATCTCTTCAAGTGCCTGTATAGAACACTCTAACTCTGCAGATGAAGCAACAAAAGGAGGGGTTATCTCCACCTCCATGTCTATCCCGACAAATTCTTCTGGCAACATTCCTCAGATAATGTCACCGGCAACCTCGAGGAACTAAATATCAAAGGGCCACTCAACGGTATGGAAGGTGCTGCTACCCCTTTGCGGGCTAACGCAGGTGCTTGTTTGTCACCTTCTGAAGAATCATAATCAATTTCATCGTCAGAAGGAGTGACAGAATTGCTGGAGGAAATATCTATGCTGATCTCAGGTTGGCCCGCCTCCTCTGTCGCCTTACGGGCCACTGAGCGGGTGATTACACGCCACGACGGGATGGCACCTTTCTTTAGCGCAGTCTTGTGTCCTTCATGCTGTAAAGGAGCATCCACAGCAGGCGTCTCAACCACTGTGCTGACCACTCTTGCCACTACAACACAAAGATATACATAAGGCAGGGCGCGAAGATCACTAAAGAAAGAAGAGTCAGAAGGATAGCAGACATTTGGCTCGCCTTCGGCCTCATTGGCAGGCGTGGGAGAAGGGAGCCTGACATCCTCCTTAATAGTGGGGAGACTCTCCCCTATGGCTTCAACTGTCCTAGTTGCCCCCACCGTGGCCACGGCAGAAGATCTCGTATTCTCCGTCTCCAAGGTGACCTCCTCGGCACTCGTAGTGGTGCCAGCTGCTCCTTGAGCTGAAGTCCAACAAAGAAGGCGTCAAAAGAATGAAGATGCCATGGAAAGAACATTCCTACAGACCGCGAAGGAGAATAATGTCACCTTCAGCTGCTTGCTGAATGGCCTCCTTCTGAGCGGCAAACTGTTCAAATGATGGCACTTTAGGCAAAGGAGCCTCAGCCGCATCAGTCGAAGACTGCTTCGAGGAAGTTTTTCGAGCTTTCTTCGCTCGGCCTATTGCGACTTTCAGCACAGAGGTCACTCTCTTCTTACCAGGTGGCAGCGGAGTAGTGGTCGGCACTGGTGCGGGAGCATCAAAATATTCCGGCTTCTGGGCTTGGGAGATGATCTTCTTGTAAAGTCCCTGCTGCTTTATATCTAGGCGATCTGTCAAATGAGGCACATGCCATTATAAAGAGAACGGAGCAACAAGCCACTCTACATGTCAACTGAAGAAGACTTACCTGCCGGGCCGTTGTAAAAAGACGAGAGGGGCCAATACTGATAAGCCACCTCCTTGCTTCGGGATGCGGCCTCCCGAACGAGCCAGCAGATGTCGCCAATCTTCTTACACTTCTCGGCTAGGTCGGCCAAGTCCGCATGACCATGGGAAGCGATGCAATGATACAAGCCAAGGTGGTCGAAACCCCAGCCATCGGCATAATGAAAAGATACAAAAAAAGACTTGTCCAGGACACTTGCTATGGGACTGTCGAGGGTCAGCCCATGGACATTCATCAAGACAAACAGCCAAGACGTATGTTGATAATATGTCGGCGTTCTATCTTCTCTATTTACAAACGCCCGGTATGGGCAAAAGCGGTCAACCTCACACTTCCATGAAACTGCTTTGGAGAGCGGCTCCTCAATGGGAAATGGGTATTACTGAAGCTCCAAGCAGGAATCGCCAATCTGGCACAGATGTTCTAAATTCTGCGTGAAAGTATCTTCATCTATGTCAGCGAGCACAGGGACTAGCTGCTCAGTCGCTTCCTCTTTCGCAGCTTTCCTACGTGCTATATACGCATCTACCTCCTTCGGATGTTGGGAGAACAACCTCTTCAAATGGGCTTCATCAATATCAAAAACTGGCCTAGGCTGCTGGCTCAGAAAGGTGCGCTCGGCTACATCCCAGCATGTCGTTCTGGCATTGCGGTAAAAGCCGGTTCGAGCATTCCACCATTTCACATATTCTGGAGTGACCCGGGGTACGCGGTTCGGCACCGGCATTCTGAAGACATTGGCATCCCTACGGTGGTAGTAATCCCACCAGGAGCGACCCTCGCTTGCAACAGCCGAGCTATTCTTTACCCTGCTATCCAAGGGAAACAAAGTAGCTGAAGGAGGGATGTGATGATCATAGCCAAAATTTTGGCCAAATCTAAAAGGGTAATAGGGTTCTAGATGAACCACGCCCCCCTTTCTAAACACCAAGACACTGGGGCGAATTGATAAAGCCCAGTCAATGAGCTCAGGCTCCAAGATTGGCCGAGTCACTGTGTTGCCCGAAATGAAATGTGTGAAAGTCTCCACTGCCTCGAGCTTGCACTCACGCTGGCGGTTCACCAATGGGGCAGAATGCACTGCTAAATTCCAGAAATGAATGGTCCCTGTTGAGTCCATCGGGACCCTTGTCAGCCGGCCTCTGATAGAGAAAAGCTACTGAGACACTGGGACAGGTTCAGCACTTGCAAATTCCAGCATTCTAGAGTACAATGCAGTTGTCTGCAAGGTCCTGGGAGCCAGTTCTAGAAACAAATTGCATACCCAGGCGTTGAAGAAATGAAACGGCCCCACTATTCTGAAGGAGCAGGGGATCCGATGCCTATGAATGTCTCCCAGAGATTTATAAATCAGGCAAAGTGCTGCTGGACATAGAGCAAGCCGCATGCCCCAGGCCATCTGACATGCCGGGTATATTGCCTCCAGCCTAATAACTGTCTCATCTCACTACGGGAGAGTGAAAGTGCACAACCAAAAGGTGAGATAGGAAGCACAATGAGTAAGGGGGTCCGCCCCAGTTGGATCCGCTCCTCCACGGCTGATCCACCAAAGTGAAGCAGTCAGCTCTGACTTGAATTTGGGAGGCTTGCTGGGCTTACCCGCAATAGGAGCCACATGAGGGAACTCATTGTACTTCAGAGGGCCGCCAAAGAAATACTGAATCCAGTGTCCTACCCGGACTCTCAACTTGCTACTCTTTTCCCGGGTTTGATATCCCCTAGATGATCCCCTGTTGAGTGCCAGGCAGAGGGAGCGGTATGCTTTCATCAAATACCGATATGAGAAGCTGAAGTAATACTGACCTTCACTGTCTGTCTCATCCTTGATGAAGTCATGAAGGCAGACCTCTTCGTAAGGCTCTCCATCAATCGGCAGACCTGACAGTTGTGACAAGCTCCAGAGGTCTGAAGAAGTTTCACCCTCTGCTATGTAGAAAGTATTAAATTGTGGGTAAAACACTTCAAACATGCCACATCACAGTCCTTTTGAAATAGGGTACTGGAAACGGGATGCATATACACTGTGATACACCCCGGCCCTGACTAGTAAAGGAGCATACTCCTTCAGAACATATTCTGTAAATTCTACCGCTCCCACACGGAAAAGATGAGCGTCAGTCACTTTGGTGTCGGCAAACCACCCAGCAGCCAATTGGAACTTAAATTGAACAGCCAGGCAGTTCAAAACAAATGGCTCATCTCTGTAGCCCCACTTGATGGGCGCCAAGAATAAACCGTAGCCGGGTTTCTCTTTGTTGACCCGACCTCAGTAGTGTCCCACCTGGCCGGTGTGAATTCTGGAGCCCGCGTCAGCATCTTCTGCTCCGCCTCCAGCTCAATTACTCCCAAGATGGCGTTCCACTTACGCCACTCTCCCGGGAGATAGATGGTGTCTCCGCGATATACGGAGCCCTTCAAGCTGTCCCTATCCATCAACATGGCCCGTTCTACCATCCGAGCCAGCATGACATCTCTCTTTCCCGATACATTGAAGGTGCAGATGAATGGTGTGAGATGGCGATCCTTCAGAAAGTCCGGACGATAGTCACCATCACGATTGAAGTCCAACCCGTCCTTAGTAGTCAGGACACGAGATGCGGACACTATGTCCGTCTCCGAATCAGAAGATTCGTCAACTATGGCGATCCTCCCAAGAGCTCAGTCCAGCTATCCAACGTTCCTCCAAGTCATGATATGGCCAAATGCTCTGCCCTGGGAAGAGGCACCAACATCAGCAGCTCCAGAAGCCGCATGGCTAGAAGGGGCGGCCATTTCAGTAACTACAGACAAAATCAAAGCAAATGAGATAGTATGAAGATAGAAATAGAAAAGAAAATTTTAAGAAAATTTTGATAGCATCTCCCCATGTCCGGGGTACGCCCAGAAGTCAAATAGGAGAACACCCACCAAGAGGGGGTGACTCCGTAATGAAGTGGGACGTAGTCCCGAATGAGAAGAAATAGAAGGGAACCTCGCGATGACAAGATGAGAAAATGGGGAGGAAAAATCCCCTCACGCCGATCGCCGCCACGATGAAGATGAAGAAGAGAAGAGAGAGAAGGCTCAGGGTGAAATGAGCCTTCTCCTCATCCTCTCAGTGCTAAATAGGGAGAAACCCTAAGGCGCACCGAGAATCCTCCGGCACCGAGAGTGCTAGGCCAAGAAAAGGCGCGCCGACGCCATCGCGCCGGGAGCACCGAAGGGAAAAGGCGCACCGAGATGGGCGTGCCGACATCGTCAATGATGCCGGTTGGCTCACCCAGGGGTGCTGCAATCAGAAGATTAAACCAAAAATGCTGGTGTCCGTCCGAGTAAGCTTACAAAGTACTGGGATTATACAAGCAAAATGAAGACTCAGAGTCTCAAGGATGAACAATGAACAGGAGCAAGCCTGAAGAAATTACAAAGTGCGGTGCAATGTACACCGGCATGTCCCGTGTCACTCATCCTTTGCTTACGCCACCTGCGGGTGGGGGGCATTTATTGACACCTAAAATGTAAAAGAAGAAGCCAAAAGCAAATTCAGGGCTTTGAAGACCAATCAAGGGTGCGGCTCCTATGCCATCCCCGGAGGTTCTGAGAATCATAATAGACGAGGTTCACAACCCCTAAACACTCTGTTCGGTTGAAGCCATCTCTGGCTAGGCCGCTGCCCAGCATGACTATCATTTAAATTGTCAGGCTGATAAAACTATGACAAATTCCAGGCAATCATCTACCTGCTGAAGAGAAGCCTCAGATAATTCTGATTCTCATGAAAAGGGGTTCACACTGCCTCACATATGGGCGTGAACGCAAGGTGTTAAACAAGCCTCAAGAAGAATATACCAAGAAGCCCACCAGAACAATGAAAAAGAAGCCCATTAGATGAGCCTCTTCCGGCGCCGAGTTCTGAACAAATGGGCCAAGCCCAATACGAAGCCAGGCGCACCGAGATGATGCGTGCTGAGGGGCACCGGGGAGCTCACGTCGAGAACAGAAGGCCATCCTTCTATAAAGGATGCTGCCTTCAAACAAGAGAAAAAAGACGGACAGAAGATAGGAACACACAGAATAGAGAAGAGAAGAAGGAGAGAAGAGAGAATAGATAGAGGGTGCCACTGAAAAGAAGAGAGCCCGAGAGCCCTCTATAGGAGCTGAAGAGAGAAAAGAGTTTCAGAAGCTCGGAGGAGAGATTCAAGGTGGGATCGGTTCCAAGATGCCCTGAGGGGATATATTCTTCCCCATCCCCGTTTTTTATTTGAGTCTAGCTCTCTTTTTCTTTTTGTTTCTGTTCTTCCGCTCTATGCCTGAGCGATGTGTTTTCGATGATATCGAATGCTGGCATAGCCCGGTTGTAAAGGGGTGATGTCTATATTCAGACCTTCGTAGTCTGTTTCTATCTTTATTTTCTGCTATATTGAATGTATGAGTCATTTGCAGTGAAATAAAATATCTAAGAGCAAAGTCATCTTCTCCCTCTCTGTTCCTTCGGAGCCTAATGTATTTGGTAGCTGATGTGAATAGATTATGCTTCACTGAGTGCATATCCTTCGGATTGTCCGAGTGATTTCCGTCGAATCATCTCCGCAGTTTTATCCCCGCGATAGCAATGAGAGCCTGAGATAGCCCATCTCATGGCTTCTCCCTCGGAGAGATAGCTGGGAATATGTTCTTGTCAAGGTTTGTACGAATCAGCCCATGGCCCGACTTCCAGTGAGGCCCCCGAGTGAAGACCCCCCTTTTCTCAGAGATAGCCTCGTTCCCACTAGGACCATCTCAAGATCCTTTGAATAACCCCCCCCCCCCAAAACCTTGGGTAAAACATCTCAAGATCCTTTGAATAAACCCCTCTTTAAAACCCTCAAAGAGCCCTCTGAAACCCTCGGCTCCTGACCTTTGAAAACCCTGATCCCAAAGCCACCCGGTGTGACCCTCCCTCGACGCGAGTCTCGGGCCGGGTGCTGCCTGCGCCGGGTTGAGCTCTTTCCTACGCGCCGAGATCCTTCTTCTCTCTCGTGCCGACCCCCATCCAGGCCGATAGCCTCGTGCCGATGCCATCAATAGTTCTGAGCCCAATGACCCATGGCCACAAGACCTTATCACTCTGAGGGGAAATAGTACTCTTCACTCGACCCTCATGGGAGCCAAATTCATGGGGTTAAACCCCCCTACATTCTGCCACCCCGTCAAGTCATGGAGTTCTGCCACTGCATGTTCTCCGTTTGCTATCTAGGGGATATTAATAAATCCCACTACAAGTGGACACTGTCCCATAAGATTGAGATCCTTTTGGATCCAGGGCTATGTCCGGCTCCCCTGTGGCTTCCATCCCGACATTCCGTGGGCGGATGACCTATACTCCATTCTTGGCACAGTCCAAAATAAGGGGAGATGCTGCCAAAATTCATCCACGATATTTACTCTATCGCATCGTGTGACGTCTTCACTGAAACTATGAATCTACCCCTGGCTGTGTGGCAGAGATCTGAGGCAGACCATCTCATGATCCTTTGCCCACTGTAACAGGGGAATATAACCATTATAGTCATATGGTCTCCCTAGACCTTCCATGGATGAGTCCACCCTCACTTTCCACCTTACCCAACTACCACCATGGACAAACCTATGAAATTCTCACCGAACATGAGAGGGTCCCCCCCCTCAATCTCACAAAGCCTTCAAAGCCTTGAAACCTGAAGAAACCCCTCTTCTCGGCGCCATATAGCCTCCCGGCGTAGCCCTCTCCCGATGCGGGTTTCGCGTCGGATGACGGGCGCGCCGAGACGCTGGTCGCGCCGGCCACTTACCGTGCCGATAACCCGTGAGTTCATCATCGCGCCGAGACCCCACCGCGTCGGTTGGTCTTCACGTCGGCTCCCATCCATGCCGCTTCATCTTAACAATAGCCACCACTCAAATATCCAACTTCCCAGCAACTTTACTGAGCCTAAAACCAGTCTAGACCTTGTACCCTAACTTCCGTGGACCATCATGCCAATTTTCATCATATCATGAGGGGGGGAATCATGATTCTTCATCCAAGTCTAAAGGAGCTAAATTAACGGGGTCTTACCCCACACCATGCCATTTGACTGTATATTTTCTACTAACCCTACTGGCCTTTGGAGTTCTGCCACTGCACGTCCACCAATGGCCTCTAAAGGGTATATCAACAAGTACCATGATAGTGGACATTGTCCCGTCATATTGTGATCCTTTTGGATCCCGGGGTACGCCCATCCTTCCTTTGGCTTCCATCCCGGCATTCCGTGGGTGGATGACCTATATTCCCACTTGGTATAGACCAAGATAAGGGATATGCTGTCGGATTTATTCCGCACATTATTATCACATCTTGTATCACATGATTATCCACGCACATTTCACGTCCTGCTAATGAAGCCGGCATCGTAGTCTTATCTTGTTTTGCCCTTGAGGCATCCTTTCTTGGCATATAATCAAGGGTTATCCTCTTTATTAGAGGACGTAATTAATGTCATAACCTTTATGGTATGACGGACTCCAGGTCCCGACACGAATATCACAATCGACTGACCGAGTCATATCGAGCGCACAATAAATTATCACGCCAGTGACTGGCACGCCTAATTAATAACCAAATAAACAAGCAAATCAAATAAATATAAACAAACAAAATGATAGATAAAAATCCATCCCCATAGTGCCTTGGTTTATTGAACCCCTTTTATTCCTCAGCCCCAAGGCACTCCTGTAAAATAGTTCCTCATTTTGCATATTTAGGTACCCAAGATTTCTTGGGTCCTAAAATGTTAGTGGCACCTTGTTGGCACCCAAAATATGATCCTTCGGCGACCAAGCCGCAAAGAAAAGTGGGAACGCGTCCACTGAGGAACGGTCCCTAAAAGGCAGCCATCGACATTGCACCGAGGCCAAGAGAAACACCCGGGGGAATAGCTCCGAGGGCAAGCCCTGCTAGAAGCCTCCCGGGGCCCAAAGAAAGGGTTTTGAAATCCCAAATGGACAGCATCCCCACTCACCCGAAGGAAAAATCGCCGCTCTCGGCGCCGGAGAAAGGGAAGAGAGGGAAGAGAGAGAAAAAGTTTGTGCGAATGAGGGATGAAGAAGAAAAAAACAAAGGAGAAAGCCTTATATGGAGGTGGTCCCGGATGTTTAACCCGGCGCGCTATTTAGCGCGCCGGATTAACGTCCAAATAGATAAAAGGCGCGCCGTTTCTACCAGCGCCGATTTAACATGGCAAAAGCAAAACAGCGCGCCGGATTAGTGGCCGAAATGCCCAGGACCGCGCCGGATTAAAAAGCCCAAGGGCCATGTGCGCGTCGGGTTAAAATGTAAACGGCGCCGGACTAACATTCGTGCCAAATTAAGGGCCATTCAAAGCTCCTGTCAACCGAAGAGGAGGTCAGGCCGGGTGAAATGCATCCGTCGGCCCTGCTACACTCGTGCCTCGTGCGCAACACCCACGTTTGGGGGGCATTTGTTGGCACCCAAAATATGATCCTTCGGAGACCAAGCCGCAAAGACTAATGATACGGCCCACCGAAGCGCGGGAGCCGATAAAGATCAACACATCGAGGATTTCTCAAGCTGCCAGAGCCTCGAGTCATTCCGTATGGACGTGGGGACTTCACCTCAGGAGAGCCGAGATGAATCCACAACCAACCGGCAGTGCGACCAAGCCTGCCCAATGAACCGGCATCGACTTTGTCGTGCTGCATCCACTACACCCGTTGTCCGATCAAGGACGATGGTCTATCTGGTGGTCCCCCACCACATGAAAAGGCTCTCCTGAAGACAAAGGAGTTCCCCCCTGGCTTTCCAAAACGAAAGACCGAAAGCTCTGTCGACGGAAGATCCCGATCGCCCGGCATGGGCACGGCTTCCCGCCAAGATGGGCATGTTAATGGCCGAATGATCGCCCAGCGCAGGCGGAACTATCTTTGGTTTTATCCAACCCCCTAGAGAGCTCTGGGTACGAGCCAGGCCGGACCAACAGCATGGATCGTAGAGCCGAAGGCCGCCTCGGCGGAAAGCCCGTACGATCAAATCAAAGCTATCTGGAGTCTCAGGAACGGCCGTACGTCAACCTGGGAGCTTCGACAAGACATCCCACCAAGGTTTCGAGGGGCATTGGTGAGATAATGTTCACGGTGACTCTCGGAATCATCCCCGGACTCATCGACTGGCTTGAAGCGCACGAGGAGCATTAGCCCGACGTGCCCTTAACCCGGTGCGCCCCCCTACCTTCAGCGCTTATGCCGACGCGCCCCCTTATCTTCGGCTCTTATCCCGGCGTGCAAGTCACTCTATCGGATGGCGTCTTAAATCGGCGCGATGAATTGATGAAGATTCCTCCCGGCGCGCAAAAGCCCACGCCGGATGAAGAGCCTCCAACCTGCTATATAAATGGGTGAAGTTCGATCAGAAGAAAGGGAGCGAAAAGAAAAAAGAAGGAACGGAGACAAAAAACACACAGAGGAGGAGAGACAGATCGATTGAGAAAAAAAGAGAAGAGCGGAGGGAGAGAAAGGCTTCTGGAGAGTTTTTTTTTCTACTACGCAGAGAGAGAAGGGTTCCTTCGGAGGAGCTTCCGCCGGTCGTCTTCTTCCTCGACGATACCCTGTTTCAGAAACAGGTGGGCGCCGGTGCCGGTCCCTCTTCTGCTTTCCGTAGATTTCTTCTTCTGAATTTCCTACCCATCGGATGTAAGCGAGAGGGGGAGGAGTGGCGATGATATGAGCCTATTCTCCTCCCCCTTCTACGCGATTTTCTCTTTTGTTCTTTCCCTGTTGTTGTGCTATGCACATCCTCTGCCTCCGCTATCAGCAAACGGCGACTGAGCAATGGTGCTGGTGTCATGCTCTTACGATGTAAATGCTGAATCATCCTCGTTTCTGGGATGTTAATATATATATGTTGAATGCTTGGATTAACAGGTCGGATGAATAATCCTCAGCCTCCCCCCTTTCTATCTACGCCAACGCCCATGTCTGGGTTCTTCTCGGCATAGTTGTAATTCCGGTTTCCCCGAGGTTTGCATCATGCCCCGAGTCATCGTGGGCTATAGAAATACCCCTCCCCGGGGGCTTCTCTTTCACTCATCTTCATGTTTGATTCAAGGGTTCTCGCATCCCCTTTTCTTCTCGGATGGAGCCGTGCTTCTGTGCGTGCCTCTCTCCATCATGTGCAGGGTCCATCCCCTAAACGTTGCTTTCCAATTGTTCGAGCATATGCCCCTGCAAAGAGCCCGCCTCGTTTATGCATTTACTGCATCTGTGCATCATGATCATCCAAACTGTTTCGAGGTTTCTCGTCGTTTCGATCACCCGGGGAGGGGGACATTCCCCTGCTGCTTCCTGAAGTTGTTGGGCGACCGGGGGGGCTCTATCTCTCGATGGTAGGCGCTTCCTCGAAGCCATTGCAGACAATGATAGGGGTCCTGGTTCAACGAACTCAGCCCCAACAAATTAAGACCCGATCGAGATCGGGGGGATGTGTCCTCCTTGTAGGCTAGCCCTCGGAGTCCCATTCTCCCAATGGTCAGTTCCTCTGCGGGATGAGTCACAAATTGTGGGTTGTCCACCCCTCGCAGGCTAGTCCTCGGGGTGATGCTCCCATCATCAATGGCTTCATCTCTTTGTCTTTTCCCTTATGGAACCTTGGTGCCCCTAGCAGGCTAGTCCTCGGGGTATCCTATCCAATGGGGTATGCTGGCTGCCTTCGTGTAGACCGGCGGTTTAGGGGCTTGTTCCATAGGTGAGCATGACCCCGCTTCTCCCCTGCAACTCTTCAGGTTCAGGGGAGATGCTGTCCAATTTTGGACAGATTAATAATGAATAAACCATAACGAAATACTCATTCTGGACCCAATTATCCCGGTGCTCGAGTAGGAACCTCGCACTGACTTATCACATCATTCTCGAAGAGTTTTACTTTGATTTAACAAACAATCGGCCTCAAATGGCTTCGTACCCTCAACATAAACTTAACAAACTCAAATGATTCGAAATTCATCGAAAATAAGCTAAAATGGCGCGGCCTTAACCCGGCGCGCCCTAATACGGCGCGGTACCCCCCCCCCCCCCGCGCCGGATTAACCCTACACTCAAAAAAATTAAAAACTTCCTTGCGCCTTTCCGGCGCGCCATGAACCGGCGCGCCCCAATCCTTTGCGCGCCGTCTTAACCAGCTATATGGCCGCGCCGTATTAGCCGCTATACCTACGTTTCTTCGCGCCGTATTAACATTCATGATGGCCGCGCTGGATTAAGATGCTATGCCTACGCTTTATCGCGCCGTATAAACCTTCCTTACATGGTCACGCCGGTTTTGAAACCTCTTGTTGCTTTAATTGCTCATTTGCCCCCGAGCGGATCTCGTCCCTCGGGGTTGGCGTTAATAAATCACAATGGGTAATAAATTGAATAAGGGAGGGGCCAAGCGAGCCCGAACTATATTGTTATCATATCTTCATTACCATGTCCGTTAGCACTTTGCTTTCGCTATTATATTTGTGTTGTTCTCCCATTCCCGGATGGGGGGGGGGGTAATAAACGTGGTTGATCATCATTTGCTTCCATGATTCTATTATCATGCTTAATATAGTCATGAACGTCATGTGTGCATGCATGCATAGATCCTCGGGTATATCAAATGGCGTCGACAGAAAGCCGGATTACGTCTGGTCGGAAGTCTTCGCTATGCGCGACGGTGGTCTTCGGACCTACGTCCTCCGCCACGTACCGAGGATCCATAATTCTATGAACTATGCATCTTCTGCACGATAAATATATGCATCCTGCATGCCTTCGTCATGATCATCATGTAGCTCTTTTTAATCCGACTTCGACAGCCCGCTATCTCGACAATTAATCAAAGGTGTTCCCTCCTCGTGGGGGATGTAATTAACGCCATAGCCTTTATGGTATGGCGGACTGCTGGTCCCGATCGAACCTCACACTCGCCCAACATGGGTCAGAATGAGCGCATCATAAATTCGTCACTCATGTGACTGGCACGCCCGCGTCGTCAATTGATCATTTGACTACCAGTTGGTCAGCTGGTCGATCGACCCGCGCGAAAGGAAGAAAAGGTGGCAAACAAGTCTGGCACGCCCGGTGGGACCAGTGTCACCTTTCATCTCTTTACCGGGATATTCGGGCTTCGAAGCCCTCTCAAAGGCTACTAATTATTGCTTCGTTTGTCTTTGCAGGCAGATCAATGACGATCAACGGGATAGCTGGCGTTGACTTCGATCTTTCGATTGTCGCTGGACACGTGCAAGGGTACCTGGCGGTACCCATGGAATTCGGCAGCTTCCCTGCCGCTGTGGGCTTCCCCAACTTTTTGGGGTTAGCCTTTGTAGATATGCTGGAGGTCGAAGCCCCAGAACCTGTCAAGGAAGCTGTGGAAAAAATGGAGCCTCTGGAGGTTCCCTGCTGCAAAGACTTGTCCGAAAGTCCGGCCCCGACCGCTAGCTGTTTGGTGCACCACGTCATACGTGGGACCCACCCCAATGTCATCAACAAACACCCTGGAGGACGCCAGCATCGCCAGGCCCGCAAGAATGCCGCTGTAATCACCGAAACTCTGTCTCAGTCCGGGAAATCTATACTAGTCGGGGGTATGCGCGTCTTCCACGACGGACACACTGCACGGGTGACCCCGGACCGAGTCATCCCCAACATTCCTGTCCACAATGCCTATCAGGCCCTCGCCGGAAGGAGGGCAGAAATAGAAGAAGCCGGTCACTGTGGCCAAGGAAGCCCGGCACCCAGGCCGAGGAAGTTTAAACAGGTGTGGGTCCCCAAGCGGACCCGACCTGCCCACTAGCTAACTCCCATCCGCCGTCATCTTGTGAACGATGAGGCGGAAGTGAGAAGAGAAAGGGGCCTGCCCCCGAAGAAGGAAGAAGAGGTGGTTGCGGGTCCTCCGCGCCACAGAAGTTTCCGGGCTGCGGCCCATCAAGCCAACGTCCCTGCTGCGGGACGAAGATTCCAACAGCCGGCCGACAGAGCTCGGCTGGCCTATATCCCTCCTGCTGGAGGTCGACAATCGCCCCCCATCCTACATCAAGAGCGGGGTCGAGAAGAGATGACCTGCTTGGTCAGAAATTATTTCCGAGGCTTAGGCAACCCCTCACTCGGACAGCAGCGACTGATGCAGACAGTCGCCACAGAGGAAGATTACTGCCCGTCGGCGGCAGATGAAGGAGATATGGGAGATAGAATGATGGTGTCGTCAGTCGACGACAATGGATATAATGACGGCTTCGAGATCGAAGCCGATGAAGTTTTCCCCAAGCGGGAAGAAAGGAGAAGGATCTCTGTGTTTGAAAGACTGACCTTCCCGCAGCATGCTAGAAGGAGGGTCTATCAACAAAAGAGAAGGATGCAGGTTTTCACCTGCAACATGGCTGGTATATCTAACCAATATGGGGAGCTTCCTAAAGACCCCCAAGAATTGGCTCAATTGGCCGCACGGCCGGGGCCGACTACCCGCAGAACAGAAGCAGCAAGAGAGCTTCTGATGATGGTTAAAGGGAAACAGTCCCAGGTCTATCCCCACTGGGATGACAAGGCCCCCGTCTTGACCGCTAATGTGGTGATGGCGGAAGAAGAAGACGACGTCCTCCTCAACATCCTGCCTGAGAGTACGTCCGGGAAGACAACAGAGGGTATCCCCACCACCATGGACCAATCAGTTCTGATGCTACTACAAAAATATCAACGAGAGATAGACTCTCTGAAGAAGCAGCTGATGGAAAAAACTGAACACTCGTCGGCCTCTAAACCACCCGAAGTCCAGGGTGAGTCATCCCGGGGAGCGGCTCGTCACGACGACCCTCCACCGCTCTATACACTGCTCCAGCCGTCAGAGCCAAGCATGGCGACAGCACAACAGCGGCCGCCACAGCCTCTATCGATGCTACCTCCGGTGCTCCCTCAGGTGCACCCGACACCCCCTGCTGCTGCGTCCTCCACAGGCGACCACCCTGGTCACCCCATACTTGCAGCCGGCGCACTTCTATCCAGAACCGGTTGACCCCACGGTCGTGAACCGGATGATGGTGGAGAGGATGATCGAGCTGAAGCTCGCAGAGAAAAGTGAAGGTGGTTATGTCGTATTTGATGCCTATCGGGTGCCCTACCCGCAACACCATGCGGCTAAACGACTTCCCTCGGGGGTCAACAAGACGCCTAAGTTTGACAAATTCAACGGGAAGGGATCCCCGAAAGAGCATATTGCATATTACATGACCGTTATGGGTGATCTGGCCACCGACGAGTCATATTTGCTGAAGTTCTTCGGGTCCTCGCTGACAGGGCTCGCATTTGAATGGTACTCTAGCCTCTCGGCCGGGTCAATCAGTGATTGGTCGGATATGCAGAGAAAGTTCAGAGAAAGATTCCATGTCATAGAGAGGGAGGTCACAGTGGCCGAACTCTACTCAACAAAATAAAGGGCAGATGAGACAGCCCTTGATTACATCAAGAGGTGGAGGAACCTCGGAATGAGATGCAAGCGGCCCCCGCATCAGGAGGACGCGGTACAAATATGCAAACAAAATCTCAGGAGGGAGGTCCTGGAGAAGATGATTGGAATGGAAATACGGTCGTTCGACCGGCTGAATAATGTGATGGCCGAAGTGGAGGCTTTCCTAGCCAAGCTTGTCCCGGCGTCAGCTGCCAGCACAGCCCAGAAAGGCAAGGCTGCGGAACGGCGCCCCACACCTAAAGAAGCGAATGCGCTTGATATCAAGGCGTTCGAACAGCAGAAGGAGAAAGGCAAGAAGGCGGCTCCCCCGCAGCCTGCAAAAGCTCTGGATGACAAAGAAGGTCCTTCGCTGAGGGACAAGATGAAGAAAGCCTACTCCTTTCCAAAGGACAAGACCCGAGTCCTGTTCGACTGGGTAACAGAATATGACATGGTCACCCTGCCTGAGCCAAGAAGACCGGAGGACCTGAAAAGAAAAGACAGTCTAAGATTCTGCCCCTATCACCAGATGTTGGGACATCCAATCGAAGATTGTTATGTTTTCAAAGACATCATCGAAGGAATGGTAAAAAAGAATGAAATAGAGCTGGGAGAGTACAAAGTAGACCCTCCTCAGCCACATGAAGCTCCTCCCAGGAGAGCAGCAGTCAACATGGTCTCCCTCTACCAGGCATTACCTGAGGAGATCTCAGAAGCAAGCACACGGAGCACCTACGAAATCCATTTCCTGGAGCCCGTGAAAGAACAGCAGGGGTGGCAGCAGATCTCTGTAAAGCACAAGAAGAAGAGGGCACCTCGCCCGAAAGTGGGGGCACATATCCATGGCGTTACACCCCGGCCTGCTCCGCCAGTGGTAGCACCCGTATGGGTCACTCCACCTATAGCCATCAGAATACATACACCTAACAGGAGGAGACAGACTCCGCTACCAGTAATCAAGGAAACCAATCCTGGGGTCCTTCGACTACAGCACCTGATTGAAGGGCTAGATGAATATGTGCAGCCCGAATTGAAACCTCTGCTAGTACGGGACCACGTCCCATGGCAAGAGTTGGAACAACTCTCACTCAAACAGGTGGAGGAAGCTGAAGCAGCACCCCCTGAAGAGGGCAGCCTGTTCTGGGGGCAGGCACCCACAAAAACCAAAAAGAAGAGAAAGCAAAAGAAGAAGAAAAGAAAGGCCGCTGGGGCCAATAAAGCACAGGTTGTCTCCTGCAATACCCTATCAGCACTCTTCAACCTACCCGGAGAAGAGGAAGAAGAAGAAATTTGCTTCACACCCCATGCTGGGGTAGGCAAAGCCGAGGCCGCAACTGTTGCACATGCCACTCGGTCGGGCCGAAAGTGGGGGCGCCAGCCACCACCCAACCACAACATCATGTTCAGAGGGGAGCAACCCTACAAGACACCTCCGCCGGAGGTTAAGGGAGTTCAAATCCCCCCTCCGTCAGGCCTATACAACAAAAGTGGGGGCAAGGCAGTCCCTTCATTCCTTGAATTTATGAAAATGTCAAAGGGGAAACAACCCTGTCAAGAGGCTAACCCTACACCCGGGGCCATTCACCCGCAGCCAGCGCAATCTACTGAGGATGCAAATGCAGATGGAGCTTGCCCTACAGCAACTAATAAAGAAGACCCGACAGTCGGTGCCAGCCAAGAGGATGCCGAGTCCGAGGAAGATGAAGCAGGTCCGTCTGGACCCACAAATCAAAACCTCCCCAAGTCCAGATGGGCTGAAGAGATGAAGCTCTCCAATGTCCGGGCTGGGAGTCGAATAATGAAGTTGCTCAAAAAGCTCCCTGCTTGATTTACGATCTGGGAAATTCTCTCTTTGAGTGAAGAAACTCGACAGGCGATCATCACTGCTCTGCAGACGCCTGCTCATTTTGAAGCCTGCATAGCCGAGGCTATACCAGAAGCCAGTATGACCTTCTCTCCGAAAGACATGCTACTACCTACTGCCAGCCACAACAGGCCGCTATATATGAAAGGGCACCTGAATGGAAGGGAGCTGAACAGAATACTAGTTGATCCCGGTGCAGCAGTCAACATCCTGCCATACAGAATATACGAGAGGCACCACTTTAATGTGCATCTCGAGAAAGTCGGGGATATGCGTATCGCTGGCTTCAACCAAAAATGTGAAGTATCTATGGGAGTGGCAGAATTTACGCTGACCCTGGCAGATTTCACTACAACAGTACAGTTTCATGTCATTGACTCTCGCACCTCCTACAAGGCGCTGCTCGGCCGCCCATGGCTGCATGAGAATATGGTGGTGCCCTCCACGCTCCACCAATGCATCAAATACAGCCTCCAAGGGAAGGAGGAGAGAATATTTGCTGATCTCCACCCGTTCGAGGTATTTGAATGTCACTTGGCAGACGCCAACCTGTATACGGGGCCTCCCCGGAAGGTTTCTGAAGCTAAGGCCCCCATAGGGGCCTCGAAGAATAGATCGGGTGACGGTTGGTATCCACCACCGCCACGTGGATATGTCAAGCCGAAGGTGGTCTCCCACATCACAGCTTCTGGAGACGTCGGCAGGGTAACACCCCCAGCATTATATCCCAAAGCTAAGGAAGTGTAGGTCAATCGACAGCACGATCGCATCGGAGTCCCGGCCGGCCTCACCAAGCCAGTCCTTGGCCTCAACAACCCCACTGTCGAACCTTTCAAAGCTTGGGAGGTGACACAGGAAGATGGGCCCAGCAGCTTGTTCTATACAGCTGAGGAGCATCCCACTCGGGAAGACACAGACTGCAGCCCCCCTGAAGATCTAGCCAACCCGCGGGTTCCTGTCCAAGGTCTGGCGTTTACGACCGATCGGATGGCCAGAATGTTTCAGAAGCAACACCTTCCTCCCGATCAGTCTCAAAAGCGCAAAGAAGCTTTCCAGAAGATGTGGTATCCTGCAAATCTGGATAAGGAAATGAGACGTGTCTCTCAGCATCCAGGGTTGGGCTTCACCCTGGAGGAATATTATTACAGTGGGTGGTACGAGGTGGATACTATCTCCGCCTTCTATCCTACTGAAGATAGCCCTCTGGGGGCAACCTTTGATGAGTATCCGGTGGAAGCCGAATATCATGAACTGGCTCGGTCCGGGAATCAAGAAGTAGAAACCTCGGCCCCTTGCCGATGCTGGGAGCAAGTTCATCCTGAAGAAGCGGCCTTTCAAGCCGAATTTGATACGGCTAGCAGCAGCGAAGCCGAAGACATTCAAGAAGTAGGAGTCTCTCCCTCCACAGGGGTCCTACTAATGACAACTTCAACACCCTTTCTGCCAATCAGGAAGCCTTGGTCAACTCCAATCACGGGGAGCCAGCTACCAGGAAAGAAAAAGCCACTTCTGCGGAAGATACAACTGTCCCAGAAGGAGAGACTTCCTCAGCTTCTACTATAAAACCAGTAGGCTGTCCGAGTCCGGCAATAAACAACTACCAGCCTGTCATGGTTGCAACCCCATCTACAAACACTGAAGCTGCTCTCTCGCCCTCGGGAGCTGCAACGGCAATGGATTGGCTAATAGAACAATCCACCCAGCCGCTAGCACAAGAAATCAAGAAACCTCAAGAAGCTCTGGTGGTGTCTGACGAGGAAGTCGAAGTACTCGACCCTCAAGATGGTATTCCAGACTTCGTCGACCTCCAACCGGCACCTCCGGAGATAGAAGACAGAGGCTAGGCCACAGTCGATGAACTAATAGAAGTCAACTTGGGAAATGAGGAGTACCCTAGGCCCACCTTCCTCAGCGCCCAACTGTCCCCAGAAGAATGGGAGTTGTACATCCAGCTGCTGCTAGAATACCGGGATTGCTTCGCCTGGACTTACAAAGAGATGCCAGGTCTAAGCCCCGTTGTCTCACAACATGAGCTAACAATCAGCCATGAGGCCGAGCCAGTGAAGCAACCACCGCGGCGCATGAGGCCAGAGCTCATCACCCAAATTTGTGCTGAAGTCGACAAGCTCATTGACGTGGGATTTGTTGAAGAAAACCAGTACACTACATGGCTGGCGAATATCGTTCCCGTGAAGAAGAAGAATGGACAGATCCAGATATGTGTCGACTTCCAAGATCTAAATAAAGCCTGCCCCAAAGATGACTTCCCGGTGCCAATAACCGAGGTCATGATTGATGCTACAACCGGCCATGAAGCCCTGTCATTCATGGATGGGTCTTCCGATTACAATCAGATTTGGATTGCAGAGCATGACCGAGTCCATACTACTTTCCGAACTCCTAAAGGCATTTATCATTACAAGAGAATGCCGTTCGGACTGAAAAATGCTGGCGCAACCTATCAGCGCACAATGACCAAAATCTTTGACGAGTTACTCTACCACAAGGTCGAATGCTACATAGATGACCTAGTGGTCAAAACCAGAAGAAAAGAAGATCATCTGCAAGACCTCCAGATTATTTTTCAGAGGCTAGGGCAGCATGAGCTGAAGATGAACCCTATGAAATGCGTGTTCGGAGTGTCGAGCGGAAAATTCCTGGGTTTCATCATCCGATATCGGGGAATCGAGATAGACCCCGCGACGATCAAGGCAATTCAGGAATTACCTCCGCCAAGGAACATCTCCGAGCTGAGATCACTACAGGGCCGCTTAGCTTATATCCGGTGGTTCATTTCCAATTTGTCAGGGCGATGTCAACCTTTTCACAAGTTGATGATGAAAGAGGTTCCCTTTTATTGGGATGAAGATTGACAGACGGCCTTTGACAAGCTGAAAGACTATCTGAAAACTCCTCCAGTGCTGGGCGCACCGGTGAAAGGATGACCATTGATACTGTATATAGCAGCTACACATAATTCTCTGGGGGCAATGCTGGCCCAGAATAATGAAGAAGGGAAAGAGCAAGCCCTCTATTACCTCAGTCGGAGACTGGTCAGAACTGAAGAGAAATATACTTATATTGAGAAGATCTGTCTGGCACTTGCCTTCGCAGTTAAGAAGCTCCGACACTATATGTTGTCGCATGAAATCAGCTTGGTGTCCAAAGAGGATCCCATGAAGTACATCATGTCTCAACCGGCACTCAAAGGCCGCCTGGGCAAATGGGCGGTAATCCTTATGGAGTTTGATATCTCCTACGTGCCGCGCAAGGCCGTCAAGGGCCAAGCTATTGCAGACTTCTTCGCTGAGCACCCAGTGCCCGGGGATTGCCCGTTGGAGCCAGAGCTTCCTGAAGATGAAACCCTAGAAGCCGTGCAAGTACAGCCCTCTCTATGGCAGCTATACTTTGATGGCGCTTCCAGAATTGACACCTCTGCCACCGGATCATCCGGGGTCAGAGCAGGAGCAGGCATAGTCTTGAAATCCCCAGAAGGAGAAGTGGTACATACATCCTCCATAAACAAACAATGCACCAACAATGAAGCGGAATATGAAGCCCTGATAATCGGGTTGCAAATTGCTCTGTCCATGGGAATTCAGATGCTGGAAGCATTCGGAGACTCCATGCTAGTTATAAAGCAGCTAGAAGGAGAGTTCGATGTGCGAAAGCAAGAGCTCCTCCCCTATCACCAGTTGGCAACTCGCCTGATGTCAAGATTTTACTTCATCAGCATCAAGCACATCAATCGAGGCCGGAATGCTCAGGCAGACGCCCTCGCTAAGCTAGCCAGTTCATTGGCGGTCCCGCCAGACACAAGCCTAAATATAACAGTGATCAACCGCCGGCAAGTCCCCTGTGTAATAGAAGTCTTAACCGACGAACAAGAGATTGAGGTGGCAGTCGTCGAAGAGGTTCAGCAGCCCGATTGGCGAGAGCATCTCCTACACTGGTTTCAACACCAGCAACTTCCAAAAGAAAAGGAACAGAGAATGAAGCTCCTGAGGATCAAGGATTCTTACGAGATGCGAAGCGGGACCTTGTTCCGAATTATAGCAGATGCCCGAAGGAAAGTCCTACTCCGTTGCTTGTCTTCAGCAGAAGCGGGACAGGTGATGCAGGAGGTCCATGCAGGATCAGTTGGAGCACACCAGGCTGGCCCGAAGATGAAAATTGAGATAAAGAAACTGGGTTACTATTGGCCCACTATATTTGATGATTGCTGCAAGTTTACCAAAGCTTGTCAGAAGTGTCAAGAACACGCTAACGTGGCAAGGATACCTCTAGTGCCATTACATCCGACCCTACCAAGTTGGCCGTTTGCTCAGTGGGGCACGGACGTAGTAGGGCCGCTACCAGCATCTTCATCAAGGTGAAGATACATCTTAGCAGCTACATACTACTTCTCCAGATGGGTAGAGGCAATAGCACTAAGAGATGTGACGGGAGAACTAGTTGCAAGGTTCTTCCGGCAGAATGTAATATTTCGGTTCGAGATCCCCAGCCAAATCATCTCTGATAATGGCAGTCATTTTAGGAACCAGAAGGTTTATCGGCTGGCCGACAAAAATAAAATCGACTGGAGGACATCGTCCCCCTACAACCCTCAGGCCAATGGACTCGCAGAAGCCTTTAATAAGACATTATGTACATTGCTGGCAAAGACTGTCAAGTCTAATAAAAAAGATTGGGAAGAAAGGATGTACGAAGCACTTTGGGCCTATCGTACTGTCTACAAGACCCCAACCGGATGTTCACCTTTCTCTCTCATCTATGGGTCGGAAGCTGTAGTGCCCATTGAACTTGAAGTTCCTTCATTGCGAGTTGCCATCCAGCACGGACTAGTCAGTGGTGAGTAGACCAATGCAGAAAGAAGATTGGAGGAGCTCGCTGAGCTCGAAGGAAAACGCCTCCGGGCACAGCAAAACATCCAACTCTACCAAGCTCGCATGGCCCGTGCTTTTGACAAGCTAGTCAAGGGTCAAGAATTCAAGAAAGGAGACCTGGTAATGGTCAAAAGAAAAGAAGTGATGGCCTCCAACCCCAAAGGGAAGCTGGTCGAAAACTGGGTCGGGCCGTATATCGTCCGCCGAGTATATGAAGGGGGTGCATACGTCCTTGTAGATCACAAAGGAGTCATTCAGTTCTCTCCCCTCAATGGAAAACACATTAAGCTGTATCATGCAGCGCAGCCGACATGTCCCGAGTGATCGGTCGGAGCTACTCTTCTCCTTGGTTTAGTGGCACTCCACCCTAACCGAGCTACCTTCTCCTTGGTTTAGTGGCACTCCGCCCTAACCGAGCTACCCTTTCCTTGGTTTAGTGGCACTCCGCCCTAACCGAGCTACGCTTCTTGGTTTAGTGGCACTCCGCCCTAACCGAGCTACTCTTCTCCTTGGTTTAGTGGCACTCCGCCCTAACCAAGCTACTCTTCACCTAGGTTTAGTGGCACTCCGCCCTAACCGAGCTACCCTCCTCCTTGGGTTAGTGGCATCTCGCCCTGATCAAGCTACCCTTTTCTTGGTTTAGTGGCATCTCGCCCTGACCAAGCTACCTTCCCTTGGTCTAGTGGCATTCTGCCCTAACCAAACTACTTTTCCCCTTGGTTTAGTGGCACTCCTCCCTAACCGAGCTACCTTTTCCTTGGTTTAGTGGCACTCCGCCCTAACAGAGCTACTCTTCTCCTTGGTTTAGTGGCACTCCACCCTAACCAAGCTATCCTTTTCTGGGTTTAGTGGCACTCTGCCTTAACCGAGCTACTCTTCTCCTTGGTTTAGTGGCACTCCGCCCTAACCGAGCTACCTTCTCCTTGGTTTAGTGGCACTCCGCCCTAACCGAGATACTCTTCTCCTTGGTTTAGTGGCACTCCGCCCTAACCGAGCTACCCTTCTCCTTGGTTTAGTGGCACTCCACCCTAACCGAGCTACCTTCCCCTTGGTTTAGTGGCAGTCCGCCCTAACCGAGCTACCTTTTCCTTGGTTTAGTGGCACTCCGCCCTAACCGAGCTACCTTTCTTGGTTTAGTGGCACTCCGCCCTCACTGAGCTACCCTTTCCTTGGTTTAGTGGCACTCCGCCCTAACCGAGCTACTCTTCTTGGTTTAGTGGCACTCCGCCCTAACCGAGCTACTCTTCTCCTTGGTTTAGTGGCACTCCGCCCTAACCGAGCTACTCTTCACCTTGGTTTAGTGGCACTCCGCCCTAACCGAGCTACCCTCCTCCTTGGGTTAGTGGCATCTCGCCCTGATCAAGCTACCCTTTTCTTGGTTTAGTGGCATCTCGCCCTGACCAAGCTACCTTCCCTTGGTCTAGTGGCATTCTGCCCTAACCAAACTACTTTTCCCCTTGGTTTAGTGGTACTCCGCCCTAACCGAGCTACCTTTTCCTTGGTTTAGTGGCACTCCGCCCTAACCGAGCTACTCTTCTCTTTGGTTTAGTGGCACTCCGCCCTAACCAAGCTACCCTTTCCTGGGTTTAGTGGCACTCCGCCCTAACCGAGCTACCTTCTCCTTGGTTTAGTGGCACTCCGCCCTAACCGAGCTACTCTTCTCCTTGGTTTAGTGGCACTCCGCCCTAACTGAGCTACCCTTCTCCTTGGTTTAGTGACACTCCGCCCTAACCGAGCTACCTTCCCCTTAGTTTAGTGGCACTCCGCCCTAACCGAGCTACCTTTTCCTTGGTTTAGTGGCACTCCGCCCTAGCCGAGCTACATTTCCTTGGTTTAGTGAAACTCCGCCCTAACCGAGCTACCCTCTCCTTGGTTTAGTGGCACTTCGCCCTAACCAAGCTACCTTCCGCGGTTTAGTGGCACTCCTCCCTAAACAAGCTACTCTTCTCCTTGGTTTAGTGGCACTCCGCCCTGACCGAGCTATCCTTCTCCTTGGTTTAGTGGCACTCCGCCCTAACCGAGCTACCCTTCTCCTTGGTCCAATGGCATTCCGCCCTGACCGAGCTACCCTTCCCTTTGGTCCAGTGGCATTCCGCCCTGATCAAGCTACCCTCTCCTTGGTCTAGTGGCATTCCGCCCTGATCAAGCTTCCAAAATAATACGCCACACCACCATTACGAGCCTTACGTTCGGATTGGCACGAAAGCCCTTCCTTGCGTTAGCATTATCTTCCCGCTAACGAATAAACCCGAGTCGGCTAAAGGCTTTGTGTTCTAGCTGGCATTCTCACATTGTTGCCACTACGGGCCATCCACTGTCGACCAGGAGACGAACATTACACTTCGACCGGCCACCCTATACAAATAAAAAAAATGAAAAAAAATGGGGTTAAAAATAGAGATACCCCGCCAGACTTACTCCTATATTAGGACAAGTGTAAAAATGGCTATAACCCAGCTGTGGCGAAAACCCGAAGGGGTGCTGCAGGCAAAATCGGGTACCCCGCGGCGTGAAAACCCGAAAGGGCGCGCGGGCAAAAGCAAGAGGGGGCTGGCTCCGGCGAAAACCTGAAAGGGCGCTTGAGTCAGTAAAGTGGTAATTTCCAAATTCCTCTCCTATTCTCCACCCAATGAAACTCCGGAAGGGACAACCATCAAAGTCCCACCGGAAATCCTTTAACAAACCCACATTCGACCCTCGTCATCATCGGCGAGATCGGTCGATCTCTACCCTTAACTTGGACCTTACGTCCCTGTTGATAATCCCATCTTTGCTTCGGCATGTGACCCATGTTGATGAATAAACCCATGGTCGACCCTCGTCATCATCGGTGAGATCGGTCTATCTCTACCCTTAACTTGGACTTTCCGTCCCCGTTAATAACCCTACCTTTGCCTCGGCATGTGGCCCATGCCGATGAATAAACCCTTTTCGACCCTTGTCACCATCGGCAAGATCGGTCGCTACCCTATCCGATTTTTGTCACCATCGGCAAGACCGTCTACCCTTTTCGACCCTTGTCACCATCGGCAAGATCGGTCGCTACCCTATCCGGTTTTTTTCACCATCGGCAAGACCGTCTACCCTTATCGACCCTTGTCACCATCGGCAAGATCGGTCGCTACCCTATCCGATTTTTGTCACCATCGGCAAGACCGTCTACCCTTTTCGACCCTTGTCACCATCGGCAAGATCGGTCGCTACCCTATCCGATTTTTGTCACCATCGGCAAGACCGTCTACCCTTTTCGACCCTTGTCACCATCGGCAAGATCGGTCGCTACCCTATCCGATTTTTGTCACCATCGGCAAGATCGGTCGCTACCCTATCCGATTTTTGTCACCATCGGCAAGACCGTCTACCCTTTTCGACCCTTGTCACCATCGGCAAAATCGGTCGCTACCCTATCCGGTTTTTGTCACCATCGGCAAGACCATCTACCCTTTTCGACCCTTGTCACCATCGGCAAGATCGGTCGCTACCCTACCCGATTTTTGTCACCATCGGCAAGACCATCTACCCTTTTCGACCCTTGTCACCATCGGCAAGATCGGTCGCTACCCTATCCAGTTTTTGTCACCACCGTGCCAAGACCGTCTACCGTTTTCGACCCTTGTCACCATCGGCAAGATTGGTCGCTACCCTATCCAGTTTTTGTCACCATTGGCAAGACCGTCTACCCTTATCGACCCTTGTCACCATCGGCAAGATAGGTCGCTACCCTATCCGATTTTTGTCACGATCGACAAGACCGTCTACTCTTTTCGACCCTTGTCACCATCGGCAAGATCGGTCGCTACCCTATCTGGTTTTTGTCACCATCGGCAAGACCGTCTACCCTTTTCGACCCTTGTCACCATCGGCAAGATCGGTCGCTACCCTATCCGGCTTTTGTCACCATCGGCAAGACCGTCTACCCTTTTCGACCCTTGTCACCATCGGCAAGATCGGTCGCTACCCTATCCAGTTTTTGTCACCATCGGCAAGACCGTCTACCCTTTTCGACCCTTGTCACCATCGGCAAGATCGGTCGCTACCCTATCCGGTTTTTGTCACCATCGGCAAGACCGTCTACCCTTTTCGACCCTTGTCACCATCGGCAAGATCGGTCGCTACCCTATCCGGCTTTTGTCACCATCGACAAGACCGTCTACCCTTTTCGACCCTTGTCACCATCGACAAGATCGGTCGCTACCCTATCCAGTTTTTGTCACCATCGGCAAGACCGTCTACCCTTTTCGACCCTTGTCACCATCGGCGAGATCGGTCGCTACCCTATTCGGTTATTGTCACCATCGGCAAGACCGTCTACCCTTTTCGACCCTTGTCACCATCGGTGAGATCGGTCACTACCCTATCCGATTTTTGTCACCATCGGCAAGACCGTCTACCCTTTTCGACCCTTGTCACCATCGGCGAGATCGGTCACTACCCTATCCGGTTTTTGTCACCATCGGCAAGACCGTCTACCCTGTTCGACCCTTGTCACCATCGGCAAGATCGGTCGCTACTCTACCCGGTTTTTGTCACCATCGGCAAGACCGTCTACCCCTTTCGACCCTTGTCACTATCGGCAAGATCGGTCGCTACCCTAGTCCGATTCTTGTCATCATCGTCAAGACCGTCTACCCTTTTTCGACCTTCGTCATCATCGACAGGACCGGTCGCTACCCATTCTCGGGTCTTGCCATCCTCGGCAGGACCGCTTACCCGCCAGTTTTGATATACCCTCTTGAGTCCCCCGGAATCTCGGCTGGCATAGGACGTTGTTAGTCTCGAGAAAAGTCACGGCGCGGTGGAGCGAACACCTCACCCCTTTGCTGCAGGCATGAGCGCTCTCCTGCCTTAGTGACTCATACACTCGGATTAGAAACAACGGGCGAATGGAAGAGAAAAGAATAATGACAAGATGGAGTCTTCATTCAAAAGGCACGATGGAGATTTTCCATTACTATGAAGTAAAAGGTACATGTTACACGGGCCATTCCCCGGAGTACATGAAGTGCGTCAAAAAGGGAGCAAATAAAGAAAAAAAAAGACTACGACAGAGGGCGTCGGAAGATGTCCTCCAGCGCAGGAATACCCAGGGAAGGATGGCGGGTCAGTTCTTGCAATCGGAACTCGGTGGCCTCCAGCTCAGATAGCTTCTCCTCAAGGGAAGCGGCTTGTCCCTCGGCCATCTCTGCATCCTCCGCCTTCTGGACTCCCAGGCGATCTACTTCTTCAAGTTCGGCCTCTACCCTTGAAAGTTCGGCCTGTAATGCCGCCATCCGGGCCGTCAGGAAGCTTCGATGTTGTAAATAGGCCTTGGCTTCATCCCTCATCCTAGCTGCAGTCCCTTGCAGGGAAATGAGAGCTATCCGGCATTCAGCCCGCTCCAATGATATGGCCGCCAGCTGGTCAGCTGCTTCCCGGCCTAGAAATTCCCTCCTGTTTATATACTTCAGGAGCAGGATCACCCGTGGAGTCCAGTCGTCCATGGGACAACCAAAGGCCAACAGCGAGCGGGATAGATACTCTATCAAGCCCCTCAGCTGAACATAAGTTAAATCCCTGCTGGCCGTTACGGTCTGCTGGAGGGTCCCCAGAAACTGCCACACAAAGTCACTTGAAGATTGAAGACCAAGTGGCGACGTCTCGGGCAGTTCAAATTCCACTCTGCTATCCACGGCAGCCCAGATATCATCGACCGTCCCGGAAGATGACGATGGCATGAGCTGCAGTCCACTGCTGTGAGGAACAAGCGCACTGGCAGATACGGTGGCCGGAGCCTCAATAACAGCAATCTCTTTTCCTGCCCCCTGGGATGGAGGTGCAACAGAAACATCGAGAGCCGAAGACATCTGCTCTTCAATGATCTCTCCGGCTTCTATTTCAGGAAGACCATCCTTTTCCAGAGTTGACTGCTGTGCAACCTCCATTGGGGGAGAATCTCCGGCTGCCGCCGAACTATCAACTTCCACGAGTGCTCCGGGTCCGACTGGAACCATAGCTGCTGCAAGGTCCTTTGGGTATCACAATGCGATAGGCCGCAGGATGGGCGGGAGAATTGCCTGGCCCGTTCCTAGAGCCGGGAGTGGTATCTGCACCGTCATAGTTGGCAGCACCACCTCAGCCTGCATCAGAAATATATATACATTAAAAACCAAGCTAGAGGGAAGATAAAGAAGAGTAGTAAACACCGACCCTGGGTAGGTCCTTACCTCAGTGGGTACTAAGCTCAAATCTTTAAGAGCAGCTCCCCCGGCACCGGCCTCTTCACTCTCAAGCGATAATGACGGCTCGGGACCGCCCCAAGACAACCGGGCCGGGCTGAAAGTCAGATAATCACTTTCATAGGCCGAGGACGCCCCGGCGTCATCGGTCTCAAGATCAATCAGTGAGAGCTCCTCATCACTGGAGCCGCCACCATAATCTACCTGCTCAGAGGAAGAGGACCCCTCTGCTCTCTCAGGACGCTCCGCCGTCGGAGTAGGAGCCTCGCCAGCAGGAGCATCACCCTCGGCAGGAACTTCCCCGGTGCTCTCCGCACCAGGGGCAACAATAGATGATACCTCAAGAGCAGGTCCACCCTGCCCCGAGGGGATCGCCGCCTCTACACCCTCCGAGCCCGGAAGCAATGACGGTTGTATATCAACTGCAATTTACGGCAAGAAGGGGTTAAGCTAGCTAAAGACATGAAGATTTGCGGTGCTATTGCAACCAAGCTATAGATTACCTTCCATCTCCTGCCTGGGTGTTGGAGAGGGCAGATCCCTTTCTACGGGAGCAGTAGGGACTTCCTCTGCCCCGTCCCTAGCCGCTACATCTACCGTCGCCTCCAGCCCGACGACCACGGCAACTGTGTCAGCAACCGTCAGCATGGGCTAGCCAAGGCAGTCGAAACAAGCTAAGGCACTTTGAAGAGAAAAAGAGCCTACCTTCAGCCTCTAGCCCTTGTGTGCGGGAAGCTTCAAACTCTTCAAAAGATACAACCGAAGGAAGGACGGTTGCCGATTCCTCCTCTGCAGCCTTCTTTCGGCGTGCCCGTGTCACCCGGGTCACCGCCGCTTTCGCCTTTCCGACGGCCTCTCTCAGCTGGGACCGAGTCCTCTTCTTCGAATCCCCAAGAGGCAGTGGCGTCGTGGTCAGGGATGTTGTGCATCCCTTGGTTTTGATGATGACAATAGGATATGTTTGATTAATCAAGTTCTATCTTGTTTCATAACAAATACAAGTGGTTTGATTGTTCCTTCAAAGTATTGGACTCATTCAATTTACCTCTGATAAGTTAAGTAATTTCAGGTCCACTGAAATCCAAGTGGAATCAACAAATCAGAAGAAGTGTCAAAGGCCGCTTGTCGACCAGGGAAGTGGTTATGGTCGACCAACGAACTCAACCAGAAAAGCATCAGATCATCTGTCTTCTGGAAGCATCTTGGCTGTCGACCAAAGCCCCGCCTCTGGTCGACCACAGAAAAGACAGAAGCAACAGACAGAACTGCTGGCCATCTGGAAACTGCCCCCTGTCGACCAGCGACCAGGCTGTGGTCGACCAACGGGCGACGTGAGTTTCAGCCAGAAGAACCGGCCGTCTGGGGACTGCCCATTGTCGACCAGCGACAGGGTCATGGTCGACCACGGGTTTATATATCGTCCAAAACCGAACTCTAACCGAATTCTGTTTTGGTTCCTTAAAACCTGCAGATGGTTGTTGCAGGTTGTTGGGCTGCTCAGGAGATAAGCTTCCGCACGGGAATCAAGGAAACAATCTTGCTTAGAAGTGGTCAAACTCGTTCTAACGATTGGATTTAAACCGATCCCTGTTTTCTAGCAGATTGGCGCTCGATCTGAAAATTGAGCGGGAAGAACTTTATTCTTGAAAATAAAAAGAGCTATATGAAGAATATAAGGCAACTAATCACGAAGAAGGAAGCGGTGAGAGAGCACGGAATAGAAGCCAAGGAAGATACACACAGAAGAGGAAGAAGGAGCTCTCCACCAATCAAAAATCTGCAGAAAGGTTAAAGGCAATCTCGTTGCTGCAGAAGGAAGACTTAGCTCAAGACTGTGTGATCTCCAGCAGCAGAACAATCGAAGGCAACTGACTGGAAGATCAACAGGGAGTCTAGGCTTCTTCATAAGCGTGATCAAGTCCCAGGCTGAACACCTATTCTTCTACACACGCCAATATTCAGTCCTGTCTTTCATCACCTGTTCTTATCATCTTTTCATTTCTGATTACAATTATTGTCAAGCTGTGAGGCAGCAGAATCAAGCTGTGTGTCAGCAGGTACAAGCTGTGTGTCAGCTGTGTTTTGGTTGAGATCAGAGATTCTCATAGTGAAGCCTTGCTTGAGTTAAGCAAGGGGTGGATGTAAGTCTCAGGAAGAGACTGAACCACCTTAAAAATCCTTTCTTGTGGTGTGCTTGTGTGTGTTTGATTTCCTATACGTATGCTTGCATCTTTACTATCCGCATTAGTTCTATGATTCATTAATTACCAGTAGCTCATCTGGTCGATAGTCAGTAAATTATCAAAAAGGGGGAAAGATCTATTCACCCCCCCTCTAGATCTATTCAGTCCGTATCCAACACGTGGTATCAGAGCAGGTTCTCCAAAAATGTGGTCTAACAACCAGGAGAGACCGGGCGGACTGAACTCTAAAAGCCTCATAGCTGAGGGGCACTCTGTAACTAGACCTCCATATTTTGATGGAACTGATTATTCTTATTGGAAAAATCGTATGCAGGTGTTCTTACGTGCGCAAGACCACGAGATGTGGAGGGTAGTGAGCCGCGGACCTTTTGAGCTACCGGAAGATGAAGAAACCTGGACCAGAGAACAGGTCAGGAAATCAACTGTCAACTGGGGAGCCATGAATGTGATGCAGTGCTCACTACACCCCACAGAATTCTCAAGAGTTTCCCAATGCGCAACAGCCAAAGAAATGTGGGATCGTCTAAAGGTAATCTACGAAGGTACTTCCGAGGTAAGAGAGACAAAAGCAAATATGCTAGTCTCAGAATATGAGATGTTTAGGATGAAAAATGATGAAAGTATTTCTGAGATGTATGCCAGATTAGTACAATTGACTAATGGCTTGAAGAGCTTAGGGAAGACATACAAAGAGCAGGAATTAGTGAGGAAGATTTTAAGGTCTCTCACATCGATGTGGCATACCAAGGCCACAGTCATTGAGGACTCAAAGGATCTCACAACAATGACAGTGGATGAGTTAGTAGGATCCCTGATGGCCTATGAGGTCAATCTGAAGAGAAAGGAAGATGAGGGCAAGAAAAAGAAGCAACTTGCCCTAAAGACTAAGACAAGCACCTCTGAGGTGTCTGACAATGATGACTCATCTAGCTCAGGTGAAGAATCTGGTGAGCTAGCCATGCTTACAAGAAAATTTAAAAAATTCCTGCGGAAGGAAGGTAAAGGATTCAGAAATCCAAAGGGCATGGTAAGGAAGTCATCCCAGTTTAAATCTGATAAACATAAGGCTCCTTCTAACAAACTCATTTGCTACAATTGCAGGCAGCCTGGACATATGAAGGCTGAATGTCCAGAAGCTCCTAAGAAATCAAGCTTCAAGTGGAAAGGCAAGAAACCCAAGGCGATGATTAGCACTTGGAGTGAGGAGGAAGAGAGCAGTGAAGAGGAAACAACTTCCGAGAAAGAAGAAGGAAAGCTCTGTCTGATGGCCAAGGGAGACAACAGTGATCTTGAGGTAAGTTCCCCATTTCAAGACTTCTCTAGTTCGGATTGGGAAGAAGTATATTCAGAATTGCTTGATACTTATGAAAGAATAAGAAAGGAAAATAAACATTTGAAGAAGAAGATCAGTCAACTGAATAAAGACAGCAATTCAATGGAAAACAAAACTGAACTAGAAATGGAAATCAAGTCACTGAAAAACAAGCTGAATCAAATGGACTTAGATGAAGAAAACCACAAGAGAATGTCCGAAGAGAATGAAATGCTAAAAACGACATTGATGAGTTAAAACTAAAGACTCAAGAATATGAACAGGAAACTAAGTTAAGTCAAGAAAGAAACAATTCACTCAAGGAAGAAAACAACCAACTCCTAAGAGAAATAGAAAGAATTAAGAGTGACCTGAAAAACAAACAGGAGACCTTGGAAAAAATGACTCAAGGTCAAGAAAACTTAAATGCTGTCTTGGGAATAAAAGTAAACTTTCAAAAAGAAGGGTTAGGATACAATCCTACGGCTAAAAAGGAATTCCAAATAAAAACCGTAACTGGGATTGCTGACTCAAAAGGAAAAAGGCCCCTGATTAATCTATACCAAGATAAACAAGAGGATGTAGCTGAATGCTCCTCCAAAAGGAACAATGTCACCAAGGAAGAGAGAAATTTTAAAGAGAAAACAGTCAATCAATATAAGATTCAAAATAATAAACAAGAAACCCAAATTCACAGAAATCACCAAACAAACCAAGGACTAAACCAAGTTAAAAGACATAAATCTGGAAAACAAGATGTCTGGAGACAGGCTGGTCGACAACAGACCCTTCATCTGTCGACCAGAGGATCTGCCAGAACAGGCGCTGGTTACTGGAGAAGCAGTGGTCGACCACAGGTACACCAGATGTCGACCAGAGGTGCTGCCAGAACAGACGCTGAGTTCTGGAGACGCGATGGTCGACCACAGACATACCAAAAGTCGACCATGGCCAGACAAGCAAACAGAAATCACAGGTTTTCTCGGGTAAAACAAAATGAAAACTTGAATACACAAAGGTGGACTCAGATTAAAGAAGCTTTAGAACAAAAGCAACCCAACCTGAACAAGTTCAGAAATAAAAATTTACACTGCTCTAACAGAATCTGGGTTCCCAAAGGATTACTGCAGCAATTTCATAATTTCACAAGCTATCTTGGACCCGGGTACCATTGGGGTCCAAAAGTTTCTGTGTAACTTGTGATGCAGGTGTGTTTGGCAGCTATACACAACAAGTGGTACTTAGATAGTGGCTGCTCAAGACATATGACAGGGGACAAGGCAAAATTCTCCGAGCTAAACTCAAAAGATGGAGGACATGTGACATTTGGAGGAAATAACAAAGGCAAGATCATTGGGAAAGGTAAGGTAGGTAAGACATCTACAAATTGCATTGAAGATGTACTGCTAGTGGATGGCCTGGAATATAATCTTCTAAGCATCAGTCAGCTATGCGACAAAGGCCATCAAGTAGTCTTTGATTCTAAGATCTGTAAAATTCTTGAACCAAATTCGGCTAAAGTTAAGTTTATGGGCAAGAGAGTAAATAATGTCTACATGATAGACTTGGATGATCCAGCCCACTCCAACTTGTGCCTCACCGCCAAGAAGGAGGACCTGACTTGGTTGTGGCACCGAAGGCTAGGGCATGTTAGCTACAGGGTGCTGCACAAATTGGTTAAGAATAAAATGGTTTCTGGTTTACCTGAAATTTCGTTTGCTCAAAATGTCAAAGTATGTGAATCATGTACCCAAGGTAAGCAAACAAGAAAATCATTCAAAGGTAGAACTGAAAGTCAATCTTCTAGACCACTAGAACTTGTGCACATGGACCTTTTTGGCCCAACAAGAACTGCTAGTCTTAGTGGTAAGAGGTACGGTTATGTACTAGTTGATGATTTCTCTAGATTCACATGGGTAATGTTTTTATCACATAAAAACGATGCCTTTCATGAATTTCAGGATTTTTACAGAAGAATGAAGCAGGATGGTAAGTCCAAAGTGTGTTCAATAATATCTGATCATGGGGGAGAATTTGAAAATTCAGAGTTTGATGAATTCTGCAGGAACAAAGGAATAAATCACAGGTTCTCCTCACCAAGGACGCCAGAGCAAAATGGAGTGGTGGAAAGAAGGAATCGCACACTTGTTGAAATGGCCAGAACCTTGTTAGTTGAAGCCAATCTTCCAAGAAGATTTTGGGCTGAGGCGGTCAATACAGCATGTTATATTGTAAACAGGGCAATGGTAAGACCATCTAGTGCGAAAACTCCATATGAGGTGTTCAAAGGTAAGAAGCCATCTCTAGCTCATTTTAGGATCTTCGGTGTAAGGTGTTTTATTCATAACAATGACAAGAGATCATTGGACAAATTTGAACCAAAGAGTGACCCAGGAATCTTCTTGGGATACTCTGACCGATCAAGAGCCTATAGAGTCTACAACACCAAAGATCAGCTAGTTGAAGAATCCCCACATATCACATTTGATGAAAATAATGACTTTGACAAAACTGGACAGGTAGGCAAAGATGAAGATGGGGAATTTCTGGAAGGCAAAGAGGAACCAATGGAGACTGAAGCAGAACCAAAGCAAGGTGATTCCAATGATCAACCCGAAGGAGAGATCATCCCAGGTAACAATTCTGAAAATCTGAGATTTCTCAGAGATCATCCTCTAGATAACATCATTGGAGGAATTAATGAACCGAGGAAAACTAGATCTCAGCTTAAAACAGTTGATGAATTAGATCAGCTAGCCCTTGTATCTCAAGTTGAGCCTAAAAATGTAGAGGAAGCTTTAAGAGATGAATCTTGGATAAATGCCATGCATGAAGAATTAAATCAATTTGAAAGAAATCAGGTTTGGAAACTTGTTCCCAGACCCTCATCTCATCCTGTTATTGGAACCAAATGGGTTTATAAAAATAAGCTTAATGAAGAAGGAGTTGTTATGAGGAACAAGGCTCGGTTGGTGGCTAAGGGGTATAACCAAGAATTTGGAGTTGATTTTGAAGAATCATATGCTCCAGTTGCAAGGTTAGAAGCCATTAGAATATTGTTAGCATTTGCGGCGTCCCATGGAATTAAATTGCAGCAAATGGATGTAAAAAGTGCCTTTCTAAATGGCTTTGTAAAGGAAGAAGTCTTTGTGGAACAACCCCCTGGTTTTGAAAATGATGATCTTCCTAATCATGTCTTTAAACTGCATAAGGCTTTGTATGGTTTAAAGCAGGCTCCTAGGGCATGGTACGACAGACTGAGTTCATTCCTCACCAAAAAGGGCTACACAAGAGGTAAAATTGATCAAACATTATTCTCCAAGACCCAAGGTAAGAATATACTAATTGTGCAAATCTATGTGGATGATATTGTGTTTGGATCCACTGAAGCTTCATTATGTACTGAATTTGCAAATCTAATGACCAATGAGTTTGAAATGAGTTTAATGGGTGATTTACAGTTCTTTCTTGGATTGCAGATTCTACAATGTAGAGAAGGCTACTTCATAAATCAATCCAAGTACATAAAGGAGATGCTGAAAAAGTTTGGCATGGAGAGCTGCAAACCAATAGAGTCACCCATGGGGACAAATGCAACATTGGAGGCTGATGTAAAAGGTAACATGGTAGATGCCAAGAAATACAGAGGTATGATCGGATCCCTACTATATTTAACTGCCTCTAGGCCAGACATTCAGTTCAGTGTATGCATGTGTGCTAGATATCAATCTAGCCCTAGAGATTCACATTTAGGGGCTGTCAAGCGTATTCTTCGTTACCTTGCCGGTACCCAAGAATTGGGTTTATGGTATCCTACTTATTGCAAACTAGATTTAATTTCATATTCAGATGCTGATTATGCTGGTTGCAAAATTGATAGGAAGAGTACTAGTGGTTATTGTCAAATATTAGGTGGATGTTTAATATCATGGGCTTCTAAAAAACAGCATTCTGTGGCACTCTCCACTGCTGAGGCTGAGTATGTCGCAGTAGGGAGCTGTGGTACACAGGTTTTGTGGATAAAACATCAACTCCAAGACTACAATGTAGATCTTGGATGTGCACCTATTTTCTGTGACAACACTAGTGCTATTAATTTGTCTAAAAACCCCATTCAACACTCTAGGACAAAACACATTGAGATCCGTCATCACTTTCTAAGAGATGAGGTCTCCAAAGGAAATTTCATGCTTCATTTTGTAGAAACTGAAAAACAACTGGCAGACATTTTCACAAAACCCCTTAACAATGACAGATTTTCAACTCTAAGAAGGGAGTTAGGAATTTGTAGAATTTCTCCTGAAAATTCTTGAAATAATCATATTCATGTGTTCACTGCATAGATTCTGTCATTTCTGTCTAAGTTATGTCAACTAGGTCTCTAGTACTGGTCGAGTTTTTGAGTTTGGAAAGTCTTGTGTCGGGTGCTACTTCAGCAAGTTCTACAGAATACTGGTTCTCTACGGCTCATCTCTTGTGGTCGACCACAGACAAGGCGCTGGTCGACCAAGGCATCAGGACAGGAAATAGTTAGCTCTGGGAATTCGCAGCTGTCGACCACAGGCGATCCAATGGTCGACAACAGGTTTGTCAGAACGCAGTCTTCTCAACAGGCAGGTTCTGTGTCAGCACAAAGGTCGACCACAGGCCACTCCATGGTCGACAAAGGACCTGAAAAAGGGAAATTGGATCTAATCAAGCTGCTGGCTTTGGTGGGAAATCTTCTGAACTTTTTGGACTCTGAGCTCAGTTTTGCTTTACTCACTCATCCTTGTTCACACTTCCTATTCCTTGTGTCCCTATATCTCTTTGTGGCCAACTTATTGTTTTCTATCTTCAGCAAGGACTCACAAATTGAGGGGGAGTAAAAAGTGTAAACTCATTCCTTAATAAATCATTGAACAACCTAACCATATCTTACAAGAAAATCACCAAAGTCATCAATGAGAGTAAAGGTTAAGTGTAGTAATGAGAATTTGACCTGTACTACTGCAATAAATTCAAACCATAACTATGACTCTGACTCAAGACTATTGAGAACTTATGTTTTTAGTAATGAGACTGTTTCTCTACCTGTGTCTGTGTTGGACAGTGAAAATAAACGCTGCTATAGCATGAATGTATATGGAATACGCCATAATTCTGCCTTCTTGGTAGAGCAATGGACTGAGTTCTGAGAAACTACTGTTCTCTATCACAAAGCAAAATTGGCTGAAAAATTAAGTGGGAGACATGTATGTCATGAAGACTCAATCTACCTCTGCCACTCTCAAAATTATTAATTGGGCATCCTGAGTAACTGGGGATATTGGCGTCTGATAAACGTATATCCTCACGGATAAAAAGTGTGTCCCAGTTAAAAATGGAATGGTTAGGCATGCTAAGTAGCCGGGGTTTCTGGCGTGTAAAAAGCGTGTCTCCTCGTGTGGAAAAGCATGTGATAAACCTGACCACAGCTCTTAAATATTTCAAAACGAAAAGGCAACAAAAATGGTTGACCTAATGCACTATATGCAAATAGAGGCATAAAACACTGTTCAGCTTGTTCAGCTAGTAAAATTATCTCATGAACAATATTATAAGTTTAAGGAGCCGTGAGTAAGAAAGTGGATATGGGGAGTCAATTTATTGGGGCAATACTTTCAAATTCTTTGAACCACAAGACCCACTCGAATTTGTCACAAGGTGGTCTTTGAGAAAGGGAGGAAAGGTTACTTAATTGTCTTATTAAAGAAAGGGGGTACACTTCAATAATTTCCCAAAATATGAGTTATGCTGATTAATCGTGACCGCTCGTTCTTTGCATCGCGATAGTTCACTGCCCTAACAATTAAGGGCCAGCCTTAATGCCCTACCCTATAAATTGTCTCGGCTGGGTCCCTGAAATTTTCCCATCCGCAGCCCTAGCCCTCAGAATGAGAAGTATCACAAGGATACTATCTCAGAGATCCAGAAGCTCAGCTCTCCTATGCCCACATTGTTGACAAGCTGGATCGCATGGCAGAGAACGTGAAGCCAGAGACCTCCTCATCCTCCTCAGAGGGATTGTTCAAATGATCTTCTTTTTGCTGTTGACAAAGGGGGAGATAGGACTTTATGTGTCATTGTGTGTCTAGTTGTGTGTCTAGATGTGAGTCTAGATTGTCAAATTTACTTTGTCTACGTGTCCTCAGTGTCTTTATCCTTTTTTGAGTCTCTCATGTAATTAGTGCTATTGTTTTTGAAAGACACATCAAACGAATTGACTGAATGAAATCTGTGCTATGATAGCCTTGCATGCAATATCAAATGAATTTTATAATCTGTTGTTTGTCACAATGACTCATGGTTGTCATCATCAAAAAGGGGGAGAATGTTGTGCATCCCTTGGTTTTGATGATGACAATAGGATATGTTTGATTAATCAAGTTCTATCTTGTTTCATAACAAATACAAGTGGTTTGATTGTTCCTTCAAAGTATTGGACTCATTCAATTTACCTCTGATAAGTTAAGTAATTTCAGGTCCACTGAAATCCAAGTGGAATCAACAAATCAGAAGAAGTGTCAAAGGCCGCTTGTCGACCAGGGAAGTGGTTATGGTCGACCAACGAACTCAACCAGAAAAGCATCAGATCATCTGTCTTCTGGAAGCATCTTGGCTGTCGACCAAAGCCCCGCCTCTGGTCGACCACAGAAAAGACAGAAGCAACAGACAGAACTGCTGGCCATCTGGAAACTGCCCCCTGTCGACCAGCGACCAGGCTGTGGTCGACCAACGGGCGACGTGAGTTTCAGCCAGAAGAACCGGCCGTCTGGGGACTGCCCATTGTCGACCAGCGACAGGGTCATGGTCGACCACGGGTTTATATATCGTCCAAAACCGAACTCTAACCGAATTCTGTTTTGGTTCCTTAAAACCTGCAGATGGTTGTTGCAGGTTGTTGGGCTGCTCAGGAGATAAGCTTCCGCACGGGAATCAAGGAAACAATCTTGCTTAGAAGTGGTCAAACTCGTTCTAACGATTGGATTTAAACCGATCCCTGTTTTCTAGCAGATTGGCGCTCGATCTGAAAATTGAGCGGGAAGAACTTTATTCTTGAAAATAAAAAGAGCTATATGAAGAATATAAGGCAACTAATCACGAAGAAGGAAGCGGTGAGAGAGCACGGAATAGAAGCCAAGGAAGATACACACAGAAGAGGAAGAAGGAGCTCTCCACCAATCAAAAATCTGCAGAAAGGTTAAAGGCAATCTCGTTGCTGCAGAAGGAAGACTTAGCTCAAGACTGTGTGATCTCCAGCAGCAGAACAATCGAAGGCAACTGACTGGAAGATCAACAGGGAGTCTAGGCTTCTTCATAAGCGTGATCAAGTCCCAGGCTGAACACCTATTCTTCTACACACGCCAATATTCAGTCCTGTCTTTCATCACCTGTTCTTATCATCTTTTCATTTCTGATTACAATTATTGTCAAGCTGTGAGGCAGCAGAATCAAGCTGTGTGTCAGCAGGTACAAGCTGTGTGTCAGCTGTGTTTTGGTTGAGATCAGAGATTCTCATAGTGAAGCCTTGCTTGAGTTAAGCAAGGGGTGGATGTAAGTCTCAGGAAGAGACTGAACCACCTTAAAAATCCTTTCTTGTGGTGTGCTTGTGTGTGTTTGATTTCCTATACGTATGCTTGCATCTTTACTATCCGCATTAGTTCTATGATTCATTAATTACCAGTAGCTCATCTGGTCGATAGTCAGTAAATTATCAAAAAGGGGGAAAGATCTATTCACCCCCCCTCTAGATCTATTCAGTCCGTATCCAACAAGGGAAGGCTCAGGAACTTCAAAATATGTTGGCTTTTGGGCCTTTATGATCAGCTCCCTGAAGTGCCGGGTCTCCTCCGAAGTCGGTCGGACTGCACATGCACAAAGGTGAGAATGACACACCACAATGAAAAGAAGAAGCTGGCCAAAAGGTCTAAATGAAGAAATGGAACATACTTGCCGGTCCTGTATAGAAGGGGAAGAGAGGCCAATAGAATAGCGACGGCGTTTTGTCCCTCGAAGCCGCCTCGCGAATAAGCCAGCACAAATCTCCAATCTTTTCGCTCGGCTCGGCCAGTAGTGCCAGGTCCTCATGACCATGAGAGGATAGGAGATAATACAGGCTCAGGTGGTCCAGCCCCCACCTGTCGGCATATTTGAATGAGATCTGAAGAGGATGGTCCAGGATGGCTTCACTCGGACCACCCACCGACAGGCCATGCGACCGAAGGAGTGTAAATAGCCAGGGAGTGTTGTCGTACAAGGCATCCCGCCTGTCTTCCTTGCGAATGAAAGTCCGATAGGGATACAACCTATCCACCTTGGGACGTCAGTCGGCCACAGCCGCGATGGGCTCCTCTACCTGTAAAGGGAGTTGTTGGAGAATCACCCTCTCACTGCTTACCCGGCATAAACACCGAAGGGTCTTCACATAATCATCCTTGTTGATCGGGGGCAGCTTCGGTTCAACTTTCATCTTGCGGCCTTTCACAATCTTGCGGGCCTCCATATAGGCCTTCACTTCTGTATTGGTCCAAGACTTCAACTTCTTCAAATAAGAGGCTTCAATGTCAAGAACCGGCTCCGGCTGGGAAGCTAAAAACCTGTGCTCCGCCACGGCCCAGCACTCTCTCTGGGAGTTCCTATAAAATCCCGTCCGCGCATTCCACCACTTGACGTATTCAGGCGTGACGCGAGGGAAGCGCGCAGGGGCGGGCACCCGAAAAGAAACGTCTTCACGACGATGGAAAAAGTCCCACCATATTCGGGCATCGTTGTTTGAAACCTGCCCGGCCCTATGCCTGTTGGGCAATGCAAATTGTGAAGAGGAATGGGGAATCTGCTGGTCGTAGCCGAAGTTCCGACTGAAGCGGAACGGGTAATACGGCTCCAACCATAGAATGCCGCTCTTGCGAAATACAAGGACACTAGGCCTGATGGCCAGTGCCCAATCAATCAACTCCGGGTCGAGAATAGGCTTGGTATATTTGGCCTTGGAAATCTGATGGATGTACTCCTCAGTCTCAAACAGCTTGCACTGCCTCGTCCTGTTCGTCAGCGGGCTCGAATGGGCATCTAAGCTCCAGAAATGAAGAGCCCCAAGCGAATCCATGGGAATGCGGGCCAATTTACCCCGAATGGTGTAGAGTTGCTCCGCTAGTAAAGATGGCTCATCACTCGCAAACTCTATCATACGCGGGACCAGAGGAACCGCTTGTAATGCCCGAGGAGCCGCCTCCGGAAACAGGGTGCAGACCCAAGCATTAAAGAAATGTAACGGACCAACAGTCCGAAGGCTTCTGGGGAGACGCGTCTTGTGCAAGTCTCCCAACATCTTGTAAATGAGGCACAAAGCCACTGGGTAAAGGGACAGCTTGATGCCCCAAGCCATAAGACAGGCCGGGTAAATGGCCTCCGCCCTAATCACGCTCTCGTCACCTTGAGGCAGAGCGAAAGAACAAAGCCAATAAACCAAATATGCATCACAGTGGGTGACTGCATCAACGCCGGTAGGGTTTGGGTTTTCCCCCTGCCCTCCTCTCGAAGAAGATGATGAGGCGGCCTGGCGTCGCACCCTCTTCTTCCGCTTCTGGGCCACAGGTGCTATTGGAGGAAAATCTTCATACTTATTCTTCCCCTGGAAGAAATATTGAAGCCAGGCGCCCATCCGCACTCTTCGCTTCTCTCCCGGCTTTCGAGCTTCCCTCGTATTGTGCGATGAATGAAAAAGGGTGCGATACGCCTTCATCAGATACCGATAGGCGTAGCCCGCCATATACCGACCGTCGCCGTCGGTCTGGTCTTTCAACCAGTCAGGCCAGCAAACTTCTTCATACGGTTCCCCGTCAATGGGTAGGCCGCTGAGCTGCGATAGACTCCACAAGTCTAAAAAGGTCTCCCCCTCTGAAGTGTAGAAAGTGTTATATTCGGGGCAAAATACCTCGATCATTCCACAACACAAGCCCCGTGAGTTTGGGTACCGGTACCTTGAAGCGTACACGCTGTGATATATGCCGGCCCTGGTCAGAAGAGGAGCGTAATGATGCAGCACGTAGTCTATGAACTTCACGACTCCGGGCCTGAATGCATGAGCGTCTGTAGCTTTCAGCTCAGCGAACCACCCCACTGATATCTGGTGCTTGAAGCGAACCGCCAAGCAGTCCAGCAAGAACGATTCGTCTCTATATCCCCATCTCAACGGGGCAAGGAATAAACCAAAGATCGGCTTCTCACGATCCACTCTGCCCGCGGAGTCATTCCACCGAGCAGGTACGAACTCGAGAGCTCTAGTCAGCAATCCGTCTGCCGGAGCCAGGTCTTGCAGCCCTAGCACAACGCTCCATTTCCTGACCTCCCCAGGGAGATAGATGGGTCTTCCCCGAATCACACATTCGGCCAGGCTGTCTCTCTCCACCAGCAAGGCCTGCTCGACCTTCCGAACGGCGAACACATCCCTCTTCCCCTGAAGGTTGAAGCGTTGAAGAAGGGACATCAGGTGCTTGTCCTTAGGATAATCCCTCCTGGTCACGCCCTCTCTATTATAATGAAAGGAGTCACCCCCGAGGATAAGGAGACGGCTGGTGTCCACAGTGTCTGTCTCGGAATCCGAAGACTCCGCAACTATGGCCACCTGGCCGTGCCCCCAGTCGAGGGAATTGACGTTCTCCCATGTCACTATGGCACGAGAAGAAGAGCTGGATGCCATGATAGCTGCAAAAAAAAGGCATATCAAACAAAAGTAAAGTCAGAAAATAGCTGATCAAAGGCGAACTTCTGATAAAATTTTGGCAGAGTCTCCCCAGCACAGGGGATTGCCAAAGAAAAGCGGGAACGCGTCCACTGAGGAACGGTCCCTAAAAGGCAGCCATCGGCATTGCACCGAGGCCAAGAGGAACACCCGGGGGAAAAGCTCCGAGGGCAAGCCCTGCTAGAAGCCTCCCGGGGCCCAAAGAAAGGGTTTTGAAGCCCCAAATGGACAGCATCCCCACTCACCCGAAGGAAAAATCGCCGCTCTCGACGCCGGAGAAAGGGAAGAGAGGGAAGAGAGAGAAAAAGTTTGTGCGAATGAGGGATGAAGAAGAAAAAAACAAAGGAGAAAGCCTTATATGGAGGTGGTCCCGGATGTTTAACCCGGCGCGCTATTTAGCGCGCCGGATTAACGTCCAAATAGATAAAAGGCGCGCCGTTTCTACCCGCGCCGATTTAACATGGCAAAAGCAAAACAGCGCGCCGGATTAGTGGCCGAAATGCCCAGGACCGCGCCGGATTAAAAAGCCCAAGGGCCATGTGCGCGTCGGGTTAAAATGTAAACGGCGCCGGACTAACATTCGTGCCAAATTAAGGGCCATTCAAAGCTCCTGTCAACCGAAGAGGAGGTCAGGCCGGGTGAAATGCATCCGTCGGCCCTGCTACACTCGTGCCTCGTGCGCAACACCCACGTCTGGGGGGCATTTGTTGGCACCCAAAATATGATCCTTCGGCGACCAAGCCGCAAAGACTAATGATACGGCCCACCGAAGCGCGGGAGCCGATAAAGATCAACACATCGAGGATTTCTCATGTAACACCCCGTATAAAAAAATGAAAAAAAAATAATTATTATTAATAATATTTTCCAAATAAAAAAATTATATTAGATAAACCCTATGGGAAGATTAAGTAAGAAGTTGGAACACGGATCTATCATATGTAAATGTTATTTACTTAGCAAGTGGCTTCCTAGTGTAGTTGGTTATGTGACTTGCCTTTAAACCCAATGACCAGGGTTCAAATCCTAGCATCCACCATTTTATACGTTTTGTGCCAAATAATTATATGCTATAGGCTACTTGCACCGACACAGGGCCACGAGGCCCTATAATTTAGCTTACATGTTATAGGCTACTTGGGCCACAAGGCCCTATAATTTAGCTTACATGACCACAAACAAACCTGCGTTGGCATATGTCCTCTTCTCAGACATGAACAGCCCGTTTGAGCTGGCATGAGATGCGAATTATGTAGCATCTTATCCCCTCATGACTATCCCAAAACACTATAATACTCCCTATATCGAGACTCCCTTCATTCTTCCAAAGGGTTGCTGCTGCTGCAGAGAAGGGGGAGCCTCCGACGTTGCAGAAGAAAGCTGCCCTTATACCTGAGGTAGGTGTTCTCAATTTTTAACTAAACTAGTATCTAATCTATGATGATTAGTCTAGGCAGTTAATCTTAGGCACATCTCCATGCGATGAATTCGTGTTTATACAGCATGTGTTAGCCATCAATCTGGAACAATTTTATTAACTACTCTATTAATAGCATATAGCACGTTAAATGCACATGTGTTGACACTTATGACACATGTGTCGACACATGATACACACTTCTGACACATGACACTTCACACATGTGTTTAATGTTAAATGTCCGTGTCGACACTTCTCCATGACACCTATATAGTGTTTAACATGTGTCGACACTTCCATATGTAATAGCATGTTAAATGTCGACATTTCATCAACACGTGTTAAGCAACTCATGTGTCGACACAGGTGTCGACACCGGTGTTGACACCGGTGTTGACACAGGTGTCGACACACAGTACACTTCATCAACACCTCATTGCTAAGCAACTCATGTGTCGACACAGGTGTCGACACCGGTGTTGACACAGGTGTCGACACACAATATATACGTGAACATAAAAGCACCTCATGTGTCGACACCGGTGTCGACACCGGTGTTGACACCGGTGTTGACACAGGTGTCGACACATAATATATACGTGAACTGATTACCCGCAGAGAACCTCATGTGTCGACATAGGTGTCGACACCGGTGTCGACACAGGTGTCGACACACAAAACATTGTAATAGGAACTGTACAACAGAGACCAAAAATGAATAGTAAGTGTCGACACTAGTGTCGACACATGCAGTGAACTTAATGAAAAACACTGTAAAGCCTCTTAACAAGTGAAATAAAGTATGAACAATTTATGAACCTCCATTATACCTCTATTAACAGTATATATATATAACACCTGCATATGCAAGTGTGCATATATACACCCGACACTTTAAATAAATAAATATATATATATATATATACTCCCATTAATTATATATACAAAGCACCTTCATTATATATGTATATAAATTCATATATATACTTCCATTAATTGTATATACAAAACACCTTCATTATATATTGTTAGACAAGAATATATATATATATACATATATAATTAATGTCTACACCTCCATTCTCACCGAATATATATAGAGAACAGAATACAATATAAAATGGACTCCTTCATTCTTACCGAGTATATATATATATATATATATTTGTAGAATGAAATTATTTTTTTTGAAAAAAAATCTAATTTTCACCACATTAGTTTATACATACTAAAAATTATCACCACCATGTTAAAACTATTTCCAGCATTTTAAAAGTGACTTCCAATATGATAGAATTATTTTATACATACTGATATATAGAAATTATTTTCAGCATGTTAAAATCTATTTAAAGCTATTTTTGTGCATATAAAACTTACTTTCCTATTAAATAAAGTAGGAAATTGATGCATGAAAATTACTTCCAGCATGATAACATTTCTTCCAGTATGGTAAAATTATTCCAGCATGTTATAATTATTTTTGGCATGTTATAGTTATTTTCAGTGTGTTAAAACTATTTTTCAGCATGATAATTCTATTTTCCTATCAAATAATTAGCAAATAAATGTAGAAAAATAAATTTTTGCATGATAAAATTATGTTGTTATCAAAAAATTTCTGTAATCAGCATGGCAACCTTATCTTATCATACTATCAGTAAGTTAATTAATTTTAGCATGTTAATAATTAATTTTAGCATGTTAATAATTAATTTTCAGCATGTAAAAAATTAAATCCAGCATGAAAAATTTATTTTTATCACCTTACCAGTAAAATAACATATGAAACTCATTCTCAACATGTTAATATCGTTTTTAGCAAGTTAGAACTATATTCAACATAAAAACTTATTTTCATAATTAATTTCTGATTATTATAATAAATCACCATTTTGGCTAACTCATATATGTATATCGGACAGAAGATATACATACCTATTATCACCATTATATTGGACAGAATTCTATAATCGGATATATATATGCATATACATATTGGATAAAAATAATATATATATAACTAATATCGACATTTGTGTCAACACCAGCAAGTTAGTCTCAAACTCCTATTGTCATTAGCATGTATCGAACGTTACGGGTTTTACTCCTAGTTCGTCCCTACATAACGATACGCCTTGGATTCTATTCTATAATCCACCTTATATACATCCCACCGGGTCAATCCTTGAAATTCCATATTGGCTATAAATGAGAGTGGATGTCGACAAACACGACCAATGCTGTGCATATAGGGCCCGATCTGGTCCTGGGAGGAGCACCCGAAGGTACTTGTGCCCATGGGAGTTTATTGACCACGGTGTTTGGCATTGCACCGGAGTACTTGCTTGCTAGACTTTAGGCATTCCACTCATTCTCGTGATATTACTTGATTGATTGACTTGAGACCCGCAGAAGGGTAAAAGTGTTTACTTGAATGCATTATAAATAGCCAATTCCAGTTATACATGCTTGAAACTACTTTGCTTACTATTGCTAGCTTGATTAACATGTTGCTATTCCAGTTATTACTTCTCAGTTATCACTGGCCTGATATCATTTGCTATCACTTGCTACTGCTGCTTGAAATTGTGCAATCTATATACTTTCACTTTCTACTCCTATCGATTTTACGATTCTTTGATATCTATCTGTCTGCATGCATAGTTTATCTACATTAAATAAATGGGTAATTCACTTAAAGCATGTTAGAACTTGAGATGTAAATCCTACTGAGCGATTCGCTCATCTAGTTATTTTCTAACCTTTTCAGGTAGTTCGAATATCAGCCAGAACTCGGAAGGGAATGAGTCTAAGTGATGAGTGTAGAAATGGAGTTATCATGTTGTCTTGTTAATTGTGGTGTAGTAATTATGTCATTTGTATCCAGTTATGTCAGATGTCAGTTGTATTAGTCTAATTTATTAGAACTGTAATAAGGGCTTGAAGCCTAGTAGTCGGACTCGAGAAATGTGTGTAATTATCATTTGGTTAGTGGTAACAATTGTCATCTCGGATTATTTGTATTAATTTCAAGTTAAATCTTAGTTATTTGCGCACCCTATTAACTATCAAAATGAAGAATTCCATCGAATAGCTAGCTCGCTTTGGTTCTATATAAAACTGTCGCGCCACGGGTAAGCTTCCGCGCTCGGGACGTGACAGCTTTCTTGGTATCAGAGCCTAGGATTTTAATTTCCTAGGTAAAAACCTGAGTCCAAAGATATAAATGTCTAATAGAATTGTCTATGGATAGGTTTAGATCTTACCTGGTGAGATGGGTAGAGCCATGGGTTAAGTTATAATAATAAATGTCACCCTTAACCTTAAAGCTCAATATCATTTATCTTAAAATTCTTTTGTAGGAAATGGCCACCGAAAGGTCACAATGGCGCGAGATGCAGCGCACTGTGCAAGGGCTTACTGAGGCGCTACAGCAGGTGGCACAAGGCGGTGCTCGCGGAGCTCACCATGGAGCCGGTGACCTTCACCGGGATTTCTGTAACATGAACCCACCCAAGTTTGCGGGTTCGGTGGACCCCGATGATGCCGAACATTGGCTAAAGGAGACCGAGAGGATCTTCTGTGTAATGCAATGCACGGACGAAGAAAAGGTCTTATTGGCTACATTCCAATTGGAACGGAATGCGCGAAGCTGGTGGGAGTCCGTGGAAGCCACACTGCCCGACGGTTATGTCACATGGACGGAATTCGTCGAGCACTTCAACGGTAAATATTTCTCAGACCGGGTGCAAGAGAAGAAGGCCGTGAAATTTGCCGCACTGAAGCAATGGACCCGGAGGGTAGCCGAATATGAGGCCCAGTTCTCGAGACTTTCTCGTTATGCACCACACTTGGTGTGTACGGAGAAGATGAAGGCGAGGAGATTTCTCAACGGGCTTCGGCCCCAATATATTACTCAGCTTGCACCGATGGACATCCAAGTCTACTCGAAAATGGTTCGTCGTGCTCAACTGCTGGAGGACGCCACCGAATTTTCAGAAAAGATTCGGGGCAAGGACAAGAAGGAGCATGTTACAAGTCCGGGAAGCGTCAAACCACCCTTTAACAAGAAGCGAACTTTTAATGGAGGCGAGTCTTCCAAGGAGAAGAGGTTCCAGAAAAATCACAAGCCATTCCTCGCTATCAGCAACAAGCCCTTCCCCGACGTTACGGCTTCTAAGGATATTTGCAAATTTTATGATAAAGCGGGTCATAAGACCGAGGAGTGCTGGAGGAAACTAGGAGCGTGTCTCCGATGTGGTAGTCGGGAGCACCGAATTCCCGACTGTCCGTTGATGAAGGAGCAAGCCAACAAGGACGAGAAGCGTCCAGTTAAAAAGTAAGGCCGTCTGCAAGCTCTTCAAGGGACGGAATCTGTGGAAGGAGGAATCGTGGAAGGTACATTGACTGTTTGCTCTAAACCTGCTAGAGTTTTATTTGATACTGGAGCAACTCATTCATTTGTTTCCAAGAAGTTTACTGCTTCATTTTCCAAAGAACCTGAACGGATAGATTTAATTATATCTACACCTCTTGGAAACAAATCGGATATCATGCATCACTACCCAAGTTGTGAGGTGATGGTTCAAGATAATAATCTACCTGTCGACCTGATATGCCTTGACATGGAATGTTATGATGTCATATTGGGAGCCGACTGGTTATCCACCTACCAAGCAACGGTAGATTGTCGGCATGGCAAAATAGCTTTTGAGGATTATCCCGAGCTAGTTTTTAATAAATCTCGGAATAAAACCCTGCTTATCTCAGCTCTCCGAGCTAGTAAACTGGTGAAGAAAGGATGTATGGCTTTTCTGGCTTTTGTAACTACCACAGGAGTTGAGAAGATGAAAATTGAAGACATCCGAGTGATTCAGGACTTCTCCGACGTTTGTCCAGACGAATTGCCTGGTTTACCCCCGGAGAGGGAAGTGTCATTCACAATTGATATTGTTCCGGGTGCCGGTCCTGTTTCTAAAGCACCCTACAGGATGTCTCCTATGGAACTGAAAGAGCTGAAGGAACAGTTGATGGATTTATTGAAGAAAGGGTTTATTAGGTCGAGTACTTCCCCATGGGGAGCACCCGTGCTATTTGTTAAAAAGAAGGATGGCACATTGAGATTATGCATTGATTATCGGCAGTTAAATAATCTTACAATCAAAAATAAGTACCCACTGCCGAGAATTGATGAGCTGTTCGACCAATAATCAGGAGCAAAGTATTTCTCCAAAATAGATCTTCGGTCTGGTTATCACCAATTGAGGATCAAGGAGGAGGATATTTACAAAACTGCATTTCGAAGTAGGTACGGGCATTACGAATTTACTGTTATGCCTTTCGGACTAACAAATGCACCTGCAGCTTTCATGCAGTTAATGAACAGCATTTATCGGCCTTATTTAGACCATTTTATTGTGGTCTTCATTGATGATATATTGATCTACTCAAAGACTGAAGAAGATCATGAGGAACATCTCAAGAAGGCATTACAAGTATTGCGGGACAATAAGTTATATGCAAAATTCAGCAAATGCCAGTTCTGGCTGGAGGAAGTGTCCTTCTTGGGACATGTTATCTCCAGGAATGGAATTTCTGTTGATCCTGCAAAGGTCGGAGCCGTGCAAAACTGGGGACGACTGACGAATGCAACGGAGATTCGTAGCTTCTTGGGCTTAGCTGGTTATTACCAGCGTTTCATCAAGGACTTATCCAAGATTGCTGTTCCTCTTACCAAATTGACTTGCAAGGAAGTGCCTTATGAGTGGAATGAAGACTGTGAAAAGAGTTTCTTAACTTTGAAGGATCTATTAACCACTACACCGGTCTTATCTCTTCCGATTGAAGGGGAGAAATACGAGATATATACCGATGCATCTGGTATCGGCCTCGGATGTGTATTGATGCAGAATGGGAGAGTTATTGCATACTCGTCCTGGCAATTGAAGAAACATGAAGAGAATTATCCTGTGCATGATCTGGAGCTAGCCGTTGTAGTATTGGCTTTGAAGATCTGGAGGCACTATCTCTATGGAGAACAATTTACAGTCTACTCTGATCATAAAAGCCTCAAATATTTATTCTCTCAGAAGGAGCTGAACATGCGGCAACGGCGTTGGCTCGAGTATCTCAAGGATTTTGACTTTACTATACAATACCATCTCGGTAAAGGAAATTCTGTGGCAGATGCCCTTAGTCGGAAGCCGAGGGTCCTAGTAGCCAACTGTATGGTTCAGGAATGGAAATTGCTAGAAAAATTTTCTGAACTCGACATCAACATGGGTGAGAATGATGGGTGTATCACTTTATCCCACTTAAGTGTACATCCGGATTTGCTAACTGAAATCAAGAGATTATAAGAAGAAGACCCGATGTTGGTGGAAATCAGAGAAAAGCTGGATGAGAAGACCGACTTCAAGTTGGCACCCGATGGCAGAATCTTATTCCATGAAAGAACATGTGTGCCCGACAGTCTTGAGCTGAAGAAGGAGATTCTGGAAGAAGCCCATCGATCGAGATACACGATACACCCGGGAGCCACTAAAATGTACCAAGATATAAAAAGGACCTTTTGGTGGCCCAACATGAAAAGGGAAATAGCGGATTTCGTGTCTCGATGTTTAACTTGCCAGCAGGTGAAGGCCGAACATCAGAAGCCCGCAGGGAGACTGCATCCACTGGATATTCCCAAGTGGAAATGGGAGGATATCGGCATGGATTTCATCTTGGGTTTGCCCAAGTCTAGGGGCGGATACGATGGCATATGGGTAATCATCGATCGCCTTACTAAATCGGCTCATTTCTTGCCTATTAAGAGTCGGTGGTCGGTTGATATTCTTGCCGCTGTGTATATTAAGGAAGTCACTAGACTCCATGGAATTCCTGTGTCTATAGTATCTGACCGAGACCCTCGCTTTACATCTCACTTCTGGAAGGGTCTACAACGCTCTCTAGGAACGAAGCTTAATTTCAGTACTGCTTTTCATCCCCAGACAGATGGTCAGACGGAAAGGACTAATCAGGTTGTTGAAGACATGTTGCGAGCATGCATTATAGATTTCGGCGGGAGTTGGCATGACCACTTACCACTAGCCGAATTTGCCTACAATAACAGCTACCAAGTCAGTATTCAAATGGCACCTTTCGAGGCACTCTATGATAGAAGTTGTAGATCTCCGGTATGCTGGGAGGAGGTCGGTGAAAGACAACTCCTAGGTCCTGATATGCTGAGAGATTCTACTGAGAAGATTCTCCTTATCAGAGAAAGACTCAAGGTAGCTCAGTACAGGCAAAAATCTTATGCTGATAACAGAAGGAGAGATTTGGAGTTTCAAGTGGGTGACCATGTATTTCTCAAAGTATCTCCCGGCCGAAGTATTAGAAGATTCGGTGTTAAGGGCAAGCTTACACCAAGGTTTATCGGTCCATTTGAGGTATTGGAGAGAGTGGGAGAGGTGGCTTACTGTATTGCCTTACCCCCTCAACTCTCGGAAGTGCACAACGTATTTCATATATCTATGCTGAAGAAATATGTGCACGCCCTTCTCACGTCATCAACCATACTGAATTGGTGATTCAAAGGGACCTCACTTATGAACAAAGGCCGATGCGGATCCTCGACCGAGAAGTCCGAGTTCTAAGAAGCAAGACGATCCCTATGGTAAAAATCCAATGGAATCAATGCTCGGAGCAAGAAGCTACTTGGGAGACCGAGGAATCTATGAAAAGAAGATACCCAGAACTATTTTAGACTGTGAGTATCCTATACCCTCTATAATATTCGCATGCAGTTGAATTTGGGGACCAAATTCTTTTAAGTAGGGGAGGGTGTAACACCCCATATAAAAAAATGAAAAAAAACAATTATTATTATTAATATTTTCCAAATAAAAAAATTAAATTAGATAAACCCTATGGGAAGCTTAAGTAAGAAGTTGGAACACGGATCGATTATATGTAAATATTATTTACTTAACAAGTGGCTTCCTAGTGTAGTTGGTTAAGTGACTTGCCTTTAAACCCAATGACCAGGGTTCAAATCCTAGCATCCATCATTTTATACATTTTGTGCCAAATAATTATATGCTATAGGCTACTTGCACCGACACAGGGCCACAAGGCCCTATAATTTAGCTTACATGCTATAGGCTACTTGGGCCACAAGGCCCTATAATTTAGCTTACATGACCACAAACAAACTTGCGTTGGCATATGTCCTCTTCTCAGACATGAACAGCCCGTTTGAGCTGGCATCGCACTGAGATGCGAATTATGTAGCATCTTATCCCCTCGTGACTATCCCAAAACACTATAATACTCCCTATATCGAGACTCCCTTCATTCTTCCAAAGGGTTGCTGCTGCTGCAGAGAAGGGGGAGCCTCCGACGTTGCAGAAGAAAGCTGCCCTTATACCTGAGGTAGGTGTTCTCAATTTTTAACTAAACTAGTATCTAATCTATGATGATTAGTCTAGGCAGTTAATCTTAGGCACATCTCCATGCGATGAATCGTGTTTATACAGCATGTGTTAGCCATCAATCTGGAACAATTTTATTAACTACTCTATTAATAGCATATAGCACGTTAAATGCACATGTGTCGACACTTATGACACATGTGTCGACACATGACACACACTTCTGACACATGACACTTCACACATGTGTTTAATGTTAAATGTCCGTGTCGACACTTCTCCATGACACCTATATAGTGTTTAACATGTGTCGACACTTCCATATGTAATAGCATGTTAAATGTCGACATTTCATCAACACGTGTTAAGCAACTCATGTGTCGACACAGGTGTCGACACCAGTGTTGACACCGGTGTTGACACAGGTGTCGACACACAGTACACTTCATCAACACCTCATTGCTAAGCAACTCATGTGTCGACACCGGTGTTGACACCGGTGTTGACACAGGTGTCGACACACAATATATACGTGAACATATAAGCACCTCATGTGTCGACACCGGTGTCGACACCGGTGTTGACACCGGTGTTGACACATGTGTCGACACATAATATATACGTGAACTGATTACCCGCAGAGAACCTCATGTGTCGACACAAGTGTCGACACACAAAACATTGTAATACGAACTGTACAACAGAGACCAAAAATGAATAGTAAGTGTCGACACTAGTGTCGACACATGCAGTGAACTTAATGAAAAACACCGTAGAGCCTCTTAACAAGTGAAATAAAGTATGAACAATTTATGAACCTCCATTATACCTCTATTAACAGTATATATATATAACACCTGCATATGCAAGTGTGCATATATACACCCGACACCTTAAATATATATATATATATATATACTCCCATTAATTATATATACAAAGCACCTTCATTATATATGTATATAAATTCATATATATACTTCCATTAATTGTATATACAAAACACCTCATTATATACTGTTAGACAAGAATATATATATATACATATATAACTAATGTTTACACCTCCATTCTCACCGAATATATATAGAGAACAGAATACAATATAAAATGGACTCCTTCATTCTTACCGAGTATATATATATATATATATATTTGTAGAATGAAATTATTTTTTTTGAAAAAAAATCTAATTTTCACCACATTAGTTTATACATACTAAAAATTATCTCCACCATGTTAAAACTATTTCCAGCATTTTAAAAGTGACTTCCAATATGATAGAATTATTTTATACATACTGAGATATAAAAATTATTTTCAGCATGTTAAAATCTATTTAAAGCTATTTTTGTGCATATAAAACTTACTTTCCTATTAAATAAAGTAGGAAATTGATGCATGAAAATTACTTCCAGCATGATAACATTTCTTCCAGTATGGTAAAATTATTCCAGCATGTTATAATTATTTTTGGCATGTTATAGTTATTTTCAGTGTATTAAAACTATTTTTCAGCATGATAATTCTATTTTCCTATCAAATAATTAGTAAATAAATGTAGAAAAATAAATTTTTGCATGATAAAATTATGTTGTTATCAGAAAATTTCTGTAATCAGCATGGCAACCTTATCTTATCATACTATCAGTAAGTTAATTAATTTTAGCATGTTAATAATTAATTTTAGCATGTTAATAATTAATTTTCAACTTGTAAAAAATTAAATCCATCATGAAAAATTTATTTTTATTACCTTACCAGTAAAATAACATATGAAACTCATTCTCAACATGTTAATATCATTTTTAGCAAGTTAGAACTATATTCAACATAAAAACTTATTTTCATAATTAATTTCTGATTATTATAATAAATCACCATTTTGGCTAACTCATATATGTATATCGGACAGAAGATATACATACCTATAACCTCCATTATATTGGACAGAATTCTATAATCGGATATATATATATACATATACATATTGGATAAAAATAATATATATATAACTAATATTGACATTTGTGTCAACACCAGCAAGTTAGTCTCAAACTCCTATTGTCATTAGCATGTATCGAACGTTACGGGTTTTACTCCTAGTTCGTCCCTACATAACGATACGCCTTGGATTCTATTCTATAATCCACCTTATATACATCCTACCGGGTCAATCCTTGAAATTCCATATTGGCTATAAATGAGAGTGGATGTCGACAAACACGACCAATGTTGTGCATATAGGGCCCGGTCTGGTCCTGGAAGGAGCACCCGAAGGTACTTGTGCTCATGGGAGTTTATTGACCACGGTGTTTGGCATTGCACCGGAGTACTTGCTTGCTAGACTTTAGGCATTCCACTCATTCTCATGATATTACTTGATTGATTGACTTGAGACCCACAGAAGGGTAAAAGTGTTTACTTGAATGCATTATAAATAGTCAATTCCAGTTATACATGCTTGAAACTACTTTGCTTACTATTGCTAGCTTGATTAACATGTTGCTATTCCAGTTATTACTTCTCAGTTATCACTGGCCTGATATCATTTGCTATCACTTGCTACTGTTGCTTGAAATTGTGCAATCTATATACTCTCACTTTCTACTCCTATCGATTTTACGATTCTTTGATATCTATCTGTCTGCATGCATAGTTTACCTACATTAAATAAATGGGTATTTCACTTAAAGCATGTTAGAACTTGAGATGTAAATCCTACTGAGCGATTCGCTCATCTAGTTGTTTTCTAACCTTTTCAGGTAGTTCGGATATCAGCCAGAACTCGGAAGGGAATGAGTCTGAGTGATGAGTGTAGAAATGGAGTTATCATGTTGTCTTGTTAATTGTGGTGTAGTAATTATGTCATTTGTATCTAGTTATGTCAGATGTCAGTTGTATTAGTCTAATTTATTAGAACTGTAATAAGGGCTTGAAGCCTAGTAGTCGGACTCGAGAAATATGTGTAATTATCATTTGGTTAGTGGTAACAATTGTCATCTCGGATTATTTGTATTAATTTCAAGTTAAATCTTAGTTATTTTCGCACCCTATTAACTATCAAAATGAAGAATTCCATCGAATAGCTAGCTCGCTTTGGTTCTATATAAAACTGTCGCGCCACGGGTAAGCTTCCGCTCTCGGGACGTGACATCTCAAGCTGCCAGAGCCTCGAGTCATTCCGTATAGACGTGGGGACTTCACCTCAGGAGAGCCGAGATGAATCCACAACCAACCGGCAGTGCGACCAAGCCTGCCCAATGAACCGGCATCGACTTTGTAGTGCTGCATCCACTACACCCGTTGTCCGATCAAGGACGATGGTCTATCTGGTGGTCCCCCACCACATGAAAAGGCTCTCCTGAAGACAAAGGAGTTCCCCCCTGGCTTTCCAAAACGGAAGACCGAAAGCTCTGTCGGCGGAAGATCCCGATCGCCCGGCATGGGCACGGCTTCCCGCCAAGATGGGCCTGTTAGTGGCCGAATGATCGCCCAGCGCAGGCGGAACTATCTCAGGTTTTATCCAACCCCCTAGAGAGCTCTGGGTACGAGCCAGGCCGGACCAACAGCATGGATCGTAGAGCCGAAGGCCGCCTCGGCGGAAAGCCCGTGCGATCAAATCAAAGCTATCTAGAGTCTCAGGAACGGCCGTACGCCGACCTGGGACCTTCGACAAGACATCCCGCCAAGGTTTCGAGGGGCATTGGCGAGATAATGTTCACGGTGACTCCCGGACTCATCGACTGGCTTGAAGCGCACGAGGAGCATTAGCCCAGCGCGCCCTTAACCCGGCGTGCCCCCCTACCTTCAGCGCTTATGCCGGCGCGCCCCCTTATCTTCGGCTCTTATCACGGCGCGCAAGTCACTCTATCGGATGGCGTCTTAAACCGGCGCGATGAATTGATGAAGATTCCTCCCGGCGCGCAAAAGCCCACTCCGGATGAAGAGCCTCCAACCTGCTATATAAATGGGTGAAGTTCGATCAGAAGAAAGGGAGCGAAAAGAAAAAAGAAGGAACGGAGACAAAAAACACACAGAGGAGGAGAGACAGATCGATTGAGAAAAAAAGAGAAGAGCGGAGGGAGAGAAAGGCTTCTGGAGAGTTTTTTTTTCTACTACGCAGAGAGAGAAGGGTTCCTTCGGAGGAGCTTCCGCCGGTCGTCTTCTTCCTCGACGATACCCTGTTTCAGAAACAGGTGGGCGCCGGTGCCGGTCCCTCTTCTGCTTTCCGTAGATTTCTTCTTCTGAATTTCCTACCCATCGGATGTAAGCGAGAGGGGGAGGAGTGGCGATGATATGAGCCTATTCTCCTCCCCCTTCTACGCGATTTTCTCTTTTGTTCTTTCCCTGTTGTTGTGCTCTGCACATCCTCTGCCTCCGCTATCAGCGAACGGCGACTGAGCAATGGTGCTGGTGTCATGCTCTTACGATGTAAATGCTGAATCATCCTTGTTTCTGTCATGTTAATATATATATGTTGAATGCTTGGATTAACAGGTCGGATGAATGATCCTCAGCCTCCCCCCTTTCTATCTACGCCAACGCCCGTGTCTGGGTTCTTCTCGGCATAGCTGTAATTCCGGTTTCCCCGAGGTTTGCATCATGCCCCGAGTCATCGTGGGCTATAGAAATACCCCTCCCCGGGGGCTTCTCTTTCGCTCATCTTCATGTTTGATTCAAGGGTTCTCGCATCCCCTTTTCTTCTCGGATGGAGCCGTGCTTCTGCGCGTGCCTCTCTCCATCATGTGCAGGGTCCATCCCCTGAACGTTGCTTTCCAATTGTTCGAGCATATGCCCCTGCAACGAGCCTGTCTCGTTTATGCATTTACTGCATCTGTGCATCACGATCATCCAAACTGTTCCGAGGTTTCTCGCCGTTTCGATCACCCAGGGTGGGGGACATTCCCCTGCTACTTCCTGAAGTTGTTGGGCGACCGGGGGGGCTCTATCTCTCGATGGTAGGCGCTTCCTCAAAGCCATTGCAGACAATGATAGGGGTCCTGGTTCAACGAACTCAGCCCCAACAAATTAAGACCCGATCGAGACCGGGGGATGTGTGCTCCTTGTAGGCTAGCCCTCGGAGTCCCATTCTCCCAATGGTCAGTTCCTCTGCGGGATGAGTCACAAATTGTGGGTTGTCTACCCCTCGTAGGCTAGTCCTCGGGGTGATGCTCCCATCATCAATGGCTTCATCTCTCTGTCTTTTCCCTTATGGAACCTTGGTGCCCCTAGCAGGCTAGTCCTCGGGGTATCCTATCCAATGGGGTTTGCTGGCTGCCTTCGTGTAGACCGGCGGTTTAGGGGCTTGTTCTATAGGTGAGCATGACCCCGCTTCTCCCCTGCAACTCTTCAGGTTCAGGGGAGATGTTGTCCAATTTTGGACAGATTAATAATGAATAAACCATAACGAAATACTCATTCTGGACCCAATTATCCCGGTGCTCGAGTAGGAACCTCGCACTGACTTATCACATCATTCTCGAAGAGTTTTACTTTGATTTAACAAACAATCGGCCTCAAATGGCTTCAAAACCCTCAACATAAACTTAACAAACTCAAATGATTCGAAATTCATCGAAAATAAGCTAAAACGGCGCGGCCTTAACCCGGCACGCCCTAATACAGCGCGGTACCCGCGCCGGATTAACCCTACACTCAAAAAAATTAAAAACTTCCTTGTGCCTTTCCGGCGCGCTGTAGATTGGATTAAAATCCCCACGTTAAATAAGAGGAATAAAATGGATGACAAGATTGCATGAAAGTGGAAATATGATGGGGAGATGATAATAAACTCAAAGAAAAGCACGTGGTGCTAAGAGGAGATGTGATCGCCAGAGGGGTTACCTCAATAAGAAAAAGGGATCGCGAGTACCTGGTGAAGATTTGGATGCGGGATGGATGTGGAATTCCTCCTCCTCCTTCAATCGGCCGGCCGACAAAGGGGGGTTTCTCTTTATTGATTATCCTTGCAAAAATAAGACAACGAAACAAACGAACAAAGAGAAGTGAATCAGCCGATGTGTAGAATCAATCCCAAATGAAGAATATGATGTTGAAGAGAGAAATCAACATGCGCACCTCTTTTTTTGGTTTTTTTAAAACCCCTAGAGAAGAGCTAGGGAAGGGGATATGTTATGATGATGGAACTTAATGCAATAAAAAAAACTAATAGTGGGACGTATTAATGGTAGTAAGATGACGCTCACAAACAAAATAAACAAAAAAGAACCCTGCTGTCCCTGATGACAGTAAAGGGAAACCAAGGGAAGAAGATGTTGATGGGAAGAAGATGAAGCAGTGAACGCAAGTGGATGCCGAGGAAAACGGATGCAGAGGAGGAAGCGGCTGCTCCACTTGATTGCACGGGAAGAAGAAGAAAAACTCTGCAGTAACCTTTCTATCCGCTGTATATGGGTGTTAACCCTATGACGATCGATCCAGACTCCCTTATATAAGTTTCAATCGGATGTGATCAAACAAGGGAAGATAAGAACGGGCAAGGAATATCCAGGGAAAGGATTAAAATCGAGCAAGAGTTTGAACAAGACAGGGAACTGTGAGGGAAAGAGGAGTTTAAGCAGGACACGAGACGGAAAACACGACCTTGCGAAGGGCGTCAAATCAAGAATTGACGACCTACACAAAGACGTTACTCAAAACACGACCTCTATTAAGGGCGTCACTTCTTGGATTTAATTTTGGCAATAAAACTTTCTTTATATGAAAATTATGAGAACACGCCTGAGATGAAGGCGTTAATTAAAAACACGCCCTGAGGAAGGATGTTAACCAACAATTTAAATTGATTTTGAATTTATTTTGGAACCGGATAATACCAGGAATTGACACCCTCACATTTAGTCGTCCGTTCTTGCGAAAACGCCCTAGGTAAGGTCGCTATTTAAATAACGCCCCTCCTCAGGTCGCGAATCATAAAATGCAGGAACAAATCAAAACCACACAAAAATATAGAAAAACTTCATATTATGAACATATTGAAGTTCACTTTGGGGTGTTAACATAGTGACATGAGATTTGATCAACATAGCATCATTTTTGGCGTGTCTACAGCTGCCCCGCCTTGGCGTCTGCTTTGCAAGGGAGTGAGACGAAATGAAGGTGAAAGTGCAACAAACGGAATAAAGTGGAACGAACTGATAAGGGGACGCCAAGGTGTGATGTGACATGCCTCAGACACTAAGCATTGGAAATCTTTCCAAGATTCTGAACGAAACATCTCCGAATGATTCCAAGGAAGTATCAGTTTGCTGGATAAAGGAGACTAAACTAAGCAAGTAAAAATGTAAGGCAAAAGGGGTGTGCGCGCGGGCACGATAGGGAAAGACCATTGGAGAGGGGTTACCAGCCAACGTGGACGTGCTACAACCAAGGTAGATTTACAGAAAAATAAAGAGAATTGAGATGAAGATCCAACAAAAGGACATTTCCAAGAAATCAGCCTGAGCGGCTTCAGATAGAACAAAGTACTTGATTTGGAATGTAATATCTCATGCTAACTCAATAAAGAGCGAGTGACCTTCATTATTGCCATAATATGAAGATTTTCATCATGAATCTCAAGGTCCTACATGATGCATGCTGGGCCAAAAGAAAAAAAAATAAACTAAAAATATAGAAAATAACTAAGGATAATATTGCTAAGCCATCTAGATTTGGTCAAGAATCCAGATCTCTAAGCTGACACTAGGCCGAAGCCCGTTTGTCCACGCATCAACTCAGAAAAGTGGAACCATCGTCCCAGACCTTTAACGACTCAACGGCCTATCCGTGTGATCAAGACTCTCCTGGAATTATTACTGTTTTTGATGAAGGGGAACTCAAATTCCAGATTCATCATAACCACAAGGTCCTTGATATACTATAATAGCGTAGATACTATATAGTAACAATGATTACACGAAAGAAATACAAGATGATGAGCGCGATGTTACTTCCATGATCAACCCAAGCGTCTCGAAACCTGCAATCTTCTGTACTCAAAAGTTCATTAGTTCTCTCAAAATTTCAATATAAATAATCCTCAATTCAAAGTATGACATGATCATAAGTGCTAAATAAAATAGAATTCCAACGAAATAATAGCACTTAAGTTCATCAGAGCACGCAAAAAGCAAATTCATAAGCTCACAAAACACGCCTGCACTGAACGGCGTCAAAATAATGAAAGGCGCCTTATCTTGAGGGCGTCAAAATGAGAAACACGCCCTTTATCAAGGCGTGAACATCATCGATAGTTTCAAGAAGAAAACGACCCTGGCAAGGGCGTTACACAAAACACGACTTATGCAAGGTCGTCAATTCAAGAATTGACGCCCTAACAAAAGGCGTTAATCAATCCAACGCTTCCGTTTCCAAATCGAAAGCAAAACCAAATCCTAATAGCCCTCAACCTTCTAACTCCGAACAACCTTTGGGACCCTTCAGGCTCCTATAAAAGGAAAGGTAATTCCTTCAAACACTCATCTGAGTTCTGCTTCTGTTCGTTCTTCTGCCCGTTCTTCTGTTCGTTCTTCTTCTGCAGGCACTTGTCCGAGCTTCTTCTGCAAAGCAAAAGATGGAGAGGGTGATCAAGAAACCCAGATCTTCCACCCCCAGATTGACTGAAATACAGGGGCACATCTGCAGCCGAATTGCCCAAAATCAGGTTGGCGAATTCTTCTGTTCTTCCTCTGCTCATATCCTTTTTTTTATTTCCTTCTTACTGAACTCTTCTGTTGCTCATGCATTCTCCTTCTTTTCTTTCTTCCACAGGATTATCCAAATGTCCCAGGAGCTAGGAGATTTACAAAAATTAAGTGGCTGCCACTTATCCTTTCCAAGTTTTCTTCGGATATGAGGGTATACCTAGCAAGATGGCACCTCCTGAGCCTAGTTACCCATGCTAAACACCATGATCAAATCCATCTTGATTGGGCAGCTATAGGAGCTCTTGTAGAGATATGGCATCCTTCTACTCATACCTTTCTCTTCTCAACTTTTGAAGCCACCCTCCTATTGGAAGAATTAGAACTGATCTTGGGCTTAAAGCGGATGAAACAAGGGGATGAAGAAAAGATGGCCATCATGCCAAGGCCAATCTCCTCTCATGAATTACTCACCTCATTGATATCTAGCCCAAATCTAGTGAACCAAATCAAGGTCACTAAAGGAATCAACCTCTTGAAGCTCGCCTCATGGGTGTACAAGAGAGCGGATCAAGCTAAGGAAGAGGAGGAGATAGAAAAGATAGCAAAGGCCTTCGTGGTGTGCTTAGCAGGAGCACTCTTGTTTCCATCCACGGAGGAATTTTTAGAGGAGGCCCAATTGAGCGCCGTGGTGAGCTTATGGGAAGGAGATAGAGTTGGACCGGCTATTCTAGCCTATCTCTATAGCGGGCTTACTTCGGCGGCCATGGGAAGGCCCATCTACGGATGCATGTTAGCATTCTCTAGTTGGGTTGATCTTTATTTCAAGTTCGATCCATGTGGTGAGGCCCAACAACCCTCAAGAATCTTTTCAAAAAGCCCACTCTCTTATATGACCGGTTCACTTGGAATAAGCAGTAGAGTGACGAACCGAATTCCCCAAATCAAGAAGAGAGCGGAATGGAGAGAGCACCTCAAAGTAATGCCAAAGAATCTCTTCACTTGCGCGTCGGGAATACTCAAGACTCAAGATCTCCGTGCAAGATTCTCTCCCGGGACAGACCTTCGTCTCATAGGCGCTTCAGAATTCGTGCTGTACAATTCACACCGGTGCCTCCCTCAACTCGGGCTTCCACAGCAAATGCTCGAAGATCCCTCTCATCTTTCTCCAATCAAGACACGGGATCTAGGCGGCAACGAAGATGGTGAAGAATGCACAACATTTCAAGCTTTGTGGAAGATCTGCAAAACTTATCAACCTGTAGAGAATTTAGAAGAGGACAAAGAACAGTGGAAAGCATATGTAACAGCCTTGAGGAAATTGAGGCCCAAGATAGCTCATTAAACATTGTAATCTTTTCCTTCCAATAACTCAATGACATTTTCTTTATTGAGCCATCTTACTGTTTCTGATCAACTCTTCCAATGTTCTGATTCTGTTGCAAATAACGCCTCAAGCAACGCCGTTAATTCATAAAAGGACGCCTTCTTCACAGGTCGTCTTCAACATTCCAGTTCACAAATTTGACGCCTTCACCAATGGGCGTTAACTAAAAAACGTCCTAGGGCAAGGCATTAATACGATTCATATTCCAAAATATATTCGTTGAAATTCCAAAAGTAACACCTTTAGCAAAGCCATGTTTAATATAAATAACGCCCCAATCCAAGTCGTTACTCAAAAACAGTAATGATTATCCCCATCAAATCAATCAATTGCCATTAAATGCGTCTGACGACGGTTATCATTCCCTATGCAAACAAAAATAACGCCTTAAGAAATGTCGTCAATTATTAAGAAACGCCTTTATGTCAATCGCTGATTCCGTAAGACGCGGCCTTCCTTAAGTCGTTAATTCCTTTCGACCGTTCGACTTAAATTTCCCTCCTTTCTTCTTCTTCCTCCGTCCTCTTTCCCTCTTTCTCTCTTCTCTTCTACAAATCCTAACCGTAACCCTCCCCCATCTCTCATTCTCACTCTCTCTCACACCTCCCCCTCTCCAACCTAAACGATGGTCGGCGGTGGCTTGAAGAGGCAGCGGGTGGCTGCCCCAGAAGTGGTGGACCTGGGCGAAGACGCCCACGCCGAGGAGGATGCTCCCGTGGAGGCTCCACCGGCGGCGGCCGAGGAAGGTCCGGCAGCGATGGCCGGCGACGAGGGAAACCATGGCGGCGAGGCGGTGGGAGAAGAAGATGACGGAGAAGCAGTAGACGAGGGAGGGGAGGACGATGCTGGCGGTGAAGAAGAAGAAGAAGAAGGCGAAGGTGGTGGAGACGGAGAAGAAGGCGGTGAAAATGAGCCACCGCCCATGGCGGCGGCCGTTCCCCGTGCCGGCCAGCTCCGGCGACCGCGTCAACCACGCCCCCAACCGGCAGAGCCAAAGCACAAGAACGTAGGCCCCCAAACCCAATTCCCATTTTTTTTATTTTTATTTTTATTTTTCCTGTAATTTCCATAGCTCCCGGGGTCTAAACCCTGCAACCCAGAAAGAAGGCGCCCTCAGGGGCGTCACGTTTTAAAAAGACACGCCCAACCCAAGGGCGTTAATTAAATTATTTTCCTGAAAAATAATTAACCCCATGAGAACACGCCCTAAAGCATGTCGCCCATTTAAATTCATATCATGCTGTTAATTACCATTAATTCCATGCTTTAAATTATTTTCCATGAATTATTCGTATGCTGTCATTTTTATTTTCTGAAAACTTGAAAACAACGCCCCCCACTAGGGCGTTAATTCAACAACAGACGACCAAACCAGAGGTCGTCCATTTATTAATTCCTGATTAAATTAACGGACCCATCTGGAAAACGCCCCACTCAAGGGCGTGACTTGAAATATTTTTAAGAATTTCAGATATTATCCATAGAATCACGCCCAACCTAGAGGCATTGTTTAGATGAACAGCGACCTAGGATAGGTCGCAAATTCAAAGCACACTGAGAACCACGCCCTCCTCAGGGGCGCTAATTCAACAAACCACGACCTGAGGATGGTCGTTAATTAAAATCAAACACCAATATAATCCAAGGCAATCAAAATGAGATTCAGCATGAATAATCAAAATAATTAAGTGAAAATTTTTTCTTTACATGCAGGGCTTGATGAGGACACGGATCTCCTGGGTTATGGTCCGGGCAGCATACTACGGCCTCCCTGAGTTTCAGAGAGCGAGGGTAGATGCTATGGGGTTTGGGGCTTTCCTTAGCATAGAGCCAGTTAGACCCGACCTACCACTTATCCAGGTTCTACGGGAGAGATGGGATAGGACTAGCCGGGCATTCTTGATGCCATGGGGGCATATGGTTCCCACCCTAGAGGATGTGGCTAGGATCACCGGATTGAGGGTAGACGGTGAGGCTGTGAGTGGGATCACCTACCCAGACTACACCGAGTTCGCCGAGAGGTTGCTAGGATTGGAGATGGTTTATGAGACGCCTAGCGAGTGTAGGACGATCTTCCGCACCGACCTTACTACAGTGATGGGCTTAGGGAATGCTAGGCACAGGTCAGGGGAGACCCTAGAGCAGTTCTCGCAGAGGTTGATAGACGGGGCTAGGGCAGTCTACTGCCAGGACCCGGTCGACAGAGAGAGAGCAGACCGAGACCGGAGGAGGTTCTTACTGCTGCAACTGGGGAGGCTATTACTCTGGACAAAGGGCGACGTCATCAACTGCCGATTCCTGGGGATACTCGAGGACCTGGAGGCAGTTGGCAGCTACGCCTGGGGAGCGGCGCTGCTGGCGCACATGATGGCCGACTTGTCCACGGGGACAGGTCGAGAGACGACCGTCAGTGGCTTCTCACCTTTTCTTCAGGTATGCATTTTTCTTCTTTTCTTTTCTTTTATTTTGTTATGCATGTGCATGCCTTCCTAGTGTGATGCGTGGATGCAGGTTTGGAGCCATCTCTACATGCCGATGGGGCGCGTTGACCCACGGCCTGGAGGTGAGGGAGCTTTCCCTCTAGCACGACGCTGGGTGCCGATTGTGTTTGGTGCCCCACTCGGCTACGAGTTGTGGGTTTTACGGAGAGAGTTCCGCGACTTCCCTCCCTCGTTGGTATGTATGAAGGTTATGCATCTTTCTTTTTGAATTTATTATGATGATGATGAAATGATGACATGTATGTTTATGAATGCAGGTGCAGTGGAGACCCTATGAGGGGATGACGGACGAGGGCCAGCCGTGGGTCGTAGCGGGCCGTCCTCGCTTTGAGCATGAGCTTTGGGTTCACTGCTTGAGCGAGATCGAGCCGTTACGGCTTAGGTTGGTGATGAGGACGCTGGGCCTCCACCAGGAGTGGGTGGAGGTAGGCGAGCCGCGGGGCATTGGGAAGAAGACGCGCGGTCGTACGAAGGTGACCGACTGGAGAGTGCGATTCGAGGAGCAGTACGTCGACTGGCAGCGAGGCGGGACCAGAGTCACCTCCCGGGCGACTGACAGCTCCGAGTACCTCCGGCGCTACTGGGAGGTATACGCCGGCCGACCCCAGATGAGGGTCTTAGGGGTATGTATGAATGCACTTATTTCTAAATTGAATGCAAATGCTTATGTGACTATCATGTGACTAATATGTAATGGATGCAGGATGCGCGGGACATAGCGGCGATAGATGCCCAGGCCCACCTACACAGCCTGGAGGACCAGCTAGCCGCCACACGGGCTGACCTAGAGACCCTGGTGAGTGTTTAAATTATTTTCTATATGCAAATGTATATTTTTGTTGAATTATTGATGATTAGCCACTGACGATCTCAATGAATGCAGCGTGCCCAGCAGGGAGCAGTGAGGAGAGACCCAGGGGAGGCCTCCAGCTCGAGAGGACCCAGTGCAGAGGTGACTGCACTGGCGGAGCAGCTAGCGGGAGTGGTGGCACGAGCTGAGGCAGCAGAGCGCGACCTCGCTTTGCGGGTAAAATCCAAAACACAGATCCATTCAAATATTGATTATATAACTGTGCACTGATGAAATTCAAATATTGATTATATAATTGTGCACTGATGAAATTCAATTTACAGACTGAGGAGCTTCGAGCCACTCTTACCTGCGTCTGCGAGGGACAGCAGGCGATGACTGCCCAGGTGAGTTTTTATTTAGTCATGTGTTGCTTTATTTCAAAAAAGTTGAATTGTTGATGATTTGTCACCTGTTTGTAGAGTACACAGCTACGGGCGGCACGTACTGAGTTGGCGATCCGCGATCAGCGGATCTCAGAGTTTGAGAGGTCCCTGAGGCGACGAGAGGAGCTTCCTCAGGACGTGGCCGAGATGCGGGTGGCTCTTGAGCTGGAGCGACGGGAGCGTGCCCGGGAGCGCGAGGAGCGTGCTCGTGAGCGAGAGGAGTACCAGGCGGAGCGTGCTCGTGAGCGAGAGGAGTACCAGGTGGAGCGTGCTCGGTACCAGGAGCAGGTAGCAGCACGCGAGCGAGAGCTGGCAGACTCGAGGACCCAGTTGATCCTTTCTCAAGAGCGGCTACGAGTGTCCGAGGAGCGTCTCCAGCGAGGGCGCGAGCGAGCACGGGCTTCGGGATACTCGTTCACCAGCTCCACCTTCGTGGCGGGCTCTTCCCTCCGCGAGAGGAGCGAGGCAGGGGGACACGTTCGGGTTCCTGCTTCTTCACGGGGGCCCATGCCTCCTCCACTAGCGCCAGCTCGGGACGGTGAGGAGGAGGTTGAGAGTAGGAGAGAGGAGGGTGGAGGCGAGAGCTGAGAGATTTACTTGTACTCCTCCACCCTCACACCTGTACTTACACATTCATGATATATATATATACATGAGATTGAGATTTTTTTTGTTACCTGAGCACTTTGTGTAGTTGTGGTCTTGTGTTTGTGTACTTTCCTCTTTCCACGTTCTTCGCGTTTGCTTTACTGTGCCCTGTTTCTGCAACTGCAATCCACACTTTGAACAAACAGGTTGATTCATCTGTTCGACTTGGCCCCTTGCCCAATAAGCAAGGGGTAGTAATATTTTGACCTTAATGAGGGGTCAAGGGGCCAAGCCATTAATCAAATAAGGCAATAAAATAGCTGATAGCGGGGAGATGCCTCATGCACAGTACGCATATGCAAACCATAAATAAAAGATGCTCATGCAAGCATACATCGTGAAGAAATGCATTTTATATATATATATTTTTTTTTTCTTTTTCACTCATTGATATTTTTTTTGTTATTTTTCTTGAAAAATGCGCCTTAGCGTAGGTCGTGATTCGCATAAAGACGCCCGCGGAGACGGCGTGAATTTGAAAAGGAAATCTGATTTTTGAGAAAGTAACGACCTGTTGAGAGACGTTATTCTGAAAGAGACGACCTAATCTAGGACGTTAATTCTATAAAAAGCGCCTTAGCCGAAGGCGTTAATTTAACTATTCTGCAAAAAGGGCTTCAAGGCTATCAAGACCATGAGTCTTACATAGTCACCATCTAAAATTCATTAACCTTTCTTGAGTAGTTAAAAGGGGGTTGACGTGACCATAATTGACTTGTATTCGAGATTTCGCACAATGCAATTTCTTAAGTCCGTCTTGACCATCCTGCCAGTTCGTGACTTTACCGCATAGAAAGGATGGAAGAAAAATATAAGGGAAGCCCATAAGGGATTCTGAGATGCTCAAGGCAAAGTTACCTCCCCTACCCTATGCCTGTTGGGGTTCGGTCTTTGGCGTAGGGAAATTTGTTACCTTTTTGCCCCTGTTACATTGCACGCATACGCCCAAGGTTTTCCTTGCGGGGACTTTGCCCTCTTGACATGCTTTTCTTTTCACAACTTGACTTTCACTTCGGAATCGATTTGCATTGATGAATAAAAACCTAATTGTACTTGGGCTTTTGTGACATTTGCTCCCTTTTGGGCCCTGACTTCCACCTACTAGGGCGGCGGATAGGTTTGGCGTGTCTACCTCGAGGTCTCCCTTCCTCCCTTATGGGCCGAAGAAGAAAAGAACGGGTATTACCTTTCACTTTTAGTCAGGTTTTTGACTTTCCATCGGATTTTGCACTGCTTGAGCTCAAGAATAAAGCGTGTAGTGTGTGCGTGAATCAACCCCCTTTTAAATTAGCAAGACTGACGAATGAATTCTGAATTTTGACCTTTCGGACCTTGATCCTTCGTGTGCCATGGCACCAATTTTGGAGAATCTCTTTTTTTGATTTTGAAGAATTTCTATTTTTGGAGGTTTTGAATCAATTTTTTTTGAATTTTGAAGATATATATATTTTTTTTGAATTTTTTGTTGAATCAAGGGTAGTATTTCTTAAGATATAAACCATTCCAAGGGTGAGTTAACTCTTCCCCTTCAGCATTAATCAGTTTATAAGCATTACCAGGATAAACTTCTTTTATGATAAATGGTCCTTCCTAATTGGGTTGGAGTTTTGAGCGGGGGCCACCCGGCTTTACAAAAATTCTCTTGATTACCATCTCACCAGTTTTAAATTTCCTCTCAATTACTTTCTTTTGATAAAAACGTGAGAGCCTGTTTTGATAAACGCGCGCATGCTCAGCGGCGACCAGACGCTTCTCGTCTAGGAGCTCTAATTGGGCGAGGAGTGAATCACGACGTTCATCCATAGAAAGTTCCTTATCCAATTGTACTCGCAGAGAGGGAATAAGAATCTCATAAGGGACTACCGCCTCCATTCCATAAGTAAGGGCGAAAGGGGTTTGCCCAGTGGGTGTGCGAATGGAAGTGCGATAAGCCCAGAGAGCTTCAACTAATTTGTCTGGCCAATCCAAAAATTTATTAGCCTCACACGTCTTTTTGACAATTTTTATCAAAGTTTTATTAGTTGCCTCTGCTTGGCCATTGCCCTGCGGATAATAGGGAGAAGAATGATGCAATGTAATGTTATACCTGTTGCAGAGATCCTTGATTTCTTGAGAGATAAATTGAGGTCCATTGTCGGTGACGATGGTGTTTGGGATGCCGAACCTCGTGATGATGTTCTTCATTATAAACTTGCAGACGGTTGACGCTTTGATCTCCACGTAAGCTTCTGCTTCCGCCCACTTGGTGAAGTACTCCATTGCCGTGAGGATGAATGATTTTTGCTTGGTCAGGAGGTTCGAATCACCAAGAGGTCCAATGATACCAAAAGCCCACATGGAAAAAGGCCATGGGGAGGACGTAGGATGGAGTGAAGAAGCAGGAGAATGAATCTTGTCGGCATGCAATTGGCACTTAACACACCTTCGAACATAGATGGAACAATCCTCTTCTAGAGTTGGCCAATAAAAACCTAGCCTAAGGATCTTCTTAGCTAGCATCTAGCTATTCACATGACCACCACACACTCCAGAATGCGCCTCTTCCACAACTTTCCATGATTCATCATCGTCGAGGCATCTTAATAAAACACCGGTGAGCCCTCTTCTATAGAGCACACCTCCAATCAAAACATATCGCTGAGCCACTTTCTAATTGCTTTCTTTTCTTCAGCAGTGGCTTCCTCGGGATAGGATTGATCATTGCAATACCTGGCAATCTCATAATACCAAGGCTTCTCTTCGTCAGCCAATTCTTCTTCCCAGTCTAAAAGCATGACCTATTTACCTTTAAGAGATTCCCTCTACTTAACCTTTTCAAGCACCTGATCCCTAATATCGAGGAATGTGCGATCCTTGATAGCTGGCGTGTCGCGCTGATGAATTAGAGGAACATGAAAATCACGCTCAGGGGGGAAGACTAAAGCAGAGGCCAAAGAGGCAAGGGCGTCGGCCAAGATGTTCTGGCTACGAGGAACATGGACGAAAATCAATTTGGTGAAGAGCTTGACATAAGCTGAAGCGAGTTCCTGGTAAGGTTTGAGGTTGGGATTGATAGTGCGGCACTTGACCAACACCTGGCGCAGAATAAGCTGACTATCGCCCACAGTCCTCAAATGGGTGACACCATATCGATGAGCGGTTTGAAGACCGGCCAAAAGAGCTTCATACTCAGCTATATTATTGGTGACGGGGAAAGTGAGCCAGCAGCAAATGGGATGGTGACCCCTTCTGGTGTCAAAAGAACCATGCCGATCCCTCTTCCTTGGGAATTTAGAGCTCCATCAAAATGTAATGTCCACATAGGATCGTAGGGTTGATTAATGGACATCAGTTCTTCATCTGGAAACTCAGAATTGACAGGGTCAAAACGAGGTAGAGGGTGATGAGCAAGGTGTTCTACAATGGCGTAACCTTTGATAGCTTTCTGTTGAATGTAAGTGATGTCAAATTGAGAGAGGAAGCTTTGCCAGCGTGCTAATCGATCAGTGAGGATAGATTTTTCAAGGAGGAATTTAATCGGATTCATGCGAGCAATGAGGTGAACCTTGTGAGCTAAGAAATAGTGCTTTAACTTCTGCACTACCCAGACTAAAGCAGCGCAAGTCTTCTCCATGGCTGAGTACCTCTGTTCACAGGGGTTAAGAAGTTTAGACAAATAGTATGATGCCCTCTCCTTACCTTCTTCGTCCACTTGAGCTAGGACAGCACCCACAGAGTCATCCAGGACAGAGACATAGAGAACGAGTTGTTTGCCTGGAATTGGCGGCCTCAGGACAGGAGGATTGGCCAAATAATCCTTCAATCCGTCAAAGGCTGCCTCACACTTGTCATCCCAATTAAACTTGACTCCCGGCTTAGTAAGCTCGTAAAACGGCCTACATCTTTGCGAATGCTAGGAGACGAAGCGGCGGATGAATTGCAACCTCCCGATTAATCCTCGAACTTCCTTCAAATTCCTGGGAGGAGGCATATCTCTAATGGCCCTTGCCTTGTTGGGATCAACTTCAATTCCCCTCTTGCTGACAATAAATCCAAGCAATTTCCCTGAAGAGACGCCAAATACGCACTTCTTAGGGTTCATCTTCAACTGATACTCTCGTGATCTTTGCAAGACCTTAGCTAGAACCCCGGGATGCTCAATCCTTGTCCTTGATTTCACTACCAAGTCATCCACATACACCTTAATATAAATATGGATCATGTCATGAAAAATCGCCATCATAGCCCTCTGATAGGTGGCTCCAGCATTCTTAAGTCCGAAAGGCATGACCACATAGCAATAAGTATCCCATGGTGTAGTGAACGAGGTCTTCTCTTGATCTTCCTCAGCTAGACGAATTTGATTGTAACCTGAAAAGCCATCCATGAAGGAGAGGGTCTCAAAACCCGCCGTGTTATCAATTAGAACATCAATATGAGGGAGGGGGAAGTCATCTTTAGGACACGCTCGGTTGAGGTCCCGGAAGTCTATACAAATCCAAACTTTTCCATCTTTCTTCATAACCGGGATGATGTTAGCCACCCAATTGGGGTAGAGGACAACTCTAACAAATCTAGCCTTATGGAGCTTGTCGACCTCTTCTTTCATCTTTAAAACCATATTAGGGTGGAAATGCCTCAACCGTTGTTTGACCGGGACAGACCCTGGCTTAAGTGTAAGGCGGTGTTCATCGAGCGCAGGATCTAATCCAAGCATATCTTCATAACTCCACGCAAACGTGTCCTTGTATTCTTGCAGAACAAAAATGAGCGCCTCCTCTTCGGAGGGCGGCAAATTCTTGCTTATGAGGACAATCCTAGGGTTTTCCTCGGTACCCAAATTATTTTCTTTGGTAGGCTCTTCTACAAAGGCTGATGGTTCGTCAAATCGTCTTATGCCACTAGCAAAAGCATCAGCCTCGTCCTCATATTCTTCATAACTTTCTTCCCCCTCTTCAATAGGGTCTTCATCGTTCATGATTTCATAGACACCCAAACCCTCATAAGAAACAACAGCATCCTCATATTCTAACTCTGGCAGGATGATCGGGTCCTCCACAAATTCGGGGATGGCTAAACAAGCCTGACATCTAATGGCTAACTCTAACAGAAACCTACGGGGAATCTTCTTACCCTTGGACTTCTTATGTGAATCTACCCCTTGACTTTTGTTATTAGCAGAAGAAGAGGAGGAGGAGCAACTAGTTTGATTAGAGGGGGGAGATGAAAAAGCGGATACAGGAGGTGATACAGAGGAAGTCCCCTCACTAGAGGGGGAGAAAAGATTTAGCAATGAATCTTGAAGGAGCGACCCCTGGGTCGGGACGCACTCAGAAGAGAAATAGGAGGTCTCCTCAACAGAAATGGAGATTTGGAAATTTGGGAATTTGGCGTTTTTTTTTTCGTTTTTATTTTTTTCTTCATTTTTATTTTCTTTTTCAAGAAGGAAGCAGTGTGAAGGGAGGATAGCAGGAGGAGTGGAAATTGCAAGATCGGAAAAAGATTGAATCAGTGATGGCCCGCGCGGGGGTGTGATGGAGAGTTTAGAAAATCGCTCGAGGAGCGAAGAAGGAATTGTGAGAGAAACTTGGATTGTATCTGGAGACAAATTGATTATAATCGGAGGCGATCTTGGCACGCGACCAAACCGATGAGAGTATAAAGAAGCAAGCACAGATGGATGTATGGAAGTGAGAGAAAAGAGGCCGGCCCACAGCCTGTCCACAGTAAAACCTTCTTCAAACGGAACATCCGGCTCTCCAGTATCAGTGTAGTCACTCAGCAGCTACCTCTTGTCTGTAATTGCAGCTGGCATTTCAATCAATTGGTGTATTAATGGCAGCCATTCTGGATCAGTCGGCATGAAAAGGCGGCTCAAGGAAATAGTGATATCCTGCATATCGAACCACCTGTACCAGTCACATTCTGGATCATCCATTTTCCTTCTCTTGTCAGGCCTTAAAGACTCCAGGGCTTTATATGTGGCCAACGGGGCAATATGACGAGCAAACTGTCTAGCGTGAACATCTTGACAGTCCAATATGGAAGTAATTATGGTAGTTTGCTCTTCATTTTGAAAGCCACCTGGGACAAAATGTGTCTTCAATGTCCAAGTAAGCGGCTGGCGATCTGTCTTCAGAGTGGATGTCATAAATGCCCATGGTTCATCTTCATTTTTGCACGGCCCCTTATAACCTAGGCCGCCTCGTGCAATCAGCTTCTGAGGTTTAACAGGCCTAGTCCTGCCTTGGAGTTTGATACCCAGGCCTTTTCCACTTTGATACCCCATTTTCATTAAGATGTTCCAGCCAGAGGTTTTCATCATTGTTTTCTTCTTTTTCCCGTTGGGAGGCAGGGGTGTCATAGCAACTGTTGTGACAGTTTCAGATGGCGTTGGCTGTGGACAAGGGACGTCCAGTACAGATAATAGTGGCTTATTGGCGGGCCACATAGAAGGAACTGACGAAGCCACATGAATATCCTCCTCTGGCAAAATTGGCATACTGGTGACTTTAATAATGCGGCCCTTGTGTGGAAATTTAAAGCATTGGTGATTCGTGGAGGGCACCGCATCGAGTTGCTGAATGTAGGGGCGTCCCAGAATGCCATTAAATGTTGGATCCATGTCCAGAATGTGGAAATCTGCTGTGATGGCTGCAGGACCCAAACTCACCTTTAAAGTAATCATGCCTAGAGGAGGCTTCTTCGTGTTATCATATGCAGTGACTGTGATAGTGGACGGCCGGATTTGGCTTTCCGGAATACCACACAACTTCAGAGTACTAGGTGGCAAGTCATTGATGGATGCCCCAGTGTCCACCAGACATTGCTTGACAGCCACCTTGTTGATATCAACTGTGATGCACAAAGCATATTTTCTTGCTGGGAGTGGTGCCAACTCATGTTCATGGAAAGTAATCGTCGGCTGGCTGCTAGCAGGCATTAAAACCGTGACTATATGCTCAACTGGAATGTCCTCATTGACCATCACCTTTTACAGATATTCTTTCAATGCTAACTGATGAGTGGTGGACCGTTTGACCAATTCCATGATTGAAATCCTTGCTGGAGTCCGGTCCAAATGCTTTAATAAATCATATTCAGTGCCCGGCACGGACCTTTGTTCTTGCTCTTGCTCTTGCGGCCCCTGCACAGGCTCTAGCTCTCTTTGTGGAAAAATACGGTGGAAAATCCGTCCACTGCGGAGCGGTGCCATGCCTTGTAGTGCCTCTGTCGGGGCAAGTGTGGGAGGAGGATTAGAAGAAGAAGAAGGTGTGTTGGTGTTAAGAAGTGGTGGAGTGGGAGTTCCCGCAGAGGGAATCCCTGTAGAGGGTGCTGGTGCCCTGGTAGGAGGCGTAGAGGTAGAAAGGGATACCCGAATGCGGGGGGAATTGGTGGGGGGTGGAATGAGAAGGGTTCTGGGTACAAAGGGTGGCGGAACCGATGGTGGGGGGATCCTTGCCGGTAAAGGAGTAGTGATGGCGGGCGCGGTGGGTGTTGGTGATGGGCGGATGAGGAGTGGCCTAGATGGCAATGGTGAAGGGTTGGTGGTGGATGGTTTTTGTGGTGGCGTAGGCTGTGGAGGTGGTATTCGTGTAAGAAGGGGGCGAACCGGCAAGGTCGGAGAATAGGCGGGGGTAGGTGGGTTAACGGTGCGCAGAAGGGATCGGCCCAATTGAGGAGTAGAAGAAGAAGAATGGGTGCGCAAGAGGCGCGGAGGTTGATTTTGATTGTGATAAAGTGCCCCGACATAGGCGTTTTCTTCATGCCATCCCTGCCCTCTCTCCACCTCATAGAGAGACGTGACAGGGTTTACGTGCTGGTTTGGCGGGTGCCCCGGCAGTGGATTGTGGACAATCCTCATATCATGCTGAGGCGCTGGAGCTTGTTGTTGCTGCTGTGGAGCTGGTTGCTGTGGCTGCTGAGCTTGTTGCTGCCGAGGAGCCCTTCTTTCTTTCATGGTAGCGATGAATTGTCTCATCTCATCTCAATTGATGTCACCCTGGTCATTTAGATCATAAATGTAATCTCTGAAGTGGAAGCAACGATCAAGGTTGTGACTAGGTGCACGATGAAAAGCACAGTAACGGGATGTGTCAACATTAGCGGGCCACGCTGTCCTTTCCCTTGGTAACATGAGCAAATTGGCGGCCATTAAAGCATTGAAAATATCCGGGAGACTTTCTGGTAGTGGAGGATAGTGGTCCCTTTTGGGGCCAAGCGGTGGTCTCCGTTGTTGTTGGCCGTAGTTGGTAGGTGGTGGTACCTGGTGGTACTGTTGTGGAGCTGGAGGGTTAGCGCGGTGCGCTTGGTTCGGCGGTGAAGCAAAGGAATGTTGGGGTGCGAATTGGTGTTGTGGAGTGGAGTTGAAATGGGGGTTTTGTTGTGGAGGTGGGTTAGGTCGTGGGTTAGCTTGGTGGTGTGGGTGGCCAACTACACCAACTTGCTCATTTGCAATGGTGCCCTCAGTCGTGGGCCCGCTGTTGTTGATATTGGTGGTTTTTTTGAATAGCCGTGGCTTCGGCTCAAACATGCCCATAATGGGCAAATCCTTCATCTGTGTCTGAATATAACGAGCCCTCTCATAGAGCTCCTCCATGGTAGTTAACCGGTTCATGGCCAGTATGTGTCGGAACTGAGGAGTGGCATTGGAGATAATCATCTTGACTTGTTCCGGTTCCGACAGTGTATCTTTCAACTTTTCGGCCATAGACCGCCATCTATCAGCAAACATTATGAAGTCCTCCTCGGGCTTCATCTTTTCTGCGACCAGATCTATGAGCGAAAGGGATGGTCCGACCTGGTCTCTATATTTTTGCAAGAACTTTCTTTGAACAATATCGAAGTCGCCGGCATCAGCGGAGTCTAGTGAATAAAACCATTCAAGGGCTGGCCCCTCCAGAGATCTCCTAAATAAATAGGCCACAGAGGCGTTGTTGTCTTGCCAGAAGGAGGTCTCGTACATAAAGTCCTTTAGATGAATAAAAGGATTACCAGTCCCATTATATCACCGGAAGTTTGGCATCTCGGACGATGGTAAGTGGAAGACTGGCAGTGTAGGGAGCGAGATTTCTGGGGCATTCTTAGCCGTGGTGACCTTCTTTAGTTGCTCCTCCATGCTGGCCAACTTCTGAAGCAATAGAACATTAGTGTCGGACTCGACTGGGGCCGGATTTTGAATAAAGGAATGCGGTATAGGCGTGCGTAGAATTCGGGGAGGTTGGAGAAATTGGTGCCTAACCGCATAATGACTCGCCTGTTGGGCCGGCATGGCCGCGCTGGGCGTTGGTGGACGGGAAGGAGGTTTATGCAAGACCGCCTGGTCATTAACGGGGTGATGGCCACTCTCGGCCGGAGGGGGATTAGAAGATGAAGAGGGAACCGACTTCCCTTTCAAAGCGGCCTGAATAGCCTGCCGCTGGGAATCGTCTAACTGAGATAAGGCATTAATTAAATCTGTGACATTGAGAGATGGGGAAGGGTTCCCCGAAGTGTTGGAAGGCACAGTTTGGGAGGAAGGCGCAACCTCCTGAGGAGTGGCATCAACCACATGGATTTGAGGATGATGGGACTGAGGAGGAGGGTAATTTCCCTCATAATAGATGGAATCCTGGAGGGGGGTCTCATATTGACCAAAGACATTCTCATCCTCATCATCATAAGAATACTCGTAGCCTGCCATGTTGATGATCTTACCTGAACGGAGTTTCATTTTTAAGAGGAGAGACAACTTTACAAAGGTACTATCAAACAAACAACCACTCAATCCAAACAAGTCAAATCAACCCAAGCAAGTGTATGCAACCAAGTTGAGATGAACGCAAGGTATTAGTGTTACGCTTGAGATTAGAGTGGATTAAATCGCTGAATAGTTCACTCTTGTTTGCAATGTGGGACCTAGTTGATCCAAGTGTAACCTCCGGGTCAACTAAATTATTTCTCTCTCTTTACCAACGATAGGTTCTCTATACTTCAGGTACTTCAAGGGTACAACCAGCCCGGCGTCCGTGAGGGAATCCACGGGTGCGGGGACTTATGGAGGTCTTGGAAAAGGGATTTCCGGTCCAAAGAGACAGAATGCTCAATGGAGGGTCGTCCCGATTCCAAGAGAGGTGTGTGGAATCCTAGTGTAGAGAGAGGAGGTCTCTCAACCAAATGCCACAATATGCAAAGTAATATGATCAAATCACAGCAGTATAGGCAATATGACAACCAAGCAGACTACCACAGACAGCAATAGGAAGCAAAGTTCTGTAAAACGCAGGAAAGAGATGACCTGGGGCAGGTCGCTATCAACCAAAGCAACGACAGGGTCATTGTCGTGAATCACTGCGAGAGGCTATGAGCCGACAGCAAGCAACAAAGACACGCCTCTGGGTGAGGCGCGAAATATGAAACGGACGCCTCTGGGTAAGGGCGTCAAATCTGAAAGAGCGCCTTGCGATAAGGCGCTACGCAATAAAAGAACGCCCTGGGGCCGGGCGTGAATTCACAGATAGCGTAATAAAAAGCAGTAAAATGATGAACACGTCTTGACAGAAGATGTTACACAGTAATAAGAGGCCCTGGATGAAGGCGTTAAACTAACAGGCGCCTCTGGTTGAGGCGTGAATTCAGAAAATATGAGCAATCAAAAACTGGCTGATCCCGGGGAGTGTGCAGGGTGCACAAGGGAGAGTGCCCGCGGGGCACAAGGGAGGGGTACCGTGGGTACCAAAGGGGAAAGGGCACACGTGGGTGCCTAAGGGGAAAGGGCACACGTGGGTGCCGATGGGGAAAGGGCACACGTGGGTGCCAAAGGGAAAGGGATAATCAATAGAAAAATAGTGGAGGTCCCACCGTGATCGCCAATTTGTAGATTGGATTAAAATCCCCACGTTAAATAAGAGGAATAAAATGGATGACAAGATTGCATGAAAGTGGAAATATGATGGGGAGATGATAATAAACTCAAAGAAAAGCACGTGGTGCTAAGAGGAGATGTGATCGCCAGAGGGGTTACCTCAATAAGAAAAAGGGATCGCGAGTACCTGGTGAAGATTTGGATGCGGGATGGATGTGGAATTCCTCCTCCTCCTTCAATCGGCCGGCCGACAAAGGGGGGTTTCTCTTTATTGATTATCCTTGCAAAAATAAGACAACGAAACAAACGAACAAAGAGAAGTGAATCAGCCGATGTGTAGAATCAATCCCAAATGAAGAATATGATGTTGAAGAGAGAAATCAACATGCGCACCTCTTTTTTTGGTTTTTTTAAAACCCCTAGAGAAGAGCTAGGGAAGGGGATATGTTATGATGATGGAACTTAATGCAATAAAAAAAACTAATAGTGGGACGTATTAATGGTAGTAAGATGACGCTCACAAACAAAATAAACAAAAAAGAACCCTGCTGTCCCTGATGACAGTAAAGGGAAACCAAGGGAAGAAGATGTTGATGGGAAGAAGATGAAGCAGTGAACGCAAGTGGATGCCGAGGAAAACGGATGCAGAGGAGGAAGCGGCTGCTCCACTTGATTGCACGGGAAGAAGAAAAAAAACTCTGCAGTAACCTTTCTATCCGCTGTATATGGGTGTTAACCCTATGACGATCGATCCAGACTCCCTTATATAAGTTTCAATCGGATGTGATCAAACAAGGGAAGATAAGAACGGGCAAGGAATATCCAGGGAAAGGATTAAAATCGAGCAAGAGTTTGAACAAGACAGGGAACTGTGAGGGAAAGAGGAGTTTAAGCAGGACACGAAACGGAAAACACGACCTTACAAAGGCCGTCAAATCAAGAATTGACGACCTACACAAAGACGTTACTCAAAACATGACCTCTATTAAGGGCGTCACTTCTTGGATTTAATTTTGGCAATAAAACTTTCTTTATATGAAAATTATGAGAACACGCCTGAGATGAAGGCGTTAATTAAAAACACGCCCTGAGGAAGGACGTTAACCAACAATTTAAATTGATTTTGAATTTATTTTGGAACCGGATAATACCAGGAATTGACGCCCTCACATTTAGTCGTCCGTTCTTGCGAAAACGCCCTAGGTAAGGTCGCTATTTAAATAACGCCCCTCCTCAGGTCGCGAATCATAAAATGCAGGAACAAATCAAAACCACATAAAAATATAGAAAAACTTCATATTATGAACATATTGAAGTTCACTTTGGGGTGTTAACATAGTGACATGAGATTTGATCAACATAGCGTCATTTTTGGCGTGTCTACACGCGCCATGAACCAGCGCGCCCCAATCCTTTGCGCGCCGTCTTAACCAGCTATATGGCCGCGCCGTATTAGCCGCTATCCCTACATTTCTTCGCGCCGTATTAACATTCATGATGGCCGCGCCGGATTAAGATGCTATGCCTACACTTTATCACGCCGTATAAACCTTCCTTACATGGTCGCGCCGGTTTTGAAACCTCTTGTTGCTTTAATCGCTCATTTGCCCCCGAGCGGATCTCGTCCCTCGGGGTTGGCGTTAATAAATCACAATGGGTAATAAATTGAATAAGGGAGGGGCCAAGCGAGCCCGAACTATATTGTTATCATATCTTCATTACCATGTCCGTTAGCACTTTGCTTTCGCTATTATATTTGTGTTGTTCTCCCGTTCCCAGATGGGGGGGGGGTAATAAACGTGGTTGATCATCATTTGCTTCCATGATTCTATTATCATGCTTAATATAGTCATGAACGTCATGTGTGCATGCATGCATAGATCCTCGGGTATATCAAATGGCGTCGACAGAAAGCCGGATTACGTCTGGTCGGAAGTCTTCGCTATGCGCGACGGTGGTCTTCGGACCTACGTCCTCCGCCACGTACCGAGGATCCATAATTCTATGAACTATGCATCTTCTGCACGATAAATATATGCATCCTGCATGCCTTCGTCATGATCATCATGTAGCTCTTTTTAATCCGGCTTCGACAGCCCGCTATCTCGGCAATTAATCAAAGGTGTTCCCTCCTCGTGGGGGATGTAATTAACGCCATAGCCTTTATGGTATGGCGGACTGCTGGTCCCGACCGAACCTCACACTCGCCCAACATGGGTCAGGATGAGCGCATCATAAATTTGTCACTCATGTGACTGGCACGCCCGCGTCGTCAATTGATCATTTGACTACCAGTTGGTCAGCTGGTCGATCGACCCGCGCGAAAGGAAGAAAAGGTCGCAAACACACCTTTGAAGGGTGCTCTCCACATTTTCTGAGCTAGTAAGTCATCAGATTTCATCAAATAACAGTTAGACATGGAGTGCCTAGACTGTCCACAATAATGACATGAAATAACAGTCTTTGGACATTCGCATGAAACTTATGTGCATGAGAATGAATGTTTCTGTTATTTACATGAACTTTTTGTCTTTTATTATCAGCCATCCAGCAATCGACAGCTTTGTGGCCTGGCTTTCCACATTCAAAGCATGCAATAGATTTTCTGTTAAAGACAGATTTAGTTCTACCAAATGTATTTCTATTTGCAGGGAATTTAACAAATTTAGAATTGAATTTTCTTCCCTAGGCATGCCAACATTGAGCAGCAGTGTGGCTTATCTTGCCACAATAAAAACAATGAACTTTCCTATTCTGAACAGAAGGAGATTTTTTAACATGAAAGTTCCTAGTATGTATTTTACTGAAGTTCAAATCATCCTTCTTCATTACAAAGCAATTATTCATCATAAGTCCATGCTTACCATAGTAATGACACAACTTATTAGATTTCTTTGAAGCATGATTTTCAACATGAGATTTTCTAGTATGCAATTCACCATCGTGCTGTTCATCTTTAGAGGTGGTGGCAACATTTGATGCTTTTACTAAATATGTCATCAATTTATTTTCAAAAGCTTTCTTGTTGACTGGTTTGTAGCCATGCCCCTCTTTTATGAAGTTACTTTAGTTCCTAATAGTCTGTCTAAGTTTTCTTACCCATCAACACATCTAGACAGAGAATTTTTCAAATCTAGAATTTCATTTTCCAAAGAGGTAATCAGCAATTCTGAGTTCAGGTTCTCCTCTTCAAATTCAGCACTTTTGATTTTTAAGGCTTCATTTTCAGACCTATATTCGTCAGCTTATTTTTCCAGAATATGTAATTTTTCAGACTCATCTGTACAGATCAATTTTCCTTTCTCCAAGACAGCAATCCTTTCTTTTAGGGATTCATTTTCATTTTTGATATTTTTAGTTTCTTTCTCAAGAGTGAGCAGGTTATCAACATTGTCAGAAATCACACGTTTTTCTTTCTCAAGAGATATTAGTCTTTCAGACATGACAATATTCAATACCATCAGCTTTTTATTTTGTTCCTTCAAATTTTTATTTTCTTTCATCATCTTTTCATTCTGAACAAGATCATTGATTAAGATTTGATCATCACCCAATGACATCAGTTTGTCTTCCAGTTCAGAAATTTTATTTGCAAATTCTTGATTTTCATTTTTCAGCAAACAAATTTGTTTCTTATACATATGAACATCAGACAAGCAGATATCATGAAATTGTTTCAGTTTCAGATAATTTTCACAAGAAGAATTTGAAGTATTCTGATCAGTTTTATTTTTTAACTTTTTATTTTCAGATTTCATTTTCTTGTATCTATCATCGAGCTCTTCATACACTTTCATCAATTCATCAACAGAAAGTTCTTCAGATCCGGAGCTTACCTGAGATGATGTTTCATTCATTTGATCACTGCTGTGATCACTTCGGTTGGCCATCAAGCATTGTTCCTCTTGCTTCCCATGGATGGCAATCACTTTATCCAAGATTTCCTTTCCAGACATGCATATGCAAACAGAAGGATATATGTCAATATCAACTGCAGCCTTCAAGATATTAAGAACTGTGATATTATCACGGTTCTTCGAATTATCCTCAGTAGACCACTTGGTCTGATCATGAGACAGTTGATATGGTCCATTAGAGACAAGGGTCCACAGACTAGAATCAATAGGATTCATGAAAACACATAGACCATCAAGTCACTTACTGAAATTAGAGCCATCGAAAACAGGTGGATAAGCCATTGACACAGATCAAAACCAATCCAAAGCAATAGACTAAGAGTGATAAAGCACATTCAAAAAATTACACCTAAGAGTAGCATAATCTTCTGCAGATCGTTAGATCTGATGATTCAGAGACCGCTCTGATACCAATTGTTAGAATATTTGGGTGCAATACAGAGATTCAGAGGGGGGGTGAATGAATCCCCGTTAAAAAAATTGCAGAATTAAAAACTCAGCCAAGTTAAAGATAATCAATTAAAAGATGCAGAATGAATAGCTCATACACTAAGCCATAATTCTGCCCGAAGCAAAACCAAATGCTTAGCATGCACATAGACTGATATAACATTGGACACAATTCATCACACTGAATGGAGCAAGTCTTACAGCAAATGAATTAGTACTTAATTGGTGTGCAGATAGATTTATATTCTAGTAAAGAACAGAAATCCTATCTCAGATCAATGAGTCAAGGAAAACAACTATTAATCAAATAGCGCTCAATAAAACAAGCTAACACATCCTGTGAAGGAGGTAGAAGATATGGAGTTGGATAATCTCACAATCACAAACCACGGCACAGAGAATTTTTAGATGGTTTGGTCTGTTACCACATACCTACGTCCATCCCCCACTCAAACCTAAGTGTGGCTTCTGCTAACTCACAGCTTGAACTGCTGAGTATCACAGCTTGCTTACACCGTTGAGCAACACAGCTTGCTGTCCGCTGAGCAACACAGATTGCTATCAGCTGAGCAATCACAGCTTGCTGTTTGAGGATCACACCTCGCCCGCTGAGCAACACAGCTTGCTTAAGATGGTAAGAAAAATAAACATCGAAACCGAAAAGAAAAACATGAAAAGATATAGCTCACACAGGAGCAAAACAGTTCTGGATCTGATCCAAGAACTGATGAAGATGCAGATTCTCTAACTCACTCGTCCTCTCTATTCTCTCTTACTCACTCTCTTTCTCTTTCTCTGCTCACTCTCTCTTTTCCCTCAGACTTCTCCTAATCTTCTGATACTCTATTTTTCTCCTTCTCCTTCTTCTTCCTTCAGCGAACTCTCTCTCTCTCAACACTCTAACTCTGATTCTTCTCACAAACTCTCTGGCTCTCGTACTCTTCTGCTCTTCTTTCCTCTTCTTATGATCTTCCCTTAATTGCTGAGATACTATCTTCTGATCTCCCTTCCTTCTCTGATGAGATACCTGAATTTGAGCGCTCGATCGCCTTTTATACAGGCGAGCACGAGTCTTGAGTCCCACGAGCTTTTCCAATTTTTGGGCGCGTGGAAGACACACTCCTGCCCAATAATTTCATCCAGAAAGCTCACTTCGAAGGTCCACATGTCAGGAGCTGATGAAGAGTTGATCCACATGTCAGATCTTGAAGACGAAGTGAAACCACGTGGCTGATCGTTCTTGAAGAGCTGGCCGCCTTGGATCACGTGATCACTTAAGTGTTTGATGCTCTCGTCCCTTCAAGTGTTTGATCGAGTCCCTTTGTGTTCAAGGAATGTTGATGTGCACCGACCTAAGTAGATAGTAATAAATCACTGCTTCGACATGACCAGGTAGTAATGAACCGTGGCACAGACTTGCCTTAACCAGTGCACCGACTTTTGTCAGAAACACTAATGCATACTTAAGGTGCATCGACCTGATGGTCACTAACAACAGTAGCCGCATCGACCTTTTTTCAGAAATAACTGATGTGCAGGACCTTTCATCTTGAGTTGCTTAAGATGCATCAACCTTATATGCATGAGTTCTACATCTGCACCGACCTGCCAGATCGTACCCAACACATGTGCATCGACCTGTGTTGTCAAGAAGTGTTCAGATGCATCGACCTTACTGAGCATGTTGTAATATGTGCATCTACCTGACATGCCATAATGCAAATGTGCATCGACCTTAAAGTGCATGACTTCTACATGTTCATCGACCTGACAGACTTACATGCAAACCTGCACTGACCTAATATACTGTAAACAAAGTGCAAAAGGTGCATCGACCTGATAGTCCAATGAAGTGGAAGATGCATCGACCTTATAGAGCACAAAGTCCAATGTGCATCGACCCTTTAGACTAAAAATGCATCAACCTTCTAGACTATGCAATAGGATGAATGTGCATCGACCTTACCTGACAAAGAGAAGGGATATGCACCGACCTTTCAATGCAATTGCTGACTCACAATTGAACAGTAGCGTTGACCTGTTGTCACTTCTTAGCGTTGTCATGTTGTCACTTCTTGAACAGTAGCATTCACCTATTGTCACTTCAGCTTAACAGTAGTGACTGTCTTTTCATGACTTTTTGAGTCATCTTTAGAACCTGTTCTGACAGAATTCATACTTCTATATAAAGGGGGGCCTGAAGAGTGAACTGCCCCTGTTGAAAGACGGGGCCCTTCCCCGGATGGGTCGATGCCGAAACATCTCCCATGGAAGTTCCTCAGCCCGAGACTACGGCGCCTGGTTTGGACGGGATCCCTGGAGCAACTTCCTCCCCTCCACGCACTTCGGCGGCCTCGGTAAGGGTCCCTTCGGCTGAAGCCGGCACCTCCGACGGGGGGACCAAAGAAGTCAAGCGACGAGCGCCCTCGGTTTGAGATTTCTCGGTCGGGCGAGGAAATTTCATTTTCTTCCGCCTCCCCCGCTCGGGGTCAAGGCCTTCATTAGCGACCTTCCAGCCAGTGGTAGAATATAAAATAATCCGAATTCGGCTCAAAATATGAATAAAAGAATTGGCGCCTTCCCTCAAGTCGCCAATTAAAGATTTGGTGACCTTCCAGAGTGTCACCCATTCAAAAATAGCTCAAAATTGGTTAAAAATGAAAAAAATAGGAATGTGCGCCCCTCTGGTAGGGCGCCAATTAGAAATGGGCGCCCTTCCGGTCGCCACCAATTTCAAAAGGCCCCAAAAAATTGAAGAAAAATCCCTGAAAAATCTGAAAAAAAAAAGAAAATAGTGGGAAAGTTGGAGATTCAAGAAAAATGAGGAAAATCACTCAAATAGGCCAATTTGAGGGTCAAATTGGGGCATCGCAATGCGATAGGAGATGTGCTTAAAATGATGTCGATTTTGGCGTGTCTACAACAGGTAGGCTTAGGGCTCCCTCGGGATAAGTTGCTTGGCCATTGAGCCCACAGAGCGGAGTTTGAATCGGACCCCGTCTAGATGGGTCCTCCCCCATCTTCAAGAAACATTCATACGCCAGAACGTCGGGGGCACTGCCGTTATCCACTAAGATCCTATCTACGTTAGAGTGGTTTATAGTAGCCGAGATTACAAGAGCGTCATCATGCGGGGTGGCCACCCCTTCCAGGTCTTGGTCGGAGAAGACCAGAGCATGCTGATCGCTGGCCAGAGGAGGAGCCCTAGGAGGCTCGGAGGCTCGATTGGCTAGTTCGGCATGATGTTTTCTTCCTCGACTGCTATCCCCTCCTCAGGCCGATCCCCCCGAGATGACGTTGATATGAATTCCTTGGGGGCGGTTGTTTATTTCCTCTGGGGGGACCACACGGTCCTCACGTTGTTCGGCCACGTAATGGGAGAGGTGCCCTCGGCGGATGAGGCTCTCGATCTCGTCCTTAAGCTGTTGGCAATCATCAGTGTGGTGGTTGTGATCGTAGTGGAATTGGCAGTGCTTCTGCGATTACGGCGTCTTTGGTCAGCCTTCATAGGCTCGGGTCAGTGGAGTAGGCCCGAGTCTTTGATTTCTTGGTATATTTCATAGACAGGGGTAGATAAGAGAGTGTAGTGCTCAAATTTGCGCGGGGGCTCCCTCTGGTCACCTTCTCGGTTCCTCCTCTTCCCCTACCCAGAAGCTTGCTCAGATGACTGATTTTTCTCACCTTCTCACCCCGAGCCCGCGGAGTCTCGGCAGGTGTTGAGGACTTCCTCGCACTCTGCATGGTGCAGAGCCAAGGTTGCCGTGTAGTGCCCCAGAATTTATGTAATAATTTTTGGATTATTTATAGAATTTTCTGGAATTTATTAGGAATTTATAAAGACTAAATAGATTTATAAATGGATTATTGGATTAATAAGTCATTATAAGGCCCAATTGTGTCAAATAATTAACCTAGCCTATTTAAATAAGATCTAGAAGGTTTAAGGACCGAGCCCATTAAGTTTGGCACATGTTCTAGAAGGTTATTTAGCATATTCACGTATTTTAAGGATAAATACTATTTTATAGATAATTATATTAGATAAACGAATAAAAGAGTTTTATAAATTTGAAAATCTACACACGTGGGATGTAACGGTCTATCGAACGACCGCCACATGCATGTAATGCACCTAGACTGATGCGTTACACCCTGACAGTTCTGTGAAAGAAAGAACGAGCAAAAAGATTAGAACTTTGGGATCTTATCTACAAGAGATCGACTTGGGAGAGTTTATAACATTACTAAGGACTCTTAGGGATTAGGTTCTAGCAAATTAAGGACTCTAGAATCGATCTAATCTTCAAAACCCTATAAATAGGACCTAGTTCTGAACTAAGCGACCCTTACTTTTGGCTCGTGAAGAATCAAGGTAAGGAGATATAATTTTGGGTAAGTTCTTTAGAAGATTTTGTTTAGTATAATTTAGACTAATAGTTCTCCAAATCTCATGTTAGGAGATCAAACAACTAAGGAGATTGAAGCTTCCAAAGTTGCTGGTTCGACCATAGTAACTCGGGATTCAGAGCAAAGGACCCCTGAAGATCAAGAGATTAGGACGTCTAAACGAGGTAATTAGAATTCAATCCTTTAGAACTTTTTGATCACCTTAGTTTCATATTCTTACCCTCAAAATTTCACATCTTTAGGACAAGAGGTTGGAGAGATAGAGCAGCAGGAAGTTGCTAAAAAATCGTTGGAAATGGAGAGCTAGGGCTCGATTTTCAGATTCAAATTAGAAGCTTAAAGTCTAGTTAAAAGGTAGGTTATCTCATGATTGACAAAAACATCTTGTTAGGGATAAAAGCCCTCTGGTTTTGATTGATTTCATGCATCATGAATCATGAATTCCATGTTTTAGTGGGTTCATGCATACATACATATCCTTAGCCCTAATCAAAGATCAAAGATATTATCTTGTCTATTCACTAAAACCCATGCATGTAGTTGGCCCATACTTCGTTTATCATACCTAGAATAATTGTAGTATTTTGATTTCCATGCATGTTATGTTTTCATAAACTTTTTCTTTATTTTACTGTCAGTAGATGATCTGACGCATCAAGGTAAGACCGTCACAATGATATAACGGCCTTACGATAAGCCGTCACACCTTCTTTGGTGTTTGAAGTTATCTGTTGTCTCTGACGCACCATCTATGGAGCATTACATTACTGTAACGGCCTCACGATAAACCGTCACAGTCACTATGACGCACCCATTCTAGACCGTTAGGGTAACTGTAGACAGAATGGGAAACTAGTTAATTTAATTTATAAATAAACCTAGTTGTCTAAGTTTTGACCTGATTTCATGTCTTTAAGATTATTTACTGATTCATGATAGAAATTGCATAATTTAGGTATCTTAAGTTATTTTAAGTTATGTTAATTTCATGTGACAAAATTCTATAGTTTTGTATCTAAAACATGATTTTTCATAGATGTATTGATGGAGTTTTATCATGATTTCCTATTGTTACGCATCCTCTCTGTCAATAGAGTCATTTATTTAAGTACATGGCATATATTCCGGTATATGGCCATTAGTTCACACTTTGCACTATAGGAATATATTCTTGAACATGAGGACCTCTCTATTGGATATTCCTTCCAATGGATTAGGAAATTTTGTTTCAAGGCCTCCGTAATTCTCTGCGAGCCTGGGATTCCCACTAGGACGCCGAGTTGGTTGTACCATAAATGCCCAATTGTTAGAAAGCACTATCGATGTTTTCGGGTTCTGGATATGTAACGGATCTATATTCGACCGTCAGGCACATATAACGGTCCAATATATGACCGTCACATTGTTTGAGTCCATATCTATTTTCTTCTGGATTCAGTCTTTCTAACGGCCCAACACTCAACCGTTATGTTCATGTAACGGCCCAGTATTAGACCGTCACATTTCTAAATCCTTTAACCCGAGGTTTGACCAAAGGGTTGATATTCTAAGTTCCTGGATGGAGTATTGATGGTCTAGGACTCGACTTATTGTCTAAAGATACTTAATTTAAATTATGAATGATAATAAATGTACCGTTATGCTGCGAATTATTTCCATGAGCATGACATCGTCTTAAATTATCCTTGATATCTCATGTCCTAAGTTGAAGCGTTCATTGTTGATTATTGTTATCAAGAACTTATTTGCATTCTTGGCCATATTTTATTACTTGAAATGTGGAAATAGATTGATTTATACTTGAAGATGCGATCGAGCACTGATTGTGTTCAAAGGCTCTATGCTAGTCCCCTCGGCTGATTGTCGGAAACATACTGTAAACCATGGGGTATGATGCTACTGGCATCGCATTACGCTGGGAGTACTTTCTTTATAAATAAGTGAAAATCCACAACACGATACAGCATGATTGATACTTATACATGACTTTCTTCATATTCCACAGAAATTCACGAAATACTTGCTCATAAGCAAAAGATACTGGAGTGATAATTATGTGGCTTGCTAGTACATTCTCGTTACATTCTTGTTCATGAAAGGCCATATCATGTTCTTATAACATTCTTGCTAGTTCATACTTGCTCTCATTCTATCTTACATACTTTGGTTTAATCGCATGATTGATCGCATTCGCATGATTTTACTTTATTCCTCTAGAGCGAAAACGTTAATTACTTTAATGATGCCTTCATGTTGATGCGAAGATACCTACTGGGCAAGTGTGCTCATTACCTATTTTCATTCTTTTTTTAGGAGATGGAAGTAATTTGAATTCGGATTCGGGTTATATAAGTAGCGGGTCCGAGAGCGAATGAAAGTCATATCAAATTGAGAGTGAAGACTTAGGAAGTCAATCTTGTCTAGATTGAGTCTATGTAATTTTCCTATTTCTTAAGTCTGATGGATTGGAAGAAGATAAGAGTCATTGTATTTGAATATTTGATTATTAATGAAATAAAGTTTGAGTTTGACTAAATTATTGTGCGATTGCATTCTTATGTGTGATTGCCTTGCGCCTGATCGTTCTTGCTTGCAAGAGGCTTACCATGCCGGCTGTTCGCGTTCCTCGAGCGAGTCTTCCGCTGTAATAAAGGCTCGAGGTGTGACATGCCAGGTCGGAGAGAGAGGAGGGAGGGTGGAGCACCAGTTCCCGCTGAAGGTTTTCATCACGGGTGCCTCCGGTCAGTGCGGTGATGGCAGAGGCTACGTCTAGGCGGGGGATGCGCAGGGCTTCCGCCTTGAAGCGGTTGACATAGGCCCGCAGATTTTCCCCCTGGGCCTGCTTGAGTGCCAGAAACCCCGTGATCTACCTCGGGGGGCCGCTACCGGTGAAGCTTTCTTTGAATAGTCGCCCAAAATGTTGAAAGCCGGTGATGCTTCCAGGGGCGAGTGCTCGGAACCAGACCTGAGAGTCGTGTACCAAAGTGGTCACAAATGCTCAACACTTGACGCTGTCGGATGCCCCGTGCAGGGTCATCATGGCGTCGAAACTGTCGTAGTGATCGGTCGGGTCGCCCTGACCATCGTAGGACTTGAAGGCCTAAAGGGACATCCTCGGGGACAGTCCAGCCTCCAAAATGTCGGAGGAGAAAGGAGATTGCTCCTCTTCCTCCTTTGCGGCGGAGTTTTGTTGCAGGACCCGAGGGCCTGCTCTTGCTCGACGAAACGTTGCTCAAACTCTGGGAGTTGTAGGGAGAGCTCCCGAGGAGATTCCGAGGCATTTTTGGTGCGCTTCCTTTCACATCGGCACGCATTGAGGCCGGCCGCCGGTATTGGTGGGCACACTTCACCTTCCTTTGCGCGAGGGTTGGAAGAATATTCTTGTTCGCTGTCTTTACGCGGGAGGTGGGAAGGTTCGCCCGTAGTGTTGTGGATGATGCGACCTTCCTGGAGAATAAAACGGCCTCCTATCGTTCGCCGGGAAGCTTCCAGACGAGGGGGGGCTCGACCGCAAATGTTGCGAGCACTCCTCTCTAGTTACCTAGGCCCGCATCAGGTCGACGAGAACATCCAGCTTGTCGTTGAGGGCCTTGAACGCCGCGGGATCCACCGCGGGACGTGGGGCCTCTGCAGGCAGAGGGGGTGGAGCATTGGCTTGGTTGGGCGGAAGGGGGCTTGTCAAGGAATTGGACGGCACGCACCCTTCAGTTGCTATTGTCGGCGCCTTCTCCATGTCGCCGGCTACCCACCTACTGCTACTCCTTCGTACCATTCTGACTTTTAGCTCATTTCCCACAGACGGCGCCAGATGAAGAGGCGTGATCTCATGCTGAAGCTTGAGCCGTCTGATCTTGATTGTAGCCATGCTTGATTAGAACTCTGTAATGTAGGAAATGGATCAAGGGGGCCCTGGGTGATAACCCTGGGGAAAACCCTCTGATGCCTAAGTCAGTAAAATAGTAGAGCTCTGTGCGAAGGAGAAGGAGAAAAGAGGCAGGGGGTGTGCACGATACCGCTCTCCACCAATAAGGGTGGCTGAGAGTGCTCTTTTTTTTAAGCAAGGAACCGACCGACAGGATCAAGGTCTGGTCGAGCGCACCCTCCCCCGGAAGGGGAGAATGTTCTTGCTCCCCCAGACTATACCTATGGTCCTAAATGTTATTAATAGAATGAAGGAATACAATGTCTGCGGGGCATAGCCCTGAAAGAACATCCAATAAGAGGAATCTAAAAACATGAAGAAAGGCCCACATGGCTAGTTAACGCCATAGAAAAAACAAAAAATCAAACAAATCTAATGCTAGGTAGCCTGGATCTATCAAGCACAACATTACCCCGGCAGGCCCTGGGTAACTCAGTGAAGGAATGAAAGACGGAGCTAGTGGAGAAAAGGCAGGCGTGATTGGTGAGACTGTTCACGACGCGGTTGGCTTCTCTATATATGTGCCCCAGCGTGCCAGCATGAGCTCGAAGGAGGTCGACTGCCACTCTCCACCAACGAATGGTGTCCCACGAGGGTGGGGTGTTGTTCCTGATAGAGCACACTAGAATGGCGGAATCTGACTAGATGGCAGTGAGCTTGTACCCATATTTTGCAGCCACCCGAAGGCCATCGCACAGCACTCTAACTTCCGCAATGAGGCTATTCCCCATGCCATAAAAATGGGTGAAGGCAATAATAATACGACCCGAAGGGTCTCTAAGGCACCCGCCTCCCCCACAAGGACCTGGGCTCCCTTTACAAGCTCCATCAACATTTAGACACAAGCCATCGAGGGGTGGATTCCATGTCACCATGATCGGAATCTTCACTTTAACGGATGGGGAATACCCAAACGCATAGATAGCCCTGAGATGTGGCGCATTGGGTGCTACAGTGAATGTAGTATGCTGAACATCCACAGTGACTAGGGACTGTATATTGCGGATGATTTGCTGAACAGTTGGCCGAGGTTGCCTATGGCGAATGAGGCATCTAGTCTTCCATATTTCCCAGAGCATTAGAAGCAAGCTATAAAGAGAAATAAAACCATGAGGCGAAGAGGTATTGCAGTGCTCCAGGAAGGACCACAGTCTGGTGGTAATATGAGGATGAAGATTGATATTAGGGTCCACAAGAGGCAGGATCCACCGCCAAAGCTGCATAGCAATGTCACTGTAGATAAAAAGATGGTCCAAATCTTCAATGCGTGGGTTGTGGCAGCAATTACACTTGGAAACTATGTGTACACCACATTCAGCAATCCGGTCATCCACAGGGACTACTCTATTGATGAGCTTCCACCCAAAGACTGCGGCTCTCCTGTGAAAGACCGAGTGCCAGAGGTGCCTCATGGAAGGACGTCGAACACTCCTCGTCCTCACGATATCATATGTCGATTTGGCTGAGAAGTCCCCAGACACGGTAGCAGTCCAAACTCGAAGGTCCTGGGCATCGGACAGGTGAATGCCCTCCATGACAAAGTTAGCAGGAAGGAGCAATCTCAGGGGGTGATTTGGTGAATGAAGAAACTGCTGCACCGTTACAGAAGGACCATGGTAAGGTGCCATGAGGAGTGCACGCAAGGGGGGCATTACCCAACCATACGTCATCTAGGAAATCCGCAGTAGCACCCGAACCAATAATCCAACGAGAATTACCCATGAAGACACTGAAAGCTTTAAGGAATGTGTCCTTGGAGGTGCCACGAGGGAAGGGGATCGGAGGAGTGGATGCCCCCACTTTATATCTGGCACGCGCATATCTTGCCCAGAGGTTTTGTCCTTGGTGAACCGACTAAATCAGCTTGGCAGCAAGAGAGATTTGAACGTGCGCCAGACTTCGCACGCCAAGGCCCCCCTCAGCAAGGGGACGTTGAACATTCGTCCAGGCGACCCAGTGGCGACGGCGAACACCATCCATGCCACTCCAAAAAAAGGAGGCCATGGTACGCTCAAGCTGCTTGATGATAGTCTTTGGAATGGAAGCAGCCACAGCTAAGTAAACAGGAATAGAATTCAGCACTGAATTAATCAGGGTTACTCTACCCGCCTGGGATAGGAAATTCGATTTCCAGGAGAGCATCTTTGTGTTAATTTTATCAATAAGGGGCTTGAAGTCCGAAACAAGAACTCTCCCCGACCTGAGAGGAACACCATGATGGGAATCGACGCCGAGCATGTGCTTTTCTTTTGCATTTATGTCCTTTTAGTTTGTGTTTATATCTTTGGGAAAGTATGTACGCAAATGTAAGGCTTTATAAGCCAATGAGTCATTCCCATGGATTGTGTGGGTTTTTATGCAATTTTGTAGTAGGTCTAGCTAGGGGGCCCTCATCCCTTTCCCATTGGTCCATATCACCTTGTGGGGCTGGTCAACCATCCTAGGTGGACATCTAGAAGGTTGGACTAGTCTTATGGACACATGGGGGACAAAGGGTGAAGAATGTCAACATTCTACACCCACCCCACCTACCTCTTCCATGGTCAATAGGCCGCCCCCTTCCCCTTGAATTTTTTTATTAATTTTTGTGTGTTGTTCAAACCTCATCCCAGCCCTTCATCCACCCTCCCTAGATCTAAGGGTCTACATTAGATTTGATACCTATCATATATAAGTGTGTATTTTTCTGTGAAAATTAGTGAAAAATCAGAAATTTTGTTGAATGCCAAGAAGGCTCTTGCGCCCCCTTCCTCTCCCCCTGGTTTCCTCTCCTCAAACCTCCAGTTCTAGAGTGTATCAATCTTCTATCTCCCCCTCTCAACCTCTGATCTTCATCTGTGCCGCCGCCGTTCGTGCCGCCTTCGAGCCGCCGTGAATCCGTCTTCGGTTTTCTGTCCTGCTGGACAGAGGTGTCTTCACGAAAATCCTGCTACCAGCCATAACCTCTTCGTGGTTTGTAATTTTTATGGTGTGTTCCTATCTTCCATCCCATCATCCACAAAAACTTTCAGGTCAAAAATCCTTTGTTTCATATTTTTTCAATTTCGGTCTTCAATCACTCCCAGATCTGTCCTGTCTCTGTCTACAGTGACAGCAACTCTGAGTTTCCCATCTCCGACCTTCTTTTTGATTTTTTTTGGGGCTACCAATTTTACTGTGCGTTTTGTCCATCATCCCCTACATGCACCATTTTTCTTCATTTTTGATCCTCCCTCTATCCATTTTTCAAAATTCATGTTCTGTCTCTACTATAGTGTTTTTAGTTAATTCCCAGATCCGACCACCTTCCAGTTCAAAAATCATGAAAAATCCCATACACCTCCAAACCCTTCATAACAAATAGTCCCGATTTCCTAGCTTGATTTCCTACAACTTTTCTAAAGACCATAACTTCAGATTCGGACGTTCACATATCGATCAAAGGTAACTCTCAGGAAAGTTCCCTGCTAGTCTGAGAGTTCAGACACTGTACAACAGCAACATTCAAAATTCGCCAATCAGAAGTACAGGCTTTGTTATTTTTTTGTAATCCCATAGGATTGAAGCCCTTCGAAGCAGCTTTCCAACGGCACCAGTTTTGTCACATTCCAACGTCGGGGCTGATCACAACGTCTGTTCTCGCCGGAGCGCACGCCGGAAAACAGAACCGGCAGATCCGTGGCCAGTCATTCCGACCGGTGCCGAACGGAGCCGACTGGCCTCCGGCCGGCGAACCAGCGTGCCGCCAGCCCAAGAAACGCTTCCCCATGTATCCTTCACTACAGCGGTGCCATCAGGTCCCACACGGCCCCTCCGGACAGCACGTGGGCCCCACCGTCACTAGTTCGGGTGTTGCCGAATCAACGCAAGAAGCCGCCCGTCAACCCGAATTCGGTCCTCCCGGACCCCATTGTGTAGCCCTTTACCTCCCTGCGTGGAGTGGGCAGCGACTTGTATTGCTATAATATTATGTAGTATTGTTCCGGGAGTACGAGTTTCGGCCGGGACCGTCTTCCCCACGCCGAGCGCGTGGAGGTATCGTATTCGCTCCTTGCTTGGCATTTCGCTTATTTTCATATATACTTTATATGCTGCTGCTAGAGAGCATGTTTTAGGACCTAGCTTGCTATATATTTTCATATCACCGCTGCTGCGAGAGAGAGCGTGACCGTCCCGTGATCCGATCCGGGCACGAAAGTGCGAATTGACCACCCTAGCTCTTGCCGGTTTCTCAACCGTGCACGTCCGACGCTTCCCTCGTTAAGGGACAATCACGAGCTCACCTAGAGTCCGAGGACTGTTGTCGTGTCCGTGGTCTCGTCCCGCATCAATTTGGTATCAGAGCCAGGTTGAGTCTAGGGTGTCAAAAAGAAAAAAAAAGAGTGTCATTTACATCTAGCCATTAGTCATTGTCTAAGTCGTGTTTAGGGTCATCATTATTTTAAAACAAAAAAAAAGTGTCTTTGCATTGCATCTCAATAATCCGGTATATCAAAAGGTGTTGTCCGAATGTTAGGCAACGCCTATCGGGAAGGCTGCACACTTGCGCGAGTGATCTCCGGATCGGTTATCTCCGCCACGTACCGAGTCTTGGTTTACGTCTAGGGTCCTTAGTGTGCATGCATTCCAAACTTGCATAGTCGGTCTAGTGTCTTGTCACGGTGTGTATGCATGTCCATGTCCGCTACCCATGGTCGTTCCCCAAGACCATACATCCGAGTGGTCAACCTTTGTGGCCAAAGTTAATGTCCTCATGGACCGAGCCCTTGGTTTTACCCCTCTCACTATGAAAGTCGCTCTACCCAATGGTTCCACAATGGAACTCCATTTCACCGATAGGGAGTCTGATAATTGGGTTTCTCTTGACATCGTGGAGTCTCTCTCCAAGACAGGCGTGATTTTCCGTGATGGTGATTTTACTTGTGTTGAGTTCTATAAGAGGATCGGCTCTGTTCTCTACACCGATGGCGCATGGTGCAGGATCAGCACACATGCTGGTTCATGCATCATTTTAGGGCAAACGTGGTTAGGAGAACGAAGAGTCAATCTTGACTGGGGCAAGAGGACTTGCACCTTATACCCACCTTACCTACCCGACAAGATCACCCTCACATGTCCAGCCACCCAACCCCAGCGACCCACTCTACATTCGGAACCATTATGCTTGGAGCCGTCTCACCCCGAGCCACCCGTGTTTCTTACAGGAACGCTATACATAGCCGAGCCGCTTCTTAGTTGGCTCAAGGATGGCTTGGTCCCACTTCCTTACCCGTCTATGGACCCTACCCTACCTTTAGTGCCCGCCAACTCCTACCATACTACATTCCGATCCCGTCACCATGTTGACACATTGGGTGACGTTATCCTTGGTTTAGGTTGGCAATGGCAGTTGACACATATGTTGGCCCGAGGCTTCGACCAACCCACGATTCGTAGCTTCACCCATCCGGCCTTCGGGTCCATTACCTCCGAGTGCACCGTGGGTTGTATCACCACGAAGGTTTTTCTACTTCTCCCGCTACCGGATGAGCCCGACTTCATGACTTTGCTTCCGAGGGAGGAGTCATATTTCTTGTACACGGTCCCATCTACCATGACGGAGGAAGGTGGCCACCTGCACCTTCAAGAACTTCACGATTGGGACCATGTCATGTTGGAGTCCATCTCACGGGGTCATACCTTCTTCGACCCTTTTGACCCCTTCACTAGTAAGCTTCCCGAGTTACCACCCGTACTCCCCTTCTTCACGGAAGCCCACTTTTACGCCCCTTCCCCACGGGATGGGCCATCTACATCCACCAATCCCGATCCACCTACACCCGGCCCATCTAAACCACCCGACTCGCCCACATTCAAAAGACCATCCATGCATAACCACACCCGATGTATAGGTGTTCCCCATGCCATCCATTCCCGGTTGCGTAACATGCATGCATGGCACTTATTCGGGTGTCCTGGTCCGCCGTCACCCATGTACGGGTCGGACTAACATTAGGTATGTCTAGGGTTATATATGAGTCGGTGTGTTTTTCTTGTGTGGTTTATCTTGTGTGGTTTGTTTGCATAGTTTGTGTGTAGTTTGAGAGTCTGCATGTGTCTTGTGCAAGCTCGTTGTCGTTCTCTTATGAGTAAGAGGCGAGTGGACTCGCTCGATGAGTATGGGATCGGTTCTATAGCTACACCCGAATCTAGTCACCTACAGGGACTCAGCGGTGATTCCTAGTGAGTCTTCGAGGTGCTTCCTTCCCTTTTGAGAGTGCCCCACCCGGAGTGTCCACCTTTAGCCCATAGCAGTTTGCGCATATCGAGTATATATGGAATGAGCAGGTGACGATCACTTGGAGTGGAGCGTACCTGCGTTACTTGGCACGGTGACGGATCCATCGGAGTACTCGAGCATCCCTACCCCTACTCTACGGGGTCGAGTTCCTCCCACCCGGGGAGAGTTGATGGGAATCGACGCCGAGCATGTACTTTTATTTTGCATTTATGTCCTTTTAGTTTGTGTTTATATCCTTGGGAAAGTATGTACACAAATGTAAGGCTTTATAAGCCAATGAGTCATTCCCATGGAATGTGTGGGTTTTTATGCAATTTTGTAGTAGTTCCAGCTAGGGGGCCCTCAGCCCTTTCCCATTGGTCCATGTCACTTTGTGGGGCTGGTCAACCATCCTAGGTGGACATCTAGAAGGTTGGACTAGTCTTATGGACACATGGGAGACAAAGGGTGAAGAATGTCAACATTCTACACCCACCCCACCTACCTCTTCCATGGTCAATAGGCCGCCCCCTTCCCCTTGAATTTTTTTATTAATTTTTATGTGTTCTTCAAACCTCATCCCAGCCCTTCATCCACCCTCCCTAGATCCAAGGGTCTACATTAGATTTGATACCTATCATATATAAGTGTGTATTTTTATGTGAAAATTAGTGAAAAATCAAAAATTTTGTTGAATGCCAAGAAGGCTCCTGCGCCCCCTTCCTCTCCCCCTGGTTTCCTCTCCTCAAACCTCCAGTTCTCTAGTGTATCAATCTTCTATCTCCCCCTCTCAACCTCTGATCTTCATCTGTGCCGCCGCCGCCGCCGTTCGTGCCGCCTTCGAGCCGCCGCGAATCCGTCTTCGGTTTTCTGTCCTGCTGGATAGAGGTGTCTTCACAAACATCCTGCTACCAGCCACGGCCTCTTCGTGGTTTGTAATTTTTATGGTGTGTTACTATCTTCCATCCCATCATCCACAAAAAAATTCAGATCGAAAATTCTTCGTTTGATATTTTTACAATTTCGGTATTCAATCACTCCCAGATCTGTCCTATCTCTGTCTACAGTGACAGTAGCTCTGAGTTTCCCATCTCCGACCTTCTTTTTGATTTTTTTTGGGGTTCCCAATTTTACTGGGCGTTCTGTCCATCATCACCTATATCCACCATTTTTCTTCATTTTTGATCCGCCCTCTATCCATTTTTTAAAATTCATGTTCTGTTGTTGCTACAGTGTTTTTAGTTAATTCCCAGATCCGACCACCTTCCAGTTCAAAAATCATAAAAAACCCCATACACCTCCAAACCCTTCATAAAAAATAGTCCATGTTTTCTAGTTTGATTTTCTATAACTTTTCTAAAGACCGTAACTTCATATTCGGACGTTCACATATCGGTCAAAGGCAACTCTCAGGAACGTTCCCTGCTAGTCTGAGAGTTTAGACATTGTACAACAACAACATTCAAAATTCGCCAATCAGAAGTAAAGACTTTGTTATTTTTCTGTAATATCACAGGATTGAAGCCCTTCGAAGCAACTTTCCAACGGCGCCAGTTTCGTCGCATTCTGACGTCGGGGCTGATCGCAGCATCCGTTCTCGCCGGAGCGCGCGCCGAAAATAGAACCGGCAGATCCGTGGCCGGTCATTCCGACCGGTGCCGAACGGAGCCGCCTGGCCTCCGGCCCGCGAACCAGCATGCCGCCAGCCCAGGGAACGCTTCTCCATGCATCCTTCACTACATTGGTGCCATCGGGTCCCACACGGTCCCTTCGGACAGCACGTGGGCCCCACCGTCACTAGTTCGGGTGTTGCCGAATCAACGCGAGAAGCCGCCCGTCAACCCGAATTCGGTCCTCCCGAACCCCATTGTGTAGCCCTTTACCTCCCTGCGTGGAGTGGGCAGCGACTTGTATTGCTGTAATACTGTGTAGTATTGTTCCGGGAGTACGAGTTTCGGCCGGGACCGTCTTCCCCACGCCGAGCGCGTGGAGGTATCGTATTCGCTCCTTGCTTGGCATTTCGCTTATTTTCATATATACTTTATATGCCGCTGCTAGAGAGCATGTTTTAGGACCTAACTTGCTATATATTTTTATATCACCACTGCTGCGAGAGAGAGCGTGACCGTTCCGTGACCCGATCCGGGCACGAAAGTGCGAATTGACCACCCTAGCTCTTGCCGGTTTCTCAACCGTGCACGTCCGATGCTTCCCTCGTTAAGGGACAATCACGAGCTCACCTAGAGTCCGAGGACTGTTGTCGTGTCCGTGGTCTCGTCCCGCATCACACCAAGGTAATTCATGGCCCCTAGTTGTCGCTGGAAATCGGTGAGACGCTTAATACTACTAACAAGACGATCAGGAGCCGAACTAGCTACCATGAACGAGCTCTTGGAGGCATTGATCTTCTGCCCAGAGCTGTGAGAATAAGCCTCTAGAAATTGTATAAGATTCTTAATGTTACGAGCATCCCCATTTGCAAACACCAGCGTGTCATCGGCATATAGTAAATGAGATATCTGAGGATAAGATGTCGGACCAGAAAAGGGGCGGAGGGCGCCAATGTGTGTCATACGGGAGAGGCCTCTACTGAGTACCTCTTGCACAATGATAAACAAAGCCGGGGCCAGCGGGTCTCCTTGCCGGAGGCCCCGAGTGGACTTGAAGAAACCAGCAGGTGTTCCATTAAAGATGATTGAGAACCAGTAGTTAGCAGACATCATAGCAATATATGAAATGAACTTTGGGCAGAAGCCAAACCTCCAAAGCACCGCAAACAGGAAATCCCACTCCACCCTATCATAGACTTTCATCATATCAATCTTAAAGATGACATTATGCCCCCTCACCTTCCTGCCGAGATCACCAACCAGCTGCCGGGCCAGCGAGACGTTCTCCAGGATGAGCCTCCCTTTGACGAAAGCCCCTTGCTCATCAAAAATAATAAGGGGCAGGATGCCAGAGAGCCGATTAGATATGATTTGGGAGACAATCTTGAAGCAGAAATTACACAAACTGATGGGTCTAAAATCACCAAATGTTGAAGGGGTGTGAACCTTCGGAGTGAGAGTAATAAGAGTGGAAGTAACACCTCTAGGCAGAGGTAGACCCAAAAATAAACCTTGGACAGCGGCCACCACGTCTGACTCAATGATGTCCCAACAGGTGGTAAAAAAGAGCCCAGTGAATCCATCAGGTCCAGGTGTTCCATTACCATTCATGCTCCATACAGCTTCCCGGACTTCCTCCACAGTAGGGGTGAGGCACAGGTTCTGGTTCTGTTCATTGGTGATAAGGGACGGAATTACCTCAAGTAAAGAGTCCTCAATAACATGATCACCAGTAGAGAGGAGATCTTGAAAGAAGGAAGCCGCTTCTCTCATTAGAATCTCAATGTTGGTACACCACCCTCCATTGAGCTTAAGTCTGTGAATGTGATTCCTCCTTCTATTGCTTTGTACAGCAGCATGGTAAAAAGTAGTGTTTCGATCCCCTTGGCACAGCCAGTCAAGATGAGCCTTTTGGGCCCATAATATCTCTTCACAGTGGAGAGCCTTCCGGAGGTGAGCTGTAGCCTCATTTAGAGAAACCCGCGTGGATTCAGTGGGATTGTTGTCAAACAGCTCCTCTGGACATCAGATTCAGCCCACTTAATGTTTGTTTTCAAATCACCAAAAACATTTGTGTTCCACTGTAAGAGAGCTCTCTTTACCGCCTTCAGCTTAATCTGCAGCGTAACAAACGGATTGTGGTGACCAAACTTTCCACTCCTCCAGGTGTTTGACACCAGGTCTTTAAAGGTAGCATGAGTGGTCCACATGGACTGGAAAACAAAGCGAGAAGGAGGCCGGGGGGCACTGTCGGCCCTAAGGAGCAATGGAGAGTGGTCAGACGTGCCCCGAGGCATATGCTGAACAAAAGCTGTAGGGTATGCCACCTGAGCATAGCTGTTGGCAAAGACACGGTCCAGGCGGGCTTTAATCGCCGCAGCACCAATTCTATTGTTCGTCCAAGTGAAAGAACTGCCCCTAAAGCCAAGATCAATAAGACCAGCAGCGGAAGAGAAAGCGTTAAAATCAGTCATGGAACTAAGATTGGAGAGAAGACCTCCCACTTTTTCCGAGGGGCAAGCAATACAGTTGAAGTCCCCACCAAGGAACCATGGGTCCGTAATCTGAGTGGAGTAATCCAGGAGGGAATCAAAAAGTTCCCTCCTAATACGAAAATCACAATCCGCATAGACTGCCGTAAGATAACAGCATCCAGAATCCCCATATTGAAACTTCACAGTAATATGTTGATTAGAGGAATCCATAATACTGGGATTGAAGTTACCTCGCCATAGCAACCAGATTTTAGAATTCGCACCAGAATTCCCAGCAAAGGAATCAAACCTTAAATATCGACAGAGATCCTGCGCTCTTTCCAAAGGAATTTTTGGTTCAGAAATAGCCATAATTTGGATGTCAGAGGTATTAGCAATGTGCTTCAAGGCCCGCTTGGTGGGCAAATTATTAACTAGAACAATATCGGAGGGATCATGATGAATGATAACCAGAGTTTGCCCCGCCAGCTTTACGCTGAGATCTAGTAAGGACACCAGGTTTATAGGAAACCCTACCATCTTTGGTTAAAACAGCAGTTGGCATAAAAATATTCTCAATGTTAGCTAGAGAAGTTGCCATAGTATGACCTTCCGAAGAGATTCTCCGTTGAGAGTGCTCAGAATGGCTTACCTTTTCGGAGGGCTTCCTTTGATTTTTATAGTGGTTCATACTCCTTTGGGGGTAGGGGAAGATGGAGTGTTTAGGGGGTGGTATCTCTTAAATGTGGGCTCTCCCTTGTTCGAGGGCACTTACCCTTCTTTCCTCTTCACCCCTGGGCTTCCCTCGGTCGGTTACGCTCGGTCACCGTTTGGGCTCTTCCCCGAGCGATCGTTACTCGAACTCCCGAGCCCGGAGGCCGCCTAGGTTGTGTCGGTCTGAGTGAGTTGGACTTCTTGATAAGTGGGCCCAATAAGGGGGTTGTCACTTGTTGGGCTCTGTGGGTCCAGTTGGGCCGGTTTGGCCACATATCTTTTGGGCCGCTAATTTACCCCTCTCCAGGGATCCATGCTCAAACATCCCCGGTATAGTCCTTACGCTTATACCATTGAAAAAATCTCTCTTGCTTCAGCATTTAACCAATGCCGATGAACAAACTACCTTCGATCTTCGTCATCATCGGCGAGATCGATGAACGAAACCTTCGACTCAGACCTTTCGTCCATGTCGATGAACAATTTCCTTTGCTTCGGCATTTAACCATTGCCCATGAACAAATTACCTTCGATTCTTGTCATCATCGACGAGATCGATGAATTAACCTTCGAGTCTGACCTTTCATCCCCGTCCATGAAAAAATTTCCTTTGCTTCGGCATTTAACCAATGCCGATGAACAAACTACCTTCGATCATCGTCATCATCGGCGAGATCGTTGAACAAAGCCTCCGACTTTGACCTTTCATCCTCGTTGAATGAACAAATTTCCTTTGCTTCGGTATTTAACCAATGTCGGTGAACAAACTACCTGCGTTCTCATCATCATTGGCGAGATCGATGAACAAAACCTCCGACTTCGACCTTTCATCCTCGTCGAAAGAACAATTTTCTCTGCTTCAGCATTTACCCCATGCCGATGAACAAACTATCATCGATCCTTCGACATTATCGTCAAGATTGATGCTTAAGTCCTCCGGTATAGGCCTTTCGCCCATACTGCTAAAACCATTTCCCTTGCTTCAGCGTCTACCCAGCATCGACGAATAAACCCTGTCGATCTTTTGATATCAAGATCAATGCTCGAACACTAAGCCCAGGCCTTGTGCCAATATTATACCTAAATGATTTCCCTTGTTCCGGCATCCTGAGCCGCTTAAACAAATCCCTTCTATCACACCCACATCTCGGGTTCGCGAGGCACCCATGGCGCGGTGGAGCGATTCCCTCATCCCTTCTCTGAAGAGGTAAGCACTCTCCTGCATTTGTGAGTGGTTTTCCTCGACAGACGACAAAGTCTTTCGTCATTCTCCTTACCAAAGCTATCACTCTCAAGCCCATATACAGATGCGCACAATAAAAAAGAACAATAATAAAGGCATGCAAGAAAAGATAAGAGCCGCAATAAAGAAATATTGATCTTTACTATGTTAATAAAAAGTATAATGTGATTCCTCCTTTGGGGAGTACAACAAAACGGCACGGAACAGCTACGGCCGATGGAATATGTCCTCAAAATCTAAGAGCCCTACATACGGCGCTGCTGTCTATTCCTGGAGGCGTACCTCTTCGGCCCGAAGCTTGTTCAGCTCCTCTTAGAGCGAAGCAATTTGGCCCGAAGCTACGGTCATCTCCTCGGTGCTATGGGTATTCAGTTGCTCCAAAAACCCCAGCTCTTGATCGATGGCAACCAGTTCCAGTTGCAACTCCTCCACCCCCCCTGTGCCGCCGGATCAGCAGCACTCCCTTGTCCTCCGGATCAGCTAGCCGTCGAATCAGTCGCTAGTCGCCGTATCAGCGTCTGGCCGCTGGATCAAGTGTTCAGCCACTAGATCATCAGCTAGAGGCCGCCATATCAGCCCAATTGCTCTGTCCATGCATGTTAAGGCCCATTCAAGCATACCTGACCCAAATTATAATCCCAACGGCACATCAGATAATGAGATACATATGTCACACTTGCAGGCGCCACGCCACTCATTCCTCGTTTGCGCCACCTACGGGTGGGGGGCATTTGTTGACACCTGAAATATTACATGGATGTGCGACGCCAGCTAGTTAGGCTCAACCGTCACAATGTGCAATCAAGGGATTTTCCCTCAAGATACCAACGCTTAGAAGATACAACGGCAGCTAAGCCGAATGTCGTAGGGATCGCTCGAGCTGTGGTACGATCCTCGAAGCAAGCATTAAAGGGTCCCAACTTCATCAATCAGTGAGAGGAGCCTACTGTAATATTAAAGAATCATCCGGCTATGCCTTTACGATAAAGCCACTACCCGGCAAAATCGTTGTCTGTCATGGAAGTGATCAAGCCAAATAAACCCCAAAGAATAGTCCTTGAAGGACGAAAGAGCCCCCGGGCGATCATCCACCCGATAAAACCTTTGCAGAGGGCTGCCGATCCCAAGATGAGGCTACATGAACAAGCACTGAGACTCAAAATGAGCTCGGGACCGATCTCAATGATGAAACTACTATGATGGTCCTTAGAGGCCCCTACGGCACTGGGTTTCACCAGTTCAGCCCAGAAGGCAAGCATGATATTTCAGGCAATGAAGGCAACCATTCAATAGGCCAATGAATGAATAACGGGCTAGTTGGGCCGAAATAGCATGAAGAAGCCAAGTGGGCCGAATGGGCAAAAAAGGCATAAATGAACCGGCGGCCAGCAAGTGATCTGGCGGCCACACATGACCCGGCGGCCTGGGCCAAGGCGCCTGGCACCGTCAGATCACCTCCTTCCACCTCCAGCCGCCGTATGAGCATCAAACCCCTTTAAATATTAACGTTGTTCGAGGGATACAATAAACAGAAGAGAAATAGAAAAGGGATATACAGATAGAGACAGAGAGATAGATACGAAAAGAAGAGACAGAGAAAGAAAGAGGGAGTGCACGGGAAGGGAGTCGTGCTTTTGAAGGAAAGGAGTTGGCAGATTCATCGATTGTTTTATTGTTTCCCGTGTTGTAAAAGGTTCCACCGATATTGATTTTCATCAAATTCATCATTTCTCCCCCTTCCCTCTCTATTGCTGAATGTATGTCTATATTTTTTCTCTTATATGCTTTGTTCTTCAACGAGAACAAAAGGAGTGATAGTTGAATTGGTCCGATCAAGTTCCCCAATTAAGTGTTGGTTCTCAGTTTCCCCCTCTCTCGCTCATTCCCACTCTTCTGGACCGATGATTTGCCCCTGCATCTAACCCATGTACTAATTGCTAACCGTGCTAACTTCTAACATCCTAACCCAACCCTCGTACTAACTATTAACTTAGTGATTTCTCTATTGCTCTGAAAGATTGTTGAGTGTTTACTCTATTTGAGTTACCGTTTGGCGATCGCTGACCCTCACTGAACGGCAGAAGTTTATCATTTTTCTCTGATATGATCTCTGGTCGTTCGATCCTTGAGGAATATATGTCTAGTCGTGGCCATTTTGATGATGTTCTGTGTTAATCAACTGCATACGGCTATTGCATATTGATCTTAGGGTCATCAGATGTCCCCAAGTTTCTACAGAGTATCTCAGACAGCCATGAATGACCTTATTCCCATATCATTTCTCTTTCTTTACAATTGAAGTTATCATAGTGCCAAGGGGACCGATACGGTGGCAGTGAGCACCAGCGCGCTAATCACCTACCGAATCAGCTCTTTATATTTATCTGCCAGATCAGTGGGCCTACGCACGCCTGTTGCCACCGGATTAATGAGTTTGCCCATGAATGTGCCTCCGGATCAAGGGATATATCCCCACTCGTTTTGCCGCCGGATCAATAGGCCACACTGGCCGCCGAATTAGAAGGGCATCCCTACCATGTGCCGCTAGATCAGGGACTCCCCCCATATGAAGGCCGCCGTATCACCTGTCTGTCCCATTTCTTTGGATTTCAGCTGTTGTTTAATCCATCCCAATATTGGCAGGGGTTTGCCAAGTTCTCCTAGCATGACCCCTGGTCAATAAGAGGGATATAAAAAGATTAGTAGCATATCACCGGTTAATTGGTATATGCGACTGTTTTAATCCCATCTATTTTCAGATGTTTGAGTTTTCTGACCACTACCCGAGTGGACAATAAACCGCCTCACTGGCAAACATCGCCCCGACCTCTAAATACCCACCGACCCACGGTTATACCGGTGCTCCCCGGAGCCTCTACGTATATGTCGTAGTGGTAGAAGGGTCAATATAGTTGGCAGAATGTGATCGACGACCCTTGGGTTATATGGGTCTCTCGATGGGCGAGTCCTCGGAGATCCACCACCCGCTATGGGGTCTGGGCTATCGTTGTGACATGCCCATCTTTTATGGAGTCCATCTCAGCTAGCTGTGGATGGGCCTCCTGTATATCTCCCCCAACACGTTCTGGGGAAGGGGGAGATGCTCCTGAAATTTACCCAGCACTATGCAACTTTTCCGTTTATTTCCTCTCTCATCACGAGTACAGGCAAGGGCCATTTTGATATCAAGAAAGGACTGACGTTGAATAATAAAAGGAATGCGTATAGGAGAACAGTGTAAATATTTCGGATTAACAAAGAAAAGGAAGAAATAAATAAAAAAATGCATATGCCAAGGGCTGGGTCAACTCAGGCCTTACCTTGGGTCGACGCAGCATGCCTCTAGGTCAGTGCATTGAACCTGTGTGTCAACCCCGGAGCCTGTTGCGTCAACACAGGATGGTTGCCCCACCTAGAGGGTGATCCGGCGGTAGATGATCTAGTCGCCGTATCAACATCCCCCGCCGGATCACACCCCTGCCGGCTCATCCCTCTCTTTATTCCATTTTCCCCATGTTTTCTCTCATCCCATTTGGCCCAAGGCCGCTTATGCATGTATAGAAGAAAAAATAAATAAATAAGGTAATAATAATAAATATGGATATAATAACAAAAATAAACACAACAATTGAATAAATAATAGTAATGATGAAATAAATCCGAGCATACTTGCATACATATGTGAATGTGTATCTGTCCCACTGTGTGTGCCTGCATGTCGTGATTCTTCGGTATATCAAATGGTGATATGCGGAAGGTCAGATGAGGTCTGACTGAAAGCTCTCACTATGCGTGAGTTAAAGAAAACTCTGCCACGTACCGGACGTCGATCTAATAAAATAAAATATTGCTGCATCATGTGCTTGAGTGTGTACTTAGGTTCCGCGTTGCATAATAAACATTTTTGGATTCACGTATTCATTTCGTTCAGCCCCAGAGGCTCCTTTATCTTGGTGATTAATCCAGGGTTGTCCTTCTTCCGGAAGGGCGTAATTAACGCCATAGCCTTTATGGTATGACGGACTTCGGGTCCCGACATGATCATCCACTTTCACCAGATTAGTCGGACGAAGCGCATAATAAATTTGTCACAAATGTGACTGGCACGCCTACACATTAAATAAATAAACAAACGAAAAATCCTCCCCCTCAAACACTTGGAAGTCGGGAAGACGCTCGGAAGTCACCCAAAGAAACACGAAGAAACTCGTCTCGTGTGACAGGAGTACTGTCAACTAGAAGCAAGGCTGGATGCGTCCACTGACGACTTAGTCCACAGCCTCAGGTGTCTCCCTACACGCCCTAGGCGGACACTGAGACACTGTACATGGAACACAAGACCAGGGTCTAGTCCACTATAAGAAAAGGCGGTGTTTGAGATGGCCGGATTCTGTCGCAAATCCGTCTGAAATTCCGTCGCAAATCACTTTTGAGACGGATTTCAAACGGATTTGGGACGGAATATGGCCATCTCATATTCCTAGTCACAAATTTCAAACATATAAAATTCCATCTGAAATTTAAGACGGAAAATTTTCTGTCTGAAATACCGTCCCAAAATCCGTCTAAAATTTCAGACATAATTATTCCGTCCTTAGTTCCGTCGTAAAACTTCATATCTGGAATTTCAGACGGACAAAGTGCGTCATTTTTTTCGTCGCAAACTTCAGACAGATCCGTCATAAAATCCATCTAAAATATTTTTTAAATTTTATATAAAAAACATGAGTTTCAAACAGACTGAGGCTCGTCTCTAATTCCATCGCTAACTACAGACGGATCCGTCTCAAAATTTGACCGAAATATTTTTATTATTTTTTTAAATTACATTTAAAAAAACCTGTTTAATTAAAAATACATCAAATATCACAATCAAACCAACGCATAGAAAACAAAACACATAAGAAACTCAACAAATATCCTCCAGATCATCCATATCCTCATCCTCCTCGCCCTGCTCATCTCCTCTGTCGTTGCTCGCAGAAGGATCATCCTATATTAAAAAAATAATAACATTCATTCATAGATAAAACAATTAGTGCAAAGATAAATTAAATATTTTATTAGATAGCATAAATTGAAATCAAACATAATATCAAATAGATAACTGCATAGATTTTATAGACCCCAACTAACCTAGCTCTCATCAGTATTTTAAATTAATTACATTTAGAGAATGCAATTCTGAGCGCCGAGCTCAAACCGGGTATCCGAATTGAAATCCGTCAGTTCTGACAAGTCACTTTCTTCTCCCAAGTCGTGTTGGAATGATCGACACGCCGATCAAATCGGTATTTCAGATTTTAGACTCCCGGACCCGACTTCTTTAATTTTAAACTAAGTGCATTTACAAAATACACTTTTCAGCACCGGGCCCAAACTGGATATCCGATTTGGATTCCGCCAGTTCTCACAAGTCACTTTCATCTCCCAGGTTGTGTTGGAACGATCGGCATGCCGATCAGACCGGTATTTCAGATTTTAGATCCTCCAACCCTGAATTTTCTGAATTCTTCTAAACTAAGTTAGTTTTAAAAACACACTTAGTTTTGAATTGAGTTATTTTAGTGTCGGGCTCAAACCGGATATCCGATTTGGATTCCATCAGCTCTCACAAGTCACGTCTACCTCCCAGGTCATGTTGGAATGATCGACACGTCGATCAGACCATTATTTTAAATTTTGGACCCCCGAACCCCTAATTTTATGATTTTTTCTAAAGTAAGTTACTTTTGAAAACTAACTTAGTTTTGAATTGAGTTATTTGGGCACCGGGCCCAAACCGAGTATCCGATTTAGATTCTGCCAGTTCTCACAAGTCACTTTTATCTCCCAAGTCGTGTTGGAATAATCGGTACGTCGATCAGGCCAGTATTTTACATTTTAGACCCCCGAACCCCGAATTTTATGAATTCTTTTAAACTAAGTTACTTTTGAAAACTAACTTAGTTTTGAATTGAGTTATTTGAGCGCCTAGCCCAAATCGGGTATCCGATTTAGATTCCGCAAGTTCTCACAAGTCACTTTTATCTCCCAGGTCGTGTTGGAACGACCGGCAAGTCGATCAGGCCAGTATTTTACATTTTGGACCCCCAAACCCCGAATTTTATGAATTCTTCTAAACTAAGTTACTTTTGAAAACTAACTTAGATTAGAATTTAGTTATTTGAGCGTCGGTTCAAACCGGATATCCGATTTGGACTCCATCAGCTCTCACAAGTCATGTCTCCCTCCCAGGTCGTGTTGGAACGATCGGCAAGCCGATCAGGCCAGTATTTTACATTTTGGACTCCCGAACCCCTAATTTTCTGAATTCTTCTAAACTAAGTTAGTTTTGAAAATATACTTAGTTTTGAATTAAGTTATTTTAGCATCGGGCTCAAACCAGATATCCGATTTGGAATCCGTCAGTTCTCACAACTCACGTCTACCTCCCAGGTCGTGTTGGAACGATCGGCACGCCGATCAGGCCAGTATTTTATATTTTGGACTCCCGAACCCCGAATTTTTTGAATTCTTCTAAACTAAGTTACTTTTGCAAACACACTTAGTTTTTGAATTAATTATTTTTATAATTGAGTAATTCTACCAAAATAAAAACATAATAAACACTCACCTTATGGGCCTGTGCCGTGGTGGTGGATCCAGGAGGGAGAATTCCTGCCTAGGAGAGGAGGCCAGTGATTGCCTGCAACATAGTTGCCTGTTGGCTAGACATCTCCTCTCTGATCTGCCGCTGCATCTGCCGCTGCAAATCAGAGATCTCCGATCAGACGATGTCTCTAACATCGCTGGCAGAAGTACTGGGGCCAGGTGGAGGTATATTGAAGGCACTGCTACTGGTTTGGGCAGAGCCTGAACTCGCGCACGATGATATCACCGCGCTAGAGTCCAGGCTCTCCCCAAAACCATATAGCCGGCCTTTCTTCGGTACGCCAGCTGCTGCCACCCACTCTGCCGGATCCAACTCCGGCTGCTGCGCGTCTCCCTCCCCGTACTTCTATGTCACAGCTCTACTATATGTTTCCTACAAATTGAATAAAATAACTAGTCAATTTCATATGAATCAATCTGATTTAAATGAATGGTAGAAGTTGCATATGTAGATAAACTTACCGCTACTGAGTGAGCTCTCTCACTCACAAATTGATCTGTCTTCTTCTTTTTGTGTGTTCTGTCAAACACCTCGAGGAACTACGGAGCTCGATTAAGCTCCACAGCAAGTTATACAATTCATAGTAAAAAAATGTCATATATATTAATAAAATGTAAGAAGATAAATTGAAACATTACTTACCATTTTTTGTTTATGAGCCGCGAAAGAGACGGACCCACCCGTATGCAAATTTGCGTCCGGTTGTGACGCCCTATTTGCTTTGGCTTTTCGGGACTTTTCTATCCACTTGTCTTCGGCAAATTTGTCACATGCTATGTCCCAATCCGCCTGCCTCATCCATAGAGGGCGGTGCTCCTTCCACAGCTGTCGGTCTTCACTCCCACCAGCCTTTTTTTAGACTTTTTATGAGCCGCATGTACTTTCTTTTGGTAATTTGTCTGTACAAGAGACTCTCAAGCAGAACGACAGCGCGTCGCTTCATGTCCACTCGTGAATCGATAAGTTCGTTGTAAATAAAATAAGTTTCACAGTTAGTATACTGTTGTGAATTGAGTTTGGAAAATACTTGAATTAAATGATGTAATTACTTACTAAGAACATGTCGAACAAGGAATCGCGGACGCCCATTGAAAATTCTTTGAAAGACAATACTGGCTCGGGCACATGTGCCATTACTAGATCCATAGAATGACGGACAGCATCGGAAGGTTCAAATTTAGAACTGCAATTGCAAATGTCAAAATATTCATATTAGACAGTTGAAGGCTAAATAATGAATGTAATAGCCTTATAAATTTACCCGGAAATCCAACACGGGCGACGTCCATCATGGGTCGTGCCTCACTGATGACGACTGCCCGCATCGTCAAGTGGCTGAGTGGTGGGGGCGTGCCCTGTATAAGTGGGAGATGGTGGGAGGGCACTAGGACCTGTAAGAATTAATTTTCATAAGTAAAACGAATATTTTGCTAAAAATTAAAATATACATACCTATAGCGGGAGGTGGTGGGGGTGGCGCATATGGTCGTGGTGGGAGGGGACTGTGAACTGTAAGAATTAAATATCATAAGTAAAATAGATATTTTACTGAAAATTAAAATATACATAATTGAGAAAACACTAGGACCTGTAAGAATTAATTTTCATAAGTAAAATAAATATTTTGCTGAAAATTAAAATATACATACATGCAGCGAGAGGTGGTGGGGGTGGCGTCTCTACAAGTGGTGGGAGGGCACTTGGACCTGTAAGAATTAACTTTCATAAGTAAAATGAATATTTTGTTGAAAATTAAAATATACATACCTGCAGCGGGAGGTGGTGGGGGTGGCGTCTGTACAAGTGGTGGGAGGACACTGGGACCTGTAAGAATTAATTTTCATAAGTAAAATGGATATTTTTCTGAAAATTAAAATATACATAATCGGGAAAGCACTGGGACCTATAAGAATTAATTTTCATAAGTAAAATGAATATTTTACTGAAAATCAAAATATACATACCTGCAACGCGAGGTGGTGGGGGTGGCGCATGTACAAGTTATCGTGAGCCGACACTTGGACCTATAAAAAAATTCTTCCCCTTAACTAGTAAATAATTAAAATATTCATATAGCTAACTATTTTAATAGATATACATGTGCCTGAAGGAGACGCCAAAGAGGAGGGAGTAGAGCCCCTGTCATTGCCCTGTCTCCTCCCACTCCCAGTACGACCTCCTCGGACCATTTCTTTATTACTAATAAAATAATTAATATATATTAATCCACAATTATATAAGGCTAGACAAATATTATTAAAAATTATGCAAAAAAGTAAGAATATCTTACTAAATTATCAAAACGTACCTCCCTCGTGCTGATGATATATCTAACTCATCATCATCTTCGCCATCCATAGTAGCCTCATCAGATTCGAAGTCTTCCTCTTCATCTGATTCCTCCTCCCCGCGAACATCAACATTTAGCTCCGTCGGATCGACTTCTTCCACTTCATCTCCCTTACGTAATGACAGTGGCTCATCAGATTCGTCCAGATTAATATGCGTGGAACCGACAACGCCAACTTCATCTGATTGAAAATATTCAGCACTGGTAACCTCTGAGACATTTTCACTCATATTTAACTCATAAGTGGGAAAGAGTTTTACTTTAACCCTGCAAACTGTCCACCAATCTTTATTCTTGGATAATGGATAGCTTGAATAATACATTTGCTAGGCTTGTGCAACTAAAATGAACGGTTCATAGGTATTAAGTTTATACCTATGTTTGACATCGACAATCCCATAAGTTGTGTCATGTCGAACATAATTAGGATCAAACCAATGACACTTAAATAGGTATACATGGTTGTCTTGTCCCAAATACTGAAGTTCTAAGACTTCCTTAAGAATACCATAGTAGTCCAATTCCACTTCATTGTATACACTTCCCTTAACAGATACGCCGTTGTTCATCGTAGACTTACTTCGTCCATAATCCCTCGTATGAAATCTGTATCCATTCACAATATATCCTGGATAGGCACGCATAACTTTCGAGGGGCCATAACTTATTTCTTGTACTCTTTGATCAGTAATGAGACCTTGTTCAACCTATATGTAAATTAGAGTACTTAAAATAATAATAATTACCTCAACATAAGTAAATAAAAATATATATATTCAACGATCGACACTAACTCGATATCTCAGCCATTTAGCAAAAAACTTCTCGCGTTCTTTTTCAATCTCCACGTCCTGGATATTTGGACATTTTTTGTGCTAATTCTGAATCAAATTGTCTGTAATATAAATACAATACTACTTTAAAGGAACTGCAGAAGAAGTCCGAACAACTTATGGACTTGCTGAAAATGCGAGTTAAGAACATACTCAACATAAGGTTCAATCTCGATACAATTTAGAATAATATATATCTCAGCGGCGTACAACTCTCATCTTTGAGCATGCGAGTCGAGCAACGTCCGAACGCACGTCTAGGATGCTTAAATATAGAGAGCCGATCGGACAAATCATCAACTCCCCCATCATCATTACGTGGAGGTCAAGTACGACGAGTTAGAATCTATGGCTCAAAGTACATGGAACATAAGTTTAAAATTTCTTCAAGAATATATGCCTCAGTAATCGAACCCTCCACCTTAACCTTATTGCGAACTTTCATTTTTAATTCATGCATGCACCTACAACAATAAGTCAGATGGTAACAACATGTACCGACTATGGACAACATGTAACTTAACAAAAATTCTCACATACCTCTCAAATGGATACATCCATCAAAATTGTACTGGCCCTCCGACAATAGCCGCGTATGGCAAATGGACGACAAGGTACTCCATCGAATCAAAGAATGCTAGAGGAAATATCTTCTCTAGCTTGCAAACGGTTGGAACCACATTTTCTTCGATAGTTTGTACATCCCGAAGTCTGAGTTCTGATGCGCATAAAATCTTGAAAAACTGACTCAACTCGGTCAGTGCTCCCCATAAAGGCTTTGGCAACAAATCACGAAATGCAATGGGCACTAGCCTCTCCATGAACACATGACAGTCATGACTTTTCAGCCCATATATTTTCCCATCATTAACATTCACACAACGGGCTATGTTAGATGCATATCCATCTGAGAATCTCAACTGTTTCAACCACTGGCACACTTCCTTGATCTGTGTATCATTAAGCACGTAAGTTGCTTTAGGCTGCATAGTTTTTTCATTTACGTTCTGTAGTTCCAGTTCTAGACGTTTACAAAGCATCTTTAAGTCCATACGCGCTTTGGCGGTGTCCTTTGTTTTGCCTTTAACATTCATGATCGTATTGAACACATTATCAAAAAAATTCTTCTCGGTATGCATGACATTCAAATTGTGTCGTACAAGAAGAGTTGACCAATAAGGTAATTCCCAAAAAATATTTTTCTTGTTCCAGTTGTGATCCTTTCCAAAGCTAGAGAGTTGTCGTGTGCTACCAGACACTTGTACTACATCTGGTAAATTTTGCACCCATGTCGCCATATGTCGACCCAAGTTGCAAGTCTGCTTCATCTATTTCAACAGTATTTTTTTAAACGAGTATTTTTGCCTTCGAAAATGACGGTCACTTGGTAGCAACCGCCGATGGCAATCAAACCAGCATGCTTTCCCATCATGTTTCAATACAAATGATTTGGTATCTTCCATACAGTAAGGACATGGTAACCTCCCATGTGTGCTCCAACCAGATAGTATTCCATATGCAGGGAAGTCACTTATTGTCCACATTAGTGCAGCCTTCATAATAAAAATTTTCTTCCTACATGCATCATAAGTAACAACTCCATCAATCCATAAAAATTTGAGCTCATCAATCAACGGCCTGAGATATATGTCCAAGTTTTTTCTGGGACTTTTTGGACCAGGAATTACTAAGGACAAAACTAGATTTTGTCGCTTCATGCACATGTCCGGCAGAAGGTTGTACGGTGTCATGAACACTGGCCAACAAGAATAAGATGCCACTGAACCACCGAATGGATTAAAACCATCTGTGCATAAACCCAACCTAACATTACGTGGCTCCTTTGAGAAAGCAAGATGAGTACGACTGAAGTGAGTCCAAGCTTCACCATAGACATGATGACTGATTATATCATCGGCACGGCATACTCTTTCGGTGTGCCTTGTCATATGTCGAGCCGTCTTTGAGGACATATACAGCCGTTGCAGCCTAGGCACAAGAGGGAAGTATCGCAATACCTTGTAAGGTACATCTTGTTGCTTTGAATTATCCCCTCTTAGGTTTGAATCTGTCATGGTGACAAATAGAACATGATATCTTATCTGCATCATCTTTGTAATATAACATACAGTGATTCAACATGCATCTATTTTCACATATCCAAGCCTTAGCTCATTGACCATCATTTTTGCACGGTAAAAGGTTTCTGGCAACTTCTCGTCTCGAGGCAACATACTCTTGATCAAGAGGAGGAGACGGTCAAAACAAGTCTCACTGATGTGAAATTCAGATTTCAAGTTCAACAACTGTGACACTGCAAACAACCGAGTGTGCTTTTCACAACCATCCCATAGCGGCTCATCAGCATCCCTAAGTAGTTCATAAAATCTTCTGGATGTCTTATTCGGTGCTTCTTCCATGTATGCATGTTCCTCATGAACATTAAAACTAGGACCGGCAGCATCTACAACCATATCCACGTACCCACTTGTGCCTGCAATATTGTCGGGCTCATACCTCAAGAATTCCTTACCATGACATGTCCAATTCGTATAACCATCCAAGAACCATTTGTTGTACAAATGATGTTGCCCATCCCATGGTGAACGTCACCTCAAGTTTCTACAACTTGAACAAGGGCACCGAATGTGACCGTCGCGGTCTATTGCTGCATTTGGATTCCTCAATGCAAATTCAATGAAACTCTCAACTCCATACTTAAAGTCATCTGACACCACCCGGTCAACTATTCTACGATAGATCCATGAACGATCTGTCAACATTTTGCCTGCACCCAATAAATGTTAATACACAAATAACTTTGAAATCATTACTCTTGAAAATAAACTCGACCCTTTCTCACATCGTTCGTCATAGACCATTTGCAGTTAGAAGAGGACTATTATTTAGATCATCACTTTATAACCCTTCCATGAAGGTTTGATTGCACAATTACTTACTATATGTGTTACACGATTTACTGAAAATTTCGGCAGCATCTCCCCACACTTCTCCGATATACCAAAAATATTTATTGATTTTGAAGTTTTCTTAAACACTTACAAGTAAGTGGTTAAGAAAACACTCAAAATCAATAAATGTATATCAGATAAGAGTGAGGAGACGCAACCGAAATTCTCAACAAACCATACAAACACATATAGTAAATGACTGCCTAAGTGCGATCAAATATTCACAGACTATCCAAATGGGACAATTCAAGACTTTGAGATAGATATATACATTATCGTAAAAAAATGAGAACATACATATCAATCCCTAAGTTTTTAACGAGAAGGTTCATTGACACGGGTTTAACATGCTCTCCTGAGGTGCATGTAATGTTAGGTCGCACCCACGCACCTCAGCTCACACGGAATACCGCATGTATTTATATAACATAAAATTAAATAACATCTCACTTATCATTATGCATACATCAAATTAAATAACATCCAATTTATAAAATTATTCAAATGAACAACATGAAAACTAAATAATCCACATTTTTGAGTTATATCAACATCAAATTTCAGTTAAAATCAGATTTAAAAACACATTTATATGCAATTAAAATCCATAATGTTTGAAATCACAAGCAGAAATTTTGAGGTATTTGCCTTTTACTATAAGTCGACTGTTACAAATGGAACTCTATATTCTAGAAATAATAGTCAAAGTACGTTATTGTTTACCAATGCCCTTAAAGACAGAACAATGCATTATCTGAATGATCCAGTCAAATTTCTTGGCTTGTCTAAACAAATGTTACAACGTTAATAACAAGATGTAATTTTTTAATTTGGATATATTTGCAGCCCATCCTTGAGCCTGAATTTGTCGATTTGGATTTTATGTGCAGCTGCTAGGAAAAGAGGCTATGTTCACAACTTGTTGAATCAGTCAATCTGATGATTTACATAATTTGATATCTAGATATATACAAGTCCCAAAGGTACAGTTAAACAAAAAGAAAAGTACAAAGTCTTGGGACATACCCCGACTAGCAGAAGTTAGACGAAAATTGAAGCTGTAACTTCTATACAAGAGCGCCTCTGCCAGGGCCAAAATACAGTCACCCGCCTCAGCCATGCCGTGGTCGCCTCGCGACTGGCTGCTGCACAGACTCCTCTGAGGCCTGCCTTAACATGCTATCCTGTCGCTGACGCCTACGCCCAACACCACGCCGAGCCGCCTGCCGACGCCTCCTCATGTTCCGTCAGCGAGGACCATGGATAGGGGAAGAGGATGTGATTGGCTCCACCTGAACCATCTGAGGGAGACCCTACTGGAATTGCAACGCCCGACCATGCTCCTGGGCATACAGCATCTCTACCTCCAAAATCACCGCCGTCCAGAACGCTACCTCCACGTCGGTGACCCCGGACACCATAAGGGTCCGACAAATCTCTGGCGTCAGTCCAAAAATGAACTGTTGAGTCAAAATCATGGATCCGCCATGGCCGGCGGTGCATAACGGCTCAAATCCCTGAACCTTGCCCAATACAGGGCAACTGGCAATGCTCCCTGAGCCAATGCCAGAAATTGGGTGGACAAATCGAAAATGTCCGCTGCTCTCAATGCATCGGGGACCGCATCTACCGGAGGGGGTAGTGCTCCACACTGCACGTCCAGGGCCCCTGTGGCCTACTCTATCTTAGACCGCCCCTCCCCCCTTTCCGTCATCGTGGATCCTAGCAGCCAACGAACACAACACGAAAATATAACTGAAGTTTAAAAAATGATAAACATGTCTATCACCCAATGAACCGAAGTAAATATGAATTCCATTCAACTTCGCCATACTTTGTAAACATTGGCTATGTGTATTGATATGTTCAACCCAAGCATATCTTTCTACTTTACGCGCCTAGTTACTTAATAACTATTTGGAACTTTGGAACATTCAAATATTTTTCAACTCGGTTAAGACATATGACTTATTTTGCCCTTACCCCCCTTGATTAACAAACAGACCCAAAGTAAAAAGGGCAGTATCTCCTTCTTCCCCCTTTTTTGAAAAGGTTCGATTATCATTTAAGTTGATCATAGAAACATATGTACAAAAAAAGGAATAAAAGATTCATGTTTCAAGTACAATCCTGCAGCTATGAATATAAGAAATGGAAGAATAAGTTAAGAGGCTAAATAGTCATCATAAAATTTTTACTCAAAAAAGAGCCTCTTCTAGATAACGGTTGTCTCCATTTTGTGGATTCTGAAACAACCCTCACATCAAATCTGGGTCATTTTGTCTAATCCTAGCTCTTTCAATCTAGTAGGTGGATCACAAAAAAAAACAACCTAAATTTGCATAAAAATTTACATTTTTCACCCTCCCGGAGACCCCCCTCTTGCTAGCCCCTCCCCCTCTCAGACCAACCTCCCCCGCCCCTCCACCCATCTTATCTAATACTTTGCCTTCTACTTCCTTGTCTCAACTAATTAAGATGTGCCATTCCTAAATTATAATCCATTGGCCGCCTCCGTAGTTACGACTGAGCTCCCAACCTAACACGCTGTGAGCGACGTCACGCGGTTCGAGGAGCGAAGAAGACGCGGAGCGCGCGGGCTCCTTTTGTTTGCTGCAACATAGAAATAAGAGAAAAGAGAAGGGGCCACCACGGGAGATTGCTCCGGTGGGGTGAGCGGGACAAATGTAATATAGCAAGATATGAGGGTTAAACGGCCATAGCGAGAAGTGACTCGCCGCGGCCTCGGGGGGACGGCAATGGTGCAGAAATCAAATAGCAAGAATTGAAACGGCCATTGGGGAAGTGACTCACCGCGGCCTCGAGAATATGAGCAGATAAGAATATAACAGAATATAAGGAGAATATAAAGAACGGAAATTTAAACAGCTATTGGGGAAGTGACTCACCGCGGTCTCGAGAATATGAATAGATAAGAATATAACAAAATATAAAGAGATTATAAGAACGGGAATTTAAACGGCCATTGGGGAAGTGACTCGCCGCGCCCTCGAGAATATGAATAGATAAGAATATAACAAAATATAAAGAGAATATAAGAACGGGAATTTAAACGGCCATTGGGGAAGTGACTCGCCGCGGCCTCGAGAATATGAGCAGATAAGAATATAACAGAATATAAAGAGAATATAAGAACGGAAATTTAAACGGCCATTGGGGAAGTGACTCGCCGCGGCCTCGAGAACATGATGTGATCGCCAGGGGCCAAAAGACCCCAAAATAAAGAAAGTGATCGTGCCTACCTCAAGAGCGGGAGATGGCGGGTTGCTTCTTCCTCCCCCTTCGGCCGGCCGACGGAGAGGGCTTTCCTTGGGTACCCTTACAAAACAACGACAAACAAGTAACGAGTGGATTAAAAAGATGAAGGTGTAGTATTCAAATCCTTGCGATAAAAATAACGAAATGATGACAAGACACACACCTGGTTGGTGTTATCTTTTAAACCCCTCTCGGACTCGAGTAGGAGGAAAATAAGATGATGGATGCAAGAAGTATATAAGAAGAGGCGCCCTTATGAAGGGGGATAGAGGATGCGAGATGATGAATGCAAAAGAACTACGAAGAAAAGGAAAGGATTGGCTTATTGGATGTGCCGATGGTGAAATCCGGTGGAGCTCCGGCAGCGTAGGGACGACGTGGAAGCGCGGTGGATGAAGACGACCTTCCTCTCGCGAGCGTGGGCACCCGAGAAGCCGGCGGAACCTCCACCTACAAAAGACCCCACGGGTTAGAAATGACTCCGGTAGTCTCTGGGCTCCGGCATCCTATCGGATCTCTTAGAAGCTCCCCCAGAGCTAAGGGGGTGGGCCTCTATTTATAGGGCTCCGGAGGGTGGAGGCGTCCAGGACCCTGGACACCTTCAACAGGGCCGAAGTAATATTTTATTCTATTTTTATTCATTTTTTTCCGAATATTTTCATGGAGGCATCCAGGGGACCAGACGCCTCCATAAAGGCCCACCGAATTCCCACCGAAAGTCGCACGCAGTTTAGCACGACGCGTGGTTTTGAACGGTGCCCGTGATTCAGAAATGGGCGCGTCCAGTTGGCTGGACGCTTCCACAATTGACTTTTTTCACACACGACAAGCCGTCGGACGGAGGGCGGGCCCGGTGGGCAAGTTGATGGAGGCGTCCAGGGGCCTAGAAGCCTCCAAGAAAATATATTTTTATTTTTTTGTTTTATTTTTTATGCCAACTGGCATTTTATATTTTATATTTTTGTTTTCATGGAGGCGTCCAGGGGCCTGGACGCCTCCATTAATATATATATATTTTCATTTTTTTGGTTTGAAAAATAAATAAAAAAATAATGGGGGCGTCCAGGAGCCTGGACGCCCCCATGAAGACCCGCCTGGGTCCTCAGACAAGGCGTTGGCAGTCGCCCGGCAGACACTCTTCCTGGTTTCGGAACCCTCCGGTGCGTCCGATTGGTGTTGATGCCGTCCGAATGCCGTAACGAGATGATTTCCGGATGCCGAAAAGGCAGAAGAAGACTCAAGAATAGGAAACACTCCAGCGATTCAAAATGCGAAAGCCAATGCGGGGCGTCGTATAGTAATATGAATTTTCTCAGGAGATGTCAGGAATGGTGTGTCTACAGCTGCCCCGCCTTGGCGTCTGCTTTGCAAGGGAGTGACACATAATGGAATGGTATCGAAGTGGAGTGAAATGGAGTGGGAATGGACTGATAAGTTGATGCCAAGGTGTGATGAGACACGCTTTTGACGTTACTGTTTGGAATCTTTCCTGAAGTTTCAATGAGGCGACCTTGAAGGAGGTCTTTCAAATTTTGACGATTTGCTTGGACGGAGATCAAATAAGGGAGGGTGAGATGTGCACTCAGGCACGAAAATAAAAGAGACCAACTTCTCGGTGTGGAAGTACCTGGGTCATAAACCTGCAGGTTTCACCTTTGGGGAGCTGTTACCAGCCAATGTGGAAGTGCTGTGGCCAAGGTGGGTCAAACAAAGCAAAGGAATATCTGAGGGTCTGTCCAAACAACGGTCTCCTTTGGAAGAGCAGCGTAGGGCCGCTTCAAGGAAACTCAGTATTTCATTCGAAATGGAATATCTCATATTTGTAAGAATTGGAGCACAACGGCTTTCACAATAGAATCACTCGAATGATCTTCCGCAATAAATTCAAAGTCCTATATGAATGCATGCTGGGTTTAAAGAAAAATTTAAAACAAACTAAAATAAAAACTAGCCAAGGATAATATTGTCAACTCGTTAAGAATGGGTCAGGATACCGATCCGATGAGCCGACACTGGGCTGGGGCCCGTTTATCCGCGCACCAACTCACTGAATGGAACCGTCGTCCCCATGCTATCACAAGTTAACGGCTTATCCGTACAACCCAAATTCTTCCGGGATCATCACTATTTTTGTTGAAGGGGAACTCAAATCCCAGATTCGTTCGGGCCGCGAGGTCCTTGACATGTTCTAGTAGCATAGGTATCATATACTATGATGCATGACATGGTGGGACCAACCATTGAAAGGTGGGACAGGATATAGGACAAAGACGTCCGTTAGTAAAACCTTCACAGGCCAGCATGGATTAATAACATCAGAAAGTAACAGAATCGTAACAAAATCACACCAGAGTACAAGGGGGTCTAGACAAAACTCTGACGACTGACCACTGTAGCGCCTCTCCTTTCCTACACTTCTTCTCTTGCACCAAGTTGTTTCGAGGCATGCCTTACGAGACTTTTGCCCTGGACAGAAGGGAACTACTTTGCACGGAGGGATTCTGTTGCTTTCTTTTGGGCGCGTCCAGGCGCGAGGACGCGTCTTAACCCTCGAATTCAAATTTAAAGCGCCGGGCGGCCTTTCTTCTCCCGTGCCTTACCCGTAAACGAGCCCGCCTTCCGCCAAAACTCGCTCGCCCGTCTTCATCTTCTTTCCCTCGATCGATGGAGTTCGGTGGGCCGGACCATGGTGAAGGTGGAGAGGGACGAGGGACTCCTCGCCCGAGGAGGGACACGCAAGAGCACGGAACGGCGTCCATGGAGAAGGAAGGGCCACTTCGGGCCCCCGAGGGACCCGAGGGGCCCAATGGCGCGGAAGGAAGTGAACACGGCTCGGTGAGTGCTTCGGTTTCCCCTTCTTTGATCTATTTTGAGTTTTGAAGCGAGGCGTGCGAGGGGGGAAAGGGTTCGGCGAGTGTTGCACTCAAATGATGGACGCGTCCTAGACAGGGGACGTGTTCTTTGTTATGATGCGAGGCCCTTCTTTCTTGGTGCAGGACATGGCGAGGACCCTGGGCCTAGCCGATGAGTGGGCGAGTGCAAACGAGCCGAGCTGTGTCAGAAAGGAGAGTCGCGGCAAGGCGAAGCTTGAGACTGGCGCATACGTCTCCCTGGACAGCAAGGGAGCGTACTGGTGCAGGATAGTGCCGACTTCCTACGGCAGCAGAGAGAGAGTTGCGTGGGTCTTCCCCGAGTCGGGGATACGCGCGACGTCAACGGCTGGCGTGCCCAATTAGCCGAGGTCAGGCGGCAGCTGGCCGCCACTCAATAGGAACTGTCGCTCCTGGTAAGCTAAGTGCTGCATTTTTTATTTTTAAATGTGGAGCTTAGCTAACGGCTGTTGTTTGTTCGTTCCAGCGTGCCCAGTAGACAGTGATGGTGGGAGTGGCTGGCGGCGCATCTTCCAGTTCTTCGGCCCCTTTTCTTGAGATTGCCTCCCTCCGGGAGTAACTTGCTGGTGCGGTGGCTCGGGCTGCCCGGGCGGAAGAGGAGCGTGATGCCTGGGTGGCGACTGTAGCAGAGCTGCGACAACGTGGTAAGGAGAGACCTTCTCCAGACATCCTGGAGTTAAGGGTTCTTCTGCAGATGACGAGGAGAGAGGCAGAGAGAGAGAGTCGAGAGAAGGGCCGAGCGTCAGCGGGATCAGACCGAGAGGAGGGCCTTGGAGGCCCAAGTGAGGGAGCTCCAGCTGGGCCTTCAGGCCATCGTGCAGAGGCTAGGAGGGATGGAGACGCGCTACGAGAGAGCGCGAGAGTTCGGGGAGCGACTACGCCAGTCTGGTCGCTTTACCGCTAGTGGCTTCTTCGCCACGCCAGGGGAGGAGCAGCGAGTCATTGTTGTGGAGCCGGCGCCACTAGGCGAGGCGGGTGCTACTGCACGGGGATCCAGGAGGCTTCTGAGGGACCCTCACCTTAGGGGAGAGGAGAGGGACGCCTAGAGGGACGAGCATGAAGATAATGGCAAGAGTTGGCGAGCTAGTGGACCCGCCTCCTCTCTATGATTGTGATGTTTATGACAGCTTATGTAGAATTATGAATGAAGTGATTTGATTTTCTGCTGCTTGTTTGTTCTCTTGTGCGTTCCTTCTTCGCCATGCTTCCTCTCCTTCGCACTGTTCCCATGTGATGGGTCTGCCGAGACTCCACCCCAAGCGGAGAATCGCGTCTTGTTGTGACCATTTTTCACGAGAATCTGTCGTCGAAGTCAATAATGACGGCCCTAGTCTCTTTTCCCGGATGTTGTGTCAAATTTTGCGGACGTCCTCCAAAACATGATAGGGTATCCCTAGACAACATAGGAGGCTAGTCGTCATATTCTTCGTCCAACCAATCACCCTGTGCGAGCGGTAAAGTGACACACGGGACCGCACAGTAGGTGCCTCATCGCGAGGGCTATCATTAAAGGTGATGGAGGTAATCTTGGCCCGCACTCCTTCCATTTCTGTAAATTCTTGTCCCTTTTATCCTCCCAAGTATATCGAGAGCCAACTCGAGGAGCACAAGTTCTCTCGGGAGAGAAGGAGTTCAAAATTCCGAGAGTTGGATGGAGGGCGAATCTTCCCACTCCTCGAAGAGGAGCAGGTCCAGTGGTAGCAGTTCCAGGAGGCTTTCGGACCTCGAAGGGCACTTCAGCGAAAGGGCCCAATCACAACTCGTAAGCTGAGCTTTCCTGCCCTTTTCTCATTCTTTCTTCCTTTCTCTTGACAACACCCTTCTCCAATTCTTATGCACAAAGTGTGATGAAATCACACATTTCATGGGAGTTGGTAGTGGCAGCATACCGTGGTCTCCCAGATTTTCAGAAGGCGAGGCTAGACGTGATGGGGTTTGGCACCTTTCTTCGGATCGAGCCGCTCAAGCTCGACCTGGTCCTGATCCAAGCCTTGTGTAAGAGATGGGACCCAGTGAGCTGGGCATTCTTGATGCCTTGGGGGCACATGGTGCCCAATCTGGAAGATGTGGTTCGAATCACGAGCCTTAAGGTGGATGGCGAGGCAGTGACCAGAGTCACTTATGCGGACTACCGAGAAGGTGCCCAGAAGCTACTGGGTTTGGACCTAGATGGTCGGAAGAACAGGTCGGTAGCCAGGATGTCCCTCATGGGTGCATTAGGGCTCACTGACACTCATCGACGGGACGATGAATCCTCAGAAGAATTCATGGAAAGGATGGAAAGAGGATGTCGTGCTGTGTACTGCACAGATTTCGGCGATTGGGAAAGATGCAACATAGATTTGAGGAGATTTCTCCTCTTCCTTTTGGGGAGATTGGTACTGAGCTCGAAAGGGGACGGTATCCAATGTCGCTTCCTGGAGCTGCTATCAGACCTTGAAAGAGTAGGATACTATGCCTGGGGAGCTGCCATGCTGGCACACTTGTTTGTAGGCCTGTTCCAAGAAGCGGATCGTGAGATGGCTGTGAGTGGTTTCACATCATTCATCCAGGTATTTTTGGATTTGCTTGTTTTATATTTTTTTGTGTGTTTTTACAAGGTACTGATGACATGCGCCAAGCAGCTGTGGAGCTATTATTACCTCCCCATAGGGAGAGCTCGGCATTGGCGACCCGCGATGGTGCCGCTAGCCAGGCGGTGGGAACCCATCATGAGTGCGGCACCCCTAACCTACCAACTGATGGTGCTAAGGCGGGAGCTACAGGAGTTCCCTGCAGCGATGGTAAACTGGAGACCCTACTCAGACATGGTCGATGCCGACCAGCCGTGGGTTCTAGCAAGTCGTGCCCGGTTCGGACGGGAATTGTGGATGCACTGCCTGAATGAAATCGAGCCGCTTCGGCTACGATTGGTTATGAGGACTTTAGGACTGGCTCAGGAATGGGTGGATACGGCTGCGCCACCTCGTGTCGGGAGAAAGACGCGGGGACCGGCGACCTGCATTGACTGGCGTGTGCGATTCCCCGAACAGTACGAAGACTGGCAACGGGGTGGCATAATCGTGGAATCACAGGCACGGGATAGCGAGGATTACCTGCGTCTATACAAGATAAAGTACGCAGAGCGGTTCCAACCCCGGGGACTTGCGGAGGTAGGTCTCCCCTTTTTCTCTTTTCTTCTTTCTCCCTTTTTTGGTTTTCTGGTAGAAATGCTGACTCGTATGGCTGCAGGATATCCGTGATACGATGATAGCGACTTTACGAACTCGCTTGGCAGAGATGGAGCAACGGTTGGGCGATGCCCACGGAGCTACGAGCACCTTGGTAGGTGTACAGTGCGTTCCTAATTAAAACCCCAGATTCCTGGTGTTGGCTGCTAACTCATGTGGTTATAGCATGCCCAGATTGACGCGGCTTCCCCAGCGATGGGAGTAGGTGGTGCCTCTTCCAGCTTGTGGATTCCCACCTCAGAACTCGATTTGCTTCACGAGTAACTTGCTCGTGCCACGCAGCGTGCCGCAGAGGCAGAAGGGATGCTCCCTACAGGTAAGAGTCTCAGTGTCGAGTTCTCCTTGTTTATGCCTTGCCGCGTATCTGAGATGGTACATCTGGCAGGAAAAGGAGACGGAAGACGTGCTTGCCCAAGCTGCGCAGAGGGCGGCTAGGATAGCAGAGCTGGAGGGGGAACTGCAGCGTCGTTCAGATGACGACTCTTTCAGGGATGCTATGGAACTGAGGATCACTCTCTAGTTGGAGAGGGAAGTCCATGAGAGAGAACGGGCAGAGAGAGAAAGAGACGCAGAGAGAAAAAGAGCCAACAGATTGACTGAAAGGGAGGAATGAAGGGCCATGGAGGCCCAGTTGTTCGAACTCCGAACCAGCCTTGGTCTTGCTGAACAGTGGCTGAGAGATGGTGAGGAGTGCTACCGAAGAGCACGAGAGCGTGGCTTTCGTGTTGGTAGCTTCTCTGCTGCTTCCGTGGATCAACGCCGGGGTGTGGGAATAGGAAGGGGAGTACAGAGCGGTAGGAGTACCGCTTTTCATAGTTGGGTAGCACCTTTGAGAGCGTTTTACCCGGAGAGTAGTGGGACAAGTAATGCAGAGAGAGAGGGCGGAACTTGATGTAATTTTTTTGGTTTTTGGAATAAAATACAAGGTTCGGTTTGTTTGGTTTTCATCTTTGCTTCTGTTGCCTGAATCCCTGCACACATCACTAAAACAAACAAATCAGAATTTCTGTTCTGACTTGGCCCCTTGCTCAATAAGCAAATGGTCACTGTGACTGTCCTTGATAACTAGTCAAGGGGCCAAGCCTTTATTAACGGAGGCAAGGGAAAGATGTGGTGATGATGGATGCAACAGACAAGTATGCGAATGCAAACGATATTAAAGTGAAATGCTGCATACTAATGCAATCATGCAGAATTGATTTATTTTTCTTTTTATATTTGGCATTTTTTGTTTTGTCATAAAAAAGATTTTTTTTGTTTGCAAATATGTACATTTTCTTTTTTCCATTTTTTTTGTTACTTTTATTATAAAAAATTTTTTGTTGCTAAAACGCCTGGCAAGCACCCAAATGGCACCTAACCTACGTGAGAATAGGGGTTTCTTACTAACCTCCCAGGTATCCTAAGTACACATCTAGGTTGATTTGGGCCTCTATACCCCTCGAATGATGATCCCGCCGGCTAAGACTTACCCTGATGACAATACCGTCATGCCATGCTTAGGCTCCCAGTCGCTTCCGACCACAGGGATTCACCCAAAAGATGTTTGAGGTAAATGATTTGCCCGACCCGGGTCTGTTTCCTCACAACTCTAGATGGTATATGATGGAACACCGTGGAACCCTAACGGCCAACCACGCGACGCTGACCCGGAATCAGACGCCGTCGCACCCATAGGTGACGCGCTTGCATTGGCCGAAGTCCAAGGTTAAGCAAGAAGACATCAAGGCGGTAAACATGGGTCTTGACCAGCCAGAAACACAGAGACTCCTTCGCAGCGATAGATTTTGCTTTTCAAAGTAGGCAACCAAATGTGTATATTAAAATAAGGTCGCAGACCCTGGGCAGTTTTCACCCTTCAGAAACTCCATCGAACCTTCATCTTTAGAGGGAGAAGGAAGAGTGTAGGGGATAAACCTCCTGAGAGGACCGGCAAAGCCGTTAACCCGGCGAGCGAATAAGGGCCCATTAACTCTTTCCTTTCGGACAACTTCGGACCAAATCTCGAGCATTTACATTCCATAGCCCCCCCCCCCTTTGTGGATTCGAACTTTTGCTTTGAGGGGTTCCATTTATCGCATCAGGCACGGTTACGACCAGGCTCTTGATTTTGATTTTGTATTTCTTTTTGTGAGGGAGATATAGTCGTTTGATGTTTGTGGGCTCCCTTTCGTATGCCTGCGGGGACACTGCCCTCTTCTCGTGCTCTGATCGATGCTCGAAGAAATGGATCCTACTCTTGCCCTTGGGATTTGAGTTTCGGTTTCTCATGCTCAGCGTTTTAAGGGCGCCGATTGTCTCATTTGATCGAAGAGAAAAGAATAAAGATTACAGCTTCCGGAGATCTTCTGGGTGGGGCCCCACCGTAGGTGATGCTACCGACTTTTTTTTGAATAAAATACATAAGTGAGCACATGTTAGCTTCCTTCGAGCGAGCATAGGCCGACGTGGCTGGACAGGGATCTCCACGGTTCTGACAAACCAAGACCCGGTGCCTACCAAGCCTTAATGGGCCCTATCCTAACATGAAGGTTAGATGCAGTGACTTGACTACATGGTGACCACCAGGCATTGGCATTTTGAATTTTTCATATTTTTAGTGGTTTTCAATATTTCTTTGTTTTTGATGTTTTCTATCTTTTCATCATTTTTTTTATTTTGTGCTAAGGGTAGTATTTCCTAAGATAAAGCCCATTCCAAGGGTGGGATAACTCGGTCCCTTCGGCGTTGATTAGCTTGTAGGCGTTGCCAGGGTACACGGCTTGAATTACATATGGTCCTTTCCAATTGAGTTGGAGCTTAGAACGTGGCCCTCCAGGTTTGACAAAAATTCTTTTTACGACCATCTCACCGACTTTGAATTTTCTCTCAACGACTTTCTTTTGGTAAAAGCGAACGAGTCTATTTTGATACACACGCGCGTGTTCGGCAGCGGCCAGCCGCTTCTCATCCAAGAGTTCCAACTGGGCGAGGAGTGAATTACGACGATCGTCGAGGGGAAATTCCTCGTCCAATTGTACCCTGAGAGAAGGGATCAGAGTCTCGTACAGGACTACCGCTTCCATACCATAAGTAAGGGCAAATGGAGTTTGCCCGGTGGGGGTACGGATTGAAGTGTGATAGGCCCATAGGGCTTCGATAAGTTTTTCTGGCCAGTCTGAACACTTACTAGACTCGCAGGTTTTTTTGATGATTTTGAGCAATGTTTTATTGGTAGCCTCCGCTTGGCCGTTACCTTGTGGGTAATAAGGCGATGAATGATGCAATGCAATTGCGTACCTTTTGCAGAGGTCGTATAGGTCCTGAGAAATGAACTGTGGCCCATTGTCGGTGACGATTGTGCTTGGGACGCCGAATCTGGCGAGGATGTTCTTCATGATGAACTTGAAGACTGTTGATGCCTTGATTTCCGCGTAAGCTTCGGCTTCGGCCCATTTGGTGAAGTATTCCGTCGCAGTAAGGATGAAAGATTTCTGCTTGGTGAGGGAATTGGGATCACCTAGGGGACCAATGATGTCGAATGCCCACATGGTGAAAGGCCACGGGGAGGATATTGGATGAAGTGAGGAAGATGGTGAATGGATTTTATCGGCGTGAAGTTGACACTTGACACACCTACGGACATAGACAGCACAATCCTCTTCCATAGTGGGCTAGTAAAAGCCTTGGCGAATGATCTTCTTGGCGAGCATCTGACTATTCACGTGGCCACCGCACACACCCGAGTGCGTCTCCTCTACACATTTCCAAATCTCATCGTCACCAAGACATCTTAACAGAATACCAGTAAGGCTCCTCCTATAGAGTAGACCTCCAACCAATGTGTATTTCTGAGCCACCCTTCTTATGGCTTTCTTATCCTCTGTGGTGGCCCCTTCAGGATAAGACTGATCTTGGCAGTATTTGACGATTTCATAGAACCATGGTTTCTCTTCATCAGCCAGTTCTTCTTCGGCCTCTGCCAACATGATTTCCCTCTTCTCAAGGATATCTTCTTGCAGGATCTTTCTTTCTATCTTGTCTTTGATATTTACATAGGAAGCATCATCGATTGTAGGGGCGTGAAGTTTGTAGATGGAAATGGACTCAAACCATCTTCCTAGAGGGAACCTTATGGATGATGCCAACGAGGCAAGGGCATCGGCGAGAATATTCTGATGACGAGGGACATGAACAAAGATCAGTTTGGTGAACAGTTTGGCAAAGGCAGCAGTGAGTTCTTGGTATGGCTTGAGTTTGGGATCGCGAGTGCGATATTTAGTGAGCACCTGGCGAAGGATGAGTTGACTATCACCTACGACTCGCAACTCAGTGATACGAAAAGAATGAGCGAGTTCTAGGCCAGCTAGAAGAGCTTCATATTCGGCTATATTGTTGGTAACTGGAAATTTGAGCTGGTATGCCAATGGGAATGTGAGGCCTTCAGGCGACAGGAGGGTGACGCCGATTCCTCTCCCTTGAGAATTCAGAGCTCCATCAAAATATAGCGTCCACATTGGCTCATCTATTTGGTTGACGGACATTAGTTCCTCATCTGGAAACTCTGATTGGACGGGATCGAACTTGGGAAGAGGATGGTGAGCGAGATGATCGGCTATGGCATAGCCTTTAATCGCCTTTTGCTGGATGTAGGTGATGTCGAACTGAGAGAGAAAACTTTGCCAGCGTGCTAGCCTATCCGTAAGGATGGATTTCTCCAGAAGGAATTTGATAGGATTCATTCGAGCAATCAAGTGGACCTCATGAGTCAAGAAGTAGTGCTTCAATTTCTGCACTACCCAAACGAGGGCAGCACATATTTTCTCCATGACGGTGTACTTCTGCTCACAGGGATTGAGAAGTTTGGACAAGTAATAGGTTGCCCGTTCCTTGCCTTCTTCATCAGCTTGTGCGAGGACGGCTCCCACGGAGTCATCCAAGACAGAGACGTAAAGGATCAGAGGTTTTTCTGGTTTGGGTGGAATGAGAACAGGTGGACTAGCCAGATATTCCTTCAACCCTTCAAAAGCTTTCTGACATTTAGAATTCCAGTGGAATTCTACTCCTGGCTTGGTCAACTCGTAGAGAGGTCTACACCTTTGTGAATGTTGGGACACAAACCGACGAATAAACTGCAGCCTCCCGATTAAACCTCGGACTTCCTTCAAATTCTTGGGAGGCGGCATATCCCTGATAGCCTTGGCTTTGTCGGGATCTATCTCGATCCCTCTTTTACTCACAATGAAACCCAGCAATTTACCTGACGACACACCAAACATACACTTCTTCGGGTTCATTTTCAATTGGAACTCCCTTGACCTCTGCAAGACCTTAGCCAAAACTTCTGGATGTTCCATCCTGGTCCTTGATTTCACCAACAAGTCATCCACATACACTTCCAGGTATATGTGCATCATGTCATGAAATATGGCCATCATAGCTCTTTGGTAAGTAGCTCCAGCATTCTTTAACCCAAACGGCATGACCACATAACAATATGTTCCCCAAGGGGTAGTGAATGACGTCTTCTCCTGATCCTCTTCTGCCAAACGAATTTGATTATAACCTGAAAATCCATCCATGAATGAGAGGGTTTCGTAGCCTGCCGTGTTATCAACACGTCAATGTGAGGCAAGGGAAAATCATCCTTTGGACACGCGCGGTTAAGGTCCCGGAAGTCGATGCAAAACCTGACTTTCCCATCTTTCTTCATGACCGGGACAATGTTCGCCACCCATTGAGGATAAAGGACGACTCTAATGAACCTGGATTTATGGAGCTTATCGACCTCTTCTTTCATTTTCAAAGCCATCTGAGGGTGGAAACACCTTAACCTTTGTTTTACCGAGACAGACCCTGGTTTTAGGGTTAAACGGTATTCGACCAAGGTTGAATCTAGACCCGGCATATCCTCGTAACTCCATGCAAACGTGTCCTTATATTCCTTGAGAACTTCAATTAATGCCTCTTCTTCAGAGGGTGGTAGATTATCACTTATGAGGATGATCCTAGGGTCTTCCTCAGTTCCCAAGTTGACTTCTTTGGTGGATTCTTCTACTGCAGTTGATGGCTCGTCAAATCTCTTTATTCCACTAGCGTATGCGCCCGCCGCATCCTCATATTCTTCACCCTCATCGTCAGTGGGGCATTCTTCATCCGTGATCTCGTAGACTCCATACCCTTCATCAAATGCACAGTCGCCCTCACATTCTATTTCCGGTAGCCGGATGGGATTTTCTAACAATTGGGGGATGGCAAGGAGGGCTTGACACCTGGCGGCTAAATCTAGAAGGAATCGACGAGGGATCTGCCTACCCTTAGATTTCTTCCTAGGTACTACCCTTGACCTATCATTCATAGATTGACTGGCAATATTTACAGAAGAAGAGGAAGACGAAGAGGATGTGTAGAATGTACAGGAGAAGACCCCTTGGAGGAGGGGTAGAAAAGGTCGCTCATTGGACCTTGGACGGGTGGTCCGCAGGGCGGGACGCACCCGTGGGAGATGTAGAAGGTTTCCTCAACGAAGATGTGTTGTTGAGGAGTTTGAAAATTGACGGTTTTTTTTTCGTTTTTATTTTTGATGACAAAACAGTGAAAAGAGATCGGAGGAGAGAGAAAAGTGGTTATGGCTAGAGGATTGCGAGGCTCATAGAGCAGATCATGGTTGAAGACCTGGCGCGGGTTGAAAAGCCCGCGTAGGTATGTAAGCAAAGAAGGGGACCTGGGAAGATCATCAGACAACTGTCTGGCCCAGGAAGAAAATATCAGCAAAGGCTGAGACGAGTGGATGGAGAAGATGGCGGCTAATGAGCCGTCGACGGTAATGTTGAGGACGGATGAAGATCCGTCGATGACAGGGTCCTTCTGGCGAGGACGAGGATAGTTTGGAACCTTGGAAAGAGTGGTAATATTCTCTGGTATTCCGGAGATCAATGGTGGTCCTTCAAGCTGCGAGAACATCCTTTCCAGTGCAACGGAAATGTCCCGTATGTCGAACCATTTGTTCCACTCGCATTCCGGATCTTTGATCTTGCCTCTTTTGGTGATCCTCGGACATTTTTCAGCCAAATATACAGCATGTGATCCCCCATATGCTTCTTGTGGGTAATCTCCCATCTGAACAACGGGCCCTCTGTTGAAGTGGTTTGATAGAGTCCATGTGAGGGGCTTCCAATCCGCCTTGAACGGCCCTTTGAAGCCTAGGCCAAACCTGCGGTTCGGCCTAATTTCCTTTGGCGGTTTGAGCCTACCCTGTAACTGTGCGCCCAGACCTTTACCCTGTTGGTAGCCGATGTTCCTCATAATCTCCCACCCTTTGGAGTGAAAAGGGAGATATGATGTTGCGGTTGCCCTGACCGGCTCCTTTGGTGCTAGTGGAACGTGAGATAGATCACGCACGTCCAGTAATGACAATATGGGCCGATGAGATGGCCAAACAGAGGGCAAAGAGGTGTTGATAGCATCCACTGTGTGAAGGACAGGTGTACTGACCACTTTAATAATCCTCCCATTGTAAGGAAACTTCAGGCACTGATGGTTGGTGGAAGGCACAGCGTCCATGGCTTCAATGTAAGGGCAACCCAGTATAGCCTTGAATGTGGGGTCCATGTCGAGGACATGGAATTCTGTGGGAATTGACATGGGGCCTAGTTCTACCTTCAGAATAATCATCCCCTGCGGCGGCCTTTTACTATTGTCATAAGCCGTGACCGTGATCGAGGAAGGTCTTATTTGTTCCTGGTTGACCCCACACAACTGAAGGGTGTCCGTGGAGATCACATTTATGGACGCACCCGTGTCCACAAGACACAGGTATATGGATACCCCATTAATTTTTATTGAAATGCACAATGCATATTTCCGAGCCTCCTTGGGAGCGAGCTCATAGTTGTGGAACATGATGGCCAGTTGTGTGTCTGTTGGGGTCAAGACGGTCGAAATCTTCTCCACGGGGGGGTCTTCATTAACCATGACTTTTTGAAGATATTCCATCAAGGCCGCCTGGTGGGATGTGGATCTTTGAAGTAGCTCCAGGATGGAGATCCGAGCAGGTGTCTTGTCCAAGTGTTTCAATAGATCATACTGTGTTCCAGGGATAGCTCTTTCTGGTTGTTCTCCATCATCCTTTTCTGACTGAGATTGCTCAGGATTCTGACTGTTGTGGGGGAAAACCCTGTGGAAAATCCTTCCACTCCGGAGCACCATTGCCTGCGGCTTTTGTACCTCTGTGGGGGTAGCAGTGGGTTTTAACAGGGATTTGAGGGGTAGTGGTGGAGGAATGGTTGATGAAGCAGGGGTGATGACGGGAGCAGGGATTCTGATGAGGGGTTTGTTAGGTGGAGGCATGGTGGAGGTAGAGGGGATATCACACGGGTTATAAAGGATAAGGGGTCTGGGAGGTGGAGGCGGAGGCAAAGTAGAAGTGGGTAAGGTTTGAAACGGGTAATGGTTTTGAGGTGGATGGTGGGTGATGAGTGGTTTCGAAGGCATTGGCGGTGGTATGGTGGAGACATGCGGGGTTACGTACGGTTGACGGGTGATAAGGGGCTTAGAAGGGATAGGGGAAAATGCGGTAGAGGTGGATGGTAAAGCGGGGGAGTGAGAGAAGATGAGAGGGTATGAGGGCGTAGTGGAGGGTGTTGGCTGATAGGTCATTGGGGTGCGAATGAGGGGGCGTAATGGCAGTGGAAACGGTGGAGGCGGTACTGACGCGGGTTGGTGAGAGAGAGGTGCTACCCGGGCAAGGCGAGGGGGTTGCATGACGATAGGGTTGGAGGAAGAAAGAATAGAGGTACTTTCCGGATGCCACACCTGCTCTCTCCTGACTTCCGGGAAGGAGGAGATGGGGTTGACCTGGTGATTAGGCTGTTGGTGCTCCGGTAATGGATTCTGGATTATGCCCATGTTGGGCTGTTGTTGTGGGGTCTACTGAGGCTGCTGTTGCTGTTGTGGTTGCTGCTGCTGCTGCTGTTGTAACTGCTGCTGTGGCCTATGAGGAGGTCTCCTAGCCTTGAGAGCGGCGACGTATCATCTCATTTCATCCCAATCTATTTGATGTTCATCATTCATATCGTGGATGTAATCTTTGAAATGGAAGCATGAATCTACTGTGTGTCCTGGCTGCCTGTGGTAGACGCAGTATTTGGAGGTATCAACATTCGGGGGCCACACGGACCTTTCCCTAGGTAGCACAAGTATGTTTGAGGCCATGAGGGCGTTGAAAATATCCGCCAGAGTTTCTGGCAACGGTGGATAGTAGGCTCTCTTGGGACCGACCGGCCTCCTTTTTTGCTGTTGGGGACCATAATTCTCCGGGGGTGGAACTTGGTTGTATTGAAGTGGTGGTTGTTGTTGCTGAGGTTGTGGTTGTTGTTGCTGGGGTTGACGTAATGGAGGCATATTATCCTGGGGTGGATTATTTTGGGGTGGAGGACGAAGAGGGAAAGGACCTGGTTGGAGGGGAAGTCGGGGCATTTGTGGAGGCCTTGGGTTGACTGCATAGTTGGCATTGTTGACCGCATCCACTTGCTCATTTGTCACGACCCCTTCTGTGGCTCCGCCCGGGACACCAGCGCCTGTCTTTCTGACCACTTTGGGCTTCGGTGACTCAAACATGTTCATAATGGGGGGAGTCTTTTAACTGGGTTTGCATGTACCGGGGCCTTTCATAGAGTTCCTCCATTGTAGTAAGTTTATTCATGGCCAGGACGTGTCTGAACTGTGGGGTTGCATTAGACACAATCATCTTCACTTGTTCGGGCTCAGAGAGGGTATCCCTTATTCTTTCCGTCAGAGACCTCCATCTATCAGCATAGCGGACAAAATCCCCGTTGGGCTTCATCTTTTCGGCCACTAGGTCGGTAATGGAGAGTGAGGGACCGACCCTATCCCTATATTTCTGCAAGAACCTTCTCTGGACTATTTCAAAATTCTCGGCCTCGCGGGGCTCCAAAGAATAGAACCACTCTAGCGCGGGACCATCCAATGATCTCCGAAAGAGGTATGCCAGGGACCTCTGATCGTTTTTCCAATAGGAGGACTCATACATGAAATCCTTGAGGTGAATGAAGGGGTTGCCGGTACCATTGTATCTGCGGTACGTGGGCATTTCGGAGGGGGGAAGATGGATGACCGGGAGGATTGGCAAAGCAACCTCCGGGTGGCTTTCACGTCCACCATTCTTCTCAGATTTTGAAACTGCTCGCCCATGCGATTGAGCCTATTGAGGAGCGATTGGGCAAGCTCCTCTGGAGGTGAAGGTGGCACTTGCCACTGGGGGAGAAACTGTCTCCCAGAGACTTGAGGGGGGAACCCCGAATGAGAGGGAGCTACCAGACCGCCGACAGCCGGCCCCGGCTGAAGCGGTATGTGGGGAACAACGGGAGTTTGAGATTGTGACGGGAACTGGAATGAGGGCGGTTGTTGGCTCACTTGTCCTTGAAGCGAGGGAGACTGGATGGCTTGCGCCAATGAAGGAGATGGAATGGCCTGCATGGACTCTTGGAGAGGTGCGATGGCCGGAGTTGATTCCTGGGGCGTGGGGGAAACAGATTTCCCCTTCAGAATGGCCTGGAAGGTCCGGAGCTGTTCAGAGGTAAGCTCCGTGTTGGCGAGGACGCCCAGTAAGGAAGAGATATCCTGTGGTGGGGACGTGTCCCCGGCAATAACCTGCACCTCATGCGAGGGCTCATGAGAAGGACCCGAGTCCATAGCATAGACTCGCGGGTCGGCTGACAAACCATGACTAGGGTGGTTCTCCTCAAAAGACTCGTGAGCCATGCTCACAGTTTTTCCAGAACGTAAAAACATACACTAGCAAGCAGGTAGCAGAGATTATCAAACAAGTGGATGCCTTTACGCCTTTTTTGTGTTTTGATTTTGATGATTTTTTTTGTTTTGAGCGAGATCCGAAGTTCACATAAAATAGGGACCCTAGTTTATTTTTGTTTCACCGCCGTGTCAGCTAGGGTCTCACGTCTCACCACGAATGGGATGACTAACTCCGGGGAACTTCAATGGTACAACCAGCCCAGTGAACGAAGAGGAGATTCTTCGATGTCGGGGACTTACGGAGGTCCCAGTGGAGGAGATTCTAGTCCGTTGAGAGGAATTCTCAAACGGAGAGTCCTTCCTTCACCGGGAAAGGGTGATCCTTAGAAAAAATGAAAAAGGATATAAAAGAGGGATGGATGTATGCAATGGAATGCTGACAGAGATATAGAGTAAGAAAACAACAGAAATAACAAACATATAATAAACACCCAACCAATCACAACTGATAGTGCTGCCGTGAGCACAACGGGGGCGCGCGAGGGCGCCAAGGTGGAGAGGCACGGACGGTGCCGAACTTGCAAGGGTAGCCAAAAGGAAGCAGTAGATCGTCCCACCGTGATCGTCAATCTGTGAGCGACGTCACGCGGTTCGAGGAGCGAAGAAGACGCGGAGCGCGCGGGCTCCTTTTGTTTGCTGCAACACAGAAATAAGAGAAAAGAGAAGAGGCCACCACGGGAGATTGCTCCGGCGGGGCGAGCGGGACAAATGTAATATAGCAAGATATGGGGGTTAAACGGCCATAGCGGGAAGTGACTCGCAGCGGGGTTAAACGGCCATAGCGGGAAGTGACTCGCAGCGGCCTCGGGGGGACGGGAATGGTGCAGAAATCAAATAGAAAGAATTGAAACGGCCATTGGGGAAGTGACTCACCGCGGCCTCGAGAATATGAGCAGATAAGAATATAACAGAATATAAGGAGAATATAAAGAACGGAAATTTAAACGGCCATTGGGGAAGTGACTCGCCGCGGCCTCAAGAATATGAATAGATAAGAATATAACAAAATATAAAGAGATTATAAGAACGGGAATTTAAACGGCCATTGGGGAAGTGACTCGCCGTGGCCTCGAGAATATGAATAGATAAGAATATAACAAAATATAAAGAGAATATAAGAACGGGAATTTAAACGGCCATTGGGGAAGTGACTCGCCGCGGCCTCGAGAATATGAGCAGATAAGAATATAACAGAATATAAAGAGAATATAAGAACGGGAATTTAAACGGCCATTGGGGAAGTGACTCGCCGCGGCCTCGAGAACATGATGTGATCGCCAGGGGCCAAAAGACCCCAAAATAAAGAAAGTGATCGCGCCTACCTCAAGAGCGGGAGATGGCGGGTTGCTTCTTCCTCCCCCTTTGGCCGGTCGACGGAGAGGGCTTTCCTTGGGTACCCTTACAAAACAACGACAAACAAGTAATGAGTGGATTAAAAAGATGAAGGTGTAGTATTCAAATCCTTGCGATAAAAATAACGAAATGATGGCAAGACACACACCTGGTTGGTGTTATCTTTTAAACCCCTCTCGGACTCGAGTAGGAGGAAAATAAGATGATGGATGCAAGAAGTATATAAGAAGAGGCGCCCTTATGAAGGGGGATAGAGGATGCGAGATGATGAATGCAAAAGAACTACGAAGAAAAGGAAAGGATTGGCTTATTGGATGTGCCGATGGTGAAATCCGGCGGAGCTCTGGCAGCGTAGGGACGACGTGGAAGCGCGGTGGATGAAGACGACCTTCCTCTCGCGAGCGTGGGCACCCGAGAAGCCGGCGGAACCTCCACCTACAAAAGACCCCACGGGTTAGAAATGACTCCGGTAGCCTCTGGGCTCCGGCAGCCTATTGGATCTCTTAGAAGCTCCCCCAGAACTGAGGGGGTGGGCCTCTATTTATAGGGCTCCGGAGGGTGGAGGCGTCCAGGACCCTGGACACCTTCAACAGGGCCGAAGTAATATTTTATTCTATTTTTATTCATTTTTTTCTAAATATTTTCATGGAGGCGTCCAGGGGACCGGACGCCTCCATAAAGGCCCACCGAATTTCCACCGAAAGTCGCACGCAGTTTAGCACAACGCGTGATTTTGAACGGCGCCCGTGATTCGGAAATGGGCACGTCCAGTTGGCTGGACGCTTCCACAATTGGCTTTTTTCACACACGACAAGCCGTCGGACGGTGGGCGGGCCCGGTGGGCAAGTTGATGGAGGCGTCCAGGGGCCTGGACGCCTCCAAGAAAATATATTTTTATTTTTTTGTTTTGTTTTTTATGCCAACTGGCATTTTATATTTTTTATTTTTATTTTCATGGAGGCGTCCAGGGGCCTGGACGCCTCCATTAATATATATATATATATATTCATTTTTTTTGGGTTTGAAAAATAAATAAAAAAATAAAAAACTAATGGGGGCGTCCATGAAGACCCGCCTGGGTCCTCAGACAAGGCGTTGGCAGCCACCCGGCAGACACTCTTCCTGGTTTCGGAACCCTCCGGTGCGTCCGATTGGTGTTGATGCCGTCCGAATGCCGCAACGAGATGATTTCCGGATGCCGAAAAGGCGGAAGAAGACTCAAGAATAGGAAACACTCGAGCGATTCAAAATGCGAAAGCCAATGCGGGGCGTCGTATAGTAATATGAGATTTTCTCAGGAGATGTCAGGAATGGCGTGTCTACACACGCCTCGCAATCTCTCATCCATTAATAGGGCCTTAAATGGGCCAGAGAGATCTGGTCTGAGTTTGCCTCTACGTTGCCGCCTCTTTAATTTTTTTAGATAATCAGATGGTGCCATGACTTACACTCTAAGTTTAGATATTTTGGGGGCCATTTCAAAAAATTTTCAAAATAAAAAAAATAAAGATAACACACCAAGTCTTTCTCCATCTATTAACACTTGCATTTGCTATCTTGTTCCTTATTTTTGTTTCTTTCTTCTCTATTTTTTCCCTTTTTTTAGTGCCCACAACGCCTTACCCCCTCCCTAATTTAGTTAATATTAAACAAGACATCCTAACAATAAATCTCAGTAAGATTACATAAATTAAAATAAAATGAAATAACATATAAAAATGAAATTAAATTTTTACTTACTATTTATTTGTAAAAAATTATCTGATACTTTCGTTCCCTTTCTCTCGGCCGATTATCCTACGATGAACACAAAAATATATTAAATAAAATAAAAAATAATTATTTTATCTACGTGTGTGAGACCACCCCCGGCCGGCAAAGGGGGTGCCGAGTGTGTGTGTGTGTGCCTGTGAGGGGGGGGCAACGGGAGAGGGAGAGGGAGAGGGGGCCCGAGGCATGTGTGTGTGTGTTTGTGTATCTGTTAGGGGTAGGGGGGCCATGGATAGGGGAAGAGAGGGTGGTGGAGGGGGAGGCGGCCAGAGGGAGTGAGGGAGCGGGAGAGGAGAGAGGGAGAGGGATTAAGTGAGGGAGGGGGATATGATTGGGAGAGGGGGGGAGATAGGGAGAGGGAGAGCGGCCAGAGGGAGCGGAGGAGGGAGACAGGGAGAGGGAGAGGACTCACCGGCGATGACGACGGTGAGGATGGGAGGAGGCTGGCAGTGACGGTGAGAGGGAGGGAGGCCGGCGGCGACGGCGAGGACGGCGGCGCCTCGAGCGACGGCGAGGACGGCGGCTCCGGCGACGACGACGGCAAGCAGAGGAGAAAGAGAGAGTGAGAGGGAGGGATCGGGGGGAAATGGGGGCGGGTGGAAGAGGTGGGAGGAAGGGTTCGATCGTGGTGGGAGGGGGGAATTTTTACGATGGAAATTCGAACGGAACTTATTTCCGTCTGTATTTTCAGACGGAATGTTTTCCGTCTAAATATCCGTCGTAAATTGGGACATATATTGAGACAGATTACATTCTGTCCGAAATACATATGGAATTTGTGATGAAATATATCAGTCTGAATTTACAGATAAATTTACGATGACAATTAATCTGTCATAAATTTTCGTCGCTAACACCGCATTTTCTTGTAGTGGTCGGGGTCATGCTCGTCAGCGCGCGTCTGAAGTCCCCGACCACGTGTGCACACACTGACTGACTGGGCTACATTGGGCCCTCTAGCTAGTTTTCCTCCCAGTCCGGACTCGAGCCTACACAGTGGGAGGCCCTACGACAACCAGCCAAAAAATCGTCTCACTCGGGTCTAGCTCTTCACCACTCTCGGGTGGGTAGGCACGCGCATGCCCAGGCAAGCTACGACTAGTGAGAAAGGTCACTCGAGGAAAGACTCTCGGAAGAACCCACTGGAGCACCAATAGGGTACGCACGAGCCCGTCGCATATAACTCAGAACACAGGGTGACATGATGCCACCCGACTCGGGACAATCCACTAGACCTACCGAAGTAACAGTCCTTGTGTCACGCGACTTAGGTCAAGACTACCGTATCATACGGGATCATGTCGTTAATTTTCCCTACCCCTAGGGTCAAAAACCATAGTAAAATAGTTTACGAGGCGGCCCACGACCACCGAGTTCAACCCCTTTAAAAAAAGGGAAGCTAAGAAGCCTCCAGCCTCTAGGTTGGGTCATAATACTCACAATTCACAAGCCATACACATGGCCCACACGGAAACCGTTTTCTGAAGAAGCTAACGTCGTGCGGGAATAGTCCTCCGCACTCATACCGACACACGATGACCCGATCTAGCGAAACAGGAAAGTCCGGAACACACGGGGTCACCCGGACCCTCAAAACCATTCGGGCATGCTAATCGAGGTAATACGGTATCTCCGGATACCTAAAAATACGGTCACGGTTTTCACGGGGTGTCCGGGACATCCACGGGGCAAAAGGTCGGTCAACGGGTCACAACCGGGTCGACCGGGGGCCAAAATGGCCAAAGGGCTGAATTTCGGATGACAAAACCCTTGGGTCGGTCGACCTAAATGGGTTGGTCGACCCGCCATGAATGGCCGGCCGACCGGCTGGTCTACGGCCAGGCCATGTCCGTGGCGAAGGGCCATTCGGTCGACCGAACTCACCCGTCGATCAGCCGAAAACGGCAGAGACCCCACCGGACTCAACCCCGGAGTTCATTTCCACTCCCCAATCACCCCTGGGTGATAGGGAAAACATGGGGAACCCATTCCCCACCCTCTAGACCACCTAGACGACGCGTGTAAACCCCAAAAATGTGATCGAAATGGTGAATCCGCCGCTCACCCCAAAATCGGGGAAATGAACCACATGGGTTAGGGAACCATCCCCTTACCTCCACCGAAGATCACCAACGCCGAGGACGCCGATTCCACACGAAAACGCCTCACGAAACCCCGTCGGAGCCCCGAACTCACGAACGTGCTCCTCGCCACGCCGCGCCTCGTCCCACGCTCCATCTCGGCCACTCTCCGCCCACGCGCCACCTCCGTCGGCCGCTTGGAGAAGAGGGGGAGAGAAAGAGAGAAACGTGAGAGGGAGGGAGGGAGAGAATGAGAGATGGTGAGAGAGAGGGGGTGAGGGTTATTATTTATAAGAAATAAATCGGAATATAAAAAATTCAAAAAATGTAAAAATGGGGGAAATCATCCCCACGATCTTCGAAAAATGCACAACGCGCCTGCAACGTCCCGGAGCCCGAAAATACATCGGTTCACCTTACGCAAGGGTCCAAAGACTAAACAGTCAAAATCCGATTAAATCGTAAAACACGATCAGGGACTCGTAAAAGTGCTCTGAAACCCACGGATTATGATCAGAAAAATCATGAGTATTACACCCACCATCACCGGCCTCTACTTCAGTAGGGAAGAGCTCGCGCCTAGAGCGCCATGAGACTCGCCCCAAGACCGCACTGCCCGAATAAATGGGCACACAATGGGAAACTCCCTACGATCGCGGGGGCGTTACTCCATGACCCATGCCTTTCCCTACTAAGAGACGGACCTCCATCGCCAGGGTAACCTATATAAATAGACCTATGATTAGATGACAAAGGATACATATACACAAGAGGATACACGCACACAAGAGAGACACCCAAATGGACACGAATACACGCAGGGGAGAAGGGAGAGATATCAAAAGGAGTCAGTGTAACACCCTCAAATATAGCTAAGTTGTACTCTATATTATCGAGGCGCCTTTTGACGTATCGACTCAGTTCTTTTAAAGAACTATGAAGTTAAGCGTACTTAATGAGGAGTCGTATTGGGATGGGTGACCTCCCGGGAAGTCTCCCATTCTGGAGTCGATCACTGTTAGAAAGGGATAAAACCGTGAGGTCGGTAGGCTAAAGCGGACAATACCTCGACGGTATAGAGTACGGGGCATGACAGAATGGTATCAGAGCCATACCCCAGCCGGAAGTGTGAAAACTAAGTGTCATGTAGGACAAAGTGCTACGCTATGGGAGCCACCTCTTGAACCCGCAATGGGACAAAGTGCTACATAGCGGGAGCCACCTCTTGAGCCCGTAGGGGCCACCTCTAGAGTCCTACCTGCCTGGGAGTTTGATTGCGTGCTATATGTGCCCAGCGATGAGAACATCGCCTATATAAGAGGGGTAGATTATAACACCCTCAAATATAGCTAAGTTGTACTCTATATCACCGAGACGCCTTTTGAAGTATCGGCTCAGTTCTTATAAAGAACTCCGAAGTTAAGCGTGCTTGATAGGGAGTAGTACTGGGATGGGTGACCTCCCGGGAAGTCCCCCATTCTGGAGCCGATAACCCTTAGAAAGGGACAAAACCATGAGATCGATAGGCCAAAGCGGATAATACCTCGACAGTATAAAGTACAGGGCGTGACAGTCAGCTTCCGAGTACGTCACAGGCCCGATGAGCACTCTCTGAGCACTTACCAGACATGGCGAGCACCTTCAAGGACTCCACTCCGGCTCCCAAGCTTGATCATTCTATTCTCACGCTCTCTCCCTCTCTTCGTCTCTTGTTTCCCCTCACCTCGGCATGGTTTTAACTTAAGCATCGGAGGGTTGTCCCCTGGGATAACGCCCATGGCTCCTTCTGACGCCATCTTTCTATTGTTTGTAGGCTTCCACGGGTGGCTGGACGTTCTTCCCCGATTAAATAAATCTTAAAGGTGTGGTACAAGGTCCGGGAGACCATTTTTTCGCTTCTACAAGAAGAACTTATCATGGACCACATTATTCAAGAGCAAAAAAGACACACGAGCACCAATAAATCCGATAGACATTGCAGACTTGGAGACATTAGATCCCCATACAGATGACGACAATCCCGAGCCATCTATTGAGCACCGCATCAGTGGGAGTCGTGACTCCGATGACACCAGTACACCGACAGGGTCTTCGTCCAGTTCTCGTGAATGGAGTCGTCGTGGGGATACTAGTGCTGGTGGCCGAGAGTATAGCAGTAGTCAAGGTAGAGGTCATGGGGGCCACGAACGTGTGGTATAGATGGAGGAGTCGCACTTCACACATGCCATGTAAGATGAGGACCACAGTGCTCTACCGTCAGGGGCGAGGCGACCAGCTGATTATTAGGATCCCTACTATGGAAGTTCTGCTGCCGACAGTACAAGCTATCAAGGCATGCTGTCTGATTTTGAGGGATGAGCACACATGACTTTCAGGGATCTGGAAGTGAGTATGGATAGTCATGGCAACAACAACCTAGATATCATGACTATTCTAAGAGCAGTAGTTCATTCTTCCTCTCGTACCCATATCCTCGTGCCCATGCTTCAATGCCGCAATATACTGAAAGATAGAGTCAGCTCTCAGCTGCGCTACCGCCGATAGTGTGCTTACAGGGTTCCCAACAGTATGAATACTATGTACGCAAGTACTGGGAGTATTATGCAGGTTCCATGCATTATGAAGGCTATTTGTCCTATCTGCGGAGCACACATAATGTCAGATTGTTTAGAGATGGGATGTGGTCGAGTTTGGGCCCACATGATTAGGAGTATGCATCATTTGTTTATATTTGTACGCAACTATAAATTAATCATTTATTTCTTCATGTCTTGAGTTTTGAACTTGCCCTTTAAGTTACTGATATAAAATTTTTCAATATTTGCAGGTCATCATGGACGGACGAGGCCACCTTGCGTGGGAGCACGGGTATAGTATTGAGGGTGATCGACATGTGCACTGTAAATACTACAGACATCGCGTCACTGGCATACATAGATTTGTTGAGCACCTTGCGGGAGTGGGACAGGATTTCCGTGCATACTCCTTAGTTCCAGAGGATGTTTGAGATTACTTTCGGACACAATTATGGGAGGGATATGTTTCCGTAGTAGAGCCGGGACATCGTCTTCCATGTCTAGGGTATCCCCACCACCAGTACCGGGTGGATCAGGATCTTTCTCCACGTCTAGAGTTCAAGCACCACCAGCATCAATCCCACCAGTAACAGATGATAGACATTCATGTATAGATGTACTTAGAGCTTTTTTTAGAGGATTTGATGTACCGTCCACCACTGCACATGACCCATTATTTGTGCAGACGGTTACATATTTTCACCCACAAGCACGTTTACTCGCTAGGATAGAGTGAGATTATATGGGTCATGAGTCTCATATATCTGATTCTGATTAGGATACGGGATTCACAGATGAGTTAGATGAGTGAGTTTCGACATTTTGTACTTTATGAGTGGAGTTGATGTAGTAGATCTAGAGGGGGGTGAATATATCTTTTTCCCTAAAAATAACGAGATTAAATGATAGAAGCGGAATACACAATTACTTAATCTCACCAGTCAAAGTGATTGCAGAACTATCAGCTCAGAAATCAATATCAGTAAGCAGAGATATCAGTATATATGATGACTGACTTAATGGCTGATTGATCTATTGCACATCAGTGAACCAGAGGAGGTACCTGGCAAAGGTTCAACTCTAGGAGACTCCTCACGCTAGATCGTCCACCTTCCAGGTAGGCTTGGCCTACCCTCTGTGTGGCGCCTTTTTATATACCTTCTCCTAGCTCTCAAATGAGCAAGAGATGCAGCAATTAATTCAGACAACTAAGCAGAGAATGAAGCAGCAATCACACATACAAACACAACCACAGACACAACAGATTGTAGGTGGTTTGATCTTCTTCAGAGATCTACGTCCACCCCTTACTCAAATGAGTAAGACTTCATTGCTGAGCTTTATAGCTTACGACCGCTGATCCACAGCTTTGGGGAACAAGTTCCCTACAGACGCTGAGCTTTACAGCTTGAGCCGACCAGAGGATTCTTCCTCTGCTGCTGGGCAATACAACTTAGCCAACCGCTGACATACAGCTTTAGGAAACAAAGGTTTGTAAAAGCAAATGAAGAAAACTAAGAAGACAAGAGAATGTAGCTCTGAACTGAGCGAATGTAGCTCTAAATCGAGCAGACCGGTTCTGGTTTTGAACCAGGAACCAGGAACATAAAACACATTCACTCACTGAACTCCAACACACTGCTCTTCCTCAATTCAATCCTTTCTCCTTCGAACTGATCTGCCTCACTCGGGAATCTTCTTGTCGGATGCTCACCTTTCTTCACTTCTTCCTTCATTGAACTGAGCGTTCGCCCCTTCTTTTATATCCTCCGAGAGATGGGCGCGTGGTCGCCACATTTTCCGCTCAATTTTCAATCCAGATCTGATCAGAACTTGTCCATGTGTTGTTATCTTAGCACCTTCACTTTCCACATGTCAAGATCTCCAGTAGAAGAATGTCTTGGATCGTGTACCCAACTTATCTTTTACGAGCAGGAGACAAAATGTGCCTTTTTCGTTTTAATTAAGTCCCTGCAAAAAGAAAGCATTTTGTCAAACACTATGTAATCTTAAGTCATAGTCAGAGTATAGTCAAAACAACAAGATGCACAAACTTGGTAGTGCAGTGGGCAAATGTGCATAGACTTTAATGTGCATATAGGGGAGAATGCACAGACCTTAATGTGCATATAGCAGACATTCCACATGCACAGACCTATGTTGTGCGTGGACTTCAAAACGTGCACAGACCTATATAAGCGTGGACTACACAATGTGCTCAGACTTCATAGTATGCCTAAAAGCGCATCGACATTATATGCCTATGTGAAAAGTGCACGGACCTCAGCTGCTATTGTTAGCAAATGTGCTCGGACTTCCCAATGAGCCTGAAGTGAATGTGCATCGACGCTAACAAGGCTATCACCAAATGTGCACCGACGCTGATGATGAGAAACACAAATGTGCACCGACGCTGATGATGAGAAACACAAATGTGCACCGACCTCAATGACTGGCTGAGGCAAACTTGCACCGACTTGGTCTCGCAGCAAAATATATGCACTGACCTTCAGTCTGCTGAAGGTGCAACTAGCACCGACCTTGATGAGTCATGCACAGACCTGAATAGTAACATGTACAGACTTTGTGAGCATATATGCACAGACTATTCGTGCAGTTCCACAGGAACCTACACCGACCTCAGGTCTGCAGAAGCTGCAACTAGCACCGACCTTCGTGATACTAGCACCGACTCTAGTGATTTGTGCACAGACATAGTGTATGCATCCTACAATGATGTGCACCGACGTAACTAGGCTAACACTAAATGTGCACCGACTCATATTGGATCAATTCAAAACATGCACCGACCTCATCTGCTTAAATATGCAAACATGCTCAGACTTTGAACGGGATATGCTCTGACCTTGTATGGCCTAAGACTGACTATGCACCGACTTCATTTTGCACAAGACAGAATGTGCATCGACCTGCCCACACATGTAGAAAACCTGCACCGACCTCTGTTATGCACGATTCAAAGTATGCACTGACGTGTATGAAGACTGAGACATATGTGCACCGACTATGCTACACATGCACCGGCTCTAGCTAAGCAATGCGATACTAGCATCGACTAGCATCGACCTATTCTATACTAACATGATAGATCTTGCATGCAGAATGCTTTAACTAACACAAATGCATAAAATGTCTTGGCAGTCATTCTTACTAAAATAATTTCATCAAAATAGGAAGTGCTACGGGGGTCAAAATAAAGTCAACTAAACTGATGCCAATCATTCAAAACACAGACTCCTAACAGAAATTATGTTCAGAGGAGTTAGACCATTCTTCTCCAGACATCATCAAATCAAGAGACACAACAACCTCCCCCTTTTTGATGATGGCGACCGTTTATATTAGATGTATTTTGATGAAAACATTCAGTTTAAATATGCAGTTATTAAACATGCAATGCAAGCTAATGCAGATGAATATGCAACACTATGCCAAATGCCAATGCTAATGCCAATGCTCAAAAATACAGATAGCTCTCTCTCCCCCTTTGACATCAGCAAATAGTAAGGGAGGTAGACAAAGAACAGTCTCAGAAATACACTCCCCCTTCTAATGTAATCTCCCCCTTTGACAACAACAAGGAAGAAAAAATTATCAATAGGATAATAACTCAAAGAAGTGGAAGTGGAAGTATGTCAACAGAGAGAAGTTTGACTGACACCCTATTTAATAGTTCAGAAATAAGCATTACAAAGCTCTGAGTCTTCATATATATGAATCAATACAGTGTATTCTTGAAAGATTTCTGGTTTAAAGGTGATAAAACTTAGAATCCATATACTTCATTCATTGGATAAGTTTGTTGTTCCTGATAATATCAATAAACCAGTATCACATTAATCATGTGAGAATTGTTTAACTGTATCTTACTCTCGAAAAATCAGTGATAATCTTTGGGAGTGACCAAGGTATGTATTGAAGTTAAACAATATGACACATCTGAATTTTATTTAAGGAACAATATTTTAACTATATGAACCTAGTGGTTTGAGGCACTTCATGACATACGTGTTTTCCATTTCTTTGATGGAGCACTTAGTTTCTCAGTGCTTATAATTTTTATCATATGATCAGAGATAATCTGAGCCACTTCATGACTTAAGTATTCTCCATTTCTTTGATGGAGCACTGAGTTTCTCGGTGTTTACTCAGTCATTGCTCTGCCATTTTTATTTTTCATACGATTGGTTTACTGTCCTTTTTATTTTTTAGAGAGATTTGTTTAAAGACAATACACAGACTCAGTTTTCCTCTACCAATATATCATCAATTTAGCAGATTTCAGATACAAGAAAACCTTTATCAAGCATGTAATAAGACAAGGGTTGAGAGCGATTAGCAGTTATCAACATTTCTATTTACTGAATGCAGTCTCTTGATTCTAAAGATTATAAAATTTAAACCATCAGTTCATTCAAGAATCAAGCAAGATTCATATAATAGAAGATGTCTGATTTCTATTGCTTAAAATTTTGAACTAATTATCAGACTGTCATTATGTCAGAACTCAAGTTATGGAATGATGATATGAGAGCTCACAAAATTTGTATCAGAACCAACAAGTTGTATGAGAGAAAAATAAAGTCTGAACTCCAAAGGGGTTGGAGTGGAAGAGATCTGAGTGACAGATAGATAGACATGCTCAATACTCCCCCTGACACTTTGCAGCAAGCATAGAAATTCTCTTATTCTTAGAAAGCTCCCCCTGTCTATATGCATCTTTATTTAATCATTCAGTCACAGTTATGCATGCATTTCTAGACATACTATCATGAAGTAGAATGCAGTGCAATCACCTGTCCTACATGCATGATTGTACAGCAATTCAGATGCGATTATGCATGACATGTAGTGAAGTCCAATAAGAAATGAGACTGTAGACACAATAATGTGATATGAAATAAAATGCAGTGCTTAGACAAACTCTTGATTCAGGGTACTAGGTGAAGGTTAATCCTCAACACATGGTATGGATTTTCAGATAAACTGAATTTGTCCTTCCATCTCATATCATTTGATATACCTCTGAAATCAAGATGACAAATGTATGATTTCAATCAAATATTCACAAGATAAGGTCTGAACCTTTATTCAGAAGCAATGAACAATCAGTCATTAAATCATTCTTAACCAGATCAGGTCATTTATTCAGTTCAGTGAATTGAAACTAATTTATTTAGAGAGATTATTCAAACATGGATTTTCAGACAGACAAATCATGAGCCAATTTCTGTCAGATCAGTAGATTTATTCCAAGGCAGACAGATATGAATTCACAAATCATATCAGAAGCTTTATTCAAAAATGAAATTGAGATTAATTATCATGCTAAAATTTACATAAACCTGGTTCTCTTCTTGGGAATTGAAATCTTTCATTGCCTAGAGGTTTAGTAAATATATCAACTATCTATTTTCCAGATTCAATGAAATACAGTTCAATTTCATTTTTATTTACCTCATCTCTAAGAAAGTGGTGTTTGATTTCTATGTGCTTAGTTCTAGAGTGATGAACATGATTTTTAGTAAGTGATATAGCACTAATATTATCACATAAAATTGGAATGCATCCCAATTTTATCTGATAATCAATAAGTTGGTGTTTTATCCAGATAACCTGGGCTACACAGTTTCCAGCAGCAACATATTCTGCTTCAACTATAGATAGAGTAATAGTGTGTTGCTTCTTAGAAGCCCATGTCACCAGACAACCACCTAGGTAGTGATAGTACCCACTAGTGCTTTTCCTATCTATCCTGCACCCTGCATAATCTGCATCAGTGTAGGCTATGAGATCTAGCTCACACTTAGCAGGATACCAAAGTCCTAGTTCTAGGGTGCCTGATAGATACCTAAAAATCCTCTTAACAGCACTCAGATGTGACTCTTTAGGACTAGCCTGAAACCTAGCACACAAGCATACAGAAAACTGAATATCAGGCCTAGAGACGGTAAGGTAAAGAAGGGATCCGATCATACCTCTGTATAACTTTGGATCTATTGATTTACCTTCAGGGTCAAGGCTAGTTGAGGTGCCCATGGGTGCAGTTATTGCCTTGAGATTTTCCATTTGATACTTTTTTAGCAGGTCCTTTACGTACTTTGACTAATTGATGAAGCTTCCTCCAGATGTCTGAATAACCTGCATACCTAAAAAGAATTTCAATTCTCCCATTAAGCTCATCTCAAATTCATTTGTCATAAAAGCAGAGAATTCCTCACACATGGTTGGTTTAGTTGAACCAAATACTATATCATCTACATAAATTTGTGTAACAAGAATATCTTTGTTGCTTACCTTTGTGAATAATGTAATGCCCTGGATCTTTCGGATCCTTGTTTTTGGGTCCTGGATCTGGTTTTTTCAGAGTGTCTGACTCTGAAGTGCCCGAAATTTCGTTTCGGACATCTTTCGTGTTCGGATCGGCGCGATCCGGAGTTGTTTCGGAGGCCCGGAAGCGTTCCGCGGCTTTTCCGCGTGTGTTTTCCGATTCCCGGTGTGTGTTTCGGTAATTCCTTCGGAACCTCGTTACGGGTGAACGGGGCTGTTCACCAGGGCGCGAGTGGTACCGTTGCGATCGGTGTGTTTCGAGGATCGCAGAAATGTGATTTTCTATTTTTCGATATTTTCGGGAATTTCCGGATTTTCTATATAATAACCTCCTTTTTCTCTCTCCCCATCTCATTTCTCTCTTCCCTCCCTCTCTCTTCTCTCACGTTCTCTCCTCTCCCCCTCTCACTCCGGGCGGCCGACGGAGGCGGCGAGGGCGGGGCGGCGTGGCTCGTGGGGCGTGGAGCGACGGGTACGGGATGAGGATCGCGGTGGTGGAGGCGGTTCGTGGGATCGTGAACCGGCGAGGGTTTAAACGGCGTTTTCTTCGTGGATCGGCGTCCACGGTGCGTCGAATCTTCGGTGGAGGTAGGGAGATGGACCCTCAACCCGTGTACTTCAATTCCCACGAGTTTCGTAGGCCGTGGTGAGCCGAGCGGGCTAAACGGGGTGATTTGGGAAAAATGCATGTTTTTGGGGTGTGAGCCGAATCTTGTGTTTTGATCGTGTTTTTGGGGTTTAAATGGGTCCTCTCGGTGCCAGAGGGGTTGGGGAATGTTTCCCCCTTTGTTTCCCCATCACCCGGGGGTGATCGGGGCGTGGAATGGGTTTTCCTGCCGTTTCTACCGTTTTCGGGCGCGGACTGAGAACGCGCTAGCTTCCAGTAGCGCGTTCTTGAGTGTCGCGCCGCCCCGACGGGGCGCGTTCATCGGAGAAGATGAACAGTATGGCGGTTCCTGTCGCGCTATAGGGCTACGGCGCGTTCTGGACTGTCGCGCTATGGAAACATAGCGCGACCTGGCTTGTCGCGCTATAGGCTCCTAGCGCGTTCTGCTTGAACGCGCTATGGACCTACAGCACGTTCTTGGAGGGACCAGCCGGGCTGCCCGGGGCGGGTGGTCTGCGGCTGATCGTGCTCCTCGTGGGCCGTGTGTGCCTTGGACACCCCATGGAGTTCCGTGACCGTGTCTTTGGGGTGTCCGGGGGTTCCGTTTACCTTGATTTGCGCGCTCGTGAGTGTAAGGGTCCGGGCGGTTTACTAGTGTTCCGATTGGGTTGTGTTGGTCTCCGGTCGACCCGGTTGTGACGCAATGGTCGACCTTTGGCCTTGTGAGTGTCCCGGGCACCCCGTGGGTTTTGTTACCGTGTTTTGGGGTGTCTGGAGGTGCCGTGTTACCTCGATAAGCGTGCCCGTGGGCTTGGTGAGTCCGGGTGACCCCAGGCGTTTCGGGTTTCCGTATTCTCGCTCGATCGAGTCACCGTGTATCGGTATGTGTGCGGTGGGGTTCCCCCGCATGTCGTGAGTCTTCCTGGAAGATGATTCCCGAGTGGGTTATGTGTTTGACCGTGGACTGTGCGTCCCGTTTCTTCTCCGATCGTGGTCACCGTGCGATGGTGCTGCTACGTGGGATGGTCCCCGTACTTCGTTAGGTTCGGACGTCGTTTTCTGTTGTTTTGAGAGTCTACTCTCTCAGTGATCCTCCACTAGTCGTAGCTTCCTGCGCACGCGTGTGCGGACCCACCTGGGAGTGGTGGAGAGCGCGACCCGGTGAGACGCGGTTTTTAGGCTGGTTTCCGTCGGCCTCTTGCCTTTGCCACCAGAGTCCGGTGGGGGGGAAAGCCAGCTAGAGGACCCGACCTAGAGCAGATGGTCTGTGTGTGCACACGTAGTTGGGGGCTTAGGACACGCGCTGACGAGCGTGACCCCAGCTAGTCCTTGTTGTGGTACTGGTTACTGTGTGTGTCTGAGTCTCACGCCTAGGGCGTCGTAGCTAGACACTTGTGACGCGGTGTAAGACGTCAGCGGACGCATCCGGTCGTTCTTCTAGTGGGAGGTACTCCTGTTCTGGACAGAGAGTGACAGACTGTCAGTCGTGTGACTTCGACCTTCGGGTTTCGGTCGTGTTGACCGTTGAGTTTTCGATTGTTTCGCCGTGGCACGTGTCGGTTTTCGTGCCGTGAGGCTAGTGCTAGTGACTTTACCGAGGTTGCGTCTTGTCGTGCGGTACCCGTGACCAGGTGTCCGGGTTGCACTTTTGAAAGCATGTCCAGGTTGGCCGTGTTCTGGGAGACAGGCCTCTACGGCGTGGTTGCCGTGGGTTTTTCACTTCGATAAGCGATACTAGTGTAGTTCGGTAGCCCTTGACCGTGAGTCTGGGGTGTGTTTCTGGTATAGTAGGAGTAGCTGTAGTGCCGAGTTTTGACCGGCCACCGGTTTGTTGTTCCTGCTGTAGTTGTAGCGTTCCTTTCCGCTACCGCCGTTGTTTCCGGTTGGGGTTCCGCGGGATCCCTGCTGAGTCTCTGTTTTGGAGACTCATTCCCTGCTTTTCAGGTGCAGCGGTTCTTCCTCGTGGTTCGAGGGTGCGGAGCAGAGGTTCTTAGTTGCCAGCTTGCCGGGCCGAGTGTTCACTTGGCATGTGGTACGTTTTACTGCTTTAGACTGTACTTTCTGTGGGACTGGACTCTGTTGTAGTTGTTTATTTATTTCTGTTAATTGTTGAATTGTCCTGCTTTATTTCCTATTTCTTTGTGCCTCCACACTCCTTTTAGCCCTTCCGAGCCCTCCCGGCTCGTGGGCGGCGGTTCGAGTCTCGGGTTATCGGGCCTTCCCGGTAATCGGATTCTCGGGTCGTCACAGCTGGTATCAGAGCAGTGGTTGTGGACGTACATAGGAATTCGAGATATTGCAGTGATCAGAGTCCGTAAGGTCCAGTACAGTCAGCAGTTGGCATAGGGTTTCGTGCATGTTTTCCGCTTTGTTTCTCGCTTGAGAGTTTGAGTGCGCTGTGCGGCGCTGTGAAGGTGGTTGTTGTTCACGGCTTTTGTGCCGGCGTGGGGTCTAAAGATCGAGGTCGAGAGCTTTCTCCCTTGAGTGGTGGCCCTGGTTGTGTTGCGTTGGGCAGAGGTTGTCGGAGGGTGTGTTGCAGTTTGGGGGATTGTAGCGGTGGTGCATCGAGAGATGTTGTGATCATGGTCCGACGGGACACTTGGTAAGTGTTGTCGGAGGAGCTGACCTGACGGAAGTGATAGTTTTCTTGGTGCTGGAAGGTGCTATTCCCAGCATGCGTGAGGCTCGAGGTCAGGTCGAGTGTGGAGTTTTCCTTCCGTTGGTCGGAGGTGCGATTGGGTTCTCCTTGGGTTGGAGAGAATCGTGTTTGGCTAAGGTTCGTCGTCTTGCATTGCGTGTCCGGATTGGTTGGCCTTGTGTGTCATGAAGTTCGTGCGAGACGTGCTCTTTGTCTTGGCAAGGTGGTTGCCTGTGAGAATCGTTGCCCGTTCCCTGATGTGTAAGGGTGTTGGTGCTGTTCCGGAAGGATGAGTGTCAACTGGGCGCTGTTTTTGAGATTTGCGGTTGGTGTCGCGGTTCCCGATGTGTGGAGGATCGGAGTCTGCGGGGTTGCAGATGGTTGTCGAGATGGTGGATCTCGAGTTGGCGTTGTGGTGACTGTGCGTGTGGATCAGAGTGCGTGGATCGTAGCGTTGGTTGCTGCGGGTGGATTTCTGAGAAGTGTAGAGCAGTGGAGGATTGGTTCATCGGTGTGCGTTGTCTCCGACGGTGTGAGACATGTTGGTTGGCGTGCCGTTGCTTGAGATATTGTGGTTCATGGCATTGGCAGGTGTCCATTTGGATTGATCGAAGGATTTGATGAGACCAGATGGAAGAGTGACGCCTGTGGGCGGAGGCTTTTTTTCGTGAGATTGGCGTCGGAGAGTGGTCTCTGATGAGACGTTGGTGTTGGATGTTGATCCTCAGTCTGTGGCCAGCAAGGGAGGATTCCCCGTAAGTCTGAGTCGAGTGACGTGAGGACCGTGTGGAGATGGAGTCATGTGGTTTCGCAGTGCTCCCCTGAGAGGGTAGAGTTGGCGTGAGGTTCGAGATTGGAGGTGGTGTTGGTCTGTGCGTGAGTCAGCAGATGGCCTGTCATGTGTTGGATCGTGCCTGCTGGGCCGGTGGAGGTTTTCCGTTGGCGAATGTCTGGCGACCAGTGGATGGTCTTTTCAGAGACAGAAGATGCTGGTTGTAAGGGTTCGAGAATGGAGAGAGCGGCGTGCAAGCGAGGCCTTCTGGTGGCCGTTTTTGAGGTGTGAGCTGATGGAAGCTCAGTGATTGGTTACCCCTGGTGCAGGGTGTGAGATCGATCAGCGGTTGTGAAGCTGGCGTTTGGTTGGTCCGCCGAGCGTGGGCGTTGACCGGTGGATTGGTTCTTGTGGCGAGGATTGCGTTCCCTCGGTGAGCGAGAGGGTGGCAGCGATGCCGTGGGTGTTTTCCGTTGTGTTTGAGGTGATACCAGACTTGTGCCCTTGTCTTATGCCTGCTCTAGTGGCCGATGTGTGTGCGGCGTGCGGAGCGTGGCGTTGTTCGTGATTATGGTCTGGCCGTATCCCTCATGATCGGTGCTTTTTGCGAGAATCAAGATTTTCTGTGTTGGGGTTCTGACGGCGTTGTCAGTGAGTTACGGCGTTCTTCCCCTGTTCCTGTGCTTGTCCTGAATTTCGAGGACGAAATTTCCTTAAGGGGGGAGGGCTGTAATGCCCTGGATCTTTCGGATCCTTGTTTTTGGGTCCTGGATCTGGTTTTTTCAGAGTGTCTGACTCTGAAGTGCCCGAAATTTCGTTTCGGACATCTTTCGTGTTCGGATCGGCGCGATCCGGAGTTGTTTCGGAGGCCCGGAAGCGTTCCGCGGCTTTTCCGCATGTGTTTTCCGATTCCCGGTGTGTGTTTCGGTAATTCCTTCGGAACCTCGTTACGGGTGAACGGGGCTGTTCACCAGGGCGCGAGTGGTACCGTTGCGATCGGTGTGTTCCGAGGATCGCAGAAATGTGATTTTCTATTTTTCGGTACTTTCGGGAATTTCTGGATTTTCTATATAATAACCTCCTTTTTCTCTCTCCCCATCTCATTTCTCTCTTCCCTCCCTCTCTCTTCTCTCACGTTCTCTCCTCTCCCCCTCTCACTCCGGGCGGCCGACGGAGGCGGCGAGGGCGGGGCGGCGTGGCTCGTGGGGCGTGGAGCGACGGGTACGGGATGAGGATCGCGGTGGTGGAGGCGGTTCGTGGGATCGTGAACCGGCGAGGGTTTAAACGGCGTTTTCTTCGTGGATCGGCGTCCACGGTGCGTCGAATCTTCGGTGGAGGTAGGGAGATGGACCCTCAACCCGTGTACTTCAATTCCCACGAGTTTCGTAGGCCGTGGTGAGCCGAGCGGGCTAAACGGGGTGATTTGGGAAAAATGCATGTTTTTGGGGTGTGAGCCGAATCTTGTGTTTTGATCGTGTTTTTGGGGTTTAAATGGGTCCTCTCGGTGCCAGAGGGGTTGGGGAATGTTTCCCCCTTTGTTTCCCCATCACCCGGGGGTGATCGGGGCGTGGAATGGGTTTTCCTGCCGTTTCTACCGTTTTCGGGCGCGGACTGAGAACGCGCTAGCTTCCAGTAGCGCGTTCTTGAGTGTCGCGCCGCCCCGACGGGGCGCGTTCATCGGAGAAGATGAACAGTATGGCGGTTCCTGTCGCGCTATAGGGCTACGGCGCGTTCTGGACTGTCGCGCTATGGAAACATAGCGCGACCTGGCTTGTCGCGCTATAGGCTCCTAGCGCGTTCTGCTTGAACGCGCTATGGACCTACAGCGCGTTCTTGGAGGGACCAGCCGGGCTACCCGGGGCGGGCGGTCTGCGGCTGATCGTGCTCCTCGTGGGCCGTGTGTGCCTTGGACACCCCGTGGAGTTCCGTGACCGTGTCTTTGGGGTGTCCGGGGGTTCCGTTTACCTTGATTTGCGCGCTCGTGAGTGTAAGGGTCCGGGCGGTTTACTAGTGTTCCGATTGGGTTGTGTTGGTCTCCGGTCGACCCGGTTGTGACGCAGTGGTCGACCTTTGGCCTTGTGAGTGTCCCGGGCACCCCGTGGGTTTTGTTACCGTGTTTTGGGGTGTCTGGAGGTGCCGTGTTACCTCGATAAGCGTGCCCGTGGGCTTGGTGAGTCCGGGTGACCCCAGGCGTTTCGGGTTTCCGTATTCTCGCTCGATCGAGTCACCGTGTATCGGTATGTGTGCGGTGGGGTTCCCCCGCATGTCGTGAGTCTTCCTGGAAGATGATTCCCGAGTGGGTTATGTGTTTGACCGTGGACTGTGCGTCCCGTTTCTTCTCCGATCGTGGTCACCGTGCGATGGTGCTGCTACGTGGGATGGTCCCCGTACTTCGTTAGGTTCGGACGTCGTTTTCTGTTGTTTTGAGAGTCTACTCTCTCAGTGATCCTCCACTAGTCGTAGCTTCCTGCGCACGCGTGTGCGGACCCACCTGGGAGTGGTGGAGAGCGCGACCCGGTGAGACGCGGTTTTTAGGCTGGTTTCCGTCGGCCCCTTGCCTTTGCCACCAGAGTCCGGTGGGGGGGAAAGCCAGCTAGAGGACCCGACCTAGAGCAGATGGTCTGTGTGTGCACACGTAGTTGGGGGCTTAGGACACGCGCTGACGAGCGTGACCCCAGCTAGTCCTTGTTGTGGTACTGGTTACTGTGTGTGTCTGAGTCTCACGCCTAGGGCGTCGTAGCTAGACACTTGTGACGCGGTGTAAGACGTCAGCGGACGCATCCGGTCGTTCTTCTAGTGGGAGGTACTCCTGTTCTGGACAGAGAGTGACAGACTGTCAGTCGTGTGACTTCGACCTTCGGGTTTCGGTCGTGTTGACCGTTGAGTTTTCGATTGTTTCGCCGTGGCGCGTGTCGGTTTTCGTGCCGTGAGGCTAGTGCTAGTGACTTTACCGAGGTTGCGTCTTGTCGTGCGGTACCCGTGACCAGGTGTCCGGGTTGCACTTTTGAAAGCATGTCCAGGTTGGCCGTGTTCTGGGAGACAGGCCTCTACGGCGTGGTTGCCGTGGGTTTTTCACTTCGATAAGCGATACTAGTGTAGTTCGGTAGCCCTTGACCGTGAGTCTGGGGTGTGTTTCTGGTACAGTAGGAGTAGCTGTAGTGCCGAGTTTTGACCGGCCACCGGTTTGTTGTTCCTGCTGTAGTTGTAGCGTTCCTTTCCGCTACCGCCGTTGTTTCCGGTTGGGGTTCCGCGGGATCCCTGCTGAGTCTCTGTTTTGGAGACTCATTCCCTGCTTTTCAGGTGCAGCGGTTCTTCCTCGTGGTTCGAGGGTGCGGAGCAGAGGTTCTTAGTTGCCAGCTTGCCGGGCCGAGTGTTCACTTGGCATGTGGTACGTTTTACTGCTTTAGACTGTACTTTCTGTGGGACTGGACTCTGTTGTAGTTGTTTATTTATTTCTGTTAATTGTTGAATTGTCCTGCTTTATTTCCTATTTCTTTGTGCCTCCACACTCCTTTTAGCCCTTCCGAGCCCTCCCGGCTCGTGGGCGGCGGTTCGAGTCTCGGGTTATCGGGCCTTCCCGGTAATCGGATTCTCGGGTCGTCACAAATAATGTCTGGTCAACTTCACCTCTAGAAAAACCCTTACAAGTGAGGAAGGAACTCAGCCTGTCATACCAGGCCCTGGGTGCTTGTTTCAGTCCATATAAAACCTTGTCTAACTTATACACATGATCTGGGAAATCAAGACATTCAAAGCCTGGAGGTTGTTTAACAAATACATCCTCCTTTATTAGACCATTCAAAAAAGCAGATTTAACATCCATCTGCTGCAATTTTATTCCTAGGCTACATGCAAAAGCTAGAAAAATTCTGACAGCCTCTAACCTGGCGACAGGAGTAAAAGACTCCTCAAAGTCTACCCCATACTCTTGGTTGTACCCCTGTGCAACTAGCCTAGCTGTATTTCTAACTATCTTTCCCTGCTTATCTGTTTTATTTCTGAAAACCCATTTAGTGCCTATAATTGAGCCATGAGTAGGTTTTGGAACTAGGTGCCATACCTTCTTCCTTTAAAATTGGTTCAATTCCTCATGCATGGCATTTATCTAATGTTCATCTTTTAATGCACTATTTATGTCCTTGGGTTCTATCTGTGAGACTATAGCAAAAGAATTTAATTCATTGTCTATTCTAAAGTGTGATCTAGTTCTAGGGGGATCATTCAAATTACCAATAATATCTTCAAGAGGGTAATCTCTAAGAACTCTAATATTGGTAAGATGACTACCTATTTCTGCATTTGCCTCCCCCTAACCTCTAGACCCACTTGTCTCACCTTCTTCTGCTGGTTCAGGATTTTCTCTTACTGTATTCTCTAGAATATTATCATCAAATTTGTCCCTGCAAAAACTAGTTTCAGAATTATTTGAAAATTCATCAAAGACAACATGTGGTGATTCTTCAACAATTTTAGAGTTCAGATTGTAAATTCTATAAGCTCTAGATTTGTCAGAGTAACCTAGAAATATCCCAGGTTCACTTTTAGGTTCGAATTTGTCAAGATCTCTCTTGTAATTTACACGAATAAAACACTTGCAACCAAAAACCTTAAGATGTGCTATTGAAGGTTTCTTACCTTTTAAATTTTCATAAGGAGTTTTGTGAGTAGAAGGTCTTACCATGGCCCTGTTGATGATATAACATGATGTGTTCACTGCCTCGGCCCAAAACCTTCTAGGTAGATTACCTTCTGCCAGCATTGTCCTTGCCATTTCAACCAAAGTTCTGTTTCTCCTTTCTACTACTCTATTTTGCTCTGGAGTCCTTGGAGAAGAGAACTTATGGTTGATTCCATTGTTCTTGCATAAATCATCAAATTGTGAGTTTTCAAACTCACGACCATGGTCAGACAATATATTCAGAATTGAGTGCTCACCATCCTGATTTATTTTATAGTAAAACTCTTCAAATTCAGCAAATGCATCATGTTTATGTGCTATGAAGAATACCCATGTAAACCTAGAGAAGTCATCTATCAACACATAGCCATATCTCTTACCAGATAAGCTGGCTGATCTAGATGGTCCAAATAAATCCATATGAACCAGCTCAAATGATTTTGAGGACATGCTTTCAGTTCTGAGTTTAAATGACTTACTAGTTTGCTTACCTTGAATACACACTTCACAGATTTTGTCATTTTTCTTAAATGTATTTTCAGGGAGGCCTTTAAACATACTGTGTTTATTCAGTTTGTGCAGCACAGTATAGCTAGCATGACCCAACCTGCGGTGCCAAAGACTGGTTGTGTCATCCTTGCTAACTGTAAGACATAGACTTGAATGTGCTTCATTATCTAAATCTACCATGTAGATATTATTGACCCTCTTACCAATGAATTTAACCGTTTCAGAATTTGGTTCAAAAATTATACATGCAAGAGAATCAAATACAACCTTATGCCCTTTATCACATAGCTGGCTAATACTAAGAAGGTTATAGGCACGTCCTTCAACTAATAAAACTTCCTCAATGCAGCAAGAAGAGTTCTTACATACTTTACCTGTTCCAATAATTTTGCCCTTGGTATTACCTCCAAAAGTGACATGACCACCATTCTTTTTAGCAAGCATGCAGAATTTTTCCTTGTCCCATGTCATGTGCCTAGAGCAGCCGCTATCAAGATACCACTTATTTTGTCTGGTTGCCAGGCATACCTGCAAGCAAAATCAAGCAGAAAATTTTGGAACCCAAGTCTGTTTGGGCCCCAAATAAGCATTCATCTCATGCAAACATGATACAAGTTGTTTTGGTAACCACACCTGATTTTGTTTCTTCACTGCAGGTGTAGAGCTCTTGATATTCAGCTTGGTCTGTTTTTTCTTGTTATCTCTAATTTTATGAAATTGGGTTTGAGGTGCTCCACTTTTCTTTTTAAGCTCATTCTGGAATTGTCTTTGCCAGTTACCAGTCCAATGGGCATTGGAAGTAGCATGTGCATAGGGAACTCTGGACTGATTGGGCATGAATTTGGCAAAGCCATGAAAGCTCTGGCTTCTAGGAGTTTTGTGCCAGGGATGCACATAAGAATTCAAAGAATGAGTTCTATACCTTGATCTAGTATATAAATTTCTTTGGTCTTTCCTATCAGAGTAGTGGTGATAAGAGTTTTGAAATGAAGAACGGGTTGGAGCATTATGATAAGAACCTTCACCTGAGTTCCCTCTACTAAAACCATGAGTGCCAAATGCTTTGAACCCAGAATGAGTGAAGGTGGATGCAGGTTTGAAATTGCCTTGTCCTTTCTGTTGAAACTGAGTTATTTTAGCCTTGGGGCTTCTATGGGTTTTTGTCTCAGCAACCTGACTCCTAATCTGAGGTGTGGTGGTGTATGAGCCTGATTCCTTAGACATCTCTATCTTCCCTTTGCCCTTGTCCGTGGCACTGGGCTTAGTTTTCTTAACATTTTCAACCTGTCTTTCCTTCTGAATTTGTTCAGATGTCATCTTTATTAAGGGTTGTGGTGTTCTCTTTTCAGCTACAAAAGAGATGGTTCTGACATCAAAAGTTTTCTGCTTAGTTGGATTAAAGCCCAACCCTTCCTTCCTACAATTGGCTATAGTTCCCAAGACAGCATTAAGATTTTCTGAACCATGTGTCATTTTTTCTAGGGTTTTCTGTTTTTCTTGGTTTTCATTTTTTAAATTTTCAATGACCTTTTTCAGATCCGAATTCACTCCATTGACAGCCTCATATTTTTTAGTGATTATTCCAGTTTGGTCTCTACATTCTTGCAACTGTATTTTGAGCTCATCAATGAAGTTTTTCAGTTCTTCATTTTCAGTTTTCAGATCATTCAAAAGAATTTTATCTTTTTCAGTTTCATCAAGACAGTTTTTCAGTTTGAGATTTTCCATTTCCAAACATGAAATTTTATCACTTAGAGTAGTATCTTGAGCTAATGAAGTAAATTTCCTTTTCAGATGCCTATTTTCTTTACGTACTTCATCATATTTATCAAGCAGTTCAGTATATGTATCTTCCTAATCACTGTGATAGAAATTATCGAAAGGAGAGATTATGTAATATCCCGAACCTTTCGGATCCTTTCTTCGTGGGTCCCGGATCTGATTTTCGGAGTGTCCGGCTCCGTTGTGTCCGAAATTTCATTTCGGACATCTTTCGTGTTCGGATCGGCGCGATCTGGAGTCATTTCGGAGGCCCGGAGGCGTTCCGCAGCTTTTCCGCGTGTGTTTTCCGATTCCCGGTGTGTGTTTCGGCTCTTTCTTCGGAAGCTCGCTGCGGGCGAACCGGGCTGTTCACCCGGGCACGAGTGGTACCGTTGCGATCGGTGCGTTTCGAGGATTCCGGAAATGTATTTTTCTATTTTTTGGTATTTTTCTGAAAAATCGGATTTTCTATATATTCCTATTTCTTTTCTTTTTCTTTTCCTCTTTCTCTTTCTTCTTCTTCTTCCTCCTTCCTTCCCCAACCGTGGCCGCCCTCCTCTCTCCCTCTCTCTCCCATTCGGACGCGGTGAGCCCCTCCCCGGCTGTGGACGGCGGCAGGGCGACGGCGAGGACGCGTGGGTGGCGGCGAGGCGAGCTCGTGGGCGTGCGGCAAGCGTGGGAAGCGTGGGGAGGCGAGGTTTCTAAAAGCGTTCTTCGTGGTTTGTGGACGATCCGGCGGAGCATTCGCTCCATTGAGGTAGGGTGACGTTCCTTAGCCTCTTGCCGTTCGTTTCCGTGATTTGTAGGCCGCGGGGAGGCCGAGAGAGGCTTGGTTGAGCGGGTTTGGGGTTTTCCATGAATTGGGGAGAGCTCGCCCGATCTATGGTTTTAGCCCGCTATTTCGTGTTTTGGTGGCTTAGAAGCATGCTAGGGGTCCTTAGGGGTCATTCCCCTTGATTTCCCCCTCTCCGGTGGAGGCATGGGGGCGTGGTTGGAGTTTTTAGGCTTTTTCGCCATTTTCGGGCGCGGACTGAGAACGTGCTATACTCCAGTAGCGCGTTCTTGATGGTCGCGCTGTCCCGATGGGGCGCATTCATCGGAGAAGATGAACAGTAGGGCGGTTCTGATCGCGCTAGGGGTCCCTAGCGCGATCTGCCTTGTCGCGCTAGGGGGTCCTAGCGCGTTCTTCCTTGTCGCGCTAGGGGTCCCTAGCGCGATCTGTCCTGTTGTCGGGTGTTCCTCTTGGGCCGTGTGTGTGTCCTGGACACCCCGTGGAGTTCCGGAACCGTGCCTTTGGGTGTCCGGAGGTTCCGTTTGCCTTGGTCATGCGTTTGGCTGTGGGCGGTGCGTCCGTTTCTTCTCCGACCGTGGTCACCGTGCGATGGTGATGGTACGTGGGACGGCCCCCGTACTTCGTCAGGTTCGGACGTTGTTTTCCGTGGTCTTGAGAGTCTACTCCTTCAGTGACCCTCCACTAGTCGTAGCCCACCAGTACGAGGTGCTGGTCTCACCTGGGAGTGGTGTACGGGCATTCACCTTTGAGACGGTTTGTGGACCGGTTACCGTAGGCCCCTCGTCGGTAGCCAGAGTCCGGCTACGGGGGAAAACCGGTCAGAGGACCAGACCTAGTGACGCAAGGTCTGTGTGTGCACACGTGGTTGGGGGCGGTTGGACCCACGTCGACGGGCGTGACCCCAGCTAGTTACTTGTTTGTGGTTACTTGTGCGGTGTCTGCGCCTCGGGTAGGACCTACCACGTCAGGCGGTTCACCTGCGGTGCGGTGTAAGACGTCAGGGGACGCTACCGGCTGTGCTTCTAGTGGGTGGTACTCCTGTCGAGCACGGAGTGTCAGACTGTCAGTCGTGTGTTTCCCACCTTCGGGTTTTGTCGGGTCGACCGTTGAGCTTCGGTTGTCTCACCGTGGCACGTGTGCCGGTTTACGTGCCGTAGGGTCTTTGTTGTGTAGAGTACAGGGCTTCCCTTTCCGAGGTACTCTTCTACCGCTAGTGTAGTGGTTTCTCGTTTTACGAGGTAGGGTTCGAGTGATCCCTACTGAGTCTTGTTCCGAGACTCATTCCCTGCGTGTTTTCACCGTGTTTCAGGTGAGGCGCCACCTTCGGGGAGCGCGTCGGGAGTGCAGCGTGGAGCGGGTGCCCAGAGGTAGTGCCAGAGGTCAGAGCCGGGGTATGCCCCGTGTAGCTGTACTTTTCTTCCTTGTCTCTGTACTAGTCGTGGACTATTGTTATTGTTGTTAATTTCTATTATGGACCATGTGAAATATTAATTTATTTTCTGCTTAATATTATAACTGTTTAATTTATGCAATTATTTGTGATACTTGTGTAGTCTCCACACCATCCTTTTAACCCTTTCGAGTCTTCGGGCTCGTGGGTGGCGGTGCGAGTCTCGGGTTATCGGGCCTTCCCGGTAATCGGATTCTCGGGTCGTTACAGCTGGTATCAGAGCGCGGTTGTGGAATTACATGAGAATCATAGGTAATTGTAGTGGTCCACTAGTCCACTGCGATGATGTACAGGTGACGCTGGCATTGGGCACCGTGTGTTTGTTTTGACCTTGCCGTTTTTCGTGTTCTCTGTCTTTTGCTTCAGGAGCGAGCATGGCGCCGAGGAGGAGCTCTCGCTCTCAGCAGGGACAGTCGGCTGGAGGTCAGGAGATCCAGCAGGGGGTCCAGAGGGACCAGGAGGAGCTTAGTAGAGCGCCACTGGGGGCTACCGAGGCCGCGGATACTGCGAGAGTTCCGGGGGCCGAGGATTTCTTCCGTGGCATGTACCAGCTTATGTTTCAGCAGTTCGGCGGAGAGGCTGGTGAGGGCTCGTCTGTCAGGGGTGGGCCAGGCCGAGCAGTGAGGGACTTCATGCAGTTCCATCCGCCTTACTTTAGCGGCCAGGTAGACCCTGATGCGGCTCGTGATTGGCTTGATGAGATGGAGCGGGTGTTCAGTTCCGCGAAGAGTGCTGCCGAGGACAGAGTGGTGTTGGCCTACAACCAGTTGCAGGGTACGGCTCGGAGGTGGTGGTCTTCCGAGTGGAAGACGTCCTTTCAGCTTCATCCACTTGAGCAGATCGAGTGGGATGACTTTGTCAGTGCTTTCGAGCGTACGTACTGTCCAGATATTGTTGCCACGCAGCGGATGCGGGAGTTTCTAGAGCTGGTGCAGGGTGACATGTCCGTGCTGCAGTACAGGGCCCGATTTGTCGAGCTGGGTCGGTACGCACCTCACATCATGGAGCATGAGAGGGTGAAGACCACGCAGTTTGTGCAGGGCTTGAGGTTGGAGCTGAGGCACCATTTGATCGCGAACGGGGCCACTGATCTAGAGACAGCATCTCGTGTTGCGGTTTCTTTGGAGATGGATATGCAGAGGACTCGAGGACCGATCAGCCAGGGGCAGTCATGGTCAGGTCGCAGCCAGCAGTCGGCTACCCAGCAGCAGGGTTTCTTCCAGCATGCATCGGGTGGTTCAGGAGTACCGGCATCGGCAGCTTCGGTGACAGGATCTGCGTCCTTCGGCTCGAAGGTCAAGAAGTTCTTCAAGAAAGGGTTCGGCAAGAAGAAGTCCAAGGACCAGGGGCAACCTTCATCGGGCAGTGTACAGCAGCCGGTTCCTTTGCAGCGTCAGGGATCAGGGGGTGGATCGTGAGGACTTTGTCCACGGTGTGGTGGGACCCACCCAGGCAGGCAGTGCACGGCTCCGATCATCTGTTTTCGGTGTGACCAACCAAGGCATATGGCGCGCGACTGTCCTCAGAGGCCGCCGCAGCAACAGTTTCCTCAGCAGCAGCAGGTTCCTCAGCAGCAGAGACAGCAGCAGCAGCAGGGACAATATCTGCCGCTACCCAGGTCAACTAGTGTGGGAGGCAGGCAGAGGGCTCGAGGCCAGATCACGCACATGACCAGGGCAGAGGCAGTGGCGTCGCAGCTCGTGGAAGGTACCGTTCAGATTTTGGATTGTGCGGCTCGGGTTTTATTTGATTCTGGCGTGTCTCATTCGTTTATTTTGGAGGATTTCGCGTCGAGCGTCGAGAAGCCGGTGACCCAGTTGTCCTGTGATTTGGCAGTGGAGTTGTCTTCGGGTGATTTTATGATCACTCTGTATTGCTTCGATCAGGTTCCGGTTTGGATCGATGGGCGGAGTATGCCAGGCAGGTTGTATGCGTTGCAGCTTCGGGATTACGATGTGATTCTACGCATGGATTGGCTCGAGACCCATGGAGCGGTGGTGGATTGTGGAATGAAGAGGGTCTACTTCCAGCATCCGAGCAAGAGGACCTTCTATTTCCAAGGTATCTGTTCCACCTCTTCTCGATTCCTTATCTCTGCTATTCGAGCCCGTCGGTTACTTGATTCTGGTTGTCAGGGTTTTCTCGCGTCCGTGGTTGTGTCTGACCGGATGGAGCCGGATGTCGAGGACATTGCGGTGGTGTGCGAGTTTTTCGACGTTTTTCCCGAGGAGTTGCCTGGATTGCCTCCCCAGCGGGAGATCGATTTTGTGGTCGAGGTTGTGCCTGGTACGGGACCTTTGGCGAAGGCTCCCTACCGTATGGCCCCCGCTGAGTTGAGGGAGTTGAGGGCGCAGTTGCAGGAACTGTTGGCCAAGGGGTACATTCGTCCTAGCTTTTCCCCTTGGGGTGCGCCCGTGTTATTTGTGAAGAAGAAGGATGGTAGTCTGCGGTTGTGCATTGACTATCGGTAGCTGAATGAAGTAACCATTAAGAACAAGTATCCGTTGCCGCGGATTGATGATTTGTTCGACCAGCTGCAGTCTGCGCGAGTGTTCTCGCGGATTGATTTACGGTCCGATTACTATCAGCTGAGAATTCGCGAGTCCGATGTGGAGAAGACTGCGTTCAGTACGAGGTACGGACATTATGAGTTTTTGGTGATGCCGTTCGGGCTCACCAATGTCCCAGCAGCCTTCATGGACTTGATGCAGAGGGTGTTTCATCCGTATTTGGACCAGTTCGTGGTCATCTTCGTGGATGACATCCTTGTTTATTCGCAGTCTACTGAGGAGCATGTGTACCATTTGAGTGTGGTGCTGCAGACGTTGCGAGATCACCAGTTGTATGCGAAGCTCAGCAAGTGCGAGTTTTGGCTCAGTGAGGTGCACTTTCTGGGGCACGTGATTTCTGGTAATGGCATTTCCGTGGACCCCACCAAGGTCGAGGCAGTGATGCAGTGGCCGAGGTCGGTGACGGAGATCTGGAGTTTCTTGGGGCTTGCGGGTTATTATCGCCGATTTATCCAGGATTTTTCTCGCATTGCAACCCCGATGACTAGACTCACGCGAAAGGATGTGCCTTTCGTCTGGTCTGAGGAGTGTGAGCAGAGCTTCAGGGAACTGAAGAGATTGCTCACCTCAGCTCCGGTGTTGGTTTTACCTTCTGGATCGGGAGGTTTCGTGGTGTGTACAGATGCTTTCGGCGTTGGGTTGGGTGCTGTGTTGATGCAGCATGGTAGAGTGGTGGCTTATGCATCTCGGCAGCTAAAGCCCCACGAGGAGAACTACCCTACCCATGACCTTGAGTTGACGGTGGTGATCTTCGCGCTGAAGATCTGGAGGCATTATCTGTACGGCGAGAAGTTCGAGGTGTTTACTGACCATCAGAGTTTGAGGTATGTGTTCTCGCAGAGAGATCTGAACCTCAGACAAAGGCGTTGGATGGAGTTCATGAAGGACTATGACTTCACCCTGTCTTATCAGCCGGGCAGGATGAATGTCGTCGCCGATGCCTTGAGTCGGAAGGTTGCGGTCAGTGCCTTGATGTTGAGGAAGTGGAGGCTCTGGGAACAAGTGCCCGAAATATCTTTCAAGCTCAAGATTCCCCAGGAGCCAGGGTTGGCGGTGCTTGCGAGTCTGACTATCACTCCTGCTATCCGTCGTCAGGTGACAGAGGCTCAGCATGCGGACCCCGAGTTACCCCGGATTCTTGCGATGGCTGACGTGGACCTCGGCGAGGACGGTGCTGCGAGGTTTCGTGGCAGGTTGTACATCCCAGCGGAGGAGCAGATTCGTCGTGCGGTGCTACGCGAGGCTCATGGGAGCAGGTACACCATACACCCGGGTGCGACGAAGATGTATCGGAACTTGCGGAGGCAGTTCTGGTGGCCTGGCATGAAGAGAGATGTTGCCGAATTTGTGGCCAGGTGCCTGATCTGTCAGCAGGTGAAGGCGGAGCATCAGCGACCAGGCGGTACTCTCCAACCCTTGGATGTTCCTGGTTGGAAGTGGGACCATGTGACCACGGATTTTGTGGTGGGGTTGCCGAGGACCCTGACTGGGCAGGACAGTATCTGGTTGCTGGTGGATCGGCTGACGAAGGTGACGCGGCTGTTGCCGGTCAAAGTCAGCTGGAGCGTGTCCAAGTTGGCTCGTCTTTATGTGGAGCGGATCGTGTCGTTGCATGGGATTCCTATTTCGATCGTGTCGGATCGGGATCCACGCTTCGCTTCTGGATTCTGGAGGAGTTTCCAGCGAGCTCTTGGCACGGAGTTGGCTTTTAGCTCGGCGTATCATCCTCAGTCAGATGGTCAGTCTGAGAGGACCATTCAGACTTTGGAGGACATGCTGAGATCTTGCTGCCTGGAGTGGCAGGGGAGTTGGATTCATCACCTACCGTTGGTGGAGTTTGCCTATAACAACAGCTATCATTTGAGCATCGGTATGGCTCCCTATGAGGCTTTGTACGGGCGTCCTTGTCGGACTCCACTCGATTGGTTCGAGGTGGGTGAGCGTGTTTTGGCGGGACCGGAATTGGTGCAACAGTGTGTGGATGTCGTGCACCTGGTTCGTCAGAACATGTTGGCGGCCCAGAGTCGGCAGAAGAGCTATGCTGACCGTAGGAGGCAGCCCCTCGAGTTCGCCGTGGGCGATCATGTGTTCTTGAGAGTTTCTCCGATGAAGGGGGTGATGCGTTTTGGACGGCGTGGGAAGCTGAGTCCCCGCTATATTGGTCCTTTCGCGGTTGTGGAGCGCATCGGTGAGGTTGCTTACCGGTTGCAGTTACCTCCTGAGTTGGCGTCGGTGCATGACGTGTTCCACGTCTCGATGTTGCGGAAGTATATGCCCGATGACTCTCATGTGCTTGAGTTTTCCGTTTGGCCTGAGGTGACTCTAGATCTTTCTCTCCCAGAGTTTCCGATCCGCGTGGAGGATAGGCGAGAGCAGCGCCTGCAGAGCAAGGTCATTCCCTTGGTGAAGGTCGTGTGGCAGCGACACTCTGGTGGTGAGGCTTTGTGGGAACGTGAGGACGAGATGCGTCAGCAATTCCCGTATCTGTTTGAGTGAGTCTTCCTCTTCTTTCCCCTTGGGTTGTTCTCAATTTCGAGGACAAAATTCCTTAAGGGGGGAGGGCTGTAATATCCCGGACCTTTCGGATCCTTTCTTCGTGGGTCCCGGATCTGGTTTTCGGAGTGTCCGGCTCAGTTGTGTCCGAAATTTCGTTTCGGACATCTTTCGTGTTCGGATCGGCGCGATCCGGAGTCATTTCGGAGGCCCGGAGGCGTTCTGCGGCTTTTCCGCGTGTGATTTCCGATTCCCGGTGTGTGTTTCGGCTCTTTCTTCGGAAGCTCGCTGCGGGCGAACCGGGCGGTTCACCCGGGCACGAGTGGTACCGTTGCGATCGGTGCGTTCCGAGGATTCCGAAATGTATTTTTCTATGTTTCGGTATTTCTCCGAAAAATCGGATTTTCTATATATTCCTATTTCTTTTCTTTTTCTTTTCCTCTTTCTCTTTCTTCTTCTTCTTCCTCCTTCCTTCCCCAACCGTGGCCGCCCTCCTCTCTTCCTCTCTCTCCCATTCGGACGCGGTGAGCCCCTCCCCGGCTGTGGACGGCGGCAGGGCGACGGCGCGGACGCTTGGGTGGCGGCGAGGCGAGCTCGTGGGCGTGCGGCAAGCGTGGGAAGCGTGGGGAGGCGAGGTTTCTAAAAGCGTTCTTCGTGGTTTGTGGACGATCGGCGGAGCATTCGCTCCATTGAGGTAGGGTGACGTTCCTTAGCCTCTTGCCGTTCGTTTCCGTGATTTGTAGGCCGCGGGGAGGCCGAGAGAGGCTTGGTTGAGCGGGTTTGGGGTTTTCCATGAATTGGGGAGAGCTCGCCCGATCTATGGTTTTAGCCCGCTATTTCATGTTTTGGTGGCTTAGAAGCATGCTAGGGGTCCTTAGGGGTCATTCCCCTTGATTTCCCCCTCTCCGGTGGAGGCATGGGGGCGTGGTTGGAGTTTTTAGGCGTTTTCGCCGTTTTCGGGTGCGGACTGAGAACGCGCTATACTCCAGTAGCGCGTTCTTGATGGTTGCGCTGCCCCGATGGGGCGCGTTCATCGGAGAAGATGAACAGTAGGGCGGTTCTGGTCGCGCTAGGGGTCCCTAGCGCGACCTGCCTTGTCGCGCTAGGAGGCCCTAGCGCGATCTTCCCTGTCGCGCTAGGGGGTCCTAGCGCGTTCTTCCTTGTCGCGCTAGGGGTCCCTAGCGCGATCTGTCCTGTTGTCGGGTGTTCCTCTTGGGCCGTGTGTGTGTCCTGGACACCCCGTGGAGTTCCGGAACCGTGCCTTTGGGTGTCCGGAGGTTCCGTTTGCCTTGGTCATGCGTTTGGCTGTGGGCGGTGTGTCCGTTTCTTCTCCGACCGTGGTCACCGTGCGATGGTGATGGTACGTGGGACGACCCCCGTACTTCGTCAGGTTCGGACGTTATTTTCTGTGGTCTTGAGAGTCTACTCCTTCAGTGACCCTCCACTAGTCGTAGTCCACCAGTACGAGGTGCTGGTCTCACCTGGGAGTGGTGTACGGGCATTCACCTTTGAGACGGTTTGTGGACCGGTTACCGTAGGCCCCTCGTCGGTAGCCAGAGTCCGGCTACGGGGGAAAACCGGTCAGAGAACCAGACCTAGTGACGTAAGGTCTGTGTGTGCACACGTGGTTGGGGGCGGTTGGACCCACGTCGACGGGCGTGACCCCAGCTAGTTACTTGTTTGTGGTTACTTGTGCGGTGTCTGCGCCTCGGGTAGGACCTACCACGTCAGGCGGTTCACCTGCGGTGCGGTGTAAGACGTCAGGGGACGCTACCGGCTGTGCTTCTAGTGGGTGGTACTCCTGTCGAGCACGGAGTGTCAGACTGTCAGTCGTGTGTTTCCCACCTTCGGGTTTTGTCGGGTCGACCGTTGAGCTTCGGTTGTCTCACCGTGGCACGTGTGCCGGTTTACGTGCCATAGGGTCTTTGTTGTGTAGAGTACAGGGCTTCCCTTTCCGAGGTACTCTTCTACCGCTAGTGTAGTAGTTTCTCGTTTTACGAGGTAGGGTTCGAGTGATCCCTACTGAGTCTTGTTCCGATACTCATTCCCTGCGTGTTTTCACCGTGTTTCAGGTGAGGCGCCACCTTCGGGGAGCGCGTCGGGAGTGCAGTGTGGAGCGGGTGCCCAGAGGTAGTGCCAGAGGTCAGAGCCGGGGTATGTCCCGTGTAGCTGTACTTTTCTTCCTTGTCTCTGTACTAGTCGTGGACTATTGTTATTGTTGTTAATTTCTATTGTGGACCATGTAAAATATTAATTTATTTCCTGTTTAATATTATAACTGTTTAATTTCTGTAATTATTTGTGATACTTGTGTAGTCTCCACACCATCCTTTTAACCCTTCCGAGTCTTCGGTCTCGTGGGTGGCGGTGCGAGTCTCGGGTTATCGGGCCTTCCCGATAATCGGATTCTCGGGTCGTTACAGATTACCTCATCATTTTCTTCATCACTTTTGGCAATGAGACACAGCTTGTTTTCCTTCTCACTTTCAGAGGAGCTACTTTGACTTTCTTCCTCCTCATCGCTCCAGGTACTCACCATGGCCTTCGCTTTGTTGCTCTTCTTTCTATGCACTTTTTCTTTCAGCTCAGGACATTCTGCCTTGAGATGTCCTGCCTTCCTGCAATTATAACAACCAATTCCATCATATTTCTTAGCAGAATCAGATTTATGTTTTGACTGTTTCTTTCTTGAATAATGTCTTCTTCTATTCCCTTTCCTTTCCTGTCTAAGAATTCTTCTAAAACTCTTGGTCAGCATAGCAAAAGGATCTTCATCATCTCCAGAGCTGCTGGAAGTATTCTCACTAGATGACTCCTTGTTACTTGAAGTAACCTTAAGAGCCAGGGGTTTTCTTTTCTTCTCAGGCTCCTCAATATTCTTCAGGTTTATCTCATATGCCATGAGAGAGCCTATAAGTTCATCCACGGTAGTAGCAGCAAGGTTCCTGGACTCCTCCATGATAGTGGCCTTAGTGTGCCAGATAAGTGTCAAGGACCTAAGGACTTTCCTGGCAAGCTCATATTCAGTGTAAGTCTTACCCAAACTCCTTAAGCTGTTAATGATTACCATCAACCGAGCAAACATTTCGGAGATGGACTCATCATGCTTCATTCTGAAGGTACTCAGTCACTAGCATATTGACCTTAGTTTCTCTAACCTGAGACGTTCCCTCGTAAACAACCTCTAATTCATCCCACATTTCCTTAGCGGTAGTGCAAGAAGATACTCTGGAAAACTCGGTGGGATGAAGAGCACATTGCATGACATTTACAGCGCTCCAATTCAAGGTGCACCTACGGATATGCTCCTTAGTCCAGACTTCCTCGTCAGGGGGAAGTTCAAAAGGACCTTTACTAACAATCTTCCATATCTCATAGTCCTTGGCTCTCAGAAAAACATGCATTCTACTTTTCCAATAAGGGTAGTTCGAGCCATCAAAGTATGGTGGCTTGGTGGTCGAGTGACCCTCAGTAGTTAACCCTCTAGAATCCATATCTAACCTCTCTAGGATGTGAAGCCTTTAACAGAGAGTTAGGCTCTGATACCAAGTGTAGTAGATCTAGAGGGGGGTGAATAGATCTTTTGCCCTAAAAATAACGAGATTAAATGATAGAAGCGGAATACAACATTACTTAATCTCACCAGTCAAAGTGATTACAGAACTATCAGCTCAGAAATCAATATCAGTAAGTAGAGATATCAGTATATATGATGACTGACTTAATGGCTGATTGATCTATTGCACATCAGTGAACCAAATGAGGTACCTGGCGGAGGTTCGACTCTAGGAGACTCCTCACGCTAGATCGTCCACCTTCCAGGTAGGCTTGGCCTACCCTTTGTGTGGCGCCTTTATATATACCTTCTCCTAGCTCTCAAGTGAGCAAGAGATACAGCAATTAATTCAGACAACTAAGCAGAGAATGAAGCAGCAATCACACATACAAACACAACCACAGACACAAGAGATTTTAGGTGGTTCGATCTCCTTCAGAGATCTACGTCCACCCCTTACTCAAATGAGTAAGACTTCACTGTTGAACTTTACAGCTTGCTACCGTTGATCCACAGCTTTGGGGAACAAGTTCCCTACAGACGCTGAGCTTTACAGCTTAAGCCGACCAGAGGATTCTTCCTCTGCTGCTGGGCAATACAGCTTAGCCAACCGCTGACATACATCTTTAGTAAAAAAAGGTTTGTAAAAGCAAATGAAGAAAACTAAGAAGACAAGATAATGTAGCTCTAAACTGAGCGAATGCAGCTCTAAATCGAGCAGACTGGTTCTTATTTTGAACCAGGAACCAGGAACATAAAACACATTCACTCACTGAACTCCAACACACTGCTCTTCCTCAATTCAATCCTTTCTCCTTCGAACTGATCCGCCTCACTCAGGAATCTTCTTGCCGGATGCTCACCTTTCTTCACTTCTTCCTTCATCGAATTGAGCGTTCGCCCCTTCTTTTATATCCTCCAGGAGATGGGCGCGTGGTCGCCACATTTCCCGCTCAATTTTCAATCCAGATCTGATTAGAACTTGTCCATGTGTTGTTATCTTAGCACCTTCACTTTCCACGTGTCAAGATCTCCAGTAGAGGAATATCTTGGATCGTGTGCCCAACTTATCTTTTACGAGCAGGAGACAAAATGTGCCTTTTTCATTTTAATTAAGTCCCTGCAAAAAGAAAGCATTTTGTCAAACACTATGTAATCTTAAGTCATAGTCAGAGTATAGTCAAAACAACAAGATGCTCAAACTTGGTAGTGCAGTGGGCAAATGTGCATAGACTTTAATGTGCATATAGGGGAGAATGCACAGACCTTAATGTGCATATAGCAGACATTCCACATGCACAGACCTATGTTGTGCGTGGACTTCAAAACGTGCACAGACCTATATAAGCGTGGACTACACAATGTGCTCAGACTTCATAGTATGCCTAAGGTAAAAGTGCATCGACGTTATATGCCTATGTGAAAAGTGCACGGACCTCAGCTGCTATTGTTAGCAAATGTGCTCGGACTTCCCAATGAGCCTGAAGTGAATGTGCATCGACGCTAACAAGGCTATCACCAAATGTGCATCGACGCTGATGATGAGAAACACAAATGTGCACCGACCTCAATGACTGGCTGAGGCAAACTTGCACCGACTTGGTCTCGCAGCAAAATATATGCACCGACCTTCGATCTGCTGAAGGTGCAACTAGCACCGACCTTGATGAGTCATGCACAGACCTGAATAGTAACATGTATAGACTTTGTGAGCATATATGCACAGACTATTCGTGCAGTTCCACAGGAACCTGCACCTACCTCAGGTCTGCAGAAGGTGCAACTAGCATCGACCTTCGTGATACTAGCACCGACTCTAGTGATTTGTGCACAGACATAGTGTATGCATCCTACAGTGATGTGCATCGACGTAACTAGGCTAACACTAAATGTGCACCGACTCATATTGGACCAATTCAAAACATGCACCGACCTCATCTGCTTAAATATGCAAACATGCTCAGACTTTGAACGGGATATGCTCTGACCTTGTATGGCATAAGACTGACTATGCACCGACTTCATTTTGCACAAGACAGAATGTGCATCGACCTGCCCACACATGTAGAAAACCTACACCGACCTCTATTATGCACGATTCAAAGTATGCACTGACCTGTATGAAGACTGAGACATATGTGCACCGACTATGCTACACATGCACTGGCTCCAACTAAGCAATGCAATACTAGCATCGACTAGCATCGACCTATTCTATACTAACATGATAGATCTTGCATGCAGAATGCTTTAACTAACACAAATGCATAAAATGTCTTGGCAGTCATTCTTACTAAAATAATTTCATCAAAATAGGAAGTGCTACGGGTCAAAACAAAGTCAACTAAACTGATGTCAATCATTCAAAACACACAAACTCCTAACAGAAATTATGTTCGGAGGAGTTAGATCATTCTTCTCCAGACATCATCCAATCAGGAGACACAACAGTTGAATGATGTCACGAGTAAAGTTAACTATGTATATGTTCACTTTAGCAGGTTAATTTATCTTTTTTTGTCTCTTCAAATAAGATGTTTAATTGAGAGGTGTAATAGGTTATTTCAATAGATAAGATATTAATAATTATATATATGTAATTATTTATTGTTACATAATAAATTTATTAATGTGGTGTCACTCACCGTTTGTATGTTAATAATAGTTGGAAGAGTCAGTAAAATTAATCCTATGTAACTTAGTATGCATATATGATTACAAAAAAAGAACTCAACATTCTATTATTTTTCGATGTATATATTATTTTACAACTTAAATGAATTATTATTAGAATTTTATTTTTAAAAATAGTAAATTTTTAAAAATTTAAAAATATAAAAATCACGCTATGTCGATATCCGTACAAATATGTTATCCATACTGATCGTACCATCTCGTACCGAGCCATGACCGGACGGTCGGTACTACAAATCTTGGATGAGATACCCCAGTTTAAGATCAATGTGAAGGCTGCAAGTGTTTCGAAAATTTTGTGTGGGACTATGACTCATTCGTTAACCAGCTCTTCTTTCTTCCTTTCTTTCTTCTGAGTTTCTCCTTTCTACTATTTTCGTGCTCCCACGTGCCCCGGCAGATCTACGGTAGAGATCAGGAAAAGTGTAACTTTTTTTAGAACATTTGGTTCTATAGTCAACCGGGCTTAAATGCAATACATGACGGCAAGCTTAAGTGTAAAATTTCCTAGGATTTTGTTTTAGGATGCGTACTTATATGTGTGTATTTATCTTGTACGTACATGTTTTGTTACAATATTTAAGTTAGATCTCCGTGCCAACAAGTCAAATAGGCTTTGTAATTAAGGCAGATAGTCTACCTAATTATCGTCGAGCCGGATCTCACGTTGCAAATGACAATAAATAGAAGTATGAAAAAATAGTTAGTCTAGATATTTAGATAATTACGTGTCAATATAACGTCAACGTAATTACATGTCAAATGTCAAAAATAATAGATTAATATGCGATTATACAATACCAGTGTCAGAAAAGTACGTAGATTAATCCATCTACACGTTTACATAACTACATGTCACATGCAAAAAAGAAAATGATTGATGCGACTACACGTTTATGTAACTACACGTCGAATACAAAAAGAAAAGATTAATGCGACTGCACATTTACGTAACCACACATCAAATGCAATAAAGAAGAAAGATTAGCACATGTAAGCTTTACACGTTAAATGTCAAAAAAAGGTTAGAATAATGCGTCAAATGTTCACATAATCACTCGTTTTATGTAAAAAAAATAGATTGTAATTACACATCATAAAACTGTTTACATAAAGTTCGGATGTTGGAGAGATAGGGTTAACCCGGGTGATGATACGAAGACATTTTATCAAATTTTAATTAACTATATAATTTGTTGATTAATTTAAGTCTAATATGATGTATTAGGCTATTAGCCTGTTGATAGGTTGGACATAGTTTGAGGGGGGGGGTTTAAAATAAATTATGGATTAGAGAGATAAATTATAAAAAATGATTTTAGAAGTATTGACATTTGAGGTTGGGAACTTGAGATGGGAGAGATATTTATAAGTCAATCTATAGAATAAATTAACTTTGTGTCTCTCCGTACAAATTGAAGTTGTTTATCTATTTTTTATTTATTTCGATAAATTATAAATTATTATTGAAAAGTAAAAGAAGATTAACTCTATCTTTACCTATCGAACAAAAAAAAGATGGGGCCAAAGGTCCACCGTTTAGGGCGTGGATTTGGTTTGCCGGTGGGCTTTTAGAACGCCGGGAATCCGTCGACCACGTCAGTAAGTTGGAAAGCCGCAATAACACATCAGACTGTTTAGAAGGACTCTGGCTTTTACAAAATCTTTCGGGTCTCCGTGGGAAATCTTGACAAGAAAACATCGCGAAGTCCCTTCCCTTCCCTTCTCAGTTCCAGTCCCCTTCTCCCAGTGGCGTTGCTTTGCCACACCAGCCATGAAGCTCGTGCGCAAGGACTTCATCCCCAACGGACCCGGCAGCGTCAAGGCACGTCTTCCCCCCTCCTTCTTCTTCTTCCTCTGGTTTTTGGGCATATTGGTTTTGTTATTTGCTTTGATTCGAGTGCTTACCGGTCGGTGGTGATCTTTCTCTTCTCTCTGTTTCTGGGCGGTGCTCTCTTGCAGATAGTTCCGGAAGAAGAGGATGACATGTGGCACGCCTACAACCTGATTGCCGTTGGGGATTCTGTCATGGCCGTCACCGTGAGGTGCGCTTCCGCCATGCGTTTCTTCTTCCCTCCCGCGTTTGATGCCTCCTTAGTTTTTCAAGTATTTTTCTTTGCTTGATGCTTCAATTTCTTTTACAACCTCTCAGTAGCACCCGTAAGAGGGGAAGGTACGCAGCAGTATGTGAGTAGAAAAGTTGAAATATTCTGGGTAACCGTGTGTGTAGGTGGACTTCGGCTTGAATTTGTGCCCGTTTCTTCCCCTTGGGTCACCCTTAGTGTGCAGGATTTGGGGACTTGAACTTACGTTGCTCTGGATTCAGATTCTGGTGCATGGGAAGAGTGGTAGGCCATAGGTCTTGTACACGTTCACATCTTGCTCAAGGAAATTCGTATCCCATCGCAGAGGTTATATTACTAGAAACTTGAAAGTGATGGAAGAGACACCACGGTGGCCAGATAATGGCATAACAAGTGCACCGCAGGGCATGCAGAAGAGGGATCCTAGAAGAATGCTACCTGTAGGAGTGGTATTGGCCCAGGGCAATGGATCATTTATGGTTGATCATGTATGCCTGAACTAGGGGAGTTTTGGATTTAAAAACAAAGTATCAACAGGAGAAAAGCTCGTCTTCCACATGATTCTATTATTTTTCTCGAGAACCATGTGGGATGTGGGTTGGAAGTCTTTAATAGTAGCCCACCTCAATAAGACTGGCTGTGATCTTGTTAAATTGCAGTGTAACAAAACCATATAGTTCTGCAAAAGTGCATACGCTGTACGCAGGGCATTGGTACAGGTTTCCAAATTCACTTGTATGAAAAAGCGGGCAGTTATCATGAGTTTTTGGGAAATCAGTTTTGGATATAGTTCTTTCTAGGTCCATAAAAATTGAACAATAAGATTTGAAAGTTAGTAGGGATTTCACCACATTATTTAGCATGGATTACAATATAGAGGCATATTTATTACCTGACAATCGGAGTCAATGATTATGTATAATTTCTCAACAAGTAGTGCAACGATTCAATCAACATTCATGTTTCTTATAACTGACTACTTTTTAAAGTATGGATGACACCTATAAACAACACTTACTCCCTAGTATCACTTTAAATTGGACCAGAACCTACAAATTCTTTGTTGCCTCATGAAGCTTAACTCAGAAAGTAAGGTTCCTTTTTCAGAACCCATGTCATCTAAGGGGAGAAGAGGTCTTATTGTCAGGTCTTGGACATCCAAGGATTTATTCCATTTTAGAATATCACTATATAATTGAAACCATGGAGTGACACTCTACTTTAGACCACAGACAGATACTCTTAATGTTTGAATTCAGGACCTCCCCCTTGCAAAACAAATTGGTATCTATCCTTCGATGCTTCTCTTGTGATGTGCCTATAGGATAAAACTGACTGAAACTTTAGAATGGCCAGGATGGAAATATTAATGAAGCCTGTGCATCAAAATCTCAATGGATTCCCATTAGATGTGGCTCCTTGGCTGCATTCTAGCAGAGTATACCGACCAATTATAGGTTTCTTCTCTGATAATCTCTAGTTCATCAAGGATAGACAACTCCTTGATTGTATATTTTGCTTTTGCATGCCTTCCATAGACTCCTAAGGATAGCTCAAAGAAGAATCTGACCTGCTGGTCTACATCTGCTGTACCTTTTTTGGAAGCAAAAAGGTTAAGAAATGGGCTACCCCTGAGATTCACCCGCCAAAGGAAAGTTGACTGTACCACCAGTTTTATTGAAGATAATCACGAGAGGTACAATCAAGTCGGGTTCCATAAAAAAAATGAAACTACTAACAACTATGAAGGGATGCTTGTGCATTTCTCTCCTCCAATCCTCAACAGAAATGCAGACAATAAATTTACACAACAAATAAGGAAAAGATAATGCCCTTGAGGAGATATGATTTACGTAAATTCCACTACACCTAAACTAAACCCCAGTAATGCCCCAATTTTTATAGGAGTCCTGTCTCAAAAGATTCTGATACTTACAACCTTGCATGAAAAAAAAGACTCCTGATGTCTGGATCTATAGCGGGCAGACACTGACCCAGATCACCTCACAAAGCACCTCACAATGGCGACCTTGTTAGTGTGATGTAGGCATGCCTCACCCTGCAACAACTGCCACCTCAGGTCTTCAGCCGTGTCAAGAAGTGTGTCTGGGGACGGTGTCTATAAATCATTTCCTTATAAGATTGCATAAAAATGGTTAGATGGGAAAAACACTAGTTACTGATATGAATGTTGGAATTGACTTGATAGGTTTATTCGACAAGGGCCCTTGATGCAATTTTAAAGTAAAGTCATTTTTATTCTTGGTTAAGGACAGATATTTTGGGGTTTCTGGAAGAAGTTGTGGACTATACCACTGATTTTATTTCAATAAATAAATGGAGCTAGTACAATCATTGGGAAGAGGAGAGATTTCTCACCCCCAAACAATGAAACAACAACTGCCAACTTAAGGAAATTCCAAAATACCAAAAAGGAAAAAGGAAAACTCACTTCTAGCAATTACAAACCTCTCATCAGTGGTAAAAGTTCTATAAAACAAAACGAATGTGTCAGCTACCAGAGATGCTCTTCGTGATGGGAAATTGAATCACCAAGTTGGATGGAAGAGGATTGTGTTTGTTGTTGACTTCTGGAGTACAGTTCAGTAACTTCTGTCTGCTCTTTACTCTTCAATGAGGTTTGGAGCTCCCATTTGCTACCTTTTGATGCTCTGAGAGAAGCCTATCTCTCATGCTTATCCTCGCATAGTTTACAAAATTGCCCACCTGATTGGAGACTGTACATACGAAGGGTAGCGGCCTTATCCACCAATTCGTCATTACTGTAGTTCAATAAGAAGTTCAAGAGCTATGTTTGTCTCGACTGCATTCAGATTTCTTTGCTTTATTCATCATGTAATTCAAACTGGAGTTGCAAGCCTTTCAATGTTTGACTTGCTAACTAGGGAATGCGTTGGCAAAGGAGGGAACGAGAATGATGGAATATAGACTCCAACGTGCATACACCATGGTGGAAACTTTGATGATGGGTTGTTCACCAAGATTGTCACTGGCCGAGTCATTGGAACTATCTCCCCTGCCAGAAAACCATGTGTATGAGAATGGTCTCTACTGCCCGTGCTTCCAAATTTTGAATGGGCCTCATTTACTTTGCAGATTTTTGTGGACATCTTTGTTTGCTCAGGGTAGCCATAAGGACAATGTTGTGAGGGCCATTACGGCATTTTTGAACTGAGGACATTTTATTGATGTGCTTATTAGTAGCCGGGCACACCTTAGAGGGAGATGAATAGGTGTGCCTTGTAAAAAATAATTATGTATTAAAATGTAACATTAGATGCAGCAGAAAATAAATACGCAATGAGACAACAAACACACGGGAAAAGGGTTTTTATCCTGGTTCAGTTTGCCCTCCAAAACAAACTTACGTCCATTCCCCTTGCAACTCACAAGAGATTTCACTATCTGACCATTCCAGTTTTAACCATTAGTTTTTCAGGGCCCAGCTTCGCAGTTGATCTTACAGGTCTCGACAAACCTTTATGCTAGTTTTCCAGGAACTAGCGACCCAGTTGATTTTTGATCAGGTTTCAGCGAACGACCTAGTCACACCAACTGACTTAGTTTTTTCACAAGTGCTAGTACCCAGCTGATTTAGGTATCAGCAGACTGACCCATCACACGTAGTGCTGTCTCCAAGAGTAACAGATGCTCTTAACTCCTATCTTGAAGGCACCTATAGATTCAACACACACAAATGAATACACTGATAGACATGAAGAGTAGGGATTGAGGGATGTCGATGTAGCGCAAAATCTTCCTCCCCTTGATTCCTTCCCGAAATGAGAGACTTTAGGGATTGAAGTGAATGTAGTGAAGTCCCTCGTAGGCATGCATGCGCAAGAAGCTTGGCGTTGCTTAGGGATCACTTTGATTGTGAGGTTTTCGCGTTGAATGCTCAGCCGAAAGAGTTACTTTCTTCTTGGACTCAGGGATATTTATAAACTTTTTGTTCTTCTATCTGTTAGATACATCCTGCCTTCAACAGTCCGATCCCCAGTCACAACGTTCGGTGGCTCTGATTCATCCTTGGAACTCCACCTCTTTTGCGTGTGTACATCTTGGTCTAGGTGGTAGATGAGTTAGGTCTCTGCTACAACTATGCCTGTTTGGAAATCTTTCTATTTGCTTCCACAGTCTGTATATCTGCAAATATACTAAAAGTATTTCCTCCATATACAACTGTTAGAGTGATGTGAGCTAAAGTAGTAAAATTTGAAATACGAACCTTAGCATTTGAATACATGAATAAAATAATTTTAGGCACATAAATAAAGTGTATCTTACGGACAAAAAGCGATAAAGTGTATTGAGCACACAATATTCTATATTATATGTCCAAAGATTAAAATATCCTAATGAATACATGGCATTTAATGTGGGACGTGTAGAGATAGTCAAATGGTCAGCGCCATTATTTTTGTCATGACGTGTATCGTCCAAAGTTGTATAACGCTAAGTATTTTATGTAGTTTAGATGATAAGAGTATCGTCTACATTGTATGGCATTGCAGTGGCTAACCGTGTGCATAGGTGCTTCACTGTAGTTTCTGTCGTTTAGTGATGTTAGATGAAGTATGGTCAAAGAGTCATTTAATTTGACCAAGTCTGGATGTAGGCCCTGCATTGTCCAATATCTTACTTGGACGAAGCAGCTTTCGTCTATGTTTAGACTTGAGCACTGTATCGCCTATGTTTGGGTAGTAGATGAAATGATTTGAAGTTAGGCGATAGCTTTTGTCGTTTAGTGGTTTTAGACGATGTATCGTCCAATTTCTCGTTTAGGTGCTCTATTGTCTACTTGTTTGTGACTAAGACGATCTTCCATCTACTTTTGGAACTTGGACGATATATCGTCCCACTTATTTGTATCGCCTACCTTTTTTGTAGAGTTAGACGAAAGGTTTACTATTGAGCGCCGCATCATCTAATCTTTCAACTTGGACGATGCGTTGTCTAACTTTACATTGCTTTGTCTACTTTTTGAGTTTTAGGCGATCTTTCATCTATGTTTGAGACTTGGACGATGTATAGTCCAACTTTAGTTGTTAGACGGAAGGACTTAGGCGGAATGTGCTGGCCTTTCAAGATAGGCGGAGCATCGTTTAACTTCCAAAGTAGACGATGCTTCATCTATGCTTCGTTCTTAGGCATTGGCACTTTGACGGAACCTTTTAGCTTTTTGAATGTAGATGCTGCATCGTCTAACTTCCCAAAGTATACGATACATTGTCTAACGTTCATTCCTTGGACGGAAGCTTTTTTAAGCGATCTATTTCATCTGACTTTAGTACTAAGTTTTCCAGATATAAGATAATCCTTATTTTAGGGTAAGTATTTGGGAGACCTGAATTACGTTAAACCTGTAAATTAACTTAGTCATATGGAATAACATAAAAATTAAGATATTTAAAATATATTTATTTTGTCATAATATAAAATATTTAATTTGTTGGAAAAGACATTTTTTCAATAGTTCTCAATTCCCCATTGAGTATACTTGTCAATCAAATGCAAACTTAGATGTTTCTATCTCATCATCCCTCAAATTCACCACCACTCATCATCATCATCATCATCATCATCATCAGAGTCTTATCCTAATTATTTGGGTCGGCTACATGAATCCTTTTCAGCCAAAGATTTCTATCAAGTGCTATTTTCATATTTAAACCTAAGAACCTAAGATCGTTCCTAATAACATCGCACCATCTCATTTTAGGTCTTCCCCGAGTTCTTTTACTAGCATCCACTAAGATTCGGTCACATCTTTTAATCGACGCTGAGTTAAGGCGACGAAGCACATGTCCAAACCATCTGAGTCATTTTCTCTCATTTTACTATCAATTGAGACTATCCCTAAGTCCTTACGGATGCGTTCATTCTAATCTTGTCTTTCTTAGTCTTGTCACACATCCATCTCAACATCCTCATATCTACTACACACATTTTGTGAATGTGTTCCTTTTGTACTGTCCAACACTCGGTCCCATATAACAAAGCAAGTGTTACAATTGTTCTATAAAATCTCCTTTTGAGTTTCACAGGCATACGGCAATCAGAGAGGACTCCTGATGCCTTTCTCCATTTTAACCAGCCTGTCTTAATCCTATGTGTCTCAAATTCACCACCACTGAATGTAAAAAAATGATGGAAATACACTAGTCAGGCAAGAAAAATGTTAATGAGTTTTTTTGGGTTGGAGGCCATTATTTTATTCCATGTCTTGAGATTGATAAAGTCATTCTCAAAATAAAACAATTTTATTATTGAAAATATTTCTCTTTCTCAGCTATATGTAAGTTGAGGATTGAAACTGTGTTTCCTTTCCTGAAAAACCTCTATCACTTAAAGGATTGCAGCCCTGTAGGTAGAAATGTGGATTTATTCGTTGTGAGTCTAATAGTAATTCATGAAGATTGTTAGCTTTTATTAATTAATATGCTGTTTTCTTTATGCTGTTAATGTTTGAATACTTGGGATGCATATATGTAATGCGGCTCTATATATTTCAAGTGGTTTGATGACTGGGGAAACTTACCCTCGTCACCAACCTCAGCGTGTGGCCACTTTGGACCCACGCAACCTACCACTTGCGCATTATAGGGTTTGGCAGATAGGGCAAGTGGTGGGTTTTGTAAAACCCTTGAGTGGTGCTGCCTAGACTTGAGTCAGGGAACCACCTGCGGATGCAGACACTAGCGAAGGCACACTGCGGTTAGCCGCCAAGTAGATTTGAACCTACAACCTCATTGTTGCCAATGAAGCGCAAAACCGTTCAACCCACTCCTCATTGATATGCTTATGAAAGAATCTTCATCTTGGTATTTCTTGATGATGGGAATCTTTTGCATATGTTGTTTTTCCTTCAAAAAGCATGCATATGTTGACTTTCCTTGCACCAAAGGATTAGATTATGATTCTTGTCATTGGCTTGGATGATCTTGGTTTTGACATGCCTTGATAGGTCATGTTATTTTATTGGAACAGTGGAAATGGTTGCCTTTGGTCTCTCCTCATTCCTTCTGGTTGTGGGATATATTTTAGTGATCCAATCATGAGCCAGCCAAGAGGAGAGGGCTACCCATAAGAAATGACTATGAAATGACTATTTGGGTGTGTGTGCCGGTGTGAAGCCGCCCTAGAGTGGAGCTACCACAATGGATGGGGGCTGGGACAGGGATGAACTGGATTAATCCTACATCAGATACCGAGACAAGTTATTGGCTATATGTGTAGGGTTCGGATCTACTTGTGAGATACCTTTTGGGGACAAAACCGTACGAGCTTAGCTCCAATCGGACATTGCTTCACAAGGGTAGGATCGTGTGGCCCCCCTTTCCGAGTTTGGTTCGGGGATGTCACCTCAAATCAAAATGTTATGAGGTGGAAAACTTGCAGGGCACAGAAGGCCAAATCATTTGCATGCCCAAAAAAGTACAACCATACCATTTTCATAAATATAAACACACATAATTGTCATCATATATAGTACTATACATCTCTCAACCCCAAAATAGCATTTACATTTTATATACCAAAAAGAACTAAACCTACTTTGTCCTTATCACAACAGACTCCAAAATATTCCTTGGACCACTCTTCGACCAACTATTCCTTGGAGTTAAAAATCCACTAGACACTAAACTCCTGAAAAAAAAAGGTTAATCGTATGTTGAGTCTTAAGATTTAGTATGCATCAAAACCAATAACATGTCTGCTATATAATAATTTGAAAAGTCACATGATAATTTTAAACTTAACATGTATTTTAACATGTTTTAAACATAAAGCATAAGTCAAGGAAATGTAAATAGCAAAACAATTCAAATACTCGACATATGTGCATATCTCTCAAATTTAGAATCCCAATTAATAATCAAATAACTCAAATTTACAAATGTCCTGCATGACAAATCAAATTGTATTTATGTGAGCTTAATAGATCAAATCGCCCATGCATGCCTAACAATCAGATCATATTTTTTTGCAAATTTTGCCATTCACGTCAATTGAAATAGTTAACTAAATCAATTTATAGGCAATTTAATTTCATATGTTGGACATGCACCCAACTACTACATAAGGGGTCAAACAAACGAACGAACACCAAAGCAACCTTTCAAAGCCTAGCTCTCTAGACTTCGTAGAGAGAGCAACTCTGGGAATCTCGGGGGGGGGGGGGAGGGTCATGGTGGGAGGGGTGCGCTGCTCACCACCGGTCGTGTCTTGGTCGAACCGTGGCCCGTTGGGGAGTAGCAGCTAGATGCCGACGTTTCTTGGCAGTGAGCCGCTCGGACAGGTGGGTGGTGACCTCGCAGTGGCAGGGAAGGGTGTGTTTCCGTTACAGGAAAATGGGCCACATTCAGAGAGCCCCTGGAGGCTTTTAAGGGCCTGAGGGGAGCCCCCTTCAAGAGGTCTTCCGCCGATGTGGGTTGAGGGAGGAGGCAAGCATGGCTGGCATCGGGAGGTAGTAGGGATTGTTAGGAGGATAGACACAATGACACATCCCATTTGAGATGCTCATGGCTCTAACTGAGCGATTGCAATGTTGCTTGTGGTTGACGTCGATGGATGGCGGCCTTGGCTCAGAGGAGGTCAAGGTGGTGCTTAATGCTCGTTGGGATGATGAGGGGAGATGGGAAGTTCGTTGGGTGCACAACAAGGGTCTGCTGGCCATCGGACGATCGGCCGAGGTGGCGGAAGCGGTGGCGACCACTGGGTACCTGGTAGAGAATGCAATGATCATCTGAATCTACCGATGGGGCTTAGAGAGTGGAACCTATCCCTCTCCGCCGGAATCAGTGGTGGGGGTGCTATTCTCAAAGGTTCCTTGTATCCTTTGCGATGAGGCGGGGATTGCCCTGTTATTCAAAGGATTCGGGCAGGTGGTGGACTAGAGCGTGTGGTTCGTCCAGGCTGGCTCCCTCAACACAGTAGGGCTTCCTTTTGATCTACTGGAGGTGGGGGATGATGCTAGGGTTGGGGCACATGGTAAGACAGGAGTACTTGATTCGAATTTAAATCAGGGTGTCATCCTTGTTGAGTTGGGCAAGGCAGAAAAGGAGGCTGGGTTGGATTTTTACCCAATTGCAGGTAAGCTGGGGTCAAGACTGCTTGAAGACTTTGAGTAGGCCCGTTTCATCCTGGGTGGGTGCAACCCGGTTTGCACCTGCTAACCCACAACTTACCGGAATCCGGGTACTGTGGACTAGCGGGCTCATGGGGACCCATCTCCACCCGTTTTCGGAGATGCGTAGGGGGGAAGCTCTAGCGGCGTACAATGAGCAGCGGTCGATGGCGGCTTCCCATGCCTGTGAGAATCAATCAATGGTAGCCGGCAAGAGCATCTGCAGCCCCGCACGTTACCCGCGGCCGTAGCAGGAGGATGTAGTGGTGACCGACTCGGGTGATGTTGCCTGTGGTGGTGAGCAGGTGATGCCAGTTTGTGCCCGAGCTGGGAGGAGGCTTCCAAGCCCCATTCGACGAACTTCCCATCTCCCCTTGTATATCTATTTGAAATAATGGACACTAGTACACCATGAATTCTCATAATGTCCCTAACATATGAATGATCCAAATCCCTATTTGAAATAATGGACAATGGTTCGCCAAGAAGTCTCACAATGCCCCTAATATATAAATGATCAAATTCTCTAATGATTGTGTCTTTACAATTGTCAGAAAATGAGCTGACTTAGTATGTTAACAATCACCCATATTAAATCATGTCTTCTCCTAGTCTTTGGCAATCCCATTACAAAATATATAGTGGTATGCTCCCATTTCTACTGTAGAATCTCCATCACCTGTAGTGACCCTGTTGGCCTATAATGCTCAGCTTTCACTTATTGGCATGTAAGACATCTTCTGACAAATTCCGTTATATCTTTCATCATGCCAATCACCAAAAATTCTTCTTTATGTTTCTATACATTTTTGTACTGCCGAGTCGTATAGAATGCCATGATTTTGTGTCTTAGTCAATAGATTTTTCTTTATTTCCTTATTCTAGGGTACATATACTGTCCCTTGAAATCTGATGGCTCATCTGTATTCTGAGTAAATCCTGGCTTTCCAATCATTCCCTGTAACTATTGATCATGTGCTTGAGCTTCTATAATTTAGTCAACCATTGCAAATTGAATAGTCAACTGAGCCAAAATAAACCTTCCCCTTTACAGGAGAACACTCACTATATCCGATATCATCCTCTAGTCTCGATGTAACTGTATTGTCATTAACCTCTTCCTGCTTAATGCATCTGCTTAACCTCCACATTGGCTTTTCCTAGATGATAATTCTCTGTGAAATCATAATCCTTCAAGAATTCAATCCACCTTTTCTGCCTCAGTTCAACTCTTTCGGAGAGAAAATATACTTCAACACTGATGATCTATAAATACCTCAAATTGCGCCCCATATAGATAATATCGCCAAATCCTTATTGCATGTACAACTGTTGCCAACTCCAGATCATGTGTAGGTTAATTCATCTTATAATTGTTTAACTGTCTAGATGCTTATACTACTACCATGCTGTTCTATATCAATAACAACATAGTCTTTTCCCGAAGACATTTTTATATACCACACTTTTCCCGGTGACATTTTTATATGTCACAAACTTCTCAATCACATGGTAAAGTAAGCACCTGGCTGTAGTCATTCTACTTTTCAATTCTTGGAAGCTCATTTCACATTCATTTGACCATTCAAAAGGAACTTCCTAGTCAATTTGGTCACATGGGTTACAATAGAAGAAAATCTTTCAACGAACCTCCTATAGGAACCTGCAAGACCCAAAAAACTCATAATCTCGCTCACATGTTTCAGCCGTTCTTAACGTAAAACTGTCTCAACTTTTGTTAGGTCAACAGATACTCCATTTCCAAAAATGACATGCTCTAAAAATTGCACCTTATCAAGACAAAATTTACATTTGCAAAATTTAGCATACAACTGATGATTCCTCAAAGTCTCCATCACAATCCTCAAATGCTCCTAGTGCCCTTTAATAGTAGGGGAATACACTAGCACATCATCAATGAATATTGCCACAAACCCGTCCAAATATGACTGAAAATCCTGTTCTTCAAGTCTATAAATGTTACTGGGGCATTAGTTAACTAAAAAGCATGACGAAAAATTCATAATGTCTATATCTTGTTTTAAAAGCAATCTTGGATCCTTCCTCTTTTATCCTCAAATGATGATAACCTGATTTGATGTCGATCTTGGAAAACACCCTAGTTGCCTACAATTGATCAAACAAATCATCTGTTCTTGGCAACATATATTTATTCTTCACTATCACCTGAGTCAACTTTCCGTAGTCAATACACAAGCTAAGGGATCCATACTTTTTCTTGACAAACAATACAGATGCACTCCCATGGAGACACACTAGGGTGAATAAATTATTTATCTAATACTTCCTGCAGCTGCTTCTTTTGTTCCACAAGCCCTGCCGAGGCCATTCTATATGATGTTTTGGAAATAGATAAAGTCCCTAGGACAAGTTCAATAGTAAACTCCACCTCTTGGTGTGGTGGCAAACTTGGAAGATCATCTAGGCAAACATCTTGCAATTTTCTTATAATATTAATATCAGCTACTAACTGTTTGCCACCTTCTGTTGGAACAACCAGTACACTTGCTATAAGTAATCCTGACACCTATTTCTTAGCCACTTCATAGCCATGATGGTTGAGACTAATGTTTTATTAGAATGATGCCTTGGACATTGGTAATGAAGTATATGCTCGACGGGCATCTGGAAAATCACTTTCTTTATCCGACAATCTAGAAAGACATTTTTTTTATCTAACCAATATATCCCAAAATAACATCAACATTATTCATATCTAGCAAACATGCCGGCATAATTCTTCCATAAATTATCACATCAATATTGGGAATAACACAAGTGGCTCTGGCTATCTCCCCTATTGGTATATGAATAGACATTTCCCCTGTCTCTACAATCTGCTTATCTCTTAATGATTCGGCAAATCTCAAAGAAATAAAAGAATGTGTAGCACTCGGATCAAATAAAACTCTAGCATGCATATCATCAATAAGGACAGTACCTTCGGCTACTGTATTGGCATCTTGGATATCTTTTTTTGTTTGTGCATAAACTTTAGCCTGAGCTCTCTCTCTCACTCTCGTTCTCGTTCTTGAAAGCACAAGAGAGAAATGGGCATGAGCTCATTTAATAGCCCCAGCTCCATCGCCAAGAGACCCATGACCAAATGAGCTGCTCCTCCCAATCCACTGGTGGAAGGGTAGGTTTGTAATTTTCACAAACCTTTTCAATTCAGTTTAATTCCATTATTTGGAATTTTTGACTTATTATATGGCATAATTTGAAAAGTGTCCAACATAACAGTTGAAGATAATTTAGATTCCTTCCAAATGACCCACATTTCACCTCATTTGGACCTTCCGATGCAAAATTACACTATTTACAAGTGGTATGTTCATTTAATTCAATTAATAAAACTTAATGGGCTCAAACTAATTAAGTGGGCTGACTGATTGGGCTCTTTTTATGAGAATCTAATAAATACTTGGACTTTCTAAAATTGAGATGTTACAGATTGGGTTATGACATTGTTATATCAAAGTAGGACTCACGTAGTATGGTGTAGGCTGGTTCGGAGAAGAATCATGTGGAAGTTGGTGAGCCTGTAATGACCCAATGGCAAGTTGTGTGGGAGGAGACGGCTACTCGTTGGAAGAGGCAACCTGGGTGTGCCTGCCGGTGTGTGGCTGTTACAGAGTGGAGATACCATTGGATATGAAGGCTGGCGTAGGGATGAATCGGATTAATCTCATATCGGAAAACAAGAAGTTATTGGGCTATATATGTAGGTCTTGGATCCCTAACTTGTGAGGCACCTTTTGAGGACAAAAACGTGCGGGGGCCTAAGGCAGACAAATACCTTCCAAGGGTTAGATTAGGTCATGCCATTGTTGGCTTGGTCCAAAGTGGACAATACGTCACAAAAGTTGGATCAGGTCATGACATTAATGGCTGGTTGTGCTTGAAAATTAATTTCTTTTTCAGGCTGTTACATTAAATTGAAAGAAAAGTATTTCCACAAATGCCCATTGGTATATATTAGGTATATTTGTGGCAACGTTCAGTTCTGGAGTTTTCCAAAATGATGGAAATAGTGTAAGCAGGGTGTACTCCTTGGAAGTATCAGAACTGAAGAAGCTGGCGACCCTTGATTTCATTGTACTCGTACTTCTGTGACCTTTTGGTGATTAGCTGGTTCGGAAAAAATAGAGTATTGGCTTGCTGGCTTCATTTTGTGTTGCCATCCTGTACCAGGTGGGTGGGTTAAAGCAGCTTCACCTGAACCTGCATTGCAGTATCGCACATGCCCTTGTGATTTCCCTATTAGTCTACTATGCTGAAATGCAGTTTAACTTGGAGGGTGTACTAGAATTTTCTTACCTCAAATGTTTTCTATAACTCTTCTCCATAACTTTTTACTTATTATTGTGTTCTCATCTTTCTATTCTAGGAAAGTTCTAAGGGAGATGGTATCTGGTGGACGTGACGCCGAACGTGTGAGGTTAAAGTTGGAAATAAAAGTTGCGGTAAGATACATCTGAAAAATAAAGTAGTCTTTCTTAGATTTCATAAATGAATTATGAATATGATTCTTCAAGCATCAAACCATATTACAAGTATTTTTGAAATGTAAGGATAATACTCTCATTTGATGGGAAGAATGACATAACATCTAAATTATCACCTTAATGCAGATACATACGATGTTGGCTTATGATTCCCTTTTATATATTAAATGGCATCTTTCCCTTTTCTTATACTTCTAGCATGTCAATATACTTTTTTTCCCTTCCAATATGGATAACTATTGTGCTCATAAGTCATAATTTGGTTCTATAGCTGGGTTTTGCTCTATTTTTTTTGTTTTTTTTGGGGAAAATGTGGAATTACCACCAATTTTATTGCTAAACAGAAAAATTGTGGGGTTTTACTGTAGTTGTGAACATAAAATGTGGATTGTACCACCAATTATGGGTTTCACTCTAGTTCGTTGCATTGCCCTTGCTAATCATTTTTATGTACATAGTTTGAGGTACCATTCGGATTTTATTCCTTTATCACAAATATTTATGGGGTTCATTTTGTTTATATATATGGTTATATACATACATACATATATGTATGTATGTATACATACATATACATACACAAACGCACACACCAGTGGACATCCCGTAAGGGCCACCATGACGGGGGTTTTGTTCACAACTGTCAACTTGGCTCTGTTTTCTGAAATGATCAAGCAAGCACAGTTCAGATCAATTGGTTAACCATAGAAGGAAAGATCGATCCAATCGGACTTGGGTCTGGACCCATCCCAATCCCCCTGGTTCCGATTCATGGACCAGATCGACCGGGATCGGATGGGATCATCCTCGGATCGGCCTGGATTGACCGATCCGGCATGATCCCCATCCCGTAAATTTAAAAAAAAAATGAAGAAGAAGAAGAACTAAAGAAGAGGAGGGAATTACTTACCTGCTAAAGTTCTTTTTTTTTTTGGAATAAGGCTCACCATAGGGATGATAGGAGAGTGCACCCTCTTCCAGAGGAAGAGAATGGACTCACTCTACCATCAAGCACCTAGGCGGCATTTTATTCCAATAAAAAGGATTTACAATTACCACCGGGGCATTTCCCTGTATAACCAAAGCTTAAAGCTAACAACAAATTTTAGTGACCCATCCTAATAGAAGGGAAGCCTAGCCTGTCCAGTTTGACACAACCTGAAACAGAACTAGGTAGAGAAGACTCAAGAAAGAAAACAACAATATTGCCCCCATCACAACCATGATTTGCCAATCTGTCTGCACATTGGTTGCCTTCACGGAATGTATGAACAACCTTGGCCTTCATCTGAACAATCCCAACTTTGAGTTCTTTGAGGTAGCGTCTCACTTGTCAAGGGCATTGGAAGTCTCCATTTAGTATGCCAACAAGAAGTTTTGAGTCACTTTCAATTATGTCTACCATGAGACCCATAGAGAGGGCATAACCATCCACCATTGTTCTAGCCTCTGCGACCAGACTATGAGAGACTGCATAAAAGTGGCTGAAAGCAAACAAACATCGGCCCATGCTATCACGAATCAGTCCACCGCCACCATTGGAGCCCGGATTCCCGTGGGATGCACCATCTACATTGAGCTTCAGGGAAGCAGGCGGAGGTTTGTGCCATTGGACAATACTCAGAGCAGCATGATTATAACACGGAATGGGGATGTTGTTTTGAGACAAGAAAGTGAGAATGTCTCCGGAGCCCAAAATCGTCTTAACAGGGAATCTGATGGAGCGAGCCATAGTGCACATACTATGAAAATAGTGACAGCCGATCGGCGAACACTTTCCTGTCTGCGTTTATTTCTTTCACACCAGATTTCCCAAAGCCAAGGGCCATGAAAAGAGTGCTGACCATACCAAAAGCTGAGCTTTTAGAAGTAGTGAAGAAGTCAGAGATAAATTGGTGGACAGAGTTGTAAGAGGAAGGCGAAGTGGGGCAGCAGCAAGCCATGTGCCCCCAGATCGCCTTGGATAGATCACTTTGAAGAAAAAGGTGATCTATGGACTCTTTCTGATGGAACTGACAACAATTGCACATTGATGGAAGTTGCACCCCACATTTGGTAATAAGATCATCCGTAGGAATAGCATTCATAAGAATTCTCCAAAGAAAGATGGATACTTTAAGGGCCAGGAATGTTGCCCATAGGCCACTATAATAGGAAGTAGCAGCAGCAGGTAGAAGGCCTCTTCTTACGGAACCAACAGAAAAAATATTACTGCTTTGAGGGCGCAATATCCTCAGGTCAGGTAATAAGATCATCCGTAGGAATAGCATTCATAAGAATTCTCCAAAGAAAGATGGATACTTTAGGGCCCAGGAATGTAGCCCATAGGCCACTATAATAGGAAGTAGCAGCAGCAGGTAGAAGGCCTCTTCTTACGGAACCAACAGAAAAAATACCACTGCTTTGAGGGCACAATATCCTCATGTCACGCCTCGATGCGGAAACTCAGAGCGCGGCAGTCATCACCATTCATTCAATCAGAGCAAAATCAGAAATTCAAGTGCAAGGCACCATAATTCAACCACAAATAAAATTTATTAATAATCAAGAAAAATTCCAAAGTTTACATACACCAACTCTAACTTGCTAAGACATGAAATTACAAATTCTTCCTTGACATGAAGACTCCAAACTTTCTTATGACTCAATTTCAAGACTCATTACAAAAGGACAATTTCACTAGACTCTAAAGGCACAATCTTCTAGGAGGTCGCTCATGATCACTCCAGTCCCAGCCCGTCCGATTGAGGTTCTTCATCATCAGAACTACCTGAAAAACATTGAAAACACTATGTGAGTGAACGCTCAGTAGGGATTACTCCTCATTAACCAAGCAAATATAAGTAATTAATTGTCTTATGCAATATGTCTATATGCCATGGTATGAAAATCACATGCTAAATCAAGAGACAGTAGGAGATACAATATGGCATGATCAACAAAGGAAAGAACTTTAGAAGTACAAGACAATATCAATGAATAAGCTATGATAAGGAAATAGATCATTAAAGAATTCAATAATAAGTTAGCACAATATATCAATGGACTGGACATTAAGATGAACACAAGTTACACAACATTATAATTGGCCCAATAACATTGGAATTTCAATAACAATTTACCCCTTCCAGGTCAAGAACAATATTTCATTTGATTGATCATTCATTCATTGAAATGTCTAGATTCAATCTTGCATTAGGTTTGGTGCAATGCTATCACCACATTTGATCAATATTCCCGCGGTTATCGAATATTTCGGGTGCTCCTCCCAGGACATGACCAGGCCCTATATGCATAGGCATTGGGGTCAATTTGGATCATAGTCCCATTCATCAGTTTTCTAGACAATTCCATTCATTCATTTGTGGCCAATGAATCCAAAGAAATTATGTTCCAGTAAAATGAAAGGAATTAAATAACTATAGGTCAATACATTATCAAGGATCTCATTGAAATATGAACTAAGTTTAGAACTTAGATCAAACTTATGAAGAATTTCAATAAAGTTAAGTATTAAGGTACAAGACTCTCAATAATACCCTCAATGGGTCAAGGAAAGTGAGGAAATATACCAAGCATAATGAACCTCGGACTAAGGGACATGTAGGCACTAAATCATTACAAAAACTCGATCATTGGAAAAATTGGGTTGAATGCGGCCGGTCAACAGGCCGCCTTCGGATGAACGCGGTCAGGGTGGAAACCGCCTTCAGAGATGAACGCGATCAGACTGAAGGCCGCAATCCACTCAGGTGTTGGAAAGAACATGGTCTCTGATCAGGCGCGTTCTCAAACAGAACCTGAACGCGGTTTAGAGATAGGCTACGTTTAGTATAGACTCAATAGATCGCAGATAGAATCTCGTTCTATTCTTCCAAAGGCCGGTTGAACCCTATCCTACACTGTAGGACGTGGATTCCAGTGGTTTTCAGGATTTTTGTGGTGCAACCAGCTCGACGTCCTAGTGGGAATCTTAGGCTCGCGGACACTTACGGAGGCCTCGATGAAGAAAGTTTCAGTTCGACAGAAGGAATATCCGGCAGAGGGTCCTAACTTCATGAAGAATTATGTTCCTATCATACTACCAGAAACCAAGTAACAAGCGGTAGGTTATTAGCACCGGAGTGATAAAACCTTCAAATAAGACAATATATAATCCATCATTAAACCGATCAAAATCATGTGCAAAGATAGAGGATCATGCCATAAGATGCATCAATTTCAGTTTCAGGATATTGCTACTCTTTTTTTTAAGATAACATGGAGATAAGGAATCTCATGAAATTATAAGGTACATAGTTCATGATCTAACTTTAAGAATTAACCTTCTTTCATGATGACCTAGCTATTTATCGCGTTCAGATGCTATGATCAGTCGAAACAACATGATATTAAACCTATACATGCCAGGAAACCAACTGGGCAAGCTAGGGTTTCAAAAACAACTCGTTTACAGAATGCGGTCAACTCTAGGCACGCGATCAGATCGCGGTCAGGATGGAGGCCGCGTTCAAGTAAACATAACTATTTTATAAGAATTTTCATATGGAAAAACCCCACGTTGAATAAAATACTATTTAAGGTCGCGGTCTAGGAGGGAACCATGTTCTTGAAAAGTAATTAATTTTTTGAAATAAGAATACTATAAACAAAAATTCATATTTTAAACAAAAATTTATGGTCACAGTCTATCGTAGGGCTGTGTTCAAGAATGTGGTGCCTATGAGGGCCGCGATTACGAACAGAAACTATGTTCTGGCACGGGACGATGGAACATGCTTTAAATCGTCAAATTCATGCAATTTAAGCGATGAAAATTGGGCAATTAACACTCTAAATCTTCTACACATGCATATGAACATGATTTGAAACGTTAATTTGTTTGTGCCTGACTCGATCTGGGGAAGAGGACGACAAACTCTGCTCGCTTCATGAACGCCCCAAATCCTCGCCTCCTTCTCCCAAATCCGATTCTCTCCTCCGCCTCCTTGCCTTGGCACGAACTAAGGGGTCGTCTAGGGTTCGATTGGGTTCTATATATAGGGGTTTAACCTCCAAAAACCGATTTAATCAAGGGATAGAGTCCCCCTTCGAAATACTTCGGAAAACTCGATCTTTTACTCTATCTAGCGCCGCCCACTCCTTCTCCAAACCCTAATTAGGTCAGGATTTCGAAGGATAAGGTTCATCTCTAAGTGGGCTAGGGTTTCCCTTAGGTTTTGAGCCCAATTAGTTAGGTTTCACCCATCAATTTCTAAGGATTTAGGGTTTCCCCCAATTAGTCTGATTTTAGGGTTTTTGGCCCATTATTACTATTATTATTTATCCAATTAGGCCCCAATCTTTACCCAAAAGAACACCAATTAAGCCCATTATCCTATTTTACTTTATTCTAATTTTTTACACTTATGTTTGTTGATTATTTGCACACTTATATAATTATCTCTATTTTATTGTGAAAAATAATTAAAGAAAATTTCTTATTTATAGCTTATATATATTTTTATCGGGTTACTATACCCTCCCTCTCTAAAAAGAATTTGGTCCCTAAAGTCATATGTTATGAAATGATCGGGGTAAATAGAACTTATATACAAATAATTCTCGGTACTTCTTCTTGATAGCTTCTTTTAACTCCCACGTTGCTTCTTCTTGATCATGCCTGCTCCACTGGATCTTGACCATAGGTATCGATCTATTTCTTAATTGTTGAAGCTTTCGATCTAGCACCTTGATAGGTTTCTCTTCATAAGACAGATCCTTTCGCAGCACCAAGTTATCTTGACGAATCACATGAGAGGGTTCATATACATATTTCCTGAGCATAGATACATGGAACACATCGTGTACTCTATAAGTCACTTCTCCAACTCTCTCCAGAATTTCAAATGGACCAATGAATTTCGGACTCAATTTACCCTTTACTCCAAACTTTTGAATACCTCTTGTCGGCGAGACCTTTAAGAAAACATGATCTTCTACTTGAAACTCCAAATCTGTCCTTCTATTATCTGTGTAGCTTTTCTGTCTAGATTGCGCAGTCTTTAATCGATCTCGGATAATCTGGATGTTCTTGGTGGTCTTTTGAACAATATCTGGACCAATTAACTGCCTCTCTCCAATCTCTTCCCAACAAATAAGTGATTTACAATTCCGACCATACAGGACTTCGAACGGAGCCATTTGAATGCTTGATTGATAACTATTATTATAAGCAAACTCTATCAATGGTAAGTGCTCGTGCCAACAGCCACCAAAGTCTATCATACAAGCTCTGAGCATGTCTTCAATAATCTGGTTGGTTCTCTCCGTCTGACCGTCCGTCTGTGGATGAAAAGCTGTGCTACAATTTAACTTGGTTCCCAAAGAAGCTTGCAAACCTTTCCAAAAATGTGACGTGAATCTAGGATCTTGATCAGAAACAATAGATACTGGAATGTCATGTAATCTTACTACTTCCTTAATATACAAAGCATGGAATGCATTCTCGCAAGATCTCGGCGAGATCTTGCCGCGTCCACGAGACGCGAAGCCGTGCGAGGTCGGTGTGTCTCGGCGAGACTGTGCGCGGGTGGGAAGCGGGTTTCGTTCGGGTGGGAAGCGGGTGAACCGGCTGGTCCGGTCCGTTAACGCGAAACAGTCGACGCGAGGGTCAGTTGACCCTAAAGGCTTAAAGCCTTAAACCCTCCCCCACCCCGTCGAGCCCTCATGCCTCACCCCGACACTCTCGCACAGTCGCACGAGGTTGCCGGAGCTGCCCTAGGTGGCTCTCCCCGCCCACCGATTGTGTCGATCACCTGCGATAGCTGTACGATGGACTTCGCCGACATCGGATCTCTGAGCGGACGGGCGATCGGCATCGGCTGTCTCCCCCTCTCTCCGGTATGCCTTTTCTTCTTCTCCTCTCCCCCGCCCCCATCTTCTTCCTGCCCCATCCGTCTCCCTCCATCTCTTCGTAGGTGTGTGTGTGTGAGAGAGAGACAGAGAGGAAGGGAGAGAGATCCCATCCCCTCTCGCTCTCTTTCTCTCCCCCGGTCCCTCTCCCAAGTCTCCTCCGGCCGTCTCCCTCCCTCCCTCTCTCTTTCTTTCTTCCCCCCGTCTCTCCTCTCGCGCTCTCTCTATCTCCCTTCCTCCCTCTCTCTGTCCCTCTCTGTTTATCGCTCCCCTCGACCTCTGATCTCTCTTCCCACCCTCTCTCTCTCTCTCCCTCTCTCTCTCTCTGTCCCTCTCTGTCCCTCTCTGTCTGTCTCTCCCCCCATCTATCCCCCTAACACTCTCTCTGTCTCCCACCATCTCTCTCTCCATCTCCCACTCTCAGACTCTTTCTCTATCTCTCACCCTCTCTCAATCTCTCTGTCTCCCACCCTCTCTCTCCCCGCCTCCCACTCCCTCACACTCTCTTTCTCTCTCTCTCTATCCCTCTCTATCTGTCTCTCCCCCCGGCCCCCGATCTCTCCTCCCGCCCTCTCTCTGTCTCCCACCCTCTATCTCTCTCTTCGTCTCTCTCTGTGTCTCTCTCTGTCTGTCTCCCCCCTCCCGATCTATCCCCCCGACACTCTCTCTGTCTCCCACCATCTCTCAATCTCTCTGTCTCCCACCCTCTTTCTCTCTCTCTCTCACACAATCTCTGTCTCCCACCCTCTCTGTCTGTCTCTCTCTCTCCCTGCCTCCGTCTCCCCCTTATCTGTTTAAGATAGAGGGAGATAGAGAGGGGGGAGACAGACAGAGAGAGATAGAGGGAGACAGAGGTTGAGAGAGGGGGGGGGGACAGAGACGGAGACGAGGGAGACAGAGAGGAGGGGGGATACAGAGATGGAGACCGTGGAGACAAAGAGAGACAGAGACAGAGAGAGATGGACAGAGGGAGACAGAGAGAGATGGACATATGGATGGGGGAGACAGAGGCAGAGAGAGAGAGGGACAGAGAGGATTTGGAATTTTTTAATACTTTATAATTTAATACTTTATAATTTAATGTTAATTTTTTTTGTCAATTGTCTTAGTTTATTTCGTCGAAATTGTTGATAAAAGTGGTAGCAATCTTCGGAAAATAGCGAATTCTTGAAGAATTATTTAAATTTCAGAAGGTATAATTTTATATTTGTTGTAATATTTTTAATAGTTTGCAATATTTATTTTGTTCATATTGTTGTTACGTGGGGTGTATGATATAATTGAAACGTTGTGGTGTTTGTTTTTTTTGTTTTAACTATGATATATTATTTATGTTTTTTTCTATCAGAGATTCAGAAACATGTCTTCTGAAGACATAGGTTGGCAATATGGGAAGCCTATAGGAAGGGGGTCAGAATGTAATTTTTGTCGGAAGGTAATGAAGGCAAGTGGTATTATAAGATTAAAGAATCATTTGATTGGAGAAAAAGGATAAGATGTAACCAAGTGTCCGAGTTGTCCACCTGAAGTCCGTAAATAATTAAAAGAAGTTAAAGAACAGAGGGACAAGAAAGCTATGAAACAAACATCAAATAGAGAGGACATTATGGAAGAGTTGCGTCATGTGAAGGGATGATGATGACGGTGAGTCTGATGATGATTGTGAAGAAGTGCCAGAGCCTGGAGTTGGTACTAGTGGAACTGATAAGAAAGCCAAACGGGGCATAACTGATTTTATGTGCCGTAGTTCAAGTATGAGGATTGGTGAGTCAGATAGATTTTAGAAAATACAAATCTGATGATGCCAAACAACAAAGAATACAATCAATGTTGAGTAAAGGAAAATTTAAAGAGTCTCTTGGAAAGGTGGTATCAAATTTTTTTATTTATAATCACATTCTAGCCAATGTTGCAGGGGACCATCATTTCAAGAATATGGTAACTGAAGCTCAACAACTTGGTCGTGGAGTACTTCCACCCACCCTAAGGGAATCTTAGGGAAATATCTCGATGAATTGGTTCTTGAAATGGAAGCTGAAATTAAGAAGTTGGAACCACATTGGGATGCACATGGGTGCTCTCTTTTATGTGATGGGTGGACAGGACCTACAAGAATATCCATCATTAATTTCATGGTGTACAGTGCAGGTCGTGTTGTTTTTCTAGACTCTGTTGATGCCACATGAAAGGAAAAAAATCATGAATACATAACGAAGTTGATGGAGGACAAGGTTAAAGAAATTGGAAAGGGAAGAGTTGTACAGATTGTTACAGATAATGCTAGCAACTATAAAAAAGTAGGTAAATTGTTATCTAATAAGTACCCTCTTTTTTGGACATCATGCACTGCACATTGTATTGATTTGATGTTTGAAGCTGTGGCAAAGCACAACATGGTGAAGAAGGCCGTGGATATGGGCAGACTTGTCACAAGATTTATATATAATAATGATTGGGTTGTAGATCGAGTGCGAAAAACTTGTGGTCGAGATATAATTCGATCTGAAGCTACTCGATTTGCAACAAATTATCTTGCCCTTCAAAGTTTGGTGAGGGAGAAAGATGGCCTGCGGAGTTTTTTCTTTGGATCAGAATGGCCCAATTCTCAATATAGCACCAGCCCAGTTGGAAAAAACGTGGAACAAATTATATGCACTCCTATGTTTTGGGATTATGCAAGAGATGTAATAACAATTATGGAGCCAATGTATCAAGTTTTGAGAGTTATGGATACTGAGAGATATCTAAGTATGGGTTTTGTATACAATTCTATGATCATTATGAAGGAAGACATCAAGGTATCTTCTCCAAGAAATTGGACTTGGGTACATAAGATTATTGATGAGAGATGGCTGAAATCTATGGATGCACCTATCTACAAGGCGGGTAAATACTCAAACTTTGAATTTTAATAGTTTTAATCTTTCAATTTAGTATTATTTATTAAAAGACATAATGAATTCTTTCCTTGATGATTTTATATGATCAACATATTTTCTTAACCCCAAGTATCAAAATATAAGCAAAAATTGGGGGACGATTAGGCATTGATCAAGGCCGTGCATGAAGTATTTGAGAAATTACTTCCTAAATCTAAGGGGAGAGCACAATTTGGCAATGAGGTAATTTTAAAATATTTACCTTAAGATCATATTTTTTTAACACTGAGATGCTTCTTATATTTATCTTTATAGACTGTCAAGTTTAGAGATGCACTAGTCTCTTTTGGGACTAAGACTGTTATAGCAAGTAAGGAAAGTATGTGGCCATGTTAGTAGTGATAGATTTGATGAGTTTTATTTTTTTTGAAAGTGTGATGTTTTGGGATTTATTGAAATTATTTTTACTTAGATTACTTGATTTTCAGGTGAGTGGTGGAAGATGTATGGAACATATGCTCCCACACTTAGACAACTTATAGTTCGGGTTTTATCACAAACTGCATCAGCTTCACCTTGTGAAAGGAATTGGAACATATTTGCCTTGATACATACGAAGCCTAGAAATATGTTATCGTATACAAAGTTGAAGAAACTCTTGTATTGTCATTATAATATGAAGCTGAAGGTAAAGAGAATGGAGGATGAGTATGGACGTGGAGGTGATCCTGAGGATGATCCACTTGATTATTTCACCCTGTTGGATGAGAATGAAATGGATGGTCGGGAGAATCCATTTGCAGAATGGATTGCTTCCAACACTTTGGAAGAAGATGGCCGGCCATGTGAAGAAATATGTAGTGCAGCACGAGAGACAAGAATTGATGTAGATGTTGTGACACACCAAATTGTTGATGCATCTTTGGAGGTTGCTCATCACCATGACACTGATCCTCCTTCAGGTATGGATGTCTCTAATCTTGATGATGATAAAAGTGATAAAGGAGATGATGGTGATGGAGGTGAGTTAGGTGGTGATGGAGGTGGGATAGGTGGAGATGAAGGTGTTGGTCACATGAGTCCATTCACGGGAGAAGATCATTTCACTCATACTAAAGATGAAGATCATGGATCAACATATGGAGGATATCGAAGTTATCAATGTAGAAAGAATGATCAAGGCACATCAAGACAACATAGATTGTACAATAATGAGAACAAGACCTTTCACATACTTTCACTTCTATGGATCTCTTATCTGGACAAGCATATGTAGGCCATCAACACCAAGATTCATCAAGTTCATCTAATGTCTATGGATATGGGCATCCAGCACATGAGTCATCAAGTTCGTCATATGGATATGGATCATACACTATTCTATATGCATATCCATATCCTGTCCCAGTTGCTGTACCTGTACCTAGAGTGACATATTCTTATCCCCTCTATCCACGCATTGGTGTGTTCGTTCACGTTTCTGTTCAGGATTATGATTGATATGCGAGGGAGTATATACAGATGTATGAACAAAGGATCACATGGGAGCAATATTGTACTTATGTTCAGAGTTATTACTTTAGACAATATGAGAGTGGAGAGATTGAGGCACACCGCTCTTCTTATTATTAATAATTTTTGATGTATTCTTCAATTTGTGATTCATGTACCATTTTATGTATCTATTTTTTGTATAACTTTTGATGTATATTGACATTAGTGTATGTGAATGGATTTGTTATTATTATCATTACTCTTTATTTGGTAAAATTGAGTTGTCAATTACAAAAACATGTTTGTGAAGTTGAGTGGTTAGTGTAAAAGAATTAAGATTATTTTAAAAATAGGCTATACATATGAAAAATTTTCTGAAATCACCGAACCCGATCTCCCGAGATTTTTTCGAGATCTCTCCGAAATCTCTTCTCTCCAACCCCCTAGACGAAGCCGAGATCTGATATGGCAAACCATGATACAAAGTTGTTAACACATCCACAGTCCACTTATTCTTAATAGGCAACATATGAGCTGACTTCGTCAATCGATCCACAATGACTTAGATTGCATCAAATTCACTACGAGTTGTTGGTAAACCCATTATGAAATCCATGGCAATACTCTTCCACTTCCACATAGGTATTTCCAACGGTCTAAGTTTACCAACTGGCCTTAAATGCTCTGCCTTGACTTGCTGACAAGTTAAGCAACGACTCACATAATCAGCAATCTCCCTCTTCATATTCGGCCACCAATAAGTCTTCTTTATATCTTGGTACATCTTAGTAGCTCTCGGATGGATAGTATACTTGGAACGATGCGCCTCTTCCATGAGTCTCTCCTTAATGCTGATGTGATCCGGTACATATGTCCTATCTCGGAACAAAAGCCTTCCATCACTTGAAACATCAAATTCCTGTCTCTTGTCTAAGCTTCCTTTAACTTCTACCAAAAATGGATCAACGTCTTGAACTTAATCACGGTCAATATGTCGGGTTGCACACTAATGTTGGCAATCAAAAGATGACCTTCCTTAGCTTCCACATCCAACTTTAGATCGACAAATTGGTTTAGCAGATTCCATTCCTTAATCATTAAACAAGATAAAAAAACCATAGGCTTACGGCTAAGAGCACTTGCCACCACATTACCTTTCCCATGGTGATACTGGATAGAAAAATCAAAATCTTTTAAATATTCAAGCCATCTTCTCTACCTCATATTCAATTCCTTCTGAGAAAATAAATACTTTAGACTCCTGTGATCGGTATAAATAATGAACTGCTCACCATATAAGTAATGTCTCCAGATCTTGAGGGCAAAAATAACAGTTGCTAACTCCAGATCATGCACAGGATAATTCTCTTCATGACCCTTTAGTTGCCTGGAAGCATAAGCAATGACCTTCCCATGTTGCATTAATACACAGCCCAAACCAATACCTGAAGTATTTGTGTGGACTGTGGACTTCGAATCCTCCACTACCTACGGGTAGGGCAAGAACATGGGCAGTCGTTAGGCATTCCTTTAAGATTTAGAAACTCTTCTCACAATCCTCTGTCCAAACATATGGATTTTCTTTCCGAGTTAACCTTGTCAAAGGTACAACAATCTTAGAAAAATCTTTAATAAACTATCAGTAATAACTAGCCAAACCTAGAAAACTTCGAACCTCGTTTAAATTGCTGGGTCTCTCCCAGTTCTTCACTGCTTCCACCTTCGAAGGGTCTACAACAACTCCCTTCTTTGATATCACGTGACCAAGGAATGATACCTCCTCAAGCCAGGATTCACATTTGCTCAACTTTGCATATGGCTTATTAGCCCTCAATATTTGCAATGCCGTCCTTAAATGATCTTCATGCTCTTAGTCCTCGAATATATCAAAATATCATCGATGAACACCACCACAAATTTATCAAGATGCTCTCTGAACACATCATTCATTAATTGCATAAAAGTTGCAGGCGCGTTAGTTAATCCAAAAGGCATAACGACAAATTCGTAATGGTCATACCTACTCCTGAAGGCCGTTTTATGAATATCCTCCTCCTTAATTCTCAATTGGTGATAGCCAGACCTGATGTCAATCTTGGAAAAATATTGCGCGTCAGATAATTGATCAAACAACTCATCGATTCGAGGTAGAGGATACTTGTTAATAGTCAGCTGATTTAATTGCCGATAATCAATGCACAACCTCAACGATCCATCATTCTTCCTTACAAACAGAACAGGTGCTCCCCAAGGAGACGTATTTGGCCTAATGAATCCCTTCGCCAACAGTTCCATCAACTGCTCATTCAATTCCTTTAATTCTACTGGTGACATTCTATAGGGCGCCTTGGACATCGGGGCAGCCCCAAGGATCAAATCAATGTAGAACTGAACCTCTCTCTTGGGTGGTAGACCAGGTAATTCATCAGAAAAAATATCAGGATAATCTTTTACCACCGGAATATCTTCAATAACCGATTCCTTCTTCTCTATTACAACAGAGGCTAGAAAAGCCGCACACCCCTTCTTCAACAATCTAAAAGCTCGAAGAGCAGATATAAGATACGGGGGCTTAGAATGCCTTGCACCATGGAAAACAAGTTTAGGGTGCCTCTCAAAGTTCACTAGCCCTTCCTTCCACTTCACACTAACTCTGTGCTTAGATAGCCAATCGGCTCCTAAAATCACATCATAACCCTCCATATCTATACGTATCAGATCAACAGGTAGACTACAATTATCAATTAGAATTTCACTTGCAGCATAAAACAAATTAAGCTAAGTACCCGCTCCTAATGGTGTAGTGATAACCAAATCAAATTTCAACAAAGCAGGCTCCAAAGACAAAGTAGTAGCAAACTTTTCGATATAAAAGAATGAGTTGTACCAGTGTCGAACAGAACAAAGGCAGGTCTAGAATTATTAAGAATACCTTCCACCACTCCAGGGTTGGCAGTATCGGCCGAAACCGATACGTTTCGGCTGAAACGTATCGGTTTCGGCCGGTACCAGTCCGAAACTGGACCAAAATACTGTAGTAGGTCCGAAATCATTAAAAAAATATATTTTTAATGGTTTCAGACGAAACCATTAAGGGTTTCGGCCGAAACTGACATGTTTCGGTCCGAAACCGGACGGTTTCGGCCGAAACTAGACAGGTTCATTATTTTTAAAAATTTTTAAAATGGTTTCAACCGGTTTCGGCCGAAATCGAAACCGATACCGAAACCGATACGTATCGGTTTCGGAACCGGCCGAAACCGGTACCGAAACCGATACTGCCTTCCTTGCACCACTCCGCTTTCCTCGGAGGGTTCCGCTTCCATTAAAACATGCAACCGCCCTTGGCACCTCGAACCTCCTTGTGCCTTCTCTTGCTGGGCTCGCTCTTTCATTAATGGACATTCAGAAATCTTGTGCTTCCGACTCCCACACCGCAGACAATTTTCGAGGAGCCTCCAGCACTCATCAGATCAGTGGTTACCCTTATCGCAATGCTTGCATCGCTCTTGCTGAGTGGGCACGAGTACCATCTGCTTGTTACCCTCCTTCGGCTTCTTTCTATCTTTTGAGAAATCACGGCCTACGACAGGCCTCTTCTTTCCAGCTGTGGGCTTGAAACTACCGGAGCCACTAGCTTGCTCCTTCTTCACGGTAGTCCCTTTAATTCCATCAGCAAAGGACAACCCGTCCTCCAATAACTGAGCCTTCTGGACCATCTCCGAGTATGTTTGAATATCCAGCATAGACAAATGGGGAATAAATCCTGGCCTTAGGCCATTCACAATCTATTCGCTTTTATTTTCTCTGTATAGACAAGATGAGGAGCATACCGTGCTAACATGGAAAACTGAGCTTCATACTCCGCTACACTGAGATTTTGCTGCGTTAATGTTGCAAACTCGGCAACCTTTCTCTCTCGGACTCTCTCGGAGAAATATTTGTCGTTGAAGAACTCCAAGAATTCGTCCCATGATATGGGCTCTTGTGGGCGAGTGGCCTCAATAGACAGCCACCAGGCTATAGTATCCTTCATTAATTGAAATGTCGCCAAGAGGACCTTTTCCTGATCTGTGCATTGCATTACACGGAAAATGCCCTCTAACTCTTTGATCTAGTGCTCGGCTTTGTCCGGATCCGTCGATCTGTGGAACCTAGGGGGATTTAAGCCTCGAAGCTCCTATAAAGATCTCTTGCGCCGTGATGCGCCGCTCCTTGCATAGATGACAGTTTTGGTTTCGGTGTCGGTTTCGGTCGAGTCCGAGACCAAATAAATTATTATTTTTTTGTCAACTGAAGGGTTTTGGTTTCGGCCCGATTTCGACCGGGTAGTTTCGGATTGTTTCGGTCCTAAATCGAAACGTTTCGATCGAAACTGCCATCTTTGGCTCCTTGCGCCATTTGTTGGGGAGCCTGAGTCATCCATTGCATGGTGCACTGCATTTCACGCCACTGCGCTCTTTCGGCCGCCATTGGTATCAATCAGCCTTCAAAACAAGAATAAAGTAAAGTATCTTAGTTTCAGAACACGTCTATTTTACTTATTAAACTTGTTTGACACTTAGCCTTTGGCTCTACCCATTCTCACTAGTGAGGTATACATATCGACTTAAGTTATGGGTCCCATTGACTGAGACTTTCTAACCTAGGGTCTTAAATAAACCTAGGCTCTGATACCACAAAGACTGTCACGTCCTGTTGCGAAAACTCAGAGCGTGGCAGTCATAATCATTCATTCAATCAGAGCAAAATCGAAAATTCAAGGGCATGACACCTTAATTCAACCATAAATAAACTTTATTAATAATCAAGAAAAATTCCAAAGTTTACATACACCAACTCCAACTTGCTAAGACATGAAATTACAAATTCTTCCTTGACATAAAGACTCCAACCTTTCTTATGATTCAATTTCAAGACTCATTACAAAAGGACAATTTCACTAGACTCTAAAGGCACACTCTTCTAGGAGGTCGCTCATGATCACTCTAGTCCCAGCCCGTCCGATTAAGGTTCTTCATCATCAGAACTACCTGAAAAATATTGAAAATATTTTGTGAGAGAATACTCAGTAGGGATTACTCATTAACCAGACAAATATAAGTAATGAATTGTCTTATGCAATATATCTATATGTCATGGTATGAAAATCACATGCTAAATCAAGAGACAGTAGGAGATACAATATGACATGATCAACAAAGGAAAGAACTTTAGAATTACGAGACAATATCAAGGAATAAGTTATGATAAGGAAATAGATCATTAAAGAATTCAATAATAAGTTAGCACAATATATCAATGAACTGGATATTAAGATGAACATAATATTAGAATTGGCCCAATAACATTGGAATTTCAATAACAATTTACCCCTTCCGAGTCAAGAACAATATTTCATTTGATTTGATCATTCATTCATTGAAATGTCTAGATTCAATCTTACATTGGGTTTGGTGCAATGCCATCACCACATTTGATCAATATTCCCGTGGTTATCGAATATTTTGGGTGCTCCTCCCAGTACATGACTAGGCCCTATATGCATAGGCATTGGGGTCAATTTGGATCATAGTCCCATTCATCAGTTTTCTAGACAATTCCATTCATTCATTTGTGGCCAATGAATCCAAAGAATTTATGTTCTAGTAAAATGAAAGGAAGTAAATAACTATAGGTCAATACATTATCAAGGATCTCATTGAAATAAGAACTAAGTTTAGAACTTAGATCAAACTCATGAAGAATTTCAATAAAGTTAAGTATTAAGGTACAAGACTCTCAATAATACCTCAATAGGTCGAGGAAAGTGAGGAAATATGCCAAGCATAATGAACCTTGGACTAAGGGACATGCAGGCACTAAATCATTACAAAAACTCGATCATTGGAAAAAATGGGTTGAATGCGGTCGGTCAGTAGGCCGCTGTTGAACCCCAAAAAAAGTTCATAATTTCTGGTAATTACATAAAAAATCAGAAATTAAGAAAATTGATCGTCGCTGTCATACTTATGCTCATCGGCATTTCATCAAACACCTTCTGAGCGAGACAATGCACACTCGCTTAACAAAATCATAAATAGAAGAAGGGTGAGCACTTGCTTAGACTCACCATTGGCTGGGAAGGTGACCAGAACTCACCATGGCTACAAGAAAGTGGTGACCACACCCCTTCTTCAGTTTATGATCAAACCAGTCAGGGTGAGCACTTGCTTAGGCTCACCATTGGTCTGGGAACTCCCCGTGGCCGCTAGAAGGTGGTGACCACACCCCCTCTTTATTATTGACAAGTGGACTCCACCGGGGGAGGTTCCCCCAAAACACATGCACCCACCGGGGGAGGTTCCCCCCCACCTGTTCCACCGGGGGGGGATTCCCCCCTCCTGCTGGACTGCTTCCACCGGGGGGCAGTCCCCCCTCTCTGTTGCCACCGGGGGAGGCCCCCCCCGGTCCCTCTGCTGCACCCACCGGGGGGGAGCCCCCCCTCTCTACTGCTGCCACCTGGGGGGGGGGGGAGGCCTCCCCTCTCTACTGCTGCCACCTGGGGGGGGGGGGGGGAGGCCCCCCGCCACCTGCTGCTGTTGCTCCCACCGGGGGGGGGGGGGAGGCCCCCCCGGTCTGCTCCCAACGGGGGGGGGGGGGGGGAGGCCCCTCGCCTGCCTCTGCTGCTGCTGCCACCGGGGGGGAGAAGCCCCCCCTCTTCGCTGCTCCTGCCACCGGGGGAGGTCTCCCCCGGGCCTGCTGCTGCTGCCACCACCGGGGGAGGTCCCCCCGGGTCTGCTCCACCGGGGGAGCTCCCCCCCCGCCTGCTGACCACCGGGGGGGGAGAAGCCCCCCGGCCCACTGCTGCGCACCGGGGGAACCTCCCCCGGGCCCTCTCCACTTGTGCGGGTCCCCTCGCCTTCCTTCTTACTGCTGCACCTCCGGGGGAGGAAGAATAGGGAGAGGAAGAGACGGGGGAGACGAAAGGGCAGGGGGTTACCTCCTCCAAGCACCGGGGGATTTCCCCCTTGGCCTCCTCCACCTCCTATAAAAACCCAAACCCTCTCATTTGTAAAAGGGGGGAGACTCTCGTGGAAGGTTGAAACTCTGCTCAAAAGAGGCCGGAGAGAAGACAAGAAGAACTCCGGGATGAAAAAGAAGAGAAGACGGTGCAAGATCATATGGAGGCTTTCAACTCCAATAAGTTTTGTTATTTTCTAAAGCTCTTGGTGGCTTGAAGATTTCAAGATGTCTTTTGATTATCAAAGTTGCTGGAATGAAGATCCATACAAATTTCATAAATAGCCAAAGTCCATGAAGAACCTTGGAAAATTATGGGAAATATCTTCTGTTTTCCAGAAAATTGCGGAAATACCCCCGATGGCCAGAAAGTTACAGAAATATCCCCGGGGTCCAGAAAATTACAGAAATGTCCCCGATGACGGGAAAATTGTAGAAATACCCCCGGTAGCGGAAAAATTGCAGAAATGCCACCGATGGCGGGAAAATTACAGAAATGCCTCGATAGTTGAAAGATTGCAGAAATCTCCCCGATAACGGAAAACTTATAGAAACACCCCCAGTTGTGGGAAAATCACAGAAAATCCTCATTTGTGGGGTTTCAAAATTACCGAAGTACACGTTCTAGTTTACGCCGTTTGCACGACTCGGTGGAGCGAGACCACGCCCCTTCCTTGAAGTGGTGTGCGCTCTCCTGGGTTCGGCTTATGACTAACCATTCAAATCCGTATATCTTTTCATGAAGCCCTGATAAGCTCAGAAATGAAGACAAGGAATGCCTAGGAAGTCAAATGACGGGGTTATTCCTGATAAATCAAGAAATCAAGACGAGTACCCGGAAAGTCCAATGACATGGCTACTCTCGAGAAGTCAAGAAATGAAGTCAAGAACGCCCAGGAAGTCAAATGAGGGGGCGATCTCCAAGAAGTTCAGAAACTAAGACAAGGAATACCCGAGAAGTCAAATGACGAGGTTATTCCCGATAAATCCAGAAATGAAGACGAGAAATACCCGGGAAGTCAAATGACGGGGCAATTTTCGCTAAATCAAGAAATTAAGACAAAGACAAGGAATACCCGAGAATTCAAATGACGAGGTTATTCCCGATAAGTCCAGAAATTAAGACAGACAAGGAATACCCGAGAAGTTAAATGACGAGATTATTCCCGATAAGTCCAGAAATGAAGACAAGGAATATCCGAGAAGTCAAATGACGGGGTTATTCCTGATAAATCAAGAAATGAAGACAAGGAATACCCAAGAAGTCGAATGACGGGGATAAGTCAAGAAATGAAGACAAGGAATACCCGAGAAGTCAAATGATCGGGTTATTCCTGAGAAATCAAGAAATTAAAGCAAAGACAAGGAATACCCGAGAAGTCAAATGACGAGGTTATTCCCGATAAGTCCAGAAATTAAGACAAAGACAATGAATACCCGAGAAGTCAAATGACGGGGTTATTCCTGATAAATCAAGAAATGAAGACAAGGAATACCCAAGAAGTCGAATGACGGGGTTATTCATGATAAATCAAGAAATGAAGACAAGGAATACCTGAGAAGTCAAATGACGGGATTATTCCTGAGAAATCAAGAAATTAAGACAAAGACAAGGAATACCTGAGAAGTCAAATGACGAGGTGATTCCCGATAAGTCTAGAAATTAAGACAAAGGCAAGGAATACCCGAGAAGTCAAATGACGAGGTTATTCCCGATAAGTCCAGAAATGAAGACAAGGAATACCCGAGAAGTCAAATGACGAAGTTACTCCCTATAAGTCCAGAAATTAAGATAAGGAATATCTAAGAAGTCGAATGACGAGACTATTTTCGAGAAGTCAAGAAATTAAGATAAGGAATATCCAAGAAGTCAAATGACGGTGTTATTTTCGAGAAGTCAAGAAATGAAGACGAGAAATACCCGGGAAGTCGAATGACGGGGCTATTCCCGAGAAGTCCAAAAATTAAGACAAGGAATACCTAAGAAGTCGAATGACGGGGTTAATCTCGAGAAGTCAAGAAATGAAGTCGAACGCCTAGGAAGTCAAACGACGGGGCGATTTTCAAGAAATCAAGAAATGTCAAACATATGCCGAAAAGTCAGAATGACAAGAATGCCCAGGAAGTCGAGAAGCGACAGGGCTATCTCCAAGAAAGTAAGGAATTGCAAGAATATCTCAAAGTTTGGGAAAGCCGCAGAAATACTATGATGGATGAAGATTACAAATATACCTTCCCTCAAGTGGGAATGTCTCTTATGGACACCAAGCCGACTTAAGGGTCCGATCACAAAAAAAAGAGTGATTATGACTATGAAGTCAAACGACGGACCGACAGTGATCGTCTTGGCGATCCAACGGTTCGATCGTGATGGAATTCAAATTCAATAGTCTGACCAGGGGACAGAAGTAAATTCAATGACCCGATCAAGATGGAAGCAAATTCAAAGATCCAAATGCAGACTGAAGCAAATTCTAAGGCTCTGGTTGCAACCGGATGTAATCTTGAAGACCCGATTATACAATCGGGACCATATGTAAAGGTCTTGAAAGATCGATTGCTCAAATTACATGTGTTCAAAGAAATGAAGTCTTCAAATTTCTTTGCAAGAGTGTGTACTTGTAATGGGAGATCATCAAGATCATTAATGTCACAATATATAGAGGCAAAAGGCGTTCTTTGACAATTAATCAAAGGTGTTCGGGCTTGTCCGATGTAAGTTAACACCGACTCCGGTCGGTGGGGAAAGGTCCTGTACACGAACCCTAAATCATATGATAAATCCAAAAGCGCGGAATTCACAAATATGCGCAAAATATATGTATATTCATCCGACGAAATCGGATGTCCGAAAACAGCCGCCTTCTGATGAATGCAGTTAGGGTGGAAACCGCCTTCAGAGATGAACGCGGTCGGACCGAAGGCCGCGATCCACTTAGGGGTTGGAAAGAACACGGTCTTTGATCAAGCGCGTTCTCAAACAGAATTTGAATGCGGTTTGGAGATAGGCCGCATTCAGTACAGACTCAATAGATCGCAGATAGAACCTCGTTCTATCCTTCCAAAGGCCGGTTGAACCCAATCTTACACTCTAGGACGTGGATTCCAGTGATTTTCAGAGTTTTTGTGGTACAACCAGCTTGACGTCCTAGTGGGAATCGCAGGCTCGCAGACACTTACGGAGGCCTCAATGAAGAAAGTTCCAATCCAACAGAAGGAATATTTAGCGGAGGGTCCTAACTTCACCAAGAACTGTGTTCCTATCGTACTACCAGAAACCAAATAACAAGCGATAGGTTATTAGCACCGGAGTGATAAAACCTTCAAACAAGGCAATATACAATCCATCATTAAACCGATTAAAATCATGTGCAAAGATAGAGGATCATGCCATGAGATGCATCAATTTTTGGTTTTAGGATATTGTTACTCTTTTTTTTAAGATAACATGGAGATAAGGAATCTCATGAAATTATAAGGTACATAGTTCATGATCTAACTTTAAGAATTAACCTTCTTTCGTGATAGCCTACTTATTTATTGTGTTCAGATGCTATGATAAGTCGAAACAACATGATATTAAACCTATACATGTCAGGAGACTAATTGGGCAAGTTAAGGTTTCAAAAATAACTCATTTACAGAACGTGGTCAACTCTAGGGACGTGATTAGATTGCGGTCAGGATGGAGGCCGTGTTCAAGTAAACATAACTATTTTATAAGAATTTTCATATGGAAAAATCCCATGTTGAATACAATACTATTTAAGGTCGCGGTCTAGGAGGAAACCACGTTCTTGAAAAGTAATTAAAATTTTGAAATAAAAATGCTCTAAACAGAAAATCATATTTTAAACAAAAACTTATGATCGTGGTCTATCGTAGGGCCGCGTTCAGGAACGCGGTGTCTGTGAGGGCCGGCACTGGCCGATGGAACATGCTTTAAATCATCAAATTCATGCAATATAAGCGATGAAAATTGGGCAATTAGCACTCTAAATATTCTACACATGCATATGAACATGATTTGAAACGTTAATTTGTTTGTACTTGAGAGGAAACCTACCTTTGACTCGATCTAGGGAAGAGGACGACAAACTCCGCTCTCTCCACGAATGCCCTAAATCCTCCCCACCTTCTCCCAAATCCGGTCCTCTCCTTCGGCTCCTTGTCTTGGCACGAACTAAGGGGTCGTTTAGGGTTCGATTGAGTCCTATATATAGGGGTTTAACCTCCAAAAATTGATCTAATCAAAGGATAGAGTCTCCCTCCGAAATACTCCGAAAAACTCAATCTTTTACTCTATCTAGTGCCGCCCACTCCGTCCCCAAACCCTAATTAAGTCAGGATTTCGAAGGATAAGGTTCATCTCTAAGTGGGCTAGGGTTTCTCTAAGGTTTTGGGCCCAATTAGCTAGGTTTCACCCATCAATTTCTAAGGATTTAGGGTTTCCCCCAGTTCGATTTTAGTGTGTTTGGCCCATTATTACTATTATTATTTATCCAATTAGGCCCCAATCTTTACCCAAAAGAACACCAATTAAGCCCATTAGCCTATTTTACTTTATTCTATTTTTTACACTTATGTTAGTTGATTATTTGCACACTTATATAATTATCTCTATTTTATTGTGAAAAATAATTAAATAAAATTCCTTATTTATAACTTATATATATTTTTACCGGATTACTACACCTCAGGTCAGCGGTATTGTCCAGCGAATTAACAACATGAGAAATCTTGTTGATGTTAAAACTGGGGCCCGCCAATCTGAGATCTGTCTAGGCTATGTGATGGGGATCCTTTAGATCATGAACAGAGGCTTCCTTGCAGCTCACCGCTTGCCATTGGGCAGCAGATAATAGTTGGCGCAGTGCAACTTCGCCAAACAAGGTTTCATTCCATAGACTAATATTGCCTGCACCAAGAAGCACTCTAGAATTGGCATGAAGGATGCTAGCCGTCTTGAGTCAAGAATGCCTTTGATAGGTTGGCATGTTTCTAAATGTAGCTTCAGAATAGTGAGTATTCCGACAATACTTGGCACAAAACAAAGAAGACCAGAGTGAGGACACATCTGATGTAGCCTTCCAAAGTAGTTTAACCCGAAATGCCAATTGAATATCCAATAGGTCCGGCACCCCCAGACCTCCATTCTGAACAGGCTTGCAAATTTGCCGCCAAGAGGACCAATGATGTTTATTCTTCCCTTCATAAGATCCCAAAAAGAAATCAGCAAAATTTTTGTTGAGGCGCCTATAGATGGTTTTAGGCATCACCATAATTGTCAAGGCGACGAGACGACCCAAGACGTTCACGGGGTCCCTAAGCGCTTAGGCGACAAGACGCAAGCTTAGGTGTCACCTAGGCGACACTTCGGCCACTAATTAAAAAAATTAAAATATATATCCTCCTATATATAAATCAAGAATAAAAAATGTGAAAAATTAGAAAAAAATACAAAAATAAATTACATGAAGAAATTATCATAATTAAATTATATGATAATTATGTAATATTAAATTGTATCAAAAAATACAAAATATCATAAGTAAATGCAAAAGATTCAGAAGTAAATGTAAAAAATTCAGAAAATTGCACAAGAATATAATAACATCAGGAAAATTACAAAAAAAATAGAGTTAAACGTACGTAATTGGGTCGGATTCGGTTCGGACGGGTCACGGTTGGCCCACCTTGGCACCTAGGCGCCCTCCTTGTCGCCTAGCCCGCCTTGGCGTCCGCCTGGCTCGGCTTTTCTACTGTGTCAACAAGGCGCTGGATTACCTGGCCATTTCAGAGGCGCTTGGGAGGCGCCCGCCTAGACAACTATGGGCATCGCTGTGCAAGATAAAATATGTATAGGAATTGCACTGAGCACATGTTTAATTAAGCATAATCTTCCAGCTTGAGATAGTAAAACTGATTTCTAGCCCCTCAATGTGTGCTGAACACGAGAGACAAGAGCAGCAAAGTGATCCCATGATGGCAGTATCGGCCGAAACCAATACGTTTCGGCCGAAACGTATCGGTTTCGGCCCACACTGATCTGAAATCGGGCCTGCTTACTGTAGTAGGTCCGAAACTAAAAAAAAAACGTTTTTAATGGTTTCGGGCGAAACAAATACCGGTTTCGCCCGAAACTTACCCGTTTTGGCCCGAAACCGGCCGGTTTTGTCCGAAACGGACGCGAACTCCCCTCTCTTCCTGTTCTCCCTCAGATTCTCAGATCTGAGGGAGAAGGGAGGCAGGGAGAGCTACTGCTAGCTGCTGCAGGGTGAGGAAGAAGGAAGGTGCCACTGCCGCCGTTTTCTTGGCTCTCATTCCTAATGGATCTTGTAAGTTTTTATTTTTTTGGTGGGTTTGATAGTTTTTTTTTGTTGTAGGTAAGGTTCTTTTAAATATATTAATTTTCAACCATGAAATATGTTTAGACTCCAAATTAAACCCTAATTAACTATTTAAATTTGGGTTTTTTATCTAATTAGGTTTAATTAGGGTCAATTGAAGTTAAATTAAGCTTTATTGAAGAATTTAGGGTGGGAGCATACTGCTGATTACATTCTATGAAGGGTGATTAGGGTAAAATTGATAATTAAACTATAATTAACTATTTAAAATTTGGGTTTTTGTCTAATTTAGTTTAGTTAGGGTCAATTGGAGCTCAATTAAGCTTCATTGAATAATTTAGGGTGGGAGCATGTTGTTAATTACATTTTATGAAGGGTGATTAGGGTAAAATTGATAGTTAAACCCTAATTAGCTATTTAAATTTGTGGCTTTTGTCTAATTAGGTTTAGTTAGGGTCAATTGAAGCTCAATTAAGCTTCATTGAATAATTTAGGGTGGGAGCATGCTGCTAATTATATTTTATGAATGGTGATTAGGGTAAAATTGATAATTAAACCTTGATTAACTATTTAAATTTGGGACTTTTATCTAATTAGGTTTAGTTATGGTCAATTGAAGCTCAATTAAGCTTTATTGAATAATTTAGGGTGGGTGCATGCTGCTAATTACATTTTATGAAGGGTGATTAGGGTAAAATTGATAATTAAGTCCTAATTAGCTGTTTAAATTTGGGACTTTTGTCTAATTATCTTAATTCAGCATAATTTGAGGCTCAATTATGCTGAATTACATTTTTTTCATTGTACTTACAACTATTTGTTTTTGACTGTCTTAATGTAACATCATGCCTAGACGTGAATAAGGTCAGGAGTAGCAAGGGCAGGAGGATCCGGGGCGGGCCCACCTCTCCTTAGTTGATGTTGGGAGAAGAAAAGTGAAATACAATTATTGTGGTAAGGAGATATATGGCGGAATCACTAGAGGAAAGTAACATTTGGCAGGGATAAGAGGACAGGTGAAACAATGTGACAGATGTCCCCGAGAGGTCCGAGAAGAAATGCGCCAGTGCCTTTTGGGCGAAAAAGAGAGGATGCAACAAAGGGTTGAAGATGATGCTGAAATTGCTGAGGAGATTTCGGGCAGAAGGGGAAGGAGGGATGATGATGATGAGGAAGACATTGAGGATTCAGTTCCAGAGCTGACTGAAGCAATAGAGCGTGAACAAGCCGCTCGAAGGAAAGGAAAAGCACCGATAGGTTCAGGGACATACTCCAGTACAACTGGTGTATCACGAGCTGCAAGACACCCTGACACTGGTGCAGCCCCGCAAAGAGGAGGTCCCATGGACAGCTATCTGCACAGAAGGCAAAGTGCTACACAACGTAAAATTAAGCAAGCATTGAGAGGGGTAAAAAAATCAGCAGAAGTTGCAGGGCATGCGTTTAAAAGTATCTGTAAATGGTTTTTCCATGCAGGTGTCCCTGCACATGTAGCTGGAAGCGAATATTTTCAACCTATGCTAGATGCCATAGCAGATGCTGGCCCTGGCTTGAAGGCCCCGTCACGTCGAGACATATACGGGCATGGCCTTGAGGGAGAAGTTGAGGAGCTCCATCAGTGGGTTGAAAGCTTCAAGCATATATGGATGGAGAGAGGATGCACCATCATGTGTGATGGTTGGACTGGTACCACGAAGAAGTCCATGATTAGCTTTTTGGTCTATTACATCGAAGGTACAATATTTGTTAAATATGTAGATGCATCAAATTACGAAAAAAATGTCAATTATTTGTTTCATTTGATGGATACGATGGTAGAGCAAATTGGAGAGGACAATGTTGTGCAAGCAGTGACTGATAATGAAGCCAATTATAAGGTTGCAGGGAACAAATTGATGCAGAAGCGCAGACATTTATATCGGCTCCCATGTGCAGCACATTGTCTGGATCTGATACTTGAAGACATAGGGAAGGAAAATAATGTGATGAAGACAATTGACAGGGCACAAAAAATCACCCAGTATATTTATGGGCATCTTAGGATATTGAACATGTTCAGGGAGCATGCATGTGGGGGGGCGAGATATCATCCGTGCAGGGCCAACCAGATTTGTTTCGAATTTCATTTCTTTGGAGTCTTTGCACATGTATAAGAATGAGCTTAATTCTTTCTACTTTATCCTTATAGATATCATCCGTATTTGATTCGAATGTCATTTCTTTGGAATCTTTGCACAGATATAAGAATGACCTGAAAGCTTTCATGTACCACAATGTCCTGCGGGAATACATAGACAAGTCTAATGTTGATGCTCAGATGGATTATTTGGATGTCTGTCACAACGTGGAAGATAACAAATTCTGGGATAGGGTCTCACGGTACATGAAAGTAGTCACACCCCTCGTGAAGGTCCTAAGAATGGTGGATGGTGATGAGAAGAATGATATGGGATATCTGTACGAGGCCATGGACCGTGCCAAATTAGAGTTGTTGGATTCCCTTCCCAGAGAATATGCGAAGTGGTGGAAAATTATTGATCATAGATGGGACAACACATTACACCATGACTTGCATGCAACTGGTGAGTGATTAATTGTATTGATACATTGTTCTTTAGGTTATTTTATATCTAACATTTAGTTAACTATACACAAATGCATGTTATTTCCTCAACCCTCGATTTATATACAATGTCAATGGGCATGTTGATGGCGAGGTGCTTCAAGGCACTTTAAAAGTCATTGGTCGTTTATCGAGGATACCAGAAAAGAGACTTCAGGCCGAAGTAGTGGTTGGCCTTTATTGATTTTATCAATAAGACGTATTGAATTTACTTATGTAGTTATGTTAATCTATTACTTTATCTTTGTCGATGAACTATTATTGAACGAGGACTGGGATATATTCTGACTTCCAATTGTCATACGCTGTGGGGAGAGTGAGGGCAACTATACTTTATCTTTGTGCTTTCTTAACCTCAATGTGTATTAGTACATCATGGAGAATTGATGTTTATTTACAACTGACATTTATTTGTTTATGGTTGGTCGAACAGCTGACTGTAATGTATTGGTTTTCATTGCAATTAGTGTGCTTAGTCAAACAACATCAGCAAGCCAATGTGAAAGAAATTGGAGCACGTTCAGCCTTATACACTCAAAGGTTTGCAATCGGCTAAAGGCTGAACGGTTAGAAAAATTAGTTTACTGCCACTACAATATGAGGTTAAGAATAAGGAACACGAAGCTAAGACAACAACTGAGGGACAAACACGTCGCAGAGGATGCAACTCCAGAAATTGACGTGGACGCTTTATTTGATGTTGACAATCCCTTGCAGTCTTGGATGGAGATACGAGAGTAGGTTGATGAGCCCGTTTTTGATGTGTTGATGATAGAACATAGGCAGAGGGCATACTAGATGAAGATGAGTCAAGAGATCCAGAATTCAGACGACCAACAAAGAGGGTCAGAGAGACTCATGCGCACCAAAGAAGGGACCCAACTTTGTTTGTTCATGACACTGAGCAGCAGCCTGAGTTTGAGCTAGTTAGACACTCAGAATCAGATAGCAGGCCAGTCACTCCTAGAATGGTCAAAGTCACCTCCATTCTTAAGAAGTACATCAGTGCATGAGCTAACTGACAGGACTAGTGCTGCTGCTCGAGAGGACCCGACAATTGAGCAGTTGAAGCAGATTTATGTGAGGCACACGCCAAGGGAAAAAGGACTCATGTCAAAGATGAATGAAATGATCACACCAAAAGAGAAAAAAAATATCCCCAAAGGCTAAAAGGCGACTGGTTTCTTATGGTTCTGATGATGATGATGATGATGATGATGATGATGATCTCACTGCAGCTACAGGTGCTATTACTGACGGTGGCACATATGCACCCACTTCCTCCTTCTACGCTGACACAGGCAGAGGATACAATCATAGTGAAGGAGGATATGATTCACAAAGCCAACATGGGCATCCATCAGGTTATGGAGGTGGTCAACAGGAAGCAGGCATTTATGGGTGGGGTCATCAACCAGAATTTTAATTTCATCCAGTTCCATCCAGTTCCTCTTCTCATCCTCAAGGTTCTTATGCTGATTCTGGATTCCAATCAAGCCAACAACCTTCCACTCCAAGAGAGATCCAAAGAGAGATGTAGGACTTGGCTACCTCATTGTTTGGTTATAATAAATATACAGAATACATGCAACATTTTTATGAGTATCAACATCAGAAGCCAGACGATGAGGGAGAAGGTTCTTCTAGTTATTATCCATATTAGTGCATCATTATGTAGGTGAGGATCATTTAATTTATGTAACATTTACTGTGTCTAATTAGGTTTATTGTACTGCTTGAACCTACTTCATGCTTAATATGTACTCAAGAATATTAATTTAACATGTCTAATGCCTACTTCATGTTTATTGCACTTAATCGAATTTCTTTACAGTCAAATGCATGTCTAATGAATTTTTTGATTTTTATGTGATTATTTATATTTTTTCATTTTTTCAGATTTTTGGATTTATTTTAATTTTTTTGAATGTTTTGAACCCGGCCGAAACCGAGTCCGAAACTGACACCGCCATCCTTGAAGTGATCAACTCTAACTTTTCCGGCCACCAAAGGAACACCTAAACAGGTGATAGGAAAATTTTTTTTTGAGGAAAACTAGTGATAGCCGATAATCTGTTTTTGACAACTGGAGGTGCTTTGCTGTGGACATAAAAGGAACTTTTCGCAGCATTTAGTTTCTGACCCGAAGACCTTTCATAATTTTGGAAAAAAGTCATGAAATTCCTGATTGAAAATTTGCTCCCATTAACAAAGATGAGAGTATCATCTGCAAAAAGAAGGTGAGTAATGCAAGGGCATCCCTGGGGAGAGGGAAAATAACCAACTCTCGAAGAGGCGAAAAGATTGGTTTGACCTCTGCTTAAAGCTTCCTCAGTTAGAATAAATAAGGAGGGTGCAATTGGGTCACCCTGCCGAAGACCGCGGGAGGATTTAAAGAAGCCACTCAGAGTACCATTGATACTAATTGAAAACCAGTAATTTGAAATCGATTTATAAATAAAAGCTCTGAATAAATTTGAGAAACAAAAATTTTAAAGTACCGTCAACAGAAAATCCCACTCCAATCTGTTATAAGCTTTGGCCATATCTAGTTTCAGAACATTATTACCACATACCTTTTTGCCAATATTGTTTACAAGTTCCCGAGCCAATGATATATTTTCAACAATAGCCCTGCCTTTAACGAAAGCGCCCTGTTCAGGAGATATGATTCTAGGTAGAATAGTAGCCATCATTGAGAATCTTAGATATAATCTTGTACGAGAAATTGCATAGACTTATGGGCCTATACTCCGTTTTGCGATCAGCTTTATTAGTTTTAAGGATCAAAGCAATAATGGTAGCAGGTAAGTGTCTCGGGATGTCACAGCCAAAGAAGAAATCCTGAACTGCCGCATTGACATCATTATTAATAAAACTCCAATAAGCTTGACAGAAAGATCCCGAGAAACCGTCAGGGCCAGGTGCACTATCTGGAGACAAGGAAAATATCACGTTCCTAATTTCTTCATCCGTAGGAATAGCACATAAGAAATCATTAACTTGATCTTCAATGAGATTAGGGATGTTATCAAGCATATCAGTAGAAATAAAATGGGGCTGGGATTCAAAAGCTTGTTGAAAATGAGTAACAGTGATAGATTTCAATCCATCTTCATCATAAATGAAATTTCCATTATCATCTTGGAGCCGATCAATGTGGTTTTTGGATCTGTGATGAAGCACTGAAGTGTGGAAAAAACGTGTGTTTCTATCTGCATCAGCTAACCAATTAATCCGAGCTTTTTGCTTCCAGAAAATCTCTTCTTGCCTGTAAAGTGAGGCTATGATGTTTCTCTCTCGTTCCAGGGTTTGAAAATGTTAATCAGAACTGTTGTTATCATAAGCAAGTTGCGCTGCCAAAACACGGTCTCCCCCCTCCTTGACTCTGGCAAAGACATTACCAAAAGTTTCCCTGTTCCATCTTTTTAACATAAATTTCATGGCCTTTGAGTTTAAAATGCAGCGTAAACATAGGAGACGAAGAAAGCGGAGAAGATATCCAGCACTTTTCCGCATCACAAAGAAAGGCTTCATGGTGTGTCCACATTTGTTGAAATATGAATCTAAAGGGGCGGATAGGTTGCTGACCAATCAAAGAGATGGCCATGGGAGCATGGTCTGAGAGTTCCCGAGATAAATGTGAGACCTCAAGCGGATAAGAATGTAACCAAGCAGAATTCACTAGAACACGATCAAGCCGCGCCTATGTTGCATTGAGACCCTGTTGGCCATCATACCAGGTGTATTTACTCCCAGAATAACCAGCATCATGCAAAGCAAGACCTGAAATAAAATTATGAAAATCAGAGATGGAGTGCATATTAGGTGGTAAACCGCCGAACTTCTCATCAGGAGTTGACACAGTATTGAAATCTCCAGCCACCATAATGGGGCAGGGAACATCGTGAACATAATTTTGAATTTCCAACCACAGGGCTTTCCTCTCATTGTTATTGCAAGGGGCATGCACAAAGCATAATAGATAGTTTGGGGAAGGAGCTGCGCTTTCCTGTATAATGATAGAATGTTTCCAAGATGCACAAACAGAGAAATCCAAAACAGATTTCCATAGTACCCATATATGAGCTCGGGCCCCCAGGCTATGGACAGCTCCGTCCATGTGTAACTTTCGGCAGAGAAAATCAATTTTAGAAGAATCCATCATCGGCTCTAGAATAACCAACAGATCAAGGTTGAAATTTTTAATCAAGAACTTAAGTCTTCCCATCGTGGCATCGTTGGTGATAGCACGGGCGTTCCAAATTAACATCTTCATGGATAAGAGGAAGTAAGCCTTCCATCGGCCGAGATGGCTCTGCCAATCATACTCCTAGTAAGAGGTCGATGCCTGAGCATAGTGATTTACTGGTACTAATCCTCATTTTCAGTCATAGATTGTTACATTATTTTAAAACATTGTTCATGTCTACTGCTGTCAATAGCCTTCTCAGAAGAGGGAGCCTTCAATGAGCAATCAGAGATAGGCCCGAGATGGAATTACCTCCTGAGGACGATCACAAAATCCTACAGAAGGAGCGTCTGAAGGCAATGCTGAAAAGGTATTTTCCAAAGGATGTTGTTTATTCTCCATCGGAATAATAGTGGCCCGCATAAAGTTTTCATTAGCCGCATGAGTCAAATCCGTAGGAGAAAGAAACCCTTCGCTGGAGCAGACCGCCAGCGTGGAGGAAAGCTTCCCACCAACAGTAGGCTGAGACAGTCTCAGCAGCCAAAACAGGGCCAGGACTAGAGGTTTTCTCCGTTGCGGGTTGTGAATTTTCCACAATCACTTCCGGTGCATCTGCAAGCAGGGCAAAAGAGTTAGGTACAGTAGCACTTTGAGGAGGGGCAATTGAGACTCTGGGCTGGGGAGACAGCACCTTGTCGACAAGGGGGCTATCTGGGGGGCCATCAATTTGTGCCTGACCTCCCGCCAGACCCCTCCCCCAGGGCCTGCTGGAGCGGAAGGTTGTTTAGGCAGAGCAACGTTAGGAGCATCCCTCTGCGCAGCCTTCTTCATCCGTTTCGCACAGGTAGCTTTGGTGTGACCCAACTTATGGCAAAAGCCACATAAAGCAGGAATGTTATGATAATTAATCTTCGGCCAGAAACCATCCGAATCACACCCAATCCAGACCCCCTCTGGCCTTGATTTAGCAATATCAAGTTCAACACATACCAGTGCCTCATGAGTTTGCATCCATGCTAGCGTCAACTCATGAATACGAGGGACTGGACCCAGGTTTCCGGCAATAGATCGCAAGAAGTCCTCATTATAGAAATTGACTGGGAGCAATGGAAAACCAACCCAGACTGGCAGAGTGCTTGGGTCTGCAAGGAAATCAAAATCTGGTGTCCAGTGAAAAAATCTAAAGAGAAAACCTTTAATATGAAGATTCTTCCGCAGGAGAACCTTAAAAAAATCCTGTTCATCTTCAAAACGGAGGAGAAGATGTCGGGGATTAAGAACACTTATGATAAAACCTTTTGATAAACTCAATCGCTGGGCTAAGCAAGATTTAATTTCAGGGATGGACGTATGCCCATATGAACATTTTGCTATGATAGCATGTTCAAGCTGTGTAACCGATTTGGCTATCTCCGAAGCAGAGAAATGAACAGCGGGCTCGCCTTGATCAGTAAATGCTGGAGGTTTATTGCCAATCGAAACATGGCGTGGTGGCTTAGACGCAGCAATGATTTGTGCAAAAGTGAGTTTTTCACCTGGCGGCGGAAGATTATGGTTTGCATGGCTATGGCCTTCGCTGCATGCCAACGGCTGGACATGCGAGAGGCCATGCAGAGGGTTCTGTAGATCGCCAGAAGCAAGGGATGAAGACGGACCACCAGGGGGCAACGGGGTCCCTCCCCCAGGGCCGGTCATGACCGGCCGCAAGGCAGGATGACAGCAGCGCCAAACTTACCTTCAAAAGTCACCGTCACCATCCCTGTCGCCGCCGCCATCTGCCGTCGCTGTAGCCACAAGCTACTGGTGCCTCTTCCTCCTCGTCTTCTGCCAGTGCCTCCATAGCAGTCTTACAGTGCAGTGGGGGGTTGGGGGGTGTGGGGTCAAAACAAGAAAGGCACCGAGAGGCTTGATGAGATGAGAGGAAATAGGTTAGAGTTTTGCACAAAAACCCTTGTAAAAGAATGTAAAACTATATTAACCTCTAAACTTAAAAAATAGACTTACCTAGATCCGACCTGGATTGGACCCGATCCCGATTCCTGATCCTTCCTTCCTTGGTTAAACCTTTCCCTTCATATCTGAATGAAATGTGATGCAATCTTCACAGAGTTGAAAAGGTCAGTAAAGGGTGTTGTGGTGGCAGGCAGATGTAAATCTGTTGCAACTGTTTTTTTGTGGAAGCAAAGTTTACATATAAAATAGCGCTTTATGGGCTGTCTTTTTTTTTCTTGGTGTACAGTCATTCTTCATATATCAGCTCTTGACTGGAACATAGTGAAGACAGGTAATAATTATACTCACATCTGGGTTTGCGTATACACCTTGTATGATGTAGGATGCCTGAAATTCACTTAGGGCCTGTTTGTTAATGGGGTAGAATAACGCATTCGACCCCTTTCGGTCGAATGAGGTATTCGACCCCGGGTAAGAGCGGTGTGTGTGAGAGGCGCCGGGGGGCCCCACGAGTTTCTCTCTCATCGGGTGGAGAATCCTGCGGCGCTATTCGAATAACAAACTGGGCCTTAAAGAATTACCTATGCCATGCAGGCTTCTCATACAGACATTTTTATACCCAGCTGGTCAAAGTCTTGGTTTGCCTGCAAAGTGTTGAATGCATTCATATTCTTGTTTCCGGTTTACTTTGTGGGCACTACAGGGAACCCGAAGCATGATTGTCACATTTTGATGTCAGTGGATGATACCTATTCTGTTGTAATTTGATGGTAGAATAAGTACAGGACTTCAAAAAATGCTGTTTAATGTATGTCATTTACGACCTTCTGGAAAAATGCTAGGATAATTATTGGCCTTCCAAGAATGCCAGTATGAAACTATCAAAATGTTTTAACGGAACTAATTGTTATTTTCTGTTGTGGTCCTTAGTCAGTGGATTATGATAAGGAGGGGTCTGTCTTACGCATTCGTGGCAAGAATATCTTGGAGAATGAACATGTAAAGGTTGGTGTTCTACTAAATATGGTTTTCCACTTTTCTTCAACATTGATTAATGATGCCAATTTGTTCATGACGTGCAGATTGGGCAATTCCACACGCTTGAAATTGAGCCACATCGGCCATTTGTGCTAAGAAAAGTATGTCTCAGAAAATTTTCAATAATACATGGATTACCAAACATGATCTGTACTTGTCCAAAATATTTCATCTATCTAAGGTGTTAGCTAGAATTTTTTGATTCTTTACCACTTTGTTGCCTTGGAGTAGAAGTTGATTACATTTTCCTTTAAGTTTCAGTTAAGTGTTAGCCATGTATTGATCTTCTTTAGGTATTTGCTTCTGTATGATTTTACGAAGACTGTTTATGGTCTAATATTTTGACTTCTGTGAGCATTGTAGGATATTTGGGATTCACTGGCTCTGGATATACTTCAGCAAGCTTGTGGTATGTTTTCTTTACTCATTCCCTTTTTGGATTTTAAATTTTGTGTTAAAATCAATTTTGATGGAAGAACTGCCATAAACTACTTTTTGAGAACAGAAAGGAAAAAAATAATGTTTTGTTTTCAAGTATGAGTTTTTCTATTATATACTAGCCCTAGGCTATTTTGTGACAATGAGTGGTAAAAGTATGGCTTTCTATTCATACCACAATTCTAAAACTCTAGATTGTATTGGAGTAATAATCAAACTGATATATACCAAGGATTTATAGAATGAAATTTGGTCATCAATTTGTCTAATATGAGATTATATCGGGAGTTGGACTCATTTCAGCTTTGATTCAAGTTAAAGAACTGGCTGGACCTCAACTTGACAGGAGGAAGGCTGACGCAAGTGTTCTTACCAATCCTTAAATAATCTGGTCAATTCTGGCAACAGTTGATTCTAAACAGATTATCTTGAAAACATGTCCTTTAACTTTTTTAAAATTGATGGTTTAATCTACAAGATTTTAAAAATAAAAAATTATTGTCATTGTTATAATATATCTTTATATATATATATTTATTATGCAAATTTCCTCCAAATTTGGATTGTGCCTTACCACTTCAATTCAAGTGAAATTAAGCTAGATTGTATTATCTTTTTGGACACTTCTAAGAATTTGGACAAAAATCTGAATTATATGGAAACATGCTCAATTTATTAAAAAGATTAAGAATCATAGATTCCACTCATAATTCATTAATCACAGTGTTGATCATTTTCCTGTCAATGTTATTGTTAAGAATGTAGAGATGAGGGATGGCCGGCGGTGTGCAGGGAGGGAGCGAGAGAGAGCTTTTGCTCTTATTGTAGGCTGACTGGGGGGATACAGAGAAAGAGAGATGAACTTTTGCCCATATTTGCCCCTATTGTAGGCTGACTAGGGGGTTTAGAGATGAAACTTTTATCCCTATTGTAGGCTTACTAGGGGGGATATACAGAGGGAGAGAGAGCGAGAGAGTGAGTGAGTGAGAGAGAGAGAGAGATTGTGTGTCATGTCACGAACCGATAGCAGTGAAAGCACGCCCGGAATGTGGCAGCGATACGTTCATGATAACATAGCAAACCAAGAGAAACACGAGGGGACCAATAATGAACAAAAATGTAATTTTATTGATATTCAAAGGTCATTATTACATATTCACCGACTCGACTTACATAATAAAAAGAAAGGAAAGACTCAAATTTTATAGGACTAGGCTCAAGAAAATAAAAGACACAACTTCAACTCTAGGATCTCCTTCACTCTTGCCCCTCTCCTTCTGATGGAGTAACCTCATTATTACCTGAAAAATATTAAGAAGAACTGAGTGAGCAAAACGCTCAGTAGGAATTACATCTCTATCATCAGGCAAGATATAGGTGATTAGTCATTTAATATCACATGAGAGTTTCTACATGATGCATAACGAAAAACTCAATCACTATCAAGAGAGTAGCAGGGGCGCATGAATATCCAAGTAAATAAGGTAGATCAAGGGACATTCACAAGAACGAAATGAAGAACGAAGGGCCAAGAACATGCACAAGAGATCATAATCACTAGAATTTGTATCAACAATTTGCCCCTTCTGGGCCTCAAAATCAGAACAGGTCAAGTCACATATACGAATCATGCCAAATATGTAAATTTGTCTAGAACCAATCTTGCATATAGTTGGTGCAATGCCACACCTGATCATTTATGATACCGGTACATGTCTGGGCTTTGTCTCGCCCCTAGGATTAGATCCGAGCCCTAATAAATATGACCTAGCATTGAGTGTCAAATTGGACCCAAAGTCCCATATCAATATTTCTAGACAATTTAATAATGGCATTAGAATTCCAATAATAAGTTCATGTAATCAAGGCCACTTTCAGTTTGGAATGAGATTATACCAAGGATAAGCTCATGTAACCAAGTACTAAGAATGGGGGTCATTCCTTAGAAGGAATTCAAGAGGTAAGTCATAGGGATATGACTTTAGGAACCAAGATTTGAGCAAGTTCAAGAACATAACATTTAAGGGGGTCGTGAACACAACAGGGTAGTAGCCTGGATAGGCTGAAACCTAAACAAAACTCAGGTCCCACGATGCCACACAAAAACTCGAGGTTCAGGAAACTGGGCAAGGTAGCGGTCGACCTAAAACTGCGGCCAAGAAGTAGCGGTCAAGGCACAATTGCGGTCAAAAGAGGGGTCCCAAAGGTCTGGGTCGACTCACTAGGCAGGTGGGTCGACTCGCAAAGTAGGAAAGCGAAAACACGATAAAGAGACAACCACAGTCTCTAGGAAGCGGTCTGAACAGGGCCGCGATCAGGGTCAAGAAAACAGTCGACGGAGGCCATTTTAGTCCATTGAAATGGGGTTCAGTCGGCTGGAAACAAGAAAAAAAATCAGTCGACAAGAGCAATGTCAGTCGACTGAAATAGGGTTTGGTTGACTGAAAACAAGAAATCGGTCGACCGAAATCAGGGTTTAGTCGACTGAAAACAGGAAATCAGTCGACTGAACAGGATTGGCACACTGACCCAACAGAAGAAGAACGCGGTCAGTCGGCGGCCCGTGACCTGGAGGTCACGGTTCTCAGAGAGCCTCGTTCTGGACAGAGTTGGCAGAATTTGGTCACAACCTCGTGCCGCCCACTCACAAACCGGTTGAATCCAGGGGTTCAAGTTTTCAGGGTACAACTTGCTCGGCGTCCTAGTGGGAATTTCAGGCTCGCGGAGTCTTACGGAGGCCTTGTGATAGAGGTTCCAGTCCGACAGAAGGAATATCCGGCAGAGGATCTCAACTATCCCAAGAAATAGGGTTCCAAAACTGCGAAAAACGGGAGTAACGGTAAGTCGATACCACCGGAGTGGCATGGCCCTCATGATAGAATAGATGGACGCTCTGATACCAATAGACAAGACTCTATTGATGATCTAGAGGGGGGTGAATAGATCGATCACCCAATAAAATTGACTACGGCAGGAACAGTTGCGGAATAAAATCAAGCTGCTGTAGGACGAGGAAGAACACTTAAACGCAATCAAACTATAGCAAGTCTAGACGATCAGCACAAAGGCGGTCTCAAGCATTCATCTACTGGGCGGTGAAACTAGATAGAAATGAGCACAAACCACAGGGCAATCACACAGTAGACAATGAATTTTTAAGGTGGTTCGACCTCAAACCTGAGGTCTACGTCCACCCCACACTCCAACCAGAGTGTGGTTTCCCGCTGATACACAGCTTAACCTGCTGATCCACAGTTTCGGGGTGAAAACCCTACAAACCGCTGGGCCTTACAGCTTACGCCAACCAGAGGAGTCCTCCTCTGCAACCGCTGGGGAATTACAGCTTCACCCGACCAGAGGATACCACACCTCTGCAACCGCTGATGAATTACAGCTTAACCTCTGCTGACAAATAGCTTGAACAAGGGTTTCTAAAAACGAAAGTAAACAAACGAATAAACAGAAAATTCACAATGGGAATGTAGCTCAACAATGAGCAAAATCAGTTCCGGTTCTGAACCAGGAAACTGATGAACAAAACTTTCTCAGACTTTCAAAATTTTCACTCTCAAACTCTCTTCTTAGATCTGTTGCTCTATCTTCTTCTCTCTGGATCGTGCTGGCTCTAGCTCTTTCTGCTATTTTTCTCTCAATATCACAATCACGATCGGTCTTCTCTTGAAGAAGACTCTCCTTATTTATAGGAAGTAGCAGAAGGTAGGGCGTGTGCTCGCCACAATTCCCGCCCAGAGCCTTATCAAGATTTGGAGTAGTCAGGCCACGTGGCATCATCTTGGCACCTCCTCCGTTCTTGGATCACGTGCCTTTCTTAAACTCCTCGAGCAGATATCCTGTTAAGGTCAGACTTAATGTCAGCATGAAACAATCTGAAAGATAGTAGAAAGATGCACAGAGTTAATTAGAGTTTTGAACTAAATGTGCACAGACTCCACAGACTCGATATAACGTATGAACACATATGCACGGAGTCAAGTGTTCACACATAGAACTGATGCACAGACTTGCTTTATTGACCTAGTGGATGTGCACAGACTGTATGTGTGTGACATGCAGTAATGCACTGAGTGTGTATATGCAAAGTGCAAACCTTGCATTGACTCAATGTGTCGATAGCAGCATTGCTTAGACTTAGATCATGTGACATGCAAAGGTTGCACAGACTTACCTCTGCAACATACTTGACTTACACAGACTTAATGTGCAAACACTGAATGCATGAGCTCTTATGCACCGAGTTGCCTAAGACGTATTGCATAGACTTTTTGTACCTAGACATAAACATGCACGGACTTAGTTGCGTGCTGAACTAATGCTTGCTCTGACTTACCTAATGCATGGAAGGTATTGCACTGACTTGGTCGTGTGTAGCAGCAAGGGTTGCACCGACTTGATAACGTGCAGCGAGAAGTGTTGCACCGACTTAGTGTGCCTTGAGCTAAGCCTGCATGGACTTGGTCTCGTGCAACAACTACCAATGCATCGACTTACATAATGCATGGATGACCTTTGCAGCGACTTGGTCGTGTGTAGCAACATGGCTTGCACCGACTTGATATATGCATGCACGGACTTGATGTGCTGGAAATGCACTCTATGCACAGACTCAATGCAGACTGACTTAGTATTACACCGACTCCATTCTAATGCAAAGCCTAAGTGTAAACATGCAGACAACATTTATATGATTATCTGACATATAAAAGTCATCAAAATACACACATCATTATGCCAATATAAAGTTAACAAAGTCAACTTTGTAGTCAACGAAGTCAACCAATACTGTTGCCAATTATCAAAACACTTCAGCATGTTGCCATTCTCCCTTATCATTCAACGCCAGAGGAGACCCAACACCTCAAATAAGTCCTAGCAATGCATTAAATAGTATGGCTACATATCAAGTTAACGCAGGAAGATAACGCAGGAATGTGAACAGATTTAACATAAATTAATCTATTCGTTTTCATGATATATCATGGAAGAGAAGTAAGAATCAAGGAATAAGGAACAATTAGTATGGAATTTAGTCAAGTATTAACTTTCTTTCATGAAACCCTAGTCATTATGTGCGTTCTTTACCTTAAAACATGCTGTGTAACTATTTCTTTCAGAAAACAGAACACACAAATAGGACTGGGTTTGTTGGAACCCGAGCGCAGATAGCGGTTTAGGCTGGGCCGCTACCAGATGGTAGCGGTCTGTCCAGGACCACGATCTAGCCACCTTCGACTCATTTCCCAAAAAAACACGCCAGGAAGGTAGCGGTCTATCGAGGGGCCGCGGTCTCCAGGTCGCGGTTACTGTAGTTCCGCGATCTGGAGCAGAGTTTCGCCTTCCGACGAACTCTGACACACCCCTACTAAAAACCCGATTGCGATCGCTATACTACACAAACATTAGGCAAACTGGTACCAAAAGAAAGAGCATTCAAAGACGCACATGATGGCATATTTTATTGAAGATTAGGCCCTGGAGAAAACCTACCTTAAGTTGATTTAAGAAGAGGGCGATGAAGACGTTGGAACCCTAGACAACCACGCCCTCGATCGCCGAAACCGCCCACGATCCTGCACGCCGCCGGCCACCGAGCAAAATAGGGTTTGCTGGGGGCGTGGGCCTTCAATTTATAGAGCTATGGGAGCCTCTAGAGTCCTGGGCCGATCTATAGAAAATCGGGGAGAAAAATCCGCGAAGAATCTGCGGTTGACCAAATCCAAAGCCGCCATCCAATTCTAGGGGTTCTAGGGTTAGGGTTTTCGAGGGAAAACGTCTATCCTAGATGGGCCAGAGGTTTAGGTTTCTTTCTGAGCCCATTTGGTCTCGAATTAGGGTCCAATTAAGCCTTCTACGGGTCGGTTCTTCCTAACTCCGAAATAACCCAAAAATGCTCTAAATTGGGCCAAATGACCTATTTTAAGTTTTCTTTTGGGGTTTCCCCTTTTGACAATTTTGTTGGAATTTCTTTTCTCTACATGAATATGTATGTTTGATATTTTTTTATTTCTTTGAAACTTTCGATTAAGAAGGTAATTAATAAAACTTATTTTAATTCGGGTTGCTACATTGTGTATCTTGATTGGAGTCGATGGTTGATGAAGTTGCAGGAGGAGATGACTAGTTTCTCGACAGTGATGATCTATGTCGGTGGATGATGGTGATGATTGACTGCAGTGAAATAATAAACAATGGCAGACAAACCCTAAGGGGGCAGGTGTGTGAGGGCTTAGGAAGGGGGTGGGGTCGGGATTGGGGGGGGGAGTGTATTTAAACTGAATTCATTAAACAGTTCATGTTATCGATCCAATCTTGGTTGGGTGAAACCGAGGCACCCAAGCGGGTGCTTTAGTTTTCTTGGGCCACTTAGATGGTCGCTTAGGCCACCTTTTTAGGCCTCAAGAATGACCATCCGATGCCTAGGGCCTTAAAAAGATCAATCTTCACAGCGGTGCCTTCAGACTTAGAGTAGTTGTGTGGATCAATCACTGATTAAGTCACTTAACTTTTATTTGTCCATTCTATGGAGTCTTTGGTTACTCTAGTGGGAGAAGGTCTTAGATTGACCTGGGAGCATAGTCTTTTTAACAGGCCTGCATTTGTGGGAGTCCGCAGCCTGGACAGAAGTCCGCCTTACCTTAAACCGATTGGTGGTGCACAACCTATGACAATTATAAATATCCAAAAGCACACCATAAAATATAAACCATTGAAATAAAAGTCCTTCATTTTGTTATCATGTCCTTTGCATGGTCTGCAGTACCGCTCAGTATCGGTACGTACCGGGCGGTATGTCTCGGTACTGGGCCCGATCGGTCCGGTTTCACCCATTCGGTACCTGTATCGGCCGGTACAGTCCAGAGGTGGCACTTGTGGAGGTCGGAAGGGGGAGAGAGAGAGAAGGCCGGTACAATGGTGATGAGTATGGAGGGAGAGAGAGAGAGAGAGAGGCATACAGACTATAGAGATTGCCATCGTCTGCCGATCTTCGCCATCGCCAATCGCCGCCGTCGTTGATCGCCGCTGTTGCCGATCACCGCTGGCTGAGGAGACGCGGACACGAGAGGGGGATGATCTGTGATTTGAGGGTGGGTCGAGAGGCCAAGGGAGCTAGGGTTTCGAATAGTGGGGGAGGGGGAGTCGAGGGCAAGGGAATCTTTTAAAACCCAAGGTCCGAACCGAAACCGTATCCGGCCCGCCCAATGGCCCAGGAAAACGCCTGAAGCCATATTTTAACCCAGATCCACAAAAAAATATCGTATCGGGTCCAAAGGACCCGATACTATGTATCTTCCCCGCTCGGTTTCCCCGCCCTGTAGCGCTGGAGCTACTGGCGTTGTGGAAATGAGGACAGGAAGCCCCCCCTGACCCCTATAGCCCTCTGGTGGCCACCGGTAGGGCTGCCTCTCACCGGCACACCCTTCTGACAAGCGACAACGGTGGACCGGTACCATACCGGTACCAGCGATACGTATCGATACCGGTACCGGTACTAGTACCGCTTCTGATTGGTGCCGATTTTGATACCAGTATTGTAGACCATGGTCCTTTGGTACACTGATTTTTGAGTACAAGTACAAATCCAAAAGAAGAGTACAATAAAATCAGAAGTACAACATTAACCACTAAAAACTATGGACTGCTATCCTAAGGTGGTGATTTATGCTCATATTTCTTTGAGCTTTCACTTAAAGAGGAAAAAAACATTTAAACACTTGATGAGTCACAAGACTCAGTAGGGATCATTTACCTCCTACGTTCCCTTGTCCCACACCACCTATATTCACTTATCCTTACAATTCTTATCTCTTTATTTATTTCTTTATTATCTTTCATATGCACTTATTTCTTTATTTCTTTATTATCTTTCATATTCACAGGAACCCGCCCGAAACCATATTTTAACCCAAATCCACAAAATATATCGTACTATGTATCTTCCCCGCTCGGTTTCCCGCCCTATAGCGCTGGAGCTATTGGCGTTGTGGAAGTGAGGAAAGGAAGGCCCCCCCGACCCCTGTAGCCCTCTGGTGGCCACCGGTAGGGCTGCTTCTCACTGGCACACCCTTTTGACAAGTGACAATGGTGGACTGGTACCATATCGGTACCAGCGATACATACCGATATCGGTACTAGCATCGCTCTTGATTGGTGCCGATTTTGATACCTGTATTGTAGACCATGGTCCTTTGGTACATTGATTTTTGAGTACAAGTACAAAGCCAAGAGAAGAGTACAATAAAATCAAAAGTACAACAATAACCACTAAAAACTATAGACTGCTATCCTAAGGTGGTGATTTATGCTCATATTTCTTTGAGCTTTCACTTAAAGAGGAAAAAAACATTTAAACACTTGATGAGTCACAAGACTCAGTAGGGATCATTTACCTCCTATGTTCCCTTGTCCCACACCAACTATATTCACTTATCCTTACAATTCTTATCTCTTTATTTATTTCTTTATTATCTTTCATATGCACTTATTTCGTTATTTCTTTATTATCTTTCATATTCACAGGAACCCGCCCGAAACCATATTTTAACCCAAATCCACAAAAAGTATCGTACTATGTATCTTCCCCGCTCGGTTTCCCGCCCTATAGCGCTGGAGCTATTGGCGTTGTGGAAGTGAGGAAAGGAAGGCCCCTCCGACCCCTGTAGCCCTCTGGTGGCCACCGGTAGGGCTGCTTCTCACTGGCACACCCTTTTGACAAGCGACAATGGTGGACCGGTACCATACCGGTACCAGCGATACATACCGATACCGGTACTAGTATTGCTCTTGATTGGTGCCGATTTTGATACCTGTATTGTAGACCATGGTCCTTTGGTACATTGATTTTTGAGTACAAGTACAAAGCCAAAAGAAGAGTACAATAAAACCAAAAGTACAACATTAACCACTAAAAACTATAGACTGCTATCCTAAGGTGGTGATTTATGCTCATATTTCTTTGAGCTTTCACTTAAAGAGGAAAAAAACATTTAAACACTTGATGAGTCACAAGACTCAGTAGGGATCATTTACCTTCTACGTTCCCTTGTCCCACACCACCTATATTCACTTATCCTTACAATTCTTATATCTTTCTTTATTATCTTTCATATGCACTTATGTAAATGCGATGCATAATAATATGTAAATATGTGAGAAAACACTGGAAAAGAAAATAACTTAAAACTCATAACAATAATTTGTCATAATTCACAAAATAATGCTTAGTTCATCTTATGGTTTAGGAGATGAGTTGTAGGTTTGGAACCTACCCTGACTTGTTTTTTTTCTTAAATTATATTTGACCAGGTTGTCTTTTATAGTCAGTCGCCCCTTCGACTGTTGGCTCATTCCTTAACCTGAAGTAATGGGGATAACTACTCCTTGGCAATTGTAAAGTCAACCGATTGGATCGCACACTGGCTCAACCCCTCACCTACTGCCTAACATTTTTAAGGATTCTTTGGACACTCCAAAATGATAGGTAGAGTGTCTAGCTGATCTAGGACACGCATCTAGAATTACGTAGTCCTAGTACCAAGCATGAGTGCACTTAAGTGGGTCTCCACCCATTGTCCTATTCGGTCGTGTCCCGAGTTTGGACTTAAGACCCTGTCTAAAAACGTATACTTCATGTCCCGACTATGGCACAAGTCGTAAGGAGCTGGCCTAATGTTCCTTGTCCCCAAGGAACAATTTGTATGAGCCTATCTTGCCAATGAAGCCATGCTACTTCATCATATCTTAAGATGAATCATACTTCAAGAATTTGCATCTTGGTGTAAAATTTTAAACCGATCACTTATAGTCCTTAGACGATCGGTTTAAAGATTTACACCAAGATTTGGATTCTCGAAGCATGATTTATCTTAAGATACGATGAAGGTGTATCACTTCATTAGCGGGATGGGCCCATATGAGCTGTTCTTTGGGGATAGAGAACATTGGGCCAGCTCCTTACGACTTATGTCACAATCAAAGCATAGTGTGTCCCTTTTAGACGAGGTCTAGAGTCCATACTCCAGACACAACTGACTAGGGCGGTGGGTGAGACCCACTTGAGTGCACTCGCGCTTGGGACTAGGACCATGTAGTTCGAGACCACATGTCCCAAGTCAGCCTGACTGCCTGCCTCTTCTTTGGGAGCATCTGGAGACTCCTTAGGACTATTAGGCAGTAGCTAAGGGTTTGAGCTAGTGGGCAATCTGCTTAATTGATTTTTACGACTGCCAGGGAGTGGTTATCCTCGTTACTTCAGGTTAAAGAATGAGCCGACAGTTGGAGGGCTGACCGACTATGAAAGACTGATCAGCCAAATACAATTTAAGAAAGGAATAGGTAAGGGTAGGTTCTAGACCCGCAGCTCATGTCCTACACCCTAAGAAGTACTAAGAATTATTTTGTGAATTATGAAAGAATTATTGTTATGGGTTTTAAGTTATTTTCTTTTTGAGGGTTTTCTAGCATATTTATCTATTATTATGCATTGCATTTCTATAAGTGCGTATGAAAGATAGGAAAGAAATAAAAAACAAGATAAGAATTGCAAGGATGAGTGAATGTTGGTGGTGTAGGCCGGGGGATGTAGGAGGTAAATGATCTCTATTGAGTTTTGTGATTCATCAAGTGTTTAAATGTTTTTTTGTCTTTTTTTGCAGGCTACAGCTCAAAGAATTAGGAGCGTTAATGATCGCTTTAAAATATCAATCTATAATTGTAGTGGCTAGTGTTGTACTTTTGGTTTTGTTGTACTCTTCTTTTGGCTTTGTACTTCAGAAATCAGTTACCGAGGACATGATAATGGAATGAAGGACTTTTATTTCAATGGCTTATATTTTATGGTGTGTTTTGGATTTTCATAATTGCTACAAGTTACACCACCAATTGATCTAAGGTAAGGTGAACTTTGGTCTGTGTTGCGGTCTCCAGCAAAGGCTGGGCTGTTGCATGTGCTATCAGGGCAGGTCTGATAGTATGAATAACCTTACGATAAAAGAAATGGAAGCTAAAAGATGCCCCAGTACACTAATGTGCTAATGTCCTTAATGATCACCATGAAAGTGAGTAATGACATATCTTTTACGATTTTTTTGAAGGTAATGGCATCTACCAGAGATGGTCTCCTGCCATGGAAAGGTTTATGAAAGCAATGTGGCAGACAATGAGATAGATGCCACCACGAGAAGGGAGCCTTTCGAAGGGACAAGCACTATAGGAGATCAACCAAATTGGGTGGATAGGTTTTTGACGTTAAATCCTCCAACCGTTATTGGCCATCTAGACCTTGAGGCAGCAAAACACTGGAGTGGTGAGATAGAAAAGGTATTTGGTGCTCTGAATTGTCCAGAAGAGGAGATGGCAGTTTTGGCTGCCTATATACTTAAAGACGATGCAAATGGCTGGTGGCATTTGCAACGTAAGACGGTTTTCTAAGGAAGATCAATCAGAGAAATTATTCTTTTTTCTCCCAGCATTCCTTACAGTCTTCATACTAGATATGTCTCAATCATGGGTGTACTAAACTGCACCACCACTCATTGCCTTGATTGATTATGTCCCGAGTCTGGACTTCAGACCTCTGAAAGAAAAATGGACCCTTCATGCTAGACTGTGGTATCATCTTAAGGAGCAGCTATTTGTTATCTTCTATTCCAAGGGAATAGATATATGGGTTTGTTCTGTAGATGAGGTGATGTCACTTATTATCACATAAAAATAGAAATAACACGAGAAACATCAGTGTCCATAGAAGACAATTTAGTTTGTTACTTGTTTTTAATTTTTGAGCTTGAGGAGCCTTCCTCACCTCCTTTGGCTGTACTTCCTCTGTTTTTTTAATAAAATAGGCTGTACAGTCTACTTTCCTCTAAAAAAAAAAATTCATGAAACTTAGTTCTGAAGTCATGAAATCATGGACTTTAACTATATATATTGATATAACATTGTAATTTTGATCTTTAATTTCCAATGGTTTCCTTTAATCATCTTCATCAAGTGATGTTAGTTATCTTATGTGTCTTTAAGTTTAATCATCATCATCATCATCATCGACATATCAGCATTAGTCACATCATCTTTTCCTCTTTAGTAGTTTATGTCATTATTGTCATATACTCGTCACACAATAAATTGAATGTGAGGTCATTATCAGCTTCACAAGAGGTCATTAATCATCTTATATCGTCATCGAGATAAGTATGATTTAAGGATGAATCTTAGGTTAAATCAAATAACTTTAAGCCATAAATAGCCTAGAAGGACTAATTAGGTTTGTGAGCGAACATTAATCGCTTTCAGTTCATCAAGTATATTAGAAGCATATCATCGGTTTTATAACATGTAAACATGGTTGGTTTTAATTTCTTTATTAAAATTTCATAACAATGTTGAGCCCAAGATTCAAGTTTTAATCTAATAATTCTTAATATGTGTAAACTGTAGCCAACATGGGAAAGCAAAGGGGGGACTGAAGCAAGGAATAAAAGCAAGAGACAACCTTAGAAAAAACGAGGGGAAATGAGAAACAATTATATATATATATGAAATAAAAATAAAACAATTATTGATTTTCTATGATTATATATATTTATATTTTATTGTGATATTTAAGGAGTTTTTAAAACTATTATCTCACTTAAACATCTTTTGATATGCATTGAATTCTAAACATAGCTATTTACCTTATCTTTTACATATTTTCTCATTTTTCTCTCATTTTACTTTTTTTACTTCTTTTGAGATATTTCTATAATATTTTGTTTAAAATGAGTTGTTTTTGCAATCACCTTTTGTATGGGATTGCTATATAAACTGGTATGTTTTACAACTTTTAGGATATTTATATAATGTTCTATTCAAACTAGGTAGTTTTGCTTAAGTTCTGTTTGGGGATCATTTTATAAGGAAAACCTCTGTTTAGATGGAGAGGGGGTGGCGGAGAGTGGGAGGTGCTCTCCAGGAAGAGGTCGTCTGTTGGGGATAAAGGCAAGATCTTCCAGGCCGGCATTCTCTCCCAGGATAGCATGGTTAGAGGAAAGCTCCCTGTTGAAGCTGACCGCCAAGGATGGTAGTATCGGTTTCGGTACCGGTTTCGGACGGTGCCGAAACCGGTTCAAAACAGTCAGAAAAGGCAAAAAATGTATTGAGCAGGTCTGGTTTCGGCCGAAACCGGACGGTTTCGGTCCGAAACCATTAAAAAATCATTTTCTTTGGTATCGGACTTGCTACAGTGACAAGGCCCGTTTCGGTTTCGGTATAGGCTGAAACCGATACGTTTCCATCGAAACGTATCGGTTTCGGCTGATACTGCCATCCTTGCTGACCGCTGCATGAGGGGTTTACAGAAGGGTCATTGGGCTAGCTCTTGCAGAAATGACATTTGATGTCTTCTTTGTGGAGGGATCGGGCATAGAAGGCGGGCTTGCTCTCAAGGAAGACAGGAGAAGGGGAAGGTTCCTTCTGCTGAGAAGATCAGTCAGGGGGGCGCCTGCTTCCAGAAGGGTAGCCCCTCACCTCAAGGTGCCGACCTCAGAATCGTAGATATCCCTTGGTCATCCATGGTGGCTGAGGATAGGAGGAGGTTGGAACAGTGTGCTGTGGTGCAAGTTCAGGGTCTTAGAGAAGGGAAGTTGTTGGCCGTGAAAGATTTCCTTCAGTCTTCCTAGCCGGACACTGAGTGGTGGGTCCGTGAGCTTTCAGATGGCTCGCTTCTGGTGTGGTTTCCTGATGTTCGTAGAAGGCAACAGTGTTTGACCGGGAATGCTCCTCATAGCGAGTCTCTCTGCCTTTCTTGGTTGCCGTGGAAGAGGGATTCCGCTACTGTGAGGCTGTCGGAGGGGAAGCTGGTTTGGTGCAGGCTCTCTGGTATTCCGCTCCACGTTTGGAATTTCGATACCTTCCATAGCATTGTTGCAGTTTTTGGATGCCCGAAGGTGGTAGATAGAGAGACCATGGATGGGGAAAATCTGTTGTTTGCTAGAATTCTTGCAGAAGTGGAAGATGGCCACATTATTCCCATTGAAATTATTGTTAGATTAGGAGGTTTGAGATTCAAGGTGTCTGTTGATGTGGAGCAGTCTGCCTATCCTGTAGCATCGTCTGTGGACTGGACTTGGGAGGAAGCTGGGGAAGCTTATCGGAAGCTCTGCTAGGGGAAACAGGGGTTGCAGACTACAGGGGTTCCAGAGGTGAAGGAGAAGCCTTACTCAACTCCCAGAATTCGGTCTGGCCACTCTCGGGGTGGGGGCTCTCGCTGTGAGCCTCCTAGGGAGTCAGTCCAGGTTGGTGCTCAGGTTCCTTCCGTGCCTCCCAGAGATTTGCAATCCCTGGGACAGCGGGCCACTGTGGAGTCATTTTCTCTTTTTCGGGCTCGTTGGAGTTATCTCTACACCTAGACGATGGCTTGGGAAACTGTGGATGAGGCTTCGTTGGGTCCCGAGGCGCCTTCTTCTCTGGTTTTATTTGTTGGCAGGAATGGGGGTGTGCAGGTTCAGGTAGGGAAGACAAACAGTGCCTGGGTTTGGTTGGACCCGGCTGGATCCGAAGCCTCTATTGCGCTATCGGGTAAGTCTCCGGGTCCTTCACCATCGGATTTGTCGCCGGGCCCTCCATTATCGGGTAAGTCGCCGGGTAACCCGAGTCTCCTTCCTTATTACCCGGTTCCCACCCGCGATTGCCCAGTCGCAGAGCCGGTTACCTTGGCTGACCTCCTCGGCACTTGCAGCTTATCCCCAGATCCGTCGGCCATCCTTCTGCCACCCGGCGACCCCCAGGGAGGGACCGGCTCCCCCGATGCCGGTTATCCTTCACAGCGGCCTTTCCTTTGCTTGCCTGGGGCTCTGGAAGCGGGTCTTTTTCGTGATAGGCCTATGACAGGCTTCACCGGGGAGCTCTCTCCTGCTTTGCAGGGCAAGGTCTTAGTGCCCTCTGTCCCGGAAGGCTGGGGGGGGGGGGGTTCGCAAGGGGCCTGTGATACTTTTGCTCAACATGGTTTAGGAGTTGAGGGGAGGGGGAAGAGCTCTATGTTGCTGGTGTTCATGTCTCAGAGGCCCGTTCTCGCCGCAGTTCCTGGTGGCAACGGATGACCTTTGCTTGTTGCTTCTTCTTTGGCTGAACAACATAATGGGCTTGTTATTTGGGAAGGGAATCAGATGCTGGTTGAAGACGTGGATCCGCTGGTTTCTTGGGGCCCACCTAAGGAGGATCAATGTTCAGGTGATTGTATTAAGGAGATTGGCATTCTGGTAGGTATCTCCTTTGATGGCAGGGAGGATTGTGTCAGGAAGGCATTCAGGAAAATCAAAAGGGACCTCAACCTTCTGCTAAGTGCAAAAATGAAAGGGACTGGAGGGGGCTGGAAGATTGGTAAGAGGGAGATCTTGTTCCTTCCGAACGATCATCTGCTTGATGGACTTAGGCATAAAGGTGAAGAGGGAAAAGGGAAAGAACATTATTTGTCAATGAAGATTGTTTCCTGGAATGTTAGAGGCCTTAATGGGGTTAAGGAAGTCAGGGAGGTTCATGCCATGATCCATAGACTTGTTATTGATCTGATTTGCATCCAAGAGACTAAGATCGAAAATCTGGATAGTGAGGGGATCAGAAAAATAGGTAGAACAAAGCTTCAGGGTGGGTGCTTTAAACCAGCTGAGGGATTGAAGGCATGCTTTCTTATTCTGTGGGACTTAAATCTACTAGAGAGCTTTGAAGAACTTGTCAATCAGTTCACCATATCAGTGAAATTTAGAGTTAAAAACAGTGGGTTTAGATGGAAGTTTTCTGGGGTTTATGGGGCTGTGCTGAATGATTCAAAAGGTTTTCTTTTTTCCCCCCCCAATAACTGTCCAACCTGTATATGGATTACAAGGAAGCATGGTGTGTGGCAGGGGGTTCAATGCTGTTCGATAGCCAGGGGAGAGGGCAAATCAGCAAAGAAGGACCCAGGAGATGGATCTTTTCGAGCAATGGGTGCAATATTCAGAGTTGATAGAGGTGCAGACCGGTTCTTTGTTCTATACTTGGATAGGAGATGGTGTTAGGAACTCTTAATCGAAGCTGGATAGAATCTTCATAAATGTGCATTGGCAACAAAAATTCCACAGCACACAGGTCAAAGGGCTTCCTAGAGTGATGTCAGATCACATTCCGCTGTTATTCTTTTCCAACTCTGATGTACGGCAATCGAGGCTATTCAGATATGAAAGGGCATGACAGACACATGAGAATTTTGATGCCCATGTAGCAGATTGGTGGGTTGAAGCTCCTTCCAGCTCTTTTGCTTGCCTTAATCTCAGCAATAAGCTTCAATGGGTCAGGGACAAGATGAAAGTCTGGAGTAAAGAGAAATTTGGGGAAGCTGCAAGGATCAGGCAGGGGCTGCTTCAAGAAATTGAAGATTTTGACTTAAAAAATGACAAAGGGGTTCTATTGGATGAAGATAGGAACCGATGGGCAGATCTGAAGGGCAGATATGAGGAGTGGTCAGCTGGAGAGGAAATAAGATGGAAGCGTGGGGCCAAGGAGCAATGGCTTAAAGGAGATAAAAGCAGAGCTTATTTCCATGCTGTGGCTAGCATTAAGAAGAGGAACTACGGCATTCACAATATTACTGTTGGTGACATCAGGTTTGAAGATGATGCAGAGATCCAGAAGGCTATTCTCAAGTACTATGAAAACCTCTTTAAAGAAGAAGAACAATGGAGACCAAAGATTAGTGGGAAACCTTTTAACAAAATTTCAGAAGAGGAAGCTCTCTCCCTTATCAGACCTTTCTCGGAGGAGGAAATTAGGCTTTATATCTTCAGTATGGATGCAAATAAATTCCCAGGACCTGATGGTTTTTTTATGGGGTTCTATCAACATTTCTGGCATATTGTGAAGGATGATGTGATGGCAACTGTCCGAGAATTTCATATTAACCCTGCGGCTGTGAGGTGTTTTAATTCCACATTTCTGGTGCTTATTCCAAAAAAGCAGAATGCTGAGTCAATCAACGAGTACCGGCCTATTAGTTTATTGAATGGTACCTACAAGATAATCACCAAGACTTTGGCGAATAGACTGAAGGAGGTTATTCATCAGTTGGTGGACAGTAATCAGTCGGTGTTCATCAAGGGAAGATTGATCTTGGACAACTATATGGCAGCATATGAATGCCTGCATGATCAGAAAATCAACAGAAAAGAATGCCTTCTTTTAAAGCTTTATTTTGACAAAGCTTATGATAGAGTTTGATGGGATTGCCTGATTCACGTTCTGCATAGCACGGGCTTTCGAAAAGAATGGATTGAATGGGTCCGCTGCTGCATCCAAACAGCTAAATTCTCAGTTCTTGTGAATGGTAGACCTTATGGCTTCTTTGGGAGCTCAGGGGTCTTATAGAAGGGGACCCTCTATCCCCTCTGTTGTTTGTTTTGGTGGGTCAGGTGATTAGTGTTATGTGGAAGAAAGCACAGGCTTCCAGGCAATTAGCTGGAGTTTCTGTAGGCGGAAGGGGTGATCATCTAACACACTTGCCATATGCCGATGATTTAATTTTGTTTGCTTCAGCAGAAGAGCAGGAGATAATCAAGTTGAGAGTCATTCTTAGACTTCTTGTAGAGGTGGCAGGGTTCAAAATTAATTCTGAAAAGTGAATTAGTGGGGGTCAACATCAAAGAGGATAAGAAGGATCGTTTAGGTCAAATTTCTGGAGCTAAATGGGGATCCTTCTCTATTAAATATCTGGGGCTCTCTCTTACTGTAGGGAGGTTCAGAGTTGCTGATTGGAATGGTATTTTGGAAAAATGTGATGACCACATTGCAGGTTGGAAAGGAAGATTACTGTGATGGGTGCTTTTGAAGACGGTTCTGTCTTCCATTGATATTTATTATCTTTCTATCTTTAAGATTCCGAGAACTATTTGTCAAAAGTTGGAGTCTACGAGAGCTTCCTTCTTCTGGAAGGGGAAAGAACCAGGTGAGAAAGGGGGGTACCTTATTGCTTGGAGGTCTGTTTGCAGACCTAAGGAGGAAGGCAGAGTTGGTTTGACCCTCATTAAACCCTTCTTTTGAAATGGCTTTGGAGGGCAGATATGGAGGTTGCAACACTGTGCAAGGATGGCAGTACCGGTTTCGGTCGGGACCAAAAACGAAACGTATCGGTTTCGGTTTCAGTTTCGGCCTTCAAAATATTCAAAAAAAGGCAAAAAATATAGAAAAATTTAGGAAAAATCAGAAAAATATAAATAATCAGATAAAAATTAGAAAAAATATTAGACATGTATTAGATTGTAAAGAAATAGGATTAAGTGCAATAAACATGAAGTAGACATTAGACATGTTAAAGTAATATTATTGAGTACATATTAAGCATGAAGTAGGTTTAAGTAGTACAATAAACCTAATTAGACACAGTAAATATTGCAGAAATTAAATGATCCTTACCCAAATGATGATGCACTAATATGGATAATAGCTAGAAGAACCTTCTCGCTCATCGTCTGGCTTCTGATGTTGATACCCATAAAAAAGTTGCATGTATTCTATATATTCACTATAACCAAATAATGAGGTAGCCAAGTCCTGCATCCCTCTTTAGATCCCTCTTCGAGTGTAAGGTTGTTAGCTTGATTGGAATCCAAAATCATCATAAGAAGCAGAACCTTGAGGATGAGAAGAGGATGCTGGCCCATAACCGTTACTGGGTGGAACTGGATGGAATTGAAATTCTGGTTGATGACCCCACCTATACATGCCTTCTTCCTGATGGCTACTTCCATAACCTGATGGATGCCAATATTGGCTTTGTGAATCATATCCTCCTTCACTATGATTGTATCCTCTGCCTGTGTCAGCGTGGAAGGAGGAAGTGGGTGCATATGTGCCACCGTCAGTAGTAGCACCTGCAGCTGCAGTGAGATCATCATCATCATCAGAACCATAAGAAACCGGTCGCCTTTTAGCCTTTGGGGATGTTTTTTTTTTTCTTTTGGGGTGATCATTTCATTCATCTTTGAGAGGAGTCCTTTTCCTCTTGGCGTGTGCCTCACATAAATTTACTTCAACTGCTCAATTGCCGGGTCCTCTCGAGCAGCAACATTAGTCCTCTCAGTTAGCTCATGCACTGATGTACTTCTTAAGGATGGAGGTGGCTTGACTATTCTAGGAGTGATTGGCCTACTATCTGATTCTGAGTGTCTAGTTGGCTCAAACTCAGGCTGCTGCTCAGTGTCATGATTTGAAGCTCAATTATGCTTCATTGCATTTTTTTCATTGTACTTACAATCATTTGTCTTTGACTGTCTTAATGCAGCATCATGCCTAGACATGAAAAAGGTTAGGAGCAGCAAGGGCAAGAGGATCCAGGGTGGGCCCACCTCTCCTTAGTTGATGCTGGGAGAAGAAAAGTGAAATGCAATTATTGTGGTAAGGAGATATATGGCGGAATTACTAGAGGAAAGCAACATTTGGCAGAGATAAGAGGAGAGGTGAAACAATGTGATAGATGTCTCCGAGTGGTCCCAGAAGAAATGCGCCAGTGCCTTTTGGGCAAAACAGAGAGGATGCAACAAAGGGTTGAAGATGAGGCTGAAATTGTTGAGGAGATTTCGGGCAGAAGGGGAAGGAGGGATGATGATGATGAGGAAGGCACTGAGGATTCAGATCCAGAGCTGACTGAAGCAATAGAGCGTGAACAAGCAGCTCGAAGGAAAGGAAAAACACCGATAGGTTCAGGGACATACTCCAGTACAGCTGGTGTAGCACGAGCTGCACGACGTCCTGACACTGGTGCACACTGTTGGCAGTATCGGCCGAAACCGATACGTTTCGGCCGAAACGTATCGGTTTCGGTCGGTACCGATCCGAAACCGGCCCTTAACACTGTAGCAGGTCCGAAACCTATTAAATAATACTTTTTTAATGGTTTCGGACGAAACCGGACATGTTTTACTAAATTTTTGAGGTTTTTGAATGGTTTCAACCGGTTTCGGCCGAAACCGATACCGAAACCGGTACGTATCGGTTTCGGGACCGGCCGAAACCGGTACCGAAACCGATACTGCCATCCTTGCTGGTGCAGCCCCGCAGAGAGGAGGCCCCATGGGCAGCTATCTGTACAGAAGGCCAAGTGTTACACAACCTAAAATTAAGCAAGCATTGAGAGGGGTAAAAAAATCAGCAGAAGTTGCAGGACATGCATTTAAAAGTATCTGCAAATGATTTTTCTATGCAGGTGTCCCTGCACATGCAGCTGAAAGCTAATATTTCCAACCTATGCTAGATGTCATAGCAGATGTTGGCCCTAGCTTAAAGGCCCCGTCACGTCGAGACATATACGGGCATGGCTTTGAGGGAGAGGTTGAGGAGCTCCATCAGTCGGTTGAAAGCTTCAAACATATATGGATGGAGAGAGGATGCACCATCATGTGTGATGGCTGGACTGGTACCACGAAGAAGTCCATGATTAACTTTTTGATCTATTGCATCGAAGGTACAATATTTGTTAAATCTGTAGATGCATCAAATTATGAAAAAGATGTCAATTATTTATTTCATTTGATGGATACGATGGTAGAGCAAATTGGAGAGGATAATGTTGTGCAAGTAGTAACTGATAATGAAGCCAGTTATAAGACTGTAGGGAAGAAATTGATGCAGAAGCGCAGACATTTGTATTGGCTCCCATGTGCAATACATTGTCTGGATCTGATACTTGAAGACATAGGGAAGGAAAATAATGTGAAGAAGACAATTGATAGGGCATAAAAAATCACCCAGTATATTTATGGCCATCTTAGGATATTGAATATGTTCAGGGAGCATGCAAGTGGAGGGCGAGATATCATCCGTGTAGGGTCAACCAGATTTGCTTCGAATTTCATTTCTTTGGAGTCTTTGCATAGGTATAAGAATGAGTTCAATTCTTTCTACTTTATCCTTATAGATATCATCTGTATTTGATTCGAATTTCATTTCTTTGGAGTCTTTGCACAGATATAAGAATGAGCTGAAAACTTTCATGTACCACAATAGTCTAATGTTGATGCTCAGATGGATTATTTGGATGTCTGCCACATCATGGAAGATAACAAATTCTGGGGCAGGGTCTCACGGTACATGAAAGTAGTCGCACCCCTCGTGAAGGTCCTAAGAATGGTGGATGGCGATGAGAAGAATGATATGAGATATCTGTACGAGGCCATGGACCGTGCCAAATTAGACTTGCAGAAATCCCTTCTCATAGAATATGAAAAATGGTGAAAAATTATTGACCACAGATGGGACAACACATTACACCATGACTTGCATGCAGTTGGTGAGTGATTAATTGTATTGATACAAAGTTCATTGTTCTTTAGGTTAATTTACATCTAACATTTAGCTAACTATACACAAATGCAGGTTATTTCCTCGATCCTCGATTTATGTACAATGTCAATACAAATGTTGATGGCGAGATGTTTCAAGACATTTTAAAAGTCATTGGTCGTTTATCGAGGATACCAGAAAAGAGACTTCAAGCCGAAATAGGGGTTGGCCTTTATTGATTTTATCAATAAGACGTAAAGAATTTACCTAAGTAGTTGTATCAATCTATTACTTTATTCTTATAGATGAACAATTATAGAAGGAAGACTGGGACATATTCTGACTCCCAATTGCAATACGCTGTGGGAAGAGTGAGCTTAGGTATACTAAATCTTTGTGCTTAAATTGAGTCAATATGTATTAGTACATCATGGAGAATCGATCTTTATTTACATCTTACATTTATTTGTTTATGGTTGGTGGAACAGCTGACTGGTGGATAATGGTGAACAACCGAGATTTGGACAGTAATGCATTGACTTTTATTGCAATTAGGGTGTTCAGTCAGATAACATCAGCAAGTCAATGTGAAAGAAATTGGAGCACGTTCAGCCTTATACACTCAAATGTTCGCAATCGGCTAAAGGCTGAACGGTTAGAAAAATTGGTTTACTGCCACTACAACATGAGGCTGAGAATAAAGAACATGAAGTTGAGGCAACAGCTGCGGGACAAACGCGTCACAGAGGATACAACTCTAGAAATTGATGTGGACGCATTATTTGATGCTGACAATCCTTTGCAGTCTTGGGTTGAGGTACGAGAGCAGGTTGATGAGCCCGTTTTTGATGTTGATGACAGAATATGGGCAGAGGACATATTAGATGAAGATGAGCCAAGAGATCTAGAATTCAGAATACCAACAAAGAGGGCCCGAGAGACTCATGTGCACCAGAGAGCGCCAATGCCTTTGTTTGTTGACGACACCGAGCAACAGTCTGAGTTTGAGCCAGTTAGACACTCAGAATCAAATTACAGGTCAGTCACTCCTAGAATGGTCAAGCCACCTCCATCCTTAAGAAGTACATCAATGCATGAGATAACTGAGAGGACTAGTCCTGTTACTCGAGAGGACCCGACTATTGAACAGTTGAAGCAAATTTATGTGAGGCACACGCCAAGGGAAAAAAGACTCCTTTCAAAGATGAACGAAATTATCACACTAAAAGAGAAAAAAATAGAGTGAAAGGCTAGAAACGACGACGACGACGACCAGTGCAGTTGCAAGTGCTACTATTGGCGGTGGCACATATGCACCTACTTCCTCCTTCTATGCTGACACAGGCAGAGGTTACAGTCATAGTGAAGGAGGATATGATTCACAGAGTCAATATGAATATCCAACAGGTTATGGAGGTGGCCAACAGGAAGCAGACATATATGGGTGGGGTCATCAACCAAAATTTCAATTTCATCTAGTTCCACCCAGTAGCTGTTATGGGTCAGCATCCTCTTCTCATCCTCAAGGTTCCGCCTCTTATGTTGATTCTAGATTTCAATCAAGCCAACCACCTTATACTCCAAGAGGGATCCAAAGAGGGATGCAAGACTTGGCTACATCATTATTTGGTTACAGTGAATATACATAATATATGTAGTCTTTCTATGGGTATCAACAGCAGAAGCCAGACGATGAGGGAGGAGGTTTTTCCAGCTATTATCCATACTAGTGCATCATTATTTGGGTAGCAATCAATTAGTTTCTGTAACATTTACTGTGTTTGTAATGTTTATTGTACTGTTTGAACCTACTTCATGCTTAATATGTACTCAAGAATATTAGTTTAACATGTCCAATACCTACTCCATGTTTATTGCACTTAATCTAATTTCTTTACAGTCAAATGCATGTCTAATGAATTTTTCTTATTTTTTATATTTTCAGATTTTTTTTGATTTTTTTTTGAATGTTTTGAATGGGTTTCGGCCAAAACCAAAATCGAAACCGAGTCGTTTCGGTTTTGGACCTGGCCGAAATTGAGTCTGAAACCGACACCGCCATCCTTGGTTTGAGGAGGTGGAGCAAGGAAGTGGGAAGATTCTGGAACCCCCTAGTGGGCTTCTACCTGGCCCAACAATAGGGCCCAGGGAGGACTATTTGCCCACTTGTGGCTCATTAATGGCCAATAATGTTGACCCAATAAAGTGCAATTATTTTTAGAAACATTTAAAATAAATTCTTAGTTTTCTTCTAATTACACACCCTTATCCATAAAAGATTTTTGAAAACAAAAATTACCTTGGTTTTAACCATGACAGTTCTTGCACTTTGCCTGGATGTATGTGATGAATTTACCAATCCAACAGATCCTACTGTCTATTTCAGATCCTGCTGCAAGTGCTGATCTAGCAGTAGTGTTGATGCAAGAAGGATTGGCACATATTTTTCTGATCGGCCGAAGGTACATGTCTTTGGAGAGTTTTGCAGTCTCTGACAAAGCTACGTAGGATTAGATATTACAGCAATTTTTTATGCATGTTGTTTCTGCTTTGATCACAGTATTCAGGTGCGTGAATTGTATTTGGTACTCTTGCTGTCTTTCTTCCTCATTCTTCCACTGAAACTCTTTTGCCCAAACACAGAGGGTGGGCAAATATTTTAGAAGGAAATCATGTAATCTTAAAAAAAATTATGAGCCAGATGATTTTGTTAGGCTGATCTGTTAAACAAAAGGGCCTTATTTTCAGAGGAAGGATGGGAGTGGTCACTTATATATTAACCATAATTGCCCCAAGCAAAAAGAATGTGGGCTGTTCTCTAAGATGTGGGCATGCATTCATCGTTTTGATTGCACATTTGTGTTCGTACGGAGGAGTAGAAAATGTGTTCATATTGCAGGCTAGTAATGCATGGAATGCTCGAGTATCTTTAGAAGAAGGTGCCATGAGGGGCACTGGAGTGGCATTGGGCATGGGGAAGGATCATGATTATTTTGTTCTTCTTCCTCTACATGCCAGTTCTTATGGCAGCCAGAAGGATCCAATTGAGCAAGGCACAAATTCTGAATGCCACGTGATCAGCCACTCTTCTGTTCAACATGAGGGGGTTACTGCTACGATGCTACCCCCATTTCTCTTGTTATGGCCACAGAAGATAATGTTTAGTTACTGACCAACATAGGCACGAGAAAGTGACCTTCACAGGATATGTGGGTTTAAGCACAGGTGATGGCAACACCATCATTGGGACATTTTATGGATTCTCAGCCATCAATGGTTAGATTATTATCCATAATAGAGTTCCTCCAATGGTGCATCTAGGTACATTTGAGGTGGGGTGAATAGATGCCATTGGAATTGCCTATGTCTAAAAGGATGTCAGTGGGCTATTGATAGCAGGTGAATTAGAAGCATTCCTTGATGGGGCATCCTCATTCAGTGCCCGTGGAGAAGTCTGTGATGGTGATGCTTGCCAAGCATGTTCCTGCTGAGTGGGGTTTCTGATGTGGGATGAGAAGTGCATATAGATTGGATGATGTTCACCAGTCAGAGCCATAAAATTGACGTGTTATGTAAGCAGAGTTAATAGAGAACAGTTGATATTTTAGTAAAGTAGATACAAAAGTGTTCTTTTTTCCATTTGCTACTTTAGTTTTGGTAATGACAATTTGGTCCTTTGGTTTTATTTGATTCAGTGCACAGTTAGAGTTTGGTTTATTTTAAAATTACTTGAAATCATTTTTTAATAAAGGAATAACTTGATCATTATAAAATAACAAAAAGCCTAAAAGTGTTGATCAGTAAGAATTTGTTTTGGAACATGATACTCCCTTTCTTCCTTACTTGAAGCAACGTGAATTCTTTCTTACCAGTCATTAGGAAAACAAATTCTTGCTGGTCATTTGAACAATTCCATTCAGGAAGGGTGGAAGAGGCCCCGTGCCCATCGGTCTTCTCCCCTCGTTGGGTGGGAATGTGAGGGCTGGGTGGACCTGAAACCCTCACTAGGTGGTTTGCACTACCCGATGAGGGAATCAAACCAAATGTGGATTCTATTGCGTACCACCGGGTGATGTAATCTTTAACTGTTCTTGTGCATAGGGCCATGTTTTTGCTGCCCGGTGAGGGTTTGAAATTGCCTATCGCCATGTTTCTTCTTCATTCATAAATACCTCTTGAGGGGTTTCATTTCTGATGGGGGTGTTGCAAGGTGTTCTAAGTAGGGATGTCAACGGTATCTAATAACCTGATTCTCTGACTCTTCGTTTGCTCTGTGGATGACTTTCAAATAGTGTTTTTGCCACTGATAGCTTAACGGATATGGATATGCATAAACATGGTTTCTTAATGAATATGCAAGACCTTATCATTTATTGGAGATTGTACTAGGATACGGTCATGGCAGTTGATATGGCCTGGCCGTATCCAATCATCTCTCTGTTGGATCCTGATCTATGTACTAAAGAAAAAAAAAGAAAAAAAATGTTGCTGCGCACTAAACTTTTCGGAGGTAAAAGAGAGGAAAATAAGGGGAAGGAGAAACACATAAGAGCCATCCGATCAAGTTGATCGGACAGCTAGGGGAAAGCCCATGTGCAGTAGCCACCCACGCTGGGCACCTGCGCAAGAAGCACAGTGCCCACATTATATGTAGCACTGTGCTTCTCGCACGGGATGCCTGCGTGGGTGGTTTCCATGCACTAAGTTGGTAAGTTTCTCTCTCTCTCTTTTTTTTAAAGAACCTACGTGGGCGCTGTGCTTCTTGACAGTTTCCTTAATCTAGGCTGGTATTTTTTTTGGGAACCCTTGGATTAAGATCCAAGGGTCTTTGTTGGAACCCTTGGATTATTATTATTATTTTTGATGTGGCCTGTCTGTATCGTAACATCAGCCATGGGATCTAATCCCTTGGTTAAGGCATAAAAAGAAAAAGAGAGTTGTTCTTGGGCATGTACGAATTCACAGGAGGATTAATAGGTGTAATCCCAACTGCTGGATCATGATTCATGATCCAGTGGCTGCTATTCACTGTGGGATTCCTCCCTATGTACTATGTAGTCAGATGTGAGGGGCTCCTGAGGCGACTGATGGCCTAGGCGTTTGAGGCGACATCTTTTATAATCTATTAAATAAATCAGATATATAGATATATCACTAAATATGGCAATGACACATATAAAATCAATAGTATTAGTAAATTCATCCATTTATATGTAAGAAACAAATTAGAAATCTATCAAATTCACATAGACCCGGTTTTGCATTGCGGACCGACCTGTGCGGTTAGATCGCGGGTGGGTTGGGGGTGGGTGCAGTGCCCCCCTTGTTTGGGGGTTGATGGGGGTGGAGCCCCCTTGGCTGAGATTTCTTACAGAAATGGGTTGGGCAGCCCAAGTGCGCTTGGCGCAAATGGGCCAGCGGCCATAGCAAGCTCGCCTAGGTGAGGTAGGCTGAAGCGAGGTGAGTTGTGGGTGCTTTGCCTCCCCTCATTGCGTTGGTGAGCGCCTCAGGTGCCTTTGGTAACATAGATTCCTCCCATGCTAGTATTTCGCACTACGAATGGGAAGAGAGAGAGAGAGAGAGAGAGAGAGAGAAGAGAGAGAGAGAGAGTTGTGGGTGCTTTGCCTCACCTCATCGCCTTGGCGAGTGCCTTAGGCACCTTTGATAACATAGATTCCTGTGAGCGGCAACCACCCCCATTGGAAGTTGATCGGACTCCACACACACAGAGAGAGAATGTAATGGAAGTTGCATGATTTTCATTGTGCAGCTCAGTTGGGGGGGGAGATGGGAGGAGGGGGAGATAGATAGATAGATAGATAGATAGATAGATAGAGAGAGAGAGAGAGCCTTTGATAACATAGATTCCTCCCGTGCGAGTATTTCACATTGTGAGTGGCAACCACCCCCATTGGATGTTGATCCAACTGCACACACACGCACACACACACTAAGAGAGAGAATGTAATGGAAGTTGCATGATCTTGATTGTGCAACTCAGCAGGGGGATCTTCATTTTGCAGTGGAGAGAGGGAGAGAGAGAGAGAGGGTGGATGTAATGGAAGTTGCATGATCTTGATTGTGCGGCTCAGTGGGGGGAAAAAGGTGGGTGGACGCCCAGCAAACTTGGTGCGCCATCTGATTGTCTATGTGGGCGACAAATAGTATAATGATGAATCCATTCGTGTAATTGGATATGTTTAGGTTCAATTGACTAAACCATCTAATGTACATAGTCTGTATGACCAAACCATATCATGTAACCGGTCAACGTGATTGAACTACTTTCTGTAATCAGTCCATGCAACAATTCATATGATATATTGAAGCTTAACTGATTGAGCCACCTTATGTAATCAATCCATGTGTCCTAGCCACTTTGTGTAATTGTTTAACACGGAATAAAAATTAAATGATGCATTCATTTGTTGAACATGAATGCACATTTGTTAGCTATTTAAATAGCGTGTGCATTATTAATTCCGTGGATTGAGTTTATCTGACGATTAGGGTTCGGATATTGGACAATTCCTCACTGACCGCAATCAACGTTTATTTACATCGGTACAAAGCCCGAATACCCTTGATTAACTGCCAAAGAAAAATCGTTGACCAATACAACATTAGTCGTGATGACAAAGGCATACTTGCGGTTGCCGCATAACAGTTCTTGAAAGGGTGAGGCTTTATGCAATTTTTAGAAATACTAGGGTTATTTTGAGGTCTTACGGCTTTGTTTGGGATTGTCTTTTTTAACAAGCCAGGTTATTTTGTGATCTCTAGACTTGGCAGGGGTATGTATGTAATTTTTGGATGGGCCAGATGTTTTTATAACGTTTGGACTAAGTAGAGATGTGCATGTAGTTTTGGGATCAAGGATGGTAGTTTCGGCCGAAACCGAAACGTTTCGGTTTCGGACCGAAACGATCCGAAACCGAAACTGGGCCGAAACCGAAACGGTTTCGGACCCGGCCGAAATTGACACTGAAACCGAAACTGCCATCTATGTTTGGGATAGGCCAGGGCATTCGGTAATGTCCGGACTAGGCGGGCGTGTTCAAGTAAATTTCGAGAAGTTTATGGTTTATTTGCAATTTGACCTCTCATCGAGGTTCAATTGCGGCTTAGTGCTAACTGGGGTTGAATCATGGTTCAGTACTGGATAGGGTTTGTCGGCAACTTAGTGCTGTCTAGGGTTTTGTTACAGCCCCAGGGCGACTTTTTAACTTTGATTCTCAATCCGATTATCAAATTTGAATAAGTTGGAAGTTTATCCTCAATTGGCATCGTTGAGTCGATTCCAAACTTCGTCGTTATTTGTTTGAACCAAAAGACATGTTTGTAATGAAATAGGCTTTTGTGAGGACATTTATACAATTTCTAAAAATCCAGGATATTTTGTAGACCCTAGACATTTCTATAAAATTTTCAAGAAAATAAAAAGCATTGCTATAACATTTGCAATTACAAGACCTTTTTGACAAATTTTTAACTTTACAAGACCTTTCTGCAAATGTGTAGGACTTGTACACAATTCTAAAAAATTTTCAAGACTTTTACACAATTATAGAACTTCTCGAGACCCACTTGTAGAAGTTGGGGTACTTCTGTAATTTCTGATTATTTCAGGAATTACATAAATTCCCCCCCCCCCCCCCCAAATTACAAGGAGATTACATTAACCAACACAGAGGGACATATGTGCAAACTCGAGGGGTACTTATGCAACATACCCTCGCTTCGAGCCTTCAAAACACAAACACAAGCACAAATCTTTAAAAACTCCAAGTTTGCTCCGTCCGCCTTAATTGTCATTTTCCTTGGGCCCCACTGGGGGGTATTTATAGAGCTTAGGGGAGGCAGTTAGCCTTTAAAAGGCCTATTCGGATCGGATAGGTCCTTGAAAGACCCATTCGGGACCGGATGAGCCATTGGCCCCGAATAAACCCTGGGTGGTTTCATTTGGTTAGAGGGAAAGACTTCTTAAGGGGTTTATCCGGTCCGGAAAGGCCCTTGGAGGGCTTTATCCGGTCCAGAAGACCCTATTGGGGGTTTATCCGGTCTGGAAAGCCCTCATGAGGTTTTTAACCTGTCCAGATCCCCCATTTGGGGTTTATCCGGTCCGGGTGACCCCTTTGAGGAGTTTTATCTAGTCCCAAACCTCCAATTGGGGTTTATCTGGTCTCAAACCCCCAAGTGGGGGGTTTATCCGGTCCCAAACCCCCACTTGGCTGTTTATTTGGTCCCCATGGCCCATTTGAGGGCTTTATCCAGTCCCATTTGCCCATTTGAGGGAAAGAGAGGGCCGGCCCCTATAAAGCCCCATTTTTTATGCCTTGGTTTTCTTGTGCTTTGACCATGTGGGAGAAGGGAAACGACATTTTCCTCGGGCTTTGTGCTTTCCTTTCGTAGCTTCTTGCGCCGCTTGCTGCGTGGGGTGGTTTTGATCTTCCAAAATTATTTCCTAATCAAGCTCCGATGCCTTGTAAGTTGTGTGGGAATTTTCTTTCGAGGGTTTGCTTGCTGTGAGGCCTTTTTCTTTTATGCTGTCCACTCGGCAAGGGTTCCCGGGGCTCATTTTTAACCCGTAGTCAGGACGTCACGTACTTAGCATCACTTTGTGACCGTTATCCGACTTATTTAATTTCATATACCTCGATTAATCCGAGAAAATAACGGGTTCAACAGTAATCTATCCATGTAACCAAGGCATATGACATATTTAAGCTCAATTAAATGAGCCACCTCATGTATTGGTCCATTTGACCAAACCATATCACATATTTCAGCTTAGTTAATTGAGCCACTTCATGCAATCAGCTCATGTGCCCGAAACATGTGACATATTCGTGCTCAACCTTTCTATATGACCGAGCCCGTTATTGTAATTGGTTCACATGACCAAATGTTAATGCACTCTATTCAATTAATGAATGTGATGGATGTATTTAGTCATGTGTTGAAGCCAAATGATGTGGAGTGTGGCCAAGGTTCTTAAATATGAAATTTCACTAATTTCAATCCAAACATTAACCCTAAATTGACTCAAACTAAAATCTTGATCTGGTGAAGCCCAAACCCTTGAAAAGAGGTCCTTGTGATTGCCCAAGTGCTGCTGGGGAAGAAGATGTTTCCCAGCCTTCATCATTGTGAGTAGAGGGAAGCTTGCTTCACACTTTTCCTCACTGAACAGCAGATAGGAGAGGGATTCCCCGGTGTTTTCCCTTTACTTTCCATAGCTGGAGGGCACAAAAAGTGGGCTGGAATACAAACCCTAGACCCTATCCTTCTCTTACTCTTTGCCAAGCTCTGTCTGGCTCTTCCTCACCTTCTTTTCCTCTTCTTCTTCTCTTGCTCTTCTCTTGCTGTTGTTCACTCTCCATTTCATTCTCTCGTTCACCCTCTCTCCTTATCTTTCTCCTATGTCCCTTACTTGGTAAGCTGACCAGAAGTGAGGGGCTGAAAGCCTGCCCCCATTTGAATAGGGGAGGCAGTTCGTTTGGGAGGGGTGCCCTAGGGTGGTGGCATGTGTTGGGACTAGTTAGCTCAATGCCAGCCACTTATGCCCATGCTAAAGATTCGTTCACCCAAAAAATATGGGCCTCTGATAACCAATTGGGGAGGCCCATTAAATGGATCATCGCAGCCATTAAGGGAAGCCAGTAAGAGCTTAATACACTGGAAAATTCCAACCGAGCCACGACACTAGCACTTACCTTGTTTTCCCTGGCTTCATATGCTTATGTTTTTACTTTCAGATGTTATCATGTTAATGGGAAGGTTCCCACTATGCGGGATTATTACATTTTAAATCATGCACACGTTTATACTTATTTTAAATCCCAAAAATTCATGAGATGACATTTTTACTTTTTGATTCTTTACAAGAAGCTCCCTACCAAGCTATGGAGTAATATATAATTGCTGCTATAGTAATCCATAGCTGCTGCCTGCCATTTTAATACAGCTAACTCTCCTGCTTATACATCATTCATGATCCACACCCACCCCTCTGTAAACAAGTAATGCTGATCCCAGATTTTTTTCCTGCCACTGCCACTTGTTCACCTGCATGCAGGCCCAACAGACATTAAGTTTCATACCATAGATGCCATATTTTCTGATTCTGAGAAGATGATCTCCCAAGAAACACTGTCCCAAGCCCTTTTTTATCTGGTGCCTTACTGTAACGCAAACAAATCATGCAACAGCATATAACTAAACCTACTGCTAGACTTGTCTAGCCCAAAGCTAATCTGATTAAAACTCACAAAGTGCTATATTTCAGTCCTTGTGGGACTGAAATGTGAACAACTGCCAAACCTTACCTTTTTTATTCCTCTTGTGTGTGTGCACTGGGGGGGGGGATGCTGTGTCAACTCTTATTCCTACTTGAAATGTAGATTAAATTCAATAGGTAATGCAATTTTTTTGCCTCCTGAAACATCATCTTTAGCTGTCAGACATAAATCTTAAGTTTGTGCTGTTGGAGTTGGCAAGGATTTGGGTGTAGGCCCCCATTTATTTGGCAGGAAGAGGGAAAAATTGAGCTGACACATCAATCCCAAAGCTTGAGATGTGATTTTTTTTCCCTCATGCTACAAATTGAAACTTTACCTTCTTCCACACCCCCCAAGAAAAAAAAAGCTACCATATGTTAATTGCTTTGTGACCATGTCAGTGTTAGTTGTATTATTCTTATGTGATAAATGTGCTGAAAACAGTATAACAGCAACTCGTTCTCGAATAGAAGCTTCAATTCCTCGGAAGCATGGCCCCGCTATTGCTGGCTATGAAACGGTATGCTGCTGTATGTACTGTAAACTGATGCTAACTTATTTAAATGAATACTAAATATTTTTATTTTTCCAGGCCTTGAAAAAGTTCTTTGAGAATGTTCTACAGGTTGGCTATTGTAAACTGCATACAATGAGAATTTCTTTTTGTCATAGGTGTTATTTTAGTGTGTATCTGTATATATATCAGCATTCTTGCTTGCTACTTCTCCAGGATTGAAAAGTTTTGTATGCCTTAGGCTTTTCTGAAGCATATTGACTTCAAGGTTGTTCGATGCACTGTAATTGCAAGCCCTGGCTTCACCAAGGTCTGTCCTACTGTATAATTCTTAACATGCACCGAAAATACTTCTACTGAATGTGCTGATTCATTATTTTCTTTGCTAAAAGAGACATTGACATGCGATAAATTAGCCACTTGGAATGCTTCTGGATTCATAAGACCGTGTAACAAGTATGGACTTGTATGCCTTATTTCATCTTCGTTCATGTAGATGATAAAGTATGGAGGATAGGTTGGAAGTAGGGCTAGTCTAAGATGCATAATAATTGATAACGATGTTAGTATCCACTTTAAACAATTCTTCTGGGATTCATTAAAGGATCTGGACAATTTGTCATGCGTGTTTTGATACTAGTTACTCTAGGTTGTGTCATGCTTTGGTCCAACTATAAGTAGTTGAATTAGAATAGTATGGACTCGTTAGACTAGGGGGGATAGTGAGGGGCTGATGGGAGGAAAAGGAAGAGGGAGGTCACAAACCACCCTCCTGGGCAGTTCGTCCCACTTTATATTAAGACTCAGTGAGTAATTTACAATTCTGCCCTCTTGTATAGGAGCAGCTAGAAAGAAAGGGAAAATTGCAAGAAAACCCAAGTAAATTCCAATATTACAAAAAGTAGTCTTGTGTTTTTGCAGAAATATTCTTGTTTTCCTACACTCCTCCTCAAGGTGAGTATAGATGTCTTTTATGCTCAACTTGTCAAGAGCAGGCTGAGCTTCAGTCATGGCCTTTGCGAAGACATCAGCAACTCGTTGTTGCGACTTACATCAGGCAGATAGAGTTCTCCAAAGTCCAGCTTTTCTCTAATGAAATGTCTGTGAATTTCAATGTGCTTCGTTTTGTCATGTTGAACAGGGTTGTTTGCAATGCTTTTTGCTGCCTTGTTGTCACAATAGAGTTTCATGGGTAGTTTCACTTGGACTCCTAGATCCAACAAAAGAAGTTTTAGCGAAATCAACTCTGCTAAACCTTGCGCCATGGCCTTGTATTCTGCCTTTGCACTTGATCTTGCACACACGGTTTGCCTTTTCTCCAGGTAGCCCGATTGCCACCTAGAAAAATACAATAGTCAGAAGTCGATCTCCTGTCATCTCGTGACCTAGCGCAATCTACATCTACAGATCCTTCAAGGATCAGACTTTCAACTTTCTGAAATAGAATTCCCATTCCTAGACATGACTTCAAATATCTCAGTATATGTTTGTTGGTCACGGAAATGTTTTTCTAAATAAAGATGTCTATAAATTTCTCACTAAGCCTTTTGATGAAAAGGAGGAAATTTATAACGATGCACATGTAGGGGCTGTATGAATGGCCTGTAAGGCTTATTTTGTGGGTGCGCTTCGTATCAGACGATTTGAGTTCGAGTGCTAGACTTTTCCCCACTGACCGCAGTCATTGTTGATTTACATTGACATAACGTCCGAACACCCTTGATTAATTGTCAAAGAAAGTCTTAGAGTCCTTTACATAGGTTCTGATGCTGAGGGCAGGCTCATTTGCATGGCTCATAATTACCTCTCATTCACCATCGGAAAGATTGATAGAACTAGAGTTTTTATCAAAGGCCTCATTGGGTTTAGGCAAAAACCCTATGATTTGGGAGTATGAATGCAGTTCTGCAAAAGCCATAGGCATTTTTTGAGGTGTCGAGAGGTTTCATGGATTCCAGAGGTGTTTTGATAATTTCTGGGTTCTAGGGGTATTTTGGTAATTTTATCATGTCAGGATTTTTTTTGTAATTTTTCGGGCTGGAGGGAGACTCTTATGTAATCTTTGACTTCCAAGGGCAGTGAGGTAATTTTCGAAAGGTTCTGAGGCTGTTATGTCATTTGTAGGTCACAGGGGTATTTTGGTAATTTTACCAAACCCGAGGTCGACTTAGGTTTGAGATAACACTTAGGTGCAAGGCTGAGCTAGCGAGGTCCCGAAGTGATGGAGCAACAATAGGCTTCATAGAAGACGCTTGTGCGTTGATTCGCAAAAGAGGGGCATATGTGCAATTTCCCGAAACTCGAGGCTTATCTGTAATTCTCCTTGGCATACACATGAGAGAAGGCAACTAAGTGCACTTGTGATTTATGTAAGTTAGTACAAGAGTTGTCGGTGAATTGTCGACTGTAAAGATTTTATACCTACAACCTGAAGTCTCCATCTTCCATTGAGTTGAGAGAGGACATAACTAAAAGGATGGATACAAAACTTGGTCAAATTCTAAGTATGGGTATAAGAACCCTTTTAATTTTTAGGATTTTTTTTGTATATATACACTTGTAAACTACATATTTGTATATATACCCTTGATTTCACATATTATCATAAGTACCCGTGATGTCTTCAAAAAGGTTGCAGTTATATCCTTCCCTCAAACTCCAACCAAATGTGCCAAGAAGATTCTGTAAATTGTGGTGAAGTCAGGGTTACATATGCAAATTTCTATGAATTTAGGAGTATACATGCAAAAGTATCTGATTTTTTTGACAGATTCCTCTCTCTCTCTCTCTCACTTATTCGCTTCTTGTTGACTTCCTTCCCTCTCTCTCTCTCTCTCTCTTCCACTCTTTCCCTTTCCTTCTTCCCTCCCTTCTCTCTCACTTCCCTTCCTGCTGCTATAGTGGGTAAGCAAAGGGTGGCTGCAGGACACCCTCTTCTTGTATAGAGGAGGGAGGTGGCGGCTTCTTAAGGCGCTGGCTGGGAGCCAGCTGTCTCCAGCTGGAATTGCCCTTACGGCCTCCCCTAACAACCCAATAAGGGAACTTTTAGGGGGCTTTCTATTCTAACCGCTTCTAGAGAGAGAAGCTTTGGGAAAACCTGTGCCATACGGTGGGGGAGTCCAGGCTTGGTCTCCAGTGCGAATCGGGAACCCTTGGTTCGGAGGCGTCCGGGGGGTCTTCGGAGGCCGGTGGACCCTCGCCGTTACCTGGGGTCAACTCCGGGGGACCAATTTGCCACCTGTGTGGTCTGAGGGGCCATGTGCAGAAGAACTGCTGGGGCGGGTTGATGGTGGAAGTTCATCGACCACCCCAGTGATCCTTTGCAGATGTGGTAAGAGGGAGACCGCAGGGGCCGTAGGAGATCGGCGAGGGCAGAGGTTGCCTGGATACCGGAGCTCCGCTGCGGGAGCTGATTCAGGAGAGGCTAAGGTGGTTTCGCCAGTGCCTATGGATATCCCCTATTGGTGCGGGGGCTGTTGGCCAAGGGTGGCAGGAGGGTGGGGGAATGGACTGTTAGCAGGGTGGCTAGAAGCGCTTTCATGGCGGTTGGGAGTAGTGAGGAGGAAGTCCGAGACGACGGCGATGAGCGACTATCTTATGGCCGAAGGAATCATTCTTAGGGTGGGGAGCTGCGGTCTGCTCAGGGGAACCTTCCTAGATCCTAGGTAGGAGAAGGTTTGCTTCACATTCGTTGGTGCCCCACTCATCCTGTGTGTTGAGGTGGGTGCCACTTTCTTAGCCGGCTGGATAGGTGTAGTCGCAGAAAGCCCAGTCAAGCTTTCCATCGGAGGGGAGAGGTTGGCCATGGAGATGGTGGCCCGGGTGGGGAGCAGGAAGTTGGTAACGGCGGTGGCGACAGTTGATATCATGGATGGCAGTTTCGGCCGAAATCGATACGTTTATGTCGAAACGTATCGATTTCGGACCTGGACGATCCGAAACCATACGCCCGAAACCAGGCGAAATCGGACGCTAACTCCCCTATTAAAAATGTTATTTTATTATGTTTTGGGCCGAAACTGAAATCGAAATTGATACTGTTTCGGTTTCGGACACGGCCGAAACCAGGTCTGAAATCGAAAATGCTATCCTTGGTTGATATCACTGGCAATAGATTCGTGGTGAAGATCGACGACAAGGAGGAACCCTACGGTGCTTCCCGGAGCCGGAGATGATGAACATAGCGTCGGCGGGAGTTCAAATTTGAATTGCCTGTCTGTGGCTATCGGTGCCGACTCACTGCTTGGGTCTGGGTCTAGTAGGGGTTTTGGCAAGCTTGGCCCATGACTTATCCCATTAGCCGCCTTTGGGCCGCTTCAGTGGCCTCAGGGGTGCAACCCCCTTTGGGCCTGAGCTCCTATCTTCATTGCGTCCTAGGCGTATGCTGTTTGAGGCGGGCGGGCATGGAGGTGTTATCCAGTCAAGTGAAGGTGTCTGCTCTGAGTTGGCACTGCCCGGGGTGGTTGTCTGCTCGCACGTGTCCAATCAGCTGACAGTGGCAGTGGAGCTGAGGGATGAGGACTTTGTCCCAGGTACACCCAAGTCTGAGGAGAGCGACTTCGATGAAAAAGAAACAGAGGAGAAGAGTAGAATGGGCAAGGATGCCAAGGAGGGGAGAGAGCTGATGGGGGTCATGGAGAGGATGGTGTATACTTACATGAGAGACCTGGCAAACGAGCATGGGTTGGAGGTGCTCATGACGGAGGCAGACTCGTCGAGGAATCACATCAGGAGGGAGCGAGTGTGAATGGGGGGGGGAGAAGGGAGTCTGGGCAAGGATGAGGTGAAGGAAATTATAGCCAGGGTGGAGCGTTTCATGGTGGATCAGGCCAGAGAGGTGGCGAATCTGATTGGAGTGTCCACTGAAGGTGTGGATAAAGATATGAGGTCTGTCTTATGCAAAATTCAGAGAAGATGGCTAGCGGGGATGGCAAGGGATGCTAAGGCAGGGAGAACCAGCAAAAAGGGCAAGGTGGGGAGGGAGGATAAAGGGCAGGAGCTAGTAGAGGGCTAGGAGGAGGACACAAGGTTTGTTTAGTATGGAGAGGGAGGGGGATGTCCAATGTTGTAGGATGGAGGAGGGCAGTATGATGGGGACGGTTGGGAGTATCAAGGGTTAGGAGGGAAACAAGGGAGTGATGGGGAGGGTGTATAAGGGTGTGGTGGGGAATGATGGGGAAAATGTTGCGAGAGAAACTAGGGATGTGGTGTGGTTAGACCGATTGTTTGCTCCAGCACTTTCTGCAGCCGAGATGCCATCGTCTGGTGCATGTGGGTTCCAAGGCAGGGGCAGGGAAGGTTGCCCTGTTAATTGTATTGACTTGACTCTGTCTGTGGTTGAGGGGTCTGATCTGGTTGGCAGGCCTTTTGTTCCTCTCCTTTTTATTTGCTCCAGGGGCAAAGTTTCCTCTTTTGTATCAGGGAGGTTTGGGGAGCACTCCCTCCTTGTATATTCTTATCCTTTTTATTTTATAATATGTGGTACCACCACATTCAAAAAAAAAAACCCAATAAGGGAACTTTCATGCTCTATTGGGCTGGCCCAATATGGGTGGCCGAAAACACCATTAATATTCAACTTAGTGGGCTTAATTTTAGGCTCAATAATTATAAAAATCTATGGATTAAAATCCATTTGTAATTTGGCCAATGACATTTTATTCTTCAATCTTTAGAAATTATGTTAATGCCCCTGAAAACTTTTAATTCTCACCAAATTGTGGATTTGGGTTGTCACAGAAATGGTTTCTGCCAGTCAGGATCTGAACCACTTCTAGGTCGAAGATTTGGTATCTTGCAGCACATGAGGATTCTGGCCATCTGATAGATATGATTAAACTGGAAGATTAGGGATGATTGATTCATTCAGGGTATTATCTAATTGGGCGGCCTTGTGGGCATTTTCTTTGAGGTGGAAGGAAGAGGGAGTTCAGAAATATCTCAAGGAGAGATGAGAGACATGATGCTTTCCCAGTGTAGAAAAGGAAGAGGTCAGAATGGGGGCTGCATGAGGGTAGAAGGGAGCTTGAATTTGTGCAGGAAAATTAGCAGTTAGATAGTCTGAGTCCTGTAAATGGGTGAAAACAAGGGACAATGCCACGTAGACCATGAAGATTTCATCCTGGAACATCAGAGGAATCAATAGTGAGGTTAACGTGAGAGCGGTTAGGTATATAGTTAAGGCTCACAGATCGGAGATTCTCTGCTTACAAGAAACTAAGAAGAGTACTATAGATGGAAGCTTTATAAGGTCGCAGGGGATAGAGAATTAAGTGTAGGGCTGCTAAGGAAACCAAAGGCTTTAGGGGGTATCATTATTATGTTGGATGATCTAAAACTCAATGGCATCAAAATTGATGAAGGTAAATTTTCATCACAGTTGAATTCAAGATGAAGCTTAAGAACAAGGATGTTGATTAGGCTCTAACCTCAGTCTATGGTCTGCTTGAGGATAGAGGCAGAGAGGAACTTTTTGAGGAATAGATGGAGGCCATGGACAAGTTTCCAGAGGCTTGGTGTGTCGGAGGTGACTTAAATTATCTGAGACATTTTTTTTTTGTGAGAAAAGGGCCATATCAGGGGGAACAGTAGATGGATACTTTTGGCCATTCAATAAGGAAGAGCTGTTTGATTGAAGTTTCTACATCCAACATGCTTTTCTCATGGCCTCCATCAAGCAATTAGATAGGTTCTTCATCTCAGCTGGGTGGCAGCCTGTTTTTCCTAATGTTCAATCAAGTTGGGTTTCAAAGACAGTATCTGATCACACTCCAATATTACTTCCCATCTCAGGAATTGAGGAGAATCTTCAGATTTGGAATTGCATGGGCAAGGCATGAATGGTTCAGAGATTTGGTTGCTCAAATGGTGGTCAGAAATTCAGTGGGGAAATTTGCAGGCATTATCTCTCAGAAGAAAGTCAGATGGATGAGGTGCCTTAAGAATTGGAGCTCAGAAGTTTTTGGGAATGCTGCAGCTGTTCGACAAGATTCGTTTCAGAAATTAGTTAGGTTCTTCATCTCAGCTGGGTGGCAGCCTGTTTTTCTTGATGTTCAAGCAAGTTGGGTTTCAAAGACAGTATCTGATCACACTCCAATATTACTTTTCATCTCAGAAATTGAGGAGAATCTTCAGATTTGGAATTGCATGGGCAAGGTATGAATGATTCAGAGATTTGGTCACTCAAATGGTGGTCAGAAATTCAGAGGGGAAATTTGTGGGCATTATCTTTCAGAAGAAACTCAGATGGATGAGGTGCCTTAAAAATTGGAGCTCAGAAGTTTTTGGGAATGCTGCAGCTGTTTGACAAGATTTGTTTCAGAAATTGTAAGAGCTTGATCCTAAAGAGTAGCAGGGCTCTCTGTAGAATAGATCCTTAAAAGGGAAGCTAAAGGCAGATTATAACAAGTGGCTTCTAAGGGATGAATCAAATGAATGAAAGGAGCAGTGGTTTTTTTTTTTTTTTGGCTGGGTGGGGGTGTGTGTAAGAATACATCTTTTTCATGCCATGGGATGTGATAGAAATTAGAGGCCGAGAACTGACCATATAAAAGTAAATGACAATATTGTTGATGGGTGATAGTGATGTTCAAAACCATTTTCTACAATACCACAAACAACTATTCAAAGAAGAACTGTGGAGACCTCAAGTGATGGATGGACTCTTACATACGTCAACTGAGGAAGCTAATTTATCAGAAGCCCTTTCACAGAAGAGGAAATCAAGAGAGCAACTTTCAGTATGCAAATCTCTTGGACTAGATGGCTTCCCATTTGGCTTCTATCAGCTATTTTGGGATGCATTGCAAGATGATCTATTAGCCGTGGTTAAACAATTCAAAAGTAACCCCCTTTCTGTTCAGCAATTCAATTCTACTTATCTGGTTTAGATTCCCCAATCTGAAGAAGCTGAGGAACTGAATCAACTCAGACCTATCAGCCTTCTCAATGGGTGTTATAACATTATCACTAAAACTCTGACAAACAGGCTAAAGAAAGTGATAGACCATGTGGTAGATGGGAATCAAAAAGCTTTCATTCAAGAGAGATCTATGCCTGAAAATGTTTTGTTTGCATAGGAGTGTCTTCATTATCAGAAAGTATGCAACAAGGAATGCTTAGTGATTAACCTTGATTTTGAAAAAGCATATGATAAAGTTAATTGAAATTCTATTAGCAGAATCAGCATAGGTGGAAAAATTGGATCCATGATGGCTGTAATCAGGTTCTCTATGTTGTTACATGGGGAATGTTGTGGTTTCTTTAGCAGTTCTTGTGGCTAGAGGCAGGGGGTCCCTTATCATCTTTTATTTTTATTTTGGTAAGTCCATTTCTCAATATGATGTGGGGTGGAGCAGCTGATCATGCATTGATTAAAGGGGTGAAGGCAGGACGAGAAGGAACTACTATCACACATTTACAATATGCAGATGACACAATCTTATTCTCTGCTAGAGATCAGAATGAAGTGCAGAATATCAGAAATTTGCTAATTCTGTTAGAAGCAATCACAGGTCTCAAAATCAGAACCGATTGGAATAGGTTTTCCAGATAATGTCATGACACAACACAAGCTATCTTAAGGTGCAGAGTCTTCTCCTTTCTATCTGAGTTCACCATTCGCTGCCAGAACACTAAGACTGAAAGTCTCGAATGGATTAATTCAAAAGGTTGATCAGAAATTGCAAGGGTGGAAGGCCAGGTTTTGTCTGCAGGAGGTAGATGGATTTATCACAGGATGTTCTCTCAGCTATAGCCATGTATCACATGTCAATCTTCCTTGTTCCCAGGAGTGTTGAACGGAAGATTGAGTCCAATCAGGAACTTTTTCTTGGAAAGGGGCAGAGTCAAGGAAAAAAGAGTTGTCTTGTTAACCGGGGTAGAGTCTGCATAAGCAGAGAAGAAGAGGCAGTTGGACTGGTTAGCATAGCAGATTTTAATATAGCCCTCCTGGAAAAGTGGCTATAACAACTAGGAGAGGACAGTGATGCAATGTGGGATCATAAAGGCAAGATATATAAGGGTTGTAGCAAATGGAGGCTTGACCTTATCAACCCTTCTATGGTGTCCTAGACTTGGAAAAACACTTTGACTGTGTATCAAGTTTATGAAAATGACCGTTTCTTTTTCAGTTAATAATGGAAGTTGAACCAGGCTTTGGGAGGTTTTCCACAGATATATGAACTCACTCATGGAAAAGGAAATGAGATAAAATTGTTCACCGATTGGAGTGGGACCAGTCTCTGTTGGAAGCTTTGGGAGGACCCTTTTTCCAAGGCTATATAAACTCACTCATGGAAAAGGAAAGGAGATAAAATTGTTTACTGATTGGAGTGGGACCAGCCTCTGTTGGAAATTGTTAGAAGAGACCTGTCAGAAGCTGAGATTGGAGAATTTGTACAGCTTCTTGTTTTTTGGGATGAGATGCAAATAAAGAACAGCTGAGTCGATTCAAGAAAGTGGAGGTTGGAAAAAAGTGGGCTATTCTCAGTTAGTTCCTGTGTGAAGATAATGAGGATCTGTGGCTGCACAATTAGATGGAAGAGTCTGATTTGGAGGTCAAATATTCTGAACAAAATCGAGATATTTTCTTGGAAATTCATTCATTGGAAACTCCCAACAGCAGGCAGACTGAGGAAGTTTATTCCTAGTAAAGGGGAGATGCATCTTTTGTGCTACCTTTGAATATCTCTTTTTTTGATGTGCAGTCATAAGATCTCATGGATTATTTCATCCAAGACTCTTTTGTGTTATATGGTGAGATTCTAAAACAGCGGTAGATTTAATGGAAGGATGAACACAGAGTTGCCCTTGCAGAAAGAAAACAACTGCTGACTGACTGCATACACTGCTACAGGCAATCTGGGGAGAGGAACTGTAAATTATTTAAAGGAATTTGGCATAGCAGTGTTGTTATTCTGACGCGAGCTTTTCAATATGCTGAAAGTTGGCTAATGATCAGGGGGTTGCACAATGCTGAGGATGAACAAGTTCTTCTGATATTAAAGCAGTGTCATTGTAATTTAGGGTCTGCTTTGGCTTTTGCTTTCTTCTTATTCTTCCTTTTTTTGGGTTTTCTTGACCTTGTGGGGGTCATGGTGTGCTCTTTTTCTTTTTGTATTTTTCCATCAATCACATTGATGGGATGGGAGGTAGTTGGTTTACCCCTATTTCTTTTTTAATGAATTATGGCTATGACACCTTCCAGACAGAAAAAGGAGTAGGAGAAGAAAGCAATGACACCAATCTTTTTACCTTCACCCATGGATCCCTTTACCCATACTCATTCAATAGGGAGGGTTGAAAATCACTAATTGTATGGTTCTGAAGTTAGATTTGAAAAGGCTTATGATAGGGTCAGCTGGAACTGCATCTCTAGAAGACTTGGACCAAGGGGGTTTTAGAATAAATGGATCCAAATCATCCAATGGCTCATGGGTTGTATTTCAACTGCAAGATTTTCTATCCTCATCAATGGTGAGCCATGTGCTTATTTCCACCATTCCAGAGGGCTGAGAGAATGTCCCCTCTGATTTTCCTCTTGATAGGTTAGATCCTTAGCTCCATTTGGGATAGAGCAGCAGGGATTAGTTTGGTGGACATGATATTGATTAGAAGAGACAATTTTCAGCTTGCTCATCTGCAGTTTGCATATGATTCTCTCTTCTTAGTCCTGGACAGATAGAGAAAGTTAAGAATATCAAGAAAATCTTATGCTTATGAAGCAGTCTCTGGTCTGAAAATCAATTATGAAAAAGCTGAGGTGATTGGGGTAGGACTCAGTCAGGATACTTTTCAGCGAATTGTGGATATCCTTGGATGCAGAAGGTCCTCCTTTCCAATCAATGATCTGTGGTTGCCACTCACAGATGGTGCTATTAGAGTGAGACACTGGCATCATGTAGTCAAAAAATTTGATAATAGACATGAAGGATGGAAATCCAAACTGCTGTGAGCTGAGGGCAGGTGGATTGTTTCAAAATCTGTGTTGTCATCCTTGGCCAACTAACAATTATCTATTTTCCATGTCCCCAATACTGTGGAGAAAAGTATTGAGTCTATTAGAGGCTCATTTTTCCGGGCTGGTGCAAGTAAGGAAAAGAAAGCTCTTCACATGATTAGATGGTCCGAGGTCTGCAAAAGTAAAGACCATGGTGGAGTAGGATTGATTTCATCGGAACATGTCAATAGAGCTATCTCAGCCAAATGGATATGGAGACTGGGGGCAGAGAAAAATGCAATTTGGACCACCATTGTTGGTCAAAATACTTTACCAATGACCATAGATGGACTTTAATTCCTAGTACAGCTTCTAATGTAGCTCCTATCTGGGAAGGATTTTTCAGACTGCTGATATGATCAGTATCTTTACAATGCTAGGGGTGGGTAATGGTAAAGCTATTCGCTTCTGGGAGGACAATAGCTGCTCAATTTAACCTCTTTCTCAGAAACATATATGACATTGTAAAGGACAGAGGTAAGACCATTGTGTTGATGTTTAGGAGGGAGAAGGATGGGCCATACACCTCAGAAGGGACCTCACAGATTCTGAATTGGCAGATTTTTTTTTTTTTTTGAGTTTGCATCAGTTGCTTAACCAGGTGACGACATCCCTAGAAAGGGGATGAAAGGAGATGGAGATGGACTACCCATGGGAACTTTACAGTCAGATCATTTATCAGGGCCTTCAATGACAGGGAAGAGAGGGTCAGGTGAAGAAAGTGTGGAGTAAGCTGTACCCTTCTAAGATAAAACTCTTGTGGAAAGTAATGAGAGGATGCCTTCCTACAGCAGACAGAACATACAACAGACTTTATGTATATTTTGTGTGACTTCAAGAGGAGAGTCTAGGCCACCTTTTCTGTGCCTGTGGTATCATTAATATCCAATGAGTGGTTCTGTGCAGAACTTTGGATATCCCTTGGAGGAGCCACATGCATTTCAATGACCTCTTAAAATGGTGGAATATACTTGTCCTATCAGTACGAGATGAATGGTCTGTTTTACTACCAGCTATGCTGTGGGCGATTTGGCATGAGAGAAATTGAAGAAAATTCAGGCGGGATTTTAATAAATCTTTTGATATCTTGAGAAGAACCATTCAGTGGATGGAAGACTAGTGCACATCTGGTGGTATCTAGCTGACGGAAGACTATTATGCACAGGCTAAAGCTTTGGAGGAGGTTCATCTTGTGATGTTAGGATCATCTGATCTCTACTTCCTTTGTAGAGCTGAATGATCCAGGATTTGTACATTTGGTGTATTTTATTTTTGTTTCGTTTCCTGTGGTGATTTGGAGGTTTTGTTATATGCTGTCTGTTGTACTCTGTTGTTTTTATGCATCTATTTAGTGAAATGTGGCCTCTTGTTCGCCTTCCAAAAAAATGAAGAGTTGAATCAACTAAAAAAAAGCTTCCGATTCCATATGGTCCAATGTTTTTAGTCAATTAAGAAGTTGGGTAGCTCATCTGCCAGTGTAAATGGGTGATGATGCTGCAGGAGTATGACGACATGAAAAGTCAGATGTACACATTATCACGATGACTTTAACTTCTTGGAGTTTGTAGATTTTAGAGCCGATCAGCAACAGTCAGAAACCAGGACTAGTGCTACATATGGTTGTCAGCGACTCACAGTATAGTAATGAAGGATTATGAGGAGGCAATATCTAGGGTGACTTTTTGTAGGTTGCCATGACCAGTCAATATAGTGGTCAATGACAGGAACTTTGTGCCAAAGAAGATATTGTGCAGTAGTGGGAATTAGAAGTGAGGACAGAGCAGGGCATTGATGGACGTTTCTGGTCTGTAGCTTGAGTTTCTTGTATGAAGGGGAGTAGGAGCGAAAACATTTATGGAAGTGGGATTCAGTACCAAATCGAGTGGCTCCTAGTTTTGACGTTGGTAGTCATCAAATCAATGTGTTATATAATATATGGACATAGATAATTGTGATACGTGTAGAATGTAGGTATATGCCTAATAAACAAAATAGTTATACATTTAGTAATACATGTAGTAGACATTGGCCTTTTGGTTGCAGGCTTGCAGGACTTGGAGATGAATGCTCAGATATATCCAAGAATGTCAAGGTGTAAAAGGTTAATTCATACTTGGGAAAATTAGAATGGGCCAGGTCAGGCATTCAAACAGTTTAAAGAACCATTAATGATTCTAATGTTGATGGTTTGCCCTAGTCAGCCTGAACAGGCCATGATATTAATTTCAGTCTTCTGATTATTGAATTCATCCCATTGTCCATGTTATTGAGCTGCATATATTGTTCTGCAAGCTAGTGACTCTATTTAGTCTTGTTCTCATGTTGCATTGGGCTATTCTCAAGTATGTTTTAGATGCACTCCTGCAGGATCAGTTCCGTGACTTCATGTTCTTGGAGGCTGAGCGTCGGCAATTGAGATCAATCATTGAAAACAAACAACGTTTGATTCTTGCACATTCAACATCTGGATATAAGTACGCTAACTGTTTTGGATTATTGTGATAATTCTCAAGTTATAATATCCAAATTGGATTGCATCAATATGGCGGTGTGTTGTCGTTTTCCATTTTTCCAGTTTACAATCAGTCATGACTTTAATAATTTCTTGTTATTAAATTTTCTGGATCTTGCTTTTGATAGAATTTATTTCGTCTTATCTTGAAGAAACCAACCCCCATGGTTGCAAGAAAAGTGCAGGATAATGCATTTCGTTTTCCTAGTTTTGTTCACTAAAACCAATTATCAGGAAATGCATGGGGTGTTTCATGCACATATACTGTATGATGAGAAGTTTCAAATAATCCTCTGTTACCATCTGGAATTAATTTAGGAAATTATACTGTATTTGAACTCCAAACGCAATGAGCCTTAGAAATGAGAAAATAATTATGTCATTTCTATTGCAATCCCTTTCAACTCCAGGCAAGGAACTTAATGTGGAATTTTTCAAGGCATAGCTGGAAAAGTCCTGTTGCAATTCCATTTTGGAACAGAATTGGTAGTATGATTGAGTCCAGAAAAGCCCATTGTTTAGCAAGGATTAGAATCTGTTTTACTGACATGTTCCTTGGTCATTTCCCATTACCGGCTGGTTCCAGCCAGAATCAAAGAGGGACTGCCAATTCCACCTTCCAATCCAAATTGGGCCAAATTCTTTTACCTGTACTTCCAGGGGATGATGCGATCTTATATTGCTTTTTCTTTCATTATGCACATTTGGATTTCAGATTTGAGCAATCAGATTCTCTGAAATTATTCTGGCCAAAAGTTTTAAGGAAACATTTGGCATTTCCATCGACAAAATTATACATCAGTGTTCTTATAGAAGTTTTTCAGAGGGTGACATTTTGCTCTTAATTTCTTTATGATATAGGCACAGCTTAAAGGAAGTTTTGGATGCTCCAAGTGTCATGGCCTTGATAAAAGATACAAAGGCTGCACAGGAGGTTTTACTTCAAAATTTTTATTTGAAATACGTGGTCCAATTTTTTATATTATCTACTTTCCTTAGCACCTTTAGTAACTTCAGTTTGTAAGAACCTTATTTCTTGTGTTTCAGGTTCGAGCTCTCAAGGATTTCTTCAGCATGCTTTCAAATGTTAGTAGCATTTTGTGATGGTTACTGATTTCAAACTATAGACGGCCAGATGAATTTGTTTTTCAGATTTTTGAAAATTTCCTTGAGTACAAGTTGCCATCAGAAGCTTGTACCTTGGCATCTTGAGATTGAAGGTTTTCTCAGTTTGTGAACCGTAGAAATTTTTATTTGTGGTAGCTAGTACTGAATTTCACCTGGACTAGAATGTGGGGCTTGAAGGAGCTGATCTTTTTATTTCTTATGTTTCATAGTGGATATTTCTGTCTGGTGATAGGTTTCCATGATATGCTGTTTGCAACGAACAAACATTCATTGGTACACACTATATTAAAAAGGGTTTTTTGCATATAAACCACTGCTAGAGATGAAATTGCAGCTATATCAACCTTGGAAACGTATTAGTAGAAATATCACTGGTTTTGACTAAAACTTTTAAAAATGCCATCGTCTTAACCCCTGTTACCACCCGTCAATCTAACTATGGTTTCCTTTAACTACACATGGTAAGAGACAATAATGCCCTCAGTCAAAACTACCGTAGGTCGGGAGTGGTGTCCCATTCGCACCCGTCTCTCCCTCTAAACTTCATCTCCCTCCCATCTCAAACCCCCGATCTCCCAGAAACCCTAATCGACTATTGAGTTCGAGGTAGGTGTGGCCGGTGAAGAAGAGCAGTCGTGCGCTGGATGAGCCATCATGCGCCTCCATGAATGAAGAGAGCTCTGGTACTCCTCTCAATTGCAATCTCCATCCCCAACTCTTTTGACCCCATCACCCTTTCACCTGTATCTGATCTCCCAAGCAAACCCTAATCGGCTAGGGAAGTCAGTATAGTCAACAAAGGAGTAGTGCACAGCTCTCTGGTGTCTCAGGCAAACCCTAATCGGCTGGGGAAGGAGGTACAACCGACGGAGGAGGGGCAAACCCTAATCTGCATTGGGTGAAAAGAGGTAACCTTTCCCACACTTTGTTTGAAATCAATAGTTATGGTGTAAGACTTCTGTAGGACAGATTTTATAGTTGTTGGGTGTAGGTGTGGAGGGAAAATTTTGGGTTTGGGTTTGAAAGTTGTCGTTCGCCATAAACCCTCAGCGGCGGGGGGGGGGGGAGCTTGTGAGCCAGGTATGGTCTTTAATGTTTTTTGCAGATGCTACTTGGTTTCTGTATGGTGTGCCGTTCAATATTTAAATGCAGTGGGTGTAAATTGTAGTGGAACTCACTGTAGGGTGGGGCAACACACTGTCATTTAGATTGTCTGTCTGTGGATTGTTGTGGGGCACACTCCGAGGGGGATATCATTAAGAATTTGTGCCAGGTATGTTGTTTGCAGTGGGGCTCACAGTGTGGGCATGACTTTAAATGTGTCTTTTATGTTTATCATATTGTTTCTTTTACTTGAATTAGGATGGATGACGAAGGAGGCATCTGCACTTGTCAAATATGGGGGCTACTGGAAGAACATAAAAGGAGATCCTAGCAGACTATGCCACCGCCTAATGAAGTAGAAGAGTTTTCACATTTATAGAGATTATGCAAATATCAAGGACTTGCTACACCTTGTATGCAACTTGATCAAGTGGGGTTAAGATGACATGGTGAACATCATGTGGAGGGCCCCCAGATCAAGACCTAAATGGTACCAGTCGATTGTTCATGATCAAGATGTCTGAGGATGTTTGATTGTCAGCCGAAAGGGACCATAGACATAGTCATCACGGTAGAGTCTATGACTGCAAGTAATGCAGAGTCACAAGGTGAAGGTGGGAACAATGTGAGGAAATGTCAATCTAGAAGAAAGGGCAGTGGCCATGAGGCAAAGGGGAAAGAACTTGTGACTGGGGAGGACTTTGTGGACTTGATGCTGTAGATTCACCACATGACATTAGGGATTTAATAGCAGTTGAAATGAAATTGCAAGACAGGGTGAAGAGGGTGCACAGATTGAATAAGCTACTGGTATCCAGACTGCACGGCAGGTTGAAGAGGGTGCACAGACTGAAGAAGGTACTAGTTTCCAGACTGCAAGGCAGGGTAAAGAGAGTGTAAGAAAGACTGAAGAGAGTGCATTGACTGGTCTCCAGACTGCACAGGCTGAGGAATTGCAGGAAGAAAGACACATGCATGTTGAAGATGAGAATGCATCGCCACAGGGTGATGAGGATGCACAGTCACAGGGTTATGAGGATGTAGAGACATGGGAGGATGAGGGTGACTCAAAGTATGAACTTGAGACTGAGAATACGTACCACAGCGTACTATCAAGTGATGAAGATGATTATCAGTCATTTGTACATGAGGACATGGACATACTACAAATCAGTGATGACTCCCCAAAGATTGAGCTGGGCAAGATTCCAAGACTGACAAACACTTCTTCTGGTCATGCAGCAATACTCTGTGAAGACAGAGTGTTACCTGAAGACATACAGAAGTGACCCTACAAGGCTCATCATGGCAAGGTTGGCAGTATCGGCCGAAACCGATACGTTTCGGCCGTAACCGAAACGATACCGGACCTGCTCACTGTAGCAGGTCCGAAACTTTTAAAAAAAATTTAATGGTTTCGGGCGAAATCGGTATCGGTTTCGCCCGAAACTTAACATGTTTCGGACCGAAACCGGACGGTTTCGGTCAAAACCAACGTGAACTCCCCTTTTAAGGGGAGTTCACTTCGTGTTCTTATGGTTCTGATGATGATGATGATGATGATGATCATCCCAGTGCAGCTGCAGGTGCTACTACTGGTGGTGACACATATGGTGGTACTTCTTCCACGCAGACACAGACAGAGGATACAATCATAGTGAGCGAGGATATGATTCACAGAGCCAATATGGGCATCCATCAGGTTATGGAGGTGGCCAACATGAAGCAGTCATTTATGGGTGGAGTCATCATCCAGAATTCCAGTTCCATCCAGTTCCATCTAGTTTCTCTTCTCATCCTCAAGATTCTTTTGCTGATTCTGGATTCCAATCAAGCCAACCTTACACTCCAAGAGGGATCCAAAGAGGGATGCAGGACTTGGCTACCTCATTGTTTAGTTATAGTGAATATACAGAATATATGCAACCTTTTTATGGGTATCAGCATCAGAAGCCAGACGACGAGGGAGAAGGTTCTTCTAGTTATTATCCATATTAGTGATCATCATTTGGGTAATGATCATTTAATTTTTGTAACATTTACTGTGTCTAATTAGCTTTATTGTACTGCTTGAACCTACTTCATGCTTAATATGTACTCAAGAATATTAATTTAACATGTCTAATGCCTACTTCATGTTTATTGCACTTAATCGAATTTCTTTACAATCAAATGCATGTCTAATGAATTTTTTGATTTTTATGTGATTATTTATTTATTTTCTATTTGTTTATGATTTTTTATCACTGGGTTTCGGCCGGTTTCGGCCGAAACAGAAACCGAGTCGTTTCGGTTTCGGACTCGGCCGAAACCGAGTCCGAAACCGATACTGCCAATCTTGCATCATGGAGTGTGGTTACAAGAAATGTCAATGGAGGATGCATGTCTCCAGGTTGCTTGATGGGGTAACATTTCAAATAAAAACAATCAGAGGGGAGCACACATGTCTTGGGGATAACATGGTTGGCAACGAAATGGCCTCGAAAAAGCGGGTGGCAACAAAGGTTAAAGCTTGGCTCATGATTGAAAGGGATATTGCTCCTAAGGAGCTACATAGAAGGATGAAGGATAAATATCACCTTAACTTATCTTACTACAGACTGTGGAGGGGGGAAGAATTGGCAATGGTGGCCATACATGCTTTATGGGAAGAAGTACAGTCGGGTGGGAGACCTTAAAGAGGAGCTACTTGCTAAGAACCCTGGCAGTGTCATTACATATATGACAAATGAAGATCATAGATTCCTCAGGTTCTTTGTGGCTTTGGAAGGGTTATAGACCACTTGTTGGGTTAGATTGATGCCATCTGAAAACCAGATTTCTTGAGGCTATGCTCAATGATGTGGCCGAAACGTTTCGGTTTCGGACCGAAACGAAACGACACCCAAGGCCGAAACCGGGCCGAAACCAAATGTAGGGTTTTAAGAAAAAAATAATAATTTAATTGGTTTCGGACCGAAACCGAAACGGTTTCGGGGTTCTGGTTTCGGACCCGGTCGAAATCGATACCGAAATCGATACTGCCATCCCTGATTAGATGGGAATGATGGTCTATTCCCGATTGCTTTTGCTGGTCGAGTCTGAAAATAAGGACAGTTGGTCATAGTTTTTACACAATTTGAAGGAAGCCATTGGGGATGTCTCGTGTATGGTTCTAATAACAGACATACAAAAAGGTTTAGAAGAGGCCATAAGACTACATTATCCTGCTATTGAGCATAGAACTTGTGTGCGGCATGTGTACAAAAACTTCAAAAAGAAATACCCAAGAAAGCTATTGGAGGGAATGGTATGGAATGCAGCCAGCTGTTTTACAAGGGAAGGGATTTTAGAGTATATGAGGCAGATCAAAGAAGAAAATGTTGATGCATACAATTATTTGAACTTTGTTTGTGTGAAGGGTGAAAAGTGGAGTTGGAGTATGTTCGGTCGGGATGCAAAATATCATTACCTAACAAACAATCTTTCAGAGTCCTTTAATGCATTCATTGGGCAGGCTAGGTACAAAGTTATATTGGATAGTATTGACTCCATACTTCAACAAATAATGAAGATAATGGAATTGAGGAGGAGGAAACCCCTAAAATGGAAGGATAGTCTTGTTCCAAAGGCCAAGAGCTACATACAGGAAATCAGCAGATATTTGGGGGGTTATCCAGTTAGAAATCAACTCCTTTTTTTTGGGGAAGTTAGCAGTCCACATGAGAGGTCAGTTGTGAACATTAAGGACAAGATTTGCTTTTGTCGGAGGTGGTAGCTAACTGGTTTGCCATGTGTGCATGTGGGCTTGTGGCCTCTTTTCTTGCCACGTGCAAGGGAGTGGAATGGGAAGACTTTGAGGATAAATGCTACACTGTTGAGAGGTATAAAGCTGCATATTCTCTCCACATTGCTCCCATGCCTGACAGGAGCATGTGATCAAGAATAATACTAGAACATCCCATTCTGCCTCCAAAGGCTAAACGGCGACCTGACAAATCCAAGAAGAAAAGAATTAGAGATGCAGATGAAGGTCAGGGAAAAAGCAAGAAAAGATATCACAAGTGCAAGCAGTGTGGGCAGTATGGCCACTATACAAAAAAATGCGAGAACCCATTCAGTGCAACAGCCCTTGAAACTAGTCAATCACCTACTGCGAGGTAATGAATAGCTTAGAACTCGTATTCAACCTTGCTATTAATGTTGGGGTGCAAGACACGGATTCAAAGGGGGGTGAATGAATCCCCTTTAAAAAAAAATTATTGTGGAAATAAAATAATGCCAACTAAGCAACACTCAGTCACCAACCTGGTCAACTAATCAAACTTATAACTCAATGAAGAAGATGATAACAGCAGATAAGAGCAAAGGCACGCAAGCTCACTGAACAAACCAAATAACGCTATAGGCTAATAAACGAGTCAAGTGAGACAACCATCAACCATATAGCGCTCATGAAACATCCTGCGAAGGGTGGTAGAAGATATGGAGTAGAACGCAAAAGCAAACCATAGAACACCAGGATTTTTAGGTGGTTCGGCCAGACCTCCAGTCTGCCTACGTCCACCGCTCACTCCAAGTCGGAGTGAGGCTTCCCTTGCAAACGCAAGAACAACAGACTTAGTCTGCAACAGACGCTGCCTAACAGCTTGACAAATCGAGGGAGACAAATCCCTCAAACCAAGTTCTGCAACCCACAGAAGCTTGGCACCTGGACTTGCTACCCACAAGACCAGAATCGGAGACGAATCTCCCTTCCTCCAAACCGGAGGGGAACCGCTAGTGACACCTAGTCACTAGCAAACCAGAGGTCGCGGACCTCTCTTCCTCTACACCAGAGGGAACCCACAAGTGTCACCCAGCCACTTGCAAACCGGAGGACCAATCCTCCCTTCCTCCAAATCGGAGGGAAACCCACAAGTAGCACACCACTACTTGCAACCGGAGACTACGTCTCCCTTCTCCTGAGTCCACGGGAGGAACCCGAACCCACAGCAGAGTATCGGAAGAACACGAAGGAAATGCAAAAAGGGCAACCGAAAAATCAAAAGGAAAAGCAAAAACAGTAAGCTCCAATGAGCGTAGTCGTTCTGGATTTGATCCACGAACAAACTAAACATGTCTTCAGAATGAATGACTGCACACTCTCTCTTCTTCCTTTCACGATCTCTTCCTCTAGGCTCTCTCTTCTCACTTCTCAGCTCTCTCGCTCTCTGGCGACTCCTTCTTCTTCTTTTCAGTATCCGGCTCACTCTTCTTTCTTCTGATCTTTTCTCTGGCGGCACCTCTTCCAGCACCAGCACTCTTCTTCGAAGGGTAATGTAGCTTTATATAGGAACATGGCTTCGTATGGATCAACCAACAGAACCCTACTGAAATTCCATTGGTCCACGTGTTAGGGAATAGAAGCTTCATTTTCTCGGATCACGTGCCCATCATTTCTCCTTTATCCACGAGCCAGCCTTCTGCCTTTTCAGAGGTCACGTGCCTCCTCTGCTAACCTGATTGTTCTCTGTAAAAAGAAAAGACAGAGTACAGTTTATGCCTTGAGTTCTTAAGGAATGCATAGACTATATAGTGTATCGAAAACCTTGTAAAGACTTGCACAGACCGTGTTTTGCACAAGGCAAAACTTGCACCGAGTTGAATGGTGCACGGACCTTGTATGGCACAAGGCATAAGTGCACAGACCCATATATGCACGGACCTCGTATGCACGATGCAAAGACTTGCACCGACCTAATGAATGCATGCAACCTGGCATGTGCGTGAGACGCAAAATGAGACGCAAGTGCAAGAGACAAAAGACCATAAGTGCATGAGACGCAGACACGGTCGCAGCTGTGCATGAGACGCTAACAGAGACGCAAGACCGAAAATAGCACCGACCTCAGTATGAACAACGAAGACATGCACCGACCGTGTATATGCTTTGGACGAAAACTGCACCGACCCTCATGCGTGCGCATGACAAGAATGTGCACCGACCCCTGCATGCGCAAGGCAAACTATGCACCGACGTTGATATGCATAAGCACAACATGCACAGACTTTATAGGATGCGTGCACCAACAGAAACTGCACCGACCTTCTAACTATCTCTGACTTGTTATGTGAGCTACAGGAATTAGCACGGACCTATGCATGCAACACAAAAGATTGCACCGACTTTGCATGAGCACGCTATAGGAAATAGCACGGACCTATGCGACCTATGCGTGCCAACGCTTGCACCGACCTGTGTGAGCCAAAGCTTGCACCGACCTGTGTGTGCATTAGATGTAGCATGAGACGCAGACTGTACCGTCCTACATGCCCAAAACCTGCACTGACTTTAGGAATTAACACCGTCTTAATTGTGCAATGAGCACAGACTTCGTAAAGCATGCACAGACTTGCTATGAAGACCCAAATGTGCACAGACCTGGTATGCACTACCGCTAGACAAAACTTGCACAGACCTTGTGATATGCAAGCTAACACAGACTATATGCATGCTAGCATGAAATGCACGAGACAACTCTTACACCGACTTGGTGTACATCAAACACAAACTGCACATACTGTCATGCACGATCAGAACCTGCACCGACTTCAGTAGGCAGGATGAAGGTATGCACGAACCTTGTGTACCCATGAGACACACAATAGCACCGACCTCATATGTTCATGTGAACAGTAAAATGCATGGACTTTTTCTAACACATGAAGACTAGCATTGACCTTCCATGTGCATGGACTTAACACATGCACCAACATTTCAGTACAAAAATTAACATATGCACAGATCTGAGATTAGGCAGAACATTACCTGATCTGACTGTGCATTGACCTTACCTGTCAATGATTTGACTTTGACTTGGGTTGACTTCCTTTTCATGACCCGTGAGTCATTCTTAAACCTGTTCTGACAGTTTCTCATAATACATCAGGATTATATCATCAAGGATGTACATGTAAACATAATGAGACATAATATTTGTCATCATCAAAACTCTAGAACCACAGGGGACACAACAATTAATTCACTCTAAGTGTTGCTCATATGAATCCTAGGGCACCGGGCAGACCCAGGAAGCAAGGTGGCTTCTCAAACACTGCCACTACTAACAGAAACATACGTCCTTCAACCAGGTTCTATGTAAAACCTTCTGTCATAATCTGGTTAGTTGCTATAGGGAGATTGGCTTATTTTCTCTATTGTTTTTAGGTCAGTGGCTATTCTGAATAGGAGGTTGCATGTGCCTCCTACAGTCCGCAATATGAGCACGCAAGGTTCTTCTATGAGTACAGGGCCTGATGCTGTTAGCTGTGCCTGCAGATGTCATCACCCAACCATCATTTTCTGCGAGCAATGTGAGCCAACATGATCCAAGTCAGTAGTTGTAGCGAGGACAACTGCCTTTTGGGTCCACTTTTTGGATGCATCAACTTTTTGGGTGCACACTCATCTGTGCATAGTGACTGACTGCTAAAGGATGCAATGGCTTGTTTTTTTTCCTCGATAGTGACATATTACCTGTCTTATGTAATGACTTTTAATCACATTATAAACAACAAGGTTACTATAATGACTTTTAAAGTCTTAATGACATATGTTCAGTTATGAGATAAATACTGTTATGAGATGTTCCATGTATGAGATATGTTCAGTTATTTGAACTGATCATATGAGATATGTTCGGGATATGCCTGTTCAACAAACAGAATGATCAGATGTTCCATGATTCCAGAAGGTCGATTGGCTTGATTCCCCTAGATTTTGCTGAAACAATTGCAGCATATTAAAAAACTTGGTGAAAGATATGAATGATGAGATATCATGCCTGATGTCAGTCCTAATTTTGCATTTAAAGTTCAAAATTCAATACATTCAGACATGACATTATATTAAAAGAATTCGATGGAACATGTTATGATCAGAACTTAAAGTTATTCGGTAACAATGTTTGGGAAGCAGGATAGGCACTAAGGTTTATCCCATAAGAACTATTTTCAGTCCTTGTGATTTTTAGCATGTAACATGACTCATATTCATGAACTATAATGAAGTGCAGATTATAGATGTCTAAGTTGAACCGGATCACTTGATTTCACAACTTAAAAGTTGCATTTTTTTAGGCTTCCAAGAACAAATTATAATCACAGAGAAGCAAATAGTTTTGTGTGAGTATTCAAGGTCTAGTTTGATAACATTCTTCAGCATGCTTAAGTATAACAGTGGAACCGTTGCAAATCAAAGCTTTCCATATAAGATATTAGGACAGCATGAATTTGTTTGTCATACAACCATCATGTGCCTTAATGTTGTGGAATTAGCCAAGAGCCTTATCTTAGTTTGCAGTAAATTATGGACTCTGGAAGATAGGTAACCATGCAAGAGTCATCTAATTATGATATATTTCAGGTCAGTGGCTATTCTGAGTTATGAGATATGTTCAGTTATGGATGGTATTGATATATGTGTATAGGTTTGAAAATGTAACTTGAGAATGTGCGCCAATAGAGAGTATTGGTAAAAGTCATTACATAATGTGATTATAGTTACACATGGTTGTCATACAAAGATACATCTCTTCAAAAGTGCAATACATCTCATTACATCAGTTCCGTTCAGTTAAACTCAATTTAACTCACTAACAGTGTGCACACATCCCTTCCAATTTGAACCTTCTTTGCATGACACTTAAACTCATGAAAAGATACACAAAAAAATGCAGACAACTACAATGATACACCTCTTCGGTAAGGTTCTTGTAGATTATATCTTCTGCTCCAAATCTCCTATTTTCTTTTCAAAACTCTCCTGCAGAGCTACCATGTGATACTTGAGATCCACAGTCGAATGATGAAAATCATCCACCCAGTTAAAGTAGTCATAAGCATTTGCAGCCTATAAAATATCACAGAATTAGTAGTTAGCCAAAGGAATTGTGTAATTCTATTCTGCAAAACAAAATAAAACCAAGTAAAATTAGTCGGAACAACAGTGGAGTTGGTGCTGCTTACCCCCCATCTGGAGCACCCATAAAATCGCCTTCCTTTACTTCTTTCCTGGATAGAGTTAAAATTCCTACAAGGAGCTTCAACTTATCCATGGGGTGTTCGGGAAGAAATTCCAATGGATGAAGCCTGGCTCATGTTCAGATTTGGAATGGAGAAAGAGAACGTGAATGAAGAGAAGCAATGCAGGATGACAGTGTGCTGGATTTGGGTAGCGGACTTGAATGGCGGAGGTGGTTGGCCGATTTCTCCTTTATTCCGAGCACCTGCCTGGCCAATTTCTCCTTTATCCCAAACTTCAGCTGAGAACCAGCAAGATCGTGAGGGTGATGGGAGGAAGCAATTTCTCCCTCTTGAACCCTTTTAAATGAATGCGAGGGGTATTTTCGTCAAACCACGACCAACTAACGGGAATATTGGAATTTTTGTGGAATATTCGTGTCCCGGTCGACGGAAGTTAACCACAATGGTGTTTTTGAAAGTTTTAGTCCAAACCAGTGATATGCCTGCTAATAAGTTTCTAGGAATGATATATCTGCAATTTCGTCTCTAATGGTGGTTAATATGCAAAAAACCCAAAAAAATTAGAAAAAGGCTTATATAAATCCTTACAGCTGTTGCTTTCTCCTTTTTTTGATCTTTAATCTTGTGAAACTGCTGAAATCCTTTTACCTTGGGAAGAGCTTTGTTTCCATTATATTTATTTTTATTATTATTACTACTACTACTACTATTATTTGTCATCCATCCAACCATCTAATTCTTCAAAAAGAAATGAGATGAACCTGGGTTGCCAGAGAATTCAGGAATTTTGGTTATATAATTTTAACAAACATACAGAATTGCAGATCTGTGACTTTTGTCCCATTAGAATGTTCTTTTATGTACAATATGGGACACTCCCTGAACTTGTGAGAGGAATGAGAAAGTTTTAAATATTGATTTTTTGAGACTGTTGGGCTTTTAGCCGTAAGAATATGAATATAAAATATCAGTTAGTTGAGTAATGCATGGCATCACACTTTTAGCACATCTTCTTAAAGACTCACGTCATAGCTATGAATCCCTTGGTTTGTCTTATACCGTTCTCATCCTTATTCAAGTTTCGGTGATTGAGCCTGTTATACAGTTGGAACCCTACAGATAAATGATGATTGTGCTCAACTCTCTGTACCTTGCTTCCAGAAGAAATTCAGTTACCTTCAATGGTTCTTTTGTTTCTTTTTTTAAGTATTGAAAAAGCAAAGATGTTTCTCAAGGTTCTGAGACAAATGAATCCTTTTCAATATTGGCAAAGATAATGATAATAATGGTAGTAGCATCTACTTTCCTAAGTGCTGATTCAAGTACTACTTGTAAGTCATAACTCGTCCTTCCTAACTTATGCTGATTTCGTTAATGAATTGGATAGTATCCACTCTCGAAATAGGGAAAACCCTAGTCATTGATTCATTGTCCACCACCTACATCATGATTTTCTTTTGAACCTGCTCCTGCATCCATCAGATCTTTCTTCGGTCATGGTTCGACATGTTGGCATTCTATACAGGGTAGATCTAGTTAGACTGCATCCCATGTGTATGTCTTAATTACACTAGTAATAGGGAAATGCCCTAGTGCCATCTGTATTAGGAAACATCTTGTACACTTGTATATACATTGGGCCGTTGTCCTGATGTTGAATATAGAGGTGGTTTTTGTTGGCCTGCCTAATCTTGCCTACTTATTCAGGGTGATTAAGAAAATGATCATTGGCAAGAGATTAGTGTTTCTTTTCCACTTTTGATTGATTTATGGTTGTTGTTATCCTCTCCATTTTCATCCAGATCTATATCTTGAATATTAACATTGATATCACTGCAGAAGTTAAATAAATTCTTTTGCATAGATTAACATATTGCTGGTTCCATATGGTGATTAGAGAGATGATTTGGTGTCCTTTAGTACTCAATTTTAAGTTGTTGCAAAAGGGAAACAACATAATTTTTTTTCGTCTTCTCTCTAGTCATGTCTAGCTTTTGTCATTCCATAAAGCAGTTATATGCTCTCCAAAGGAAATTGATGTATTGTATATACTCACGCTGTGCTTCACAAATTTGATATTCTTAATGAATTATGACTTACACTGGTATATATTCAGCATATCACTTATAGTTTATTCCCTTTGTATAATTCTTGTTGCTTCTGTTGGTGTATTTAGCTTTTCATCTTTTGAAATATTATTTTGTTTAGCATCAATCCTTTGTGCATTGTAATCTGAAAGATGGTTTCTTGTTTAGGATCCAAGTCGTGCTTGTTATGGTCCTAAACATGTTGAGTTTGCCCATGAACGCATGGCCATCCAGACTCTTCTGATTACTGATAGCCTTTTGAGGTAATAACAAAATGTTTCTTGAAGGGAGTTTCCCTTCTTTCTTCACGAGTAAGGTGCTTCAATGTGAATGTTTGGCTTGAGCCCTGACACAGCTTTTCGTCTAGGCTCTATGCCTATCATTTTGTTATTTTCTTTCTTATCCATGTCATGAACAACAGTACCATGCATATCACTATCATGAGGAGGGTTATCATATGAGGCTTCTCATGCATGAACTTGAATTTTTGGTCTTCCATAATGTCTTAGGTATAGTTTGATCTAGAAAAGAAGGAAGCACCCCAGCTGGCCCTACTATCTCATCTCTCTCCGTCCCTTGTCCTATCCCATTTCTTTTATTATGCTTTATTTTCAATATTTTGATGGTTTGTTTTCACCTTCAAACTTAGGTGCTACATGAAATTCTGCCGTGTTAGAGGAAACCTGGCTTCCAAATCAAATCTAAATCCTTTGGACCCCAGAAAGGATATATAGGCAGCCATTGCACCTTCCACCTCCACCCTCTTAAAAAAGTGGCAGCTTGAAGAAATGGAGATCACACTTGCAAGGATTTCCCTCTTGGGTCCTAGTGCCATCTTAAAGGGTTGGAGAGGAGATGTTAAGATATTGGAGAGATCGAGACCTGTTTCTCCTCCATCATCATTCTCAACTCATCCTCCTCTTCTTCTTCCTCCTCTCCTGGTGTCCTCATGTACTCCCTACCTCTTTCTTGTCCCCCTCTTCCTTTCTTCCAATCCTCCCTCTTATTCATGGGTTTCAATAGAGGTTTCATCTTTGGATTCTAGAGAGACAGGTTTCCAAGATATCTTGGAAAGATTTTGAGATGGCAAACAATGCAAACCTGTAGCTGAGAAATCAAAATGAAGGGGGGCTGAAAAATCTCCAGCACCATTGAGCAGCTTGTTAATGGTGTGTCACCGCTTGCTTCTAAAGGTGCTGGAGAAAATGCTGGCCCTGTCGACCAGAGAAGCAGAAAATGCTCATCATAGTGTATGGATGCTATCTTGTTGCATTAGTCCATATCACATCTATGCAATTCAGAGTCAAGTTGCAGTCATGTATGAAAATTGACTATACAAATGCAGATTATAAAAGAAAACTCCAATCAAATGAGATATGCCTCAAAAAACTTAAGTCAAACCTTATTACAGTTGGTTCCTGTTTGTAGATAGTTGGGCCCTACAATTTTCTGATTTAATTCAGATGAATAAATTATTTTTTAGTCCCAAGGTGGCACAAAATGATACAAAATCGTTGCCATTCAATCACACATACGTCTTGGGGATCCGTTGGATGGAGAAATACACAAGCTCCCGGTGTGTTCTTATGCATCGTAATTCTGTCAAACACCTCACAGACGGCATAAAGCCACGTACCCGTGCAAAGACCTAACAAACGGCGTCTCTTTTGACCTTCGAGGATCGTCCTCGCTGCCTCGGAGTGTGGTCCTGGCAGTGCAAGAAGCCCGACGGCAAGTCAGTGTCGCATAGAAGATAAAAACATACAAGAACTCCACGTGCTGCTGCGTCCTTGAACTTCGTAGAGAGAAAACAATGAAAAAGCTTGAAAAGGATAGGCCAAAGCCTTTTATAGGTTTTCCCAAAGCAGCAGGGGGGAGGGCGGGCCCCGCCCCTCTTTTTCTCTACTTCTCTCTTGGCCAGATCGGGGGGAGCAAGGGGCGTCCGCGGACCCCATGCGTTCACCCCCAGCTAATCCAGGGGAGCAGGGGGGTCCGACCCCTGCTTCCATCCTCGGCCCAACCGGGGGGAGTAGGGGTGCGGCCCCCGCCTGCTCCACCCCCAGCTGACCGGAGGGAGTGTGTGTGGGGGGGGGGGGGGGTGCGGCTGGACCCAGGCCCACTCTGGCTAAACCGGGGGAGGCCCCCTGCCCTCTCAGTCCCAGAAAAAAGTTGCCCCCCCCCTCCCCTTGCTTCCTCCACCGGTTTAACTGCCAGGGGTGCTCCCCAACTGCTCCAATCCCTAGTCAAGCCGGGGGGGGGGGGGGAGCCAAGGGGGGCCAGTCCACCCTCTCTCTCCTTCTCTCATCACTTGGAAAAAAATGAAGAAAATGAAACAAAAGAGAAAAAGGGGTGGTGAACTTACCTTCCTAAGGTGAACCGGGGGAAGGTGGGAGGTGAGGCCGCGACCCACTCTTTCATTCTCTCTTCTCCCATGATGCCACTAGGTTTCATCTCCCACTTAACCAGGGGAAGGAGGGGGTATGGTTCCACCCCTCACTTATCCGAAGGAACCCCCATGGGTAATAAATGTCCAACAATCAATTGACATAGGCCTTCCCCTGGGTAAAAGCCCTATAAAAGGAGGAGGGGAGCTCATTCCATACACAACACAAGGGAGGGTTTGTCGAGAGCTCTCACAAGAAGGAGAACTCAAGACTTGGGATAAGGCCTGGATCTCCAGTCCCCAAGAGAAGTGTGCGCAAGGTTCAGCTTGGATAAGGTCTGGATCTCCAGCCCCTTAGAATTGTAAGATTTGTTTGTGTAAAAACCCATTCAAGGGTATGTGCATTTACATAAATACCCATGTCATTGGAAATATGTCCATATGACTTTGTGAAATTTCTGTACATTCAGGAATGATCAAAGTTTGTGGAAAAATGTTTGTTAGTTTATGTAAAAACCCATAAAGGGGATGATTGCACAAACACCCCTATTATTTCGACAGAGGCCCTTGCAATGTTGATAAATTTTCATAAATTATGAAAAATTAGAAAAAGCATGTAATATTCAAGAAATGTCCAAAGTTTGTGAAAATTATGGGAAAAACCATGTTGGTGGGAAAATTATCGAAACACCTGTGGAAAAATTACAGAAATATCCCCGCTAGTGGAAAAGTTATAGAAATATCCCCGTTGGTGAGAAAGTTACAAAATACTCTCTAATGGCAAGAAAATTATAGAAATGCCCCTTATTGTGGGAAAATTATAGAAATGCCTTGATGGTGGGAAAATTGCAAAGATACCCCATGATTGTGAAAAATTACACAAATGCCCTCACCTTCTTAAAAAGATCTTGACAATTATAAATATACCCTCTCGCGTCGACATCAAGTCAACCTAATGGTCCGATCACGATCAAAAGAGTGATCATGGCCATGAGTCCATTCGACGGTTGGCTAGTGATCATATGGTGATCTAACTGTCCGATTGGGGTGAAATTTAAATCAAACGGTCATATTTCAATTTGGAACAAATCTAACGGTCGGATCTTGGCCAAAGTTAAATCCAACAGTCGGATCTTAATCGGGTGCAAAACTGACGGTACGATGGTGATCGTATTGGCGATCCAATAGTCCGATCGTGATACAATTCAAACTTAACGGTCTGATTGTGATCCCGAGCAAATCCAAAGGTCCGATCTTGATCGAAGACATAATCTGATGGCCAAATCATGATTGGATATTAAATCTGATAGTCCGATTGTATAGAGAAGTAAATGTGATGGTCGGATTTTGGCCGGATATAAAATCAAGCGGTTTGATCATGATCGAATCTCGATCTGATGGTGGATTCAAGACTGAATGTGAATCAAATGACCTATATAATAGGGGACATATGTACCATGTGATATGAATCAAAGAATGAAATCTTCAATTTTCTTCTGCAAGTGTATGTCTCTAATGAGTGGTCTTCGCGGTCGCGTCCCAATATCAAAATGGATATTGTAGAGGTCAAAAATGTTGTTTGATAGTTAATCAAAGGTGTTTGGACTTTACGTGGATGTAAATAAACTTCGATTACGGTCGGGGGGGGGGGGAAGTCCGGTACACGGATCTTAAATCGTCTGATAAAGTAAAGCTGTGAGATTAATAATGCGCATGCTAATTAATTAGCTAAAAAATGTGCATCTTTGTTCAATGAATGAACGTATCAAAAATAAAATATTTATTTTATTAATTCCGTGTGTGAAATAGATTAGCACGCCTGGTGGAACTTTTCCTGCCTTTCATCTCTCTGTCAAAGAATACCCCGACTTTAGCAAAGGTTGTGACACACCTCATACCATTGTAGGAGAAATACACCAAGTACGGCTACTTGGCAATGCCGATCATCTTCGGCAACTTCCCAACAGTGGTCGGATCCCTCTTCTTCTTAGGGGTGGTCTTGGTCACTGAAACAACTTCAACCACTCCTGTTGCGGTTGGGGGAATCAAGCCCCAAGTCTCATCCCCGAGCTTTTCAGTCAATGCAATTCACTTTCAAACTGCTTCTACCAACTGGGGGCAGCGCCGTCAGCCTAAAGGAAGAAAGCCCGTTGTGGTCATATCATACTCCGATAAGTTAGTCCTGGTCGGGCATCTTCATATCCGGCTCGACAGAGGCAAGTCGATTATGCCACAAGATGATTACGTTCTGACTATCCCAATCTCAAATCGCTCCGGTCTGCTCCGCCAAATATGGGAAGACAAGGCAGAAATGAGGAAGTCCAACGCCCAAGCCACTCTTGTCAACCGGGGGTAGGTACGTCAGTCGAAGCCCAAGACCCTAAGCCCAAGCGAGGGGGCAATCCTGTTGAGGAATGCCACTTCAAAGCCAAGCAAATCTGGGTTACCTGAGTGGAGGCCCGAGCCATTAGGAGAGTCAGGGCGGGTCACACCATCCTAGTGTCGGACCATGGACAAACCGTGTTGTGTAGTGGACAGCGGATCTAGAGGGGAGGGGTGAATAGATCAGCCCCACTTTTCGCAATGCGGCCCTCTAAACAGCTAGTTAAAATGAATTACAGCGGAATAGAAACTAGCTTCCAAGTATGCTATGATTCACTTAGCAAGATAAGCAAGATATATAATAATTCGATCCTAAGCATGCACCTAGAACGATTCAATCACACAAGCAAACCACGCTAGACAGGATTTTTAAGGTGGTTCGGACTGAATCCTCAGCCCTACGTCCACCCCTCACCAAAACCCGGTGAGGCTTCACTTGTGCAGCGCACAGAACCGCAAATCGGAAACCACCGATTGCCTTCCTACTCACCACCTGGTAGGGACGTCAACCGCAAATTGGAACACCCTCCAATTGCCTTCCTACTAACCACCGGTAGGGACGAATCACACTTTCAATGTTTAAACAATAATGAAAATGAAACAAATGTGAATGAACTAAAACAAGAGATTGAGTTATGAGTGAAAATGAATTGGCCCTTGTATGGAATGTTGATCAGCAGCAAGGCTCCTCTTGGCTTCAACTCAATCTTCTTGATTCACCCTTGATTGGATGAATGTTCTTCACGGAGTACTGTTCACGTGAACAGTACCTCTTCCTTCATATCTTCTCTCTTGATCTTCTCTTTGAACTTCTTTGAATGAATGAAGAAGATGATGAAGCTACCTTGAACCTTGATTGCTTCTTGAGCTTCTAGGAGTTTGAATGCTTGAAATATCACCTTGAACGAACTTGAAAGAACTTGAATGGATGAAGATGATTTCCCTTGAAGAACTTGAATCAAACCGGCTTCCTTGGATCACTTTGATAGCCTTGCTTTGATGTAATCTTCCTTGAAGATTGCTGGCTTTGATTTGAGCTTGATTCCCCTTTGATTGGATGAAGAACACCTTCACGAACTACTGTTCACGTGAACAGTAGCTCGTCTCCAAGCTCTCTTGCAGCCACCCTAGATCTCACAAGAAGCTCCTTGAAGCATTAGGGTTTCTAACCCCTCAAGTGTTGGTTTTATAACCCTTGAATGGTCCATAGATGCCCCCTAGACTAGATCCACAAATCATGGAAGATTAGGTAAGATTTGATTAAACAAATCCATGGAAAGAGGCTAGCCACGAGGTGGATTTCGAGGTCAAACAAGGCTGCATCGGGGCTGGCGGTCGACCTAAGGCTCCTGGCGGTCGACCGCCACTGAAACACATACAACCGGGCAATCCCTGGGAAAACCGGTCGACCGCCACTGGCAGGCGGTCGACCGCCAACTGCCAGACCTGCAGCTGGGCGGTCCCTGGCTGGGGCGGTCGACCGCCCCTGTGCTGGCGGTCGACCGCCAACTGGGCAGAGCCCGGGTCACCCCGGGTCGGTTCGTTGGCCGCACCAGCTCCGTCGCTTGAGTCCGTTAGCCGCCCGTTCATGTCTGTGGCATCGACCTTGATTGTCTTGAAGTTCTATTACTGAGTCTTCAAGCCAAATTTTGTTCCGGGGGCTCCGCCCCCGGAAACCCCCGCAAGGGGCGCTGCCCCCTTGACCCCCGCGACCTGACCAGGCAGGTCGATCCCCGCGACCTGATCGCACAGGTCGATCCGCGTGCGAGGGCGCAACATTGAGCTTTCATGTGCATATCTGTCATGAACAAAACATCACATATGTCAGTCATAAGATAGTGGAAAAGAACAATGACTTATAGTGTTTAGCCATTATCAAAACCAAGAATACCAAATGACTCATATGATCATAGATTGATGTCGAATGACCTAATTGATCACATGATGACTCAAATGACTACAGGGGCACAACAAACCGAAGTTCTGATTGCTCCAGAAATCCAAATCTCCTGGCCTCGAGGACTAAAAAAGAAAGGGGTTTATAAGAAGCCCAACAAAGCCCGACAATCCTTGGAAGTAATCTAGCTTGATAGGGCTTGTCAAGTAGATGCTTCATCACCCTGGGGGTCGGTCTTCGACCGACTTGGGGCACCCACTCGCCCGGGTTCTCAGCCCTAGAAGAACTGATGACTCCATAAAAAGTGTTTACTTGCTACACCTTGTCGGCGATCAACCAATCAAATTTTTTGAAGAGCCAGTCGAAGCGGCCCAAATTCAAAGTCCGAACCCTTCACTAAATTTGTTAGAAGAAGCATCTAATGATGATTTAAGTTTGTCAGAAGATAACTCGTCTATGAGGAATTCACCCCATAATGTATCTGAAGGGTCAATTGAAATAACTCACTCAATTGGCAGGGACGAACTCACAATTGGCTCAATGCCAGAAAACTTGTGGACAAGGAGAGTAAGCCTAGTCAGATGTCAGTCTTTGATTGGCTGGGGGCACCTCCCCGTCCAAACTCATATCCCTACAAGGAAAGAATGATGCGGACCCCTAAAGGCACTACAGAGGCTCATAGTTGTTACCTTCCTGCAATTGTTAATATCTAGTGCTAGAATGTCTAGCTTAACGAACCCACTTGATCAATGAGGGCGGTCCCATAACTCAGCTTAAGGTTGAAGAATATTCAACCCAAGAGAATTGTCCTGCGTAGACGTCATCTCGTCAAGTGTTGCTTCAACATATTATCAATGATCACGACAACATGGCCATGAGGAGTAGCCTCCAGGGCAATGTTGAGGGCATTACTTTGGAGAGTCTACAACGGGAGAACCAAGGATTGAAGTCCCTCCTGCGAGAATTGTTGTGGCAGCGGGATCCCCTTCTCAGATGTCTCGCGTCTTCATCAATAAATCAAACCAACTATGGGACCCTAGCAAATGTCGATCCTTCGGTGGTGATGGTCAAAGCACTGGCTGTTGAAGTCAAGATTTTAAAGGACTATCATACCACTAGAAAAGAAGCAGATACTTTGGATTTCTTTTCTTCAAACAGCCATTCCTGTGGAAAAATTGGCTCACAGAGGCATACAAAAATGTTGAAGGTAAACCACCCACGGTAACACTAGTATAGCGGATGAAAACACTTTACTCTTTCATCAAAGAGCATGTTAAGAAATTGTTTGAGCTTTGCATGGCGCGAAAGCTCATAACCTTGTCAGAGCCTCAGAAGTCGGCCAAGGAAGACAAAATCAAAGATTCTAGTTACTGCCTGTATCATCGTACGCCACAGAAGACTGCTACATCTTCAAAGATGAAGTAGAAAAATTGATACAGTCAAGGGCAATTCAGATGAAGAATCACCAAGTTGATCCTCCACAATCCCATCCATGGGACCAACCAAAGTCCTCGATCAAAGTAAGTCATACTTCATCCACATCTGCACTTCCTAAATTCATGACAAAAGAAGCAGAGCCAAGCCATGTCAGACCCTCCAAAGGGTATTCTAGTCAACGAACGTTCAATGAATACTCTTTCCTTCGAGGAGATACAAAAGGATTTTTGACATACTAGTAAAGGAAGGACGAATAATACTCCAAGATCCTCCAAAATCACTCACAAAGGTGGAAAGGGGGCATCCCCTCTTTTGCGAATACCATGCCAGGGAGTGTCATCCTACTCGAATGTAGAGCGCTGCAAGAATGTATCGAAACACTTATCCGACGATGCCAGGGGTAATTCCATGACAAGGCTTCGTTTGAGAGAAGTCACCAAACCAAAGTAGCAATAATTCTGACTTTGCAAACACTGAACGCAGGAGGCACCAAAACCCAATAGGGGGAAAATCCAAAAGAAAAACAAACAAAAAGAAACAAAAGAGCAAAAAGAGCAAAAAAAAAAAGAGGAAAGAGAAATGAGCATTATCAGCGCATGCCCTTCAAGGCAAAAGTTTACAGCGGGAATTCTAACCTTGGGGGCATGCTCCACCCAACCCTAAAGCCAAACACTCCTTCCCCTCAAAATACGATGCGAGGTAAGAAGAAGAGCAAAAAAAAAAAAGCAGAGAAAAGAAAAAGGGAGGAACAACTTGAAAAGAAAGTTGAGGAAGCGGGTCAAGTAGGCGGTCCAGTTGGACCACCACATTATCAAAGTGTAGGTCCAAAGTAAAAAAAAAGAGCGAAAAAATGGGGCTAAAAGATAAGGTGCACCGTCGAACTTAAGCATCCTACTTACTGGTTGCTTAAGGGCAATTAGGTCAGAGAATCCCGACTAAGGTGAAAACCCAAAAGGCGCACATGCAAAAAATGGGAAATCCCTACTATGTGGAAACCCGCAAGGGTCCATAGGCAAAAGTTAAGGTACATTGGCTTCGGTGAAAACCCGAAAGGGCATCGAAGTCAAACCCTCCCCCCCATGGATGGCAGTATCGGCCGAAATCGAAACGGGCCTTGTCACTGTAGCAAGTCTGATACCAAAGAAAATAATTTTTTAATGGTTTCAAACTGAAACCGTCCGGTTTCTTCCGAAATCGGACCTGCTCAATACAATTTTTGCCTTTTCTGACTGTTTTAAACCGGTTTCGGCCGAAATCGAAACCGATATCGAAACGTATCGGTTTCGGTACCGGCCGAAACCGATACCGAAACCGATACTGTCATCCTTGCCCCCCCCAAAAAAAAAACACTCATCATCATCATCGAACTCATATCTTTACTAGGCTTCTTATGGGTAGAAATTTCAACTCATACCCTTTTTGAGTCAGCAACCGCAAAAAATAAAAAAAATTAAAATTCTTGTTGCCCCAAACAAGGATGGCAAACTCGGTTTCGCCCGGGTCCGAAACCGATACGACTCGGTATCGGTTTCGGTTTCGGCCGAAACCGGCCGAAACCCAGATAAAAGGTTAAAAAAAATCAAATTAATTCTAAAAAATCTAAAAAAAATCATAAAAAATATAAATAATCACTTAAAATCACAAAAATCATTACACATACATTTGACTGTATAAGTTAGTGCAATAACCTTGAAGTAGACAACTACAAAAATTGAGCTTCAAACATTGAACATGTGAAAGTTAAAGTAATATTCCATTGTACATTAATAGAAGCAGTACAATAAACCAAATTAGACAAAATAAATGTTACAAAAATTCATTGATTCTTACCTAATATGGATAATAATTACTAGAAGAACCTTCTCCCTCATCGTCTGGCCCTTGATGTTGATACCCATAACCAGGTTGTATGTATGGTCTATATTCACTATAACCAAACAATGAGGTAGCCAAGTCCTGCATCCCTCTTTGGATCCCTCTTGGAGTGTTTGGTTGGCTTGAGCCGAATCCAGTATCAGCATAAGAATCTTGAGGAAGAGAAGAGGAACTTGCCGGATGGAAGTTGAATGATGGTTCATAACCCCACGACCCATAAATCGTAACCTCCTGTTGGCCACCTCCATAACCTGATGGATGCCCATATTGACTCTGTGACTCATGTCCTCCCTCACCCTGACTGTATCCTCTGCCTATGTCTGCGTGGAAGGAGGAAGGACCACCAGCATCCCCACCGCCATTAGTAGCACCTGTAGCACCTGGCACATACGAAAATATAGAATTTCTCTCCTACCAAAACCTTTTCTGATTCGAACTGATAATAAGAATTTAAGTTACTTTCAAAAATAAAAAATCAAAGGATCACGAAACCTACAGTCTCCAGTCGCCTTTTGGCCTTTGGGGATGCTTTTTCCTGTGCCGGTGTGCTTTCTTCTTGCACCCTTGACATGAATCCTGTTCCCCTTGGCGTGTGCCTCAAATAAATCTGCTTCAACTGCTCAATTGCCGGGTCCTCTCGAGCAGCAACATTTGTTCTCTCAGTTTGCCCATGCACTGATGTACTTCTTCTTAAAGATGTAGGTGCCTTGCCCATTCTAGGAGTGACTGGCCTGCTATCTGAGTCGGAGTGTCTAGCTGGCTGAAAATCATGCTGCTCCTCAGTGTCCTCAACAACCCTAGACATGTGGGCATGAGTATCTCTGGCCCTCTTTGATTTTCTTCCTAATTCGGGATCTCTTGGCTCATCTTCATCTAGTATGTCCTCTGCCCATCTTCTATCATCATCATCAAAAACAGGCTCATCAACCTGCTCTCGTGTCTCCACCCAAGACTGCAACGGATTCTCATCATCAAATAAGGCATCCACATCAATTTCTGCGGCGGCATCCCCTGCGGCGCGTTTGTCTCTCAGCTGTTGTCTCAACCTCATATTCTTTATTCTCAACCTCATATTGTAGTGGCAGTACACTAATTTCTCTAACCGTTCAGCCTAAAGAATGGTAAACATTCGCCAAAATTGTTGGTGCAATGGCGAGTTTCTTGCCGCCGGCTAGCAAACACCCGAGATAAATCAATTCGGCCCTCAGAACTTCATGTTTCCCATATGGAATGACAAAGGTGACCTGCGGCCAGATATGTGGTATCAGGAAGCTTGTGGGGATTCCGGCCCTTGGTAACCTTCAAATGGCTTTTGTTTTGCTTCGGTTCTACAACTATCTCATAATATTCCTCCCACGGCTTATCATCATTCAGCAAAGCTGTCCACAAAGCAATACAGGTCAGAGTAGAATAGCGGACTCACGCGTTCAATGTAACTTTGACTGTGTTTGAGGAACTGGAAGGAATCCTATCTTTTCCGGCTCGTGCTAGGTATCGTCAAACCTTCATCAGATATCTGAAGTTATGTGGTAGCTCATATTGCCCTGTGCCTGTAGAACAATTTTTGTGTAAATCATCTAACGTGGCTTCTTCATAAGGGAATCCAGTGATAGGAAGTCTTGAAATCTTGTGGGAACTTCATAATTCTAGCAAAGTCTCACCCTTGGCTGTCCCAAAGGTGTTCCACCTGCGGTTGAAACGTTCAGCTAGGGCCTGCAAAAGTTATGTGTGACATGGATATCCATAGAGGGCTGCAGTCATGGCATGGTGAATGCCCAAATCTTTTAGAGCATCATTATAATGGTGAAGAACGCCCATTAACCACTTCGTGGCTCCCAAATGAAATTTATATGAAGAAACCACCGACCATTTCCCATTCCATCTCATACCCTTCATTCAAATACCCTGAACCTGAAGGCTTTAAGAATAAACCAGAAATGCAAGTCGAACCCGGTTTATGATGTCCATGCAGATCTCACACTGCCGGTGTCATAGTCAATCTGCGCACGTGAAACTGGCGTGATCACTAAAGAAACCCCGCTGATCCTGCGAAGGGAATTGAACTTGGTGCCTAAAATTTAGCGGAAAACTTGGAAATGAAGTCACACAAGTATGGATCATGCTTTCACAATGCTCAAGAATCGCCTGCTCTAGACGATGCCGCTCAGCTAGTAGCCTCGGGTCGTCCTCATCTATGTCAACTGGAATATAACTATGGATGAATGGGAACAAACACTTGTCCAGTGGATGGTGCTTCAGGTAGCTTCCCACGCGTTCGTACTGGTGAAGGCCATTATGCTTGATGATCCGATCAATGTTGACATCGCCTTTGCCTAGGGTCATCCTCAACCGATGGTCCCCTGGCCATAATGTTCAATCCTCGGTCAAGCGTGTGCAAATTCCCTCAAATAATGCTCGGGGGACCCATTCTTGGCATCAACACCTTGGAGCGAACTGGAATCGCCTCTGTCTTTGTCAACAGGTGCCCGTGTGCGGCGATTTTCAAAGCGAGCCATGAAGGAACATTTGAAAAAAAACTGTCATCAACATGAGCAAAAAATGTCAAGGCAAAGAAAAAGTCAATCACAAGAATTGTTCATGATTTCGAGGCCCCATCAAGTCATCAAGACCCTAGGATGAAGAGAAATTAAATATAACGGGGTGCACGGGCCGTCCGTCGTCACTCTTGGCTCCGACATGCATCTCATGGGGGACATTTGTTGGACCTCACAATATTATGATTTAATTCAGATGAATAAATTATTTTTTAGTTCCAAGACTGCCCAAAATGATACAAAAATCGTTGCCGTTCAATCACACATACGTCCCGGGGATCCGTCGGATGGAGAAATACACAAGCTCCCGGTGTGTTCTTACGTGTCGTAATTCTTTCAAACACCTCATGGATGGCATAAAGTCACGTACCCATGCAAAGGACTAACAAACAGTGTCTCTTCCAACCTTCGGGGATCGTCCTCGGTGCCTCAGAGTGTGATCCCACTAGTGCAAGAAGCCTGAGAGCAAGTCGACGTCGCAGAGAAGACAAAAACATGCAAGACCTCCACGTGCGGGTGTGTCTTGGAATTCTGTAGCAGAGAAAACAATGAAAAAATTGAAAAGGATAGGTCAAAGCCTTTTATTGGTTTTTCCAAAGCAGCCAGAGGGGGGGGGGGAGGGAGGGCGGGCTGTGCACCTCTCTTCCTCTACTTTTCTCTTCCCTCTCTCTCTCGGCCAGATCGGGGGGAGCAAGGGTGGTCCACGCACCCCCTGCTCCCACCCCCGGCCCAGCTGGGGGGAGCATGGGTGTGCCCCTTGCCTACTCCACCCCCGGCTGGACCGAAGGGAGTGGGGGGGGGGGGTGTGGCTGGACCAAGGCCTACCCCAGTCAAACTAGGGGAAAGCACCATCTGCCCCCTGCCCTCTCTCAGTCTCAAAAAGAAAGGGGGGGGGGGGGAGGAACCCCCCTGCTCCCTCCACTGGTTTAACCGGGGGGAGCCGGGGGTGCGCCCTGCCTACTCCCACCCCCGGTCAAGCCAGGGGTGAGCCCAGGGGGGTCGGTCCACCCTATCTCTCCCCCTCTCATCACTTGAAAAAAAGAAGAAGAAAAGGAAACAAAAGAGAAAAAGGGGTGAACTTACCTTCCTAAGGTGAACCGGGGGAAGGTGGGATGTGAGGCCGCGGCCAACTCTCTCAATCTCTCTTCTCCCATGAAGCCCCTAGGTTCCATCTCCCACTTAACCATCTCCCACTTAACCAAGGGAAGGAGGGGGTATGGTTCCACCACTCACTCAATCGGGGGAACCCCATGGGTAATAAATGCCCAACAATCAATTGACATGGGCCTTCACCCAGGTAAAAGCCCTATAAAAGGAGGAGGGGAGCTCATTCGACACACAACACAAGGGAGGGTCTCTTGAGAGCTCTCATAAGGAAGAGAACTCAAGACTTGGGATAAGGCCTGGATCTCTAGGCCCCAAGAGAAGTGCGCATAGGGTTCAAGCTTGGGATAAATTTTTGATCTCTAGCCCCCAAGAATTTTAAGATTTGTTTGTGTAAGTATGTGCGTTTGCATAAATGCCCTTGTCAATGGAAATATGCCCATATGACTTTGTGAAATTTTTGTATATTCAGGAATGATCAAAGTTTGTGGAAAAATGTGTCAGTTTTTGTAAAAACCTGTAAAGGGGATGATTGCACAAGCACCCCTGTTATTTGGGCAAAGGCCCCTGCAATGTTGATTAATTTCTGTAAATTACAGAAAATAAAATCAGAAAAAGCATGTAATGTTCAAGACATGTCTAAAGTTCGTGAAAATCATGGGAAAAATCCTGCAAAGTTCGAAAATTATGGAAAAAACCTTGCTGGTGAGAAAATGATGGAAAAATATAGAAATTCTTCTGCTAGTGGGAAAATTATAGAAATATCCCCGTTGGTGGAAAAAACATAAATATTGTTGGTGAAAAAATTACATAAATACCCCCATTGGTGGAAAAATTATAGAAATACCTTTAATGGTGGGAAAGTTATAGAAATGTACCCAATTGTGGATAAATTGCAAAGATACCCCATGATTATGGAAAATTGTATAAATGCTCTCATCTTTTTAAAAAGATGTTGACAATTGTAAATATACCCCTTCTCCTTGTGCGGAAACGTCCTTTATGGGCACCAAGTCAACCTAATAGTCCGATCACAATCAAAAGAGTGATCATGGCCATGAGTCCATTCGACAGTCCACTAGTGATCATATGGCGATCCAACTGTCACGATCGAGATGAAATTTAAATGCAACGGTCAGATTTCGGTGCGGAACAAATACAACAGTCGGATATTGACAACACTTAAATCCAATAATCGGATTTTGATCGAGAGCGAAACTGACGGTATGATAGTGATCATATGAGCGATCCAAATGTCCGATTGTGATACAATTCAAACTCAATAGTCTGATTGTGACTTGGAGTAAATCCAAAGGTCCGATCTTGATTGAAGACATAATCTGATGGCCTAATCGTTACTGGATATTAAATCTGATAGTCCGATTGTAGAGAGAAGCAAATATGTTGGTCAGATTTTGGCTGGATATAAAATCTAGCGGCTTGATCGTGACGGAATGTAGATCCAATGGTGGATTCAAGACTAAATGTAAATCAAATGACTTGAGCATATAATCGGGGACATATGTATCATGTGATATAAATTCAAAGAATGAAATCTTCAATTTTCTCTTGCAAGTGTATGCCTCTAATGAGTGGTCTTTGCGGTCAAGCCCTCAATATCACAATAGATATTGTAGAGGTCGAAAATGTTTCTTTGATGATTAATCAAAGGTGTTCGGAATTTACTCCGATATAAATAAACATCGAGTATGGTCAGTGGGGGAAAAAGTCCAGTGCACGAACTGTAAATCGTCTGATAAATTAAACCCGCCGGATTAATAATGCCCATGCTAATTAATTAGCTAAAAGTGTGCATCTTTATTCAATAAATGAGCGCCTCGAAAATAAAGTATTTAGTTTATTAATTCCATGTGTGAAACAATATGCCTCAAGGGATTATGGTTTGGAGACTCCAATGGGCTTTCCGACCAACTGGAACCTTGGTAGCAACTAGTTCTGAGGACTACAAGGTCCAATGGAAAACTTCAATTTGTTTTTCTTCTTGTTATGTAAATGTGGTGTTTGGTGGCCAGTATTAGCGCACAAAGCCAGCAGGAATCATTTATATGAACTTTGAGACATAGTAATGCATCATGAAGCTAACATAACTAGTTTTAAATTTTGTTACTAAGATTTGCCAAGCTCTTGACACAGATGAAAATGGGAGCAAGGATAAGGACAATGTGAATGCTACCTGCATTGTCAAAGCTCATTAAGAAGATGATAATATAGCCCGGGCCCTACAGGATCCTATCATTTGACATACTGTTACCCAGCATGGAAGCAAACTAAGATGCCACCTGGATTGGCCCTGGCTGGTCCTGATCTGGATTGGATTGGATCGGCTGAAGGAACTAGGCCAATCCATTAAAGCTTTTAAAAGTACTCACATAAATAAAAACAGTTTTAAGTAATTAAAAAGTATATTTATAAATTTAAAAGCATTTATGCAGATATAAAAGTATGTAAAGTCATTTTTGTGACGTTTATGTATGTTTTTATCAAACCCTAGTAAGTCAAGATCGGCCACATGCAATCTGGCCGATTTTGGTCTGATTAGGACCGAATCAGCCCATTTTTTGTTTATTTATTTGAATTTTTTAACCTTTTCAAATTAGGATCAGCCTTGGGGACCAGAATTGGATCGCCAACCAACAATTCTGAGTCGATCAACCGATTCTGATTTGGATCGGCCAATTCTGCATTCCATGCTACCCAGTGAAAGAGAGGGCGCAGTGGAAAACTTTTAATCATTTCGAGAAGTGAAACATCTGAAAGAAACATAATATTCCAAATATTGAGTTTGATTGCATTTAGCTTAACTTGGTTGGAGTAGGCATATTATTTCTCCGCAACATCGATCAGGTTCTGTCATAGCATAATTTATGTTTATTTATGGTGTAAAAGGTTGGCTGGATCCAGTCTGGTCATAAACTGCCAGAGCCCATATAATTTTGTTATAGACTGCTTTCTCTTTAAGTTGGACTATTCTAGTAGATTAAGTGTAGGATAAGTTTATCGTTATATTCAGAGTGCGGTTGTTCTTCCAGTGTTATGATCAGGTCAACTCATTTGATTTGCAGATATTTTATTTTTGATATTAAAGCTGTCTCTTCCCAGATTTTCCACATATGGTTTCATCTCAGTTCTAAACATTCTTGCAATTCTTTGATGTGCTCATGTTCCAGACTAGGTTTCAATATCATATCCTGATCTGCACATTCTAAAAGTGTTGTATCCTGATCTTTGTTGGGTCATCATTTTAGGATCTGACCAACTTTCAATGTCATATCCTGTTTTTTGTTTAATTTAGTTAAGAAGAGGACTAACAGTCACTCTTATGTTCAAGTTAATTTCTTCTGTCCAACCCCTTGATGCTATGATGTTTTATTGACAATTTCAACCAATAAGTTCATACCCATCATCTTAAGTCTCCCTACCCATCGGAATGAACCTAGTGGTGCAGACATCGCTGGACATTCTATGTAGTGCAGAGACTGCTGGAAATTCTATGTGCACTAAAAAGACAATTTTGTTATTGATGTAAAAAAACTGGAATTTATGTTTGGAGCATGGTAACTTAGATATCCTTAATTTTTGTGTTGTAACTCATGCTTTGATCTGTGCTTCTACGAGTGTATAATGTGTGACCATCAGTTATTTTTGGTTTATTTGTACATATACATCCTTTCTTGATTTACTTATTGTGGTGATATCTCCCTGTCCTGTCAAAAAGAAAACTAAATGCCTCTTTTACATTATTAAATGGAAAAACAATCTTATTATCTGCCTCCAGGAATTCGGATGTGGCAACAAGGAGAAAGTATGTAAAGTTTGTAGACTCGGTCAAGGATTCAGGGGGCACTGCACACATATTTTCTTCAATGCATGTGTCTGGAGAGCGTAAGTTTGGACTTAATCGTCATTTTTTTGGATGTGTATAGCTTCTCCAGTTTCCTTACCAATCTCACTTGAGCCTGCAAACAATTTATTACTGGCAAGAAATTTCCTGTAAATTGTGTGTCTTTTCAAAATTTTGGAATGTCTTCACAATATCCATTTTCATTTTTTTATTTAGGGGATAAATTATAACAATTTCTTGCTTTCATTAGGAAGATCCATGTTGATTTGCTTATGATTGGAGTTTGTATTCTTATGTGAGCAGAACTGGCACAGATAACAGGGATTGCGGCCATCCTTCGTTTTCCCTTGCCAGATTTGGAAGACATAGAAATGTGAATGGAGACGCTGGTAGTGCATACGTAAGGATGCACGTGGACCAGGTAGCTCTTATTAGCCTTCTGCTGTTTGACACAGATGGCTCATTTCGCTCGCAGAGTCTTTGGAGCAACTCTTCTTGGTGGTATTTTCCGGTGTTTACTACAACTGCGACCAAGATATTTAACCAGCACATTCGTCCAGTTCCTTCACAATTGTTCACATTAGGAAGTTATTGCCGTGAAAACATGTTTAATGCACTTCACATGTATTGCTATGTTTGCTTCTGGATTCTTCCCCAGAGCTCGGTTCATAATTTTATGATGTGATTTTTATAAAACTTTGTAATCCAGTAAGTTTCCATGGGTGGTTGTGAACGTTCTCCAGAGGCTTAGGGCCACTTCACATGTATTGCTATGTTTGCTTCTGGATTCTTCACCAGAGCTCTGTTCATAATCTTATGATGTGATTTTTATAAAACTTTTTAATCCAGTACATTTCCATGGATGGTTGTGAACATTCTCAAAAGGCTTCCTTAGGGCGCAGCCCAGGGAAATTGCAGGCTGCTTCCTGGTTCAGTTCAAAGCCTTTATGAATGTCACTTAATGGACTCTTAGTCATTAGTTGCCTGCAATCAACATAAAAAATTTACAGCTTTGTTGCTAGTTATTTTGGCTATCTTTCTTGCCTCTAACTCGTGGACATTCTCAGAGCTCAAATCTCGAGGAAGATGAATACTGAAAAGTATCAGAAAAATATTCTTTGATCTCTTTTATCATAGAAGTCTATGGCTATTTACTTACTGGTTCTTATGGTTACAAAATCTACCATTTTGGGGGGCAAGACTGAATTCTCATACTTATATGTCAAGGTTTGCACATGTTAATGGGCCAGGTGCCCAAAGGGCGCCCGCAGGCCTGCAGCGCCCGACTGCGCCCCTAGCACCTCCGCCCGGTGCACCCTTGGCGCCCGCCTGGCACCCCAGTTGCCCTTCTGTGCCTGCATTGCATGGCTCCCCGCCTGCACCATCTGGCGCACGGGGTTCCCGCCAACCCCTCCACCTCTTCTTCTCCCTTCTTATTTTACCCCATGTGCTTTTATCCTCTTATTCTCCACGTAGATATCATATCCTCCTCATCTTCCACGGAACCCCCCCCCCCCCCCCCCCCCGTTGTCTTAACCCCATTTCTTCTTCTATAAATAGGGATGAAGCGGGGTCTTCTTCATGTACGCAGGAAATAGGTGGTGAAAGGTGAAGGTGAGAGAAAGAAGGGTAGTTTATGTGAGAAAATAGAAAATAAGGAGGAAAAGAAAGAGGTAGTTTATGTCAAGAGAGGTTTTGGGTTTTAGCTTCCACTAAATGTGCATGTAAGAGAGAATATTCAGAGTGTGTAGCTCAGTAGTCTTCTCTGTATATCTCGTTCTATCCCTTCCACCTAATCATCCCTCTATTAGATTGTCGGTAGTTTGGCTACTGCTCCAGAAGATCATCACTGTAGTCTTGTGGATTTGGAGGGTGGACTAGTGGGTCGACTTTCTTAGTTTACCCCGACTCTGCTTAACTTCACCAAAGTATGATGTGCGGCCTTCGCCTCTGCTTTGCCTTTGGCTTCAACTGCTGTTCCGCTTCTGTTTTTGCATTCGTTTTATACGGACGAGATACGTCTTTAACATTGTACTTGTGGTTTTTGTAATATATATATTTTTAGGGATTATCAACATTAGTATCAAACCAAGCTTCACCGTATATATTGTTGGGGATTATCAACATTGGTATCAAACCCAGGATCACCGTGGTTCTTATGTGTCTACTATAGACCCTCGACGATGGCGGGTCCGTCGGCCTTCCTAGTGCTCGACATGCCTTTTCTCAACGGCGCTATGTTGGTCTGCGGTGACTAATAAAAAATAAAAAATAATAAAAAATCAAATATTTTCCAACAACCCTATATAAATTTGAATATACACAAAACCTAAAAAAATCTAGCATCCGCATGTCGAATCATGGATTTCCTTATCAAAATTACCTGAAAAATAATAAATAAACATTGGAGGAGTAAAAGTTCAGTAGAAATTATGTCTTTTTACTAGACAAATTTAAGTGATTAACATGTTGGCAATGTAATATATACTAAATGATGAAACAGTGAGAATAGAAAAAAAATAAATTCCCAGGACAATAATCGAGTGACATGAATAAGTAGGGGCATAGAATTCAAGTACACGGAATTTAAAGAACAAGGTATAGATTCTATTAGAACAACTTAAGAAATAAGTTTGCATGTAACCAAAATTTAATGAACAAGCAACAAGTGTAGCATATCAAAGATTGGCCATATAAATGAATGTCCTTTTGGGCCAACCATATCAAACAAATCACAAGTCAATCATATAACGAGTGAATTATCTAGATCAATATTACATATCATATTTAGTGCAATGTTACACCGATCATTCACGCTCCCACGGGCACAAGTACTTTTGGATGTTCCTCTCAGGACCAGATCTGAGCCCAATTGCACAGGCATTGTGGTCGTTGGATCCAAGATCCCATATAAATTTCTAGATAATTCCATATAATAATGGCCAAGTGATTTCCAAAAATTAAACTCATGTAAACAAGGTATAGAACTTTAGTAAGATTTCATGATATATGAAGAAATTCAAAGAAAAGATCAAGTTCGCATATATAGAAAAGTCTGATTTCATATAGATGAAAAGTTCTAACTTCCAGAGTTGAAAATAATCAAAATTCGTAGATAAATCACACAAAACATGGGTCAACTCGTGTCTCCACAATCAAATACAAACTAGAAGAACTTCCGTGAACCTATCGTATTGGGTTGTCGCGTTCAGGATGACTCAGACAGAATGTGGCCAATAGCAAGGGTGCATTCAGAAGGAATCAAGTAAAACGCGATCAAATCCAGTGGCCACGCTCAGAAAGAATTGACCAGAACGCGTTCTATTGTAGTGCCGCATTCAGGAGATGGCAGGATGAACACGGTGTCTGATAGTGCCGTGTTTAAAACAGACTAAACAGAACCGGTCCCAGACAGAGAACGTGTTTCCAAAGGTTGGTTAAATCACATCTTAACAGTAAGATGAGATTCAGAAGTGTCTTTAGGATTTTCGTGGTACAACTACCTCGATGTTCATGTGAGAATCCATACCTCACAAAAATTTACGGAGACCATAGTGAAAAAATTTCAGTCCGACAGGAAGAATACCCGGCGGAGGGGTCCTAACTTCACCAAACAACAAGGTGACGTGATTCCAAATAAAACATCGATCGGAAGACACCGTGTATCCAAGTTGACAATCATATCCAATGAAATATCATAAAGTATAAGGATATCACATAGAGTAAAACCTAAAAAGAATGAGTTCAAAATCACCAGTTTAATGTCTAAATATTTGTAAGCATGATAGGATTAATTTAGAAGGGGAAATCAAGGCATATAGTAGGGACGACATCATCAAAGGGGAATCATTCACACAGAGGATTTATGAAAATCAAAATATAACTTTTAAGAAATTAAAAATGATTTCAAATATCAATTACCTAGTCAATTTCTATTACAGAGCATGGTTAAGGAAAAATATGATTGTAAAATCAAAATTAATAAGTTAAAATACTATTTTAAAAATTAAATTAACTTATAAATCAGGTCAGGTTGCGATCTCCTCAGATGCCGTGTTATGCACGAACATAAGATCACGGTCGTCTCAGAGGATGCGATCTAGACATTAAACAAAAATGCAATCTATCACACGACTACGTTTAGAACGCGATATCTGCGATGGACATGATCTCCATCCGTAAAGTAGAAACACGTTCTTATGACGAGAAAAGAGGGAAAATGTCAATATCTCATGCTTAAATCCTCAAATTGATGAAGAACCAGAGATTATAAAGAGTAAAAAAACACATAGAATCAAAGTAAACATGGAACTAAACATGCTTACAAGTTTAATTAGGTTTAATCCGAGAGATCACTTAAGTAATTGAAGATCAAAAGACAAAGAAGATGAACTCGAAGAACTCGTCGATCCTTCCTCTTTAGCACATTACTTAACCTTGATCCACACCAATAGCCACCTTCCACGAAACAATAGGGCTGGTTGAGAGAGATTCTAATCCTATTTATAGGTCTAAACCCAACCTAGGGTCCTAATTCTTAAGAACATGGATGGATTATATCAAACACCAAAAAATTGAATTATACCTAAATTAAACCACGAGGAGTCTCCCAAAATCGTGTCAAACTCTCTCAAAACCCTAACCAGATGAGAACAAACCTAATAAGGTCAAGTTTATCCTAAATAATCTAATTAATTCTAGAATTTAGACCACTGATGACCCATTTAACCTCATTAGATTTTAGGTTTCAATGTGATTAATTAAACTAGGATTTTTAACTCCTTTTTTGGCCCATAAAGATATTATTATTAGCCCATTTTGATTTACTCATAATTACTTGCAATGCTTAAGCCAATTATTATAAATATAAATTTAATCAAAATGATATTTTAAATTAATTCATTGCAAGGAATTCAATTATAATTATATTATTCTATACATGTCACAAATAGAAAGATATAAATATCAATTTTTATTTAATTTGATTAACTGGGTTACTACACTAACATTCAACAACCGAGAACATTTTAAACTTATGTTTTAAAAAAAGTAATCGTATTATTACAATCTCATTGTAATTTAATCTTCATTGCATAAGTTCACTGACTTCATTATAATATGCACAAATGCATAATAAGAATATAATAAACATTGTCATGAATAAATTTGAACAAGAATGTACACAAAGTGTTCCAACATATCTCATAGGATCGACTTACCAAGCACACTTTAACTAATAGATACAACTTAGCACACACAGAAGCTTTTGATTGTAGGAGCTCAGCTCTTGAACGCTCGATGATTTGGCTCGGACTCACTGAACATGGACTTCTTCAATGAAATACCTTGAATGTAGTAAGCGTGGAAAACTCACAGCACTTGAACACTTGTTATGAGTTGATCTTTTTCTCTCAAAGACATTCTGAAAGTTTCATCTCTCTTTCTGCTTGTCATCGGCCTTATATTTATAGTTGTTCTTCATTGACTATCCAGTAGTCATGGGTTGACGTGAGGTGATGTTTCTCTCTAACGTCTTCTTGGTTGGGAGAAGAATATAGCCATGGCCTCTAGGCCATTTCTTGAGCTGTGATTTGAATCTTGTATTTTATCGGGCTTGTACTTTGTCAACATAGGAGCCTTGCAATGTAACCTCAAATCTAATGATGAAGTCGATACAATAGTTGAAATTAATAAATTTTTAAAGAAAGAAGTAATTGACTTCTACTTTGGCAAAACATAGGATTTAAACGTTTGACTATGAAGACTAACAATAGGCAAACAGCTCGCTACCTTCAAGACTCTGTGAATTGTGTCAAACGCGTATCATCCATGATCTTTCTGTCACTAGCTAAATTCCATTTTGCTTCTTTACCTTAAATAAGAGAGTCCTCAAAGTACTTCTAGGTTTTCAAAGTCCTTGGATTTTGAATAATCAGGTGGTTATCGAGGAGGTCAAAGTAGTGAAATAGGTCATTCCTTATGCAACCAGATCAAACCATTAAGTATATAGTTAAATGGGTCAAACATGTCAGTTGGCTGGTTAGATGTTTCAGAAAGGATATTCTTGTGGCCAAAAAGGTCAAGCAGCAAGTGTTTGGTTAATCAAGAAAACCATGTCACTATCACATAGGCCAACAAAATCAGATGATGATCAACGAATTTGAAATGATCAACCATGTGGGCAATTAGGTTAAAGAAACTAGTAGTATGGTGTATTAATAACAAATAGACATATCTGTTCATAAGTTCTACCAAATCAACAAATAGCCTATTTCAACGTTCATAGAACAAGCTACCTATCTGTTGTACCTCCTATTTTATATTTATATCAAGATGCACAATTTAACCCACTTTCATTTATCCTACTAGGTTAACCACAAGTTGTTAAAGAGGGTTCAAATATATCCTAACATAGTCCATGCCACAAGGATAGAATAGGTTAAACCTTGTAACTATGTAAGGGCCCCATAGATATCAAAAGGTTAACTAGTTCCTTCCAAATGGTAGTAAACTAGGATAAATGGAAACCGGCTAGTTTCTCCATCGTCAAAAGATTGCCGCCTGAAAAGCTCAATCTCCCATACTATGATAACAATGGTAGAGGAGCAATTTGATGCTGCCCCACTGGAAGAATTGCATGGATGCCATCTTTTTCCTCCACTTCACACAAGCTACAGTAGTAGGTCCTTCTAATGACGCGCTTCTATAGCCTTGGAATGGGATTATCAGTGAAGGATATGGATGGATAACTTTACTCATGCCCATACAGAAGAGGTCAGCTAGCCTTCTTGTCGATCTTCTTACTTATGAGCAATAGACTAAGGGCCTATTCAAGCCTTGATGGGGAACAAACAACATATATCAACTCTTCCAAAAAAATGCACTTCCAAATGGCCCAAAAGACCTCGGCTTTGGTGAATTTTTGGATTTTGGCAAGAGAGAGGCAGACTCAGCGTTGGGGACTCGGCTTTGGTGAAATTTCGGATTTTGGCAAGAGGCAGAGTCAGTGTTGGGGCAACTCAAAATCCCCAAAAGCAGGGGAGGGGGAGCTTTTCGTGACTTTCGAAGGGATTTTTGGGCATGGGTTTCCATTTTAACCCTCCACTTCCACCTATTTACGTGAAATACCACCCAAAAGTACACGTCTCCCGAGCAGCCTCTTCCCCTTCCCCCCATCTCCCTGGGAAAACTCCTCTCACCGTTCACCGTTTGCCGAGGAGGAGAAGACGACACAGCAACCCTGCTCCACCTGGCCGCTGTTGGCACCCTCTTCCTTCACGCCCTGTTCTCCATGCAGGAACCCTGCTAGCGTCGGAGGGCCCCCACCGGCCTTTTGCCTCCCCCCGGTGGAGGGCTCCCCCCCCCCCACCAACCTATGCAATGCCCTCCCACCCTGTTGGACCCCTCCCCAACCCTCTGCGACGCCCTCCCCCCTCCTCGTCAAAATCCGCCAGAACCCCCCCCAACCGTCTGCAACGCCCTCCCCCACCCCCCTTTTCCGCCTCTATAGTTGCCACCCACCCACCCCGAGAAGACGCTGCCATTCTCCACCGCAATGGCTCCCCCTGCCGCTGCTGCTGCCTAACCTTGGAATGTCCACGGACGCGACTGGTCCAACTACTGTTCATATGCCAAACCCACCCAAATGCAATTCAGATTTTTAGAAAAATCTTGGATTGTGTCAGACTTAAATGGGATTTTGAAAAAAAATCCCACACCCACAAGTGTTTCCAAATGCGGCCTAAGAGAGTAGCTCGAATGCATAAGACATTCATGTAGGCAAAATCCACCCTGCCCCCCAGCCAAAAAGAAGGCATACTATCATCTAATACCTTTTTGTTTGCTTTATATATATAAATATATTATAACAATTTAATTCAAGCGGGAATGACTCAAGTACAAGCTTTCATCAAAATAATATAGAAGTACATAACCCTGAATACATTTAAAGTTTGAATGGAAATTTCTTAGATAAATAAAATCCATCAAAAACTCGGATAATGCCCAACTCCAAAATGACAGACTATCCAGAAGCAAGAGGCCTGATCTGATTTTTGTCACAAGCATTGTTACATCTGCTACCACCCCTCACCATAGTTGTCAATTTCATCAGTCCTTGTCCCGTTTTTCTACTGGGATGAGACATCCCAGAATCCCAGACAATTCCAGTGTCTCGTCCTAGAATTTTTCACATACATAAACTGTAGCATAACATAAAAACAAATGCATCTCATGTAGGTAACACAAAATCAATGCATCCTAATGTTTATGGAGAGGTATGCTACAGTAATTTGTACACAAATATTTATAGAAATGTTCAAGATTGGTTTTATGGGTTTATAAAAGGTAATATTTATTACTGCACCCCTTAAAATAAGTTTATGGAAGGCCTAAAACAAGTTTATGAGTTAAGCAGCATGGACAATTTCAGGCTGCAGCAGAGGATTTTGGGTGGGATAGACCGGGACAGCCGGGATAGGCTGGGAGCCTGGGACAGGCTGGTACAGCAGTGGTGGGACATGAGACCCACAGGATAAAGTATACAGTTTGGCTTCTCAAGTTTTCACTTGGATGGGACATTTGGTAAGGACAAGACAACATTGACAACTATACTCCCCACATACCAAAACGAAAAAAACAAAAAAAATAGAATAAGTTATTGAAAAAAGGAAAATCTAAATTGTATCTGGATTTATTTTCTTTCAAGAGATCATTAAAGAAGAAAATATTTTCTGCATGAAAGAAAGAGAAGCATTAAAAGGTTTGCTTCTCACTTTACCCAAGCATTGAAGATGATTAGGTGGTAGCCGCATTCTTTCATCACTATATTGCAGTCAACATTCTAGAATCTTTTTTACAAGAAACATTAGACAACTCATCTTCCTCCTTGATGTTACCTATTTCATGTCCCAGAACCTGGAAAGGCATAGAAATTAGACATATGAAAAGAACCATCTGATTCATGCTAATATGCTATACATCTTGTAAAAAGGTCCACAATGAAGAGATAAAACAGAGCAATAAAAATGGTCCATAAGGGTAGCTACTACTAGTAGTAGTAGTAGTAGTAGTGCCAGTTTGGACAGCTGAAATAATAGTAGTAGTGTGCTGCCAGTTTGGACAGCTCAAGTGTTTTTTTTCTTTTTCTTTCTTTTTTGAAGCTTCAGTCATGTGTTTTCAGAAATTATTATTAGTGTGCTGCCAGTTTGGACAATTGAAGTTAGTAGTAGTAGGTAGTAGTAGTGTGCTGCCAGTTTGGACAGCTGAAATAGCAGTAGTAGTAGTGTGCTGCCAGTTTGGACAGCTGAAGTGTTTTTTTTTTTTGAAGCTTCAGTCATGTGTTTTCAGAAATTATTATTAGTGTGCTGCCAGTTAGTAGTAGTATGTAGTATGTGGCAAATCCAACTGTATCTAGTAGTAGTAGTAGTAGTAGTAGTAGTAGTAGAAGCAGTATGTGGCAAATCCAGCTGTGTCTAGATTGTACTCCTGCAATTTTTTATTTCATTTTAAACATTCCACTTCTTTAAATCAGTCTACATTTCTCTGTCTTTGTCTTTTGGTTTTGTTTATGGGCTAAATATTTTTCATATTTTTATTATTTTTCTCATTTTGAATTTAAAAAGTCATTAAATATTCTTAATTTTATTCATTATTTTATTCCAGGTTGCTACAGTCTCCTCTCACTCAATCCCTAATTAGACTAGGGTTTGGTTACGGAATTAGGCCCATTTGATTAGGGTTTATCCCATTACAATATTATGATAAAATTTCATTTTTACTTGGCCTAAATTAATACAAAGTTTCTATTTAGTATCGAAATCATTAGATGGAATTGTCTTTATTTTATTCCAGGAGTTATATTTATTCGAGTATTTGATTTATTTTGAATCTGGGTTGCTATGATTTTCCTTTATTGTTATTTGAATTGGATTCATGGCATAGTGAATTATTCACTCTTTTTGGATGTAGTTTTAGCCCTTTTTAAAACACCTGAATACTATAATAATATTTAGATAAAGAAGTTTGTTGAAGTTATTAGATGCCAAGTTAATTTAGGAATTTAAATATATATATATATATATATATATTTTAACCCGTTCAATAGATTGGCTTTACGAAAAATTAAATCGGCCTTAGCTCAATCATTTATTCACTGTCACTAATTTGTTCTTCTTTTCGTTCCCTTTTATTTATTCACATAACTTTTATCAAGTTCAAATTTTTAAGTAATTTATTAGGCTTAATTCACAGCACAATTTCATATTTATCTTTGTTCTCATTTTTCATTTCAATTATAAACTTTACCATTATTTTAACCCTTATTAATTAACTGGGGTGTTACACCCTCCCCCACTTTAAAGAATTTGGTCTCTAAATTCACCGATCATTCCTTTTCAAATAATTTAATTAAGATTAACCCTATCCATTAATTACTCAAAACAATCATGCTAATCTAAGATCTAGATAAATGAAAAAAGACTCAGGTTAAGGAAGAGGGATACCTCCTACAACTCTTTCGATGGCAGACTCGGGTCCCTTCAATACTGATTCCAATCCATCTTTAACTTTAGCCTGCGGGAGTAGATTAGGGCAACTGGCTATCCTATGATCCTCGCTTCCGCAACGAAGACATGCTCCAAGCTTCCTCCAGCACTCCTCAGTCTGATGACCAAATTTATGACAATAGAAACACTTCCCTTGCAACTGATTATTTCTTCTCTTCTTATTACTCCGAGATCCTTTACGACAAGCTCTCCTCCTTCTAAGCCTTTCTCTTCTATCATTCAGCGCCACCTGAGAAACAAAACCAGACCTGAACTTACCCATACACCCTCTCGTTTCGCCTCAACCAAGGTCTAGACTCCTACAAAATAACTTACAAAGTTAATAATCTTATTACCCTTACGTGCCTCACTACCTTAGTTTTACACATGCTTTATTACTCAACCCGAGACACTACCCAAACTCACCGATAAAAAGGAATGATAGGGATTATACAACCTAATACACAATGTTAGGTTAAGAGAGGATCTAGAGGGGGGGGGGGTGAATACATCCGGGTTCACAATGAGCGCTTTTAAAACGAAGATCAAACCGAGCAGCGATGAATCAGAACCGATGTACAGATCTGGACTGAAAATACTAAGTTAGTTAAGGGAATGGAAAGAGCTAAGAGCTAGATGAACCTGTGAATGGAGATAGGAGAAAAGGATTGAGCGCAGCACACCATAACACAGGATTTTTAGGTGATTCGGCTGTCCTCAGACAAGCCTACGTCCACCCCCCTCCCAAAAGGGAGAGGCTTCCACTCTTTGGCCAAAAGATGGATAACCACACACACACGCTGTAGACACAGCAGACACGGGTACAAGCCCCCCCCCACACACACACGAGGACAAGGTCCTCACCACAAACGAGGACAAGCCCCACACGAAACAAGTTGATCTGAAAATAAAAAGGAAACAAAAGAAGCAGAAACAAAAGAGAAACGCTGCAGGTGCAATGACTCCAGATGAAAGAACAGCACCGAGAATGATAGATCAAATGTTAATGGTGCAAAGGAATCTGGGCAGACTTCACTAGCTGCTGACTTCTCTTTCTCCTCTTCCTTCACACGAGCTTAGCAGGCACTCATCTTTCTTTCCTTTCTCTCTCTCTTTCTTTTGCACTTTGATCCTACCTGAAAGGGTCCAACTTCAACTCTTGCAGCAGCCACAGCAGCAACCTTCTTGCATGGGGTCCTTCCCTTTTATAGGCACAATCAGTCCTCCCAGAAGAAGGTTCCAGGCTGAATGTGATTGGCTCTTCATAAACCATCATTTGTCTTCAAGGGCCTTCTGTCTTGGCAGCTTCTGATAGGCTAGGGAGGTAGCAGAGAAATTTCCATCATTTTGTTACTTGGGTTGACCAGAAAGGTATGTGAGAAGAGCCTCCCAAGAAGGATCTGTAGCATCTCCTTTTTCTGCAGGTAGGACAGTTAGGACGTCCTCTTGTCCTGAGGGATCTTACTGACAGAGCATGTGATTGGGTGGAGGCAAAAAGGTGGGTACCAGGATTGGTGACTATTCCTAGAAAAGGTAGCTTGCTTTTTCATGGACCAAAAGGACTGATATAGAAGTCCAATGATGACAGGAAGGTTGACTGAGCAAAGGTACCTTTCCAAACCTCAAAAGAAGTGAATTTTGGCATTTGCGGTTCCTATTTATGCTCTCTAGATCCAAAACAGAAAACGCTGCAAGATTATTAAGAATGGCCTTGGGAGCCGCTCAGTGAGGCATTTCGTCGAACAGGTGCTCTTCTCCATGAGGTCGGTGCAGTTGGCTTGGCATGTCTTATGAGGTCGGTGCACATAAGATGCTTGACCCTTGGGACGGTCGGTGCACATTTGGAGAGCCTTCAGTGAGATCAGTGCATATTGGAAAAACAAGGTCGGTGCACATCTGAGAAACAAGGTCGGTGCACATTTATGTTCCAACACATATAGGTCGATGCACATTTAGAACTTAGCATACCCAAGTCTGTGCACATTTGTAAACCAAGTCTGTGCTCATAAGGAAGGTCGGTGCACACACATTACCGATCCACCTCATATAGGTCGATGCACATTCCAAGGTCCACGCTTGTCAAGGTCGGTGCACATATCAGGGTCGGTGCACATTACTGTTTGGAGCAGATGAAGGTCGATGCACATCTGTCTACAACATATGAAGGTCGATGCACATTCCTGTTTGAATCATATGAAAGTCGATGCACATCTGTCTGCAGCATATGAAGGTCAATGCACATCACATACTCTGAACATTCAAGGTCGGTGCACATTCCATAACAAGGTCGATGCACATTTTTTGAAGCTCATGAAGGTCGATGCACATCTTGGCTGATTGCCTATAAGGGTCGATGCACATTTTCTAAAGCTCATGAAGGTCGATGCATGTCTGACTGATTGAATATAAAGGTCGATGCACATTTTCTGAAGCTCATGAAGGTCGATGCACATCTTGGCTGATTGCCTATAAAGGTCGATGCACATCTCTCTGAGGCATATGAAGGTCGATGCACGTCTTCTGTCTGAATCATAAAGGTCGACGTACATGGAGAGTTTTCTTCAGTAAGGTCGATGCACCTTTTCTTTTTGCATGAGAAGGTCGATGCACATTCTGCATGAAGGTCGATGCACATGAACGTTTGGCAGAAAGTCTTCATCCCTGGACGCATCAAAAGATGGCATGAATTTCTGGGCCAGTTGGCTAATGACTCATGGTATGACGTCATCAAAACATCATGTACTTAACATTCTCTCCCTTTTTGATGATGGCAACAATGAGTCATGTCCTTACTGATTAGATAAATGAGTTTACAGAGCAAGGAAGAAATTTATTCAGCAGGGATATGCTGTGAACAAGATATACAACGCAAGCAAACTCCCCTGAATGCAGCACTCTCTCCCCCTTAATGCAAGCTCCCCTGAATGCAACTCTCTCTCCCCCTTTGACACCATAAAAAATGGAGGACTGAATCAGAGGAGAGGTTCAGAACTAAGATACACATCAGTGAATCCGGACCATCAAGGTGAAGGTTGTCCAGCAGGCTAGCAAGGAGAACTAAGAGTGAATTGAGGGATTCAAGTCAAAAACACATGCAAGCACGACTGAAACCAAGGAACGAGCCAGGGTATGCTCACAGAGTCTACGAAGGCTGATATACCTCGAGAAAACACGAAGCATAATGTGCCCGATTCAGAGTAACTCAGAAAACCAGGGAAGTCAAAGCAACATATACTTAACATTTGAGGTCAAACAAAGTAGACTGAAGAGACCATGATAGTAGGCACCTCAGGTAAGCAAGTTTGAGATTGTCTGACAGTCAAGTTGAACTGACACCGTTTGACGTGAGGAGTCACATTTGTTTCAGTGCAACTGCCCAGTTACTTAGTGCAGTTAACTATCGTGCCGCATGAGAACCAGAGCTGGCCTGCCACATCATGCCTGACCCTCTAGTACTTCTTTGGTGAAGTGGTGCAGTTTCTCAGTGAGAACATGCTATTGCTCCTCTTTTCTTTTTTTTTTGATTGGTTGTTTTTTCCTTTTTTTGCTTTTGAAGAACCAGAGCAGAGATGGTCAAGAAAGTGCCTTTCTGCGTAAGCCACCTCACGTCTCAGGTGGAGTGTACATAGTTACTCAGCATAACTCAACCATTGCTCTGCAGGTAGTGCCTTGAACCAAGGTCTCTTGGGAAGAATGGCGGATCACATTATAGAGCACGAAATATGAAGGAGAAATGGTTACCAGATGAGCACATGCAGACCGGGCGTCAGGGCATATCAACAAGGGCAGACCAATGAGGTCCCCCCTTCATAGTTCAAGATTTCAAAATGCAGAAGGTTGTTGAGTTTAAGCCCTCAAAACAAGGATTAGCCTCAACGCTAAGTGCAGGAATTTCTTCTGATGATGGACAGAAAATGAATTGATCTTAGAGAAGGACCTCTCATGAAATAACTTGCTCCCCCTGAAACCATGCATGCAAAATAGAAGAAATGCAGAATGCAGGTTCCCTTGATACCTGGCAGAGGTCTTGCCTCACGCATAATGAGTGATTCCAGACAGACTGAACCTGCCCTTCCTCACATCACCATTTCATATACCAAAGGGAGACACATTTATGATGAATATGACAGCATATAGACATATGATATGCAGCTAGCTAAACATGCACAATGAGCTTAGGAGGACTCTGAATGGGGGATGCACTTATTTCAAATGAAAGCAATCAAGTGGGAGGACGACACAACCCAAGTTCTCTTCTCAAAGTGGAAAATCTGTCAGTGTTCAGAGGCTTGGTGAAAATATCGGCTACTTGTTTTTCAGATTCAACAAATTGGAATTCAAAGTTTTTCTTGTTTATCTCATCTCGAAGAAAATGGTGCCTTACTTTAATATATTTTGAGTGGGAATGCTGGATGGGATTCTTAGCCGGATTGATGGCGCTTGTGTTGTCGCACAAGATGGGCGTACATCTAAGGTCTACTCCATAGTCCTGGAGTTGATGCTTAATCCATAGTACCTGGGTCCCACAGCTACCGGCCGCTACATACTCTGCTTCAGCGGTAGACAAGGCCACTGAGTGCTGTTTCTTGGAAGCCCAAGAGACCAGGCAGCCACCCAAGTAATTGCAATACCCACTAGTGCTTTTCCGATCAAGTTTGCACCCAATATAGTCAGCATCAGTATATGAAATTAAATCAAAACAGCATGATGAGGGATACCATAGTCCTAAGTCGTGTGTTGGCAATGTATCTTAGAATTCTCTTAACGGCGATCAAGTGAGATTCTTTTGGATTAGCTTGAAAACGAGCACACATGTACACACTGAACTGTATATCAGGCCGTGACGCAGTGAGATATAAAAGGGATCCAATCATACCTCGGTATGTTTTAGGATCAACAGATTTGCCACTCTCATCTGCATCTAGGGATGCATTTGTTCCCATGGGCGTGGATATGGCCTTGGTATCCTTCATCCCGAATCTCTTCAGGATTTCCAGTGTGTACTTGGATTGGTTTATGAAGAGGCCTTCTTTTGACTGTGAGACCTGCAATCCAAGAAAAAATCGAAGCTCACCCATAAGGCTCATTTCAAATTCTTCTGTCACGAGTTCATCAAATTGGTTGCACAGGGTAACATTTGTTGATCCAAAAATTATGTCATCGACATAAACCTGTACAACGATGATGTGGCCATCCACTACCTTTGTGAAGAGGGTTTAATCAATCTTATCTCGGATGTAGCCTTTGTCAGTTAAATGAGCACTGAGTCTATCATACCAGGCCCGTAAAGCCTGCTTTAAGCCGTAGAGAGCCTTGTTCAACTTGTAAACATGATTAGGCATATCAACAAGTTCAAATCCAGGAGGCTGTTCTACAAACACTTCTTCCTTTATCAGCCCATTCAAAAAAACACTTTTGACATCCATTTGATACAATTTAATGCCTAATGAACATGTAAAAGCTAGCAAGATCCTGATGGCCTCTAATCCAGCAACGGGGGCAAAAGATTCTTTAAAATCAATGCAAATTTCCTGATTATATCCCTTGGCCACTTACCTGGCCTTATTTCTAATGATGGCCCCATCCTCATTGAGCTTGTTTTTAAAAACCCATCTAGTTCCTATGACACGCTGGTCGGTGGGTCTGGGAACTAGATACTAAACGTGGCTTCTTTCAAATTGGTTGAGCTCATCATGCATAGCATTAACCCAATTTTCATCTTGCAGGGCCTCTTCAATGCACTTGGGTTCAAATTGAGAGACTAAAGCAGTGAGGTCTTCCTTATGCACAGCATTATGGAAGGACCGGGTCTTGGGGGGATCATAAATGCTTCCTATGGTGTTATGAACAGGATGGTCCTTTAGAGTACGGAGATTTATAGAGGACTCACCTGGCATGGTTGATTGTGCAGGGATTTCGGTTGGCTGACCGGTCTCTTGTTCTGCAGATTGTGGTTGATTGTTTACCACAGGTTCTTCCTTGTGTTCCAGAAAGCTTTCGTCAGGATCTTCCCTTTCTCTGATCACAGCACTTTCATGTTTATCCATTGATGTTTCAGCAAACACCACATGTGGAGTTTCCTCCACGGTTTGATTTCTAACATTAAACACCCTATATGCTCTTGATGTTTCTGCATAACCCAAGAAAATGCCAATCTCATTCTTGGCCTCAAATTTATCTAAATCTGATTTGTCGTTATTGTGCACATAGCATTTTGCACCAAATACTCTGAAATAGGCCAAGTTGGGTTATTTACCTTTCAACATCTCATAAGGGGTTTTCTTACTCTTTGGCCTTACCATGGCCCTATTGATAATGTGGCATGCAGTGTTTGCTGCTTCAGCCCAGAACTTTCTTAGAAGTCGGCTCTCGATCAACATGGTTCGAGCAATCTCCACAATCGTGCGATTTCTTCTTTCCACAATCCCATTTTGTTCTGGAGTCCTGGGGGATGAAAATCTGTGTTAGTCCTTCTTGATCACATAATTCAGAGAAGGATGAGTTTTTGAATTCTCCTCCATTGTCAGACTGGATGATGGAGATTTTGAATTTACCTTCTTGCTTCACTTTCTTAAAGAATTTCTGAAACACAGTAAATGCATCATTCTTGTTAGTGAGAAAGAAAATCCATGTGAAGCGAGTGTGATCATCAACAATCACATATCCATACCTTTTCCCATTAAGGCTAGCTGTTCTCGATGGACCGAACAGGTCCATATGCAGGAATTCAAATGGAGTAAGAGATAGGGACTCACTTCTTGATTTGAAGGCTTTTCTAGTTTGCTTACCTCAGGAACATGCTTCACAAATCTGATCAACTTTTGAGTAAGCCAATTTGGGTAATCCTTTCACCATTTGATGTTTGGACAGTTTGTGCAGCGTGCCATAGCTGACATGTCCCAGCCGTCGATGCCACAGGCCTGCATTACTGAGTTGGCTGGCCGTCAGGCACATTCCTTCAAAGCTAGGGGCATCAAGGTCTATCATATAAACATTATTGACTCTGTGTCCTGTAAAAAGTACAGATTCAGAGTCTTTCTCAAGAATTCTGCATTCATTAGCGTCAAACATCACCTTGTGAACTTTGTCGCACAGTTGGCTTATACTAAGCAGATTGTGCTCAAGACCTTCAATGAGCATCACATTCTCAATTGATTTAGAGGGATTCTTACCCACGATGCCTGTGCCAATTACCTTGCCTTTATCCTTACCTCCAAATTTGACTTGGCCTCCTTCCTTCTTGATTAAGTGGCTAAACTTCTTCCTGTCTCCCGTCATATGCCGTGAGCAGCTACTGTCCAAGTACTAGCGGTTGTGATGGGCTGCTAGGCAATCCTGCATAGAAAATATTAGGCAGAGGTCTTTGGAACCCAAGCACATCTGGGTTCATAGTCGGAGCTGAAAGTATGCAATAAGTTCTTTGGAACCCAAATTTGCCTGAAAACTTTGGTTCTATGACCGAACTAGTACGGGTTATTAATGTTATCTAGTTGGTTGCATGCATGACAAGGAAATCTCATGAAGTTCATGGGGTGTAAGTTAGGTTGAGATTGGTTTTGTGCTTTTTCAAGGCGACCATATTTTTTATGGAGGACACCCATGCTGGGCTAACCATTGAATCTTCTTCCTTTATTGTGGTGATTTTTCTTTTCAGAATGGTAGGCTAATATGTGGCGAGGCATGTCCCAGGTGCTTCGACCTGAAGGGCGATGGGGGGTATTGAAGCCTCGACCTGGTTGTCCAGACGCTTGACCTCGCCTCTTGGCAGGCTTGTGCTGAATCTGTGGCTGTTGGAAGCAAATTTTGCTTTGCAAAAATACCTCCGCTTTTATTTAGTTGGAGCATAAATGGGCCAACTTGGAGATGGAAGACCCGTCTGGAGTCGGGGGAACCCGTCCGGGGTCGGAGGAACCCGTACGGGGTTGAAGGGACCCGTACGGGGTCGCCCTCACCCGGACGGGTCCGCCCGGAGGTGGGCAAACCCGCGCGAGGCCGCCCTTGGGCGGGCGGACCCGTCCGGGGTCGCCCGACCCCGGGTGGGACCCACCCGGGGCCCGCGACCCAGGGGAGGTCCCGGACCGTCCCGGGGACCTCCCACCCCGGGGAGGTCCCATTCCCGCGCACAGACTTAAAAAATTTGAAAATATGACCTCCCCGGGGTCATTTTCATCCCGTTGGACCCGTACGGGGTCGAACACTCCCGGGGAGGTTCCCCACTTCTATAAATAGACCCCCGGAGGTCCAAAAAGAGGGGATCTAGAGGCTACTACAAGGAACAACCTACGGAAGACACTCGGAGCATTTTTTTCGTTTGTTCGTTTGTCTTGGCCCGCGAGGGATAAGTCCCCGGGTCTTGTGTATACGCCCCTATGAGGGTGTATTTGTAATTTTGCCCCTCAGTGGGCCGTGTTGTTGTTTCTAAATCAAAAAAAAAAAAGGAGGGATGGTCAAGCTACGATCTACACACAACCTATGGAGCACACTTGAAGCTTTTTGTTCGTTTGTTTCGACCCGTGTGGGGTAAGTCCCCGGGTCTTGTACTTATGCCCCTACGGGGTATATTTACATTTATGCCCCTCAGCGGGCCATGTTTGTAAGTCTTTACGTCCCGGGACGACTAAGTCATGTATTTCTGCCCTTATAATGACGAAATTATAAAAATGTCCTCCCCGGGACCGTAAAAGACCAAAGTCCTGTAATTTGCAGTCATACCCTGCAATCTTTTGTAATTGGGACTACGTCCCTATCTCCCGCTCCAAAGCGGACGTTTGTACAGTCGACAATTCGCCGACAACTCTTGTACTCATGGAATTGTAAAAGCACTCGGGATGCTCCATGTGTATCCTCGAGGGAAAATTGCATGAAAACCCTGGGCTTTCCAAAATTGCATATATACCCTTCCTTCAGCCAAATTGACAGAGGCACACTTTCTATGAAACCCTTTGTCATTCTTTTGGTTCAGGAGTGTCGTCAGCTCAGTCTCACACTCGGGTATCACTTTAAACCTAGGTTTAGGGTATGATAAAATTACCAAAATACCCCTGCAACCTAGAAATGGCCTAGCAGCCTCCTAAAACCCTCCAGAAAGAGCCTTAGCGCCTTGGGGAGTCAGGGACCCGATCTTACTTCCGTTCCATCCCAGAAATTTCAGAAATCCCCCTGACCTGGGAAAATTACCAAAATACCCCTGGGGTGATAAAATTACCGAAATACCCTCAGGGTCCCGATAACTTCTCTCCACTTCAAAAATGCCTATGGTTTCCACATATTTGAGCTTCTATTCCCAAATCTTAGGGTTTTGTTCAAGCCTAGCCCTAATTCTATTGACATATTGGTGGTAAATGAGTGGTCATGGAGAGTCTCTCGAGTGAGCCTGCCACATCAGAACCTCTATAGAAGACTTTGAGATTTCTTTGACAGTTAAACAAAGGTGTTCGGACGTTAGGCCGATGTAAATCAACACTGACTCCGGTCAGTGGGGAAAGGTCCAGCACTCGAACCCAAATCGTCTGATACTATGCGCACCCACAGAATAAACCTCTATGCAGAGGAATGTCTCTTTTTAAAAAGAACATTTATTTTTCCCATGTGAAAATATTCCGTGTCTCACAGACTGGCACGTCCGGTGAGACTTTTCCCGTCTTTCTTCTTTCTGTCAAAGAAAGTCTCTAAACCTTTTACAAGGTTCCGATTTCCCTCCTCTTCCTTTTACAGGACGGGAAGAGGAGGGCATACTTTTCACCGCTCGTCTGAGAGCTCCTCGTGCATCTATACGCCACTCCTTTCGTGCTACGCACCACCACCACCAATGACAACAACAGCGATGGCTGCCGTCACCTACGGCCCCGAGATCGTCGCCAACCATGCCAGGGTCGGCTACCTGGCAACGCCACTTGTCTTCGGCGACTTCCCAGCGGTCGTCGGCTCGCCCTTCTTCCTGGGCGTTGTGCCCGTGGTTGAGGTCAGCTCAGCCGCGGCTGTGACGGCCACTGAGGGTGTCATGCCCTCTATTTCATCAACTGGCTGGGTCCACCCGGTTAAGAAGACAACTGTCGGAGGCGTCAGGCCTTCGGCTCCAGCAACTGACCGGGTCCGCCCGGTCGACAAGAGAACTGTTGGGGGCGTCAGGCCCTCGGTCTCAATAACTTGCCGGGTTAGTCCGGTCAGCAAGGTCGTCTCTGGGGGAGTCAGGCCCTCGGCTTCGTCGATTGGCCGGGTTCACTTGGCCAACAAGACTATCACTGAGGGTGTTGGACCCTCTACTTCATCAACTGGCCAGGTCCATCCGGTCAATTCTCCAACTGTTAAGGGTGTCAAGTCCTTCATCCCGACAACCAGTCGAGCACCCTTGGCTGCTACGTCAATGGCCGAAGGTGTCAGGCCTTCTGCCCCGGCTATTGACCGAGTCTTCTCGGTCAATCAAATCACTGCCGGTGCCGCCCCTGCTCAACGGGGGCAACGCCGCCGCCGCAACGGCGCCAAACCTACTGCGGCCACCCTCAGAGGTGCTGCCCCTGCTCAACGAGGGCAACGCCGCCGCCGTCAGGGTGACGCCATGCCTATGGCGGGCGCCACCACCGTCGCCCCTGCCCAATGGGGGCAACGCCGTAGCCGCAAGGGTGCAAGGCCCGAAGCGGCTGTCTCGCGCTCCGGCAAGACTGTAATTGTCGGAGATATTCGCATCCGGCTCGATGGAGGCGAGCCGATCCTGCCACGGTATCGTCACATCCCGACTATTTCTACCTCCAACTGCTTCGAGCCCCTCCGACAAGTCCGGGAGAAAGGAGCGAAGAAGGAGAAGTCTGCCGTACCGGCGGCAACCCAGGGCCCTCTACAACGGCCCAAGCTAAGAGCTCCCCGTCCGAGGACAGGGGGCAACCAAGTGGAGGAGCACCAACTCCATCTAAAGAAGATCTGGGTCACCAAGGAGGAGGCCCGGATTATAAGACGTGCCAGGGCAGAGGAGCCTTTCCGCATGTCGGATCTGCGACGAATGCGGAGTCCGACAAGCACTGAGGCCTCAGTCTCTCCGAGATCTACAAATCAGCCTCTACGGGGGCAGAAGTGCCGTGGAGCTGGCAAGAAGGTGCGGCCGACTTCCCCGTGGGCCAGTTCCACGCACACGGAGGAGGATCACTCCCCTCAAGCATCTACATCCCGAGTGTCGGTCTTTGACAGGCTTGGGAGGCCGCCCAAGCCGGAGTGACAACCGCCCAAGAAAAAGCGGGTGGTCCAGGTGACCGATGACACCGTCAAAGTGTTCACCTATTACGCCACCTCTGGCGACAAACAGCCCGAGAACACCTCGGGGGAGCTTGACCAACCCATCCAATATTTAAGGAGGTCAAGGCCGGTCTCCCGGATTCTAGCGCAGACGCAGCAGGTGCCGACCGCCGGTACATCTCAACCTGAGCCGGCACGGCAAGAAGAGCGCCAGGAAGACGTCCACAGTGTTGATGGGGACAGTCACTCCCGGCACGAAGAAGAGCTGGGGGAAGAGCCATGGGCCCCCACATTGGACGAGCTTCGACGGGAAAACAAAGAGCTCAGGAACCTGCTACAGTCGCTTTTGCGCGAAAAGGAGGTTCCTTCCCCGCCCCAGGCGACACCCACTGCGGTGGAACATCAACCTTCTCCTATTCCAGCGGCGGCCAACGCCACTGCTGCAAAAGTACCGGTGATGGTGGAGTTCGAAGTGCCACAACCAGAAGCCAATGTGCGGTCATCTGTGACCCCTGCTGCGGAGAGCCTCATGGCGCAGAAACAGATGATCGAGCGCATCGTGGAGGCGAAGTTCGCTCAACATGGTGAGGGTGTGGCTACCATTGACTTGTAAAACGTGCCATATCCCCTCCGCCATCAATTCAAGAAGCTTCCGCGCGACTGCCCAAAGGCTCCGAAACTCCAGAAGTTTAATGGGCAGGGCTCTCCGCATGAACACCTGGCCTATTACATGACGACCATGGGTGAATTAGCCCTGGAAGAGGCATATTTGCTGCGGTATTTCGCCACGTCCTTGACTGGCACCGCCTTCTAGTGGTATTCAAGGTTAAAGCCCAACTCAATATCTGATTGGGCTGACATGCAGAAGAAATTTGTCGACCGCTTCCAAATAGTCGAACGCAAAGTCTCCTTAGCAGAGCTTTGTTCCATTCGACAGAAGAAGGGTGAAGCAGCATTAGACTTCATCAAGCGATGGAGGGACGTCAGCATGCGCTGCGATAATCCTCCGACGCCCGAAGATGCGATCACCATCTGCCGCAGGGGTCTTTCGGCAGAAGTCAGCGAAAAGCTTCTGGGCTCCAATATCAGAAGCTTTGACCAGTTGAACACTGTGGTGGCGGAAATTGAGATGTTCTTTGCCGACCACCCTACACAAGCTTTTGCCAAAGGCAAATCCTCCAAAGACCGTTTGACTAGCGGTAAGGAGGTGAATGCCGTCGACTTCTCCCCGACGAATGGAGATAAAGGGGAAGGAAAGTCTAAAGGCAATGGCAAGAAGTCTGATGCCAAGGCAAGCGCGTCCCGGTTGGCGGAGAACATGAAGACGCCGTATTCCTTCAGAAAAGAGCATACTAAAATGCTCTTTGATCTATGCATGAAAGAGCAGCTCATCACCCTGCCAGATCCGCGGAAGCCCTCAGAGGTGGACAAGACAAAGGATCCTACCTATTGTGTGTATCACCGAAGGTTGGGTCACACCATCGGCGACTGCTATATTTTCAAGAACATAGCGGAAGAGCTCATTCAAAAGGGCTTGATAAATATGTTGGGCCGCGCAGTCGACCCACCTCAACCTCATGCCTGGAGCCGATCGAACCGGTCGGCTAATGTGGTCCACATGGTGGCAATGGTCTCGAGCTCTAACGCCTCCGAGGCCGGGCCTTCAAATCAACAGTCCCACACTGACCCAGGGGCAGCTCCTTCCTCATTTCCTGAATGTCTAGCACTGCGAAGAACCATTCGAAAAATCCGAGGGGAAATCCGGCAATTGCAACTGGAACAAAGACGCTTGCTGCAGTTCCTAGAGAGCATTGATCAGCAGTTGTCCACTTTCCCTTTTGGCCCATTTGCCAGGGGGTTAGCTCCAGCCCACATACGGGAGGCGGGTGTATCACCCATGGGTTGGGCTCCGCTCAGGGGTTGGCTCTCTGAAGAGTCCTCGAATTCATCTGAAGACGAGGAGGACTCACCGGAAGACGTGGAGGCTCCACTTCAAGTCGAGCTCCCAGAGAAGTTATACTCCTTCCCTTTGGAGAAAACTCCCAATATCTTCTTCGCATGTCAGCGGGCGGGGTTGATTAGCCCGTCACCCGTGGAGCAGACGCCAGGTGCTGCTTTTCATCAGGGCTATTGCCCATATCATGAAGTTGTTGGCCATATTATCCACAACTGTGAGCCGTTCAAGGACCTCGCCGAGGACCTAATCAGGCGGGGGAAGGTCAACATGGGTGAATTCTTGGTCGATCCACCGCAGCCGCACCCACGGGAGAGCTTTCACTTCTCCGTCAACGTCATACATGCCTCGGCAGCCTTCCAGTTCCCCGAGCCGCAGGAGGAGGGAGTCAGTTCCCAGGGAGCCAGTTCCCAATCGCCCAAGTCCACATTATGGTATCCTAGGTGGCGACCATCTCATCAGTGTTCTTTTCCTAAAGAAGACACTGAGAAGATTTTTGATAAACTTCTGGAGGATGGCTGGGTGCTGACACATGACCCGCCGTCTTATTACAATGAGACGGCCAAGAGTCACCCCCGCTATTGCAAGTATCATGCAAGGGTGTCTCACCCCACTCGGCAATGCCCAGAGGTTCAGGACTTCATTGAGGCCCTCATCCAGAGAGGGGTTGTCGATACTCAGGGAAACTCCATGACAAGTTGCGTCTTGCAGAGGCCGCCAGGGAGACTCTCCAACAGGCCCGGCGAGAAACTGAAGCTTTCTCCCGATTAGCCCGACCAAGTGAGCCTGCGGAAAATGATGAATTCCCATTACTCACTAAAGGCAAGGCCACCTATAAAGTGCCTAAGGTCCGGAACCCAGGAAGCCAAGCCGCGGGAGAGAGTTCCAAGGTCCATCTCAAGTCCAGTCAGCCTGGCATCGTCATAAGAGAGAACTCTCGGCCAGACAACAAAGGCAAAGCCAAGGCGTCAGACCCTTCAGCCAAAGCTCCTGCCAAGTCAGCAAGGCCATTAGCCGTGGAGAGACTCAACCCCTTGAGCCCGCGAAGGCCCTAGTTAAAGCTTCTGTCAAGCCGGCTAGGCCGTCGATTATAGAAAGGCCTCAGCAGCCCAAGCAAGCCCACCCACCAGCCCAAGCAAAGTTGTGTTGTGACTCCTCTGTGTTGATGGTGCTGACATATTGATTTAATTCATTGGCAACACCTTGTTTTGCGTGATTTGGCAACTGTTCTTATTTTGATGAAATTGTTTTTATCAGGTTGTCTGTGTATATAATGCAGTCAGAGTCTATATATTGTTATGCACACATTCACAGGTCTACACAGTGCATTGCAGCATGAACATAGAGTCTATACCTTTCCTTGTTTAGTCTGGACAGTAGTGGGTCGACCCTCTTCTCTGATGGGTCGACGCCCCCAGAGTAAAGTCTATACACTGTCTGTCTGTCTTGTGTCTCATGCAACGTCTTAGGCATTTTGTTAAAGTCTATACAGTGCAGCTCACACGAACACTCAAGTCCATACATCGTGAAGTCTGCACAGTGTGGCACCCAATGTCTATACATTGCTCATTCGTTCATTCAGCATTGTCAAGTCTACACTTTGGTCGGTGCCAAGTCTGTATAGCGAGCGTCTCATTGGTGAAGTCTGTACACTCACCAGTTGAACTTCAAAGTCCAAACATTGGACTGTAGCTTGCACGAAGCTAAGCCCATACATTGCTCAAGTCTGTACAGAGTCCAACTTCTTAATTAGCGTCTCATGCATTCGAGCAAAGTCTGTACATCGGGGTGAAGTCTGTACATCCAACTGCTCAACTTCGAAGTCTGTACATTCATCAGTGTTCTTCCAAGTTTGTACATCCAACTATTCAACTTCGAAGTCTGTACATTGGAAGTTTCACCTACGTTTCCCTTCAAGTCTATACATCGGTAGTTTTACCATCGTTTCCCTTGAAGTCTATACACTGATGGCTTTACCGTCGTTTCACTTGAAGTCTACACACTCGACTGCCTTGTCTTGATCAAGTCTGTACAGAGCTTCTGTGCTCAAGTCTGTACAGCCTTTCACTTGGAAAGTCTATTCATCGTGAAGTCTTCACACTGGCCTTTGAATGATGTCTGTACATCGTGCATCTCTTCGTTGAAGTCTATACATCCTTCGCTGAGCCTTCCAAGTCTGTACAATCACTAAGTCTGTACATCCTCTAGGCGCTCACGAAGTCTATAAATTGGTTTTCTTTTCAATTCTGTACAGACTTTGGTTTGTGCAAGTCTATACAACCGACTGTTCAGTTTGTGACCAAGTCTGTACAGCCAAGGCGACTGTTAAGTCTGTACATTGGTTCAAGCTTCCAAGTCTGCACATTGGGCCTTCAAGCCTTTGAAGTCTATACATTGGACTGTGCTTCGCAAAGTCCATACATTGGACTGTGGTCGTAATGTCTATACATCCATCGGTTCTTTGTTGGCCCAAGTCCATACATTGGTAAAGTCTTCACATCGCCTGATTTCTTCAAAGTCTGTACATCCTTCAAGGGGCCAAGTCTATACATCCTCCTGTTCAGATTTCCAAGTCTATACAACTTTGTTTAGTGGAAGTCTGTACAACCGTTGGGTTGCCAAAGTCCATACATTGTGAACCTCAAAGCCTGTACAGACTTTGCCTTCTTTAAGTCTATACATCGTTCATTTGTCTTGGCAAGTCTACACATTGGTAGTCTGTACATCATTCGTGAAGATTGAACATTGAGCAAGTGTATACATTGGACGAGTCTGCATCGTGCATCAGTCATGAAGTCTATACATCGTCTGTCTTCATTAAAGTCTTATGAAGTCTGTACATCGTGGCTTTTGTGCTCCAAGTCTATACATCATGGCAAGTCCGAAGTCTACACATTGGAAGTGTATTCATTCATGCATCATGGGTCGACCCCCCTGATTAGATGGGTCGACCCCCTTTAGACTTCTAAGTCTATACACTGTGTTCATGCATTGTTCTCATCGAAGTCTACACATTACTGTTCTTCACAGCAAGTCTTTACACTGCTCCCTCCTGCGTGTAAATTCCAAGTCTATACACTCCCTGTGTTTTCATGTCTATACATCGCATTTCATTTCACAAGTCTATACAGAGTTCGATACTTAAACTGATAATTTGGTATTCTGTCTGATAGGGATTCTTTACCTGGACTGATGACCTGGCTCGTGATCTAAGAAGGACGAGGTACCATGTTGATAACACGTGGAAGAAGCCTTTCCAGGATGCTGCCATGTGGATGGAATTGCCTCGGTTCTGGCGAATTCTCTGGGCGGGAAATGTGGAAGCCACGCACCCTTATCCACCTGCTGCTAGTATATAATGAAGCCTTCGTCTTCAGATGGAGGCTGATCGACTGAAGAGAAGAAAAGTCTATACAGCAGAGAGCCATCGATCCACTGTGAGAAGAAAGAAAACAGAGAAGAAGAGAAAGTGAGAAGAGATGAGTTGAGAGAGTGAGATTGAGAGAGCTTGTTCGAGAGGATTGTACTCAGTCTCTTGGTTCAGATACCAGAGCTGAGCATTTGCTCATTAGAGCTACATTCCCCTTTGGGGTTTTCTTTTTCGTTTTGCTTCTGCACTTTTATTTCCGAACTATTGCTTCTTCAAGCTGTGAGTCAGCTGTTTTGCAGAGGTGCTTCCTCTGGACGGGTAAGCTGTAAACCCCAGCAGTTGCAGTGGAGGATTCCACTGGACAGGTGAAGCTGTAATCCTCAGCAGGCGAGACTTGTCTCGGACAGCAAGCTGTGTTGCTCAGCGGTTTGTAGGCCAAGCTGTAGTGCCCAGCAGACGCAAGCTGTACTGCGCAACAGTAAGCCATACTCTGTTGAGTGTGGGGTGGACGTAGGTCTTTGACCGAACCACCTAAAATTCTTGGGTGCATTGTGTTTGTGTGATTGTCTTTGAACTGTGTGCGATGGGTTTCCTTACTTAGCATCATAGCTTATATCGCTCATGTTCATATCTAGTATTCGAGATAGTGATATGCTGTGTGGCTGCATGGGTCGACCCTTTGCTTAATGCATCTTCTTTTGGTTTACCTGCTATTTGCCTATATTCCGCATTAGAGCTTATACTAGCTTTTAATTAGGCATTAGATCTATTCACCCCCCTCTAGATCCACAGTTAGTGGAGATAGACTGCGTCCATCTAACATAACAATTGGTATCAGAGCCATACTCTTCTACAGGGACTCATCGCCCGAAGAGGATAGGCAGAGATGGATGCTCGAGGGATGATAGCTGAAGGTCACTCAACCACAAAGCCCTCATTCTTCGATAGATCTAACTACGCATACTGGAAGAATCGTATGCAAGTGTTTCTGAGGGCTAAAGATTACGAGATCTGGAAGGTTGTTAGCAAGGGACCTTATGAGCTGTCCCCGAATGAAGATGTCTGGACCAAGGAGGAGATCAGAAGGTCCACGCTGAATTGGAGTGCCATAAACGCCATCCAGTTCTCTCTGCACCCTACAAAATTCTCCCGCGTGTCAGCGTACACTTCAGCCAAGGAGATGTGGGATGCACTGGAAGTTATCCATGAGGGGGCTTCTCAAGTCAGGGAGACGAAGGCTAATTTCCTAGTGTCTGAGTATGAAGCCTTCAAGATGAAGCCAAACGAGACCATCAAAGAAATGTATGCTCGACTGACAATCATCACCAATGGTCTAAGAGGTCTCGGGAAACCTCTGACAGAATATGATTTAGTAAGGAAGATACTTCGGTCCTTGACTCATGTCTGGCATACGAAAGCTACTGTGATGGAGGAGTCAAGGGACTTGCGCAATACAAGAGCTGATGAGCTAATTGGCTCGCTGATGGCATATGAGATTAATATGCCAAGGATAGAAGAAGCTGAAAGGAAGAAGAAGCCGATAGCGCTGAAGGCTGGTTCCAGCAAATCCAACAAATCCAACTCCACCAGTTCTTCATCATCAGAGGAGAGCTCGAATGAAGAAGAAGATATGACTCGTTCTGAGATGGCCATGATGACCAGAGAGTTCAGGCGATTTCTCAGAAAAGGAGCAGGACGATTCGGCCAAAAGAAATACAGTGGCGGCCGAAGGGACAAAAGGTATAAACACAACCCTGCAAAGAAAACTGAAACTAACACTTGTTATCAATGCAGGAAACCAGGCCATCTGAAAGCTGACTGTCCAGATAATCAAAAATATAAGGACAAGTCAAAGAGAAGGAACACGAAAGGGAAAGCAATGGTGAGTACCTGGAGTGATGAAGATGAAGGCTCCCTGAGCAACACTTCAGACAGTGAAGCCGAATCTGAGAAGCCCATTTGCCTTATGGCAACAAGCTCAGAAGATAGAGAAGAGGACTTAGACGAGGTAATCACTAGATTTGAAAATTTTACTATCGCTGATTGGGTAGATGCCTACCATGATATAGCTGATAGAGCTGATGATATTAGAAAAGAAAACAGGCATCTGAGAAGAAAGATCAATTCCATGCAAAATGATAAAACTCTAACTGATAAAATTGCATGTTTAGAATCTGAGAATAAAAATTTGAAACTCACATGTTCTGAATTAGATGAAATCAAAAATGAGTTAAAAGCTTCTAGGGAAGAGAATGTGAGGCTTGAAAATGAAATTGATGAATGGAAGCTGAAAATTCAGAAATGTGAGAGTGAAGTAAAAATTGTTTCTGAAAAATATGAAGCTGTCCTCAATGTAAATAATGAACTGAAAAAGTCTATTGATGAAATTCAGAAAGACAATGAGGATAAACTGAGAACCATTGAGAAAATGACCCAAGGAACAGATAACTTAAATGCTTTGTTAGGGTCAAAGGTCAATTTCAGAAAAGAAGGCCTAGGATTTAATTCAAGTGCAACGAAAACCTTTGGAATGAAAACTATTTCATTTGTTGCACAAAAAGAAAAAGGACCTCTAATTAGCATGAATCCAAACAATTCAATGAACAAAAATGCTAATCTGAAAAAGACCAGTGCTGAGGAGAAGGGCAAACAAAAAGTCAGTGAGCCTAGTAGAGCTAGCACACCCAAGCAAAATCCAAAGGCTCAATCTCAGGTTAGGGGTCAACCTACCCAGTCTTATAAACACCAGGTCAAGGTAACCAAGTCTCCACCATCACCTCCACCTTTGAAGAAGACCCAAAACAAACCTATGAATAGGTCAGCAGGGTCCAAGGTGCAGGGGAGACAGAATGCTGCTAAGAGTCAACCCAATCATTTCTACCAACCCAAAATTCAGACCCATTACAATGCACAGTCAACCTATTTCAATAGGTCAGGTTGGACTAGAACTCCGGGGAGGCATACAGGTCTTGCATATCAGGCTGCACAATATCAAAGACCTTACACTAGAAATTGGGTTAATGGGTATGGTTATTGGACACCTAGGAACCAACATTTCCACAGCCAGCCCAGGAACTACTATGGCCACAATTCCATGAATGCAACCTGGCCAAGACACTGGCAAAGAAACAACAATGTCAATAATCATGTTGGTGCAAATAAGAAGAAAAATAACAAAAAGAAGAGGAACAACAACAGAAGAAAATATGTAGGATCCACTGAACAAAATTCATTTAAACAAATGTGGATTCCGAAAAGCATGCTTTCTTGCTTTGCTTCTATATCTTCTGTTATGGAGCCCAATCAGTCTTGGGTTCCAAACCTCTCTACCTAATTGTGTATGCAGGTATGCCTGGCAGCCAAGAACAACTTGTGGTACTTGGATAGCGGCTGCTCCAGGCATATGACAGGAGATAAGGCCAAGTTCTGCATGCTGACTGAGAAATTAGAAGGCCTTGTCACCTTTGGAAGCAACACAAAGGGTAGGATTATTGGATCAGGTAAGGTAGGTAAGTGTTCTACCTGCTGCATTGATGATGTTATGTTGGTTGAAGGGTTAGCTTATAATTTACTTAGTATCAGCCAGTTGTGTGATAAAGGATATAAGGTTTTATTTGATACTCAATGCTGCAAGGTTTTTGAACCTGATTCTGAAATTGCCAAATTTTCTGGAAAAAGAATAAATAATACATACATGATAGATTTAGATGACATTCAACATACTAACCTTTGCCTTACTGCCAGTAGAGAAGACTTAGCATTTTTATGGCATCGTAGGTTAGGTCATGCTAGTTACACTGTTTTGCATAAACTAAATAAGCATGGCATGGTTAGAGGACTTCCTGAAGTTTCCTTCAAAAAGGAAAATAAAATCTGTGATGCATGCACTCAATCAAAGATAACTAGAAAGTCATTTAAGTCTAGAACTGAAAATCTGTCTTCTAAACCCTATGAGCTGATACACATGGACCTTTTTGGGCCAACGAGATCTGTTAGCTTATCAGGGAGGAAGTATGGGTTTGTCATGGTAGATGACTTTTCTAGGTATACTTGGGTTTATTTCTTATCTCATAAGAGTGATGTATTTTCAGAATTTCAGGAGTTCCATGTTAGAATAAATCAGAAAATTGAAAACATTTTGACTGATCATGGAGGTGAGTTTGAAAACTCACAGTTTGATGAATTCTGCAGGTCGAATGGAATCAACCATAGGTACTCCTCACCAAGGACACCTGAGCAGAATGGAGTTGTGGAGAGAAGGAACAGAACCCTAGTGGAGATGGGTCGTACACTCCTTGTTGAAGGTGGTCTACCTAGGAAATTCTGGGCTGAAGCAGTGAACACTGCCTGTTATGTAATTAACAGAGCCATGGTAAGACCTTCTACCCAGCAAACACCATATGAGATCTTAAAGGGTAAGAAACCTTCTATTGCTCACTTCAAGGTTTTTGGATGTAAATGTTTCATTCATATAAATGATAAAAGAGACTATGATAAATTTGAACCTAAAGGTGAACCAGGAATCTTTCTTGGTTATTCTGAAAACACCCGAGCATATAGAGTGTACAATCTGAATTCTAAAACTGTTGAAGAATCTCCACATATAGTTTTTGATGAATCCTTGGTAAATACTAATGTTGGTCAATGCAGGAATGAAGACAGTGGTGATATTCTGAAGGAAGGAGATCCTGCAGACAAATCCGAGGATGAAGAAGGACATAAAGAGCTTGATGAAGAAGAGCCTACAGTTCAGGGGGAGGTAAATCAAACTCATGATAATCCAATTGTAAACATCAGATATCTTAAGGATCATCCTGTAGATAATGTAATTGGAAATCTGCATGACCCCCCTAGGACTAGAGGCCACTTGAGAATTCAACATGAATTGAATGCTTATGCTTTTGTTTCAAATATAGAACCCAAGTCCATTGACTGTGCTCTCAAGATGTGCATTGGATTAATGCCATGCATGAGGAGCTTAATCAATTTGACAGGAATAAGGTGTGACATTTGGTTCCACCTCCTGATCATGAAACAGTCATAGGGACTAAATGGGTGTTTAGAAATAAAACTGATGAATCAGGGAATGTCATTAAAAATAAAGCCAGACTTGTAGCTCAGGGGTACAATCAGGAATTTGGAATAGACTTTGAAGAGTCTTTTGCCCCTGTAGCTAGGTTAGAAGCAATCAGAATATTATTGGCTTATGAATGCTCCCTAGGTATAAATCTTCAGCAGATGGATGTGAAATCTGCTTTCCTAAATGGGGAAATTAGTGAGGATGTCTATGTGAGACAGCCTCCTGGGTTTGAATGTTTAGATTTCCCTAATCATGTTTACAAACTCAATAAAGCTCTTTATGGTTTAAAGCAAGCTCCTAGAGCTTGGTATGACAGGTTGAGCAAGTTCCTCACCGACAAGAATTTCACAAGAGGTATAGTTGATCAAACATTGTTTACCAAAGTGAGTCATTCAGATATTCTTATTATTCAGATTTATGTGGATGACATTGTGTTTGGGTCAACTAACCCCAAATTGTGTGAGGAATTCTCTCAGATAATGACTAATGAGTTTGAAATGAGCTCAATGGGCGAGCTCAAACTATTTCTTGGACTGCAGGTTACACAATCAGAGGATGGCACTTTCATCTCTCAGTCCAAGTACGTAAAGAATTTATTGAAGAAGTACAAAATGGACAACCTCAAGGAAATAGCTGCTCCAATGGGTACCTCAACCAGTTTGGATGAAGATCCTAAAGGTAAACCAGTGGACCAAAGGCTATCTAGAGGTATGATTGGATCCCTTCTTTATCTTACAGCATCTAGGCCTGATATTCAATTTGCAGTGTGTTTATGCTCTAGGTTTCAGGCTAGTCCTAAAGAATCTCATCTTAAGGCTGTGAAGAGGATTTTTAGATATTTACTAGACACCCAATAGCTAGGTCTTTGATATCCTGCTAAGTGTGAGTTAGATCTTCTAGCCTACACTGATGCAGACTATGCTGGGTGTCGAGTAGATAGAAAGAGCACTAGTGGCTATTGCCAATTCCTTGGTGGCTGTCTAGTATCTTGGGCATCTAAAAAGCAACACACTGTAGCCTTGTCTACAGCTGAGGCTGAATATGTTGCTGCAGGTAATTGTGCTGCCCAAGTACTATGGATCAAGCACCAACTAGATGATTATCAGATAAAATTGGAATGTATTCCAATCTTGTGTGATAATACTAGTGCCATATGCCTTGCTAAAAATCCTGTTCACCATTCAAGAACTAAACATATAGAGATAAAACACTATTTTCTGAGAGATGTTGTAAATAAAAAGGAAATTGAAATGAATTTTATTGAAACTGAAAAACAAATTGCTGATATTTTTACTAAGCCTCTTGGGACTGAAAGATTTAAATTTCTTAGAAGAGAACTTAGCTTGTGTAAATTTCAACATGATGAATGATGTGTTCAGCTGTTTTGCATAAAATTTTTGATTTGGACTTGCATATGATAGCTTGAATAAACTTGTGGATGATAAAACAGACTCATGATCATGCATGCATTCATATTTGTTGACATCACACTCATGATCATCATTGCATATCACTTAGTCATGTCTGTGTCTAAGATCTCTCTCACCTAAAACCACATGCATATAGAACTGTCTTGCATTGCATTTCTTTGCATAACCCTGGTATATCAAATGGTAAATTACTAAAAGGCAGGGAAATCTGTCTGGAGGGTCTTACTATGTGTGAGATGGTCCTTGTGACCAGGTTCTCCCTAAGTACCAAGGGTCAGATCTTCATGTAGAGCAGAGTAATGCATATCATAACAGTCGATACTTGATTCTTGCCATTCATTAGCAAAGCTGCATGCATATAGACAGGGGGAGTATTGTTAGAAATTCAGAGTGGTCCTCAACTTTCTTGAATTCACTCATCCTTTAACTCTGAATGCTTGAATCTGACAATATGGCAATCTGTTGGTCAGTTCTGATTTCTAAGCAATAGAAAATGGACTTCTTCGTTTATAAGAATTTGAATTGCTTAAAGACTGACCAAATGGTTTAAATCTTATAATTTTTGGAGTTTAAAGATTGCAATCTGTATATAAGAAAGTTGAAAATTGATAAACCTCTCAACCCCTTTCTTATTTCATGTCAGACAAAGCTAATCATATCTGAAATCTGAAAACTCATCTGAAATCATGATTAGAGAAGCTAAGTATGTGTATTGTTCTTAAACAAGTCATTCTGAAACATATAAAGGACAGTTAAGAAAGATATTGAAAAACATTGAAAATCATTGAAAAATAACATTGGCAGAGCAATGACTGGTAAATCACTGAGAAACTGAGTGATCCATCAAAGAAGTGGACAACACTCATGTCATGAGGTGTATCAGCTATCTCTGTATAAAATGATCAAAACAGTAGGGTGGTTTCATTGAGTACCTGGGGGTAACTGGCGTCTGATAAACGTGTACCCTCACACAAAAAGATGTAAATCACTTATATTGAGTTTGATCATAGCAGAATGGTCCATCATGTTGAGTATCTAGGGGTATTGGCGTCTGATAAACGTATACCCTTAAGCAAAAAGACAAATGGTACCTGACTGCCCAAAATGAACTCATATTGATAAATGCTGTTCCTTCAAAAGTAATTTTATGAATGTCAATTTGTTTAGTTTCAATACATGACTTGGTATCTCTCAATTATTTTTGTTGAGTATATGACAGTAAGATATTTTTGAAACTGACTCTCTCGTGCAAATGTGATTATGGTTTATTGGTTTATCATGCACAACCAACTTATCCATTGATTGCAGTGCATGAACTCAAAATTTTATAGTCTTTAAACCAGAACTCTATCTGAAAGTAGTTTCTAAATTCATATGCCTGAAGACTCTATGCTTTAGAATGCTTATTCCTGAACTACTTGTTCAGAATGCCAGTCAGATGATTTCCTGATCTTTCCCTTGAGTTCACTTTCTCTCCTCTTTGTTGATGGCAAAGGGGGAGAATACACTGTCTGAATTCTGAATTCATCCAGGGGAGGGTATGCATCATGCTATGGCCAAAGAGGGTTAGCAGGAAGTTGCATGCATTCATAGCATTTGCATGACAATCTGAATAACCAATCATGCTTTTCATCAAAAATGCATCTATATGACAGGATATTGCTATTCTACTTAATAGGGGGTTGCCATCATCAAAAAGGGGGAGATTGTTGTGACTCCTCTGTGTTGATGGTGCTGACATATTGATTTAATTCATTGGCAACACCTTGTTTTGAGTGATTTGGCAACTGTTCTTATTTTAATGAAATTGTTTTTATCAGGTTGTCTGTGTATATAATGCAGTCAGAGTCTATATATTGTTATGCACACACTCACAGGTCTACACAGTGCATTGCAGCATGAACATAGAGTCTATACCTTTCCTTGTTTAGTCTGGACAGTAGTGGGTCGACCCTCTTCTCTGATGGGTCGACGCCCCCAGAGTGAAGTCTATACACTGTCTGTCTGTCGTGTCTCATGCAGCGTCTTAGGCATTTTGTTAAAGTCTATACAGTGCAGCTCACACGAACACTAAAGTCCATACATCGTGAAGTCTGCACAATGTGGCACCCAATGTCTATACATTGCTCATTCGTTCATTCAGCATTATCAAGTCTACACTTTGGTCGGTGCCAAGTCTGTACAGCGAGCGTCTCATTGGTGAAGTCTGTACACTCACCAGTTGAACTTCAAAGTCCATACATTGGACTGTAGCTTGCACGAAGCTAAGCCCATACATTGCTCAAGTCTGTACAGAGTCTAGCTTCTTAGTTAGCGTCTCATGCATTCGAGCAAAGTCTGTACATCGGGGTGAAGTCTGTACATCCAACTGTTCAACTTCGAAGTCTGTACATTCATCAGTGTTCTTCCAAGTTTGTACATCCAACTGCTCAACTTCGAAGTCTGTACATTCATCAGTGTTCTTCCAAGTTTGTACATCCAACTATTCAACTTCGAAGTCTGTACATTGAAGTTTCACCTACGTTTCCCTTCAAGTCTATACATCGGTAGTTTTACCATCGTTTCCCTTGAAGTCTATACACTGATGGCTTTACCGTCGTTTCACTTGAAGTCTACACACTCGACTGCCTTGTCTTGATCAAGTCTGTACAGAGCTTCTGTGCTCAAGTCTGTACAGCCTTTCACTTGGAAAGTCTATTCATCGTGAAGTCTTCACACTGGCCTTTGAATGATGTCTGTACATCGTGCATCTCTTCGTTGAAGTCTGTACATCCTTCGCTGAGCCTTCCAAGTCTGTACAGTCACTAAGTCTGTACATCCTCTAGGCGCTCACGAAGTCTATACATTGGTTTTCTTTTCAATTCTGTACAGACTTTGGTTTGTGCAAGTCTATACAACCGACTGTTCAGTTTGTGACCAAGTCTGTACAGCCAAGGCGACTGTTAAGTCTGTACATTGGTTCAAGCTTCCAAGTCTGCACATTGGGCCTTCAAGCCTTTGAAGTCTATACATTGGACTGTGCTTCGCAAAGTCCATACATTGGACTGTGGTCGTAATGTCTATACATCCATCGGTTCTTTGTTGGCCCAAGTCCATACATTGGTAAAGTCTTCACATCGCCTGATTTCTTCAAAGTCTGTACATCCTTCAAGGGGCCAAGTCTATACATCCTCCTGTTCAGATTTCCAAGTCTATACAACTTTGTTTAGTGGAAGTCTGTACAGCCGTTGGGTTGCCAAAGTCCATACATTGTGAACCTCAAAGCCTGTACAGACTTTGCCTTCTTTAAGTCTGTACATCGTTCATTTGTCTTGGCAAGTCTACACATTGGTAGTCTGTACATCATTCGTGAAGATTGAACATTGAGCAAGTGTATACATTGGACGAGTCTGCATCGTGCATCAGTCATGAAGTCTATACATCGTCTGTCTTCATTAAAGTCTTATGAAGTCTGTACATCGTGGCTTTTGTGCTCCAAGTCTATACATCATGGCAAGTCCGAAGTCTACACATTGGAAGTGTATTCATTCATGCATCATGGGTCGACCCCCCTGATTAGATGGGTCGACCCCCTTTAGACTTCTAAGTCTATACACTGTGTTCATGCATTGTTCTCATCGAAGTCTACACATTACTGTTCTTCACAGCAAGTCTTTACACTGCTCCCTCCTGCGTGTAAATTCCAAGTCTATACACTCCCTGTGTTTTCATGTCTATACATCGCATTTCATTTCACAAGTCTATACAGAGTTCGATACTTAAACTGATAATCTGGTATTCTGTCTGACAGGGATTCTTTACCTGGACTGATGACCTGGCTCGTGATCTAAGAAGGACGAGGTACCATGATGATAACACGTGGAAGAAGCCTTTCCAGGATGCTGCCATGTGGATGGAATTGCCTCAGTTCTGGCGAATTCTCTGGGCGGGAAATGTGGAAGCCCCACGCCCTCATCCACCTGCTGCTAGTATATAATGAAGCCTTCGTCTTCAGATGGAGGCTGATCGACTGAAGAGAAGAAAAGTCTATACAGCAGAGAGCCATCGATCCACTGTGAGAAGAAAGAAAACAGAGAAGAAGAGAAAGTGAGAAGAGATGAGTTGAGAGAGTGAGATTGAGAGAGCTTGTTCGAGAGGATTGTACTCAGTCTCTTGGTTCAGATACCAGAGCTGAGCATTTGCTCATTAGAGCTACATTCCCCTTTGGGGTTTTCTTTTTCGTTTTGCTTCTGCACTTTTATTTCCGAACTATTGCTTCTTCAAGCTGTGAGTCAGCTGTTTTGCAGAGGTGCTTCCTCTGGACGGGTAAGCTGTAAACCCCAGCAGTTGCAGTGGAGGATTCCACTAGACAGGTGAAGCTGTAATCCTCAGCGGACGAGACTTGTCTCGGACAGCAAGCTGTGTTGCTCAGCGGTTTGTAGGCCAAGCTGTAGTGCCCAGCAGACGCAAGCTGTACTGCGCAGCAGTAAGCCATACTCTGTTGAGTGTGGGGTGGACGTAGGTCTTTGACCGAACCACCTAAAATTCTTGGGTGCATTGTGTTTGTGTGATTGTCTTTGAACTGTGTGCGATGGGTTTCCTTACTTAGCATCATAGCTTATATCGCTCATGTTCATATCTAGTATTCGAGATAGTGATATGCTGTGTGGCTGCATGGGTCGACCCTTTGCTTAATGCATCTTCTTTTGGTTTACCTGCTATTTGCCTATATTCCGCATTAGAGCTTATACTAGCTTTTAATTAGGCATTAGATCTATTCACCCCCCTCTAGATCCACAGTTAGTGGAGATAGACTGCGTCCATCTAACACAACAAGTTGGTGGAACTACAGAGCCCCCAGAGGCTCCACTGTGGACTGGCAGAGTTCCAGGAGTTGCCTCCTGAAATAATTGCTCAGGCAATCAATGCCACCTTCCAGGCTCAGCAGAAGGAGGCCAATTGGACCAAGGTTGTCCCCAGAAAAAGCCGCAACAGTAAGGCCCCTAAGGAGCCAGCCTGGAGCAAAAAGCAGGATTCTGGGGGCAAGCGAGTCCCACCGCCGAAGCAAACTCCTCTCTCCTCTCAAGAGGCTGCCCGTCAAAAGGAGCAGGAGAAGAATTGCAGGAAGAATTTGAAGAGGAGGCTGAAGAAGCAAGCCGAGCAGGCAGCTGCTATGGAGGCTCCTAAGGAGCCAACTCCTCTACAAAGACTTCAAAAGCTCATAGATGAGCTGGAGGAGTACACTCCCCCTCATCCCACCAGGGTCGTCACTCTAGACGAATATATTCCCTGGGACAAGCTTGGACGCAAAGCCCGTCTTCTGCAATGGCTCCGAGAAATGGTTCACCGTCTTGAAGAAGGTGAAGACTTCCCAATCCCGGAGGAGCTCTCCTTATTCTATAAAGATGAGGAGCTCACTGTCGAGATGCTCGAGGAAATGCTGCAAGAGCTCTCCTGCAACATGGTGGTGATTCCGCCGCCTGACAACATTTACTGTCCTGCGGCCGATAGCACTGGAGGCAAGGCTCCTATGGCGACATATCAGCGTCGCGTGGCAAGAAATGGCCGGGGACGTGGCCGAGGTCGTGGTCGAGGACGGGAAGGTCCCCCGACTCTTGATCGGGTCATAATATTCAGAGGGGAGAAGCCGGGTCTTGTCCCAGAAACCCAAGTTCGGGGAATCCCTTTCATCCTCAGCCCCTCAGAGGGTTCAGGCCCCACCTCAACGGCTAAGCCGGGTGGTGTCCCTTTCACAATCACATCCTCTGATGAAGAAGAGGAGCCAGCCAAGTCGCCAAAGTGCGAGAAGGCGTCAGAGCAGGCCGGCCCCTCCAACAGGGTCGAGCCCGCAAGCCCAGCAGGTCCTTCTAATGAAGACCAGCCTGAGGAACCCTTGCCACCTCCGGAGGAGTCTTTGGCTCCGCTATTCCAAGAAGATGCGGAAGGACTGAACACGGAGGAGCGCCCTTCTAAGCGGGAGAAGCCTCGCCAGGCGCCGAAGACCCTGGCGGAGATCATCCCGCCATTTGACAAGACCAGTGCTCGGGCGGACCGCAAAATCATTCATCATATGAAGCGGTTCCCAACAAATGTCACCATCTGGGAGGCCATCGCCTGGAGCAAGGATCTTCGGGAGGCTCTGGTCAAGATACTCCAAGACCCGGAGGCATATGAAGCCCATGTTACAGAGTTGCAAGCCCAGGCATATGAAGCACTCACAGCCAACATCTCCTTCACGGACAAAGACATGCTGCTGTCCTCTCCGTGCCATAATTGTCCCTTGTATATGCGGGGGACGATCAATGGACATGATGTGAATCGCATCCTGGTGGACGCCGAAGCAGCCGTCAACATCATGCCTCTGAAGACTTTCAAGTCCCTATACTTGGCACCTTATTTGCAAAGGGTGACTGATGTCAAGATCTCGGAATTCAATCAGGGTTCCGAGGAAGCGCTTGGTCGGGTTGTAGTCAAGCTAGCTTTGGGCGATTTTGTCACTCAGGCGACATTTTATATCATCAACTCCGACACATCTTACAAAATGCTGCTTGGAAGACCCTGGCTTCATGAGAACTGGGTTGTTCCTTCAACTCCGCATCAGTGCATTAAATATGCCAAGGAAGGGGAGCAAGATACGGTCTTCGCAGACCAGGCCCCGTTCCACCCCAATGAGTGCCATCTGGCCGATGCTTCACTATATTTCGGGAAGCCCACTTTAACAATCCCCGAGTCTTTAAAAGGCAAAGGGAAGCAAAAGGTGGACCCTGAAGTTGAAGAAGGGCAGCTCTTCACTATCAACCAAGACATGATAAAGCTGCACAGGCTGAGCCTCAGTGTCGCCTCCAAGCCAACTCAACCAGAGAGGCGAAGTGTTGACTTTGAAGCCAACCTCATCAGCCGGGTCATTGACGGGAGTATATCCTTACCGCCTAAGTGCCACCAGCTCTCGTCCCAACGGGAAGAGTATGAGGTGGAGCAGTTGAAGACCTTCACAGTCTCCTATCAACGGAGAAGGAGACGCAACAAGAGCAAGGGGGACAAGCCGATCATCTTTTACAAAGGTGATTTAGTCCCGCCGTGCCCCCCTGACGATAACTTCGGCAGGGATACCCCCGCCGATGTGGCGCTAGAGCCAGTTCAGGAGATGGATGATATGCCTAAATACATCAAGGAAATGTGTAAAAAGCAGCACATCCCGCAGGCCCTGGATCCTGCGCGGGCAGCATATTTCCACCAGCTATGGAATCCTCCGCAAGTCCGCGGGCAGCCTCCCTTCTCCCGCAAAGATACGCGAGGACTCGGCTATGACCAGGAGACGGACTTCGAGGTCCATTTTGCAGTCAATGCCATAGGGCTACTGTCTCCCCCTAACGGGCAAGCTAAAGTTGAGCCCGAGATTGATGACTCTGTAAGGGAGTCCGGTGATGGGTCTATGACACCCTCACCTTCATCAGGAGTCGACAATGATCACCCTTCAGAGGGTAGAGCAGCTCAGCTTGCTAACCATCAACATGATGAAACCAGTCCTTCGACTTCAAGCCGCGAGCAAGAGCGCTTCGAAGAATTTGAAGTCTATGAAGCCAACACTGATGATGAGGGAGACTTCGTCGACCTCCAACCAGCTCCACCAGAGCTTGAAGACGGTGGTCAAGTAACTGTGGACGAGTTGATTGAGATCAATCTCGGAAGCAAAAGCGACCATCGTCCCACCTTCATAAGTGCTCTCCTCAGCGAGGAAGAAAGGCAGTCGTATCGACAGCTTTTAGAAGAGTTCAAGGATTGTTTCGCCTGGACTTATAAAGAAATGCCCGGGCTCGACCCTTCTGTGGCTGAACATGAACTGGCAATACTTTCAACAGTCAAGCCAGTCAAGCAAACTCAAAGGCGTATTGTTGTGTCCCTGTGATTTTGATGATAGCAAACACTATAATAAGTCATCATCTGTTTGTGTCTGCATATGAATCTGCTGTGTTGCACATGAATGTTTCATTGAACATCTTATCTGAGTGTCATTACATGGAGCAGGCTGTGTGCATTGGTGCATTTCATAACTGGTGCATTTCATAACTCTGCACATTCATTTGGCATGTCATTGCATCATTTTGTAATGTTCATAGTCCTGCACACGTGAAGTCTGTACAACGTGTGTTGCTGTAGTGTTGTCTGTACAGCCAGTGTCTCACTCTCTCAGCATTGTCTGTACACCCTTAGACAGCCTGCCTGAACCTTGATAGCTGAAGTCTATACACTCATCTGCTGTTAATCGATCAAGTCTGTACAGCCAATACATTGCATGCATCTCATGCATCATGTCAAAGTCTGTACATTGTTCTGGTCGCTCTCAAGTCCATACAGTGTCTTGTCTGCACGTTACATAGTCTACACAATGTTGCAGGCTAAGTCTGAACACTCTTCAGTGAAGGCTGTACACACTTCAGATGGCAAGTATGTACATCGCCAGTGCTATTCATGCTTTGTCTCACTCAGCGTCTTTCTGAGTCCATACATTGCATCGCGTCTTACAAGACTATACACTGTCTAAGCATGCATCGTCTCTCTCAGCGTCTCATGCTGTGTCTTAACACAACCAGCAAGTCTGTACATTCGAGCGTCTCATGTTGCGTCTCACTTTCATAGCAAGTCTGTACAGCCTTCAGTTGTATAACTCAAGTCTGTACATTCGTTTGGATGCATAACGAGAAGTCCATACACTGTCTGGCTTGCACGCACCTGCTGACTGTGTTCGTGCATTACTCTAGCAAGTCTATACATCGCTTGCTTTATCTACGTTCACTGCCTTTGCACGCACACAAAGTGTGTACACTCGTTGAAGGCTGTCCAAGCATTCATGGGTGTTATGTCCATACGACAGTTCAGCAAGTCTGTACATTGGACTATGTTTGTACATCATGACAGCAAGTCTGTACATGCATCATTCAAGATAAAGTCTGCACATTCATAGCTGGTAAGTCCATACACTTGCTGCTGGCAAGTCTACACATCGCATAGCATGCATGCGTCCAAGTCAGTACATCGCATAATGCATGTGTTCAAGTCTATACATCGTGCTTTCTCAAGTCTGTACAGCCTTTCCTTTGGCAAGTCCACACATTGTGAAAGTCCATACATTCGTTTGCCTTGCATTGCATCAAGTCTGCACATTCATTGCTAAAGTCTGTACAGCCCTTGCTCAGACTAAGTCTGTACAGAGTCCTGTTGCATCACATGGACATTTCGTCAAGTCTATACATTTGCTGCATGCCTGCACATCAGTCAAGTCTATACATTGATCGACACTAAGTCTGTACATTCCTTAGCGTCTTGTGCATGCATTGTTTAGCAAGTATGTACATCGCTCACTTGCATGTTCACGAAGTCTGCACATTGTGTGCTGCATGCTCATCAAGTCCATACACTGTCTAGTCTGCACAAGGCTGCAAGTCTATACATTGGCTGCTGAATGCTCTTCAAGTCTACACATTGCAGCTTGTGGGTCATTCGTCTAAGTTTGTACAGCCTGTTCCTCATACAAGTCTGTACATGCATTAACTGTGAGCATGGCATAGTCTGTACATTGTCTTTGCTGCACGCATGACTAAGTCTATACATTGTGCATTGTTCAAAGCAGAGTCTGCACACTCATTGTCAGCAAGTCTGTACATTGATGTAGCACGCATGCAGAGTCTATACACTCATAACCTTAGCCATTGCATTTTGTGCTTCAAGCCACACTAAGTCTATACAGGCTGTGTGGTTCATGCATTTGTGCATCGTTCACTCTAAGTCTATACTTTGTCTTCGCTTTGCAAAGTCCATACATTGCAAAGTCTACACACTGCATTACAATACAAAGTCTGTACAAGGTGTCGACATTAAACTGATAACTCTATCTGACTGTCTGACAGGTTCTGTTCGTGAAGCTTAATGAAGGCACGTGATCCGAGGTTGACACCTGGCACGTGATCCAAGGCTGGAAGGGCTGACAGGATGCTGCCACGTGGTCCAAGCTTCTGGGCGGGAAATGTGGAAGCCACACGCCCTCTTGCTTGTTGCTGCTATAAAAGGAAGTCTTCTTCCTCAGGAGAAGGCCGATCGAAGTAGAAGAATAGAGAAAGAAGAAAAAGAAGAGAGAGAAAGAATAGAGAGCCTGTTCGATTCAGAGAAAAGAGAAAGAGAAGAAGAGCAGAAGAGAAAGAAGAGAAAGAAGAGAAAGAGAGAGATAGAGAGCTCGAGCAGAGAAAGAGAGAGAGAAAGTGATTGTCTGGCATTTGGATCAAATCCAAGCCAGAACTGCTCCTTCGAGAGCTATATTACTTGTGCTTTATTTCCAGCTTTCAGTTGCTGTGTCTTCCGTTTTTGTTTTCATTTTATACCTTTCTTCAAGCTGTTAGTCAGCGTTTGCAGTGGAGGATTCCACTGGACGGGTCAAGCTGTAATCCCCAGCGGTTGCAGTGGTGGATTCCACTGGACAGCAAGCTGTGTTGCTCAGCGGGCGAGGTGGATACCTCGGACAGCAAGCTGTGAGGCTCAGCGGTTTGTAGGCAAGCTGTGATGCCCAGCGGTTCAAGCTGTGAGTCAGCAGTAATCCACACTCAGGTTGAGTGTGGGGTGGATGTAAGTCTGGAGGACCGAACCACCTAAAAGTCTTCTGTGCACTGTGGTTTGATTTCTCTATCTGTTTTTGCTTCCGCTAGATGAATGCTTAGGTGCGTTCCACCTATTTGAGTACTGGTTCAACAGAAGACTTGTTTAGCTTTTCAGATTGTCTAATTTTGTCTTGTTAGCTTTCTAGTGAGCATTAGATTTTAATTGAGCGAAATTTTTAAAGGGGAGATTCATTCACCCCCCTCTGAATCCATAGCACCGAACCCAACACTTGGTATCAGAGCAGGTTGTTGTGCATAGGATCGAACAATCCGCAGCAGATCCTGCATCTTTGTGGTGCATTTCAGAGTGAGTCTGGTTTTGTTGTTTTCGGTGATTTAGTCTCACTGAATTGGCATTTTGCCGTATCCCTGTTGATTCCGGTGCACTTTTCATCTCATTCAATTGATAAGTCATTTCTCGATGGCTCATTCACCGATCTTCAGAGGTGATGATTTTGATCTATGGCTGGAAAAGTTGGGTCGGTATGTAAGGACAACCGATCCTGATCTTTGGAAGGTAATGACTCACGGTTCATACAAACTGTCGAAGGATAAATCCAAATGGACCGAGAAGGATAAAATGAAAGACTCCATCAACTCTAGAGCATTGAATATGGTAAAAGCATCAATTGACAGAGCACTAATCTCATGTGTCTCATCCTGCAGGTCTGCCAAGGAAATCCTAGATAAATTGAAGACTGCTTGCTATAGAGACGATGGTCGATGCATGATGGCTCAAGGGAGTGAACAAAGTAGCAATCAAGATGAAGAACAGGACGATGATCAGGTAAACATCTTCGAAAATTATACCCTGGATGATTGGATTGCTGCATATAATGAACTGCTGGAGTCTTATGATCATTTAAGAAAACAGCATAAGAAAATGAAAAAGAAAATTGATAAAAGTGATTCTAATTTATCATGTGAAAAGTGCTTGAAAATAAATGAATTATATGATAGATGTCTATCTGAGTCTCACTTGAATATGAAACAAATGTGCATGTTGAAAAAGGAAAACCATGAAGGTATCAATAAAATCTCCGAATTAGAAAGTCAGCTGAAACTGAAAACTAATGAACATTTGATGAACTTGGAAGAGTTGGAAAGAATTAAGTTTGATCTGAAGAAATCGAAAGCTGAGAATGTAGAAATTCAGATGAAGAATAAAATTTTTGAAGCTGAAATAGAGAAAGTCAACAAGGAAAGTGTGCATGTTTCCTCTCTAAAATCAAACTGTAATATGTGCTCGGCTCTAAGGGAACGAAATGAAGATCTCTATAATGAAAATGAATGGATGAAGAAACAAATTGTTGTGTTTAAAGAGGATCACAGAAATCTGCTTGCTGAGAAAATTAAAGTGGAAGAAAGGGAAGAGGAATTAATTGAAAAACTGGAGCTGATGTCTGGAAGAGAAAGATGTGCTGGTAATGAAGTTCAGGCTAAAAATCTTGAGGAGGAAAACACTGAACTGAAGGCTGAAGTTGAAAAACTAAAGCGGTTAAACACTGGCTTGTCTGAAAGACTTCTCACCACAGAAAAAGGAAAAGCTGTTTGTGATAAAGAATCAGAAAAGTTGAGCAACTTGGAACAAGAAATTGAGAAGTATAAAACTGCAAACCAAGTTCTAAGTGAATGTGTCAATTGCAGTGAACAGGAGATAACCAGTTATGAGCTTCATATAGCACATTTGGAAAATAAGATTCAGGATCTAGAAAAATTAACATCCAAGTCTGCTAAAAATAAAGGAAAAATGAAAGCTGTCATGAAAGATAAAAATAACAATTCAAGAAAGGGGATAAGTTGCACTTCTGATGTTAAGGAAATCACTAAAAACCAGCTATATGCCACTTTTGTGCAAAGCTCTGATGTAGCCGGTACCTCAAAGCAATCCCCAAAACAAAATGAAAATCAGAAATCACCTTCAACATCTGTATTTCAGTTCAAAGCCCAGAAAAATGAAAAGCAAACAAAAAATTGTTGAGAATGATCAGAAATTGAAAAGGAAGGGTCAAACAAAGAAGGTAAAGAATATTTCTGGGTACACCCTAAGATCTGCCAACTCGGTTGAATTTAATGGGTCAATGCAAAATGCTCATGCTTCATGTACTCATTCTCATGCATCTAGTCAGTCTGTTAGTAATCATGTTGCCAGGAAATCACAAGTGTCATGTCATTATTGTGGCAAGATAGGGCATGTAATGGATGATTGCAGACTGTTGCTTGAAGATGAGCATGTTGGTAAAGCTATGCATTCTAGGAATTTATCTGATAGAAACCATGTCACTAAGATATCTGATGCATCTTGTTATTACTGTGGTAGGCGTGGTCATCTAATGAATGCATGTTTTACAATGAAAGAAGACAACAATGTGAATTCTAGATTTTTCACACATGCTCATGGCCCACATAGATATAGATCTATTTCAGGCCAGCATATTATTTGTTTCACTTGCAACAAGCCTGGGCATAAGGCAAATGAGTGCTGATTAGGAAATCATTGGGGTAAAAATGAGTCAAGAAGCAAGCATCCTAAATGCCTTAAAGTGTGGGAAATATGGTCATGCAGTCAAGGACTGCTGGCATGTTCAGGGAAATCATATTAACTTCAAATCTGCTAAATTCCACAGAACAAAAAGTGTAAATATTTCATGTTTTAACTGTGGCAAGGTAGGTCACAAGCATGCTGAATGTTGGTCATCTGGTAATAAGAAACAAAATGTTCATGTAAACAACAGAACACTTCATGCTCAGTTTCATAGGTCTCATGCTGCTGTTGATATGCACCATAGGACCAGAAAATCTGCTGGTTCATGTAGATATTGTGGTAAATTTGGTCATTTCATGGATAGTTGTTACATGATGGATAATGATGATAATATTGCAAAAAGACTGTTCAGAACACCTGTCAGGACTAATTCGGGACCCAAGGCTGTTTGGGTCCCTGCAGGATCAAATTGATTAACATGTTACAGGTGTGCCTTGGAATGAAAAAGAGGGGTAAATAAACCAAGGCACTCAACAAGAAGACCCCAGGGTTCTACTTTTCAGGTTTGTTCTGAATACTTATCTTAAAATTCCATCATATGAAATTGTGAACTTGAAATGATTGCATATCATGTTGACTTGTTGATGTTAAACTGAAACTGTCTGAAATGTGAATTGCACAATCATGTTTATGGTAATTCTCTTCTGTCTAATTTGCATGAATCATATCTGAATGCAAAATTTGATATCATGTGATGTGCTTTCAATACATTTCATGCATATAGTCGGGGGGAGTCCAACTGTTTTTGATCAATGCATATTATAATAATCTGTCTGTGCTAAATTGATTTATCTTGAAAAGTTGATTGCTCTCGCATGATGCTCTCTGAATAAAGAATGCTCTGATGTTTGAATAATCATCTTGCATAAATTGCATAAATTCAGGGGGAGTTTGTTGAGTCTTACGTGAGTCACTGCATATAGACATGGGGAGCATTATAATATTTTTGACACTGGTTGAAATTCTCACTATCTACACTCTTTCAAATCATCAATTGACTTTCTGAACTATCCATCATCTGAATTCACACTTTCTTGAATTTGAGAATTTGACTGCTAATCCTCAATCTGATGAAGGAGAGTTTCATTTTGTTTGACTGAAATTCAATCTCTGCTATTGGTTTTAAACTTTTATTCTCTCTTGCTGATTGACTCTTCCACGAGCTAATACTCATCCTTCATATATCTCTTAGCTGGTGTGACTGATTTGGTTCTACTGCTGATTAGTTGTTCAGCTAAATTTATTGATTTGATCTGAGGAACTTAAGCTGCATGTCATGCAATTCAGTCTGAGAACTTTTTAGAAATTCCTATCATATAGGGTTAAGAATTACCACTGAATCAGACTGATATAAGATTAATGTATTCTCAGATTTGTAATTAAATGAATTGAAAATATCTGAATGATAAGCTTTAATAAATCTTAACCATCTGTGTCATAAAACCTTAGACTCACTCATCAGAAATCTGAAATTTTGAAATCAGGGCTACTTTGGTTAAGATGCATAGAGTGATTACTGTGGTTAAACATTAACTTGAGAAATGTTGACTAATTGAAAAACTGTGAATTCAGAGCAATGACTTGGTCACTGAGAAACTGAGTTCTTCATCAATGAAACAAAGTAACTTATGTCATGAAGTGCCATAGTTATCTATGGTAAAAATTTATTGAAAAACCTGACAGAGCAATGGCATATTTGTGTCACGTAAAAAGACATGTCTATTGCTAACTCTGGTCTCAATGTTGAGAGGCAATGACAGTTATCACACTGAGTAACTGGGTCACTTCACCTGAGACGTGTTGTGCCTCATGCAAAAAGGTGTTGATTAACTTAAATTGCTCAGGTAAAGTAAAATATGCTTCAAATGAAAATTTCATGCAAACTATGTCAACTCATGCTCCTGTAAAAAAGTGTTTAATCTCAAAACTAATCTGTGTAACTCTTAAAAGCAGTCATTGAGATTTTGCGTGTAAGATGAAGATGATTGGTCATGAGTGTTATCTGGTTATTTGGTTCACCTTTATTAAAACTTGATTTCAGATATGAGTATTGAATTTAATTGATAAATCTGGTATACATCATAATTAAATCAGGTTGGTCAAGTTGCTAATTCATAACCCTCTATGATAAGAGAGTCTTTTCATGTTAAGACTTATTGTAGTTGTGCATGCCCTACAATCCCTCATGATCTGTTTCATATCTGACAACTTGTTCAACAGAAACTGTATTGACAAATCCTCTCTTATCAGTTTTCTGACCATACAAATGTGAGATGCTACTCCCATTATTACCTTGTTCACTTACAATCTTCTGAACTTCAGAATCCTTATGGTGGTGGACTTTAGATTGATCACTCCATTTTCTTTGCTGTTGTCAAAAGGGGAGAAAGCATTTCATGGCTTAGTCAAAGGGGGAGTTTTTTTAATTCACTCATCTTATGCATACTTATACTTTCCTATTCAACTAATGTTTTTTTGCTGAAGTCAAGGGTGTTGTCCCCCTGTGATTTTGATGATAGCAAACACTATAAGTCACTTGAATGCATACAATTCTGTTTGTAGTGCATATGAATGTTTTATTGAAAATCTTATCTGAATTACTACTGCATTTAAATATGGCTGTGTGGTGTGTGCTTTGGTGTATTTCATAATTGCATTTATCTGGATTGTTTGATGTCATATGTGTTTACTTCATTCAGAACTGCTCATTCAGAACTTGGTACATTGCTTAACTGTGAGCATGACATAGACTGTACACTCGTCTGTCTGCATGAGTCACCAAGTCCACACATTGCATCGTGTGCTTTTCATGAAGTCTATACATTGGCATGCAGCGTCTCATGAAGTATGTACATCCTCTTCAAGCATTTCAAAGTCTATACATCGCTTGGAGTTCTTTCAAGTCTATACATTGCTGAGCGTCTCACTGACTGTCTCATGCAAGTATATACATTGGCATATGCATTCACTGTAAAGTCTATACATTCATAGCGTCCAGTGTCTAGAGTTTCATAAAGTCTGTACATTGGAAGTATGTACAACGGACTGTACATGCATCAATCTTCAAAGTCCATACATTGGACTGTTACACGCATCATTGAAGTCTATACACTAGTCCGTCTCTCCAGTCTGCACAGCCTTCTGATTGGACTTACTGTCTATACAGCCTGCATCGTCTCATGCAGCATCTCAAGCCAAGTCCATACATAGTCCATCAGCATTTAGAAGTCTGTACATCGGTCCGTCTTGTTCAGCGTCTTAGTGCATTCAAAGTCTGTACAGCGTCCGTCTCAGCCAGCGTCTCACACTGCATTTTAGGCAAAGTCTGCATATGGGTAGAGTCTGTACATTGCCTTCAAAGCCTTCCAAGTATGTACATCGGTCTGTTGAAGACTCAAGTCTGTACAGCGCCCAGGTTCCTGCATTTCAGGCGAAGTCCATACATTGGGCCCTTCATCAAAGTCCATACATTGCATAATGTTCGTCAAGTCAATACATTGCACTGTAGATGCATCGAAGGGAAGTATGCACATTGGACTGTTCATATGAAGTCTGTACGTTGGAAGTGTGTACAGTGTTCAGTTGCCTTCTCATAAAGTCTATACATCGCATTTGGGAATCAAAGTATGTACATTGGCAGCTGAACTGCATCAAGCCTATACACTGCCTTTGGTTTTTAAAGTCTATACATTGCCTTTGTTTCAAAGTCTAGACATCACTGTTTTGGCCTTCGAAGCGTTCAAGTCCATACATCGGACTGTTTGAGCAAGTATGTACAGCATTTCATTCACACCGGAAGTCTATACATTAGACTGTGGCCTGCTTAGCTGAAGTCTGTACATCGCCTTCAGACTTTCAAGTCTATACACTCCATGCTCATCCAAGTCTATACACTCCTCACCTTTCCCTACGTTTGGCCAAGTCTATACACTCCTCACCTTTCCCTATGTTTGGCCAAGTCCATACACTCATACCTTTCCCTACGTTTTCTGGCCAAGTCTACACATCGTTTGCCTAGCGTTTGCTTCTGAGTCTATACACTCAGGTTGTTGAAGGGTTTTCAAGTATGTACACTGCATGCTCACTCAACTAAGTCTATACACTCGATTGTTAACCTTCAACTCTATACACTCGGTTTCAAAGCTTCAAGTCTATACACTTGATATCAGGCCTCAAGTCTATACACTCGTTTGTTAACTCTCAAGTCTATACACTCGTCTGTTAACCTTCAAGTCTATACACTCAAGCTGCATCATGGCTGTACACACTTTGTTAAACAGCCTGAACCAAGTCTATACATTATCTGATACCTTCTTATGTCTGTGTGACAGGTACTGTTCGAGAAGCATATAAGTGGCACGTGGTCCGAGGTTGGCACCTGGCACGTGATCCGATGATAACGCCCTAAATGCTGCAGCTATAAATACCAGGCCGCCTCTATCTGGAGAACTAAGAGTGTGAGTGAAGAAAAGAGAAAAAGAGATCGAGATCAGAAAGAAAGAAAGTGATCGATATAGAAGAAGAGAGTTGCAGAGAGGCAGTGAGCAGAAGAAGAAGAAAGAAGAAAGAAGAAGAGTGAGAGAGCAGAAGAGAGATCGTGAGATCCAGCAGAAGAAGAAACAGAAAAAGAGAGAGAGATGGAGAGCTCGTGAAGAAGAATAGAAGCATCGTTCACTGGACTTTGGATCAGATCCAATCCAGTTCGCTCCTGCGAGAGCTTTTGTGCATTTCATCTTTCCAGCTTTCTGTTGCTGCGTCTTTTGTTTTTGTTTTTCTTTTTTAACTATACTCAGTTGTTCTTCCGATCCTCTAGTGTGAGGTCGGGTTCCTCCTGTGGACTCAGGAGAAGGGAGACCTTGTGTCTTCGGTTTGCAAGTAGCTGGGTGCTACTTGTGGTTGTTTCCCTCCGGTTGGGAGGAAGGGAGGTCCGAGACCTCTAGGTTGCAAGTGGCTGGGAGTCACTTATGGGTTCCCTCCTGGTTTGGAGGAAGGGAGATTCATCTCCGGTTCTGGTCTTGTGGTTTGCAAGACTAGGTGTTCCCTCCTGGTCTGGAGGAAGAGAGACTTGCGTCTCTGGTTCCAAGTGGCTGGGAGTCACTTGGGGTGTCCCTCCAGTTGGGAGGAAGAGGGGAGGTTGTTCCCCTGGTCAAGCTGTTTGGCAGCAATTGTTGCAGACTGAGTCTGCTGTTCTAGCCTAGCTAGTGGAAGCCTCACTCCGGTTTGGAGTGAGGGGTGGACGTAGGTCTGTGGACCGAACCACCTAAAAATCCTGGTGTTCCCTTGTGGTGTGCTTTTGTTCCTTATATGTTCTTCTTATTGCTGCGCATTAGATGCTTGCTTAGGATCGTTTGAGGGCTTATTGAGTTGTTGTCTTGCTTTGATCTTTCTAAGTATCCTCAGTTTATTTCTGCAACAGTTTTAATTCCGCATAACTGAGCTTTAGAGTTTTAATTAGGCTATATTTGAAGAGGGATACATTCACCCCCCCTCTGTATCCGGGCCTTGCATACTAACAAAGGGGGGAGAATAATCATAGTGTTGCCATCATCAAAAAGGGGGAGATTGTTGTGTCCCTGTGGTTTTGATGATAGCAAACACTATAATAAGTCATCATCTGTTTGTGTCTGCATATGAATCTGTTGTTGCATATGAATCTGTTGTGTTGCACATGAATGTTTCATTGAACATCTTATCTGAGTGTCATTACATGGAACAGGCTGTGTGCATTAACATCTTATCTGAGTGTCATTACATGGAACATGCTGTGTGCATTGGTGCATTTCATAACTGGTGCATTTCATAACTCTGCACATTCATTTGGCATGTCATTGCATCATTTTGTAATGTTCATAGTCCTGCACACGTGAAGTCTGTACAACGTGTGTTGCTGTAGTGTTGTCTGTACAGCCAGTGTCTCACTCTCTTAGCATTGTCTGTACACCCTTAGACAGCCTGCCTGAACCTTGATAGCTGAAGTCTATACACTCATCTGCTGTTAATCGATCAAGTCTGTACAGCCAATACATTGCATGCATCTCATGCATCATGTCAAAGTCTGTACATTGTTCTGGTCGCTCTCAAGTCCATACAGTGTCTTGTCTGCACGTTACATAGTCTACACAATGTTGCAGGCTAAGTCTGAACACTCTTCAGTGAAGGCTGTACACACTTCAGATGGCAAGTATGTACATCGCCAGTGCTATTCATGCTTTGTCTCACTCAACGTCTTTCTGAGTTCATACATTGCATCGCATTTTACAAGACTATACACTGTCTAAGCATGCATCGTCTCTCTCAACGTCTCATGCTGTGTCTTAACACAACCAGCAAGTCTGTACATTCGAGCGTCTCATGTTGCGTCTCACTTTCATAGCAAGTCTATACAGCCTTCAGTTGTATAACTCAAGTCTGTACATTCGTCTGGATGCATAACGAGAAGTCCATACACTGTCTGGCTTGCACGCACCTGTTGACTGTGTTCGTGCATTACTCTAGCAAGTCTATACATCGCTTGCTTTATCTACGTTCACTGCCTTTGCACGCACACAAAGTGTGTACACTCGTTGAAGGCTGTCCAAGCATTCATGGGTGTTATGTCCATACGACAGTTCAGCAAGTCTGTACATTGGACTATGTTTGTACATCATGATAGCAAGTCTGTACATGCATCATTCAAGATAAAGTCTGCACATTCATAGCTGGTAAGTCCATACACTTGCTGCTGGCAAGTCTACACATCGCATAGCATGCATGCGTCCAAGTCAGTACATCGCATAATGCATGTGTTCAAGTCTATACATCGTGCTTTCTCAAGTCTGTACAGCCCTTGCTTTGCTCAAGTCTGTACAACCTTTCCTTTGGCAAGTCCACACATTGTGAAAGTCCATACATTCGTTTGCCTTGTATTGCATCAAGTCTGCACATTCATTGCTAAAGTCTGTACAGCCCTTGCTCAGGCTAAGTCTGTACAGAGTCCTGTTGCATCACATGGACATTTCGTCAAGTCTATACATTTGCTGCATGCCTGCACATCAGTCAAGTCTATACATTGATCGACACTAAGTCTGTACATTCCTTAGCGTCTTGTGCATGCATTGTTTAGCAAGTATGTACATCGCTCACTTGCATGTTCACGAAGTCTGCACATTGGTGCTGCATGCTCATCAAGTCCATACACTGTCTAGTCTGCACAAGTCTGCAAGTCTATACATTGGCTGCTGAATGCTCTTCAAGTCTACACATTGCAGCTTGTGGGTCATTCGTCTAAGTCTGTACAACCTGTTCCTCATACAAGTCTGTACATGCATTAACTGTGAGCATGGCATAGTCTGTACATTGTCTTTGCTGCACGCATGACTAAGTCTATACATTGTGCATTGTTCAAAGCAGAGTCTGCACACTCATTGTCAGCAAGTCTGTACATTGATGTAGCACGCATGCAGAGTCTATACACTCATAACCTTAGCCATTGCATTCTGTGCTTCAAGCCACACTAAGTCTATACAGTCTGTGTGGTTCATGCATTTGTGCATCGTTCACTCTAAGTCTATACTTTGTCTTCGCTTTGCAAAGTCCATACATTGCAAAGTCTACACACTGCATTACAATACAAAGTCTGTACAAGGTGTCGACATTAAACTGATAACTCTATCTGACTGTCTGACAGGTTCTGTTCGTGAAGCTTAATGAAGGCACGTGATCCGAGGTTGACACCTGGCACGTGATCCGAGGCTGGAAGGGCTGACAGGATGCTGCCACGTGGTCCAAGCTTCTGGGAGGGAAATGTGGAAGCCACACGCCCTCTTGCTTGCTGCTGCTATAAAAGGAAGTCTTCTTCCTCAGGAGAAGGCCGATCGAAGTAGAAGAACAGAGAAAGAAGAAAAAGAAGAGAGAGAAAGAATAGAGAGCCTGTTCGATTCAGAGAAAAGAGAGAGAAGAGAAAGAGAAGAAGAGCAGAAGAGAAAGAAGAGAAAGAGAGAGATAGAGAGCTCGAGCAGAGAAAGAGAGAGAGAAAGTGATTGTCTGGCATTTGGATCAAATCCAAGCCAGAACTGCTCCTTCGAGAGCTATATTACTTGTGCTTTATTTCCAGCTTTCAGTTGCTGTGTCTTCCGTTTTTGTTTTCATTTTATACCTTTCTTCAAGCTGTTAGTCAGCGTTTGCAGTGGAGGATTCCACTGGACGGGTCAAGCTGTAATCCCCAGCGGTTGCAGTGGTGGATTCCACTGGACAGCAAGCTGTGTTGCTCAGCGGGCGAGGTGGATACCTCGGACAGCAAGCTGTGAGGCTCAGCGGTTTGTAGGTAAGTTGTGATGCCCAGCGGTTCAAGCTGTGAGTCAACAGTAATCCACACTCGGGTTGAGTGTGGGGTGGATGTAGGTCTGGAGGACCGAACCACCTAAAAGTCTTCTGTGCACTGTGGTTTGATTTCTCTATCTGTTTTTGCTTCCGCTAGATGAATGCTTAGGTGCGTTCCACCTATTTGAGTACTGGTTCAACAGAAGACTTGTTTAGCTTTTCAGATTGTCTAATTTTGTCTTGTTAGCTTTCTAGTGAGCATTAGATTTTAATTGAGCGAAATTTTTAAAGGGGAGATTCATTCACCCCCCTCTGAATCCATAACACCGAACCCAACACGTATGCGCCACGAGCTGGAGCTGAAGGTCAACGCTGAGGTTGACAGAATGCTCAACGTGGACTTTATAGAGCCTTGCATGTATCCTGTGTGGCTCGCCAATGTCGTCCCCGTCAAGAAGAAGAATGGCCAAGTCCGAGTCTACATCGACTTCAGGGATTTGAACAAAGCATGCCCGAAGGATGACTTCCCTGTCCCAATCACTGAGACAATGGTTGATATGACCATCGGTCATGAAGCCTTGTCTTTTATGGATGGGTCGTCGGGCTATAATCAAATCCGCATGGCCGTCAAAGATAAAGACCATACGGCTTTCCGATCTCCTAAGGGGATCTTCAACTACAAAAGGATGCCGTTCGGTCTGAAGAATGCCGGCGCAACCTACCAAAGGGCAATGACCAAGATCTTTGACGAGATGTTACATGACCTTGTCGAATGCTATGTCGATGATCTGGTCGTCAAGACGAAGAGGCGGGAGGATCACTTGACTGACTTGCGTCGAGTCTTTGAAAGGCTTCGGCAATATCAGCTCAAGATGAACCCGATGAAGTGCGCCTTTGGCGTCTCCAGCGGCAAGTTTCTTGGCTTCATCGTCAGGTACCGGGGCATAGAAATCGACCCCGACAAAATCAAGGCCATAAGGGGACTACCTCTACCCAAGAACTTGACAGAGCTCAGATCTCTTCAGGGAAGACTCGCCTATATTAGGCGATTTATTTCTAACCTCTCAGGAAGATGCCTACCTTTCGGCAGACTGATGAAGAAAGGGGCACCCTTCATATGGGACGAAGACTGTCAGGAGGCCTTCGAGCAAATCAAGGAGTATCTGCTGACTCCTCCAGTCTTAGGGGCACCTGTCAGAGGGAAGCCCCTTATCTTATATATTGCTGCCATGGATGCCTCTTTGGGGGCTCTCCTAGCCCAGATTAATGAAGAGGGCAAGGAGCAGCCGCTGTACTACCTCAGCCGAAAGCTGATTGGGTCTGAGCATCGGTACGCTCCCGTGGAAAAGGTATGCCTAGCTCTGGTGTTTGCTGTCAAGAAGCTAAGGCACTATCTCCTAGTCCATCGGGTGGAGCTCATCTCAAAATGTGACCCACTCAAGTTTCTGCTCAGCCAGCCTGTCCTCTCTGGTAGGCTTGGTAAATGGGCACTTATCCTTATGGAGTTCGATATCACCTTCGTCCCACGCAAAGCGATCAAGGGACAAGGAATGGCGAAGTTCTTAGCTGCGCACCCTGTGCTAGAAGATTCGCCACTCAACTTCGAGCTACCCGACGAAGAGGTGTTAGTGCCTTCTCAAGAAATCGGGGAGTCTTCTGAAAAAGTCCCACCACAAATAGAGCCAGGTGTCCTCACTCTTGACCTCCCATACTGGGAGTTATATTTTGATGGTACCTCTCGGACAATCAAAAGGGCTGGTGGCCTTACAGACTATGTCTCAGGCGCGAGGTAGTCTTTGTATCTCCACAAGGCGGCATCCTCCACAACTCTTGCGCTCTCATGAAGTCGCTGACTAATAATGAGGCAGAGTATGAAGCTCTAATTATCGGGCTTCAGTTGGCACTAGAGATGGACATCAAGTGCATCAAAGTCTACAGGGATTCTCAGCTCGTCATCCGACAGGTATTGGGCGTCTATGACGTCCGGAAGAAGGAGCTCATCCCCTACCATGCAGCCGTCATGAGGCTCAAGGAAAAATTCTACCTATTTGAAATAGGCCATGTCTCCAGAGGCGGCAACTCCCAGGCTGATGCTCTTGCAAAATTGGCAGCAGCCCTAAAACTCCCGCCTGAGGGGGAATTGAATATCAGTGTCAGACACCGAAGACTCATGCCAAGTGTGCTCGACGAAGAATCCGGCCTCACTGTTTATGAGGTCGACAACATTCAAGAGGAGAATGCTCCCGAAGAAGAAGATTGGCGCGAGCCAATTATAAAAATAAAGAACGGCTGGCTCCCTCCTGATCGGGCTCAGAGGGTGCAACTGCTACGCAGGGCGACATCCTACCAGCTGATTGACAGTCTGCTCTTTAGGCTCGTCCATGAAAAAGACCGATCGGTCCTCCTGCAGTGCCTTTCGTCCAAGGAAGCGAAGACCGTCATGCACGAGGTCCACTCCGGATTGTATGGAGCTCACCAGGCAGGAGCTAAGATGAAGAATAGCATCAAGCTCAAAGGGTTCTACTGGCCCATCATGTACGAAGATTGCAATCAATACGCTCGTACATGTCACCAATGCCAAGCATTTGGTCCAGTGCCTCGGCGGTCACCTAACCCGCTCCATCCAACAGCGCCTACTTGGCCATTTGCAGAGTGGGGTATGGATATTGTGGGACCATTCCCACTATCGTCCCAAGGCCACAAGTTCATACTTGCTGCCACCGATTACTTCTCCAGATGGGCGGAAGCCGTTCCACTATGGGAAGTTACAGGGGAGATAGTTGCTCGTTTTGTGCGGCACTATATCATATACAGATTCGGCACCCCCAGTCGGATTATATCCGATAATGGCACGCCGTTCAAGAACAAGACTGTTTATGCTTTGGCGGCCAAGTTGCATATCGATTGGAGGACGTCATCAGTCTACAATCCCCAAGCCAACAGATTAGCCGAGGCTTTCAACAAGACCCTCTGCAAGCTGCTGTCCAAGATAGTAGGTGGCCGCAAGCGGGATTGGGGCAAGAAGGTCCACGAAGCCCTATGGGCCTACCGGACTATTTACAAAACCCCTACGGGATGTTCCCCATTCTCTTTGGTCTACGGAGCCGAGGCCGTGGTCCCTGTGGAGATCGAGCTAGCATCTTACCGCGTTGCTGTGCACGCCGGATTGCCAGGCCAAGACCAGTCCGAGATAGAAAGGAGGCTTGAAGAGTTGTCCAACCTTGAAGGTGAAAGACTCAAAGCCTACAAACACTTACAAGTGTATCAAGCCCGCATGACACGTGCCTATGATAAGCTGGTCAAGCAACGGGCGTTCAAGAAAGGCGACCTTGTCATGGTCAAAGAAAAGGAGGTTCTCGCGGGAAGATCCAACGGCAAACTCCAGCCTAATTGGCGGGGGCCTTACGTCATCCAGAAGGTCTATGAAGGAGGGGCCTATACGGTCCTTGACCACAAGGGAGATAATCCCTTCCCTCCTCTCAACGGCAAGCATATGAAGCTCTACCATGCGCCACCGCAGGAGTTTCCACAGTAGTCCTCAATAGGACAGTGCCTCTCCTCAGTGAAGGCTCAAAAAAAAAGGGGGGGGTTAAAAATACTGATACCCCGGCGGACTCAGTCAACCTTCAACGGTTGGCTGAGGGCAAAAAGGCCACAGACCCGGTCGAGGTGAAAACCCGAAAGGGCGCCTAGGGCAAAAATGGGCAACCCCTCGGTGTGAAAACCCGAAAGGGCGCACCGGAAAAAGCTAAAGGGGGCCAGCCTCGGCGAAAACCCGAAAGGGCGGTGAGGTTGGTAATGTGAAAAAAAAAAATCCTCTCCATGTCTATTTTAAGGGTGGCTCTAAGTCAATGACTCCACCCCATCTCGACCAAAACATCATATTGATGTCAGGGCTACGCCTTACATGTCATCTTATGACACCTAGTCCCACCGACATTCCGAGGTTGTCATACTCTGTCCCATCGGGTTCGGTCTATGTATGCCCTTTTCGGGGTACCGACCCATTTTCACTTATCGGCTTCCGAGTTTAGCTCATGTGTCTCTTCCGAGCATTTAAACCCACTTACTCTTTTGTCCCACTGGGATTGGCCTAAGTATGATCTCTCGGGCTGCCAACTCATCATGCCTTTCGGCTCCTTTTTCATTCTAGGGAATGGCCTCAGTATGCTCTCTCGGGCTGCCAACCCTTCACGCCTTTCGGCTCCTTCTATCTCGAGTTTGGTCTCAGTATGCCCTCTCAGGCTGCCAACCCATCATGCCTTTCAGCTCCTGTTTCATTCTAGGGAATGGCCTCAGTATGCTCTCTCGGGCTGCCAACCCTTCATGCCTTTCGGCTCATCAAACCTCCTTGGGATTGGTCTTAGTATGTCTTCTCAGGCCGCCAACCCATCATGCCTTTCAGCTCATCTTACCTTTCTGGGATCTGGCCTCAGTACGCCCTCTCGGGCTGCCAACCCATCATGCCTTTTGGCAGATGTCCCACCGGGTCTGGCCTCAGCATGTCCTCTCGGGCTGCCAACCCACCTCTTTGCCTATCGGCTTTCGGGTTTGACTCTCACGTCCCACTAGGGCGGTCAAACCTATCTTTGTCCCATCGGGAATGGCCTCAGTATGCTCTCTCGGACTGCCAACCTATCTCGCCTATCGGCTCTCGGATTTGACTCTCACGTCCCACTAGGGCTGTCAAATCCACCCTTTTTCTTTTACTGGGTCTGGCCTCTGCATGCCCCTTTCGGGCTGTCAACCCATCTCGCCTCTTGGCTTTAGACTTGACTCATATATCCCACCGGGATTGTCAAGTTTACTCCTTTGTCCCCACGGGCTTGGCCTCTGCATGCCCTCGTCAGGCTGCCAACCCTATTTGCCTATCGGCTCACGAATTTGACTTATACGTCCCACCCGGACTGTCAAATCCGTTCCTGTCATCGTTTCGGGTCCGGCCTATGTATGCTCTTTCGGGCTGCCAACCCATCCCGCCTATCGGCCTCCAGGTTTAACCCTCATGTCCCTTTTGGACTGTTAAACCAACTCCTTTGTTGTTCCAACCGGGCTTGACATATGCACACCCTTTTCGGGTTGCTAACTCGGTCAACCTTCGATTTTGGATTTGGCTAATTACGTCCCACTAGGACAGTCGAATCCACCCATCTTGTCACACCGGGCTTGGCTTCAGTATGCTCTCTCGGGCTGCCAACCCACTACACCTTTTGGTCTCACCGGGTTCGGCCTCAGTATGCTCTCTCGGGCTGCCAACCCATTACGCCTTTCGGCTCGTTTCTGTCCTCTTGGGTTCGGTCTCAGTACGCCCTCTCAGGTTACCAATCCGTTTCGCCTTTCGGCTCACAGATTTGATTCACTCGTCCCACTCGGACTTGAAGTCTATACACTGATAGCTTTACCGTGCGCACCGGAAAAAGATAAAGGGGGCCAGTCCTGGCGAAAACCCGAAAGGGCGGTAGGGCTGGTAAAGTAAAAAAAAAAAAGAAGAAGAAAAGGCTTATCAAGCATCAGACTCGCTCCTCCTCAGCTCAGCAAGGCGAGTCTCACTCTGAAGAGCTTCCTCTTGGAAACTCAAGCCCACGGCAGGGAGTCTACATCAGTATGCGCAAGACTGTGCTCCTCGGTCTCTCGGAGCTCTCGCAAAAGCTCCTGGAGTGCCTCAAGCCTATGGTGGAAAATCTACATCGGCATGCGCAAGACTACACTCTTCTTCGGTCCCCTGGACCACTCACAAAAGTGCCTCCTCTCTGTGGAGGCCACCTGCTCGCACTCATAGGCGGCTTCGACCAGGGCGCCCACCTCAGCCTGGGCCGCCCGAAGTTTGCAAAGCTGTTGCTACTCCTGCTGAATCATCAACTGAGTCCTCCACCTCCGTTCTTGAATAGCGCGAAGGCAGGCGAACTCCTCCCTCCCATAAAGACGCAAGCTCAGTCATCCAGGGATCCCAAGGGAGACCAAATGCATGCATCTGGCAATGCTACACCAAGTGGAGGACCATTCGGCCACTCCATCCCAAGGGCCAGAAAACTCTGAAGCAGCTTTGAAGCCTCACTAGCTGAAGCTAAAGCAAAGAAAGGAGTTGCCTCAGCCCATGTACGGCCGACATCTACCTAGACCAACATGACCTAAGGGCTGGTCTACATCAACCTTGGCTATCACAAGTCAGCAATTAGCCACCTTCAACATTCGGCGACATACCTCAGCGGTCAGCCGACACATCAACATGTTCGGCTACACCTCAGATGTTAGCCGACACATCTTTGGCGACACCTCAGCAGTTAGCCCGCTTTAATTTGCGACTACACACCTCAGCGGTTAGCTAACACGTCTTCAGTGGCATCTCAGTGGTCAGCCAGCACCACGACGTTTGGTCAACGCACCCCTAAGGGTCGACCAATGTTGATTTCCAGCTCTCACAGCTCAATAGTCAATCAACGACGACTCAGATGGATGCGCCTCGTCGAGACAGGTCCGCACCAACTTCGGGCCAACAAGTCTCTCGGAAGCAGGCCCCCATCAACTTCGGGCTAACGAGTCTCTCAGAAGCAAGTCCCCATCAACTCTAGGCCAACAAGTCTCTCAGAAGCAGGCCTACATCAACTCGGGCCAACAAGTCTCTCATCAACTCTAGGCCAACAAGTCTCTCAGAAGCAGGCCTACATCAACTCGGGCCAACAAGTCTCTCAGAAGCAGTCCCCCATCAACTTCGGGCTAACAAGTCTCTCAGAAGCAAGCCCCCATCAACTCTAGGCCAACAAGTCTCTCAGAAGCAGGCCTACGTCAACTCCGGGACAACAAGCCTCTCCGAAGCAAGCCAGCATTAACCCTCAGCTTTTTGGAAAGCAATGAAGCAGTAAGGTGCAGCTCTACAGAGGGCACGGACCGTCCGCCTCCGCCCCGACTTTGACGAACGTTCCGTGGGGGGCATTTGTTGGAAGCAAATTTTGCTTTGCAAAAATACCTCCGCTTTTATTTAGTTGGAGCAGAAATGGGCCAACTTGGAGATGGAAGACCCGTCCGGGGTCGGAGGAACCCGTACGGGGTCGGAGGGACCCGTATGGGTCCGCCCGGAGGTGGGCGAACCCGCGCGAGGCCGCCCTTGGGCGGGCGGACCCGTCCGGGGTCGCCCGACCCCGGGTGGGACCCACCCGGGGTCCGCGACCCCGGGCAGGTCCTGCCCGGGGTTCGCGACCCCGGGGAGGTCCCGGACCGTCCCGAGGACCTCCCACCCCGGGGAGGTCCCATTCCCGCGCACGGATTTAAAAAATTTGAAAATATGACCTCCCCGGGGTCATTTTCATCCCGTTGGACCCGTACGGGGTCGAACACTCCCGGGGAGGTTCCTGTTGTGACTCCTCTGTGTTGATGATGTTGACAATATGTTTTACTTCATTAGCAACACCTTGTTTTGATTGATTGGCAACTGTTTATGCTTTGATGAAATTGTTCTTATCAGATTGTATGTGTGTTCCATGCATTTTACAGGTTCACACACTGCACACACACTCAAAGTCTACACATTGCACGTAGAGTCTATACACTGCTTTGTGTTGTGTTTGTGCATCGCTTAGAACATGTCTATACATTCATGCATCATGGGTCAACCCCCTTCTTTGATGGGTCGACTCCCCCCAGATTTCCAAGTCTATACACTCGTCTTCATGCATAGCAGAGTCCATACATTGCAGCTCACTTAACTAGCAAGTCTATACATTGCATTGTGGCGTTTGTGTTCAAAGTCTATACATTGCATGGCAAGCCCAAAGTCTATACATTGCTACATTGCTTGCATTTGTAAAGTCCATACATTGCATCGTTGTGTTAAGTCTATACATTCACATTGTCTGTATGTCTGCACGCTAAAGTCTGTACAGAGTCTGTGTCTGTTTGACCAGCAAGTCTGCACAACGTCCGTCTCATTTAGCGTCTAAGGCAATGTCTATACACTGGACTTGAAGTCTGTATATTGAGCGTCTCATTGAGCGTCGCATGCAAGTCTATACAACGCATCAGACTAAGTCTGTACATTGAGCGTCTCATGTAAGTCTATACAATGCATCAGCAAGTATGTACATTGGACTGTGTTAGGCAAAGTCTGTACATCAGACTGTTTCAAGTGAAGTCTGTACAGCGTCATGCATCATTCTTCAAAGTCCATACACTGCACTGTTGCTTGCTCGAGGTGAAGTCTGTACATCCATCAGTGAACTTCCAAGTATGTACATCCACCAGTTCAACTTGCAAGTCTATACATCGGTAGCTTTACCGACGTTGCACTCGAAGTCTATACACTGGTAGCTTTACCGTCGTTTCCCTTGGCAAGTCTGTACATCGCAGTTGAGTGGAAGTCTGTACAGCCGTTGTGTTGCCAAAGTCTACACATTGTGAAAGTCTGTACATCGTTCAGTTGTCTTGACAAACTCTATACATTGTGCACTTTCAAGTCTGTACATCGCCCAGTTGGCAAGTCCATACATTGGAAGTCTATACATTCGTTTGCCTTGCATCATTCATCAAGTCTGTACAGCCCTTTCGCTTGGCAAGTCTATACATTGTGGATGTCTATACACTCGATTGCCTTGCTTTGATCAAGTCTGTACAGAGTTTCTCTTGGCATGTCTGTACATCGTTCATGAAGACTGAACAACGAGCAAGTGTGTACATCAGACTAGTCTGCTGGCTTAAGTCTATACATTGTTGCACGTCTACACATTGCTTCTTCATGCATAAAGTCTGCATATTGCTGAATGCTCATCAAGTCCATGCACTGGCAAGTCTTTACATTGCCTAAGCCTGTACAGCGGGTGACTTCATATAGGAAGTATGTACATCGCACAGCACTGCATATAGGAAGTCTATACATTGCATTCCCATTCACGAAGTCCATACAGTGAAGTCTATACAATGCATTGCATCTTGCAAAGTCTGTACAGGGTTTACACTTAAACTGATAATCCTATTTCGTCTGTCTGACAGGGATACTCTGTAGGGATTGATGACCTGGCTCGTGATCCAAGGAAGGACGAGGTGATCAGATGGTGACACGTGGAAGCAGCCCATCACAGGATGCTGCCATGTGGATGAAATTGCCTCGGATCTGGCGAATTCTCTGGGCGGGAAATGTGGAAGCCACGCGCCCTTATCCAATCTGCTGCTGTATATATATGAGTCTTCGTCTTCAGATGAAGGCTGATCGATCAACCAGTGGCAAAGTCTATACAGAGAGGTAGAAGCCTGAAGTAGCAGAGAGCCACCGATCCACAGAGAGAAGAAAAACAGAGAAGAAGAAAAAGAGAGAAGAGAAGAAAAGAGAGATGAGTTGAGATAGTGAGATTGAGAGAGTTTGATCGAGAGGTTGTATCTCAGACTCTTGGTTCAGATACCAGAGCTGAGCCTTTGCTCATTCGAGCTACATTCCCATTTGGGTTTTCTATTTTCATTTGCTTCTGTCTTTTATTTTCCGAACTTGTTTCTTCAAGCTGTGAGTCAGCTGTTAGCAGAGGTGCTGCCTCTGGACGGGTAAGCTGTAAACCCCAGCAGTTGCAGTGGAGGATTCCACTGGACAGGTAAAGCTGTAATCCTCAGCAGGCGAGACTTGTCTCGGACAGCAAGCTGTGTTGCTCAGCGGTTTGTAGGCCAAGCTATAGTGCCCAGCAGACGCAAGCTGTACTGCGCAGCAGTAAGCCATACTCGGTTGAGTGTGGGATAGACGTAGGTCTTTGACCGAACCACCTAAAAAATCTTGGGTGCCTTGTGTTTGTGTGATTGTCCATGAACTGTGTGCGTGACTGATTCTTTTGATTATCTTCACATATTGCTTGTGCTTCTGCTCAGTTTATACACTCGAGTTAGTGTTTTAATAGATTTGCCTATATTCCGCATTAGAACCTCTTACTGGTTTTTAATTAGGCAGTAGATCTATTCACCCCCCTCTAGATCCACACTTCGTGGAGATAGACTGCGTCCATCTAACATAACACTTGGTATCAGAGCCATATTCTTCTACAGGGACTCATCGCCCGAAGAGGAAGGGCAAGATGGATGCTCGAGGGATGATAGCTAAAGGACACTCAACCACAAAGCCCCCATTCTTCGATGGATCTAACTACGCATACTGGAAGAACCGTATGCAAGTGTTTTTGAGGGCTAAGGATTACGAGATCTGGAAGGTAGTCAGCAAGGGACCTTATAAGCTGTCCCCTAATGAGGAAGTCTGGACCAAGGAGGAGATAAGGAGGTCTACACTGAATTGGAGTGCCATAAACGCCATCCAGTGCTCTCTGCACCCTACAGAATTCTCCCGCGTATCAGCTAAGGAGATGTGGGATGCACTGGAAGTCATTCATGAAGGGACCTCTCAGGTTAGAGAGCAGAAGGCTAATCTCCTTGTGTCAGAATACGAAGCATTCAAGATGAAGCCGAACGAGACCATCAAGGAGATGTACTCTCGATTAATTATCATTACAAATGGTCTCACAGGTCTCGGGAAACCTCAGACTGAATATGATGTAGTGAGGAAGATACTGCGCTCCCTGACTCATGCTTGGCATACTAAGGCTACAGTGATGGAGGAGTCAAGGGACTTGCGAAATACAAGGGCTGATGAGCTAATCGGCTCGCTGATGGCATATGAGATTAATATGCCAAAGATGGAGGAAGCTGAGAAGAAGAAGAAACCGATAGCGCTGAAGGCTGGTACCAGCAAATCTAGCAAGTCCAGATCCAGCTCTAGTAGTTCATCATCAGAGGAGAGCCTGAATGAAGAAGACATAACTCGTTCTGAGATGGCCATGATAACCAGAGAGTTCAGGCGATTTCTCAGGAAAGGAGCAGGACGATTCAGCCAAAAGAAGTACAGTGGCGGCCGAAGGGACAAAAGGTATAAACACAACCCTGCAAAGAAAACTGAAACTAATACTTGTTATCAATGCAGGAAACCAGGCCATCTGAAAGCTGACTGTCCAGATAATCAGAAATACAAGGACAAGTCAAAAAGAAGGAACACGAAAGGGAAAGCAATGGTGAGTACCTGGAGTGATGAAGATGAAGGTTCCTTCAGTAGCAGCTCAGACAGTGAAGCCGAATCTGAGAAGCCAATTTGCCTTATGGCAACAAGCTCAGAAGACAGAGAAGAGGACTCGGATGAGGTAATCACTAGATTTGAAAATTTCACAATTGCTGATTGGGTAGATGCTTACCATGACATAGCTAATAGAGCTGATGATATTAGAAAAGAAAACAGGCATCTAAGAAGAAAGATTAACTCCGTGCAAAATGATACGACTCTAATTGATAAAATTGCATGTTTAGAATTTGAGAATAAAAATTTGAAACTCACATGTTCTGCATTAGATGAAATCAAAAATGAGTTAAAAGCCTCTAAAGAAGATAATGAGAGGTTAGAAAAAGAAGCTGATGAATGGAAGCTGAAAATCTAGAAGTATGAAAGTGAGATAAAAATAGTGAATGAAAAATATCAAGCTGTCCTAAGTGTGAATACAGAACTGAAAAGATCCATTGAAGACATTCAGAAGGATAATGAGGACAAGCTTAAGACTATTGAGAAAATGACCCAGGGAACAGATAATCTAAATGCTTTGTTAGGGTCAAAGGTCAATTTCAGAAAAGAGGGACTAGGATTTAATCCTAGTGCAACAAAAACCTTTGGAATGAAAACTATTTCATTTGTTGCACAAAAAGAAAAAAGACCTCTAATTAGCATGAATTCAAACATTTCAATGAACAAAACTGCTAATCTGAAAAAGCCCAGTGCTGAGGAGAAGGGCAAACAAAAACTGAGTGAGCCTAGTAGAGCTAGCACATCCCAGCAGAATCCCAAAGCTCAGTCTCAGGTTAGGGGTCAACCTAAATAGTCTTATAAACCCCCATGTTAAGGTCACCAAGTCTCCACCATCACCACCACCTCTGAAGAAGACCCAATACACTCCTATGAATAGGTCAGCAGGGTCCAAGGTGCAGGGGAGGCAGAATGTTGTTAGAGCTCAACCCAAACACTTCTACCAACCTAGAGCCCAGTCCCACTTCTTTACACAGTCTTATAGACCTTACCCTAGAAATTGGGTTGATGGGTATGGCAATTGGACACCTAGGAATCTGAATTTCTTTAGCCAGCCCAGGAACTACTATGGCCACAACTTCATGAATGCACCCTGGCCAAGGCACTGGCAAAGAAAAAACACTGTCAATAATCATGCTGGTGCAAACAATAAGAAGACAAACAACAAGAAGAAGAGGAACAACAACAGAAGGAAATCTGTAGAATCCACTGAACAAAATTCATTTAAACAAATGTGGATTCCGAAAAGTCTGATTTCTTGCTTTGCTTCTATTTCATCTATTCTGGAGCCCAATCAGTCTTGGCTTCCAAACCTCTCTACCTAATTGTGTATGCAGGTATGCCTGGCAGCCAAGAACAACTTGTGGTACTTGGATAGCGGCTGCTCCAGGCATATGACAGGGGATAAGGCCAAGTTCTGCATGCTGACAGAGAAACAAGGAGGCCTTGTCACCTTTGGTAGCAACACAAAGGGTAAAATTGTCGGATCAGGTAAAGTAGGTAAATGTTCTACTTGTTGCATTGAGGATGTTATGTTGGTTGAAGGCTTAGCTTATAACTTACTTAGTATCAGCCAACTATGTGATAAAGGATGCAAAGTGCTTTTTGACTCTCAATGTTGCAAGGTCTTTGAACCTGATTCCGAGACTGTTAAATTTTCTGGTAAGAGGATAAATAACACTTACATGATAGATTTAGATGATATTCAACATTCTAACCTATGCCTTACTGCTAGTAGAGAAGACTTAGCATTTTTATGGTATCGTAGGTTAGGTCATGCTAGTTACACTATTTTGCATAAACTAAATAAGCATGGCATGGTTAGAGGACTTCCTGAAGTTTTCTTCAAGAAAGAAAATAAAATCTGTGATGCATGCACTCAGTCAAAGATAACTAGAAAGTCATTTAAGTCTAGAACAGAAAATCTGTCTTCTAAACCCTATGAGCTGATACACATGGACCTTTTTGGGCCAACCAGATCTATCAACTTATCAGGGAGGAAGTATGAGTTTGTTATAGTAGATGACTTTTCTAGGTATACTTGGGTTTATTTCTTATCTCATAAGAGTGATGCATTCTCAGAATTTCAGGAGTTCTATGTTAAAATAAATCAGAAAATTGAAAATATCTTGACTGATCATGGAGGTGAGTTTGAAAACTCATAGTTTGATGAATTCTGCAGGTCAAATGGAATTTAACCATAGGTACTCCTCACCAAGGACACCTGAGCAGAATGGAGTAGTGGAGAGAAGGAACAGAACCCTAGTGGAGATGGGTCGTACACTCTTGGTTGAAGGTGGTCTACCAAGGAAGTTTTGGGCTGAAGAAGTAAATACTGTCTGTTATGTAATTAACAGAGCCATGGTAAGACCTTCTACTCAGAAAACACCTTATGAGATCTTAAAGGGTAAGAAACCTTCTATTGCTCATTTCAAGGTTTTTGGTTGTAAATGTTTCATTCATATTAATGATAAAAGAGACCTTGACAAATTTGAACCTAAAGGTGAACCAGGAATCTTTCTTGGTTATTCTGAAAATACCCGAGCATATAGTGTATAATCTGAATTCCAAAACTGTTGAAGAATCTCCACATATAGTTTTTGATGAATCCTTATCAAAGACTGATGTTGGTCAATGCAGGAATGAAGACAGTGGTGATATTCTGAAAGAAGGAAATTCTGCAGACCAATCCGAAAATGAGGAAGGAAATGAAGAGCCTAATGAAGAAGAGCCTACAGCTCAGGGGGAGGTAAATCAAACTCATGACAATCCAATTGTTAACATTAGATATCTTAAAGATCATCATGTAGATAATGTAATTGGAAATCTGCATGATCCCCCTAGGACTAGAGGCCACTTGAGAATTCAAAATGACTTGAATGCTTATGCTTTTGTTTCAAATGTAGAACCCAAGTCCATTGACTGTGCTCTCAAAGATGTGCATTGGATTAATGCCATGCATGAGGAGCTCAATCACTTTGACAGGAATAAGGTGTGGCATTTGGTTCCACCTCCTGATCATGAAACAGTCATAGGGACTAAATGGGTGTTCAGAAATAAAACTGATGAATCAGGGAATGTCATTAAAAATAAGGCCAGACTTGTAGCTCAGGGGTATAATCATGAATTTAGAATTGACTTTGAAGAGTCATTTGCCCATGTAACCAGGTTAGAAACAATCAGAATATTATTGGCTTATGCATGCTCCCTAGGAATAAATCTTCAGCAGATGGATGTGAAATCTGCTTTTTTAAATGGGGAAATTAGTGAGGATGTCTATGTGAGGCAGCCTCCTGGGTTTGAATGCTTAGACTTCCCCAATCATGTTTATAAACTCAAAAAGGCTCTCTATGGTTTAAAGCAAGCTCCTAGAGCTTGGTATGACAGGTTGAGCAAATTCCTCACTGACAAGAACTTCACAAGAGGTGTAGTTGATCAAACATTGTTTACCAAGGTGAGTCATTCAGATATTCTTATCATTTAAATTTATGTGGATGACATTGTGTTTGGGTCAACTAACCCCAAATTGTGTGAGGAATTCTCTCAGATAATGACTAATGAGTTTGAAATGAGCTCAATGGGCGAGCTCAAATTGTTTCTTGGACTGCAGGTTATACAAACAAAGGATGGAACTTTCATCTCTCAGTCCAAGTACATAAAGAATTTATTGAAGAAGTACAAAATGGACAACCTCAAGAAAATAGCTGCTCCAATGGGTACCTCAACCAGTTTGGATGAAGATCCTAAAGGTAAACCAGTGGATCAAAGGCTATATAGAGGTATGATCGGATCCCTTCTATATCTTACAGCATCTAGACCTGATATTCAATTTTCAGTGTGTTTATGCTCTAGATTTCAGGCTAGTCCTAAAGAATAACATTTTAAATCAGTGAAAAGGATTTTTAGATATTTACTAGGCACCCAAGAGTTAGGTCTGTGGTATCCTGCCAAGTGTGAGTTAGAACTTCTAGCTTACACTGATGCAGATTATGCTGGGTGTCGAGTAGATAGAAAAAGCACTAGTGGCTACTGTCAATTCTTCGGTGGCTGTCTAGTATCTTGGGCATTTAAGAAGCAACACACTGTAACCTTGTCTACAGCTGAAGCTGAATATGTTGCTGCAGGTAATTATGCTGCCCAAGTACTATGGATCAAGCACCAACTGGATGATTATCAGATAAAATTGGGATGTATTCCAATGTTATGTGATAATACTAGTGCTATATGCCTTGCTAAAAATCCTGTTCATCATTCTAGGACTAAGCATATAGAGATAAAACACCATTTTCTGAGAGATGTTGTAAATAAAAATGAAATTGAAATGAACTTCATTGAAACTGAAAAATAAATTGCTGATATTTTTACTAAGCCTCATGGGAATGAAAGGTTCAAATTTCTTAGAAGAGAACTTGGCTTGTGTAAATTTCAGCATGATGAATAATTTTTTCAACTGCTTTGAATAAAATTTCTGATTTGGACTTGCATATGATAGCTTGAATAAAACTCTGTGATTGTTGAATGTTAGACTAGACCATGCATGCATGACATATTTTTTCATGACATATTATTCATTGCATATCATTTAGTTATGATTGTGTCTAAGCTTTCTCTCATCTAAAACCACATGCATATAGAACAGAGCAGAGTAATGCATATTATAACAGTTGGTATCTAATTCTTGCCATTCATTTGCAAAACTGCATGCATATAGACAGGGGGAGTATTATTAGAAATTCAGAGTGGTCATCAACTTACTTGAATTCATTCATTCTTTGACTCTGAATGCTTGAATCTGACATATGACAATCTGTTAGTCAGTTCTGATTTCCAAGCAATAGAAAACGGACTTCTTCAGTTATAAGAATTTCAATTGCTTAAAGACTGACTTAATGGTTTAAATTTTATAATTTTTGGAGTTTAAAGATTGCAATCAGTAAATAAGAAAGCTGAAAATTGATAAAACTTTCAACCCTTTTCTTATTTCATGTCAGACAAAGCTACTTATATCTGAAATCTGAAAACTAATCTGAAATCATGTTAGAGAAGCCTAGCATGTGTATTGTTCTTAAACAAGTCATTCTGAAACAAATAAAGGATAGCTAAGATAATGTTGAAAATCTTGAAAACTACTTGAAAAATAACATTGGCAGAGCAATGACTGATAAATCACTGAGAAACTGAGTGATCCATCAAAGAAGTGGACAACACTCATGTCATGAGGTGTATCAGCTATCTCTGAAGAAAATGATCAAACCAGTAGGTTGGTTTCACTGAGTACCTGAGGGTAACTGGCGTCTGATAAACGTGTACCCTCACACAAAAAGGTGTAAATCAATTTTATTGTGTTTGATCATAGGCAGAATGGTCCATGATGTTGAGTATCTAGGGGTATTGACGTCTGATAAACGTATACCCTTACGCAAAAAGGCAAATGGTACCTGAATGCCCTAAATGAACTAATATTGAAAATGCTGTTCCTTCACAAGAAATTTCTTGGATGTCAATTTGTTTATTTTCAATACATGACCTGGTATCTCTTAATCATCTTTTTAATGAGTCTATGAAAGTAAGATATTTTGAAACTGAATCTCTCGTGCAAATGTGATTCTGGTTTATTATTTTATCATGCACAGAAAACTTATCCATTGATTGTAGTGCATGAACTCAAAATTTTATAGTCTTTAAACCAGAATTCTATCTGAAAGTAGTTTATAACTTCATATGACTGAAGACTCTGTGCTTTAGAATGCTTATTCCTGAACTACTTGTTCAGAATGCTAGTCAGATGAAATCTCTTGTTCCTTCCCTTGTACTCACTTTCCCTCCTCTTTGTTGATGGCAAAGGAGGAGAATATTGTATGAATTCTGAATTCATTCCAGAGGAAGTGTATGCATTATGTTATGGCAAAGGGGGAGATTTTGTTAGCAGGGAGTTGCTTACATTTCGTAGCATGCATGCATGCATAGCATCTGCATGACAATCTGAATAATAAATCATGTCTTTCATCATCTGTATGACAGGTAATTGCTATTCTATATGATAGGGGGTTGCCATCATCAAAAATGGGGAGATTGTTGTGACTCCTCTGTGTTGATGATGTTGACAATATGTTTTACTTCATTAGCAACACCTTGTTTTGATTGATTGACAACTGTTTATGCTTTGATGAAATTGTTCTTATCAGATTGTATGTGTGTTCCATGCATTTTATAGGTTCACACACTGCACACACACTCAAAGTCTACACATTGCACGTAGAGTCTATACACTGCTTTGTGTTGTGTTTGTGCATCGCTTAGAACATGTCTATACATTCATGCATCATGGGTCGACCCCCTTCTTTGATGGGTCGACTCCCCCCAGATTTCCAAGTCTATACACTCGTCTTCATGCATAGCAGAGTCCATACATTGCAGCTCACTTAACTAGCAAGTCTATACATTGCATTGTGGCGTTTGTGTTCAAAGTCTATACATTGCATGGCAAGCCCAAAGTCTATACATTGCTACATTGCTTGCATTTGTAAAGTCCATACATTGCATCGTTGTGTAAAGTCTATACATTCACATTGTCTGTATGTCTGCACGCTAAAGTCTGTACAGAGTCTGTGTCTGTTTGACCAGCAAGTCTGCACAACGTCCGTCTCATTTAGCGTCTAAGGCAATGTCTATACACTGGACATGAAGTCTGTACATTGAGCGTCTCATTGAGCGTCTTATGTAAGTCTATACAATGCATCAGACTAAGTCTGTACATTGAGCGTCTCTTTGAGCGTCTCATGTAAGTCTATACAATGCATCAGCAAGTATGTACATTGGACTGTGTTAGGCAAAGTCTGTACATCGGACTGTTTCAAGTGAAGTCTGTACAGCGTCATGCATCATTCTTCAAAGTCCATACACTGCACTGTTGCTTGCTCGAGGTGAAGTCTGTACATCCATCAGTGAACTTCCAAGTCTGTACATCCACCAGTTCAACTTGCAAGTCTATACATCGGTAGCTTTACCGACGTTGCACTCGAAGTCTATACACTGATAGCTTTACCGTCGTTTCCCTTGGCAAGTCTGTACATCGCAGTTGAGTGGAAGTCTGTACAGCCGTTGTGTTGCCAAAGTCTACACATTGTGAAAGTCTGTACATCGTTCAGTTGTCTTGGCAAACTCTATACATTGTGCACTTTCAAGTCTGTACATCGCCCAGTTGGCAAGTCCATACATTGGAAGTCTATACATTCGTTTGCCTTGCATCATTCATCAAGTCTGTACAGCCCTTTCGCTTGGCAAGTCTATACATTGTGGATGTCTATTGTTGGACACGGAAAAAATCTAAGGAATATTCTTATCGTAGATAAAAGGTAGATTTTCGTTCTTTTTGAAAAGAAACACTCCTCTGCGTAGAGAGGGTTCCGTGGGTGCGCATAGTATCAGACGATTTGGGTTCGAGTGCTGGACCTTTCCCCACTGACCGGAGTCAGTGTTGATTTACATCGGCCTAACGTCCGAACACCTTTGTTTAACTGTCAAAGAGGTCCCAAAAGACTTCTACAGAGGTTCTGATGTGGAGGGCAAGCTCACTCGAGAGACTCTCCATGACCACTCATTTTACCACCAACACATAGAAACAACTGGATTAGGGCTAGGTCTGAGCAAAACCCTAAGATTTAGCATAGAGGCGCAAATATGCGGAAGCCATAGGCATTTTAAAGCAAGGGAAGTTTTCTGGACCCCGGGGGTATTTTGGTAATTTTACCAACCCAGGGTATTTTGGTAATTTTCCAGGCCAGGGACATTAATGACATTTTCTGGGCTGGAGTGGAAGTGAAACTGGATCTCTAACTCCCCAAGGCATTGAGGCTCTTTCTGGAGGGTTTCGAGGGCTCTGAGGCCATGTTTAGGTTATAGGGGTATTTTGGTAATTTTACCAGACCCTAAACCTAGGTTTGGTATAACACCCGAGTGCTGGACTGAGCTGACAACACTTCCGGACTGAAGGAATGACAAGGGGCTTCATGGAAGGCACACATTTGTCAATTCGGCCGAAGGAGGGGTATATACACAATTTTCCAAAGTCGGGAGGTTTTCTTATAATTTTCCCACCCGAGGTTACATATAAAACATGCTGAATGCTTTTATAATTCCATGTGAGTACAAGGATTGTCGGCGAGTTGTCGACTGTACAAACGTCTGGCGGGAGATAGGGACATAGTCCCAATTACAAAAGATTGCAGGGTATAACTGCAAATTACAGGACTTCGGTCTTTTACAATCCCGGGAAGGATATTTTTGTAATTTCGCCATTATAAGGGCAGAAATACAAGATTTAGTCGTCCCGAGACGTAAAGACTTACAAAACATGGCCCGCTGAGGGGCATAATTAACAACATGGCCCGCTGAGGGGCATAAACACAAATATATCCCGTAGGGGCATAAATACAAGACCCGGGGACTTACCCCACACGGGCCGAAACAACGAACAAAAAGCTTCAAGTGTCTTCCGTAGGTTGATGCTTGTAGTTACTTCTCCACGTCTCCTTTGGACCTCTGGGGGTCTATTTATAGAAGTGGGGAACCTCCCCGGGAGTGTTCGACCCCGTACAGGTCCAACGGGATGAAAATGACCCCGGGGAGGTTCCATTTTCAAATTTTTTTAGTCCGTGCGCGGGAATGGAACCTCCCCGGGGTGGGAGGTCCCCGGGACGGTCCTGGACCGTCCCGGGGTCGCGGACCCCCGGGGGACCTCCCCGGGGTCGCGGGCCCCGGGCAGGGCCTGCCCGGGGTCGCGGACCCCGGGTGGGTCCCTCCCGGGGTCGCGCGCCCCGGGGAGGACCTCCCCGGGGTCGCGGACTCCGGGTGGCCCCCACCCGGGCCGCGCGCACCCCGAGGGGGAACTCCCCGGGGTCGCGGACCCCGGGTGGGTCCCGCCCGGGTGCGCCCGACCCCGGGCGGGTCCACCTGCCTAGGAGGAGTCCCGCGCGGGACTCCTCTCGCCCCGGGCGGACCCGTCCGGGTAAGGGCGACCCCGGACGGGTCCCTCCACCCCCGGACGGGTCTACTTCTCGCGCGGATTCCATAAAAGGAGGCTCCGAGGCCCTGAAACTCCGGATTTTCACCGTCTCTCGTGGAGAACAACGAGAGGGAACGCCGCCTTGTTCGTTTGTCGTCTTCCTCGAGCCGTAGGCCGCTGCGGGAGGACGAGTTGTTGTCCGTGCCTCGTGATACACGTGCGAGGGACGTTGTGCTTGGTACGTAGACCTTCTTCAGCATCTCCTGCGTTGTTGTAGAAGTGTTCCTCGCTTGGGGAGACACGTCCGGAAGGCAGGGACTTAATCCCGTAGGGATTTTTAATATAACCACGTGATCCTGACGATCATTGTGGCTTGTGCTTGGTTGGTGGCCATCCCCCGAGGGGTTTATATCGCCACGACATGTGGGCTACAAAGCTGTAAGCTTAGGAATATCCGACGGGACGGCGATACGCCGAACAAGGTACCCCGTGTAGGAATATCCTATCGGAGGGTGATACACCGCTTCCGAAATCTTGTCACATGCGGGATTAAAATCCCGAACCTTTAGCACGATAAATTATGGGTGCAACAAATGCCCCCCACGGGACATACGTCCAAACCGAAGGTGGGGGCGGATGGCCCGTGCATTCCGTTGCTTCTGTGTCAGTCTCCGGGCTCATAGGCATGCCGGAGTTTTGTGTGACTTTCTGTAGTCTTGATGTTGTCCATATGCTGGTTTAACTGACAATGCTTTCTCTGCTCTTGGCTTTGCAGCTTTTGCAGACATGGCTCGTTCCAGACGGAGCGGAGGGACTTCCCAGAGGTCCAGGACCAGCGGTGGAGATGATCATTATGTACGGAGGACGGACAGGCCTATGCCACCATTCCCTCCTCGCAGCATCACTCCAGAGGACTTTGACGCGGTGGACCGCGGATTTACTTGGGTCGCTGAGGGCCCAATTGGAGAGACTACCACCGCTGGGGGCGTTGTTGACGTCTCCCGGATTACACGGGGGCTCGGACGGTATACTTATGACCGGTCGGGCGGCTACCCGCCCCACTTTCCGCTGGACTGTCACCTTCTCCCTTTCATCCAGAGTTTCATACCGCCTGGAGTAGAGACTGACGATCCTCGGCTTCCCGAGGAGAGGTGCCGCCTGGAGCGGGCCATTTTGCTCGGGCGGGACAGTATGCATAGCACCTGCAGCTTTTCTTATCCGAGCTTCCCAGAGGGCTTTGCCCGTCAGCGACAGTACCCTGACCAGAGGAGTCTTGGCTCCTTCAAGGAGTTTGACAGTTTTACCGTGAGGACGGCGCTATCTTCGCCAGCCACCTGGCATCTGGCCGGGCACCACAGGGCCGCGGATATTGCTATTGACGGGATGTTTCTGACCCCCACCGGCGCAGCCTGCTCACATGATGATTATGAGGCTGATTGCATGCTAGAGAGGATCTTGGCACAGAGGATCCCGAGCTGGTACGGGGGATGGGCCGTTGTCCCTTCCCATTGTTATCGCCGTGGCGCCACAGAGTGGCTGTGGGGTGTGCTGCTAGTTTACAGGACAGCACTTGACCGGGCAGGTATACGTCATGCAGTGACGGCAGCTTTGTACTCTTACCCCTGTCATACCGGGCTGGTCCAGGCTCTAGCTGAGAGATTTAACAGGCGCTGGAATACTTTCATGACTGCTGAGGGGGAGACTTCACTAGACCTGTGGGCCTTCCACAGGATTTCTGGCCTCCCAGTCTGCGGACAGCCATACGAGGAGATATGCCTGGACGATTTGCATCTGAGTGCTTCGGACGGCGCAGGCCATTATTACATGCCATATTGCTTCAGATATCTGATGAAGACTTGGAGGGACCTGGCCCTCGTGGGCAAGGAGAAAGCTGCACGGACGCCGAGGGTGACTCTGAATGCATGGGTCACACATTTCTACAGCGGTCCGTACTGTTTCTACGAGGAGTTTGCTACCTCGGGGATGTCTTGGGAGCAGTGCCGCGAGGTCGAGCTCCGCTTTGCTTCACACCCTCGCCACTTACCCGCTCCGACACGGGGGTGGAATTCGAGGGAGCTGCCGCCACTGACTTATCTGGCAGCCTACCTGGCCTACTGGCTGGCCAGCTTTGTAATCCCTCATGGAGAGGAGGGGATTCTGCGGGCAGAGGTGATCTACCCGGCTTGTTTGTTGGCTTGTGGGCGCAGGCTCGCCATTGCTCCAGCCGCGTTGGCGAACATCTTTCATAGTCTTGGGGCATTGACTTCACACTCATCTCCTAGAGATAAGCATATCTTGATGCCCACCCACTATCTGAGTGCATGGGCCGGCTTGTTCTTGCCAGAGTTATCACAGAGGACCCCGGTGGATAACCCAGCAGCGCCACTTCTTTTTGCTTTTGCTGGTCATCCGGAGCAGGACTCAGTTTTGCAGCTTGCCAGTGCTCGTCGTACCTTGTCTTTCCTCCATACTAGGAGGGATGAGAGTCTGGAGTTTGACCACAGCTCTCGCTCGTTCCGTCCATACACGGAGCGACAGGGTGACAGTGTTGTTTGCAGGCTATCTTCTTGGGCTTTACCCTCTGACCATGCATTGGTCGACTGGGTTGTTTGTGTTCGACCCAGCGTTCTGGTTTACCGCCGTTCCAGTATGGCGGTGCTTGAGCCATATTACCCGCACAGATTTGCCAGGAATTTTGGGTATGACCAGTCGATACCTCAGCATGCAGATTTTCCCTTTGCCGTTCGGCAGTACAGACAGAGGGATGTGCACCTAGTGGCGGCTTCATGGCATGACTTCCTTTCCCGGGAGGTGAAGGAGGAGTACCCCATCCCAGCACAGACACGCAGAGGTTTCTTTGATATACACTATGCGCGCTGGTGGTTTAAGCTCAGCTTTGTTTTCAGGCAGCGAGCTGATACTATTCGAGCTGCAGAGGAACGGCGCTTGAAGAAGGAGGATCTGCCTCCACTGTTTCTAGATGCGGCGTTCATCAGATCTCACTTTTCTGGGGCCGCTAAGGCCATTCATGAGATTGAGACCCGTTGGAGGGCGGATGGACTCTCGATCCCTGTTGACAGGAGTCAGTACACCGGGGCTTTGAAGCCCTTGCGGAGTGTCCCAGCTGCAGTTTCTTCTTCTAGGTCTGCCCGTCGGAGGGTAGACCCTGACCCTCTGGCCCTCTACTCCTGGTGGGAGGATCTGAAGACCTCTTGTGGTCTGAAGACCCAGTCCCAACTATCAGAAACTGTTCCGGAGGGGGCATTAGGAGGCAGTGCCTTCACAGCTTGGAGGATCCACATCATGAATGCCGTAGGCTGTGCGGGTCCCCTGGAGTATATCTCAGATTTGGAGGTGGCTACCACCCCCAATGCCATATGGACCATTGTGAGCAAGGTTGCTAAGGCCCTTGGCTTGAAGACTGAGCAGATCGTTTTGAGGCCTGATAGGCATATTGGGGATCCAGGTATATGCTGAATTATTTGACCCTGTCTCCTTGTACTCTGCAATTCAGGGCGCTGATTTTATGCAACCCTTTCTTTTTACTTGCAGGCCATGTTTCTAGCTCAGAGGCTCGGGGGCGCGGGAAGAGGCCACGGACCGATATCCCAGAGGGTGATCCGCGGCCTACTATTCGCCTGCGCCCTGAGGAGGGGTCTCCTACTCCAGCTGAGATCTCGAGTAAGAATGGGGAATGTTTGTTTTCAATCAGTATCGCAACCTGTTTTGAAGATGTTGTAATCTGATTGTTGTTTCCCCTTATTGCTGCAGCTCCTCCTGAGGCTATGCCTACTGCGAGCTTCTCTCCTTGCCCCGAAATGTGTTCACAGAGGCGGGGTTGGAGGTGGACGAGTCCATTCCTGACATCAGTGTGGACATTGACGGATTGGACTTCTTCGCCAATGACTATGTGCCTGTAACAGGCAATTCCCCCGCACTTGATACAGGCGGGAGCTCTGTTGCTCCGGAGGCAGGTTGGCATCTTGCATATTTAACCTTCCCTTATTCCTCCTTTCAAACAGATGAAGTATGTGCTTTAACTAATATAGCATTGCACGTTGCAGGGACCCCACGAGCTTAGACCCCTCTCCCTGCCGTTGAAGGGGGAAAGGGATCTTCTGGCGGCGAGGAGACTTCTCCGCCGTCCGGTTCTTCAGGGGAGAGATGCCCTAGCACCTTATCAAGGACAGAGACTTCCAGCACCTCCTCCAGCGGGAGTTCTTCTTCTTCTTCTTTAAGTTCTTCTGAAGAAGGCGAACTCAGGATGAGCCCAGGTGACTTAAGATCCCTGTTTTTCTTTCTGAGCATGAAATAATGAGCTTGTCTAACTTGTCTTGCTCATTGTCGTACAGCTGCTCAGACAACCCCCTATTTGGACGAGCTTTCTAGGCTCATAGAGGTCGGCTCTTCTGCTGATCTGCCAGCTTTTGATGAAAGGGTTGGAATTCCAACTACAGAGGTTGCAACCCCTGGCAAGGAGGCATCGTCCCTGGTCATGGGACTACCGGCAGGTACTACCGGTATTGCAGAGTCTGGCCGGGTGCAGGCTTTAGGTATGCACAAAGATATTCTGTACACCATTCCAGCCACACATACTGCTGCATGTTGACATTCTGAGATGTTTTTGTTTTGAAACAGCTGGTGATCATCAGGAGGAGGGCAGCCTCCCTCGGCCCACAGAGATAGACCATACACCAGGCTCCTTTCACATGCCATCTGAAGAGCAAGGCACCGCTGACGAGGTCGCAATCTTCATTGATTCGACAGCGAAAGGTATATGGTTGTCAACTTAAGGAACTTTGTCATTCACCGAACAAGACTCCTTTCATTTGTGATAACAAGTGGATGTCTTCTTTCAGCTGTCACTTCTCCCATGGAGGCAACTAAAGGGGTTGACCCCACTGTGATTGAAGAGGAGGAACCTGTGCATGCTGGTATGTCTTCATTAAATATGAATTGCCCATTCTGCTTTTTGGTATGACCGGAGTGCTAAGACTTTCCGTTCCTTGCCTTCTTTGCAGAGAGGTCGGCGACGCCTATACCATCCACGGAGCGGGAACCGGCACTTGCTGGTGGTTGTCCACTGGTCCCTATGGAGGGGTCTCCTCGTGGGCCTAGCCCAGCGAGTGAGACTATTTCAGGTAAGAGTCCTTGACATTTGTACTCTTGGAATCTTACTCTTATGACATTATTGTGGTGGTACACTCACAATCTCTCCCTCTTTTTTTTTTTTTACAAACAGGGCCCCTAGAAGGAGCAGGCATGACGCCCCTGGATTTCCCTGCCCTTGGAGTTGAGTGGCCTGACGCTCCTGCACTCGGGACGTCGCTACATGTTGCCATCGCTGACCAGCTCTTGCAGGGTCTTGATCAGTTGATCCGGGCATACCCACTGCCCTCCGTGGAGGCCTTGAGGGCCGATCTGGTGGTATTCACCAGAAGCTACCACGGACTGGGTTTTCCCCGGGATGCATGGGCCGCGAGATTAGAGAGCTTATGGAGCGAGTTTACTCGCCTCCATCTTGCACAGGAGCAGAGACGGAGAGCCCAGCTACGGGTCCAGGAGCAGGAGGAGCAGCTGCGTGAGCTTCAAGCCGCCAGAGCTGAGATCGACCTCCACCTTGCGAGCTTCGAGGGGGATAGCCAGAGGACCTCTCTCCGAGTAGAGGAGCTGCAGAGAGAGCTCCAGGAGGCGGCTGAGGAGCACCGTGTTGTCCAGGCGAGGGTGGAGGCCTGCCGTCGCCGATCTGAGAAGCTTCGGGAGGAGATTATCCAGGAGGAGACCCGCCTTGCGGAGTTGCAGAGGGACGCACACCGTGGTTGACGAGCTCTGGCACTTTCTTGTACATAGGACCCTTACGCCCCATTGTTTATTTGAGTTATCCCCGAGGGCTTGTCTCGGGCTCCCTTGATGACATTAATGAATAAAAGATAGAGCTTAGCATAGCTGTTTTTGCTTCCATCCTCTTGCATGTATGTCTCTCTTTCCTTTTTTTTTTATATCACTTTACCAGCCCTACCGCCCTTTCGGGTTTTCGCCAGGACTGGCCCCCTTTAGCTTTTTCCAGTGCGCCCTTTCGGCTTTTCACACTGAGGGGTACCCATTTTTGCCTAAGACGCCCTTTCGGGTTTTCACCTTAGCCGGGTTAAAGCCTTTTTACCCTTGATTGCTCTTCTAACAGAAACAACCAAGTCCGCTGGGGCATCAATATTTTTTTTTAAACCCCGTTTTTTTTCTCTTTTTTTTTGTCCTATAATGCCAAAAGGCGAGGAAAAGGTGGCACTCCTGTAGGGACGTGTGTGCCGCAGATGGGACAAATGGGTAGATTTGATTATCCGGGTGGGACGAGTGAATCAAATCTGTGAACCGAAAGGCAAAACGGGTTGGTAACCTGAGAGGGCGTACTGAGACCGCACCCGATGGGGTAGAAACGAGCCGAAAGGCATGATGGGTCGGCAGCCCGAGAGAGCGTACTGAGGCCGAACCCGGTGAGACCAAAAGGTGTAGTGGGTTGGCAGCCCGAGAGAGCATACTGAGGCCAAGCCCGGGGTGACAAGATGGGTGGATTCGACTGTCCTAATGGGACGTAATTAGCCAAATCCAAAATCGAAGATTGACCGGGTTAGCAACCCGAAAAGGGTGTGCATATGCTAAGCCCGGTTGGAACAACAAAGGGGTTGATTTAACAGTCCAAAAGGGACATGATGGTTAAACCTGGAGGCCGATAGACGGGATGGGTTGGCAGCCCGAAAGAGCATACATAGGCCAGACCCGTAACGATGAAAGGAAGGGATTTGACAGCCCGGGTGGGACATATAAGTCAAATCCGTGAGCCGATAGGCAAATAGGGTTGGCAGCTTGAGAGGGCATGCTGAGGCCAAGCCCGTGGGGACAAAGGAGTAAACTTGACGATCCCGGTGGGATATATGAGTCAAGTCTAAAGCCAAGAGGCGAGATGGGTTGACAGCCCGAGAGAGCATGCAGAGGTCAGACCCTGAAGAAGAAAAGGGGTGGATTTGACAGCCCTAGTGGGACGTGAGAGTCAAATCCGAAAGCCGATAGGTGAATAGGTGGGTTGGCAGCCCGAGAGGACATGCTGAGGCCAGACCCGGTGGGACATGTGTCGGAAGACACGACGGATTGGTAGCTCGAGAGAGCATACTGAGACCAGATCCCAAGAAGATAAGATGAGCCGAAAGGCATGATGGGTTGGCAGCCCGAGAGGGCGTGCTGAGACCAATCCCAAGGAGGTTAGATGAGCCGAAAGGCATGAAGGGTTGGCAGCCCGAGAGAACATACTGAGGCCATTCCCTAGAATGAAAGGGGAGCCGAAAGGCATGAAAAGTTGGCAGCCCGAAAGAGCATACTGAGGCCATTCCCTAGAATGAAACAGGAGCCGAAAGGCATGAAAAGTTGGCAGCCCGAGAGAGCATACTGAGGCCAGTCCCAGTGGGACAAGAGAGTAAACGGGTTTAACTGCTCAGAAGAGACATATGAGCTGAACCCAGAAGCCGATAGGCGGAATGGGTCGGCAGCCCGGAAGAGGCGTACATAGGCCGAGCCCGATGGGACAAAGTATGACACCGTCAGAATGCCAGTGGGACTAGGTGTCATAGAACGACATGTAAGGCGTAGCCATGGCATCAATATGATTTTTTTTTTCGAGATGGGGTGGAGTCATTGACTTAGAGCCACCCATAGAATAGACAGAGAGAGGATTCCTTTTTTTTTCACATTACCAACCTCACCGCCCTTTCGGGTTTTCGCCGAGGCTGGCCCCCTTTAGCTTTTTCCGGTGCGCCCTTTCGGGTTTTCACACCGAGGGGTTGCCCATTTTTGCCCGAGACGCCCTTTCGGGTTTTCACCTCGACCGGGTCTGTGGCCTTTTTACCCTCAGCCAACCGTTGAAGGCTGGCTGAGTCCGCCGGGGTATCAGTATTTTTAACCCCTTTTCTTTTTTTTCTTTTTTTTTTGAACCTTCACTGAGGAGAGGTATTGTCCTGTGAGGACTGCTGTAGAAACTCTTGCAGTGGCGCATGGTAGAGCTTCATATGCTTGCCGTTGAGAGGAGGGAAGGGATTGTCTCCCTTGTGGTCAAGGACCGTATAGGCCCCTCCTTCGTAGACCTTCTGGATGACGTAAGGCCCACGCCAATTGGGCTGGAGTTTGCCGCTGGATCTTCCCGCGAGAACCTCCTTTTCTTTGACCATGACAAGGTCACCTTTCTTGAACGCCCGTTGCTTGACTAGCTTATCATAGGCACGTGTCATGCGGGCTTGATACACTTGTAAGTGTTTATAGGCTTTGAGTCTTTGACCTTCCAAGTTGGACAATTCCTCGAGCCTTCTTTCAATTTCAGATTGGTCTTGGCCTGGCAATCCGGCGTGCACAGCAACGCGGTAAGATGCTAGCTCGATCTCCACAGGGACCACCGCTTCAGCTCCATAGACCAGGGAGAATGGGGAGCAACCCGTAGGGGTTTTGTAAATAGTCCGGTAGACCCATAGGGCTTCGTGGACCTTCTCGCCCCAATCCCGCTTGCGGCCACCTACTATCTTGGATAGCAGCTTGCAGAGGGTTTTGTTGAAGGCCTCGGCTAACCCATTGGCCTGGGGATTGTAGATCGACGACGCTCTCCAATCAATATGGAACTTGGCCGCCAGAGCATAAACAGTCTTGTTCTTGAATGGCGTGCCATTGTCGGATATAATCCGACTGGGGGTGCCGAATCTGTATATGATATAGTGCCGCACAAAACGAGCAACTATCTCCCCTGTAACTTCCCGTAGTGGAACGGCTTCCGCCCATCTGGAGAAGTAATCGGTGGCAGCGAGTATGAACTTGTGCCCCTGGGACGATGGTGGGAATGGTCCCACAATATCCATACCCCACTCTGCAAACGGCCAAGTAGGCGCTGTTGGATGGAGCGGGTTAGGTGGCCGTCGAGGGACTGGGCCGAATGCTTGGCATTGGTGACATGTACGAGCGAATTAATTGCAATCTTCGTACATGGTGGGCCAGTAAAACCCTTTGAGCTTGATGCTATTTTTCATCTTAGCTCCTGCCTGGTGAGCTCCACATAATCCGGAGTGAACCTCATGCATGACAGTCTTGGCCTCCTTGGATGAAAGACAACGGAGGAGGACCGATCGGTCCTTTTCATGGACGAGCCTGAAAAGCAGATCGTCAATCAGCTGGTAGGATGTCGCCCTGCGTAGCAGTTGCACCCTCTGAGCCCGATCAGGAGGGAGCCAGCCGTTCTTTATCTTTATGATCGGCTCACGCCAATCTTCTTCTTCGGGAACAATCTCCTCTTGAATGTTGTCGACCTCATACACAGTGAGGCCGGATTCTTCGTCGAGCACACTTGGCATGAGCCTCCGGTGTCTGACTGTAATATTCAATTCTCCCTCAGGCGGGAGTTTTAGGGCTGCCGCCAACTTTGCAAGAGCATCAGCCTGAGAATTGTTGCCTCTGGGGACATGGCCTATTTCAAATAGGTAAAATTTTTCTTTGAGCCTCATGACGGCTGCGTGATAGGGGATGAGCTCCTTCTTCCGGACATCGTAGACGCCCAGTACTTGTCGGATGACAAGCTGAGAATCCCCGTACACTTTGATGCACTTGATGTCTATCTCCAGTGCCAGTTGAAGCCCAATGATTAGCGCTTCATACTCTGCCTCATTATTAGTCAGCGACTTCATGAGAGCGCAAGAGTTGTGGAGGATGCCGCCCTGCGGAGATATAAAGACTACCCCCGCGCCTGAGACATAGTCTGTAAGGCCACCGGCCCTTTTGATTGTCCGAGAGGCACCATCAAAATATAACTCCCAATGTGGGAGATCAAGGGTGAGGACGCCTGGCTCCATCTGTAGTGGGACTTTTTCAGAAGACTCCCCGATTTCTTGAGAAGGCACTAACACCTCTTCGTCGGGTAGCTCAAAGTTGAGTGGCGAATCTTCTGGCACGGGGTGCGCTGCTAAGAACTCCGCTATTCCTTGTCCTTTGATCGCCTTGCGTGGGACGAAGGTGATGTCAAACTCCATGAGGATAAGCGCCCATTTGCCGAGTCTACCAGAGAGGACAGGCTGGCATAACAGAAATTTGAGTGAGTTGCATTTTGAAATGAGCTCCACCCGATGGGCTAGGAGATAGTGCCTCAGCTTCTTGACAGCAAACACCAGAGCTAGGCACATCTTTTCCATGGGAGCGTACCGATACTCAGGCCCGATCAGTTTTCGGCTGAGGTAATACAGTGGCTGCTCCTTGCCCTCTTCATTGATCTGGGCTAGGAGAGCTCCCAAAGAGGCATCCATGGCAGCAATATACAAGATAAGGGGTTTCCCTCTGACGGGTGCCCCTAAGACTGGAGGAGTCAGCAGATACTCCTTGATTTGCTCGAAGGCCTTCTGACAGTCTTCGTCCCATATGAAGGGTGCTCCTTTCTTCATCAATTTGCCGAAAGGTAGGCATCTTCCTGAGAGGTTGGAAATAAACCGCCTAATATAGGCGAGCCTTCCCTGAAGAGATCTGAGCTCTGTCAAGTTCTTGGGCGGAGGTAGTCCCCTTATGGCCTTGATTTTGTCGGGGTCGATTTCTATGCCTCGATACCTGACAATGAAGCCAAGGAACTTGCCACTGGAGACGCCGAAGGCGCACTTCATCGGGTTCATCTTGAGCTGGAATTGTCGGAGCCTTTCAAAGACTCGACGCAGGTCAACTAAGTGATCCTCCCGCTTCTTTGTCTTGACGACCAGATCATCAACATAGCATTCGACAAGGTCATGTAGCATTTCGTCGAAGATCTTGGTCATTGCCCTTTGATAGGTTGCGCCGGCATTCTTCAGACCGAACGGCATCCTTTTGTAGTTGAAGATCCCCTTAGGAGACCGGAAAGCCGTATGGTCTTTATCTTTGACGGCCATGCGGATTTGATTATAGCCCGACGACCCGTCCATAAAAGACAAGGCTTCGTGACCAGTGGTCATATCAACCATTGTCTCAGTGATTGGGACAGGGAAGTCGTCCTTTGGGCATGCCTTATTCAAATCCCTGAAGTCGATGCAGACTCGGACTTGGCCATTCTTCTTCTTAACAGGGACTATATTGGCGAGCCATACAGGGTACATGCAAGGCTCTATGAAGTCCACATTGAGCATTTTGTCAACCTCAGCATTGACCTTCAACTCCAGCTCGTGGCGCATACGCCTTTGGGCTTGCTTGACTGGCTTGACTGTTGAAAGTATTGCCAGCTCATGTTCAGCCACAGAAGGGTCGAGCCCGGGCATTTCTTTATAAGTCCAGGCGAAACAATCCCTGAACTCTTCTAAAAGCTGTCGATACGACTGCCTTTCTTCCTCACTGAGGAGAGCACTTATGAAGGTGGGACGATAGTCACTTTTGCTTCCAAGATTGATTTCGACCAACTCGTCCACAGTTGCTTGACCACCGTCTTCAAGCTCCGGTGGAGCTGGTTGGAGGTCGACGAAGTCTCCCTCGTCATCAGTGTTGGCTTCATAGACATCAAATTCTTCGAAGCACTTTTGCTCGTGGCTTGAAGCCGAAGGGCTTGCTTCATCTTGCTGATGGTTAGCAGGCTGAGCTGCTCCTTCCTCTGAGGGGTGGTCATTGTCGACTCCTGATGAAGGTGATGGTGTCGTAGACACATCAGCGGACTCCCTCACAGAGTCATCAGCCTTAGGCTGAGCTTCAGCTTGCCCATTAGGGAGAGGTAGCAGTCCTATGGTGTTGACTGCAAAGTGGACCTCGAAGTCCTTCTCCTGGTCATAGCCAAGGCCCCTTGTATCTTTACGGGAGAAGGGAGGCTGCCCGCGGACTTGTGGAGGATTCCATAGTTGATGAAAATATGTCGCTCGAGCAGGGTCCAGAGTTCGCGGGATGTGTTGCTTTTTACACATCTCCTTGATATACTCTGGCATATCGTCCATCTCCTGGACTGGCTCTGGCACCACATCGGCGGGAGTATCTCAGCCGAAGTCATCTTTAGGAGGACACGGTGGGACTAAATCACCTTTGTAAAAGATGATCGGTTTGACCTCCTTGCCCTTGTTGCGTCTCCTTCTCCGTTGATAGGAGACTGTAAAGGTCTTCAACTGTTCCACCTCCTGTTCGTCCCGTTGGGACAAGAGCTGAAGGCACTTGGGTGGTAAGGAGATACTCCCATCAATGACCCGGCTGATAAGGTTGGCTTCAAAGTCAACACTCCGCCTTTCTGGTTGAGTCGGCTTGGAAGCGGCACTGAGGCTCAGCTTGTGCAGCTTTACCATGTCTTGGTTGACAGTGAAGAGCTGCCCTTCTTCGACTTCAAGGTCCACTTTTTGCTTCCCCTTGTTCTTTATAGGCTCGGGGATTGTTAAAGTGGGCTTCCCAAAATATAGCGAAGCATCGGCCAGATGGCACTCATTGGGGTGAAATGGGGCTTGATCTGCGAAGACCGTATGTTGCTCCCCTTCCTTGGCATATTTAATGCACTGATGCAAAGTTGAAGGAACGACCCAATTCTCATGAAGCCAAGGTCTTCCAAGCAGCATCTTGTAAGATGTATCGGAGTTGATGATATAAAATGTCGCTTGGGTGACAAAATCACCCAAGACAAGCTTGACCACAACCCGACCAAGCGCCTCCTCGGAACCCTGATTGAATCCCGAGATCTTGACATCAGTCACCTTTTGCAAATAAGGTGCCAAGTATAGAGACTTGAAAGTCTTCAGAGGCATGATGTTGACAGCTGCTCCGGCATCTACCAGGATGCGATTCACATCATGTCCATTAATCGTCCCTTTCATATACAAGGGGCGATTATGACACGGAGAGGACATCAACATGTCTTTGTCCGTGAAGGTGATATTTGCTGTGAGTGCTTCATATGCTTGAGCTTGCAACTCTGCAACATGGGCTTCATACGCCTCTGGATCTTGAAGTATCTTGACAAGAGCCTCTCTGAGGTCTTTGCTCCAGGCAATGGCTTCCCAAATAGTGACATTTATTGGGAACCGCTTCATATGATGAATAATTTTGCGGTCTGCCCTGGCACGGGTCTTGTCAAATGGCGGAATGATTTCCGCCAAGGCCTTCGGCACCTGGCGAGACTTCTCCCGTTTAGGAGGGCGTTCCTCCGTATTCTGGCCTTCCGCATCTTCCTGGAATAGCGGAGCCAAAGACTCTTCTGGAGGTGGCAAAGGTTCTTCAGGCTGGTCTTCATTAGAAGGACCTGCTGGACTTACGGGCTCGACCCTGTTGGAGGGGCCGGCTTGCTCTGACGCCTCCTCGCGCTTTGGCGACTTGGCTGGCTCCTCTTCTTCATCGGAGGAGGTGATTGTGAAAGGGACACCACCCGGCTTAGCCGTTGAAGTGGGGCCTGAACCCTCTGAGGGGCTGAGGATGAAAGGGATTCCCCGAACTTGAGTTTCTGGGACAGGACCCGGCTTCTCCCCTCTGAATATTATGACCCGGTCAAGAGTCGGGAGACCTTCACGTCCACGTCCTCGGCCACGACCTCGGCCACGTCCCCGGCCATTTCTTGCCGAGCGACGCTGATATGTCGCCATAGGAGCCTGGCCTCCAGTGCTATTAGCCGTGGGACAGTAAATGTTGTCAGGCGGCGGAATCGCCACCATGTTGCAGGAGAGCTCTTGCAGCATTTCCTCGAGCATCTCGACAGTGAGCTCCTCATCTTTATAGAATAAGGAGAGCTCCTCCGGGATTGGGAAGTCTTCACCCTCTTCAAGGCGGTGGGCCATTTCCCGGAGCCATTGCAGAAGACGGGCTTTGCGCCCAAGTTTGTCCCAGGGAACATATTCGTCTAGAGTGACGACCCTGGTGGGATGAGGGGGAGTGTACTCCTCCAGCTCATCTATGAGCTTTTGAAGTCTTTGTAGAGGAGTTAGCTCCTTAGGAGCCTCCATAGCAGCGGCTTGCTCAGCTTGCTTCTTCAACCTCCTCTTCAAGTTCTTCCTGCGATTCTTCTCCTGCTTCTTTTGGCGTGTTGCCTCTTGAGAAGAGAGAGGAGTTTGCTTCGGGAGTGGGACTCGCTTGCCCCCAGATATTTGCTTCTTGCTCCGGGCTGGCTCCTTAGGAACCTTAGTGCCACGGCTTTTTCTGGGGGCAATCTTGGTCCAATTGGCCTCCTCCGGCTGAGCTTGGAAGGTGGCATTGATTGCCTGAGCAATTATTTCAGGAGGCAACTCCTGAAACTCTGCCAGTCCACAGTAGGGCCTTTGGGAGCTTTGTAGTTCCACCGACTTTGTTTGGTCTGGTGGGTTGGCTTGCTTGAGCTGCTGAGGCTTTTCTAAGAATGGCGGCCTCACTGGGCTGACAGAGGCCTTAGCCGGGATCTTTGCGGGCTCAAGGGGTTGAGTCCTTTCCCCGACTAATGGCCTTGCTGACTTGGCAGGAGCTTTGGCTGAAGGCTCTGACGTCTTGGCTTTGCCTTTGTTGTCTGGCCGAGAGTTCTCTCTTAGGACGATGCCAGGCTGACTCGACTTGGGACGGGTCTTGGAACTCTCTCCCACAGCTTGGCTTCCTGGGTTCTGGACCTTAGGCCCTTTATAGGTGGCCGCGACCTTGCCTTTAGTGAGTAATGGGAATTCATCATTTTCCGCAGGCTCACTTGGCCGGGCCAATCGGGAGAAAGCTTCAGTTTCTCGCCGGGCCTGCTGGAGAGTCTCCCTGGCGGCCTCTGCAAGGCGTAACCTTGTCATGGAATTCCCCTGAGTATCGACAACCCCTCTCTGGATGAGGGCTTCAATGAAGTCCTGGACCTCTGAGCATCGCCGAGTGGGGTGAGACACCCTTGCATGATACTTGCAATAACGGGGGTGACTCTTGGCCGTCTCATTGTAATAAGACGGCGGGTCATGTGTCAGCACCCAACCCTCCTCCAGAAGCTTGTCAAAAATCTTCTCAGTGTCCTCCTTGGGGAAAGAGCACTGGTGAGAGGGTCGCCACCCTGGATACCAGAGTGTGGACTTGGGCGATTGGGAACTGGCTCCCTGGGAACTAAGTCCCTCCTCCTGCGGCTCGGGGAACTGGAAGGCTGCTGCAGCATGAATGACGTTGACAGAGAAGTGAAGACTCCTTTGTGCATGCGGCTGCGGTGGGTCGACTAGGAACTCACCCATGTTGACCTTCCCTCGCCTGATTAAGTCCTCAGCGAGATCCTTGAACGGTTCACAGTTGTGGATAATATGGCCAACAACTTCATGATATGGGCAGTAGCTCTGATGAAAAGCAGCACCTGGCGTCTGCTCCACGGGTGACGGGCTTATCAGCCCTGCTCGCTGGCATGCGAAGAAGATGTTTGGAGTCTTCTCGCAAGGGAATGAATATAGCTTCTCTGGGAGCTCAACTTGGAGTGGAGCTTCCTCGCCTTCCGGTGAGTCCCCCTCGTCTTCAGATGAATCTGAGGATTCTTCAGAGAGCCAGCCCCTGAGCGGAGCCCGACCCGTGGGTGATACACCCGCCTCCCGTATGTGGGCTGGCGCTAACCCCCTGGCAAATGGGCCAAAAGGGAAAGTGGACAACTGCTGATCAATGCTCTCGAGGAACTGCAGCAGGCGCCTTTGTTCTCGTCGCAGCTGCCGGACTTCCCCTCGGATTTTCCGAATGGTTCTCCGCAATGCTATTCAGGGAATGGTGGAGGAGTGGCTCTGGGACCACCATTGGGCTGTCGACTTGAGGGCCCGGCTTCAGAGGCATTGGAGCTTGAAGCCATCGCCACCAAATGGACCACGTTAGCCGACCGGTTCGATCGGCTCCAAGGATGAGGCTGGGGTGGGTCGACTGCATGGCCCAGCATATTTACCAAGCCCTTCTGAATGAGCTCTTCTGCTATATTCTTGAAAACATAGCAATCCCCGATGGTGTGACCCAACCTTCGGTGATACACACAATAGGTTGGATCATCTGTCTTATCCACCTCCGCGGGCTTCCGCGGGTCCGGCAGAGTGACGAGCTGCTCCTTCATACATAGATCAAAGAGCATCTTAGTATGCTCCTTTCTGAAGGAATAAGGCGTCTTCATGTTCTCCGCTAAGAAAGACACATTTGTCTTATCACCAGACTTCTTGCCTTTCCCTGTGGACTTTCCTTCCCCTTTATCTCCATTCGTTGGGGAGAAGTCCACGGCATTCACCTCTTTACCGCTAGCCAGACGGTCTTTGGAGGGTTTGCCTTTTGTAGAGGTTTGTACAGGGTGATCAGCGAAGAACATCTCAATCTCCGCCACCACCGTGTTGAGTTGGTCGAAGCCTCTGATATTGGAGCCCAGAAGCTTTTCACTGACTTCTGCCGAGAGACCCCTGCGGCAGATAGTGATTGCATCTTCAGGCGTCGGAGGGTTATCGCAGCGCATGCTGACGTCCCTCCATCGCTTGATGAAGTCCAATGCTGCTTCGCCCTTCTTCTGTCGAAGGGAACAAAGCTCTGCTAAGGAGACTTTGCGCTCGACCATTTGGAAACGGTCGACAAACTTCTTCTGCATATCAGCCCAATCAGATACTGAGTTGGGCTTTAACTTTGAATACCATTGGAAGGCGGTGCCAGTCAAAGACGTGGCAAAATACCGCAGCAAGTATGCCTCTTCCAAGGCTAATTCACCCATGGCCGTCATGTAATAGGCCAGGTGTTCATGCGGAGAGCCCTGCCCGTTGAACTTCTGGAGTTTCGGGGCCTTCGGGCAATCTGGTGGAAGCTTCTTGAATTGATGATGGAGGGGATATGGCACGCTGTACAAATCAACGGTAGCCACACCCTCGCCATGTTGAGCGAACTTCGCTTCCACGATGCGCTCAATCATCTGCTTCTGCGCCATAAGGCTTTCTGCGGCAGGAGTAACAGATGACCGCGCATTGGCTTCATGCGGCGGGACTTCAAAGTCCACTGCCAGTGGGAGTCTTGCAGCGGTGACAGAGGCATTGGCTGCTGCCAGGATGGGAGAAGGATGCTGATCCACTCCAGCCGGTGCCGCCTGAGGCGGGGAAGGAACCTCCTTTTCGCGTAAAAGCGACTGTAGCAGGTTCTTGAGCTCTTGGTTTTCCCGTTGGAGCTCGTCCAGCGTGGGGGCCCGTGGTTCCTCCCCCAGCTCTTCTTCGCGCCTGGAGTGACTGTCCCCATCAATACTGTGGACGTCTTCCTGGCGTTCTTCTTGTCGCGCCGGCTCAGGCTGATAGGTACCGGCGGCCGGCACCTGTTGAATTTGTGCCAGGCCCCGGGACCCGGACCTTGACCTCCTCGTATATTGAAGAGGCTGATTGAGTTCCCCCGAGGTGCCTTCAGGCTGTTTTTCGCCGGAGGTGGCGTAACAGGTGAACACTTTGACAGTGTCATCGGTCACCTGGACCACCCGCTTTTTCTTGGGCGGTTGTCGCTCCGGCTTGGGCGGCCTCCCAAGTCTGTCGAAGACAGACATTCGGGACGTGACTGCTTGAGGTGAGCGATCCTCCTCCGTGTGCGTGGAACTGGCCCATGGGGAAGTCGGCCGCACCTTCTTGCCAGCTCCGCGGCGCTTCTGCCCTCGTAGGAGCTGATTTGTAAATTGCGGAGAGACTGAGGCCTCAGTGCTTGTCGGACTCCGCACTCGTCGCAGATCCGACATGCAAAAAGGCTCCTCCGCCCTCGCGCGCCTTATAATTCGGGCCTCCTCTTTGGTGACCCATATCTTCTTCAAATGGAGCTGATGCTCCTCAGTTGGGTTGCCCCCTGTCCTTGGACGGGGAGCTCGTGGCCTGGGCCTTTGTAAAACGCGCGGAGTTGTCGTAGGTACGGCAGACTTCTCCTTCTTCGCTCCTTTCTCCCGGACTTGCCGGAGGGGCTCGAAGCGATTGGAGGTAGAGATAGTCGGGACATGGTGATTCCGTGGCAGGATCGGCTCGCCTCCATCGAGCCGGATGCGGATGTCTCCGACAATTACCGTCTTTCCGGAGCGCGAGACAGCCGTTTCGGGCCTTGCACCCTTGCGGCTTCGGCGTTGCCCCCATTGAGTAGGGGCGGCAGCGGTGGCGCCCGCCGTAGGCATGGCGTCCTCCTGACGACGGTGGCGTTGCCCCCGTTGAGCAGGTACAGCACCTGCGGTGATTTGATTGACCGAGAAGACTCGGCCAACAGCTGGGGCAGAAGGCCTGACACCTTCGGCCGTTGACGTGGCAGCCAAGGGAACTCGGCTGGTTGTCGGGATGAAGGGCTTGACACCCTTAACAGTTGAAGAACTAGCCGGATAGACCCTGTTGTGTAGTGGACAGCGGATCTAGAGAGGAGGGGTGAATAGATCAGCCCCACTTTTCGCAATGCGGCCCTCTAAACAGCTAGTTAAAATGAATTACAGCGGAATAGAAACTAGCTTCCAAGTATGCTATGATTCACTTAGCAAGATAAGCAAGATATATAATAATTCGATCCTAAGCATGCACCTAGAACGATTCAATCACACAAGCAAACCACGCTAGACAGGATTTTTAAGGTGGTTCGGACTGAATCCTCAGCCCTACGTCCACCCCTCACCAAAACCCGGTGAGGCTTCACTTGTGCAGCGCACAGAACCGCAAATCGGAAACCACCGGTTGCCTTCCTACTCACCACCTGGTAGGGACGTCAACCGCAAATTGGAACACCCTCCAATTACCTTCCTACTAACCACCGGTAGGGACGAATCACACTTTCAATGTTTAAACAATAATGAAAATGAAACAAATGTGAATGAACTAAAACAAGAGATTGAGTTATGAGTGAAAATGAATTGGCCCTTGTATAGAATGTTGATCAGCAACAAGGCTCCTCTTGGCTTCAACTCAATCTTCTTGATTCACCCTTGAGTGGATGAATGTTCTTCACGGAGTACTGTTCACGTGAACAGTACCTCTTCCTTCAATTCTTCTCTCTTGATTTTCTCTTTGAACTTCTTTGAATGAATGAAGGAGATGATGAAGCTACCTTGAATCTTGATTGCTTCTTTAGCTTCTAGGAGTTTGAATGCTTGAAATATCACCTTGAATGAACTTGAAAGAACTTGAATGGATGAAGATGATTTCCCTTGAAGAACTTGAATCAAACCGGCTTCCTTGGATCACTTTGATAGCCTTGCTTTGATGTAATCTTCCTTGAAGATTGCTGGCTTTGATTTGAGCTTGATTCCCCTTTGATTGGATGAAGAACACCTTCACGAACTACTGTTCACGTGAACAGTAGCTCGTCTCCAAGCTCTCTTGCAGCTACCCTAGATCTCACAAGAAGCTCCTTGAAGCATTAGGGTTTCCAACCCTCTTGTATTGGTTTTATAGACCTTGAATGGTCCATAGATGCCCCCTAGACCAGATCCACAAATCATGGAAGATTAGGTAAGATTTGATTAAACAAATCCATGGAAAGGGGCTAGCCACGAGGTGGATTTCGAGGTCAAACAAGGCTGCATCGGGGCTGGCGGTCGACCTAAGGCTCCTGGCGGTCGACCGCCACTGAAACACATACAACCGGGCGATCCCTGGGAAAACCGGTCGACCGCCACTGGCTGGCGGTCGACCGCCAGCTGCCAGACCTGTAGTTGGGCGGTCCCTGGCTGGGGCGGTCGACCGCCCCTGTGCTGGCGGTCGACCGCCAGCTGGGCAGAGCCCGGGTCACCCCGGTTCGGTCTGTTGGCCGCACCAGCTCCGTCGCTTGAGTCCGTTAGCCGCCCGTTCAGGTCGATCCGCGTGCGAGGGCGCAACATTGAGCTTTCATGTGCATATCTGTCATAAACACAACAGAACATATGTCAGTCATATAAGAGTGAAAAACAACAATGACGAATAGTGTTTAGCCATTATCAAAACCAAGAATATCACAGAACTCATATGACCATAGAATGATGTCGAATGACCCAAGTGACCATATGAAAACTCAAATAACCACAGGGGCACAATAGACCCGGCCAGTTGATGCAGCAAGGGGTCTGACACCCTTGAGGACGGTCTCCTTTACCGGGGGAGTCCGACCGGTTGCTGAAGTAGAGGGTCTGACACCCTCAGTGATTGATTTCTTGGCCGGGTGAACCCGACCAATCAACGAAGCCGAAGGCCTGACGCCTTCAGAAGCTAGCTTGTTGGCCGAACAGACTCGACCAATTGTTGAAGCCGAGGGCCTGGCACCCCCGACGGCTGGCTTATTGGCCGGGCGAACCCGACCGGGAATGGCGGAGAGCTTGCCGCCCTCAATAGTTGGCTTCTGGACCGGACTGACCCGGCCAGTTGCTGGAGTCGAAGGCCTGACGCCTCCGACAGTTGTCTTCTTGACCGGGCGGACCCGGCCAGTTAAAGGGGCCGAGGGCCTGACGCCCCCGATAGTTGTTTTGTCGACCGGACTGACCCGGCCAGTTGATGAAGCCGAAGGCTTGACACCTCCGACAGCTGTCTTCTTGACCGGGCGGACCCGGCCAGTTAAAGGGGCCGAGGGCCTGACACCCCCGATGGTTGTTGCAGGCATGGCTGAACTGGCTTCAGCCACCGGTACCGCAGGAGCGGCTGAACTGACTTCAGCCACTGGCACCACGCCCAAGAAGAAGGGCGAGCCGACGACCACTGGGAAGTCGCCAAAGACCAGCGAGGATGCCAGGAATCCGAGCCTGGCGTGATTGGCGACGATCTCTGGGCCGTAGGTAACGGCAGCCATCTCTATTGAGGTGTTGGTGGTGGTGGTGCGTAGCACGAACGAAGTGGCGTGCAAATGCACGAAGAACTCTCAGATGAACAGAGAGATGTGCCCTCCTCTTCCCGTCCTGTAAGAGGAAGAGGGGCAATCAGAACCTTGAAGAAGGTTTAGAGACTTTCTTTGACAGAAAGAAGAAAGGCGGGAAAAGTCCCACCGGGCGTGCCAGTCTGTTGGACACGGAAAAAATCTAAGGAATATTCTTATCGTAGATAAAAGGTAGATTTTCGTTCTTTTTGAAAAGAAACACTCCTCTGCATAGAGAGGGTTCCGTGGGTGCGCATAGTATCAGACGATTTGGGTTCGAGTGCTGGACCTTTCCCCACTGACCGGAGTCAGTGTTGATTTACATCGGCCTAACGTCCGAACACCTTTGTTTAACTGTCAAAGAGGTCCCAAAAGACTTCTACAGAGGTTCTGATGTGGAGGGCAAGCTCACTCGAGAGACTCTCCATGACCACTAATTTTACCACCAACACATAGAAACAACTGGATTAGGGCTAGGTCTGAGCAAAACCCTAAGATTTAAGCATAGAGGCGCAAATATGCAGAAGCCATAGGCATTTTCAAAGCAAGGGAAGTTTTCTGGACCCCGAGGGTATTTTGGTAATTTTACCAACCCAGGGGTATTTTGGTAATTTTCCAGGCCAGGGACATTTATGACATTTTCTGGGCTGGAGTGGAAGTGAAACTGGATCTCTAACTCCCCAAGGCATTGAGGCTCTTTCTGGAGGGTTTCGAGGGCTCTGAGGCCATGTTTAGGTTACAGGGGTATTTTGGTAATTTTACCAGACCCTAAACCTAGGTTTGGTATAACACCCGAGTGCTGGACTGAGCTGACAACACTTCCGGACTGAAGGAATGACAAGGGGCTTCATGGAAGGCACACATTTGTCAATTCGGCCGAAGGAGGGGTATATACACAATTTTCCAAAGTCGGGAGGTTTTCTTATAATTTTTCCACCCGAGGTTACATATAAAACATGTTGAATGCTTTTATAATTCCATGTGAGTACAAGGATTGTCGGCGAGTTGTCGACTGTACAAACGTCCGCCTTGGAGCCGGAGATAGGGACATAGTCCCAATTACAAAAGATTGCAGGGTATAACTGCAAATTACAGGACTTCGGTCTTTTACAATCCCGGGAAGGATATTTTTGTAATTTCGCCATTATAAGGGCAGAAATACAAGATTTAGTCGTCCCGAGACGTAAAGACTTACAAAACATGGCCCGCTGAGGGGCATAAACGCAAATATACCCCGTAGGGGCATAAATACAAGACCCGGGGACTTACCCCACACGGGCCGAAACAACGAACAAAAAGCTTCAAGTGTCTTCCGTAGGTTGATGCTTGTAGTTACTTCTCCACGTCTCCTTTGGACCTCTGGGGGTCTATTTATAGAAGTGGGGAACCTCCCCGGGAGTGTTCGACCCCGTACGGGTCTAACGGGATGAAAATGACCCCGGGGAGGTTCCATTTTCAAATTTTTTTAGTCCGTGCGCGGGAATGGAACCTCCCCGGGGAGGGAGGTCCCCGGGACGGTCCTGGACCGTCCCGGGGTCGCAGACACCCGGGGAGGGACCTGCCCGGGGTCGCGGTTCCCCGGGGGGACCGGCCCGGGGTCGCGGGCCCCCGGGGGGACCTCCCCGGGGTCGCGGGCCCCCGGGCAGGACCTGCCCGGGGTCGCGGACCCCGGGGGACCTCCCCGGGGTCGCGAGCCCCCGGGCAGGGCCTGCCCGGGGTCGCGGACCCCGGGTGGGTCCCGCCCGGGGGCTCGCGACCCCGGGGAGGACCTCCCCGGGGTCGCGGACTCCGGGTGGCCCCCACCCGGGCCGAGCGCACCCCGAGGGGGAACTCCCCGGGGTCGCGGACCCCGGGTGGGTCCCGCCCGGGTGCGCCCGACCCCGGGCGGGTCCACCTGCCTAGGAGGAGTCCCGCGCGGGACTCCTCTCGCCCCGGGCGGACCCGTCCGGGTAAGGGCGACCCCGGACGGGTCTACTTCTCGCGCGGATTCCATAAAAGGAGGCTCCGAGGCCCTGAAACTCCGGATTTTCGCCGTCTCTCGTGGAGAACAACGAGAGGGAACGCCGCCTTATTCGTTTGTCGTCTTCCTCGAGCCGTAGGCCGCTGCGGGAGGACGAGTTGTTGTCCGTGCCTCGTGATACACGTGCGAGGGACGTTGTGCTTGGTACGTAGACCTTCTTCAGCATCTCCTGCGTTGTTGTAGAAGTGTTCCTCGCTTGGGGAGACACGTCCGGAAGGCAGGGACTTAATCCCGTAGGGATTTTTAATATAACCACGTGATCCTGACGATCATTGTGGCTTGTGCTTGGTTGGTGGCCATCCCCCGAGGGGTTTATATCGCCACGACATGTGGGCTACAAAGTTGTAAGCTTAGAATATCCAACGGGACGGCGATACGCCGAACAAGGTACCCCGTGTAGGAATATCCTATCGGAGGGTGATACACCGCTTCCGAAATCTTGTCACATGCGGGATTAAAATCCCGAACCTTTAGCATGATAAATTATGGGTGCAACATCTATACACTCGATTGCCTTGCTTTGATCAAGTCTGTACAGAGTTTCTCTTGGCATGTCTGTACATCGTTCATGAAGACTGAACAACGAGCAAGTGTGTACATCGGACTAGTCTGCTGGCTAAGTCTATACATTGTTGCACGTCTACACATTGCTTCTTCATGCATAAAGTCTGCATATTGCTGAATGCTCATCAAGTCCATACACTGGCAAGTCTTTACATTGCCTAAGTCTGTACAGCGGGTGACTTCATATAGGAAGTCTGTACATCGCACAGCACTGCATATAGGAAGTCTATACATTGGGCATAGTCTGTACATTGCATTCCCATTCACGAAGTCTGTACATTGCATTCGAGTTCACAAAGCCCATACAGTGAAGTCTATACAATGCATTGCATCTTGCAAAGTCTGTACAGGGTTTACACTTAAACTGATAATCCTATTTCGTCTGTCTGACAGGGATACTCTGCAGGGATTGATGACCTGGCTCGTGATCCAAGGAAGGACGAGGTGATCAGATGGTGACACGTGGAAGCAGCCCATCACAGGATGCTGCCATGTGGATGAAATTGCCTCGGATCTGGCGAATTCTCTGGGCGGGAAATGTGGAAGCCACGCACCCTTATCCAATCTGCTGCTGTATATATATGAGTCTTCGTCTTCAGATGAAGGCTGATCGATCAACCAGTGGCAAAGTCTATACAGAGAGGGAGAAGCCTGAAGCAGTAGAGAGCCACCGATCCACAGAGAGAAGAAAAACAGAGAAGAAGAAAAAGAGAGAAGAGAAGAAAAGAGAGATGAGTTGAGAGAGTGACATTGAGAGAGTTTGATTGAGAGGTTGTATCTCAGACTCTTGGTTCAGATACCAGAGCTGAGCCTTTGCTCGTTCGAGCTACATTCCCATTTGGGTTTTCTATTTTCATTTGCTTCTGTCTTTTATTTTCCGAACTTGTTTCTTCAAGCTGTGAGTCAGCTGTTAGCAGAGGTGCTGCCTCTGGACAGGTAAGCTGTAAACCCCAGCAGTTGCAGTGGAGGATTCCACTGGACAAGTGAAGCTGTAATCCTCAGCAGGCGAGACTTGTCTTGGACAGCAAGCTGTGTTGTGCCTCTGTGGTTTTGATGATTGGTTTTGATGTGAGTCATACACTGTGAGTCACCATGCATTGATGTTCTGTTTTGATGATTGATTTGGTTTTGATGATTGGTTGTTGATGTGAGTTACTCAAATGTTCAGTCATCTTGCTGCTCAGTTTAGTTTAATATATTTTGATGTTCAGTCATGTTAACTGATGCATAAAGCATTCATTGCTACACTCTGTCTGCACAGTTGTCACTGCAGTGCGTCAACTCAGTGTGCCGATGCGTCGACCCCTTGGTCATTTTTGTATCTGTCCATACAGTAGTGCGTCAACTCCTTGAGCTGATGCGTCGACGCTTCAGTTCAGTTTCTTCATTTGATGAAGTCTATACATCATCAGTTGATCATCAAGAATATACGTTGCAGCGTCAACTCATTGGGCTGCAGCGTCAACTCAGCAAGTATGCACATCAGTCTTCACATGCTAAGTCTGTACAGCCGCTGGTCTAGCCTCATGAAGTCTGTACATCAGACTGTTACAGGAAGTCTGTACATTGTTCGTCTTCCTTAGCGTCTTGATAGTTGATGTCTATACATTGGCCTCCATGCTCCTAAGTATATGCATTACTGTTCATGCATCAGTCTTCATAAGTCTGTACATTGGACTGTCTCTCTCAGCGTCTCATGGCATGAGGTCTGTACACTCGAATTGCCCTTGATCTGGTCAAGTGTATACACTCTCTCACTGTAGCTTTCAGCTATTCAAGTCTATACACTGGACTGTTAGGTCATGTCTATACAACGTGGGCTTCAATTCTTCAAGCCTACACATCGACTGTTCATGCAAAGTCTAGACATTCGAACAAGTATGTACATTGGCCATCAAAGCCCTCAAAGTCTGTACATCCTTCAAGACTCTCAAAGTCTGTACAGCCTGCTCTGTCGATTCAGATTTCAAAGTCTATACAGCGTTCGTCTCAGCCACCGTCTCATTCAGCGTCTCACGCTTGCAAAGTCAATACTCTGGTCGGTGGAACAAAGCCTGAACATCCTTCAGTGAACTTTGAAGTCTATACACTGATTCACTGTTCATCGCCTTTGGGCTTCAAAGTCTGAACATTGTCTCACTCCGTCAAAGTCCATACATTTGTTTTCTCTTCAAGTCTGGACATTGGCTTCATATCATAAAGTCTATACATTGGGCCTAACATTCCAACTCTACACTGAACCTTCGTTCATCAAAGCCTCAAGTCTGTACAGCGTGAAGTCTACACTTTGGCTTCACGTTTTCAATGTCTGTACAGTGGCTTCGCATAGGCAAGTCTGTACATCGGGCTCCTTCTAACTAAGTCTATACACTCCCTCACACTGTACACACTTAGTCTATACAGCATGATCGTCTTTACAAGTCTACACAGAGTTCTTCACTTAAACTGATGACTTATCCGATACTCTGTCTGACAGGTGTTCTGATCGTGAAGCTTATGGAGGGCACGTGATTCGAGGCTGGAAGGGCAGACAGGATTGTGACACGTGTGCTGAAGCTGGCTGAGAGGCTGACACGTGGACACAGCAAATCAAGAAAGAAGCTCCTGGATTATTCTGGTGCGTCAACGCATTGAGCAAGTAGCGTCGACGCAGCAGTTACAAAAAGAGAACCAATGGGTTACTGGGTTACTCAGATGCGTCAACACCACCCACTGGCAGTGTGGACGCAGCAGTTCAAGTAACTCCCTGCAACCTCTGGAGTACCTTGGCAGCGTCGACGCTGCAGCTCGTTGGGTCGACGCAGCAGGTTGATGGAACGACACCTTTTAGCTGCTAGTACACACCGATGCGTCAACGCAGCAGAGGAGCGGCGTCGACGCAGTACGCCCATCTGCTAAAGACTTGATCACTGGATCATCGATGCGTCAACGCCATGGGCTGATAGAGTCAACGCAGCAGTCTTGAGTTTTACTGAACGAATGTCCTTGAATTGTAGGCACGTGATCCGAGGTGCCTGGCTCATGAACCAGGAAGCTGCCACGTGGTCCGAATTTCTAGGGCTGGAAACGTGGAAGCCACACGCGCCAGTGTGTTGCTGCTGCTACTATATATACTAGTCTTCTTCCACTAAAGAAGACTGATCGAAGCAGAAGCCTGAAGAGCAGAAAGCCCTTCGATCCAGAAAAAGAGAAAAAGAAGGAAAAGAGAGGAAGAAGAGATAGAAGAGAGAAGCCGAGAAATAGAAGAGCAGAGAGTGCCTCCACGATACAGAGAATAGAGTAGAAGAAGAAAAAGAAGAGTGGCAGAGTGAGAGAAGCAGCAGAAGTAAAAAGAGAAAGAGAGAGAGCTCGCGAGTGAGAGAAGGAAGCAGAGAAGAAAAGGAAGAGAAAGAAGAAGAGAGAACGAGAGATAGGAAGCTTCATCTGAAGATCTATCTTCACTGGACCGTGGATCAGATCCAGGCCAGTCAGCTCTGTTGAGAGCCATATTGTGCATTTCGTCTTTCAGCTTTCTGTTTGCTGAAGTTATTTTCATTTCATGTTTTTGTTTCTCCGTTTTCATTTGGTTATCTTGTTCTTCCGATTGCCCTGTTGGGGATCGGGTTCCTCCTGTGGATTTAGGAGAAGGGAGACTTGTCTCCGGTTCTGGGCTTGTGGGTTGCAAGTCCAGGGGTCCCTCCGGTTGGGAGGAAGAGAGGTCTTCGACCTCTGGTTTGCTGGTGACTGGAAGTCACTGGTTGGTTCCCTCCTGGTCTGGAGGAAGAGAGACTTCGGTCTCTGGTTTCCAAGTGGCTGGGAGTCACTTGGGGTGTCCCTCCGGCTTGGAGGAAGAGGGGAGGCTGTTCCCCTGGTCAAGCTGTGTGGCAGCAACTGTTTGCAGACTGAGTCTGCTTGGTTCTAGCATTTGCTAGTGAAGCCTCACTCCGGTTGGGAGTGAGGGGTGGATGTAGGTCTGGAGGACCGAACCACCTTAAAATCTTTGAGCAGTGGTTTGCTTGTAGTGTGTTCTTCCATATCTCCTACCATCCTTCACAGATTGTCTTGAGATTTCTTATTCTCATTTGTGCTGCTTCCGCTAGTTGGTTATTTGGGGGCCAGTTACATATTTGCTATTTTGTTTAAAAGGATTTTCAACTGGTTCATCAGATTGCTTGATTTGCTTCCGCTAGATGCTTGGATAGGCTCGCTCCACCTGCTTGTTATTTTGTCTAATCGAATTAGCTTAACTCCGAAACTTGCTTAGCATCTGATTTTTTAAATTGGGCATTATTCGTAGCAGGATACATTCACCCCCCCCCTCTGTATCCGGGCCTAGCACCCTAACAGTTGGTATCAGAGCGGTGTCTGCATACAAGGTCCAGCGACCTGCAGATCCGATCTTGCAGTCTTAGGTGCTAATTTGTTTTAGTGCATCAATATTCTTGTTGCATTGAATCTATCGGCTATCTGTTCCAATGGCTTGTCCACCCGTCTTTAGTGGTTCTGATTTCAACCAGTGGCACAGTGCTTTACGTGCTTATGTTAAATCTGTTGATCCAGACCTGTGGAAAGTGATTTCACATGGTCCTCATAAATTACCAAAGAAAAGGTCCAAATGGACTGACAGTCACGAATCAATGTATGAGGAGAATCAGACAGCTATAAATCTGATGAAAGCAGCCACTGACAAAGCCTTTCACTCATGTTTCCTTGATTGCAGATCTGCAAGGGATATGTTGGAGATAATGAAGAGAGCCGGGAAAGGAAATCAAACAAGCTGCATGATGGCCAACAGAAGCGATCAAGGCAGCAATCAAACTGAAGAAGATGATGATGATGAGGTAAATCTCTTCGAGAATTTCTCTCTAGAAGATTGGGAGAATGCATATGCTGAATTATTTGAATCTCATGAACTGTTAAGAAAACAGTATAAAAAATTGAAGAAGGGTACTGGTTTAGATAGTTCAAGCTCTCCTTGTAGAAATTGTGTTGAATTGAAAAATATTCATGATGCTTGTATATCTGACTTTCAAATACTGAAGAAACAAGTTTCATTATTGAAAACTGAAAATCAAGATCATATAAATGTGATATCTGAACTCAAAGAAAAATTGAACTCAGATAATGATAATCAGACTGTTGTTAACTTAGTATGAAAAATTGCTGAAAAACTTTGAAAGTGTAAACTCAGATTTAAACAAGCTGAAATCTGAAAATGATTCTCTGAGAATATCTACTAATAAAAATGATAAAAAATCTGAGAAACTTGAGCAGGAGAAGAACTTGTTTGCTGAAAAACTTGAAGCCATCAAATCTGTGAATGTGGAATTACAGAAAAACATTGAAAAGAAGGAAAAAGATTTGAAGGAATTCAAGGCTGGAAGAAAACTTGAAACTAACTCAAATGATCAGATCTTGATAAATGAGTTAATTCAAAATGACAAGCTTAAGGAAGAAAATGAGAAATTAAAAATGCTGAACTCCACTATGTCAGAGAGTCTTCTAGTTTTGGAAAGAGGAAAAACTGTTTGTATTGAAGATTCTGATAAACTGAGCAATCTGAAAAATAAAATTGAGAAGTATAAAACTGCTAACAAAGTTTTGAATGAAGCTATGAACTGCAGTGAGCAAGAGATTGCCAGTTATGAGTTACACATTTCCTCACTAGAAAATGAAATTCAAGACTTAAAAAACTCTTTGTCTAAATTTGTTTGTGGGCAAGATAATCTGAACAAATTGCTAGGAACAAAAGTAAATGTCAAAAAGGAAGGGTTAGGCTACAACAATGTCAATAAAAAGGCTTTTGAAAACAAGCTGACGACATCCTTTATCAAAGCATCTGATATAGCCACAACCTCAGAAAATAAACAACCAAATGTTCAGAAAAATCAGAAACAAACTGAAAAGTTGAAAAAGGTTGATGGATCCAAACTGAAAAATGTTTTCATTAAATCTTCTGAACAGGAAAAGCCTTCCACTTCATCTCCAAGTCAGTACAAGGCTAAGAAAACAGGAAAAGAGGATAAAAATCAGAAAAGGACTGTAAATCAGAAAATAAATGAAAAGGGTTCATCAGTGTTTGCTGATCACAGTCCTCACACACACTCACATGCATCTAAAAGGAAGATTATCTGTCATTACTGTCATAAAGTTGGACATCTGATGCATGAGTGTAAGTTGATGAAGAATGATGATAAGAATGCTAGGAGGTCTCATGATAAAAATCCCTCACCTCAGAAAAGGAGTGTCACATGTTCTAATTGTGGCAAATTAGGACACTCAATTGCTCATTGCTGGTTTGCTAGTGGTAAGAAAACCTTTTATTCATATCATGCTAAATTCCCTGCAAACCAACATGTTTTTAATAAAAACAAATCTGTTTCAATGAACCAGCATATCATCTGTTTTAATTGCAACAAAAGGGGTCACAGGGCCTCTGAATGCTGGTCAGGTTTTTTTGAAAGAAATTCTATTTCATGCTTTGAATGTGGAAAGGATGGCCACAGGGCCATTGATTGTTGGCATGCCCAAGGAGGCTATGGCAATAATGAACTCAATTTTAAAAAGAATGCCTCTTATTGCTCTCACTGTAGAAAGCATAGCCATACAGTCAAGGACTGTTGGCATATTCAGGGTAGAAATGTGAATCTCAAACATGCTAAATTCCCTGTAAGACAATTTGCAAAACTTTCATGTTATAACTGTGGGAAGCCAGGTCACAGGACTGCAACCTGTTGGCTGGCAGGATATCAAAACCAAACTGGTTTTGGCAAACAGAATTTTTATTCTGTTAACAAGAAATCTCATGCTTATGCACATAAAATTCATGTTAACAAGAATGTGCATAAATCAGATCTGAAAACTGCTCCTAGAAATGTGCTGAGAAAACCTGCTAGGAGTAATACTATTTTGTCAGGACCCAAGACTTCTTGGGTACCTGTTTGTGCAAAATAACATTGCTATGCAGGTGTGCCTTGGGACTGAAATAAAAAGGGGTAATGATCCAAGGCACTCAAGAAGAAAACCCCATACTGAACTTTTCAGGTAAACTTCCTGCCCTTCTTGTTTTTAGTTTTAATGCATAGCAAGTTAAATCTGTTTTTGCATTTTCATTCATCATTTGCCATGTGCATTATTTTCTGATCATGCATTTGCAGAGAGTTCTGTGCAAATATCAGATTAAGAAGGGTTGTCTGTATCTGATGCATACATAGGCTAATTTCAATTGCTTGATAATTGTGTTATGCATAGACTCTGAAAACAAATTGCATTTCGAATTTTCTGAAAAATCTGAACTGCATATGAGTGTGACTTGAAACTTGTGTGTTGCAATAGCTCACTGAAATTCTGAATTGCATATAGGACTGCATGTTGAATAATTATGCATGACCTCAATGGTATATAAATGGTAAGATACCAAAAGGCAGGGAAGTCTGTCTGGAGGTTCTTACTATGTGTGAGGTGGTCTTTTAGACCAAGTGTTCCGCCTAGTACCATGGGTCACTTTGCTGATAGGACAGTCTGATTGTGCACAAGTCACAATATCATTTGGAATCATATGTTCAGTTTTCAGTGCAAACATTGCATGTTTTCAGGGGGAGTTAGATGCATATCCTTGCATATCATTCAATGTTGAGTCTTTGCATGTCCCTGCATACATATAGTGCATTGCATTTCCTTATATTGAAAATGCCAAAGAGAGAGATTGAATGCATATTGTGAGGGGGAGTCAATGCATTGCATATAGGTTGTCAAATGCATACATGTGTCAGAACTCATTGCATATCCTTTCTTATTGATTTTGTTGACAAACCTTAATCATATTTTGAAAACTTTGAGCTTCACAATCTCTCTTAACAATTGGTATTTCTCCTATCAATTGGTATCATTTGGCTTCAGAATTCTATCAGTCTGTCATGAAGATTTCAATGGGACTATCTCGATCATAAATCTGAAAATTCTTGAACTAGAAATCTTCTATTATACATTTTTATGAATGACTGAAATAACTCATGTGGTTTAAGTTTAATGTACTCAATGAGTTTGGCTTTAAAATCTCTTTAAAATATCTGAAGCATGTTTAATAAACCTTAACCATCTGTTTCATGTTGTGTCTTGTGAAAATTTCTGAAATCTGCACTTTTGAATACATGACTTCAACTGATTAAGTACATGAAACTATTATTGATTTGAAGCAAATGAATTTTTCTGAAATGTCTAAAGGGTAATATCTGTCAGAGCAATGACATTGGTCACTGAGAAACACATGTCCAAAGGACTGTGTCATGAGGTGCCTTAGTTAACTCTGCATAAAATTTATTGAAAATCAGGCAGAGCAATGGCATGCACACTGAGAAATACAACTCACTCATTAAAAAATGAGTTGTAGTGTGTCATGATGTGTAAATGCTAACTCTGTTCACATAAAGCATGACAGTTAGTCACACTAAGGGCTTAGGGATATTGGCCTCTGATCAAGGTATATCCTCTAGTTACAATGTGTGCACTGAACTAGAGTGCTCGTAAAATTTGTAGCATGGAAAATTGTTGAACAAATTGAAATATCTGAATATTGATGCTAAAATCAAATTGCTACAACCCTAGACAAAATAATATGACTTCATAATTGCTTAATCTCAATACTAGTGCATGTAATTCTGAAAGAAGGCAATAAATTTTGATTGTGTAAGAGAAAGGGAGATTAATCAAGATAAATATGAGGGCTTGGTTCATTTTTATTAAAACATGATTTTAGATATCAATACAGAATTTTATTGATAAACTCTACATACATCATGTTTAAACCATGCTGTTCAATAAAGCTCATTCATAAGCCCTTATAATGGAAGACTTTGAAAAATTATGTTTTGGATTTATGAGATTGATATCTCCTTGAAAATCTTGCTGAATTATTTCTGTTTGGAGCTTATTTGTAAATCTGCTTATTTGAACCTTTTCTGCTTATTGTCCTTGGTTCATTGACCTGAACTTCTCCTTGTTTGCCCCTGTGGTCTCCTTCTCATCCATCTCATAAGATTCCACTTATTGAGGGGGAGCTTCCATGTCTTATGCATCATGCTGCATAGAAACTCTTAAAGGGGGAGAATTATGTTCTTGCATTCTGGTATCTGCATCTGCATTCACCCCTTCCCATGGTTTATTTTGATTATACCAAAGGGGGAGATTGTTTGCCAAAGAGGGAGTATATCATTCAATAAGTGCATGCAGGTTCATTTTGAGTATCTCTAACTCATGCTTTTGCTGAAACTCCTAAAGGGGGAGAAATTGTCTGAATTTTTATACATGCTATAATTTCTCAAACTATTTTCTTTTTGATGAAGTCAAAGGGGGAGAATAGTTTGAGTCATCAGCATCAGATTGACTCACCATCAGATTGACTCACTGTGTAGAGTTGCCATCATCAAAAAGGGGGAGATTGTTGTGCCTCTGTGGTTTTGATGATTGGTTTTGATGTGAGTCATACACTGTGAGTCACCATGCATTGATGTTCTGTTTTGATGATTGATTTGGTTTTGATGATTGGTTGTTGATGTGAGTTAATCAAATGTTCAGTCATCTTGCTGCTCAGTTTAGTTTAATATATTTTGATGTTCAGTCATGTTAACTGATGCATAAAGCATTCATTGCTACACTCTGTCTGCACAGTTGTCACTGCAGTGCGTCAACTCAGTGTGCCGATGCGTCGACCCCTTGGTCATTTTTGTATCTGTCCATACAGTAGTGCGTCAACTCCTTGAGCTGATGCGTCGACGCTTCAGTTCAGTTTCTTCATTTGATGAAGTCTATACATCATCAGTTGATCATCAAGAATATACGTTGCAGCGTCAACTCATTGGGCTGCAGCGTCAACTCAGCAAGTATGCACATCAGTCTTCACATGCTAAGTCTGTACAGCCGCTGGTCTAGCCTCATGAAGTCTGTACATCAGACTGTTACAGGAAGTCTGTACATTGTCCGTCTTCCTTAGCGTCTTGATAGTTGATGTCTATACATTGGCCTCCATGCTCCTAAGTATATGCATTACTGTTCATGCATCAGCCTTCATAAGTCTGTACATTGGACTGTCTCTCTCAGCGTCTCATGGCATGAGGTCTGTACACTCGAATTGCCCTTGATCTGGTCAAGTGTATACACTCTCTCACTGTAGCTTTCAGCTATTCAAGTCTATACACTGGACTGTTAGGTCATGTCTATACAACGTGGGCTTCAGTTCTTCAAGCCTACACATCGACTGTTCATGCAAAGTCTAGACATTCGAACAAGTCTGTACATTGGCCATCAAAGCCCTCAAAGTCTGTACATCCTTCAAGACTCTCAAAGTCTGTACAGCCTGCTCTGTCGATTCAGATTTCAAAGTCTATACAGCGTTCGTCTCAGCCACCGTCTCATTCAGCGTCTCACGCTTGCAAAGTCAATACTCTGGTCGGTGGAACAAAGTCTGAACATCCTTCAGTGAACTTTGAAGTCTATACACTGATTCACTGTTCATCGCCTTTAGGCTTCAAAGTCTGAACATTGTCTCACTCCGTCAAAGTCCATACATTTGTTTTCTCTTCAAGTCTGGACATTGGCTTCATATCATAAAGTCTATACATTGGGCCTAACATTCCAACTCTACACTGAACCTTCGTTCATCAAAGCCTCAAGTCTGTACAGCGTGAAGTCTACACTTTGGCTTCACGTTTTCAATGTCTGTACAGTGGCTTCGCATAGGCAAGTCTGTACATCGGGCTCCTTCTAACTAAGTCTATACACTCCCTCACACTGTACACACTTAGTCTATACAGCATGATCGTCTTTACAAGTCTACACAGAGTTCTTCACTTAAACTGATGACTTATCCGATACTCTGTCTGACAGGTGTTCTGATCGTGAAGCTTATGGAGGGCACGTGATTCGAGGCTGGAAGGGCAGACAGGATTGTGACACGTGTGCTGAAGCTGGCTGAGAGGCTGACACGTGGACACAGCAAATCAAGAAAGAAGCTCCTGGATTATTCTGGTGCGTCAACGCATTGAGCAAGTAGCGTCGACGCAGCAGTTACAAAAAGAGAACCAATGGGTTACTGGGTTACTCAGATGCGTCAACACCACCCACTGGCAGTGTGGACGCAGCAGTTCAAGTAACTCCCTGCAACCTCTGGAGTACCTTGGCAGCGTCGACGCTGCAGCTCGTTGGGTCGACGCAGCAGGTTGATGGAACGACACCGTTTAGCTGCTAGTACACACCGATGCGTCAACGCAGCAGAGGAGCGGCGTCGACGCAGCACGCCCATCTACTAAAGACTTGATCACTGGATCATCGATGCGTCAACGCCATGGGCTGATAGAGTCAACGCAGCAGTCTTGAGTTTTACTGAACGAATGTCCTTGAATTGTAGGGCACGTGATCCGAGGTGCCTGGCTCGTGAACCAGGAAGCTGCCACGTGGTCCGAATTTCTAGGGCTGGAAACGTGGAAGCCACACGCGCCAGTGTGTTGCTGCTGCTACTATATATACTAGTCTTCTTCCACTAAAGAAGACTGATCGAAGCAGAAGCCTGAAGAGCAGCAAGCCCTTCGATCCAGAAAAAGAGAAAAAGAAGGAAAAGAGAGGAAGAAGAGATAGAAGAGAGAAGCCGAGAAATAGAAGAGCAGAGAGTGCCTCCACGATACAGAGAATAGAGTAGAAGAAGAAAAAGAAGAGTGGCAGAGTGAGAGAAGCAGCAGAAGTAAAAAGAGAAAGAGAGAGAGCTCGCGAGTGAGAGAAGGAAGCAGAGAAGAAAAGGAAGAGAAAGAAGAAGAGAGAACGAGAGATAGGAAGCTTCATCTGAAGATCTATCTTCACTGGACCGTGGATCAGATCCAGGCCAGTCAGCTCTGCTGAGAGCCATATTGTGCATTTCGTCTTTCAGCTTTCTGTTTGCTGAAGTTATTTTCATTTCGTGTTTTTGTTTCTCCGTTTTCATTTGGTTATCTTGTTCTTCCGATTACCCTGCTGGGGATCGGGTTCCTCCTGTGGATTCAGGAGAAGGGAGACTTGTCTCCGGTTCTGGGCTTGTGGGTTGCAAGTCCAGGGGTCCCTCCGGTTGGGAGGAAGAGAGGTCTTCGACCTCTGGTTTGCTGGTGACTGGAAGTCACTGGTTGGTTCCCTCCTGGTCTGGAGGAAGAGAGACTTCGGTCTCTGGTTTCCAAGTGGCTGGGAGTCACTTGGGGTGTCCCTCCGGCTTGGAGGAAGAGGGGAGGCTGTTCCCCTGGTCAAGCTGTGTGGCAGCAACTGTTTGCAGACTGAGTCTGCTTGGTTCTAGCATTTGCTAGTGAAGCCTCACTCCGGTTGGGAGTGAGGGGTGGATGTAGGTCTGGAGGACCGAACCACCTTAAAATCTTTGAGCAGTGGTTTGCTTGTAGTGTGTTCTTCCATATCTCCTACCATCCTTCACAGATTGTCTTGAGATTTCTTATTCTCATTTGTGCTGCTTCCGCTAGTTGGTTATTTGGGGGCCAATTACATATTTGCTATTTTGTTTAAAAGGATTTTCAACTGGTTCATCAGATTGCTTGATTTGCTTCCGCTAGATGCTTGGATAGGCTCGCTCCACCTGCTTGTTATTTTTTCTAATCGAATTAGCTTAACTCCGGAACTTGCTTAGCATCTGATTTTTTAAATTGGGCATTATTCGTAGCAGGATACATTCACCCCCCCCCCCCTCTGTATCCGGGCCTAGCACCCTAACAAGCTGTGTTGCTCAGCAGTTTGTAGGCCAAGCTGTAGTGCCCAGCAGACGCAAGCTGTACTGCGCAGCAGTAAGCCAACTCGGTTGAGTGTGGGGTGGACGTAGGTCTTTGACCGAACCACCTAAAAAATCTTGGGTGCCTTGTGTTTGTGTGATTGTCCATGAACTGTGTGTGTGACTGATTCTTTTGATTATCTTCACAGATTGCTTGTGCTTTTGCTCAGTTTATACACTCGAGTTAGTGTTTTAATAGATTTGCCTATATTCCGCATTAGAACCTCTTACTGGTTTTTAATTAGGCAGTAGATCTATTCACCCCCCTCTAGATCCACACTTCGTGGAGATAGACTGCGTCCATCTAACATAACAGTTCCCCACTTCTATAAATAGACCCCCGGAGGTCCAAAAAGAGGGGATCTAGAGGCTACTACAAGGAACAACCTACGGAAGACACTCGGAGCGTTTTGTTCGTTTGTTCGTTTGTCTTGGCCCGCGAGGGGTAAGTCCCCGGGTCTTGTGTATACGCCCCTATGAGGGTGTATTTGTAATTTTGCCCCTCAGTGGGCCGTGTTGTTGTTTCTAAATCAAAAAAAAAAAAGGAGGGATGGACAAGCTACGATCTACACACAACCTACGGAGCACACTTGAAGCTTTTTGTTCGTTTGTTTCGGCCCATGTGGGGTAAGTCCCCGGGTCTTGTACTTATGCCCCTACGGGGTATGTTTACGTTTATACCCCTCAGCGGGCCATGTTTGTAATTATGCCCCTCAGCGGGCCATGTTTGTAAGTCTTTACGTCCCGGGACGACTAAGTCATGTATTTCTGCCCTTATAATGGCGAAATTATAAAAATGTCCTCCCCGGGACCGTAAAAGACCAAAGTCCTGTAATTTGCAGTCATACCCTGCAATCTTTTGTAATTGGGACTACGTCCCTATCTCGCGCTCCAAAGCGGACATTTGTACAGTCGAGAATTCGCCGACAACTCGTGTACTCATATGGAATTGTAAAAGCACTCAGCATGCTCCATGTGTATCCCCGAGGGAAAATTGCATGAAAACCCTTGGCTTTCCAAAATTGCATTTATACCCTTCCATCAGCCAAATTGACAGAGGCACACTTTCTATGAAACCCTTTGTCATTCTTTTGGTTCAGGAGTGTCGTCAGCTCAGTCTCACACTCGGGTATCACTTTAAACCTAGGTTTAGAGTATGATAAAATTACCAAAATACCTCTGCAACCTAGAAATGGCCTAGCAGCCTCCTCAAACCCTCCAGAAAGAGCCTCAGCACCTTGGGGAGTCAGGGACCCGATCCTACTTCCGTTCCATCCCAGAAATTTCAGAAATCCCCCTGACCTGGGAAAATTACCAAAATACCCCTGGGTTGATAAAATTACCGAAATACCCTCGGGGTCCCGAAAACTTCTCTCCACTTCAAAAATGCCTATGGCTTCCGTATATTTGCGCATCTATTCCCAAATCTTAGGGTTTTGTTCAAGCCTAGCCCTAACTCTATTGACATATTGGTGGTAAATGAGTGGTCATGGAGAGTCTCTCGAGTGAGCCTGCCACATCAGAACCTCTATAGAAGACTTTGGGATTTCTTTGACAGTTAAAAAAAGGTGTTCGGACGTTAGGCCGATGTAAATCAACACTGACTCCGGTCAGTGGGGAAAGGTCCAGCACTCGAACCCAAATCGTCTGATACTATGCGCACCCACGGAATAAACCTCTCTATGCAGAGGAATGTCTCTTTTCAAAAAGAACATTTATTTTTCCCACGTGAAATATTCCGTGTCTCACAGTGGCTTAGCACGGTTGGGTCTGGTCTGATGATTGTGACCACGATCTGATTGTGTAGCATGATGTGTGGTGGTCTCTTCCACGGATTCTTCAACAATCAATTTTCCCTTCCCTTTCTCAGGACAGAAGGAAATAGTTTTGAACTCAAAGGCTTCTTATTGGTAGGATTGAAACCAAGCCCTTCTTTTCTAAAGTTGACCCGGGTACCTAAAATAGCATCTAGATTAGATTTTCCCAGTGTCATTTTTTCAAGGGTAGATTGTTTGCCTTCAACTCTTCTTCAATTCTCTCCAAGTTCTTTTGCATCACAAGATTAACAGTGTTAACGGCCTCATACTTTTCAAGATTAAGTCTACTCTCCTTTTCCCACTCCTCACATCTCTGTTTAGTCTGACTTAATTGCTCTTTAAGGGCAGCACTCTCCTCTTTTAAGACTAGCAGATCTGAGAAGGTGGTTTCAGCTTGTTTTTTCAGTTCTTCATTCTCAGCTTTTACGGTTTCCAGCTCCTTGTTAACAGGATCATTTTGAGCAAGAGAGTTTAGTTTCTTCTTCAATTGTCTATTCTCCTTTCTATATGTAGAGAAGGATGAGGGTAGTTTTGTCTTTCTTATATTGCTTCTGTTTTATTGATTTAGTTGTTATTGCTGGTTATTGAGTGTGCGGCCCTTGTAATCCTTTGATAGGGATATTTTTGTCACACCTTGTAAAGAGGGTTGTTGTCCTGTCCTAGAAATAAAACCTGTTGGGCTACGGCTGTCAACAACACAAGAGGTTGACAGTCGTCACCTATTTTTGGCTCTCTCGGTGGGTTCCTCTCTACTTTTCCCTTGTTCTCCTGTTTTCTGGTTACAACATGGTATAAGAGCCGAAGGAGATCTGAAACAGGGGTAGGAATTGCACCAGTAGCCTCCTTGCTGTCTCCTCTACCAGGAGAAAACCTCTGTGGCCTTTCTTCCTCCTCGTAAGGTAGGGTTTCTGGCCCGGGGAAAGTCTACGGCCCTCTTCCCTTCTTGTAAGGAAAGGTCTACACTACTTAAGGTCTGCGGCCCCCTTCTACTCCTTGCAAGGAAAGGTTTGCTCTGCCTCCTTCCTTCCTCCCGCGGAGCCCTTCTTGTGAGGTTGTAGCCGCGGCCTGTTGCCTAGGGTTCTAGGCTGTTCGTGTCCATCTGGGAGAAGAGAGATCTTTGCCATGGCCAACCAGCAGTCTTCATCAAACTCCAGGTCTACATCTACAAGTGCTGAAGGGGCTTCTGTAGGAAGAAGGGTATCGGTGTCTGGCACTGTGTCTGGCCATGAACACCATGCCCTGCAGATTACTCCTGTCAAGCTGAACAAAACCAACTATGTTGAATGGTCAGCTGCAGCAAAAATGTACCTTGGAGCAAAGAGGAAGTCTGGCTATATCAATGGTAAAGTTGAGAAACCTGCTGAGGATGGTGTTGAGCTTGAAGATTGGGTTGAACAGAACAGCATTGTGATGACCTCGTTAGTCAATTCTGTTGAGGATGCTCAGAGAAAACTAATTTATGCGAAAGGAGACAGCTAGAGACATGTGGGTGTTCTTAGAAAAAATGTATGGTGAGAAGAAGAATGCTGTTAGGATATACCAACTGGAGAATGCCCTATATGGAGCAAGACAAGGTACACTTTCTGTTACATACTATTTTACTACTCTTCAAACTATGTGGGATGAGCTTGATTATTATGCTGTCGATGACTGGGATACCCCAGCTGATCATAGAAGACACCTGAAGTTCATTCAGAAGGGGAGAGTTCTGAAATTTCTGGGTGGTTTAAACTCGGAGTGGGAATCCCTCCGGGGGCAAATTCTCAATGACAGTAGTGCCCTATCCCTTGATGAGGTATATCAAAGGGTGTTGGTTGAAGAGAATAGGAGGGAAGCTATGCCGGTGGATACTTAAACAGCAAGTGGGGTTTCACTGCACGATCATTCTGCTCTGGCCAGCAATGCCTCCAAGTTTAAGAGGAGTAGTAGTAATAGTCAAGAGGATGAGGGGAAGGTAGTCAGGAAGTGTAGTCACTGTGGCAGACCTAATCACTTTGTGGATGACTGCTGGGAGCTTTATCCTGACAAGAAGCCTCTCAAGTTTCGTGGCAAGAAGGGTGGCAAACAGGCCAAGGGAAATGCAACAACTACCTTGGTCTCTCCCCAGGAGAATGGATCTTCAGGTGTTCAAGTAAATAACACCAAGAGTCTATCTCCAACTGATATTACTACTCTCCAAAAGATTCTCTCTCAACTGGACACATCTGCTTTTGCTTCCACCTCCCTGGGTAAGTCCAATGTTGAGGGGACTACACTTAGTGCTACTCTTCAACCAACAGACACATCATGGATCATTGACTCCGGAGCTACTGATCACATGACTGGTAACCCTAGTTTTTTTTCTACCTATTCTCTTTCTTCCGGTCAAGAAAAGGTGATGGTATCTGATGGGACTCAAGCCACAATAGCAGGCAAAGAACTATTAAAATGGATGATCATCTTTCCTTGTCATCTACCTTGCATGTTCCTTCTCTGCCAATAAACTTACTGTCCGTTAGTAGCCTCACCAAATCCCTTAATTGTTCCATAACCTTCCATCCAACTCATTGTGTTTTTCAGGATTTGAAGACCAAGCAAACGATTGAGAGTGGTCTTGAGGACAGGGGTCTGTACAGGCTGAACATAAAGGGGAAGACAGCTTTTCAGTCTAAGAAGACTAGTGATAATTTCAATCAACTTCAGCAACTCAAGCTATGGCATTGTCGTCTGGGACATCTCTCCTTCAAGTCTTCGAAACTTTTATTTCCTACATTGTTTAAGTCTATTAAACCAGAGTCATTCCAGTGTCCTATTTTCCAATTGGCAAAACATTGTAGATCTCAGTTTTCAGCTTCGATAAAAAAGAGCATCGCTCCTTTTGACTTGGTCCACTCTAATGTTTGGGGTCCTTCCCCTGTGCGGTCTGTGAATGGCTATCGTTATTTCATCACTTTTATTGATGATTTTTCCCTGTGCACTTGGGTGTATCTGTTGAAGTCAAGAGAAGAAGTGCCTCGGCAGTCCAGGTTTTCTCCAATATGGTGCTGACTCAATTTGATAAGAAAATTAAGACCCTTAGGTCTGATAATGCAAAAGAATACTTTACAAGAAATCTGAATATGTTCATGCAAGATGAAGGAATGGTTCATGAATTCTCTTGCCCGTATACTCCACAACAAAATGGAGTGGCAGAAAGGAAAAATAGCCATCTTATGGCAACTGCTCGAGCCTTCATGTTTCAGCACAAGATTCCCAAACAGTACTGGGTGGATGCTGTCCTTACTGCAGCATATGTCATTAATAGGACGCCATCCAGATCCCTAGGGTTTCGTATTCCTGTGACACTCCTACAACCTGATCATCCAATCTTCCCCTTGACTCCTCGGGTATTTAGGTGCTTGTGTTTTATCCATGTGTTGGGTCCTGCTCAATCCAAACTTGACCCTAAATCTGTGAGGGGAGTTTTTCTTGGTTATTCTCCTACACAAAAGGGGTATAAATGTGCTGATCCGGTAACAGGGAAAGTCTATTATCAAAGAGATGTTACCTTTTTTGAGTCACAGTCATACTTCTCCTCGGATCTGCCTAAGGGGGAGATTACTGTGGACTCCTACCTTATTCCTTGTCGTAGCTCTGTTGATGCTCTGGGTTCTTCCTCATTCTCTCCTATTCGGGATGTCCAAGATGCCGATGCCGAAGAGGAATTCAACACTGGTGAAGGAACCAATCCTAGGGTGAAGACAAGGTTTGGACAGGTCTACTCCAGATGATCAAGAGGAGAGGCTGAACAGATTGAAGAAAAGGCCCCTACCGATGACCACTCTCATGAGAATGCTGGGTTCTCATCTCCTGTTGTCCCTGAGGTTACTTCTGAAACTGAAAATCAAGTGACTCTTATTGACCTTGATAAGCCTATTGCCTGCAGGAAAGGTGTGAGAGAGTGTACCAAGCATCCAATTTCCAATTACCTGTGCTACTCAAAAATTTCTCCATTGTACCAGACCTACCTCTCATCTATTTCTAAAACCTCTTTTCCTTCCTCTTTTTCGAAAGCTATGAAGGACCCAAGGTGGGTCAAGGCTATGGCAGAGGAGATGGAGGCCCTGAGGAAGAATGACACTTGGGACTTGGTTGATTTACCTTCCGGAAAGAAGCCTGTGGGATCAAAATAGGTATACACCATCAAATTTAAATCTGATGGATCCGTGGAAAGATACAAAGCAAGGTTGGTTGCACAAGGATTTACGTAGACCTATGGCATTGACTACCAAGAAACGTTTGCTCCAGTGGCCAAGTTATCTTCTGTCCGGGTTCTAATGTCTCTTGCTGTCCACGACGACTAGGAATTGCATCAGCTAGATGTTAAAAATGCATTCCTTAATGGGGAATTGGCTGAAGAAGTGTACATGCAACCCCCTCCTGGCTCAACTACAGATGGGAAAGTCTGTAAGCTAAAAAGGGCATTATATGGCCTGAAACAATCCCTAGAGCTTGGTTTGAAAAGCTGGGAAAATTTGTGCTGCATATGGGGTTTAAACAAGGTAATGGTGATCACACTCTATTTGTGAAAAGGAAGGGTGGATAGGTTGTTATCCTCCTTGTATATGTGGATGATATGGTGGTCACAGGTGATGATTCTGTTGGCATCATGCAGCTGAAAGACAGTCTCGCAAAGGAATTTGAGATCAAAGATCTGGGCCTCCTGTAGTATTTCCTTGGGATTGAAGTTGCTAGATCCCATGGCAGCATTTTTATCTCCCAAAGAAAGTATGCCCTTGATTTACTAAGAGAGATAGGGAAGATGGGCAGTAGGCCGGCTGATACCCCACTTGAATTGAATCACAAGCTGAGTAGTCTTGATGGAGAAATTCTCTCAGAGGTTGAAAAAGGCAGGTATCAAAAGATAGTGGGAAAACTCCCCTACTTATCCTTGACCAGACCATATATTACATATGCAACCAATGTGGTCAGTCAGTTTATGCATTTCCCCAGAAGCAAGCATATGCAGGCTGTTGATAGGATCTTGAGGTACATCAAAACATCTTCGGGAAGAGGTCTGTTATTTAGAAAAAAAAGGTCATCTGAGTTTGGAGGGGTTCTCTGATGCTGACTGGGCTGGATCACAAGATGATCGAAGGTCAACATCTGGGTACTGTATTTACCTGGGTGGAAACCTCATTACCAGGAGGAGCAAAAAATAATATGTCTGTGCAAGATCAAGTGCCGAAGCTGAATATAGAGCTATGGCACAAGCTGTAACAGAACTATTGTGGGTAAATATTCTGTTAACCGACATTGGGGTTAGGGTTGTGCTTCCCATGAAGCTCTACTGTGACAACAAGGCAGCAATCAGTATTGCTAACAACCCTGTCCAACATGATAGGACAAAGCACATTGAGTTGGATAGACACTTTATCCGGGAGAGGCTAGACTCTGGAGAGCTGTGTTTGCCCTATATCCGGTCTACTGATCAAGCTACAGATGTGCTTACCAAAAGTTTGTCAAAGGATGATTTCAAACGAATGTTAAGCAAGCTAAGAATGTTAGACATCTATGCTCAGCTTGAGGGGGAGTGTAGAGAAGGCTGAGAGTAGTTTTGTCTTTCTTATATTGCTTCTGTTTTTATTGTTTTAGTTGTTATTGCTGGTTATTGGCTGTGCAGCCCTTGTAATCCTTTGATAGGGGTATTTCTGTCACACCTTGTAAAGAGGGCTGTTGCCCTGTCCTATAAATAAAACCTATTGGGTTGCGGCTGTCAACAACACAAGAGGTTGACAGCCGCCACCTGTTTTTGGCTCTCTCGGTGGGTTCCTCTCTCCTTTTCCCCTGTTCTCCTGTTTTCTAGTTACAACACTATACATTTCAAATTTCTCAAGTAGGTCTGCATATGCATCCCATGAAGCAGAGATCGCCTTCATCTTCATCCGAAGAGAGGCTTTCCTCCTCCTCTTCTTCATCGCTCCAAATGGAGACCATGGCCTTGGACTTCTTTCCCTTGCCCTTGGTTAGCTGCTTCATCAACTTAGGACACTCTCCTCGCATGTGTCCTGGTTTCCTACACTGGTAGCAAATTAAGGTATCAGACTTCTTGTATTGAGTAGATTTGAAGTCGGAATTTCTACTTACCTGGGGGTTCTTCCTTTTCTTCTGGAATTTACCTCTTCTTAGGAAATTCTTGAACTGTCTAGTGAGCATAGCATGGCACCTACATGAAAAAATCATTTGCAGATACTTTTAAATGCATGCCCTGCCACTTCTGCTGATTTTTTTACCTCTCTCAATGCTTGCTTGATTTTAGGTTGTGTAGTATGGGGTCTTCTATGCAGATAGCTGTCCATGGGGCCTGTTGTCTGCGGGGCAACTCCAGTGTCAGGACGTCGTGCAGCTGTACTGGAGTAGGTCCCTGAACCCATGAGTGCCTTTCCTTTCCTTCGAACGGCTTGCTCATGCTCCCTTGCTTCAGTCAGCTCTGGATCTGAATCATCAGTGCCTTCCTCATCATCATCCCTCCTAACCCTTCTACTTGAAATCTCCTCAGCAATTTCAGCCTCATCTTCAGCCCTTTGTTGCATCCTCTCCTTTTTGCCCAGAAGGCACTGGCGCATTTGTTCTCGGACCTCTCGGGGACATCTGTCACATTGTTTCACCTCTCCTCTTACCCCTACCGAATATTATTTTCCTCTAGTAATTCCATCATGTAGCTCCTTACCACAATAATTACATTTCACTTTTCTTCTCCCAGCATCAACTAAGGAGAGGTGGGCCCACCCAGGAGCCTCCTGCCCTTGCTGCTCTCAACTTTGTTCACATCTAAGCATGATGCTATATTAAGACAGTCAAACACAAAAAGTTATAAGTACAATTAAAAAATTAGGGCTTAATTATTAATTAACCCTTACTCACCCTTCATAAAAATTAATTACCAGCATGCTCCCACCCCAAATTCTTCAATGAAATTTAATTGAGCTTCAATTGAGCCTAAGTAAACCAAATTGGACAAAAACCCTAATTTTAATGAACTAATTAAGCCTTAATTGTCAATTAACCCTTAATCACCCTTCAAAAAAATTAATCACCAGCATGAACCCACCCCAAATTCTTCAATGAAGCTTAATTGAACTTCAATTGAGCCTAAGTAAACTGAATTAGACAAAAGCCCCAATTTTGATGAACTAATTAACCATTAATTATCAATTAACCCTTAATCACCCTTCAAAAAAATTAATTACAAGCATGATCCCACCCCAAATTCTTCAATGAAGCTTAATTGAACTTCAATTGAGCCTAAGCAAACCGAATTAGACAAAAGCCCCAATTTTATGAACTAATCAGGGTTTCATTATCAATTAACCTAATTTTAAAGACTGAAAAATTAACCTACAACAAAAAAAAAGTTTCAACCTCACCCACCACAGCAGCAGCCCAGCACAGCCTACACAGCACGCAGCAGCAGCAGCACAGCAGCTCCTTCGCAGCACACAGCCGCACCGCAGCAGGCCAGCGGCGGCCAGCAGCACAGGTCACTAGCAGCAGCAGCACGCAGGGCAACACGCACGCAGGGCAGCAGCAGCACGCAGGGCAGCAGCAGCAGGGCTGGCAGCAGCACGCAGCAGGGCTGGCAGCAGCAGCAGGGGCGGAGCAGCAGCAGCAAAAAATCTCCCTCAGATCTGAGGGAGAAACGAAGTGAACTCCCCTTCACGTGGGTTTCGTCCGAAACCGGACGGTTTCGGGCCGAAGCAGGCCCAAAACCGTCCGGTTTCAGACCGAAACAAGTAAGTTTCTGGCGAAACCGATACCGGTTTCACCCGAAACCTTTTTTTTTTAAGTTTCGGACCTGCTACAGTGAGCAGGTCCGGTTTCGTGTCGGTTAAGGCCGAAACGTATCGGTTTCGGCCGATACTGTCAACCCTGTGCTTGCTTCCACCTCCCTCTTATGTCACCTATGTATTTTCATTTTTTTGGGGGTGCATTCGGGGCAGATCCAGCTGAATATAGATCGTGCTTCTGCAATCCTATTTTTTTTGTTTGATTTCTTTAAATTAGTGTGCATTTCCATGTGTATGTTGTTGTTTATGTTTATATATGCTCCCAATGATTTAATCTGATATCATTTCGTTGACGTTCTTATCATTATCGTGTTAATTTTATCAATATTGAGTGTCTAAATGAATGCAACTAAGTTTTCCCCCTAAAAAATAAGGTTAGCATGATTTCTGGCTGCCATTCTTGATCTCCTGAGATTTCTGTGAGTATCTCTTCACTCCAATCCTCCCACCAAGATGAAGCCAAGATCTGAAATGGCATTCCTTGCTCCCTGTCTCTAGAGTTTCCATCAAGATAACTCCTTCCTCAGGAATCAATGGTCAGGAACCTATCATCGACTCAAACAGTGGTTCAAAAGGCATGAATGAGGGCTTATGATCTAAACATCTCATCCACAATGCTGCTTCTGAACTCTTCAATATTGCATCTCCAGATGGCATTGGCATCCCTGCAAAAGATGTCAATGTCTCCAACAAGGAATGCTACAAGTGGAGGAGATCGCAGGATTTCTTGCAATCATTTTCTCCTCCAAATTTGAATTCTTAGAAATTAATTCCTTGGGCTTCAATCTCTTCAAACTTCCCCGGGTGGAGGACTGCTGACTCAGTACATCGGAAGGGATTCGTAAGTCATGAATTGGTTGAACCAGGTTCTTTTTCATAATTCTTCAATGTGGGACTAAAAAGATGAAAAGTGACAAAAATAAGTAGTTTATGGATCCAAAAACTTTACTCTAATGAAATAAAACCAAAAGTTCTTAATTTTCATAAACTGGAGAATGTTGACATCCAACACAATCCACTATCCACCATTTCAACCTTTGGTAAGGGCCATTTCAAACACAACATTCACTTACTGAGCAAACAATAGTCATTCATTTTATAGGTTTATCCCAACCAATATTTAGAAAAATAGTTACAGCATGAGCCGGTACATGACAAAACAAGATTCGGAACTCCATATCAGGGGTTGATCCCAGGTCTAGAGAGTTCAGCACAGAATCCATAAAAATGGATAAGCTGATTATGTAAGGTAATACATGTATCAGTCATTTCTTAAGGATGCTGCAAACCGTGTGCCAATGCCATCAACCATTTTTTCTCTTTTTTTTGTGGAAAGTAGCTGAAGGCCAAGGCCATCAACGAATACATTACTACCTGATCTACCGTTGGAGGGAGCCCTAAATCCCCAGTGAGCCACTGGAAACTTCCATTATACTGAAATCTACATGATTTCCTTCAGTCTAATCCTTAAATTTTTGAAACATGACAAAGTTCCAAAACAGAAATTGGTACTTAAAATGTGAACATTCACAAAAGACAATAAATTGCTCTGATAAATTATATGCACAAAAATGGAGATACTAATCTCTGGGCCATATAAGAACCCTAGAGGAAAGGTCTTAGGGGATCCCTTGGCATACACTCCCTCAAAGATTTCTTCTGTTATCATGTTTCTAGTTGGCTTTTAAAAGGAATGTACATTGTCTCAACATCAAAGATGCAAATGATTGCACAGGCCAAGTGAAGGCATGAAAAAAGTGGGGTGAAGGGACATAATGATAGATGGGTGAACACCCCTACCTCCTTTCTGCTCATCGATAGGATATAATGGCCAAGTGCAAACTGAACCACCCAGTCTCTTAACTATGGCCACCAGTAATTTCTCAGGAAACTGGGGAATCCCGTCCATCATATCAATGCCAAAATAATATTCTAAAAGGGGAAGGAACATAAGATAAAGGCTTGAAAAGCATCCTGGGATAAAGCTGGTTTCTTTAAAGAAACCTAGAACTGCAGCATTGGAGTTGGTAGCCTTCAGCAAGGATCATAGGAGACTCCAGTTGTAATGCCAGGGGTAAGTCGGCCTCTGGTGGTTACAGATGACAATGCTAGCAACTGATGAAGGCAGCAGCAACAATTAATATGTGTCTGTAGCACTAACTGCTCGGGAAGTGAACCAACGGAAGCTGCAACTATTGATGGTGGTTTCTGGGTTGTTAAATCCAGCAGTTGCAGATGGCATTGAAGGCAAGGGATGAGTGATGAGCAGGCCAAGAAGCACAGTGCAATGGGCAGCAGTTGAGCAGTGACAGGACAAGTTGTGGTGTCTGACAACAGAAATGGCTGCAGCACAAGGAGTGTAGGCTGCGTAACTGTGAAGCATGACACTACAAGCTGCAGGAACTGGAGAAACTTATGCAAAGTGCCTGCAGCTGGCATGCAGCATACAAGTGGCAGAGGGAGTAAATGATGGTAGCAGATGGCTGACACCATTGAAGAAGGCCAATAATCCAATTAGCCATAGAAAGTTGTAACCTCGTAGACAACACAAGAGAGCAACTCAACTCTAATACTATGTCAGGAATCAAGATAAGTCTTGATAGGAATGGAATCCTCTGTCCACAGACAAAGGCAATAGCCAATATATAAACAAGAGATGTTAGGGCATCCTAATATTCTGAGTCACCACACCTCAATACAATATATGCAAGACCAGCAGAATCATTGACGTATACACACCAGTGATCTTCACTGTAACATAGAAATTGATGGTTGGAATTTTTTTCAAAACTATTAATCTGTCACCTTCTAACGGTTGCTTTGGCTTGTTATGTTCCTTGATGATGCCTCGTACCCTATCCTTCATAGCAAAACATGTACTCCTTTCTTCTTCTGATAAGAAAAACTCATTCTCATGAAGACTTAAAAGTCATGAATTCTGTGAGAGAGCATCCTCTGAAACGAGGTAGCGTAATGGACACATATGTCATGTGACACTATGACGTGGAAGATGACTTGGCCAGTACATATTCCTTTTCCTAATATGGGGAAGTTAAGTTCACCTCAATCACAGTAATAGATGCATAATAGTAAAAACATTAATATTGACATGGAATTTGTTGGCTAGTGATTTAGTTCAAGGATCATCCAGAGAGTCTTCACTTAGAAAACCAGGAAGACAAGCATAAGCAAGAGCTGTATATTAAATGATTGATGAATGAAGATAATTTTCAAGACGAAAACAAGTAGAACAGCAATTGCTGCTGCAAATTTGCAATGACTAAGGGCGTATAATTTCTCAATTGATAGAGGTAAAAAATGAATAAAAAAATACATAGCAGTTCCATAACAAAGAAATTTGATGCAAACAAATATATTGATTAACATATGATAACTTCATTTGGAAAAAATATTAGATATAGATACACAAAATCTACAAATAAAATTTTGGGGATTCATGTGGATGTAAAAGCAAAAGTTACATGTGGAATCTCTGAACGAGGGAGTTTTTCCTCAATGTTTGTGGTGCTTGTTGACCCTGTTACTATGTTGATGTGTGCAGTTCCAGGAAGAACAACCTGTGTCACATTCTTCAAACATGAGATCATGCATCAGTAATGTTTTCAAATTATTAGAATAAAATATACTCCAACTTTGAAAATATGCATGAAACTTACAGTCTCCATTGGATTAATGCCTTTTTCATTTAAATAAATAGAATCCTTTCTTGCTGATAGCTTTGGTTTATGAAGAGACCCAATTCCACGAAAAGAGTCTATCATTGCATTGCCACGCTCTTTGATCGTGCTCATGTTGATCCCATCCAAGTTGCTTGGGCCCCAAGTGTACATCACATATTTTCTTACCTTGGATAATTTCAGGAGTATCAGGATACAAAATCTGCTCTGGAACATATAGACTTATAACACCAGATAGGAAGATACCTTATCCCAGTTACGTTCAGCTCTTTGCTTACTTCTAATGGCACGCATAACACTGTCTTCATTGCGGAGACTCTTGATTCTATGCTCACACTGTTAAATGAAAGTGTTAACTTCGTTGGTGGCGCACAGAACAGCTTTCCATATCCCACAGAATAGTGAAATACAGAATTACAAGTAGGCAGTTCAGAAGAGATGAGTAAGATTTCCCATAGTTTGTGCAAGCTCATTATTTATTTGAACTTAGCTGCTTATAGAGGAACAATATTCTTTACATGCATTGGAAAAGCATTCATTTTCATTGTGAAATATGAGAATGACAAAGGATCATTAAACCTCCAATTCTAATTTTATATCATATTTCCTGATTTTTGAGTGATGTCTAACAGTAACTCACACAAGCTTTTTCTAAACAGGCAGTTTGACCGAAGAAGCACAAATAGTTAATGTTTCAAATGTGGCCCCAACAAAACATCAAATGAAATTACCAATTAAACTCCAAATGAAATAATCTATTGTGACTTGAACCCTGGCAGAGATCCATATATGTGACCAGAGATAGAGGAATGGAGTATCAATGCCATGCAGTTTAGCAATAATCCTGCATCTAAGTCATTGTATATCTACAATGACAATGTTGGCTATAACGCCCGGGAATTTTTCTAAGAATTTTCTGGATTTAAATATAATTATTTAAGATCATAAATGGACTTAATAGGCTATTTAATGAGAAATGGGCTTTAAATGTAATTTTGGGTTAATTAAATGAAATTGGAAGACCAATTAATAACTAAGCTCTTTGACCCGCTTGAATCAGGCCCATAAACCCCGCCCATTAGCTTTAAGGCCCAAACCCAACTCTAGAACCGTCCTTAGGATAAATCCCCAACTTAATAAGATAACTAGGAGATAATTATAGAGGAATTTGATTTTTATTCAAAATCTGGAGTCAAAAAGAAATGGCGGTCTATCGCGAGACCGCTACCTACAAGTGGCGGTCCTCAAATGACCGCAATCTTCTTCCGAAACCCTGAATGATAGAAGCGTGAAAAGACTAGATATTTCCCATCCAAATCACTTGGGATCGAAGCTATCTGGCGTGGGAAACTATCCAGGACTCTTAGGGATTGAATTGAGCCCAAAATAGGACTCTATTTTGACCTAATCTAGTAGTCCTAACTCAACCTCTATAAATAAGCCCTATCTTCGACCCACGCGAACCCTAGTGTTGGCTCGTAAAGTTCGAAGGTAAGGAGACACTATCTCAGGTCGTTCCTTTTGAAGATTTTGTTCTCCTTTGTATCGTCTAACTTCCCTCTAAATTTCGTGTTAGGAGGTCAAGCCGTTGAGAAGATAGAACCCTCGGACGTTGCTGGTTTCCTGCAGTTTGCACAGGAACGAGTTTTCTCCGAGAAGGAACAGGACATTAGAGGCCCTAGACGAGGTAAGTTCAAGTTGTACCTTTAGAACTATTTGTTCCCCTTCGAATCTTCTACCTATCCTCCAAGTCTCATGGATTTAGGTCAAGAGATTCAAGAGATAGAAGGCCAGGAAGTTGCGATTTCTACGCAGGACGCACAGGAACCAGCACCGTCTTCCAGCCCAAAATTCGAAGTCTAGAGCTTTACCCAGAGGTAGGTTATCTCATGAATGGCTTAAACATCAGGTTAGGATTAAAAGTCCTCTTGTCTCACTAGATTTCATGCTTTATACTTGAAGAATTTCATGTTTTCCTATGATCACGCATGCATAATTTTCATAGCATCATATCCCTGCACCCTTAACCAAAAATATGATAATTGTGGCTTAATACATGTAACTCATGCATCTCCATGATTTAACTTCGTCATGGCATGTTTATTCTTCTATCTAGCATGTTTTCCGTGCATATATTGCCCTAGATTAGGCCTATACCTCGGTTTCTGTCCCTACTCACAGCAGAAAAGAAACGGTCTCCATGAGACCGCTATAATCAGATAGCGGCCTTGCAACTGACCGCTACCATCAGTATGCGGTCCTCATCTAACCGCTATTTGCTTTCTGGTTTCTGCACTTTGTTAACTCCAAATAGATTGCAGATTAACCCTATTAATTATATGTTAAGCCCAGGTAATTAGGTCTTATTCTTAGTTATGACCCTAGATTCATGTTAATGGTTATATTATGCATCCATCATGCTAGGTTTCATGACTTACATGCTTTAAGAACTTACTTTAATCTTATGCTAATTTCATGTCAAAACCATATAATTTTGTATTAAAACTATATTTCACATGCTTTATGGACTTGTTTTATTGATGATTTGATCGTTGTTTTCTACACGATTCACTCTCATCTTTGAGTCTTTCTTAAGTACATGGCACGTATTCTGATACGATGTCATCAGTTACACGTTGCACATGATAGGCACACTTTCTTGGACTTGTGCTCTCCGCCAGATATTCCTTATGTCGGACTAGAGGATCATGTTTCAAGGCCTCCGAAGTCTCCACAAGCCTGGGATTCTCACTAGGACGTCGAGCAGGTTGTACCCTCAAAGCCTATTTGTCCAGGAAGCGCTCACTTGACCGAAGTTTTTCTGTGTTCTGGATAGATAGATGCCATCAAGAGACCGCCACTGTCAAGTAGTAGCTCTCCCGCGACCGCATTATGCCAAAATTCCAATGCGTCGACTCGTTCTTCTTCCTAGTGTCGACTCTGTCTAGTTGCGGCCATCCCAGGACCGCCACCTTCTGGTTGCAGCAAGGCTGGGACCGCTATTTCAAGAAACGGCCCTAGCGAGACCGTTTTCTATTCCAGAGTGTTTAACCCGGGGTTTGACCCAAGGGTTGATTTTCCTATGTTTCTAGATGGACTATTGATTATCTAGAATCTAACACCTTGTTCAATAAGCTATCTAATGAATTATGAAATTAATGAAGGTACCGTTATGCTGTCGGATTCCTTCCGTGGCATAACCTTGTCATTAAATCATCCTCGATCTCATGTGTCATGTTTGGTAAGTTCTTACCTTGATATTGTTGTCATAAAACTATTATTTGAATTGTACATTACTGGCCGAAACTTTATTTATATCTCATAGAAGTAGCTTGATTTATAACTTGAAGATGCAAGAGCGGACACGGATAGTGTCCAAGGGCTCGATGCTAACCCCCTCGACAGATAGCCGGAAACATACTATAAACCATGGGGTATGATGAACACTGGCGTCGCATTGCGCCGTGAGTACTTTTTTTATAAACGAGTGAAAACCACGAGGCAATCTTGTGAATTTACATGCTTGCTAGTACATTCTTGTTACATGACTTTCTAATGCATAGCCTTTATGGTTATGAAAAGCAAGGAAGGTAGACTCAGGTATCAGGATCGGATCGGCCGGTCCAAAAGCGATCCAACTCGGTGGGATCGGCCGATCCGGACCGATCCCAACCACCGATCCCGATCTTTGGCCGCACCCAATCTGTTAAGTTTTAAAGGGAGTTTTGTGTAAATAGCTATTCATTCTATTAATCTTTCAACTTTTTCTGTTCACTGTCTCGTCCTTTCTTTTCCCCCACTTTATCTTTCCCACTTTCCCAGGAGTTCTGTTCACTGTCTCGTCCTTTCTTTTCCCCCCACTTTATCTTTCCCACTTTCCCAGGAATGAAGGCAGGAGGTGGAGGGGCCGCGGGAGGTGGAGGGGCCACGGGAGGAGGACGATGAGGAGGTACCAGCGACGGGGATCGGCCGCGACGATGCATGACGACGGTGCCGGTGCTGGCAGCAGGTAAGTATCTATTTCGTTCTTCTTCTTCTTCTTCTTCTTCTTCTTCTTCTTCAGGTAAGTAGCTATTTTTTTTTCATCTTCTTCTGTTTCTTTTTTTTCATCTTCTTCCGTTCTTCTTCTTCTTCTCTTCTTCTTCTTCTTTTCATTTTTTTCAGACATGGGTGGAACTGGCCGGGACAAGGCTCTGGATCGGCCGATCCCAGTGCGGAATCGCCGATCCAGCCCGATCAGAGACCGATCCACCCGATATGGCTGATATTCAGTATGAATCGGGTTCGGATGACTCGGGATCGGATCGATTTGGCCCAAAACCGATCGGATCGGCCGATCCGATCCCAGCCGATTCCACCTACCATGATGAAAAGTACATTCTCGTTCATGAAAGGCCAAGTTATATTCATGTTATATTCGTTCTTGATGGGGACATCACCTCCCATGCCCACGTTCACAGCTCGTCTCCTCGCAGCATGGTCTAGTTATTTAATTTTGAGTCCTATGTAATTTTTATTTGAGTCATTTGATGTATTTTCCCTTTTATTTGAGTCATGTCCCTAGGTCTTTGCTAAGTTTGTGTGTCATTAGGCTCATTAGATTAGTTTTGGGCCCAATTCATTGGGCTAGGCCCATGGGCGCCCCCCCTTCCTTGGTTATTTGTCATTGAGTCAAATGTCTGGGTCTTTTTGTAAAATGTGGGTTGCCTATATATAGGACCCCATTCCCCCCCATTTCAACTTAATGAATCAATGAATGAAAATTGTCATTTGAGAGTTCAAATTTCCTATTGGAGAGATTCCATTAGTTGGGTGAGAAACCCTTGGGAGTGATTCCCACCTACCTCTCTCTCTCTCTCTCTCTCTCTCTCACCACACAAGGGAGGGCTGCGCCCTACCCTCTCTCTCCTCCCCTCCCAACCACCTCCACTCCCCACCTACCCCATTAAAGCCTCTCCCCATTCCCCACAACCCTCTTCAATACTCCACCCCTTCCCAAGACCCCTTCACCAATCCTCATCTCACCTCCCAACCCCCGACTACCCCTCCCACTTTCCCAAGCACCCTTCCACCTCCCTAGGCCATTTGAATTCAAATTTCTCCTTCCCTCCACAGCCCTAGGTCGCCCAAGCCCCTCCCCCTTTGGTTAGGGTCGCCCCCCCTCTCTCATCACCTCCATTCTTCCTTGTTCTTCCCCATCACCCCTCCCTCCACCCTTAGAAGAGAACCCCAATCTCCTGCGCCCCCCCCCCCTTCTCCAGCTTTCCCCCAACACTTCTAACCTCCCCAATACCTTCCCCACACTTCCCTCCCACCATTCACCATCTCCCCTTCACCATTCCCTTGTTTGTCATCTCCTTTCGAGGTCATTTAGAGATCTACATCGGTGAACCTGCTTGCAGCTGAGTACCTGCAGAGAACCAGTAGATTGCAGCGGCGACCCCGGCCTCATTCTGGCGAATCTGAAGACACAAGAGGTACCCACGGAAGTGTCTGCCTGTCCTCTTCGCAACGACGGTGGTTTCGTCATCGTCGGAGCACCGTGCTGCAGAGCCATTCTCCCTCGACTGCGCGAAGCTTCCCTGGCAGAGCACCTGAACCTGATGGGAAGCTCCACTGCGGCGATCCTAGTGGAAATCTGAGCAAGAGTTCTTCATCAAAAGTCTTCTACTCCGAGTTCTCTTTCACGTCCAACAAGCGGAACTCAGTTTGGCGTCCGGAACTGAAAGTTACCAATTTTCTTCCCCGGGTGCGCGGTTCTGCCTCCACTCAGTCTGCCCCGACCCCTCCTCAGTGTTCTGAGCCTACCGGTCTGCTCCGACAACATTTGGCTTCCACGTCGGTCTTGCTTCGAAGAGGACTCGTCAACGGTTCCAACGACTCCGGCGGCACCTGATTCTGAGCTCGGGAGCGATCGTGGCACCCTCTTCTTCCTGCTGTTGGGAACCTGAAGCTGTCAGAGCCGAGGGTCTGCCACCCTGTTCAAACCCCTACCCCGACCAGCAGCGGTGCCCGAAGAAATCAACAAAATTCTGGCATCATCCCGCTCCAGTTACGAAGAAATCCCCACTGGTCCCGTCCTCAGCAAAATTCTTGAGTGGCCGCAGCGTCAACTTCACCAACCGTCTGTCCACAGGCACAGAGGGTTGGCAGCACCGACGAAGATCGAAGATTATCATTTCTTAGATTAATTTCCCCACCCCGCTTGGCCGACTGAAGGCCCCTCCCTGTGTGAAGGTAATTTTAGATGTAATATCAGTTAACCCCCACCCCAAGATCCCCCCCTCCTGCGAGAGGTGTAGTGTTGTAATCGTTTGAGCAGGTCAAGCTTCTCCGACACGGCGTGTGGGGAACACTCGCCTCCCCGCTCGCCCTCATCTCCGAGCGGGACCGATTTCTTCAAACCGGTCGAGTAAGTGCTCCAACCTAGCTCCATTTTGTGCTTGTTCTTCCTAATATTAGTTCATAAACTCCGCTGGCCGTGAGAGTGAGAGCCCGATCCTTGAGCTCCTTGCTTCAAGAGATCACCGTGGGGTAAGGAGTGTAACCCGTGCCCTTGGCACCTCGTCGGCTCCCTTGAATTGGGCAGCCATACCCTTGGGGAAACAAACCTTGGCCTTGCTGGCCCTCTACCAGCAAGGGCCCAGCTCACACAACCTCCACTTGGCATTGCCAAGTTACCCCGGGTCTTGGTGAGCATCGGGTGAGCGGTCGCCAATATCGGTCCGTTTGATTGCAAATTGTGCTTGTTCATTTTGGTCCAAGGGTGTGTCACATCAGTTCTCGATCTTGCTCTCATTCTACATGAACTCTCATATCTTTTATGTCTTGATACTTGCGATGTTACTTTGGTTTTATGCGTATGATTTATCGCATTTTCATTTATCTTAACTTCTAGAGCTAAATTGTTAATTACTTTAATATTGTCTTCATGTTGATACGAAGATACCTACTGGGCAAGTGTGCTCATTCCCTACTTTTTCAATCCTTTCAGGAAATTCGGGTGAGTCGGATTCGGACTATGCTAGTGATGGGTCCGAGAGCAAATGATGGATCGAGAGAAGACTTAGAGTTGTCAAAGAGTATAGTCATGGTTATGTAATTTCATTTTTTCTTGAGTCTAGTAATGAGAAGAGTCAACATTATGTAACCTTTTGATTATCATCAATAAAAGTTAGTTTTGTCAATTCTTGTGCATTCCTCTTTATCTGTGAATGTTTAGCGCTCTGATTATCTTGATTGCGAGAGGCTTATCTTGTCGGCTGTTCATGTCCCCGATATTACTTCCGTTGTACATATATCTCGGGACGTGACATTGGCAAAGTTTACCTTCAGAGATGGACTGACCAAAATAAGGATTGGGTTGCTGCTAATTGGTATGAAACATGCAAGATAAGTTGAGAAATGAAAATATAAGTAAAACAAGAAGAAGAAGAAGATCATGTATAAGTTAGAATATTAAGTAAGAACAAAGATGTCAATGGGAGAGAAAAATAAGAAAAGAATAATGGTAAAAAGGAAAGAAAACAAGAGGATTGCCCAGTCTCCACATACCCCCCCCCCCAACAAGAAAAAAGGGTGACATCATGTTTTTATAGCAGAGATGCATTGTATTCATAGATATGACTTTCAAGTACTAGCAAGGCATATTGGCATCATGAACTCTCTCCCCACTAAATTGGAGCCAGATCCAAGAAGACGTGAACAGCTTTTCTGCAGCTGGTCAGCGACCTAATCTTCAATCATCACATATAGTACACGCATACCCAACCATCAGCTTGTGCTGGTGGAACTACCCTGATTGAACTCGACAGAGAAGTGAAATCCCCTTAGTACATCACAAATTAGCTAGCATTTTCTTTTTTTCTCCTGAACTCACAGGAGACTCATTTAAATAAATGATCACAGGAGGCCTGATTGAAACAGAATGTCAATTTAGCTCCTGATGAAATATGAATTAAGGAGAAGCCACATGTTTCACAAAACGTGCATGAAAAGATTAATCTTAACACAATAACTTGGGAAGTTTTGTACAAAAGATAAAACTAAAAATAAAAGGAGTTTGAGACAAATGGGAATGCAGTAAAGAGGGACTTTTCCACTTCGATTACCCATAAAACAGCATTATTGGACCTAACTTCATGGGAAGGATAGGAATGCCCTCCGCTGGGCCATGAAGAACAAGACTCCATGAAAAAGCAAATCTTACAGACTATTGTTTCTGGTATGCCATTTTGGGAATTCTGAGGATGAGAGGACAATGAATAGTCAGGGTAGATAAAACAATTTTAAACAAGATCCACCTTCCTCGTGCTGAAAGAAGTTTGGCCTTCCATCTCGCCAATTTGCCCTCAAATCGAGGTTTACAGGGTCGCTGATCCACATCAACTTGGGCAGGCCCTGATCCGGCGAGGCGGTCTCAGTTGGGCCAATTAGGCCGAGCCACACAATTGACGTTGAGGCCATTTCATGGTATTTTTCATTCCAAAATCAAATTTTCATGAAATTTTAGGGCTTTTTACCCTATCTAAAACTTGTCAAGATAGTATTTCGACAAATACATCTTTTTATACAATCCTTGAATGATTTAAACCTTATTAACACTTTAAATGGCTATGAATTGTAGAAAAACAAACAAACATCTCAAATTTGCACCGTAGAAAGGATAATAAAGGGTCAACCACATAATCATCTCAAATTTGCACAGGAGAAAGGGTAATAAAAAGCCCATTCGATATGCCAAAGGGCTGGGCAATACACACCGGATTGGGGCTCAATCCAACCTAGATCCAGCACAAGTCACCTGAACTGGTGCCAGCTGGTACGATATGGCAAACCATGCCTCAAATTTCTCTATGATACCATTCCAATTTGGACACCCAATAGGACCGTGAATAGGGGAGGCCAAGATAATTGACAGGAAAAGATGACCAGTTGAAGCATCAACAACTATCAACTTTCTTTCTGCAGCATGTAAGCTTGTTAATCCTATTAAATTTTTAATGGAAGTGGTTGGTACCACTAAATTGTATTAAAGTAAAAAGGGATGTGCTTCCATGTCTTTTCCCCGAGGAAAGAGAAGCTTTTTCTTGTCCATTCTCGGAAGAGGAGATTCACAAAGCTGTCTTCCCATTGGCGGGGGATAGAGCTCCTAGTCCGGATGGTTTCTCCTTGACTTTCTTTCAAAAATGTTGGGACATCATTAGAGCTGATCACCCCCTTGCAGTGCAGGAATTCCAGGAGGGTAGGGCACATTTGAGGGGTATTAATAAGACTATCTTAGTCCTCATCCCCACTAGGTAGTCTGAGGCGCGCCTCAGAGGTGAGGCGCCCCCAGGTCGCCTCGCCTCGCCTCGCTCTGACCACAGTTTGTCTCATTCTCTCTCTATGTCACATAGACACAAAATTTGATTTTTGACAATAGTTTGTTAAATTCTATGTGAATTTAGTGAGTCATAATGATTTGAATCATAGGATTGAATGAATTTAGGAAATTTATTGACTTTATATAGGTATTTTTGTGATATTTAAACATATAATTTATTTTTTGTCTCATTCTCTCTCTATCTCGCCTCAAACGCCTAGGCCATCGCCTAGGCGTTTGAGGCATGAGGCGCCCCATGGTCGCCTCGGTCGCCTCACGCCTCAGACTACATAGCATCCCTAAGAAGAAAGCTGCTTAGAGTCTTCGAAACTTCAAACCTATTAGCCTCTTGAATGGCTGTTGCGCCCACTATTTGTCTCAGATAAATTGAGACATTTCCATCGAGTTGGTCGGGATTCAATATTCGACGTATCGTCACTCTGTGAAATATTTCCACACATTAGGACTCCGTAGCCCGTATATCTCTACAATTATAGATCCCCCACAGCAAGCAAGGTGGTCAGAAACCGGATTAATCCACCACGATTGTTAGGATCACGTGGTTCCGGGTAAAATCCCGAGAGAGTAGTGTTCCTCGAGTGTTCAGTATAAACAAAGAAAACCTCATATGCAAGAAGAGGGTGATGCAAAGGATGGTGTACACACCGCCGAAGAAGTCCCACGCACGTCTACCAAGCTGCTCGGACAAGAACAAATCCCCTCTTCGCGGCCTACGGCGTAGGGAAGACGACAAACGAACAAGGAGGCGCGCAACAGGCTCTACAAAGCCTAGAGGGAGAGCTTTTTAAGAAAAAACGAGGTAGAATGACCCGTCCGGGGTCGAGGAGACCCCCGCAGGATCGCCCGACCCCGGGCAGGCCTGTGCAAGAGAGGGCGGCCCTGCCCGGGGTCGCGCGACCCCGAGAGGGACCCGTCACTGGACCCCGGGAGGGCCTGCCCGGGGTCAACCGACCTATCCGGGGTTGATTGACCACGGGGAGACCCGCCCGGGGTCATTCGCCCCGGGCAGGACCTGCCCGGAGTCGAATGACCCCAGGCAAGTCCCGCGCAGGCATGCCCGGGGTAATTCGACCCCGAGTGAGGCCCCTAGGGTCATTTGACCCCGCCCCCCTTTCTCTCTTACAAAAAAAAAAGAGAGAAAAGGAAGAAATAGACCCTCCCGAGGTTATTTATATCTCGTTCACCCTGTACAGGTTCAAACACCTCCGGATGGCCCTCCACCTTCTATAAATAGACCCCCGAGGGTCCAAAATCAAGAATGAAGAACGAGCTATGCACAAGGACACCTACACATCTACGAGAACTCGAACCACTTTATTTACAGTGTCCAAAATGGCATTGGGGGTAACAGCCACCTCCAGATCTTGAAATATACTCCACTGGACCGGCACAGCCCAGTGCATTAATTATATGGGACCTCCACTCTATGAAAGCACTGCCTGTAAACGCTCCATCAAGGATCGGCTGTGATAATTCACACTTTTTCAGACCACAGGAGGTCTTCAAATCCTCCCACCAAGAGTAAGTCACCAAAGGTCCCGGGGCCGCCCTCGGGCGGGAAGACTCGGAAGTAGAAGCGACTGCTGGTGTACTCCTCAAGGGCTTCAGAGCCCCAGCGTACTGACTCCCGTCAACAGGGATGGGGAGCCCCTCCTCCCTCCAGCGGACCTCTATCTCTCGAATGGCTTGAGCAGCTCCAGAAAAATGAGACCTGACGAAGTCAGAGTCAAGAAACAGCGGAGGCAGGTCCTCCCTCCTTAGGCGTCTCTCCTCAGCAGTCCGGATGGCATCGGCACGTTGTCTGAACACATTGCTGACCTTAAACCACCAACGCGCATAGTGTATGTCGAAGTGACCCTTGCGCGTTTGTGTTGGAATCGGATAATCCTCCTTCACATTACGAAAGAGGAAAACCTGCCAAGCAGCTGCAACCAGATGTACATCTCTTTGTCTGTACTGTCGAAGGGCCAGAGTGAAGTCCACATTTGGGGGAATAGACTGATCATATCCGAAATTCCAGGCAAACCGATGTGGATAGTACGGCTCGAGAACCGCTATGCTGGAACGGCGGTAAACTAGAACTCCAGGTCGTACACACCCACTCGGCTAGTGCGTGGGAGGAGGGCAAGGCCCATGAAGACAACCTGCAAGCAACTGTATCACCCTGTTGCTCCAAACAGGGACGGTATAGGTGGGAGCTGTGGTCAAAGTCCAGACTCTCACCCCTCCCAGTGTGGAGGAAAGACAAGGCACGGCAGGCACTGGCTAACTGTAAAACTGCATCCTGGTCCAAGTGACCAGTAAAAGGGAAGATGAGCGGAGTAGCTGTATTATCTATTGGCGTCCTCTGCGAAAGCTCTGGCAACAGTAAACCAGCCCACGCACTCAAGTAATGAGTGGGCATCAAAATGCAATTATCTCTGGGCGACAAGTGTGAAGTCAAAGCCCTAAAAGAGTGGTAAATATTCGCCAATGCAGCCGGGGCAATAGCAACTCTGCGCCCACACGCCATCAGACAGGTTGGATAGATCACCTCTGCTCGAAGAACTCCCTCCTCTCCATGAGGGATCACAAAGCTGTCCAACCAGTATGCCAAGTAAGCTGCCAAATATGTCAATGACGGCAGCCCCGTCGAGTTCCACCCCTGTGCTGGGGCGGGCAAATGACGTGGGTGTGAAGAAAACCTCAATATAACCTCCCTGCACTGCTCCCAGCTCATGCCAAAAGAAGCAAACTCCTCATAAAAATAGTAAGGATCGCTGTAAAAATGCATCACCCAGGCATTCAATGTCACTCTTGGTGTACGGGCGGTCTTCTCTTTTCCCACAAGGGCTAGGTCCCTCCATGTCTTCATCAAGTATCTGAAGTAGTAGGGAAGAAGATACTGGCCGGCTCCGTCTGAAGCACCGAGATATGGGTCATCTAAGGACAGTTCCTCATAGGGTTGTCCACAAACTGGCAGGCCAAAAATCTTATGAAAAGCCCGCAGGTCTAGTGAAGTCTCCCCTCAGCAGTGACGAATGTGTTCCAGCACTAGTTGAACCTTTCAGCCAAGGCCTAAAGCAACCCTGTGTGGCAGGGGTAAGAGTACAATGCCGCGGTCACTGCACGGCGGATCCCAGCCCTATCAAGCACTGCTCTGTAAACAGTCAAAATGCTCCACAGCCATTCCGTCGCCCCTCGATAGTAACAATGAGAAGGAATGACAGCCCATTTCCCATACTAACTGGGAGTCTTCTATGCTAATATCCTCTCCAATAGACAGTCATGATCGTAGTCATCATGTGCAAAAGTGGCCCCAGAGGGAGCCAGGAGCATCCCATCCACTGTAACATCCACGGCCTTGTGATGCCCGGATAAATGCCAAACTGCTGGTGATGACGGTCCCACTTGGACTGTAAAGCTGTCAAAGTCCCTGAAGAAGCCCAGACTCTTCTGATCAGGATATTGTCTCTACCGTATGAAGCCATAGGGAAAGCTCGGATAGGAAAATGTGCCACTGTCGTGCATGCTGTCCCTCCCGAGCAATATGGCTCGCTCGAGACGACGCCTCTCTCCTGGCAAACGGGAGTCATCAACCTCCATACAAGAAGACACAAAGCTCTGGACAAAGGATAAGAGATGCCGGTGCAATGGAAAGTGGGGTGGATATCCTCCTGAACGGTCGTATACATAGATCCTCTGTCTCTTCGTAATGCGGGAGACATCAACAGTGCCCTCTGTTGCAGTAGTATCCTAAGTCAGGCCCTCAGCGACCCAAGCAAACCCGCGGTCCACTGCGTCAAAGCTATCAGAAGTGATGTTGCGGGGAGGGAAAGGTGGCATAGGCCTGTCTATCCTCCACACATAATGATTATCAAAGCCCCCAACCCTGGGCCTCCGGGATGCCTCTCTGCCTCTACCTTGGTGAGCCATGTCTGTAGAAGCTGCAAAGACCAAGAGCAACGAGGAACAATGAGTGAAAAGATTGAATTAAAGATCAAACAAGCATGAGGGCAGCAATAAGGATATTCAGGCATAGTCCTACAAAACCCCGTCATGTCAACCGACTCGAGGATAAGCAAAACATTATGGAAGACATGGGCCATCCGCCCCCGCCTCCGACTTTGATGGATGTCCCGTGGGGGACATTTGTTGCGCCCACTATTTGTCTCGGATAAATTGAGACATTTCCCTTGAGTTGGTCGAGTTCAATATTCGGCGTATCGCCACTCCGTGGAATATTTTCACACATTGGGACTCCGTGGCCCGTATATCTCTACAATTATAGACCCCTCATAGCAAGCAAGGTGGTCGGGAACCGGATTAATCCACCACGGTTGTTAGGACCGCGTGGTTCCGGGCAAAACCCGGAGAGAGTAGAGTGTTCCTCCCTTGAGTGTTCAGTATAAACAAAGAAAACCTCATATGCAAGAAGAGGGAGATGCAAAGGATAGTGTACACACCGCCGAAGAAGTCCCACGCACGTGTACCACATTACTCGGACAAGAACAAATCCCCTCTTCGCGACCTACGGCATAGGGAAGACGACAAACGAACAAAGAGACACGTTCTCTCCCCTCTCCACGTGGCGTGTTGCAAACAACAAGCTCTACAAAGCCCTAGGGGAGAGCTTTTTAAGCAAAAGAGGTCGGGGAGACCCGCACCGGGTCGCCTGACCTCGGGAGGGACCCGCCCGGGGTCGATCGACCCCGGGCAGGACCTTCCCGGGGTCATTCTACCCCGGGTGGGGCCCCCAGGGTCATTCGACCCTGCCCCCCTCTCTCTTGCAAAAAAAAAAAGGAGAAATAGACCCTCCCGGGGTCATTTCTATCCCGTTCATCCCTTACGGGTTCAAACACCTTCGAGTGGCCCTCCACCTTCTATAAATAGACCCCCGGGGGTCCAAAATCAAGAATGAAGGACGAGCTACGCACAAGGACACCTATGCATCTATGAGAAGAACATTGTTCGTTGTTTTAACCCTCAAGAGGTAGGTGACCCCCGAGTCTTGTATTTATGCCCCTAAGGGCTATATTTGTAATTATACCCCTCTGCGGGCCAAGTTTGTAAGTTTCTACGTCCCAAGATGGCTAAATTATGCCCCTATAATGGGAGAATTACGAAACTACCCTTCCCGGGACTGCAAAAAACATAAGTCCTGTTATTTGCAACTTTGCCCTGCAAATCTTTGTGATTGAGGCTATGTCCCTACATCCCGCGTTAGTGCGGAAACTCCTCATGTACAGTCGACAACTCGCCGACAACTCTTGTACTCACTTGGGCCTTAAATATATCCGATATACTCTGCAGATTTTCTTTGCACACTGGTCAAGAAAAAAATATAAGAAAACCCCCGACTTTTGGGAAATTGTATGTATACCCCTCCCTTTGCGAATCAACTTGCATGCGCCTTCTATGAAGCCCCTCATTGCTCCTTCTGCTTAGGGACATTGTCAGCCCAGTCCTACACTTGAGTGTCACCTCAGACCTAGGTCCGCGTAGGGTCTGGTAAAATTACCAAAATACTCCTATGAACCTCAGTGCCTCGGGGAGTCAGGGATTCTATCTTATCTTCTCTCCAACCCGAAAATTTCAGAAATGCCCCTGGCCTGGTAAAATTATCAAAATACCCCTAGAAACCTAAAATTACCATAATACCCATGGGGTCCAAGAAACCTCCCGACACTTCAAAAATGCCCATTGCTTCCACAAAATTGCAACTATGCCCCCCAATTGTAGGGTTTCTCGCCCAACCCAGCAGCCCGTTTTTTTTAAACCCTAATTCCGTTAATGCTTCAGTAGTGAGTGAAAATTAAATCTGAGCCCTACAAGCAAATATACCCTCAGTATCAGGACCCTTGTAGAAGGCCAAGGTTTCTTTGACAAATAAACAAAAGTGTTAAGACATTAGGCCGATGTAAATCAACAATAACTGCGGTCAGTGGGGAAAGGTCGAACACCCGAACTCAAATCGTCTGATATGATGCACACCCACAGAATAAAACCTTATATAAAATACTTCTTTCAAAAAGAATGCCATATATATATATATATATATATATATATATATATATATATATATATATATTCCGTGGCCAACAATGGCACATACAAAATCATTTCCAGGCTCCTAGCCATAAGACTTGACATTGTAATTGACAGAATGGTTAGAGATTATCAAGGGACTTACGTAAGGGGCAACAACCATGTACAGGAGATCTTCCTGGTAGCCCATGAATGTTTGCATGCCATCAAGACTCAAAGGAAAATCGAAGTGGTACTTAAGCTGAATTTTGAGAAAGCCTAGGGTCAAATGGAATTACCTATTTGCTGTGCTAAAGAAGATAGATTTTGATGAAAGGTGGATTAGATGGGTTCGGTCTTGTGTCACGTCAACCAATTCTGTAATGCTAATTAATAAGTGGTCTACATCTTACTTTCATAGTGGTAGGGGTCTTTGGTAGGGAGACTCGATGTCACTAGGGTGATCAGAGGCTTCTAGGTCAGAACAAGTGGTGTCCACATCTCCAATTTGCAATATGCTGATGATACCATCCTCTTTCTAGCAAAGGACAAGAGACAATTTTTTATTTTTAATCTTATGCTGGAGCTGTTGGAGGAAGTCAGTAGGCTGAAGGTGAATTTCAGCAAGAGCTAAGTAGTGGGGATTAATATGGGAGAGAGAGCCTGTTGAACCCATTATTTTCTCCCTCCAATGGGCCATTTGGACCGGATAAACCCCCACTTGGGGATTTGGACCGTTTAAACCCCCCACTTAACCCCCACGTCGGGGTTTGGACCAGATAAACCCCCAAGTGGGGGGTTCGGACTGGATAAACTCCCAATTGGGGTGTTTGGTCTGGTTAAACCCCCACTAAGGGGATTTAGCCCGATCAAACTCTCAGTAAAGAGTGTTTGGCCCAGTTAAACTCCCCCAATTTTGGGATTTTGTACTGGTTCAAGCCCTCAATGGACCCCTTTGAACCGGATAAACCCTATAACCGCCCACGGGGTTTTATAAATACCCTCAAGTGGGACCCAAAGGAGAGGACACAAGGATCGAAGTCCAGGAGGAAAGAAACAATCTGTGTTTTATGCTTTGTGTGCCTCCACCAAGGAGGGTGTGCGCCCAACAAAGGCATGTTGCACATATACACCTAAGTTTGCATATATGCCCCTGTGGTTATGCCATATGTAATTCTTTGGTCTGAATAGATGCCCTTGTGACTATGCCCCTTGTGCCATTTCTGAGAGAGGGATCATATTGTAATTTTTCTTCTGGGGGGCTCCCCCCGCAAGGGACGCTACCCCCTTGACCCCTGCGTCCTGATCGCGCAAGTCGATCTGCGACGGTGCCCTGACGGAACACATGGAGAACCGGGAGGAAATCCCTACAGCACGGATTTGCGCCTTGTGCTTTGTGTACCTCCATCAAGGAGAGTGGGTATTGTGTCTTGTGCACCTCCACCAAGGAGGGACTTGTGACTTTTGTCTGAAAATTACACAAATACCCTTGTATTATTCAAAAATTACCTAAATATCCTTAAACATTCTAGAAACTACCAAAATACCTCTGAACCATCCAAAAATTATCAAAATATCCCTGAAATTCAAAAATTACCAAAATACCCCCTGAGTTTCCCAGAAATTACAAGCAACACCTAACCCGTCTAGAAATTGCATAGAAAATTTGAACTTTGCAGAAATTGCATAAAGTTCCTATTCTACCCCAAAATTCCCAAAATATCCTTATTCAGGGTCACGTTTCCTACATAACTCAGTGGAGTGAGACCATACCTCTTCCCTGAAGCAGTGTGTGGTCTCCTAAACTATGATTGAGCCTAACCGGAAACTGTCAAACCCAAGAACCCTCATACTCAGGAAAATTACAGGAATACTCCTGCTAGCGGGGAAAATGCAAATAAATCTCGAAAAGTCAAGAAATGGCAGATAATCCCACGAAAATTCTAAAACTGCAAAAAAATCTTAGGAAGTCAAGAAATGGCAGATATATCTAAGGAGATCTAGAAATTGCTGAGATACCCACAAAGGGTCAAGAAATTATAAATAAACTCAAAAAATGTCAAGAAATGACTGAAACACTCAGGGAAGTCAACAAATGATAGAAATGCCGAGGAAAGTCAACAAATGACATAAATGCTCTGGAACGTCGAGAACTGACAGGAATGCCCTAGAAAGTCAATAAATGACAGGACTGTCCCGGAAAGTCAACAATTGACAGAAGCACCCCGGATAGCCAAGAAATGACAACGATGTTCAAGACAAGCAAGAAATTACAGACATCCTAGAAAGTCAAGAAATGATAGACAAGTCCAAGAGAATCAAACAACTACATAAATACCCAGAAAGGGTCAAAACTACAAAAATACTCAAAAAGGTATTAGTTAGAACCGTAGAAACACTCGAGAAAGGTTAAAAACTGCAAAAATATCCAGGAAGGGTCGAAAACTACATAAACACCCAGAAAAGGTCAGAAATTACAAATTTGCCAAGAGAGCCCAATCATGATGAAACTCAAATTCAATGGTTCAATCATGGCCGGAAGTAAATCCAGCGGTTCAATTGAGGACCAAAAGCAAATTCAACGGTCCGATCGTGGCTGGGAATGAATTCAACCGTCCGATTGAGAACAAAAGCAGATCCAACGGTATGCTGGAGGCTAGGAGCAAATCCAACAGTTTGATGACGACCCAAAGCAAATTCAACAGTTCGATCGTCTACAGAAACAACCCAAAGATCCAAATGTAAGCGGAAGCCTACTCAGTTGTTGAACTCAAAGTCGATTTTGATGATAACAAAACTCTAGGGTTAAGTGATTTTCTGTGTTCACAAGTGTTAAAGATGATCCTTGAGTTTCATTGAAGCTATAAATTTCCATCTATCTTGAATTCATCTTGATATTGAGGGTCTAACTTGTTTTCTGAATAAGTGTTACAGCAGATGAAGTTCTGCCCACATAGGCGATAATCTGGTTCTCTGTCTTTGGTGCGTCTAGGACTATACTTTCTTCTTAGTCCTTCCCCCATTTTTTGATGATGTCAAAGGGGGAGAAGTATGTTTATGTTGCAATTTGTTTGTGTGTGTTTGTATTGCATGAATGAGTGAATGTGTGAGCATAATACATCTCAATGCATTGTCATGTAGGTCAAGTGTCCAGTGTGAAGTCAAGTGTCAAGTGTAAGGATCGTGAGGTGTAGGATCACGAGAGTCTTCCAATGTAAACCCAAAAAACAATGAAAAATATCAAAATTCAAAAAGAGATTGTTTGTGCCATTTTTTTGTAGTTGATTGATTGTCAAATGAACGTTGAATTATCTTCTTGGCTTATCATCCTTGTGCGTAAATGGTTCAATTTCATTGGAGGTTTGTCATCATAAAAAAGGGGGAGATTTTTGTACTCCCGATTGATTTTGATGATATGTTTATTTTGATGATAACAAATGTTGGTCTAAATGAAATTGATGTTAGCAAGTACTTGAAGAGTCTTGAGTTCATTTCTATCACAAACTCACACTTTCTTTGATTTTGATTGTACATTGAAGGTCTAACATGTTTTGGAGATATGTTGCAGCAAACCTGTGTCTTGTGTCAAGGAAATCAATCCCAAATGCCCAAGGTAAGATTATATTTTATGGCTTAAAACATTAGCCTAACGTCTGTTAATTTTTTTCTATGATGCAGGGCATAGGTTGACCGATTCAATCCAATAGGTCGACCTAAATTGGCCAGAGATTTCTTCCTGTCACAAGAAATGCAGAGGTCGACTGATCTGAACAATAGGTCGACCGACTCAATGCATGGGTCGACCGATGCCATCCTGCAGGTCGATCGAAAGCCGCCAGAGATTTTATCCTATCCCAGAATACAGAGGTCGACCTGAGGTAAGTGAAAGGTCGACCGATACGAAACTTCCTTACTGGATGTTCTCAGATCTGAACAGAGGTCGACCAACGGAAAGGAAAGGTCAACTGATTTAAAACCAGCCTACTGGAAGTTTTCAGAAGTGCTTAGAGGTCGACCTATGCAAAGTAAAGGTCAACCTATTGCTTTGTCCTGCTAACCTATCTGTTTTACAGAGGTCGACCGATCCAGTGGAAAGGTCGACGGAAAATGGTTACGCTCGAGAAGCGTCCGCCCGTGCCAGCTCGAAACAAGTGTGCAGCCTTCCAAATGTCTTTTCAATAATTATTTTATCCTTTCCCACGTGTAAGGTATGAGGATGTAGGGAATAGAAGCTTCTACAGCCCTTTATAAGCATTTAGGGCGTCCTTTTCTGGGAGTTGCGAGAACCAAGAGAGCAGCCGTCATGGAAGAGCATCTCCTCAGGAAAGCTACGTGTTTGAGCCTCAAGATCGAGAGCGCTTCGTCCCTACAGAGGTTTCTACGTCCAGAGCATGGGGGAGCACCTGGTGGATCATCAAAGAGCTGCTACTGCTGTGTGAAGAACGCGAACATCATCCATGCTGTGAAGATGTCCGACTGAGTCTTTGACAGGGGGAGCTCTTACCATGCTAGATTTTTATTTCCTATGTTCAGATTCATTTTGTTAGCACATATCTGTATTCATCTCAAACCTTGAGTGAACTTGTGTGAGGAGATCGTAGATCTTCATTTGTGTGTGTGTGTGTGTCTAGAGACCGGAGTTCTCCATGTGTGTGTATGGAGACTGAAGCTCTCCGTGTGTGTGTGTCTGTTGATGTTGAGCATCGTGTGTTGAAGACAGGTTCTCCGTGTGTGCGGAGGTTTCATCATCATCATCATCATCATCATCAGAGCCTTATCCCAATTATTTGGGGTCGGCTACATGAATCATGTTCCGCCAATGTGTTAATACTCACACATAGTGACGGGTGGACGTAGGTTGCACAGGGGTGCATCCGAACCACCTAAAAATCTCATGTGTCTCATCGTTGAGCGAACTTCGCTTCCACGATGCGCTCAATCATCTGCTTCTGCGCCATGAGGCTTTCTGCAGCAGGAGTAGCAGATGACCGCGCATTGGCTTCATGCGGCGGGACTTCGAAGTCCACTGCCAGTGGGAGTCTTGCAGCGGTGACAGAGGCACTGCTGCCAGGATGGGAGAAGGATGCTGATCCACTCCAGCCGGTGCCGCCTGAGGCGGGGAAGGAACCTCCTTTTCGCGTAAAAGCGACTGTAGCAGGTTCTTGAGCTCTTGATTTTCCCGTTGGAGCTCGTCCAGCATGGGGGCCCGTGGTTCCTCCCCCAGCTCTTCTTCGCGCCTGGAGTGACTGTCCCCATCAATACTGTGGACGTCTTCCTGGCGTTCTTCTTGCCGCGCCGGCTCAGGCTGAGAGGTACCGGCGGCCGGCACCTGTTGAATTTGTGCCAGGCCCCGGGACCCGAACCTTGACCTCCTCGTATATTGAAGAGGCTGATTGAGTTCCCCCGAGGTGCCTTCAGGCTGTTTTTCGCCGGAGGTGGCGTAACAGGTGAACACTTTGACAGTGTCATCGGTCACCTGGACCACCCGCTTTTTCTTGGGCGGTTGTCGCTCCGGCTTGGGCGGCCTCCCAAGTCTGTAGAAGACAGACATTCGGGATGTGGCTGCTTGAGGTGAGCGATCCTCCTCCGTGTGCGTGGAACTGGCCCACGGGGAAGTCGGCCGCACCTTCTTGCCAGCTCCGCGGCGCTTCTGCCCCCGTAGGGGCTGATTTGTAAATTGCGGAGAAACTGAGGCCTCAGTGCTTGTCGGACTCCGCACTCGTCGAAGATCCGACATGCGAAAAGGCTCCTCCGCCCTCGCGCGCCTTATAATTCGGGCCTCCACTTTGGTGACCCAGATCTTCTTCAAATGGAGCTGATGCTCCTCAGTTGGGTTGCCCCCTGTCCTTGGACGGGGAGCTCGTGGCCTGGGCCTTTGCAAAACGCGCGGAGTTGCCGTAGGTACGGCAGACTTCTCCTTCTTCGCTCCTTTCTCCCGGACTTGCCGGAGGGGCTCGAAGCGGTTGGAGGTAGAGATAGTCGGGACATGACGATCCCGTGGCATAATCGGCTCACCTCCATCGAGCCGGATGCGGATGTCTCCGACAATCACAGTCTTGCCGAAGCGCGAGACAGCCGCTTCGGGCCTTGCACCCTTGCGGCTTCGGCGTTGCCCCCATTGAGTAGGGGAGGCAGTGGTGGCGCCCGTGGTAGGCATGGCGTCCTCCTGACGACGGCGACGTTGCCCCCGTTGAGCAAGTACAGCACCTCTGAGGGTAGCTGCAGTAGGTTTGGCGCCATTGCGGCGGCGACGTTATCCCCGTTGAGCAGGGGCGGCGCCGGCAGTGATTTGATTGACCGAGAAGACTCGGCCAACAGCTGGGGCAGAAGGCCTGACACCTTCGGCCATTGACGGAGCAGCCAATGGAACTCGGCTGGTTGTTGGGATGAAGGGCTTGACACCCTTAACAGTTGGCGAATTGACCGGATGGACCCGGCCGGTTGATGTAGCCAAGGGCCTGACGCCCCCGACAGTCGCGTTGTTGACCGAGCGAACCCGGCCGGCTGTTGCAACAGAGGGTCTGACACCCCCAGTGATTGACTTCTTGGCCAGGTGAACCCGACCAATCGACGAAACCGAAGGCCTGACGCCTTCAGAAGCTAGCTTGTTGGCCGAACAGACTCGACCAATTGTCGAAGCCGAGGGCCTGGCACCCCCGACGGCTGGCTTGTTGGCCGGGCGAGCCCGACCGGGAATGGCGGAGAGCTTGCCTCCTTCAATAGTTGGCTTCTGGACCAGACTGACCCGGCCAGCAATTGAAGTCGAAGGCCTGGCGCCTCCAACAGTTGTCTTCTTGACCGGGCGGACCCGGCCAGTTGAAGGGGCCGAGGGCCTGACGCCCCCGATAGTTGTTTTGTCGACCGGACTGACCCGGCCAGTTGAAGGGGCCGAAGGCTTGACACCTCCGACAGCTGTCTTCTTGACCGGGCGGACCCGGCCAGTCGAAGCAACAGAGGGCCTAACACTCTCAGTGATGGTCTTCTTGACCGGACTGACCCGGCCAGTTGTTGGAGCCGAAGGCTTGACGCCCTTGACAGCTGTTGGAAGCCTGGCTGAACTGGCCTCAGCCACCGGTACCACGCCCAAGAAGAAGGGCGAGCCGACGACAGGTGGGAAGTCGCCGAAGACCAGCGGGGTCGCCAGGAATCCGAGCCTGGCATGGTTGGCGACGATCTCAGGGCCGTAGATAACGGCAGCCATCGCTGTTGAAGTGTTGGTGGTGGTGGTGCGTAGCACGAACGGAATGGCGTGCAGATGCACAAAGAACTCTCAAATGAACAGAGAGAGATGTGTGCCCTCCTCTTCCCGTCCTGTAAGAGGAAGAGGAGCAATCAGAACCTTGAAGAAGGTTTAGAGACTTTCTTCGACAGAAAGAAGAAAGGCGGGAAAAGTCCCACCGGGCGTGCCAGTCTGTTGGACACGGAAAAAATCTAAGGAATACTCTTATCGTAGATAAAAGGTAGATTTTCGTTCTTTTTGAAAAGAAACACTCCTCTGCGTAGAGAGGGTTCCGTGGGTGCGCATAGTATCAGACGATTTGGGTTCGAGTGCTGGACCTTTCCCCACTGACCGGAGTCAGTGTTGATTTACATCGGCCTAACGTCCGAACACCTTTGTTTAACTGTCAAAGAGGTCCCAAAAGACTTCTACAGAGGTTCTGATGTGGAGGGCAAGCTCACTCGAGAGACTCTCCATGACCACTCATTTTACCACCAACACATAGAAACAACTAGATTAGGGATAGGTCTGAGCAAAACCCTAAGATTTAGGCATAGAGGCGCAAATATGCGGAAGCCATAGGCATTTTTAAAGCAAGGGAAGTTTTCTAGACCCCGGGGGTATTTTGGTAATTTTACCAACCCAGGGGTATTTTGGTAATTTTCCAGGCCAGGGACATTTATGAAATTTTCTGGGCTGGAGTGGAAGTGAAACTGGATCTCTAACTCCCCAAGGCATTGAGGCTCTTTCTGGAGGGTTTCGAGGGCTCTGAGGCCATGTTTAGGTTACAGGGGGATTTTGGTAATTTTACCAGACCCTAGACCTAGGTTTGGTATAATACCCGAGTGCTGGACTGAGCTGACAACACTTCCGGACTGAAGGAATGACAAGGGGCTTCATGGAAGGCACACATTTGTCAATTCGGCCGAAGGAGGGGTATATACACAATTTTCCAAAGTCGGGGGGTTTTCTTATAATTTTCCCACCCGAGGTTACATATAAAACATGCTGAATGCTTTTATAATTCCATGTGAGTACAAGGATTGTCGGCGAGTTGTCGACTGTACAAACGTCCGCCTTGGAGCGGGAGATAGGGACGTAGTCCCAATTACAAAAGATTGCAGGGTATAACTGCAAATTACAGGACTTCGGTCTTTTACAATCCCGGGAATGATATTTTTGTAATTTCGCCATTATAAGGGCAGAAATACAAGATTTAGTCGTCCCGAGACGTAAAGACTTACAAAACATGGCCCGCTGAGGGACATAATTACAAACATGGCCCACTGAGGGGCATAAACGTAAATATACCCCATAGGGGCATAAATACAAGACCCGGGGACTTACCCCACGCGGGCCGAAACAAACGAACAAAAGCTTCAAGTATGCTCCGTAGGTTGCTGCTTGTAGTCACTTCCAAATGTCTTCTTTTGGACCTCTGGGGGTCTATTTATAGAAGTGGGGAACCTCCCCGGGAGTGTTCGACCCCGTACGGGTCCAACGGGATGAAAATGACCCCGGGGAGGTTCCATTTTCAAATTTTTTAGTCCGTGCGCGGGAATGGACCGTCCCGGGGTCGCGGACACCCGGGGGGGGACCTCCCCGGGGTCGCGGCTCCCCGGGGGGACCGGCCCGGGGTCGCGGACCCCCCGGGGGAACCTCCCCGGGGTCGCAGCCCCCCGGGCAAGGCCTGCCCGGGGTCGCGGACCCCCCGGGGGGACCTCCCCGGGGTCGCGAACCCCCGGGCAGGACCTTCCCGGGGTCGCGGACCCCGGGTGGGTCCCGCCCGGGGTCGCGCGCCCCGGGGAGGACCTCCCCAGGGTCGCGGACTCCGGGTGGTCCCCACCCAGGCCGCACGCACCCCGAGGGGGGCTCCCCGGGGTCGCGGACCCCGGGTGGGTCCCGCTCGGGTCCGGACGACCCCGGGCGGGTCCGCCCGCCTAGGAGGAGTCCCGCGCGGGACTCCTCTCGCCCCGGGCGGACCCGTCCGGGGTCGCCCTTACCCGGACGGGTCCCTCCACCCCCGGACGGGTCTACTTCTCGCGTGGATTCCATAAAAGGGGGCTTCGAGGCTCTGAAACTCCGGGTTTTCGCCGTGTCTCGTGGAGAACGACGAGAAGGAACGCCGCCTTGTTCGTTTGTCGTCTTCCTCGTGCCGTAGGCCGCTGCGGGAGGACGAGTTGTTGTCCGCGCCTCGTGATACACGTGCGAGGGACGCTGTGCTTGGTACGTAGACCTATTCCAGCCTCTTCTTCGCCGCTGTAGAAGTGTTCCTTTCTTATGGTTGCACATCCGAAGGGCGAGAGCTTAATCCCGTAGGGATTTAAATATAGCCACATGATCCTGACAATCATTGCGGCTCGTGCTAGGCTCGTGGTCATCCTCCGAGGGGGTTTATATTGCCACGACATATGGGCTATATAAAGCCTTAAGCTTAGGAATATCGGACGGGACGGCGATACGCCGAACAAGGTACCCCGTGTAGGAATATCCTATCGGATGGTGATACACCGCTTCCGAAATCTTGTCACATGCGGGATTAAGATCCCGAACCTTTAGCACGATAAATTATGGGTGCAACAGAGGACTAGCCATAAGGAATATCAAAGATTTCAATCAGACTTTACCGAGTAAATGGTTGTGGAAGCTTGGGCCGGAAGAGAATGGGCTATGGTTACAAGTGATCCGTCAGAAATATTATGGGAGAGTAAGGGACTGGGATATGATTCCAACTGTTCGGCACAATATCTCTCCCCTTTTGAGGGGTAACTCATAGTGTAGGGATATCATCTTGGCTACTACACGGGTCCGATTGAGAAGTGGGGAGAAATGCTTGCCCCGGAAAGATAAGTGGTGTGGTGATTTTACACTTCAGGAAACCTTCCCACAACTTTTTGCTATTTCTAATGCATAGGAGGCAATAGTTTCTCAGGTTTTTGAACCACAACTATGAGGGAGAACTAGACCTCTATCCTTTAGAAGACATCTTAGGGTGGTTGAGATTGAACAACTAGAGGAACTCCTCTTTTCTCTTAGGTTATACTCCGGAAGCTAATAGCAATGACAGATGGTGGTGGAGAAGGGACAGAGATGGAAGGTTCTCTATCAACTCAGCATACAGGCTAATCGCAGATGGGGGAAAGAGACGTGGACTTGCACCATAGATTTGGAAGCCTAGGAGTCCCCTGAAGGTGAAGATGCATATATGGAGGATCTCACATGGGCGATTGCTGACTTGTGATAAGTTGGCTTCTTTCATAGATGACGTCTCAACATCATGTGGCCTTTGTGGGGAGAAAGAAGAGACACTGGATCATCTCATCACATGGTGCTCTTTCTCTAAGGAGGTGTGGTCACAGGATTTGAGTAATATCCAAGGTGCAAACATCACCCAAGACAATGTACAACACTTGATTGGGAAAATGGCACAAGAGATGGATGCTTAGGGGCGATAGGATCATCTACTGGCTCATTCTCCATAAGCCTGTGTGGGTCTTACGGGGAGAAAGAAACGACATAGTCTTTAGAAGGAAGCTAGAGATTTTGACAAGGTCGCTTCTTTTATTTTGGAGAAAGTGAGAGAGTGGGTGTCGGTTCTATGCGATATGGACTCAGACAACTCTTCATTTTTTGTTTTGTTGGGAGACTAGTGGGTGCCACATCTGCTCGGTGTGCAGAATTTTGTATAGGGAAGTTTTGGGTGTTAATCCTATTAAATTACTTCTAACAGAGTGTATCTTCAAACCTGCAGCTGTCTCCAACAGTCTGACCAACTTATTTAGACTTACTATTTTTCCATGCCAATTATAAAAACAAAACAGTATCATCAGCATACTAGAAATGTGTCACCTCTATCTGATTCTGGCTCTTTCCGCATCACACACAGAACTCGTCCTACAATGACAAACAAAACTAGAAGCATGGATCCTTCGAGCCCCTAAGAGTTCCAAAAGGAACTGTAATAAGACACTGACTAAAACTGAATTTAGGCATTTCAATACACATGCTCACTCGTGAGATCCACTTCTTCATAGATCTCACTAGGTACATGTAGAAACATCCTTCTTTTTAATTATCAGGCAGCCCCCTAATTTAGGGGGTTGGGAGCTTCAACATAGTCTTTGGGTTTGACAACTAGAATCTGCAGGTTTTTATTATAAATGGAACCATTTCAGTCTCCTTTCTCCCTGTTGCACCCGAAATTATCTCAAGCCATGTTGAGAATTCGTTGCTATGCAATGTTCGACGACAAGGATGGCGTACCGTCAACACCGTCGAACTACGGAGTACCTCCGTGATTTAGGGTCTATCAATCCGACAACATTATCATGGTCGACGTCGCGACAAGAAGGTTAACAAGGAAGAAACAGGCGTATACCGGTCAGAGTAGCCGAGCAAGTGTATCACACGGCACAGACGGGCGCAAAGCTTCCTCCCTATGCGGCGACGAGCGACCAGACAAACAAACAATGCTCCTTCCACGGACGCGATGCTGTCATGCGGCGAAGGGAGCGATCTCCCTGAGATATATAGCTCCGTCACGGCTCTCCTCCAACCCGGGATGACGAAAACGGAGCGAAACGACGTCGAGAGGGGTCAAAAGGCGTCCACCGGGGTCAAACGACCCCTTTGCGTCGAACCGCGGAGGAGAAAGCCCCCCCCCCCCCCCCCGGGACCCAGCGGGGTCGTTCTTTTTGAAAAGAAACACTCCTCTGCGTAGAGAGGGTTCCGTGGGTGCGCATAGTATCAGACGATTTGGGTTCGAGTGCTGGACCTTTCCCCACTGACCGGAGTCAGTGTTGATTTACATCGGCCTAACGTCCGAACACCTTTGTTTAACTGTCAAAGAGGTCCCAAAAGACTTCTGCAGAGGTTCTGATGTGGAGGGCAGACTCACTCGAGAGACTCTCCATGACCACTCATTTACCACCAACACATAGAAACAACTAGATTAGGGCTAGGTCTGAGCAAAACCCTAAGATTTAGGCATAGGGGCGCAAATATGCGGAAGCCATAGGCATTTTTAAAGCAAGGGAAGTTTTCTGGACCCCGGGGGTATTTTGATAATTTTACCAAACCAGGGGTATTTTGGTAATTTTCCAGGTCAAGACATTTATGAAATTTCAGGGCTGGAGTGGAAGTAGGATCGGGTTCCTGTCTCCCCAAGGCATGGGAGCCGTTTCTGGAATGCTTCAAGGGCTCTGAGGCCATTTTTGGGTCACAGGGGTATTTTGGTAATTTTCCAGACCCTAGACCTAGGTTTGAAGTGATACCCGAGTGCTGGACTGAGCTGATGACACTTCCGGACCGAAGGAATGACAAGGGGCTTCAAAGAAGGCACACATCTGTCAATTTGGTCGAAGGAGGGATATATGTGCAATTTTGAGAAGTCGGGGGTTTTCTTGTAATTTTCCCTCGAGGCCACACATGGAGCATGCTGAGTGCTTTTATAATTCCATATGAGTACAAATGATGTCGGCGAGTTGTCGACTGTACAAACGTCCGCTTTGGAGCGGGAGATAGGGACTTAGTCCCAATTACAAAAAGTTGCATAGTATAACTGCAAATTACAGGACTTCGGTCTTCTACAATCCCGGGAAGGACATTTTTATAATTTCGCCATTATAAGGGCAGAAATACAAGACTTAGTCGTCCCGAGACGTAAAGACTTACAAAACATGGCCCGCTGAGGGGCACAATTAACAACATGACCCGCTGAGCGGCGTAAACGTAAATATACCCCGTAGGGGCATAAATACAAGACCCGGGGACTTACCCCACACGGGCCGAAACAACGAACAAAAAACTTCAAGTGTCTTCCGTAGGTTGATGCCTGTAGTCTCCTCTCTCTCGTCGTTGTCTCTTGTCGTTCTCCCCTTTTTTACATGGACCCTTAGGGTCTATTTATAGAAGGCGGGAGGGCCCAGAGGGGTCAAATGAGCGAATTTGCCCCGATTCTGTCAAGGTGGGGTGGCAAAAAGCCATTTTGACCCCTATGGCCACCAAAAAGGGCCAAATGACCCCTCTGAGGGGGTTTTTAAAAAAAAAACTTCTTTTTTTTTTTTGAAAAGCCCGACCCCGGAGGGGGGCGGACCCGGGCGGGGTCGCGCGACCCCGGGACGGGAGCGACCCGGCGGGGTCGCGGCGACCCCGGAGCGGGCGCGCCCAGCGGGATCGCGCGACCCCGGAGCGGGCGCGCCCAGCGGGGTCGCGCGACCCCGCGGGGTCGCGCGGCTCCCCGGGCGGACCGGCGGGGTCGCGCGACCCCGGGGCGGACAGGCGGGGTCGCGCACCCCCGCGGGTGGGCCAGCGGGGTCGCGTGACCCCGCTGGGTCCCAGCGGGGCCGCGGCCTCCTTTTTTTTTTTGCCCCGGGAGGGGTCGTTTGACCCCCGGGCGTGCTCCTTGGCTCCTCCTCGCGTCGTTTTGCGCCGTTTTCGTCGTCCCGGGTCGGAGAAGAGCCGTGGTGGAGCTATATATCTCGGGGAGATTGCTCCTTCGCCGCGTGGCAGTATCGCATCCGCGGAGGGAGCATTGTTTGTTTATTTGGTCGCTCGTCGCCGCGTAGGGAGGAAGTTTTGCGCCCGTCTGTGCCGTGTGATACACTTGCTCGGCTACTCTGACTGGTATACGCCTGTTTCTTCCTTGTTAACCTGGTTGCCACGACGTCGACCATGATAATACTGTCGGATCAATAGACCTTTCATCACGGAGATACTCCGTAGTTCGACAGTGTTGACGATACGCCATCTTTGTCGTCGAACGTTGCATAGCGACAATTTCTCAAAATAGCTTGAGATAATTTCGGGTGCAACAAATGCCCCCCACGGAACGTCCGCCACGGCCGGAGGCATGGGGCGGATGGCCCGTGCCCTTTGAAGGGATTGGAAAGATGTCGGCATGGCCGATACAACTTGTTAGACTGCATCGAATAATCATATTGCTGTCCAAAAATATTTTTAGCCTGACGCTTCTTCATTTTTGTTTCTCCTCTTTGTGCTTTCAGCCATGGCTCGCAGCAGTGGGAGTGGGGGTCGGTCGAGGAGGTCCCGTACTAGGGGGGCTGACGACTGCGGGGTTGAGCGCACGGACCGGCGGATGCCGCCTTTCCCTCCCCGTACCATTGATGACGGGAACATCAACCAACTAGACCTTGGCTATTCATGGGTCGCTGAGGGCCCAACAGAGAGTGCCGGAGCAGCTGAAGGTCTTGTTGATGTGTCTCGGATTGCGAGGCAAGGCGGTCTTTATACATATGACCGCACTGGAGGGTATCCATGTCACTATCCCCTGGATCGTCATCTTTACAGTTTTCTGCAGGGTTTTGCTCCGTCGGCATGGAGACTGATGATCCGTCACTTCCAGAGGAGAGGCGTCGCCTCGAGAGGGCGATACTGGTGGGGAGAGACGGCATGCAGGGATTGTGTTCCCTGACTTATCCGAGTTACCCGGAGGGTTTTTCTCGGCAGCGGCAGTATCCGGACAGGCAGAGTCTGGGCTCTTTTCAGCGATACGAGAGCTTTACCGTCCGGGCTACGCCGATGTCTCCAGCGACTTGGCATCTGCATGGGCAGCATAAGGCCATAGACCAGGTTGTAGATGGCCTCTTTCTGGCACCCACCGGAGCTAGCTTTGCACAGGAAGAATACCTCCACGATTGCATGTTGGAGAGGGTTCTGGCTTTGAAGACTCCCAGCTGGTATGGGAAGTGGTCCGTCATCCCTTCTCACAGTTATCACCGGGGCGCGACAGAGTGGCTCTGGGGCATTCTGCTAGTTTACCGGTCTTTGCTGGATAGAGTAGGGATTCGTCATGCAGTGACTGCCGCCCTGTATTCCTATCCTTGTTACACTGGCCTGTTACAGGCTCTGGTGGAGAGATTCAGCCGCCGGTGGAACACTTTTGTCACAGCTGGCGGGGAGACTTCACTGGATCTCTGGGCTTTCCAGAGGATTTCTGGCCTTCCGATCTGTGGGAGGCCTTATGAGGAGCTGTCGCCAGATGACTTACATCTCAGTTCTACAGATGGGGCAGGACACTATACCCTGCCATACTGCTTCAGGTTTCTGATGAAGACATGGAGGGACTTAGCCCGAGTAGGCACAGACCGGACTCCACGCACACCGCGGGTGACATTGAATGCCTGGGTGAGCCACTTCTATAGCGGTCCTTACTGCTTCCATGAGGAGTTTGCACAGTCCGGTACCACCTGGGAGGAGTACCGAGAGATCAGAGTGGACGTTCCTCCACATCTTCGCCACCTGCCTGCGCCGATACAAGGATGGAATTCCCGGGGGCTACATCCTATTACTTATCTGGCATATTGGCTTTCCAGCTTCGTACTCCCTCATGGAGAGGAGGGAGTCCTGCGGGTGGAAGTGATTTATCCAGCCTGCATGCTTGCCTGCGGACAGAGACTCGCCATTGCACCAGCAGCCTTGGCGAATATTTTTCATTCGCTTGGGGCTTTGTCTTCCCACTCCTCGCCGCGAGAGAAGGGTATATTGCTGCCCACTCATTATTTGAGTGCTTGGACAGGGCTACTGTTTCCAGAGTTGTCCAGGAGGACTCCGGTCGAGAACCCATCAGCACCATTGATTTTCTGGTTTACCGGGCAGCCATCCCAGGATCCAGTTGCACAGTTAGTAGGGGCCAGGCGGGCCTTGTCTTTTGTTCCGGTGAAGAGGGGAGAGGGCCTAGCCCTTGACTACTTCTCCTACCTTCACCGTCCTTTTGCCAGGCAGGAGGGAGACGCTGTCGTCAGCCGGGTTTCCACCCATGCTTTACCTTCCCCCCAGGGTTTAGCAGAGTGGGTCATCAGCATCCGACCCAGTGTTCTTGTATATCGACGCTCCAGTACGGCGATACTTGAGCCTTACTACCCACACCGGTTCGCCAGGAACTTCGGGTATGATCAGGCTATCCCTTCCGGTGGAGAGTTTTCTTTGCCCCTCCGGCTATACAGGCACAGGTACATACACTTGGTCGCGGCAGCTTGGCAGGACTTCCTTTGCCGCGAGGCAGGGCCAGGGTACCCGATCCCAGAGCAGGAGCGCAGAGGCTACTTCGACATCTATTATGCTCGCTGGTGGTTCAAAGTCAGCAACCTCTTCCGGGAGCGCCGAGATGCCATTCGTACCGCTGAGGAGCAGCGTTTGGAGCGGGAGGATCTGCCTCCTCTGTGTGTCGATCCAGCCTTCCTCAGGTCTCATTTTTCGGGGATTGCCCGAATTGTGAGTGACATTGAAGAGCGCTGGCGAGCAAAAGGCTGGACACCCATTGTTGACAGGAGCCAGTATAATGGGGCGTTGAACCCCTTGAAGAGCAAGACGGCGTCGGCTCTTGGAGTCCCTTCTTCCTCCACCACAGGCGTAGCCTCAGGCCCCTTAAAGGCCTATTCTTGGTGGGAGGATTTGCAGACATCTTGTGGGGTGAGGAAAAAGTTCCAGTTGTCCCAGCCGATACCTGACGGAGCACTTGGGGGCAGTACCTTTGCTGAGTGGAAGGCCCATGTGATCAATGCAGTGGGCTGCGCAGGTCCCCTGGAGTACCTCTCTAGCCTTGAGTTGGCGACGACTCCACTTGCCATTTACGATGCTGTAAAGGCAGTTGCACGCGCCCTCCGAGTGAAGCCGGAGCAGATAGTATTAAAGCCAATGAGCCCATAGCGGCTACAGGTGATTCCTGTGCTTCCTGACTTTAATATACATATGTATATTTATATTCTGGGACATGCATTTACATATTCCCATGACACTTGCAGGTGGGGCTGTTATAATAGCCGGTGCTGCACCACTGAGGGATCCTCCTGATGCTGAGATCGGGAGGGATTCTGTTGTCGCCAAGAGACCTCGGGCCGAGGTTCCCGAGGAGGGGGATGTGAGGTCAGCATCCCGTCCTCGGCTGGAGGTTGAAACCCCTGAAGTCGAGGCTGTGTCTAGTAAGTAACTCTCCCAGATACTGGTCATTTCTGAGCATACATATATAGTATTATAAACACCTGCTTGCTTCGTTCAACGCAGCTCCCCCGGAAGCTAGGGTTACCATGAACTTCTCTCCTCCTCCAGCGGGAGACGACATGCCACTGGATGAGTCCGCGCCAGACATTACTTTCAGCTTCAAAGAGCTGATGTCAGACGATTATATGCCGGTGACGGCCAATTCTCCCTCGCCTCTTACAGCCGGGATCACAGACGGTCAGGCTTCAGGTAGCATGCTTAGCCTTGTTTTCTCCATTGATACATGAAGATTTGAACAGCAATAACCCCTTAGTGTTTTGCTGGCTGCACAGGGGTTCATGAGGTTGTTCCACCTGGCCCATCAGCGAGAGGTGATGTCGGCTCTTCCTCCGGGGCCGGATCTGCTTCTGGGAGTGGATCCACTACTAAGAGTGGGAGTTCTGCTACTACAGGCTCTCTCCCTGATGGTAGCTCGAGCCCTACTTCCAGCGCTACGACCTCCAGTTCTTCATCCAGTGAGAGTGACTCTCAAGAGGAAGGAGAAATAACAGATACCGGAGGTGAATGTAGCGACCTACATTCTGTTTAATTGAGTCCTTCTTATAAAGATTTGCTTGACTCATATAATTGCTTGTCACACAGGAGTGGACTTGGCCCGATCCATGGAGGAGTTCTCACAACTTTTGGGATCTGGCTCACTTGTGGACCTTTTGGCGGGCGGCAATACCTCGACAGGCACGAAGGCCATGGAGGTAGCAGGTGTTGACACCACAGCACCGGGAGATCCTACGCCAGTGGGCTCCTCCGATGTTGATATTGGTGAGGACATCATAGCTGAGGACGGCATAGCTGATCTTTCAGGTAAGAGATGTTAGAGGCTAATGATAGACCTCTTTACCATTTTGCATCTGCTTTTGTCAAGCTGATTAATGCATCTGTTGTGTGGACAACTTCAGGTCAAGCCATTGAAGAAAGTGCATCACTCCCTGGTAATATAGCTCCAACAGGGGAAGCTCCTCAGGGCGCACCAGAAGACCTGCAGACTCCAGGGGAGAGTGCCTCACCGGCAGACACCCATGCTACAGGTACTGCTCGTTTCTGACAACGAACATAGCAAATGATACATGGATTCTGTTGTGGCGCTGACTCCTCTCCTGTTTTTGCCATGTAGTTTCTCTTTCTACGGAGCCGATGGTTGAGGCCTCCTCACAAGAGAATGTTCAGGAGGCAGGGCTGACTTCTGAGATCGAGCAATCTTGCTCCCAAAGGGCTCCTGGTACAGAGTCCGCCTTTCCTAGCATAGCTGAAGAAGGGGCTGCTATTGAGACAGGTACATAGCTGTCTTCTGAACTTTGACATATTGTGCATACCACTTTATAGATAAGCACTTACGTGCTATTGCTTAACTGCAGAGGATGGGGACACAAACGTCCTGCCTGGCGAACCAGGCTCAGCTCCTGTCACTGATTCGTCCTCAGCTGTTGAGAAAGGGCAGGAGTCTGCGGCAGCATCAGGTATATGACCGTGTTGTGCCTTTTGATAGTCGTTTGTGAATGCCCACTTAATTATGAACAAACACTCATTCGGCCTCCTTCTTTCTTTGCAGCTCCTGAAGAAGAGGCACCAGAGGTGCCTGTGGATTTCCCACCTCTTGGAGTTGAATGGCCTGACGCCCTTGTACTTGGAGTGGAATTACATGCTGACATGGCTGATCAGCTTCTGCAGAGTCTTGACCAGCTTCTTCAGGCCGACCCATTGCCCACCGTGGAGACTTTGAGGACCGGTCTGAAGTATTCACCAGGAGCTACCATGGATTAAATCTTCCTCGAGATGCATGGGCCACGAAGCTGGAAGGCTTGTGGAGCGAGTTCGCTCGTCTCCATCTTGCACAGGAGCAGAGACAGAGAGTCCAGTTACAGATCCAGGAGCGGGAGGAGCGGCTACGTGAGCTTCGAGCGGCCCGGGCAGAGGCCGGTCTTCTCCTTGCGAGCTCCGAGGGGGATAGTCGGAGGACCTCTCTCCGAGTGGAGGAGCTGCAGAGAGAGCTTCATGAGGCTGCCGAAGAGCATCGCGTTGTCCAGGTGAGGGTGGAGACCTGCCGTCGCCGATTTGATGAGCTTCGAGAGGAGATCATCCAGGAGGAGTCCCGTCTTGCGGAGCTGCAGAGGGACGTACACCATGGTTGACGAGCTCTGGCACTTCCTTGTACATAGGGCTCTCACGCCCCGTTTTTTTTTGCTGGAGTTATTCCCGAGGGCTTGTCTCGGGCTCCCTTGATGACATTAATGAATAAAGGATAGAACTTAGTATAGCCGTTTTTGCTTCCATCCTCTTGCATGTATGTCTTTCTTTTTTTTATTTTTAATCACTTTACCAGCCCTACCGCCCTTTCGGGTTTTCGCCAGGACTGGCCCCCTTTAGCTTTTTCCAGCGCGCCCTTTCGGGTTTTCACACTGAGGGGTACCCATTTTTGCCTAAGGCGCCCTTTCGGGTTTTCACCTTAGCCGGGTTAAAGCCTTTTTGCCCTTGATTGCTCCCCTAACAGAAACAACCAAGTCCGCTGGGGCATCAATATTTTTAACCCCGTTTCTTTTTTTTCTCTTTTTTTTTTACCCTATAATGCCAGAAGGCAATGAGAAAGTGGCAATCCCGTAGGGATGTGTGTGCCACAGAGATGGGACAAATGGGTAGATTTGATTATCCGGGTGGGACGAGTGAATCAAATCTGTGAACCGAAAGGCAAAACGGGTTGGTAGCCTGAGAGGGCGTACTGAGACCGCACCCGATGGGGTAGAAACGAGCCGAAAGGCATGATGGGTCGGCAGCCCGAGAGAGCATACTGAGGCCGAACCCGGTGAGACCAAAAGGTGTAATGGGTTGGCAGCCCGAGAGAGCATACTGAAGCCAAGCCCGGTATGACAAGAGGGGTGGATTCGACTGTCCGGGTGGGACGTATAAGTCAAATCCGTGAGCCGATTGGCAAATAGGGTTGGCAGCCTGAGAGGGCATGCTGAGGCCAAGCCCGTGGGGATAAAGGAATAAACCTGACGATCCCGGCGGGAGACATGAGTCAAGTCTAAAACCAAGAGGCGAGATGGGTTGACAGCCCGAGAGAGCATGCAGAGGTCAGACCCAGAAGAAGAAAAAGGGTGGATTTGACAGCCCTAATGGGACGTGAGAGTCAAACCCGAGAGCCGATAGGCGAGATAGGTTGGCAGCCCGAGAGAGCATACTGAGGCCATTCCTGATGGGACAAAGATGGGTTTGACCACCCTAGTGGGACGTGAAAGTCAAACCCGAAAGTCGATAGGCGAGTAGGTGGGTTGGCAGCCCGAGAGGACATGCTGAGGCCAGACCCGGTGGGACATGTGCCAGAAGACACGATGGATTGGTAGCCCGAGAGAGCATACTGAGACCAGATCCCAAGAAGAGAAGATGAGCCAAAAGGCATGATGGGTTGGCAGCCCGAGAGGGCGTACTGAGACCAATCCCTAGCAGGTTAGATGAGCCGAAAGGCATGAAGGGTTGGCAGCCCGAGAGAGCATACTGAGGCCATTCCCTAAAATGAAAAAGGAGCCGAAAGGCATGAAAAGTTGGCAGCCCGAGAGAGCATACTAAGGCCAGTCCCAGTGGGACAAGAGAGTAAGCGGGTTTAACTGCTCAGAAGAGACACGTGAGTTGAACCCGGCAGCCGATAGGCGGAATGGGCCGGCAGCCTAGAAGAGGCATGCATAGGCCGAGCCCGATGGGACAGAGTATGACACCGTCAGAATGCCAGTGGGACTAGGTGTCATAGGATGACATGTAAGGTGTAGCCATGGCATCAGTATGATGCTTTTGGTCGAGATGGGGTGGAGTCATTGACTTAGAGCCACCCATAGAATAGATAGAGAGAGGAGTTTTTTTTTTTTTTTACATTACCAACCTCACCGCCCTTTCGGGTTTTCGCCGAGGCTGGCCCCCTTTAGCTTTTTCCGGTGCGCCCTTTCGGGTTTTCACACCGAGGGGTTGCCCATTTTTGCCCGAGGCGCCCTTTCGGGTTTTCACCTCGACCGGGTCTGTGGCCTTTTTACCCTCAGCCAACCGTTGAAGGCTGACTGAGTCCGCCGGGGTATCAGTATTTTTAACCCCTTTTCCTTTTTTTGTTTTATTTTTTTTTTTGAACCTTCACTGAGGAGAGGTATTGTCCTGTGAGGACTGCTGCAGAAACTCTTGCGGTGGCGCGTGGTAGAGCTTCATATGCTTGCCGTTGAGAGGAGGGAAGGGATTGTCTCCCTTGTGGTCAAGGACCGTATAAGCCCCTCCTTCATAGACCTTCTGGATGATGTAAGGCCCACGCCAATTGGGCTGGAGTTTGCCGCTGGATCTTCCCGCGAGAACCTCCTTTTCTTTGACCATGACCAGGTCACCTTTCTTGAACGCCCGTTGCTTGACCAGCTTATCATAGGCACGTGTCATGCGGGCTTGATACACTTGTAAGTGTTTGTAGGCCTTGAGTCTTTGACCTTCAAGGTGGGACAATTCCTCGAGCCTTCTTTCAATTTCAGATTGGTCTTGGCCTGGCAATCCAGCGTGCACAGCAACGCGGTAAGATGCTAGCTCGATCTCCACAGGGACCACCGCTTCAGCTCCATAGACCAGGGAGAATGGGGAGCAACCCGTGGGGGTTTTGTAAATAGTCCGGTAGGCCCATAGGGCTTCGTGGACCTTCTCGCCCCAATCCCGTTTGCGGCCACCTACTATCTTGGATAGCAGCTTGCAGAGGGTTTTGTTGAAGGCCTCGGCTAACCCATTGGCCTGGGGATTGTAGATCGACGACGCTCTCCAATCAATATGGAACTTGGCCGCCAGAGCATAAACAGTCTTGTTCTTGAATGGCGTGCCATTGTCGGATATAATCCGACTGGGGGTGCCGAATCTGTATATGATATAGTGCCGCACAAAACGAGCAACTATCTCCCCTGTAACTTCCCGTAGTGGAACGGCTTCCGCCCATCTGGAGAAGTAATCGGTGGCAGCGAGTATGAACTTGTGCCCCTGGGACGAAGGTGGGAATGGCCCCACAATATCCATACCCCACTCTGCAAACGGCCAAGTAGGCGCTGTTGGATGGAGCGGGTTAGGTGGCCGTCGAGGGACTGGGCCGAATGCTTGGCATTGGTGACATGTACGAGCGAATTGATTGCAATCTTCGTACATGGTGGGCCAGTAAAACCCTTTGAGCTTGATGCTATTTTTCATCTTAGCTCCTGCCTGGTGAGCTCCACATAATCCGGAGTGAACCTCATGCATGACAGTCTTGGCCTCCTTGGATGAAAGACAACGGAGGAGGACCGATCGGTCCTTTTCATGGACGAGCCTGAAGAGCAGATCGTCAATCAGCTGGTAGGATGTCGCCCTGCGTAGCAGTTGCACCCTCTGAGCCCGATCAGGAGGGAGCCAGCCGTTCTTTATCTTTATGATCGGCTCACGCCAATCTTCTTCTTCGGGAACAATCTCCTCTTGAATGTTGTCGACCTCATACACAGTGAGGCCGGATTCTTCGTCGAGCACACTTGGCATGAGCCTCCGGTGTCTGACTGTAATATTCAATTCTCCCTCAGGCGGGAGTTTTAGGGCTGCCGCCAACTTTGCAAGAGCATCAGCCTGAGAATTGTTGCCTCTGGGGACATGGCCTATTTCAAATAGGTAAAATTTTTCTTTGAGCCTCATGACGGCTGCGTGATAGGGGATGAGCTCCTTCTTCCGGACATCATAGACGCCCAGTACTTGTCGAATGACGAGCTGAGAATCCCCGTACACCTTGATGCACTTGATGTCTATCTCCAGTGCCAGTTGAAGCCCAATAATTAGCGCTTCATACTCTGCCTCATTATTAGTCAGTGACTTCATGAGAGCACAAGAGTTGTGGAGGATACCGCCTTGTGGAGACACAAAGACTACTCCCGCACCCGAGACATAGTCCGTAAGGCCACCGGCCCTTTTGATTGTCCGAGAGGCACCATCAAAATATAACTCCCAATATGGGAGGTCAAGGGTGAGGACGCCTGGCTCCATCTGTAGTGGGACTTTTTCAGAAGACTCCCCGATTTCTTGAGAAGGCACTAACACCTCTTCGTCGGGCAACTCGAAGTTGAGTGGCGAATCTTCTGGCACAGGGTGTGCAGCTAAAAACTCCGCCATCCCTTGTCCCTTAATCGCCTTGCGTGGGACGAAGGTGATATCAAATTCCATGAGGATAAGTGCCCATTTACCAAGCCTACCCGAGAGGACAGGCTGGCATAACAGAAATTTGAGTGGGTTGCATTTTGAAATGAGCTCCACCCGATGGGCTAGGAGATAGTGCCTCAGCTTCTTGACAGCAAACACCAGAGCTAGGCACATCTTTTCCATGGGAGCGTACCGATGCTCAGGCCCGATCAATTTTCGGCTGAGGTAGTACAGTGGCTGCTCCTTGCCCTCTTCATTGATCTGGGCTAGGAGAGCTCCCAAAGAGGCATCCATGGCAGCAATATACAAGATAAGGGGTTTCCCTCTGACGGGTGCCCCTAAGACTGGAGGAGTCAGCAGATACTCCTTGATTTGCTCGAAGGCCTTCTGACAGTCTTCGTCCCATATGAAGGGTGCTCCTTTCTTCATCAATTTGCCGAAAGGTAGGCATCTTCCTGAGAGGTTGGAAATAAACCGCCTAATATAGGCGAGCCTTCCCTGAAGAGATCTGAGCTCTGTCAAGTTCTTGGGCGGAGGTAATCCCCTTATGGCCTTGATTTTGTCGGGGTCGATTTCTATGCCTCGATACCTGACAATGAAGCCAAGGAACTTGCCACTGGAGACGCCGAAGGCGCACTTCATCGGGTTCATCTTGAGCTGGAATTGTCGGAGCCTTTCAAAGACTCGACGCAGGTCAGCTAAGTGATCCTCCCGCTTCTTTGTCTTGACGACCAGATCATCAACATAGCATTCGACAAGGTCATGTAGCATCTCGTCGAAGATCTTGGTCATTGCCCTTTGATAGGTTGCGCCGGCATTCTTCAGACCGAACGGCATCCTTTTATAGTTGAAGATCCCCTTAGGAGACCGGAAAGCCGTATGATCTTTGTCTTTGACGGCCATGCGGATTTGATTATAGCCCGACGACCCGTCCATAAAAGACAAGGCTTCGTGACCAGTGGTCATATCAACCATTGTCTCAGTGATTGGGACAGGGAAGTCGTCCTTTGGGCATGCCTTATTCAAATCTCTGAAGTCGATGCAGACTCGGACTTGGCCATTCTTTTTCTTGACAGGGACTATGTTGGCGAGCCACACAGGGTACATGCAAGGCTCTATGAAGTCCACATGGAGCATTTTGTCAACCTCAGCATTGACCTTCAGCTCCAGCTCGTGGCGCATACGCCTTTGAGCCTGTTTGATTGGCTTGACTGTTGAAAGTATTGCCAGCTCATGTTCGGCCACCGAAGGATCAAGCCCGGGCATTTCTTTGTAAGTCCAGGCGAAACAATCCCTGAACTCTTCTAAAAGCTGTCGATACGACTGCCTTTCTTTCTCGCTGAGGAGAGCACTTATGAAGGTGGGACGATAGTCATTTTTGCTTCCGAGATTGATTTCAATCAACTCGTCCACAGTTGCTTGACCACCGTCTTCAATCTCTGGTGGAGCTGGTTGGAGGTCGACGAAGTCTCCCTCGTCATCAGTGTTGGCTTCATAGACATCAAATTCTTCGAAGCACTTTTGCTCGTGGCTTGAAGCCGAAGGGCTTGCTTCATCTTGCTGATGGTTAGCAGGCTGAACTGCTCCTTCCTCTGAGGGGTGGTCATTGTCGACTCCTGATGAAGGTGATGGTGTCGTAGACACATCAGCGGACTCCCTCACAGAGTCATCAACCTTAGGCTCAGCTTCAGCTTGCCCATTAGGGAGAGGTAGCAGTCCTATGGTGTTGACTGCAAAGTGGACCTCGAAGTCCTTTTCCTGGTCATAGCCAAGGCCCCTTGTATCTTTGCGGGAGAAGGGAGGTTGCCCGCGGACTTGCGGAGGGTTCCATAGCTGGTGGAAGTATGCCGCTCGTGTTGGGTCCAAAGTTTGCGGGATGTGCTGCTTTTTACACATCTCCTTAATGTGCTCTGGCATATCGTCCATCTCCTGGACTGGCTCTGGCACCACATCGGCGGGAGTATCCCAGCCGAAGTCATCTTTAGGAGGACATGGTGGGACTAAATCACCTTTGTAAAAGATGATCGGTTTGACCTCCTTGCCCTTGTTGCGTCTCCTTCTCCGTTGATAGGAGACTGTAAAGGTCTTCAACTGCTCCACCTCCTGTTCTTCCCATTGGGACACGAGTTGAAGGCACTTAGGCGGTAAGGAGATACTCCCGTTAATGACCCGACTGATAGGTTGGCTTCAAAGTCAACACTCCGCCTTTCTGGTTGGGTCGGCTTGGAGGCGGCACTGAGGCTCAGCCTGTGCAGCTTTACCATGTCTTGGTTGACAGTGAAGAGCTGCCCTTCTTCAACTTCAGGGTCCACCTTTTGCTTCCCTTTACCTTTTAAAGGCTCGGGGATTGTTAAGGTGGGCTTCCCAAAATATAGTGAAGCATCGGCCAGATGGCACTCATTGGATGGAACGGGGCCTGGTCTGCGAAGACCGTATGTTGCTCCCCTTCCTTGGCATATTTAATGCATTGATGCAAAGTTGAAGGAACGACCCAATTCTCATGAAGCCAGGGTCTTCCAAGCAGCATCTTGTAAGATGTATCGGAGTTGATGATATAAAATGTCGCTTGGGTGACAAAATCACCCAAGACAAGCTTGACCACAACCCGACCAAGCGCCTCCTCGGAACCCTGATTGAATCCCGAGATCTTGACATCAGTCACCTTTTGCAAATAAGGTGCCAAGTATAGAGACTTGAAAGTCTTCAGAGGCATGATGTTGACAGCTGCTCCGGCATCTACCAGGATGCGATTCACATCATGTCCATTAATCGTCCCTTTCATATATAAGGGGCGATTATGACACGGAGAGGACATCAACATGTCTTTGTCCGTGAAGGTGATGTTTGCTGTGAGTGCTTCATATGCTTGAGCTTGCAACTCTGCAACATGGGCTTCATACGCCTCTGGATCTTGAAGTATCTTGACAAGAGCCTCTCTGAGGTCTTTGCTCCAGGCAATGGCTTCCCAAATAGTGACATTTGTTGGGAACCGCTTCATATGATGAATAATTTTGCGGTCTGCCCGGGCACGAGTCTTGTCAAATGGCGGGATGATCTCCGCCAGAGTCTTCGGAGCCTGGCGAGGCTTCTCCCGCTTAGAAGGGCGCTCCTCTGTATTCTGGCCTTCCGCATCTTCTTGGAACAGCGGTGCCAAAGACTCTTCTGGAGGTGGCAAAGACTCATCAGGCTGGTCTTCATTAGAAGGACCTACTGGGCTTGTAGACTCAACCCTGTTGGAGGGGCCGGCTTGCTCTGACGCCTCCTCGCGCTTCGGCGACTTGGCTGGCTCCTCTTCTTCATCGGAGGAGGCAATTGTAAAAGGGACGCCACCCGGGTTAGCCGTTGAAGTGGGGCCTGAACCCTCTGAGGGGCTGAGGATGAAAGGGATTCCCCGATCTTGAGTTTCTGGGACAGGACCCGGCTTCTCCCCTCTGAATATTATGACCCGGTCAAGAGTCGGGAGACCTTCACGTCCACGTCCCCGGGCACGACCCCGGCCGCGTCCCCAGCCATTTCTTGCCGAGCTGCGCTGATATGTCGCCATAGGCGCCTGGCTTCCAGTGCTATCAGCCGTGGGACAATAAATATTGTCAGGTGGCGGAATCGCCACCATGTTGCAGGAGAGCTCTTGCAGCATTTCCTCGAACATCTCGACAGTGAGCTCCTCATCTTTATAGAATAAGGAGAGCTCCTCCGGGATTGGGAAGTCTTCACCCTCTTCAAGACGGTGAACCATTTCTCGGAGCCATTGCAGAAGACGGGCTTTGCGCCCAAGCTTGTCCCAGGGAATATATTCGTCTAGAGTGACAACCCTGGTGGGATGAGGGGGAGTGTACTCCTCCAGCTCATCTATAAGCTTTTGAAGTCTTTGTAGAGGAGTTAGCTCCTTAGGAGCCTCCATAGCAGCGGCTTGCTCGGCTTGCTTCTTTAGCCTCCTCTTCAAATTCTTCCTCCGATTCTTCTCCTGCTTCTTTTGGCGTACCGCCTCTTGAGAAGAGGGAGAAGTTTGCTTCGGCAGTGGGGCTTGCTTGCCCCCAGAATTTTGCTTCTTGCTCCGGGCTGACTCCTTAGGGGCCTTACTGCCGTGGCTTTTTCTGGGGGCAACCTTGGTCCAGTTGGCCTCCTCTGGCTGAGCATGGAAGGTAGCATTGATTGCCTGAGCAATTATTTCAGGAGGCAACTCCTGGAACTCTGCCAGTCCACAATGGAGTGTCTGGGAGCTTTGTAACTCTACCGACTTTGCTTGGACCGGTGGGTTGGCTTGCTTGAGCTGCTGAGGCCTTTCTACAATTGGCGGCCTTACTGAGCTGGCAGAGGCCTTAGCCGGGATCTTTGCGGGCTCAAGGGGTTGAGTCCTTTCCCCGACTAATGGCCTCGCTGACTTGGCAGGAGCTTTGGCTGAAGGCTCTGACGCCTTGGCTTTGCCTTTGTTGTCTGGCCGAGAGTTCTCTCTCATGATGATGCCGGGCTGACTGGGCCTGGGACGAGTTTTGGAACTCTCTCCCATAGCTTGGCATCTGGGGTTCTGGACCTTAGGCCCTTTATAGGTGGTCGTAGCCTTGCCTTTAGTGAGTAATGGGAATTCATCATTTTCCGTAGGCTCACTTGGCCGGACTAATCGGGAGAAAGCTTCAGTTTCTCGCCGGGCCTGCTGGAGTGTCTCCCTGGCGGCCTCTGCAAGGCGTAACCTTGTCATGGAATTCCCCTGAGTATCGACAACCCCTCTCTGGATGAGGGCTTCAATGAAGTCTTGAACCTCTGGACATTGCCGAGTGGGATGAGACACCCTTGCATGATACTTGCAATAGCGGGGGTGTATCTTGGCCGTGTCGTTGTAATAAGACGGCGGGTCATGTGTCAGAACCCAGCCATCCTCCAGAAGCTTGTCAAAAATCTTCTCAGTGTCCTCCTTGGGGAAGGAACACTGGTGAGAGGGTCGCCGCCCTGGATACCAGAGCGTGGACTTGGGCGATTGGGAACTGGCTCCCTGGGAACTAACTCCCTCCTCCTGCGGCTCGGGGAACTGGAAGGCTGCTGCAGCGTGAATGACGTTGACGGAGAAGTGAAGACTCCTTAGTGCATGCGGCTGCGGTGGGTCGACTAGAAATTCGCCCATATCCACCTTCCCTCGCCTGATTAAGTCTTCAGCGAAGTCCTTGAATGGCTCACAGTTGTGGATAACATGACCAACAACTTCATGATATGGGCAATAGCCCTGATGAAAAGCAGTGTCTGGCGTCTGCTCCAGAGGTGACGGGGTAATCAATCCCGCCCGCTGACATGCGAAGAAGATATTGGGAGTTTTCTCGCAAGGGAAGGAGTATAACTTCTCTGGGAGCTCGACTTGAAGTGGAGCCTCCATGTCTTCGGGTGAGTCCTCCTCGTCTTCAGATGAATCCGAGGACTCTTCAGAGAGCCAACCCCTGAGCGGAGCCCGACCCGTGGGTGATAGACCCGTCTCCCGTATGTGGGCTGGAGCTAACCCCCTGGCAAATGGGCCAAAAGGGAAGGTGGACAACTGCTGATCAATGCTCTCTAGGAACTGCAGCAAGCGCCTTTGTTCCCGTCGTAGCTGTCGGACTTCCCCTCGGATCTTCCGGATAGTCCTCCGCAGTGCTAAACATTCTGGGAATGGAGGAGGAGTGGCTCTGGGACCACCATTGGGCTGCCGACTTGAAGGCCCGGCTTCGGAGGCATTGGAGCTTGAAGCCATCGCCACCATATGGACCACGTTAGCCGACCGGTTCGATCGGCTCCAAGGATGAGGCTGGGGTGGATCGACTGCATGGCCCAGCATATTTACAAAGCCCTTCTGAATGAGCTCTTCTGCTATATTCTTGAAAACATAACAATCCCCGATGGTGTGACCCAACCTTCGGTGATACACACAATAGGTTGGATCATCTGTCTTATCCACCTCCGCGGGTTTCCGTGGATCCGGTAGAGTGACGAGCTGCTCCTTCATACATAGATCAAAGAGCATCTTAGTATACTCCTTTCTGAAGGAATAAGACGTCTTCATGTTCTCCGCTAAGAAAGACACATTTGTCTTATCACCAGACTTCTTGCCTTTCCCTTTGGACTTTCCTTCCCCTTTATCTCCATTCGTCGGGGAAAAGTCCACGGCATTCACCTCCTTACCACTAGCCAGACGGTCTTTGGAGGGTTTGCCTTTTGTAGAGACTTGTGCAGGGTGATCAGCGAAGAACATCTCAATCTCCGCCACGACCGTGTTGAGTTGGTCGAAGCCCCTGATATTGGAGCCCAGAAGCTTTTCGCTGACTTCTGCCGAGAGACCCCTACGGCAGATGGTAATCGCATCTTCAGGCGTCGGAGGATTATCGCAGTGCATGCTGACGTCTCTCCATCGCTTGATGAAGTCCAATGCTGTTTCACCCTTCTTCTGTCGAAGGGAACAAAACTCTGCTAGGGAGACTTTGCGCTCGACCATTTGGAAACGGTCGACAAACTTCTTCTGCATATCAGCCCAATCAGATACTGAGTTGGGCTTTAACCTTGAATACCATTGGAAGGCGGTGCCAGTCAAAGACGTGGCGAAATACCGCAGCAAGTATGCCTCTTCCAAGGCTAATTCACCCATGGCCATCATATAATAAGCCAGGTGTTCATGCGGAGAACCCTGCCCGTTGAACTTCTGAAGTTTCGGGGCCTTCGGGCAGTCCGGTGGAAGCTTCTTGAATTGATGATGGAGGGGATATGGCACGCTGTACAAATCAACGGTAGTCACACCCTCGCCATGTTGAGCGAACTTCGCTTCCACGATGCGCTCGATCATCTGCTTCTGCGCCATGAGGCTTTCTGTAGCAGGAGTAGCAGATGACCGCGCATTGGTTTCATGCGGTGGGACTTCGAAGTCCACTGCCAGTGGGAGCCTTGCAGCAGTGACAGAGGCATTAGCCGCAGCTGGAATGGGAGAAGGCTGCTGATCCACTCCAGCCGGTGCCGCCTGAGGCGGGGAAGGAACCTCCTTTTCGCGCAAAAGCGACTGTAGCAGGTTCTTGAGCTCTTGGTTTTCCCGTCGAAGCTCGTCCAATGTGGGGGCCCGTGGCTCTTCCCCCAGCTCTTCTTCGTGCCGGGAGCGACTGTCCCCATCAACACTGTGGACGTCTTCTTGACGCTCTTCTTGCCGTGCCGGCTCAGGCTGAGATGTGCCGGCGGTCGGTGTCTGTTGCGTCTGCGCTAGAATCCGAGAGACCGGCCTTGACCTCCTCAAATATTGGATGGGTTGGTCAAGCTCTCCCGAGGTGTTCTCGGGCTGTTTGTCGCCAGAGGTGGCGTAACAGGTAAACACTTTGACAGTGTCATCGGTCACCTGGACCACCCGCTTTTTCTTGGGCGGTTGTTGCTTCGGCTTGGACGGCCTCCCAAGTCTATCGAAGACAGACATTCGGGATGTGGCTGCTTGGGATGAGCGATCCTCCTCCGTGTGTGTAGAACTAGCCCACGGAGAGGTCGGCCGCACCTTCTTGCCGGCTCCTCGGCGCTTTTGTCCCCGTAGGGGCTGAGATGTAAATCTCGCAGACGTCGAGGCCTCAGTGCTTGGCGGACTCCGCATCCGCTGAAGCTCTGACATGCGGAAGGGCTCCTCCGCCCTCGCGCGCCTTATGATTCGGGCCTCCTCCTTGGTGACCCAGATCTTTTTCAAATAGAGCTGGTGCTCCTCAATTGGGTTGCCCCCTGTCCTTGGACGGGGAGCTCGTGGCCTGGGCTGTTGCAGATGGCCCAGAGTTGCCGCTGGTACGGCAGACTTCTCCTTCCTCGCTCCTTTCTCCCGGACCTGCCGGAGGGGCTCGAAGCGGTTGGAGGTAGAGATAGTCGGGACATGACGATCCCGTGGCATAATCGGCTCACCTCCATCGAGCCGGATGCGGATGTCTCCGACAATTACCATCTTTCCGGAGCGCGAGACAGCCGCTTCGGGCCTTGCACCCTTGCGGCTTCGGCGTTGCCCCCATTGAGTAGGGGCGGCAGTGGTGGCGCCTGCCGTAGGCATGGCGTCCTCCTGACGACGGCGGCGTTGCCCCCGTTGAGCAGATACAGCACCTCTGAGGGTAGCCGCAGTAGGTTTGGCGCCGTTGCGGCGGCGGCGTTGCCCCCGTTGAGCAGGGGCGGCGCCGGCGGTGATTTGATTGACCGAGAAGACTCGGCCAACAGCTGGGGCAGAAGGCCTGACACCTTCGGCCGTTGACGTGGCAGCCAAGGGAACTCGGCTGGTTGTCGGGATGAAGGGCTTGACACCCTTAACAGTTGAAGAACTAGCCGGATAGACTCGGCCAGTTGATGCAGCAAGGGGTCTGACACCCTTGAGGACGGTCACCTTTACCGGGGGAGTCCGACCGGTTGCTGAAGTAGAGGGTCTGACACCCTCAGTGATTGATTTCTTGGCCGGGTGAACCCGACCAATCAACGAAGCCGAAGGCCTGACGCCTTCAAAAGCTAGCTTGTTGGTCGAACAGACTCGACCAATTGTTGAAGCCGAGGGCCTGGCACCCCCGACGGCTAGCTTGTTGGCCGGGCGAACCCGACCGGGAATGGCGGAGAGCTTGCCGCCCTCAATAGTTGGCTTCTGGACCGGACTGACCCGGCCAGTTGCTGGAGTCGAAGGCCTGACGCCTCCGACAGTTGTCTTCTTGACCGGGCGGACCCGGCCAGTTGAAGGGGCCGAGGGTCTGACGCCCCCGATAGTTGTTGCAGGCATGGCTGAACTGGCTTCAGCCACCGGTACCGCAAGAGCGGCTGAACTGACTTCAGCCACGGGCACCGCGCCCAAGAAGAAGGGCGAGCCAACGACCGCTGGGAAGTCGCCAAAGACCAGCGGGGTTGCCAGGAATCCGAGCCTGGCGTGATTGGCGACGATCTCGGGGCCGTAGGTAACGGCAGCCATCGCTATTGAGGTGTTGGTGGTGGTGGTGCGTAGCACGAACGAAGTGGCGTGCAAATGCACGAAGAACTCTCAGATGAACAGAGAGATGTGCCCTCCTCTTCCCGTCCTGTAAGAGGAAGAGGGGCAATCAGAACCTTGAAGAAGGTTTAGAGACTTTCTTTGACAGAAAGAAGAAAGGCGGGAAAAGTCCCACCGGGCGTGCCAGTCTGTTGGACACGGAAAAAAATCTAATTTTCGATTTATCGTAGATATATGGTAGATTTTCGTTCTTTTTGAAAAGAAACACTCCTCTGCGTAGAGAGGGTTCCGTGGGTGCGCATAGTATCAGACGATTTGGGTTCGAGTGCTGGACCTTTCCCCACTGACCGGAGTCAGTGTTGATTTACATCGGCCTAACGTCCGAACACCTTTGTTTAACTGTCAAAGAGGTCCCAAAAGACTTCTGCAGAGGTTCTGATGTGAAGGGCAGACTCACTCGAGAGACTCTCCATGACCACTCATTTACCACCAACACATAGAAACAACTAGATTAGGGCTAGGTCTGAGCAAAACCCTAAGATTTAGGCATAGGGACGCAAATATGCGGAAGCCATAGGCATTTTTAAAGCAAGGGAAGTTTTCTGGACCCCGGGGGTATTTTGGTAATTTTGCCAAACCAGGGGTATTTTGGTAATTTTCCAGGCCAGGGACATTTATGAAATTTCAGGGCTGGAGTGGAAGTAGGATCGGGTTCCTGTCTCCCCAAGGCATGGGAGCCGTTTCTGGAATGCTTCAAGGGCTCTGAGGCCATTTTTGGGTCACAGGGGTATTTTGATAATTTTCCAGACCCTAGACCTAGGTTTGAAGTGATACCCGAGTGCTGGACTGAGCTGATGACACTTCCGGACCGAAGGAATGACAAGGGGCTTCAAAGAAGGCACACATCTATCAATTTGGCCGAAGGAGGGATATATGTGCAATTTTGAGAAGTCGGGGGTTTTCTTGTAATTTTCCCTCGAGGCCACACATGGAGCATGCTGAGTGCTTTTATAATTCCATATGAGTACAAATGATGTCGGCGAGTTGTCGACTGTACAAACGTCCGCTTTGGAGCGGGAGATAGGGACTTAGTCCCAATTACAAAAAGTTGCATAGTATAACTGCAAATTACAGGACTTCGGTCTTCTACAATCCCGGGAAGGACATTTTTGTAATTTCGCCATTATAAGGGCAGAAATACAAGACTTAGTCGTCCCGAGACGTAAAGACTTACAAAACATGGCCCGCTGAGGGGCACAATTAACAACATGACCCGCTGAGGGGCGTAAACGTAAATATACCCCGTAGGGGCATAAATACAAGACCCGGGGACTTACCCCACACGGGCCGAAACAACGAACAAAAAGCTTCAAGTGTCTTCCGTAGGTTGATGCCTGTAGTCTCCTCTCTCTCGTCGTTGTCTCTTGTCGTTCTCCCCTTTTTTACATGGACCCTTAGGGTCTATTTATAGAAGGCGGGAGGGCCCAGAGGGGTCAAATGAGCGAATTTGCCCCGATTCTGTCAAGGTGGGGTGGCAAAAAGCCATTTTGACCCCTCTGGCCACCAAAAAGGGCCAAATGACCCCTCTGAGGGGATTTTTTAAAAAAAACTTCTTTTTATTTTTTTGAAAAGCCCGACCCCGAAGGGGGGCGGACCCGGGCGGGGTCGCACGACCCCGGGACGGGAGCGACCCGGCGGGGTCGCTGCGACCCCGGAGCGGGCGCGCCCAGCGGGGTCGCGCGACCCCGGAGCGGGCGCACCCAGCGGGGTCGCGCGACCCCGCGGGGCCACCCGGCGGGGTCGCGTGACCCCGCGGGTGGGGCCACCCGGCGGGGCCGCGCGGCTCCCCGGGCGGACCGGCGGGGTCGCGCGACCTCGGGGCGGACCGGCGGGGTCGCGCGCCACCGCGGGTGGGCCAGCGGGGTCGCGTGACCCCGCTGGGTCCCAGCGGGGCCGCGGCCTCCTTTTTTTTTTTTGCCCCGGGAGGGGTCGTTTGACCCCCGGGGGTGCTCCTTGGCTCCTCCTCGCGTCGTTTTACGCCGTTTTCGTCGTCCCGGGTCGGAGAAGAGCCGTGGTGGAGCTATATATCTCGGGGAGATTGCTCCTTCGCCGCGTGGCAGTATCGCATCCGCGGAGGGAGCATTGTTTGTTTGTTTGGTCGCTCGTCGCCGCGTAGGGAGGAAGTTTTGCGCCCGTCTGTGCCGTGTGATACACTTGCTCAGCTACTCTGACTGGTATACGCCTGTTTCTTCCTTGTTAACCTGGTTGCCACGACGTCGACCATGATAATACTGTCGGATCAATAGACCCTTCATCACGGAGATACTCCGTAGTTCGACGGTGTTGACGATACGCCATCTTTGTCGTCGAACGTTGCATAGCAACAATTTCTCAAAATAGCTTGAGATAATTTCGGGTGCAACAGGCCCTCAACCTCAATTGCTGGTCGAGTCCGCTCGACTAAGAAGACAACTGTCGGGGGTGTCAGGCCCTCGGTCTCAACAACCGGCCGGTTTCACCCGGTCAACAATACAACCATCGGGGGTGTTAGTCCCTCGGCCCCAGCCACTGGCCGGGTTAGTCCGGTCGACAAGGTCGTCTCTGAGGGTGTCAGACCCTCTACTTCATCAACCGGCCGGGCTCGCCCGGTAAAGGGGACCGTCCTCAAGGGTGTCAGACCCTCTACTGCAGCATCTGGCCGGGTCCATCCGGTCAACTCTCCAACTGCCAAGGGTGTCAAGCCCTTCATCCCAACAACCAGCCGAGCTCCATTGGCTGCTCCGTCAACGGCCGAAGGTGTCAGACCTTCTGCCCCAGCTGTTGGCCGAGTCTTCTCGGTCAATCAAATCACTGCTGGTGTCACTCATGCTCAACGTGGGCAACGCCGCCGCCGCAACGGCGCCAAACCTACTGCGGCCACCCTCAGAGGTGCTGCCCCTGCTCAACGGGGGCAACGCCGCCACCATCAGGATGACGCCATGCCTATGGCGGGTGCTAACGCCGCCTCCCCTGCCCAATGGGGGCAACGTCGTAGCCGCAAGGGTGCAAGACCCGAAGCGGTTGTTTCTTGCTCCGGCAAGACGACATCCGCATCCGGCTCGATGGAGGCGAGCCGATCTTGCCGCGGAATCGTCATGTCCCGACCATTCCTACCTCCAACCGCTTCGAGCTCCTCCGGCAAGTTCGGGGGGACGGAGCGAAGAAGAAGAAGCCTGCCGTACCGGTGACAACTCAGGGTCCCTTACGACGACCCAAGCCTCGAGCTCCCCGGTCTAAGATAGGGGGCAACCTAGTGGAGGAGCGCCACCTCCAATTGAAGAAAATTTGGGTCACCAAGGAGGAGGCTCGAATTATAAGGCGCACGAGGGCGGAGGAGCCCTTCCGTATGTCAGAGCTTCAGCGGATGCGGAGTCCGCCAAGCACTGAGGCCTCGACGTCTGCGAGATTTACATCTCAACCCCTACGGGGACAAAAGCGCCGAGGAGCCGGCAAGAAAGTGCGACCGACCTCCCCGTGGGCTAGTTCTACACACACGGAGGAGGATCGCTCACCTCAAGCAGCCACATCCCGAGTGTCTGTCTTCGACAGACTTGGGAGGCCGCCCAAGCCGGAGCAACAACCGCCCAAGAAAAAGCGGAGTGGTCCAGGTGACCGATGACACTGCCAAAGTGTTCACCTGTTACGCCACCTCCGGCGACAAACAGCCCGAGAACACCTCGGGAGAGCTTGACCAACCCATCCAATATTTGAGGAGGTCAAGGCCGGTCTCCCGAGGCCTGGCACAAACGCAGCAGGCGCCGGCCGCCGGTACATCTCAGCCCGAGCCGGCAGGGCAAGAAGAGCGCCAGGAAGACGTCCACAGTATTGATGGGGACAGTCACTCCCGGCACGAAGAAGAGCTGGGGGAAGAGCCACGGGCCCCCACATTGGACGAGCTTCGACGGGAAAACCAAGAGCTCAAGAACCTGCTACAGTCGCTTTTGCGCGAAAAGGAGGTTCCTTCCCCGCCTCAGGCGACACCGGTTGGAGCGGATCAACAGCCTTCTCTCGTTCCAGCAGCGGCCAACGCTTCTGCCACGGCTGCAAGACTCCCACTGGCGGTGGATTTCGAAGTCCCGCTGCATGAAGCCAATGCGCGGTCATCTGCTACTCCTGCCGCAGAAAGCCTCATGGCGCAGAAGCAGATGATCGAGCGCATCGTGGAAGCGAAGTTCGCTCAACATGGCGAGGGTGTGGTTAGCGTTGATTTGTACAGCGTACCATGCCCCAACCATCATCACCCCATCTCCAAAAGACCTTCCCATTCCCTTGAGAAAGGAGGCCACACCCACTCACATAGGAATAGTTGCTAGCCCAGACCCTCTCCCCGCCCATAAGGAAGCCCGAGTTCACACCAATGGTGAGGAAGAGCCTCAACCCTTCACCACTTCAAATAATCTGGATCTTCAAGGGCCACAAACCTTCACAAGAGGCACTATAATCATAGATGGGCCCCTAGCTAGATGGCTAAAGGAAAGACCAATTCACCCCATCATGTCCTACGAGCAAAACCTTCCCATTATACCCTTCTCATCCTATCACACCATAATCCAAACATCCTACCAAGTGGAAACCTTAGAGGACCTTCTCAAGGGCTTAGCATGGCAATTAGAGTTGACTGACATGTTGACTCCCATGACCTAACAACCTAGGAGCCTAGACCTCCTACACCTATGTATTGGGTCCATCACCTCAATGTGCACCATGGGTTACTACACTAGTGACCTCCTATTATTCCTCCCTATACCCGATGAGCCCGATGCTATCCACGAATTAGAGTTGCTTATCTCGGGTAGGACATCGAGCCCTCCACTCATGGCCGACCCACTCACAAAGAACTTCGGCCCAATTGTCTCATTAGAGGAGGATGACCTACCACCACTTGAGGATCTTGAGGACATAGGGCCCCTCCCCCTCGATAACCCTTTTTATGATCCCTTCCAATGGGGGTCAAAGAACCCATGGGACCCAACCACCTTATCCACCACCCACCTCTCCCTATCCCAACCCACCATGTTTGACCCAATCCACCCCATCCTAGACCCGGGTTACACCTTGGGAGCCATGACCTTGGGCCACATATCCCTAGGTAATAAGGCTGTGCCCCACCCCATGATGACCACCTTCTTAGATCCATTCGATCCTTTCCAATGGGAGTTCAAAGGTTGTCCCACACCTATACACATGGAAATCACTTTTGGGAAAAGTATGCATGTGTCTAGGCTTTCCACACCCCTTGGCATGAACACTATGTTGGGTCCATTCATTCATATCACCCACATGTCAAGTAGAAAGCATGAGTGGTCCAAATTCGGATGTAGTGGTCCACCTTCACTCATCATGAGTCGTAGGCATGATAGGAGTATTCATGGATGTCCGGGTCCCCCAGCATTTGTCACCCCCATGCATGACCGGATCACCTATGGATGCCCCGGTCCTCCCCATTCCATCAAAGTCTTCTTGGCGTCAAAGCATGATTGGTCTACTTTTGGTTGCCCAGGTCCACCCATCACCCCTAGAATGTCAACATTCACAAAATTGCATGAAAGCCTTTGCAAGCACATAAGCAAGGAAAATGAGATCTATAAGAGGCCGGCTGACTCCCTTCGGCGTCACCAAGAATTCCACGTGGGTGACTTTGTGATGGTGAGGAAGGAGAGGCTCTCCCCGGGAGTCATCTCCAAATTGAGGCTACGTGGGGCTGGTCCCTTCCAGGTCCCGAGACGCATTGGCGCTAATGCCTATGAGTTAAATCTCCCTGAGGAGTATGGAGTGAGTCCCACATTCAATGTAGCCGACCTAGTACCATATAAGGGGCCCACGGTGGTACCCAGTGAGGATATTGAGCCTATTCCCTCCGTTGAGAGAGCACCCACCTGTGAGGAGAGACCACCAGCCAAGAGAGCCCAGCGTGAGCGCATTGAACGAATATTGGATGAACAGGTCACTACCACCAGGAGCAAGGTATATGAGCACTATCTCGGCAGGTGGATGGATCGGTCTCGTTCGGAAGACTTGTGGGCAGTACCACTTCTACACCCTCCGAGGAGGGAAGGACACTTACTCGACGGAGTCGAGTTCTCCGCACCCCGGGAGTATGATGGGGACATCACCTCCCATGCCCACGTTCACAGCTCGTCTCCTCGCCCCGGTTGCATCAGGCATGGTCTAGTTATCTAATTTTGAGTCCTATGTAATTTTTATTTGAGTCATTTGATGTATTTTCCCTTTTATTTGAGTCATGTCCCTAGGTCTTTGCTAAGTTTGTGTGTCATTAGGCTCAATAGATTGTTTAGAATGGTTATTGGGCCCAATTCTTTGGGCTAGGCCGAGGGGCGCCCCTACCCCCTTGGTCTTTGGTCATTGTAGTAAGAGTCAGAGACTTTTGTAGAAATGTGGGTTGCCTATATATAGGACCCCATTTCCTCCATTTGAGTTAATGAATGAATGAATAGAGAATTGCCTTCGAGAGTTCAAATACTTAGTTTTAGTGGAGTGAATCCAATTGGGTGAGAAACCCTAGGGGAGAGAATCCCCACCCACCTCCTCTCTCTCTCTATTTCTCTCTCTCTCTCCCTCACTATGGGGTTCGCCCCACTCCCTCTCTCCTCCTCCTCCTAACCACCTCCAACTCCCACCTACGCCCATTAAAGGCCACTCCCCTTCCCCACACATCCCATTACTCCACCCCCTAGTCCCAAGAGAGCATCCCCAATCACTAAGCCACCCTCCAACCCCCAACTACCCTACCCACTTTCCCAAGCACCCTTCCCTCTCCCCCATGCAACCCTCTATCTCCCTAGGCCCATTTGAATTTTGAAAACCCCTTCCCTCCATTGCCTTGGCCGCCCCCTTCCCCCTCCCCTTTGGTTAGGTCGCCCCCATCACCTCCCTCCATTCCACCCTACCAAGAGCAACTACCTTCATCACCCTCCCTCCACCTTGGCTGAAACCAGCAAACCTCTGCAACCTTTCCCCCTTTCTCCAACCCCTCCACCACCAATAGTCACCCTCCATACCACCCCACACTCCCCTCCCACCACCCATCACTTCTCCCTTCCCCATTCACAACTTCTTCATCATATTTGGTTGATAGTTAAAGCTCCATCGGCGAACTAGTTCCTAGTTGCAGATCTGCAGAAGAGTAGCAACTTGCAGAGGCGACCACGGCTTCCTCCGGACGTTTCTGAAGGATCAAGAGCCATCGTTGGAAGCGTCTCCCAGTCCTCTTCGCAACGGCGGTGGTCCCATCCCGTTTTGAGTTCGTGATCGCCCAGGGGAGCCATTCTTCCCCGACTGCGCAAAGCCTCCCTGGCAGGAGACCAGAGCCGGAGTGGAAGCCCGACTGCGACGATCCTGCTTGGAATCTGATCGAGAGTTCTTCTTCAAAAAGCTTCTACTACGAGTCTTCTTTCTTCTCCAAAAAGCAGAGCTCAATTTGGCGTCCGGAACCAGGAGTTATCAATTTTCTCCCCCGGGTGCGCGGTTTTGCTTCCCCACAGTCTGCACCGACCTCTCATCAGAGTTCAGAGCCCACTGGTCTTCTCCGACAACGTTTGGCTTCCCCGCCAGTTTTGCTTCGAAGAGGACTCGTCAACGGTTCCAACGACTTCGTCGGCACCTGATTCTGAGCTCGGGAGCGATCGTGGCACCCTCTTCTTCCTGCTGTTGGGAACCTGAAGCTGTCAGAACCAAGGGTCTGCCACCCTGTTCAAGCCCCTACCCCGACCAGCAGCGGTGCCCAAAGAAATCAACAAAATTCAAACATCATCCCTATCCAGCTACGAAGAATCTCCAAGTGGTCTCGTCTTCGGCAAAATTCTGGAGTGGCCACAGTATCGTGATAACCATCAGTCAGTCCTGAAGCACAGACAGCGGACAGAACCGACATCGGCTTCCTTGTTGATCGCTAGTTCGGTGTCACCCCTCCCCGCTTGGCCGGCTGAAGGCCCCTCCCTGTGTGGAGGTAGACTTGTGGACAGTACCACTTCTACACCCTCCGAGGAGGGAAGGACACTTACTCGACGGAGTCGAGTTCTCCGCACCCCGGGAGTATGATGGGGACATCACCTCCCATGCCCACGTTCACAGCTCGTCTCCTCGCCCGGGTTGCATCCGGCATGGTCTAGTTATCTAATTTTGAGTCCTATGTAATTTTTATTTGAGTCATTTGATGTATTTTCCCTTTTATTTGAGTCATGTCCATAGATCTTTGCTAAGTTTGTGTGTCATTAGGCTCAATAGATTGTTTAGAATGGTTATTGGGCCCAATTCTTTGGGCTAGGCCGAGGGGCGCCCCTACCCCCTTGGTCTTTGGTCATTGTAGTAAGAGTCAGGGACTTTTGTAGAAATGTGGGTTGCCTATATATAGGACCCATTTCCTCCATTTGAGTTAATGAATGAATGAATAGAGAATTGCCTTCGAGAGTTCAAATACTTAGTTTTAGTGGAGTGAATCCAATTGGGTGAGAAACCCTAGGGGAGAGAATCCCCACCCACCTCCTCTCTCTCTCTATTTCTCTCTCTCTCTCCCTCACTATGGGGTTCGCCCCACTCCCTCTCTCCTCCTCCTCCTAACCACCTCCAACTCCCACCTACCCCCATTAAAGGCCACTCCCCTTCCCCACACATCCCATTACTCCACCCCCTAGTCCCAAGAGAGCATCCCCAATCACTAAGCCACCCTCCAACCCCCAACTACCCTACCCACTTTCCCAAGCACCCTTCCCTCTCCCCCATGCAACCCTCCATCTCCCTAGGCCCATTTGAATTTTGAAAACCCCTTCCCTCCATTGCCTTGGCCGCCCCCTTCCCCCTCCCCTTTGGTTAGGTCGCCCCCATTACCTCCCTCCATTCCACCCTACCAAGAGCAACTACCTCCATCACCCTCCCTCCACCTTGGCTGAAACCAGCAAACCTCTGCAACCTTTCCCCCTTTCTCCAACCCCTCCACCACCAATAGTCACCCTCCATACCACCCCACACTCCCCTCCCACCACCCATCACTTCTCCCTTCCCCAATCACAACTTCTTCATCATATTTGGTTGATAGTTGTTGGAAGCAAATTTTGCTTTGCAAACACACCTCCGCTTTTATTGAGTTGGAGATGGGCTAACTTGGAGATGGAAGACCCGTACGGGGTCTGAGGAACCCGTCCGGGGTCGGAGGAACCCGTACGGGGTCAGAGGGACCCGTACGGGGTCGCCCTCACCCGGACGGGTCCGCCCGGAGGTGGGCAAACCCGCACGGGGCCACCCCTTGGGCGGGCGGACCCGTCCGGGGTCGCCCGACCCCGGGAGGGACCCATCCGGGGTCTGCGACCCCGGGCAAGTCCTCCTCGGGGTCCGCGACCCCGGGCAGGTCTTGCCCGGGGGGTCGCGACCCCGGGGAGGTCCCCCCGGGGGGTCGCGACCCCGGGGAGGTCCCCCCCCCCCCCGGGGGCGCGCAACCCCGGACGGGTCCCCCCCGGGGTCCGCGACCCCGGGGAGGTCCCCCCGGGGGGCCGCGACCCCGGGCAGGTCCTGCACGGGGGGCTGCGCCCGGGCAGGTCCCCCCGGGGAGCCGCGACCCCGGGGAGGTCCCCACCCCGGGTGTCCGCGACCCCGGGACGGTCCTGGACCGTCCCAGGGACCTCCCACCCCGAGGAGGTTCCTCTCCCGCGCGCGGATACAAAAAAAATTCAAAATATGACCTCCCCGGGGTCATTTTCATCCCGTTGGACCCGTACGGGGTCGAACACTCCCGGGGAGGTTCGGACCCGTACGGGGTCGAACAGTCCCGGGGAGGTTCCCCACTTCTATAAATAAACCCCCAGAGGACTACACTTGGAAAAGACTACAAGCATCAACCTACGGAAGACACTTGAAGCTTTTTGTTCGTTGTTTCGGCCCGTGTGGGGTAAGTCCCCGGGTCTTGTATTTATGCCCCTACGGGGTATATTTACGTTTACGCCCCTCAGCGGGTCATGTTGTTAATTGTGCCCCTCAGCGGGCCATGTTTTGTAAGTCTTTACGTCTCGGGACGACTAAGTCTTGTATTTCTGCCCTTATAATGGCGAAATTACAAAAATGTCCTTCCCGGGATTGTAGAAGACCGAAGTCCTGTAATTTGCAGTTATACTCTGCAACTTTTTGTAATTGGGACTAAGTCCCTATCTCCCGCTCCAAAGCGGACGTTTGTACAGTCGACAACTCGCCGACATCATTTGTACTCATATGGAATTATAAAAGCACTCAGCATACTCCATGTGTGGCCTCGAGGGAAAATTACAAGAAAACCCCCGACTTCTCAAAATTGCACATATATCCCTCATTCGGCCAAATTGACAGATGTGTGTCTTCTTTGAAGCCCCTTGTCATTCCTTCGGTCCGGAAGTGTCGTCAGCTCAGTCCAGCACTCGGGTATCATTTCAAACCTAGGTCTAGGGTCTGGTAAAATTACCAAAATACCCCTGTGACCTAAAAATGGCCTCAGAGCCCTTGAAGCACTCCAGAAACGACTCCCATGCCTTGGGGAGACAGGAACCCGATCCTACTTCCACTCCAGCCCTGAAATTTCATAAATGTCCCTGGCCTGGAAAATTACCAAAATACCCCTGGGTTGGTAAAATTACCAAAATACCCCCGGAGTCCAGAAAACTTCCCTTGCTTTAAAAATGCCTATGGCTTCCGCATAGTTGCGCCTCTATGCCTAAATCTTAGGATTTTGCTCAGACCTGACCCTAATCTAGTTGTTTCTATGTGTTGGTGGTAAATGAGTAGTCATGGAGAGTCTCTCGAGTGAACTTGCCCTCCACATCAGAATCTCTATAGAAGTCCTTTGGGACCTCTTTGACAGTTAAACAAAGGTGTTCGGACGTTAGGCCGATGTAAATCAACACTGACTCCGGTCAGTGGGGAAAGATCCAGCACTCGAACCCAAATCGTCTGATACGATGCGCACACACGGGACCCTCTCTACGCAGAGGAGTGTTTCTTTTCAAAAAGAACGAAAATCTACCATATATCTACGATAAATCGAAAATTAGATTTTTTTCCGTGTCCAACAGACTGGCACGCCCGGTGGGACTTTTCCCGCCTTTCTTCTTTCTGTCAAAGAAAGTCTCTAAACCTTCTTCAAGGTTCTGATTGCCCCTCTTCCTCTTACAGGACGGGAAGAGGAGGGCACATCTCTCTGTTCATCTGAGAGTTCTTCGTGCATTTGCACGCCACTTCGTTCGTGCTACGCACCACCACCACCAACACCTCAATAGCGATGGCTGCCGTTACCTACGGCCCCGAGATCGTCGCCAATCACGCCAGGCTCGGATTCCTGGCAACCCCGCCTGTCTTTGGCGACTTCCCAGCGGTCGTCGGCTCGCCCTTCTTCTTGGGCGTGGTGCCAGTGGCTGAAGTTAGTTCAGCCGCTCCTGCGGTACCGGTGGCTGAAGGCAGTTCAGCCATGCCTGCAACAACCATCGGGGGTGTCAGGCCCTCGGCCCCTTCAACTGGCCGGGTCAGTCCGGTCGACAAAACAACTATCGGGGGTGTCAGGCCTTCGGCCCCTTCAACTGGCCGGGTCCGCCCGGTCAAGAAGACAACTGTCGGAGGCGTCAGGCCTTCGACTCCAGCAACTGGCCGGGTCAGTCCGGTCCAGAAGCCAACTATTGAGGGCGGCAAGCTCTCCGCCATTCCCGGTCGGGTTCGCCCGGCCAATAAGCCAGCCGTCGGGGGTGCCAGGCCCTCGGCTTCAACAATTGGTCGAGTCTGTTCGGCCAACAAGCTAGCTTCTGAAGGCGTCAGGCCTTCGGCTTCGTTGATTGGTCGGGTTCACCCGGCCAAGAAATCAATAACTGAGGGTGTCAGACCCTCTACTTCAGCAACCGGTCGGACTTCCCCGGTAAAGGAGACCGTCCTCAAGGGTGTCAGACCCCTTGCTGCATCAACTGGCCGGGTCTATCCGGCTAGTTCTTCAACTGTTAAGGGTGTCAAGCCCTTCACCCCGACAACCAGCCGAGTTCCCTTGGCTGCCACGTCAACGGCCGAAGGTGTCAGGCCTTCTGCCCCAGCTGTTGGCCGAGTCTTCTCGGTCAATCAAATCACCGCCGGCGCCGCCCCTGCTCAACGGGGGCAACGCCGCCGCCGCAACGGCGCCAAACCTACTGCGGCTACCCTCAGAGGTGCTGTACGTGCTCAACGGGGGCAACGCCGCCGTCGTCAGGAGGACGCCATGCCTACGGCGGGCGCCACCACTGCCGCCCCTACTCAATGGGGGCAACGCCGAAGCCGCAAGGGTGCAAGGCCCGAAGCGGCTGTCTCGCGCTCCGGAAAGACGGTAATTGTCGGAGACATCCGCATCCGGCTCGATGGAGGCGAGCCGATCCTGCCACGGAATCACCATGTCCCGACTATCTCTACCTCCAATCGCTTCGAGCCCCTCCGGCAAGTCTGGGAGAAAGAAGCGAAGAAGGAGAAGTCTGCCGTACCGGCGGCAACTCTGGGCCATCTGCAACCGCCCAAGCCACGAGCTCCCCGTCCACGGACAGGGGGCAACTCAATTGAGGAGCATCAGCTCCATTTGAAGAAGATCTGGGTCACCAAAGAGGAGGCCCGAATTATAAGACGAGCCAGGACGGAAGAGCCTTTTCGCATGTCGGATCTTCGACGAGTGCGGAGTCCGACAAGCACTGAGGCCTCAGTCTCTCCGCAATTTACAAATCAGCTCCTACGAGGGCAGAAGCGCCGCGGAGCTGGCAAGAAGGTGCGGCCGACTTCCCCGTGGGCCAGTTCCACGCACACGGAGGGGGATCGCTCACCTCAAGCAGTCACATCCCGAATGTCTGTCTTCGACAGACTTGGGAGGCCGCCCAAGCCGGAGCGACAACCGCCCAAGAAAAAGCGGGTGGTCCAGGTGACCGATGACACTGTCAAAGTGTTCACCTGTTACGCCACCTCCGGCGAAAAACAGCCTGAAGGCACCTCGGGGGAACTCAATCAGCCTCTTCAATATACGAGGAGGTCAAGGTCCGGGTCCCGGGGCCTGGCACAAATTCAACAGGTGCCGGCCGCCGGTACCTCTCAGCTTGAGCCGGCGCGGCAAGAAGAACGCCAGGAAGATGTCCACAGTATTGATGGGGACAGTCACTCCAGGCGCGAAGAAGAGCTGGGGGAGGAACCACGGGCCCCCACGCTGGACGAGCTCCAACGGGAAAACCAAGAGCTCAAGAACCTGCTACAGTCGCTTTTACGCGAAAAGGAGGTTCCTTCCCCGCCTCAGGCGGCACCGGCTGGAGTGGATCAGCATCCTTCTCCCATCCTGACAGCAGCCAATGCCTCTGTCACCGCTGCAAGACTCCCACTGGCAGTAGACTTCGAAGTCCTGCCGCATGAAGCCAATGCGCGGTCATCTGCAACTCCTGCTGCAGAAAGCCTCATGGCGCAGAAGCAGATGATCGAGCGCATCGTGGAAGCGAAGTTCGCTCAACACGGCGAGGGTGTGGCTACCGTTGATTTATACAGCGTGTCATATCCCCTCCATCATCAATTCAAGAAGCTTCCACCAGATTGCCCGAAGGCCCCGAAACTCCAGAAGTTCAACGGGCAGGGCTCTCCGCATGAACACCTGGCCTATTACATGACGGCCATGGGTGAATTAGCCTTGGAAGAGGCATACTTGCTGCGGTATTTTGCCACGTCTTTGACTGGCACCGCCTTCCAATGGTATTCAAGGTTAAAGCCCAACTCAGTATCTGATTGGGCTGATATGCAGAAGAAGTTTGTCGACCGTTTCCAAATGGTCGAGCGCAAAGTCTCCGTATCAGAGCTTTGTTCCCTTCGACAGAAGAAGGGCGAAACAGCATTGGACTTCATCAAGCGATGGAGGGACGTCAGCATGCGCTGCGATAACCCTCCGACGCCTGAAGATGCAATCACTATCTGCCGCAGGGGTCTCTCGACAGAAGTCAGTGAAAAGCTTCTGGGCTCCAATATCAGAGGCTTCGACCAACTCAACACGGTCGTGGCGGAGATTGAGATGTTCTTCGCTGATCACCCCGTACAAACCTCTACAAAAGGCAAACCCTCCAAAGACCGTCTGGCTAGCCGTAAGGAGGTGAATGCCGTGGACTTCTCCCCAACGAATGGAGATAAAGGGGAAGGAAAGTCCAAAGGGAAAGGCAAGAAGTCTGGTGATAAGACAAATGTGTCTTTCTTAGCGGAGAACATGAAGACGCCTTATTCCTTCAGAAAGGAGCATACCAAGATGCTCTTTGATCTGTGTATGAAGGAGCAGCTCGTCACTCTGCCGGACCCGCGGAAGCCCGCGGAGGTGGATAAGACAGATGATCCAACCTATTGTGTGTATCACCGAAGGTTGGGTCACACCATCGGGGATTGCTATGTTTTCAAGAATATAGCAGAAGAGCTCATGCAGAAGGGCTTGGTAAATATGCTGGGCCATGCAGTCGACCCACCCCAGCCTCATCCTTGGAGCCGATCGAACCGGTCGGCTAACGTGGTCCATTTGGTGGCGATAGCTTCAAGCTCCAATGCCTCTGAAGCCGGGCCCTCAAGTCGACAGCCCAATGGTGGTCCCAGAGCCACTCCTCCTCCATTCCCTGAATGTCTAGCATTGCGGAGAACCATTCGGAAAATCCGAGGGGAAGTCCGGCAACTGCGACGAGAACAAAGGCGCCTGCTGCAGTTCCTCGAGAGCATTGATCAGCAGTTGTCCACTTTCCCTTTTGGCCCATTTGCCAGGGGGTTAGCGCCAACCCACATACGGGAGGCGGGTGTATCACCCACGGGTCGGGCTCCGCTCAGGGGCTGGCTGATGCGGGATGGGACCACGGACACGACAAGCTCGCGATCGTCCCTTAACGAGGGAAGCGTCGGATGTGCGCGGTTGAGAAACCGCAATGAGCTAGGGTGGTCGGCTCTCTTTTGCGTCCGGATCGGGTCACGGGATGGCTTCGCTCTCTCTCGCAGCAGTGATATTATAAATTGAAGGCGAGCTAGGTATCCCTACACATGCTCTCTAGCAGCGGCATATAAAGCATATAAAGAATTAAGCTAATGCCAAGTGTAAGGGTGAAGGCGATACCTCCACGCTCTCGGCGTGGCGAAGATGGCACCCGGCCGAAGCTCGTACTCCCGGGAACTTAGTACATTATGTTTACAGCAGTACAAATAAGCCCACTCCACGCAGGGAGGTAAAGGGCGACACAAGTGGGCCCGGGAGGACCAAGTTCGGGTTGACGGGCGGTTTCGGGCAATGCTTCGGCTTCACGCGTACTCGTGCTAGTGGGGGCCCACGTGTTGACCGGAGGGGTCGTGTGGGGCCTGATGACTCCTCTGCTGTGGAGACACCTGGAAAGCGTACCCCTGGGATGGCGAGCTGCTGGAACGACCGCCGGACGCCGGGCGGCCCTCGGACGACGCTCGCCGGGAACTCGGCCACGAATCTGAAAATTCTGTTTGCAGGCGCGCGACTCATAGAAACCTGCTGCTGCGATCAGCCCCGTCTTCGGAATGCGACGAGGTTAGCGCCGTTGGAAAGCTGACTCAGAGTACTTCGACGTAGGGGTCTTCAAAAAAAATAATCAGATCTGTATTTCTGGTCATGTATTTTACAAGCTTGCTGGAATCTGGCCAGAACTGCAGGGGCAGGTTTTGACTTCTCTGAAGATTGACGTTGACCGGGGAGAAGACCTCCGAATCTGGAAATAATCTCTTCAGCAAAGTTGAAGATCTCTGAGAGAGGAATCCGGGACTATTTTTGGTTTTCTGATTGGAGACGAAATGGATTTTCTGGGATTTCTTTACTAGACCTGGGTCAGATCTGGGAAACTGTGGGCAGACTGTTCTTGGGAACTTGGACGAAATTTGAAAAATACTTGGAAGGTGAACCAAAAATCAAGAAAATTCCTGGTGGTAGATATATGTGGACAGAACTCCCAATAAATTTGGGCGACCCAACAGAAATCAAAATATGGTTCGAATGGGGTAAACTCAGAGCTGATGAACAGTAAACAGAACCAGGACAGATCTGGAACTTGGACTTGGACGAAAATCAAAAAATAGCTAAAGGATGAATTTTGACGTGATTTTTTTTGTGGGGATAAGGGTTCTAGAGGGAAACCAACCCTGAAATTTTGCGCTTCAGAAGACGAAGGGAGTGATAGCAGGAATTCGGAGAAGAAGGGTCTGTCCTGAGTGGACAGAACACCGAAACCGTTGGCGACGACGCGTCGGCGGCGAGACGATGGCGGCGGCGATCACCGGAGTTGCTTCAGATGCTGGAGGGGATCAAGGGGGAAGGGATTACACTCTAGAAAGGGGGCTGGAGGTGGAGGAACCAGGGAGAGAGAGGGGAGGAGTGCAAATCTCACTTGGGGGCAAATGCTAATTTTTTCTTCATTAATTCATTCAATATGAAAAATACAACCTTATATAGGATGCCAACCAAACTCAATCTCAACCCTTGGATCTAGGGGTTTGGATTGAAGGGCTGGGATGAGGTATGACCAACCACAAGAAATACAATATTTAAAGGAATCCCATTCCTAATTCTACCACATGTGGTCAAATAAAGGGAGGAAAGAAAGAAAATTAAACAACCTAGCCTAATAGAGCCAAAAGAGGGGGCGCCCCCCTTCATGGGCCAAGGGCCTTTCATGGGCCATGAGCCATCCACAAGCCCATGCTAGACTTGGACCCTTCCCATTTAGTTGGCCCATGAGGGAGTGTAAACCAATTTGGGCCTTAAGTGCATTAATGACCCATTAGAAACCTAATGACCCAATATGGCATAAGCTCCTTAATGGACTCTACTAATGGCTACCTAGCCATGGACTCTACATTAGAAATGGCCCATTGGCTTGATATAAGCCTTACAAGGAGCCCAAAAGAAAGAAAATACACAATTACAATCTCATACAAGCCATAACTCACAAATACACATCACCCGTGTATGGAAATCGCCTTTGATGCCCCATCAATTCTCCCCGGGTGGGAGGAACTCGACCCCGTCGAGTAGGGGTATGGCTGCTCCGGTCCTCCGGCGGATCCGTCACCGTGCTAAGTAGCTCGGGTATGCTCCACTCCAAGTGATCGGCACCTGCTCATTCCATATATACTCGATATGCGCACTGCTATGGCTAAAGGTGGTCACTCCGAAGGGGCACTCTCAAAGGAAGAAAACAGCTCGAAGACTCACTAGGAATCACCGCTGAGTCCCTATAGGTGACTGATCCGGATATAGAAGTAAAACCGATCCCATACTCATCAAGTGAGTCCACTCGCCTCTTACTCGTAAGAGACCGACAACGAGCTTGCACAAGACACATGCAGACAAACAAACGACACACAAACCATGCAAACAAATCACTCAAAACAAAACCACACAAAGAAAAAGCACACTGTTAGTCTGACCCGTTCATGGGTGACGGCGGACCAGGACACCCGAATATGTGCCATGCATGCATCTGACGTAACCGGTGATGGGTGGCATGAGGTACACCTAAATGTCCAAGTATGACCCAGTCATGCATGGACGGCCCTTTGGATTTGGGAGACTTGAGAGGGCTAGGAAAGCCGGGTGTGGAAGAGCTGGGTGTAGGTGTATCGTGGACGGGCTTGGTGGGTATGGAGGACCCGGCCCGTAGGAAAGGGGTATGAAAGTGGACTTCCCCGATAAGGTATGAGGGAAGTGATGGGTCACGGGGCCCACTAGAGTAGGGGTCAAATGGGTCAAAGAATGTGTGACCCCTTGTGGTGGGTTCCCACAAGTCACGGTCCCACGTGTAGAATTTTTGAAGGTGTGGATAATCACCTTCTTGAATTGTGATGGGTGGGACGGGGACCGTAGGCAAGAAGTATGATTCCTCCCTCGGACAAAAGGGTATGAATTCAGGCTCGTCCGGTAAGGGAAGGAGTAAGAGGACCTCCGTGGTGATACAACCCACGGTGCACTCGGAGGTAATAGACCCTAAGGCCGGATGAGTGAGGCTAAGACTAGTGGGTTGGTCAAAGCCTCGGGCCAAAAGGTGCGTCAACTCCCATTGTGAATCCAATCCCATGACAAGATCGTCCAATGTGTCAACATGGTGACGAGATCGAAAGGTGGTATGGAATGAGTTGACTGGCACTAAAGGTAAGGTGGGGTCCATGGACGGGAAGGGATGTGGGACAAAGCCATCCTTGAGCCATCTAAGAAGTGGCTCGGCTATGTAAAGTGTTCCCGTAAGAAACACGGGTGGCTCGGGCTTTGGTAGTTCCCACTTTGATGGTTTCGAATGAAGACCGGAGGTAGATAACAATGGAGCATCCATGGGTGGTGGAGTAGCTTGTGTCCTTTCCCACCAATCCAAAATCATTTTCTTTATTTCCTCTAAGGAGCGGGTTGGAGGAGGGACCTTGGGGTGGACTAGCTCCTTAACTCTCGGCTCGGGTGTGGGCCTCGGCTCGGTTATAAGCGGGACTTCCACTCGGTTGGAGGTGCTTGAGTGGGTTGGGATGGGAGTGCCAAGGGGAGGTTGGTTGGTGGTGCATGGGCGGGCCACTAGATTGGGGTCACTTTGGTGGGCTTGGACGGCGGTGAAGGGGTGGGATTGGGAAGAGGTGTGGCCCACTTGATTGTGGGTGAGTTGGTGGGGTTGGTGAGTGGAATGACCTCCGTGGTTGGAGGTAGGTGGGCGGGGAACGTAGGCCCTCCTAAGCACTCTCTTCATTTCCCACCATGACTCGATGGGCCTTAGATTCCTATCCTCCCTCCAATATTTGATGTCCCTCCAAGTTGCAGCAGCTTCACCAAAAAGTCGCCTTTTGGCAACATCGACTTGCATGGGCCCGTACATGATGTACACCTCGAAGTAATCATCCATAATGGCTTCCCATTCTAGATAGACACTCGGGTCATCGGACCCGTAGAAATCCCGGGTTTCGGGCCTCGTGGGGTGGTTCGGGTGGTCCTTCCATTTGAGATAGTATCGCCACCATCCGGGAGTTTGGGACTCCATGGGACACGGGGAAGCTAGTGGATCGCCATGCCGACACTCGGACCAAAACACTAGACACGACACTAAGTAATGCAAAGTTGGAATGCACTAACTAATGCACACTAAGGACCCTAGACGTAAACCAAGACTCGGTACGGGGCGGAGACAATCGACCCGAAGGTCACTCGCACAAGTGTGCGGCCTTCCCGATAGGCGTAACCTAACGGTCGGACAACACCTTTTTATATACCGAGTAAAGGAATGTATGCGACCCAAAAATGACTCTTTTTGTTGTTTTAAAAATATGATGATCCTAAACACGACTTAGACCGACTAATGACTACATGACACTCTTTTTTTTTTTTTTTTGAATGCAAACACCCTAGACTCAACCTCGCTCTGATACCAAATTGATGCGGGATGGGACCACGGACACGACAAGCTCGCGATCGTCCCTTAACGAGGGAAGCGTCGGATGTGCGCGGTTGAGAAACCGGCAATGAGCTAGGGTGGTCGGCTCTCTTTTGCGCCCGGATCGGGTCACGGGATGGCTTCGCTCTCTCTCGCAGCAGTGATATTATAAATTGAAGGCGAGCTAGGTATCCCTACACATGCTCTCTAGCAGCGGCATATAAAGCATATAAAGAATTAAGCTAATGCCAAGTGTAAGGGTGAAGGCGATACCTCCACGCTCTCGGCGTGGCGAAGATGGCACCCGGCCGAAGCTCGTACTCCCGGGAACTTAGTACATTATGTTTACAGCAGTACAAATAAGCCCACTCCACGCAGGGAGGTAAAGGGCGACACAAGTGGGCCCGGGAGGACCAAGTTCGGGTTGACGGGCGGTTTCGGGCAATGCTTCGGCTTCACGCGTACTCGTGCTAGTGGGGGCCCACGTGTTGACCGGAGGGGTCGTGTGGGGCCTGATGACTCCTCTGCTGTGGAGACACCTGGAAAGCGTACCCCTGGGATGGCGAGCTGCTGGAACGACCGCCGGACGCCGGGCGGCCCTCGGACGACGCTCGCCGGGAACTCGGCCACGAATCTGAAAATTCTGTTTGCAGGCGCGCGACTCATAGAAACCTGCTGCTGCGATCAGCCCCGTCTTCGGAATGCGACGAGGTTAGCGCCGTTGGAAAGCTGACTCAGAGTACTTCGACGTAGGGGTCTTCAAAAAAAATAATCAGATCTGTATTTCTGGTCATGTATTTTACAAGCTTGCTGGAATCTGGCCAGAACTGCAGGGGCAGGTTCTGACTTCTCTGAAGATTGACGTTGACCGGGGAGAAGACCTCCGAATCTGGAAATAATCTCTTCAGCAAAGTTGAAGATCTCTGAGAGAGGAATCCGGGACTATTTTTGGTTTTCTGATTGGAGACGAAATGGATTTTTTGGGATTTCTTTACTAGACCTGGGTCAGATCTGGGAAACTGTGGGCAGACTGTTCTTGGGAACTTGGACGAAATTTGAAAAATACTTGGAAGGTGGACAGAACTCCCAATAAATTTGGGCGACCCAACAGAAATCAAAATATGGTTCGAATGGGGTAAACTCAGAGCTGATGAACAGTAAACAGAACCAGGACAGATCTGGAACTTGGACTTGGACGAAAATCAAAAAATAGCTAAAGGATGAATTTTGACGTGATTTTTTTTGTGGGGATAAGGGTTCTAGAGGGAAACCAACCCTGAAATTTTGCGCTTCAGAAGACGAAGGGAGTGATAGCAGGAATTCGGAGAAGAGGGGTCTGTCCTGAGTGGACAGAACACCGAAACCGTTGGCGACGACGCGTCGGCGGCGAGACGATGGCGGCGGCGATCACCGGAGTTGCTTCAGATGCTAGAGGGGATCAAGGGGGAAAGGATTACACTCTAGAAAGGGGGCTGGAGGTGGAGGAACCAGGGAGAGAGAGGGGAGGAGTGCAAATCTCACTTGGGGGCAAATGCTAATTTTTTCTTCATTAATTCATTCAATATGAAAAATACAACCTTATATAGGATGCCAACCAAACTCAATCTCAACCCTTGGATCTAGGGGTTTGGATTGAAGGGCTGGGATGAGGTATGACCAACCACAAGAAATACAATATTTAAAGGAATCCCATTCCTAATTCTACCACATGTGGTCAAATAAAGGGAGGAAAGAAAGAAAATTAAACAACCTAGCCTAATAGAGCCAAAAGAGGGGGCGCCCCCCTTCATGGGCCAAGGGCCTTTCATGGGCCATGAGCCATCCACAAGCCCATGCTAGACTTGGACCCTTCCCATTTAGTTGGCCCATGAGGGAGTGTAAACCAATTTGGGCCTTAAGTGCATTAATGACCCATTAGAAACCTAATGACCCAATATGGCATAAGCTCCTTAATGGACTCTACTAATGGCTACCTAGCCATGGACTCTACATTAGAAATGGCCCATTGGCTTGATATAAGCCTTACAAGGAGCCCAAAAGAAAGAAAATACACAATTACAATCTCATACAAGCCATAACTCACAAATACACATCACCCGTGTATGGAAATCGCCTTTGATGCCCCATCACTGGCTCTCTGAAGAATCCTCAGATTCATCTGAAGACGAGGGGGACTCACCGGAAGGCGAGGAAGCTCCACTCCAAGTTGAGCTCCCAGAGAAGCTATATTCATTCCCTTGCGAGAAGACTCCAAACATCTTCTTCGCATGCCAGCGAGCAGGGCTGATAAGCCCGTCACCCATGGAGCAGACGCCAGGTGCTGTTTTTCATCAAGGCTATTGCCCATATCATGAAATTGTTGGCCATGTTATCCACAACTGTGAGCCGTTTAAGGACCTCGCCGAAGACTTAATCAGGCGAGGGAAGGTCAACATGGGTGAATTCCTGGTCGACCCACCGCAGCCGCATGCACAAAGGAGTCTTCACTTCTCTGTCAACGTCATTCACGCTGCAGCAGCCTTCCAGTTCCCCGAGCCGCAGGAGGAGGGAGTTAGTTCCCAGGGAGCCAGTTCCCAATCGCCAAAGTCCACGCTCTGGTATCCAGGGTGGCGACCCTCTCACCAGTGTTCTTTCCCCAAGGAGGACACTGAGAAGATTTTTGACAAGCTTCTGGAAGATGGCTGGGTGCTGACATATGACCCGCCGTCTTATTACAATGAGACGGCCAAGAGTCACCCCCGCTATTGCAAGTATCATGCAAGGGTGTCTCACCCCACTCGGCAATGCCCAGAGGTTCAAGACATCATTGAAGCCCTCATCCAGAGAGGGGTTGTCGATACTCAGGGGAACTCCATGACGAGGTTGCATCTTGCAGAGGCCGCCAGAGAGACTCTCCAACAGGTTCGGCCCCGATTAGCCCGGCCAAGTGAGCCCGCGGAAAATGATGAATTTCCATTACTCACTAAAGGCAAGGTCACCTATAAAAGGCCTAAAGTCCAGAACCCAGGAAGCCAAGCCGCGGGAGAGAGTTCCAAGGCCCGTCCCACGTCGAGTCAGCTTGGCATCGTCATAAGAGAGAACTCTCGGCCCGATAACAAAGGCAAATCCAAGGTGTCAGAACCTTCAGCCAAAGCTCCTGCCCAGTCAGCAAGGCCGTTAGTCATGGAAAGAACTCAACTTCTTAAGCCCGCGAAGACCCCAATTAAGGCCTCTGTCACCCCAGCGAGGCCGCCATTTGTAGAAAGGCCTCAGCAGCTCAAGCAAGCCAACCCACCAGACCAAGCAAAGTCGGTGGAACTACAAAGCTCCCAGAGGCCCTACTGTGGACTGGCAGAGTTCCAGGAGTTGCCTCCTGAAATAATTGCTCAGGCAATCAATGCCACCTTCCAAGCTCAGCCGGAGGAGGCCAATTGGACCAGGGTTGCCCCCAGAAAGAGCCGTGGCACTAAAGCTCCTAAGGAGCCAGCCCGGAGCAAAAAGCAAAATTCTGGGGGCAAGCGAGTCCTACTGCCGAAGCAAACTCCTCTCTCTTCTCAAGAGACAGCACGCCAAAAGAAGCAGGAGAAGAATCACAGGAAGAATTTGAAGAGGAGGTTAAAGAAGCAAGCCGAGCAAGCCGCTGCTATGGAAGCTCCTAAGGAGCCAACTCCTCTACAAAGACTTCAAAAGCTCATAGATGAGCTGGAGGAGTACACTCCCCCTTATCCCACCAGGGTCGTCACTCTAGACGAATATATTCCCTGGGACAAGCTTGGGCGCAAAGCTCGTCTTCTACAATGGCTCCGAGAAATGGTTCACTGTCTTGAAGAAGGTGAAGACTTCCCAATCCCGGAGGAGCTCTCCTTATTCTACAAAGATGAGGAGCTCACTGTCGAGATGCTCGAGGAAATGCTGCAAGAGCTCTCCTGCAACATGGTGGCGATTCCGCCGCCTGACAACATTTACTGTCCCACGGCTGATAGCACTGGAGGCCAGGCTCCTATGGCGACATATCAGCGTCGCTCGGCAAGAAATGGCCGGGGACGTGGCCGAGGTCGTGGCCGAGGACGTGGACGTGAAGGTCCCCTGGCTCTTGAGCGGGTCATAATATTCAGAGGGGAGAAATCGGGTCCTGTCCCGGATACTCAAGTAAAGGGGATCCCTTTCATCCTCAGCCCCTCAGAGGGTTCAGGTCCCACCTCAACGGCTAAGCCGGGTGGTGTCCCTTTCACAATCACCTCCTCCGATGAAGAAGAAGAGCCAGCCAAGTCGCCAAAGCGCGAGGAGGCGTCAGAGCAAGCCGGCCCCTCCAACAGGGTCGAGCCCGTAAGTCCAACAGGTCCTTCTAATGAAGACCAGCCTGAAGAACCTTTGCCACCTCCAGAAGAGTCTTTGGCTCCGCTATTCCAGGAAGATGCGGAAGGCCAGAATACGGAGGAGCGCCCTCCTAAACGGGAGAAGTCTCGCCAGGTGCCGAAGGCCTTGGCGGAAATCATTCCGCCATTCGACAAGACCCGTGCCAGGGCAGACCGCAAAATTATTCATCATATGAAGCGGTTCCCAACAAATGTCACTATTTGGGAAGCCATTGCCTGGAGCAAAGACCTCAGAGAGGCTCTTGTCAAGATACTTCAAGATCCAGAGGCGTATGAAGCCCATGCTGCAGAGTTGCAAGCCCAGGCATATGAAGCACTCACAGCCAACATCTCCTTCACGGACAAAGACATGTTGCTGTCTTCTCCGTGCCATAATCGTCCCTTATATATGAAGGGGACGATCAATGGGCATGACGTGAATCGCATCCTGGTGGACGCCGGAGCAGCTGTCAACATCATGCCTCTGAAGACTTTCAAGTCTCTATACTTGGCACCTTATTTGCAAAAGGTGACCGATGTCAAGATCTCGGGATTTAATCAAGGTTCCGAGGAAGCACTTGGTCGGGTTGTAGTCAAGCTTGCCTTGGGCGATTTTATCACCCAAGCGACATTTTATATCATCAACTCCGACACATCTTACAAGATGCTGCTTGGAAGACCCTGGCTTCATGAGAATTGGGTCGTTCCTTCAACTTTGCATCAGTGCATTAAATATGCCAAGGAAGGGGAGCAACATACGGTCTTCGCAGATCAAGCCCCATTCCACCCCAATGAGTGCCATCTGGCCGATGCTTCGCTATATTTTGGGAAGCCCACTTTAACAATCCCCGAGTCTATAAAGAACAAGGGGAAGCAAAAAGTGGACCTTGAAGTCGAAGAAGGGCAGCTCTTCATTGTTAATCAAGACATGGTAAAGCTGCACAAGCTGAGCCTCAGTGCCGCTTCCAAGCCGACTCAACCAGAAAGGCGGAGTGTTGACTTTGAAGCCAACCTTATCAGCCGGGTCATTGATGGGAGTATCTCCTTACCACCCAAGTGCCTTCAGCTCTTGTCCCAACGGGACGAACAGGAGGTGGAACAGTTGAAGACCTTTACAGTCTCCTATCAACGGAGAAGGAGACGCAACAAGGGCAAAGAAGTCAAACCGATCATCTTTTACAAAGGTGATTTAGTCCCACCGTGTCCTCCTAAAGATGACTTCGGCTGGGATACTCCCGCCGATGTGGTGCCAGAGCCAGTCCAGGAGATGGACGATATGCCAGAGTATATCAAGGAGATGTGTAAAAAGTAACACATCCCGCAAACTCTGGACCCTGCTCGAGCGACATATTTTCATCAACTATGGAATCCTCCACAAGTCCGCGGGCAGCCTCCCTTCTCCCGTAAAGATACAAGGGGCCTTGGCTATGACCAGGAGAAGGACTTCGAGGTCCACTTTGCAGTCAACACCATAGGACTGCTACCTCTCCCTAATGGGCAAGCTGAAGCTCAGCCTAAGGCTGATGACTCTGTGAGGGAGTCCGCTGATGTGTCTACGACACCATCACCTTCATCAGGAGTCGACAATGACCACCCCTCAGAGGAAGGAGCAGCTCAGCCTGCTAACCATCAGCAAGATGAAGCAAGCCCTTCGGCTTCAAGCCACGAGCAAAAGTGCTTCGAAGAATTTGATGTCTATGAAGCCAACACTGATGACGAGGGAGACTTCGTCGACCTCCAACCAGCTCCACCGGAGCTTGAAGACGGTGGTCAAGCAACTGTGGACGAGTTGGTCGAAATCAATCTTGGAAGCAAAAGTGACTATCGTCCCACCTTCATAAGTGCTCTCCTCAGTGAGGAAGAAAGGCAGTCGTATCGACAGCTTTTAGAAGAGTTCAGGGATTGTTTCGCCTGGACTTATAAAGAAATGCCCGGGCTCGACCCTTCTGTGGCTGAACATGAGCTGGCAATACTTTCAACAGTCAAGCCAGTCAAGCAAGCCCAAAGGCGTATGCGCCACGAGCTGGAGCTGAAGGTCAATGCTGAGGTTGACAAAATGCTCAATGTGGACTTCATAGAGCCTTGCATGTACCCTGTATGGCTCGCTAACATAGTCCCTGTCAAGAAGAAGAACGGCCAAGTCCGAGTCTGCATCGACTTCAGGGATTTGAATAAGGTATGCCCAAAGGATGACTTCCATGTCCCAATCACTGAGACAATGGTTGATATGACCACTGGTCACGAAACCTTGTCTTTTATGGACGGGTCGTCGGGTTATAATCAAATCCGCATGGCCGTCAAAGACAAAGACCATACGGCTTTCCGGTCTCCTAAGGGGATCTTCAACTACAAAAGGATGCCGTTCGGTCTGAAGAATGCCGGCGCAACCTAACAAAGGGCAATGACCAAGATCTTCGACGAGATGCTACATGACCTTGTCGAATGCTATGTTGATGATCTGGTCGTCAAGACAAAGAAGCGGGAGGATCACTTAGCTGACCTGCGTCGAGTCTTTGAAAGGCTCCGACAATTCCAGCTCAAGATGAACCCGATGAAGTGCGCCTTCGGCGTCTCCAGTGGCAAGTTCCTTGGCTTCATTGTCAGGTATCGAGGCATAGAAATCGACCCCGACAAAATCAAGGCCATAAGGGGACTACCTCCGCCCAAGAACTTGACAGAGCTCAGATCTCTTCAGGGAAGGCTCGCCTATATTAGGCGGTTTATTTCCAACCTCTCAGGAAGATGCCTACCTTTCGGCAAATTGATGAAGAAAGGAGCACCCTTCATATGGGACGAAGACTGTCAGAAGGCCTTCGAGCAAATCAAGGAGTATCTGCTGACTCCTCCAGTCTTAGGGGCACCCGTCAGAGGGAAACCCCTTATCTTGTATATTGCTGCCATGGATGCCTCTTTGGGAGCTCTCCTAGCCCAGATCAATGAAGAGGGCAAGGAGCAGCCACTGTACTACCTCAGCCGAAAATTGATCGGGCCTGAGCATCGGTACGCTCCCATGGAAAAGATGTGCCTAGCTCTGGTGTTTGCTGTCAAGAAGCTGAGGCACTATCTCCTAGCCCATCGGGTGGAGATCATTTCAAAATGCAACCCACTCAAATTTCTGTTATGCCAGCCTGCCCTCTCTGGTAGACTCGGCAAATGGGCGCTTATCCTCATGGAGTTCGACATCACCTTCGTCCCACGCAAGGCGATCAAAGGACAAGGAATAGCGGAGTTCTTAGCAGCGCACCCCGTGCCAGAAGATTCGCCACTCAACTTCGAGTTCCCCGACGAAGAGGTGTTAGTGCCTTCTCAAGAAATCGGGGAGTCTTCTGAAAAAGTCCCACCACAGATGGAGTCGGGTGTCCTCACCCTCGACCTCCCACATTGGGAGTTATATTTTGATGGTGCCTCTCGGACAATCAAAAGAGCTGGCGGCCTTACGGACTATGTCTCGGGTGCGGGGGTAGTCTTTGTGTCTCCACAAGGCGGTATCCTCCACAACTCTTGTGCTCTCATGAAGTCACTGACTAATAATGAGGCAGAGTATGAAGCGCTAATTATTGGGCTTCAACTGGCACTGGAGATAGACATCAAGTGCATCAAAGTGTACGGGGATTCTCAGCTCGTCATCCGACAAGTACTGGGCGTCTACGATGTCCGTAAAAAGGAGCTCGTCCCCTACCATGCAGCCGTCATGAGGCTCAAAGAAAAATTTTACCTATTTGAAATAGGCCATGTCCCCAGAGGCAACAATTCTCAGGCTGATGCTCTTGCAAAGTTGGCAGCAGCATTAAAACTCCCGCCTGAGGGAGAATTAAATATTACAGTCAGACACCGAAGGCTCATGCCAAGTGTGCTCGACGAAGAATCCGGCCTCACTGTTTATGAGGTCGACAACATTCAAGAGGACAATGCTCCTGAAGAAGAAGATTGGCGGAGGCCAATCATAAAGATAAAGAACGGCTGGCTCCCTCCTGATCGAGCTCAGAGGGTGCAACTGCTACGCAGGGCGACATCCTACCAGCTGATTGACGATCTGCTCTTCAGGCTCGTCCATGAAAAGGACCGATCAGTCCTCCTACGGTGTCTTTCACCTAAGGAGGCCAAGACTGTCATGCATGAGGTTCATTCCGGATTGTGCGGAGCTCACCAGGCAGGAGCCAAGATGAAGAATAGCATCAAGCTCAAAGGGTTTTACTGGCCCACCATGTACGAAGATTGCAATCAATTCGCTCGTACATGTCACCAATGCCAAGCATTCGGCCCAGTCCCTCGACGGCCACCTAACCCGCTCCATCCAACAGCGCCTACTTGGCCGTTTGCAGAGTGGGGTATGGATATTGTGGGACCATTCCCACCATCGTCCCAGGGGCACAAGTTCATACTCGCTGCCACCGATTACTTCTCCAGATGGGCGGAAGCCGTTCCACTACGGGAAGTTACAGGGGAGATAGTTGCTCGTTTTGTGCGGCACTATATCATATACAGATTCGGCACCCCCAGTCGGATTATATCCGACAATGGCACGCCATTCAAGAACAAGACTATTTATGCTCTGGCGGCCAAGTTCCATATTAACTGGAGGACGTCATCAATATACAATCCCCAAGCCAACGGGTTGGCCGAGGCCTTCAACAAAACCCTCTGCAAGCTGCTGTCCAAGATAGTAGGTGGCCGCAAGCGGGATTGGGGCGAGAAGGTCCACGAAGCCCTATGGGCCTACCGGACTATTTATAAAACCCCTACGGGATGTTCCCCTTTCTCCCTGGTCTACGGAGCTGAAGCAGTGATCCCTGTGGAGATCGAGCTAGCATCTTACCGTGTTGCTGTGCACGCCGGATTGCCAGGTCAAGACCAATCTGAAATTGAAAGAAGGCTCGAGGAATTGTCCAACTTGGAAGGTCAAAGACTCAAAGCCTATAAACACTTACAAGTGTATCAAGCCCGCATGACACGTGCCTATGATAAGCTAGTCAAGCAACGGGCGTTCAAGAAAGGTGACCTTGTCATGGTCAAAGAAAAGGAGGTTCTCGCGGGAAGATCCAGCGGCAAACTCCAGCCCAATTGGCGTGGGCCTTACGTCATCCAGAAGGTCTACGAAGGAGGGGCCTATACGGTCCTTGCCCACAAGGGAGACAATCCCTTCCCTCCTCTCAACGGCAAGCATATGAAGCTCTACCATGCGCCACTGCAAGAGTTTCTGCAGCAGTCCTCACAGGACAATACCTCCCCTCAGTGAAGGTTCAAAAAAAAAACAAAAAAAAGGGGTTAAAAATACTGATACCCCGGCGGACTCAGTCAGCCTTCAACGGTTGGCTGAGGGTAAAAAGGCCACAGACCCGGTCGAGGTGAAAACCCGAAAGGGCGCCTCGGGCAAAAATGGGTAACCCCTCGGTGTGAAAACCCGAAAGGGCGCACCGGAAAAAGCTAAAGGGGGCCAGCCTCGGCGAAAACCCGAAAGGGCGGTGAGGTTGGTAATGTGAAAAAAAAGGAATCCTCTCTCTGTCTATTCTATGGGTGGCTCTAAGTCAATGACTCCACCCCATCTAGAAAAAAAAAATCATATTGATGCCATGGCTACGCCTTACATGTCGTTCTATGACACCTAGTCCCACTGGCATTCTGACGGTGTCATACTTTGTCCCATCGGGCTCGGCCTATGTACGCCTCTTCCGGGCTGCCGACCCATTCCGCCTATCGGCTTCTGGGTTCAGCTCATATGTCTCTTCTGAGCAGTTAAACCCGTTTACTCTCTTGTCCCACTGGGACTGACCTCAGTATGCTCTCTCGGGCTGCCAACTTTTCATGCCTTTCGGCTCCTGTTTCATTCTAGGGAATGGCCTCAGTATGCTCTTTCGGGCTGCCAACCCATCATGCCTTTCGGCTCCTCTTTCATTCTAGGGAATGGCCTCAGTATGTTCTCTCGGGCTGCCAACCCTTCATGCCTTTCGGCTCATCTAACCTCCTTGGGATTGGTCTCAGCACGCCCTCTCGGGCTGCCAACCCATCATGCCTTTCGGCTCATCTTATCTTCTTGGGATCTGGTCTCAGTATGCTCTCTCGGGCTACCAATCCAACGTGTCTTCCGACACATGTCCCACCGGGTCTGGCCTCAGCATGTCCTCTCGGGCTGCCAACCCACCTATTCGCCTATCGGCTTTCGGATTTGACTCTCACGTCCCACTAGGGCTGTCAAATCCACGCCTTTTCTTCTTCAGGGTCTGACCTCTGCATGCTCTCTCGGGCTGTCAACCCATCTCGCCTCTTGGCTTTAGACTTGACTCGTATATCCCACCGGGATCGTCAAGCTTACTCCTTTGTCCCCACGGGCTTGGCCTCAGCATGCCCTCTCAGGCTGCCAACCCTATTTGCCTATCGGCTCACGGATTTGACTTATATGTCCCACCCGGGCTGTCAAATCCCTTCCTTTCATCGTTTCGGGCCTGGCCTATGTATGCTCTTTCGGGCTGCCAACCCATCCCGTCTATCGGCCTCCAGGTTTAACCCTCATGTCCCTTTTGGACTGTTAAATCAACTCCTTTGTTGTTCCAACCGGGCTTGGCATATGCACACCCTTTCCGGGTTGCTAACTCGGTCAACCTTCGATTTTGGATTTGGCAAAATGCGTCCCACTAGGACAGTCGAATCCACCCATCTTGTCACCCCGGGCTTGGCCTTAGTATGCCCTCTCGGGCTGCCAACCCACTACACCTTTTGGTCTCACCGGGTTCAGTCTCAGTATGCTCTCTCGGGCTGCCAACCCATTACGCCTTTCGGCTTGTTTCTATCCTCTTTGGTTCGGTTTCAGTACGCCCTCTCAGGCTACCAACCCGTTTCGCCTTTCGGCTCACAGATTTGATTCATTCGTCCCACCTGGACAATCAAATCTACCCATTTGTCCCACCTTTGTGGCACACACATCCCTACGGGAGTGCCACCTTTTCCTCGCATTTTGGCCTTATCGGTCCACAAAAAAAAACGGGGTTAAAAATATTGATGTCCCAGCGGACTTGGTTGTTTCTGTTAGGGGAGCAATCAAGGGCAAAAAGGCTTTAACCCGGCTAAGGTGAAAACCCGAAAGGGCGCCTTAGGCAAAAATGGGTACCCCTCAGTGTGGAAACCCGAAAGGGCGCACTGGAAAAAGCTAAAGGGGGCCAGTCCTGGCGAAAACCCGAAAGGGCGGTAGGGCTGGTAATGTGAAAAAAAAATAAAAGAAAAAGAAAAATACTTATCAAGCACTAGACTCGCTCCTCCTCAACTCGGCAAGGCGAGTCTTACTCTGAAGAGCTTCCTCATGGAGCCCCTCAAGCCTACGGCAGAGGATCTACAACAACACGAGCAAGACTGCGCTCTTTCTCGGTCCCCTGGACCCCTCACAAAAGTGCCTCCTCTCTGTGGGAGGCCACCTGCTCGCGCTCGTAAGCGACCTCGACCAGGGCGCCCACCTCAGCCTGGGCCGCCCGAAGTTTGCAAAGTTGCTGCTGCTCATGCTGAATGATCAGCTGATTCCTCCGCATTCGCTCTTGAATAGCGCGAAGGCGAGCGAACTCCTCACATAAAGACGCAAGCTCAGTCATCCAGGTGTCCTGAGGGAGACCAAATGCATGCATCTGGCAATGCTACACCAAGTGGAGGACCATTCGGCCACTCCATCCCAAGGGTCAGAAAACTCTGAAGCAGCTTTGAAGTCTCACTAGCTGAAGCTAAAGCAAAGAAAGGAGTTGCCTCAGCCCATGTACAGCCAACATCTACCCAGACCAACATGCCCTAAGGGCTGGTCTACATCAACCTTGGCTATCACAAGTCAGCAAGTAGCCAACTTCAACATTCGGCGACATACCTCAGCGGTCAGCCGACACATCAACATGTTCGGCTACACCTCAGATGTTAGCCGGCACATCTTTGGCGACACCTCAGCAGTTAGCCCGCTTTAACTTGCGGCTACACACCTCAGCGGTTAGCCGACACGTCTTCAGTGGCATCTTAGTGGTCAGCCAGCACCATGACTTTTGGCCAAACGCACCCCCAAGGGTCGGCCAGTGTCAGTCTCCAGCTATCACAGCTCAACAGTCAATCAACGACGACTTAGACGGATGTGTCTCTCCGAGACAGGCCTACATCAACTCTAGGCCAACAAGTCTCTCAGAAGCAGGCCTATGTCAATTTCGGGCTAACAAGTCTCTCAGAAGCAAGCTCCTATCAACTCCGGGCCAACAAGTCTCTCAGAAGCAGGCCCCCATCAACTTCGGGCTAACAAGTCTCTCAGAAGCAAGCCCCTATCAACTCTAGGCCAACAAGGCTCTCAGAAGCAGGCCTACATCAACTCGGGCCAACAAGTCTCTCAGAAGCAGGCCTCGATCAATTTCGGGCTAACAAGACTCTCAGAAGCAAGCGCCCATCAACTCTAGGCCAACAAGTCTCTCAGAAGCAGGCCTACGTCAACTCCGGGACAACAAGCCTCTCCGAGGCAAGCCAGCATCAACCCTCAGCTTTCTGGAAAGCAATGAAACAGTAAGATGCAGCTCTACAGAGGGCACGGACCGTCCGCCTCCGCCCCGGCTTTGACGAACGATCCGTGGGGGGCATTTGTTGGAAGCAAATTTTGCTTTGCAAACACACCTCCGCTTTTATTGAGTTGGAGATGGGCTAACTTGGAGATGGAAGACAACCCGTCCGGGGTCGGAGGAACCCGTACGGGGTCGGAGGGACCCGTACGGGGTCGCCCTCACCCGGACTGGTCCGCCCGGAGGTGGGCAAACCCGCACGGGGCCACCCCTTGGGCGGGCGGACCCGTCCGGGGTCACCCGACCCCGGGAGGGACCCACCCGCGGTCCGCGACCCCGGGCAAGTCCTCCCCGGGGTCCGCGACCCCGGGGAGGTCCCCCCGGGGGGTCGCGACCCCAGGCAGGTCCCCCCCCCCGGGGGCGCGCAACCCCGGACGGGTCCCCCCCGGGGTCCGAGACCCCAGGGAGGTCCCCCCGGGGGGCCGCGACCCCGGGCAGGTCCTGCCCGGGGGGCTGCGACCCCGGGGAGGTCCCCCCGGGGGTCCGCGACCCCGGGCAGGTCCCCCCGGGGAGCCGCGACCCCGGGGAGGTCCCCACCCCGGGTGTCCGCGACCCCGGGACGGTCCAGGACCGTCCCAAGGACCTCCCACCCCGGGGAGGTTCCTCTCCCGCGCGCGGATACAAAAAAAATTCAAAATATGACCTCCCCGGGGTCATTTTCATCCCGTTGGACCCGTACGGGGTCGAACACTCCCGGGGAGGTTCCCCACTTCTATAAATAGACCCCCAGAGGACTACACTTGGAAAAGACTACAAGCATCAACCTACGGAAGACACTTGAAGCTTTTTGTTCGTTGTTTCGGCCCGTGTGGGGTAAGTCCCCGGGTCTTGTATTTATGCCCCTACGGGGTATATTTACGTTTACGCCCCTCAACGGGTCATGTTGTTAATTGTGCCCCTCAGCGGGCCATGTTTTGTAAGTCTTTACGTCTCGGGACGACTAAGTCTTGTATTTCTGCCCTTATAATGGCGAAATTACAAAAATGTCCTTCCCGGGATTGTAGAAGACCGAAGTCCTGTAATTTGCAGTTATACTCTGCAACTTTTTGTAATTGGGACTAAGTCCCTATCTCCCGCTCCAAAGCGGACGTTTGTACAGTCGACAACTCGCCGACATCATTTGTACTCATATGGAATTATAAAAGCACTCAGCATACTCCATGTGTGGCCTCGAGGGAAAATTACAAGAAAACCCCCGACTTCTCAAAATTGCACATATATCCCTCATTCGGCCAAATTGACAGATGTGTGCCTTCTTTGAAGCCCCTTGTCATTCCTTCGGTCCGGAAGTGTCGTCAGCTCAGTCCAGCACTCGGGTATCATTTCAAACCTAGGTCTAGGGTCTGGTAAAATTACCAAAATACCCCTGTGACCTAAAAATGGCCTCAGAGCCCTTGAAGCACTCCAGAAACGGCTCCCATGCCTTGGGGAGACAGGAATCCGATCCTACTTCCACTCCAGCACTGAAATTTCATAAATGTCCCTGGCCTGAAAAATTACCAAAATACCCCTGGGTTGGTAAAATTACCAAAATACCCCCGGGGTCCAGAAAACTTCCCTTGCTTTAAAAATGCCTATGGCTTCCGCATAGTTGCGCCTCTATGCCTAAATCTTAGGATTTTGCTCAGACCTAACCCTAATCTAGTTGTTTCTATGTGTTGGTGGTAAATGAGTAGTCATGGAGAGTCTCTCGAGTGAGCTTGCCCTCCACATCAGAATCTCTATAGAAGTCCTTTGGGACCTCTTTGACAGTTAAACAAAGGTGTTCGGACGTTAGGCCGATGTAAATCAACACTGACTCCGGTCAGTAGGGAAAGGTCCAGCACTCGAACCCAAATCGTCTGATACGATGCGCACACACGGGACCCTCTCTACGCAGAGGAGTGTTTCTTTTCAAAAAGAACGAAAATCTACCATATATCTACGATAAATCGAAAATTAGATTTTTTCCGTGTCCAACAATAGTTAAAGCTCCATCGGCGAACTAGTTCCTAGTTGCAGATCTGCAGAAGAGTTTGCAGATCTGCAGAAGAGTAGCAACTTGCAGAGGCGACCACGGCTTCCTCCGGACGTTTCTGAAGGATCAAGAGCCATTGTTGGAAGCGTCTCCCAGTCCTCTTCGCAACGGCGGTGGTCCCATCCCGTTTTGAGTTCGTGATCGCCCAGGGGAGCCATTCTTCCCCGACTGCGCAAAGCCTCCCTGGCAGGAGACCAGAGCCGGAGTGGAAGCCCGACTGCAACGATCCTGCTTGGAATCTGATCGAGAGTTCTTCTTCAAAAAGCTTCTACTACGAGTCTTCTTTCTTCTCCAAAAAGCAGAGCTCAATTTGGCGTCCGGAACCAGGAGTTATCAATTTTCTCCCCCGGGTGCGCGGTTTTGCTTCCCCACAGTCTGCACCGACCTCTCATCAGAGTTCAGAGCCCACTGGTCTTCTCCGACAACGTTTGGCTTCCCCGCCAGTTTTGCTTCGAAGAGGACTCGTCAACGGTTTCAACGACTTCGGCGGCACCTGATTCTGAGCTCGGGAGCGATCGTGGCACCCTCTTCTTCCTGCTGTTGGGAACCTGAAGCTGTCAGAACCAAGGGTCTGCCACCCTGTTCAAGCCCCTACCCCGACCAGCAGCGGTGCCCAAAGAAATCAACAAAATTCAAGCATCATCCCGATCCAGCTACGAAGAATCTCCAAGTGGTCTCGTCTTCGGCAAAATTCTGGAGTGGCCACAACATCGTGATAACCATCAGTCAGTCCTGAAGCACAGACAACGGACAGAACCGACATCGGCTTCCTTGTTGATCGCTAGTTCGGTGTCACCCCTCCCAGCTTGGCCGGCTGAAGGCCCCTCCCTGTGTGGAGGTAGTTTTGGATGTAATATCAGTTAACCCCCACCCCTAGTTCCCCCCCTTGCATGGGGTGTAGTGTTGTAACAATTTGAGCAGGTCAAGCTACCCCGGCGCGGCGTGTGGGGAACCCACGCTTCCCCGCTCGCCCACGTCTCCGAGCGGGACCAGTTTCTTCAAACCGGTCGAGTAAGTGCTCCACTCCTAGCTCCATTTAGTGCTTGTTCTTTCTAATATTAGTTCATAAACTCCGCTGGTCGTGAGAGTGAGAGCTCGATCCTCAAGCTCCGTTGCTTTGAGAGATCACCGTGGGGAAGAGTGAAGCCGGTGTCCTCGGCACTTTGTCGGCCCCCTTGAATTGGGCCTCCACACCTTGGGGAATAAACTTTGGCCTTGCTGGCCCTCTACCAGCAAGGGCCCAACCCTCACATCCTCCACTTGGCATCACCAAGTCACCCCGGGTTTGGGTGAGTGACGGGTGAGCGGCCGCCGTTATCGGTCCGTCTTGATTGCCAAATGTGCTTGTTTGTTAAGTCCTAGGTTGTGTCACATCATAGAGCCTTGCATATACCCTGTGTGGCTCGCCAATATAGTCCTTTTCAAGAAGAAGAATGGCCAAGTCCGAGTCTGCATCGACTTCAGGGATTTGAATAAGGTATGCCCAAAGGACGACTTCCACGTCCCAATCACTAAGACAATGGTTGATATGACCACTGGTCACGAAGCCTTGTCTTTTATGGACGGGTCGTCGGGCTATAATCAAATCCGCATGGCCGTCAAAGACAAAGACCATACGGCTTTCCGGTCTCCTAAGGGGATCTTCAACTACAAAAGGATGCCGTTTGGTCTCAAGAATGCCGGCGCAACCTACCAAAGGGCAATGACCAAGATCTTCGACGAAATGCTACATGACCTTGTCGAATGCTATGTTGATGATATGGTCGTCAAGACAAAGAAGCGGGAGGATTACTTAGATGACCTGCGTCGAATCTTTGAAAGGCTTCGACAATTCCAACTCAAGATGAACCCGATGAAGTGCGTCTTTGGCGTCTCCAGCGGCAAGTTCCTTGGCTTCATTGTCAGGTACCGGGGCATAGAAATTGACCCTGATAAAATCAAGGCCATAAGAGGACTGCCCCCGCCCAAGAACTTGACAGAGCTCAGATCTCTTCAGGGGAGACTCGCCTATATTAGGCGGTTTATTTCTAACCTCTCAGGAAGATGTCTATCTTTCGGCAGACTGATGAAGAAAGGGGCACCCTTCGTATGGGATGAAGACTGTCAGAAGGCCTTCGAGCAAATCAAGGAGTATCTGCTGACTCCTCCAGTCTTAGGGGCACCCGTCAGAGGGAAACCCCTTATCTTGTATATTGCTGCTATGGATGCCTCTTTGGGGGATCTCCTAGCCCAGATCAATGAAGAGGGCAAGGAGCAGCCACTGTACTACCTCAGCCGAAAGCTGATTGGGCCTGAGCACCGGTACGCCCCTATGGAAAAGGTGTGCCTAGCTCTGGTATTTGCTGTCAAGAAGCTGAGACACTATCTCCTAGCCCACCGGGTGGAGCTCATCTCAAAATGTGATCCACTAACATTTCTGCTCAGCCAGCCTGTCCTCTCTGGTAGACTCGGCAAATGGACGCTTATCCTCATGGAGTTTGATATCACCTTCGTCCCACGCAAGGCGATCAAGGGACAAGGAATGGCGGAGTTCTTAGCAGCGCACCCTGTGCCAGAAGATTCGCCACTCAACTTCGAGCTACCCGATGAGGAGGTGTTAGTGCCTTCTCAAGAAATTGGGGAGCATTCTGAAAAAGTTTCGCTACGGATGGAGCCGGATGTCCTCACTCTTGACCTCCCATATTGGGAGTTATACTTTGATGGTGCCTCTCGGACAACCAAAAGGGCTGGCGGCCTTACAGACTATGTCTCAGGCGCGGGGGTAGTCTTTGTATCTCCACAAGGCGGCATCCTCCACAACTCGTGCGCACTCATGAAGTCGCTGACTAATAATGAGGCGGAGTATGAAGCGTTAATCATTGGGCTTCAACTGGCACTGGAGATGGACATCAAGTGCATCAAAGTGTACGGGGATTCTCAGGTCGTCATCCGACAAGTACTGGGCGTCTATGATGTCCGGAAGAAGGAGCTCGTCCCCTATTATGCAGCTGTCATGAGGCTCAAAGAAAAATTTTACCTATTTGAAATAGGCCATGTCCCCAGAGGCAGCAACTCCCAGGCTGATGCTCTTGCAAAATTGGCAGCAGCCCTAAAACTCCCGCCTAAGGGAGAATTAAATATTACTGTCAGACACCGAAGGCTCATGCCAAGTGTGCTCGACGAAGAATCCGGCCTCACTGTTTATGAGGTCGACAACATTCAAGAGGAGAATGCTCCCGAAGAAGAAGATTGGCGTGAGCCGATCATAAAGATAAAGAGCAGCTGGTTCCCTCCTGATCGGGCTCAGAGGGTGCAACTGCTACGCAGGGCGACATCCTACCAGCTGATTGACGGTCTGCTCTTTAGGCTCGTCCATGAGAAAGACCGATCGGTCCTCCTGCGGTGCCTTTCGTCCAAGGAAGCGAAGACCGTCATGCATGAGATTCACTCCGGATTGTGCGGAGCTCACCAGGCAGGAGCTAAGATGAAAAATAGCATCAAGCTCAAAGGGTTCTACTGGCCCACCATGTACGAAGATTGCAATCAATATGCTCGTACATGTCATCAATGCCAAGCATTCGACCCAGTCCCTCGGCGGCCACCTAACCCGCTCCATCCAACAGCGCCTACTTCGCCATTTGCAGAGTGGGGTATGGATATTGTGGGACCATTCCCACCTTCGTCCCAAGGTCACAAGTTCATACTTGCCGCCACCGATTACTTCTCCAGATGGGCGGAAGCCGTTCCGCTACGGGAAGTTACAGGGGAGAAAGTTGCTCGTTTTGTGCGGCACTATATCATATACAGATTCGGCACCCCCAGCCAGATTATATCCGATAACGGGACGCCATTCAGGAACAAGACTGTGGAGGACGTCATCAGTCTACAATCCCCAAGCCAACGGATTGGCCGAAGCTTTCAACAAGACCCTTTGCAAGCTACTGTCCAAGATAGTAGGTGTCCGCAAACGGGATTGGGGCAAGAAAGTCCACGAAGCCCTATGGGCCTATCGTACCATTTACAAAACCCCTACGGGATGTTCCCCATTCTCCCTGGTCTATGGAGCTGAGGCGGTGGTCCCTGTGGAGATCGAGCTAGCGTCTTACCGCGTTGCTGTGCACGCCGGATTGCCAGGCCAAGACCAATCTGAAATTGAAAGAAGGCTCGAGGAATTGTCCAACCTTGAAGGTCAAAGACTCAAAGCCTACAAGCACTTACAAGTGTATCAAGCCCGCATGACACGTGCCTATGATAAGCTGGTCAAGCAAAGGGCGTTCAAGAAAGGCGACCTCGTCATGGTCAAAGAAAAGGAGGTTCTCGCGGGAGGATCCAGCGGCAAACTCCAACCTAATTGGCGTGGGCCTTACGTCATTCAGAAGGTCTATGAAGGAGGGGCCTATACGGTCCTTGACCACAAGGGGGACAGTCCCTTCCCTCCTCTCAACGGCAAGCATATGAAGCTCTACCATGCGCCACCGCAGGTGTTTCCACAGCAGTCCTCACAGGACAGTATCTCTCCTCAGTGAAGGTTTAAAAAAAAAAAAAAAAGAAAGGGGTTAAAAATACTGATACCCCGGCGGACTCAGTCAGCCTTCAACGGTTGGCTGAGGGTAAAAAGGCCATAGACTCGGTCGAAGTGAAAACCCGAAAGGGCACTTCGGGCAAAAATGGACAACCCCTCGGTGTGAAAATCCGAAAGGGCGCACCGGAAAAAGCTAAAGGGGGCCAGCCTCGGGGAAAACCCGAAAGGGCGGTGAGGTTGGTAATGTGGAAAAAAAAAAAACCCTCTCTTTGCTTATTCTATGGGTGGCTCTAAGTCAATGACTCCACCCCATCATGACCAAAACATCTTATTGATGCCAGGGTTATGCCTTACATGTCATCTTATGACACCTAGTCCCACCGGCATTCCGAGGTTGTCATATTCTGTCCTATTGGGCTCGGTCTATGTATGTCCCTCTCGGGGTACCGACCCATTCCGCTTATCGGCTTCCGGGTTTAGCTCATACGTCTCTTCTGAGCAGTTGAACCCACTTACTCTCTTGTCCCACTGGGACTGGCCTCAGTATGCTCTCTCGGGCTGCCAACCCTTCATGCCTTTCGGCTCCTGTTTCATTCTAGGGAATGGCCTCAGTATGCTCTTTCGGGCTGCCAACCCTTCATGCCTTTCGGCTCATCTTATCTTCTTGGGATTGGTCTCAGTATACCTTCTCAGGCTGCCAACCCATCATGCCTTTCGGCTCATCTTTTTTTTTGGGATCTGGTCTCAGTATGCTCTCTCGGGCTGCCAATCCATCGTGCCTCCTGGCACATGTCCCACCGGGTCTGGCCTCAGCATGTCCTCTTGGGCTGCCAACCCACCTACTCGCCTATCGGCTTTCGGGTTTGACTCTCACGTCCCACTAGGGCGGTCAAACCTATCTTTGTCCCATCGGGAATGGCCTCAGTATGCTCTCTCGGGCTGCCAACCTATCTCGCCTATCGGCCCTCGGGTTCGACTCTCACGTCCAACTAGGGCTGTCAAATCCACCCTTTTTCTTCTTCTGGGTCTGACCTCTGCATGCCCCTTTCGGGCTGTCAACCCATCTCGCCTCTTGGCTTTAGACTTGACTCATATATCCCACCGGGATCGTCAAGTTTATTCCTTTGTCCCCATGGGCTTGGCCTCTGCATGCCCTCGTCAGACTGCCAACCCTATTTGCCTATCGGCTCACGGATTTGACTTATACGTCCCACTCGGGCTGTCAAATCCCTTCCTATCATCGTTGTGGGTTTGGCCTATGTATGCCCTCTCGGACTGCCAACCCATCCCGCCTATCGGCCTCCAGGTTTAACCCTCATGTCCCTTTCGGACTGTTAAACCAACTCCTTTGTTGTTCCAACCGGGCTTGGCATATGCACACCCTTTTCGGGTTGCTAACCCGGTCAACCTTCGGTTTTGGATTTGACTAATTGCGTCCCATTAGGACAGTCGAATCCACCCATCTTGTCACACCAGGCTTAGCCTCAGTATGCTCTCTCGGGTTGCCAACCCACTACGCCTTTTGGTCTCACCGGGTTTGGCCTCAGTATGCTCTCTCGGGCTGCCAACCCACTATGCCTTTCGGCTCCTTTCTATCCCATCGGGCTTGGCCTCAGTATGCTCTCTCGGGCTGCCAACCCATTACGCCTTTCGGCTCGTTTCTATCCTCTGGGGTTCGGTCTCAGTACGTCCTCTCAGGCTACCAACCCATTTCGCCTTTCGGCTCACAGATTTGATTCATTCGTCCCACCTGGACAATCAAATCTACCCACTTGTCCCACCTCTGCGGCACACACGTCCCTACGGGAGTGCCACCTTTTCCTCGCCTTTTGGCATTATAGGGTTAAAAAAAAAAAACGGGGTTAAAAATATTGAGACCCCAGTGGACTTGGTTGTTTCTGTTAGAAGAGCAATCAAGGGCAAAAAGGCTTTAACCCGGTTAAGGTGAAAATCCGAAAGGGCGCCTTAGGCAAAAATGGGTACCCCTCAGTGTGAAAACCCGAAAGGGCGCACTAGAAAAAGCTAAAGGGGGCCAATCCTGGCGAAAAACCGAAAAGGCGGTAGGGCTGGTAAAGTGATAAAAAAAAGACACATGTAAGAGGATGGAAGCAAAGTAGCTATGCTAAGCTTAGTCCTTTATTCACTAATGTCATCAAGGGGGCCCGAGACAAGCCCTCGGGAGTAACTCCAACAAAAAAAAATGGGGCGTGAGAGCCCTATGTACAAGAAAGTGCTAGAGCTCGTCAACCACTGTGCTCGTCCCTCCGCAACTCTGCAAGGCGAGTCTCCCGCTGGAAGATCTCCTCCCGAAGCTCATCAAATCGGCGACGGCAGGTCTCCACCCTCGCCTGGACAACACGATGCTCCTCGGCAGCCTCCTGGAGCTCTCTCTGCAGCTCCTCCACTCGGAGAGAGGTCCTCCGGCTATCCCCCTCGAAACTCGCAAGGTGAAGACCGGCCTCTGCCTGGGCCGCTCGAAGCTCACGTAGCTGCTCCTCCTGCTCCTGGATCTGTAACTAGGCTCTCTGTCTGTGCTCCTGTGCAAGATGGAGGCGAGCGAACTCGCTCCACAAGCCTTCTAGCTTCGTGGCCCATGCATCCCGAGGAAGACTCAACCCATGGTAGCTCCTGGTAAATACTGCCAGGTCGGCCCTCAAAGTCTCCACGGTTGGCAGTGGATCAGCCTGGATCAATTGATCAAGACCCTGCAGAAGCTGGTCAGCCATAGCAGCATGCAACGCCGTCCCAAGTGTAGGGGCGTCAGGCCACTCAACTCCAAGAGCTGGGAAGTCTACTGGTACCCCTGGGGCTCCCTCCTCAGAAGCTGCAAAGAAAGGAGGTGAAATGAGTGCTTGTTCATAGCCAAATGGATATGCACGAATCACTATAAAAAGGCACAATACGGTCATATACCTGATGCTGCTATAGGCTCCTGCCCTTTCTCAATAGCCGAGGAAGAATCAATGACAGAAGCTGAGCCTGGTCCGCCAGGCAGGACGTTTGTGTCCCCACCCTCTGCAGTTAAACAATAGCATGTAAGTGCTTATCTATAAAGTGGCACGCACAAGATGTCAAAGTTCAGAAGACAGCTATGTACCTGTCTCAATAGCAGCCCCTTCTTCAGCTATGCTGGGAAAGGCAGACTCTGTACCAGGAGCCCTTTGGGAGCAAGATTGCTCGATCTCAGAAGTCAGCCCTGCCTCCTGAACCTCCTCTCGCGAGGAGACCTCAACCATCGGCTCTGCAGAAAGAGAAGCTACATGGCAAAAACAAGAGAAGGGCCAATGCCACAAACAGAATGCATATATCATTTGCTGTGTTCATTGTCAGAAACGAGCAGTACCTGTAGCATGCGTGTCTACTGGTGAGGCACTCTCCCCTGGAGTCTGCAGGCCCTCGAGTGCGCCCTGAGAAGCTTCCCATGCTGGAGCTATCTCACCAGGGTGGGAGGTGCTTTCTTCAATGGCCTGGCCTGACGCTGCCCACATAGCAGATGCATTAATCAGCTTGGCAAAAGCAGATGCAAAATGGTAAAGAGGTCTATCATTAGCCTCTAACATCTCTTACCTGAAAGATCAGCTATGCCGTCCTCAGTTATGATGTCCTCACCAATATCAACATCAGAGGAGCCCACTGGCGTAGGATCTCCCGGTGCTGTGGTGTCAACACCTGCTACCTCCATGGCCTTTGTGCCTGTCGAGTCACTGCCGCCCGTCAGAAGGTCCACAAGTGAGCCAGATTCCAAAAGTTGTGAGAACTCCTCTATGGACCGGGCTAAGTCCACTCCTGTGGGACAAGCAATTATATGAGTCAAGCAAATCTTTATAAGGACTCAATTAAACAGAATGTATGTCGCTGCATTCACCTCCGGTATCTTTTAATTCTCCTTCTTCTCGAGAGTCACTCTCACTGGATGAGAAGCTGGAGGTCGTAGCGCTGGAAGTAGGGCTCGAGCTCCCGTCAGGGAGAGAGCCTGTGGCCGCAGAACTCCCACTCTTAGTCGTGGATCTACTCCCAGAAGCGGATCCGGCCCCGGAGGAAGAGCCGACATCACCTCCTACTGACGGGCCAGGTGGAACAACCTCATGAACCCCTGCACAGCCAGCAAAACACTAAGGGGTTATTGCTGTTCAAATCTTCATGTATCAATGGAGAAAACAAGGTTGAACATGCTACCTGGATTCTGACCTCCTGTGGTCCCCGCTGTAAGAGGCGAGGGAGAGTTAGCCGTCACCGGCATATAATCGTCTGAGGGAGACATCAGCTCCTTGAAGCTGAAAGTAACGTCGGGCACGGACTCATCCAGCGGCATGTCATCTCCCGCTGGAGGAGGAGAGAAGCTCATATCAGCCCTAGCCTCCGGGGGAGCTGCATTTAATGAAGCAAGCATGTGTTTATAACACTATATATATGCTCAGAAATGACCAGTATCTGGGAGAGCTACTTACTGGACACAGCCTCAACTGCAGGGGTTTCAACCTCAAGCCGAGGACGGGATGCTGACCTCACATCCCCCTCCTCAGGAACCTCGGTCCGAGGTCTCTTAGCGGCAGTAGAATCCCTCTCAATCTCAGCATTAGGAGGATCACTCAGTGGTGCAGTACCGGCTACCATAACAGCCCCACCTGCAAGTGTCACGGGAATATGTAAATGCATGTCCCAGAATATAAATATACATGTGTATATTAAAGTCAGGAAGGACAGGAATTACCTATAGCCGCTATGGGCTCCATCGGCTTTAATACTATCTGCTCCGACTTCACTCGGAGGGCGCGTGCAACGGCCTTTACAGCATCGTAAATGGCAAGTGGAGTCGTCGCCAACTCGAGGCCAGAAAGGTACTCCAGGGGACCTGCACAGCCCACTGCGTTGATGGGCCCTCCACTCAGAAAAGGTACTGCCCCCAAGTGCTCCATCAGGTATCGGCTGGGACAACTGGAACTTTTTCCTCACCCCGCAAGATGTCTGCAAATCCTCCCACCAAGAATAGGCCTTTGAGGGGCCTGAGGCTGTGCCTGTGGTGAAGGAAGAGGGGACTCCGAGAGCCGACGTCGTCCTGCTCTTCAAGGGCTTCAAAGCCCCATTATACTGGCTCCTGTCAACAGTGGGTGTCCAGCCTTTTGCTCGCCATCGCTCTTCAATGTCACTCACGATTCGGGTAATCCCCGAAAAATGAGACCTGAGGAAAGTGGGGTTGATGCACAGAGGAGGCAGATCATCCCACTCCAACCGCTGCTCCTCGGCGGTGTGAATGGCATCTCGGCGCTCCCGGAAGAGGTTGCTGGCTTTAAACCACCAGCGAGCATAATAAATGTCGAAGTAGCCTCTGCGCTCCTGCTCTGGGACCGGGTACCCCGACCCTGCCTCGCGGCAAAGGAAGTCCTGCCAAGCTGCCGCGACCAAGTGCATGTCCCTGTGCCTGTATAGCCGAAGGGGCAGAGAAAACTCTCCACTGGAAGGGATAGCCTGATCATACCCAAAGTTCCTGGCGAACCGATGTGGGTAGTAAGGCTCTAGTATCGCCGTGCTGGAACGTCGATAGACAAGAACACTGGGCCGAATGCTGACGACCCACTCTGCTAAGCCCTGTGGGGAAGGTAAAGCATGGGTGGAAACCCGACTGATGACAACGTCTCCCTCCTGCCTGGCAAAAGGGCGGTGAAGGTAGGAGAAGTAGTCAAGGGCTATGCCCTCTCCCCTCTTCACCGGAACAAAAGATAAGGCCCGCCTGGCCCCTACTAACTGTGCAACTGGATCCTGGGATGGTTGCCCGGTAAACCAGAAAATCAACGGTGCTGTTGGATTCTCAACCGGAGTCCTCCTGGACAACTCTGGAAACAGTAGCCCTGCCCAAGCACTCAAATAATGAGTGGGCAGCAATATACCTTTCTCCCGCGGCGAGGAGTGGGAAGACAAAGCCCCAAGCGAATGAAAAATATTCGCCAAGGCCGATGGTGCGATGGCGAGTCTCTGTCCACAGGCAAGCATGCAGACTGGATAGATCACCTCCACCCGCAGGACTCCCTCCTATCCATGAGGGACTACAAAGCTGGAAAGCCGGTACGCCAGATAAGCCGCCAGATAAGTAACAGGATGTAGCCCCCGTGAATTCCATCCTTGTGTCGGCGCAGGCAGGTGGCGAAGATGTGGAGGAACGTCCACTCTGACCTCTCGGTACTCATCCCAGGTGGTGCCGGACTGTGCAAATTCCTCGTGGAAACAATAAGGGCCGCTGTAGAAGTGGCTCACCCAGGCATTTAGTGTCACTCGCGGTGTACGTGGAGGCCGATCAGTGCCTACTCGGGCTAAGTCCCTCCAGGTCTTCATCAAGAACCTGAAGCAATAAGGCAGAGTATAGTGCCCTGCCCCGTCAGTGGAGCTGAGGTGCAAGTCATCCGGCGATAGCTCCTCATAAGGCCTCCCGCAGATCGGAAGACCAGAAATCCTCTGGAAAGTCCAGAGGTCCAGTGAAGTCTCCCCGCCAGCTATGACGAAAGTGTTCCACCGGCGGCTGAACCTCTCTACTAGAGCCTGTAGCAGGCCAGTGTGACAAGGGTAGGAGTACAGGGCGGCAGTCACTGCATGACGAATCCCCACCCTATCCAACAAAGACCGGTAAACCAGCAGAACGCCCCAGAGCCACTCTGTCGCGCCCCGGTGATAGCTGTGAGAAGGGATGACGGACCACTTTCCATACCAGCTGGGAGTCTTCAAAGCCAAAACCCTCTCCAACATGCAATCATGGATGTACTCCTCCTGTGCAAAGCTAACTCCGGTCGGCGCCAGAAAGAGCCCATCTATAACCTGGTCCACGGCTTTGTGCTGCCCATGCAAATGCCAAGTCGCTGGAGACATCGGTGTAGCCCGGACGGTGAGACTATCATGTCGCTGAAAAGAGCCCAGACTCTGCCTATCCGGGTACTGCCGGTGCCGAGTAAAGCCCTCAGGGTAACTCGGATAAGTCAGGGAACACAATCCCTGCATGCCGTCTCTCCCCACCAGTATCACCCTTTCAAGGCGACGCCTCTCCTCGAGAAGTGACAGATCGTCGGCCTCCATGCCGACAGGAGCAAAACCCTAGAGAAAACTGTAAAGGTGACGGTCCAGGGGATAGTGACGCGGGTAGCCTCCGGTGCGGTCATATGTATAAAGACCGCCTTGCCTCGCGATCTGAGACACATCTACAAGACCTTCAGCTGCTCCGGCACTCTCTGTTGGGCCCTCAGCGACCCATGAATAGCCAAGGTCTAGTTGGTTGACGTTGCCATCATCAATGGTACGAGGAGGGAAAGGCGGCATCCGCCGGTACGTGCGCTCAACCCCGCAGTCGTCAGCGCCCCTAGCACGGGACTTCCTCGACCGACTCCCACTACTGCGAGCCATGGCTGAAAGCACAAAGAGGAGAAACAAAAATGGAGAAGCGTCAGGCTAAAATATGCAACGGCTACGCCGACATTGCTCAATCCCTTCAAAGGGCACGGGCCATCCGCCCCATGCCTCCGGCCGTGACGGACGTCCCGTGGGGGGCATTTGTTGCACCCGAAATTATCTCAAGCCATGTTGAGAATTCGTTGCTATGCAATGTTCGATGACAAGGATGGCGTACCGTCGACACCGTCGAACTACGGAGTACCTCCGTGATTTAGGGTCTATCAATCCGACAACATTATCATGGTCGACGTCGCGGCAAGAAGGTTAACAAGGAAGAAACAGGTGTATACCGGTCAGAGTAGCCGAGCAAGTGTATCACACGGCACAGACGGGCGCAAAGCTTCCTCCCTATGCGGCGACGAGCGACCAGACAAACAAACAATGCTCCTTCCACGGACGCGATGCTGCCACGCGGCGAAGGGAGCGATCTCCCTGAGATATATAGCTCCGTCACGGCTCTCCTCCAACCCGGGATGACGAAAACGGAGCGAAATGACGTCGAGAGGGGTCAAAAGGCGTCCACCGGGGTCAAACGACCCCTTTGCGTCACACTGCGGAGGAGAAAGCCCCCCCCCCCCCCCCCCGGACCCAACGGGGTCACGCCCGCGCCCCGAGGGGCGCACGGCTCCGCTGGGACCCAACGGGGTCGCGCGCGCGCCCCGAGGGGTGCGTGACCCCGCCGGGGGCCCCAGCGGGGTCACGCGCGACCCCCGAGGGGCGCGGGACCCCGCTGGCCCCCTGGCAGGGTCACGCAACCCCCCGGGGGCCCGCGCGACCCCGCCCAGGTCCGCCCCCCTCCGGGGTCCGGGCTTTCCAAAAAAAAGAAAGATTAAAAAAAAAAGATTTTTAACCCCCTCAGAGGGGTCATTTGGCCTTTTTTGGTGGCCAGAGGGGTCAAAATGACTTTTTGCCACCCCACCTTGACAGAATCGGGGTAAATTTGTTCGTTTGACCCCTCTGGGCCCTCCCGCCTTCTATAAATAGACCCCCGTGGGTCCAAGTCGAAAGGGGAGACAGACACAAAAAAGAAGGAAGTTACGTACGAAGCACTTCTCGCACTCGGAGCATCCAGCATTTGGAGTTTGTTCGTTTGTTTCGACCCGTTTGGGGTAAGTCCCCGGGTCTTGTATTTATGCCCCTACGGGATATATTTACATTTACGCCCCCAAGCGGGCCATGTTTGTAATTATGCCCCTCAGCGGGCCATGTTTTGTAAGTCTTTACGTCCCGGGACGACTAAGTCAGGTGGTTCTATCCTTACAATGGTGGAATTACGAAAACGTCCTCCCCGAGACCGTAAAAGGCCAAAGTCCTATAATTGGCAGTTATACCCTGCAATCTTTTGTAATTGGGACTACGTCCCTATCTCCCGCTCTAACGCGGACTTTTGTACAGTCGACAACTCGCCGACTACCCTTGTACTCATTCGGACTATAAAAGCACTCAGCATGTTTTATGTATGTCCTCGGGTGGGAAAATTATAAGAAAACCCCCGACTTCTGAAAATTGCATATATGCCCCTCCTTCGACCAAATTGACAGATGTGTGCCTTCTATGAAGCCCCTTGTCACTCCTTCGGTCCAGGAGTGTTGTCAGCTCAGTCCGACACTCGGGTATCACTTTAAACCTAGGTCTAGGGTATGGTAAAATTACCAAAATACCCCTGCAACCTAAAAGTGGCCTAGTAGTCTCCTAAAACCCTCCAGAAAGAGCCTCAGCGCCTTAGGGAGTTAAGGATCCAATCCTACTTCCATTCCAGCCCAGAAATTTCCGCAATGCCTCTGGCCTGGAAAATTACCAAGATACCCCTGGGTTGGTAAAATTACCAAAATACCCTCGGGGTTCAGAAAACCTCCCATGACTTCAATTATGCCTATGGCTTCCCCCAAATCATCTTCATATTCTCAAAACCTAGGGTTTTGCCCAAATATGGCCTCAGTTAAAACCCTAACTTAGTCGTCGTTTCTGTTGGTCGGTGGTGAGTGAGTGGACGTTGTGAACCCTCCAAGAGAGTTTGCCCCCAACATCAGAACCCCCATAGAAGACTTTTGAGTTTCTTTGACAGTTAAACAAAGGTGTTCGGACGTTAGGCCGATGTAAATCAACACTGACTCCGGTCAGTGGGGAAAGGTCCAACACTCGAACCCAAATCGTCTGATGCGACGCGCACACACGGAATCACCCTCTACTCAGATGGGGGGGATGTTTCTTTTCAAAAAGAACAAAAATCTATATTCTATCAACGAAAAAAGTAGATTAGATTTTTTCCGTGTCTCACACTCCCCGAGTAGCATGCTTAATGACCATGGCGCAACACTCTTAAACTTTGAACCCAATACCTCCAGGTTGCAAAAGGAAAACAAAACAAAAAAAAGATCCATTCACTTGAGTGGATATATTTACAAAAACCTCTAGCTGTCTCTTTCAGACTTTATCAAAGCCCATATAGACAAAGGAATGTTCTTTCATATTTCATTTCCTGGTTGTGAACTGAACACATTTATAGGCTTGCCATTAAGTCACTTATGAGGAATGTTCCTTAAATAAAAGCTGGTTGGTTGAAATCCATCATTTATCGATACCATTTTTTAGTTCGGTAGTGATCTCTAGTTGCCATTAAAAAGACTGGTATTCCCATTCACTTAGAATTCAGCCTGCTTCTTTTTAGGAATCAAAAAAACAAACATTGATTTTAAGCACTTATAGCCCCATGACAATTTTAAAATTCCACTGCAGCAGCAATAAGATCTGCCTTGGTTACTTCCCAAAGTCCTAAACAGATACTATTGAAAAACCATGAGGTTCAGTTGAATTCTTAGCCTCTATGCTGAAGATAAATTCATAACGATGTGTATCTAGAGCTCATCCTTCCATGTCATATATTTGTCTGGACGGGACAATGTTGATCTGAGATATCCAATGAACCACTTCCTTATGCCCTGTTTACCTAAAGCATTAATTTTGACATAGTATTAGTTTTGAAATTAACTTTTTTTAGTAAAATGATTGTCTCAAAGTCTATTTCTTCCCTGGTTTGACACTGTGTAGAAGAATGAAGTATTCTTACCTAAACTCTTCCGTGAAGCCTCATCCTTTCTTTAGGTGGATAGCACCACAATTTTAGTAAGTAACAAAAAGAAAGGGAATCTACAAGTATATGGGAACTACACTCACCAAAATCCCTTAAAAGACAAGCATCACCAAGTCCGTATGGGACGTTCCATATCCCCAAGCAGCCCAAAATGAAGGAAATGGTGCTGACCCCTGTACATGAGAGCACTTTCTCTCACCCTCTCATATAATTATGTATATATGTGTATGTATGCAGGCACACAACAGCATTCCCTGTTCATTCACAGCCAGTTGAGTTATGTTACCAAAACTGAAACTGGGGATGTATCCCCTGCTTCTGGTCATCACTGCTGTCCCAGAAAAAAGGGAGGCATCCGATATAAAATGAAAATTTGATTTCAAGAGATGTCAAGAAAGCCTCCTCAATATCACTCTTAAAGGAAGGAGTCCATTAGTCCTATATTCAGCTTCACCTTCCAAAAACAAGTTCTATGTTCAGCTGAACAAACACCTGTAATATTTCACTGAGTAGTTATTGGAAGCATGATTAAGCCAGCATCCTAAGGGAAATAGCCACTGAAACATGAGTCTCCCAACATTATCCAGATCTCTTGCTTCAACCCATGGCCAATAGAGACACTCAAGAACCAACATCACCCTCCCAGCTACCAAATATCCACTATATGTGATACATCCACGGTCCACATTTGGCCTATGGTTATTGTTCAATGCATTTCAAAGTCATGAGGTAGAGATGTATCTACGAACAGTCAAACATCCAGGTGAAAATGTCAGACAGCACAAAACAGCAGCTAGTGGAAGATAGTGGCATCGATGATGCTTGATTAAAGAAAGAAATGGACATCAATAGCAGAATGATTTACACTAATAGCTCAAGGAAGATAAGTGGACATACCTGTAAAAGGATGTACAGGAAAATGGCCATGCTAATGGCATAAAGACCACCAAGATCTGCCAGGAAGCTCACTGCATTTGGTATGTACAAGCAATTAATTTGTCTGTAACTATGAATGTGACAAAACATGTACACCATAATATCCATTACGAAGTAAAAATTGGCATCTTAAGTTATGGCATGATAAACATGAACAGAAGTGATCCCACACAATAAGCTAGTCAAGGATTGCGCCATATCTGCATCCCTCTCACCTGATGTAAACTTAGAGTCCAAATCTTTGATATACTCAGCCAACTTGTTGATTTGAATCAGGGAATAACAGATCTATAACAGACCCTAGATAAGATGGAAAGTTGGAAGAGAGGGGTAAAGTTTAAAAACAAAAAAACAGAAGGACTAGAGATGTAAACTGATTCCACATTACTTAGATCATATTGAAAAATTTTGATAATAAAGATCTCAGAAATTGTCTGTGTTTGCTCTCTAATGTTTAGCCCTGAGTTGGCATATATCAAAAATCTTGTGTCTTTATTCAAGGCTGAATTCATTTTTCTGCAGTACATATTGCTATTAGCATCCCCTTATGTCTCAAGACTTTTTTTTTAATAGGTAAGTTAAGAGCAGAGGTGGGAAAATCTGCAGCTCCCACTGGCGCTTGCAAGATTTGAACCCACAACCTCCCCGCAAAGGGAAGGAGTGAACCACCAAGCTATAGATTGGGGTTCTCTCAGGACTCTTTTTGACATGCTTTTGAAAGATGGGAGAATCCCTATATTGTATACTAACATATTGAACTGTTTCTACTTCAGGAGCAAGCCCATTACATAGTCCTGTTTTAGGGATTGGTGACTTGCCCATTCAGTGACGTTTCTTGCAAGAATAGTTCATGGCTATGTTTCAATTGGCCATGTGCTAAATGTGTTTATTCCCTTCTCGTTGAAACATCATAATTAGCCCAAGTGCAAAATCCAGTAGGATGTTTAATCATCTAAATCTCAAGGATTTCAAGGACATTCGTAAATGGCATTGCAAAGGACAGAGTGACCGATGTAGACGGTAACATAGAAGAGTAGCAGCTGATGACTGGTAAATAGAAACTGGTGGCATCCACCAGATGATTAGTTGATATTGGCATAGCAAGCAATGGCAGGTAACAGTGTCAATGTGGCAACCGAGAACATGCAGAAAATATAGTGCTACTGAAGGCTAAGTAGGTAGTGGACGATGGACATCCACCACCACTACTGAATCACTTCCACTGACACTATTGTATAATCACCCTACTGTTGGCCACGGAATTTTATATATATATATATATATATCGAAACGCATATGTTCTTTTTGAAAAGAAACATCCCCCCCTATATGTGGAGGTTCATTCCGTGGGTGCACATAGTATCAGACGATTTGGGTTCGGATGTTGGACCTCTCCCCACTGACCGCAATCAGTGTTGATTTACATCGACCTAACGTCCGAACACCTTTGTTTGACTGTCAAAGAAATCCCAAAGTCCCCTCCATAGGTTCAGGGCAGGCTCTTTTGGGTGACTCACCGCGACCACTCATTTACCAACACACTGACTAGGCTTAGGGTTCCGTCAAAAGCTCCTGAAGTTCAAGCAAAACCCTAGAATTTAGGAGCATGAATGCAATTTTGCAAGGGCCATAGGCGTTTTTAAAGTGGAGGGAAGTTTTATAGACCCCGAGGGTATTTTGATAATTTTACCTTCCTAGGGGTATCTTGATAATTTTACCAGGTCAGGGGTATTCCTGAAACTTTTTTGGATTGAAACGGAAGTAGGACTGGGTTACTGACTTTCCAAGCATGGAAGGCAATTTCGGCCGAAACCGAAACGTTTCGGCCGAAACGTTTCGGTTTCGGACCGGTCCGAAACGACACCAAAACAAGGGTTTCGGCCGAAACCAAATGCCATCCTTTAAAAAAAAATAGTATTAAATTGGTTTCGGACCAAAACCCAGTTTCGGTTTCGGACCCGGCCGAAACCGATACCGGCACAGCCATCCTTGTTTCCAAGGCGCTGGGGCCGTTTCTGGAGTGTCTTAGGGGTGACCAGGCCATGACTAGGTCACAGGGGTATTTTGGTAATTTTATCACACCCTATATAGACCTAAGTTTGAGGAAGCGCCCAAGTGTCGGATGGGGCTAACAATGTCCTCGAACTGAAGAAGTGACAAGGGGGCTTCATAGAAGGCTCACACGTGTCAATTTAGTCAAAGGAGGGGTATATATACAATTCCCAAAAGTCGAGGGACTTTTCTTATAATTTTCCCCGATTGATGTACAGAGGAGATTTGTGAAATACATCGGATTCATTTATGGCCCAAGTGAGTACAAGAGTTGTCGGCGAGTTGTCGACTGTACATCACAAAGATCTGCACTAACACGGGAAGTAGGGGCGTAGCCCCAATTACAAGAAATTACAGGGTAGAACTGCAAATAACAAGACTTTTTATTTCTCGCAATCCCGGAGAGGACATTTTCGTGATTCCCCCGTTATAGGGGCAGAACTACATAATTCAGTCGCCCCGGGGCGTAGAAACTTACAAACATGACCCACCGAGGGACATAATTACAAAAGTACCCCTTAGGGGCATAAACACAAGACCCGGGGACTTATCCCTCACAGGTCAAGATAAACGAACAAATTTCAAGTGCTGGATGCTTCCCGTGCTTCGTAGATGCTGAGTAGGACCCTTGGGGGTCTATTTATAGAAGTGGGGGGGCTACCCAGAGATGTTTGAATCCGTACGGATTAAACGGGATGAAAATGACCCCGGGGGTGAGGATTGTCTTAAGATCACCAAAGGCTAAGGAGGTGATCGGAACCCCCAGGGGGGAGAGAAGTGGGGTGACCACACTCAACTTGTTGTTCCACCCCGTGAAGGTCCACCCTCCTGCTGCTGGCAGCTGTTTCACCCCGGGGAGGTTAGCCACCCCGGACAGGTGGTCCTCCTGCTACTGTGGCCTCTGCAAGACGCAACCTTGTCATGGAGTTCCCATGAGTATCGACAACCCCTCTCTGGATGAGGGCTTCAATGAAGTCTTGAACCTCTAGGCATTGCTGAGTGGGGTGAAACACCCTTGCATGATACTTGCAATAGCGGGGGTGACTCTTGGCCGTCTCATTGTAATAAGACGGTGGGTCATGTGTCAGGACCCAGCCATCCTCCAGAAGTTTATCAAAAATCTTCTCAGTGTCTTCCTTAGGAAAAGAACACTGATGAGAGAGTCGCCACCCTGGGTACCACAATGTGGATTTAGGTGGCTGAGAATTGACTCCCTGGGAACTGACTCCCTCCTCCTGTGGCTCTGGGAATTGAAAAGCTGCTGAGGCATGTATGACGTTGACGGAGAAGTGAAGACTCCTTCGTGCATGCGGCTGCGGTGGGTCGACTAGAAATTCGCCCATATCAACCTTCCCTCGCCTGATTAAGTCTTCGGCGAGGTCCTTGAACGGCTCACAGTTGTGGATAATATGGCCAACAACTTCATAATATGGGCAATAGCCCTGATGAAAAGCAACACCTGGTGTCTGCTCCAAGGGTGACGGGCTTATCAGCCCTGCTCGCTGGCATGCGAAGAAGATGTTTGGAGTCTTCTCGCAAGGGAATGAATATAACTTCTCTGGAAGCTCAACTTGAAGTGGAGCTTCCTCGCCTTCCGGTGAGTCCTCCTCGTCTTCGGATGAATCTGAGGATTCTTCAGAGAGCCAGCCCCTGAGCGGAGCCCGACCCGCGGGTGATACACCCGCCTCCCATATGTAGACTGGAGCTAACCCCCTAGCAAATGGGCCAAAGGGGAAGGTGGACAACTGCTGATCAATGCTTTCCAGGAACTGCAGCAGGCGCCTCTGTTCTAGTTGCAGCTGCCGGACTTCCCCTCGGATCTTCCGGATGGTCCCCCGCAGCGCTAAACATTCTGGGAATGGAGGAGGAGTGGTTCTGGGACCACCATTGGGCTGTCGACTTGAGGGCCCGGCTTCGGAGGCATTGGAGCTTGAAGCCATCGCCACCATATGGACCACGTTAGCTGACCGGTTCGATCGGCTCCAGGGATGAGGCTGGGGTGGTTCGACTGCATGGCCCAGCATATTTACCAAGCCCTTTTGAATGAGCTCTTCTGCTATATTCTTGAAAACATAGCAATCCCCAATGGTGTGACCCAACCTTCGATGATACACACAATAGGTAGGATCCTCTGTCTTATCCACCTCCGCGGGCTTCCGCGGATCTGGCAGAGTGACAAGCTGCTCTTTCATGCATATATCAAAAAATATTTTAGTATGCTCTTTCCTGAAGGAATACGGCGTCTTCATGTTCTCCGCTAAGAAAGACGCATTTGTCTTATCATCAGACTTCTTGCCTTTTCCTTTGGATTTTCCTTCCCCTTTATCTCCATTCGTCGGGGAGAAGTTCACGGCATTCACCTCCTTACCGCTAGCCAGACGGTCTTTGGAGGGTTTGCCTTTTGTAGAGGCTTATGCAGGGTGATCAGCGAAGAACATCTAAATCTCCGCCACCACCGTGTTGAGTTGGTCGAAGCCTCTGATATTGGAACCCAGAAGCTTCTCACTGACTTCTGCCAAGAGGCCCCTGCGGCAGATGGTGATCGCATCTTCCGGCGTCGGAGAATTATCGCAGCGCATGCTGACGTCCCTCCATCGCTTGATGAAGTCCAACGCTGTTTCACCCTTCTTCTGTCGAAGGGAACAAAGCTCTGCTAAGGAGACTTTGCGCTCGACCATTTGGAAGCGGTCGACAAACTTCTTCTGCATATCAGCCCAATCAGATGCTGCATTGGGCTTTAACCTTGAATACCATTGGAAGGCGGTGCCAGTCAATGACGTGGCAAAATACCGCAGCAAATATGCCTCTTCCAGGGCTAATTCACCCATGGCCGTCATGTAATAGGCCAGGTGTTCATGCGGAGAGCCCTAGCCGTTGAACTTCTGGAGTTTCGGGGCCTTCGGGCAATCTGGTGGAAGCTTCTTGAATTGATGATGGAGGGGATATGGCACGCTGTACAAATCAACGGTAGCTACACCCTCGCCATGTTGAGCGAACTTCACTTCCACGATGCGCTCGATCATCTGCTTCTGCGCCATGAGGCTTTCTGCGACAGGAGTAGTAGATGACCGCGCATTGGCTTCATGCAGCGGGACTTCGAAGTCCACTGCCAGTGGGAGTCTTGCAGCAGTGGCGGAAGCGTTGGCTGCTGCTGGAATGGGAGAAGGCAACTGATCCGCTCCAGCCGGTGCCGCCTGAGGCGGGGAAGGAACGTCCTTTTCGCGTTAAAGCGACTGTAGCAGGTTCTTGAGCTCTTGGTTTTCCCGTCGAAGCTCGTCCAATGCGGGGGCCCGTGGCTCTTCCCCCAGCTCTTCTTCGTGCCGGGAGTGACTGTCCCCATCAACACTGTGGACGTCTTCCTGGGGCTCTTCTTGCCGTGCCGGCTCAGGCTGAGATGTACCGGCGGCCGGCGCCTGCTGCGTCTGCACTAGAATCCGGGAGACCGGCCTTGACCTCCTTAAATATTGGATGGGTTGGTCAAGCTCTCCCGAGGTGTTCTCGGGCTGTTTGTCGCCGGAGGTGACATAACAGGTGAACACTTTGACGGTGTCATCGGTCACCTGGACCACCCGCTTTTTCTTGGGCGGTTGTCGCTCCGGCTTGGGCGGCATCCCAAGTCTGTCAAAGACCGACACTCGGGATGTGGATGCTTGAGGAGAGCGATCCTCCTCCGTGTGCGTGGAACTGGCCCACGGGGAAGTCGGCCGCACCTTCTTGCCAGCCCACGGGGAAGTCCTCCTCCGTAGGGGCTGATTTGTAGATCTCGGAGAGACTAAGGCCTCAGTGCTTGTCGGACTCCGCATTCGTCGCAGATCCGACATGCGGAAAAGCTCCTCCGCCCTCGCGCGCCTTATAATTCGGGCCTCCTCCTTGGTGACCCAGATCTTCTTTAGATGGAGCTGGCGCTCCTCCACTTGGTTGCCCCCTGTCCTTAGACGGGGAGCTCGTAGCTTGGGCCGTTGCAGAGGGCCCTGGTTGCCGCCGGTACGGCAGACTTCTTCTTCTTCGCTCCGTCCCCCCGGACTTGCCGGAGGGGCTCGAAGCGGTTGAAGGTAGAGATAGTCGGGACATGACGATCCCGTGGTATGATCGGCTCGCCTCCATCGAGCCAGATGCGAATATCTCCGACGATTACAGTCTTGCCGGAGCGAGAGACAGCCGCTTCGGGCTTTGCACCCTTGCGGCTACGGCGTTGCCCCCATTGGGCAGGGGCGACGGTGGTGGCGCCCGCCATAGGCATGGCGTCATCCTGACGGCGGCGGCGTTGCCCTCGTTGAGCAGGGGCAGCACCTCTGAGGGTGGCCGCAGTAGGTTTGGCGCCGTTGCGGCGGCGGCGTTGCCCCTGTTGAGCAGGGGCGGCGCCGGCAGTGATTTGATTGACCGAGAAGACTCGGCCAATAGCCGGGGCAGAAGGCCTGACACCTTCGGCCATTGACGTAGCAGCCAAGGGAGCTCGGCTGGTTGTCGGGATGAAGGGCTTGACACCCTTAACAATTGGAGAGTTGACCGGATGGACCCGGTCAGATGCTGAAGCAGAGGGTCTAACACCCTTGAGGACGGTCTCCTTGACCGGGCGAGCGCGGCCGGTTGATGAAGTAGAGGGTCTGACACCCTCAGTGATTGGTTTCTTGGCCAAGTGAACCCGACCAATCGACGAAGCCGAAGGCCTGACGCCCTCAGAGACGACCTTGTTGACCGGACTAACCCGGCAAGTTATTGAGACCGAGGGCCTGATGCCCCCGACAGTTGTCTTCTTAGCCGAGCGGACTCGACCGACAATTGAGGTTGAGGGCCTGACACCCTATATAGTTGCCTTGTCGACCGGGCGGACCCGGCCAGTTGTTGCAGTAGAGAGCCTAACACCCCCAGTGATGGTCTTGTTGACCGGACTGACCCGGCCAGTTGCTGGAGCCGAAGGCCTGACGCCTCCGACAGTTGTCTTCTTGGCCGAGCGGACTCGACCAGCAATTGAGGTTGAGGGCCTGACACCCTCGATAGTTGCCTTGTCGACCGGACGGACCCGGCCAGTTGTTGCAGTAGAGGGCCTAACACCCCCAATGATGGTCTTGTTGACCGGACTGACCCGGCCAGTTGCTGGAGCCGAAGGCTTGACGCCTCCGACAGTTGTCTTCTTGACCGGGCGGACCCGGCCAATTGATGAAATAGAGGGCCTGACACCCTCAGTGATGGTCGTCACAGCCGCGGCTGAGCTGACCTCAACCACGGGCACAACGCCCAGGAAGAAGGGCGAGCTGACGACCGCTTGGAAGTCGCTGAAAACAAGTGGCGTTGCCAGGTAGGCGACCCTGGCATGGTTGGCGACGATCTCGGGGCCGTAGGTGACGGCAGCCATCGCTGTTGTTGTTGTTAGTGGTGGTGGTGCGTAGCACGAAAGGAGTGGCGTGTAGATGCACGAAAAACTCTCAAAGGAATAGAGAGGTGTATCCTCCTCTTCCCGTCATGTAAGAGGAAGAGGGGCAATTAGAACCTAGAAAGGTTTAGAGGACTTTCTTTGACAGAAAGAAGAAAGGCGGGAAAAGTCCCACCGAGCGTGCTAGTCTGTGAGACACGAAATATTTTCACGTGGAAAAAATAAATGTTCTTTTTGAAAAGAGACATTCCTCTGCATAGAGAGGTTAATTCCGTGGGTGCGCATAGTATCAGACGATTTGGGTTCGAGTGCTGGACCTCTCCCCACTGACCGGAGTCAGTGTTGATTTACATCGACCTAACGTCCGAACACCTTTGTTTGACTGTCAAAGAAATCCCCAAAATCCTCTCCATAGGCTCAGATGTTAAGGGTACTCTCACTTAGGGAGCTCTCCATTCATTCACCACCAACAAAAAGACAAGGTTAGCGCTAAGTCTAGGAAAAATCCTAAGATTTGGGAATAGAAGCGCAAATATGCGGAAGCCATAGACATTCTTGAAGTAGAGAGAAGTTTTCTGGACCCCGCGGGTATTTCGATAATTTTACCACCCCAGGGGTATTTTAATAATATTACCAGGCCAGGGGTATTTCTGAAATTTCTGGGCTGGAATGGAAGTAGGATCGGGTCCCTGACTCCCCAAGGCGCTGAGGCTCTTTTTGGAGGATTTTAGGGGCTGCTGGGTTATTTCTAGGTCACAGGGGTATTTTGATAATTTACCGTACCCTACACAGACCTAGGGTTGGGATGACCTCTGAGTGTCGGGTTAAGCTGACAACATCTCTGGGTTGAAGGAGTGACACTGGCTTCATAAAAGACTCATGTGTGTCAGGTTTGCCAAAGAAGCGGCATATGCACAATTTTATAAAAGTCGGGGTTTTCTTATAATTTTTCCCCGAGGACATACATAACACATGCTGAGTGCTTTTGTATTCCAGATGAGTACGAAGGTTGTCGGCGAGTTGTCGACTGTACAAAAGTCTGCGTAAGAGCGGGAGATAGGGGCGTAGCCCCAATTACCAAAGTCGCAGGGTATAACTGCAAATTACAGGACTTGGGTCTTTTATAGTCCCGAGGAGGACATTTTTGTAATTTCGCCATTATAAGGGCAGAAATACATGACTTAGTCGTCCCGGGACGTAAAGACTTACAAACATGGCCCATTGAGGGGCATAATTACAAACATGGCCCGCTGAGGGGCATAAACGTAAATATGTCCCGTAGGGGCATAAGTACAAGACCCGGGGACTTACCCCACGCGGGCTGAAACAAACGAACAAAAAGCTCTGAATGCTAGATGCTCCGAGTGTGCTCGTACGTAATGTCCAATTCCCCCTTCTTGGGGAGGACATTTATGCAATTCTCCCATTATTAGGGCAGAAGCATGTGACATAGTCATCCCAGGACTTAGAAACAACAACACGGCCCACTGAGGGGCAAAATTACAAATATACCCTCATAGGAGCGCATACACAAGATCCGGGGACTTACCCCTCGCGGGCCAAGACAAACGAACAAACGAACAAAACGCTCCGAGTGTCTTCCGTAGGTTGTTAAGTGTAGTAGATCGTAGATCTTACCTCCTCTCTCGGGACCTCTGGGGGTCTATTTATAGAAGTGGGGAACCTCCCCGGGAGTGTTCGACCCCGTACGGGTCCAACGGGATGAAAATGACCCCGGGGAGGTCACTTTTTGAATTTTTTTTTAGTATCCGCGCGAGGGAGAGGGACCTCCCCGGGGTGGGAGGTCCCCGGGCCGGTCCGGGACCTCCCCGGGGTTGCGCGCCCCCCGGAGGACCTCCCCAGGGTCGCACGACCCCCGGAGGACCCGCCCGGGGTCGCGGACCCCCGGTGGGTCCCACCTGGGGTCGCGAACCCCGGGGTCGCGAACCCCGGGTGGGTCCCACCCGGGGTCGCGGATCCCGGGTGGGGTCCCACCCGGGGTCGCCCGACCCCGGACGGGTCCGCCCGCCCAGGGGCGGCCCCGGGCGGGTTTGCCCACCTCCGGGCGGACCCGTCCCGGGGTGGGGCGACCCCGTACGGGTTCCTCCGACCCCGTACGGGTCTTCCATCTCCAAGTTGGCCCATTTCTGCTCCAATTAGATAAAAGAGGAGGTGTTTTTGCAAAGCCAAATTTGCTTCCAACAGCCGTGTATCTTTGTAAAGTAGACACTTACAACTCTTCCCTTTTCACATTGTTGGGGGGCTAGTGGGTGCCACATCAGCTTGATGTGGAGTTCTTTTGTGCAGGGAGGCTTCTTGTAACGCATTGAGTACACTTGTATATCATTCCTTTTTGGACTTTCGTACAATTGGTGGTACCATCCACTTTCAAAAAAAGCAATTACGAAACTGTAAAATGAAATATCCTAAAAATGACTTGAGATGTTGAAATTTGCTGCTTGAATAGATCTTCCAAAAGTACTGCCAAGATCCAGTAATAGGCCTTTGTTCCTTGACAGAGCTTAGATGAATGCATGATTTGCAAACACCAACTTAGAAAAAAAATTACATGGCTCAGCAATAGCCCACGTAACAATTCCCTTTTTTTTGAAAGTGGGTAGTACCACGATTGTCTTAATTGTTGAAAGAGCGGGATGTACAAGTATAAGCAATTTGCTCTCAAAAGATCGCACCAAGAAGGTGCTTATCTCGCTAACCTCCCAACAAAAGCAAAGGACAGGAGTTTTGTAACTCCACCTTACATAAATGGCCAGCTCATTCCTTCACTCTCACAAATAAAGGAAACAACCCTCTCCACAATTCTTGTTTCATTCCTGAAAGTTATGCTATTCCTTTCTCCCCATAGGGCCCAGAATGTGGCATGGAGAATGAGCCACCAGATTAGTCTACTTCCTTCTGGTTCCATTTCTTGTGCCATTTCGCAAGCAGTTGATTCGTGCTCTCATATTAACCAAAAGTGCAGTGGATCCTACAACCCAACTTGGTCCATACCTCCCTAGTGAAGGAACATCCTGTGAATAGGTGGTTCAAATTTTCCACCTCCTCCCCACATAGGCAACACAAGGTGGAGATGTCCTGTAGGAAAAGGGCAATCCTATTACATGTGGGCAGCAACCCATGTGCAATCCTCCAGATCAGCACCTTCATATTAAGAGGACTCTTGGGAGTCCAAATCTGCAAATCAAAGCAGTGATGCAGTCCTTCGTATATCAGTCAGCATTTCTTGTAAAATATGAGCAACACTAAATCCCTCTAAAGCCCAACCTTCCATTTCTCCCACTCGTTGTCCCCCCTTTTTGGTCCTTCCTCCGGGGGGCTGTTGTGTAACAAGTGTGTAATGTCCATTGAAACATCCATGGATTTTATCATCAACTTGATGAATCAATTTAAGTATATAGGACTTGCCTATTTGGACATGTCCACAAGGATCACTAATTCTTCCATCAAACATTTCACTTTTTCCTGGATAGTTGGGTTCAAATACCCACAGATATTTTTGTTTGCTTATTAGCTTCATATAATTGTGCAAACGCTAGTTTTCTCAAAGCCTCTTGCTCGTATCTCTCATCAAAAGGAACTATTCTATAATGTCTATTTAAAAGATCTCCCACTAACCTGAGAAAAAATTCAAATCTCTGTCCCACATTCATGAGGGTACTTTTAAGGGATTCAGAACCGTATCAATTGGTGTTCCACCTTGTAAATAGGCCGTACCTTGTCTGGGTAACAATAGGCAGCAAACTGGAAAACCTTGTCAAATCCTTGTAACTTTCATGGAATCTAGCTGACCTCAGATGGATGGGGCAAGGTTTATACCATGATTATTGGGAAAGCCTAAGTCTGCAATAATAGAATAAGGCTACACATTGAGCACTGGTGTCATTGGGATACAAGGCATCACTAGAAAACCATCACAAATCAATAGGAGATCATTTATATGTGATGGCCAACTAGCAGAGGAATAGATTTTCATTTGGCGGGTGCAAATGTGTAACAGAAGCGCAAACTAAGAAAACTTAAAAAAAATAGGATACACAAAAGTTCTCCCTTGGACTGATAAAGTGTCCTGAAAGCTCTACTAATTGAATGTAAAAGATACCATTGGGTAATATCTGTTCACAGATGATCTATAGGCACCAAATGTATCTTACTTTTCTGTTTAACTTACTAGTTACTGTTCTTATATGTAAAACCAATAATAATAAATGACAGTAATGTTAATCAGGATCAAATAATATAAAAGTGGCAGAGAATAAAACACAACAAGATATTAACCACCATATAAAGTTAAAAAAGACATTTACACAGTATAATAGGAAACATGGACATACCAGGTCCCAGGACATTCTCATTGTTAATCTCCACAATGTAGTCAGAGAGAAACCTGATATACAAGGTATTGTTGATTAATCCATCCCCAGAAGTCTGAAGAGAGGTTTGAAGCTCACTTGCCTCGGACAAAGATGAGCCAGGCACAAAATCATGAAGAAGAGGCTGAATGAGCCTTAAATTCTGTAAATTATGATATATTTGGGGAAACAAGTGAATTTTGAAAACATTTGTATCCCTTCCCCTGAAAGTTTTTGGCTTATCACTCATGTAACCACCAGAGTTAACAATGCCACTGACATAGCTCACACGTTTGTCATCAGCATGGGCTTTTGCTGTAAGATTGAATTCAAAACCCACTGCCATAGCAGGATAATTTGGAAGGTCCACAAACTGCCATGAAATGTAGTAACTACCGCGGGGGACCTGACAACCGCTGCACTTTAGAGAAATAGTTGGCCCTTTGCTTGTATTTTGGCAGTGGTAATCAGCATAGGTTGATAAACGAGAAGTTCTATAGTCCACAAGGCCTGGCGTGCCAGTCACCAAGGTATCAAGTCCATGTAATTGTGAACAACTCATACTAGAAATCGTCGTTATATTAAATTCCATGTCATTGATGAATGTGATTATATCTGGAGCATTAGCTGGTCGAATTCTATGCACTTCAATATTTCTCTTCGCAATAACCTGGTAAAGCAACCTGCACAAATAGCAAGCATATTATTCACTGTTTAACTCATGGAAATAAATAAATAGATAAATAAATATTACTCCTTTGAAGAAGAAAATGCACATTCGTGATTATTTAAGTAGCGGGTGTATTATTATTTCCGTGAATTTAGGGTTTATCAGACGATTTGGGTTCGGATACGGGACATTTCCCCATCAACCGTAGTTGATGTTTATTTACATCGGCGTAAAATCCGAATATCCTTGATTAATTGTCAAAAAAACCCTTTTTGACCTCTACAATATTCGTTGTGATATTTGGGGTTTTCTGTAACAGATTCGATCAAAGAGATCACCCATTAGAGATACACATTTGTAGGAGAAAACCAAACATTCTACTCTTTGGATTCGTCCTTACAAAATACATGAAATCCCGATTACATATAACGGGTCATTTGATATACATTTGGCCCTAATTCCACCACCAAAACATACGGTTAAATGAGTTTCATAGAGATCAAACCCCCTTTTTTTGGGTATATTTGCAATTTCTAACCCATCCTGAGTATCTCTACAATTTTAGACCTTTCTTGGGTATTTTTACAGTTTTGGACCCTTTCTTGGTATTTCTGCAATTTTTTGACCCTTCCAAAACATTTTTACAATTTTGGACCCTTCCTAGGTACTTCTATAGTTTTGGGCCCTTTCAGGGTATTTCTACATTTTTTGACCCTTTCAACGTATTTTTGCCATTTTGGACCCTTTCTGGGCATTTCTATAGTTTTGGACCCTTTCAAGGTATTTTTGTAGTTTTTAACCCTTCCAGAGTATTTCCGCAATTTTTTCTCGATTGTGGGTCTACTTGTGAATTTCCCTCAATTGGGAATTTATTTGTAATTTTCCCTCGATTGGGGGTTGATTTGTAATCTTCCCTCAATTGGGGGTTTATCTACAATTTTCCCTCAAATGGGGTTTCACATGCAGCTTTCCCTCAATTGGGAGTTTGACTACAATTCTCCCTCAATTGGGGGTTTACCTACAATTTTCCCTCAATTAGGGTTTACCTGCAATTTTTGGAGAATTTTAGGGGTGTTTGCATAATTTCGGACAAACCAGGGATATTCTTGTATCTGGACTGAACATGGATTTTTGTGTAAACTTGGCATGAGAGGCGTTGGCCAAAGACTCTCGGGAGATTACTTCTGCTTCTCGAGCTCTCATGGGTTGAGATTCAGCTTCGTGCGCCCATCAGCGCAACACCGGGGATCGAGGGTTGGGGTCAAGGGGGGCAGCGCCCCTTGCGGGGCGGGGTTTCCAGGAGGCAGAGCCCTCTAGAAGAAAAATTTCTTATAATCCCTCTCCAAGGAGTGGCACAAGAGACATCACCACAAGGGGATCTATGCAAACCCTTTTTGTAAAAGTTGGGGCGCTTATGGGATTCTTGATTATTTCAGAGAATCACATTATTTTCCCCCAAAATATTTACAATGAGATTACATTAACCACAACACAAGACCATGTGTGCGGACTCAAGGAGGGGCAGTTTCATAACATACCCTCACTGTAGGCACAAGCACAACACAAATACGAACGCAACCCAAAGGATGGGCCTTCAGAAGCACAAGCACAAACACTCTCCTGCGCTCTTCCTCCCTTCTCTATGTTCTGTGTGTTTTCCTGGGTCCCACGAGGGGGGTATTTATAGAGCCCCGGGCAATTGAAGATGGATCCGGTGGAGAGTGATCCGGTCCAAATCACTCACCTGGGGGAGTGATCCAGTCCAAACACCCCCACGTGGGGGTTGGATCCAGTCCAAAACCCCATATGAGGGCGTTGGATCCGGTCCAAACCCCTCCATGGGAGGTTGGATACGGTCCAAAACTCCAAGTGGGGGTTGGATCAGGTCCAATCCCCCCATTTGGGGATTGGATCCAGTCCAAACACCCATATGGAGGGAATGGGGGGGCCGGCATCCATCACATAGATTGATGCAGATAGCATAAGTTCAGAAAAAGAAGTAACAATGTTCAGAGGTAAAAATGATGCAGAAGAAATAGCCACTGTTCCTCTGATAAGCATTGCAAAAGGCCTCTACCAAGCATTGAAGAGAAGATATAATATGCTGACAATACCGAGTCATTCATCACTCACGCAGATAGCAGTCCAATGAACAATATCCAACTTGCTACAGACAAAGTTCCACCCAGCTCTGTTCTCCTCTTAACCACAACCTTGTTGTCTTCCTGCAATGCACACAGATTTTAGAGATAGACCTTATTCAAAGAAATAAACTGACTAACAATATCACGTTCTGGGGGGAAGGGAAAGCAAGTGTCCATTGAAAAATTATGGTCACAAAAATGAAAGTCGATCATAACCTTGTTTATTTTGAAGAAACATCCTACTTGTAGCAGAAGCTTTCAATCAATCATTCAAGGCTTAGCAGAAATTCAATCATCCAATTCAAAAAATCAATGGATGACATTCAGTCATTTTATATGAAAGTGGCTCAGCTGATACCATGACAGCTCGAAAATATTTGAAGGGCAGATATATACTTTACAAGATCCCCACAGATGCATGTACATACATTTTTTTCCTTCAAGAAACTATGGTTGTACCATGGATTGGAATAAAAAAGGGACAGCAGTACCTAGTGGATTGAGGAGAGATTCCTCTCCCACTTGGGCAAGAAGCCTGAAAACCACAAAACATCTAGTGGAAAATGACAGGTTATTTAATGCCCTCACCCAACTCTCATTAAGAATCTTAAATGTGTATCCACTACGGTCGTAAATAACAGGTGTATACGACTCTCATTGGATACTACTTCCCTGAAGAATGCAGTCATTGAGCTCCCTCTAGAGACTAACAGATTCCATGTGGTACAAGTTCACTTTTTGTTGCCCTTCACTATAGGGATACTTCCTTTAACTACAAGTGTCGTGTAGATCTCAACAGAAATGTCCCTTCACCTCTCATGAACCTTCACTCAACCACTGTCATTTCTTAGATTCAGAAAATCAGACACATATCATAGCATTCACACATACACAGGATTCAAAATCAGATCAGTTTGTTGAATTGGCTAGCCGATTGCAATCCCAAGCTCAATCTTGATTGGCCAAGTCAGGAAGAAAAACCTTCAGAATAGAAAAATAAATCAACAAGATTCAGCCAATTGTGATTCCAATCCTAGACAAGTCTCATTAATTCTAGCTGGCCCAACAAAATTCCAGCTAATCTCAATCCCAGTAACCAAGGAAAGCAGGCTCGGAATCAGTGTCAGGATCGGCTGGCTCTGGGCCAACCCAAGTCAGCCGATCCCGAGCGAATTCAGGCAGATCCCAACACTGGGATAAGTCATATTATTTTATGTTTTTTAATAAAGTGCACAAAACTGATTTACCAAGGTTTTTTAGGGTTTTTTGCATATAAACCATCCTTATAAAGAAAATTGCAAAAATATCATTCCTAAAACGTATTTGGACACATCATTAGCTTTGTCGAAAACTCGAAATGTTGCAAAAATACCATCATTGTAACCATAGTTGTCAAGGCACCCGCCTAGGCGACGTTTTCCCAACCCCAAGGTGACCACACGCCTTAATGGGACTTGAAAAGACGGCCAAGGTGCTGCTTTGGCGGGCTAGGCAGCCCAAGGTGGCCGCCTTCACATCTTGGGTCCGCGGACCTGACCAGAACCCAAAACCGGATCCAGTAGTTATGGACCTACTTATACCCCCCCCCCAGCCGTTTCAACCCCATTCCGCCGACCCCCTGATGGTCCATCTGCACAAGGGTTTCAGCTGGAAGACAATCACCGCCATTGCCGTTGGCCGCAGCCTTCACTGCAGCTCCACTGTCTCCCACTGCCAATCGCTGCCAGGTTCCTATCTCTCACACACACTGTACACGGACACATACACAGTGGGGCTTTGGCCTCCCTCTCTCATTGTGCACACTGCACACGTACACATAGTGGGGGTTCGCCTCTCTCTCTCTCTCTCTCTCACACACACACACAAGGGGCTTCAGCCCCCCTCACAGACATACACACAGCAGACACGGCCTCTCTCTCTCTCTCTCCCCGCCCCCCTCTCTCTCTCTCACAGTGAGATAGAGCTCTCTCTCTCACACACACACACTGTGAGACAGAGAGCTCTCACTCTACGTACATCTGTCTCCCGCCCCCTCTCTCTATCTCCGTCCCTCTCTCACTCTCACACCTCTCACTCCCTGTCTGAGAGCTCTCTCTCTCTCTCTCTCCCCCTCTCCCCACTATCTGCTCTCATTACACCTCCCCCAAACCAGAGCCCGAGGGGGCTTCTTCCTCCCTCTCTGTCTAACTAATTTATTAATTGAACATTTTAAGTTTAAATTTGAATTTGGTATGTTCTGAATTTTTTTTGCAGTGGTACATGGTTTTTTTCATTTGGTATATGGTTTACATTATACATATGTTGTTCCAAGCATGATTTGCAGAATTTTGGAAAAATTTGACAAACATCGGGTTAGTATTTTCTTCATTCTAAAAGTCTCATTTTTATTGTTATTTTTATCTCAAAATTAATTTTGGTATTTTATTACAATGTCATTTCTATTAGTTTTTATTTCTATGTCCATACTAGTGTTGTTCTCCATATTTTTAATGATCATGATTAAATGTATAAATATATATATATATACATATATCTTGTTGGTTGATTTTCTACGAACTTGACGCCTAAGCACCGATTAGACGGGCGCCTAAGCGCTTAGGCACTCAAGGAGCCTAAGTATGCCTTGGGTCACCTTAATGCCTTGACAATTATGACCGTAACCGATCGTTACTATCTATCTATTTAACTATAGCTACCTTCAACTATAATTATAAAAAGACCAAAATACCCTTATCTTTCTCCCCCTTTTATTAGAAACGCCTCTCTATCTCTCTCTCTCTGGGTGTGTACCAGAATGCGGTACCGACACCGAAGGGGAAACCCTCTCGGGCTCCCTCCCTCTCATCTCTCTCTTTGCTCTCTCCTTTCTCCCCTCCCCCCGCCAACCCCACCCCCGAAGCCCTCTCCGCATGGCAACCCCCCTCCCCCTCTTCTGATGGCCCCCCACTTCGGCCTCCCTTCCCCAAATTCGGCGACCCCCTCCCTTCCCAACCCCAGCAACCACCACATGGAGCAAGAATTTGCAAATGGGGCAGCAACCAGACCACCATGGCCAACCTACCCGGTAAATAGAGAATTGAGTATCTTGGATTTGATGGATCTGCTTGATGAGTGACCAGAGCCCCAACACGGAGATCACGAACAACCCTAGCGAGAAGGTGCAAGTAGTAGCAAATTGGTCATGATGATGCCGGCAATGGTCTTGATGACACCAGCATCGGTGCACTCCCTCTGGTGGGCAACTACTGATGATGCGGTTGAAGAACTCCCCACCCTCACCAACCTACTGGTGACGTCGCACGCACCGTAGTGGCCCCCTGCCAACAGTCAACCATACAATTGAAGGCCTCCCAGCTACGATGGCCCCCTGCGACGACAGCACACTTGCCGTGGTGGCCCCCTGCCAACTGATGCAGTTGAAGAGCTCCCCCCCCCCAGGCCTCCTCGCAAGCATCCTGAATGTCGGTGACGCTAGGGTGCGGTGGCAGCGAATGTACCATCCCCACCTCTTGCCGCACATCCACCAGCATCTGCAGCTTCCACTTTGAGATGGCCTTGCAGGCAACCCAATGCATCCCCCTCCCCTGGTACCCCCCACCCCCGGAGACCCTCTCTCTCTCTCTTTCAAACCCCCCTCTCCCCACCCCCACCGCAATGGAGATGCCCAGGATTAGGGCCACCATTACCATTGGTCACCGCATTCTCATCTTCCCCCTACCTTTGTAGGGCCATGCCACCCCCGTGCTCAACCTCGCCAAGGCTCTCTGATGCGGGACAGAATGGGGGTGGATCTCCCTGGACCAAACTAAACCCTTATAAAAAGGACAAGCACGGCCGGAGACTCTCGACCAACGAGTCGTGGCACGCTTGCTGGCCGCACGAGTTTGCTAGGAGGCTCAACTGGGACCTAATGGTGTGAGGGCGGGCTGAATGGCTACCCCGGCACAGGCCGAACCACCGCACTCATGCTCACTAGGGTGGGCCGCAGTCCCCACAATTTTCCCTCTACACTGTTCGGCATGTGGGGAGGGAACAGGACGGGGAAACAGACGTACAGAGGGAGGAGGGTAGTGGTGGGAGAGGGCGAACAGGAAGAAAGGGGAAGACGGAGGCACATCTGGAAGAGGCATCAGGGAATGGTGGGGCTTTGCGCTTAGTCGAGGGAGTGTGGGTGACCGGAATGGTCAGTGTGGCGCGGTTGCAGGGTTGGGGCACAACAGTTGCAGCCACAAGCCCTCCTGCTGCTGCGGCCGCTGGGCTATGTCAGCGTTGGGGGTGGTGGACGAGATCCGGCTGCGAGCAATCAGCTGGCCGGCGGCTGCTGGCGTCAACGGGTGGTTGCGAGCAAAGAAGGGGGCAAAAAGCCACGGGCGTCATGGGCCCGTTCGTCAGGCACAGAGGGGGCTGCACTGGTGGGGCCTGCGGAGAGGGGAAGAATGAAGGCGGTGGTGGGTGCGAAGGTAGCAGGGCGCCAGTGCGGCTACGTGGAAGTGGATCGGCCGAGGTGACCGTGGTGATGGATGCTGTCACAATCAGCGGTGACGAACAGCACCAGAGCGGGCAGGGACACCGGCGGCTACACGTGGCGGTGCCGGTTTGAGGTGGAGCTGGAGGAAGGATAAGTAGACGAAGAAGAAGAAGCGAGGTGGACGGTTGAGGGCGATGGAGACAGAAGAAGGAGAAGAAGTGGAAGAGAAGGGAGATGGGGAACGGAGGACAGAGGGGAAGGAATACTGCACAGGCTTTACACCCGATTGGGGCCAAGGATGGCAATTTCGGCCAAAACCGACACGTTTCGGTCGAAACGTATCGGTTTCGGACCTAAACGATCCGAAACCAGACCTACTCACCGTAGCATGTCCGAAACTTAAAAAAAATATTTTATTATGTTTCATTTCGGGAATTTCGGCCCAATACGTTTCCATTTCGGACCTGATATCCTAACAAAAAATATTATTCTATTATGTTTCGGGCGAAACCGAAATCGAAACTACCATCCTTGATTAGGACTTCACACCCACGACTTCACACCCTAGAAAGATTAATGGCTGCCAAAACATTTTTTTGTCTTTCTTCATTCATCTCCTCCAAAATTAGGGTTACAGTGGACCTCTTACAGGGAACCAAGGCCCCTTACAAAATTGACCCTAAACAACGCCAAAATTACATATGCACACAAATGACATAAGAAAAACGCCCAAACATGTGTGACTCATTAAGCTTCAAACCTACAAAAGCCCAAAATAAAGATAACATACCTTTTTTCTACTCTAAAATCAGACTCAAATAAAATCAAATTACATAATAAAATAAACACGGCTCAACTAAGACTCAGATCGTTGTCCGTGTAAATAATACCCTCATGTGAAACGCCAATCGAGTCCTTTGTCCAACGCCACGAGCATAGTAGTCAAGGCGGGCGCCTAGGCGCTGTTGAACGGGCGAGGCGGACGGGCGCTTTTAACAACATTCAAAAGGCGAACCGGGCGGTCGCCTAGGCGGGCTGGGGGCCTAGGCGGCCGCCCGGTCGCCTTAAACTCGCGGGCGGGCCGACCCGTTAACCCCCCACCCACACGAACCGTTTAGGTTAAACCCCCCCCCCTCGATGGTCAACATCATTTGACCGCTCCCCTGCCCCCGTCACGACCCGACCTCCCACTCCCCCTCGATCCTCCTCCTCCCTCAGCCCCGGCGACATCTCCCTGCCCTAGTTGCTCGGCCGCCGGCGTGCGCGTGCCGCCGTCGTCGTCGTCAACCACGGCGATGTCTTCGGCGGGCCCCGGCGACATCTCCTCCCCGGCTGCGACTTCCCCCGCGGGCCCCGACTGCGACGTCCCCTCCTCCCGGGCTGCAGCTTCCCCCTCCTCCCCGGCTGCGACTTCCCCCGTGGGCCCCGACGACGTCTCCTCCTCCGCGCCTGCGACACCTCCTCCACCGCCGTCACCGGAGCCCGGGTTAGTCCCCCCTGCCCCCTCTCTCTCTCTCTCTCGGCTCCCCCCCCGGCCCCTCCTCTATCTCCCTCCTCTCTCTCTCTCACCGGAGCTCTCCCCCCTGGCCCCTCTCTCTGTCTCCCTCCTCTCCCCGACTCCCCCACAGGCCACAGGGCCTCTTCTCTCTCTCTCTCTCACCGGAGCTCTCCCCCCTGGCCCCTCTCTCTGTCTCCCTCCTCTCCCCGACTCCCCCACAGGCCACAGGGCCTCTTCTCTCTCTCTCTCTCACCGGAGCTCTCCCCCGCGGCCCCTCTCTCTGTCTCCCTCCTCTCTCTCTCTCTCTCAGTCTCACCGGAGCTCTCCCCCCGGCCCCTCTCTCTGTCTCCCTCCTCTCCCCAACTCCCCCACAGGGCCACAGTGCCACACCAGCCCCCCCGGCCCCTCTCTGTCTCCCTCCTCTCTCTCTCTCTCTCATCGGAGCTCTCCCCCCCGACCCCTCTCTCTGTCTCCCTCCTCTCTCTCACCGGAGCTCTCCCCCCCGGCCCCCCTCTCTGTCTCCCTCCTCTCTCTCTCTCAGTCTCACCGGAGCTCTCCCCCCGGCCCCTCTCTCTGTCTCCCTCCTCTCTCTCTCTCTCTCTCGACTCTCCCCCCCGGCCCCTCTCTCTGTCTCCCTCCTCTCTGTCACAGAGAGGGAGAGAGACTGAGAGAGAGGAGGGAGACGGAGAGAGGGGCCGGGGGGGAGAGCCGAGAGAGAGAGAGAGAGAGAGGAGGGACCCCCATGGCAGATAATAATTTTTTAGATTAATTTTTTTTAATTGAAATTAAAATAATTTTCATTATTAGTTATTGTTTTATGTGTAGATCATGGCAGATAATAGTTCCATGGCTGAGACCGAGATAAAATTAAAAGCAAAGTCAAAAGACCCGGGATGGAAGTATGCATATTGACCTGACGTAAATGATAAGAACAAGGTCAAGTGCGATCTTTGTGGCTTGATTACTAATGGGGGCATCAAAAGACAAAAGGAACATTTGATTTGTGGTTTTGGGGATGTGAAAAAATGCCCAAATACTAATAGACAAATTGCTGAAGAGATGCTCAATTGGATGAACAAAAATAAAAAAAGAAAGTCAAATGAGAGTATTCCGATTGAAGGAGATGCTCAATTGGATGAACAAAAACAAAAAAAGAAAGTCAAATGAGAGTATTCCGATTGAAGGAGATTCTGATGATGAACGTGAAGTGGAGGGACATGTGGAAAAGTCCCGGCAAGATTCTTCAACATTGGACTCTTCTGCAAAGAGTTCGGGGACGAGCAAACCACCTATAGCTAAATCCAAAGGGCCAATTGATGTCTTTGCAAGAATGAGTATAGAAGACTTTGTTGATGCTAGAAGAAGTGGGAAGAAAATTCAATCCACGTTAGAAAATAAATGGAACAAAGAAAACAAAATGATGGTTGATGAGTATGTTGCCACTTTGTTCTATGAAGGTGGCATTCCATTCAATGTAGCCTATCTAAAATACTTTGAACATGCAGTGGAGGCTATAGGACGGTTTGGACCAGGATATAAGCCCCCAAGCTATCACATGTTGAGAGTGTCCCTTTTGAAGGACATGGTGGAGAAGATAAAATTGATGTATGAGAAATATCAAAAGCATTGGAAGACATATGGTTGTACAATAATGTGTGATGGTTGGACCGATAAAAGACAAAGAAAGTTAATCAACTTTCTAGTCAATTGTTCGCAGGGGACTTTTTTTGTTGAGTCAGTTAATGCTTCTGATAAGAAGGAAGACGCAAGGTTGTTATATGAGTTACTTGATAAAATGGTAGAAAGAATTGGAGAAGAAAATGTGGTGCAAATTATAACTGATAATGCATCATATAATGTAGCAGCTAGTCGCTTGTTGATGGATAAAAGAAAAACATTATTCTGGACACCTCGTGCTTCACATTGTTTGGATCTCATGTTAGAAGATATTGGTAAGTCAAAGGGTTACAAAAGTGTAATTACAAAAGCTAAGAAGTTGACAGCTTATATTTACACTCACACTCGCCTTCTTGAACACATGAGAAATGAAACCAATGGTAGAGAATTGGTGAGATGTGGTGTGACTAGATTTGCCACATCATTTCTTACATAGGAGATGTTGAATGATGATGCAATAAAAAGGGCTCTTCGGAGACTATTTAGTTCTGAAGCTTGGTATAAGAGTATTTGGTCATCAACAAATGCAGGGAAGAATGCCTCAAGTATTGTCTTTCAGGTGAGATTTTGGCATGGTGTTGAAGATATTTTGAGAGCCTCTCAACCAATTTTGCAAGTGTTAAGATTGGTTGATGGAGATGAAAAACCTGCAATGCCTTATATATACACTGCCATGAGTATGCAAAAGAGCAAATTGTTCAAAATTTTGCTCCAAAGTAAATTTACTGTCCTTTAATTTGCTTATTTTAAAATTTTACCTTGCTTTAAACTCCATCATCCATATGCAGGAAGTAAAATTTCAACCAATTCTGAAGATAGTTGATAAAAGATGGCAAGATCAAATGCACCGTCCTTTACATTTGGCGGGGTTTTTCTTAAATCCCAGCTTATATTTCAAGGCTAGAGAGAAAGATGTTAGTTCATGTAGGAAGTTTGAGAGTGGAAGATATCAGTTCATGTGGGAAGTTTGAGAGTGATTTTTTTACATGTCTTGAAAGAATGGTGCCAGATTTGGACCTTCAAGATAAGATAGGTGATCAAGTTACAATGTATTTGAATGAAAGAGGGATGCTCGGAAGAGAACTAGCCATAAGAGCTCGCGATAGGAGAATGCCAAGTAAGTGTATCTTTTTTATAATTTTTAAATTTTACTTTGTATTTTTCCAAATAACAATATTTTGACATGTTATTTTTTTATAGTTGAATGGTGGGTGACATATGGTGGGGAAACTTCCGAATTGAAGAATATTGCGATAAGGATTTTGGGACTTTGTTGTAGTGCTTCTGGGTGTAAACGCAATTAGAGTACATTTGAGTTTGTAAGTTCCACAAACTCATCTAATTTCAAATTTTTCTTTTACATTGATTAATATTATCCTTATTTAACATTACCCACTTATATTCTTTGCATGTAGATTCACACCAAGAAGAGGAACCGCTTGGAACATAAAACATTGAATGGTCTTGTATATGTTAAATATAATCGTCGTCTTCAAGAGAGATTCAAAGAGAGGAAAAATTATCCAGAAAAATATGATCCCATTTGTCTACCAGATTTAGATTGAGGGAGTGAGTGGATGACTCAGGAGTCAAAGAATTTAGTTCATGATGATGAAGATCTTATTTGGGCAGATGTTGAGCTTGCTATGGAAGTATCATATGAAAGACCAACAAGAAGTAGAGCACAACCAAGAGATTATGATGATCCATCGGATGATGGAGAATTGCTAGAAGAAGATTCTAAAGAGGATGATGATGATGCTCCATGGACGTCTAGTGAAGAAGGTCAAGCTCACCAAGAAGATGATGAGAATGACAATCATGACGAGGCCATTCCAGTAGAAGTGCCATTTGGTTTTAGGATTTAGTCTTTCATGTAATGTTAAGACACTTAGACATGAAAATAATATGGATGATGTATTAACTACATGACTAGTATTATGGTTGTGTGAACATTTCTTAGTAGTTAACTAGTTATCTTATATCATACTTGCTAAGTACCACTATTTGATTCTTTTTTAATGATGTGATTTGTTATTTATTAATAACTTATTATGTTTGGTAGGATTTGTTTTCCATATTATGTCTAATATCTTTCAGGATGGAGCTAATAAAAAGATGAAGCTAAAAAAATATAGACCACATGTTAGTGTGTTTAACCCTTTGGCCTTTATTTTCTGTAATTTTCTTGATGTTATTTTGTAATTTTATGAATTGGTTTCAGATTTTTCTGTATTTTTTTATGCAATTAAATTTTCTATAATTGTCATGCAACTTAATTACTGCAATTTCTTCGTGCTTCTGAATTTTCTATATTTTTTCTATAATATTATCATATATTTTATTTTTATTTTATATATTAGGATATATATATTTTAGATTTTTTAATCAGTGGCCAAAGTGTCGTCTAGGCGACGCCTAAGCGGACGTCTTGTCGCCTAAGCGCTTAGAGACCCCGTGAGCGCCTTGGTTCGCCTTGTCGTCTTGACAACTATGGCCACGAGTCTAGCTCCGCATCAATCTCCCCCGTTTCGAAAAAATTCGTCCTCAAATTTTGAAATGTCAAAGTAGGACGAATACGAACACAAGAGCATAAACATAGAACTTCGTGTAGAAAATCATATCAGAGATTTCGATCCGTTGTCTCTCATGTGAATCGCAGAAATTCTGCCACATCAAATCAAATGGTGCATCAACTGATTGGTCAACTAATGACAAGGTGAGACCTATATAGTCAGAGACGAGAGGTGACCGAGGACCTAGACGTTTGAGGTGATATTTTATTAAAGTAATATATATAATTCAGAAATATAAATATATGTCTAAATATCACAAAAAATACATACATAAAATCAATAAACTTCCTAAATTCATTCATTCCTAAAATCAAACAAATTTAAATAAAATTAATAACAAATCTAAATAAATTCAAAAAAATCAAATGGGTCGAGGCGTGTGGAGGTGGGTCGAGACCACGAGGCCGGATTATTAAAGCGATTGAGGCAGAGGCGAGGTAGCTTGTGGCCACCTCCATCGGCCCCATCACATAGGCAATCGCCTCCATCGCCTTTGATAACACAAGGTGAGACATAAGAGAGACGCAACAAACACGTCCTCAGAGATAAGACCCAATCCAAACTCTTACAAGTAATATATGATCCCAACTATCATAGGGAGGCGAGACGCGATCAACTATGCCTAGTGGATCACCCTCGAAAAGTGTATCATCAACCAAATCTATCCCCAAAGCAATAAATAAATTGTAATCCCAATGCATCAACAAGCGACGTGTTAACTCTAACTAGCATGTCTTGGAGTGCCTCCTTAACAGCGCGGGATGCCTGCAAGTATGAGTCTGAAAATCATAATTACACATCAAGTGTAGTGGCTAAAGAGTGCAACTAGACCGGTCAGGATCCATAATAACACGTCGCTCTGCCATCCAGTCTCGTCCTAGATTTATGTGAGAATCACGTGAATAAATAGTGCACCATGCTCCATCAAAATGCTTAACAAGTTATAATGTGCTACCACCTTTAAATTGCCGGTGAAACTCCACCAAAAACCCTTTTTTTAACAATATTCTCACCAGTTTTCAATAATGAATCAGCAATGGACTGAGAAATATAATTATCGAATTGACTTCCATCAAGAATTACTATCGAAGGCTCATTGCTTGGCAGAAGTACTGTAAAGTTCAAGACCATCGCAGGAAGGGTTTATCTTGAACCCCGATTTGATGGAACAAATCAGTTCCTTAAACTCTGATACCAAACTGATGTAGGGCAGAACGGGGGTGGATCTCCCGGGGCCGAATTGAACCCCTATAGAATGGACAAGCACCCCTGTAGAATGGACAAGCACGGCTGGAAACTCTCGGCCGACAAATCGTGGCATGTTTGTTGGCCGCACGAATTTGCTGGGAGGCTCGGCTGGGACCTGCTAGCGCAAGGACAGGGTGAATGGCAGCCCGGCGTAGGCCAAACCACCGCGCTCGTGCTCACCATGGTGGGCCGTAGGCCCCACAGTTTTCCCTCCGCACTGTTCAATGTGTAGGGAAGGAACAAGAGGGGAAACGGAGGTCCAGAGGGAGGAGGACAGTGGTGGGAGAAGGCAGACAGAGAGAAAGGGGAAGAGGGAGGTGCGTCTGGAAGAGGCGTCGAGAAAGGGTGGGGCTTTACTCTCAGCCGAGGGGGAGTGGATGACCAGTGTGGGGCAGTTGCAGGGTTGGGGCACGGCGGTTACAGTCGTGCGCCCTCCTACTACTATAGTCATTGGGCAGCACCGGCACTGGGGGTGGCGGACGAGATCCAGCAGTGGGCAATCGACTGGCCGGCAGCTGCTGGCGTCGGTGGGTGGTTGCGAGTAGAGAAAGGGGCGAAAAGCCACATGTGTCATAGGAGCGTTCTCGAGGACGGAGGGGGCTGCACTGGTGGCAGCAGCCGGCGGTGAGGGGAAGAATGAGGGCGATGGTGGGTGCAGAGGTAGCAGGGTGCTGGCACGGCTAGGTGGAGGCAGATCGGTCGAGGTGACCGTGGTGCTGGACGTCGTCCCAGTCAATGGTGAAGAACAGCATCGGAGAGGGCAAGGACACCAGCGGCTGCATGTGGCGGTGTTGGTTTGAGGTGGAGCAGGAGGAAAAAGGAGAAGTAGACAAAGAAGAAGAAGAGAGGTGGTGGGTTGAGGGCGATGAAGACAGAAGGAGAAGAAGTCGAAGAGAAGGGAGATAGGGTATGGAGGAGGGGGGGAAATACTGCACGTGCTTCACACCGAGGGCTTCGTACCGTACAAAGACCAATGGCAGCCAAAACATTTTTTTTCTTTCCTTCATCATTCATCTCTCCCAAAATTAGGGTTGCAGTGGACCCTTTAAAGGGAATCAAGGCCCCTTACAAAATTGACACTGAACGTCGCCAAAATTACATAAACACTCAAATGACCTAAGAAAAAGGCCCAAACATGTGCGACACATTAAGCTTCAAACCTACAAAAGTCCAAAATAAAGATAACATATTCTTTTTTACACTAAAATAAAGATAACATAGAGTTTGGATTGTAGTTGGTCTTTTGAGGCCTTTACGTTTGGTCCCGATTATATAATCGGGTCTTTAGATTTATATCTGATCGCCATCTGATCACTAAGTAGGCTTCTACTTTCACTTGGATCTTTGGATTGCTCCCATAGACGATCAAACTATTAAATTTGCTTATGGTCGCCATCAGACTGTTGGATTTGCTCCTAACCTCCAACATACCGTTGAATCTACTTTTGTCCTCAATCGGACGACTAGATTTACTCCCGACCATGATCGGACCGTTGAATTTGCTTTTGGTCAAGATCTGACCGTTGAATTTGAGTTTCAACATGATTAGACCCTTCTTAGGCATATCTGTAATTTCTGACTCATTCTGAGTATTTTTTTACAGTTTTGACCCTTTTGGGTATTTCTGCAGTTTTATGATTCTCCAGGACTGATATGTCATTTCTTGACTTTCCAGAATATATTTGCAATTTCTTGATTTCTTAGACACCAATGTCATTTCTTGACTGTCTGGGGTGCTTCTGTCATTTTCTAACTCTGCAGGACATTTCTGTCATTCCTTGACATTTGTTGACTTCCCAGGGTATTTCTATCATTTCCTGACATTTCTAGACATTACTGTCATTTGTTTACTTCCCAGGGTATTTCTATCATTTCTTGACTTTCTAGAGTTTATTTGTAGTTTCAATATCTCCCCGAACTTATATGCCATTTCTTGACTTTGCAAGATTTATTTACAATTTCTTGACCCTTTGTGGTTATCTCTACAATTTCCAGATTTCCCTAGACATATCTGCCATTTCTTGGCTTCCCGGGATTTATTTGCAGTTTCCCAACCAATAGGAGTATTCCCATGATTTTCATGGGTATCAGGGTTCTTGGACTCAACAGTTTCTGGCTAGCCTGAAATAGAATTCAAGAGAGCGCACAACACTTCAGAGAAGAGTCATGGTCCCGCTCCACTGAGTCATGCAGGAGACGTGACCCTAGACAAAGATATTTTGAGAACTTCGAGGCAGAACAAGAGCTTTGTGTAATTTCTACAAAGTTCAAGGTTTTATGCAATTTCTGGATAGGCCAGGGTTTTTTTGTAATTTGTGGATAGACCATGACATTTTTGTAATTTCTTGACTGAACAAGAATTTTGCTGTAAGTTTGGACGAGCAAGGGATATTTTTGTAATATATGGATAAGTCCCTCCTCGGTGAAGACGCACAGGGCAAAAACACGTAGGAGACTGTTTCTCCTTCTTAAGCTCCCATGGACCGCGATCCATCTCTACGTGTCCGTCAGGGCACCGCAGAGGATCGACCTGCCTAGTCATGTCGGGACGGTCAAGGAGGTAGAGTCCCTTGAGGGGGGTTTCTAGGGGGCAAAGCCCTCGGAAGAAATATTTCTTATAATATCCCTCTCCAAAGCATGGCACAAGAGGCAAAGTCAAGGGCATTTATGCAAATCAAAGAATTACATAAGGCATAACCACAAGGACATATATGCAAACCCAGGGGTATACGTGCAACATACCCTTGTTGGGCACACACCCTCCTTGGTGGAGGCACACAAAGCACAAAACACAAAGCACAAAGAGCCTCCGAGTGTCGCCTTCGATCCTCCCTTCCTTCTGGAACCGATGGGGGATATTTATAGTGTCGGGGGTCACTTGCACCCGGTTAAGCCCTTTTTGAACTTGTCCGGGGTCATATGCCCTATTAGATGGGCAAATGACCCCAGATCAAGGTTTTCAATTGTGGTACCGATTTCAATACCGGGCAGGGCCGATACCGGAACCGGTACTGGTACAAACCAGTACCGGTCGGTACAGTACTGGTCCCTCCTTGTCCCCCCTTTATATAAGTATATATAATTATATATTTATATATAGGTTTAAAAATTAAAGAAAATGTTCAAAAATCAGAAAATTAGAAAAATATAATAGAATGCAAAATCATATGTGAATGGACACAATAAATAATTTAACACATAGATTTCAAAGTTTAAAACAAAAAAAAATCATTTCTTCACCATAATACATTGGATATTTGAAAGCTTGAAACATAAAAATACATACTCAATAAGGGCCATATGAATATGGTGGATAATTTAAAGATCCATCTTCATGTTGGTCCCTTGATGCATATCCATAATTGAACAATGTATCCGCCATTTCATTCCATTGTCCCAAGAATTGTGCATCATCAGTGCTCCTTGTGTTGGCAATACTAGATTCTCCAACTTGACATCTAGTGTGCTCACTCGATGACTCCCAAGGAGATGAATAAGAGCCCCCTACACAAGGTTGCTCTTTTCCAAACTATGCCAAAGGGTCTTGCAGTTGTGTACTATAATTTTCTGACCATGACCCCCAAGTAGAGTGTGAGCTACTTGAAAAAAATAAGAACCCTTATTAGGGTGTTATCTCATCATCTCATGCCAGTTGAGAATAATAAAAGGTACCTAAAAATCCCCAAATTGAGACTTTACCTCCATAATCATATTATTGCTGCCCCCAAGGCTGTCAATCATGATATTATGATATAGTGTCTTGTTGGGCCCCAGTTTCCCAATGAGATGCACCTCTATAAGTACTATAACTTTGTTCCTCTTCTCGTTGTTTAGCAACATGTATTTCCAAAAAAATTGGACCACCTCCCCCGTATTGTACAGGTCCTATGCATCTATCATTATCATCATCATCATCATCTCCTTGAACACGAGGACGAGGTGATTTGGGATGGCCCTCATCTTGTTGTCTTGTGCTTGATTTTCTTTTGTATACCTGGCTCTGCTTTCTCTTATTTGTAGATCTGAATGCAATAGTAGACTCAGACATCCATGGTGGCTGAAAATCAGGCTCATCAGGCTCTCTTCTACGGGGAATAGACACAGAATGCCGATGTGGGATACGAGGCTGGACCTCAAGTCAGGCTGAGAAGTAGGTGGATCCCCCTCCTCCTAAAATTCTTTATCAAGTTGGATATCATCCAAGTCTCCCTCCGCCCAATCACAATCTGAGGGGTTAAATAACGATTCATCTAAAAGCTTTCTTACCTCAACCCATGCACTCAGTGGATGCTCTTCTTCAAATAATTGATCTAAATCAATTGATCCTTCACTTGTTGTTAGGCCTTGTTGGCCACGGAATATATATTGAAAATAAGATGGTCAAATGTTCTTTTTGAAAAGAAACATTTTGTATAAGGGTTTTATTCCGTGGGTGCACATCGTATCAGACGATTCGGATTCCGGTGCTATATATTTCCCCACTAACCGCAGTCAGTGTTGATTTACATCAGCCTAACGTCCGAACACCTTTGTTTATCTGTCAAAGAAACCTTAAAATCCCCTTTATAGGTTCTGATGTTGAGGATATGTTCACTTGGGCGACTCACAGTTATCACTTGTCCACCATCGACAGACTGATAGGGCTAAGGCTTTATCAAGGGCCTCTTAGGCTTAGGCAAAAGCCCTAGAATTTTAAGGTATGGATGCAATTCTGCAAGAGCCGTAGGCATTTTGAAGTGTCAAGAGGTTTCCTAGACCTCGAGGGTATTTTGATAATTTTACACTTCCAGGGGTATTTTGGTAATTCTACCAGGGGTATTTTGGTAATTCTACCATGCCAGTGATATTTCTGAAATCTCTGGGTTGGAAAGAAGGTAGGATAGGATCTCTGACTTCCCAAGGCGTTGAGGCCATTTATGGAGAGTTTTAGAGGATAGTGGGCCATTTTTAGGTCATAGGGGTATTTTAGTAATTTTACCAAACCCTACACAGACTTAGGTCTGAGACGGCACCCAAGTGTCAGACTGAGCTGACAGCGTCCCTAAACTAAAGGAGCAATGAGGGGCTTCATAGAAGGCGCACGTGCGTCAATTTGTAAAGGATAAGGTATGTATATAATTTCCCGAAAGTCAAGATTTTTTATTATAATTTTCTCTGACGGGTGTGCAAAGAAAATCTGCAAAGTATATTGAATATATTTAGGGCCCAAGTGGGTACAAGAGTTGTCGGCGAGTTATCGACTGTACATCACAGAGATCCGTACTAATGCGGGAGGTAGGGACGTAGCCCCGATTACAAAAGATTGTAGGGTAAAACTGTAAACAACAAGACTTATGTTTCTCGCAATTCCCGAGAGGACATTTTCGTATTTCTCCCATTATAGGGGCAGAACTACATAATTTAGCCGCCCCGGGAGCGTAGAAACTCACAAGCATAGCCCGCATAGAGGCATAATTACAAACATACCCCTTAGGGGCATAAATACAAGACCCGGAGGATCACCTACCCCTCAAGGGTCAAAACAACGAACAATTTTCTTCTCAAGTACGCCGATGCCCCATGCTAGATCCTCGATGTCTCCTTCAACACTCATTCAACTTATTTAGGTCACATGACGGTAAATTGATCTTCAATTGCCTGTAAATTAAGTAAATTTAATAAAAGCCCCAAGTTTAGAACCCTAATAAGGCTCAATTTGGGATTTTTCCGATTTCAATTTCAATTGGAGTGTAATTGAAGTTATTAAACACTCATTGAACCTTAATTAGGCTATTTAGAATTTTATTTGAACACTACTAGTTTTTTGAGTTAAAAAATACCTTCTTAATCTGAAAACAGGATTTTCCGACTAAGAAATGGCCAGATCTGGTCGGCGGCTTCGGTCGGTGGATGACAGTGATCTCCGGCGTCAAACTGGCCGGTGGGGCGGGCGGGAGATCTCGTGCAGTTCATCCGACTTGTGCGACTGTGAGAGGGAGATGGATATCCCAGGCTTGCAGCAGCGGCGGCGATCACCGACGGCGAGCTCCGACGGTCGCTTGGTCGTCGGCGAGAGGATGGCAAGCCGACGGCTGGCAGAGGAGGGCAGCTGGAGGGGAAAAATGGGGGAGGGGATTCTCAGAGGAGGGCGGCTGGAGGGGAAAAATGGGGGAGGGGATTCTCACGGGCTGCATTGCACAGTGCAGCCCGTGAGAGCCTCCCCGCTCTCATATCGGGGGGTCCCGATAGATGAGCCAGGCTGTACAACCTGGTTCATCTGTTTTTTTTTTTTAACTGCACAGGCTGGTACCAGTCGAAAATGGGTAGAACTGGACCAACTGATGTCGATACCGGTACGTACCGGACGGTATTGAAAACCATGTCCCATATACACATTTTTAGGAGTTAATCGGGATCAAATGACCCTAAAATAAGTGAGGATCAACCCCTGTTAAGCCCAAAAGGGCTAACCGGGGTCGATTGACCCCAAATAGAGAGGGTGATCAACCCCGGGGCTTAGCTGGGGTTGACTGGCCCTGTTGAGATGGGCAGTTGATGAGCGTGCATTTTTATACGTTAATTTATGACACACTTTTTAAGAGCTTTAATATTAATAAATATGCACTTATCACACTTAATCACGATTTCATATTAAAATGACAAGTTTGATAGAATTAATTAAATTTTGAGCAATAAATTATGTTTTTGGCAGGTACTCGATCGAAGAGGAAGACGGCCAGGGATCTACATAATTTTACACAACAATGGGCCAAAGTCCATTAGCATGAACCATTAGCATGCAAAGAAGAAAAAACAATTAGTGTAAAAATGGGCCAAAGGCCCATTCACACGGCCAAAAGCCCATGATCAATGGCCTGCGGCCATTTCAAAAGCGCGGCCAGCGCACGTCTTCAACGAGGGGCACGAGCGACGAGGCCAGCTGGCAGAAGGCGGGCGCACGCGGCAGGAGGGCGACTTCGTCGGCCAAGGTGGGAGGCGCACGCGGGCGCACGTGGAGGAGAGAAGGCGTCCGACGCGGGAAGGAGAGGCGGGCGCGGGTCAACGCGGCAGAGAGGAAGGACCGGCACTGGCAGGCCGGCGCCGCGTGTCTCACGAGGGCGCGGGCGACGAGGTGGCTGGCGAAGGCGGGCGCGGCAGGCGGTCAACACAGGCAGGCATAGGGCGGCTTCGAACGCGGGGGGCGGGCGAACGTCGACGCGAGCGATGAGGACGGTCTTCACACGCAAGCAGCACGTGGCTCACGCGGAGAAGAGAACGTGGCCATTCTTCTTCACCCTTTGCGGCTTCAAAGTGGGCAGAAGAGAGAGAGAAAGAGGATGGTGGGCTTAGGGTGTTCACATAGAATAGTGTTAATTTTGGGCCCTATAAAAGGAGGGCATCACATGGGAAGGGGCTCTCTCCTCTCCACTGATACGTAGCAAGCTTTCACTTTTTTCCCCCTTCACTTCTAGTTGTTTAGTGTTAGGAGTAGGCTTTCTCTCTCCATCTCCCTCTCTTATTGTTCTAGCCTTGTTGTAATTTATTTTATTTTTGTTATAATGCATTTGTGATTTGATTTAATTTAAGTTTAATTCTGGTGTTATTTTTATGTAATTCTTCATTTTGTTGCACAATCTTTTTCGATTTCTCTCTAATGTTTCTTCTAAACTTCTTTCTCTATCATCCTCTAAACTTCTTCTAAAGACGGTCAAGAGAAACAGTTCCGTATCTCCGGTCGAGTGTACGTGATTGTCCCCGACAACGCGTAAATCAAAGGCTCGAGGAGACGACGCCGTTACCCTCACACCACGGCCGCAAAACTATCCCACTTCGTCTATTTTTATTTCGTATTTAATTTTGTTGGATTGAAATTTTCTCTTTCTAGATTTTCAAATTTCTTTTCTTAACCCTCCATATTTCTTTAGATTTATTTCATGTTCTTTTAAATTCTAAAAAAATCAAAAGAAAAACATTCATCTATTCTTTCTCTAAAAGAAATTCTAAGTTTTCAATTTCAAAACTCCTCTCTGTGAATTCGACCCGTGCTCACCAGTGTACTACGGTTCATTTGAATTATGTTGCGAGTTCGGTATTTTGATTGATTGCCGCATGTTTTTAACGACGAACATTTCGACACGTCAGCGGTCGACCCCAATGGGGTGCCCAATCAACCCTGGGGGTTTAACCGGGGTTGACCAGCCACCTTTTGATGGGCGGTCGACCCCGACTATCCCTAGGAGGCTAAACCCCCCCCCTTTTGACCCCGGTGAAGATCCCTTTCTCTTTTTTCAAAAAATTTGGCTCCAACAATTAGCTTTGGAAGCACGTCACCAGAGAGCATGAGTTCTGGCACAGCCCCCTCAACATCTACTTGAGTTCTCCCCACCCCCCTCTAGGTAGTGGTGCAGCAGCCGAAGGGGAATTTTCGTCATTGAAAACTCAACTAATAGATATAACAGAATCTACAAGGAATATTACTTTTTATGAACATAAGTTAACTATAGTGGTATTTTTGTAACATTTTGACAAAGTTAACGATATGTATTCAAACATTTTTCTAGAAATGATATTTTTGTAATTTACTTGTAAGAATGGTTTATATGCCAAAAAAACATTTTTTTATGATTTTTCATCCCAACCCTACTCCCCTTAAAACCAATCTTGCAGGTAGGAAGACAGACGGTGGGAAGGAGAGAAAACAACATAAGAGGAGAATGTGATGGTGGTGGTGACATCTTCTTCTTCTCAGCTTTTCACAGTGTCAAGTGGGTGGGAAGGGAAGGGGGTTTTGTCTTATTCTTCCTTTTGGCTTTTTTCACAATGTCAATTGGGAAAAGGGAGGTCCTATTGCCACTTGTGTTACTAACCATCTTGAACACCGAATAATAAATTTAAAAAGAGAAATGTTCATTTGTTGAACATGAATACATATTTATTAGCTATTTAAATAACATGCGCATTGTTAATTCTGTGAATTTAGTTTATCAGACGATTTAGATTCGAGTGCGGGACCTTTCTCCACTAATCTCGGTCAATGTTAATTTACATCGACATAAAATCCGAACACACTAATTTAACTGTCAAAATAAAACTAGTCCTTTACAATGTGAGTATGATGCTGAGAACAGAGTTGTGACCATCGTAATTCGCTTCTTTAAGATGATGAGATAAAGGTGTCATTTGATTTGAGACAGGGTGAGCGTACAAGCCTAAGAGGATAGGGTTAGGCACGAAACTGACACCTGAGTGTAGACATGGATTGAGGGCTATGCCATAATTTAACGCCTCTTGGGGGTTATGTTTACATCCCCTAGATATTTTAGGGGCATTTTGGATCCCCATGGGTATTCTAGTAATCGTAAGGACAAGCTGATTAAGATGGAGAAGTGCATCAGGTGTCCTTTGTGATCGTCGTATGGCTGTGAAACTCAAAGGGAGATTTTATAGAACGGCTGTGAGACCTGCTTTGTTATATGGTACCGAGTGTTGGACAGTACGAAAGGAACACATCCACAAAATGTGTGTAGCAGAGATGAGGATGTTGAGATGGATGTGTGGCAAAACTAAGAAAGATAAGATTAGGAATGAGCGCATCCGTAAGGACTTAGGGATAGCTCCAATTGATAGTAAAATGAGAAAAAATAGACTCAGGTGGTTTGGACATGTGTTTCGTCGCCCTAACTCAGCGCCGGTTAAAAGATGTGACCAAATCTTAGTGGATGCTAGTAAAAGAGCTCGAGGAAGGCCCAAAATGAGATGGTGCGATATTATTAGGAAGGACATTAGTTTCTTGAGTTTAAATATGAATATTACACTTGATAGAAATCTTTGGCGGAACAGGATTCATGTAGCCGACTCCAATTAATTGGGATAAGGCTCTGATGATGATGATGATGATGGGTATTCTAGTAATCTCTGAGGTTCAAGAGTATTTTAGTAATTTCTAAGCTCCAGGGATATTTTGATAATTTCTTAACTCCAGGAATATTCTGAAAATTTCTAGAATGTCACGTGGATGTTTTGGTAACTCTCGAGTAACACTCGGGTATTTATGTAGTTTGACATTGACCATGAATATGAGAACAAGTTGAGACTTGGGAGATACATATACGTAAACATTCATCATCAAGATAAGTATATTTAATTGGAAGTCAGGATATTTCTGCAATTCCTTGGAATAAAAAAAAGGATATTTGCATAAATTCAAGATTGTACAAGTACATGGCTTCGTCAATGAATTGTGGACTTTAAGAACTTATCCGTAAAAATGTGAGACATAGTCACAATTTCAGAAATTTGTAGAGTATTTCTGCAATTATAAAACATTGAGGGAACTTTCTTGTAATTTTGGGGGGTATTTTTGTAATGTCTGATTAATTCAAAAAATTACAACACTTCTACCGCTAAAATACACAGAAAATTACATAACATGGCCCATAGGGGCATAAGTGCAAGACTCGGAGTATTTATAACTTGTACCCTTGAGTGGGCCCTTACAAGCACAAAAGACATGAAATCCCGAGCACGCCTCCGGTGAGTGTCTTCTTGATTCTCCTCTTGTTTTTGTGAGACCCATGGGGATATTTATAGAGTTTAGGAGGTCACTTAGACCCAGATAGGTCCCCGGGGGAGACTTACCCGGGGTCAAATGACCTCATAGGTGGGTGTTGGCAGCAAATTTTGCTTTGCAAAAATACCTCCGCTTTTATTTAGTTGAAGCAGAAATGGGCTAACTTGGAGATGGAAGACCCGTACGGGGTCGGAGGAACCCGTCCGGGGTCGGAGGGACCCGTACGGGGTCGCCCTCACCCGGACGGGTCCGCCCGGAGGTGGGCAAACCCGCACGGGGCCGCCCTTGGGAGGGCGGACTAGTCCGGGGTCGCCCGACCCCGGGAGGGACCCACCCGGGGTCCGCGACCCCGGGGGGTCGCGACCCCGGGGAGGTCCCCCCGGGGGGCCGCGACCCCGGGCAGGTCCCCCCCGGGGGCCGCGACCCCGGGGAGGTTCCCCCCGGGAGCGCGAGACCCCGGGGAGGTCCCCCCGGGGGTCCGCGACCCCGGGCAGGTCCCCGGGGGGGTCGCGACCCCGGGGAGGTCCCCCCCGGAGAGCTGCGACCCCGGGCGGGTTCCCCCCGGGCGTCCGCGACCCCGGGACGGTCCAGGACCGTCCCGGGGACTCTCCACCCCGGGGAGGTTCCTCTCCCGCGCACGCAAATCAAAATATGACCTCCCCGGGGTCATTTTCATCCCGTTGGACCCGTACGGGGTCGAACATTCCCGGGGAGGTTCCCCACTTCTATAAATAGACCCCTGGAGGTCCAGAAGGGTGGAGGGAAGCTCTACTACACTCAACAACCTACGGAAGACACTCGGAGCGTTTTGTTCGTTTGTTCGTTTGTCTTGGCCCGCGAGGGGTAAGTCCCCGGGTTTTGTGTAGGGTATATTTGTAATTTTGCCCCTCAGTGGATCGTGTTGTTGTTTCTGGCAACACACAAAAAGAAGGAGAAGAAGAGAAGACACAAGTGACAACCTACGGAAGACACTTAAAGCATTTGTTCGTTTGTCTTGGCCCGTGTGGGGTAAGTCCCCGGGTCTTGTATTTATGCCCCTATTGGGTATATTTACGTTTATGCCCCTCAGCGGGCTTTGTTTGTAATTATGCCCCTCAGCGGGCCATGTTTGTAAGTCTTTACGTCTCGGGACGACTAAGTCTTGTATTTCTGCCCCCTATAATGGCGAAATTACAAAAATATCATTCCCGGATTGTAAAAGACCGAAGTCCTGTAATTTGCAGTTATACCCTGCAATCTTTTGTAATTGGGACTACGTCCCTATCTCCCGCTCCAAGGCGGACGTTTATACAGTCGACAACTCGCCGACAACCCTTGTACTCACATGGAATTATAAAAGCATTCAGCATGTTTTATATGTAACCTCGGGTGGGAAAATTATAAGAAAACCCCCCGACTTTGGAAAATTGTGTATATACCCCTCCTTCGGTCGAATTGACAAATGTGTGCCTTCCATGAAGCCCCTTGTCATTCCTTCAGTCCGGAAGTGTTGTCAGCTCAGTCCAGCACTCGGGTATTATACCAAACCTAGGTCTAGGGTCTGGTAAAATTACCAAAATACCCCTGTAACCTAAACATGGCCTCAGAGCCCTTGAAACCCTCCAGAAAGAGCCTCAGCGCCTTGGGGAGTTAGAGATCCAGTTTCACTTCCATTCCAGCCCAGAAAATTTCATAAATGTCCCTGGCCTGGAAAATTACCAAAATACCCCTGGGTTGGTAAAATTACCAAAATACCCCCGGGGTCTAGAAAACTTCCCTTGCTTTAAAAATGCCTATGGCTTCCGCATATTTGCGCCTCTATGCCTAAATCTTAGGGTTTTGCTCAGACCTAGCCCTAATCTAGTTGTTTCTATGTGTTGGTGGTAAATGAGTGGTCATGGAGAGTCTCTCGAGTGAGCTTGCCCTCCACATCAGAACCTCTGTAGAAGTCTCTTGGGACCTCTTTGACAGTTAAACAAAGGTGTTCGGACGTTAGGCCGATGTAAATCAACACTGACTCCGGTCAGTGGGGAAAGGTCCAGCACTCGAACCCAAATCGTCTGATACTATGCGCACCCACGGAACCCTCTCTACGGAGAGGAGTGTTTCTTTTCAAAAAGAACGAAAATCTACCTTTTATCTACGATAAGAGTATTTCTTAGATTTTTTCCGTGTCCAACAGTGGGCGACCGACCCTAGATAGGTCTCGTAGAGGCTTATCAAGGGTCGATTGACCCCAAGAAAAAGGAGGATCGACCCCAATTAGGTCCCATGGACCTATTCGGGGTCGATTGACCCCAAGGACCTAACCGAGGTCGATTGACGCCCGTTGGAGAGCGGTCAACCCCGGTTAAGCTCGGGGGACCTAACCGGGGGTTGATCGGCCCCTTTAGAAGGGCGGTCAACCCCGCAAAAGCCTGGGAGGCTTATCCGGGGTCAATTGACCCCTGGGTGGTCTTCAGATGACCCCGAGTAGGTCCCCCAAGAGAGCTACCCGGGTCCGGGTGATAGAAAACTTGAGGAGAGGGGGGGCGACCCATATAAAACCCTCCTTTTTTATTTTTTTCTTGGGTTTTCGTCGTTTGGCCACGTGGAGAGGAGAAAAAGCTCCTCCTTTGTGCTTTGTTTGTTTTTTTGCGTGCCATTCCTCGAGGGGAGAAGTTTGCATCCCATCGGGCCGTCTCATACACCCGTGTCAGACATTCCACAGGTGTGTAGATATCCTCATATGGTTGCTTTCTGCCTGCAAGGTTTTTTCTTCAACCCCAGACGTCCGACGGGAATTCTCTGGATTCGGGAATTTGTCCGTGATTACAACGACGCTAGGCTTCGTGCCCTTTATTGGTCGTGGTTGGGTTGAATTATCCCCAATTGTCTCGATTATTTCGAGAATATGATGGGTTATTCGACCGGGAGTTCCCGAGATTTGAAGATAACTCCTTGGAGCGACGGTGTTAGGTTTGTGTTGTATTATGAGCGTCACCAAACCACCTTAATTTAATTTGCCTCAATTAATTTGAGAAAAATTACCTCGATTAATGCGAAAAAATAATGGGCTCTACAAACACTTACATAGGATCATTACACTAATGTTCAATAGAGAAGCTTTCCTTATTGTCCTCCTCACATCTCTTATCATGGTACCAATAACCTATCTTCGGTTTTGGTTTTGAGGGGGAAGGGGGGGCCTTCAGGGGTTGTTTAGAGTGCTGTGGATATACATTGTTGGGGGTGTCCACATTTGGACTAGGAGATGCCTTATTGATTCTTATGTAGGTTTCATTCTCCTAATGGACTTAACAAGCCTCTTTTGTTCTTATCCTCAATAAAATGTTTGCACTCTCCCCTTTACACTGTATCATTGAAAATTGGAAAGTAGAAAAGGCTTTTTTCTTCTTTGTTTTTCCTCCTTTGTCTGTGAAACTGAATACGGTTGGCTGATCCAGATCAGGATCAACACTGACCAACAGAAAAACCAGGGAAAATATCAGCAAAGATGTCAGAGTTGGATCAGATTGGCTTGGATCAAAAGATCTGATCTGGCCTCAAGCCGACAACCCTGATCATTTGGACAAATCAGAGGGATCATGACTGGATGGGGGGGACTGGCCTGGATTGGCCGATCTGGGCCGGGATCAGCCCCAGATCAGCCAGGGTCAGGGGGTTGATCCAACCACTTCACTAGATGGTTGGCTTTTTTTAGCCAATTCAGGCCTGCCACACATGCACTGCCCAGGGCTGTGGTAAGATCCAAAACTTTTCTCCAACAAAAGGTGGTCTACATTTTGCTAGATTCAGAACATCCTTGCAAGAGAACAGATCCAAATGTTAAGATGCTGATAACACCTTCACCTCTCCCACTTGCATAGCACAACAACCAGATTGCATAGGATCCCTCTCATTTACTGTGAAAAGAAATCCATGTTTCCTAAGCATTTAATAGGAAGCACAATCAGTCTCCAGACATAATTCTCTCTTGGATTTTTTTTCTTCTAAGTGGATGCAACAACAACCTGGCAATAGAGGAAAGGAAAGATAACTACAAGTGAGAAATGCATCAAAGTAGAATCCCAAAGGCTCACATACTACACACTAAAGAAAGAAAACAAAACAAGCACAAGAGAATGTGCCCTATGCAAGTCAGCTAACACTATTCCAATATAAGCCACAATGTGACACAATGAAGGACCTGTCAAAACCTGTATCCCCACAAGCATCCATGACTGTATTAAATATAACATTTGATCTTGATCATAGCCCGGTTACCGGGAGCAAGACCATCATTACATAATGGATTGTGATAATGAAGTTTGTACATGCATTTTTGTCATTCAAGACATCCAGATCACACGGAAGGCGGGGAAAATATATATTTTTTATTAAAGTACTGTCAATGTGTTAGAACCATAACTGGTAATATTATTGTAATCATCTTCTTATAAATAAGAATAGAATGCCTAATCAGAACTAAATTACAACTGCTTTAAGAATTGTGTCTCTTCCTCTGCCACAGACCTGGCAAGAGACCATGCTGTGAGACCAACAGTCCTCGGGAGAAGCGGGGCAAGGCTTACTAAATCCCTACACAGGGTAGCCTGAGCCAATGATTATCTTCTTCCACATTCCATATGTCCACTTCCTTCCTGATCTTCAACCACTGGTCCTTGGTTGTCCATTTCTTCAACTCCTTTTGTTAGCAATATATTAACAACATCTGTTATGTCATAAATATCCGAAAAGAAGAAAGGAAAAAACACCAACACTTACAAAGAAGACCACAACCGCTGCTCCACAACCCACTCACCATCCTTCTCCTTCCCACTGGTCTCCTCTCCTCCCATTTTCTCCTCTTGCCACTGTGAGACACGGAAAAAATCTAGATCGACTTTTATCGTAGATAAAAGGTAGATTTTCGTTCTTTTTGAAAAGAAACACTCCTCTGCGTAGAGAGGGTTCCGTGGGTGCGCGTCGTATCAGACGATTTGGGTTCGAGTGCTGGACCTTTCCCCACTGACCGGAGTCAGTGTTGATTTACATCGGCCTAACGTCCAAACACCTTTGTTTGACTGTGAAAGAAGTTCCAAAGTCTTCTATAGAAGTTCTGATGTGGAGGGCAAGCTCACTCGAGAGACTCTCCATGACCACTCATTTACCACCAACACATTAATAGAGTTAAGGCTAAGTCTGAACAAAACCCTAAGATTTAGGAATAAAGACGCAAATATGCGGAAGCCGTAGGCGTTTTTGAAGTAGAGAGAAGTTTTCTGGACCCCGAGGGTATTTTGGTAATTTTACCACCCCAGGGGTATTTTGATAATTTTCCCAGGCCAGGGGCATTTATGAAATTTCTGGGCTGGAACGGAAGTAGGATCGGGTTCCTGACTCCCCAAGGCATAGAAGCCGTTTCTGGAGGGTTTCAAGGGCTCTGAGGTCATTTTTAAGTCACAGGGGTATTTTGGTAACTTTACCAAACCCTAGGCCTAAGTTTAAGATGATACCCGAGTGTTGGACTGAGCTGACAACACTTCCGGAGCGAAGGAATGACAAGGGACTTCATAGAAGACACACATCTGTCAATTTGGCCGAAGGAGGGGTATATGTGCAGTTTTGACAAGTCGGGGGTTTTCTTGTAATTTTCCCCAGTCAATGCATAAAGAAGACATATGGAGTCATAGATTGCATTTATGGCCCAAATGGGTACAAGGATTGTCGGCGAGTTGTCGACTGTACAAAGATCCGCACCAACGCGGGAAGTAGGGGGGCGTAGCCCGAATTACAAAAGATTGCAGGGTATAACTGCAAATTACAGGACTTTGGTCTTTGACGGTCCCGGGGAGGACATTTTTGTAATTTCTCCATTATAAAGGCAGAATTACATGACTTAGTCGTCCCGGGACGTAAAGACTTACAAACATGGCCCACTAAGAGACGTAATTAACAACATGGCCCGCTGAGGGGCATAAACGTAAATATACCCCGTAGGGGCATAAATACAAGACCCGGGGACTTACCCCACACGGGCCGAAACAAACGAACAAAGGCTTCAAGTGTCTTCCGTAGACAGCTTGTAATAGCTTTTCTCCTTGTCTCGTTGTCTCCTCCAAAGGGTACTTAACAACCACGCCCACGTAGGGGCATAACGACAAAACCCACGTAGGGACATAAATACAAGACCCACGTAGGGGCACAACAACAACGCCCACGTAGGGGCATAATGACAAAGCCCACGTAGGGGCATAATGACAAAGCCCGGGGTGTCACATACCCCAAATAGGCCAAGACAACGAACAAAAGATTTCTTCTCTTCACAAGTCGTCCTCTCTCTCCAAAAAAAAAGTCCCCCTCAAATGAGCCCCGTAGGAGGTATTTATAGAAGGTGAGGGACCGGCCCGGGGTGGGCCGAACCCGGGCGGGTCAAAGCCACCCCGGGCAGGTTCCCCCCCTCTTTTCTTTCTTTTTTTTTTTATGATGGGCAGACGGAGACCCCGGGACCGGCCCGGGACAGCCCCGCCCCGGGCGGGTCCGCGCGGACCTGCCCGGGGTCGGGGGGTCCCGGGCAGGTCCCGCCCGGGGAGGAGCCACCCTGGGCGGGCCTGCTCGGGGCCAGCCGACCCCGGGCGGGTCTGCCCGGGGTGGGCCAACCCCGGGCGGGCCTGCCCGGGGCCAGCTGACCCCGGGCGGGTTCCTCCCGCCCGTGCAGCCGCGGGGGGACCTGCCCGGGGGTGGCTGGCCCCGGGCGGGTCCCTGCTGTCCACCCCGGGGGGTCTTGGCCACCCCGGGCAGGTTTATTGCTGTACGCCCCGGGCGGGTCTGTTGATGTCCACCCCGGGCGGGTCTTGGCCACTCCGGGCAGGTCTAATGTTGCTGCAGTCCACCTCGGGGAGTTCTAGTCACCCCTTTCTGCAGTGGTGAGCTTAAGTAGTAGTTCACCTCGTATGTAGTGGGCAAAAAATGTTGCCAACAAATGCCCCCCACGGAGCGTTCGTCAAAGCCGAAGGCGGAGGCGGACGATCCGTGCCCTCTGTAGAGCTGCACCTTACTGCTTCATTGCTTTCCAGAAAGCTGAGGGTTGATGCGGGCTTGCCTCGGAGAGGCTTGTTGTCCCGGAGTTGACGTAGGCCTGCTTCTGAGAGACTTGTTGGCCTAGAGTTGATGGGGGCCTGCTTCTGAGAGACTTGTTGGCCCGAGTTGATGTAGGCCTGCTTCTGAGAGACTTGTTGGCCTAGAGTCGATGGGGGCTTGCCTCGACGAGTCTTGTTGGTCCGACGTTGATGTAGGCCTGCTTCTGAGAGCCTTGTTGGCCTAGAGTTGATGGGGGCCTGTCTCGAAGAGGCGCATCCATTTGAGTCGTCGTTGATTGACTATTGAGCTGTGATAGCTGGAAATCAACATTGGCCGACCCTTAGGGGTGCGTTGACCGAAAGTCGTGGTGCTGGCTGACCACTGAGATGCCACTGAAGACGTGTCAGCTCATCGCTGAGGTGTGTAGCCGCAAATTAAAGCGGGCTAACTACTGACGTGTCGCCAAAGATGTGCCGGCTAACATCTGAGGTGTAGCCGAACATGTTGATGTGTCGGCTGACCGCTGAGGCATGTCTCCGAATGTTGAAGTTGGCTACTTGCTGACTTGTGATAGCCAAGATTGATGTAGACCAGCCCTTAGGGCATGTTGGTCTGGGTAGATGTTGGCCGTACATGGGCTGAGGCAACTCCTTTCTTTGCTTTAGCTTCAGCTAGTGAGGCTTCAAAGCTGCTTCAGAGTTTTCTGACCCTTGGGATGGAGTGGCCGAATGGTCCTCAACTTGGTGTAGCATTGCCAGATGCATGCATTTGGTTCTCCCTTGGGACGCCTGGATGACTGAGCTTGCGTCTTTATGGGAGGAGTTTGCCTGCCTTCACGCTATTCAAGAACGGAGGAGGAGGACTCGGTTGATGATTCAGCAGGAGCAACAACAACTTTGCAAACTTCGGGCGGCCCAGGCCGAGGTGGGCGCCCTGGTCGAAGCCGCTTACGAGCGCGAGCAGGTGGCCTCCCACATAGTGGAGGAATTTTTGTGAGGGGTCCATGGGACCGAGAAAGAGCGCAGTCTTGCGCGTGTTGATGTAGATCCTCTACCGTAGGCTTGAGGGGCTCCATGAGGAAGCTCTTCAGAGTAAGACTCGCCTTGCCGAGCTGAGGAGGAGCGAGTCTAGTGCTTGATAAGCCTTTTCTTTTTTTTTCCTTTTTTTTATCACTTTACCAGCCCTACCGCCCTTTCGGGTTTTCGTCAGGACTGGCCCCCTTTAGCTTTTTCCAGTGCGCCCTTTCGGGTTTTCACACTGAGGGGTACCCATTTTTGCCTAAGGCGCCCTTTCGGGTTTTCACCTTAGCCGGGTTAAAGCCTTTTTGCCCTTGATTGCTCTTCTAACAGAAACAACCAAGTCCGCTGGGGTCTCAATATTTTTAAGCCCAAAATTTTTTTTTTTGGTCCTATAATGCCAAAAGGCGAGGAAAAGGTGGCACTCCCGTAGGGACGTGTGTGCCGCAGAGGTGGGACAAGTGAGTAGATTTGATTGTCCGGTTGGGACGAATGAATCAAATCTGTGAGCCGAAAGGCGAAACGGGTTGGTAGCCTGAGAGGGCGTACTGAGACCGAACCCAAGTGGATAGAAACGAGCCGAAAGGCGTAATGGGTTGGCAGCCCGAGAGAGCATACTGAGGCCGAACCCGGTGTGACAAGATAGGTGGATTCGACTGTCCTAGTGGGACGCAATTAGCCAAATCCAAAACCGAAGGTTGACCGGGTTAGTAACCCGAAAAGGGTGTGCATGTGACAAACCCGGTTGGGATAGCAAAGGAGTAGGTTTAGCCGTCCGAAAGGGATATGAGGGTTAAACCTGGAGGCCGATAGGCGGGATGGGTTGGCAGCCCGAGAGAGCATACATAGGCCAGACCCGAAGCGATGGAAGGAGGGGATTTGACAGCCCGGGTGGGACGTATAAGTCAAATCCGTGAGCCGATAGGCAAATAGGGTTGGCAACCCGACAAGGGCATGCAGAGGCCAAACCCATGGGGACAAAGGAATAGACTTGGCGATCCCGGTGGAATACATGAGTCAAGTCTGAAGCCAAGAGGTGAGATGGGTTGACAGCCCGAAAGGGGCATACAGAGGCCAGACTCAGAAGAAGAAAAAGGGTGGATTTGACAGCCCTAGTGGGACGTGAGAGTCAAATCCGAAACCCGATAGGCGAGTAGGTGGGTTGGCAGCCCGAGAGGACATGTTGAGACCAAACCCGGTGGGACATGTGCCAGAAGACATGATGGATTGGTAGCCCGAGAGAGCATACTGAGACCAGATCCCAAGAAGTAAGATGAGCCTAAAGGCATGATGGGTTGGCAGCCCGAGAGGGCGTACTGAGACCAATCCCAAGGAGGTTAGATGAGCCGAAAGGCATGAAGGGTCGGCAGCCCGAGAGAGCATACTGAGGCCGCTCCATAGACTGAAAAAGGAGCCGAAAGGCATGAAGGGTTGGCAGCCCGAGAGAGCATACTGAGGCCGTTCCCTAGAATGAAAAAGGAGCCGAAAGGCATGAAAAGTTGGCAGCCCGAGAGAGCATACTGAGGCCAATCCCAAGGAGGTTAAATGAGCCGAAAGGCATGAAGGGTTGGCAGCCCGAGAGAGCATACTGAGGCCATTCCCTAGACTGAAAAATGAGCCGAAAGGCATGAAGGGTTGACAGCCCGAGAGAGCATACTGAGGCCATTCCCTAGAATGAAAAAGGAGCCGAAAGGCATGAAAAGTTGGCAGCCCGAGAGAGCATACTGAGGCCAGTTCCAGTGGGACAAGAGAGTAAGCGGGTTTAACTGCTCAGAAGAGACATATGAGCTGAACCCGGAAGCCGGTAGGCGGAATGGGTCGACAGCCCGAAAGGGACATGCGTAGGCGGAGCCCGATGGGACAAAGTATGCCACCGTCAGAATGCTAGTGGGACTAGGTGTCATAGGATGACATGTAAGGCGTGGCCATAGCATCAATATGATATTTTGGTTATGATGGGGTGGAGTCATTGACTTAGAGCCACCCATAGAATAGACAGAGAGAGGATTTTTTCTCACATTACCAACCTCACCGCCCTTTCGGGTTTTCGCCGAGGCTGGCCCCCTTTAGCTTTTTCCGGTGCGCCCTTTCGGGTTTTCACACCGAGGGGTTGCCCATTTTTGCCCGAGGCGCCCTTTCAGGTTTTCACCTCGACCGGGTCTGTGGCCTTTTTACCCCCAACCAACCGTTGAAGACTGACTGAGTCCGCCGGGGTATCAGTATTTTAACCCCTTTCTCGTTTTCTTTTTTTACTTTTTTCTTCTTTTTAAACCTATAATGCCCAAGGGCAGAGAACTAGTGACACTCTCTTAGGGACACATGTGTCACCCAGTGGGACAAAAGGAGTCAAAAGGCAACATCGGTTGGCAGCTCGAGAGAGCATACTGAGGCCATGCACGATGGGACAAAAAGGAGTCCAAAGATGACATCGGTTGGCAGCTCGAGAGAACATACTGAGGCCATGCCCGATGGGACAAAAAGGAGTCAAAAGATGACATCGGTTGGCAGCTCGAGAGAGCATACTGAGGCCATGTCCGATGGGACAAAATATGACAACCTCAACATGTTGGTAGGACTAGGTGTCATAGAATGACATGTAAGGTCTAGCCATGACATCAATATGATGTTTTGGTGGAGATGGGGTGGAGTCATTGATTTAGAGCCACCCTTAAAATAGATAAAGAGAGGATTTTTTTTTTTCACATTACCAACCTCACCGCCCTTTCAGGTTTTCGCCGAGGCTGGCCCCCTTTAGCTTTTTCCAGTGCGCCCTTTCGGGTTTTCACACCGAGGGGTTGCCCATTTTTGCCCGAGGTGCCCTTTCGGGTTTTCACCTCGACCGGGTCTATGGCCTTTTTACCCCCAGCCAACCGTTGAAGGCTGGCTGGGTCCGCCGGGGTATCAGTATTTTTAACCCCTCTTTTTTTTTTTTTTTGAACCTTCACTGAGGAGAGGTACTGTCCTGTGAGGATTGCTGGGGAAACTCTTGCTGTGGCGCGTAGTAGAGTTTCATGTGCTTGCCGTTGAGAGGAGGGAAAGGATTGTCTCCCTTGTGGTCAAGGACCGTATAGGCCCCTCCTTCGTAGACCTTCTGGATGACGTAAGGTCCACGCCAATTGGGCTGGAGTTTGCCGCTAGATCTTCCCGCGAGAACCTCCTTTTCTTTGACCATGACAAGGTCGCCTTTCTTGAACGCCCGTTGCTTGACCAGCTTATCATAGGCACGTGTCATGCGGGCTTGATACACTTGTAAGTGTTTATAGGCTTTGAGTTTTTTTGACCTTCAAGGTTGGACAATTCCTCGAGCCTTCTTTCAATTTCATATTGGTCTTGGCCTGGCAATCCGGCGTGCACAGCAACGCGGTAAGATGCTAGCTCGATCTCCACAGGGATCACTGCTTCGGCTCCGTGGACCAAAGAGAATGGGGAACATCCCGTAGGGGTTTTGTAGATGGTACGATAGGCCCATAGGGCTTCGTGGACCTTCTCGCCCCAATCCCGTTTGCGGCCACCTACTATCTTAGACAGCAGCTTGCAGAGGGTTTTGTTGAAGCCTCGGCCAATCCGTTGGCTTGGGGATTGTAGACTGATGACGTCCTCCAATCGATATGGAACTTGGCCGCCAAAGCATAAACAGTCTTGTTCTTGAATGACGTGCCATTATCGGATATAATCCGACTGGGGGTGCCGAATCTGTATATGATATAGTGCCGCACAAAACGAGCAACTATCTCCCCTGTAACTTCCCGCAGTGGGACGGCTTCCGCCCATCTGGAGAAGTAATCGGTGGCAGCGAGTATGAACTTGTGCCCCTGGGATGATGGTGGGAATGGTCCCACAATATCCATACCCCACTCTGCAAATGGCCAAGTAGGCGCTGTTGGATGGAGCGGGTTAGGTGGTCGCCGAGGGACTGGGCCGAATGTTTGGCATTGATGACATGTACGAGCATATTGATTGCAATCTTCGTACATGGTGGGCCAGTAGAACCCTTTGAGCTTGATGCTATTTTTCATCTTGGCTCCTGCCTGGTGAGCTCCACACAATCCGGAGTGGACCTCGTGCATGACGGTCTTCGCTTCCTTGGACGAAAGGCACCGCAAGAGGACCGATCGGTCTTTTTCATGGACGAGCCTGAAGAGCAGATCGTCAATCAGCTGGTAGGATGTCGCCCTGCGTAGCAGTTGCACCCTCTGAGCCCGATCAGGAGGGAGCCAGCCGTTCTTTATCTTTATGATCGGCTCACGCCAATCTTCTTCTTCAAGAACAATCTCCTCTTGAATGTTGTCGACCTCATAAACAGTGAGGCCGGATTCTTCGTCGAGCACACTTGGCATGAGCCTTCGGTGTCTGACAGTAATGTTTAATTCTCCCTCAGGCGGGAGTTTTAGGGCTGCTGCCAACTTTGCAAGAGTATCAGCCTGGGAGTTGCTGCCTCTGGGGACATGGCCTATTTCAAATAGGTAAAATTTTTCTTTAAGCCTCATGACGGCTGCATGGTAGGGGACGAGCTCCTTCTTCCGGACGTCATAGACGCCCAGTACTTGTCGGATGACGAGCTGAGAATCCCCGTACACTTTGATGCACTTGATGTCCATCTCCAGTGCCAGCTGAAGCCCAATGATTAACGCTTCATACTCTGCCTCATTATTAGTCAGCGACTTCATGAGAGCGCAAGAGTTGTTGAGGATGCCACCCTGTGGAGATACAAAGACTACCCCCGCGCCTGAGACATAGTCTGTAAGGCCGCCGGCCCTTTTGATTGTCCGAGAGGCACCATCAAAATATAACTCCCAGTGTGGGAGATCAAGGGTGAGGACACCCGGCTCTATCTGTGGTGGGACTTTTTCAGAAGACTCCCCGATTTCTTGAGAAGGCACTAACACCTCTTCGTCGGGGAGCTCGAAGTTGAGTGACGAATCTTCTGGCACAGGGTGCGCTGCTAAGAACTCCGCCATTCCTTGTCCCTTGATCGCTTTGCATGGGATGAAGGTGATGTCGAACTCCATGAGGATAAGTGCCCATTTACCAAGCCTACCAGAGAGGACAGGCTGGCTGAGCAGAAACTTGAGTGGGTTGCATTTTGAGATGAGCTCCACCCGGTGGGCTAGAAGATAGTGCCTTAGCTTCTTGACAGCAAACACCAGAGCTAGGCACACCTTTTCCATGGGAGCGTACCGGTGCTTAGGCCCGATCAGCTTCCGACTAAGGTAGTACAGCGGCTGTTCTTTGCCCTCGTCATTGACCTGAGCTAGCAGAGCCCCCAAAGAGGCATCCATAGCAGCAATATATAAGATAAGGGGCTTCCCTCTGACAGGTGCCCCTAAGATAGGAGGAGTCAACAAATACTCCTTGATTTGCTCGAAAGCCTTTTGACAGTCTTCGTCCCATATGAAGGGTGCTCCTTTCTTCATCAATTTGCCGAAAGGTAGGCATATCCCAGAGAGATTGGAAATAAACCGCCTAATATAGGCAAGTCTACCTTGCAGAGATCTGAGCTCTGTCAAGCTCTTGGGAGGGGACAGTCCTGCTATGGCCTTGATTTTATCAGGGTCGATTTCTATGCCCCGGTATCTGACAATGAAGGCAAGGAACTTGCCGCTGGAGACGCCGAAGGTGCACTTCATCGGGTTCATCTTGAGTTGAACTTGTCGAAGCCTTTCAAAGACTCGACGCAGGTCAGCTAAGTGATCCTCCCGCTTCTTCGTCTTGACGACCAGATCATCCACATAGCATTCGACAAGGTCATGTAGCATCTCGTCGAAGATCTTGGTCATTGCCCTTTGATAGGTTGCGCCGGCATTCTTCAGACCGAACGGCATTCTTTTGTAGTTGAAGATCCCCTTAGGAGAACGGAAAGCCGTATGGTCTTTATCTTTGACGGCCATGCGGATTTGATTATAGCCCGACGACCCGTCCATAAAAGACAAGGCTTCGTGACCGGTGGCCATATCAACAATTGTCTCAGTGATTGGGACAGGGAAGTCGTCCTTTGGGCATGCTTTATTCAAATCCCTGAAGTCGATGCAGACTCGGACTTGGCCGTTCTTTTTCTTGACAGGGACTATGTTGGCGAGCCACACAGGGTACATGCAAGGCTCTATGAAGTCCACGTTGAGCATTTTGTCAACTTCAGCATTGACCTTCAGCTCCAGCTCGTGGCACATACGCCTTTGAGCTTGCTTGATTGGCTTGACTGTTGAAAGTATTGCCAGCTCATGTTCGGCCACAGAAGGGTCGAGCTCGGGCATTTCTTTGTAAGTCCAGGCGAAACAATCCCTGAACTCTTCTAAGAGTTGTCGATACGACTGCCTTTCTTCCCCGTTGAGGAGAGCACTTATGAAGGTGGGGCGGTAGTCATTTTTGCTTCCGAGATTGATTTCAATCAACTCGTCCACAGTCGCCTGACCGCCGTCTTCAAGCTCCGGCGGAGCTGGTTGGAGGTCGAGGAAGTCTCCCTCATCATCAGTGTTGGCTTCATAGACATCAAATTCTTCGAAACACTCTTGCCCATGGATTGAAGTCGAAGGACTGGCCTCGTCTTGCCAATGGTTAGCAGGCTCAGCTGCTTTTTCCTCCGAAGGGCGACCATTGTCAGCTCCTGATGAAGGTGAAGGTGTCAAAGACACGTCACCGGACCCCCTTATAGAGTCATCAACCTTGGGCTCAGCTTCTGCCTGCCCGTGATGGAGAGGTAGCAGTCCTATGGTATTGACTGCAAAGTGGACCTCGAAGTCCGTCTCTTGGTCATAGCCTAGGCCCCTTGTATCTTTGCGGGAGAAGGGAGGCTGTCCGCGGACCTGCGGAGGGTTCCACAGTTGATGGAAATACGCCGCTAGCGCAGGGTCCAGAGTTTGCGGGATGTGCTGCTTTTTGCACATCTCCCTAATCTAGTTGGGCATATCATCTATCTCCTGGACTGGCTCTGGCATCACATCGGCGGGAGTATCCCAACCGAAATCATCTTCAGGAGGGCACGGTGGGACTAAATCACCTTTGTAAAAGATGATCGGCTTATCCCTCTTGCCTTTGTTGCGTCCCCTTCTCCGTTGAGACTGTAAAGGTCTTCAACTGCTCCACCTCATACTCGTCCCGTTGGGACGAGAGCTGGAGGCACTTGGGTGGTAAGGAGATACTCCCATCAATGACCCGGTTGATAAGGTTGGCTTCAAAGTCAACACTCCGCCTTTCTGGTTGGGTCGGCTTGGAGGCGGCATTGAGGCTTAGCCTGTACAACTTTACCATGTCTTGGTTGACAGTGAAGAGCTGCCCTTCTTCAACTTCAGAGTCCACCTTTTGCTTCCCTTTGTCTTTTAAAGACTCGGGGATTGTTAAAGTGGGCTTCCCAAAATATAGTGAAACATCGGCCAGATGGCACTCATTGGGGTGGAACGGGGCTTGATCTGCGAAGACCGTATGTTGCTCCCCTTCCTTGGCATATTTAATGCACTGATGCAAAGTTGAAGGAACGACCCAATTCTCATGAAGCCAGGGTCTTCCAAGCAGCATCTTGTAAGATGTGTCGAAGTTGATGATATAGAATGTCGCTTGGGTGACAAAATCGCCCAAGGCAAGCTTGACTACAACCCGACCAAGCGCTTCCTCGGAACCCCGATTGAATCCCGAGATCTTGACACCGGTCACCTTTTGCAAATAAGGTGCCAAGTATAGGGACTTGAAAGTCTTCCGAGGCATGATGTTGACGACTGCTCCAGCGTCAACTAGGATGCGATTCACATCATGTCCATTAATTGTCCCCCTCATATATAAGGGGCGATTATGACACGGAGAGGACAACAACATGTCTTTATCCGTAAAGGAGATGTTGGCTGTGAGTGCTTCATATGCCTGGGCTTGCAACTCTGCAACATGGGCTTCATATGCCTCTGGATCTTGAAGTATCTTGACAAGAGCCTCTCTGAGGTCTTTGCTCCAGGCAATGGCCTCCCAAATAGTGACATTTGTTGGGAACCGTTTCATATGATGAATAATTTTGCGGTCTGCCCGAGCACGGGTCTTGTCAAATGGCGGGATGATCTCCGCCAGAGTCTTTGGCGCCTGGCGAGGCTTCTCCTGCTTAGAAGGGCGCTCCTCCACATTCTGGCCTTCCGCATCTTCATGGAACAGCGGTGCCAAGGATTCCTCCGGAGGTGGCAAAGGCTCATCAGGCTGGTCTTCATTAGGAGGACCTGCTGGGCTTGTGGTCTCGACCCTGTTGGAGGGGCCGGCTTGCTCTGACGCCTCCTCGCGCTTCGGCGACTTGGCTGGCTCCTCTTCTTCATCGGAGGAGGTGATTGTAAAAGGGACTCCACCCGGCTTAGCCGTTGAGGCGGAGTTTGGACCCTCTGAGGAGTTGAGTATGAAAGGGATTCCCCGAACTTGAGTTTCTGGGGCAGGACCGGGCTTCTCCCCTCTGAATATTATGACCCGGTCAAGAGTCAGGGGACCTTCACGTCCACGTCCTCGGTTGCGACCTCGGCCGCGTCCCCGGCCATTTCTTGCCGAGCGGCGCTGATATGTTGCCATAGGAGCCTTGCCTCCAGTGCTATCAGCCGTGGGACAATAAATATTGTCGGGTGGCGGAATCGCCACCATATTGCAGGAGAGCTCTTGCAGCATTTCCTCGAGCATCTCCACAGTGAGCTCCTCATCTTTATAGAATAAGGAGAGCTCCTCCGGGATGGGGAAGTCTTCACCCTCTTCAAGATGGTGAACCGTTTCTCGGAGCCATTGCAGAAGACGGGCTTTGCGCCCAAGCTTGTCCCAGAGGATATATTCGTCTAGAGTCACTCCACCCGGCTTAGCCGTTGAGGCGGAGTTTGGACCCTCTGAGGAGTTGAGTATGAAAGGGATTCCCCGAACTTGAGTTTCTGGGGCAGGACCGGGCTTCTCCCCTCTGAATATTATGACCCGGTCAAGAGTCAGGGGGCCTTCACGTCCACGTCCTCGGTTGCGACCTCGGCCGCGTCCCCGGCCATTTCTTGCCGAGCGGCGCTGATATGTTGCCATAGGAGCCTTGCCTCCAGTGCTATCAGCCGTGGGACAATAAATATTGTCGGGTGGCGGAATCGCCACCATATTGCAGGAGAGCTCTTGCAGCATTTCCTCGAGCATCTCCACAGTGAGCTCCTCATCTTTATAGAATAAGGAGAGCTCCTCCGGGATGGGGAAGTCTTCATCCTCTTCAAGACGGTGAACCGTTTCTCGAGCCATTGCAGAAGACGGGTTTTGCGCCCAAGCTTGTCCCAGAGGATATATTCGTCTAGAGTGACGACCCTGGTGGGATGAGGGGGAGTGTACTCCTCCAGCTCATCTATGAGCTTTTGAAGTCTTTGTAGAGGAGTCGGCTCCTTAGGAGCCTCCATAGCAGCGGCTTGCTCGGCTTGCTTCTTTAACCTCCTCTTCAAATTCTTCCTGCGATTCTTCTCCTGCTTCTTTTGGCGTGCTGCCTCTTGAGAAGAAAGGGGAGTTTGCTTCGGCAGTGGGACTTGCTTGCCCCCAGAATTTTGCTTCTTGCTCCGGGCTGACTCCTTAGGAGTTTTAGCGCCACGGCTCTTTCTGGGGGCAACCTTGGTCCAATTGGCCTCCTCTGGCTGAGCTTGGAAGGTGGCATTGATTGCCTGAGCAATTATTTCAGGAGGCAATTCCTGGAATTCTGCCAGTCCGCAGTGGGGCCTCTGGGAGCTTTGAGGTTCCACCGACTTTGCTTGGACGGGTGGGTTGGCTTGCTTGAGCTGCTGAGGCCTTTCTACAATAGGCGGCCTCGCTGGGCTGACAGAGGTCTTAGCCGAGATCTTTGCGGGCTCAAGGAGTTGAGTCCTCTCCCCGACTAATGGCCTTGCTGACTTGGCAGGAACTTTGGCTGAAGGCTCTGACGCATTGGCTTTACCTTTGTTATCTGGCAGAGAGTTCTCTCTTATGACGATGTCAGGCTGACTCGACTTGGGACGGGCCTTGGAACTCTCTCCCACAGCTTGGCTTCCTGGGTTCTGGACCTTAGGCCCTTTATAGGTGGCCTTGCCTTTAGTGAGTAATGGGAATTCATCATTTTCCGCGGGCTCACTTGGCCGGGCTAATCGGGAAAAATCTTCGGTTTCTCGCCGGGCCTGCTGGAGAGTCTCCCTGGCGGCCTCTGCAAGGCGCAACCTCGTCATGGAGTTCCCCTGAGTATCGATAACCCCTCTCTGCATGAGGGCTTCGATGAAGTCTTGAACCTCTGGGCAATGCCGAGTGGAGTGAGACACCCTTGCATGATACTTGCAATAGCGGGGGTGTCTCTTGGCCGTCTCATTGTAATAAGACGGCGGGTGATGTGTCAGCACCCAGCCATCCTCCAGAAGTTTGTCAAAAATCTTCTCAGTGTCTTCCTTAGGAAAAGAACACTGATGAGATGGTCGCCACCCTAGACACCATAGTGTGGACTTGGGCGATTGGGAACTGGCTCCCTGGGAACTGACTCCCTCCTCCTGCGGCTCGGGGAACTGGAAGGCTGCTGCAGCGTGAATGACGTTGACATAGAAGTGAAGACTCCTTCGTGCATGCGGCTGCGGTGAGTCGACCAGGAATTCACCCATGTTGACCTTCCCTCGCTTGATCAAGTCCTCAGCGAGGTCCTTGAATGGTTCACAGTTGTGGATGATGTGGCCAACAACTTCATGGTAGGAGCAATAGCCCTGATGAAAAGCAGCACCTGGTGTTTGCTCCATGGGTGATGGGCTAATCAACCCCGCCCTCTAACATGCGAAGAAGATATTGGGGGTTTTCTCTAAAGGGAAGGAGTATAATTTCTCTGGGAGCTCGACTTGAAGTGGAGCCTCCACATCTTCCGGTGAGTCCTCCTCGTCTTCAGATGAATCCGAGGACTCTTCAGAGAGCCAACCCCCGAGCGGGGCCCGACCCGTGGGTGATATACCCACCTCCCGTATGTGGGATGGAGCTAACCCCCTGGCAAATGAGCCAAAGGGGAAAGTGGACAACTGCTGATCAATGCTCTCCAGGAACTGCAGCAGGCGCCTTTGTTCTCGTAGGGGTTGAGATGTAAATCTCGCAGACGTCGAGGCCTCTGCGCTTGGCGGACCCCGCATCCGCTGAAGCTCTGACATGCGGAAGGGCTCCTCCGCCCTCGCGCGCCTTATGATTTGGGCCTCCTCCTTGGTGACCCAGATCTTCTTCAAATGGAGCTGATGCTCCTCAATTGGGTTGCCCCCTGTCCTTGGACGGGGAGCTCGTGGCTTGGGCCGTTGAAGAGGACCCTGGATTGCCGCTGATACGGCAGGCTTCTTTTTCTTCGCTCCGTCCTCCCGTACTTGCCGGAGGGGCTCGAAGCGATTGGAGGTAGAAATAGTCGGGACATGACGATCCCGTGGCAGAATCGGCTCGCCTCCATTGAGCCGGATGCGGATGTCTCCGACAATTACCGTCTTGCCGGAGCGCGAGACAGCCGCTTCGGGCCTTGCACCCTTGCGGCTTCGGCGTTGCCCCCATTGGGTAGGAGCGGCAATGTTGGCGCCCGCCATAGGCATGGCGTCATCTTGACGACGGCGGCGTTGCCCCCGTTGAGCAGGGGCAGTACCTCTGAGGGTGACCGCAGTAGATTTGGCGCCATTGCGGCGGCGGCGTTGCCCCCGTTGAACATGAGCGACGCCAGTAGTGATATGATTGACCGAGAAGACTCGGCCAACAGCTGGGGCAGAAGGCCTGACACCTCCGGCGATTGACGTAGCAGCCAAGGGAGCTCGGCTGGTTGTCGGGATGAAGGACTTGACACCCTTAACAGTTGGAGAATTGACCGGATGGACTCGGCCAGTTGATGAAGTAGAGGGCCCAACACCCTCAGAGACGACCTTGCTGACCGGACTAACCCGGCAAGTTGCTGGAGTCGAAGGCCTGACGCCTCCGATAGTTGTCTTTTTGACCGGGCGGACCCGGCCAGTTGAAGGAGTCGAGGGCCTGACACCCCCGACAGTCATCTTGTCGACCGGACTGACCCGGCCAGTTGCTGGAGTCGAAGGCCTGACGCCTCCGACCGTTGTCTTCCTGACCGGGCGGACCCGGCCGGTTGAAGGGGCCGAGGGCCTGACACCCCCGACGGCTGGCTTGTTGACCGGACTGACCCGGCCAGTTGCTGCAGTAGAGGGTCTGACACCCTCGGCGACTGTTAGTACTGCAGGAGCGGCTGAACTGACTTCAGCCACTGGCACCACGCCCAAGAAGAAGGGCGAGCCGACGACCTCTAGGAAGTCGCCGAAAACAAGTGGTGTTGCCAGGTAGCCGATCCTGGCGTGGTTGGCAACGATCTCGGGGCCGTAGGTAACGGCAGCCATCGCTGTGCTGTTGTTGGTGGTGGTGGTGCGTAGCACACAAGGAGTGGCGTGCGAATGCACAAAGAACTCTCAAATGAACCGAGAGATGTGCCCTCCTCTTCCCGTCCTGTAAGAGGAAGAGGGGCAATCAGAACCTTGAGGAAGGTTTAGAGACTTTCTTTGACAGAAAGAAGAAAGGCGGGAAAGGTCCCACCGGGCGTGCCAGTCTGTGAGACACGGAAAAAATCTAGATCGACTTTTATCGTAGATAAAAGGTAGATTTTCGTTCTTTTTGAAAAGAAACACTCATCTGCGTAGAGAGGGTTCCGTGGGTGCGCGTCGTATCAGACGATTTGGGTTCGAGTGCTGGACCTTTCCCCACTGACCGGAGTCAGTGTTGATTTACATCGGCCTAACGTCCGAACACCTTTGTTTGACTGTGAAAGAAGTTCCAAAGTCTTCTATAGAAGTTCTGATGTGGAGGGCAAGCTCACTCGAGAGACTCTCCATGATCACTCATTTACCACCAACACATTAATAGAGTTAGGGCTAAGTCTGAACAAAACCCTAAGATTTAGGAATAAAGACGCAAATATGCGGAAGCCGTAGGCGTTTTTGAAGTAGAGAGAAGTTTTCTGGACCCCGAAGGTATTTTGGTAATTTTACCACCCCAGGGGTATTTTGGTAATTTTCCCAGGCCAGGGACATTTATGAAATTTCTGGGCTGGAACGGAAGTAGGATCGGGTTCCTGACTCCCCAAGGCATAGAAGCCGTTTCTGGAGGGTTTCAAGGGCTCTGAGGTCATTTTTAAGTCACAGGGGTATTTTGGTAACTTTACCAAACCCTAGGCCTAGGTTTAAGATGATACCCGAGTGTTGGACTGAGCTGACAACACTTCCGGAGCGAAGGAATGACAAGGGACTTCATAGAAGACACACATCTGTCAATTTGGCCGAAGGAGGGGTATATGTGCAGTTTTGACAAGTCGGGGGTTTTCTTGTAATTTTCCCCAGTCAATGCATAAAGAAGACATATGGAGTCATAGATTGCATTTATGGCCCAAATGGGTACAAGGATTGTCGGCGAGTTGTCGACTGTACAAAGATCCGCACCAACGCGGGAAGTAGGGGCGTAGCCCGAATTACAAAAGATTGCAGGGTATAACTGCAAATTACAGGACTTTGGTCTTTGACGGTCCCGGGGAGGACATTTTTGTAATTTCTCCATTATAAAGGCAGAATTACATGACTTAGTCGTCCCGGGACGTAAAGACTTACAAACATGGCCCACTAAGAGACGTAATTAACAACATGGCCCGCTGAGGGGCATAAACGTAAATATACCCCGTAGGGGCATAAATACAAGACCCGGGGACTTACCCCACACGGGCCGAAACAAACGAACAAAGACTTCAAGTGTCTTCCGTAGACAGCTTGTAATAGCTTTTCTCCTTGTCTCGTTGTCTCCTCCAAATGGTACTTAACAACCACGCCCACGTAGGGGCATAACGACAAAACCCACGTAGGGACATAAATACAAGACCCACGTAGGGGCACAACAACAACGCCCACGTAGGGGCATAATGACAAAGCCCACGTAGGGGCATAATGACAAAGCCCGGGGTGTCACATACCCCAAATAGGCCAAGACAACGAACAAAAGATTTCTTCTCTTCACAAGTCGTCCTCTCTCTCCAAAAAAAAAGTCTCCCTCAAATGAGCCCCGTAGGAGGTATTTATAGAAGGTGAGGGACCGGCCCGGGGTGGGCCGAACCCGGGCGGGTCAAAGCCACCCCGGGCAGGTTCCCCCCCTCTTTTCTTTCTTTTTTTTTTTATGATGGGCAGACGGAGACCCCGGGACCGGCCCGGGACAGCCCCGCCCGGGGGGCCCCGGGCAGGCCCGCCCGGGGTTGGCCCACCCCGGGCAGACCCGCCCGGGGTCGGCTGGCCCCGGGCAGGCCCGCCCAGGGTGGCTCCTCCCCGGGCGGGACCTGCCCGGGACCCCCCGACCCCGGGCAGGTCCGCGCGGACCCGCCCGTGCAGCCGCGGGGGGACCTGCCCGGGGGTGGCTGGCCCCGGGCGGGTCCCTGCTGTCCACCCCGGGGGGTCTTGGCCACCCCGGGCAGGTTTATTGCTGTACGCCCCGGGCGGGTCTGTTGATGTCCACCCCGGGCAGGTCTTGGCCACTCCGGGCAGGTCTAATGTTGCTGCAGTCCACCTCGGGGAGTTCTAGTCACCCCTTTCTGCAGTGGTGAGCTTAAGTAGTAGTTCACCTCGTATGTAGTGGGCAAAAAATGTTGCCAACAGCCACCTTGCACCCTCTCCTAAATTCTCCCTACCTATCTCCCCTTTCACTGCAGCCAGGCAGCACTAATGCTGCTCTAATTTTCGTTGCGGCCGGCTCTTACTTTTGTCACCACAAGTTAATTTTTCCATTGCCATACCAACAAGGGAAGAAACAAGACCAAAGGAAACCATAGTTGATACCCAAATTTTGGCTACTTCCCCCTTTAAGGTAAAATCAAAACTCTCACTTCCTTGAAGGAAACCAGAGTCCTTCCCTTAAAATAAAAGCAGATGTTTAAATATTACGGTAATAGAGGGTTCCCTCTCTCTCTCTTTCACAAAATAAGGATCCAAAGAATCCATTCTGGGGTCTCCAACCCATGCAAGGTCAGCCATCTCCTCATGTGATGCCTCACAAACATTTGTACACATTCTTGTACTAGTGCTACTTTGGGCAAATCTGCTATCTTGACCAAAGAGTTGACCAATGCATCTGAAGAAATCCTCTTCTACAAAGGATTTCCTACTTGCCTCACATGCATGACATGTTTCATCTTTAAATGGAAATAAGAGGGACAAATCAACGTGAATTTTCAACTTAACATGAAATTCACAATTTAAATAATAACATGTGTTTTCTTCTACCCTTGTCAATTCCTCCTCCCCCTCTCCTCTATTAAGGCTAGTGTCCTGTCCCATAAACGTAAATCCTAAGATTGGATAACAGCATAACTCTTCATGTAGTTGTTGCTTCTTCCGTACTCCTGTTGCCTTGGCTTTGTCTCTTTGATTCCAGACATTACAGACACTAATACTTCCTTCGATTCCAGTGAGATGTTATTCAAGTGTAGACTCCAAGACCAACTCAGTTATGATAACTACACTTCACTTTCCTCTAGTTCGTGTCCACTACAATGTAATAAGTCTGTCAGGTCAGCAACGCAACAGACAGCAAGCTGTTTCCCAATGGCTACAAAACTAGCCATTGGGAACACATCAACCCAATCTGGCTGATATCGGTCAATCCTCCTTGTGATCAGCAATCTTATCCAATACGGCCAAATCCAGTCAAACCCAGTCAAGGATCAGTTAAAGGTGAATCAAAAGTTAAGTCGGTGGGCCAGAAATGGAACCGGATCGGCTGATTTGGGACAACCCACTCCATCTTTTGAAACCTTGCTTGCAGTAGCAATGTTAGTAGCTGTGGCCGTGCTGGTGGTGGCAGATATGGCAGTGGTGATGATGGTGGTGGTGGTGGTGGCGATGGAAGAGGTGGCAATGGCAAAATTATGATGGCTGCTTAGCTGTTCTTGGCAATAGTGAAGAAGATAGATGTTGCAATGGCCAGCGATGCTAGTGATAATGGGACAATGATGGGCGGTGGTGGCAGCAGCATAGTGGCAGGTGGTGGTGACAGCAATGGTAGTGGCAACACAACAATTGCATCACGATTTTCTAAGTATCGCATGCGCCCTCCGCTTAGAGAAATCTCAAGTTCCGAAAGGCTCCTATCTTAGAGACAAGCTATCTTAAATTTATATGGTTCCCCTGTTCGCATAAATTTTAGGAGAATCTCTTTGAAACATACGCTCTAGATCTGAAATGAGATTGTCATCAAATCATCACAACCAAGCATTGTATTACCAACTCAGAGTGAAGAGCTAGATTAAGTGTTATCAAACACCATCCGAGTACAATTAAATTCTATAAGAGTTAAAAAGGGTTTCTTGATATCGTTATTGTAAGTGGCCCTGAGCTTCTCAATTGAGGAGAATCAGCAGCAATGACCCATTTGCTGAGCCCATGCGTGAATGCAGGACTTCATCATGTCATTCGAATAACTCAAACCCGGATCTCCTCCCCAAAGCAGCTACACCGAATCCCTCCCATGGACACCGAGCTAGAAGCGAATGTACTGAACTCAAACTACCGAACAACATAAGAGAAAGAGAGGGAGGAAACGAACGACGAATGGGACCCAACTCACCAGCCAGTGGCGCGTAGAGAAGCAGACGTCGAAGCGGCTGATCCACCAGCGGATGCGGAACCAGATGCTCCTCCCGCCGCGCAGCCGCCCGAACCAGCGGAGGGCGAAGCAGAAGCCCAGCCACGCCACGAGCAGCACGAGCGTGGTCTCCAGGAAGATAGCCTGGGAGCGGGTGAGCCGCTTGAGGGAGTCGAAGGAGAAGATGGTCATGAGGAAGGTGGGCGAGCTCTCCACCCCGGCATGCACCACCCAGTCACCGCCATCGGGGGCCACCTGGAGCAGCGTGCACGCTCCCCGGGGCGAGAGGTAGTACCCCGGGTCGCAGGCGCAGAGGGTGCCGTTGTAGCGGAAGGCGTTGACCGGGCAGGAGCCCCGCGGGAGCGGCATTCCCCCCACCCCGAGCGATCAAACTCGCCCTCCCAGTTCTCTCTCTCTCTCTCTCTCTCTCTCTCGCTCGCTCTTCGGCTTTGGGAACTCACGTCATGCGTGGTGGCGCTTTATTCGTTGCTTTCGGCGACATTTTGCTTCCTGCCATCTCATGAAGACCTCCTCCCTCCTCCTCCCGGTGTGCTCCTTCTATGCCGCTGCTTTTCTTTTCCGTCCCCGGCGAGAAAGGAAGGTGGTGGAACGAGGAAGAAGGGCCGGGAGGGGGGTGGGGTAGCTTCACGCCGCGAGCAGCTTCGGTGGGTTTCCTCCGCCTTCCCCGCCACGCGGATGACTGCGGTGGGTGGGGTTGGCCTACGGCTGCTGAGCCCGGTCGCACTGTCGAAGTGGGTGAGGTGTCTGCACAGATGAATTAATAATAATTTAGGGGCGCAACATCATCCGTAATAAATAATAATAATAATAATAATAAATAATAATAATCTGATCAGCATTTATTTACGGTGACTTAAAACTTGTGGTGTTTTTATTTGATTGGAGAAGCCTTTTTGCGAAGATTCTTCACTTGCGTTGAGTTACTTGAGTATACATAATTTGACTTTATATGAACATTGCAAATTTGATCTCACAAGTAATTGTAAATAATTTGCATTCAATGATTCAAGGATCAAATCAGTAAGAAAATTAGTACTTGCCTACTCAAGCAGTGCCTCAGTGGTAAAACCCCGTGTGTACACCCAGGTGACTAACTAAAAGGTTAGAAGAACCAACTCAACAAAAAAGGAAAGAAATTTTTAATTATATTTACGGGAAAACCCATTCTACATGTACATTTACTGCCATATTGAAAATATTTGCACGGACACCCCCACCATAATAGTCTATCGACGACTTCCTATAAGCAGCCATTTACTAAGTCCTAAATTTTTTTTTACATATATAATTTTATTAAATTATTAATTGTATAAAATTCATGCTATATTTACATTTACTTGTATATCTTGTTAAACATAATAAATATGTTACCACGTCGGTAGAACCCTCCTGTTGGTGCTAGATCTATATTTGCTTGCATAGCCTTACTAAACAATATACTGTCGTGGGAAAGCCTACTATAAGTCTATAATCTTTCGTCGTGGCGCCATGAAAGATGGTTAGGACAAGATTCTACCTGACAACGTATTCATCTAATAAAAGATAAAACGATAAATATAAATGTAGAATTAATTTTTATATAATTAATAATTTAAGAGAGAGATATACGTAAAAAAATCAAAAATAAAAATAGGACTTTCCGACTTTACCATGCCATTGCCTTCTTACTGGCTTTTAATGATTCCCCGTGGTCGTAGATGCTGCTGTTAGATTGAATCACAACATCGTTCTTATTATAATACAAGAAATGTGTTGGAATCGGTGATGTACGTGTAGGTTTGTTATTCTAACACGATCACATTTTACTTAACTTTCAGGTTTAGGATACCTTACCAAATTAGAAAAGTTTAGGATAAAGTTATAAAATGCTCTCTCTGTCTCTCTCTCCCTCTCTCGTCGAAGCGTGAAAGAGAGAGAGATGCCGATGGAGTTATATACCATTTCAAATAAAGGGAAAGATGTCCGTGTAAAAGACGTTGTTTTATTTTTATATTTTATGATCAATATATTTTTAGTTTAATAAATTGAGTCTTGAATAAATTACTTAATTAGGGTTAGAATTTTGTTGGTGATATTTTACAAGTTATAAGCGTTTAGTTCTCTTATGTATTTTTATTTATCTTATAGATAAATCTATCTTTGAGCCTTTTAATTTGTTGGATTTATGTGTGAACACTTTTTATTATAAATATGAATAAATACCCTGAGGGGAAACATAAATTTGAGAAAAAAAATAGCCGCCGTGATGACTATGCTCTCATCATCCAAAACCTTCTGGCGTGAAGCCCACTTCTAAAGCTTCTCTGTGTTTTTATTCCCTTCTTCACCCATCGTTACTTCTCATTTCCCTTGTATTCTTCCTCTCTTCTGTCTTTTTCTCTCTCGTACTTTCTTCTCTACCGTCTCTCCCTCAACAAGCCACACGCGAAGAGCCTGTTCGACAACATCCACGTACGTGAAGAGGCCAGTAGTAACAATATTGCAGCCCGAGTTACGCATGCCACAGTTGGTGGCCATCTTCGTGTGGATCATTTGACACGACCTCCGTGTCCGTCTGCAAATACACGTGAATATCTTATGAATGTTTATTATTTAGGATGTTTTTGACATTTTAATAAAGAGAATTCTAGTCATTTGAAAGGTTCTTTGTCAGAGATAAATATATTAATATTTAAAAAATTAATCTCTCGTTTTAAAAGTAAATTCTTAAAGTTAGATAAAGATAGGAATAACATTTTATCTCAAATTTTAAAAAAATTGGTGAGATTTTAAAAAAAAATTCTAATCATTAGAGTAATATCCACTTGTTTTATAATCTCTCACGTTAAAATTCATCTCTTCTCACACATATTTTCAAACGTATCCGTCTCCATAAATACTATGTTACATCAGATAAGATTATCAACTTAAATTAATTTTATTAAAATAAAAAATGATTTAAGTTGATAATAAGTTTATCACTTATTCAGAGAAATGTTCTGAATATATGTAAATATATTCTCACGATATGCTTATAAAACTTTTGACTTTGTTCGACGAGATGCTCGTTGTTGGAAGGGAACTTGCATAAAGTGGGCCCTTTTCACGTGAGAAACTTCGGGAGGACAGCCTGGACGTGAAAGCAATTAGATGCGGTCGCTTGATATGACATCTGATGAAGATTGTGGCGCGTGCGGTGGACGTTATTTCCATAGCGCTGGAAAATGCCGCCAATTCCGAGTGACTCGGTTCATCAGCGGTACGGTGGTAGGGCACGAGCATGCCGCCGTCACGGTGTGTCGGGTCATTCGTTCGTTTTGGCCGATTTTAGGGCGCGTTTGGTCTCGATTGAGAGGGAGATTTTTCAGATTTTAATCATTATAATCACTATAAAAAGTAGAATCATTATCAAATGTGACAAATAATCTCGACTTATGTGCTGAGATTAATTTTTAGAAGTGATAAAAATATGACACATAAAAAATTCCCCAGCTGAATCTCCCAAAGCGGCTCAGGAGTAGCTTCTCATATGATTCATCAGATTATGGAGTGTAAAAAATTATTTTTTACCTCTACTATCAAATCCTGATCAAATAATAAATGCAATGCCCTTGTATCAGAAGATAAAGTGGGACTACATTTGTCATTTTTCTTTACACCTGGGTGAACATCCGTAAAGGTTATTTTCATGTCAAATGTGATTCGACGGTCAGTCAAAAATTCCTTCACATCGTACAGTTCATTAATACATGTACGGATAAGTAAATTCTGAAATTTTACCTCCTATCGTGATCTACACCAAACGCGCCCTTAGTCTTGATATGAGATAAGTTACATTGCGATGTCAAGTCAAATTAAAAATAATTATTTTTAATAGTCACAAAGTACTTTTTATTTAAAAAACTTAATTATTTTCTTAAGATTAACTTAGAACTTCTAAAAATAGTAAATTTAACTTAAGAATTGTATATTTAATTCTTCTTTTATATTTGGACATACTTAGTTACCGTAAATAAATAAATTATCTAAACAAACAAAAACAACTAAACTCTCGAGATCATATGCATCATTGATAATCAATTAACGAGAACATATAATGTCAAAAATCCGAGTCATCTTATTTATTTAATGTTCAATGTCATGTGACACAAAGTCAAAGCACTTCTTGTGCACTGCCTCGGCCCTCCTTTCTAACAAGTGTGAGGTCATTACATTCTTTACATCTACGGGTACATGTGCACAACTATTGATGTCCAAGTATCTAATATTGTGGGAGACACCTCCTCCTCTATATTCTCCGTGACAATAGTTGCAATGATATCAATATTAGTTACCCTCCAACATGACTCTGTACTGCCATCCAATGTCACTGACCATCACTCTAGGAGATACCTATTAAACAACATATAATATAAAAGCTTCTGAATGTTGAAAATGAAGATAATAATTTAAGAGGCTCGATCTCATACCTTGATGCAAACCGTCAGATGAAGAGGGAAAATCTGGTGAGAAGACCACGCTAGAAATTTTTGGAGAACATGCCTACAAAGAAGACGAAATATCAAGGGACATGGGATGGTGACCCCAGGAAAAACCATCCAATACTTAAGTCAGCGACGAGTAAGAGAGCAAGAGGAGGTGAGGGGTTTGAGGATACGAGATCGCTCTTCACAAGTCAAGGGTTAGAGGCAGGTCATACCTAATGATCTTCACGGAGGGAAGCCCTGAAAATAAATAGCCACGAACTCCCGATGTGGTTATACAGAGGATGGTGAGACTGACAGTTAAATTGGATAGGAGTTCGATCGGGACAGGTCTCTCTCGGGACTAAGAGAGGGGGTCCCATATGTGGGGTTGCCCGCCTCTGATTAAGGATCGGCCCCATTCTGAGCCAGATTTCTCGGGCAATCTTATATCATAGAGCTCTTCCAAAGGAAGTCCCCTTGGTGGCTTTCCGATGGCTCGGGGCCATCGGTTGGCGGGATCTTTCCCGAGCTTGAGGAGTCCTTAGTGTGGACGTCCATCTGGGGCTAGACAGCGCTTTTTGGGCCCTCTTACATGGGCTTCCATCAGGTGGGCCCTAGATGTTTCCATGGGCTGTCACCTATTGGGCCGGACGAGTTCGCGGGCCCATGGATTAAACGGATTAATGGGCTGCTATTCCCCCCCCCCCTCTCCACTTGCCCCTTACTCTCGAGCTTAACGCGTGGCTCGGCAAGTAAGGTTCAAACGGGTTGTCAGCAAGGGTGGGTACCTCTTTATCGCACATCTTCCAATACTTGGTGGCTAGTGCCACGACTCCGTCACGGGAAATTCGATGCGTCCGCTAGGCTCAGTCGTGCTTGAGGGCTGCATTTTAGGCGGTGGGAGCATTGATCGCGCCTTTCGTGTCAGAGGCAACGACGGTTCGCCTCGCCGCCTATTGGTGTTAAAAAAAAGGAATCAACGTCCCTTCACGCAGATGCCAATTCTTTAATTGGCGCCTTCACGAAGTGACGCTCAGGTCGACTCAGCCTTCCTACAGGTTGACTCACAAAAATTGGCGCCCCCCTTACACAGACGCCAATTCTTTGATTGGCGCCCTCGCAAAGTGACGTGAATTCCTGATGTTAATTGGTTTTAGCCCGATGAATTGGCGCCTCTTATTGGGAATCGACACCGAGCACTAACATTTTATTTTACATTTGTGTCCTTTTAGTTTGATTTTATATCCTTGGGAAAGTAAGTTTGTAATTGTAAGGCTTTATAAGCCACTTTGTTATTCCCTAAGGATTTTTGGGTTTTTATGTAAAAGTTCAGTAGATCTAGCAAGGGGGCTCCCACTCCTTCCCCATTGGTCCACCTAAGCCCTAGGGGTCCATGTGAGGCTGGTCAAATGCCAAGGTGACTTCTAGAAGGATTCTTTCCTTCTTGGACAAGTCAATGGGACAATGGGTTTAAAAAGTTCAAGATGCCTTCCTTCCTTTCAAAGGGCTCCTCCCCTCCATATGTAATTTTTTATTTTGGGTTTTTTGACCACATGGGGGAAGAAAATACTCTCCCTCCCCTCTCTCCCATGAAATTCACATCCCCTCCCCTTGCCATCCTCTATATAAACTTGTGTATAGTGTCATTTGTGGAGTTAATGAGAAGAATTTGTGAAAATTGTGCTTGAGATTGCCCAAGAGGCGCCCCTCTCTCCTCCCTCCTATCTCCCTCTTGCAGGTGGATTCCTACCATTCTTCTGAGGTGGATTCCTCCCTTCCAACCCCCTTTCTTGAGTGTGAAGCTCAGCGCCGCCGCCGCCGCCACCATCGCGCCGCCACCGCCACCCCGACGAGGTTCTGTCTCAATCAAGACAAAACCCAAATCCCGAAATTCTTTTTATTTTTCTTGTTGTCTGATTGAGCCAAAACTTTGAGGGTTCCTTCTTCCTGTCTCCCTTAACCTCTCGTTCAAATTTCGTGTCATTTGGACGTCGTTTAGTATTCATCCCATATTTATTGTTCTCCCCCCTGTAATCTGCCATTCTGCAGATCCACGGGATAGAGTCACCTTACTGTATTTTTCCCACCCACTTAAAAATTTTGAAAAAAATCACAAACATTATCCAGTGTTCCTCACGTCCTACCTTGCCTCCCATAATTTTTTCACCCACTGAACAAATCATTTACCCCTTGGTCAAAAATCATCTTCAGGCATATCCCTGTCTGTCCTGAGTGTTTGTTCACAGATCCAAAAAAAATACAGTGTCGCTGAGCCTCCCATTTCTCATCCTTTCTTTGGATCAAGCTGCAGACAATATGTGTTGTAGATCTGGGAGTCCTCTTTCCAATGCCACCGGTCTCGCGTCGATCTGATTCCGAATCTGAGAGAATTAATTCTTGCCGCCGAGGCGCACAAATTTGTTCCTTATGCAGGCCCGAAATAGCAGTCCGGGAAAAATGCACAAATAAATACCAAAAGTCAACTTCAACGACCGCCACTTCAGGGAGTCGTTCAGAGACGTCCAGCCATCGTCCCAGCCAAGTAGCGCCTTCAGAAGATCTCAGGAAGGCGACGTTCCTGTAGAGGCAATGGCTTGCTGCCCAGCGATTCAGAACTGAGTCGGTGCAGCACCGAGTCGGCGTAGGACCGAGTCGGACCAGCAGGCCGAGTTCACCCCGAGAACCCTCCCAATTTGCTGCCCGCCAACCCAGGGTCGGTCCTCCCGGGCCCCACTTGTAGCCCTTTACCTCCCTGCATGGAGTGGGTAATATAATTCACTGCTGTAATTAAAATTTTACCATTGTACCGGGAGTTACCGTAACTGGCCGAGGTCGTCTTCCCCACGCCCGGAGCGTGGAGGTAAACTCGCCACCCTCCTCGTAGGCTTTGCTTTTCTCATATATTTTTTATATGCTGCTGCATGTGATAGGAAATTAGCTCGCTCAAATATTTATCACCGCTGCGAGAGAGAGAGTGAAATCGTCCCGTGACCCGATCCTGGCACGATAGTGAGTTGACCACCCTAGCTCTTTCCGGTTTCTTAACCGCGCACGATCATACGCTTCCCTCGTTAGGGATGATAGCGAGCTTGTCTAGAGTCCAAGGTCGGTATCCAACTTGGAGTCGAGTCCGCGCGTGTCCGTCCCGCATCAAATTGGTATCAGAGCGAAAGGTTGAGTCTAGGGTTGTCATTGCATAAAAAGGGGAGAAACAGGTGTCTTAATTCTAGGAACATCATTGTTTTAAAACAAAGAAAACAAAAAAAAAGTGTTTTGGTTTGCATCCCAATACACGGTATATCAAAAGACGTTACTGGAAAGGTAGGTTACGCCTGCTAGGAAGGTAGCCCCTTGCGTAGAGTTGGGTCTTCAGACTAATACCTCCGTCGAGTATCGGATATTGGTTAGAGTCTAAGTGTGTAGTGAGTCGGCATTCCATCTTGCATTTTGTCTTGTCACCAACTATCGGCATTGCCATCTTATAGCTCCCCGTGTCCCAGGGATTCCCAAAAGCCCACATCCTATGCATGGTGGCGATACGCCCAAAAATGGGAAAACCAACCCCACCACCCCCGTAAGCCCGCAACTCGGGACTTCTATGGCTCCAAAGTCCCGAGTGACTACCTAGAGTGGGAAGTCGCTATGGACACGTACTTTGAGTGTTACATTATATCCGATGCCATGCAAGTCGACTTAGCCACAATGCGAATTTTCTACGAAGCCGCCGAAACATGGAGGGACATAGAATATTTGAGGGAAGTTAGGAGGCAAAGGCCTATAGAGTTGTGGCGAGAAATGAAGGGCGAGTTTAGGAGGGTCTACCTACCCGGCCCAGTCACCTCCAACCGACCCCACCTAATCTCTTTTAATCAAGTGGGTGATAGTCGGAGGCAAGAAGCCCCACAGGTAGCCGAGCCTAGGCCCACCCCCAGGCCGAGAGATGAGGAGCGAGTCCACCACGAGGCCCCTACTCCAACCCGCACCTTTGCCGAATTCATGAAAATGTTTTCGGACTTTTTGGATAGGATGGATAGGACACGTGCTCCTAATGACGGGCTCCTACCCAAGCCCAAGGAGGCCATAGCCGGTAGTCTTGACCCTGCGCCATCTCCGGTAGGCCTGTCAATGGATACGGATATTATCCGGATCCGCTTCGAATTCGAATCCATATTAGCGGATAATATTCGAATCTGTATTCGTTTTTTTGGATACGGATAATATCCAAATTCGAATCGGAGCGAATACAGATATTATAATATTCGCTTCGAAAAATATCCGTTCGTAATGTTATATGTCATATAATATATATATATATATAATATATTATAAAATGTAAAATATCAAAATATCAAAAGATGGCACGACAATTGTTACACTTCTTAAAACTGCATTAATAAGTAATAACTATATCATTTTGAGTCTTTGACGATTTGGCTTCCAAATGTAAAAAAATAATAAACATTCACTGTGTCGTCTCGTCTTCTCCACCGCGCATCCTCGGAGAAGAAGAAGAGACTGACCTGTACAGTGGTCGAGGTGGGCGATTTGGATCTAATCAGACAAACGTGTTCATTTGGAGCAGGAAGAGAAGCCCGGGATTGGATTGGCCTCATTGAGGAGTTGCTTGGGTTCGCCTCAGTAGAGTCCAAAAAACAGCTGTTCTTGTCAATGAGATATTATTATTGAATTAGAATTTTTCTCACATGATACATTTAAACCATGCATATCTCTCATCAAATGCATGTAGACTAGGGTGGCAGGTTTGCGTATATTAGAAAAGAATTCTTGGAAATTGCCTAGTGGATTCCCCACATTAATAGAGAATCTTGGAGGCATCCAAACCAATGATTTAATGAGATTTTCAAGAGTTAATATATATATATATATATGATCATAGAGACGTTCTCACTTTAGTTACATTACACACGTTCTCATTTGATCAAGTTTTGATAATTTTTTTAATTTTTTTTGGGTGGGGCACTGGGGCTCAAAATCTCTTAATTTGGTGTGGTGCCGTGGTGGTTAAGTGACCTACTTAGAGTGAGCCTCAAGAAAAAAAAGAAAAGCACGTGTGAGGCTGGCTCCCTCCTCCACCGCTCCACGCAGACCCCAGGCGACATACGACAACTTCAGTAGACAGAACGCGCAGTCCTCTTTTCCACATCCACGGTCTGCGTGCGACTCCAAACGACAGAACGCGCCAACGCGGCCGGCCAACCACCGCTCCTCCCCGTTGACACCGCCGCGGTCGGCTGAGCCGCCCGCCCGCCTCCGTCATCCGGTCGTTGTCCCTTCACGTCGGTGCTTCTTCCTCGGCCATCGGCGACGTAGTCCAGCCTCCACCCCCTCTCCATCTGGCAGGCTCTCTCCTCCACGGTCCACCGTCGTCTGCGTGCGACTCCAGGCGACAGAACACGGCCAACCAACCGGCGTCTGCGTTCTCCGTTCTGCAAGTCCAGGCGAGCCGGCCTCCGTTCCGTCGTCCCTCCGCCTTACGCCGTCGGCCCCCTTCGCGCCGCAGCCCACCAATCGGCGGTCAAGCAGCTGCCGCAGCTCGATAAAACCCTCATCTCCTAAATAGAAAAGCACGTACAGCGTACTTGGGCTCAAGTATAATTAAAATCCCAGGTGTTTAGTGATTCTTGGTTCTGTCATGGGAAGCTGCCATGAAAATGGGCATGCTGTTGGTCGAAAAGTTCATATGCAGCTCCGAGGCATTCCATGAAAATACTACTAATAATAAGACGGTCTACTTTGTCTCTTAAATAGTTAAATGATCTAATCACCTTGGAGTCAACAATACGATCAAAGATTCAAAGTTTGGACTAAGTTCATATGTTGTCTAGTCTCTTGTTTGAGCTTTGAGGTAGATATATGTGTTAGAAATTTAATGGTTTTCTCCCTTTTATGAATGTAACTTTAATGCATGAATCATGATCCATGAATGCTATTTTATTGTCTCTTCTTATTTATTTTTTCAGAATAGCATATCATCTATGATGGAAGATCTCACTAATAACGATGCATTGCCTGTACATACTATAAGTCTTTCTCAAAATATATCTCATGTGCAACAAAATGACGAGGCAACTGTAGTTGTGAATGCATCACCGGAGCCATCTTCACCTAAAAAGAAGATGTTAAGATCTAAAGCATGGGAAGATTTTGAAAAAATAACCTGTCCGGATGGTAGTGAAGTAGCCATATGTAAGCATTGTTAGAGAAAATTTGATGGTTCTAGTGCTAAAGGGACAACCCATTTGAAGAATCATGCAGCAAGATGTCCTAGAAAAAAACATGTTGATATAGGACAACAAATGATTGCAGTGACTGGAAGAAAAAGTGAGACACTTGTAAAAATAGCAAATTTTAAATTTGACCAAGAGCGGAGTCGGTGTGACCTTGCAAGAATGATAATGAAGCACAATTTACCTTTTAACTTGGTTGAGCATGAGTATTTTCAAATATTTTGTGATAATCTTCAACCACAGTTTAAGGTGGTCTCGAGAAACACTGTTAGAGCAGATGTGATGAAAATATACAATGAGGAAAAGGAAAAATTGTACTCAGTTTTTGATAATATTGATTCCCGAATTAGTCTCACAACAGATATGTGGACATCTAATTAGAATCTTGGTTACTGTTGTGTCACAGCACATTTTATTGATGCTAAATGGGAGTTGCATAAGAAAATTATTACTTTTATATCTGTGAAGACTCCACATAATGCTGAGACACTCTTTAAGATTATGAAAGATCAAGTGCTGACATGGAACATTGATAAAGAAATATTTGCTATCACAGTTGATAATGCAAGTACTAATGCTGCAATGATTAGAGATTTGAAACATTGGCTTTGTGGTAAAAATGTGTTGCCATGTCATGGTATTTTTTTACATGATCAATGCAGTGCACACATTCTTAACTTAATTGTGAAAGATGGGTTGAATGAAATATCTGGATTGTTGAAAAAAATTCGTGAAAGCGTGAAGTTTGTGAGGTCATCACCAAAACAAAAGGAAATATTTGAACAAGTTGTTGCTCAAGAGAAATTGAAAGATAAGAAAATGATTTATATTGATGTCCCTACACGATGGAACTCTACATATTTGATGCTTGAGACTGCACTAGAACTACGTGTTGCATTTGAACGTTTATCTGAATATGATATTGACTATAAGAGTCTGCCTTCTGATGATGAGTGGGGAGTAGGACATGTTATACATGACAATTTGAAGGTATTCTATGATGCAACTTTGACTCTTTCAGGAAATAAATATGTTATAGCTAATTTGTACTTTCATGATGTGTGTGATGTGCACATTCATTTACTTGAAATGTTGAAATCTCCCCATGAATTTGTGCATGCAATGGCTGAAAGGATGATGTCAAAAATTTTGAAGTATTGGGAAGATTGTAGTCTTATTTTGACAGTTGCTCTTATTCTTGATCCTCGATATAAGATGGAGTATATTGACTATGTGTATCATCAGATTTATGGAGGTGCTGCATTTATGCATGTTGAAAAAATTCGTTCAACTCTTTATGACTTTTACTCTGAGTATGCAAGTGTTGATAACTCATTTTGTTCTCAAGTTTTGAATAAAACTGATGATTCTATTGGTAATGATACGGTGGAGAGCAAAGATGCCAAAAAATTGATAGGAGGATTTAAGAAGTTTATGAGTCAGCGTTCTTCCACTACACTATCTCTTTCTAGAAGTGAGTTAGATATTTATTTAGAGGAAACTATCTCTCCTGATATTGCTGGATTCAATATATTATCATGGTGGAGCAATTATGGAAAAACATTTCTAACACTTTCAAAAATGGCAAGAGATATTCTAGCAATCCCAGTTACCACTGTTGCATCAGAGTCTGCATTTAGTACCGGTGGAATGGTAGTTGATGAGATCTGTTCTTCATTAGCTCCTGAAATTGTAGAAGCATTGATTTGTGGGCAAGATTGGCTTCCATCTTTGAAGGAGAAAGGTACCTATCATTTTTCAATATATTTTATATTTTAAAATTATTATCATATTTATCTTTATGAAATAAAATTTGTTTACAGGTGATATTTCTTCATAGTGAAAAATTGTTACATTTCTTCTAAATCTTTCTCAACTAAGGTAACATTTTTTTAAAACTTTGAACATTAACTAAAATACTTACTAACTGCTATCTTATTCTTTTATTAACATGATGTTTTGGATGTTACTCACATGGAAGATAATTTTTTCTCATATAAAGTTTTTGTTGAGAAATTTAGACATAATTGTTGACTTCAGTTTTGATTGTTAGTGTCACTAACATTTTGTTTTCCAAGAGGCAGGAGTCCAAAATATATCTCTCTCCTTAATCATCTTCATATATACCTTCCAGAGGTAAATTCATTTGCACATATTTTTTATCATATTCATGGCATTGGTTACATATTTTGCTTGTGTTACTGCATCTGAATCATATGGTGTTCATTGCACTAGGATTTTCATGTTCCAAGTATGGAGCCCACAAGTGGGCTTGAGTTTAGACAGTGAAAATGAGGGAGAATGCAGAAATGTCATGAAGTATATGTTTTCTTTAAAACCCCAGGAAATATGTGTTCAAATTGCTACAAATATTATAGATGCATCACAACTGCGGATTTAGGCATGTGTCTGTATCCATGTATGCACACCCATCTACAGATGTATATAAAACATCTATGTCATTTATTTGTTAGCAAGTATGATCATATGTACATTATGTTATTATTGTAGCTACCATGGTCTGACTATAAATGCCAACTTTATCCCACTGGTCTTTTAGCTTTTACTGCATGTCCCCAGCATGCATTCCAACCTTTACATATATTCTGTATCTCTGTGTAACCTTTTCATCTAGCAGAATTTCTGGTATGCAAACTATGTTAAAATAACACAAAGTGTTTGCAGGAGGAGTTTATAATTCTTTACTCACAAAGTTAAAGGCAAACGTAGAATAACCAAATATCCTTATGCCTTTCAAAATGCAATTTGGTGATGTGGAAAAGATACTGACTCAGTTTTATTTGTTCTCTTAGAAACCAAAATTTGACAAGTTGTTTTCAGAAATGGCTTCCCTGTAAAACTCATCAGATTATAGAATTTTGGCCCTGTCTTCTTTTTTTTTTGTCTTGTCGATGAGGATCATTGAATGGTTTTGGAGGAACTATTTTCTTACTTAGTGAATGCTCAGACCCTCCCTTTGATGTATCGTAATTTGCACATATAATTGGAATGGACATGTGCTGACCTGATAGCTTTTACCCTTTGTAACAGTTGTTTCCAAACCTCAGCAAGGTGCCCTTCCTTGATGATGATGTAGTTATCCAACGTGACTTATCACCCTTGTGGGACATCGACCTTGGTGGCAAGGTAAATGGAGCTGTGGAGACCTGTAAAGGTGATGATAGTTGGGTAATGTCTAAGCACTTAAGGACATATTTCAACTTTTCTCACCCACTCATAGCACAGAATTTAAACCCCCATGATTGTGCATGGGCATATGGTATGAACATTTTTGATTTGGATGCATGGAGGAAGACAAATATCAGAGACACCTATCATTTTTGGCTGAAAGAGGTGAGGTTTCTTGCACACACAAGCATGTTTTCTATACCATATTCCTTACATTCACTGTTCTATAGTTAGGAAATGTATTGGTTTTTATGAAATGTTTGCATGTGTGTTTATTGTTCATTCTTCCTTTGATTTAGTAAAAGAGAGACCTGCTGATGCTAGTTTCTCAAGTACTATTCTATCCAACATTCTCTTGTTCTTAATGGAATCTTAGAAATCCAGTCTTTGTGAACTTGTGTTTCGAGCACCGTGTACAAGAATGAAATTGCTCGACTTTTTAATCCTCCTCTTCTTGATAATTAGATGTTAACTTATCAAGACCATTCGACCAATTTCACTCCTGAAATTAAATTTTTTTTAACTTAGCATGCTTTCTGTATGGTCTATGCATGTTCACCAAAACATAAATGCCCAACTGTCACCCTGTGTTTACTTGGTTGTCTTCTCTTTAATGCAGAATCTGAAATCAAATTTAACATTGTGGAGGCTTGGGACGTTACCACCTGCACTGATGGCGTTCAAGGGCCATGTTCATCCCATCAATCCATCTTGGCACATTGCGGAGAGGCTTTGTGACGGTGCATCTACTCATCTAAGCCTTTAATGAAACTTTAGTGCTTCTGGAAGATTGGTTGTTTTAGAGCATAAATTCTGCATTTTGAAGGTAGCATAGGTGCATAGGTTGGGAGCATCTTGTATGGGTCAAGTGTTATGTTGGTATTCATGCAGTCTTTCCATGGAAATCTTGTCATGTTGGCTTCTTGGTTAAGGCTTAATGTCTTTAACGGAAAAGATAGACCTTCTATTTATTAGTAAACAGAATTGGTGTTATACCTCACCCTCTACTGAAAACAAAAGATGTTTTATGTATGAAGAAAAATGATGATTACTGTGTTGCTCACCTGTCGTTTTTATTAGCACAAGCATAAGATTTTAACTTTAGTGTTCTTCTAACATATGACATCTAGAGTAATGCCCTCCAACAAAATATATATGAAATTCTATACATAATGACCAAGTTTTTGGGTTCCCCATCAGATTTGGGCCATACGAAATTGACTACAGATCAATTATAAATATTATGACTTGCACGTTATCATATAGATTTTTACCCATCTATCTTAATAAAGTTGAGAGTAATCTCATGTATAAAATATGTTAAATTTATAGAGTATTCTGAAATCGGAGCGGATAATTCGGATATTCGAAAATTTTAATTCGAATCGAATACGGATAGATAATACAAAAATTCATCGGATATCGGATCTAAATCGGATAATTCAAATTTTAAAACGGAGCGGATACGGATAGTCATATATTCGCTTCGTATCCGCTCCGTTGACAGGCCTAATCTCCGGTGCCCTCTCAAAGCCCACTCCCCATCATGGAGGACCCTCCTTCCCCACCCGTGAGTGCTCCGTTGCCACCCCCTCCAGCCACACATCATTTGGAGCCACCTCAGCCAGAGCTACCCGTGTTTCTAACAGGAAAGCTTTTCATCGCCGAGCCACTACTTAGTTGGCTCAAGATAGGCTTGGTCCATAGAGCATCATGCTATCCATCCATGGACCCCACACTACCTATAGTGCCAGTTAACTCGTTCCATACCACATTCCGGTCTAGTCACCATGTGGATACATTGGATGACCTTCTTATGGGATTAGACCGACAGTTGAAGTTGACACACTTGTTAGCCCCAGGCTTCAACCAACCCAGGAGCCGTAGCTTCACGCATCCTGCATTGGGGTCTATTACCTCCGTATACACCGTGGGTCACATCACCACGGAGGTTCTGTTACTCCTTCCCTTGCCGGTCGAGCCTCACTTTAGTCCATCTGTCCCCAGGGAGCAACCCTATATCCTATACACCGTCCCATCTACCACGATGGATGAAGGTGACCACTTGCACCTTCATGGATGTCAAATATGGGACTATGTAATGGATGAACCTGCCACTAGGGGTCATACATTCTTTGACCCATTTGACCCCTTCCCTAGTGAGCGTCATGACCCATCACTCCCCTTCTACCTTGCCAGGGAAGTCCTCCACCACACCCCTCCCACTCGGGCCAGGCTACCTCCACATAGCAATGGGTCCGAACCATCATATGGGGGTAAGAAAGACTTCGGTTCTCCTGGCCCACCCGAACCTCCCGAACTTCCCACACCCAAGTCCCATCGGAGCTCGATGCATGCCAGGTTAGTATTAGGGTGTCTAGGAGTCCCCCATGATGTCAACCTCTGGTTACATCAAATGCATGCATGGCACACATTCGGGTGTCCTAGTCCGCCACTACATGTGTATGGGTTGGACTAACTGTAGGTTTGTTTAGGGTCATGTATGAGTCTGTGTCTTTTCTTTATTTGTCCAGTTGTTAGGAGTCTGCATATGTCGAGTCGAGTCTATCAGCTCGCTATGTTTATCCCTTTCGAGTACAAGGCAAGTTGGATCTTATACGTACGTTGTAGACTTGCTAGAGAGATGTAGGTTCAGCTCTTCTTAGTGTATCGGATCTAGTCACCAAAGGGACACAGCGGTGATTCCTAGTGAGTCATTGAGCCGTCTCCTTTCCTTGAGAGTGACCACACCCCAGAGTGTCCACCACTAGCCTCATTCCCCGCAACGTATCATATAGAATGTATACGGGATGAGTAGGTGCCGATCTCTAGGAGTTGAGCTGTAATGCCCCAGATTTTTCAGATCCTTCTTCTTGGGTCTCGGATCTGCGTTTCCGGTGTATCTGGCTCCGTTGTGTCCGAAATGATGTTTCAGACATCTTTCGTGTTCGGATCGGCGCGGTCCGGAGCTATTTCGGAGACCGAAATGCGTTCCGCGTGTATTTTTCGATTCCCGGTGTGTGTTTCGGTAATTCCTTCGTAACCTCGTTGCGGGTGAACCGGGCTGTTCACCTGGACGCGAGTGCTACCGTTGCGATCGGTGCGTTCTGAGGATCGTGGAAACGTGATTTTCTATTTTTTGGTATTTTATGAAATTTTTGGATTTTTCTAACTCCCCTCTCTCTTCTCTTACGCTCTCTTTCTCCCCTCTCTTCTCCGACGGCCGACAGAGTGAGGCGGGGGCGAGGTGGAGGCGGCGCAGGCGAGGATGTGGGAGAGGATGGGCAAGGATCGAGGCGGTTGTGGGCGCGATCCCTCGGTGGATTCCGAGATGGCGTCGTTCGCGTTCCGGGCGGTTTTCGGCGTGGATTAGTCACTTCGGCGCGCGGTTTCTTCAGTGGAGGTAGGGTGACGGAACACTACTGCGTTCTGCTCATTTTCCCTACCATTGCACGTCGTTCGGTGTAGAAATAGCTGTGTTTGGGTCTGTTCTAGCGAAACCGTGGTTTTATAGGTTTCGTAGGGTCGGTCGGGAAACGGCGACGGTTTCCAGACCGGTTACTGTCAACGGATTCCTTGGGGCGAGAGCGTTCTTTTCCCCCTAATTTCATCTCGATTGGTAGTCCCATTGGACCGGTAGAGCTCCGGGAAGCTCGGTAACCCTTTTAGCGCAACTTCGGTAGAATTGCTCGTTTCTTGCGATTCGTGCGTCGTTTTGACTCCGATCGGAGTCCATGTGATTGCAAGGGTGGTTGTGGCTGTATCCCCTTCATTTCGGCACGAACGGGGTGTGGAAAGGCCGCGATCGGGCGACCCCCTGGGTTTACCCGCCGTGATGGTTGGGCGGTCGAATCAGGGCCGTCCATCGCATGGGCGGCTGCCTTTGGTCCGTTCATCTTCTCTTGGTTTTGGGGTTGTGCGGTCGGATGATAGACCACACATGTGATGTGCGGCCAGGTGAAAACCGCATGTCTCCCCCATGGGCGGTCGGCCCCCAGCCGTCTATCCTTCCGTGGGCTTGTGCGGCTAGGAGCTGACCGTATATTCCCGTTGACCCTTGGTCAATAGTTTAGTGTCGATTGGGTTGGGCGGTTTGGTCAAAACCGTTTTGACCGGCACTGGAGTAGGTCGGTTGGGTTGTGCGGACGATCCTTGGCCGCACATCCCCTTGGGCGGTCCAGCCCTAACCGTCCACCCTCTGTTCGGGGTTTGTCCGATCAGGGCCTTGTGCAGCTCCTGCCTGACCGCATGTCTCTTGAGTAGCTGTGCCCCAGCCGCATGTCCCTTGAGCGGCCCAGGGTGAACCGCATGTGCCAGTCTAACCCGGTGCTTCCGTTTTGACCGATTCGAGTCCCGGGTGTGTGGTTCTCGAACCACGTGCAGACCCGTGGCCTGACGGATGCTGTGCACATCGTCGGGGCCAGGTGTCGTGGTACCTTGTAGTCCCGGGTGTAGCGTTCTCGACTCGTGTCACCGTGTGTTGGCGTGCGTCGTCGGTTTCTCCGGAAAGCGATTCCCGAGTGGGTCCTGTGTGAGGCCTTGGGCTGCGAGCCCAGTTGTCCAGTCTGGGGCTGGAGGCTTCCCTCTTCTCCTTTAGTTAGGCTGCAGCTTGGCGGTGTGCGAGTTGCCTTGGGAATCGTGCTTCTGTGCTTTCCACGTGGGCCGTGTGTATGTGGCCTTAGTCCCGTGAGTTCCCTTCCCGAGGGAATGGTCTCGGCGGATCGTGAGCTACCTCGGTACGCGTGCTACCGTGGTTTTAGACCTAGAGATTGGACTAGATTGACGGCCTTGTGCTGTTGCATGCGACGGTCTTGACCCCGAGTCTTCTGACTCAAGGACCGTTGACTGTAGTGCATCTAGAGGACTGCCCAGAGTCCAGTGGCTTAGCGTCACTTGGGTTTTCTCGACTCTCGCGTAGGGTGTGTGTGCGGCCATGGACTGTGAGTCCCTTTCCTTCTCCGACTGTGGTCGCCGTGCGACGGTGCCGGTACGTGGGATGGTCCCCGTATGTCGTCGGATTCGGACGTTGTTTTCCGTTGACTTGAGAGTCTACTCCTTCAGTGACGCTCCACTAGTCGTACCCTGCTTACATGCGTGCGGTCCCACCTGGGAGTAGGTGGAGCGGCTTACCCTTAGAGACGGTTTGTGGACTGGTTTCTGTCGGGCCCCACGTCTTGCAGCCAGAGTCTGGCTGAGGGGAAAACCAGTTAGAGGCCAGACCTAGGACAGACGGTCTATGTGTGCACACGTGGTTGGGGGCGGTTGGACCCACGTCGACGGGCGTGACCCCAGCTTGTCACTTGTTTGTGGTTACTTGTACGGTGTCTCAGTTCTCGCTGGGCCGGAGGGAGACACCTGAGGCGTGGACGAAGACGTCAGTGGACGCATTCGGCATTGCTTCTAGTGGGAGGTACTCCTGTTCTGGACAGAGAGTGACAGACTGTCAGTTTCTGCGACTTTGACCTTCGGGTTTTCGGTCGTGTTGACCGTTGAGTTTAGGTTGTTTCACCGTGGCGCGTGTGTCGGTTTTCGCGCCGTGAGACTAGTGCTAGTGGCCTTACCGAGGTTGTGTCTTGTCGTGCGGTACTCGTGACCAGGTGTCAGGGTTACACTTTGGACAGTGTGTCCAGGTTGGCCGTGTTCTGGGAGACATGCCTCTACGGCGTGGTTGCCATGGATTTTAACTTCGGTAAGCGGTACTAGTGTAGTTCGATAGCCTCGACTGCGAGCTCGAGGTGTGCTTCTGGTACAGTGGGAGTAGCTGTAGTGCCATGTTTCGACTGGCCACTGAGTTTACTGTTCCTGCAGTTACTGTTGCTCTCGTAGTTACAGCTTTCTGTGTCGCCGTTGGTTCTTGGTGGGGTTCCGCAGGATCCATGCTGAGTCTCTATTTTGGAGACTCACTCCCTGCCTTTCAGGTGTGGCGGTTCTTCCTCGAGGTTCGAGGGTACTGTTCGGAGGTTCTCAGTTGCCAGCTCACCGGGCCGAGTGTTCACTTGGCATGTGGTACGTTTTTACTGCTTTAGACTGTACTTTCTGTTGGACTAGACTCTGTTGTAGCTGTAGTTGTTTATTTATTTCTGTTAATTGTTGAATTATACTGCTTTATTTCGTACTTCTTTGTGCCTCCACACTCCTTTTAGCCCTTCCGAGCCCTCCCAGCTCGTGGGCGGCGATTCGAGTCTCGGGTTATCGGGCCTTCCCGATAATCGGATTCTCGGGTCATTACAGCTGGTATCAGAGCGGTGGTTGTGGACGTACATAGGAATTCGAAATGTTGCAGTGATCAGAGTCCATAAGGTCCAGTACAGTCGGCAGCTGGCTTAGGGTTTTGTGCTTGTTTTTCCGCTCTGCTTCTCGCTCGAGAGCTTGAGTGCGCTACGTGGCGCTTGTAGACACGCCATTCTTGACGTCTCATGAGAAAGTCTCATATTACTATACGACGCCCCGCGATGGCCTACGCATTTCGAATCGCTCGAGTGCTTCCTTTTCCTGAGTCTTCTTCCGCCTTTTTCGGCATCCGGAATCATCTCGTCACGGCATTCGGACGGCATCAACACCAGTCAGACGCATCAAGAGGTTCCGGAATCAAGAAGGGGGTCTGCCGGGCGACCGCCGACGCCTGATTTGAGGACCCGGGTGGGTCTTAATGGGGGCGTCCAGGCCCCTGGACGCCCCCATTTTTATAATTTATTTTATTATTTTTCTCAGGGCCCAAAAATAAATAAAAAAATATATATATTAATGGAGGCGTCCAGGGCCCTGGACGCCTCCATAAAAACTAATAATAATAAATATTTATAAAATGCCAGTTGGCCTAAAAATAAAAAATACATATTAATGGAGGCGTCCAGGCCCCTGGACGCCTCCATAAAAATAAATAAAAAAATTTAAATGCCAGCCCTAGCATAAAAAGACAAAGAAACAATAAAAAATAATAAACTTTTGGAGGCGTCCAGGCCCCTGGACGCCTCCATCAACTCCCTCACGGGCGCCGGCCACCGAACGACGGTTTGTCGTGTGTGAAAAAAGCCAAATTTAGAGACGTCCAGCTGACTGGACGCGCCCATTTTTGAATCACGAGGCGCCGCTCACAAAACCACGCGTTGTGCCAAACCGCGTGCGGCCGTCGTCGGTTTTCGGTGGACCTGTTAGAGGCGTCCGGGACCCTGGACGCCCCCATAAAAGTATTCTAAAATAATCAATAAAAATAGAATAAAATATTATTTCGGCCCTGATGGAGGTGTCCAGGGTCCTGGACGCCTCCACCTTCCGGAACTCTATAAATAGAGGCCCCCCCCCTCAGTTCTAGGGGAGCGAAGCAGTGATCCGATAGGCTGCCGGAGCCCAGAGGCTACGGAGTCATTTTTCTAACCCGTGGGGTCTTTTGTAGGTGGAGGTTCTGCCGGCTTCTCGGGTGCCTACGCTCGCGAGAGGAAGGTCGTCTTCATCCACCGCGCTTCCCCGTCGTCCCCACGCTGCCGGAGCTCCGCCGGATTTCACCCTCGGCTCATCCAATAAGCTTTTTCTTCCCCTTTTTCTCCATAGTTCTTTACATTCATCATATTACATCCTCTATCCCCCTTCACAAGGGCGCCTCTTCTCTTATACTTCTTGCATCCATCATCTCATTTTCCTCCTACTCGAGTCCGAGAGGGGTTTAAAAGATAACACCAACCAGGTGTGTGTCTTGCCATCATTTCGTTATTTTTACCGCGAGGATTTGAATACTACACCTCCATCTTTCTAATCCACTTGTCATTTATTTGTCGTTGTTTTGCAAGGGTACCCGAGGAAAGCCCTCTCCGTCGGCCGGCCGGAAGGAGAGGAAGAAGCAACCCGCCATGTCCCGCTCTTGAGGTAGGCGCGATCACTTTCTTATTTTGGGGTCTTTCGGCCCCTGGCGATCACATCTTTTCATCGAGGCCGCGGCGAGTCACTTCCCCAATGGCCGTTTAAATTTCCGTTTCCTATATTCTCTTTATATTTTGTTAAATTCTGCTTATATCATCGAGGCCGCGGCGAGTCACTTCCCCAATGGCCGTTTAAATTTTCGTTCCTATATTCTTTCTATATTATATTATATTTTGCTCATATCATCGAGGCCGCGGCGAGTCACTTCCCCAATGGCCGTTTAAATTTCCGTTCTTATATTCTCTCTATAATCTGTTATATTCTGCTCATATCATCGAGGCCGCGGCGAGTCACTTCCCCAATGGCCGTTTAAATCTCTGTTCTTATATTCTCTTTTATATTCTGCTATATTCTGCTCATATTCTCGAGGCCGCGGCGAGTCACTTCCCCAATGGCCGTTTCAATTCTTGTTATTTAATTTCTGCACCATTCCCGTCCCCCCGAGGCCGCGGCGAGTCACTTCCCGCTATGGCCGTTTGAACCTCATATCTTGCTATATTATACTTGTCCCGCTCGCCCCACCGGAGCAATCTCCCGTGGTGGCCCCTTCTCTCTTCTCTATCATTTCTGTGTTGCAGCAAAACAAGCAAACAAACAAAAAAAAAGGAGCCCGCGCGCTCTCCGCATCCTCTTCCTCGCACCATCGAACTCCGAACCGCGTGACGTCGCTCACAGATTGGCGATCACGGTGGGACGTCTACTGCTTCCTCTCGGCTACCCTTGCAAGTTCGGCACCACCCGTGCCTCTCCACCTCGGCGCCCACGCGCGCCCCCGTTGTGCTCACGGTAGCACCATCAGTTCTGATTGGTTCTTTGTTTATTACATGTTTGTTATTTCTGTTGTTTTCCCACTCCATATATCTGTCAGCATTCCATTGCATACATCCATTCCTCTTTTCTATCCTTTTTTTCATTTTTTTTGAGGATCACCCTTTCCCGGTGAAGGAAGGACTCTCCGTTTGGGAATTCCTCTCAACGGACTAGAATCTCCTACACTGGGACCTCCGTAAGTCCCCGACATCGAAGAATCTCCTCTTCGTTCACTGGGCTGGTTGTACCATTGAAGTTCCCCGAAGTTAGTCATTTCATTCGTGGTGAGACGAGAGACCCTAGCTGACACGGCGGTGAAACAAAAATAAACTAGGGTCCCTATCTTGTGTGAACTTCGGATCTCGCTAAAAACACACAAAAAAAAATCATCAAAATCAAAACAAAAAAAGGGGCGTAAAGGCATCCACTTGTTTGATAATCTCTGCTACCTACTTGCTAGTGTATGTTTTTGCGTTCTGGGAGAACTGTGAGCATGTCTCACGAGTCTTCTCAGGAGAACCACCCTAGCCGTGGTTTGACAGCCGACCCGCGAGTCCATGCTATGGACTCGGGTCCTTCTCATGACCCCTCGCATGAGGTGCAGGTTATTGCCGGGGACACGTCCCCGCCACAGGATATCACTTCCTTACTGGGCGTCCTCGCCAACACGGAGCTTACCTCTGAACAGCTCCGGGCCTTCCAGGCCATTCTAAAGGGGAAATCTGTTTCCCCCACGCCCCAGGAGTCAACTCCGGCTATCGCACCTCTCCACGAGTCCGTGCAGGCCATTCCATCTCCTTCATTGGCGCAAGCCATCCAGTCTCCCTCGCTTCAAGGACAAGCGAGCCAACAACCTCCCTCATTCCAATTCCCGTCACAATCTCAAACTCCCGGTGTTCCTCACACACCGTTTCAGCCAGGGCCAACTGTCGGTGGTCCGAAAGTTCCCTCTCATTCCGGGTTTCCCCCTCAAGTCTCCGGGAGACAGTTTCTCCCCCAATGGCAAGTGCCACCTTCACCCCCAGAGGAGCTCGCCCAATCGCTCCTCAATAGGTTCAATCGCATGGACGAGCAGTTTCAAAATCTGAGAAGAATGGTGGACGTGAAAGCCACCCCGGCGGTTGCTTTGCCAATCCTCCCCGTCATTCATCTTCCTCCCTCCGAAATGCCCACGTACCGCAGATACAATGGTACCGGCAACCCCTTCATTCACCTCAAGGACTTCATGTATGAGTCCTCCTATTGGCAAAACGATCAGAGGTCCCTGGCATACCTCTTTCGGAGATCATTGGATGGTCCCGCGCTTGAGTGGTTCTATTCTCTGGAGCCCCGAGAGGCCGAGAATTTTGAAATAGTGCAGAGAAGGTTCTTGCAGAAATATAGGGATAGGGTCGGTCCCTCACTCTCCATTACCGACCTAGTGGCCGAAAAGATGAAACCCGACGAGGATTTTGTCCGATATGCTGATAGATGGAGGTCTCTGGCGGAAAGAATAAGGGATACCCTCTCCGAGCCCGAACAAGTGAAAATGATTGTGTCTAATGCAACCCCGCAGTTCAGACACGTCCTCGCCATGAATAAACTTACTACAATGGAGGAACTCTATGAAAGGGCCCGATACATCCAAACCCAGCTAAAAGACTCCCCCATCATGAACATGTTTGAGTCGCCGAAGCCCAAAGTGGTCAGAAAGACAGGCGCCGGTGTCCCGGGCGGAGCCACAGAAGGGGTCGTGACAAATGAGCAAGTCAGTGCGGTCAATAATGCCAACTATGCAGTCAACCCAAGGCCTCCACAAATGCCCCGACTACCCCTTCAACCAGGTCCTTTCCCTCTCCGTCCTCCACCCCAAAATAATCCACCCCAGGATAATATGCCTCCATTACGTCAACCCCAGCAACAACAACCACAACCTCAACAACAACAACCACCGCTTCAGTACAACCAAGTTCCACCCCCAAGGAACTATGTTCCCCAACAGCAACAAAGGAGGCCGCTCGGTCCCAAGAGAGCCTACTATCCTCCATTGCCAGAAACCTTGGCAGACATTTTTAATGCCCTCATGGCATCAAACCAACTCGCCCTACCCAGAGAAAGGCCCGCGTGGCCCCTCAATGTTGATACCTCCAAATACTGCGTCTACCACAGGCAGCCAGGACATACAGTGGATTACTGCTTCCATTTCAAAGATTACATCCATGATATGAATGATGAACATCAAATAGATTGGGATGAGATGAGACGGTACGTCGCAGCTCTCAAGGCTAGGAGACCTCCTCAGAGGCCACAGCAGCAGTTACAACAGCAACAGCAACAGCAACCACAACAACAACAGCAGCCTCAGCAGGCCCCACAACAACAGCCCGACATGGGCATAATCCAGAATCCACTACCAGAGCACCAACAACCCAATCATCAGGTTAACCCCATCTCCTCCTTCCCGGAAGTCGGGAGAGAGCAGGTGTGGCACCAGGAAAGTACCTCCATCCTTTATACCTCCAACCCTATCGTCATGCACCCCTCTCACCTTGCCCGGGTAGCACCTCTCTCTCATCAACCCGCATCGGTATCGCCTTCACCATTTCCACTACCGTTACGCCCTCTCATCCGCACCCCGACCTCCTATCAACCGACACTTTCTACTACGCCTTCACACCCTCTCACCTTCTCCCACTCCCCCACTTTACCATCCACCTCTACCACATTTACCCCTACGCCTTCTAAACCCCTTATCATCCGTCCACCATACATAACCCCGTCTTTCTCCACCACATCACCACTAATGCCTTCAAAACCACTCATCACCCACCATCCGCCTCAAAACCTTTACCCGTTTCAAACCTTACCTCCACCTCCACCTTCCAAACCCCTTATCCTTCATAATCCGCGCGATATCCCCTCTACCTCCTCCATGCCTCCACCTAACAAACCCCTCATCAGAATCCCTGCTCCCGTCATCACCCCTGCTTCATCAACCATTCCTCCACTACTACCCCTCAAACCCCTGTTAAAACCCACTGCTACCCCCACAGAGGTACAAAAGCCGCAGGCAATGGTGCTCCGGAGTGGAAGGATTTTCCACAGGGTTTTCCCCCACAACAGTCAGAATCCCGAGCAATCTCAGCCAGAGAAGGATGATGCAGAACAACCAGAAAGAGCTATCCCTGGAACACAGTATGATCTACTGAAACACTTGGACAAGACGCCTGCCCGGATCTCCATCCTAGAGCTACTTCAAAGATCCACATCCCACCAGACGGCCTTGATGGAATATCTTCAAAAGGTCATGGTTAATGAAGACCTCCCCGTGGAGAAGATTTCGACCGTCCTAACCCCAACAGACACACAACCAGTCATCATGTTTCACAACTACGAGCTCGCTCCCAAGGAATCTCGAAATATGCATTGTGCATTTCAATAAAAATTAATGGGGTATCCATAAACCCGTGTCTTGTCGATACGGGTGCGTCCATAAATGTGATCTCCATGAGCACTCTTCAGTTGTGTGGGGTTGACGAGGAACAAATAAGACCTTCCTCGATCACGGTCACGGCCTATGACAATAGCAAAAGGCCGCCGCAGGGGATGATTATTCTGAAGGCAGAACTAGGCCCCATGGCAATTCCCACGGAATTCCATGTCCTCGACATGGACCCCACATTCAAGGCCATACTGGGTCGTCCTTACATTGAAGCCATGGACGCTGTGCCTTCCACCAACCATCAGTGCCTGAAGTTTCCTTACAATGGGAGAATTATTAAAGTGGTCAGTACACCTGTCCTTCACACAGTGGATGCTATCAACACCTCTCTGCCCTCTGTTTGGCCGTCTCATCGGCCCATATTGTCACTGCTGGACGTGCGTGATCCATCTCGCATGCCACTAGCACCAAAAGAGCCGGTCAGGGCAACCACAACATCGTGTCTCCCTTTTCACTCCAAAGGTTGGGAGATTATGAGGAACATCGGCTATCAACAAGGAAAAGGGCTGGGCGCACAGTTACAGGGAATGCTCAAACCGCCAAAGGAAATTAGGCCGAACCGCAGGTTTGGCCTAGGCTTCAAAGGACCGTTCAAGGCAGATTGGAAGCCCCTCACGTGGACTCTATCAAACCACTTCAACAGAGGGCCCGTTGTTCAGATGGGGGATCACCCACGAGAAGCATATGGAGGATCACATGCTGTATATTTGGCTGAAAAATGTCCGAGGATCACCAAAAGAGGCAAGATCAAAGATCCGGAATGCGAGTGGGACAAATGGTTCGACATATGGGACATTTCCGTTGCACTGGAAAGGATGTTCTCATCTCCACAGCTTGAAGGACCACCATTGATCTCCGAAATACCAGAGAATATTACCACTCTTGCCAAGGTTCCAAACTATCCTCGTCCTCGCCAGAAGGACTCTGTCATCGACGGATCTTCATCCGTCCTCAACATTGCCGTCAACGGCTCATTAGCCGCCATCCTCTCCATCCACTCGTCTCAGCCTTTGCTGATATCTTCTTCCTGGGCCAGACAATTGTCTGATGATCTTCCCAGGTCCCCTTCTTTGCTTACATACCTACGCGGGCTTTTCAACCCGCGCCAGGTCTTCAACCATGATCTGCTCTACGAGCCCCACAATCCTCTAGCCATAACCACTTTCCTCTCTCCTCCAATCTCTTTTCACTGCTTTGTCATTAAAAATGAAAACGAAAAAAAAACGTCAATTTTCAAACTCTCCAACAACACATCTTCGTTGAGGAAACCTCCTACATCTCCCACGGGTGCGTACCGCCTTGCGGACCACCCGTCCAAGGTCCGATGAGCGACCTTTTCTACCCCTCCTCTGAGGGGTCTTCTCCTGTACATTCTACACCATCCTCCTCATCTTCCTCTTCGTCTGTAAATATTGTCAGTCAATCTAGGAATGATAGGCCAAGGGTAGTACCTAGGAAGAAATCCAAGGGTAGGCAGATCCCTCGTCGATTCCTTCTGGATTTGGCCGCCAGGTGTCAGGCCCTTCTTGCCATCCCCCAGTTGTTAGAAAATCCCATCCAGCTACCCGAAATAGAATGCGAGGGCGACTGTGCATCTGATGAAGGGTATGGAGTCTACGAGATCACGAATGAAGAATGCCCCACTGAAGATGAGGGTGAGGAATATGAGGATGCGGCGGGCGCATACGCTAGCGGAATGAGGAGATTCGACGAGCCGTCAACCGCCGTAGAAGAATCCACCAAAGAAGTCAACTTGGGGACTGAGGAAGACCCTAGGATCATCCTCATAAGTGACAACCTACCACCCTCTGAAGAAGAGGCATTAATTGAGGTCCTCAAGGAATATAAGGACACGTTTGCATGGAGCTACGAGGATATGCCGGGTTTGGATTCAACCTTGGTCGAACACCGTTTAACCCTAAAACCAGGGTCCATCTCGGTAAAACAAAGGTTAAGGCGTTTCCACCCTCAGATGGCTTTGAAAATGAAAGAAGAGGTCGATAAGCTCCACAAAGCCAGGTTCATTAGAGTCGTTCTTTATCCTCAATGGGTGGCGAACATTGTCCCGGTCATGAAGAAAGATGGGAAAGTCAGGATTTGCATCGACTTCCGGGACCTTAACCGCGCGTGTCCAAAGGATGATTTTCCCTTACCTCACATTGATGTGTTAATTGATAACACGGCAGGTTTTGAAACCCTCTCTTTCATGGATGGATTTTCAGGATACAATCAAATTCGTTTGGCAGAAGAGGATCAGGAAAAGACGTCATTCACTACCCCTTGGGGAACATATTGTTACGTGGTCATGCCGTTTGGGTTAAAGAATGCTGGAGCTACTTACCAAAGAGCAATGATGGCCATATTTCATGACATGATGCACATATATCTGGAAGTATATGTGGATGACTTATTGGTGAAATCAAGGACCAGGATGGAACATCCAGAAGTTTTGGCTAAGGTCTTGCAAAGGTCAAGAGAATTCCAATTGAAAATGAACCCGAAAAAATGTGTGTTTGGTGTGTCGTCAGGTAAATTGCTGGGGTTCATTGTGAGTAAAAGAGGGATCGAGATAGATCCCGACAAAGCCAAGGCTATCAGGGATATGCCGCCTCCCAAGAATTTGAGGGAAGTCCGAGGTTTAATCGGCAGGCTGCAGTTTATTCGTCGGTTTGTGTCTCAACATTCACAAAGGTGTAGACCTCTCTACGAGTTGACCAAGCCAGGAGTAGAATTCCACTGGAATTCTAAATGTCAGAAAGCTTTTGAAGGGTTGAAGGAATATCTGGCTAGTCCATCCGTTCTCATTCCACCTAAACCAGAAAAACCTCTGATCCTTTACATCTCAGTCTTGGATGACTCCGTGGGAGCCGTCCTCGCACAAGCTGATGAAGAAGGCAAGGAACGGGCAACCTATTACTTGTCCAAACTTCTCAATCCCTGTGAGCAGAAGTACACCGGCATGGAGAAAACCTGTGCTGCCCTCGTTTGGGTAGTGCAGAAATTGAAGCACTACTTCTTGGCTCACGAAGTCCACTTGATTGCTCGAATGAATCCTATCAAATTCCTTCTGGAGAAAGCCGTCCTTACGGATAGGCTAGCACGCTGGCAAAGTTTTCTCTCTCAGTTCGACATCACCTACATCCAGCAAAAGGCGATTAAAGGTTATGCCATAGCCGAGCATCTCGCTCACCATCCTCTTCCCAAGTTCGATCCCGTCCAATCAGAGTTTCCAGATGAGGAACTAATGTCCATCAACCAATCAGATGAGCCAATGTGGACGCTATATTTTGATGGAGCTCTGAATTCTCAAGGGAGAGGAATCGGCATCGCCCTCCTGTCGCCGGAAGGCCTCACATTCCCATTGGCATACCAGCTCAAATTTCCAGTCACCAACAATATAGCCGAATATGAAGCTCTTCTAGCTGGCCTAGGACTCGCTCATTCTTTTCGTATCACTGAGTTGCGAGTCGTAGGTGATAGTCAACTCATCCTTCGCCAGGTACTCACTAAGTATCGCACTCGCGATCCCAAACTCAAGCCATACCAAGAACTCACTGCTGCCTTTGCCAAACTGTTCACAAAATTGATCTTTGTTCATATCCCTCGTCATCAGAATATTCTCGCCGATGCCCTCGCCTCATTGGCATCATCCATAAGGTTCCCTCTAGGAAGATGGTTTAAGTCCATTTCCATCTACAAACTTCACGCCCCTGCAGTCGATGATGCTCCCTACGTAAACATCAAAGACAGGATAGCAAGGAAGATCCTGCAGGAAGATATCCTTGAGAAGAGGGAGCTCATGTTGGCAGAGGCCGAAGAAGAACTGGCTGATGAAGAGAAACCATGGTTCTATGAAATTGTCAAATATTGCCAAAATCAGTCTTATCCTGAAGGGGCCACCGCAGAGGACAAGAAAGCCATAAGAAGGGTGGCTCAGAAATACACATTGATTGGAGGTCTACTCTATAGGAGGAGCCTTACTGGTATTCTGTTAAGATGTCTTGGTGACGATGAGGTTTGGAAATGTGTAGAAGAGACGCACTCGGGTGTGTGCGGTGGCCACGTGAATAGTCAGATGCTCGCCAAGAAGATCATTCGTCAAGGCTTTTATTGGCCCACTATGGAAGAGGATTGTGCTGTCTATGTCCGTAGGTGTGTCAAGTGTCAACTTCACGCCGATAAAATCCATTCACCATCTTCCTCACTTCATCCAATATCCTCCCCATGGCCTTTCTCCATGTGGGCATTCGACATCATTGGTCCCCTAGGTGATCCCAATTCCCTCACCAAGCAGAAATCCTTCATCCTTACTGCAACGGAATACTTCACCAAATGGGCCGAAGCCGAAGCTTACACGGAAATCAAGGCATCAACAGTCTGCAAGTTCATCATGAAGAACATCCTCGCCAGATTCGGCGTCCCAAGCACGATCGTCACCGACAATGGGCCACAATTCATTTCGCAGGACCTACAGGACCTCTGCAAAAGGTACGCAATTGCATTGCATCATTCATCGCCTTATTACCCACAAGGTAACGGTCAAGCGGAGGCCACCAATAAAACATTGCTCAAAATCATCAAAAAAACCTGCGAGTCTAGTAAGTTTTCAGACTGGCCAGAAAAGCTTATCGAAGCCCTATGGGCCTATCGCACCTCAATCCGTACCCCCACCGGGCAGACTCCATTTGCCCTCACTTATGGTATGGAAGCGGTAGTCCCGTACGAGACTCTGATCCCTTCTCTCAGGGTACAATTGGATGAGGAATTTCCCCTCGACGATCGTCGTAATTCACTCCTCGCCCAGTTGGAACTTTTGGATGAGAAGCGGCTGGCCGCCGCCGAACACGCGCGTGTGTATCAAAATAGACTCGCTCGCTTTTACCAAAAGAAAGTCGTTGAGAGAAAATTCAAAGTCGGTGAGATGGTCGTAAAAAGAATTTTTGTCAAACCTGGAGGGCCGCGTTCTAAGCTCCAACCCAATTGGGAAGGACCATTTGTAATTCAAGCCGTGTACCCTGGCAACGCCTACAAGCTAATCAACGCCGAAGGGACCGAGTTATCCCACCCTTGGAATGGGCTTTATCTTAAGAAATACTACCCTTAGCACAAAACAAAAAAATGATGAAAAGATAAAAAACATCAAAAACAAGGAAATATTGAAAACCACTAAAAATATGGAAAATTTAAAATGCCGATGCCTGGCAGGCACCATGTAGTTAAGTCCCTGCATCTAACCTTCATGTTAGGATAGGGCCCATTAAGGCTTGGTAGGCACCGGGTCTTGGTTTGCCAGAACCGTGGAGACCCCTGTCCGGCCACGTCGGCCTATGCTCGCTCGAAGGAAGCTAACATGTGTTCACTTATGTATTTTATTCAAAAAAGTTGGTAGCATCACCTACGGTAGGGCCACACCTAGAAGATCTCCGGAAGCTGTAATCTTTATTCTTTTCTCTTCGACCAAATGAGACAGTCGGCGCCCTTAAAACGCTGAGCATGAGAAACCGAAACTCAAACCCCAAAGGCAAGAGTAGGACCCATTTCCTCGAGCATCGATCAGAGCACGAGAAGAGGGCAGTGTCCCCGCAGGCATACGAAGAGGGAGCCCACCAACGTCAAACGACTATATCTCCCTCACAGAAAGAAATACAAAATCAAAATCAAGAGAAAAGCCTGGTCGTGACCGTGCCTGGTACGATAAACGGAACCCCTCAAAGCAAAAGTCTGAATCCACAAAGGGGGGCCGTGGAATGTAAATGCTCGAGATTTGGTCCGAAGTTGTCCGAAAGGAAAGAGTTAATGGGCCCTTATTCGCTCGCCGGGTTAACGGCTTTGCCGGTCCTCTCAGGAGGTTTATCCCCTACGCTCTTCCTTCTCCCTCTAAAGATGAAGGTTCGATGGAGTTTCTGAAAGGTGAAAACTGCCCAGGGTCTGCGACCTTATTTTAATATACACATTTTGGTTGCCTACTTTGAAAAGCAAAAGCTATCGCTGCGAAGGAGTCTCTGTGTTTCTGGCTGGTCAAGACCCCTGTTTACCACCTTGATGTCTTCTTGTTTAACCTCGGGCTTAGGCCAATGCAAGCGCGTCACCTATGGGTGCGACGGCGTCTGATTCCGGGTCAGCGTCGCGCGGTTGGTCGTTAGGGTTCCAAGGTGTTCCATCTTATACCATCTAGAGTTGTGAGGAAACAGACCCGGGTCGGGCAAATCATCTACCTCAAACACCTTTTGGGTGAATCCCTGTGGTCGGAAGCAACTGGGAGCCTAAGCATGGCATGGCGGTATTGTCATCAGGGTAAGTCTTAGCCGGCGGGATCGTCATTCGAGGGGTCTAGAGGCCCAAATCAACCTAGACGTGCACTTAAGATACCTGGGAGGTTAGTAAGAAACCCCTGTCTCACGTAGGTTAGGTGCCATTTGGGTGCTTGCCGGGCGTTAGCAATAAAAAAAATTGAAATGATAAAAACAAAAAAAAGAGAAAAGAGAAATGTACATATTTGCAAAAAAAATCTTTTTATGATAAAACAAAAAAATGTCAAATATAAAAAAGAAAACAAATCAATTTTGCATGATTGCATTTACGTGTATCATCTCACTTTAATGCCGCTTGCATTCGTGTGCTTGCCTGTCGCATTTATCATCACCGCATCTTTCCCTTGCCTTCGTTAAATAAAGGCTTGGCCCCTTGACCAGTTATCAAGGACAGTCACAGTGACCATTTGCCTATTGAGCAAGGGGCCAAGTCAGAACAGAAATTCTGATTTGTTTGTTTCAGTGATATGTGCAGGGATTCAGGTAACTGAAGCATAGGTGAAAAACAAACAAACCGGACCTTGTACTTTATTCCAAAAACCAAAAAAATTACATCAAGTTCCGCCCTCTCTCTCTGCATTACTCGTCCCACTACTCTCCGGGCAAAACACTCTCAAAGGTGCTACCCAACTACGAAAAGCGGTACTCCTGCCGCTCTGTACTCCTCTTCCTATTCCCACATCCCGGCGTTGATCCGCGGAAGCAGCAGAGAAGCTACCAACACGAAAGCCACGCTCTCGTGCTCTTCGGTAGCGCTCCTCACCTTCTCTCAGCCACTGTTCAGCAAGACCAAGGCTGATTCGGAGTTCGAATAGTTGGGCCTCCATGGCCCTTCGCTCCTCCCTTTCAGCCAAACTGTTGGCTCTTTCTCTCTCTGCGTTTCTTTCCCTCTCTGCCCGTTCTCTCTCACGGTCTTCCCTCTCCAACTGGAGAGTGATCCTCAGTTCCATAGCATCCCTGGATGAGTCGTCATCAGGATGACGCCGCAGTTCCCTCTCCAGTTCTGCTATCCTAGCCTCCTTCTGCGCAGCTTGGGCAAGCGCTTCTTCCGTCTCCTTTTCCTGTGGAGTATACCATCTCAGATACGCGATAAGGCGTAAACAAAGAGAACTCAACGCTGAAACTTTTACCTGTATACGAAGCATTCCTTCTGCCTCCGCAGCACGCTGCGTGGCGTGAGCAAGTTGCTCATGAAGCGAGTCAAGTTCTGAGGTGGGAATCCACAAGCTGGAAGAGGAACCACCTACTCCCATCGCTGGGGAGGCTGCGCCAATCTGGGCATGCTGCGACCATGTGAATTAGCAGCCAACATCTGGAATCTGGGGTTTTAACTAGGAACGTACTGTACACCTACCAAGGCGCTCGTAGCTCCGCGGGCATCACCCAACTGTTGTTCCATCTCTGCCAAGCGAGTTCGTAAATCCGCTATCATGGCATCCCGGACATCCTGCAGCCTTACAAGTCAGCATTTTTACCAAAAAACCAAGAAAAGGAGAAAGAATAGAAGAGAAAAAGGGGAAACCTACCTCCACAAGTCCCCTGGGTTGGAACCGTTCTGCGTACTTTGTCCTATATAGACGCAAGTAGTCCTCGCTGTCCCGCGCCTGTGATTCTACAATCGTGCCACCCCGTTGCCAGTCCTCATACTGTTCGGGGAATCGCACGCGCCAGTCAATGCAAGTCGTCGGTCCCCGCGTCTTTCTCCCGACACGAGGTGGCGCAGCTGAATCCACCCATTCTTGAGCCAGTCCTAAAGTCCTCATAACTAATCGTAGCCGAAGCGGCTCGATTTCATTCAGGCAGTGCATCCATAGTTCCCGTCCGAACCGGGCACGACTTGCTAGAACCCACGGCTGGTTGGCATCGACCATGTCTGAGTAGGGTCTCCAGTTTACCATCCCCGTAGGGAACTCCTGTAGCTCCCGCCTTAACACCATCAGTTGGTAGGTTAGGGGTGCCGCACTCATGACGGGTTCCCACCACCTGGCTAGCGGCACCATCACGGGTCGCCAATGCCGAGCTCTCCCCATGGGGAGGTAATAATAACTCCACAGCTGCTCGGCGCAGGTCATCAGTACTTTGCAAAAACACAAAAAAATACAAAACAAGCAAAACCAAAAAAAATACCTGGATGAATGGTGTGAAACCACTCACAGTCATCTCACGATCCGTTTCTTGGAATAGGCCTGCAAACAAGTGTGCCAGCATGGCGGCTCCCCAGGCATAATACCCTACTCTTCCAAGGTCTGACAGCAGCTCCAGGAAGCAACATTGGATACCATCCCCTTTCGAGCTCAGTACCAATCTCCCCAAAAGGAAGAGGAGAAATCTCCTCAAATCTATGTCACATCTTTCCCAGTTGCCGAAATCTGTGCAGTACGCGGCACGGCATCCTATTTCTATCCTTTCCATGAACTCTTCTGAGGATTCGTCGTCCCGCCGACGAGTGTCGGTGAGCCCTAATGCATCCATAAGGGACGCCCTAGCTACCGACCTGTTCTTCCGACCATCTAGGTCCAAACCCAGTAACTTCTGGGCACCTTCTCTGTAGTCCGCGTAAGTGACTCCGGTCACTGCCTCGCCTTCTACCTTCAGGCTTGTGATCCGGACCACATCCTCCAAGCTGGGCACCATGTGCCCCCAGGGCATCAGGAATGCCCGGCTCACTGGGTCCCATCTCTCACACAAGGCTTGGATCAGGACTAGGTCAAGCTGGATCGGCTCGATCCGAAGGAAGGTACCAAATCCCATCACGTCTAGCCTCGCCTTCTGAAAATCTGGGAGGCCCCTGTACGCTGCTACTACCAACTCCCATAAGATTTGTGATTTCATCACAACCTACACATACAAGGAATGGGGGTGAGGTTTGGTCAGAAGAAAGGAAGAAAAAATGAGAAAAGGGCAGGAAAATTTGGCTTACGAGTTGTGATTGGGTCCTTTCGCTGAAGTGCCCTTCGAGGTCCGAAAGCCTCCTGGAACTACTACCACTGGACCTGCTTCTCTTCGAGGAGTGGGAAGATTCGCCCTCCATTCAACTCTCGGAATTTTGAACTCCTCCTCTCCCGTGAGAACTTGTGCTCCTCGAGTTAGTTCTCGATATACCTGGGAAGATAAAAGGGACACGAATTTATAGAAATGGAAGGAGTGCGGGCCAAGATTGCCTCCATCACCTGTCGATGATAGCCCTCGCAATGAGACACTGGCCAAGCGACCCCATGTGTCGCTTCACCGCTCACACAGGGTGATTGACTGGACGAAGAATAGGACGAATAGCCCCTATGTTGTCTAGGGATACCCTATCATGTTTTGGAGGACGCACGCAAAATTTGGCACAACATCCAGGAAAGGAACTAGGGCCGTCAGTATTGACTTCGACGGCAGATTCCCGTGGAAAATGGTCACAATAAGACGTGATTCTCCGCTCGAGGCGGAGTCTCGACAGATCCGTCACATGGGAACAGTGCAAAGGAGAAGAAGTGTAGGGAAGAAGGAACGCACAAGAGGACAAGCAAGCATCAGAAAATCAAATCACTCCATTCATAATTCTACATAAGCTGTCAAAAACATCATAAACATAGAGAGGTGATGGGTCCACTACCCCGCCAATCCTCACCATCACTCATCTCTCCGGGCACTCTCCTCCTCTCCCCCGAAGTGAGGGTCCCTCAGAAGCCTCCGGGATCCCCGTGCAGTAGCACCTGCCTCGCCTCTGGGCGCCTGCTCCGCAGCAGTGACTCGCTGCTCCTCCCCTGGCGTGGCGAAGAAGCCACTGACGGCAAAGCGACCGGACTGGCGGAGTCGCTCCCCGAACTCTCGCGCTCTCTCGTAGCGCGTCTCCATCCCTCCTAGCCTCTGCACGACGGCCTGAAGGCCCAGCTGGAGCTCCCTCACTTGGGCCTCCAAGGCCCTCCTCTCGGTCAGATCCCGCTGTCGCTCGGACCTTCTCTCGGCCTTCTCTCTCTCTACCTCTCTCCTCATCATCTGCAGAAGAACCCTTAACTCCAGGATGTCTGGAGAAGGTCTCTCCTCACCACGGTGCCGCAGCTTCGCTACAGTCGCCACCCAGGCGTCACGCTCCTCTTCCGCCCGGGTCGCACGGGCCACCGCACCGGCAAGTTGCTCCCGGAGGGAAGCAATCTCGAGAAAAGGGGCCGAGGAGCTAGAAGATCCGCCAGCCGCTCCCACCGTCGCTGTCTGCTGGGCACGCTGGAACAAAATAAACAACGGCCGTCAGTGAAACTCCAAAATCTGAAGTTAAAAGGGCAGCACGTAACTTACCAGGAGCGACAGCTCATGTTGAGCGACGGCCAGTTGCCGCCTAGTCTCTGACAGCTGGGCGCGCGAGCCGCCGATGCCACGCGTGTCCCCGGCTTGGGGAAGCCCCGCGTAGCTCTCTCTCTGCCGCCGCAGGAAGTCGGCACTGTCCTGCACTAGTATACCCCCTTGCTGTCCAGGGAGACGTACGGGCCACTCCTCGAGCCTCGCCTTGCCGCGACTCTCCCTCCTGACGCGGCTCGGCTCGTCCGCACTCGCCCACTCATCGGCCAGACCCAGGGTCCTTGCCATGTCCTGCACCAAGAAAGGGGTCCCACATCAGTTAAAAAGAACGCGTCCCCTGTCTAGGACGCGTCCATCATTTGAGTGCAACACTCTCCGAACCCTTTCCTCCTCGCCCGGCTCGCTTCAAAACCCAAAATGAATTAAAAGAGGAAGAGATCGGAGGACCTACCGGACCGTGTTCACCTCCTCCCACGCCATCGGGCCCCTCGGGTCCCTCGGGGGCCCGAAGCGGCCCTTCCTCCTCCATGGACGCCGTTCCGTGATCGGGCGCGTCCCTCCTTGGGCGAGGATTTCCTCGTCCCTCTCCACCTTCACCACGGTCGGGCCCACCGAACTCCATCGATCAAAAGAGGAGGAAGACGAAAAAGGGGCAAGCGCGTTTCGGCGGGAGGCGGGCTCGTTTGCGGGTAAGGCACGGGAGAAGAAAGGACCACCCGTCGCTTTAAATTTAAAATCAAGGATTAAGACGCGTCCTCGCGCCTGGACGCGCCCAAAACGGTGGAAAGGAAACAAAATTCCCCCGTGCAAAACATAGTTCCCCGCTGTTCAGGGCAAGGTCTCGCGAAGCGTGCCTCAAGGGACAACTCAGTGCAAAAAAAAGAAAGTGTGGGAGAGAGAAAAGTACACACAACACAAAAAAGCCATTTCCATTTCATATAATAGCCGAAAGTACATCATACAGTGAGAAGGGTGACGTACAAGCGACTCTCTAACTCTCACCGTCACCCTCCTGGTCATCTCCTTCCTCCCTCCTCTGACGGAGATCCCTAGGGGGCCTCCGCGACCTCTGTGAACCCTGAGAAGCCGTGCTCGCCTCGCCCTGCGGTGGCACTCCAGCCTCGAAGGCGCGACGACGCTCCTCGGCCAAAGAAACCAGGTAGCTGCCCATGGAAAAAGAACCAGACTGACGAAGTCGCGCCCCGCGTTCCTTCGCCCTCTGGTACCGCTCCTCACTCTCCCGAAGCCTCCCCTCCGCCGTGCCAAGACTCAATCGGAGCTCCAGCAGCTGGGCCTCTAGAGCCCTCCTCTCGGTCTGATCCCGCTGTCCCTCCTCCCTCTCTCTCTCCCTATCCCTCTCCCTCTCTCTCTCCACGCTCTCCCTATCCCTCTCCCTCTCCTCTCTCTCCCTCATCGCCTCTCTCCTCGACAGCTCGAGGGCGATCCGCAGATCCACTACGTCGCGAGGAAGCTCCTCAGCCTCCCGTCGCCGCTCCTCCTCTAGCTCCGCAATCCGGGCGTCACGCTCTGCCACCCGGGCATCGCGCTCCTGCTCAGCACGAACAGCACGCGCCAGGGCCTCTCGGATCTCGGCCACCTGTCAAGACACGCATGCACCGTAAGAGAACAGTGATAGAAGGAAAGTAGCTGGAAAAGGGTCACGGCCAAGCAAGCACTCACTCGAGCCTCGCGGTCACGCTCGGCCTCCTCAGCCCGAGCCACCGCGTACGCCAGCTGCTCCTGGAGGGCAGAAACCTCCGGAGGAGGGCCCCGCGAACTGGAACCCGCTCCACCAGCCATCGCGGCTGCCGCTGTCTGGTGGGCCCGCTGAAACACGGGGCAAACGTCAGTCAAAGGCTAAGCATCAAAAATCCAGGTCACAAAAAATGCATTGCATAAACTCACCAGGATCTCCAACTCCTGTCGGATGGCCACCAACTGTCGTCTGGCGTCCGCCAACTGGGCCCGCAGGTCGACGATCATGGTATCACGAGCATCCTGCATTACACATAAGTTAGTATCCCATGCATATACATATAGAAAGGTGGAGCAGTTTCATTTCACTTACCCCTGCCATACCACCCAAGGAGAGGCGGTCCCCGTACGTAGCTTGGTACCGTCTCATGTAGTCTGTGCTGTCCTGTACATGGGACACCACTGGGACCCCGCCCTGCTGCCAGTCCTGGTACTGTGCTGGGAAGCGCGTACGTCAGTCCACAATCTTCGCCTTCCCCTTGGTCTTCCGCCCAATGCGGGCCGGCGCATCTACGTCTACCCACTCCTGGGCCAGCCCCAACGTCCTCATGACCAGTCTAAGCCGCAGCGGCTCAATCTCGTTCAGGCAATGGACCCACACGTCCCGCCTGAAGCGAGGAAGACCCGCTACAACCCAGGGCTGGCCAGCATCACCCATGCCCAGGTAGGGCCTCCACACCACCTGCATCACCATACATACATCATGTTAGTTACCATTCAGTCACATGCATAAACACAAAAAAATCATACGCATCATACCATGGCCTCGGGATACTCGCTCAGCTCTCGACGAAGTGACGCCAGCTGGTAGCCGTGGGGTGCTGCAACCACGACCGGCCTCCACTGCCGCGCCAGAGGCACGGCCCTCCTGTTCCCATGCCTAGCCCTCCCCATCGGGAAATAGTAATAGCTCCACACCTGCATCCATCATACATCATTAGTACAATAATTGCATATTTAACTGTGAGAATGCATAAATAAAATGTTTACCTGGAGGAAAGGTGCGAAGCCGCTGACTGTCGTCTCCTTCTCCGAAGTCTGGGAGAGATCGGCAATCAGATGGGCAAGCAGAGCCGCTCCCCACGCATAGTGCCCCACTCTGTCCAGATCCGCCAAGAGCCCGAGGAAACGGCAGTGGATGCCATCCCCCTTCGTCCCCAGCAGAAGGCGGCCCAGGAAGAAGAAAAGAAACCTCCGAAGGTCTAGATCCACCAGCTCCCTCTCGCTCGGATCCTGGGTGAAAGCTGCACGAGCATCCCCCTCCAGTCGAGCCAAGAACTCCGCTCCAGTCTCGCTAACCCGCTGGCGCGGGTCGACGAATCCGAGCGCCTCCATGATCTCCACTCGGCCGACTACCCTGCTGTCTCTATCAGTCACGCTCGTCTCTAACCACAGCAGGTCCAGGGCACTCTCTCGGTAGTCGGGATAGGTGACCCCGCTGACTGCCTCTCCGTCAACTCGTAGCCCGGTGATCCGAGCAACGTCCTCCAGCGTCGGCACCATGTGCCCCCAGGGCATCAGAAACGCCCGGCTCGGTGCGTGCCACCGCTCCCTCAGTGCCTGGATAAGAGGAAGGTCGAGCCGGAAGGGCTCGATCCTAAGGAAAGCTCCAAAGCCCATGGCGTCCACACGCGCCCTCTGGAAATCCGGCAGCCCACGGTATGCTGCCACCACCAAGGACCAGCTGATCCGGCCCTTCATCACGCCCTGCAAACCACAAAACCAACAAAGAACACATCAGCATCATGAACAGTAATCAACAATAACACTGTATATACTATTTTATTTTATTTAAAAAAAAATACATATATATATTTTTGGAGGCGTCCATACCCATGGACGCCTCCTTCCTATTTTATTTATTCCTTTTTCGAAAAAAAATCCAAAACCAAAAATAAAAAAAAAATATATAATATATATATAATTATGGAGGCGTCCTAGACCTTGGACGCCTCCTTATTTTTAAATTTATTTTATTATTTACGAAAATTAATAAATAAATAAAAAAAAGAAGAAAAAGAAAAAGTAAACATGGAGGCGTCCAGGTCCCTGGACGCCTCCTTCTCTCACTACCCGCCTCTCTCTCACAACCTCTCGCACACCCGTTTTAGCCTATTGAACCACAGAGTGAGGATTCCGAGGTACTTACCGGGTCGTGATCATCCTCTCCCGCGTCACCAGCATCCGCAGCAGCCTCCGCGGCCAGGAGAGGCACCTCCATCCCCTCCTCCGCAGCAATCTCCTCTGCTGCAGCCTCCTCGGCATCATCCCTCAACCTCCTCGCATGACGAGCCAGTCGTTTTCGCTTCCCTGGAACCTGGCTCGATCCTCCTCGCTCCATGGGGACTAAGAATAGGTCGTCTGGATGACTGGGTCGTCAGATTGAACAGTAAGTGAGCAAAAGGGGGGGGGGAGCCCTTAAATAGGAATTTCTTTTTTTGGGGCGTCCAGGCGCCTGGACGCCCCCATTTTTTTATTTTTTTCAAAATTTAAAAATTTTTTTGGGGCGTCCAGGCGCCTGGACGCCCCCCAAAACAAAAAATCAAACAAAATAAAAAAATAAAGTTGGGGCGTCCAGGACCCTGGACGCCCCCAAAACAAAAAATAAAATAAAAATAAAATAAAAATTAGGGGCGTCCAGGACCCTGGACGCCCCCAAAACAAAAAAATCAAATAAAAATAAAATAAAAATTAGGGGCGTCCAGGACCCTGGACGCCCCCAAAACAAAAAAATCAAATAAAAATAAAATAAAAATTAGGGGCGTCCAGGCTCCTGGACGCTCCCATAATAAAATTTTTTTTTTCAAAAAAAAATATATTTATATATAATAAAAGTAAAAAAAAAGACAAGAATATGTATATAATCCAAACAAAATAAAAAAAAATATAAAGAAAAAGAAAAACCATAAAAAAGATAATAATTAAGGGGACGGGGGTCCGAAACATCCAAATGCCAAATTTTATTCCATCAGAAAAGCAGAGTGAACTACATCAGGGGCTTAGGCGCTTTAGGCCTTAACTTCCCCAGTTCGGTTACATAAGCCCTCCACGGCTCGCATTCTTCCACCACGTGCGCTAACGCCTTTCCCGCAACACTTGTCTTCCAGGGAACTTTAATGGCCTTCGCTTCCTTCGCATCCGCTTCAGTGCCCAACTCCCTTTTCTTCAAAGGAACAATGTCAGTCGGTGGCGGGAACGAATGGCGTGGGATGCCAATCTGGAGGCAGCACCGATGCGCGTTGTAAAGAACAAACTCGGTCGCGCTGATCAGTTGAAGATCAACTTCGGGAGAAGGCCTCATGAGGAGATCAAGCGAAAGCAAACATGCCGGTGCGCAAGTGAAGAAGCCTTGTGTCACGGTGCGGAAGTGAGACCGCCAGTCTTCGCGTTTCTTCAGCCACGGAACGCGGTTCACTACAGTACCACCAAAGCCTAACACGTCGGCTATGTGGTGAAGCGGGCTTTGTTGGAAGAGCTTCGAAACGGTTGGCATCCCCTCGCGGTGGTCGAATTTGAAATGCAAATCCAGCCAGCAATTCAAGACAAGTGCACAACCAAATGGAGGCTTACCCATGCTCGAGGCGGTAAGGCCGCTGTAAAGATAGGCAAGGACGGCGGGTCCCACCCTCTTTCCACGCCAGATCCCGCAGATAGCACTCAGCTGGTCTTCCTCCACTATGTTGTCGGTATAAGGAAACAAGAGAGCACCCGCCAGACAGATAGTGAACCCCTTCATGATTCCCTCCAAATAGTCATCGTCTGGTGACCCTCTCAGGGCGTCCATGACCCACTCCGCGAGCTTTTGGAGATCGATCCCCTTCTGAGTACGGACCTTTCTAGCTGCGTCGGGCGGCATGAAGCTTCCAAGGACGCTTTCAGAAGTACCCCGTGTCAGCATCCGCATAGCCTTCACCTTCCCGTCACTCTTGAATTTCTTCAGACCAAGCAAAAGTTCCACCTCCTCGAGGAGGATGGTCACCTCGAAGGTCGGGAAGATAAAAGTGTGGGTCTGGGGATGCCAGACCTCCACTAGCGCGCCCATAGCCGCCCAGTCCATACGAATCTTCTCGTAATGCTTGGCGTGAATAAGGAGCCCCTGCAGATGCCACTTCGAGAGTATGGCCCTCATGCCAATGGAGATGTTGGAAGTCAGCTTTGAAAGCCATGGCAGCTTGGAAAACTTCCTCGGGCCTGGGAAGAGTGGATATGGCTGGGAGAGGAAAGAAGAAGAAATGAAGGAAGTAAGAAGAAGGTTCACGTGCAGAAATTGAAA